>CM073582.1:54326043-56826043 GCA_037074715.1 Magnolia kwangsiensis | reverse complement strand
TAGGGGGAGACTCATCTAGTAGATCATTAGGAAAGACATCACGTAACTCATCCACTACCGGAATGGCCTCAGTAACTCTACACTAGCCTCTGGTGCACTCTCTCCAGCTACAAGGCCGCACACGTTATTCCCCTCAAAATAGTGGTCTTGATGTCCCTCATGGGATGGGTGCACGGGTGCACGCCCATAACTGATTCCTTGGCCAACTTCATTCATTGGTCTATCCTCCTGGCCACCTGCCTGAGATTGGACATCGTGGTTTGTCCCAACGGAGGTCTCAAAGTTGGGCAATGTGCACATCAAGTTGTTCAAAGCATTGGTTCATATTCAGGCGCTTAATCAAAGACTCCCAACTTCTGGGACAGCTTGTTTAGTAACTCTTGCAATTGTTTTATGTTTAGTGTAGGGTGCTAACCAAAATTCAGCAATATAGTTGTCAAGTTTCTAAAAACGAAAAAGGAAAGTTTTTTAAAACAAGTTAGGAAAGTTTCTAAGAAAAAACAAATTAGAAAAGTTTCTTTAAAAAAAAAAAAGAAAAAAGAAAAGGAAATTAGTTTTTAAAAACAGATTAAGAAAGTTTCTGAAAACAAAAAAGGAAAGTTTTTAAACCTAGAAATAGAAAGCTAAGTTAATTTCTAAAATAATTCAAATAAGGGGATAACTGAAAATTTCAGCAGCTTATGTCAAGGTTAATGGACCTCTAAACAGCTATATATGATAGGAATTGATGCGTAATGGACATATACAACTAAACCCTAAATATGTAATGCATTCCCCTATGAGAACCTTGAGCTCTGATACCAAATTTGATGCAAGACATGAAAATTAAATATGATATGCGAGATTTCAGACTAAAGATCACATTAGTTCGGAAACAATTACACAAATTCCATATCCCACATGAAAGTCCAAACATTCAATTAAGGGGAATCTATGCGAGTCCAGGCCTACACATGATAGGGTTGGATCAATAAAAATTATGAACCAAACGATACTCAAAGATAAGAAATGATCATCCACACATGCATAATAATTAGTCCATAATCCAAGGGATTCAGAAATTCCAATTCAGAGAATCCTAGGGTAAGAAAAGGGGCATAAAATTAGAGATTTGAGTAATTTAGGGTTAGGTTTAGGGACTTTGAGTGAAAGCGGAGTGAAAGAGAGGAGAGAGACGAACTAGAGAAGTACCGCACGCGTGGACAACAACAATGGCCGAGACACACGTGCTTGTGATCCCGGCCGCAAGTGTGTGGGGCCCAGTATTCAAAAAAAAGTCATCTTGGCCCTGGTCGGCCAGGGATGGACTCCAAAACCCCCAAATCTCAGCTCAATCCGATATACTGTTTGTGCGTGGCGCTCTGCCGAAGTTTCAACCCTCCTGTAGGACCGGATTCTGAAATTCTGTTGTGGGGAGGAGAATTGCTGCAATAGATGATTGATTCGAAGTGTAGATGATGGGTGAGATGAGAAAAAGGGATGGTAGAAGATTAATAGAGATGACAATGGATGGGGGCGAATCAGGATAGATGTGGCTACGCACCACGGTAGTTAACCCTTCAATGAAGGGAGGGCTTTGCACCCAATTAGGCTTCACAACTCAAAGAGTAGGAAAACGCAGAATTTTTATTAATCTTCAATTAATCAAAAGAACTACAAGGGGTGCCTATTTATAGAAAAACCCTATACCCCAAAACTCGTGCCATGTGCACGACCTATTATTTGGTGATGAAGTAAACTAAAATAAAAACCAAACAAAAAAAATTTAAAGCGTTCATGATGTTCTAAATAATAACAATAAGAAAAACCTAAAATATGAATCAATCCGACTAGTGGGCTACGATCACGAGATCCCATGGTGGGCTTTTCTTGATTGTCGGGCCCACTCTTTTAAATCAAAACTTCGTCTCCTAATTAGGAGGCCCTCCCTGGACGTTGTCATTGATCCAAATTGACGGTGGGGTCCTCTTTCGAGCGTGCGTGCGTAGGGGGCGGCGTGCGTGCGCGTGTGCGCGTGATGTCCTCATTGCCAATTGGAATGGAATTGAACCTGGTGTTAAACTTATCAACCGTACTCTGAGTTGCGATAAATCATGCATATTATCTCATTTTTCAAGTGTTTTCCTTAAATCTCTATATTTGCAAAACTATTGTTATTTCTTGTATTCAAAACTATTTGTTGGGAAAATTTTGCTCATACCATTCATTAATGGAAAAATCGCAGACTAAGGAGCAAGTCAAGATGCTTCGAAGTTGGCCAGACAAGATCAATAGTATGAATTATTTGCTTTAGATGGATCATGGATGTTGGCACAAATATTATTAGATTTGATTATCATATTTTCTCTCTTTGGATATTTGAGATGTGTATTGATGATTGATGGTTTGGTTAAATCAAATAAAGTTCAAGCAGTTTATATTTCTGTGTATGGTTTGGAAGTGGTGTAACACCCCGGATTTTTGCCAACTTGGAATTAGACGTCCTTAGGCAATGGGTTAACTATAACACCTTGGTAACTCCTTATAACTCAATTTCAAAGCCAAAGAAATCATTTAGAACTAAATTCTTTAGAAATTTAATGTGAATTAACTAGCGCTACACTAGATTACCTACGAAAGTAGCACCAACCACTTTAAATACGATCTGTAAGACCCAAAACCTATAGAATTGTTAATGCTATGTTACCCTAAAATCTAGGATCAATCTCTAAACCCAGTTGCTCTCAGGAGCATTCAGAAACTTCGTATCGGACCTGGACCGCACGTCGAAAGTCTGATAGCGATGAACTTAGACAATTATGACCGCTTAGTTGGACTTGACTATCACCTTGAAAATCAAGACCATACGATGTCCTGGGACTGTTTCCTTGAGTCCGGAGTGAAGAGAGTGAAAAAGCGAAGATTTTTAGAAAATTAAATATAATTTTAAGTAATCTGGATCGTTTTGCTTGCGCGTTATTTCTAAGCGTTCTGACCATTAAATTTCGATCCAAATTCACCCTCGGATCAGGATAGGTGGCCCATACATGTCATAGCACTTGTGGCTCTGATCGACTTTCGGTGACCGCTGAACTGAAACTAGTCCGCCACGGTCGATCTGAAAACCCGACCAGACTGAAAACTTAGCTTGAGCTAGATCCGATATTAGAGAGCTTAAGTCCGACCGCGTTTAGTAACAGGACCTCCAGAAGTGCTCCGTTAGATCGGAACAAGCTCGATTTGGTTATAACCTAAGTATACAATGGCCCTGGGGCCATTTTCATCAATTTAGAGCCTATATAAGAGGCTTAAACCCCCTCTCTCATATCCCATACGAATTTCCTAAACCTAAGGGAGAGAGAAGAAAGAAAGAGAAGGAAAGAGAGAGAGAAGGTGACTGAAGGTGTAGGAGTTATTCTTGAGAATCGCTTCTGCTATTCTACGTGTTTATTCATCACAACCGTGTCGCTACTACGGCGATTCTGACTTCGTTCTTAGGTAAGAAGACCTAACCCTAATCTGTTCTAGGGTTCCAAATGTTCCAAGTAGTAAAATAGCTAACTCCACACATGCTATAGGTTGACATTTCATCGTTGACGAAGACTTAGAGTCTCTGTCGAGTTCGTTACGATTCTACGGCATAAGGTGCGGACTTTAGATGCTTAGGTTATGATTTTCAATGCTTTCAATGCCAGATAATGATAGATTCATGATCTGAATGCTATTTCACATGTAGAATGCGAAGTCTGTTTTGTGTTTCAGTTATGTACGTATTATGTAGAGTTTATCGTATTCTTGGTATTTGTATAAAGTACGGTAAACGTATAAAATCTGAAATTGTGTTTGCCATGATTAACTGTCGTATGTATATGCTAGTTATATGTGTGACGACTCCTTGGCGAAAGGGTTCGCCCTAATGTATGTCTTGGTCAACATACGTTATGTGTGTTAGTATGTGTAGTCTAAGTGTTTGTAATAATGACCGAATGAGTATATAAACTGCATTCGTGCTCGCCACAACTAACTGTCGTGGATATGATTATTGTTTAGGCAACAACCCTTTGACGAAAGGATTTACCTTAATATGTATGTTACCTAATATATAACTTGTATGATGAATTGTGTAGGCTAAGTGTTGGTAAAAAAAAGTCTGAATGAGTTGTAGTTAGTAAGGTGTACTTGTATGCGGATTGAGACATGATTCTCAATCTCCTTAGTAATGTGTATGATTTCCTCTATGTATGTCATATGTTGATGACTGTTTGTTTATGAATTGAATATGTGAGAATTCATGTTTACATTGCTTTTCAGAACATGCTCAAATGATAGTATAATTTGAATTATTATTCCACTACTGGTTTGAGTATTTCATATGAATATTTGATGTAATGGAATGTGGTTGGGGCTATTGTATAGTCCAGGCAATCGATAATACGCCTTGAGTTCGTGGCCGAGACCTATTCGCCACGTAGGACATGTTTGACGAACCTGAGTCTTGCGTTGCTTGTCGACAGTGGTTAGGCCACACGAGGTGCTTATGCACTTCATGTCAATCAACTCAACAGGCGCTCGTACTAGTCGAACTCGTCAAGTAACCCGATTAGCCCGATGTATGTTAGCCATGTATGGACGCTACTGCTTGAATCTAAAGTACCAAACTTACCAGTGGAAATCCCGTTAACCATGGTACCTCGATCCGCTAAGACTCATGAGCCGGGCATGGTGGTATGGGACACCGTGGTCGAGCTGTCGGCCTACGCTGGGGCCACGAGCCTCCCCGTAGTGACCAGTGAGCAACTCAGACTCGTGAGCCGAATACGGTGGTATGGGACACTGTATTCAAGTTGTCGGCCTACACTAATTTGATGATGGGGGAGTGGTGTAACGATTGCGTGTAACAGCCCTGGCAGCCCTTGTAGTGACCTCGAGCGTACTCTGAGTCTACATGGAGGCGACAACCCTTCCGTAGCAACAAGAGTACAAACTAGGCCTGTATTGATTTGGTGATGGGGGAGTGGTGTAACGATTGCGTGTAACAGCCTTGGCAGCCCTTGCGGCGACCTAAAACCGCACTTTGTATGAGATATGCTAGGACTGACGACCCTAGACTGGATCATTATTGGGAATTGATATAGGGGAGGTACCTTAGCTTCCCAATCTTGCTATATGAAAAGGACTAATAACAACTTGGTAATCATGTTCATATCGCACTGCATGTGCCTGGAAGATGTGGAGCACTGAGGGATGAATGCATGCCGCGAACGTAAGACGGTGTCGCATGAGGGAGTACGTAGGCAAGGGCATGCATCATGATTGCATCTCATCCTTGCATTAACAAGAGTATCTAGGAATGTTCGATTGTACTGCTTTATCATTACCGCTTGATTGATTTGATAACATGTTAATCTTTACTCTATTGTTCCACTGAGTTAGCTACTCACTCCCACGTTACGGGACGGTGTTGTACACACCAACCAGACTCTATCTTAGTTTCAGGTGAGGGCGATGCTTGTAAAGCGGAGCCGGACTTTGCTTTTTGATAGTGAGTTCTCCTACATGTAACTCTCTGGCGGGTCTCTTTGACCTGGAGTTGCACCAACGGGGCTTCAGTATTTGGGATAGAAGACATGACATTTTTCTCATTTTGTGCATTTTATAATCAAACTTATAATTGTTAACCTAGTGACATTCATACTCTGAGGGCTTACTATCACTCTTATCTAGTTTATATACTTATCACAGTCTTCCACTTGCATAATTTAAACGCCTTTGGAGTATGATATGCTGTTTTTGGTATAATCCCAATTATGTTTAATGCCCTTATACAGACAACATTCATTCGTCGGTATCTATGTTGCATAAGTGATGTTTTGGAACTCGGGAGTTGGGTTTCTACTCGACCCCGGATTTTCAGGATGTTACAAGTGGATTGTGTGGTGTGAATGTTTACCTTATACTTTAATCTTAGTCATGGCTCTAAACTCGAGGCTAGAATTAGTCTTAACCTTAGTATTGGATTTGGGTCATGACAAAATCAGGGTATTTTTCATTTATTGGAAGTAACAAAGGTACTAGTCAAAGAATCATACAACTAGTTGTTTCCACATATTACTATGGCTAATGGTCATGTTAGCTGATGTAGTTGAGGAACCTTCAGCCTTTGGTGTTGGGAGTCAAGAATTGGGCTATAAAAAATGAATGGTTGAAAATAAAAAATGATCATTCTCCACATTTGCCATGCACCTGAGGCCATGCAGCTAACACTCAATTATGGATAGAAGGTAGAGCAAATATCATAAAATGCTCGTCTATACAAGAGATGCATGTTACAATAAAAATGCAAATCAGCATAATCTTATTTGAATTATTATTTTTTTTAAAGAGTTGAAGAGAAGTTCCTGGAAAAAGAAACATCATATACCAAGGAGTAATCAAGCCCACAACTCCAAGTGGTTCCTTAAGAACATGACTTTTGAATGTTTCCAGAGGAACACAGATAGGAGCCTTTTGCTTCCCGTCTAAAGCCTCTGCAAGATCTGCATAGTACTCAAAACATCCAGCAACATCATCCTGGATGACATGTACAATCAGATAAGAAAACGCATGCTGCTAGTGAAGCAGTTTCACCAAAGAATATTCAAAAGGTGTCAAATGCATACCATGTCCCATGCTGTTTCATCTAGTGGTTTCCCAGAATCAAGTGCTTCTAGCTTGGACAACTCAGATTTTCTCTCCATTATCTGATAGTAACAGCAACTAAAATGCACTCAAAATAGTATAAACTAGGTACTCAGAAAAGAAAAAATAATAATAATAAATAAAAATGCAGAAACCATCAACTTCTCAAAGTACAGCATGAAAATGGAAAAAAATAATGATATGCAACAACAAAATCTCATGATTTTCATGACTCTTGAGTTTCTTAGCTGACATGGAAAGTAATTCATGTATTCTCCTAAGCATATTTCCAATCCCACATATGGACCCAAATGATCACATATGCCTATGATTACACAAGTGATGGATTTAGTATTATTTTTTGTTTATTTTTAGTCTTACATCCCTTTAAATAACTGGAGTTTACCAAGATTGTCATTGAGAAATAACTGTAAGGGCATTTTTGTCCTTTCACATTGCATTAGGGTTTCTTTTGTTTCTCATAGAGCAAGCATCCGCTCCCCAATTGTGCATGTTGCATCTTTTAGATATACACCCCAAGAACCACATGAGCCCCTTTAAAACCACTACATCGTACATATACACAGTTCAAACCAGTAATATTACATGCCTCATCCTCCCCAGTTGTACATGTTGCACCTTTTAGATCTACACCCCAAGGACCACATAAGCCCCTTTAAAACCACTACATCCTACATATACACAATCCAAACCATTAAATTTACATTCCCTAATGCTGAACCATAATGTAAACCATAGAATCACATAAAAGTAACAGCCGGGTATCGGCTTGCTGGCCGATATGGCGTGGCACTGTAACAGCTTTTTGTTCCTATCACGGAATGTGAGGATACCAAATATGTTCTTGTTTTTGGTTTTAGACATGTATTTGATTGTGTACCGGGTAATTTTTTTGGTAGGAATGATGTCCGTCAGCCAATATCAGTTTGACCTACCGAAAGTCAACCAAATAGGCCCTAATTGAACACAAATCAAGCATGATTTGGTGGATTAGGGTCCGTGGTGGATTAGGGCCCGTGGTGGATTAGGGCCCATTACATATAAATACAACCAAAAAAAAAAAAAAAAAAGGATGGAAAATGAAAAAGAAAAAAAAAAAAAAAGTGATGTGTTACTGTTACCCCTTCTTCCAATATTTCCCAAAATGGTCCATCATGCTTCAGTTCATCGAATCCCACCCATATTTTGTGTTTTGGTCCTAAAAAATAGCCTAGATCTAGGTTAAAATTAGTTTTTAAGCTTCCATAATGGTCAAAATGAATAAAGAAGCAGAACATGAGACAAAAATATGGGTCATTTATTATTGTAGTGGGTTGTAACGGCTGTATTGGCCCCATAATGGTGCCAATACAGGACTTACCAGCCCGCATTGGCCGATACAAGGCAATATAGCCCATTTTCTTCATAACGGACTGATTCATCCCCGTATTGCATCATGGGGCCAATACGGCCATAACGTAACCGTTTCTTTAATACCATGCCATAAATGCTTAAATCTAGCCTCAATCTTCATTGCACACCTAAATTTTGCAAGCTATAACCCTAAACAATATATTTTTTTTAAGGTCCAGCCTTCTATGCACCCTAAATAATCTTCAAGACCAAACCCTAACTCTAAATTTTGGTTCAAGGCTTCTAGCCAAAAATCCTTGAACTCTTAGACTTACCCCTCCATACAAAAACCGGGCCCATCCAGCATTAAGAATTTTCAACAGCACCAGCTCCTCACCTTAGATGTAAAGTGATACACCAAATCGGCTCACATACAACCCATATTTTAACTGCCAAAACCCTTAGATCTGTCATCCAAACAAAATCCAGCCCTTATCTCAAGCCCATATTAGCCTTTAGAGCCTCAGCCCCAGACGTTCAGCCCATAGCCTGTTTGAACCTGCCCATGCCTCATATTGAGGTGACATTAAGATATTCATTCATATACTTCATATGATTATTGCTACTTGGATTCCCAACCTTATTGTGACGAAAATTATTCATCTTCTAATTCCTACCCATATTACGATAACTATGAGAGTAACCCATCATATTGCCCCAATTCTTACACTGTTATCAACACGTTTTTTCACGAATGTATTGAAAAAAAAAAAAACTGAAAAATAGAGAAAAGTGGGAGAGAGAGAGAGAGAGAGAGAGAGAGAGAGAGAGAGAGAGATGCTAAAAAAGCACACCTTGTCTGAAGATTAGGCTCCTTTTCTTGTAATTTGAGATTCCTATACAATTGCCCTCCCATGTTGAAGTGTATGATCACATTTGCAACAAAGTCGCATATCTACATGTGGCTTGATCATAAACCCTAGGCACTAGGGTTTATGACCTTTATGTTGTGATCATGAAGTTCATCGTGGAAAAACAGGGAGGAATTCACAATTAACATGTGAGGATAACATAAACGCCAAAGACAATGGAGTAGCCAAATGGAAACAATGTTGCATTATGGAGTCTCTTGCAGTGCAAGTACTATTATTTATATACTTCAGAAGCAAACTGCAGTAGGAACCTATGTGCAACATGTCGTGTTGCACTCACACAACATTGGTAACAAATACTCACACAAAATTGGTAACAAAATACTCTGGGATACTTTAGAGCTTGTTTTAACAGAACCCTGTTTATATTTACACAAACTGTGGAGGGAAGTAGCAATGTATTCAGGTGCAGGAGCGGAGAAGCTATGTTTCAGAATGTTAGCAAGTTGTTTGAATGAGATATTGGTGCAGGAGAACCAATTTGAACCATGATTTAAAGCAGGAGTGGCACCTGGATGTGCAACTAAGAATTCCTACCATGTTAGATCCAGAATGCCTAAAAATCTGACAATTTTCTTCCGTTCCCATCATAATATGCATTTGTGTAACACTAAAACTTGTAAAAAAATAAATTTTCATTAAAGTTAGCATGTTAGAAAATTTTAAAAACACAACCTTTTTTGCAATACCAAGAGTGAATAGAATGGATTTTATGGAACTGCAGTTTTAAGCTTTGAAGTTTTGCAATGGGTGTGCCCTGCTTTGTAGGAGTATTATTATAAGTGTTTTCGTATTAGTGCCATCTTCTTTCGAACTCCCTCTTTGTACCTTTTCTTTTCTCTAATCAATAAAATTTACTTAACTTGCAAAAGAAAGTTAACAGAATGGATTAAATGTTTCCTCATAAAACTAAAAATGAATAGCCTGCCACCAATTGTACTCGTATCCATTATCCTAGATTTTTGAAAATTGAAGAGCCATACCCATTCTCATATCCATATCAATATCAGTATCCGGGTATCATAGATAGTAACTTTAAGGATCAAGCTCTATGGTACCATGATCACTTACGGAAACTAAAGCCAAACTATGCATGCAATAAAGATGGATTAATTGACCAACTATATAAAATCGCTAGGACATGTAACTTAGCAAGGACAAGCCAATCCATCATTTAAGTAATATCAAGAAAATATGTAAACAATAAAATAATACGATAAAGAAATTTATATCTAACATTGTATCATGGTTGATCCAGAATCGCAAAAGAACCATTCGTCTCCTCAAAGAGGAACTGAAGATAAACCAGCATATATTCCCAACAAATGAACAAGAAGCAGAACTCTTCTCCAAGGCCAAAGGTATTTCAATAAGCCAACACAAATAGCCAGCTGAAAGAGCTTGATGATCCAGTCTAGAGTTGAATTTCATCTTAAAGGTTATTTTTAGAGGAGCCACTCTGATTTGTTGCTCCTAACTTCTAAAATATTGTAGCATAGATTACATTAATCAGTTTCTTACCAAGGGTATTGACGCCATTCCAAAAAAATCATGACTAGTATAAATCCTAATACATGAATAAAATTGATTAATATCGTGGGCCAACTACTCTCACCACATTTGCTATTCTAATATGAGAGGAATTTAGCCCAAATTTTCTTGTGCATCCCTCACGACTGGAACCAAGTCGAACAAACATTGCATCATTATCAAACAACGAATACTACTGAAACATTTTTTCTACACATGGCACAAGTGTACAGTAATCAGGACCGTTAATTTGGTAGTACACTTATGTGGATGGCCAATATCCAAAAATCCAAAGGATTGGACTGGGGACAATTTGCTCAAGCAGGATGGTGGTCCACGTTCAACAAGTGGATGTTTCAACATATACGATCTCCGTGATCTTTTAGTATAGCCCATTCACAGAGCATCCAACCAGATCAGCAGTCCTGAGATCCATACATGTTTGCCACGTGTATGGCGTGGAAGGTGCTGCATATAACTCCTATAAAGTTCATGGCATAAAAGCATTCTCTTGGCAGGCACATGTAAGCTCCTTAGTGCAGCAGCAAGTTTTGACCAAATATGATCAAAGATGGCACAAACAAAGACATAAATGACAAGGAATAACATTTATATTTCAATTAAGTCAATACAAAATTTGTATCTGGGTTCCAGATTCAGAAACTAAAAAAGCCAAAGAGTGTTCACGAATAAAATCCCTGATGCAATATAGGAAAGTTAGATCAGTGATCAGAGGCACTCCATTCAAATAGAAGTAGATAAAGGTGAGGGAATGTGCACTAAGAACCCCAAAAAAAAACCTTTGAAGCAATGGCACGCAGATATTTAGCACGATAAGCCCCAGAAGCACGTGACCAGTCTCTTCCATTGTTTCTTGTGAAAGCCTTGCGAGCAGCTTCCACTGCCAGCTCCACATCCTCAGCAGTTGCCGCGGGTATATACCCTAGACATGGGCACGGCAACCACCCGAAATAATTTAGTAGGGTCTAGAGAAGAAAGATAGAGGATCTTTGAGTAATGTGACAATCATAAAATCATTGAAGCAGCAGTAATCATTTTTCCTGTTTCACATATTAAATTATTTAGGATTTGTTTGTATCCACCCCAAATCACATGCTATAATGGATATTTTGGGCAAACAAATGGTTATTGATTTCACTTTGTGTTTGGGATGGTGCATGCTTCTGGAACAACAGCAAGTAGGAACGGGATCCATTTTTCCCACCTTCATCGCCTCAGATCAGTGCTAAATGCTTCAGAAATCCAAGAGGCCAAAAAAGCAGAAGAAATTGAAAACCCGCTCTTTTATTTTCTTTTTCTTTTCTTTCTTTTTAAAAAAAAAAAAAATTTATTGACCCTGTTCACCAAAACCTGCACATCCCAAGCACTGCCCCAAGGTTCAAAATATTAGAATGTATCATATTGTATCGGGAATGTATAGATATAAATTCATCTGGCAATACAATTTGTATCGCAATAACAAATATTCAATGTGTCTCAGTTCTTATCAAATGAAACATTCTAATACGTCAACGTATTGAAATTGGAACAACTGGTGCTGCACTGTACCACAAGTACATTTGCTGGGTGGCTTTGCTACAGTAACACATGGCATATACGTCAAATCTTATCTGCCCAAATAGCTGGACCTACTGTGAAGGGATTATAACCCCAATATTTGCCATAGATGAGAAAATTCCTACTTGGTCAATTGGTGGATGCTTAATGGAGAGTAAAACTAAACAACGCAAATTCATTAAAAGGACGTCCATTAGTCACAGGTCAGATTGTCTAATCATTCTCATCTTGGGAACATGACCAATCTATGGTCAGCTCCACCATTCAGGCAATCCAGATCTGAGGCACGTGCACATGTGCATAGGTAGTTGTAAAAACACTGTAGTTGTGGTACAATGCCCATGAAAAATGGATAAATGGTATGCCAGTACTATTTTTCTGAGTCTTATTGGGGTGAGACTATGGTTTGCATTCATTTCAAAAGATGGTGTTAACTCCTCCACTCTACGCATTGTATATGTAAACGACCCAAACCTTCCAAATTCTGATTCCATTGATAATGGATCATATCCCAAAAATTACATGGATCAACCAATCTTAGCCTTTTTACTTTACCCATCAAATGTCTTCCGACGAATAATTTTTTAGCCATTGATTTTATGTCCAGTGGCTTCATCACTAGGATATTTATATCTGTTTAAATTTTTGGGTTACTATCCATCCACCATTGAGAGGGTTATATGATTTGTAATTGTAAGGTCCAGATTGTTTGTACATTTATGCCATGCGTATGGCAGATGAATGAAAGCTGTAGTCCTGTCCTATAACCCTATATTAAGAGTAAAGCAGCAATTCACTAGCTCCACAAACACCTTTACATGCAACACATGTCTGCCTACCAACTGTGTGAAAAATCTGAGCAGGGTAAAGTGTTGTCCGCTCCATGAAGGTGACTATGCATGAAGTCAGGTCGGCCCACTAATCAGGCTGGCCATATGTGTACATTTAATGTGGACCATTGGCAGTTGTTTTTAAATTGTGTGTTCTTCTTGGATGGTTGACCGACTAACTGGGCAGACTGGCCAGATTTTTGTGTATGGTCATTTTCATTGTGGGACCACTTTATGGCTGCTTGGATATCCTACAGACTTGCCAGGCTGGCACATCCACTGCAATAGGGAGGGTGCATGTAGAGTTGGCAAGTCACTACTTCATTGTCATATTGATGCATCCAGACCACACAAGCTAGTCGATCAATGATCTTGCACATCCAAGGGTCATCATCAAGGAGAATCTAGACCATCAAACTGTCTAGATTGAAGATTTGAACAATTTAAGGGCTCTAGATTGATCTGAAGGAAGATCAATGGTTCTAATATGTGTTGCAGACAACAGTAGTAGTCCTTAGTTTTTGGTGTTAGAGTTTGGTTGAACCAATTTTCTATCATTATTTAGTCACATATTTTTCAGGCCATTTTTTCATGTATCAAATGATGTCTGACTAATGTGAAATTAGTCGTGTTTGGAAACCTATTGAGTTAACTTTGAAAAGAGCCAAAGATGTTGCAATTCCGATACCATTTAAGTGAATTATGGCCAATTTACATAGACAGGATTCAAGGGTACTTTGTTCATTTTAGTGAAATAGATTATCAGGATCAGATAAGTAGGACTATACTAAGGCTCTCTCTTGCTTTAAGAAAGATTATACATACATATAAAGACTCCCTTCTAAGGAGAAAAGAAGATATGATTTCTTACGCCATGGCATGTAGTGCTTCCCTTTAGCATTATTGTGATAACTAGCATAGGAGCTAGTAGGTTATTGGATATCAATTGACACAATATCCTTCTTATCTTCACGTTGCATCTGTGGAGAAATTTAGTAGTTTAATCTTCAATAAAAAGGTATATATCCAAGTCGGTATTCACTTTACTATATTCGGTTGCATCAAACACAAAAACACACACACACTCCAACAGAGTTATTTATAAGTTGGAATGGAAAAGTATGACAACAATACTCAAGCAGATTGATCTCGATATCCTAAAACCTTTTATTAGGGAACGCTTATTTGTTCAACTCTCCAGACAACATATAAAACGGAAGAGAGGCTGCTGCTTGTGATTGGGGTAAAAGAAAAAAAAAAAAAAAAAAAAACGAATAAGGAAAGAAGAGAAAAGGTGAAGAGGACCTATGATCTCTTCAGTAGCGGGATTCATGATGGGAATCCTTTTCTTCTTGATGGGCTCTTTCCATTCCCCATCGATCAACAGCTGACGATTTGGGATCGAGATCGCCATTCCTCTCTTCCTGCAAACAAAAATGAAACACGACTACCGACAAGATACATATACCTACTTATTGAAACGGACGCGGAATAGATACTGAAAAGGTAGTAGCCAAATCGCTAATGAAGTGACGTCACCAAGCTATG
Source organism: Magnolia kwangsiensis (assembly GCA_037074715.1). NCBI lineage: Eukaryota > Viridiplantae > Streptophyta > Magnoliopsida > Magnoliales > Magnoliaceae > Magnolia > Magnolia kwangsiensis. The sequence goes on along the minus strand of CM073582.1, from coordinate 56,811,615 downwards.
TGACCCACCACGATGCATGTGTTGTATCGATACTGTACATCCATTTCGAGATAATTTTATGGCATGAGAAAAACGATTAAGGTAGATCTAAAGTTTATTTAGACCCCGCCATAGAAAACAATAGGGACAGTGACATCCACGGTTCAAAACTTCTTAAGGGCCAAAGAGGTTTCTAATGAAGCTTATATTTTTGTTTTCACTTCATGCATCTCAATATCAATTTTGAATAAGCTGATATCAAAAATACATCATAGCAAGCCTATAAATGTTTCAACAGTAGCTGCGATTCCCATGATTTTCTACCGTGAGTCTGCTTAAACTTTAGATTTATCATATTCTTTTTCTCATGTAAAATGATCTCTACAAATGGTCGTACAGCATGGAAACTACACATGCATCATGGTGGGTTCATAGAGCTTGGTGACATCACTTCAGTAGCCAAATGGCTACTAATCCGCATTGTTATTGAAACCATACTTGTCACCGATCTCAACCGTTCAATAAATCCAATGGCTTATATTTAGAAAGCCTTAAAAAAAGAAGTACGGAAGATATTATCCAAACCATAATTAAGAGGTATGGAGAAATGGATTAGACACTATGGATTGAAGAATATAGGCCCAGTCACAGATGTTGGGAAGCATCAGCTGCCTGTGAGTTTTATAGGGGGCTGGATGAAGAGCGAACTGATACCAGTGGACGGTCTACATAGGTAATGCTGTCACCAAAAATCAAAATACATCTCGGTGTATGGAAAGTTTTCCATGAACTGACCAAGTGTATCATTTCTTTTACTAGTCCGTCCAAGTTGCGGTGTCAACAGGGCTGTAAATGGGCCGGTTTGGCCTGTCGGGTTTCTGGGCGGGCCGGACTTAGACATAGCTGTCCAAAAGCCGATAAGCACCACTCAGCCCCACTCAGAACACTTAGGGCCTGTTTGTTAACGCTGAATTTTTCTCTTAATGTGAAATTTGAAAATTTTTTCGTGTTTAGTGGTGTTTGTTAATGCGTTGTTAACGCGGAAGACGGAAAGCGCTAAGTGATTTTTCACTGAATTCTTTTCTGATAGGAGTCTCGCTTAATGGTGAGCGCGGAATGCACTCCGTGGTTTTTTATTAAACAAAAAGTTTTTGCTTCCAACAGTACACCTTTTCAAGTTACTATGACAATTTTTTCTCTTTAAGTTGTTTGCGCAATACAAAATCAACTTTTAACCCCTGAAACTTCTTTATACCCTACCATGATGTATGTGTTTCATCCATTTCATTCATCCACTTTTAAAGATCATTTTAGGGCTCGATGCCAAAAAAGAGAGGAATATAAATCTCCAGTGGACCTTACCACAGGAAAACAATAGTGATTGGATATCCATCATTAAAATTCTCCAAAGGCCCAATGTGTTGTTTATTTGACATCCAATTTGTTGATTAGGTCATATAGACCTAGATGAATGGAAAAAAAGAAAAAAGAAAAAAAGATCAACATGATCCAAAACTTTTATGGCCCCTAAAAAGTTTTTAATGGTCGATGTTCATTCAACATTGTTTTCCTGTAATGTGGTCCACTTGAGATTGAGATATAGTGACGGGATATCCATCATTAAAATTCTCCTAAGGCCCAATGTGTTTTTTATTTGACATCCAATTTGTTGATTAGGTCATATAGACCTAGATGAATGGAAAAAAAGATCAACATGATCCAAAACTTTTATGGCCCCTAAAAAGTTTTTAATGGTCGATGTTCATTCAACATTGTTTTCCTGTAATGTGGTCCACTTGAGATTGGGATATACCTCATTTTTGGTCTCATACCATAAAATGATCTAGGAACATAAATGGACGGCATGGATGAAACATATACATCATGGTGGGGCCCACATAGCACCGACCATCAGCCATTGGCGAGTGGTAGTGAAGTAGCCAAGTTGTTTCCGGACGTGGATTTCCTGCCTTTGGTAGGAAGTTCTGCGCTGGGAACGTCGGTGGGGCCACTGGGATGTTTGTGATAAATTATCACCGTCCATATGTTTTGTGAGTTAATTTTAGGATATAAGGACAAATAAACCGTATACAATTCTCAAGTGGGCCAAAAACGTGATAATTGAACGTCCACAGTTGAAATATTCACAGGGCCACAAAAGTTTTAAATCATGCTAATATTTGTGTTTTCAGTTCATCCCAATATAAATGACATTATTAATGGTATGCATGGACAGAGTGGATTCTTGACAAACATCATAGCAAGCCCCACCTAAGTTCACGGCCCAAGAACTTCATGCGAAAGCCGCAGGAGATCCGCGTCACCTAACTCACTACTGAAGTTACATCACCAAGTTATGTGGCCCCATCATGATGTATGTTTTGTATCCATGTCATCCATCTATTTGGAAATATAATTTTAAGTAAATGTGCAAAGAATGAGTCAAATCCAAAGCTCCAGTGGACCTCACCACAGAAAACCGTGGGGAGAGTGACTCCCACCACTAAAAACATAAATAGGCCACAAAAGTTTTCGATCAAGCTGATATTTATTTATTTTTCCCTTCTATAATGTCCGTGTTAACTTGTAAACAGGTTGGATTTCAAATAAAAATCACTGTGAGCCTTAAGAAGGTTTCAACGGTAAGCATCAATCTCACTATTGTTTTTTTGTGGTGGGGTCAATTACATATTTTGATCTGCCTCATTCTTGAACTGAACCTCTAAAATTAAATCTCCAAATAAATGGATGGTGTAAATAAAGCACATACATCATAGTGGGCCCACATATATCATAGTGGGCCCATGGAACTTGATGACGTCACTTCAGTAGCGAATCTCGCTATTCAACCCGCCGGTAGCTAATCGGCGTCCAAGTAGGATGCGGATTGGTTGGTCTACTTCACACCAGCTATATAGCCGCTCATTCTGTGGGTCTCATCATGAAGTATGTGTTATATCCACATCATCTATTTATTTGGCGAGCATGTATTAAAGCTTGAGATGAAAAATAAGTTGCAAAAAGCAAAACATCTACCATTGAAACTCCTTCTGGGGTCACAGAAGCTTTGGATCAATATGATTATTTTTATTTTTTTTGTGGTCTTCATACAGGAAATTAAACTTAAATAGGCTATGGGAGTTTTAGATTAGTATGTTTTCACTTCATCCAATTTATAATGACCGTATAAACGATTTGGATAGCATATAAATATAAGATGGACTTTATTTGAAGTCTTTTTGCTAATGATTTTATTTTCATTTAATAAAAAATAATTTCTTTATAAGGTAAAACATTTCCAAACAAGAGATAGGGGCAAATGTGTCAAATTAACATATTTCGGACATTTAAGATGTTTGTTAACAAACGATTTATTGCAGATTCAGTACTTAATTTTTAGACTTTAGCCATAATTACCAAACAAGTGTTTTTACTTCAAATTTCAGATTTAGGCTTTAGATTTCAGATTCAGCTTTAGATTTCAGATTTAGTGTTTAGACTTCAGATTTAATAAACGGGGCCTTAAAAACGTCTTTTGGATATACAGTTCCACTTTTTCTTTTTCCAAAGAGGATGCGTAGGATAACACGCTTACAACCCACCGCACCATTCATGGATCATAGGCCCTCCTACACTTTTATTATTTTGAATAGGTGCACGATATCCATCCCAAAACCGAAGTTCCAACAATCGAAAGTTATGTGGAGTTCACAGAGATGCCAGTGACAAATCCACTCCAGTCCATCGGCTTTAAAAGACCACGAAAGAATATGAGTCTAAAAATTAGGCATATCCAAAACTCATGTTGGCCATACCACACGAAACAGCACGTGGGGATTGAACGCTCACCATTGGAAACTTTGTTGGGGTTCCAGATATCTTGTATTATTATGATATTTGTTCCTACAGTTATCCGAGCTAATAATAACCCCATAAACAGTTTGGATGGCATATAAACATTATGGTGTTCGTTGTTCTTTTATGCACTTGGTATGTGAGAGTGCCAGAATTGAAATTACGGTTCTAATTTAAACCGAACAACAATGACCCCTAGTGATGAGGTAGGAAAATACTAGTGTATAACCGAGATCTGGATAATATTCAGTCACTCGCTCAATGTGTAATTTAGATTAGGTGATATTTAGAGGGTAGGGTTCATCCTCTAATGATAGGTTACTCATTTACCTTCCATACGAAAGGACTTTTCAATATGTATTAAATTAAATGAGAAAGAAATCGTTACAGTCGATCGTCTTTCCGATGGGTGGACTAAGTCCAATGTGAGACCATAAACTCGAATTACAGCTAGAATTACTAACTACTCAAATTACAGCTAGACACTTTCCACGTTATGCGCCCTCTTTCGCCACTTGTCATGCAATCAATCGAGCTCGACCGCCTCCCTCTTGACCACTTTAATAACGCACGAAACCACCTGATATGTTATGGCTTCACTTAAAGATTAATCTCCTCCGTACATATCTGCAGATCTTTGGGCGCACCATGCACATCTATACAGATCACACGTAATATCCTCTTATTGGTCATGGTAAGGTACGATCGTAGTGGGGATGAACATTACCCCCACATTGTTGGGGATTGAAGGATCACCATCAGAAACTTTGTTGGGGTTACAAAAGTTTTGTATTATTATGATATTTGTTCCCACGGTTTATCTAAGGTTGTAATAACCCTATGAACAATTTGGATGGTATATAAACATCATTGCGTTTACCATTGTTTTCTGCACTGGGTATGCAGGTGTGCACAAATTGCAATTGTAACTCCAATTTGAACCAAACCACAAGTAGCCTGAGTGCCAAGGAAGGCAGACACATAGTGTATGACCGAGATTTGGAGAGATCGTTCACCTATTCAGCCACTCGCTCAATATGTAAATTGAATTAGGTGATATTCAGAGGGTGGAGTTCATCCTTCGATGATGGGTTACTAATTTTCCTTCCGTACGAAAGGACTTTTCAATACAGATTAAATGAAATGAAAAAGAAATCCTTACAGTCAATTGCAAAGAGCGGTTGAAGAACATCTTTTTTATGGGTGGACTGAGTCCAGTGTGCGAGTGTAAACTCGAATTACAGTTAAAATTATTGGCTACTTGGTTAATGTTATGAATTACACTATGAAATGTAAATCAGCAAGTGTCACGCCCCAAACTCAAAAACCAGGCTCACACCGACCGCCGAATTCGGCACCGACAGCCTCCGTAGTACCCCATTCTCGGCTCCCAGCACCCATATGCCAGATTTCGATCCTGGGATCCTATAAAGAGGATTTTTGACGTACATTTATCTCGCAAGAAACATAACTTACAAACAACAACAACCAAAAACATCACCACATATCTACTATAATCAAAACTTTAAGTACAATATGCATAAAGGGAAATGCAAAGATAATAATGATAAAGACTCCAGAAGCTCTGCAGCACGCTCCTGCTCTTGCTTAGCTATGACCTAGTGTCACCTGCATGCATCAATCGTGTATAAGCTTATACAAAGCTTAGAGGGTGGTGAAAGTGTGCGCGTAAGGTAGCAATACAAGTATGCAATATCATAGGAATGCGAAATATGTTGGCAAGTCCATGAATACTATCAGCTGTACCAAGGCTATGTGATGCAAGACATAAATGCTGTCGACCACACCAAGCCTATGCGATGCAATGCAAGGCCTAGATAGTCAATGTTATGTGCAAGATACAGCTTAAACATACCAATCCACATATCAATCCAACTCATCTCTGGAGCATAATATATCAGTACAGTTCTCTCTAAATAATCATCGGGGTTTAGTACACTGTAAACCAGACTGGCACCACATCGCACGCAACAAGGTGAGTGAAAGAGACTTCACTATCCGCCTGTAAATATCGGGCTTAGCTCGTCAATAGCGGACCCATTCGTCGAGCTGGTCAAACTCAACCTAGCTTTGCCCCCTCCTCTCAGGCAGGTAAGGCCATACCCCCTTCTAACTGATCACGACACAGTGGGAAGCGCGGCCTCCTGGTATTTGGCACTTGACGCTCATACATCCACTTGGTCTAGACATTAGAGTGACCTCCTAGTACCATAAGGGTTTAGGGAATTTCACTCAGGGCCATTTATAACACCCCATGTAGAGAAAAAAAATTTGGTTTCCAATCCTGTTATCCGCGTTATACCTGCGGAGGCTACAACCCTTATGTCACTAGGGCATACAACAATCATAACACACAATGCAAGATGCATAAGTCACACAATCCAGTCATGCATCAATCCTGCACGTACCGTGCACTCATGTGAGATAACTCCACCTATCAGGGAGTCCTAATAAACAATCTGCCCAATAACATATGCAATGATCAGCTACATCTCATAACAAGCATGTAAATGATGCGTGTGGGCATGTATCATGAAGTTATACTATTGCATACTCATAGTCGGCATCGATAATCGGCCTATACACAAGGCGGGGTCTATGGAAGGACAACAAATCTATAACATGAGGCTTAGTCCTCAACTGTGGACATACCAAATCTGATAGCACAGATCCTTCCATCTACGGTGAGGATGAATTCTCCTCATATCAAGGTTGGGCCTAGGTGGCCTACCTATAAACCTAAGGATCCAGAATGGGCTTCCTTTACTATACTATCATATGACCCTCTAGATGCCCTAGGGGGCCCAAATAAGTCCTAGATGGATTTTAAGATTAACATAATTTTACTAGCCACTAATGGGGGCCCAACTCATTTGGGTTAGCCCAATGCGAATGGATGGATCATGCAAATATCAATGGGGCCCAATGATTAATGTCAACTCACTTAGAGAAATAAGAGAATGGGCCTAACGAAGGCCTAAGGGAAGGTCACAATGTGGACATGTACCATCATTGCCCATCAATGTAGACATCTAACCAACATCGCTCCCAAGAAATGGCCCACAAAACATTATTACATACATTATGGTGGAATCACACATTGCAATGGACCTCATATATATCACATTAGGCCTCACACAAAGTCCTCGCATACATCTCATTGGGCCTCACTCATGGTCCTTATATACATCAAGATGGGCCGCAACAATGGGCCTCATATACATCGAGATGGGCCCATCGTAGTAATGCCTTGAATTTCGAGGGTCGAGCAAAGCTCTACTCCTGAGATTTAGAACATCACTTATGCATTATGGATGATGATATTCAAATTTCTTTCATTTTCATGAGTTAAGCATGTGTGAGATTATACTAAACAACACGTCATACTCTAAATTAATGAAATTAAACAAGAGGGGAAGTCTAAAACATATCTATTTAAGTATGCAGGTGTTTCACAAAATTTCCTCCAAAGTATGAGTACCTAGCCGGGTTCAATACGTACATGTATCATTTCAAAATGAACAAAATATGGATATATAAAAGTATCTGACTAAGCCCAGATGTCCCAGTGATCCATGCATAATGGTCCGTGGTCTACATTGACCCGCCAAAGAGTTGGAAGTAGGAGAATTCTTCCTCCTCATCCAAGAAGTCCTGCTCCAGAGCATAGATGTCATCAGTACCTGCATCTTAATCAGTGTCTGGTTGTTGTTTTAAAACATCATCCCAGAGTGGGAGTGAGCAATCAACTCAATGGTTTTTTAAGGCAAAAGTTACACATGTTATCAAGTTAATCAAAGCAGTAATGATAATTCAATCATAAATAATCACTTCCTAACTACTCTTTTTAATGCAGAAATGGAGTGCAAGTAATGATGCATGCCCTCACCCATCAATGCTCCCTCACACGCAACTCTGATAACCTATTTCGCATATGACAACACTTCCTCAAACAGTGTAACTCCAACGCCTTTTTAGCACATCCTAACTAATGTAGTATGATGCATGGTCATGTTAGCTAAGTAATTAATTAAGCTCATTCATACAGTAAGTTTAGGAAGCTAAAGTACCTCCCTTTATATCATTGACCCAAGTCAAACATTTGGCATTAGACAACCACAGTGGTCCTACTCCTATGTTCTGGATCCATCTAGGTTCATCATTCCTAGTTAAGCACATACAATAGGCAAGTTGTAGGTTTGTCACTCCTAGTCAAACACATACGATAAGCAAGTTGCAATAAGTTGTGCTCGCGGTCACTACGGGGAGGCTCGTCACCCCAGCGTAGGCCGACAGCAGGAACACGGTGTCTCATACCACCATGTCTGACTTACGAGTCTTAGATACTCACTGGTCATTATGGGGAGGCTCGTCACTCCAGCATAGGTCGATAGCTCGGACACGGTGTCTTATACCATTATGTCCAGCTCATGAGTCTTAGTAGATCGTAGTACTATAGTTAAAGTGGATCTTTACATTGGTGATGGGTGCCTTAGATTCAAGCAGTCATGTCCATACATGGTAAACACATAATAGGTCAATTGGTTCATTAGGCAAGCTCAATTGGTACGGATGCATGCTAAGTTAATCAACATGGAGCATGTAAGTGCCCCTCGTGGCCTGACCACTATCGACAATCGTCGAGCGACTCGGATTCATCGAGTTTACCCAAGGTGGTGAGACCAATTTGGCCACCTGAACAAGGACTTTTACTGATTGCTTGGGCTACATTTGTATCCTCAATCCTACTCAAAAGCGGCTAACAATCAAGTGTAAATTTATCCCATCATTCAACAACTAATCCATATGGATTTCTCATTTGGGCATTTCATCAAACACATAGACCAAGTCAAATATAACTTGCATTTTATCAATTGATCTTATAGTGGAAACATACATATGCATAAGGAAATATGGAATCCTACCTTAATACTTATAGTAAATACAATTCATCAACAATTCTCATTTAGGCAATTTATCAAACACATAGATTATGTTCGTTACAACATGTGTTTTATCATTTCTTTATACAGAGAGATCTACATGCATATGACAATGATGAATCCTAGATTCGTAATCATGGCAAGCACTAATCATATTCTATTGCTCATTTCAACAAACACATAGGGTGCATCATTTATTTATCACAGTTCATAAGTGTATCTCATATAAAAATCAACATATTTATGACAATACGGAAGCAATCAAGACAGACATAAATCATTAGCTGTCATAAAAGCATTGATAAACCGCAACCTAAGCATTTATAGTCTACACCTTTCGTTAGTATGCTCGACTTAGACTCAGTCCAAATTCTACGTTTCCCAAAATGGAACGTCGGACACCTAAATGATGAAACTGGTTAGCTAGGTTAACGAAAACTATCCTGGAGTTCTACATCGATATTTGGGTTGGTATTTCTTACCCAAAATTGTAGCCGAAAGAGGTTCAGTAGCACAACGAGACAGTGATTTGGCATGTGGATTCGTGGGAGAAGATTTCTGTAGCAATCTCCCAATGGCCCTCTTCTCTCTTTCCTTTTTTCTCTCTTTTCTCCTCTCTCCCCTAGGGTTTTGCAAAATTCGTATATGAGAGGGAGAGAGTGAAATGAGGGCTATTTATAGCCCTAGATGTGACGCAAATGGCCCTAGGGCCACTTTATACATGGTTTATATCCCGTGGGCGGCTATTTCTGACGAATATGGCTCATAAGGAGGCCCACGACTCATCTATATCATAGGGTATGCTCCCAGACAATAGATCCATGCCAAGAGATGATTTTGATATGATCGGATAAGCCAATCGACCATGGAGAATCTATGTTAGATCAACGGTCGTGTGTGTTCAATAGGGGCCACGGTTATACGGATATGTGCAGGAAATTTTTTTTTCCCCATGTGTGAAGTTTGGTCACAAACTAACGGTCAGAAATCCTCAACTTTTTGTGAGAGAAGACGGCCCAATTCACTTAAGTTTTAGTTCATTTTCTAAAGATATCGGCGTTTCTCATGCTCTTAACTCACGGCTCAAGTTAGACGTTTCTGGACATTATCTGGGCTTGATTCCTACGATGGTTGTCAAGCCTAGTAGGATAGACATCTTCCTATAATCTCGCGGTCATAGGACCCTCGATGTGCAGTTTAGGTCTGTTACCGAGTTTCAATATTCTCCCGAGAGCGACAGGCCCTTGGGATTTCTCGTAGGTCTTAAGGTGACATTAAGTCAGTGGTACTCATGGTTTTAGGCCTTTCCATTTGTGAAAATGATGGCCCAAGATTAATCCACTGATTATTTAGTACTTAACTAAATCTCATCTAAATTATATGACAGGATGTGGTCCTTAGGTCATTCTGCCTGAGGTTGTACTCGGTTCTTTGTACAAATTTTTCCGAGACATTACAATCTACCCCCCTTAAAGAAAAATTTCATCCCGAAAATTAGTACCTTTTCGTACTCCTTAAGGACTTGTGGGTAGTTCTTACGAACTTCAGCTTTCGTTTCCCAAGTAGCCTCCTCCTTGGTGTGGTGTGTCCATAACACTTTCACGAGTGGGATGACCTTGCTACGCAATACTTGTTCTTTCCTATCTAGAACATGCATGGGCCGAAATACATAGGTGGCATCTTCCCTTAGCTGTACTTGCTCCTACTTGATAATATGAGTGGGGTCAGGGACATATTTCTTTAGCATCGACACATAAAACACGTTGTGTATGCCTGCGAGTGGTGTGGGCAAGGTGAGACGGTACGCCACCACACCCACTCGGTCTAAAATCTGGAATGGCCCAATGAACCTTGGCGTGAGTTTCCCTTTCCTGTCAAAACGAAGCACTCGCTTCATTGGGAAAACTTTAAGGAATACATGGTCCCCAACTTCAAATTCCAACTGTCTCTGTCTCGTATCTGCGTAGCTCTTCTGCCTACTCTGGGTCGTAAGGAGTCGACGCCTGATAATATCGATCTTTTCTGAGGTCGCCTAAACCAAATCTGGGCTAACCAAGCTTTTCTTGCCAACTTCTGCCCAACAATGTGAAGCCCGATATGGGCATCCATACAAGGCTTCATAAGGAGCCATGCTAATGCTTTCTTGGAAACCGTTGTTATAAGAAAATTCAGCATAAGAGAGATAGTCATCCTAGTTGTCCTTGAAGTCAAGTACACATGCTTGTAACATGTCCTCGAGTATCTGATTTACCCACTCTGTCTGCCCATCGGTCTGTGGGTAGAATGCGGTACTAAATTTCATCTTCACCCCCATCACCTCTTGTATTCAAGTCCAGAACATGGATGTGAATCGTGTGTCTCAGTCCAACATAATCTCTAGAGGAACTCCATGCAGTTGTACTATCTCCTTAATGTACAGCTTGGCCAAGTCATCTGCTGAATTAGAAACTCGAATCGAGAGGAAATGGGCCAATTTTGTCAACCGATCCACAATCACCCAAATAGAGTCATGCCCCTCTCTCGTCTTTGGTAACCTAAAAATGAAATCCCACTTCCATTTTGTAATGGGCATGGGCTGAAGTAAACCCGAGGGTAGACAGTGCTTAGCCTTAACTTGCTAGAATATGAGGCATTGGGACACAAAGTCTGCTATTTGGGCCTTCATGTTGTCCCACTAATACAAATGCTTCATGTCCTATTACATTTTTATACTACCTGGATGCATCGTCAACTTTGAACTGTGTGCGACCTCTAGAACTTCTCTCCTCAAGTTGTGAAGTTTCAAGACGCATAGGCAGCCACGATACCACAAATCTCCATCGAAGCCAATCCTCCATTCTTATTCTTCACAGTCGCTTGCACGCTCTATCCACTTTAAGCATAACTCATCTTCCCTTCAAGCCACAATGATTCAGTCATCAATAAGTGGTTGCATGTGAAAGTGTGCGATTATAACGCTCCGACTTTTCAGGATCTGAGTATATGACCCGTGTCCCAAAAACCTGAGTGTTAACCTTAAAGGATGATCAAATTCGAGTGAACATTTTTTTTCCTTCATTAGAGTAAGTAAATGAGCATAGTGTGGACAAATTGATAAAAAGAAAAATTTTATTATCATTCAAATATACAAGAAGCTACCCATAATGACTTATACAAACCAATGTCTCTGAATTTAATAAGTACAAGATTTATAAGAATTTAATACATGAAGAATAATAGAAAGCATATAAATATAAGTCGCAAGATCACGCAGCTCCTCCAGGCAAAAACAGCCATGCATCCCTACCGATCATACCCTGCTCCTCATCAAGTCTGAACATATATATCACTAAAGCCACCTGTACTACCTGTATGGTTGTATATTTAATGGATGAGCGACCAATTCAGTGTGAATTTCCCTCAAGATTACACACCGCCACATTAGGTAAGAAATAGTATAAAACATCTATACGACTAAAACAGAGTAAATATAGTCTTATTAGATGCATGGATGCATGAATGCAATCATAGACCCGGAAAAACATTCAGATGGTCTGTGCTCCGGGAAAAACATCCAGACGGGTTGTGGCTCAGAAAAAACATCCAGACAGGCAATGGGGTCGTCACCAAAGGATGTGACTGGTCATCAGTGCAACACTCGATGTAATCACATGGGCATGAAGATCCCAATCACATCATAAATTGAATGCCTAGTCATAAGCGTAACATTTAGCATAATCACAGGGTAAAGTGATCCAAGCTATTGAATATGCATATATGCATGATTAGTCAAGTCATTATTAGTCAATTTACAACCAGCCAGTTTAGATAAGCTCAAAGGTCACTACGGGGAGCACATGGCCCAGCATAGGCCGACAGTTCGGGCATAGTGTCTCATTACCACCATCCCCGGCCCATGAGGCTACCATCTTAAGATGTTTAATAGAAACCCATCAACTAGTGGCCAATCATATTACAGCATATGGGGCTTACCATTGTGTGGTTACACGGTATAAAATATCAAACCCATATAAGGATAATACTAGAACAAAGCCACATAGGGCGATATCAAATAAGCCACATAGTGCAATTGTCAAAATAAGCCTCATAGGACGAGTATTAAAATCATGTAATAAAAGACCATCCTTGAAAACCATTGGACACAATAACTTTAGATGGTAGGCCCACATCAATGATCCATTTAGACCACCACTCAATAACCACTAAATCGAAGGTCCATTTTAATCACAACTAGTTAGGTTACATTCCAAGTATGGGTGTACATTTATAGGTGGGGGTTTTCCACTAATGTACCAATTTAAAGTCCATAAGTAATACACAAATAATCCACAAGCATGAACAAATATACAAGATGAATATTAAGCAGGCAATATAGCAATTCAATTTTCACCAGCTAGCACATGTGATTATAAGAGGGAAATATCAATTATAAATTTAAATAAAAACTATAATTTAAGCTAATGAGAAGATGGAAAGCTCAAGGGGAAGAATCACCACCCTATATCTTGAATTGACTTTTAGTGTCGCTAAGTGATTGCGCCCTTAGAATTGAATCCTACCATTAATCATGAACTTGTATAATTAGGTCCAAGTTCCACACATTACTTAGGGTTATAGCCTAGGGTTTATATTACCTATTCTTAGAGTTTTGATGTGAAATTGGGATTTGTTTTACCCTAAAGTTTAGTCTTAACCTTAGTCTTTAGGATTTAAACTCTACTTGACACATTAGTTAGAATTAAATCTTAATAATTACAAGAATACTCTTAGCATTGGTATTATAATTTATATTAGTTAATAATAAAGATAGTTCATAAGTTCATATTTAAATATACCAACATTTTCTAATGTTCCTATAATGACTTAAAATCTCTTATGAATGTACAAGTAATAGTAATAATAATTTTATCAACCATGATATAATAAGGACTAACACTCAACACTCATATTAACAAAAATTGTATTAATTCCATGAGGAAGGTGATTATATTATCTAATGATGATGATTGTAACTATCAATAGGAATGCTTAAAGGTGAAGAATAAAACACTTATAGTTAACAATCTTAATTTGTCTATAATAGCTAATTACAAGTGATTCACTAGTATTTAATCATGCTTAATGTTAAAACCCTATCAATAATAATTATGGTAACACGAATAACTATAATCGAAATGAATTTAATATGGAAGGAGGAGGTGGACTCACCTAGGTCGACTCAGTGGTTAAACTCGGCTCCAATCCAAACCGATGGCCCGCTTCGCAACTCAACTCAGATCAACCGAGTTGACTTAACTCACTGATTCAGCGAGTCAACTCAGCCTAGTCAACTCAGCCATCAGCCTGACCAACCTCTCCTTCTCTCTCTTTCGTTTCTCTCTTCCCTTTTCTTCCTTTTCTTTTCTTCCTTTTCTTCTACTTCCACTGCTGGAGGCACCCGGCAATAGCTGACAACCCAGCCTGACTCAGTCTTGGTTGAGCTAAGTCGACTCAGCGTCTGCACAAAAGTAGGCAGCGAGTTAGACTTGATCGGTTCAAGCTGGTGCGACACGCACCTAGTTCCTCCTCTTTCTTCTCTCTCACTCTCCTAATCTTCTCTTATCTTCTACTGTTTCCCTGGGGTGAACTGGGCCCAACCAGGCCTGCACGACCTAACCTAGTGAGTCAGGTGAGTCGCACCAGCAACCTGGTCGTGCAGGGTTACTGTCGCACACACCCACACTCCCCTCTTCTCTTCCTCTCTTCTTTTCTTTTCCAGTCAGAAACACCCCCTGCGGACGCCCATCTGGACGGTCTGGACTCGACCTAGATCCGTCCTGAACTCGGACAGAGTCTGGGTGTGGTGGTGTGGCACAACAACTGCTTGCCCTCCACCTTCTTTCTCTCAGTTTCTTTCTTTATTCCTTCCTTCCCATTTTCTTTTTCTCCCTTCTTCCCTGTTGCTGGGAATACCCAGCAAAACTCATCAACTCAGCTTGACTTGCCGGGAACTTGCCTTAGACTGGCCCGAGTCAGCGAGCACTGTGGTCGATCGGTGCATGGTGCAGCTGCACCGCTCCAACACTCTCTCTGACCTTCTTCTTTCTTTATTTTCCTCTTCCATCTCTGTTGCAGGTCCAGCGGAGTCACTGGACTGCCGGATTCGACCCGAATAAACTTGGTTTGACGCCACTCGAACGAGGAAGAAGCTCCACCGTTAATGGCAGATTCTCTCCCTCAGCTTCTTCCTTTAAGCCGACAACATGGGAGGGTTTCTAGGGGTGTAATGGAGCTTGGGGGATAGTAGGAATGGAGCTTTAACAACGTTTTGTTGGTGGGTTCGAAGGTTAGAGGGAAACAGCTGGTTTTTGGTTGTGGCTGTGAAAATGGAGGGTGAGCTACTATTCCTCGATCCTCATGCCTTTTATGCTTGCACTAATCCTCCCTAAACCGTCGAATCAACAATAAATGGTCAGGATCTCCTCTAGCTGAAACCACCTCCAAAACAGTGGGCGGAATGGAGGTCGGTCGTGGTTTTAAAACCCTAAACCACAGCTAAACTGGACCGCTGAGATCTTCCTACATGGCAGGCTGAGATTGGAAGATGAGGTTCTTACACGGATTGCCAAGCTAGCAAACAAATGGGAGAAACAAAAACTTTTCATTTTTAAGAGATATTGCACACACATGCCCTATCGTGCCGAAATTTATGCTCATGTGCATGGGTTTCCACATGCGAGATTTCCATGTGTCTGATCAGACCAGCCTCCCCATCACAATGGAAATTTTAGATCAACAACTGGAATGAGATGGTGGCCCACAAATTGATCAAACAAGAGAGGAGAAAACCAAGCCGTTTCAAACGGCTGCTGGCGGGAAAAAAGAGAGAAATCTCTCTTTTTATGGAAAGTGCGGGTCAGCGCTGGTCAGACTAGCGCTGGACATCTCGTGCACTTCGTGCACGGGTGGTTGTGGTGCACTCACACTAAGTGTAGGGCCCACCGCGATGATTGAGATAGATCCACTCCGTCCATTATGTTTTATGGCTTAATTGGGCCATCTAGATCGGAGATGAGGTAGATCCAATGCTCAGGTGGGTTGTATTAATTGAACAAGGATTTATAAGTGTCCCTAGTGACGATCTGATGGCCGGATCTTCCCGAGATCGAACATCAACAGTTAAAAGGTCTTAGTGGATCGTTTGTAAGACTCTTATAATATATTGCTGCCCATATAATAGTATTAATATAAATTTTATTATTAGTACTACTTATCACTATCATTATTCATTTCTTTATTATTATTATTATTATTTTCCCCTGTGTGTGCATCATGTTGTGGGTCCCGCTCTGTAGGTCATTAGGACTATTTATCTCATGATTTTATATTAATAATATTATTATCATTATTATTACTCACACATACTATTACTTATTTATCTTTTTATTTATTTACTTACTTATTCATTGTTATTATTATTATGCTTATATGTAAGATGTGAAACTATTTTTCGTGCGCCATTTAGCTACATGCCCTAACATTAGGGTTACTTATCTTAAGGTGGGTTACAAGTCATGAACCTCTAATTACTAAATCATGATTTGTTGAGCATTCCAACACTCCAATGATTGGATTGACTATTACTTGATTATCAACAACCTATAACCTTTGAGATCCTAAGGAATGTCTAGGCATGATCAGGGAGTTGGATGTGAAACTAGACAACTTGATCTATGCTTTTAAAAGATGGATCTCCCTATGAGACGTTGTAAACAGGGTGAACGGTGGATTTCATGATTCAAGGTTGTGTGCACGTAATTCGGTTAGATTTGTCCATCAGTGGAGTTGGGTTTAGTTTTAAATGAATGTGAATGTTTACTTAAGCCTGACTTGTGTTTATGCTAAGCTTGGTTACATGGTAACACCCGAGTACTGGAAAGTATGAGGTGTTACAACGACACTCTTGAATGGCTCCTCCACTGTCAGCCTTTGTTCGAAATCTTGCACGAACTCTACCATATTCTACTCTCCTACCATCAGTGAGGCTGGAAATTCTATAGTTTTCTTATGGCTTAACGCATCAGCCATAAGGTTGGCCTTGCCAGGATGGTAGGAGACTTCAAACTTGAAGTCTTTCAATATCTCTATCTAATGACGTTGCCTCATATTCAGGTTCCTCTGTGTAAAGATGTACTTAAGGCTCTTATGGTCGCAAAAGAGCTCAAACTCCTCTTCGTAAAGGTAATGTCTCCAAAGCTTTAATGCGAAAATGACTGCCGCTAACTCCAAGTCGTGAGTGGGGTAATTTTCTTCGTGTTTCCTCAACTTTCGTGAGGCATAGGCAATCACCCTATCCTTCTGCATAAGTACACACCCCAAACCGACTCGAGAGGCGTTAGTATATTTGATCCCTTGCTTTGGTAGTACTACCATGGGCGTAGACGTCAGCTTGTCCTTTAATTCTTAAAAGGCTACCTCTGTTTTCTCATTCCAAGCAAATTTAAGATCTTTCTGAGTAAGTTAGAACAATGGTCGAGCTATCTTGGAGAAATTTTTAATGAATCGACGATAATAGCTGATAAATCTGAGGAAACTCCTCACTTCTGTAACTAAGCTGGGCTGCTCCTAGTCTTGTACCGCGATCACCTTGGCAAGGTCCATGACAATTCCTTCCTTAGAAATCACGTGTCCTAAAAACTTAACTTCTTTCTTCCAGAAGTCGCATTTTCGGTACTCTACAAACAACTGATTCTGCCTAAGAGTATCAAGGACTGCTCGCATGTGTTCTTCGTGATCTTTCTGACTCTTTGAGTATATCAGGATGTTGTATACGAATATGATGACAAATCGGTAAACATACGGCCAAAACACCCAGTTTATGAGATCCATGAATACGGTCGGTGCATTTATAAATCCAAACGACATCACAAGGAATTCGTAGTGCCCGAAGCTGGTCCTAAAAGCTGTTTTATATACTTCTTCATTCCTAATGTGCAACTGATGATACCCAAACTGTAAGTTTATCTTAAAAAAATAATGAGCCCCCTTCAATTGGTCGAACATGTTATCTATCCTGGGCAGAGGATACTTGTTCTTTACTGTCACATGATTTAACTTACGGTAGTCTATACACAACCGCAGGGATCCATCCTTCTTTTTCATAAACAACATAAGAGCTCCCCAAGGAGATACGCTCGGCCGTATAAAACTTAAGTCCAATAAATCATCACTCTACTTCCTTAATTCCTCCATTTCACATGGAGGCATGCAGTACGTCGGTAAGAAGATAGGTGTCGCACTTGGCACAAAGTCGATGGTAAAGTCGATCTCACGCTAAGGAGGTAGTCCATGGATCGTTCTAAACACGTCTATGAAATCTTGGACCACTGGCATGCCCGTAAGTGATGGGCCATCACAATTTTCCAACAGGGAAGTGTAACAACGAATGCGGTAGGGACAACTGACCTGAACTGGAAAGGCGAAGGTCGTGCCCTCGGGCCCATGGGCTGTCACCATTCTGGTTTCACAGTTGATCTCTGCCTTCATTTCGATGAGCCAATCCATGCCGAGGATGATGTCGTAATGATATATCTAGGTTAAAATCAGGTTAATGCACACCACTATGCTCCTTAAGTCTATCGGGCAATTCTTACAAAGCTTAGTGGCATCTGAGAAAGTTCCTTCTGCGGTAATGACTCTCACCCCCATCATAGGGGTAGTGTTCAACCCTAATCGTTTGACTATAGAGCATGCTATCATAGAAACAGTGGACCTGGTGTCCACTAACAGGAATATAGGTGTACCTTGGATGTGGGCAGTGACTTCAAAGGATATCGGTACTGTAACTGCTGATTCAGTTGCTTCAGTGGCGAGTGCATGTATGCGAGCTCGTTGCGGGCGATTAGGCGGCACTGTCATAGGTCGTTGAGGAGGCCTATTTCAGGATATAGGAGGTCGGTTATATGGTTGCGCCGGTGCTACAAATCATTGAGGTGGGGCTGAAATAACGTACGGTGGCTGGCGGTTGACTCTCTGAGGCGGCTTGTAGCCATTATCCCTCATCTTGGTAAAGCAGAATGGGTTAGTGTGGTCCACTCTGTTACAGTAAGTACACATAAGATCGGAACTCCTTTGCTGGCGGAGCCATCGATCTTAGAGGTGAGTTCATACACGTCCTCTTGTCGAGAAATGACTGGGTTTGCAATTCGAGCCTAGGCTCGGGCCCATTGGCAAGCATGTTTGGAACACCCGCTCATCGTCCTACTCAGCTCGCAAGGACATGTTCATTAATTCAACATAGTTGGGGATGCTAGCACAACACATCTTGGTGTGGATGTCATCCCGCAACCCTTTCGAAAATCGCTGCATTCTCATCGACTCATTTTCCAAAATCAAAAGAGCATATCTTGCTAGTTCCGTGAAACGGTTCTCATATTCTGCTATTGTCATTCCCCCCTATCTGAGGTGGAGGAATTCACTCTCTTTTTCATTACGATAAGTGAGGGGGAAATATTTCTCATGGAAGAGTACCTCGAACTCGTCTCATGTCCACGTAAATCCTATGGGAACGGTTCGTAGGACACTGTCCCACCATAGGCTAGCCTCCTTCTCAAACATGTATGTAACTAGCTCGACCTATCCCACTTCAGTACAATATAATGGCTTCAACATCTTAGAAATAAGATCCAACCAGTACTTGGCCTCCTCGTGTCTATTAGTACTCACAAAAGTGGGAGGATGGAGGTGCTGAAAATGCTCAAACAGGCCATTTGCAGCCTGAAAAGGCCAAGCTACATGTCGTAGAGGCGGGGGGAAGGGAGGGTGAATAGGACTATGCTAAATTAAAATGATAACAATAGAATTTAAGTAAATTAAATGCAAATAACAAAGATAATCTCACAATGTTGAATATAAAAATAACCTCAAATGTATGAGTATTAAGAGGTTGATACAAATGTTGTTCTACGGACAACTTCACACCAAAAACTAAGGTTTATTATAGGACAACCTGATTTCTAGAAAGGTCTTTGTATCAAAAAATCAAGCTTGATACAGATGAATAAATAAATAGCAGTGAAAGGAAATATAAGTTATTACAACATTCACCACAATGCTTGAAATGTAAAAGATTATAATATTCACATCCACAAATACATCCCACAAGCTTAAATGATAAAAGATGAAGAAAATAAACCACACATCCACAAAACACAAAGAGTTATAGTGGTTCGCCTGTGTGTACACCAACTGTTAAATAACAGCCACACAGCTACTCCACTCCTAATATCCTCACACATTGGATATTAGCGTTTACTATTAAAATGGGTTGTTCTCAGGTTCACCTAAAACCCTCACAATTGTGTCTTTCAAGTGGGCTTTACACAATTCAAAAAACCCCTCACTCTGAGTTTTATGGCTCTCCTCAGATAACCATAACAATGAGATTTTTTTGGCTTAATCTCAAAAGAAATCAAAACAGAAGATTTACACAAATGTAAAATACCTGAATTTCTCCTTTTGTTGCAGCCCGGAAGAACGAAGTCGGAGTAGAAGTTCAACTATGAAGTTCAATGTCCAATACTCACATATGAAATGGTTCTAGGTTCTAAATTGATTTTAGAGTTAAAATACCTTAGGCTAGCTTGATTTGATTTTGATTCCAAGAAATGGGAATACCTCTTTTCCTCTTTTAAATATAATTGAAATAAGGAAATTCAAAATTAAATGCAAAGAAAACTACAAAAAGAGAATATTAAATGAGCACAATATAGATTAAATAAATTACTAACTTATTTCTTAGAGTGATGACTTGACTTGACTTGAATTGAATTACCAAACTCTGAAATTCGTCGTTTATTTATAGGTGAGCAGATCACACCTTCAACTGGTCTTGTGGACACTACGACTGGTCATAGGTCAAATTGATTTTTGAAATTTTGTGCGTGATTGGATAAAACCGTTTCACGACTGGTCATAAGCACTGCATGACCGGTCATGTGACCTCCACGACTGGTTGTGAGGAACCAGATTTAGTCGCTGGAATTCGAGTCATAGTCGCAGGACTGGTCGTGAACGAATCGTGCACTGTTCACATGACTGGTCGAGCAGTATCCAGGACTGATTGTGACTCAACAAAAAATTTTGAAAATTTACAACAAACTTAGGACTGATCTCGAATTCTCTTGGACTAATCGAGCCAGTGCTAGGACTAGTCGAACAAAGTCCAGGACTTGTCGAAGAATAGACCAAACACTTATAAAAAGAGAAATTGAATTATGTATTCAAAATGACCTACTCTAAGGTCAATCTAAGGTTGTCCAATACCTTGTTAGTGAAGTATGAACATTGAACTTCTTTTCCTTTTAGTTGATAGTCTTTCTTTGAAGTTCATGAAGCTTGCAATCTTGACACATGATGAAGCTTGTACTCAAGATCATTTTGAATCTCAAAGTTGTAGTACATATGTTGATCTTCACCTTAAGTCTTGAACCCTTCACATGTCTTTCGATGTCGCTTTACAACATTGACAGTTGAAGCTTTAAAGAAGTAAACAATGTACTTGATCTTGCATTTGAAGTACATCATTATTCTTGACTTGAAGCATTGTCTCGAACATATATATATATATATATATATATATATATATATATATATATATATATATATATATATATATATATATATATATATATATATATATATATATATATATATATATATTATATCAATGTGCTACACAAGACAAAGATTGTGGTTTTGTCACTACAAAATTTGACAATCAAAGGAGCAGAACCTATAGCACTTACAATCTTTCCCTTTGTCAAATTTGTGACAAAACACACTTAATTAAAGATAAGAGAAGCAATACATGCTCAATAAAGAATCATGCACCATATATACACAAGAAAGTATAATGCACCAGAGCAAATCATCATGAAATATCCAAAACACTTCCATACTTACTCCCCCTGTGCTACTACTTACTCCCCCTAAGTAGCACAAAAATACTCCCTTGAGTAGCATAAAAAAATAGGATTACTGTACCCATACTCCATATCCATAAACAGATAAGCAGGCACAAGCATAAACAAAATATTCTCTCCCTTTTTGTCACAATACGACAAAGGAAGAAACAAAGATATGGAAGAGGAAAATAACTATAAGAGGAATAATGGAGCAAACATAGTCAAGATATGAAAGATATAAGCAAGTTCTAGGATCACACATCATTAATCAGCATAAAAAAAATTCATCCAAACTCAGTCTCAAAAACTGAAAGAAAAAAGTAAGTATAAAAAAAGTTATTACAGACCAAATAAGAAAACACTTAATCAGATCCTGAAGAAGGGTATGGTAGGATCAATTTGATGAAGGCCCTTATTAATGCGCTTAAGATACTTGTGCATATATTTAAACTGCAAATCATGGGCAACATTCATATTCTCTACCTTCTCCTCAAGTGCACGTAAACGCACATCAAAGTCAGATGGCCGATACTTAGGGTTAGCTTTAGAATTTGAATTAAGTTCATTAAAAATATCATCTATATTAATATCATCAGGTAAACCGCCTTCTTCTTCATTCACTGCTTTAGCTTCAACACCACCCTCATTCATTTGGCCTTCAGCCAATTCCAACTTCATCTTGTTTATATTTTTATTGTTGAAGATGAGGTGATGAATGGGTGCCTCTCCAACAGGTATATCAACTAGCATGTGAGTAGCTAACACAATCATAAGATATGCAAATGGAATATCACTGTGACCCGGATGGAGATGGAATTGAATAATGGAATGACAAATTAAAGAAGGAAGACAGATATTGACTCCAGATATGATGGAATGCAAAATCCGAACCATAAAAGAAGTGTGTTCAGTTTTGTTACCAGACCTAGTATAAAGATTGGAAAAAATAATCCTATGAAGGACCCTGTATCTGGGTAACAAGTACTTGGAAGCAAGCGCATTCCTATTATGAGTCCACTGCACATTTATATTGCATAACGCTCTAGTAAGCAAGCGCTTTTCTTATTAAGATGGTTTCTCAACTAGAGAACTAATAGGAATACCTTCATCATTGACAGGTATGTCCATAAGGCCAGATATCAAATGACAATCAACTTCAAATGGGCCTTCTTTAGTAATAATTTTTAAAGTTAAATTTTCTGAAGACAAATCAGAAATGCATGCTGAAAAGGCCAAGCTATACGTCCTAGGGGGGGGGGGGGTTGAATAGGACTATGAAAAATTTAAAAAATAGCGAAATTAAAGAATATAATAGTCAAATAAAGGAAAGCAATTCACAATGCTGAAATGAAAAGCAGTCTCAATAATTAAGTATTGAGAGTTTGATATAGACTTGGTTCTAAGGACAACCTTGTACCAGAAAACAAAATGTTTTGAGGCAGGACAACCTTACTAGAACTTGAGTGAGTATCAAAAACTCAAACTGAAGAGGAATAAAAAGAAATGAATTACAAGAATTTAAATCTAAATTATTACAACATTCCCCACAATGTTTGAAATGTAAATTTTACAACATATACATTTACACATACATCCCACAATTTTGAATGATAAAAGATAGTAAAAATAAATCACACATCCATAAAACACAAAGAGTTATAGTGGTTCACCTGTGTGTTCACCTACTGTTAAACAACAGCCACACGACTTACTACTTCACTCCTAATATCCTCACACAGTGGATATTAGAATTCACTATGAAAATAGATTTTTCTCATGTTCACCCAAAACCCTCACAATTGTGTCTTTCAGTGGGCTTACACAATTAAAAAAAACCTTACTTTTGAGTTTTCTGGCTTTCCTCAGATAACTAATAGATTGAGATTTTTCTAGATTAATCTCAAATAAAGTAAAAAGAAGGAAATTTACAATAATGTAAAATACCAGAATTTCTCCTTTTGTTGCAGCCTAGAAAAACCAAGTCGGAGTAGCAGTTCAAATATAGAAGTTCAATGTCCACACTCACTTTACAATGGTTCTAGGTTCTAATTGATTTTAAATTAAATCAGTTGGGCTAGCTTTATTTGATTTTAATTCCAAGAAGAAGGAATACGACAATTCCTCTTCAAATCAGAATGGAATATATAAAAAAAAAAATCAAATCGACAAAGCTAACAAAAATAGAATATTAAATATGCACAATGTAGCTTAAAAAGAATACAAACTTATCTCAGAGTTATGCCTTGATTTTTCTTTAATTTCATTATCAAACTCTGAAATTCATCATCTATTTATAGTTGCAAAAACTCGTCTACGA
This sequence comes from Magnolia kwangsiensis, assembly GCA_037074715.1. NCBI lineage: Eukaryota > Viridiplantae > Streptophyta > Magnoliopsida > Magnoliales > Magnoliaceae > Magnolia > Magnolia kwangsiensis. The sequence continues at coordinate 56,787,556 of CM073582.1, read as the reverse complement.
CTGGTCCTATGGACACTACGACTGGTCGTACGAGAAACAGATTTTTGATTTTTTGAGCGCGATCGGATAAAACCGTTTCACGACTTGTCGAAGGATGTCCATGACCGGTCATGACATGCTCACAACTAGTCGAAGGCAGTCTGATTTAGTCACTGTAGTTTGAGCAGTAGATCCTGGACTGGTCGAAGGACAAGTCGTGCATTATTCATAGACCGGTCGAGCTGAGTGCAAGACTGGTCATAGATGAACAAAAAATTTTAAAAAATTACAACCAACTTAGGACTGGTCCTGGAATTTCTTGGACTAGTCGAGCTAGTGCTAGGACTAGTCGAACAGGGTCTAGGATTAGTCTTAGAACAGTCCAAACACTTACAAAGTGATTCAATTTGACTTATGTATACAAAATGACCTACCCTAAGGTCAATCTACGGTCAATCATACCTCGAAAGTGATAAATGAATATTGAGACTTCATTTCTTCAGATGATGGTTGACCTTTAAAGATTATGAAACTTGAGATCTTTACACTCGATGTAGCTTGAACTTGAGATCTTCTAGAACTTAAAAACTTCATCTTGAGTTGTACACATTCTGGAGTCTTGAATTGTACTTGAGTCTTGAGCAAGAACGTGTCTTTTGATGTAGCTCTTAAAAGACTCTGATCTTTGAAGTTTACAGGAGTGGACAATGTACTTGACCTTGCATGTCTTGAAGTAGAGGTTCATTCTCAACTTGAAGCATTGTGATGCAGTGCCTTCAACATATATATATATATATATATATATATATCCTCATGCTACACAAGACACAGATAGTGTTTTTGACACCACAAAATTTGACAAAATAAAGGAGCTATCAGCCATAACACTTACAATCTCCCCCATTGTCAAATTTGTGACAAAACATACTTAAAAATAATATGACTAATATGTACACAAGAATCATGCATCAGTTATAAGAGAAAAGTAGTTACAGCCTGGTTAAAAAATCATGCACCAGTTATCATCAACTAGCACAGAACATCATGAACTAGACAAAACATCTCCTCACATACTCCCCTTGAGTAGCACACATAAAAAAAAAATGCTACTACTCCACAATCATAATCCATATGCCTTAAACCAAATACATTCTCTCCCTTTTTGTCAAAATATGACATAGGAAGAAACAAAGATATGGAAGAGTAAAAATTAATTAGAGAGTAATAAAGGAGTTAATTAGTTAAGATATGAAAGATATATAAGAAAATTCAAAGTTCACATATCATTAACCATAAACCAAAGTTAGAAAAAGTCAGTCTCATAAACTGAAATAAAGTAAAGTAGTATAAAAGTTATTATAGACCATAAAATAAAAACACTTAATCAAACCCTGAAGAAGGAGCAGGTATAGTAGGATCAAGTTGATGAAGGCCCTTGTTTAAGCACCTAAGATACTTGTGCATATATTTAAATTGTAAATCATGGGCAACATTCATATTCTCTACCTTCTCCTCAAGTGCACATAGATGCACATCAAAATCAAATGGCACATAGTCAGGATCATTAGTAGAATCAGATTCAATTTCATCAAAAATATCATCCATATTTATATCATCAGGAGGAAGATCACCAGCTTCTTCTTCATTCCCTACTTCAGCACCACCACCACCCATATCCACTTGGCCAGGAGCTAATTCCAATTTCATCTTGTTAATATTTAAATTGTTAAAAATAAGATGGTGGATAGGAGCCTCTCCAACAGGCATAATAACTAGCATGTGAGTAACTAACACAGTCAAAAGATAGGCAACTGAAATATCACTGTGTCCTATATGGAGATGAAACTGAATAATGGAATGACATTAAAGAAGGCAAATAGACATTAACACCAGTGATGATGGAATGCAAACTACAAACCATAAAGGAAGTCAGTTCTGTTTTGTTACTAAAATGTGAACATAGATTGGAAATAAAGATTTGATTAAAATCACGTATCTTGGTAACAAGTACTTTGAGGGGAGCGCATTCCCCTTATGAGTTCATTGCACATCCATATTGCATAAAGCTTTAGTGAGCATGCATTTTTCTGATTCTGAGGGTTTCTCAACTAGTGTATGAATAAGAATACCCTCGTCATTAATAGGTATGTCCATTAGATCTGAAATCAGATGATGGTCAATCTCAAAAGGACCTTCTCTAGTAGTAATTTTAAATGTTAAATTCTTAGATGAAAAATCAGAAATGCATGTAAACATGGATTGAGCAATAGACCGGTATGCCGCCCCACCCCAATATAAGATGTTATCCCATCCTAAAGCCCGAAGAAGTAGAAGGATTCCAAAAGGAGTAATGTGTTCAATACAAACAGATCGCTCAACAATAACATTGCGCATTCTTATATCCCGAACATATGAGGGATTATCTTCGGGTGATCGAAGATAGCGCCTTGTTAAAGGAGTAGATCTAGATGAGGAAGTACCATGAAAAGTTTTCTTTTTCCCTCTAGAATCCATTTGCAACAAGAAAATCAAAGAAGCAAGAAGTTACAAACGATATGGAATGGATTTTCACAAAAACAAAATTGGGTGAAGAAAACCCCAAAATCTTTAAGGAAACTTGAAATCAAGCACTCTAAGGAATAAAATGAAGTGATTAGAGTATAAATCTACAAGAAAAATTGAAATGATGCACTCACCTTGAAGAATCAGAGAGATGGGTACGACTAGTCCTGCCACGACTCGTTGGAGAGGAAAGAAGAAATGAGGAAGAAGATAGATTTCCCCAAATTAAAATGACCAACATGCTACACGACTGGTCGTGGGATGTCCTCGACCGGTCGTGTCATGATCAGTACATCCTCGACTGGTCGTGTACCGACTAAAATATGCATTTTTCATAAAAAGATCAAAATTTAAACTAATAAATTATCAAATATATATACACTATGATATAAATATGCATGAATAATGAATTTAGAATGCACATACCAAGATCAAATTTTAATTTATTAAACTTTCTTTTGTCAAGCGATTTAGTGAAAATGTCAGCAAGTTGAGTCTCGGTCGGTATGTATTCCAATGATATCAGCTTTTCTTCCACTAATTCACGAATGTAATGAAACCTAATGTCAATGTGCTTGGTACGTGAATGCTGGATTGGGTTTTTTGAAATATTTATTCCATTGGAATTATCAAAATATAAAACCATTGAATCCTGTGCAATTTCATAATCGCTTAACATACGTTTCATCCAAACAAGCTGAGTACATGCATTTTCTGCTGTGATGTATTCAGCCTTAGCAGTAGAGAGTGATATAGAACTTTGCTTCTTGCTAAACCAAGAAACTAAACAATTTCCAATACAAAAACAACCACCACTGGTTGATTTCCTGTCATCGATATTACCAGCCCAATCAGCATCTGAGTACCTAGCCAACTGAACACTAGTCTCATGTGGATACCAAAGACCCATATTTGCTGTACTTGCGACATATCCCATAATCCGCTTAACAACAGTTAAATGTGACTCTTTAGGATCAGACTGATATCTAGCCCAAATACCAACACTCAAAGCAATATCAGGTCAAAGCAATATCAGGTCTACTTACAATTAAATAAAGTAAATTGTCAATCATACTACGATATAATTTAGGATCCACATTTTTACCTGTAGAGTCATTTAAGAGTCTTAAGGTTGTACTCATAGGAGTATCAAAGTTCTTACCATTCTCAAATCTGAATTTTTTGATTAAGTTTAAAGCATATTTGGTTTGAGAAATGAAAATACTATCAGGTTGTTATTTTACTGACAACCCAAGGAAATAATTCAATTTTCCAACCATGCTCATTTTAAATTTAGATTTCATTAAATCTGCAAACTCAACAGTCATGTTAGTATAGGTAAATCCATAAATAATATCATCAACATAAATATGCTCTATTGAGATATGATCGTTATGTTTCTTAACAAAAAGAGTTTTATCAACATTTCCCATTTGAAAATTATGACTTAGTAAAACCTTAGTCAATTTCTTGTACCATGCCCTGGGAGCTTGTTTTAAACTATAGACAGCCTTTTTTAGGCGATAGACATGATCGGCATGCTTAGGGTCTTCAAAACCCATTGGTTGTTCAATATAAACTTCTTCATGCAGATCGCCATTTAAAAACACACTTTTTACATCCATTTGATAAATTTTAAACTTTCTAAAGTAAGAAATGGATATAAATAGTCTGATTGACTTAAGACGAGCTACTGGGGCAAATGTTTCATCATAATCAATGCCTTTAATTTAAGTGTACCCTTGTACAACTAGTCTATCCTTGTTTCGAATTATATTACCAAGTTCATCAGACTTATTTTTAAAAATCTACTTAGTACCAATAATATGTTTATATTTAGGTCTAGGAACAAGATACCAAACATCATTTCTAACAAATTGGTTAAGCTCTTCTTGCATCGCAACTATTCAGTTTTCGTCAGTAAGGGATTCTTTTACGTTAACTGGTTCTATTTGGGATGTAAAACATACATAATTACATATGTCTTCAAGTTGTTTACGAGTGCGAACACCAGTGAGAGGGTTTTCAAGAATCTGAATGGTTGGATGATCTTTAATAGTCCTCAGTTCAGAGTTAGTTTGATTTAATGAAGTATCTAGTTTGTTAATTAAGAGAACGTCATCATTATCTGGACTTGAGGCAAGTGTACTTAAGTGATCGTCAATGAGCACATTGATGGACTCTTGAATCACACTAGTCCTCTTGTTCAGTACTCGATATGCGTGACTGTTTAAAGAGTATCCTAAAAAGATCCCTTCATCACTTTTAGTGTTAAACTTACCCAGATTTTCACGGTCACGTAAAATATAACACTTGCTCCCAAAAACTTGAAAGTATTTGACAATAGGCTTCTTATCAAACCACATTTCATAAGCTATTTTATTATTAGACTTACTTGTATAAACCCGGTTGATTATATAGCAGGCAGTATTTACGGCTTCAGCCCAAAGATTTTTAGATAACTTCATACTTTCAACATTACATTAGCCATTTTGGGCACAAAGTATTCATGCGATATTCCTTGATCGCTACAAAATTTCTCAAAACTGCTATTTTCAAATTCAAATCCATGATCACTACAAATCTTACAGACTTGAGAACCTTTTTCCGTTTGAATCCGTTTGAGAACCCTTTTTACTTCTTCAAGGGTTTTTGATTTATTCCTTAAGAAGGTTACCTATGTAAATCTAGTAAAATCATCCATGATTACAAAAATGTATTTTTTGCCACCTCGACTCTCCGTCCTAGTAGGTCCTATAAGATCCATATGGAGAAGCTCGAGTGGTTTTGATGTAGCATTGGAGTTCAAATTTTTGTGAGAGTTCCTTGTTTGCTTAACAATCTGATATTTGTCACATATTTTATCTACTTTTTGTAATTTAGGTAGACCTCTTATCAGTTCTCTTTTGCTCAATCTATACAAATTTCGGTAATGTACATGTCCAAGGCGTTTATGCCACAAATTAGTTTCATTGGTATGGACCATGTAACATGATTGACTAGATGAGATGGATTCACTAACAATATAGCAGTTTTCAGAAGTTCTACGACCAGTTAATATTACTGAACCCTTATTATTTAAAATTTCACAACCTTGGTTAAAGAATTTTATGCTATGATTATTATCACATATTTGAGATATGCTTAATAGATTGTGTTTTAACCCTTCAACGTATATAACATTTTTAAACAAAGGGAGGTTATAAAGTTGAACCATACCTTGGCCCATAATCTTGCAGTTGCTGCCATCACCGAATGTGACTGAACCATCAACCATGTCTTTGAGATCGGTGAATAGACCTTTATCACTAGTCATATGCCTTGAGCATCCACTTTCTAGGTACTACTTTGAATGGCTTGTAGCTTTGAAAGCCGTGTGGGCAACCAAGCAGGTAACTTTAGGAACCCATTTCATAACTGTTTTGGGTTTAGGAGTATAATTGGTCTTCTTTTGTTTGTAGTTGTTGTAAGAGTGACCTACAGAGTTAGATTTTAAAAGCTCCTTGAGTAAATTAACTATTTTTTCCAGTTAAAAGGTTTTGGTTCTGATTTTTATAGTTGATATAATTACTTTTAGGTTTTTGAAAAGTTTTAGTATTTTTAGAAAAATTTTGATTTATACTTTTCTCTTTTGAGTTTGAGGTCTCTCCTTTTACAAACTTGGGAGGAGTATTCTTCTGTTTAGGAGGAATGTTTCTATTATAGCCCAAACCAGAACGGTTGCCACATTTTCTTGATCTAGATAAAAGTTTTTCTAACTTGGATCTCCTTGGACATAGTTCCATGCATCCTTTAAACTCAAAAGTGAAGAAACTTCAAGTTTTAGTTTTTCATTTTCAAATTTAAGATTTTCAATCAGGGAGGTTTTGAATTCTAAATTGCATTTAGTCTTTTCAAAACAATCTAAAATATGGGATTTTTCTAAAACAAGAGACTCAAAATTTTCTTTAAGCTTTGAAATTTTTTCTTTTTGAAGTTTAAGTTTCACAGCAATTTTAAAACTTTCCTTGTATAAGGGCATTGTAAGCATCTTGAAGATCATCTTCATTTTCACAATCACTATTCAGATTTTCTTCATTAGTTAAATCATCATTATCTAAAAAAGTGAACTTAGCTAGAGTCATAAGGGCTTTGACTTCATCGCCTGACTTGGTTCAGAATCTTTTGATTCAGAAGAGACTTCAGAATCAGAGGATTCATCCTAAGTAGCCAACATACCCTTCTTTTTGGGTTTGTCCTTTTTAGGCACTTGTTTGCTAAATGCCCATATTCATGGCAGTTGTAATACTAACTATTTTTTAATGATTTTCATGTTTTAGGTTTAGATTTCTTCTTATCATTCGATTTTTGAAAATCAATTCTCCTTTTACTTTTAAAAATTTTATAAAACTTTTTCACTAAAAGGGCCATATTACCTTCAAAGTTTTCTAAATCAGAATTGGTATTATTTTCTTGAAAACTATTTATAGAAGATTAAGGGCAATAGATTTACCTTTTGGAGCTTTAAAAGTTAACTTATAAGTCTGTAAAGATCCAAATAATTCCTCTACCCTCATATTGTCCGTATCACGAAGTTCCTGAATCGCAGTTACCTTAGAATTGAACCGTTTAGGAAGCAAGCATAGTATTTTTGCACAAATTTTACTTTCAGGGATTTTATCACCAAGACCTCACATAGAGTTCACAATTTTATTTAATCTTGTATAGAAGTCCATAAACATTTCATTTTCTTCCATATGTATTTCCTCAAATTTGGTTGTGAGGATTTGAATTTTAGATTTCTTAACAATTGATATTCCCTCATATGTCATTTCTAATATATCCCAAGCTTGCTTTACAAAATCACAGGATATAATTCTTTTGAATTCATTCGGTGATAGTGTGCAAGTGATTGCATTTAGTGCTTTTACATTCGCACTACTCTCACTTTTCTAAAGTGTGGTCCAAGAGAAATAAGGTATAATTCTCATAGATTTGGATCCATCGATTCCAGTTACTTCAGTGGTAGGAGGGATCCATTCATTCACTGTGGCTAACCACATACTCTCATCCATGGATTTAAGGAAAATCCTCATCCAGGCTTTCCAATAGGCATAATTGGTGTCATCAAAAGGTGGAAGCCTAGTGAAAGGCTATCAAAATTTGACATCTTATATATAGCTTAGATCGATTAACTCAGGAAATGAATCCAAGTAAAAAGAATTAATAGAGAGCTATTAGGCTTTGATACCACTTGAAAAGGCCAAGATATATGTCCTAGAGAGGAGGGGGGGGGGGGGGGGGGGGGGGTGAATAAGACTATGACAAATTTAACAAAAATAACAGAATTAAACAGTATGATAACCAAATAAAGGAAAGAAATTCATAATGTTGAAATGAAAAGCAGCCTCAATAATTAAGTATTGAGAGATTGATACAGACTTGGTTTTAAGGATAACCTTGCACCAGAAAATAAAATGTTTTGAGGTAAGACAACCTTACTAGAACTTGAGTGAGTATCAAAAACTACAACCGAAGAGGAATAAAAAGAAATGAATTGTAAAAATTTAAATCTAAATTATTACAACATTCCCCACAATGCTTGAAATGTAAATTTTATAACATTCACATCCACATATACATCCCACAATTTTGAATGATAAAAGATAGGAAAAATAAATCACACATCCACAAAACATAAAGAGTTATAGTGGTTCACCTGTGTGTTCACCAACTGTTAAACAACAGCCACACAGCTTGCTACTCCACTCCTAATATCCTCACACAGTGGATATTAGTGTTCACTATGAAAATAGGTTTTTCTCAGGTTCACCTAAAACCCTCATAATTGTGTCTTTCAGTGGACTTACACAATTAAAAAAACCTCACTTCTGAGTTTTCTGGCTTTCCTCATATAACCAATAGATTGAGATTATTCTAGCTTAATCTCAAATAAAACTAAAAGTAGGAAATTTATAATAATGTAAAATACTTGGATTTCTCCTTTTGTTGCAGCCCGGAAGAATCAAGTCGGAGTAGCAGTTCAAATATAGAAGTTCAATATCCACACTCACTTTACAATGGTTCTAAGTTCTAATTGATTTTAAATTAAACCAATTGGGTTAGCTTTACTTGATTTTGATTCCAAGAAGAAGGAATACAATAATTCCTCTTTCAAATCAGATTGAAATATAGAAACAGAATTAAATCGACAAAGCTAACAAAAAGAGAATATTAAATATGCACAATGTAGCTTAAAAAGAACACAAACTTATCTCAGAGTGATGCCTTGATTTTTTTTTTAATTTCATTATCAAACTCTGAGATTTGTCATCTATTTATAGTTGCAGAAACTCGTCTACAATTGGTCCTGTGGACACTAAAACTGGTCGTAGGAGAAGCAGATTTTTGAATTTTTGAGCGCGATTGGATAAAACCATTCCACGACTGGTCAAAGGATGTACATGACCGATCGAAGGCTGTCCACGATCGATCGTGACATGCTCACGACTAGCTGTAGTTTGAGTCGTAGATCATGGACTGGTCGAAGGATGAGTCGTGCACTATTCACACAACCGATCGAGCTGAGTCCAGGACTGGTCATAGATGAATAAAAATTTTAAAAAAATTACAACCAACTTAGGACTGGTCCTGAAATTTCTTGGACTGGTCGAGCCAGTGCCAGGACTAGTCGAATTGGGTCCAGGACTAGTCTTAGAACAATCCAAACACTTACAAAGTGATTCAATTTGACTTATGTATACAAAAATGACCTACCCTAAGGTCAATATAAGGTCAATCATACCTCAAAAGTGATGAATGAACATTGAGACTTCATTTCTTCAGATGATGGTTGACCTTTGAAGATTATGAAACTTGAGATCTCTACATTCGATATACACTCGATATAGCTTGAACTTGAGATCTTCTAGAACTTGAAAACTTTATCTTGAGTTGTACACTTTCTTAAATCTTGAACTATACTTGAGTCTTGAGCAAGAACGTGTCATTTGATGTAGCTCTTAAAAGACTCTGATCTTTGAAGCTTATAGGAGTGAACAACGTACCTGACCTTGCATGTCTTGAAGTAGAGCTTCATTCTCAACTTGAAGCATTGTGATGCAGTGCCTTGAACATATATATCCTCATGTTACACAAGACACAGATAGTGTTTTTGACATCATAAAATTTGATAAAATAAAGGAGCTATCAGCCATAGCACTTACACATGCGAACATATCCTATGTAATAGACCGGTATGCCGACCCACCCCAATGTAGAATATTATCCCATCCTACAGATTGGAGAAGTGGATGGAGATCAAAAGGAGCAATATGAGCAACATTTACAGGTCGCTCAATAATCACATTGCGCATCCTCAAATCTTTCACATAGGGAGGATCATCTTCGGGTGACCGAAGGTGGCACCATGTGATAGCTGTCGATTTAGAAGATGACGCACCATGAGAAGTTTTCTTCCTACCTCTAGCATCCATTTGTAACTAAGAATACAATAAATCAAGAGACTACAAAAGATGTAGAGTGGGGTTTTGCTAGATCAGATTTTACAAAAGAAAACCTCAAAAACTTCGAGAAAACTTGAAATCAAGCACTTCAAGGAAGAAAATGAAGTAAATAGAGCTTGAATCTAAAAGAAAATGCAAATAATGGACTAATATTGAAGAATCAAGAAGTTGGGTACGACTGGTCGGGTGTAGCCATGTTGGAGAAGAAAGGGAAAATGAGGAAGAAAGTACTTTTTCCCCAAATAAAAAGCATCGACGCGCTACACGGGTGGTCGTGGGATGTCCTCAATTAGTCGTGCTATGACTGGTCGAGTACGTCCTCAACTGGTCATGTATAGATAAAAAAATATGCATTTTTAATAAAAAAAATTATAATTTAAAATTATAATTTAATAAATATATAAACTATAATACAGAAGAACATGCATAATCAATTTAAATTGCACATACCAAGATCAAATTTCAATTTATTAAACCTACTTTTGTCAAACGGTTTAGTGAAAATGTTAGCAAGTTGAGTCTTAGTCAGAATGTATTCCAATGAGATTATCTTTTCTTTCACTAATTCATGAATGTAATGATATCTAATGTCAATGTGCTTAGTTCGTCAATGCTGGATTGGATTTTTAGATATATTAATAGCACTGGAATTATCAGAATATAAAATCACTGAATCCTGTGAAATTTCGTAATCGCTTAACATTTTATTCATCTATACGAGTTGAGTACATGCATTTCTAGCTGTGATGTATTCAACCTCAGCTGTTGAGAGCGATACAAAACTTTATTTCTTATTAAACTAAGAAACTAAACAGTTTCCAATATAGAAACAACCACCACTGGTTGATTTCCTATCATCGATATTACCAGCCCAATCAGCATCTGTGTAACCAACCAATTGAACACTAGTATTATGTGGATACCAGAGACCCAAATTAACTGAACTTGTAACATATCGCATAATCCGCTTAAAGGCGGTTAAATGTGACTCTTTAGGGTCAGATTGATATCTTGCACAAATTCCAACACTAAAGGCAGGCAATATCAGGTCTACTTGTAATTAAATAAAGTAAACTGTGAATCATACTATGATATAATTTAGGATCCACACATTTACCTGTAGAGTCTTTTGAGAGTTTTAATAATGTACTCATAGGAGTATCAAAATTCTTACAATTCTCAAATCTGAACTTTTTAATCAAATTCAAAGCATATTTGGTCTGAGAAATAAAAATACCATTAGGTTGTTGATTCACTTGCAACCTTAGGAAATAATTCAATTCCCCAACCATGCTCATTTCGAACTTAGATTTCATAAGATCTGCAAACTCAACAGTCATGTTAGTACAGGTAGATCCATAAATAATATCATCAACATAGATTTGAACTATTAAGATATGATCGTTATGTTTCTTAACAAAAAGAGTCTTATTGATACTTCCCATTAGAAAATTATGACTTAGTAAAAACTTAGTTAATTTTTCATACCATGCCCTGCGAGCTTGTTTCAAACCCTAAAGAGCCTTTTTTAAGCGATAGACATGATCAACATTCTTAGGGTCTTCAAAACCCATTGGTTGTTCAACATACACTTCTTCATGTAGATCGCCATTTAAGAAAGCAATCTTTATATCCATTTGATAAATTTTGAATTTTCTAAAGCAAGCAATGGATATAAATAGTCTGATTGATTCAAGATGAGCTACCAGAGTAAAGGTGTCATCATAATCGATGCCTTCAATTTGAGTGTACCATTGTACAACCAGTCTAGCTTTGTTTCAAAATATATTACCAAGTTCTTCAGACTTATTTTTAAAAATCCAATTAGTTCTGATAATATGTTTACCTTTAGGTCTAGAAACTAGATAATAAACATCATTTCTTATAAATTGATTAAGCTCATCTTACAACACAACTATCCAGTTTTCGTTAGTAAGAGCTTCTTTTACATTTGTGTTCGATCTGAGATGTAAAGCACATATAATTACATATATCTTCAAGTTATCTATGAGTGCACACACCAGTGAGAGAGTTTCTAAGAATCTGAGTTGTAAGACCCGTATCCTAGTTCGTACTGTTTCGTATGCTTCCGTGGTCCTTCCGGTCAAATTTTGGCAACCCTCGACTCGTATCCGACGTTTTCGTGTGATCATAAGCCGAGTCATGCATGCCGAAGTCGGATCAAATTGAAACCTATACCTTGGTGACTGCGCTGTCGCCAAGGTTCCAACGCCGTGACTCGCATACCCATCCGATATCCAGGTTAGAAGATGTGTGCCCATGTTCAATTTGAAGAAAACGCTGCCTGTTGCGAATTTCGTGGGAATCTCTACAGCATGTCCCATCAATCCATCAATCAATCAATGCTAAGTACAAGTCAAGTATAAGCCATACCCAAGTACAACAACCCATCCCTTCCCCTTCCCAAAGTCAACTCTCTCTCTCTTTCTCTCCACCCTTCCCTTTCTTACAACACATCACTCCACCCATCACCCATCACACATCATCCCATCCCTTCCATAATAACTTATCTCTCTCTCTCTCTCTCTCTCTCTCTCTCATTCCATCTCTTCATCCCAAGCATCCCACGTCCAACCTCTCTTCTCTCCCAAACAACAACAACAAGTGTGGCCCACTTTCCCTACCCTCTCATCTCTCATCCACACCATCAAAACCCCATCAACCTCCATCAAAGAGAAGGCAAGGAGTATAGGAATCCAATGGACCAAGGAGAGGGCGTAGAGGTGGGTGATCCATCATTATTTCTTATATTAGGGCCCACTTATTGGTGGGACCCATTTTGATGTATGTGATTTAATCAAGAGGGACCCATAGTGGCGGGGTGCCTCTATCTCACTGTATCTCTGTCTCTCTCTCTCTCTCTCTCTCTCTCTCTCTCTTTTGTTATGGGTGTGGTCTAATAGATCCACACCGATCGTGGACCCACCATGATGGATGTATTCTATCGATGTCGTCCATCTTTATCCATGCCATCCAGTGGGCCTGACTTGGATGATGGAAAACACAAATATTAGACTCATCAGGTGGGCCACATGCATGTGGGACCCACCATGATGTCCATGCCATCCAGCATCTCTAGACGCTAGGCGAAATAGGGGTGGATAACATGGAGTGCGTGTACTGACATGTGCGTGTACTAAGAACTAACAAAAAAATAATATAGCCCTTTTAAAATTTTAGGCTGGGCCACTCCTACAGGCCTAACCTTGATGTATGTACTTAATCCAAGCCATCCATCCTTTTCCTTAGATCATTTTAGGCGTTGAGCTAAAAAATGAGGCTGATCTGGTTTCCTGGTGGGCCATAGTATAGAAAATAGTGTTCCTACCATTGAAATACTCCCTGATGTTTCTGTACATCAAAACCCATCCAATATTGGATTTGATAGATTTGTATTAAGCCATAGGGACCAATGGCTGGGTTGGATTTGTCTAAGGCGGGCCCCACCTACTAAAAACCACAATATTTGTGATTAAAAACAAAACATTAGGCAGCAACATGCAGCAGACACAACAACGTCCTCTGCCGTGGACGCCAGACGGATAGGGACACACAGTTCCAGCATGGGCCCCACCATGATGTGTGTTACCATCCTCACTGTGCATTTTGATGGGCCTCCTTCTGGCAGTGGGCCACCCCTATAATCAGCCCCATTCGGATCTCAGGTGGCCCACATCACAGGAGACTGTTGGATTGAACGTCTGCCCTTAAAACCCTTTTGGGTTGCAAAAGTTTTGGATCAGGTATGATATTTATTTTTACTCTACCCCAGGTCCCTATGACCTTATCAACAATTTAGATGGCAAATAAACATTACGTTGGGCCCCATGACTGTGTGACCCTGTCAACAGGATGGGTGGAAAATAAACATTATGGTGGGCCCCTGGTCCGTGTGACCTCATCAACAGGTTGGGTGGAAAATAAATATTACGGTGGGCCCAGGTCACATGTGACCTTATCAATGGGTTAGATGGAAAACGAGCATTATGGTGGGCCCCCATGAATGTGTGACCTTGTCAACAGGCTGGATGGAAAATAAACATTATGATGGGCCCCACATGGGACCCACTGATGTATGTATTGTAATCCACACCCTCCATTAGTGTGGGCCCCACCATGAGGTATGTACTTCATCTATGTCGTCCATCCCTTCCATCCCTATGGGACCCACCATGATGCATGTGTTGCATCCAAACCGTCCAACCATTTTGAAAGCCCGTCTCATGGCTTAAGACTAAAAATGAGGCAGATCTTGGTATCAGGTGAACCACACTACAGTAAAGTGGGGATTAAAAGTCTACCATTGAAACCCCTTTTAAGTTAAAGAAGTTTTGAATCAATATGATATTTGTTTCTCCTCACTGTTCAGGTCATTGTGACCTTATGAATAGTCTGGATGGGAAATAAATTTCACGGTGGGCCCTCTAAATTTTAACAGTGTGAATCATGGTCACCACCGCCATTTGTGGAATGGTCCAATTGATCCTCTAGATATGGTTCATTTTTTATATAAGTCCTTTAATGAATTATAACAATGGATGAATGATTTTGAATCGGCCCATTGGCATGACCCATTTTAGGTTTATGGGGCCCACTTGATGAGGCTCACTTGATGTATTTGGGGCTCACTTGATGAAGCCCGATTTGATATATTTGGGGACCCATTTGACTCGGCCCATTTGTATTGGCCCATTTGATTGACCCATGTGATTAGGCCCATCTTGATGTATTTGTGGCCCATGGTTGAGGCCCACTTTGATATATATATCAGGCCCATGTGATTAGATCCATCTTGATCTATCTATGGCCAATTGTTGAGGCCCACCTTGATATATACGAGGCCCATTAATGTGGTCCATAGTGATGTGTATTAGGCCCTTGTGCGAGGCCATGGGCCCACTTTATGTTCACCTCTAAGTGAGCCACTCCTTGGGAGCAATGTTGGTTAAATATCCACATTGATGGGCGATGATGGTTGAATGTCCACATTATGACCTTCCCTTAGGCCTTGATCGGCTGATTACCAATTGATTTCGATTATCGTAGCCAATTGCCGATTCCGATCACCGAGGCTGATTATTGATCAATTCCGATTGTCGTGGCCGATTGCCGATTAGTGATCGAGGTTGACCGATTGTCGATTCCGACTGTTAAGCTGATTATCGAGGTCAATTATCGTGGCTGATTCCAATTGCCGATTCTGATTATCGAGGCCGTGGGTTATACATGTTATCAAGTCAATCAAAGCAGTAATGATAAAGTGATCATAAACAATCACTTCCTAACTTAATACAGAAATGGAGTGCATGTAATGATGTATGCCCTCACCCATCAATGCTCCCTCACATGCGACTCCAACAGCCTATTTCGCATATGACAACACTTCCTCAAATGGTACAACTCTAATGCCTTTTTGGCATATCCTAACTAATTCAGTGTGATGCATGGTCGTGTTTGCCAAGTAATTAATTAAGCTCATTCATACAGTAAGTTTGGGAAGCTAGGGTACTTCCCTTTATATCATTGACCCATATCGAACATTTTGCATTGGACAACCACAGTGGTCCTACTCCTATGTTTTGGATCCATCTAGGTTTGTCACTCCTATTTAAACACATACGATAGGAAAGTTGTAGGTTCGTCACTCCTGGTCAAACACATACGATAGGCAAGTTGGAAGAAGTTGTGCTCGCGGTCACTACGGGGAGGCTTGTTACCCTAGTTTAGGCCGACAGTATAAACACGATGTCCCATACCAGCATGCCGGGCTCACAAGTCTTAATTGCTCACTGGTTACTATGGGGAGGCTCGTCACCTCAGCGTAGGCTGACAGCTCGAACACGGTGTCCCATACCACTATGTCCAGCTCATGAGTCTTAGTGGATCGTGGTACCATGGTTAAAGTGGATCTTTACATTGATGAGGGGTGCCTTAGATTCAAGTAGTCGCGTCCATACATGGTAAACACACAATAGGTCAATCGGTTCATTAGGCAAGCTCGATTGGTACGGACGCATGCTGACTTAATCGACTTGGAGCACGTAAGTGCCCCTTGTGGCCTAGCCACTGTCGATAATCGTCGTGCGACTCGGATTCGGGTTTACCCAAGATGGTGAGACTAATTCGGCTACCCGAACAAGGACTTTTATCGATTGCTTGGGCTACGTTTGTAGCCTCAATCCTACTCAAATGCGGCTAACAATCAAGTGTAATATTTATCCCAGCATTCAACAACCAATTGATATGGATTTCTCATTTGGGCATTTCATCAAACACGTAGACCAAGTCAAATATAACTTGTATTTTATCAATTGATCTCATAGAGGAAACATACATATGCATAAGCCAATAGGGAATCCTACCTTAATTCTTATCATAAATATAATTCATCAACAATTTCTCATTTAGGCAATTTATCAAACACATAGACTATGTTAGTGACAACATGTGTTTTATCAATTCTTTATATAGAGAGATCTACATGCATATGGCAATGATGAATCCTAGATTAGTAATCATGACAAGCACTAATCATATTCTATTGCTCATTTAAACATTTCAACATATACATAGGGTGCATCATTTATTTATCACAGTTCATAGGTGTATCTCATATAGAAATCAATGTATTTATGACAATACGACAATAATCAAGACAGACATAAATCATTAACTGTCATGAAAGCATTGATAAACCACAACCTAAGCGTTTATAGTCTGCACCTTTCGTTAGTATGCTTGACTCGGACTCGGTCCAAATTCTACATTTCGCAAAATGGAATGTTGGACATCTAAACGATGAAACTGGTTAGCTAGGTTAACGAAAACTATCCTGGAGTTCTACATCGACATTTGGGTTGGTATTTCTTACCCGAAATCATAGCTAAAAGAGGTTTGGTAGTGCAACGGGGTGGTGATTTGGCTTGTGGATTCGTGGGAGAAGATTTCTGCAGCAATCTCTCAACGACCCTCGTTTCTCTCTCCCCTAGGGTTTTGCAAAATTCGTATATGAGAGGTAGAGAGTGAAATGAGGGCTATTTATAGCCCCAGATGTGATGCAAATGGCCCTAGGGCCACTTTATACATCATTTATACCCCGTGGGCAGCTGTTTCTGACAAACATGGCTCATAGGGAGGCCCACGACTCATCTATGTCATAGGGTACACTCCCAGACAGTGGATCCATGTTAGAACATAATTTCGGTGTGATCGGATAAGCTGATTGACCGTGGAGAACCTGTGTCGTATCAACGATCGTACGTGTTCAATCGGGGCGTATAGGAAAATTTTCTTTCCCCATGTGTGAAGTTTGGTCACAAACCAACGGTCAGAAATTCTCAACTTTGTGTGAGAGTGAATGACCCAATTCACTTAAGTTTCAGTTCATTTTCTAAAGATATTCATATTTCTCACGCTCATAACTCACGACTCAAGTTGGACATTTCTGGACACTATCTGGGCTCGATTCCCGTGATGGTTGCAAGCCCAATAGGATGGACATCTTCTTACAATCTCGCGGTCATCAGACCCTCGATGTGCTGTCTAGGTCAGTTACTGAGTTATAATGTACTCCCAAGAGCGACCTGCCCTTGGGATTTCTCCTAGGTCTTAAGGTGACATTGAGTCAATGGTACTAATGGTTTTAGGCCTTTCCATTTGTGAAAATGGTGGCCTAAGCTTAATCCACCGATTATTTAGTACTTAAATAAATTCTGTCTAAATTTTACGATAGGATGTGGTCCTTGGATTATTCTGCCTGAGGTTGTACTCGGTTCTTTGTATGGATTTTTTCGAGACGTTACAATCGTCCTAGCGGGACTATCTACATCATTCATTTATGTATAGAGACTATTTTAGGGCATTACCCCAAAAAATAAAAATGAATCATATCGGGAGATCATCTGGACCGAACCACAAATAGCAGTGGAGATAATGATTTCCATTGTTAACAATGCACAGGGCCCACCATAATGTTTGTTTTCCATCCAATCTGTTCATAAGGTCACAAAGGCCTGAATTAAGAGGGAAAAAAAATTTCATATTGATCCAAAACTTTTATGACCCCAAACAGTTTCAATGGTCGATGTTCGATCTCCAGTGATTTTTGCAGCGTGGACCACTTGATAGACGGTTGGATATAACATATACATCACGGTGTGGCACACCGTCCAACCATCTGGATGGTTGGGATCACATAGATACATCAGCGGTGGTCCATTGTCCATCCATCTGGACGGTTGGAATAAAGCATATACATCACGTTGTGGCCCACCGTCTAGCCATTTGGATAGTGTGGACCGATCATATACATCATGGGTAGGGTCCCATCATCCTTTAGATGGACGATGTGGATATAAAACATATACATCATGACATGGCCCACTGTCCAGCCATCTAGACGATGGGATTTCAGCACATACATCATAACTGGTCCTCAGGACTTGCTGACACTGCTACAGTAGCTTATGCAGCTGTGTATCACACACTAGCCAATCCCCCTAGTGGGTCCCACGTGTGTGGCCCATTAGACACAAATATGTATATATATATATATAAATCATGCCAACGTCTAAGCCCTGGATGGCTTGGACAACATGCATTAATGGGGTCCATGGATGGGTCCCACACACACGTGGCCCACCTGGTTGGAATCAAACTAATATTGTGGTTTCCTCTCATCCAAGGCCTTCTGAAAAGGGCAGTAAGGTGGCTGCAACGTGGGTCCTGGTTGGGTCCACTTGGTGCTCAATATGGATTGTTTCGACAAGAAAATAAATGCATTTCATTTGGGGAATTTATTCAATGATAACAAAGAATTCAATGAAAGAACATTTATCACATTTATCTGAGTTCATTCACATTCTCTGATTCCCTTGATTCTGAAAACAAAGTACAGTTAATACAATGTACTGAATGAAAGAGAAGATAGCTCGATGAAAATTTCGGCAGCATAACAGTGCTATTTTCGGTCATCTCCTAGGTACTTAGGAGGAATTGCTGATTTGATCAGCCAGTCTTCAATGAGATGGAGCATCCTTTCGGTCATTCTTCCTTAAAATATGAAACAGCCCGTTGCAGTGTGGCCAAGCCTTGAAGAAATCGAGCCGATCATGTTAAACGGGCCTGAAAAGTCTCCCAGGATGTAAGATCAGGGGGTTGCCACCGTCCGTTCGGACCGAAACGTTATGTGCAGCCTTAGAACCACAAATTAGCTGTACATGTTAAGTTTCAGCTCCTGAATCCTTTTAGAAATGGCCGAACTGACAAATCAGCCCCTGAAATCATGATTTGGGGCCTGCCTGATATTTGGACATGCTTCAGATTCGGTCCCAACGCACCAAATGAGATACCAAAGTAGATGGACGGAGCACATTTCTTACTAGCATCATGTTGGGTCCCGCATGTACATTGCATGTACATGGTACCCAAGTGCATGTGCACGGGATCTTCTCAAAGTCGGTCAGCAGTGCTGACCGACTCTTCCTCTTCATTCACAAAAGACGCACAGCGTGCTTCCCATGTTGGCCATTTTTGTGTAGTGGGGACGACTCACCGTTTGTTTCGATGATCAGAGCCGTTCGTCCACTTTAGAAGATTGGCTTTACCGTTGCCTAGTTGTCCTTTTGTCGCCATGCAGACCATTGCAAGATCTTGACCATTAATGAGAAGATGAACGGTGAAGTAGATAATCTCATGGGCCACACTTCCTTCACTTCAAAAGCAGTTCTTTCTTGGTGATTTTTCACCGTGAGACCAATGAACGGAGTGGATTTTCCAAAAACCTTCAGTAAATGAGCCATTGAAAATCACAGAGTCGATGTACGTTGACTCTATTCAAAACAGAGCTTCGGTTCCTTCCTAGTGAGCCACCATCACGTAGGGAGGGGATGATCCGAGCCGTCCATCAGATAGAGGAGGCAAAAACAATCGAAGTGATGCTGAGCTTTGGTGACCAGGTCCAGTCATATGATCTCTACAACGATTAGAACAGGACCGTTTAGCGGCTTTGAAGTCTTGATTATTTAGGTGGACCATGTCAACAAACATTGAAAACTCTACTTTTACGGTCGAAATCTCAATAGGAAGACATTGGGCGGTGTGGATTTCTCCAAAAGATACTGTATTGGGCCCCACCAACAACACAGTAAAAATGCAATGGAGTTCGTCCTTTGTTTGCCCGCCACCACTGCTCCAGACGTTGCGCGGTCCTGTGCAACGAAAACCTTCCTTCAGATGGCACTCTGCAATATCCAGCTTGTGGGAATTTTCCCACTTTCATTGCGCGGACTGGCGCAACAGTCTTCCAGCCTTCTTTCCAAAGTCGCGCAAAGCCATTCCTTCACTTTCATTGCGCGAGTCCGCGGACCAGATCTCCTTTGCGCGGACTGGCACAACACCCATTTCTCTCCTTCTCTCACTCGCTTCTCTCTCATTTCGTGGCCTACCAATATGATCCAAATGATCTAACCCCTCAAATGAAGTGGAAGTGGGGTATTTATAGGCCCCACCACTCTTACAGAGTGGTGATCACCACCACCTATCCCTTCACACTTGAACTTCTTCTTTTCTTAAACTATGGTGACCACCAAGCTACCTCTTAAATGGTGGTGTATAACCTTTCTCTCTTAAAATGACACATGTGCTCCCCTTTTTACCAAACTACTCTTTTTAATCCCTTTTACCAAAATACCTAAACTACCCCTTGGAAATGAAATGTTATCAAAATACCTAAACTACTCATGGAACTGGATTTTTACCAAAATACCTAAACTACCCCTGGAACCGAATTTTTACCAAAATACCTAAACTACCCTTTGAATTGGATTTTTACCAAAATACCTAAACTACCCTTTGAACTGAATTTTTACTAAAATACCTAAACTACCCTTTGAACTGAATTTCTACCAAAATACCTTAACTACCCTTTGAACTGGATTTTTACCAAAATACCTAAACTACTATTTGAACTGGATTTTTACCATAATACCTAAACTACCCTTTGAACTAGATTTTTACCAAAATACTCCGGTCATGGAATATTTTTTATACCGCAACAGATGCCCCCTCGATCCTTCTTTGATTGATTTATGAAATCAAATGGAGGATCGATCTTCCTCCGCCTGAAGAACTTGAATGAACTACAACTGAAGGATGACCAGATGACCATGGAAGACTGGATTATCATTCTTGTATAGTAGACTGGATGATCATGCTTGACCAGAAGATTGAACGATCACGTTCAAACGGAAGACTGGAATGCTCGCATTCAAACGGAAGACTGGGTGATCGCATTTAAATGGAAGACTTGCATGATTGCGTTCGAATAGAAGACTTGAATGATTGCGATCGAACAGAAGACTTGAATGCTCGTGCTTGAACGAAAGGCTTGAATGATTCCGTTTGACCAGAAGACTTGAATGATGACGCTTAAACGTAAAACTTGAATACTTGTGCTCGAATGAAAGGCTTGAATGATTCCGTTTGACCAAAAGACTTGAATGACGGTACTCAAACGGAAGACCGGAAGGCTCGTGCTCGAACGAAAGGTTTGAATGATTGTGTTCAAGTGGTGGAATGCCCCCAGCCAGTAGTGTCGAGCAGATGTTTCAGATGAGAGGATAAAATTCTCTTTTTATTAATGCACACTTCTGCAACAGCTATGACGACTTCATCTTTGAGCAATTTGATTAGAGAACTTTCTTCCAACACCGCTACAGCTGCAATGGTCTCTTTAATCAACTCCAACGATTCTTTCCTTCAACTCTATATCTGGGATTGTTCTTTAATGTTACTCCTGCCGCAACAACTTTTTCGATTGTTTCATTCACTCACGATCTGAACAACCCAAGCTTTCAAGTGATGATCTTTCCTGCCAAATTAATCAAAATTAGTATCTTAATTCATTTTAATTATTATTATTTTTTTAATATAACTTTATGCAGTATTGATAATTTTTTAAAATAGATTGAGAGTTTCTTCTCTTTTTAGGCTGAGTGTGATATTCGCAATATGATTTAATCAAGCGTTACGCTTATCATCGTGCTTCTCATTGTATTCTTTATATTGCACTCTTGGAGATTTCGTCTTTAGCTCCAAAGGTTCAACTGCTGAGTCTTTTTACTGAGTCTGCTCAAGTTTGTGCTCCTTAGCATTTCTTCATAGACTTTTTCTTGGGTCTTTACTGATTTTGAAAAATTAAAAATAGATAATACTTTTTTTTTTAATTTTCATTTAATAATTTTCCAAAGGTCATAGAAGTTACTGATGATGATGATTCTGTTTGTTCTTTGTCTCCATCCGATCCGATACATGGAGTCTTGCGATATTATTATCCATAATACTCGGCATATGAATTCTTTCGTCACGCATAAGAGAATATAAGAAAGACTAAGGCATAGATTATTTCAAAAACATTAAATCCTGCCCCCTTTTCAGGTCAATGTCACATAAAGATTTCTTCAAAAGATAATATTTTCGAAGCGAAGCTTTCTGATACTCCTAAAGAATGTTTCAAAAGATAATCTTTACTGCTCTTTTGATGAATCCAAGGAATACGTCTGATTCCTTATATTGTCCGGTAGAGAATGATAATTCTTCACTAGTTTATCCTTTGCCCCCTTTTGAGAACTTTGGAGACTTGAGCTTTTGACTAGATAATCGCCAATATCTTGAAGGCATTTACTGTTGATGTAATTTAAACCTGATTCAAAAGAAACATATTTTTGCATGTTTTCTAATCAATGTTTAAAATTTTCATCAGGAAATTGCATATTTGAGTATATCTATATTGAAATATGAATCTACAACATTTTGAATGCTATGCATAATTTATGCTTTGCATGTTTGCATGTTTGAGCAGATCTATAGTGAAATATGTATCTGCAGCATTTTAAATGCTAAAATTAATTTGTGCTTTCAAGCAATGGAGATAGTATACTCTTGACTGACCATATCTTGACTGGACAAAATTGACCTTGACCTGACTTGACTGAACTAGTCTAGATTGAACTAGACTGACTTGACTTGACTAGTCTAGATTGAACTAGACTGACTTAACTTGACTGACACTACTAGACCGACACACTAGACTGACACTACTGGACAGACACTTACACACACAGTTTAAGCTCTTGAGTAGTGGAGCGACACACAGTTTAAGCTCTTGAGTAGTTGGAGCAAGTAGTTTCTTAGACTCATGTAGGAGTCGGGTCTCACGTGATAGTCTCTGTAACTCTTAGGAGTTCACTGGACTTCTCACTGCCTAGGGAGTTCACAAACCGTGATCCATCAGAGGGGCCCAGTGAAGCTACCAGGGCGGTGAACTCGGTTGGATTTATGCACAGAGTTGGCCGCGGTAACTCTCTAGAGTTCACAGAGCTCGCAAGGCTACCTTTGGGGTACCAAATCCATGGTTGCCAGTCCATCGATGAGTAGGTTTAAGCCCTTCCTCATAAGTTAGTACCAGAATCGAATCACAAATTTGGGCGGTCTTACGCATGGTTGGCCTGTCTAAAGCTCGTATTGGAGCCGTCATTTTCTTCGTCTGCAAGGTCGAGCCCATTCACGAGAGGGCATTGCCCTCCATTCCCTGTGACGCTGCTAGAAAGCTATACAGACGGCATGGGGGTTACGCTGACTGGCCGTTGAGGACTTTTAGTCACTGGCTCTGTCAGCTGCCCGCATGAGTATGCGTATGATGGCCTTCACGGGCTTTTTAGGGCCACCGGCTTCTCGCTGCTGCCCGAATGGTGACCTTGATAGGTCTTATGCGTAGATGACCCTCTTAGAGCTTCTGCCCCCCCCCCCCTCCCCCCCCCCCCTCCCTTTTAGAGTTTGACCCTTTTTAGAGCTTTTGGTCCTTTTTAGAGCTTGACCCTTTTAAGGTTTAGCTCTTTTAGAGCTTTTAGCCCTTTTAGGGTTTGACTCTTTTAGAGCTTGGCTCTTTTTAGGGTTTGGCTCTTTTAGAGCTTGGCTCTTTTTAGGGTTTGGCCCTCTTTTTTTTAGGGCTTGGCTAGGCTGCCTTGAATGATAAGCAACCATCACTGTTGTCAACTTTACATGTGATTAGCTATAAAGTTTATTCCACTGCCAAAAGATGACGATTAATAATTGATACTTTAGATCAATAATTGACATCTCAGATCAATAATTGATATTTCGCCACTGCCGATATTGTTCTAAGAACATTCATATTATGTTTGAAATCGTGTATCAGCTTGGCGATGATAGCAATTTTGATAAGCGATTGGTGATGACAACAATAGTTGCCAATCTGGGCGATAGTCATCGGTACTTACTGACAAAAATATTTGACGGTCAACGCTTGATAACTATCATCAGTGTTTGGTGGCTTGACAACAATCATCAACGCTTGACAGCGATCATCAACACTTGACAAAAATCATCAACACTTGGTGTTTGACAACGACTTGATATGCTTGAAAGCCTGTCTTGCTTTGACGATGACTTGATATGCTTAAAAGCCTGTCTTTTATTTATATACACAAAAGAAGTATATTATATGGTGAGAAAATAATTTCACTGTTTTTACTTATCTGTCTTGCCCCCTTTTGATTAGGAAGCATTACTCTGGGAATCTTCATAATCAAAATCATGATGCTGCAACCTGACACCGCATCTCCTCATACTTTTTGCCCAGGATTAGCTTTGCCCCCAGTCTCGAACTAGTCAAGCCTGTGTATTCTTATTTCTTTTTTTTTCTTTTTTTTTTTATGTCGTACACCTTAACAACTTCTCCTTTATCAACTGTCTTTTGTAACTTGTTCTTCAAGCCATTCACTTTTCTTTCTTCTTCGATTGTATCTCCTTGTCTTTCTCCTGAAATTCAAAGTCATTTGAAAATTTGTGCTTTAATTCATTCGTATAAGGAAGAATACATGACCTTGTCTTTTGCAATCCTTTCGCTCCTCTAATTATTGGTGACAATCGTTAATGCTTGATAACATTAGTGCTTACTTTTTTGCCTCAACTTTATCCTGTAAAAATTGATATAGACAATTATTACAAACAATTATCATTTCGAGGAGTCAGCAATTACCTTATTTGGAATTATGGGATTTTGTCATTCTGAGACTTTGTTGATCTTGCTGTCTCTTTTGATTTTTTTTTGAGAGAACATTAAAACTGTAACTCTTTATTTATTTTGTATGCCTTTGTCTGCTCCCTGAATAATTCTGCCGTGAATCTTTTGAGTCAACATGCTGTCTTGCTTTCTTCTTGCTTGTTCTTCTTTTCTTCTTTATTTTATTTCCTTTAATACTTTAACTATGGTAATTTGATTACCTCTGTAGCTTGCGATTGATTCTTCATAAGTAATATATTGCCTTCTTCAACTTTGAGAATCCTTTGTTTTGCTTTCTTTCTTCGGCAGTCTGTTGTTGATCCCCTAGGACTTGAAATAGCCAATTCATATGAGAATGGAGCAGCTTTACTTTGACCCCTGCTCTTTTAATATGAAAAGTTGTGACGATTCCCCTAGAGCTCTCTTATTGACTGATGAATTCGTTAATTCATTAGTTGATTTGTTTACTTGTTGGTGAGCAACGCTTGACTCAGTTGAAATAACTTTTCTTCTGAAGGCTTTGTACATTTTTGTGCACCAACATGTTATCATCCATCCTTCATTATTTCTCCATGCTACTGATGAAGCAAAAACTACTTTCGACACTACTTGACATTATCTATTTCTTGATCGCAGCTGATTTGATCTTCCCTGATACGTTCCGGCATTGGTTTTATTTTTAATACTTTCAACATTACCTTGCCATCAGGAATATAACTTCATCCTTAACGATGCCGTGAAAGATGCATACTTAAGCAATGAATTGTAACCTGTCATTGAAAGCTGACAAATCAGAGAAATCTCCTGAAAGTTGCATCTGCCTTGTTCATTCGGCGATATCATTTAATTCTCTTTTGATATCATTCAATTTATTGATTGGACGTGCTATAATTGAATCGATAGCTGATTCCAGATGTTTCCTTTTCCTAGCCTTACAAGATTCACAAGTGCTCCACCCTTTCTCTGCTCGATCCATTAACTGGCCATGTGTGGGAGCCACACAACACTTTTGAAGAAGTCTTTCATCTGAGACTATCGTCTTTCATCTGAGACTATCTTGCACAAGCATTTCAACATATCTTGATACTCATCAAGTGAAATAGAAGAGGAAAGCTATGGAAGGAACTGCCATCATATTCATAGGTATGCTGCAAAAGAACTGCCAGATCAAGGCAGCCTGTTCCTCTTCCTTAGACAGGTACTGACTAGCTGATGTTTGAATCGCTCCAGTACAAGAAGCTAGCTTTCTCCGGTAACTGCCATCGTTCTAGCATTATTTGTCTTTGACTGAAACTGATTTGATCATTTAGAACAGAGAGTTAGTTAATTTATTAAATAAAATCGTACCTTATTTTCAGAGATGAAGGGGAGGATGTTCCTGCTGAGAGTCACCAGTTTGGCATCTATACAGATGCCAAAAAGTGATAAATGTTCTCGAAATATTTCTAAGTTACCATCGAATAATAAGTGTCCCCAGCAGAGTCGCCATTTTGTTTTGATAAGAAAATAAATGCGTTTCATTTGGAGAATTTATTCAATGATAATAAAGAATTCAATGAGAGAACATTTATCACATTTTTTAGAGTTCATTCACATCCTCTGATTCCCTTGATTTTGAAAATAAAATACAATTAATACAATGTACTGAATGAAAGAGAAGATAGCTCGATAGAAATTTCGGCAGCATAACAGCGCTATTTTCGGTCATCTCCTAGGTACTTAGGAGGAATTGCTGATTTGATCAGCAAGTCTTCAATGAGATGGAGCATCCTTCCGGTCATTCTTCCTTAAAATATGAAGTAGCCCATTGCAGTGTGGCCAAGCCCTGAAGAAATCGAGCCGATCATGTTAAATGAGCTTGAAAAGTCTCCTAAAATGTAAGATCAGGGGGTTGCCATCGTCCGTTTGGACCGAAACTTTATGTGCAGCCTTAAAACCACAAATTAGCTGTGCAAGTCAAGTTTCAGCTCTTGAATCCTTGTAGAAATGGCCGAACTGACAAATCAGCCCCTGAAATCATGATTTGGGGCCCGCCTGATTTCTGGACATGCTTCAGATGTGGTCCTAACACGCCAAATGAGATACCAAAGAAGATGGACGGAGCAGATTTCTTACTAGCATCACGTTGGGTTCCGCATGTACATTGCATGTACATGGTACCCAAGTGCACGAGCCATGCACGGGATCTTTCCAAAGTCGGTCAGCAGCGCTGACCGACTCTTCTTCTTCATTCACAAAAGACGCATAGCGTCCTTCCCACGCTGGCCATTTTTGTGTAGTGGGGCCCACTCACCGTTTGTTTCGATGATCAGAGCCGTCCGTCCACTTTAGAAGATTGTCATTACTGTTGCGTAGTTGTCCTTTTGTCGCCATGCAGACCATTGTAAGATCTTGACCGTTAATGAGAAGATAAGCGGTGAAGTAGATAATCTCACGGGCCACACTTCTTTCACTTCAAAAGTAGTTCTTTCTTGATGATTTTTTGCCCTGAGACCAATGAATGGAGTGGATTTTCCAAAAACCTTCAGTAAATGGGCCATTGAAAATCACAGAGTCGACATACGCCGACTCTGTTCAAAACAGAGCTTCGGTTCCTTCCTAGTGAGCCACCATCACGCAGGGAGGGGATGATCTGAGCCGTCCATCAGATAGAGGAGGCAAAAACAATGGAAGTGATGCTGAGCTTTGGTAACCATGTCCAGTCATATGATCTCTACAACGATTAGAACAGGACTGTTCAGCGGCTTTGAAGGCATGATTATTCAGGTGGACCATGTCAACAGACATTGAAAACTCTACTTTCAAGGTCAAAATCTCTAGAGGAAGACATTGGGCGGTGTGGATTTCTTAAAAAGATACTGTATTGGGCCCCACCAACAACATAGTAAAAATGCAATGGAGTTCATCCTCTGTTTGCGCCTGACCACTGCTCCAGACGTTGTGCGGTCCTGCGCAACGAAAACCTTCCTTCGGACGGCACTTTGCAATATCCAGCTTGTGAGAATTTTCCCACTTTCATTGCGCGGACTGGCGCAACAATCTTCCAGCCTTCTTTCCAAAGTGGCGCAAAGCCATTCCTTCACTTTCATTGCGCGGGTCCGCGCACCAGATCTCCTTTGCGCGGACTGGCGCAACACCCATTTCTCTCCTTCTAACACTCGCTTCTCTCTCATTTCATGGTCTACCAATATGATCCAAATGATCTAACTCCTCAAATGAAGTGGAAGTGGGGTATTTATAGGCCCCACCACTCTTACAGAGTGGTGATCACCACCACCTATCCCTTCACACTTGAACTTCTTCTTTTCTTAGACTATGGTGACCACCAAGCTACCTCTTAAATGATGGTGTATAACCTTTCTCTCTTAAAATGACACATGTGCACCCCTTTTTACCAAACTACCCTTTTCAATCCCTTTTACCAGAATACCTAAACTACCCCTTGGATATGGAATGTTATCAAAATACCTAAACTACCCCTGTAACTGGATTTTTACGAAAATACCTAAATTACCCCTGGAACTAGATTTTTACCAAAATACTTAAACTACCCTTTGAACTAGATTTTTACCAAAATACCTAAACTACCCATTGAATTGGATTTTTACCAAAATACCTAAACTACCCTTTGAACTGGATTTTTACCAAAATACCCCGGTCATGGAATATTTTTTATGCCTCAACATGGATGAAATACATAAATCATAAGCGGACCATAAAATCAGGGAAAGAGAGAGAGAGAGAGAGAGAGAGAGAGAGAGAGAGAGAGAGAGAGAGAGAGAGAGAGAGAGAGAGAGAGAGAGAGAGAGAGAGAGAGAGAGAGAGAGAGAGAGACGCGTGTGATGGAGGGACCCCGACATTATGGGCCCTCCCTTCCATGCATTACAACATACATTAAGTGGGTTCTGTTACATGTGGGCCCACTAATAAAAAACAACGGTGGAGATCCCTTCTCTACCAAAATGCAAGGTCTAGATGACCTTTTCATACTTGGGAAAATAAACATCATGATGGGGTCCATGGAGAATGGGCCCATCATGGGATGAATATATGAATCATGGTGAGCCATCGGCTACACTTAGGGTCCAAAGTGAGATCTGTACCATCAATCAATAGGCCCCACTTGGCCCATCATAAAATAAACAAAGTCTAAGCCCATAAAACTCCCACCGTTGGATCTTCTTGGTTCTATGGAATGCCACACTCCTTGGCTCTCTCTTTGATGGAATATTATGTGGATTGATGGGCTAGGATGAGGGATTTTGAGGTAGGAAGTGGGCCACACACAAATCTCTCTCTCTCCTCGGGAATGCTTGGACATCCACCTCTCTTGGTGTTTGGGAAAATGAATAGAGAAAGAGAGAGAGAGAGAGGGTGGTTGTAAGAGAGAGGTGATGAGTGATGGGTGTGAGTGATGGGTATGAATGATATGAGAGTTGACTTTGACGGGTTGCTTGTCTTGGGGAGAAAGAAAACATGGGCTAGAGATGAGATGTGTACTTGACTTGACTTGATTGATTTACGGGATGGGTTGTAGAGATTCTCTTGGGATTTGTAAATGCGTAACATTTCTTCAAGATAAATGCAAGCTTATATCTCCTGGCTTGGGTATCGCATCGGCGTGTAATACGCAACATTGGAACAGCGACGACGACGTAGTTGCTAAGGTACAAGTTTCGAGTCAAGCCGATCAGATCTACAGGATATGACTTAGGGTCATGTGCAAATAATGTTTACTGATCGTAGGCTACCAGAATTCGACGAGGAGGATTGCAGATGTTTAAGGAATGGTATGGTCTAGGATATGGGCCTTTCAACAAGCTTGAAAAGTAAATATTACGCTAAGGAATGTAATTTACTTAACATGGATAGTAAACGATTACACTAAGAAATATAAATTGACAGGATAATTTGAAAAATAGATTCGAAAAGATAATTGATTTGGTTTGTTTGGGTTAGTGTGTGATGATTTTCTTTGTTTTGTTTATCTTCTATTTATAACTTTGATCTAGCTATTCTAGATTTGTAGGTGCTTATATGTTTAGGATACATTTGATTGTCAAATTTTGTAAGCCAAAAGTGTTATAAGTCAGATCGCAAGTATGGAATAACAACTACTCTACATGTCTAAAGATTAACTTAAGATAGGCTTATCGTCTCAAGAAGTAATTACCTAAGTTCAAGACAAGTTGTTTTATGTATTTGCAAAAAAAAAAAAAAAAGGTGGTATAACCCTAAAAAGACCTTAGATTATGCTCTTTCAAAAATTCCTTCATTTTAGGTAATTTATAGTATATTCATTCGGGAGTTCAGCCAGCATAACTTCTGGTTTGGCTAGCCTAACTTCAAGTTCTGGTTTAAAATTAAATTCTATTAAAAATTTGGCCAGCCTAACTTTTGGTTCGGCTAGACTAAACTTGAAATTCGGCCAGCCCGAGTGAAGTTCAAGTCAAATTCCAACAATGCATTTCTTTGGAATTCAACTAGTTGATTGGTAAATTCGGCTAGATGAATTATAATGTTCGGCCAGCCGAATTTAGGATAAATCTTATCCCGCACAATCCGATAGTTGTTGGAACGAATCTGGTGGAATTCGTCCAGCCGGAGTAATTCTTAGGCTAGTCAAATTTTCAATATCTTTAGCTATAAATAGAGACCTCTCATTCTAAATTACAACGTAAAAGCATTCTAAACCTTCTACAAGTGAGAGAGAAGCGCAAGTCCTCTGCAAGCTACTTGTGTAGAATTTATAATTTCTTTTTAGCTTATTCAATTCCCATTCTCAAGATCATTTCAATCTTATTTTAAAAGAGTAATTTATACTCTTCTTGAGATCTAAGAGAATTGAATTATTAGCATTTGAGTTTTTCATTTCTAAAAATCTTTAAAACCCTATCCTTTTTTTTTCGTGATCGAATACTGCCTTCTCTACATACAAGAAAGAAGTTCTTCTACTATAAGCTTCTACTACATCTTCGAAATCACATTTGAATATAAGTTGTTTACTGTTTTATTTCATTTAGGTTTTTCTGTGATAACCTGTGAAAATCTCAATGGGTTAATTTTTGATATTTCATGAAAATCATGAAGTGGATTTTTGTCTGTGATAGTCCGTCAAAATCACAAAGGGGTTTTATTGTGGTGATCCTGTGAAAATTACATGGAACTATATAAGATTTTTAAGGTGAACCTATAAAAACCTTGTTATAGTGAAAGCCAAAATTACGAGGTTATTAATTTTAGGAGTTAAGTAGGTGTGTTTGTTTTAAAGCACTGAACCATTATAACTCCTGCCTAGTGGTGAATGCTTATTCTATTTATGGTGAATGCTATTTATTTCATTCATGTGGTGAATGCTATTTATTTAATGCTTGCTGTCAATACTGTAATTATTTTATATTCTCTTGCTAGTTTGAAAGATTTATTGTAAAGACATTAGTAAAATAAGGTTGTCCTGCCTAATATTTTAAGTGAAGGTTATCCTACAAATTATTTAGAATCAAGGTTTCAATACTTGAGCGATTGAGATTTTATATTCTTTATATATTTCTCTTTTATTTTAATTATTTGGCATTGTCCTATTCACCCCCCTCTAGGACATCGATAACTCGCTTTTTCAAGTGGTATCGGAGTGAGTCGTTGTTCATAACCCCAAGTATAGGGTTGCGATGTAGTAATAACTCGTGAGAACGAGGTCAAATCCATAATGACTAAACTTGTACGTATTCTGAAAAGAACTAGAACTAGAAGAGGATCTAAATCTGAATTATGGAATAAAAGAGAGTAATTGTGAATAATGTTTCAACTATTAATTAAAGGCGGGAACTAAGGTGCAAAGGATCCACTTGTAGCTATTAAGATGCTACCTGGCTTGATTCAATAAACACAATTGGAATTGGAGCCTTATCCTATCTAATTGGAAGATAAAATAATTTAAATCAAATGTGAACTTTTCATTAACCTAATTCTCAATTGAGGAGAATTGTGAAGATTGGAAGGGATTCCATCACTCTACCATGCCCAGGAGATGATGGTGAATAATGGAATTTAGCGATCTCATTATCTTAACACAAGAAAAGCAGATATTCAAAGATATCATAGCATCTATTGTAATTTGAGTCACAATAAATCATAGAACACTGAAAATATTCCTTTAATATCAAACTAGAAATCAATGAAGTTTAATAAGAACATGAATCAAAGAAAAATAAACATTCCAACACACTACAAGCTTTATCTCTTAGCCCTAGCTAAGAGGTTTAGCCAACCATAAACATGATTGAAACTAAATCTCTTAAAAATAAACTAGGGAAGAAGAAAAACTCTTTAGCAGCTGCTCCATCCCTTTGGAGCATTCTAGGGAGTCCTATTTATAATTGTGGAACTCCAACTTTCGCACCGAGTTGGAAAAATCTAGAAACTGTCTCAAATTTAGGCACTATCCACAGTTTGCTAAATTAAACTTTACTCTGCGTAATTTTTTAAAATATACTTCACTCTTCATGGCTAAAATAGACTCCGAGTTTTAGAATATATTTTTTCAGGATAATTTTAGGAATATGTTTGTTTTCAGGACAATTTTAAGATTCTTTTTCTTCACTTCAAATCTTTAATTCTCTTCATTTTTCACTTGATTTTCTTAGATCTTCGGCATGTGAATTCTTTATTAATAACTTCCAAATCTTTAAATCTTCATTTAGTAATTTTTTGAGCATAAATATTTATTTTGACATCAATTTCACCTTAAGCTCTCGAAATCACCTCGTACATAAAAACATGCATAATTAAATCGATTAAGCACCATCATGTTTATAAAACTAAGGTATAAATAGGGAGAAATATGTAATATTTCACACTCAACACACCCCCAAACCAGCATTTTACTGGTCTCGAGAAAAACATGCATGAAGTAATTCTCAATTCTCAATGTTCAAACCCTTTTTTAAAAATCAATCCTTTGTGCAATTAAGTATGGATGAGTAAAATTACGACGAGAAAGTTAGATTTTAAAAACCCAAGCCGAATCATAGAAGCAATCCATCAAATAGGTTCTTTATCGATTAAATCTAAGCATAAGTTCATATAGCAAGTTTTTCTAATGTGCTTAGTGAATTCTAGCTTACTTTTCACAAAAATATACTGTTATTACATAATATTAGCCATGATCATCACCTCAAGATTAATTGAATAATCAAGTATTGATTCCGAACTTATCCCCCTTTCCTTCTTTTCCAGTTTCTAATTCCATATCGATGGTCTCTTTTTATGTATTCATTCTTTTCAGACTTTCCATTCTTTTTCATTCTTTTACAGTCTTTTCATCATATATGACCTTTTGTCGATCTCACTATTTTTTAAACTAGTTCTTTTCATCTTTTAAGTGGATAAAATTCTCCAGACTTAATTCACAATCATCTATCAATGCTTCACATAGTAACAATTAGAAATTCTAGCATAATTCACAGAAAGCAACTTGAACGTGTCTTGTGACTTAGATTAACATGAAATTCAAACTTCCTCTTAATCAATTGAGTGTAAGATCTAAAGGTGATAGACTACTTAGTTGATCAAACTCCAACAATTTAAAATTCAATTTTAATCTTATCATTATACTCAAAACATTCTTTACATATACAGTGTATCATTTTCCAAATAGATTTCAACTTGAAACATTGAAAATTTTAAAATTTTTTTATTCAGAACTAAGAAAACACTGATTAGTTTACCTAATCCACACCCCCAACCTAAAATCTACATTGTCCTCAATGTAAAAAAAGTATAAGCATGCAATGTATATGAGACAATGAAAAGAAATGAGAAGTGATGGAAATGTAACACCTGAAGAAAGGGGATTGAAGCTTTTCCAAGGATCTCAATATGAAGATGGGTTAGCACAAAGACTCAAACAAACTGAAAGTAAACTATCCTAATATTAAATCCTACAAAAGCAATAAAGCTAACTACACCTCTATCAGACTAGGAGATTAATCTTGGTACACCGGATTAGTCAGAGGCATGGACATGTCCTTTGAGTCAAATTTCTCAGCAAATGACTTTAAACATCATCCGTTCACTTTAAAAACATTGTCATTTGTTGGATTCTTTATCCCAACAGCCCCATGTGGATAGACATTAGTAATAGTGAAAGGGCCAATACATTGAATTGGAGTTTACCTAGAAAAAAGTATAACCAAGAATTGTATAGAAGGACTTTTTGACCGGTTATGAATGATTTCTGAAGGATGTTCCTATCGTGGAACACCTTCATCTTGTCCTTGTAAATTCTCAAGTTCTCGTATGCGTTGTTTCAGATTTCCTTGAGTTTATTCAATTATAGTTTGCGTAGTGAACCAATGTTGTCCAAATTGAAGTTTAGATTTTTAATAGCCAAGTAAGCTCTATGTTCCAACTCTACAGGCAAGTGGCAAGCTTTTCCATTGACGAGTTTAAAGGGAGACATTCCAATGGGGGTCTCAAAAGCTATATGGTATGCTCATAAAGCATCAGTCAAATAGATTGACCAATCCTTATAGTCAGGGTTAACCATTTTTTCCAGAAAGTGTTTAATTTCTCTATTGGGAATCTCAGCTTACCCACTTATCTGCAGGTGATATGGAGTGCTCACCTTATGAGAGATACCATATTTCTTTATTAAGTTTTCAAATTGCCTATTATAGAAGTGTGAACCTCCATCACTAATGATGGCTCGAGGCATTCCACCGAGAAATGATATTTTCTTTTAAAAATCGAATGATTATGCGATGGTCATTGTTTTGGCACAGGATCACTTCGACCCACCTAGTGACATAGTCTACTGCTAGCAAAATGTATAAATTCCCAAAGGATTGGGGGAATGGCCCCATGAAATCGATGCCCCAATAATCAAATGTTTCAATGATAAAAATGGAGTTCAGAGGCCTCATATCTGGACCTTACAATACACCCAATTTCTGACAATGCTCACAAGTTTTGTAAAACTCATGAGTGTCTTTGAACATAGTGGGCTAGTAAAAGCTGCACTGTAAATTTTGGCCGTGGTCTTTTTAGCAGAGAATTGACCACCATAGGCTCGTGAATGACAAAAGTATCATGCCCCAGACTTGGTAACCGGAATCACAAGGAACCCGATGGCCGATTTGGCCGCAATAACCTCCGTAATACCCCATTATTGGCTCATGAGGCAGGTTCTGATCCTGGGATCCTATAAGGAGGATTTTCATAACAATATAGTCATTTCTAATATGAGCATACCCAAGATCACTGCAAGTATATCTGAGAATAAAAAGGCACACATCACAAAATCCACTAAGAATTTAAACTTTTACAAATATCCAAAAAGTCCAAAAGGACATACATAGGGTAATAGAAGAAAAGAGAAAAGTCAGCAACACTGGAGTTCTTAAGCTCAACTCTACTCCAAGCTCAGTCACTATGACACCTACCTAGGATCACCTGCAAGCATCAATCGTGCATAAGCTTATAGAGGCTTAGAGGGTGGTGAAAGTGTGTGACAAAGGTGCACAAAAGAATAGCAAGAGGTACAAGGAGAGAAACGTGCTCAATGACAATATCACAAGCCTTACCAAGGCTTATCATGAATACGATGCAATGAGTACTGGGCGCCTTACCAAGGCGATGCATGAAGGGGCTTATACAACCAATTCTAATGTTATGTAAGTAATACCAGTGCTTATATCCAAATCACATGCTAAGCACATTTCCTATCATAAGTAAATCATCGGGGTCGATTACACTACTGAATGACTGCCGCTCTATAGACCCTGTACAGTCAAACGAGGGTAAGAGACCTCACTACCCGCCTGTGGACAGCCAATCACCACCAAGCCCTGATAGTAGTGGACCTACTCATAAGATGGTTAGACTTAGCCTAGCAATGCCTTCTAACATTAGGTGAGTAAGGCCACATCCCTATCCAACCGACTACATGACAGTGGGAGTCATGACCTAATGGTATAAAGCCCTCGTGCGCTCATATATTCCACCTGATCACAGTGCTGGAGCAGATCCTTGGTACCATGAAAGTTTTGAGAATTTAACCCAAGGGCATCTTATGCACCCGGTATGCTTAAGTAATATTTTCGGTGTCCACACATACAACCATCCACTAATATCCTTGTGGAGGTAAGGCCTTGATGAAGCAAGGGCGATATCAATACGAAATGCGATGCTAATGCATGAGTCACACATACAGATCATGCACCAGCCTCAGGCACTTAATGTGCACAAGGGGAGAAACTCCGTCCCTCTATACAATGCAATCAATTCACACAAATGATGCATATAGGTCACAACGACGTAAGTGCACTACCCGTAGAATATGCATTTCTCCTTACCAAGGAGGGACAATGACAAGATATATATAGACAGGTACTCTAAGGAGAAATGAAGTTCTCTTAGTGGGAGCCCAACAGTTTGGAATGACCCACAAGCTAGGGGAGTCCTAAGCCCTCAAAAAGAAAATGAGCCTAACAAGGTCCAAGGTGGGCCTTTAACCACCTATAAGGGCCTCATGGGTCTACCTTAAGGCCACCAAGGAGGACATCTAACCTCAACAGGGTCCTAAAAGGTAGTCTGCTACGTATGTAAAGAAAAGTCCAAGGCCCAATCAATCCATGGCCTAGTGGGCTATACACTAAGCCCAATACATAGGCAACCCGGTGGGCCCTTAAGCAAGGTTAGGGCCTAACCATAAAAGTCATGGGTTCACTCATTGTGGTGGGCCTAATGGGTAGCTTATTATCACAAAATATGGGAAATCCATATATTTAACACAAGTAAGTTGGGGCTCACATCTCGGCCTAAGTATAGATTTATTATAAAGGGCAAGTGTCACGCCCCAAACTCGGAGATCAGATTCACAGAAAATCTCGATCTCCGAACCCAGTGCCGACAGCCTTTGTAGTACCCCATTCTCGGCCCCCAGCGTACATATGCTAGGTTCCGATCCTGGGATCCTACAAGGAGGATTTTCCAACGTACATTTGTCTCATAAGAAGCATAACCACAAGTAAACCTAAATCATAAAGGCAACATCATCATCACATATTCATTAATATAATCCTTTGTATACAATGCTGAAATAAAAATACATATGTCAAAATCAAAGCTCCAGAAAACAGCTGCATGCTCCAAGCTCAATGTTGTTGCAACCTAACGTCATCTGCACGCATCTATCATGCATAAGCTTATAGAAAGCTTAAAGGGTGGTGAAAGTGTGTGCACAAGGTAAGTGCCAAGTATGTAATACAATGCCATAAATCATACAATGGAATAAACAGAAATACTGACAATATATGATATCAGAGTAAGCAAAAATATACTGGTAAGTCCATGAGTGCTATCAGCCGTACCAAGGCTATGCGATGTAAAATATAATAAGACAATAACAAATGCTGGGGATGCAATGCAATATGCAAATCCTGACGAGCCACGAATACTATCAACCTCATCTTGGCCATATAAGTGAAAAAATATAGTAATTCAAAATGATAAGTACTGCAAATGCAATGTAACATGCAGTGAGAATGAAATGACCATGCTGGGATGTGAAGTTGGGATGATAGTACGAAGTATCACAGGCTACGCGGTCCATCACAAGGGACTTGTATCCAAACCAGTCTCATACCTAAATTTGGATAGTCAGACTTAATGTGGTAAACTCCTGGTCTCAGGTTAGTCGCGCACCCAACAAAAAATTATGGCCAACGAAGGTACACGTAACAAATAGTTACGTACCACTAGCCAGAGTGGATAGTGAATGAATGAATGAATATGCAATGTCTGCTCAATAAGTCCACATATCAGTATAGTACTCTCTGGAAAAATCATCGGGGTCTATTACACTCCACACCAACTGCCTCCTCCCTAGCTGCACAGCCCCGCGAGTGGAATAGACCTCACTATTTGCCTGGCCAGTAGTCTGTCAATACCTACCCGGCTCGTTGATAGCGGACCCATTTACGAGCTAGTAATACTCAGCCTAGCTTATAGCCCCCTCACTCGGGCGGATAAGGCCACACCCCCTTCCAACCGATCACGACACACTGGGAGACACGACCTCATGGTATAGGCACCGACGCTCATATTCCACTCAGCCTAGACGTTGATGCATCTCCTACTACCAAGGAGGTTCTAGGATTTTCACCCAAGGACATCTTACGTGCCCACAGTGCTAGAACCAAACATTTTTAGTGTCCCATCTGGCCATCCATGATGTGTCCATGGAGGCCACGACCCTGATGTCACTAGGGCATACAATAATCATGTCACACATATGCGATATGCATGAGTCATACTGTCCAGTCATGCAACAATCCTGCACATACCATGCGCTCATGTGGGTAACTCCTATCAGTGAGTCACATAAATAATCTACCCAATGGCTATGCTATGATCAGTCACTACTCATCTCAATCATACATATGATGTGCATGACATGAGTTATGAAATTATACTAAGCATGTTATAAGGTAATGAACTACCCTCACAACAAAGATGGGCCTAGATAGCCTACACACAACCAGTATGGGCCTATCAATGGGCCCTAGGGAGAGTTATAATGTGGACATTTAACAAACATTATTCTCATAATGTGGACATCAAACCAACATTGCTCCCAAGGCATGGCCCGCCATAAATGTCATTACATAACCCATGGTGGAATCACACAATACAATAGACCCTGTATACATCCCATTGGGCCTCGACCCATGGGGCTTAGAATACATCATGGTGGGCCTTAATAACGGGCCTCATACACATCAAGGTGGGCCCCAATAATGGGCCTTGAATACATCACAATGGGCCTTACCAAAGGGGTAGGAAATATTTCACAATGGCCTTTACCCATGGGCTCCAAATACATCACAATGGGCCTCAACCCATGGGCCCTAATACATCACAATGGGCCTCAACCCATGAGCCTTAATACATCACAATGGGCCTTAACCCATGGGCTTAATACATCACAATGGGCCTTACCCATGGGCCTCAAATACATGACATGTGGGCCCTACACATGCAGTAAATGGCCTCCACTAGATGGTCAACGGGGATACAGAATGCATACATTAGGTGAGTCACACGTCCCACGGACAGTGTGGGTAAAACATACATCGAGGCAGGCCCTATGTGATCTAGACGGCTAGGATATAACACGTATTATGGTGGAGCCCCCATCATCCCAACCTAATGGACGGTATGGAATAAATCATACTTCAAGGTGGACCATGTGTATAGGGTCCACGTCCAACACACGGATGGGACGGCGTGGATGAAACACTTACATCATGGCCGATCCCACATATAGATGGACGGCATGAATACATATGACAGGGTAGTGGTTACAATGCATACTACAAGGTGGGCCCACACAGAAATTGCTGACGTCAATCAGCAGTGGGACCCACCGTCCTGAAAATCAAATGGACGGTATGGATGTAACATATACATCACATGACTCCCACCTGCCATCTCAAAATGGTTGGACGACATGAGATAAAATAGATACATTAAGGTGGTATCCCACCGTCCAGATGATGGATGACTGGGATAAAACACTTACACTGGGCTCCACACATATCTGTGGACGGTTGGTGAGAAACATACATCAAAGGGGACCCACCGTCCCATAGAACTTGCTGACGTCAATCACACCAGCCACTGCTGGTGTGTGAGGCGCCAACCACTCCGCTTCAACATAGGTGGGTCCCATGTGGGGCCCACCATAACGTTTGTTTGTCATCCAACTGTTGACAAGGTCACACGGACCTGGATGAAAAGGAACAACAAATTTCATATTAATCTAAAACTCCTGTGACACACAAAAAGGTTTTAATGGCAAAAATTCAATCACGCTGTTTCCTATGATGTGGGCCACTTAAGTCCCAGATAGGGATGATTTTTGGAGGGGACCCACTTCTAGAAGTGACCCACTAAATTCATAGTGTGGATGTTCGGACACATCACGGTGGGGCCCACATCTGGGACCCGTGTTTCCCCCTGCCCATTTCACATCCAACGCTGTAGGACGCTGCGCGTCCAGAGGATAGCAGCAGTGCCTGCTGCACCCCATTAAATATATATATATATATTTTAAAAATTACCTTTTTTCGAGGTTTTTCATAGGTGGGGGCCGCATTAGGGAAATTCGACCCAGCCGTTGGATTCCATGGCCCGAGACGGACCAAATAAGTCCAATATTTGATATTTTTCTGTGTGTAGGAACGACATGGAGGTTTTTCAATGGTAGAAACCACTGTTTTATGTTCTATGGCCTGCTAGGAGATCAGATGGACTTCATTTTTTGGCTTAACGCCTAAAACGGGCTGAGGAATAAAATGGACGGCGTGGATTAAAAACATACATCAAGGTAGGGCCTGTATAAGTAGTCCTATCCAAAACTTTATAGCTGTACATTTTTCTATTTGTCAGTACACCCACTGATAGTTCACACTTCACTTTGACATCCAACGTCCAGGGATGGTGGATGGTTTTGGATACCACATATTAAGGTGGGCCCCACCTTCAGACGTGTTGTTTAGGTGGACCACCATAGGCACAGATGATGTGGATAAGACATACACCAAGGTGGGGTCCATCTAAGTGGGCCACACAGTCATCTATCACAAAATGAAAATGAAAAGAAAGGGAGAGAGAGAAAGATAGGGTGACACGCGTGATGGAGGGACCCCAACACTATGGGCCCTCCGATCCATGCATTCAATCATACATCAAGTGGGTCCCATTACATGTGGGCCCACCAAATCAAAGATCAACGGTGGAGATTCCTTCTCCACCCAAAATGGACAGTCTAGATGACCTCTTTTCATGCAAGAAAATAAACATCATGATGGGGGTCCATGGAGAATGGCCCCATCATGGAATGATCGTGAGGATTGGGGTGGGCCATTAGCCACACCTGGGGTCCAAAGTGAGATCCATACCATTGATCCGTAGGCCTCACTTGATCCATCATAAAGGCATGAAAACTAG
This sequence comes from Magnolia kwangsiensis, assembly GCA_037074715.1. Taxonomy (NCBI): domain Eukaryota; kingdom Viridiplantae; phylum Streptophyta; class Magnoliopsida; order Magnoliales; family Magnoliaceae; genus Magnolia; species Magnolia kwangsiensis. The sequence continues at coordinate 56,746,393 of CM073582.1, read as the reverse complement.
CCTATAGAAGCACCCACCATTTGATCTTCTTGGTCCATTGGAAAGCCGATCTCCTTGTGTCTTACTTTGATGGTGGAAGATGAAAGTTGAATGGCTAGGATGAGAGATCTTGGGATGGAAAAGTGGGCCGCCAAAAATCACTTTTCTCTCTTAGAAATGCATGGACGTGGGAGCCTCTTGCTTGCTTGGGAAATGAGAGAGAGAGAGAGAGAGAGAGAGAGAGAGAGGGTTGTAAGGAGAGAGGGTTGTAAGGAGAGAGGGATGGGTGTGATGTGAGTGATGGGTGAGGTGAGTGATGGGTGATAGACTTGTTGACTTTGGGATAGGTTGCTTGACTTGTGGAGAAAGAAAGCATGGATTGCTTTGTACTTAACATGAGGGGTGATTGATGAGATTGATGGGACATGTTGTAGAGATTCTCTTGGGATTGCAAACGCGCGACGTTTTCTCGAAATAAACACCGGCTCACATCTTTTAGTCAGGGTATCGGATCGGTACATGAGTTACGGCGTTGGAACCACGGTGACTGTGCGGTCGTAATGGTACAAATCTCAGATCAAGTCGACTCAATTATACATGATGCAGCTTAGGGTCGTGCGTAAACATGGATTATATGATGCGAATTACCGAAATTCGACGGGAAGGATTGAGGCAGTCGATGGAATAGTACAAGCTAGGATACGGGTCTTACAGCAAGCAAGGGCCCAATTACTTAAGTATTTGACCCATAAGACCCGTCACAATGGCATTATAAATATAGGACCCAAGGGTCCAACAGGCCTATCAAAAGTTTCAGGCCAACTAAGGCTATAAGGCCCATTAATTAACTAGAAGACTAGCCCAATAAGACTCCAATTGGAATGGGCCTTTAATCATGCACTAATAAAGCCCAAAAATAAAATTAAAATGGTAAAATAACTGAATTAAATCCTCCTCAAATCTAGTAGGACATATTGCCCCAAAATAAATGTTTATAGGTAATAATTATTGGGCTCATTGCCAAATTCCAGCCCACCCACTTTCTGGGTTGTTGGAGTTCAAAAATTTAATTAACTTATAGTATATTTATTTTCCAATGGCCCACATACATCACTGTGGGTCCCACCAGATGAGAGGAGGAAACATACAACTCATATATCAAGTGGGCCATGCCGTGGGAGTGTAGGCCCAGCAGTAGCCCAAGACAGGGATGCCTCATGTGTAGGCGGCCCTAAGGGCCTGGGTATTTAGCCTAGAATCTCATCCAAATGGGCCCCAATTGGAAACTACTGAAGGGGAAGATGATCAAATCCCTTAAGGACCCCACATGGATGGATGGTTGGATATACAACACGTCTAGGTGGGCCCAAAAAGCAGGCTGGATGTCCCATCATAGGCGTCTCTGCCTGGTGGGCCACTACAGGTCGCACCGCGGGCAATACAAGTGCTCGATAGTTTTAAAATTTTGCAGGGTGATAATTCCATGGGTGAGACACCTGTAAAAAATTTTAAGATTTTTTGGACTTCTAAAAATATTTTAATTAATTTAAATAAAATAGTCTGTCCATAAAATTGGGCTGACCTACACGTCCCAACGTAGTAGGCCAGTACAGCCCTTGCGACGGTGTACATAGGGGTTCGTTGGCCCCAAAAATTGGTAGATGGGTCCTACCATAGGTGGACTACTCCTCTAGAAAATTTTAGGATTTTTGGACCACTAAAAATATTTTAATTTATTTAAAGAAATCAATCTATTCTGAAATTTTTCCTGATCTGGACTTCACATTATAGTGGATCGGTCCAGCCACCACCATGGTATGTACAAGTGTTTATTGGCCCCAAAATTTTTCAGTTGGGTCTCCTCTCTGAAAATTTTTAAAATTTTTGAGGTAGTATAAGTATTTTATTTAATTCATACAAATTATGGACAAAAAGGTGTTTCTGAAAAAAAAATTTGCTACTGAAATTGTTGTTGTCCCCATCTTTATTACCTCATGGGGTGGGCTTAGGCCTATCAAACCAATAGAAAAATAGGTGGATTTTATGTTCCCATGTATGGACAGCAAGTGGAGTCCACTGGAGTGGCCCACTTTCCCCAAAATCAAGGTGTAATAGATCCATTTCTAAGTCTCAATCAGGGGATAGAGGATGTGGGCTCCATCCTACATCAAGGTGGGGTCTACACCTTAAAAAACCCCCAAAGAAATTAGGGAGAAAAGCTCCACAAGCTGTCCTAAAATAATGCCTAAAACTATGCAGTAAATGACCCTAAAATATGGACAACAACATATGTTGTCCATTTTCAACCCATATAAAAATATCCAGAGGGATTTATGCCCAAATAATATAAGTGGAGTCCACCTAGATGGACCATAAAAATTCTAGACCCATCACCTTACAAAGATCTCCAAGAAATTCAAGGTTTAAGGGCCATCCAACCCATGCATATCAGGGTGGGCCGGGATGTCCATCAGGTGGGCCTGGATGTCCCCAAAATTCTAGTGGATCTAGGATTTTCTGATCACATTAGTGGGCCACCAACATCAGTAGTAAAAGAGGAAGAAATAGAGAGAAAAAATAGGGAGAGAGAGAGAGAGAGATCATGGCCAAAGGGGAGAGTTCCAATACTATGAACCCTCCACCAATATATCCACACCATACATCTACATAGATCATGCATGCATGTAATCTATACAAATCCAAGAAATTCTAAGGTGGAGATGCCATCCCCACCATGCATCTCAGGTCTAAATGACCCAAATAATCTAGATTTAAAGAGGAAATCCATTATGGTGGGTCCATGGAGAATGGCCCACCATAGAAACGTACATGCAAGTGGTGGGCTTTGTCCTCACTTCATGGAGCCATGTAGGACCTTCACCATTGATTGGTGGGTCCTACATACTCCCAAGTATGATAGCAAAGAGATGTAAAAGGAAAGAAGAGAGGAGCTTCAATAGGTAACACCCACCTTCAAGATCCACCCTCTCCTTCAAGTACTAGCTCCAAAGCTCTAAAGGTGGTGTTCTAATGGAGGAGATGGTGTGAAGATGATGGGATTGAGAGAGAGATGGAGGAGAAGTTGCTAGAAAAATGGAGGAGTGGTGGACGTTTCCACCATGCAAGAAAGGGAGAATGAGAGAAAATGAGAGAAGAAAGAGAGAGAGATGGAAGGGTTTTAGCAAAGTGATGATTAGTTTGGGAGAATGGGTAGCTTAGGGAAGAGGGATTTGCTTGAGATAGAGAGGAAATCCCATGATTACTCTCTAGAAAAGAGAAAAGAAGCCCATGATGAGTTTTGAAAAGAGGAGCAATGATGTTTAGGTTAGGAGTAGTTATTATAGAAAAGAGAGCACTAGGTGGGGCCCTCACATAGGGAACTATGCTCATGGGTCTACGTGGGTCCCACATACATGATGAATGATCAAGAATGGTCTGGTTAATATCTCAAGATGTACACGTTGGATTCATGCATGAGACATGGTGTTAGAATCGCAGCAACGATACAGACAAGAAGGCATGAGTCTCGGGCTGACCGAGTTGGGTCAATGTGACCGAACTCAAGAATGACCATAAACACTACCCGAATGTCATAGGTTGTCGAAATTTGACCGGTAGGACCACGAGACCAAAATGAACAAGATGCATACTCACACACACATATGCACACATGCGAACTCGGGTCGGGTCTCATAAGAAGGAGATGACACTTTGGTGTTTATTGTCTGGCATATATCTTCTTAGAATTTGGTCTAGACAATATTTGAATAAATACAGGTCATCTTAGAAGAACTTACGAAACTCGGCAAAGAATTTTTTCTTATCTTGCGATTTCAATAAGTCGGCGTAAAACTTATGACAAGATAATTAGCAATGTCAGCAAACCAAGGTAATTAGGAGGGTTTAAACAATTGTTCATCAGAGAACATATCGTTTATATGTGGTGTTTCAAGGGAATCGGGGAGATCAAGTCCCGAAAGATGGTTAGCAACTACATTTTCTAGTCCCTTTTTGTCCCGTATTTCCAAATCAAATTTTTGGAGTAGGAGGATCCATCTTATCAAGCGGGGCTTACCATTATTCTTAGAGAGAAGGTACTTCAATGCTGTATGATCAGTGTAGATGATGATCTTGAATTCGATCAAGTAAGACTTGAATTTGTCCAAAGCGAACACTACGACTAAGAGTTCCTTCTTCGTAGTAGAATAGTTCACTTGGGCATGATTTAGAGTTTTACTTGCATAGTGAATAATGTAGGACTTCTTTTCTTTTCTCTATCCTAATACCGCCCCAATAGCATAGTCAGATGCTTCACACATAATCTCAAAAGGAATGCCCTAATCAGGTGGTTACATGATAGGTGCAGTTGTTAACATGCCCTTGAGCTTAGTGAAAGCTTCCTAACATTACTAATTCCACTTGTATGCTACATCCTTTTGAAGTAGATTGCATAAAGGACGAGAGAGGTGACTAAATTCCTTTATGAATCTTCTGTAAAATCCGACGTGTCCTAAGAAGGATCGTATGTCTCGTATGCTCTCGGGTGGAGGTAGTTAGAGATAAGATCAATTTTAGCCTTATCTACCTCAATTCCCTTAGACGAGATGATACGTCCAAGAACAATTCCCTTACGAACCATGAAATGATACTTCTCCTAATTTAGTACCATATTTTTTTCCTCACATTGCTTCAACACATTTTTTTAATTTTCTAAACAGTCACTGAAGGATAGACCAAAGACAGAGAAGTCGTCCATAAAAACCTCTAAATATTGTCCCACCATGTCAGAAAATATACTTAACATGCCTCGCTGAAAATTGGCGAATGACATCCTTTGGTAAGTAAAGGTGCCAAAGGGGCATGTGAATGTGGTCTTTCTTGATCTTTAAGCATTATCTTTATCTGATTGTAGCTCGAATATTCATCAAAGAAGAAATAGTAAGAGTGACCAGCTAGCCTTTCTAAGATTTGATCAATGAAGGGCAAAGGAAAGTGTTCCTTCCTCATGACGGTATTCAACTTTTTGTAGTCAATGCACATTCTCCAACCAGTAGTAACTCTAGTTGACACAAGTTTATTGTCGGCATTGGCTATGATGGTGATTCCGAACTTCTTAGGAACCACTTGAGTTTGACTCACCAATTGACTATCGGATATGGGGTATATGAAACCCACATCCAACAACTTAAGTACCTCGGCCTTAATTACTTCCTTCATGTGAGGATTTAATCGGTGTTGTGGTTGTCGGAATGTCTTTACATTATCCTCAAGATGAATGTGGTAAGAACAAATCAAAGGGTTAATTCCCTTGAGGTCCATAATTAACCATCTAATGGCTCCTTTATACTCGATGAGAGTGGAGATAAGCATACTCTCCTGTTCTTTCTCAGGGTGGGAAGAAATCACCATCAGGTATGTCTCATCTTGACCTAAATAGACATATTTAAGATTAGAGGGTAAAGGTTTTAGGTCAAGCTTTGGAGCTTTAAAGTTAGGCGGTAGAGACACTACATTAGTTTGGGATAATTCTTCAAATTGTGGTCTCCACCGGTTAACTTTAAGGACTAGCATAGCATTAAGCATGACATCCATCTCCCTAATCATGTCATCATCCAAATAAGAAGAGTGGGCCAAGAACGTCTCTGGAGTGTCAGAGTATAGAGTCGGGATTGCTCTATCTTCCACGAAAGAATCTATCAAGTTAATATTGTGGATATCATCAACATCCTTTAACTGTTTTCTCATGTTGAAAAAGATATTGAGTTCCAATGTCATATTTTTGAAAGATAAATTTATAATTTCAGTCCTACAATTAATGATTGCATTTGATATAGCAAGGAATGAGAGACCAAGAATGACAGGAATTTGAGTACTCACATCTGTGATGGGTTAAGTATTCAGGATAATAAAATCTACTGGATAGTAGAATTTATCAACTTAGACCAACACATCCTCAATCATCCCTCTCAGTACACAAGCCAAACGATCACCAAGTTATAATGTGGTCTGAGTGGGTTTTAATTCACCTAAACCTAATTATTCATAAACTGAGTAAGGGTCAAGTTCACACTCGCCCCCAAGTCGAGAAGTGCAAGCTCAATCTGATAGTTTCCAATTACACAAGTGATGGTCAGGCTACCGGGATCTTTGTATTTTTGTGGCACATCTTTTTTAAGGATGACACTCACCTTTTCTGTTAAAAAAATTTTCTTTTATATGTTTTTCCATCTTTTGGTAGTGCATAGGTCTTTTAAAAATTTGGCACATGAAGGGATTTATTTAATAACATCTAGTAGAGGGATGTTGAACTTCACATATTTAAGGACCTCTAGAATATCCTGAGAATAACATAGAGGTTTTGGTGCAATCACCCGTTGAGGGAATGACGCAATCGGCTTACTTTGAGGTTTCAATTCCAACTCATGTGGAGTAATACTAGGTCTATCATTCTTATCTTCTTCGATGTCCTTAGGCTTTTCAACCCTTACTAGAATAGATTTGTCATTTGTCTTTCCACTCTTAATTGTGGTGATAGATTTGGCTTGCTCCATTTGATTTGAAGAGCTTGGGTCACTAATTTCACATTGTGGCTTTGGATTGGGGAGAGGTTGGGTTGGAAGCATCCCTTTCTCCCTACTCGCTAATTGTGACTCAATCCTTTGAATAGATGATGTAAACATTTCCATTGTTATTTTGATATCCTGGAATGCTTGTACCATATTCTGGTTGAATAGCTTTTGGTTTTGCATCAATTTTGAATCGTATCCTCTTAAGGTCTCTTCTGATTTAAAAATTAAGTAAGGGCCTCTTGTGGGTTAGCCATTTATCCATTCCTCCAACTAAAATTTGGATGGTTTCTACAGCTAGAATCATATGTATTTGAAGTGGGTCCTCTGAAAGGTCTTTGGTAGTTGTTCATGGCATTCGATTGCTCATTCAATACCTCTTGAAAAGCAGGAATTGTTGGAAAATTCTTAGTTGTATGTATGTTATAAGCATAAATACCACAAATAACTTTCGTGACCTTATCAGATTTGATAAGTTCTGCCTTCTTAAGTTCCATGGCCTCGACTTTTCTTTTAAGATTGGCCACTCTTGCACTCATATCATGTTCCACTTTTAGAATATAAATTCCTTCTATTTCCTTTGATTGAGTAGGCATAGAAGTGGTGAGTCTTGGAGAGGTGTCCCATGATTGCACGTTTTCTGCCAATTGATCAAGGTAATCTCACACATCATCGGCCTCTTTGTTCATGAATTCACCATTACACATCATCTCTACGAACTGGCACATTGGTGAAGTTAATCCATTATAGAAAAAGCTTATTGTTCATCATACTTCATAACCATGATGTGGACAGGAATTCGTGAGATCTTTGAACCTTTCCTAGCATTAGAAGAAGGTCTCTTCCTCTTTTTGCGCAAAGTTCATGATTGCCTTCCTTAAAGTATTAGTTTTATGAAATAGGAAAAACTTTTTAAGAAATTCCTGGGTCATCTCGACCCATGTGCCAATGGATCTTGTCTTTAAAGAGTGCATCCACGTCTTATCCTTCTCTTTCAATGACAATGGAAACAATTTAAGTCGCACTATGTCCTCAGACATGTTTGGAAAGTGTAATGTAGCGACTATCTCATCAAACTCCTTGATGTGCAAATATGGACGTTGAGAATTTAGTCCATGAAACTTAGGAAGGAGTTGTATCACTCCAGGTTTGATATCCATGTTTCCTACATTAAGTGGAAAGACCATGTAGGAAGGTGTACTCACCCTCACCAGTTGTAAATAATCACGCTGAGTACGAGGCGGGGGTGCATTTGCACCTTATTTCCATCTTGAACTTCCTCAGCTGGTGGTTGAGGTTGAGGTTGATTTGCATCCATCACTTCAATTATTTGAGAGGATCTCAAGTGGTGTCTAATCCTTTGATGGATAGGCAACCCTTTGCCTAATCCTCATTCACTTAAGAGACGTTGTGTGTTCTCACGAATCCACGTCAAGTAACTAAATAATTAAACCTAAAAAGAAAATTAGAAAAACTAAAACAAATAAGAGATTTAAAAAAGAAAAGAAAGAGAGAATTGGAAAGAGGTTATCGGATTGGAGTTGCTATGTTAGGATCCTACAAAATAGAAAATAATGTTAGTTTTTAAAAATAATTTTTTTTAAAAATCTTAACCTAAAATTAAATCAGAAACTTAACCCTAATCTTAACATAATTCTAATACCAATTAATTTTAAAAAAATGTAGCCGTAGTCCCCGACAACGACCCCAAAAAATTGTTCACAACCCCAAGTGTAGGGTCGCGATGTAGTAATAACTTATGAGAACAAGGTCGAATCCACATGGACTAAACTTGTATGTATTCTGAAAAGAACTAGAGCTAGAAGAAGATCTAAACCTAAATTCTGGAATAAAGGAGAGTAATTGTGAATAATGTTTAAACTATCAATTAAAGGTGGGAACTAGGGTTCCAAGGATCCACTTGTAACTATTAAGATGCTACCTTGCTTGATTCAATAAACATAATTGGAATTGGAGTCCTATCCTATCCAATAGAAAGATAAAATAATTTAAATCAAATCTAAAGAATTGTGAAGATTGGAAGGGATTCCATCATCCTACCATGCCTAGGAGATGATGATGAACAATGGGATTCACCAATCTCACTATCTCAAAACAGGAAAAGAAGATATCTAAAGCTATCACAACATCTATTGTAATTTGAGTCACAATAAATCATAGAAAACTGAAAATATTCCTTTAATATCAAACTAGAAATCAATGAAGTTCAATAAGAATAAAAATCAAAGCAATATAAATATCCCAACACACTATAAGCTTTACCTCTTAGCCCTAGCTAAGAGGTTTAGCCAACCATAGACATGATTGAAACCAAATCTCTTAAACAAAGCATGAAAAATAAATTAGGGAAGAAGAAAAAATCTTTGACGGCTGCTCCACCCCTTTTTTATGCTCCTTGAGACCTTTCTAAACCCTAGAAGATGCTTTGAAGCATCCTAAGGAGTCTTATTTTACTTGTGGAACTCCAACTTTCACACCGAGTTAAAAAAAATCTAGAAACTGCCTCAAATTTACGCACTCTCCCCAGTTTGCTAAATTGAACTTTACTCTGCGTAGTTTTTCAAAATATACTTCACTCTACATAGCTAAAATAGACTCTAAGTTTCAAAATATGCTTTTTGAGGACAATTTTAGGAATCTGTTTGTTTTTAGGACAATTTTAGCATTCATTTTCTTCACTTCAAATCTTTGATTCTCTTCGTTCCTCACTTGGTTTTCTTTGATATTTAGCATGTGAATTCTTCATTAATGACTTTCAAATCTTCAAATCTTCATTTACTAATCTTTTGAGTGAAATCTTCCTTTTGACATCAATTTTACCTTAAGCTCTCGAAATCACCTCGCACATGAAAACATGCATAATTAAATCGATTAAGCACCACCATGTTTATAAAATCAAGGTATAAATAAGGAGAAATATGTAATATTTCACACTCAACAGTTACTCTGTTTGGATTTAATCCTTGAGTTAGATCCAGGGCTATAATATGTTAAAATTTGAAATTTTATCCATTACCAGGCCACCTCCCTTTGATGACTTAAACTATTCATATTAGAAAGCTAGGATGAGGATCTTCATCAATGAATCCTCAAATTCATTGATGAAAGTGTGTGGCAAGCCATTGTGACTAAATGGATCCCTCCTATGATGGAGAAGTAGATGAAGATGGAACCACATCAATGAAAGAAACCACATATAATTTTTGAACAATTGTTCAGAAAAGTGAAAGCGGTGCTAATGCAAAGGACTTAAATGCAATAACTTCTGCTCTATTGCCAGATGAATTTAAAAGAATCTTTTCATGCAATACAATTAAAAAAGCATGGGATATTCTTTAAATGAAATACGAAGGAACTAATATTGTTAAAAAATCTAAGATCCAAATCCTCACAACTAAATTTGAGGAAATTATTATAGAAGAAAATGAGTCCTTTATGTACTTCTATATGAAACTAAATGACAAAGTTTCCATGTGAGGTCTTGGAGATAAAATCCTTGAAAGCAGGATTTGCATAAAAATATTGCGATCACTTCCTGAAAGGTTTAATTCAAAAGTTACTGCTATACAAGAATTGAGAGATACCAATACTAAGAAGTTTGAAGAGTAGGTTGGTTCTCTTCAAACTTACGAACTAAATTTCAAAGCTCCTAAAATCAAATTTATTATTTTTAAATCTTATAAATTTAATTCTAAGGATTCTATTATAAATTTTGATATTGAAGAAAATGAAGATGATGTGCCTATGTTGGCAAAAAAATTCTATAGAATTTTCAAAAGTAAAAGAACAAATTTTTAAAAACCTTTTGACAAAAGAAAAGAAAATTCAAAATTTTAAAAATTTAAAACAAAAGACACCTAATGTTTTAACTGTTTTGAATATGGGCATCTAGCTTCTAAATTTCTTTAAAAGGATAAATCTATAAGAAAAGACATGATAACTACTTGGGATGAATCATCCAAATTTGAAACTAATTTTGAAATTACTAATGAATTAGACCAGGAACATGCAAATGAATTGAAAGCATTTATGACTGTAGCCAGAATTAATTCTTCAATTGACTGTAATACATTTTATTATGAAACTCTAAGAAGTGACTCTAAAAATCAAGATGATCTTCAAGATGCATATGATCCCTATATAAAGAAATTGTAAAATTGTGGCTAAATTGAAAATTCAAATGGATAATTATGCTAAACTACAATTAGAACTTGAAAAGGTTGTTTTAGAAAATTTTCATTTTTTCAATTGTTTTTTTTTTAAAAAAACTAAGTTAGATTTGAGTTTAAAATTTTCTGAATTACAAAATCTTAAATATGAAAATGAGATGTTAAAACTTGAAGTTTCCTCCCTTTAGAGTTTAAAGGACACTTGGAAATATACCCAAGGTGACCAAAAACTTAAAGAGTTGTTAACCTCATCTTGGCGATGTGGTGACAAGTCTGGACTAGGATATATTAAAATAACTCTTTAAAATCTAAGGATTTTTCTCCTACTTTTATAATAGGAGAGTACTTAAACTTTAAAGTAGAAATTCTAAAGGAGTCAAACTATAAAATGAATGACTTCAAAAATTATAAACCCTTTCAAGTCTCTAATATAAAAAATAGTGCCAACTACCACAAATTTCAAAGGAATAATAATAGAAATCCTCATTTAGCTTATAAAATTATAGACTTGCTTAAAGAGCTATTGAAATCCAACTTTGGTAAGAATTGAGTATATATAAACAAGAGAAATCCTAACTCCCAAACACATGAAAAAGCAAGAAATTCTCCTAAACATAGAACTATAATGCAATCTGTTTCAAAGGTTAAGTGTCCTATTATCCACGTAGCTTTCAAAGAAATTATCCATTCAAGATTATACCTAAATAGTGGATGTTCAAGACACATGATAGGTGATAAAGCTATATTCTCAAACATCAACCAAATAAATGGTGGATCAGTTACATTCGGAGATGAAAGCAACTGTAAGATTATTGGCTAATGTAATGTACAACTTCTCAACTTACCTCTCTCTGAAAATGTTTTGTATGTTGAAGGGATAAAATATAATCTTTTAAGCATATCTCAGACCTGTGATAACAAACATAGTGTAAAATTTTTTGATCACATATGTGAGATAACTAATGAGAAAGGACATGTAATATTAAATGGTTGCAGAACATTTGAAAATTATTATATAATTGATGATTCTTACTCAATAAATCATTCATGCTACATGGTCCAAATAGATGAGACTGAACTATGGCATCAACGTCTTGGACAAGTAAATTATAGAGATATATATAAAATACCTAAATTGAAAAAGATAGAAAATAAAGTATGTGGTGCTTATCTAATAGGAAAATAAATTAGGAGTAGTCATAAGAAAGTGATCTCCTTAGCTACAATAAGATTTCTTGAACTTCTCCATATGGATTTAGTTGGACTAATTATAATGGAGAGTAGATGTTACACCTCGAACTCAGAAATTGGGCTCATAAAATTCTCGATCACCGAATTCGGCACCGATAGCCTCTATAGTACCCCATTCTTGGCTCCCGACACCCATACACTAGGTTATGATCCTAGGATGCTAAAAGGAGGATTTCTAATCATCAATCTGATTCATAATGAGTATAACCACAAGAATAACCCACGAACAATAATCACACAATTCACTATGATCAAAAACTTTTGAGTACAATGTGTAAGAAAGGAAAATATAGGATAATGAAAATAATAGGAAACTCTAGAAGCTCGATTGTGTGCTCCAAACTGCGGACTGTATGCTCAAACTATGGCTACGTCTTGGCGTCACCTGCACGCAATGATCGTGCATAAGATTATAGAAAGCTTAGAGGGCAGTGTAAGTGTGTGCATAATAAGTGCGTGCTCAAAATGTAAGGTCAGAGAAATACGAAATCATACTGATGAGTACATGAATGCAATTAGTCGTACCAAGGCTATGCGGTGCAGGATATAAATGCTATCGGCCATAACACGGCCATGCGATACGAGATGCAACTCAAGCATGCCAATCCTCATTATATATCAGTACAGTTCTCATTCTGGATAATCACTGGGGTTTAGTACACTCCAAATGGCACTGTCGCTCTCCCAGCCGCACAGTCCAAGTAAGTGTAAGAAACCTCACTATCCGCTTGGCTAATAGTCTACCAATACCTATCTGACATGTCGATAGCGGACCCATTCATGAGCTGGTCAGACTCAGCCTAGTATTGTCCCCCCCTCGGTCGAGTAAGGCCACACCCCTTCCCAACCGACCACGACATAGTGGGAGACGTGGCCTCCTGGTATTCAGCCCTCATGCTCTCATATATCCACTTGGTCTCGATGTTGGAGTCATCCTCTGGTACCATCAGGTTTAGAGATTTTCACCCAAGGACATCTATGGTGCCCCGATGCTTAGTAACAATATTTTTAGTATCCAATCCAGCCACCCATGATGTGTCTGTGGAGGCTAGGGCCCTGATGTTGCTAGGGCATACAATAATCACAATCACACAAAAGCAAGTGCATGAACCATCCTACCAGACAACAACAATCCTGCGTGTACTGCGCACTCATGTAGGATAACTTCGTCTATCAGGGAGCCCATAAACAATCCGCCCGAAGGCATATGCTATGATCAGTCACTCCTCATATCAGGCATACATATGATGCGTATGATCATGAATCATGGATCTATATTAAACATGCTATATGATGATGGACTCTACTCATAAATGAAGACGAGCCTAGACGGCCTACACACTACCAGTATGGGCCTATCAATGGGCCTTAGGGAGAGTGATAATGCGGACATTTAACCGACATATCCTTACAATGTGGGCATCTAACCATCATTGTTTCCAAGGCACCACCCGTTGTAAACATCATTATATACACCACGGAGGAATCACGCATTGTAAAGGCCCTAATTGCACCCCATTGGGCCTTAAGTACATCAATTGGACTGTATCATATGGGCCTTATATTCATCAAGTGGGCCGTATGAATGGGCCGCACCAACGGGCCTTACGTACATTGTAATGAGCCATAATCCATGGTCCTTGCATACATTACAATGACCTTACAACATGGGCCTTATATATATTAAGGTGGGCCTCAACAAGGGACACCAATACATTAAGATGGGCCTCATGGGCCTTATGCAAATCAAGGTGGCCTCAACAATGGGCCTTAAATTATCTTCAAAATGGTTGGACGGTTTGGATGAAACACATGCATCATGGTAGATCCCATGGTGATTGAAAGGATGGATGACATAGATGAGGTACATACCCATGGTGGGGCCCACACTAATGGGAGGTGTGGATTACAATACATACATCAGGTGGGTCCCATGTGGGGCCTACTATAATGTTTATTTTCCATCCAACCCATTGATAAGGTCACTCAGACCTGGGGCCCACACTAATGTTTATTTTTCACCTAACTTGGGCCCACTGTAATGTTTATTTACATCCAATCTGTTCATAAGGTCATGTGGACCAGGGGCCCACCGTAATGTTTATTTGCATCCAATCTGTCCAGGGGCCCACGGTGATGTTAATTTCCCACCCAAATTGTTCATAAGGTCACGTGGACCTAGAGCCCAAGGTAATGTTTGTTAGCCATCGAAACTGTTCATAAGGCCACGTGGACTTAGGGCCCACCATAATGTTTATTTGCATCCAATTTGTCCAGGGGCCCACAGTAATGTTTATTTGCCACCCAACCAGTTGATAAGATCACACGGACCTAGATTGAGGAGGAAAAGATTTTTTCATATTGATCCAAAACTTTCATGACCCATAAAGGGTTTCAATGGTAGGCGTCCAACCCACTGTTTCTTATGATGCGGGCCACCTGAGATTCAGATACGGCTGATTTTTGGGTGGCCCACAGCTGGGAGGAGGGCCTACTAATTGCAAGGTGTGGATGGTTGACACACATCAAGATGGGGCCCACGGCTGGGACTGTGGGTCCCTGCCAGTCCGTCCGCCCTTTGTCAGCGGCAGCAGCAGGGGTTATTGCCTTTATTTTTTTTTTTGAAATCATAATTCCTGTGGTTTTTGGTAGGTGAGGCCCGCCTCAGACAAATCCAACCCAGCTACTGGATTATATGGCTCAATAAAAATGCATCAATCCCAATATTCGATGGGTTTTGGCGTATCGAAACATCAGGGGGTATTTTAACAGCGAAAATTCTATTGTCCATACTATGGCCTGTCAGGAAGTCAGATTGGCCTCAAATTTTGGCTCAACGCCTAAAATGGCCTGAAGAAAAGGATGGACGGCTTGGATTGAGTACATACACCAAGGTGAGGCCTTCGTGAGTGGCCCACCATTTCCTTCTCTTCTCTTTTTTTTTGTTAGCTTGCAAGTACACACCCATGTCAGTGCACATACTCCACGTTAGCCACACCCGTCCAGCGTCCAGGGACGCTGGACGACATGGATAAACACATGCATTGTGGTGGGTCCACATGGACATGGCCCACCATTCTAACCAAGGTGGGTCCCACATAAACGTGGCCCACTTGACCTAGATCAATCTGATATTTATGTTTTCCTACCATCCAGGCCCTCTAATGGGCTAGATGGGGTAGATCCAACACATCCATCCGATGGGTCCCACATGAAATATATGATTCATGGTGGGTCACACTCACCCCTTCATCATCATCACCATTCAGAGAGAGAGAGAGAGAGAGAGAGAGAGAGAGAGAGAGAGAGAGGCGCCCCGCCATTATGGGCCCCACATGATACAACTCGTACATCAAAATGGGTCCCACCAACAAGTGGGCCCTTAAAATTTGAAATTAATGGAGGATCACCCCACCTCTGGGCCTTCTCCTTGCTCCCTAACGCTTGTAAGCTCCCCTCCTTCAATTTTTATGGAGGTTGATGAGAGTTTGATGGTGTGGATGAGAGATGAGAGATTAGGGAAAGTGGGCCACACTTGTTGTTGTTGTTGTTGTTTGGGAGAGAAGAGAGGTTGGACATGGGATGTTTGGGAGAGTGTTTGAGAATTGAGATAAAGAGAAAATAAAGAATAAAAGGGATGGGTAGAATGGTGGTTGCAAGGAAGGGTGATGGGGAGGTTGAAAGTGCACCTACTAGTGCCCTGGTTTGTCAATTATGGTGTAAGTTGAGTCAGTCAGACAACAACGCCTAATAGGAAGATCAACTCAAGTGTCTGCCTCAACTGGATGTGTGGAAGCTTGCCATAGGTAAATTATAGCCTCACATTCCATGTCCCAAAACACCAGGTGATTAAAACCCTTAAAAATAAGTAGAACATCTTAGGATTTTTGTGTAAGAAAACTTTTTACCAAATAGAAAAATCTTCAAGTTTTTCTTACACTGTCGATTATATCGATTCATATCTCGATATGATCAACCTGCTCTGTCGATGTCCTCGGCATCTCAATCGATACAATCGAGTGAGGACAAAAAGCATCCAGCAATCAAACATTCATCGGGACGATTTATCGATATATCGACAGATCAGTCGATATCATTGATATTCGAATATCGATCCTATTGAAAGTAGATCGATATAATTGATAGACAGTTTTTCGGCGCCCCTGTTTTTCTAAAGAAAACCACTATGAGCTTCGATATATCGATGACTGTCCGATTCAATCTAAATTCAAATATCGATCATATCGGAAGTCAGTCGATCACATCGATAGTGGGCGCATATTTCCTCCAGCATAAATTTCAGGATGTTTCAATCAGTAATCGGGGTGCCAGTCGAGAAATCGATATTTAAATGTCGATCTTATCAAGAACCGGTCGATTAGATCGATACCAGACACAAACCGTCTAACAAGCTTATAGGTAAATCTATACGATTTATCGATCCCATTGACATGGTCTCCGATATCATTAACATATAAATTTCGATAACATCGACTGTTCCCCGATCATATCGTTAAAATCTAAAAATTTTCAAGGTTTATCTCTATTATTTTTTACCTGTCGATAGATCGATTCATCTATCGATGGAATCGGAGTTCGAAATCCGATAACATTAATGTGTGTCTCGATCCCATCGACCATTTGGAAAAAGGTTTCCAAAAGTGAAAATAACATTTGAGTTTGTATCATCGAGAGGACAATCGATACAATCGAGAGTATACGCTCGATCATATCGACACTTGCTCGATGATATCGAACTCTGTCATAAATGTGACCATTTTATATCCGTTGGAACCTTTTGCCTATATATAGAGAAGCTTGCTTTTATTGCTGGTAAAGAAAGAAGAGAGTGCTTTTGAGTGTTTTAACCTTCCTATTATTTACCTTAAGCCCTTTCTCTCAGGGAGTTCATCCTCTAATCCACCCTCATCATTGATATTCAATAGAGTGCATTGGGGAATAAACTTCCGCATTTAAGGATCCTCCAGCTACTACCTTATTGGCAAATCATCAAACTGGGATGCCTTGAATGCATAGATGATCGGAACCACTCTATCTTCCTAATAGGAAAATCCTTATAGAGTGGAATTCCATCACAACCTTGACCCGACCTAAAGCCTCGAATAGGTATATCTTTTATGTTGCTGATCAAGGGAGATGAAGACTCTTCATCAACAAGAAGGAGATCTTCAACATTATGCTGAATGGGACTCATCAACTTATTTGTAAGTATCTAGAGTACAGAGGACACTTGTGATCATTCCTTTCTAGGATTGGGTCTTAAGTGTTGCTCACCCTTTGAAGTCCTCAAAGGAGGCCTCCAACAGGAGTGTACGTGTGGGGTGCATTGTGTGGACCCTTGCTCTGTGGAGAGCATAAACATCTGGGTGCGTTGTGTGGACCCTTGCTCTGTGTGGGCATAAACATCTAGTTAGGAGTGTGCCAGCAAAACTCCAGGGTTAGAGGTGAACTGAGTAGAAACCTCCATGTAAAGGTTGAAGATGAACCTGATTTAAAACCTTAGGTTTGAGGTGAACCATGGAAAACCTCCTTAGTGAAATCCGGTCACTCAAGGGTTGAGTGTGAAAGCCAGGAGTGGAGTAGACAAGTAATTGAACCACTATAAAATGATTGTGTTTGAGATTGGAATTGTCTTTCCTTTATGTGATTTCCTTATATGCCTTTATATCTGATCGTCTGAAATCACATCTTATACACACACACACAGTCATATCCATCACAATCTTATATATAAATTGTTTATCATTTTAAGAGTTCTGTGATTGGATCCTCTACTAGGCTTGGAAGCCAGTGGAGTTAATTTTTGAGTAATCCTAATCTGTACTCTGTGATAGGATTTGTGTGATAGGATCTTTAATAATTTATAAAAACTTTAAAAATTCCTATTCACCCCCCTCTAGGACATATTAGCATATTCCTACTTCAAATCAAGCGGTCTTCACCGCTATTTCAATTTGGTATCAGAGCGGGTCTCTCTTTAAGGGCTGCACCGCGTAGAGAGTGATCTTAACTGAAGTTGAAATATGGCCAAAAGAGAGGGCTCATCAGTCATTAGACGTCCAGTATTTAATGGTTTAAATTATGCTTACTGGAAGGCTAGTATGCATTACTTCCTGAGATCTTTGCATCATGAAGTTTGAGATGTAGTTGAAAAGGGATATGTGGTACCATCTGAACAAATTGTACTTGAAAATGAAACCACAATCACTAAACCCAAACCTAATGAAAAGTGGACGGCGTTTGACAAAGAACAGCGAAACGCTGAAGTAAAAGCAATGAACGCCATCTACTGTGCCGTGTCCTAAGATATTTTCAATCAGATAAGTATGTGTGGGACCTCTAAAGAAGCATGAGACCTATTGGAAACAACCCATGAAGGCACAAGCACTATGAAGAGATCTAAACTATAACTTTTAACTTCACAGTTCAAACATCTCAGGATGGAAGAGCATGAGACATTTATGGAGTTTTTCACCAAATTGAATATCATTTGTAACTCCATGGGTGGATTGGGAGAGAAGGTTCTAGCACCTAAAATATGCAGGAAAATCTTAAGATCTCTACCGGAACGGTTCAATCCCAAGGTAACAACAATTGAGGAGTGTAGGAATATTGATGAGATGAAAGTAGAAGAACTAGTAGGTTCCCTACAAACTTTTGAACTACACTTCACTCAACCCCAAAAATCCAAAAACACTATCCTAAAGACTTCTAAGAAATCAAAACATGAGGACAGTGAAAGTGAAAAAGAAGATGAAGATGAGGAAGTGGCTCTAGTTACATAAAGATTCATAAGATTCTTTCAAAGGAATCACGGCCGCCCCTCTAGAGGTAGAAAGGTGGATGACAAACCTTCTGCAGGCAAATTTAGAAAAAGGACTAAAGAACCACAATGTTACGCCTGTCATGAGTATGGACACCTATCTACTGAATGCCCAAACAGAAAAACCAAGGGCAAGGCGATGGCTACCACATGGGATGATACGGAAGAGTTAAACTCAGAAAACAGTGACTCAGAAAGTGATGGAGATAAAAAATCTTTGAAAATACTTATATTCTCCACTACTTCAATCGTTCCAACTAAATCTGAGGAAGAACAACAAGCCACTGAATCATTCTCATCTGACAATGAGAAAATTGAAGAAGAAGAAGATAAATAGTAAAATGAATTACAAGACGCTTACAATCAACTTTACATCCATAGCGTTAATATTGTTAGGAGACTTGGAATAGTCGAAAATAAAAAGGAATTGCTACAAATAGATCTGGATAGAGTTTCAAATATTAATACTCATCTAATTACTGATTTACAGCAATGTCACTCAGATAATGATAGACTTAAAAGAACTAACAACTCTTTGAAATCTGAGTCAGAAAAATTAAAGAAACAAGTCAAAGCTCTAAATGAGGAACATCTGATCCTTCAAAATAGAAACTATACACTTCAAAATGATCGAGAAGAATCTAGTAAAATTGTCAAAATAAACTGTAAATTTTCCCAGAGTGGTGAGAAATTAGAAAAACTATTAGGTATGAGAAAATATGGAGAGGATAAAAAGGGATTAGGTTACAGAAAGGATAGAACAAAAACTGAATATGATGCACGACCATTTAGAAAATCTGTTGCATCCAGTAGTAACACCAAACCTATCCCAGTTCATTACAAAAAAGAGGAGTCAGTTTATGAGCTAGATAAAAGAAGTATACAATCATCATCACTTGAGCTAGTTGACAGGAAGAAAGACCCAGTGAATCAGGTGGTTGAATCAGATAAGAAGAACAAATCTACCACAAGAAAAACTCCTGTCACAAAGTGGGTGATTAAGGAAAAGACAAATTGCCTTGTTACTCATTCAGATCATTTATCAGGCAATGTAGCTAAATGGTACCTGGACAGTGGTTGCTCAAGACATGTTACGGGTGATAAGTCCCTCCTTTCAAACTATAAGGATCTTCACAAAGGGGTAGTCACCTACGGAGATGGAACCACTGCTGAAGTAATTGGTTAGGGAATCATAGAAGGAATTAATCTGTTTAAGAATGAGAATAATTTTTGTATAAAAGGCTTGGCACATAACCTACTAAGCATCTCTCAAATCTGTGATAATGGGCATGTAGTCAGATTCAACAAAGAAGAATGCGAGATCCTAGATCGATCAGAAAAATCAATTATGAAGAGCCTTCACACAAACAACCACTGTTACATTATTCTTGAAAAAGAACAGAGTAATATTGAGAGACACTAAGAGTGAAGAAACTAGTGCAAGTCATACATCAAAAATCTGAATACTTGTTGAAATGATGCAATTTTGTTGAGCTTTCAATATTACATCTAAGGTTGGAAACCTTGAATTTTTGTATGTAAACATTATCATGTTTATAATTGTACAGAACTGGTACAAATTTTTGTGACATATACTGATCAAGCCAAGAAATACCCGTTAGTGTGTAGAAATTGTGAAAATTCTAAATATTATTTACTTTCGATATGAGTGTCGGCCTCTTTTCGATTTCATCGACTGATGGTCGATACAATCGATGACTCTTCAGAATTTAAAAAGTCATATGATCGTTGATGGCATCTGAGACAGAATCGAGAGAATCGATTGGTAACTTCTCGATGGTATCAAAATAATGATCGATATGATCATCAGATGGTGCCTAAATAAAAGGCTAATTAAGAATTTTCTTTTCATTTTTCATCTGCTAGTCCCATCTCTCCGCCCTGATCAGTTTTCTTTGTTGATCTGCTCGGAGTCGTGATGAAATCTCAGCATCCAAATGAAACAAGGAAGATGATTAAAGAAAAAGGTAATGCTCTCTCATGCAAAATCTTCCAAGAGTAAGAAAGAGAAATATTCTAGACCATCTCAAAACCAATCAGATTGGGAACAAGTCACAATAGTCGATCGTACTATTCTCATTAGTACTGTCAAACCTTATGGGGTGGATCTCATGATGGAGACTATAGGATGGAAGAATATGTTTAATATGGGCGGCCCATATCAGTATGAAATGATCCAACAGTTCTTCAACTATTATCATGTTGTCCAAGATTACCCACCTTGCATATGCCTGAAATTCTTACAATACACCAAGCATATTACTCCATCAGTCCTTGGTCATATTCTAAACATTGGAGTGACACAAATCCCTGTCACTAGTAGAAATCTAAATGAGTCAGGAAAATGGGTAGAAATTACACGACCACTGTGCTAGGGTATGACAATTCCTAGAAATGATGACAATATCCTTCCAGTAAAGTATCTAGGAATCCTATTTCGACTCCTTCACAGTATTTTCAGCACGAATGTATACCCATGTGATGCAAATGACACATACCTGAGTCCCGTTGCACTCAATCTTCTGTATGATGTCTATCAAGAGGTTCCTGTATGCCTACCAACCTTCATACTAGACCAGCTAATGAAGGTAATCAGGAGTGACCATCTTGAATTTCTGCCTTTTCCATCTCTTATCTGCAAGCTCGCACACTGGGCAGGTCTGCCGAAAATAACTGATAAGGTATATCCTGAAGTATGGTTTGACCATGATGCAGCACAACAAGTGTATGTTTCTGTCTCATTGCATGCTAAGATCCCTCCACCTGTTGAAGATAGTGATCCCTTACTTAATGAAGAAACTCTTTGGGGATCCAATAGAACTCCTGAATATAGTCTTGCTTCTGTCACAAATCATCAGTGTCATGTGCTTGAGCGTCAATTTTTGAACAATCTCACTGGAATTGATGAGCGCCTTCAATACTGCGAACAACAACCATCAGGAATAGAAAATAGGATGGAAGCGCTCCAACACTCTGTGCAGCAGATTCTTGAGTTACTAACGACTGACAGATCTTCTATGTGCTAAAAAGGTGATAGTTCTGATGGAGTTGTGTGTCTAATCATAATACTTAACTTTGCATCCATCTCTATTTACGTGTTTTGGGTATCCCTACATGGGGTTGATCTTTCTGTCTGATGATTATGATACTGCTGTCTAGGGCAGTATATATATATTTTTTGGGATAGATGTTTTGGATGATGAAATTTTTAATCAATAATATGGCTACATACAATTCTTATTTTACTGCCATTTCTATTACTTATACAATGACTATGCCGATTGGTTCATCTATTTTGCTTCATGTCAAATGATGTATGCTTTACACTGTTTTCACTTATAAACATCTATCTGACTATGGTTTCTCCCATATGCTTCACGTATTCAGTCAATATCACTTGCTATATCTTTGTCAATTATTGACAAAAAAGGGGAGAAAAATTACAAACACCCCTATGGAAAATTGGATATCTGTGATCTTATATGTTGCAGGTGTTAGGGGGAGCAGCCACAATAAGAAAGGGGGAGTTTTTGAAGTAAGGGGGAGAAATTACTGGGCGTGTACATGGGTGATTAGAATTTATAAATTGTGTTAATGCATGACACACAATTTAGGATGTATCTGTTAAGATATTTTCCTAGAGTGTTTTTAGGTATTTTGTCACATAATTGACAAAGGGGGAGATTGAAAGTGCACCTACTACTGCCCTGGTTTGTCAATTATGGTGTAAGTTGAGTCAGTCGGACAACAGCGCCTAACAGGAAGATCAACTCAAGTGTCTGTCTCAACTGGATGTGTGGAAGCTCGCCATAGGTAAATTATAGCCTCACATCCCATGTCCTAAAACACCAGGTGATTAAAACCCTTAAAAATAAGTAGAACATCTTAGGATTTTTGTGTAAGAAAACTTTTTACCAAATAGGAAAATCTTTAAGTTTTTCTTAAACTGTCGATTATATCGATTCATATCTCGATATGATCGACCTGCTCTGTCGATGTCCTCGGCATCTCAATCGAAACAATCGAGTGAGGACAAAAAGCGTCCAGCAATCAAACATTCATCTAGACGATTTATCGATATATCGACGGATCAGTCGATATCATCGATATTCAAATATCGATCCTATCGAAAGTAGATCTATATAATCGACAGACAGTTTTTCGGCGCCCTTATATTTTTTTAAAAAACCACTATGAGCTTCGATATATCGATGACTGTCCGATTCAATCTGAACTCAAACATCGATCATATCGGAAGTCAGTCGATCACATAGATAGTGGGCGCATGTTTCCTCCAGCATAAATTTCAGGATGTTTCAATCAGTGATTGGGGCGCCAGTTGAGAAATTGATATTCATATGTCGATCTTATCGAGAACCGATCAATTGGATCGATACCGGATACAAACCGTCCAACAAGCTTATAGGTAAATTTATACGATTTATCGATCCCATCGACACGGTCTCCGATATCATCGACATACAAATTTTGATGATATCGACTGTTCCCCGATCATATCGTTAGAACCTGAAAATTTTTAAGGCTTATCTCTTTTATTTTTCACCTGTTGATAGATCGATTCATCTATCGATGGAATTGGAGTTCGAAATTTGATAACATCGATGTGTGTCTCGATCCCATCGACCAGTTGGCAAAAGGTTTCCAAAAGTGAAAATGACATTTGAGTTTGTATCATCGAGAGGACAATCGATATAATCGAGAGTATACGCTCGATCATATCGACATTTGCTCGATGATATCGAACTCTGTCATAAATGTGACCATTTTATATCCGTTGAAACCTTTTGCCTATATATAGAGAAGCTTGCCTTTATTGCTGGTAGAGAAAGAAGAGAGTGCTTTTGAGTGTTTTAACCTTCCTATCATTTACCTTAAGTCCTTTCTCTTAGGGAGTTCATCGTCTAATCCACCCTCATCATTGATATTCAATAGAGTGGATTGGGGAATGTACTTCCGCATTCAAGGATCCTCCAACTACTACCTTATTGGCAAATCATTAAGCTGGGATGCCTTGAATGCATAGATGATCGGAACCACTCTATCTTCCTAATAGGAAAATCCTTAAAGAGTGAAATTCCATCACAACCTTGACCCAACCTAAAGCCTCGAATAGGTATATCTTTTGTGTTGCTGATCAAGGGAGCTGAAGACTCTTCATCAACAAGAAGGAGATCGTCAACATTGCGCTGAATGAGACTCATCAACTTATTTGTAAGTATCTAGAGTCCAGAGGACACTTGTGATCATTCCTTTTTACGATTGGGTCTTAAGTGTTGCTCACCCTTTGAAGTCCTCAAAGGTGGCCTTCGACGGGAGTGTATGTGCGGGGTGCATTATGTGGACTCTTGCTCTGTGGAGAGCATAAACATCCTGGTACATTGTGTGGACCCTTGCTCTATGTGGGCATAAACATTGGGTTAGGAGTGCGCCAACAAAACTCCAGGGTTAGAGGTGAACCGAGTAGAAACTTCCGTGTAAAGGTTGAAGGTGAACCTGATTTAAAACCTTAAGTTTGAGGTGAACCATGAGAAACCTCCTTAGTGAAATCCTGTCACTCAAAGGTTGAGTGTGGAAGCCGGGAGTGGAGTAGACAAGTAGTCAAACCACTATAAAATGACTGTGTTTGAGATTGGAATTGTCTTTCATTTATATGATTTCCTTATATGCCTTTATATCTGATCGTCTGAAATCACATCTTATACACACACACAGTCATATCCATCACAATCTTATATATAAATTGTTTATCATTTTAATAGTTCTGTGATTGGATCCTCTACCAGGCTTAGAAACTAGTAGAGTTACTTTTTGAGTAATCCTAATCTGTACTCTGCAATAGGATTTGTATGATAGGATCTTTAATAATTCATAAAAACCTTAAAAAGTCCTATTCACCTCCCTCTAGGACATATTGGCATATTCCTACTTCAAATCAAGTGGTCTTCACTGCTATTTCAGAGGCATGGGTTATGGTTGAAAATTGTAAAAAGAGGGATGGTTAGGAGAAGAGAATATTGACTTATGGTAAAAGAAGTAGTGGCCATGTGTACTTATTGTTAGGTGAGGTGGCATGGAGGTAAGGTGGTGTACTTGACATTGATTGATGTGACATATCGTAGAGATTTCCTTAAAATTCACAACACACGACGTTTCTTCAAAACGAACGCAGACCCACATCTTCTAGCCTAGGTATCGGTTTGGTGCACGAGTCACGGCGTTGGAACTGCGGTGATGGCGCGGTCGCTATGATACAGGTTTCAAGTTAAGCCGACTTTGATATGTGGGACCCGACTTAGGATTGTGCGCAAATGTTGGATATAGGTCGAGGATTGTCAGAATTTGACCGGTAGGACCGTGAAAGCGAACGGAACGGTACGGTCTAGGATACGGGTATTACAGTAGAGGCAGAAAGAAATGCTTTTTGTTTATAGTTGATGACTACACTAGATAGAAAAAAGTCAAATACTTTTAACGAAGTCAGAAAACTTATAAAACGCATCTAGACTAAAAAAGTGTTTTCTGTGATTAGAATTAGAAGTAATCATGAAACTGAATTCAAAAAAAGAAATTTTGAGAAATACTGCAATGACCATAGAATACCGCATGAATTTTCTGCTCCAAAACTACCTCAGTAAAATAGGGTTGCTGAAAGATAAAATAAGATTTTGTAAGAAATGGCAAGTGTGATGCTAAATAGCATGAATTTACATAAATATTTATGGGCTAAAGCTGTTAATACTGCATGCAATATAATTAATCATGTTGACATTAGAACAATTAGAAACAAAATTGCTTATGAACTATGGTTTAACAAAAAGCCTATTGTTAAATATTTTCAAAATTTTGGAAGCAAATGCTTTATTTTACACGACCGTAAAAATTTAGAAAAATTTAAAGCCAATAGTAATGAGGAAATATTCCTAGCTTGTACTTTAAATGGTCAATCATACCGAGTTCTAAACAAAAGAACTGGGGTTTTACAAGAATCAGTAAATATAGTAATAGATGATCAAGCGATCATACCCTATCTTGATCAAGATGATGATGATATCAGCTTAGTTAATCAACTAAAATCCTCATCTAAATATGATAATATTGAGTTATGTTCAGTTGAAGACCAACCGACTAATCAAATGCTTGGTAACCCTCACACTAGTGTTCAGACCAAAAGACAACTTAAAAATATATGTAATCATGTTTGGTTTTCTTCCTAAATTGAACCGGGTAATGTAAATGAGGCACTTGTTGATGAAAGTTGGATAATGGCCATACAAGATGAATTAAATCAATTTTCTTGAAACGATGTATGATATCTGTTTCCTAGACCTTCTGACAAACATGTGATTGGAACTAAGTAGATTTTTAAAATTAAAAATAATGAAATATAGAATATTATTAAAAATAAGGTTCGGTTGGTTATACATACAAGGTTATACTCAGGTTGAAGGTATTGATTACGATGAAATCATTGCACTGGTTGCATGTCTTGAATCGATCAGATTATTTATTTCTATTGTATGTCATAAAAAAAATTCAAAATATATCAAATGGATATAAAAAATGCTTTTTTAAATGGTGATCTAAATGAGGAAGTTTATGCTGAACAACCAAAGGGTTTTGAAGATCTCAAACTTCCCGATCATGTTTATTGTTTTAAAAAGG
Source organism: Magnolia kwangsiensis (assembly GCA_037074715.1). Taxonomy (NCBI): domain Eukaryota; kingdom Viridiplantae; phylum Streptophyta; class Magnoliopsida; order Magnoliales; family Magnoliaceae; genus Magnolia; species Magnolia kwangsiensis. The sequence goes on along the minus strand of CM073582.1, from coordinate 56,719,859 downwards.
CTCTTTATGGTTTAAAATAAGCCCCTATAGCATGGTATGAGCAGTTGACTAAATTCTTACTTAGTCATAATTTTGTTATGGGTAGTGTTGAGAAAAGTCCATTTGTTAAGAAAAATAATGATGATATCATAATTGTTAAAATCTATGTTGATGATATTATCTATGGATCTACATGTGCTAATCTATCTGCCGAGTTTGCAGATTTATGAAATTAAAGTTTAAAATTAGTATGGTTGAAAAACTAAACTATTTTCTTGGATTACAAGTTAAACAACTTGAAGATGACATATTCATCTCTCAGACCAGATATGCATTGAACCTTGTAAAGATGTTTGGTTTTGAAAATGATAAGAATTTTAACACTCCTATGAGTACTATCTATTCTTAAACTCTCAAAAGATGAATAAAGTAAAAGTGTTGACTCTCAACTATATCACAATATGATTAGTAATCTTCTTTATTTAACTGCTAGTAGACCTGATATTTCATTCAATGCTGGCATTTGTGCTAGATATCAATCGCACCCTAAAGTATCTCACTTTTTCGTTGTTAAATGGATAATTAGATATGTCATAATGGGAATCGGATTGTGTACTAAGTTACTCAGTACCTTAAGGGGTACTGAGTTGACATGGAAAGATCCTATTGGCTATAAGATGTGGGGCCCGATCCCTCCTCCAAGCGGTGACAAAAATTCCGTTACCCTCTTTCTCTCTCTTCTGTAAAAGGAAACAAAATTGTAAATGATCATCTCCCTCCAATGGAAATTGAATTGCGCCAATGCGGTCTTATCATACTGTGTAAACTTAGTTGGGCCCACCTTGAATGTATGCGATCTATCCACACTGTTCATCCATTTTTACAACAAATTTAAGGTGTTAAGCTTAAAATTTAAGCATATCCAAAGATCAAGTGAATTATACCACAGGAAACATTATGAGTAATGATTTCCACCGTTGAAACCTTGCTAGGCCCCGCTAGGCCCTACAGTGATTTTTATTTGTCATCCAACCTGTTCATAATATCATAAAGACATGGATGAAGGGAAAACACAAATATAAACTTATCCAAAACTTCCATGGCCTAAAGAATTTTACAACGGTAGACATTCAATTCACACTGTTTCCTATGGTGTGGTCCATTTGAACTTTATATATGATTAATTTTTGGTCTTAAGCATTTAAATTATATGGTAAAATAGATGAACGGAGTGGATAAGATACATAAGTTATGATGAACGTCATAGAATTTACTTAGCACGTTAAGCATAGTGAGTTAGCAATCCGCTTCCTCTCCGGCAAAGGAAAGAAAAAAAAAACGGCATCAGTCTCTCTCCTGTAGACCTCTCTATCTCCTCTCAAGATTGACCTCCCTCTCTCTCAGATTTGCATCGACTCATTTCTCATCTCTCTTTCTAGCTCCCTTAACAATAGTGGCACGTGAAGGCGGCGGCGGCGATAGTGACTTGTAGCAGCTAAGGGGTATGCTCTTCTTTCTCTTTTCTCTTTACATGGTGATGTTGATTAAGTATTACGGATTTTGCTCCCTTCCATTGATAGTTTTATGAGAGATTAGGGACAAGAATTTGAAATTGAAAATCCGAAAGGGATTTTTCAAATCCCTAATCCATGATTTGAGATTCTTCAAATTTTTAATTCCTAATTAGCATTTTTATATTAGAAATTGAAAATTCATAGTAGGAGATTTTTCAAATCCATAGTAGGGCATTTTTATATTTGGAATAGGACCATTGGATGGTTACGGTTATCAAATTTTTAAATAGGTTTTTTATTAGCCTTTTTTTTTTTAAGATTGATTTTTTTTTTCCATGTATAACACCCTACAGTAGATGGAAAATTGATGAATTTTTACGTGAATAACTTCAAGCAATTTAGAAACTCTACTGGATTTAGTTTAATTTTAATATTTGTGTTCTAAAAATTTAGAGTGTTAGTAGTGGGATGGTTTTGTTTTGGATTATGTATGTCATAGCCATAACTATTCAAACATATTATGGAATTATTAGCTTGATATAAGTTGATCCCTATCCATTATTCCAAATAAAGATTTGCTAGATTTTTGAAAATATCTGAAAATATGTTTCTTTTTTGTTCAATTGGAAAGACATCTTTCTTAGTCATGCAGTACAATTACATGACTTTTTGAACTTTCGCTAAGATTTAACTCTAGAGGCACATTTGGGTTTTATTTATCTAATTATGTTGCTTGTGTTTCTGTGCATAACTATAATCGTTATTGTTATATTCCATATGAATATTTTTCATTATGAAATAAATCGTTTGCATGATTTGTACGCCTTTTACTTTTGAATGTCATTTGTTGAAATGGATGATAGTACCTTGGAGAGTCAAGCATGTTCTCAACCATATCAAAGGTTAGAATTTGATACTGAAATAGATGTTCAAGATGCAAGCCAGTGCAATGAAGACATAAGGCAAGATGTACTATTCAACACAGGTGACATGTTAGATGAAGAACCAAAACTGGGAATGGAGTTTTCTTTTGAAGAAAGTGCATATAATTTTTATAATAGCTATGCTAAAAAGATAGATTTCAGTGCTCGAAGAGGATAGATACAAAAATCAGATGAAGATGTCATGGTTTTAAGACAATTTTATTGTTTAAAAGAAGGTCGAAAATGTGAAAAGAAACAAACTGATCTCGTGAGGTCTACATGTCCGATTATAAGAATGAATTGTAAAGCAAGCATGATGATTAAGCTTCAAAAGAATGGAAAATATAGTGTGAATAAGTTTGTGGTAGAGCATAACCATGAGGTTGTTACACCAACGAAGGTGCACATGTTAAGGTCACACAGAAGCTTGACTGATGAAAAAAAAGTTGACATAGATATCATAAATGATTTAGGAATAACACCACAAGCAGGTGTTGAATATTTTAGTAGAAAAGCTGGAGGTCGAGAGAATATGGGTTTCACATCAATTGATTATAAGAACTATTTACAGAGAAAGCGAATGAAAGTGATGGAAAAGGGTGATGCAGGTGCTGTTTTAGAGTACCTTCAACTAAAGCAAATTGATGATCCATCTTTCTTTTATGCTATACAAGTGAATAAAGATGATCAAATGACGAACATGTTCTGGGTAGATGGAATGTCAATAGTGGACTACAATGTTTTTGGGGATGTCATTTTCTTTAATACTACCTATACAATAAATATCTATGGATGACCTTTTGCTCCATTTATTGGGGTAAATCATCATAAGCAGACTGTAATATTTGGTGCGGCCTTATTATACGATGAAATAATTGAATCTTTCAAGTGGTTATTTCAAACAATTTTAAGTGCGAAGTCTGGAAAACAACCAATAACAATACTAACAGACCAAGATGCCGCAATGGTCAGCGCAATAGCTTCAATGATGCCAGAAACATATCATTGTCTATGTATATGACATATATACCAAAATGCTGCAAAACACCTTAGTAATGTATTTAATGGTTTAAAAATTTTTGGTTCCAATTTTAGTAAGTGTGTATAATGAAGAAGAGGATAAGTTCCAAATTGCATGGAATAACTTGCTTGAGAAATATGATTTAGTACAGAACAAGTGGCTACAAAATTTATTTAAAGAAAGAGAGAAATGGGCTATGGTTTATAGAAGAAATACATTTTGTGCTGACATGAAAAGCACACAATGAAGTGAGAGCTTGAATGGCGTATTAAAAAAAAATATTTGAGCTTCAAATACAATCTTTTACATTTCTTCACTCATTACGAACGGGTAGTGACCGAACGACGATACAAGGAATTTAAAGCTGATTTCAATATGAGGCAGAGTACCCCAGTATTGTTTGCTGATTTCATGATGTTAAACGAAGCAGTAAAAGTGTATACTCCAGAAATGTTTGAAATATTTCAAGATGAGTATAAGAAGTGGCTAAGTCATGCAATGTTTAAATGTTGTGAGTTTGGAACAGTTGTCGATTTTTGAGTTGTTTCTAAAGGTAAAATAAAAGGACATACCATTAGATTTGACTCATTAGATGGTATAGTGAGGTGTAGCTACAAGAAATTTGAATTTGTGGGGATCTTATGTAGTCACGCATTGAAAGTTTTAAATTATTATAATATAAACATGCTTCATCCTTGTTATATTCTGAAGAGATGGTAAAGAGATGTAAAGGTAGGTTATGTTAAAGATTATACTGGGTTAACAATACAAGGTGACCGTAATGTTACTTCAGGTAAATGGTACAATCACTTGTGTCACAAGCTTTTGAAAGTTGTGATAATTGCCAGGGAACATGAAGAGGTCTTCAAAGTGGCTGATAGATATGTGGATATATATCATGATCAAGTGGTGGAACGTATGAAAAGAATCAAGGAACTTCCATTAATGTCTGTTGAAGTTGTCGAAGAAAGCGAAGATGATGAACCAATACGCCATTTGTCGACCAAAAGTGTAGATACCAAACATGCACACTCTGAGTCGATAAAAAGTTTACATACTAAAATTGCACCCTCTAATCCAACCGAAAGTGTACATACTAAAAGCACACACCCTGAGCCAATTGAAATTGAAAACACTGGAAGTGAACGCTCTGGGCCAATTGAAAAACAAGTTACTTTTGTTGATAGTTTGGGTTCACAAATTGTAAGAGGGATTAAAGTAAAACTCAAAGTTCGGGGCAACCACCGTGCATTTAAAAATCCCCTAGATCAAGTAAGAAAGAAAAGATCCTTACCTAAAACTATTCAACCACAAGCAAGTCAAATGTCAATGGTGATGGAAAATAACTATGCCCCAAACGTCATGCAACATGCATCATTTCAACCTTCACATTATATGGTGATGGGATACCTTCTTGACCCTAGTGGATCTATCAATGCATCAATGGCTCAGTGTAGGTACTAACTACCTCATGCTAGCATGTTCCAACAAAACCTTTTTAATGTCGGATGGCAGGTAAAAGTGAAAGTTAATTTAGTAAACTTGTAATATTTTTTATTGTTATTTTAAAAAGAAAAAAGAGAATTTTTTTTTTTAAAAAAAAAAGAAGAAGAAGAAGAAGGAAGAACTTGTAATATTACATATAACATTTACATAATTTCTGCTTATTGGAGTTTTTGTTATTGTCTTGTTGCTCTTTTAGAGTTCAAATATTATGGGAACGAGTTGTTCCGAGTCCCAACCAAGTATTAACTTCTACCATCAAATTCCCTCAAGCACTCTGCTTGATTCATGTGAGACCCGACCCAAGTTTGCATGTGTGCATGTGTGTGTAAGTGTGCATTTCATTTCTTATGGTCTCGCGGTCCTATCGGTTGAATTTCGGTGACCCGCGACCCTCAGATAGTGTTTCGGTCATCCTTGAGTCCGGTCATGTAGACCCGACTCGGATCGAGCTGAGATCTATACCATTGCGACCGCATTGTTGCCGCGGTTTCAACCCCACATTTTGTGCGTCCATCCGATATGTGGATCATAAGTTGTGTACGTTTCATTCTATGACCCTTGATTTCGATCATGTGGCCCACCTTGGAGTGGTGCATGTGGCCCACACTCCCTCTTTTGCATAAGTTTCAACACACACTACACACACCACTTAAATCTCCATAACTCACACTACCAAGACCTCACACACCACCCACACCTAACCTACCCTAGCAACATTGTTTGTATCATCATAGGTTAATGATTACTTTCCTTAAAAAGATTTTTCCTCTCTTTTCCTCTCATTTCTCTCTCTCTTCTCTTCTTCTCTAGAAATTTTCCTCCATTTTTCTAGCCCATTTTCCTCCATTTTTTTAGCCACCTTCCTCCTTAATCCCCCACCATCTAACCCTTGAAACCTCATCTCCACCATTGATCAATCTCCTTTGGTGCTAAAGGACCTTAGTGTGAAAGTTTGGTGGTCATCTTTGAGGTGGGTGCTTTCTTCATCAAGTAAATCTTTTCTCTCCTCATGTAATCTCTTTTCTCTCTCTCATTTGGATGTGTAGGACCCACCAATTAATGGTGGAGATCTTACACAACCATCTAGATGTGGCCATGAGGCCCACATTGTACATGCATGTCCATGCATGGGATTCTTCCCTTGATGGACCCCTTGCATGTGGATTTCTCTTATTTTTCTAAGTATGATGGGTCATCTAGGCCCTTGCATGTGGCTGGGATGGCATCCCAACCACTCATTTCAAAGATCTAAGCCATGCATCATAAGATCTAGTTGTACAATGTGTTTATATTATTATTTGTGGTTGTGATTGTGTGGGGACGACTTAATAGTGGCGGAGCCCTCCCCTGATGGCCGGATGCTCTTCCTTCTCTTTCTTTAGTTAGAAATCTGATGATATTATGTGTGGTCCACTTAGTGGGCCTGGATTTCCCAAAAGAAAAAGCCTAGGAAGAAAGGGACATCTATACTCAACCTACACCATGGTTTAGATGCCTCTTTTTTCCACCTTAAATGTTCTTGTAAGGGTGGAAATTTGAGGGTTTGTTCTGAAAAATTGTAGGGCCCACTAGGGTGGGCCATGACACCCAATTTATGGGCCAATCTCTTCCTTAATAGGGCCATAAATTTGTTTTATTCCATGCATGCATTGCTGTCCAGAAATTTCTAGACAGATTTTTTTGTTGGACTTGGGCTTGAAAGTGAGACTGATTAGGAAACCTTTTGTACCCATCAAATATACTTTTCTGAAAGGTGAGGATCTCATCTTGATGTTTCCCAAATTTCAGCTCCATCTGACCTTGATTGAGGTCCCAAAGGTATGGTCCAAGTGAGGTAGACAGTCTGGATTTTCTACACTATTCCAGCAACATTCCACCATGGACAGTTGGATTTCTGAAATTTATTAAAATATCTATGGGTGTTTAAAAATTATAAAAATTTATTCAGGGGTGGCCTACTCAAGTTAGGACCCACCTACAAAATTTTGGGACCAATAGACACCTGTACGTACCATAGTGGTGGCTGGACTGGCCCACTCTAATATAGTGTCCAGATCAGTCCAATTTTTAGGACAGATTGATTTATCTAAATGAATTAAAATATTTATAGGTGTCTAAAAATTCTAAAAATTTTTAGGGATGTTATCTAATCATGGTAGGACCCACCTACCAAATTTTAGGGCCAATGGACCCCTGTATACACCGTGGCAAGGGCCGGACTAGCCCACCACGTTGGGACGTTCAGGTCTGTTCGATTTCATGGACAGTCTATTTTTTTCAAACTAATTAAAATACTTATAAATATTTAAAAATTTTGAAATTTTGTGGGGGTGTGGCCCACATATGGAAGTATCACTATGTAAAATTTTAGCCTCAAATGACCCCTTTAGGGCATCCAAAAAAAAATGGTTCAAGATGGCTGGACTCCCAATTTTTCTGTTGTGCAGTCCAGCAATATGCTTGATAAAAACCAAAATTCAAAAATATTTCTTTTGATGGTGGGCCATATTTTTGGGTTTCCTCTCATTTTATGCATGATGAGGGGCCATGGCCCTCAATTTTCAAAATTTTAGAGGCCTTGGGCCCACTCCAATGGAGTGCATAAATTTAGGACAACAACATGTTATAATTATGCTTGGACTTGGGCTGAAATTTTGAGGAGTGAGGCCCACCACATTTATGAAGGTATTAGAGGAGATAACTTATACCTTTAGTTTTCTTAAATTTTGGGCTTAATAAATGCACTTTTGAGGCCCACCACAGTTAAATTTAATTGGGTCCATGAATGTAGCTAGTTGTTGAACTCTTTAGGCCCAATTAGGTTGAAACTTTCCAGATAGACCCATTGAACTATTGGGCCATTTTACTATACTATTATGTTGGGTTAGTGGTCCAGATTACACAAGTAGATGGGCCCTTAATTTTCCATCAAATCAACTTTATACTTGGGCCGAGTTGTAGGCCCAACTTACTTGACTAAGAGCATGACATTGTCCATATGGTTTGAGCAATGGGTCGCCCACTAGGCTACCATAATATATGGGATTAGTGGCCTTTATATTTGGCCCTAACCTTTTCCTTATGGGCCCATAGTGGTATATATGAGTTGGGTTATGTGTGTTCCCTTTGAACCCATATTTTGGGTAGGCCTTGGGCCGCCCTTTCTGAAGCCCAACATGAGTGTTTGTGGTATGATTATGGCTGTTCATTTCTTATTTTTGATGTTACATGGGCCTTGGTCCTTGATTCATGATCAATTAGAGATGGGCTACCTCTTAGGGACCAATTGTGGTTGGATGTCTACGTTGGTGGCCTTAAGGTAGGCCCATGGGCTTCTATGGGTGGTTAAAGGCCCACCATAGAACCTTGCTAAGCCATCTCACTATTTAGGCCCATACCATTGTTCTCCTTAGTCTTGTGGGCTACCCCAGGTATATGGGCCCCCACTAGAGGTTGTATTCCTTATGAGGAATTAGTTAAGTACCTAGACCCTTCATGGTTAGGTAGCGAGTTCATCGCCACCGTATTGGCACCCCTATTCATCTTCATGGCCCACTCCCATACACATCATATGCATGCTTGGTTGAGGAATGATTGGCCATGGTTGTGGCATTGTGTAGGACATGTTGTTATCTCCCTGAGAGATGAATGCTTGAGATTGATGCATGGGTGATTGTGTGATTCATGCATCTGGCATTGCATAGCATGTGAATATCTGCCCTTACTTCATCAGGGCCTTACCTCCATAGGGATATTCGTGGATGGTCGTATGTGTGGACACCAAAAATATTAGTTGAGCATACCGGGTGCATACGATGCCCATGGGTGAAATTCTCAAAACTTCTATGGTACCAAGGATCTGCTCCAACGTCGTGACCGAGTGGAATACATGAGCGTACGAGGGCCTTATACCGTTAGGCTGCGACTCCCACTGTCGTGTAGTCGGTTGGATAGGGGTGTGGCCTTACCTGCCTGGTGTGTAGTTGGCATTGCTAGGCTGAGTCTAACTAGCTCGTAAATGGGTCCGCTACCGTCAGGCCTTGTTGGTGATTAGCTGTCCACAGGCGGGTAGTGAGGTCTCTTATGCTCGTTTAACTGTGCGGGGTCTGTAGAGCGACATTCATTCAGCAGTGTAATGAACCCCGGTGATTTCCTTATGATTGGAAATGTACTTGACTTATGATTTGGATATGAGCACTGGCATTACTTGCATCGCATTAGCATTGGTTGTACAAGCCCCCTTCATGCATTGCCTTGGTTTAACATTCAGTACTCATTGCATCATATTCATGATAAGCCTTGGTAAGGTTAGTGATTTTCCCATTGAGCACATTTCCCTTCTTGCATCTCCTACTATTCTTCTGTGCACCATTATCACACACTTTCACCACCCTCTAAGCTTCTATAAGCTTATGCACGATTGATGCGTGCAGGAGATTCTAAGCAGGCATCGTAGCAGCAGCGCGTGGAGTAGAGCGGAGCTTTTGAGGACTCCAGTGTTGCCGACCTTTCCCTCTTCTCCTTTTATCTCATGTATGTCCTTTTGGACCTTATGGATGATTGTAAAAGTTTAAATTCTTAGCGGATTTTGTAATGTGTTCCTTTGTTATTCTCAGATGTATTTGCTGTAATCTTGGGTATGCTCATATCGGTAATGATTATACTGTAATGAAAATCCTCCTTATTAGATCCCAGGATCGGAACCTGCCTCAGGAGCCAAGAATGGGGTACTATGGAGGCTGTTAAGGCCAGAACCGGCCATCGGGTCCCTTGTGATTCTAGTTAACGAGTCTGGGGCGTGACAATTCATCTAAGGGAAGTGTCTTGCCTAGCTAGGTGAAAATGATCATTTGTTTTTGGCATATTATTGAATATACTTTTTGAATTTATGAATGGTAAAAAATCATATTAATTGATATGTGAATTTTCTTATGTCGCCATCATTACCACCATATGATAAAAATTAATCATTGGGGTGTGAAAATTACCACCAGTGTTCGAGTAATTAGTATTTCTTTTTCTCAAAGGTAAGAATGTTTTCTAAGTAGTATTCTATGTTGATGGTACAAATTTTGGTATAACCTAATTTGTCTGATGTAACCAAATTTTTATCTTGGATGCAGGAAGAGATGTAACTATTGTGAGGGGTGGGCCAACTCTTTTTGTCAGGCCTTCCCGATTGGCAATAAGATTTTGAAGTGCGGTTAAATTCCCTTTTTGTCAAGCCCAAAGCTATACAAGAAAGGGAGTAGAACAACCATCCAGCAGTTTTTTGTACCCATTGTTTTAAAGGTCATGATTTCCAAGCTCATCCTTATAATCAAACAACGGGGGCTGCAAAGTGAAGAAAGATTAGTTTTTTTTAAAAAAATTTTTTTTTGGAAAGTCTTTATGAAGAAAGATTGATTGAAAAGCATGAAAGGGGGTTGCAAGGTTTCCATCTTTGTTCAGTAGGCATGGATAAGGACATCAAACAACATTTAAAATGCAATTCTTTATGTTGTTAATGCGAATATGCTAAAATTGAATTTTCTTCAGATGACTCAACTTTCTATCCATACTTGCATTTGTTCTTTGGCATGTAAATTATTGAAAAAATGAACGGTGAAACAAAATCATTGAATGCATTTTTGTTTCCAGTTCTTGTTGAGATGATTTTCACTGGGCATGGAATGAAAAAATTTAAAATGTTTCCAGTCAATACAATCATTAAAATGTTTAAAGCCTAAATTATTCCAATGAAAAAGATAGGATCATTGAGAGATTGAGCTTTAAATCATAATTGAGCTTATTTCAGACTGGACTTGAAAGGAATGTAGTCATGATTTGAAGATTACTATGCCATTGAAGTACAATTCAATTCACTTCTACATCCAAATGCAGTTTAAAGCAATGTCACACATACCTCCATATGGAAAACCTTAAACTTTGTCATTATTGTGCAATTCAATTCACTTTTGCATCTAAATGCAGCCTAAAGCAATTCACACATACCTCCACATGGAAGACCCAAAGGAGCCCATGAGCATCCTAATTTCAAAACGCACTCAGATCCCTAGCCTTAGATCCAAAGCAAGGTCAACATCCAAATTTCAAAATGCTCTCAGATCCCTAGCCTTAAATCCAAAGCAATGTTGGATGAAGAAAGGTTCCCATTCTCTAATGGGGTAGGCAAGTCAGAAGTCCAAAGCACACCATTTGGTTGTGACAACTTATAAAATCTTTGGACAAATGCCACACTTGTGGCCCAAACACCCTCTTACAACTAGAGCATTGGAACCTGCAGTTCAAAGCCAAGTGGGTAACATTTGTGTGATCCATCATCATCACGGGTCGAATAGAGCCGCCCAAGTTAGGCAGGCACTAATCAACCAAAACAGAAGATGTATAGCATTTGTTATGAAATATTTGCTAGCAACACTAGACACACGTTAACTCAGTACCCCTTAGCGTATTGAGTTACTCAGTACACAATTCGATTCCTTTGTAAGCATCATCCATCGTTTTTAAGGGAAATGAATACAGACAAAATCTAATTCAATTCCATTTTAAATCCACATTAAAGCCACATTTAATTCACATCATACCCATTTCTTGTGATCACACATTAATAGATATTCAAATCAAACAAGAGTAATGCATTCCGCTATTTACAATTACAACCAACTTAATTTCACCGATAAAATTTACAGTCAAAAGGTAGGGCACAATGCATAATAGAAGCATCTTTCCAATGCAACTCTGATTACACAATTCACAGTACTACAATCTATATGTGTGAAGTCAACATCCTTGCAAAGCACTTGCCGATTCACTAAATAACCATTTCCAGCATATTGCAGTGCATCCACTATGAAGATTATAGTCATGTTTAGCATTTGCAGCTCATGACTAGGGACCCGCTCATCATAACTCAAAAATCACTTTGACCATACTGTTCTTTGCTCTACTAAAATCTGCAGTTCCAAACAGCATCAATCACCAAAGTTATCAATAATTAAAAATTTAGTACATGAATGTGTTCAATGAGATTTAGTAATAAACTCTAAGGAGTTTCAACATGAGGTCTTGGGTTCGATACCCATAGGTAGTGAAACACCACTATGGCGTGTGTGTATGTGTGTAAAAACAAACCCTATATCACACTCCTCAGTCAATCAACATGAAGGTCGTTTACTGAAGCAATTTAAGAGGTAACTGAAGTGACCACTCACATCAATAAAAACACATTTAAGCACCATTTAGCATGGTACACAGATCTTGCACATGCCAATCCCACATGCTAACATGGCATACATGCACCAAATCCAAATTGTGGACACCACTGCTAATGCAGCAGGGGCAAGAAAATATTCCCAACCTACCCAATCAATGAACGCTTGCAAAACTGAATGTGGATGATTGATGATTTTCCTTTATAATTGTCAATTTGATGAACACCAGATACAAAACGTGCATCTAGTCCGGATTGACTGAGGAGTGTGTGATTGTCATGCCCCAAACCCAAAAATTGGATTCACAGGAATCCCGATCATCGAATCCAGTGCCAACAGCCTCCATAGTACCCCATTCTCGGCTCCTAGCATTCATATGCCAGATTTCGATCCTGGGATCCTACAAGGAGAATTTTTTTTCCAATGTACATTTAACTCGTAATAAGCATAACCATAAGATTACCCAATTCACAAAGGCAACATCGTCATCACATATCCACTAATATAATCATTTGAGTACAATATTGAAAGGGAAATACATAAATAGAAAATCAAGATCTAAAAGACCATTGCACGCTCCAAGCTCAACACTACTACGACCTAACATCACCTACACGCATCTATCATGCATAAGCTTATAAAAAGCTTAGAGGGTGGTGTAAGTGTGTGCACAAGGTAAGTGCCAAGTATTCAATACAATGCCATAATTATACAATACCAAAAATATTGGTAATCCATAAATCGTACAATGTCCAAATAAGCAGAAATGCTGATAAGATCATGAATTATCAAAGTAAACAGAGATACTGATAAAGTCATAAATCACATGTTAACAGAGTAAGAGGAAATATTGATAAGTGCATGAGTCATACAATATTAGAATACGCAATAGAAATTAACTTTGCAAATGAGGAGTCATAGAGAGACAAATATCAGATGCAGAGGATGCAATGCAATATACATTCCTGATGAGTAACACAAACCGTGTTAACCGTACCATATGTCACGGATGTAATACAACATGCAGTGTGAATTGAATGACCATGCTGGAGTGTGAAGTCAGGATGATAATACATAGTATCGCAGCCTATGGGGATCCATCACAAGGGACTTCTATCCAAACCAGTCCCATACCTAAATTTGGATAGTCAGACTCAATGTGGTAAACTCCTGATCTTAAGTTAGTAGCGTGCCCCAACCAAAATCCTGGCCATTGTGAAGGTAAACATAACAATTAGTTACGCACCACTAGCCCGAGTGGATAGTGAATGAATGAATGAATGAGTATGTAACTCCTACTCAATAAGTTCACGTATCAGTACGGTTCATCTCTGGGATCATCACCGGGGTTTAATACACTCTAAATGGCACTGCCGCTCTCCCAGCCACACAGTCCAAGTGAGCGTAAGAAACCTCACTATCCACCTGGCCAATAGTCTGCCAATACCTATTCATCACGTCGATAGCGGATCCATTCACGAGCTGGTCAAACTCAGCCTAGTAATGCCCCCTACGCTCAGGTGGGTAAGGCCACACCCCCTCCCAATCGTCCATGACATAGTGAGAGACGTGGCCTCCTGGTATTCGGTACTCGGGCACTCATATATCCACTCGGTCTCAATGTTGGGGCATCTTCTGGTACCAAGAGGGTTTAGGGATTTTCACCCAGGGCCATCTATGGTAGCCCGATGCTAGAACAAAGTTTTGATGTCCCGTCTGGCCACCCATGACATGCCTGTGGAGGCTACGACCTTAATGTCGCTAGGGTGTACAATAATCACAACACAATGCATGATGTATAAGTCATACAATCCAGTCATGCATCAATCCTACGCATGCTGTGCGCTCATATGAGATAACCTTCGCCTATCAGGGAGTCTCATATCATCCTGCCCAATGACATATGCAATGGTTAATCACATCTCATAACAAACATGTAGATGATGCGTATGGGCATGTATCATGATGCTATGTCGTCACATACTCATAATCGGTATCAATGATTGGCCTCGACAATGTGGACATTTAACCAACATTGCCCCCAAGGAATGACCCATATAGAATCAAACATATAATGGGCCCACGGCCTCACACGAACGCCTAATATATAACACATTGGGTATTACTCAAGGGCCACATATGCACAATATGTGAGCCTTGCTCATGGGCCTCAAATACATGACATGTGGTCCCTACACATGGGTCTTAAATACATTAAATAGGCCATGCATCATGGGCCTAATATACATCACAATGGGCCTTGCCTATGGGCCACGAATATATCATAATGGACCTTGCCCACGGGGCTTAAATGCATCACAATGGGCCTTGCCCATAAGCCTTAAATACATCACAATGGGCCTTGCCTATAGGCGCCAAATACATCACAATGGGCCTCAACTACGGGTTGCATATACATCATATAGGTCTCGACAATTGGCCTTGACAATCGAAATCAACCTCAACAATCGAAATCGGCCTCGATACTCGGCCTAAACAATTGGAATTGGCTTCGATAATCGGTACTGATAATCAATATCTATAATCAGCATCGATAAGAGGCATCGACAACCAGCATATATAAATAAGGTGGGGTCTATAGATGGACAACCAATCAACCATAATGTAAAGATCGGCTCACGACCATGGTTATATCAAATTCGATAGCACAGAGTCATCCATTTATGGCGAATGAGGCCCACTTATTTGGGTTAACCCATGAAGAGAATGGGCCTAGCAAGGCCTAAGGGAAGGTCACAATGAGGACATCTAACCGTCATTGCCCATCAATGTGGACATTCAGCCAACATTGTTCCCAAGCAGTGGCCCATATAGAGTCAAATATAAGGTGGGCCCATAGCCTCACACAAAGGCCTAATATACATCGCATTGGGCCTCATACTAGGGATATATACACAATAAGTGGGTCCTGCACATGGGCCTCAGATACATCGCATGGCCACAACCCATGGGCCTAATGCACATCATAATGGGCCTCATTAAATAGGTAACAAAACATCACAATGGCCATGATATATGGACCAGAAATACATAACAGGTGGGCCTCAAGTATCCACCAAGTGGCCCTTAAATAGCCAATAGCTGGGCCTCGAATATTCATCAGAGGTGAGCCTTACACATGCAGCAAGTGGGCCTACTCCTCACAGCTGGCCTACCAACGGTTCTAGCCAAAGAATGGCCTGGATAATGTACACATCACCGTGGCTCACATCATTGGGCCACACCAATGGGCCTCATATACAACAAGTGGACAACATTAATGGGCCGAACTAATGAGCCTCAAAATACATCAAAGTGGGCCTGACAAATGGGCCACAAAATGCATCAAAGTTGGCCTCACAAATGGGAGCTTGGATTACATCTAAAAATCATTTAAGTAGTTGCAGGTGCAACATGTGTATCACTGTACACTATCATTCTATGGGCACATGGCTCACTAATGACAATCAACACTGCCCAAACATTATCCATGTAAATCAAGACTATCCAACCATTGGACATGTAAATCAGGACTGTCTAAACAGTATCCAGCACAATCTAGATGCTGTGGATGAAATGAATACATCAAGGTGGGCCCTGCAAATGAACAGCGTGAATATACATGCATTAAGGAGGGTTCCCATTTATTAAGGATGGATGGTATGAATATATATCATATGGGACCCCACGTCCCAGCCCATGTTTAGCATGGGAAAGACACACACATCAGGGAGTCCCACGTGGGACCCAAGGTCTGGACGGACGACCTAATTATTCAATACACATCTTGAGGCGGGCCACACGTCCAACCTGATGGACGACAGATATAGGATACATGCATCAAAGGGGTCCACTGTCCCGGGAAGATGGGCAGTGTGTATATAATAAATAGACTAAGGTGGGTCCCACGTCCCTGATGATGGATGGACAGGATAAAATACATATACATGATGGCCCAACATCCCACGTGGATGACAGGGGTGAAATACGCACATCATGGTGGTTCCCACGCTGGGTGTAGCACATCAGTAAGAGAATCCCACCATCCCAGCCTACTGGACGGTGGGGATAAGACCCATATACATCAAGGTAGGTCCACATCGGTGTGGCCCACCAAATATTTGAATTTGCTCCATTTTTTTTGTCTCAAGCCTGAGAATGAGCTCACCTATTGGATGAACGACACAGATAAAACACTTACATTATGGTGTAGCCCCATCGTCCAGCAGTCTGGACGGTGGAGATAAAACACATATATCATGGAGTGGTCCACTGCACGGACGGTGCAGATGGAGCCCATGCATCATCGGCTGGCCCCACTAGTGTTGCTGGATTAAGACCAGTAGCCTTGAGCTGCATGGGACCCCACCATTTGGATGGACGGTCTGATACAACATTAAGGTGGGCCACACCCCTGACACACGTGCAGGGTGGGTCCCACACAAACCATGATCACCTAAATGGCTGAATGGTATAGATTTAACGCATACCACATGACAGGGCCCACAAAATTTGATGACGCCGGTACAACAGCCATTTGCTACTGTAAGATGGATGGACGACAAGGCTCCATACATCAGGTGGAGTCCCACCCTAGGATAGACAATGCGGAACCAATACAACAAGGTGGGTCCCATCGTTTGAAAATGTTGAACGGTGTGGATAAATCACATACGTCGGGTGGGTCCCACAGATGGATGGTGGGTAATACACATACATCGGTGAGGCCCCACCGTCCAGCGTTGTGGACGGTGAGAATAAAACACATAAATCAATGTGGGTTCCACTTGGGGCCCACCATAATGTTCATCTGCAATCCAACCTGTTGGTAAGGTGACACGGACCTGGATGGAAAGGAAAAACAAATTTCACCGTGATCCAAAACTTCTGTGTTACCCAAAAAGGGTCTTAATGGCAGCCATTCAATCACCATTGTTTCCTATTGTGTGGGCCACTTGAGCGTCATATAAGGCTGATTTTTGGGGTGGCTTGCACGGTGTGGATGATGGACACACATCATGGTGGGGCCCACAACTGGGACCGTGGGTCCCTGCTGTCCGCCCGCCAAAACGCAGAAGCGGCAGGCGCTGCTTATATATATTTTTATTTTTATTTTTTATTTTTGGGATTTTCTTGGGGTTTTTCATAGGTGGGGTCCGCATCAGCAAAATCCACCCCACCCATTGTTCCTTATTGGTCAAGGCAGACCAAACGAGCCTAATATCGAGCATGTTTCGGGGTACAGAAATAATAGGGTGATTTTCAAAGATAAAGGAACTATTTGCTATGCTATGGGCCGCCAGAACCTCGGATTGGCTCCATTTTTTCAGCTCAACACCTAAAATGAGGTAGGAAAGGGGATGGACGGCTTAGATTGAGAATATATATCATGGTGGGGCTTACACAAGTGGCCCACCCAAATCCTTTTATTTATTTATTATTATTTTTTTTGGCATTAGTGCATCCACTATCAGCTCACACTTCACTGTGAAGCCCATCCAGCGTCCAGGGACGCTGGACGACTGCATATAACACATTTAAGGTGGGCCCCACCCATAGACGTGCTACTAAGGTGGGCCACCAAATGTTTGGATGGTGTGCATAAGACACACATCAAGGTGATGTCCATTTGATGAACGTTTTGGACCTCTCACACCTCATTAAGTGGGCCACATGATCACATCTTTACACATAAAACAAATGAAAAAGGGAGGGAGGGAGAGAGAGAGAGAGAGAGAGAGAGAGAGAGAGAGAGAGAGAGAGAGAGAGAGAGAGAGAGAGAGAGAGAGAGAGAGAGAGAGAGAGAGAGAAGCACCCACCTTTGATCTTCTCATCCTTCATCCGCCTATAGTCTTTAGAGCTTTAAGGAAACGATTCTAACGGTTGAGATGGACTTTGAATGGTGGAGATGGGAGGTAAGAAAGTGGGCCACACTAGCTCTCTCATGGGGTGCTTGGACGTGGGTTGCTTGGGAGGGAAAAATGAGAGAGAGAATGAAGGAGAGGGAGATGATGGGAGAGGAGTGATGGGGTGTGTAAGAGATGGGATGAAAAGGTTGACTTTGGGGATGGTGTAGTGTACTTGGGGATGGGATAAGGTACTTGAGTTGATGGGTGTACTTTGACAAGTGAAGTGATTGATGTGATGATTCTCTACAGATTTACAACACGTGATGTTTTCCTCGAATTGAACGCAGGCTCACATCTCATGGCCAGGGTATCGCCTCGGCACGCGAGACATGACATTGGAACCGTGGCGACGGTGCGGTCGCACTGGTACAAGTCTCGAGTTGAGTCGACTTAGATATGCAGGACTCGGCTTAGGATCACGCGTAAACGTTGGTTACAGGTCGCGAGTTGCTGAAATTCGATCGGGAGGACCGTATGAGTATACGGAATGGTACGGTCTAGGGTATGGGCCTTATAGTGATGAATGTGGTCATTGAGATTTTGTAAGTACACACGTACAATTAAGAAAGAAAAAATAATCACAGATGGTTAAATACAACTACATAAACTTAAAAAAAGAAAAAAAGAAGAGAGCATATAATTACTATAATAAGAAAATGTAATTATGAAGAATCCTAATCAAAATTGTAAAAAAAAAAACCATAATCAAAATCGTTATGAAGATCTTAATCAAAACCCTAATTAAGCTTAAAAAAAAAAAACCTAATTTAGGATTTTCAGTCTATAATATCTAATCTCTAATTAATCTCTAATCCTTAATTGTGGATTAAATTTTATTTATTTTTTAAACCATAACTAGATAAAAATTGAAAGTCCCCAATTAGATTTACAAATGTAAAACCCTAATTAGAGATTAAAAATAAAAAAATCCAAAATATATTCACAAATGCAAAACTCTAATTAAGGTTTTAACATTCAACGTTGGAGAGAAAGACCTATTGTAATGGCCGCTCTTGGTCCAATTAGAGTGGAGATGGCATTAGAGATGGGAGGCGTGGGTTTTTATTAGAGGCAGAAAGAGAGAGAGAGGGTATAGAGAATGAGAGAGAGAGAGCTCCCTCACATTTTTTTCGCAGTAATGGAGAGAGTTAGCGAGAGAGATGCCGAACGAGAGGAGGCGGAGTGGATCGACAGTGGTTTTTTTTCCACTAGAGAGAGATGAGCATTTACAATTCGGTTTCCTTTTACGGAAGAGAGAGAGAGAGAGAGAGAGAGAGAGAGAGAGAGAGAGAGAGAGAGAGAGAGAGGGGGGGTAACGACGTTTCTATCGCCGTTTGGAGGAGGGACATGCCCGACATCTTATAGCCGATAGACTCTTTCCACGTCAACTCAGTACCCCTTAAGGTACTGAGTAACTCAGTACACAATCCAATTCCGTCATAATGAAAAAGGTGAGCTTAATAGTCCTAGAGGGGGTTGGGGGGTGAATAGGAGTATGCAAAATAAAAACTTAAAGTACTGAAATAATAAATAAATCAGAAATCTCAATGGCACTAGTATTGAAAAATTGATTCAAACTTAGTTCGTAGGACAACCTTCACCAAGAACAATGTTTAGGCAAGACAACCTTATTTCACGAACGTTTATAAGGATTAAGACTTCAAACTAAACAAGAGATAATAAAGCTATCTATTACAAACATTTACCACTAGTGCAGAAATAAAATTACAATTATTCACCACAGATACAAAAATTAAACATTCACCACAACACCAGGAGTTATAGTGGTTCAGTTGTACACCAACTCTTCTTAAACAGCCACACATACTCCACTCCCAATAATCACAACCCATGTGATATTGGCTTTCACTAAAAATAAGGTTTTCACAAGTTCACCTTAAAACTTTATACAGTTGTGATTTTAGAAGGGCTATCATAAACGAAAAAACCCCTTTCTGAGATTTTCTAGTTATCTTAGACAAGTCAACAATTGAGATTTTCTAGCTATCTCAAAGAAACCAAAATACAAAGATAGATTATACTTATCTTCACCTTGAAGACGTATCTCTTGATGTAGCATGTAGAACTGCTTCTCTTGAAGTAGATTGTTCAATGTCTAGTCACACAAACAAGGGTTCTAGGTTATAGATAGATTTTAAATCGATTCAAACCAGAGGTTACTTGTTTGAATTCCTCTAGATCTCAAGGTAGAGTATCAACTCTCTTTATAAAGTAAGATTTATAAAAAAGAGATCTAGGAATTAAAATAAAAAGTTATTAATTAAAATACCATGCAATAGCTTCGCTATAATGGGGGCTTCTCTCTCTCTCTCTAGGTATAGGCTTTTCTTCACTTTAATTGGTAATTTCGGATTGAGAGAAGACCTCTATTTATAGTTAGAAATGTTGTTACTTTGACTCATCTAAGGTTCTCTTCAACTTGTCTAAGGTTCAACTGTCACACCCCAAACTCAGAAACCGGGCTCACAAAATTCTCGATCGCCAAATCTAGCACCGACAGCCTTCGTAGAACCCCATTCTCGGCTTCCAGCACCCATTCGCTGGGTTCCGATCTTGGGATGTTATGAGGAGGATTTTCAACATCAGTTTGATTCCTAATAAGTATAACCAAAGGCATAACCTACAAACAACAATAAAAAACTCCATTACATTTATACTATGATAAAAACTTTATAAGTATAATGAGTATAATGGAAAATGCAATGATGATAGACCAAAAGCTCCAAAATAATCTGCCACGTGCTCAAGCCTCAGCGCTGCTGCGATCCAACGTCACCTGCACGCAATGGTCATGCATAAGCTTATAGAAAGCTTAGAGGGTGGTGAAAGTATGTGCATAAGGTGGTATTGCAGTTATGCAGTATCAGAGTGATGCGGAACATGCTGATGAAAGTCAAGAATACCATTAGACGTACCAAGGCCGTGCAGTGCAAAGCATGAATGATGTCGACCATACCAAGGCCGTGCGATGCGAAATGTAACTCAAGCATACAAATCCTCATCTAAGTCTACATGTCAATACAACTCAAATTTGGGATATCACTGGTTTAGTACACTCTAAACCAGATCACCGCCCCATCGCGTGTAATAAGGTAAGTGGAAGAGATCTCACTATCCACCTGCCAATATCAGGCTCGGCTAGTTGATAGCAGACCCATTCCTCGAGCTGGTCAAACTCAGCCTAGCTTTTCCTCCTCCACTCGGGCGGGTAAGGCCACATCCCCTTCCAACTGACCACAACACAGTGGAAAGCGTGACCTTTTGGTAATTAACACTCGGCGCTCATACACCTACTCGGTCTAGACGTTGGAGCAACTTCTTGGTACAATAAGGGTTTAGGGACTTTCACCCAGGGATATCTATAGCACCCTATGTAGAGCAAGATTTCTAGTATCCAATACTGCCAACCACGATATGCCTGTGGAGGCTACGGCCCTGATGTTACTAGGGCGTACAGTAACCATGTCACATAATGTGAATGCATGAATCACACTATTTAGTCCTGTAGCAATCTTGTGCATATCGTACGCTCATGTAGGACAACACCGCCTATCCGGGAGCCCTTAAACAATCTGCTCGAAGGCATATGCTATGATCAGTCACTTCTCATATCAAGTATACATATGATGCGTATGATCATGAATCATAAAACTATACTAAATATGTTATAAAGTAATGCACTATCCTTACAGCGCAAATGGCCTAGAAGGCCTACACAACAAGTACGGGCCTATCAATGGGCCCTAGGGAGAGTCGTAATGTGGACGTTTAACCAATATTTAAACTTACAATGTGGACGTCAAACCATCATTGCTCCCAAGGCATAGCCTGTTGTAAACATCATTACATAAACCATTTTGGGATCACACATTGCAATGGACCTTAGGTACATCCCATTGAGCCTTATATATATCAAATGAGCCATACCATATGAGCCTTATATTCATCAAGTGGGCCACATCAATGGGCCGCACCAATGGGCCTTATGTACATTGCAATGGGCAATAACCCGTGGGCCTTAGAATACATCAAAATGGGCCTCATAATATGGGCCTCGTATATATATATCAGATGGGCCACACCAACAGCCACAAATACATCAATATGAGCCCCATCTCATGGGCCTTATAAATGCCAAGGTGGGCCTCAATGGATGACCACAATTAAATCAAGATGGGCCTCAATCCATGGGCCCTAATACATCACAATGGGCCTTCTAAATGGGCCATAAATATGTAACAGGTGGGCTCTACACATAGGCCTTTATACATCACAGGTGGCCCTTACAAGTTTAGAATGGTGGATGTCACTGTCCACATAAATGGTGGGGTCCACTTGAACCTTGGATCTGACTCATTCTTAGTCTCAAATCATAAAATGAGCTTTCCAAGTGGATGGACGGTTTAGATGTAGCACCCGCATCATGGTGGGTCCCACTGTCGTTGACAGTGTGCATAAAACACATATATCACCATGGGCTCCACCGTCCGCTGGATGGTGCGAGTAAGACACATAAATCATGGTGGGATTCCACCGTCCACGACCGTGGACGGTGTTGCAAAACACATGCATCACAGTGGGTCCCACGTGGATCCCACCATAACATTTATTTTCCATCCAAGCCATTGATAAGGTCGCACGAACCTGGATGAGGAGGAAAAATAAATTTCATCTTGATCCAAAACTTTAGTGGCCCATAAAAGGGTTTCAATGGTAGAGGTTCAATCCCACTGTTTCCTGCAGTGTGGGCCACCTGAGTTGTGGATGGAGCTAAAATTTGGAGGGGGCCCACTGCTGGGAGTGGCCCACCTCGTGAACGCTGTGGATGTAAAATATACATCATGGTGGGGCCCACATGTAGGGCCGTGGTCCCTGGCCCGTCCACCCATACGCAGCAACGTGCTGCTGTTGTCAGGGGCAGCAGGCGCTGTCCCCCTTATGTATATTTTTTTTTGAAAAAAATCAGATTTCTAGTGGTTTTTCACAGGTGGGGCCCACATCAAGTAAATCCAACCCGTCCATTGCACTTTGTGGCTCAAGACCATCCAAACGAGTCCAATATCCGATGTTTTTTCGGCGCATAAAAATGTCAGGGTGACTTTGAACGGTAGAAACCACTATTTTACAGGCTATGGCCCGCCTGAAGATCGGATGGACCTCATTTTTTGGCTCAATACCTAAAATAAGCCGTGGAAGAGAATAGACGGTGTGGATTGAATTTATACATCCATGTGGGGCTTATACAAGTGACCACCCCAAAAGGGCTTGTGAACCAAGCTAATATTTGTGTTTCTCTTTGACGTCCAGCGTCCCTGGACGCTGGATGGTTTGGGCATTGCACGCACATTGAGGTGGGCCCTGCTTAGGTGGGCCACCAAATGATGGATGTTGTGGGTACAACACATATAGAGTGGGCCCCACTTATAGATGGCTTGGATAAACTACATACTTATGGTGGGGTCCATCCAAGTGTGCCATATGACCGCATCATCATCACATAAACAGAGAGAGAGAGAGAGGGAAAGAGAGTGGGACACGCGTGATGGAGGGACCCTGACACTATGGGCCCTCCCTTGCAACCAATCATACATCAAGTGGGTCCCATTACACATGGGCCCATTAAATCAAAATCTAACGGTGGAGATCCCTTCTCCACTAAAATAGACGGTCTAGATGACCCTAGGTATACAAAAAAAATAAACATCATGATAGGGTCCATGGAGAATGGTCCCATCATAGAATGATCATGAGCATCAAGGTGGGCCATCGGCCACACCTAGGGTCCAAAATGAGATCCATACCACTAATCGGTAGGCCTCACTTGGCCCTTCATCAAAGAAAGAAAATTTAGGCCTAATAGAGTACCCATCGTTCAATCTTCTTGCTCCCTTGGCTTCCTTTGCTCCTTAGCTTTAATTCCAATGGAGGAGATGAAGTTTGGATGGTTGAGATGGGAGATGAGAGGGTAGGAAAGGTAGGCCACACTAGTTGCTTGGGAGAGTTGGAGAGCTTGGACGTATGGAGCTCTCTTGCTTGGGAAAGGTAATTTGAAAATGAAGGAGAGAGAGGGTTGTAAAGGGAGAGAGAGAGTGATGGGTGATGGAGTGATGGATGTGGTGAGTGACAGGTATAAGAGACTTTTTGACTTTTGTGGCAAATGGTGTAAGAAAAGTATGGGCTTATAAGATACTTTTTGAGTTTTATGGTTGCTTAGGATGGGTGAAAGTTGATGTGTACTTGACATGATGGGATTGATTAATTGATGTGACAAGTCGTAGAGATTCTCTCGGAATTCATACGCGCAGTATTTTCCTCGCACCAAACGTTGGCCCACATCTCCTGACCAGGTATCACCTTGGCGCGCGAGTCGCAGCATCGGAACTGCGGCGACGGCGCGGTCACTATGGTACTAATCTTGGGTTGAGTCGACTCAGGTTGACAGCGTGTGAAATAGGGTTACGTGCAAATACCGGTTAAGGGTCGAAGGTTGCCAGAATTTGACCGGAAAGACCGTGGAAGTCTACGGAACGGTACGGTCTAGGATACGGGGCTTATATCAACAAAATTTTAAATTTTGAGTGCGATTAGATAGGATGGTTCTTTAACTAGTCGAAGGCCCTGCTTGACTGGTCGAGGGCCTTGTTCGACTGATCGAGGGTGCCAAAATTTAGTTGCTGGGCTTCAAGTTGAGCAACCCTCGACTGGTCGAGTAGTTTGCTAGATTGGTCAAGGAAGCAACAGAAACATTTACTTTTCTATATTTTGAACTTAGACTAGTTAAAAATTTCTTAGACTAGTCGAGCCACAACTTAAACTAGTCTAAGATTAGTCTATATTAAGCATACAAACCCATATATGATTATATTTTGAAAGGACCTAAGCCTAAGGTCTTTCTAGGGTCAATTATTCCTAAAAAGACTGACATGAAGTAGTTTGAACTTTTTGGAGCTTGATCTTCTAGTTAAATTTTCAATAGGACTTGAAGATGGAGCTTGATCTTTTATTAGAATTGAAGTAGAATTTATCTTGAAGGTGAACTTTCTGTCTTGATCTACTTCTTGACTCAAAATTCAGGAAGGTCTTGTATCCTAGTAAAAAACATGTCTTGAAGTCTTGTCATAAACTTTCCATCTTGATTCACATTATGTGAACCACATCATAAGCTATTTTTTCTCATCAAAATTTGACAAACAGGAGTGTGCTTTATACATTACAACACTTATAATCTCCCCCTTTGTCAAATTTGTGACAAAACACTTAACATAAAAACATTCATATAAACAACTTGAATTCCAATACAAAACTCCCAACAACCATCCATATATCAATATATCAACATTCAATATAATGCATAACGTCATTGATTCTACTTATCAAACTAGAAATCTCTCCCCCTGAAAAAGACGAGCCAACAGTTCGGGGGGAGGAGGGGGGGGGGGGGGGGGGGGGTTGAATGGGACTATGCCAAATAAAAACTTAAAGACTGAAATAATAAATAAATCACAGATCTCAACAACACTAGTATTGAAAAATAGATTCAAACTTAGTTCGTAGGACAAAGTTTAAGGTAGGACAACCTAATTCATGAACATTTGTAAGGATCAAGATCTCAAACTAAGTGACAAGAAAGCTATCTATTAAAGCATTCACCACATTTGCATAAATAAATTACAATCATTCACCATGAATATAAAAGTTAAACATTCATAAACATCATGAGTTATAGTGATTCTGTGTGTACATCAACCGTTCTCAAACAGCCATACCTACTCCACTCCCAATAATCACAACCCACATGATATTGGCGTTTAGTAAAAAAATAAGGTTTTCATAGGTTCAACTTAAAACCTATACAGTTGTGATTTTAGAAGGGCTATCACAAACAAAAATCCCACGCTGAGATTTTCTTGCTATCTTAGTCAAAACCAATACATGAGATTTTTTAGATATATTAAAGAAACCAAAATACAAAGAAATAAAATGCCACTTATCTTCTCTTTGGAAGCACCTAAGTCTAAGGTCTTTCTAGGGTCAATTATACCTGAGAAAATTGGACATTGAAGTATAAAGCATGAATTTTCAATAGTGCATAGTTGATCTTCTACTTAAGGTGCAGTCGAAGGTGGAGCTTGATCGTCTACTAGAAGTGTAGTAGAATTTGATTTCATTTTAGCTTGAACTTTCCAATTTCATGACTTGTGCTTGAAGGTGAACTTTCCATCTTGATTCACTTGAAGGTGATCTTTCCATCATATTGAGTGAAACATATCATGAGTTATTTTGTCCCATCGAAAACCATATCATGAGTTATTTTGTCCCATCAAAATTTGACAAACAAGAGTTCTTTATATATTATAACACTTATAATCTCCCCCTTTGTCAAATTCGTGACAAAACACATAATATAAAATTTGAAAATTTTCTGCCCCTGCTATATTTCTGCTACTCCCCCTCAATGTGAGGTTCTCTTTGCCTTGTAAAACACCTGTATTATAACATATACTTCCAAAACATAACTCCACCAAAATTTTCTATTTATATATTAATCAATCATATTCATCATTCTAATCATATTCTAAAATCTCTCCCCCTTTTTGTCACAAATTGACAAAGAAAAGAGCATGTGAACACAATATAACTGAAAAATAAGAACTAGAAAATGCATAACTAAACCAGGAGATAATCATTATAAGTCCACAAAAGGAATTATGAAAGTATAAAGAGAGCATAAAGAGAGATCCAAGAGGTAGCAAGTTAACTAACCACATAGTGAATCCTTTGGTAATGAGACGAAGATATTTGCACATGTATTTCATTGAAGCTTTGTGACTTTCAGCCAAAGTATCCTAAGATACCTTCAACTCAACACCTTTCTCCTCTAAAGATTTAAGCCAATCGTTAACCTGAGAAGTCTGATAATCAGGATTAGCCTCATCATCTGATTCTAGCTTAGCAAAAATGTCATCCATGGATGTGTCTTCAGGAAAAGGTGCGTCCTCTTCTTCTACTTCATCCTCATCTTGTTGGTCAGGAAGGTAGTCTAAATTCATCTTATGAATGTTCATGTTATCAAATGGAAGGACTGCCTCAGGTGCCTCAGTAGGGGGAATGACAACAATACAATGAATGGCAGGGCTAGTCATGAGATAAGAAAAAGGAACAGACCCATGGCAAGGATGGATACAAAATTGAATAATTAAGTAGCAAATTAGTGAAGGAAGACAGATAGGAATGCCGGACACAATAGCATGAAGAACACGGGACATAAAGGGAGTAAGTTTAGACTTATTCCTGAACATAGGATAGACATTGGAAGTGAAAATACAATGAAGAACTCTATATTTGGGTAACATCTTGTTGGCACGGAGGGCATTACCCGAACTCCATTCAGCATTAAACCGACACAATTTACAAGTAATTTCCCACCGTTCAGTTTCATTCATTCTTTCAGTAAGGGTAGGTCTAGGAATACCTTCATCATTGACATTAATGTTCATCAACCCTAAAATAAGATACCTATCAACAGGGAATGTCCCTTCTCTAAAATTAGTAGAGAATGTTAGATTATCTAAGGACAATTTACCTATTGAAGCATACATCCCTTGTGCTATAGAGCAGTATGCCGTTCCACCCTAATCAAGAATGTTTTCCCAACCGACTAAGGTAAGGATAGGAAAGAGCTGGAATGGAGCAATATAATCAGCATTCACTGTCTTCTTTATGATAATTTCCTGATTGTGAAGATCCCTAACATGCTCTGAATCTTCTTCGAGACATCTTAAGGTTCTAACCGTAACTGGAGTCGACTTGGAGGAAGAGCCACGAGTTGCTTTCCTCTTAGTGCGATGCTCTATTCAGAGTTTACAATGGAGAAAATTACAAATAAAAGATGAGTTTGGTAAGGATAAGAGTTTTGCACAAAACCCACTATAGAGAGAGTGAGAAACTCAAAATGAATCACAAATGAATGATTAACTAGAAAATATAAACATAAATTAAGAAGAAAAAGTGAAATGAACCACTTATATGGAGGAAATGGAGATGGGTTTGACGAGTGGAGCCACGACTAGTTAAGGAAGAAGAGAGAAATGGAGTGGAAAAGGTGTTTTTCCCTCATATAGTGAGTAAGCCTGAGATCCACAACCAGTCGAGTTTGGTCCTTGACTCGTCGAGGGTCGATTAGTCGAGGACGTACTCGACCCGTCGAGCATCTAAAAAAAAATTCTCATTTTTGCGTATATAATTTTTTTAAAAAACATACAAATAATAAACAACCTGATATAATCATCTAGAAGTACACATACCAATACCATGTTTTAATTTGGAATATATATTCCTGTCAAGTAGTTTAGTCATAATGTCAGTAAACTGATTTTCAGTCTGGATATATTCTTATGAAATGCCTTTATCCTTAACCAATTCTCGAATATAATGATATCTAATGTCAATATGTTTCGTACAAGAATGTTGAATATGATTTTTTAAAATATTGATTGTGCTAGAATTATCACAGTACAAAATCATTGTATCCTGCACAATTCCATAATCAGCTAAAATTTTTTTCATTCAAACTAGCTGGGTATTAGCATTACCAACTATGATGTATTCAGCTTCAGCTGTAGATAAAGATACAAAACTTTGTTTCTTGCTATGCTAGGAAACTAAGAAAATTCCTACATAGAAACATCCACCACTGGTAGATTTTCTATCATCAATGTTTCTTGCCTAGTTAGCATCAGTTATCCAGCTAGTTATACAGTTGTATCATGAGGATACCATAGAGTGAAATTAGTAGAACTTGTGACATATCTAATTATATGTTTAACAATAATGAGATGAGATTCTTTTGGATCAAACTGATATCTAGCACAGATTCCAATGTTAAAAGCAATATCTGGTCTATTAGCAGTTAAGTATAAGAGACTACTAATCATGCTTTGATATAAGCAAGAGTCTATACTTTTACCTATTTCATCCTATAAAAGTTTGAGAGTTGTACTCATAGGAGTATCAAACTTTTTACTGTTCTCGAATCCAAATTTATTTAATAAATTTAAAGCATATTTGGTTTGAGAAATGAAAATACAATCTCTCTGTTGCTTTACTTGTAGACCAAGAAAGTAATTCAATTCTCCAACCATACGCATTTCAAACTTGAATTTCATAAGCTCTGCAACTCAATGGATAGGTTAGTGCTTGTAGATCCACAAATAATATCATCAACGTAGATCTGTACAATCAATATGTATTCATTATATTTTTTGACAAATAATGTCAACTCTTCCTATGATAAAGTTGTGACTGAGTAAGAACTTAATCAACTTTTCATACTATGCCTTGGGAGCTTGTTTTAGACCATAAAGTGCCTTAGACAATATACATGATCTAAAAATTTAAGGTCTTCACAACCCATAGGTTGTTCAACATAAACTTCTTCATGTAGATCACTGTTTAAAAATGCACTTTTAACATCCATTTGATATATTATAAATTTTTTATAACAAGCAATAGAAATAAATAATCTAATGGATTCTAGGCATACAACTTGTGCGAAGGTTTCATCATAGTCAATTCCTTCTATCTGAGTGTAGCCTTGTACAACTAATCATGCCTTATTTCTAATGATATTTCCCATTTCATTAGAGTTATTCTAAAAAATTCATGTAGTTTCGATTATATGTTTATCAGATGGTCTTGAAACTAAATACCAAACATCATTTCTTACAAATTGATTTAACTCTTCTTGCATGACCACTATCCAATTTTCATCAGCAAGTGCTTCTTTTACATTAACAGGTTCAATTTGAGAAGTGAAGCAAACATAGTTACAAATATTCTCTAACTGTTTTCTTATTTGAACACCAGTAAGAGGATTACCTAATATTAGATCAGTAGGATGATCTTTGACTAATCTTAGTTCAGCATTAACTGGATTAGATGAAGAGTCAGGTTTCTTGATAAAGTTGACTTCATCATCATCTGGACTAGATGTGGGTGTGATTAGGTGGTCGTCAATTACAATGTTAATAGATTACTAGATCACTCTGTTCTTTTATTAAGAACACGATATGATCGACTATTTAGAGCATAACCCAAGAATATTCCTTCATCACTCTTGGCTTTAAACTTCTCCAAAATTTTTGGATCACGTAATATAAAACACTTACTTCTAAAAATTTAAAAGTATTTGACAGTTGGTCTCTTATTGAACCATAACTCATAGGCTATTTTATCTTTTGATTTTCTAATATACACACGATTTATTGTGTAGCATGCGGTATCAACAGCTTCAGCCCATAAGCTTGTTGGTAAATTCATACTATTTTTCATCACATTAGCCATTTCTTGTAGCACTCTATTCTTCCTTTCAACAACCCCATTCTGTTGAGGTTTTTTAAGAGCAAATAACTCATGTGATATACCATAATCTGTACAATACTTCTCAAAATTTATATTTTTAAATTCAGTACCATGATCACTTCTGATCTTGATTACATTTACTTCTTTTTTAGTCTGAATTTGTCTCAGTATTCTTGTAACTTCATCGAGAGTCTCAAATTTCTCTCTCAAGAAAGCTACCCAAGTATATCTAGTAAAATCATCAATGATAACCAGAAAATACCTCTTTTCACCTCTACTCTCCATTCTTGTTGGACCAACTAAATCCATATAGAAAAGTTCAAGAGGTTTGGTTATGGCCAAGGAGTTCACTTTCTTGTGACTACTTCTAATTTGTTTTCCAATTGAGTATGCACCACATATTTTCTCAATCTTTTTCAATTTGGGTAGACCTCAAATAAAATCTATTTTTCTCAATCTAAAAAGATTTTAGTATTTAACACGTCCAAGACATTTATGCCATAGTTCCGTTTCGTCTATTTGGACCATGTAACATGAAAAGTTAGAAGAGCATGACTCATTGATAATATAACAATTTTCAAAACTCCTACGACCATTTAATATCACACAACCTTTCTCATTTGTAATCTCGCATCCGTGATTAGTAAATTTTACGCTGTGTTTGTTATCGTAGATTTGAGAAATACTTAGGAGATTGTGTTTAAGTCCTTTAACATACAAAATATTCTCAAAAGAATTGAATAGTACCTTGGCCTATAATTTTGTAGTTGCTTCCATCACCTAAAGTAACCAAACCATCATTCATTTGTCTAAAGTTGGTGAATATCTCTTTGTCACTTGTCATATATCTTGAACATTCACTGTCCAGGTACTATTTTGAATGGCTAGAAGCTTTGAAGGCAGTGTCGACAACAAGACATGTAACATTTGGAACCCATTTCATTAAGGTTCTGGGTTTAGGAGTTCCATTGGTTTTTCTCTATTTAAAGGAGTTAGAATTTCTCTGTCTATTAACTCTAATTTCATTTAAGTTAGATTTAAGTAGCTCTTCAAGCAAGTCCACTATTTTTTCTGCTAAAGGATGTTTATTATATCTTTGATTTCTTTAACTGATGGCATTAGAAATAATCTTAGATGTAAGAAAAGATTTTGTATTTTTGAAACCATTTTGGCTATAATTTTTCAAATTCTTTCCTTGTGAGTTTGAGGATTCATCTTTTACAAATAAAGGAGTTGCATTTTTATTTTTTAGTGAATTATCGTTGATATAGCCTAGACCTGATTTATCGCCACATTTTCTAGATGAGCATAATAGTTTTTACAGCTTAGGGTCTCCATGGGCATATCTCCAAGTATCCTTAGAACTCAAAAGAGAAGAAAATTTGAGTTTAAGATTCTCATTTTCAATTCTGAGGTTTTGAAATTTAAATCAAGTTTTGTTTTTTTCAAAACAATTGGAAAGATGAGATTTTTCTAAAATATTATTTTCAAATTCTTCTTTTATTTTAATGTATTTTTCCTTTTAAATTTTTAGTTTGACAATAATTTTACAACTTTCCCTGTATAAGGCATTGTAGGCGTCTTAAAGATCATCTTCATTCTCATTTTTAGGCTCACTCCTGAGATTATCATAATTAGATAAGTTACAACTATCTGAGGAGGTGACTCTGGCTATAGTCATCAGGGCTTTTACTTCATTTGAGTTTTCTTGTTTTGATTCATTTGACTCAGAAGAACTTTCAAAGCTGGATGATTCATCTTAAGTAGCTATCATGCCCTTTCTTTTTGTTTTATCCCTTTTTGGACATTTATTTGCCAAATGCCTATATTCATGGCTTTAGAAACATTGATTGTCTTTTATAAATTTCTAGTTTTTAGATCGTCCTTTTCTTTTATCAAAAGGTTTTTGAAAATCAGATATTTTTTTATTTTTAAAATTTCTGTAAACTTTCTTAGCAAGCAAAGCCATATCATCTTCTGCATCTTCAATATCAGAATTAACACAATTATATTTTGAAACAGATTTAGATGATTTAAGAGCAATGAACTTACTTTTAAGAGCTTTAAAATTTAACTCATACGTTTAGAGGGAACCAACTCCTCAACCTTCATTAAATTAGTATCTCTTAGTTCCTGTTGAGGCATAAAATAAAGGATCAAGATTGAATAAAAAAAAGATGAAACTTATGAAAATAGAAAGAAGAGAATGAAGAAAGTGAAGACTCATGGTATTGCGCCAACCCGCACAAAGGGTGTTAGTTGCGCAGGTCCGCGTAGAGGCCTTTCTTAGAGGTGCAAGCCTGCATAAGTCGTAGGTCAATTTAGAAGATCGAGCCCTTTGTGCCGGACCACGCAACACCATAGTGTTGTGTAGTCCCGTGCAAAGGGTGTGAAGTGTTGTGTGGACAGGCTCAAATAAAGATTTGGGATGCTGATGTGGATGACTGAGATTTAATGAAGTGTTGGCCCACAACATAGACTTCGAGGGTTCGCACGTATGGAGGCCTATAAATACTCCACTCCCCCTCTCATTTATGAACGTTAATGAAGATTCTGAAGAAGATCAGAGCTCTAGAGAAGAAGAGAAGTTTAAAGGTATCAAGAGGAGAAGGGATGAAGAAGAGAGAGAGCTTTGCGTCGGACCATGTAACATCATGGTATTAAACGGGAGTGGATACGCAAGAGCCAAAATGTTGCCGAAATGGCTGGATGAAATGTGATCTTCGATCTTCCTTTTGTACAGGAACATAAGCTCAAGAAAGAGAGATCAGATGACTAGATCAGCACAACATTCCTCTCAATGAGATGATAAATCACAAGCTGAATTGCTACTGGATTTGATATCCAGACATTTGAACTCTCTCAATACTTGTATTCTAAATATTCTATCTTATAATCAAGGGAAATCAAAGGATGTAAATGAACTCCTCTTTCCATTTTCTCTTTGTTATGATTAAATAAGGTAATCCTCCAAACGAAATGCATTTGTTTCTTGTCGAAACAAAATGACGACTTTGCTAGGGACCTGTCTTATTTAAGATTAACAGAAAGAAAGTTTTGAGGACTTCATCAAAGTTTGGCGTCTTACCGACACCAAAATGGTGACTCTACTGGGGATCTGTCTTAATTAAGATTAACGTAGAGAAAGTTTTGAGAACTTTTATTATAGTTTGGCATCTTACCAACACCAAAATGGTGACTCTCAACGGGAACGTCCTCCCCTTCATCTCTAAGATAGAATATTTTATCATTCAAATACTAATTATGATATCATATTCTTATATGAAGGAATCCGAAGAAGAGTAAACTTCAAATTACGACCAATGACAAGTGCAATGAAGAGACGAACTTCTACTTCATGGCGACCGGATCTATGATAGAGTCTGTAATGAATTCACTTATAAATCATAAAGCTCAGCTTTCTATAAGCAAGAATGATAAGCCTCAAGTTATGGTCGAAGTCATATTTTCTTTGCCACTAGCACAAGAGAAGGGTGATGACTAAGTTGTTGTATCGTCTCGAGGAGCCCGAAACGCAACAACCACCAGGGTAAATACATCACCAAGGAGAGCCAAGGGACCAGTGATGCAAAATATGGTGATAAATAATCTTGAACTTGCCCCTCCAGCTCTATACCCAGGGAAATATTTTCCCTCCTTGATGGCACAAGATTTCCCAGAATTGCCTATCGCAGAGACTCAGTGGACAAGGAAAGAAAAGGGTAAATCACTAATGAATGATACAGTCTCTACTTCATCTCAAAATATACCAAAGCAAGAAAAATCTTAGTCAGCCAAATTCTGTGAGCATACAGAAGATTAGAATGAAGTCCCTCTCCCAAGAAGTCCAATCATATTCGGATATTCTACTCCTACGACTGCTTCTTCAGATAATGCTGAAGCCATTGTCTGTATGGAAGAAATCGATCAAGGGCCACGATCGATGACCGAAGATCGCATCGCTGACATGGCCAAAACACAAAGACACTCATGGAAGAATGTAAAAGTCTTCGAGAGGCTTTGGCTACTTTAACACATAATGTGGCTCGGATTGTAGTCCCTCTAATGATGGCCGCCATGAATGAGCAAGAACAATAACTGGAAGGTTCTCAGCCACTAAGGGTAGGATCACATGGGTCTGCTCCTGAAGTAAGGTAATAACTCAAGAGGAAATATGACAGGTAGTCACAGAAGCTGTTAAAATGGAAAAAGAACGTGAGAATACCAGAAGATTCAGATATCGAACGCCATACCCGAGAGAGGTGGAGGATATTCCTTTTTCGGTCAATTTCAAACATCCCAAATTTCAAAAATTCAATGGAGATGGATCATCGGAGGAACATCTAATGCACTTCATCATGAGTATGGGAAATTTCTCTACAGTGTTGCAATATTGTCTACGGTTGTTTGGTTCTTCTTTGACAGGTAAAACATTTCGTTGGTACTCAAGTTTGGCACCAAGGTCGATGTGAACTTCGGAGCAGATGCAGGATGTGTTTATATCCAACTTCTTTTCATCAGAACGTGTCGTTAGTGTTGGAGAATTGACTTTTGTCAGACAGAGAAAATGAACCTATAGAGAAATTCATTGACAGGTGAAAGACTTTGGGGGCTTCATGTAGACAGTTTCCAGAAGAGAAGGATCAAGTAAACATGTGTTTGAATTCTATGGAGCCAGGATTCTCCTTCGGGCTCACAAGCATTAATATAAAAACCTTTTGAGAGTTAGCGACAAAATCGTATGCATTAGAATTGATGATCAGGAAGATGCCGGCATTTTAGACTCGGACATATAGAAGAGGATCAAATAGATTGTTGGTAAATACTGTAGCTCAAGAAAGAAAGAAGAATACTTTCTATAATAAGCAAGAGTCAAGAAAGAGGGAAGATACAGATCGGTATAAAGATCAAATAAATGATAAATGAACACGATCGTACGACTATCATAAAGAATATGATTTTGAAAAAGAAGTTGTGTCACGCCGCAGACTCGGTAACCGGACCTCACAAGGAATCCGATGACCGGTTCTGGCCGCAACAGCCTCCGTAGTACCCCATTCTTGGCTCCTAATGCAGGTTCCGATCCTAGGATCGTACAAGGAGGATTTCCACAATAATATAATCATTTTCACTACGAGCATATCCAAGATCACAGCAAGTAAATCTGAGAATAACAAAGGCACACATCACAAAATCCACTATGAATTTGAACTTTTACAAGCTTACATCAGGTCCAAAAGGACATACATAAGATAACAGAAGAAAGAAGAAAGAGAATCTGCAACACTAGATCCTCGGCTCGCACACCTATCCAAGCTCTGCTGCTAAGACACCAACTTACGATCTCCTGCACGCATCAATCATGCATAAGCTTATAGAAAGCTTAGAGGGTGGTGAAAGTGTGTGACAATGGTGCTCAGAAGAAGATAGAGAATGTAGAAGGGAGTCACGATCAATACTAATACCACTAGCCTTACTAAGGCGATCATGAACACAAGAAGCTATGCCAAGGTATTATGATAATACAGGAAGTCATACTAAGGCTATATAGTGCAATGCGTAATGTAATGCAATGAGTACTGGGTGCCATGCCAAGGCGATGCAATATGAGGCTTACACAACCGATGCAAATGTAATAATGAGAAGTAATGCCAGTGCTTATATCCAATCCACATATCAAGTACATTTCCATCATAAGGAAATCACTGGGGTCCATTACATTACTCGATGACTGCCGCTCTACAGACCCCGCACAGTTAAATGAGCATAAGAGACCTCACTACCAGCCTGTGGACAGCCAATCACCAACAAGGCCTGAAGGTAACGGACCCATTCACGAGCTGGTCAGACTCAGCCTAGCAATGCCCTCTTACATCAGGTGAGTAAGGCCACACCCCTATCCAACTGACTACACGACAGTGGGAGTCGCGGCCTAACGGTATAAGGCCCTCATGCGCTCATATATACCACTCGGTCACGGCGTTGGAGCAGATCCTTGGTACCATGGAAGTTTTAAAAATTTCACCCATGAGCATCCTATGCACCCGGTATGCTCAAATAACATTTTCGGTGTCCAAACATGGCCATTCACGATGTATCTGTGGAGGCTACATCCCTGATGAAGTAAGGGCGATAATGCTCATATGCTATGCAATGCCAGATGCATGAATCACACAATCAACCATGCATCAATCCTAAGCATCCAATGTGCTCAATAAGGGATACTACGTCCCTCAGGGAAAGTATCATGCAATGCCCAATGACACAATATGACCACACATACATAGTGTCAATCCAAGCATACAATGATGTACATGGGCCATGAAGATGAGTCTAGATGCATTATGCGGTGATATACAAAGTAGCACACTCCTATCCAAGAAGGGACCAAGACTAGGTATTTAGACAATATCCATAAGGAATCTCACTTCTAGTGGGGGCCCGTTTACCTGGGGTAACCCACGAGACTAAGTATACAACTATGGGTCTAAGTAATACAGAAATGAGTCAGCAAGAGTTTAAGATGAGCATCTAATCACATTTAGATACAACCGGGCCTAAAGGGGTCAATAATGGGGACATTTAACCACCATTCCCCAAAAATGTATATCAACCATGAACTATATGGATAGAAGCCCCAAGGCCTACATTTAAGATAACAATAAAGGTAACTAGATACATATATTCCTCGTAATAGGCCATAAAAAGATAAAATATCACTTTTAACAATATGGGCCCCAAGAGGGGAATTAAGGCCCAAGGCTCAATTCCCAATGGCCATAGAATCCATGCATTCAGCTAGACTTGGTGGGCAGCCCGCATACACAATATACGACTAAATAAGTTTAAGTTTGGATGAAATGGGCCCAACTATATCAGCCCAATAACTTAGCAATTTAAGTGGGCAACCAAGGGCCCAATACTATCATTGTCTTAGCCCACAAGTCTATCAAAATGGTGAAAGTCGGCCCAATATACGGTTGGGCCAATCTGGGATGACCCTGCCCACTCTGGGCCTATGGGATGCCCTAAAAATCTGATCTAAGATGGAGTCCTCATCTAATCATTAAAGGTGACCCAAAAGAATACACTGATTAAGCCCAAAGATTATAAAAAAATATAAGCATGTAACATGTACACAAGTTCTCAAATGGTGGGTCCCGCAGCCAAATAAAGTTTTAACCATAAAATTTTACATTAAGGCCCTTTGATAAACTTTTGGCTAGTTTAACTTCCAAGACCTGCTAAGGTCCAGAAATCAGTTGACTATGTGGAAATAATCTCATGAAAGCTAACTATATTCGCTGGGGGACCCCACCAGATGGAGAGTGCGTATATATTATGAAAAGATCAAGTGGGCCTGTTACTGGATTGTGAGTCCAGCAGTAAACCAAGACAGACAGTGCATTCATAATCGGGCGATCCAAGGCTTGGATGGCCTGGACCAAACATGCGTTAAGGTAGGTTCCACATACATACACATTAAGCTCTAAACAATGGCGTAGGGTCCATGGTGGGCCTTTAACCATCCATAAAGAAACCCATGGGCCTACCTTAGGATCACCCAGGAGGACGTTCAACCTCAACTGGCTTCCAAGAGGTAGCCCACCACTATTCATATAATATAAGGTCTAAAGCCCACGCAATGCATGGCCTAATGGGCCATACATCAAGCCCAACTTATAGGCCAGATAGTGGACCCTCAAGTAAGATTTGGGCCCAACCACAAAGGTCATAATTCCACATATTGTGGTGGGCTTCATGGGCAGCCCAGTAATTCATTTACATGAGCAAGTTTTACATTTAACACAAGTGAGTTGGGCCTCACTTTTAGCCCAAGTACAAGGTCAATTTAGTAGGCAGCGAAGAGCCTAACTCCTTGCATATTATTGCCCTTAATCCCATCACAATAGATGGGAGAGTATAGGCCTAAGATCAATGGGCCTATCCAAAAGAACTGTGTCCACAAGGCCTAATCACTACCACAAAAAGGGCGGCTATGCATATACAATATTACATAATGGGCCCAAAATAAAAGTCATCCAATTCCTTCATTATGATGGATTTAAGGACAACCCATAAGTCCAAGAATACACAAGGGAGAGACCTATACCGATAGGGTGGGCCTTGCCTCATCAGACAAAGACTTAACAAGGCCCTCCACAATATGCATTTATGTGGGCTTTGTAAGTCAGCCCATAATTAAACACTTCATGAGGGCATTAAGGCCCATTAATACACATGGTCAGCTTATAGATAGCCCATTGGGTTCGTAAATCAATAAGGTCAGCCCTTGCATAATCTTGGGCTTAAGAAAGAATCTCCCAGCCCATTGAGCCTATAAAACTATTAAAAATTCTGGTTAAGGCCAGCCCACAAAATCACCACAAAGGTGGACCTCAAGGGGCACTCATTAAGCCCAAAAAGTCTAAGAAAGGAAAGTAAGGAGTGTGTGTAACACTCTCACAAATCTGGTGTGCCACAATAGTTCCTAAACAATCAACCATGTAGCAAATTTTGGTCCCCTTACTGGAATTCCAGCCCACCCATTTCCTGGGCTTGCTGGAGTCCAGAGATTTATTTAATTTATATGGGTTACTGACCCATGGTGATCCATAGTAGGCCCCACCATATAAAAAAGAGATATACAATACTTACTTCAAGTGGGCCATGCCATTAGAATGCAGGCCCAGCAACCCAAGGTAAGGGTGTACCTGGGTATTTGACCCAAAACTGGTCGAAATTGCAGTCCACACCACGGTCGGTACAGAGGTCCGATGGCCCTGAAAATTTATAGGATAGTCCTTACATATGTGGGTCACACCTCCATAAAATTTTATAATTTTTAAACATCTAAAAGTATTTTAATTAATTCAAATAAAACAATCTATCCTAAAACTCGGACTGATCTGGACACCATATAATAGTGGGCCGATGCAGCTACCACTATGGTGTGTACAGGCATCCAATGGCTCTAAAATTTTGTAGGTAGGTCCTGACTTGAGTTTAACACATCTCTATAAATTTTTTATAATTTTTAGACACTCAAAAGTATTTTAATAAATTTTAAGAATGTAATCTATCTAGGATGAACTATTGCTAGAATGTATCTGTTTTAAATTTGGGCCACCCAAATGGGTAGATTCCGGGCCTTCAAAATTTCTAAAATTTGGACCCAAGGTCCCTCATTAAGAATAAATTAATATGGAGCTCAGAAATATGGCCCACCTTCTAAGAAAATATTGTTAAAATTTTATTTTTATGGAACTATACTGCTAGACTGCAAAGCAGAATGTTTCTGGAAGTCCACTATGTTGGATCACCCGTTTAGATGCCCAAATGGGGTCCATTGGCCCTAAAATTTTTCAGGTATTTCTTACCAAGGGTGGACCACATCCCTGTAAATTTTCAGAATTTTTAGACACCCAAAAATATTTTAATAAATTTCAAATTTCCAACCTGTCTAGGGTGTAATGTTGCTGGAACAGTGCAGAAAATTCAGACTGTCCACCCCACTTGGACCACACTTTTGGGACCTCTATCAAGATTGGATGGGGTTGAAATGTGGGGCACATGAAGATGAGATCCCCAAATTTTAGAAAAATATATTTGATGGGTACAAAAGGTTTCCTAATCAGTCCCAATTTCAAGCCCAAGTCCAACAAAAAAATCTGTCCAAAAATTTCTGGACAGCAATGTATGCATGGAATAAAATAAATTTATGGGCCTATTAAGGAAGGAATTGACCCATAAATTGGGTGTCATGGCCCACCCTAGTGGGCCCCACAATTTTTCAAAACAAACCCTCAAATTTTCACCCTTACAAGAACATTTAAGGTGGCAAAAAGAGGCATCTAAACTATGGTGTAGGTTGAATATAGATGTCCCTTTCTTCCTAGGC
Source organism: Magnolia kwangsiensis (assembly GCA_037074715.1). NCBI lineage: Eukaryota > Viridiplantae > Streptophyta > Magnoliopsida > Magnoliales > Magnoliaceae > Magnolia > Magnolia kwangsiensis. The sequence goes on along the minus strand of CM073582.1, from coordinate 56,679,511 downwards.
TTTTTCTTTTGGGCAATCCAGGCCCACTAAGTGGACCACACATAATGTCATCAGATTTTTAACTAAGGAAAGAGAAGGAATAGCATCCGGCCATCAGGGGGAGGGCTCTGCCACTATTAAGTCGTCCCCACACAATCACAACCACAAACAATAATATAAACACATTGTACAACTAGATCTTATGATGCATGGCTTAGATCTTTGAAATGAGTGGTTGGGATGTCATCCCAGCCACATGCAAGGGCCTAGATGACCCATCATACTTAGAAAAATAAGAGAAATCCACATGCAAGGGGTCCATCAAGGGAAGAATCTCATGCATGGACATGCATGTACAATGTGGGCCTCATGGCCACATCTAGATAGTTGTGTAAGATCTCCACCATTAATTGGTGGGTCCTACACATCCAAATGAGAGAGAGGAAAGAGATTACATGAGGAGAGAAAATATTTACTTGATGAAGAAAGCACCCACCTAGTTAAACGTAAAAATTTACATCACCATCATCTAGAGGCTCCAAGCAACATGGATCAATGGTTGGGATGAGTTTTCAATGGAGGGATTGAGAAGAAAAAGGAGGAGAAGGGGCTGGAATGGAGGAAAGAGGTGCTGGATTTTTTTGTAAGGGAGAAAGAAGGAGAGAAAATGAGGGAGAGAGAAGGGAAAAAGAGAGTTGTAGGGAGGCAATCATGGCCTCTCTCCTTGGTTAAAGAAACCATAATGGCCTATGGTGACAATAACAAAGTGTTATGCTTAGTTGGTCTCTTGGTGGTGTTTTTGGTTAGTGGTGTTAGTTATGGATATTTGTGTAGTGTGTGGGTAATGTACCTTGGAACTTGTGCCAAGGGAGGTGGTGGTCCACACATGCACTCCACCTAAGTGGGCCACATGATCAATGGTCATATAATAAAATGTACACAACTTTTGATCTACATATCGGATGGACGCACAAGATGCGGCGTTGGAACCGCGACGACGATGCGGTCACAATGACATATGTTTCAACTCGATCTGAGTCGGGTCTTCATGACTGGACTTATAGATGACTGCAAACACTATCCAAGGTCACGGGTCATCGGGATTCGACCGGTAGGACCGCGGAACCAAGATGGACGGAATGCATACTTACACACACATGCACACATTCGAACTCGGGTCGGGTCTCACAAGGTGTCGTACCAATGATGGAACAACTACTGGCTATCAGAACTATTCAATTACCTCAGCCAAGACATCCAGAAGAAGTCGAAATGACTAAAGATAAGAGATATTGCTGTTATCATTGTTATATTGGACATCCGATAGAAAATCCCTTTACTCTAAAAGATATGTTGTAGAGAATGGTAAAACAAGGTGAGATAGTAATGAAAAAGGATGAGAATCGAGACAAGAAAGTGACTGTGAATGCGGCATTTGTAAGAAATCCATTGAAGATGGGAAAAGATAAAGGGAGGGTTGTTGTGACAAAAGAATGGCCGATAGCGATGGATTCACTCATAAACTCTTGTTGTGATTCACAATTTGTTGAATCGTCGTCTAAAGAAGTTAGTAATGGTTTAACTTCTATTCAACAACGAGAAGATGAAATAGTTGAAAAATTCATTAATCGATGGAGAATTTTGGGGGCATCACATTTGCGATTGGTGAAAGAAGAAAAAGAACAAGTTAAGTTATGCATGAAATGCATAAAGCCGAGTATTGCATTAAGTCTCATGGGTTCAAATATACAGACATTTCAAGATCTGATCATAGAGGCTTGTAGTTTATAAAGGATTATTACAAGAGTGTCTGACTTTTGTATAAACCACTTGATTTCGAATCTCCAGAGAAATTCAACCAATATGACTGAAGAAGAAAGAAAAATGAAAGATCAACAGGATGGGCAAGAAAGATCTGATATAAGAAACATGAATGAATATATAGCCAAGACAATAAAGAAAGAATTTACATAGCCCAAGGGTTGTAGGAAGTATTTGTTACAAGAAGATGATATACTTCTTATGTTGAACAAATTGTTGGCAACAGAGAAGATCAAGCTACCATGGCCAAAACGTCCAAAAGATATGAAGAAAAGAAGTGAAAGTGACTATTGCTATTACCACCGTTTCCTTGGACATCAAACTGAGAATTGCTTTAATTTAAAGAAGATATTGCAAGAGATGATTGATAGAAGCAAAATAGTCATAAGGAAAGCATACGATATAAGCGAGGAGATAAAAGTACACAAGCTTGGTTAAAGCAATTTTTTTAAAAAAAAATCTTCGTAATCAGGGTGCAAAGCTATAAGACAAATATATTCATGAAACTGGGGGCAATTCTAATCTCAGATAGTCCATATGCAATGATAAGGCATCCGTATATTTGTTAAAATTTTCTGCATTAAAAAATATTATCTCTGAAGATAGAGGCAGTTTTGATCCAAAAGATTATCAGAATAATGCTTCTATATCAAAAGAGGACAAGAATAAGTAAAATGATGAAACAACCTCAAAAGGAGAAGCCATGTATTCTTCCTTGTACGAATGAATAAAGGGAGAATTCTCAAGCATTTCAAGACTGAGCGTCAATGATATCATCATAAACTATTGCCGAGTGCCGATGATTATCGTCAACCATCGCCAAGCATCGATGATTATCGCCAAAATTAACAATTATCACTGTCATCATCAATCGCTTATACAAACTCATCTTATCGAAATTGTTATCATCCCCAAGCCGATACATTATTTTAAACATAACATGAATGTTGTTAGAACATTATCAACAATAGCAATGTATCAATTATTGATTCACCATTCATGGCAGTGGAATAAAACTATATGGGCAACTACACATAAAACCTATCATTATCGGCGCTATATATATTATTCGGGCAGCAGTGAGAAGCCAGTGTGAAAGTGCCCTTGCTAGTGCCGTGGTTTGTCAATTAGCATGTTTGTTGAGTCAGTCGAATTGTAGAGCGTCACAGGAAGATCAATTCAAGTGTTTGCCTCAATCGGATGTGTGGAAGCTCGCCATAGGTAAATCTAAGCCTCACATCCTTTGTCCTAAAACACCAGGTGAATAAAACCTTTAAAAACACGTTAGAACATATTAGGGTTTTTGGTAAGAAAATATTTTTTAAAATCAGAAAATCTCTAAGTTTTCTTGCCCTGTCAATTGTATCGATACACATCTCGATATGATCGACTTACGTTGTCGATGTCCTCGGAAGACCAATCGATAAAATTAAATGAGGACTTAATGTGTCCAGCAACCAAATACATATTTGGACAAAATTATTGATGTATCGACACACTTATCGACATCATCGATATTTGAATCTCGAGCCCATCGAAGGTGGCTCGATAATATCAACAGGCAGATCCGATGCCCCTATTTTTACTCAGGAAAATCATATATGCTTCGATATATCGAGGCACTCCTCAATACCATCGAAGTTCAAATCTCGATGATATCAGAAGGCTCTCGATACTATCAGTCATGGACGTGAAGTTCTTCAGCAACATTTTTCAGGTGATTTTTTAACTTGGATCGGGGTCACTCGATAGAATCGATATTCTAAATATCGATGATATTGGGGCCGGATCGATTGCATCGAGAAAGGACAATCTAGTCCAACAAGCTCATTGATAAAATTTTTAGATTTATCGATGCATCGACACAACTTCTGATATCATTGATATTCAAATTCTGATGATATCGAGTATCCCGCGTTCATATCTGATGACCTGAAAATTTTTATGCAAGTTTCTCTCATTTTTCAAATGTTGAGGACTCGATCTTTTTATCGATGATATCGGAGTTCGAAATCTGATGGCATCGACACGAGTCTCGATTCCCTTGATCAGTTGGTAGAAGGTTTTTCAAAAGCATATGACATTGAGTTTGTGTCATCGAGCAGACCATCGATACGATCGAGAGTATACGCTCGATGATATCGAACTCTGTCATAAATGTGACCATGTTATATCCATTGAAACCTTTTGCCTATTTAAAAAGAACTTGTCTTTAGTTACTGTGAGAGAAAGAAGAGAGTGCTTTTGTGTGTTTAACCTTAGATCATATACCCAAAGCCCTTTCTCTCAAGGGAGTTCATCCTCCAATACACCCTCATCATTGATATTCAATAGAGTGGATTGGGGAATGAACTTCTATATTCAAGGATCCTCCAGCTACTACCTTAATGGAAAATTATTAAGCTGAGATGCCTTGAATGCATAAATGATTGGAATTACTCTATCTTCCTAATAGGAAAACCTTTAGAGAGTAGGATTCCATCATAACCTTGACTCAACCTGTTGCCTTATATTGGTACATCATTTGTTGTAGATCAAGGAAGCTGAAGACTCTTCATCAACAAGGAGGGGATTTTTGCCACTGTGTTGAATGAGACTCATCAACTTATCTGTAAGTATCTAGAGTCTAGAGGACCCTTTGATCATTCCTTTGTAGGATTGGGTCTAAGGTGTTTCTCACCCTTGAAGTACTTAAGAAGGCTTTCGGCGGGAGTGTACGTGGTGGGTACGTTGTGTGGACCCTTGCTCTATGGAGAGCATAACACTATAAGAAAAACGGGCAAAGGCTATGACCAAAAACCGTAGCAAAAGACCTTTTTCTATGGATATAATCCGTAGCACATCCATCGCTATTGGTGGGGTAGCTAAAGGTCTAGCTACGAATTATATCCGTAACAATATATACCAATAACTACGAATATAATCCGTAGCAATATATAACAATAGCTATGGATATAATCCGTAATAGCTACGGATTATATCCGTAGCAATATCTTTAGCTACCCCACCAATAACGACAGACGTGCTACAAATTATATCCGTAGCAAAATGTATTTTATCCGTAGTAATAGATACCAATAACACTAATAATATCTGTAGCAATAGATACCAATAGCTACAGACAAAAGCAGTAGCTATAGCTACAGATTATATTTATAGCTATTTTTTAAAAAATTATAATAATACGACCTGTTTCCATTACAAGAACCTGCTGTGATTGATAACTCATCTAAGCTTAATGTTGATAGAAATAATACATAAAATGCAATCAGAAAAAAAATGATGCACTTATTACAAATAACAATCAAATCATACAATGTATCCTACATTCACATTTCTAAATAAATAATACTTCACTTTATTCAACCTATCATAAGAATTACAACTAAGGCATGTGCAAGAAATAAATACACTCCAACATAGTAAATGCAGAAGATAAAACTTCTTCTTTTCTTGAAACTGCAGATGTAACTTCTGTGGACTTCGACACAAGATCACTTTCAAGTTCTGAAACCCTTCCCTAGAGAAAATGAATTTCATCCTCCACTGACTTCTTTAGCTTTTCAGCTTGTATAAAACAACATTTGTAGACACAATCAAACAAGCATGCCTTTGTACACATCTCAAAAGGAAGGAAGATAAAAAAAAAATACTTATATATGAAGAAATAAAAAATGTACCTACAAATCTTCTAAACTATGGCAAAATCCAACATGAGTAATGTGTTCAACCTAGGATGGACTTTTAAACTCAAAACCTAGGTTTAGGTTAAGGTTATAGGTTTAGGTTGAGGTTATAGGTTTAGGTTAGGTTATAGGTTATAAGTTATAGCTTTAGGGAATTGAGAATAGGTTAAGGTTTAGGTTTAGGAAATCGGGTTCGAGTTCAGGATCGGGTTTAGGTTTTCAAATTTAGGTTTAGGTTTAGGTTAGGGAGTTGAGATTAGGATTAGGTGTTGGTTTAGGTTTAGGTTAGGGAGTTGAGATTAGGATTAGGTGTAGGTTTAGGTTTAGGGATTTGAGAATACATTTAGGTTTTAGGTTTAGGTTATAGTTTATAATTTTAGGTTATAGGTTAAGGTTTAGGTTATAGGTTTTAGTTTAGGTTTAAGTTATAGGTTTAGGTTTATGTTCAGGTTTAGGTTTAGGTTATAGGTTAAAGCTTTAGGGAATTGAGAATAGGTTAAGGTTTAGGTTTAGGAAATCGGGTTCGGGTTTGAGATCGGGTTTAGTGTGGGTTTTTAAATTTAGGTTTAGGTTAAGGAGTTGAGATTAGGATTAGGTGTAGGTTTAAGTTTAAGGATTTGAGAATACATTTAGGTTTTAGGTTTAGATTTAGGTTTAGGTTAAGGTTATAGGTTTAGGTGTAGGTTATAGGTTATAGCTTTAGTGAATTGAGAATAGGTTAAGGTTTAGGTTTACGAAATCAGGTTCGAGTTCAGGATCGGGTTTAGGTTTGGGTTTTCAAGTTTAAGTTTAGGTTAGGGAGTTGAGATTAGGATTAGGTGTAGGTTTAGGTTTAGGGATTTGAGAATACATTTAAGTTTTAGGTTTAGGTTTAGGTTTTAGGTTTAGGTTTAGTTTAGGTTATTGGTTATAAGTTTAGGTTATAGGTTATAGGTTATAGGCTATAGGTTAAGGTTTAGTTTATAGGTTTTGGTTTAGGTTAAGGTTATAGGTTTAGGTTTAGGTTAAGGTTTAGGTTTAGGTTATGTATTATAGGTTATAGGTTATAGCTTTAAGGAATTGAGAATAGGTTAAGGAAATCGGGTTCGGGTTCGGGATCGGGTTTAGGTTGGGTTTTCAAGTTTAGGTTTAGGTTAGGGAGTTGAGATTAGGATTAGGTGTAGGTTTAGTTTTAGGGATTTGAGAATACATTTAGGTTTTAGGTTTAGGTTTAGGTTTTAGTTTATAGGTTTAGGTTATAGGTTTAGGCTTAGGTTATAGGTTTAGGTTTAGGTTAAGGTTAGGGTTAGGTTATAGGTTATAAGTTTAGGTTATGGGTTATAGGTTATAGGTTAAGGTATAGGTTATAGGTTTTGGTTTAGGTTAAGGTTATAGTTTTTGGTTTAGGTTTTAGGTTTAGGTTAGGTTTAGGTTATAGGTTTAGGTTTAGGTTATATGTTATGGCTTTAGGGAATTGAGAATAGGTTAAGGTTTTCGTTTAGGAAATCGAGTTCGGGTTTGGGTTCGGGATCGGGTTTAGGTTTGGGTTTTCAAGTTTAGGTTTAGGTTTAGGTTAAGTAGTTGAGATTAGGATTAGGTGTAGGTTTAGGTTTAGGGATTTGAGAATACATTTAGGTTATAGGTTTAGGTTTAGGTTTTAGGTTTAGGTTAAGGTTATAGGTTTAGGTATAAGTTTAGGTTTAGGTTTTAGGTTTAGGTTTAGGTTATAGGTTTAGGTTAGGTTTAAGTTATAGGTTATAGGTTATAGCTTTAGGGAATTGAGAATAAGTTAAGGTTTAGGTTTAGGAAATTGGGTTCGGGTTTGGGATTAGGTTTATGTTTGGGTTTTCAAGTTTAGGTTTAGGTTAAGGAGTTGAGATTAGGATTATGTGTAGGTTTAGGTTTAAGGATTTGAGAATACATTTAGGTTATAGGTTTAGGTTTAGGTTAAGGTTATAGGTTGTAGCTTTAGGGAATTGAGAATAGGTTAAGGTTTAGGTTTAGGAAATCAGGTTTGGGTTCGGGATCGAGTTTAGGTTTGGGTTTTTTGATTTAGGTTTAGGTTTAGGTTAGGGACTTGAGATTAGGATTAGGTGTATGTTTGGGTTTAGGGATTTGAGAATACATTTAGGTTATAGGTTTAGGTTTAGGTTTTAGGTTTAGGTTAAGGTTAGGTTATCAGTTATAAGTTTAGGTTATAGGTTATAGGTTATAGGTTAAGGTTTAGTTTATTGGTTTTGGTTTAGGTTAAGGTTATAGGTTTAGGTTATAGGTTTAGTTTAAGGTTTAGGTTTAGGTTATATGTTATAGGTTATTGGTTATAGCTTTAACGAATTGAGAATAGGTTAAAGTTTAAGTTTAATAAATCGGGTTCAGGTTCGGGATTGGGTTTAAGTTTAGGTTTTTAAGTTTAGGTTTAGGTTTAGGTTAGGGAGTTGAGATTAGGATTAGGTGTAGGTTTAGGTTTAGGGATTTGAGAATACATTTAGGTTTTAGGTTTAGGTTTAGGTTTTAGGTTATAGGTTTAGGTTTAGGTTTTAGGTTTAGGTTAAGGTTAGGTTAACGGTTATAAGTTTAGGTTATAGGTTATAGGTTAAGGTTTAATTTATAGGTTTTGGTTTAGGTTAAGGTTATAGGTTTAGGTTTAGATTTAGGTTATAGGTTTAGTTTAAGGTTTAAGTTTAGGTTATATGTTATAGGTTATAGGTTATAGCTTTAAGGAATTGAGAATAGGTTAAGGTTTAGGTTTAGGAAATCGGGTTCGGGTTCATGTTCGGTATCGGGTTTAGGTTTGGGTTTTCAAGTTTAGGTTTAGGTTTAGGTTAGCGAGTTGAGATTAGGATTAGGTGTAGGTTTAGGTTTAGGGATTTGAGAATACATTTAGGTTTTAGGTTTAGGTTTAGGTTTTATGTTTAGGTTAAGGTTAGGTTATAGGTTATAATTTTAGGTTATAGGTTAAGGTTTAGGTTATAGGTTTTGGTTTAGGTTAAGGTTATAGGTTTTGGTTTAGGTTTAGGTTTAGGTTTTGGGTTTAGGTTAAGTTTAGGTTATAGGTTATAGGTTGGGTTTAGGCTTAGGTTATAGGTTATAGGTTATAGGTCCCTGTAAATATAGATATAAAAACGGCCTGTCCAAATGGCCAAGCCCCTTTAATGTTGTCCATAAGAAATGGACAGCTTCATCATGGTCCTAACAGCAGTTCCCACCTTCCAGGGACCCCTGCTCATCCGAATAGCTCCGACGCACATCCAGGTCTGCTCCATTAATTTCGAGTAAATACATAAACATAGCTCGTCCAAATGGTCAGACCCCTTCAATGCTGTCCATAAGAAGTGGACAGCTTCATCATGGTCATAACAGTGGTTCTCACCTTCCAAGGACCCCCACTCAACATCCGGATAGCTTCGACGCACATCCGGATCTACTTCATCAATTTTGAGATAATATATAAACATGGGCCTGTCCAAATGGCCAGGCCACTTCATCAATGAATCATATAGTGTGAAGGTAACAAGACTCACCAATTTAGCTACAGGTGCCTAGAGCAAGATAACTACACCAATGTTGTCCCTAGCTGCATTGACGGAATAAAAAAAAATATATGAATGAAATGACAAAAAGCCAGGATATCATGGACCAAGAGGAAGATGATTACCCTCAAGAAAAAACTCATGCCAAGCATATTTAATGTGACAAACTTTCATTATGTCTTTGGTTGGCTTCACCAAAGGTTTTATCTGCACTAACAGGACAGATTTATAAAAAAACACCAATAACAACACCTCTATTAATACAATTAGCATTTCTAAAGGAAATTTAAAAATAAATAAATAAATAAAATTTAAATCTGCCTTCTAAATTGTACTTACTGATAGTTGGAATTGTGGTAACAATCTCCCCCAGCTTGAGCTTGAGTCTGTTTTCTATTACAATTAGCGAAATCAATACGAACTTACAACAATAGGTACCATTTACCATGAACTAAAACCATATATTATCCATACCTTAATTGGACTCACTACAAGGGTAATCTTTCAGTGATGGCCAACTGCTTCTGATAATCACTACAGGGATAAGAAAACTACAAATAGTAAGACTCATGAGATGACATATGTACAAATAGTGACGAGACTAGCTAGTAATGACAGGAGGCTAAGACATCAAATTATTTATGAAGAACAGGAAAAAACTAGGATAAAATAAATAGTTAAAAAATTTACCATTTCAATATTGAACCTTGTAGTGGCAACATTGATCTGTGGGGCTAAAAATACATCAGCTTACATATAAAAATCTCAAGTTAGTTGGGCCTTTGAGGTCCTCAAATGATAGTAGAAGAAGCCAGAAAACTATTGAAATTAACCATCAAGCATTTTAAAAATCCCTCTCAAAAAATGAAGGAAAAGTACATAACTCACCTTGATACCCATTCTCCCTCATCCTTTACTCGGGCTTAGGATCGGCAATGCAAGGAGTTGCATTGGCGGAGTTAAAAAGGGGCTTAGGCTCCATTTAGTTTGTGACGATCAAATGGAGTCTAATATGTTGAATTTGTGATTTTGGATCTTCTACTCTTGGCCATTAAAGAAATAATTTGTGATTTTGGATCTTCTACTCTTTAGTAGAATTTCCAAATTTTGTGAGATGGAGCTCTTTTTTGTCATATTGGAAACAAAGTGATCTTACTTGTACACATAAAAATCATTTCATGATTTCCTAGAAATTCTTATAAGTCTAGTAATCCTAAAAACTAAGAATGATTTTTCCCATGGCTTGAGCTAAATGCAGCCAAATTATCAAGGGAATTAATTTTTTTATCATTGAATAGGGCAATTCCAACATGAACAAATAAAACTTCTCAGTATTATAAATGGGAAGACAAAGGTTTAATGGAGCTGAGCAATTCGGGCAATGATGTTGATTTTTCTAGTTTCTCCCATATTTAAAAAGAAAAGTTGGAAAAGGGTGAAGACAACATTTCTAAGAAATTTAAAAATGGGGACAGCCAACATACCATGATAACAATCTAAAATTCATGGATTATTAGAGAATTACCGATATCCGTAGGCCATCATAGCTCAATTGAACATTCATACCCTCAGTCTCCATCAGCTTTGCAAGATCTTCATTCACTTTATCGTGGTCCATTAGATGCATCATCCCTTTGAATATAAAATAGAGAGAGAGAGAGAGAATATTCTAGAAATTTATGTTACACAATAATATGAGTGAAAGTCTTTATGACTAAATGGAGATTGCAACAATATTTTATGCAAGTACTATAAAAGGCAAGATAAATGTCTAGTAGTATACGGAAGACCATAAGAAATCAACTATCAGGTACTAATCTTAGAAAAAGCCCTCATTTTTTAAAGGGGGGCTTATGTTATGTGCTTGAGGCCATTATGATAGTGGCAAAGGCTCATAACATGCAGCTAGTCAAAGATTAACTAAGACTCATCCATTGTTCAGTTTCATCCACAGGCACCTACTGTAGACATCTCCTAAACACATCATCTGTAGTCACCTTACATTCCAGTGCCAAAGAGTTGTTGCAACTGACTCATTAATTAACTTTAAGCCCTTAATTGGAACTTGTTTTAAACCTATACGAGTGACTTGTTGGTGGTAAGGACCTATTTTGGGCACCACCATGTTTCCATATTTTTTTTAGCACCATGTGATCCCTTGGTTAAGCGAAGTAAGACAAAACAACTTTATAAATCCTGTTTCATGCATGTAACTAATAGGTGGAGTTTGGGCAGGAACTAAACATAAGGATTAATTCACATGAAACATTTGCAAGCAATAATAATAGCTCTAAATCTCTTATATCAAGTATCTATACATCTCCCTAGTAACTTACCAAGCATGTTGCATCAAATAAGGGGCAAGTCATTCGGACTGCCTTGAGCTTATTTGTAAGCGCTTGGAGCTTGGGACGATTTTTCACCAATTCTACTACCTTCTCTTTATACTCTTTCATGCTAGAATACCAAATAACACTAGATAAACAAAGAAAAATAACAATGTATGGAATTCATGGAATGTTACTTGTAAGCTGCAACTGCAAAACAAGCACCCAAACGCATGCAAGATCCAGGCCACTCATCACACCAACCTTGTAGTGAATTTGTATGATTCTAAAAAAATTAGGCTGTTCAAAATGATGTATATCCAGGAATATAGTTTGTTAAAAAGTGGATGTTTGATGATCCAAATAGCAGTTGCACACACAATTGCCCACTTGATGATCAGATGACTAACATAGTCGATTCCCCTGATTTTTGGGCTATGGCCCATCTGTATATATGATTGTGTAGACCACTACATATGGGACAAATTGATGGCTGTCCAAGCATGTTTTAGCTGTCCATTTTTTTTCTAGACTTTGCCCCATCTGATGGATATTTGACTACTAGATTTGACTAGGAACAGGGCCCAACTGATGGACAGCTTAGATCTTGCAGTTGTTTTCTATCTAAGGCACATGTGATGGCATGTAAAACACTTTAAAATACTTTATCAAAACCAGATCAATAGTCATCATACCCTGGATTCTCCAGTTTAAAACACTTTATCTATATTACAAGAAAAAGTATCAAATCTAATGAGAATGGAAATTAATAACAGAAATATTAATGTTTTTTGATAGAAGGATACATGCTGTTCTGAAAATCATATAGGATCATAAAATGAGTATACAAGCTAGCAACTAAGACTCTCCCTAGCTTTTAACGAAGTGTGAACTTTTATACAACTCATGAAACTCTAAATATCTCGGGAAATCATAACTCGCAATCCTTTTTCTTTCCTTTTTTCTTAACTCAACATCATTTTAAAGAAAGTTTTACCATACAAAATGAAGCATTTCAAAAGAACTCAACAAAACATGTATAACATTTCCCATGCATTCCCCCAAAAATTCAAGAGATGCATTGTACATTTCAGTCCCATGCACTCCTGCTTTAAAAAAAAAAGACCCCATACACCATGGCATTGGTTTATAGATGTTAACCAATGATTAGTCTAAACAACTCTAATGTTTTTCTTTTTCAGGACATCCAAAACTCAGAAGGTCGAAGGAATCAGGCTCCTTATCTTCTTCTTTTTTTCCTTTAACCAAGAAATGGTTAGACAAAAAGACCAATGAACTAGCATAAATGAGAAGAATAGAATCTACCTTGCTTACTTCTTTAGATCTTAATTGCAAGATCCCACTGGAACTACGCTTGCACACTCATGATTACTACCACTTAAAGCATTCATCCACTGCACCTTTTGAACACAAAAATACACTAAACTTCACGTAACTAGCAGATTGGTTAACTTTAGCTTCACAGCCTCTAAAAAATAAAGCCAAAATATACATATCATATTGAAAGACAATAACATGCATACCTGTGTATTTGAAGGCTGCCCATGAATCCGGTTTGGCCTCGAGTTGAGATCAATCATTGTAGAGGCAATCTTACCCGGATCTTCTGTGTTAGCATCTAGCACTAGAACAGGAGAGACCCTGTGGTTTTACAGTTTCTCATTCGTACCATGAGCATGCCAAAACTAGATCAGTTACCATCAGACTAACTCTGGTGACTACAAAAACCAAGATTGGACCTACAAACCTAGTTAAAGACTATTCACAGAATCATGCATGCATGGAGAAAAACTAAAGAAAGAATCAACATCTTGATACCTTATATTGAGAACATGTAATGACCTCAAGGATTTGTGCTAGAAAGTCTACTGACCAGAAGAATGTAGATCACATCTAGTCTATGCACTAACTCATGTTGATAAATTAAGCACCCTACACATTTTCTATGGTAATTCATAAATAAAAATAGACTTGGTGGACATATGGCTCCATTTGAGTCACCCCTTATTCTCAGTTCTGATTGTAGTGTCGAACCGGACCAGGTCCGATTGAATCTAAGTCAACTTAGACGAGTTGCATAAGACTTGTCTGAGTCTTAAAACCTCAGTGGAAAGGGTCTAACTATTGACTATATGTTCTTTTACCAGTATGTGACCCACAATAGAGCAAAAAAATAAAAAGAATAATGTTTTGCTCCTTACTTTGCCAAGCAATCATAAAATACCTCATAAATGGTCTAGATCACATACTAGAGTGGCAATCTAAATTCAACAGAAAATGCTAAGACTTATACAAATTCACTGTGCGTCCCATCATAGCAATGGCCTCAAAGATGCACATGCTAATTCAAGGGCTCCATATGAAAATAAATGGATATATGCCATATCTCTGACAAACGTGCCATCTGATGGTGGGAGTCAGGCATGTCATGAGAGGTTAACGTTCTCTTAAACCTTCTGTTCCTTGTTACATAACATACAAGAACAAGTTGTATGGTGAAAATTAACCAAAGTGAAATTCACATGAATCTATCAAAACAATTGAAAAAAATCTATTTTTTCTAGATGAAACAAGATGGATCAAAGCAAAATAAGCAAATGATAATAACATATCAGGAAAATCAAATACAAAGCAGAATTATTATTATTTTTTTTTTAAAAAAAATAACTTAACTGTCGGAGATGAATGAATTCTTTCAATCTATCGATCACCACATATTCTTATAGGTGCTTTTACTAGTCTTTTGAAAGCATCACTAGACAAAATTTAGATAAATAAAAAGAAAGAAAGAAAATTTCAGAAATTGCATTTTGAATCGGAGCAATTTGTATGTTTTGTGAACTCAACAAAAAAAAAAGGCTATCTAAGACAAATTAGAATAGAAAATGCAGAACATTGAACAATCATAAAAATTCCAGGTAACCAAGAATTGGTGCTTGTATACAGTTATCAGATATTCTAACTAACAACCATCATTATGTAAGTATTTAATTTCTAACAAGTGAAGACCATCAAATCAAAGAAGCCAGCAATTTAAAGCATTAACAAGCAATCAAAATAATAAAATTTCTTCCTGCAGTTTAGTTAATAGATGCACTAAAACTAATTTAGTGTTTACATGATGTAATTTTATTGTTACTGTTTAACAATAGATATGACAGGCTGCATTTCCTTTCAAACAATGATAGATCAAGCACGAATGCTAAAAACTTGATTCCCACCAAATGCAGTGCAAATGGACAAAATAAAGTAAACGTAATAACTTCCAGTTTCCTTCATTCAAATGAGAGTACAAAAATTATATCCATAAGGAAATAATGTACTCATAAAATTATAAAAACTAAAAGAGAAATTTTGAAGTGATAAAGAATGGATGTACTGTGCAGATTGTTTAGTAGTATTGAAATCATTCTTTCCACAGCAAATGTGATGCTTCCAATTTGCTGGCTCAAAGTCTTCCCTGATCCAAAGATGTAGTCAAAGTGACACAGTTTGTTTAGTAGTATTGAAATCATGAATGCTTAAACTTCTTGTGATCTAATGGCTTCTGTTATAACTACAGCAGCAACTGCTTGACCTTCAAATCTTTCATGGATGATTCTTTGAGTGACATCAGAGGAGGGTGTAAAATGTCACTTTTTCTTAGAAAGTTGCAACAGAAAAACTTGAACATCCATAAAATTCATTTTAAAAACAAAAACACAGATGAACATCACTTTTTTTCTTTTCTTTTTTACATAGGTTTCATAGGAGATGCAAGAAACATTTTTGGGTAGAAAAGCATGCACAATAGATAACATGGGGCAAGCAGGGCCTCAAAATACTCCCATAGGGTGTGTTGGATATTCCAGAAGGTATGTTGGACATTCACATATTATTTCACGATGCCCTAATGTTATACACTAAAAAAGAAAAAGATTTTCTACAGTCTATTTGAAGGCCATGACCATATGGCTAGGATCATTGAATCTGTGCATACTTCCAGAAATCATTAATCCACATTGGGGAAAGTACATGGATGTTACCAATTAAAACATAATGCTGCCAAATGTGTTACCCCAAAGATAGCTATACCATCTTCCAGCACTCTTGAGTTATCTCCCTCTTTAAAAAATATATCAATGAAGAGAAAGCATAAATTAAAAAGACTCTCCTTGTTAAAAAATATCAATGGTGAGAAAGCATATAAATAAATAAATAAATAAAAGTCAGATTTTTTTTTCAATTCATAACAAACCTAATCTGTGCTTTTTCTATACATTCACAACCTTGTAAATCACATTAAGTTGAAGATTTCTTCTACTGAAGTAAAAAAAAAAAAAAAAAAAAACCAGGGCCGGATTTTTTCAATCCCCCTCAATCTGAATACAACTTCAAAATCATCTCAAGATGCTCTAAATCTCTGAAATAAAAAATAAAAAATAAAAATAAAAATTTATTTAAATAAAGGAAAATAAAAAAATATATTTTTTCAAATCCTCCTCAATCTGAATATGGCTTCAAATCATCTCGAGAAACTCCAAAAATCCAAAATAAACTTCCTGAACTGTAATGGAAATAAATAAATTTTGAAAATATCAGTTTTTTAACAAAAACTGAAAGGAGATAGAATTTCATAAATGTTATGAAACAATCTCGACATTAAAATGAAGCTCCAAAAACCCTCAAAATTCGTTGGATAGCAAATGCGAATCAAGAAATGCTACAAACATAATGGTGTTTGATGAAACCCTAACCTTAAAATGAATGAGGATGAGATTAAAAGGTCTGCCCTAAATTGATAAAATGGGGAATGAGGAATTAGTAGAAACCTTATCCGATGCGCGCGTGAGAACCGAACAGGTTTGCCATTGTAAGCATGAGCTCGTTGAGATCCGTGAATCTAAAGGGGAGCCCTCTCCTCCAACATTTAAATTGAGAGAGAGGCTGTCAATTTTTGGATAGAGAGGGAGGACATTGTGTTTCTTCATGGCTGATGCATTGTATAGAGAGGGAGGACAATGAGAGAGATGGAGCAGAGATTGAGAGGGAGAGTAAGGATTTGGGGAAGAAGAGATAAAGGAATGGAGAGATTAGAGAACGAGAGAAGAGAGAGAGAGAGAGAGAGAGAGAGAGAGAGAGAGAGAGAGAGAGAGAGAGAGAGAGAGAGAGAGAGAGAACCCTCTTTGGGCGCGACTCTATTTTGAGCGCGTGCCCAAATTTGGGTGTCATCTCATGAATGGACCGTGGATGGTCTTGATAGAGGCTTTATGGGGCCTACCATGATGTATTTGGTTTATCCATTTGGACTAATAATTTTATTAAATTATTTTAGTTTATGATCTTAAATTTAAGGTTAATTGAAGGCGTAAGTGGACACACAATAAGAAAAAAAATGTGATTTAATATCCATATTTCCTACCTTGTGGTCCACTTGAGCCTTTGATCTAGCTAATTTTTTATTTCATGATCTGAATTAATATTTTTAAATATATAGATGGCTTAGATAAAACATATATATATTTTTAGGCCCTATAGAGCCTCTTACAACACCATTAATTATTAATGGTGTATCAAATTTTTAGCTACGGATTAAAACCGTAGCAATAGTAGCTAAGGTTTCTATCCGTAGTAAAAAACTAACATGGTCTGTATTCTTTGCCCCTTTTTTTTTGGTAGTGTAAACATTTAGTTAGAGGTGAACCAGTAAAACCTTCGATTTGAGGTGAATTGTGTAAAACCTTGGGTTTAAGGTGAACCGAGTGAAACCTCCGTTAGGGTCTTAGGGAAGATCCTTGGCCAGTGTACCTAAATGTGGGTGTGTTGTGTTGACCCTTGCTCATGAGAGCATAAACAGTCAGCCTCAGTGTAGGTTGTAAAGGTTAAAGGTAAACTTGATTTAAAACCTTAAGTTAGAAGGGAACCATGGGAAACCTCCTTAGTGAAATTTGGTACACTCAAGGGTTGAGTACAGTTACCAGGAGTGGAGTAGATGAGTCGTCAAACCACTATAAAAATGACTGTGTTTGCGATTATTATTCTCTTGTACATGTGATTTGCTTCATTACTTTCATACCTGTATATCTGAGATCACATCTTACACACACACAGTCATATCCATCATAAACTAGGTTACATATAGTTATTTCTTGAATAGTTTGTAATTGAATTTTCTACCAGGCTTGGAAGCCAGTAGAGTTACATTTGAGTAATCCTGATGACTGCATATTCATAGGATTAGTATAATAGGATTTTTAAATACATTATAAAAACTTTAAAAAGTCATATTCACCCCCCTTTAGGACATATTGGCATATTCTAACTTCAACTCAAGCGATCTTCATCGCTATTTCACAGTGGCCCTAAAAAGCTCATATAAGCTATCATATGTATACCCATGCGGGCAGTGGATGGAGCTAATGACTAAAGCCTAAGTGGCCAAAAAGTCAGCAGAGATATGATGCTCCAAGGTGGAGAAGATATTCGACACCATGAGATGTACGACCCAGCAGCGAGTCCCCTTAGCTGTATTTCTTCTTCAGGGTGAGGCTCAGTATTGGTGGGCATCTGTCACCCGATCAATAGCACATTAGAGTTCTTTGAGTGGACTTGGGAGGACTTTGTAGACTGTTTTGACCGAAAGTTCTTTTTCGAGCATGTGCGACAGCAGCGCACATTAGAGTTTGAGACTCTGGCCCAGGGGGACATGACTGTGTCCCAGTATGAGGCACGTTTTGTCATACTATCAAGATTCGCGATGTATCTTGTTGATGATGAGGGGCGAAAAGCTAGCCGTTTTGAGAGCGGTTTGCTTCCTACCCTCAGGAGCTGTGTGATTGGACACATGCTTCTGACATTGAGTAAATTGTGGAGAGGGCCCATATCTATGAGTCAAATTGGGCCAGTTTACAGAGAGCCTGTGACCAGAGGGGTGATTAGAAGAGGAAGGCGTCCTCTGATAGTTCCCACCAGCAGCATCATCTACAACACCGACGCACGACCCGCCCGACATTTCGAGCACTAGTGGTAACCCCAACACCACCTCTGGGACCATTCCTAGGTACTTGCTTTGGATGCGGCAGGACAGCACATCGTAGGCATGAGTGTCCCCATTCGTAACAGTAACTACCGAGGGCACCGCATCCACCTCCTTGATAGCCACCATAGCAACAGCAGCGACCGTAGCACCAGCCTTCGGGGCCTCCCCCTCAGCAGTAGAGGTAGCAGGTCAGGCCACCACTGTGACAGCAGCAGCATCAGAGGCCTCAAAGGGGACCTACACCTCCCCAGCAAGCCCAGGGCAGATTTTATGCCACCCAGCAAAACTCTCAGTCATCAGGAGGGGTCGTCGAGGGTACTCTCCTTGTTTCTGCATACATTGCATGTGTATTGTTTGATTTTGGTGGTCGATGATTTCTGCCGATCTACTGGTTTGTCAATGGAGTCTGCCCGTGAGGGTTTGTCAGTATCAACGCCCTTGGGGAAGACTGTAGTATTAGACCGAGTTTACTCGTCTTGCCCCGTTCTGATTGGGAATATCTTCTTGCTTGCCAACCTATTCGTATTGTCGATGTCCAAGTTTAATGTCATTCTGGGCATAGATTGGCTCACCAAGTACCACGCCATATTATACTTCTCTACGAGGACACTCACATTCTGTATACCCGGCATGCCAGAGTTTCAGTTTGTTGTCGAGCCCAGAGGAGAGCAGCTTTCATCCTTATTGCCATGTGCTATTGAGGAGTCAGTTGCTTTGAGTATCGATCAAGTGTCGGTCGTTTGTGGTTTTCTAGATGTGTTCCAGGAGATTCTGGGGTTACCACCTCGTTAGTACACCAAGTTTTAGATTGATCTTGTGCCTAGTACTGCGCCTATTTTGAAGGCCTTGTATCATATGACACCGTTAGAGTTATGGGAACTGTAGAAGCAGTTGGACGAGTTGCACGAGCTCGGCTTCATTCATCCAAGCAGTTCGCCATGGGGAGCACCGGTACTCTTAGTGAAGAAGAAGGATGGTTTGTTGAGGCTTTGCATAAATTATCACGAGCTCAACAAGGTCACGATCAAGAACAAGTACCCGCTTCCGAGGATCGATGACTTGTTTGATCAGTTGTAGGAGGTACAGTTCTTTTTGAAGATAGACTTGCAGTTTAGTTATCATCAAGTTCGGTCCAAGATGAGGATATCCCATAGACAGCCTTCAGGACACGCTACAGTCATTTTGAGTTTCAGGTCATGTCCTTCAGACTAACCAATGCACCCGCAGTATTCATACAGTTGATGAACGAAGTCTTCCGTCCGTATCTCGACCAATTTGTTGTGGTGTTCATCGACGACATTCTAATATACTCGAGGACCCATGAGGAGCATGAGCGGCATTTAGAGATTACCTTACAGACCCTCTATGTACACAAGCTTTACATGAAGCTAGAGAAGTGTGAGTTTTGATAGGAGGAGGTGAAGTTCCTCGATCATTTAGTGACGAGGCAGGGTGTCACAGTTGACCCTTCGAAGATTGATGTCGTGCATCAGTGGGACCAGCCCACGAACGCATCTGAGATTTACAATTTCCTTAGTTTGACGGGCTACTATTGATGTTTCATTGAGGGATTCTCTCATATTGCAGCCCCGTTGACCAAGTTAACCCGGAAGGGTGGCGAGTTTGTTTAGAGTGATACTTGTGAGCAGGAATTTATGGAGCTGAAGGACTGCCTCATGTCTGTTCCTGTCCTCACTCTTCCCTCTGGGAGTGATGGATTTGTTGTATTTACCGATGCCTCGCGAGTTGGTTTGGGTGCTGTCCTGATGCAGCACGGGATGCCAGTAGCTTATGCGTCTTGCTAGCTTAAGGTCCATGAGCTAAACTACCCCATGCATGATTTGGAGCTGGCAGCAGTTGTCTTCGCACTGAAGGTGTGGGGGCACTATCTTTATGGGGTGAGGTTTGAGCTCTTCTCCAACCACAAGAGCTTAAAGTATCTGTTCTCTTAGTCTGAGCTGAACATGAGGCAGAGGCGTTGGATGAAACTCTTGAAGGACTATGATTTTGATCTCCAGTACCACCCGGGTAAGGCAAACATGGTGGTGGATGCCCTAAGTCTTCAGCCACGGGGCCTGGTGGCACACATGATGATTCAGAAGTGGAGGATGCTTGAGGATGTGTCTACATTTGACTTTGAGATCGGCTTGTAGTTTTCTATTGTGCAGTTATCGAGCCTGTCGATTCAACCCTCTCTTGTCACAAGGGTGATCAAGGCACAGTAGGTAGATGAGTCATTATAGGATTACCGAGTAGAGATAGCATCTGAGAGTCAGAAAGATTAGCAGATTGGTGCTGATGGTGGACTTCATTTCAGAGGTCGATTATGTATCTCGAATATTCCTGAGTTGTGTTAAGAACTTATGACCGAGGCACATCAATTGCGGTTCTCTATCCACCCTGGCTCGATGAATATGTATCGTGATATGAGGTGTTAGTATTTTTGGGCAGGGATGAAGTGCCAGATGGCCAGTTTTATGGCCAAGTGTGACACGTGCCAGCATGTCAAGGCCAATCATCAGAGACCCACTAGTATATTGCAGCTGTTGAGCACCCGGATGTGAAAATGGGAGCACATATCTACCGATTTTGTCATGGGTTGACCAAGGAGTCAGTGCGGTCATGACGCTATTTGGGTTATCGTGGACTGTTTGACGAAGTCAGCACATTTTTTTACGATTTGTGAGACTTGGCATACGGACTGGCTCACCAAGATGTTTGTTGATGAGATCATGAGACTACACGGTGTTCCTGTCTCGATCATTTTAGACCAAGACCCAAGGTTCACGTCTCAGTTTTGGAGGAGCTTTCAGAGAGCAATGGACACTAATTTATAGTTCAGCACCGCGTATCATCTGCAGAACAATGGGCAGACCGAAAGGGTCAACTAGATCCTTGAGGATATGCTTCGAGCCTACGTGATTGATTTCTCAGGTAGTTGGGATGAGCACCTACAATTGGCTGAGTTCGCACACAACAACAGCTATCAGGCTACCATTGACATGACTCTTTTTTGAGGCATTGTATGACAAACCGTGCAGATCTCTGAGTTATTAGACCGAGGTTGGAGAGCGGCCTCTCCTAGGTCCTGATCTTGTGCAGCAAATGTCAGAGGCTATAGACATCATTAGGCAGAGGATGAGCATAGTTCAGAGCTGGCAGAAGAGTTTTGCTGATTGTTGGCGTCGTCCCTTAGAATTTGTCGTTGGGGACCATGTGTATCTCAAGGTCTCACCCATGAAGGGTGTGGTTCGTTTTGGAGCGAAGGGCAAGCTTGCCCCGAGATTCATAGGACCTTTCGAGATCACCAGGCATGTTGGCGCCGTGGCCTACCGGCTTGCCTTACCATCTCAGTTGTCTGGCATCCACAACATTTTTCACGTTTCTATTTTGAGAAAGTGTGGGTCAGACATTGTGCCTGTTATTAATTGGCAGCCGTTGGAGGTTTGTGAGGACGCTTCTTACATTGAACAGCTAGTTCGTATCCTCGATCGGAAGGAGCAGGTCCTTCGGACCAAGGTCATTCCCTTGGTGAAGGTACAATGGGGCCATCATAGTGTGGATGAAGTGTCTTGGGAGCGCAAGGAGGAGATTCGAGAGCGTTATCCCCATCTTTTTGATGTTTGATTATATGTTTGTTCACTCCCCAAGTGCAGGGTTGTGATGTAGTAATAACTCGGTAAGACCGAGGTCGAATCCCAAGGGACTGAAACTTGTACGTTATCTAAAATTAAATAGAACTAGAACTAGGCTAAGATGAATTCTAAATCAATTAGCAATGGTGGAATACTTGTAGAATAATTAATCTAAATCTTAGAAAAAAAAAATCAGAGATAGGAACTAGGGATTCAGAGGATCCACTTGTAGAGATCAGGGAGAATTTATGCTTGCATCAAAAATCAGAGAAATTACTGAACTGCCGTTGATCTAGTTTTCAAAGAGATGAAAGGAAGATAAATTAGAATGGATTCCATCACCAAACCATGCCCATAGACTATGGCAAACAACAGAATTAAACTAATTACCAACCAATCATATGTATGAAGGTTAAGAAGGGTACCGTCATCCAACCATGCCCAGGAGACTATGGTGAACAACGGGACGTCCTAACGTCATAAACATAAAAGGGATAAGAAAATATTCAAAGCATTGCAGACCCATTGTAATTTCAGTCACAACAGACCATTAAAGACCAAAAATATTTCCATTAAAATCAAACTAAAACCAACTTCAATTCAAAAATTAAAATTAAATTAAAAGCATATAATCTCTCATCTCACTACAAGCTTCACCTCCTAGCCCTAGCTAGGAGGATTTAGCCTGCCATGGATGGGCTCAATCCAAATAAATAAAGAGAAAAAGAAAAGGAAAAGAAAAGGGAAAGAAAAAACCAAGCTCCTCTCTCTCTCCTCTGCCCACGTTGAAACCCAAGCTCGAGCCCTCTGTTCTTCCTCCCAAGACCTTGAATGAATGCTCCCCACGTCCAAAAACCTCTTTTTATAGCTGCTGGAAGGCTGGAGTCAGTGACAGAGTTGTAGCAGGACACGGAGTGCAATTTTCGCAGCCAAGTTCGGTACCATGAAACACGCCACTTTTCTCGCTCAAATTCCAAAGAAACACCATCCCTTAGTACTTTCTTGGGTCCTCTACATGATAGACGGTTCAGATCTGCCATATGATCAAAGATGGTGGGCCAAAACTGTCCGAAAAAGTCAGTTTTCGCGGATGTGCGAAACCTTTCGCACTATTTCGCTGTTGTTGTCGGTGGGCCCCACAGAAGCATTTTCTGGAAAATCCACCCCGTCCATTGGATTCAGAACAAAATTTCAGTCAAGAATGGGTGGTTTTGAACGTCCATTGACGTGGCCCAGAGAAGAAATCACAGAAGAATCAGTTTTGAACGTTACCGAGCAGCCCTTTTGTGGCCTCTGTATCTCACACGTGTGCACGCATGGGTGAAAAGTGATAACATGGTTTTGTAGTGCTCGAAGCCCTCTACACAGTGGACGGTTCAGATCGAGCTTATGGAGCACGTGTGGGGCCCACAGATGATCGCAAAAACGGCCAGCGGCCGTGCGTCCGCTGCACCTTACGCAGAGAGGGAGAGAGAGACGGGTCAGCGCTTGCGCTGACCCGTTGGTTGGTCCGGTGCGGCTCGCGTGTGCGTGCACTGAATGCACGCACACCCTCATGTGGGGTCCACTGTGATGTTCACGAGAAATCCGTGCCGTCCATCCTGTTTCCAATCGTATTTAAACCGTAGAGACAAATTTTGAAGCATATCCAGATAGCATGTGGGCCCCAAATCATGATTTTACGGGCTGATATGTCAGTTGGGACACTTTCTGAGATCTTCAATGGCTGAAATTTTATATGTACGGTTAATTTATGGTCCTCAGGCAACGTATGAAGTTTCGAGCCGAACGAATGGTGGGAACCTCGTGATCTTGCATTCTGGACGTCCTTCAGGCCACTTGAGCTTCAATTTCTAACTTTTCTCGGATTTCTGACCGTGTATATTTGTCAATCTTGGTCTCCTGGAGTGTGTCCCTTGCCTTTGGCATCATCAGATCGTTAAATCTCAACTTTTAACGTCCTTTTTCCATCCATGCTCATAAAATCACTTTGCCACACAAGAATGAGAAAACGAGCCATTAGACAGCATTATATTCGTAAATCTAGACAATATCTGGGGTCTAATATGCAATATTTGACCCTCAACACAACCCCCAACCAGCATTTTGCTAGTCCCGAGCAAAGTATGCGAAAAATAAGTTGAGAATTATAGGAGAACTTTTTATGAAATCGAGTGAGATTTTGAACAAAATACGAGAAATTTAATATTCATGAATGTTAGAAATTGTATTCTCTTGAGCTCAAGCGCACCGTAGACTTCATAATCAAGTGTAAAGTATTAATCCATCAATTAGAAAAATTTTAAACATTGAGATCCATAGATGTATAGTGTAATCTCAGCTAATCACATTAAGATTGAATTTGTTATTTCAGGATCTCATTGGTAACCAGCAAGAGAATTCATGATAACCAAACTTGCCTCATAAATTTCATCTTTTGATCTTTTCAACTTTTTATTTTTCCATTAATAGTCATGCCAAAAAGAGGAATCAAATCCTTACCAATAGGGAGCAAACCTATGGCAAAAGACCAATTACCTAATAAATTTTTTTTTTGAATGTTTAACCTTGGGGAATCAAACCTTCACCTGTAGGGAGCAAACCCATGGTGAAGATTAATTGCCCAACCTGTTCAATTTTTATACCCCGATGGCAAGATATTTCAGGCTGGTTCCTTTCATGCTTAGTGATTACCAAGTTAATCCTTCGATATGGAATTGAAATCTTAATGTGTAAGCAAGACGTGTCCTGAAATCATGATTCAATCAATGTTTACAACTTCTAATCATGGATTAATAATTCACTTAACTATGAAATCTAACAGATACGGAATCCAAGAGTCATAAATCCACCATTATGTACCTTGAAAATCTAAATTAGGGATATCTGTCAAAATCACTTCGAATTTGTTGAAATTTTCAGAAATTTTTTTTAAAGAAGAAGAAAAAAGAAAAAAAAAAAATTCACAATTTTTTCTCAAGACCAAGAAGATACTGATTAGGAAACCTAATCTCCCACCCCCAACCTAAAATCTACATTGTCCTCAATGTAAAAGATATGGGCATGCAATGCACATGGGACAAAGAAAGTAAAGTGATGGGAAGATAATACCTGGATAACGTATCGAGAGAGATTTTTCAAGAGATCACTGGGAGAGAGCAGGTTAGCATGAGAGAGAAAGCAGAACAAAAATAACAAAAATAAAATCCTACTTATACCACTTTCACAGGTGCTCTCGATTGCATTTAGCGTATGCAACAAGCCTTTAAACCCCTAGGTTACCCCTAGCGGACGAGTTGTAGTCTCGTGAGGGTTTGCAGTAATGTTACCCACAAACATATAACTAACTAACCTATGAAAGCGACTATCCTAAACCTATGAAAGCGATAAACCTACCTATACCTCCATCAGACTAGGAGATCAGTCCTGGTAAACAGGAGCAATCAGAGGCATGGACATGTCCTCTGAATCAAATGTCTCAACAAATGGCTTTAATCGATGTCCATTAACTTTAAACTCCTTGCTATTGTCGGGATCTCTTATCTCGACGGCCCCATGAGGATAAGCAGTAACAACAATGTAAGGGCCGGTCCAACGAGATCGAAGCTTACCCGGAAAGATATGTAGTCGAGAGTCATACAAGAGGACTTTCTGACCTGGCGTGAATGATTTCCGTAGAATATGTTGATCATGAAACGCCTTCATCCTGTCCTTGTAAATTCTCGAGTTTTCGTACGCATCGTTTCGGATTTCTTCAAGTTCATTTAACTGAAGTTTGCGTAGCGAGCCAGCGTTGTCCAGATTGAAATTCAGATTTTTGATCGCCCAGTATGCTTTATGTTCCAATTCCACCGGCAAGTGACAGGCTTTCCCATAGACAAGTCTAAAGGGAGATGTTCCAATAGGAGTTTTGAAAGCAGTACGGTACGCCCATAAGGCATCGGTCAATCGGATTGACCAGTCCTTACGATCAGGGTTAACCGTTTTCTCTAGGATATGTTTGATCTCTCTATTGGAAATCTCAGCTTGTCCACTTGTTTGTGGATGGTATGGGGTGCTCACCTTATGCGAGATACCGTATTTTTTCATTAAACTCTCGAATGGTCTATTGCAGAAGTGTGAGCCCCCGTCACTAATGATGGCTCGAGGTGTTCCGAACCGCGACAGGATATTTTCTTTCAAAAATTTAATGACCGTGCGATGGTCATTTTTGCGGCACGGAATTGCTTCGACCCATTTAGTGACATAGTCTACGGCGAGCAAAATATACAGATTTCCAAAAGATTGGGGGAATGGTCCCATGAAATCAATGCCCCAACAATCAAATGCTTCTATAATAAGGATGGGATTCAAAGGCATCATATTTCGACGGGACAATGCTCCCAATTTTTGACAACGCTCACAAGCTTTGAAAAACTCATGAGTGTCCCTGAACATAGTGGGCCAGTAAAAGCCACACTGTAGAATCTTGGCCGTGGTCTTTTTAGCAGAAAAGTGACCACCACAGGCCTGTGAGTGACAGAAGGAGATGACACTCTGATGCTCATCGTCTGGTACACATCTCCTTAAGATTTGGTCTGGGCAATATTTAAACAAATATGGATCATTTCAGAAAAAGTTACGCACCTTGGTAAAGAATTTCTTCTTATCTTGTGACGTCCAGTGTGTCGGTATGGCACCTGTAGCAAGATAATTAGCAATATCAGCGAACCAAGGTGAATGGGAGACTCTAAACAGTTGTTCATCAGGGAACATGTCATTGATATGAGTCGCCTCAAGGGAATCAGAGGTATTAAGGTGAGAAAGATGATCGGCCACTACGTTCTCTACTCCCTTTTTATCTTTAATTTCCAAATCAAATTCTTGGAGTAGAAGTATCCATCGTATCAGGCGGGGCTTAGAATCATTCTTAGAAAGAAGATACTTAAGTGCCGCGTGATCTGTATAGATGATGATCTTGGATCCGATCAGGTAGGACCTAAATTTGTCCAAAGCGAACACTACGGCTAAGAGTTCCTTTTCCGTAGTCGAGTAGTTCACTTGGGCAGGATTTAGAGTCCTACTTGCGTAGTGAATAACGTAAGGCCACTTATCTTTTCTCTGGCCTAGAACCGCTCCAAGAGCATAATTAGAGGCGTCGCACATAAGTTCAAAAGGAAGACCCAGTCGGGTGGCTGCATGATAGGTGCAGTGGTTAACATGCCCTTAAGCTTAGTGAAAGCTTCTTGGCACTGCTCAGTCCACTCGTATGGTGTATCCTTTTGAAGAAGATTACATAAAGGACGAGAGAGGAGACTAAAGTCCTTTATGAATCGTCTGTAAAAGCCTGCGTGTCCTAAGAAGGATCGCACGTCCCTGATATTCTTGGGTGGAGGTAGGTTAGAGATAAGATCAATTTTTGCCTTATCTACCTCGATTCCTTTGGACGAGATGATATGCCCAAGGACAATTCCCTTTTGAACCATAAAATGGCACTTCTCCCAGTTAAGTACCAAATTTTTTTCTTCACATCTTTTCAGCACACATTTAAGACTTGCTAAGCATTAGCTGAAAGATGAACCGAAAACAGAGAAATCGTCCATGAAGACCTCTAGATATTTCCCCACCATGTCAGAAAAGATACTCGTCATGCATCGCTGAAAGGTGGCAGGGGCATTACATAACCCGAATGGCATCCTTCTGTAAGCAAAGGTGCCATAGGGACATGTAAATGTGGTCTTTTCCTGATCCTCAGGGGCGATTTCAATCTGATTATAACCTGAATACCCGTCAAGAAAACAATAATAGAAATGACCAGCTAGCCTTTCCAGGATTTGATCAATGAAGGGCAAAGGAAAGTGGTCTTTCTTTGTGACGGTATTCAGCTTTCTGTAATCAATGCACATTCTCCAACCAGTAGTAACTCTGCTTGGCACGAGTTCATTATTGGCATTGGCTACGATGGTGATCCCGGACTTCTTAGGAACCACCTGAGTTGGACTCACCCATTGACTATCGGATATAGGGTATATGATCCCCACTTCCAATAGTTTGAGAACCTCGGCCTTAACCACTTCCTTCATGTTTGGATTTAGTCTACGTTGTGATTGACGAACAGCCTTTGCATTGTCCTCAAGATATATACGGTGAGTAAAAATCGATGGGTTAATTCCCTTGAGGTCCGCTATCGTCCATCCAAGAGCTCCCTTATGCTCAATGAGAGTAGATATCAGTATACTCTCCTGTTCTTTCTCCAGGTGGGCAGAGATCACCACCGGATATGTCTCATCTTGACCTAAATAGACATATTTTAAATCAGAGGGCAAAGGTTTTAGGTCAAGCTTCGGTGGCTTGAGGTTAGACGGTAGAGGCACTACATAAGTTTGGGGCAATTCTTCAATGTGTGGCCTCCACCGGTTAACTTCAAGTACCGGTGCAGTATCAAGCATGGCACACGTCTCCCTAATTATATCATTATCAAGATCATGAGAGTGGGCCAGGCACGTCTCTAGAGGATCAGAGGATAAGGTGAGAGATGTTCTATCTTCCACAAAAGAATCAATCATGTTAACATCGTGGAAATCGTCATCATCCTCTGAGTTGCTGCCGTTATTGAAAAGGATATTCGATTCCAATGTCAAATTTTCAAAGGACATAGTCATGACACCATTCCTGCAATTGATAATTACATTTGAAGTAGACAGGAATGGGCGACCAAGAATGACGGGAATCTGAGTGCTCGTGTCGTTGATGGGTTCGGTGTCCAAGATGATAAAATCAACAGGGTAGTAGAATCTATCCACCTGGACCAACACATCCTCGATGATCCCTCTTGGTATACGAACAGAACGATCAGCAAGTTGTTGTATGGTTCGAGTGGGTTTTAATTCACCCAACCCTAACTGTTGGTATACCGAATAGGGAATCAGATTGACGCTCGCTCCTAAGTCAAGAAGTGCGTGATCAATTCGATAGTTCCCGATTACACATGATATGGTTGGGCAACCGGGATCTTTGAATTTTTGCGGCACATCTTGTTTTAGGACGACACTCACTTTCTCAGTCAAGGAGATTTTCTTTTGAACACTTTTCCGTCGTTTGGTAGTACATAAGTCCTTTAGAAATTTAGCATATAAAGGAATCTGTTTTACAACATCAAGCAGAGGAATATTGACTTTTACTTGTTTCAACACCTCTAGGATATCCTGAGAGTTAGAGAGACGTTTTGGTTCAACCAACCATTAGGGAAACGGAGCAACTGGCTTCTCTAGAGGTTCCGGTTTAAATTTTTGTGGGGCGCCACTAGATCCATCATTGTTGTCCTCTTCTGGTTCTTGAGGCTTTTCGGGCCTAACCGGAAGGGTTTTATCAATAACATCCCCACTCCTAAGAGTGGTGATGGATTTAGCGTGCCCCATTTGATTTGAAGAGCTGGGATCACCTGTCTCGTATTGCGGTTTCGGATTAGGGAGTGATTGTGCAGGGAGCATCCCTTTTTCCATAGCCGTCATACGTGAATCTATTTTTTACATAAAATCTGAAATTCCTTGCATTGTCCGAGCCAGCTCTTGTATGGAGAATTGAACCGATTCTTCTTGAGGTTTCCCCTGATTTGGATTTTGATTGAAGAAACCTTGAGGGGTAGCAGTTTGTCCGTTCCTCTAACTAAAATTTGGATGATTTTTCCAGCCAGGATTGTATGTATTAGAGGGTGGTCCATTGAAAGGTCTTTGATAGTTATTTACGGCATTAGATTGTTCATTCAATACTTCTCGAAAGGCAGGTATTGAAGGATAATTTTCAGTAGTATGAATGTTGCAATCACAGATGCCGCAAACACTTTCATTAACCTTTTCCTTCCTTCCTTCCATGGCCTCAAATTTTCTGGTGAGATTGGACACCTTAGCGTTAAGATCATTATCCTCTTTCAGGAGATATATTCCTCCTTTTTCCCTTGAATGAGTCGGCCTAGACGTGGTGTTCGTTCTTGGGTAATAGTCCCATGATTGTGTTTTTTCCGCGAGACTATCGAGGTAATCCCATACCTCGTCGACATTTTTATTTATGAATTCTCCGTTACACATTGTCTCGACCATTTGGCTCATGGAAGATGTTAGCCCATCATAGAAAAAATTTGTAATGCGCCATATTTCAATTCCATGTTGTGGGCATGCATTAACTAGATCCTTGAACCTTTCCCAACATTGGAAGAATGTTTCATCTTCCTTTTGGGCAAAGTTCATGATTGCTCTCCTGAGGGTAATTGTCTTATGATGTGGGAAAATTTTCTTTATAAATTCCCTCTGCATATCATTCCATGTGCCAATGGATCTAGGACACAATGAATGTAACCACGTCTTGGCTTTTTCTTTCAAGGAGAATGAAAAGAGTTTCAGCCTAATAGTATCCTCAGATACAGTAGGAAAGTATAAGGTGCCTATGATTTCATCGAACTCTTTCAGATGCAAATATGGTTCTTCAGACTCAAGCCCATGGAACTTAGGAAGGAGTTGGATAACCCCTGGCTTGATGTCCATATGTCCTGTATTCTCTGAAAAAATCATGCATGAGGGCGTACTCACCCCCGTCGGTTGTAAATAATCTCGTAAAGTACGAGGGGGGGGTACCTGATGCACCTCATTCTCATCATGTACTTCCTCAACCCCTGGTTGGGGTAATGCTTGAGGTTGATTTTCAGCCATAACGTCTTCTAACTCAGGAGAATTCAAGTGGTGTCTAGTCCTGCGATGGACAGTCAACCCCTCAACTAATCCTCCTTCAGTCACGAGACGTCGAGTGTTGTCGCGTGCCCAATGGGGCATAAAACACACTCAGCCCTCAAATTCTAATTTAAACCTAAAAAAGAAAATAAAAATCTAGGAAAAGGGAGGGTTGGAGAGAAGTTACCAAATCGGAGTTCCTAAGTTAAAAACCTGCAAAACAAACCAAAATAAGTTAGTTTCTAAGAATAGGAAGTCCTAATTAAAAGTAAACTAATTTTTAGAGAAAATAAGAATTTCCAAAGAAAGGGAAATTAGAAAGAGCTTACTAGATTAGAAGTTTTCTACAAAATAGAAAAATTAAGTTAGTTCTAAAAATCAGATAGAAGGAAGAATAGCAAATTTCTAAAGTTAGGAAAAATTTCTAATAAGGAAAATAACTAAGCTTCTAAACCTAGAATTAAAAATTTCTAAAAAGAAAATCTAATCCTAAAACTAATTAATTTCAGAAAAATGTAGCCGACAGTCCCCGGCAACGGCGCCAAAAACTTGTTCACTCCCCAAGTGCAGGGTTGTGATGTAGTAATAACTCGGTAAGACCGAGGTCGAATCCCAAGGGACTGAAACTTGTACGTTATCTAAAATTAAATAGAACTAGAACTAGGCTAAGATGAATTCTAAATCAATTAGCAATGGTGGAATACTTGTAGAATAATTAATCTAAATCTTAGAAAAAAAATCAGAGATAGGAACTAGGGATTCAGAGGATCCACTTGTAGAGATCAGGGAGAATTTATGCTTGCATCAAAAATCAGAGAAATTACTGAACTGCCGTTGATCTAGTTTTCAAAGAGATGAAAGGAAGATAAATTAGAATGGATTCCATCACCAAACCATGCCCATAGACTATGGCAAACAACAGAATTAAACTAATTACCAACCAATCATATGTATGAAGGTTAAGAAGGGTACCGTCATCCAACCATGCCCAGGAGACTATGGTGAACAACGGGACGTCCTAACGTCATAAACAAAAAAGGGATAAGAAAATATTCAAAGCATTGCAGACCCATTGTAATTTCAGTCACAACAGACCATTAAAGACCAAAAATATTTCCATTAAAATCAAACTAAAACCAACTTCAATTCAAAAATTAAAATTAAATTAAAAGCATATAATCTCTCATCTCACTACAAGCTTCACCTCCTAGCCCTAGCTAGGAGGATTTATCCTGCCATGGATGGGCTCAATCCAAATAAATAAAGAGAAAAAGAAAAGGAAAAGAAAAGGGAAAGAAAAAACCAAGCTCCCCTCTCTCTCCTCTGCCCACGTTGAAACCCAAGCTCGAGCCCTTTGTTCTTCCTCCCAAGACCTTGAATGAATGCTCCCCACGTCCAAAAACCTCTTTTTATAACTGCTGGAAGGCTGGAGTCAGTGACAGAGTTGTAGCAGGACACGGAGTGCAATTTTCGCAGCCAAGTTCGGTACCATGAAACACGCCACTTTCCTCGCTCAAATTCTAAAGAAACACCGTCCCTTAGTACTTTCTTGGGTCCTCTACATGATAGACGGTTCAGATCTGCCATATGATCAAAGATGGTGGGCCAAAACTGTCCGGAAAAGTCAGTTTTCGCGAATGTGCGAAACCTTTCGCACCATTTCGCTGTTGTTGTCGGTGGGCCCCACAGAAACATTTTCTGGAAAATCCACCCTGTCCATTGGATTCAGAACGAAATTTCAGTCAAGAATGGGTGGTTTTGAACGTCCATTGACGTGGCCCAGAGAAGAAATCACAGAAGAATCAGTTTTGAACGTTACCGAGCAGCCCTTTTGTGGCCTCTGTATCTCACACGTGTGCACGCATGGGTGAAAAGTGATAACATGGTTTTATAGTGCTCGAAGCCCTCTACACAGTGGACGGTTCAGATCGAGCTTATGGAGCACGTGTGGGGCCCACAGATGATCACAAAAATGGCCAGCGGCCGTGCGTTCGCTGCACCTTACGCAGAGAGGGAGAGAGAGACGGGTCAGCGCTTGCGCTGACCCGTTGGTTGGTCCGGTGCGGCTCGCGTGTGCGTGCACTGAATGCACGCACACCCTCATGTGGGGTCCACTGTGATGTTCACGAGAAATTCGTGCCGTCCATCCTATTTCCAATCGTATTTAAACCGTAGAGACAAATTTTGAAGCATATCCAGATAGCATGTGGGCCCCAAATCATGATTTTACGGGCTGATATGTCAGTTGGGGCACTTCCCGAGATCTTCAATGGCTGAAATTTTATATGTACGGTTAATTTATGGTCCTCAGGCGATGTATGAAGTTTCGAGCCGAACGGATGGTGGGAACCTCGTGATCTTGCATTCTGGACGTCCTTCAGGCCACTTGAGCTTCAATTTCTAACTTTTCTCGGATTTCTGACCGTGTATATTTGTCAATCTTGGTCCCCTGGAGTGTGTCCCTTGCCTTTGGCATCATCAGATCGTTAAATCTCAACTTTTAACGTCCTTTTTCCATCCATGCTCATAAAATCACTTTGCCACACAAGAATGAGAAAACGAGCCATTAGACAGCATTATATTCGTAAATCCAGACAATATCTGGGGTCTAATATGTAATATTTGATCCTCAACAATGTTATATTATGTTTTGATTATATATGATGCTATATTTTCTATTCCCTGATAGTTGTGCTTAGTTACAATAGTAGTATAAATTTTAAGGATAAAATTTTTACTAGGTGGGGAAGCTATATGACCCGTATCCTAGTCCGTACTGTTCCGTCCACTCCCGCGATCATTCCAGTCAAATTTCGGCAACCTGTGACCTATAAATGATGTTTGCACGCGATCCTAAGTCATATCCTATATATTTGAGTTGGTTTAATCCGAGACCTGTACCATTGCGACTGCATCATCGCCGCGGTTCCAATGCCATGACTCGTGCACCAATCTGACGCTTAGATCATAAGATGTGGACCGTGCATTATAATGACTATAGACTGCATTTGCAGGACCCACTCATCCCATGTGTCACCAATCCCTAATAATCATGAGGGTGAAGGATGACATCACCCTAGCTATAGCCACCCTACCCCTAGCCTTCTTACAAGCACTTATGGCAAGCCACCCTACCCCTAGCCCTCTTACAAGCATTTATTGCTAGCCACCATCTCTTATAAGTAATTATGGCCTACCTACTCTCTCTCTCTCTCTCTCTCTCTCTCTCTCTCTCTCTCTCTCTCTCTCTCTCTCTCTTTACAACCCTCTGTCCCTCACATTTTTCAAACCCATTTTTTCATACAACACCTCTGTAACACTCCGGATTTTGGCCAATCTGGGATTTGACGTCCTTAGGCAGTGGGTCAACTAAAATACCTGGAAAATCGCTCAGAACCCAATTCCATAGCCAAAGAAATCACTTAGGATTAATTCCTTTAGAAACTAAGCATAAGTTAGCTAGCGCAACGCTAGAGTAGCTGGGAAATAGTCCCTGATCACTTTAAATACGTTTTACAAGACCCAAATCGAGTAGAACCAATGAAGCTATAATACTCTAAAATCTCGGATCAAACTCTAAGCAGGTTTGTTCTCTGGACCACTTTGAAATTTTATATTAGATCTAGACCGCGCGTCGAAAGTCCGATACCTGCTATCTTAGACCGTTAGAACCGCCTAGCTGGACTTGACAATCATTTCGAAAATCAAGTCCAACCGATAATCACAGGCTATTTCATTGAGCCCGGACTGAAGAGAGTGCGAATAGGGACAGATTTGGAATTTTAAATTCAAATCTGGCACACGACTTGACGTGTCAGTATTAAGCATTCTGACCGTCAGAATTCAGCCAAATTACACCCTCGGATCAGGAAAAATTTCTATTTCATATCATGAGATTTGTAGGCCTGATCTACGTGCGGTGACCGCTGAACTGAAACTGGACCGCCACGTGCGATCTGCGAACCCTATCGGACTGAAAACTTGATGTGTGCTAGATCCAGTATGCATGAGCTTAAGTCCGACCGCATTCAGCCAGGGGACCACCAGAAATATCCTTTTGGACCGAAACAGCCCCGATTTGGTTACCCCTCAAGTGAACCTTGTTCCCGAGCCTATTTCGGGCAAGTTTGGGCTTATAAAAGGGGTTGAAACCCTCACTCCTCTCTCCCATCCGAATTTTCAAAAATCCCTAGATTGGGAGAGAGAAAAGGTGAGAGTTTGTGAGAGAAGGTGGGAGAGAATTCCCTGCTGCTTGTGCCACGTGCTGTACGTGCTTAGGCAATGCACTCCGATCACTTTCCCGGCGATTCCTCCGCATTTTCAGGTAAAAAAATACCCTAGAAGTTGCTGATTTGAGGTTCCTTTCGTTTCCTAGCGAAGTAGCTAATAGAACTTGTGTGTTAGGTTCTCTAATCGCCGTAGACGAAGCGTATACGCTCCATTCGAATTTACACATCCATAAGAGACAAGGTGCAGATTTTAGACGTTTTGATTGACTGTTTCCAACGCTTTCAATGTCATTTAATAGTAGATTATCGACGGCAATGCCGTTTGACATGTACAACATGCTGTCCATTTCCTGTTTCGTAAACCGACGGAGAATATGAGATTTAGGGCATTTTAGTCATTTGTAGGAAGTACTGTTTTCATTTATATTTTGCTGATGTGATTGACATGGTTTATTGTCGCATTAGAATGTTAGGAATGCATGCATAATTAGTTTGGCAAAGAGATTCGCCTAAATGCGCACTTCGGGTCTACATACTATATGTAGACTTAAGTGTGTAGTGTAAGTGTTTGTATAAATGTTTGTATTAGTATGTATTGAATTAAATGGTGTTATGAATTAGTTTGAGATTGATTTCTCAATTAATATGCCGGTGTAAATGGTTTCCTACATGTTAGGGATTTGCATGATTTCATTATATGGATGAAATGCATGTACTTGATGATTCGCTTAAGTTGTATGTTATAACATGTGCTTGATGATTTCATTATGATTTA
The DNA here is from genome assembly GCA_037074715.1 of Magnolia kwangsiensis. Taxonomy (NCBI): domain Eukaryota; kingdom Viridiplantae; phylum Streptophyta; class Magnoliopsida; order Magnoliales; family Magnoliaceae; genus Magnolia; species Magnolia kwangsiensis. Next base: position 56,643,812 of record CM073582.1, on the reverse strand, counting down.
GTTTGAGATTGAATTCTCAATTAATATGCTGATGGAAATGATTTCCTATATGTTGGCGATATGCATAATTTCACTATATGTATGAAAGGCATGTGTCAGATGATTTACTTAAGTTGTACGATATAACATGTGTTAACATGCTCACATGATTGCTGATGTGGATTCATATGTGTTTGGGACTATACTTAGTCCAGGCAGTCGGTAACAGAGAAAATTCGTGGCTAGCTGGTATTTTTCACGAACGACGCGTCGATGAACGCGAGTCGTGTTTTGGAGTTGGCGGCAGTGGTTAGGCCACGCGAAGTGTTTTACGTACTTCATGTAGTTCGACTTAAGATGCGATCGCGCTAGTCGAGCCCGTCAAGTAACCCGACTGGCCATTGTATGTTCACCCTACATGAGTCATAACTGCTTGAACCTAGGGTACTGAACTTACCATTGTAAACCCTATTAACCATGGTACCTTGATCCATGAAGACTCATGAGCCGGGCATGGTGGTATGGGACACCGTGTTCGAGCTGTCGGCCTACGCTGGGGCCACAAACCTCCCCGTAGTGACCAGTGAGCACCTAGTCTCGTGAGCAGATTATGGTGGTATGGGACACTATATTCTTGCTGTCGGCCTATACTGATCCGGCGACGAGTCCTTTGTAGTGACCGCGAGCGTCTTCTGAGTCTACGGGAGGCGACGACCCTTCAGTAGCAGTAGAGTACAGTAGGCCTGTATTGATAAGGTGATGGGGGAACGGAGCAACGAGTGCGTGCAACAGCCCTGACAGCCCTTGCAGCGACCTACAAAATATACATCGTATGAGATTACTAGGAGTGACGACCCTAGACAGGATCTGTGTTGGGATTGATATAAGGGAAGTACCTTAGTTTTCCAATCCTGCTGTTTGAATGGACTAATAACAACTCGAAAATCATATCACCATTACATTGCATGTGCATGGAAGATGTGGAGCACTTAAGGGAGTGTGGCATGCCACGGTCGTAAGATGGTGCCGTATGAGGGAGATCGTCGGTGAGGGCATACATCACGTCATGTCATATTGCATTAACAACAGTATTAGGATTGTCTGATTTACTGCTTTACTATTATCGCATGATTGATTTGAGAACATGTAAATCCTTGCTCTATTATTCCACTGAGTTAGCTACTCACTCCCACATTACGGGACGGTGTTCCTGGACACCCACCAGACCCTTTTGTGATTGCAGATGATGGCGCGGCCTGCGAGGCAGAGCCGGACTTGATGATGATGATGATGAGGAGGATCCCTCCTTTATGCGTGTTCTGATCGACGGGATTACAGGGAGGTTGATTAGATGCTTGACACTTGTCATTTTATGTCTTCATAGCACTCATGTATATATTTTCTTTCTATTTTGAGGTATACATGTATATGTTTAACCTGGTAACATGTTCACACTCAAGAGACACACAACAGTTTATATATGTTATACATACTATCACAGACTTTCGCTGGTTAATTTAACTGTCTCTGGAGTATGATATGCTGTTCTGGCGTAATCCCACTCATGTTTCGTACATTAACACAGACAACATTTAATTATACATATCTATGTTGCATAAATAACATTTTGGAACTCAGGAGTTGGGTTTTTACTCGACCCCCCGATTTTTGGGATGTTATAACCTCACACCTAGCCATTCATTCCTCATCTTCCACCATCAAAGTGAGAAACAAGGAGATCGGCTTTCTAACGGACCAAGAAGATTAAATGGTGGGTGCTTCTATAGGCTAGTTTTCATGTTTTTATAATGAGCCAAGTGAGGCCTACCGATCGATGGTATGGATCTCATTTTGGACCCTATATGTGGCCGATGGCCCACCTTAATCCTCATGATCATTCCATGTTGGAGCAATTCTCCATGGATCCCATCATGATATTTATCTTCCTTGCATAAATAGGGTCATCTAGACCATACATTTTGGTAGAGAAAAGATCTCCACCGTTGATTTTGATTAGTGGGCTTATATGTATTGGGACCCACCTTGATATATGTTTTAAATTATGGAAGGGAGGGCCTATAGTGTCGGGGTCCCTTAATCACTCGATCTCTTTCTTTCTCTCTCCCTTTTCTTTTGATTTTGGGCCCCTTGATGTATGCATTTTATCCAAGTCATCCACCTTTGTGGGACCCACTTGACGGATGTGTAGGATCTACACCGTCCAAACCATGTGAGCCCTACCTTAGGGTGATGGGAAGACACAAATATTAAATGGATCCTATCAGGTGGGCCACGTCCATATGGGACCCACCTTGAAGAATTTGTATATTCACGTCATTCGTCCAGCGTCTAGGGACGCTGGACATTGGTTCACATAGCAACAAAAAAGGGGGAATTTTTAAAGGCTTTTGGATGGGCCACTCACACAGGTCCCACCTTAATACATTGATCCAATCCACACCGTCTGTTCTATTCCCCAGCTCATTTTAGGTGTTGAGCTGAAAAATGAAGCTGATCCGAATTTCTGGTGGGCCATAGCATAACAAATAGTATTTTTCACCGTTAAAACACACTTGATGTTTCCACACCCCCAAAATATATCAGATATTGGGCTTGTTTGGTCCATCTCGAGCCATGATATCTAATGGGTGGAGTGGATTCACCTAATGCGAGCCACCTGAATCGCAGATCAGGTTGATTTTTAGAGGGGACACTGCCCAAACAGGGGGCCACCAAATGTGCGATTTTGATGTTCCACACACATCACGGTGGGGCCCACAGCTGGGACTCGTTTCCCCTATCCGTCCGTCCGTCCGTTAGCCGCAGGCGCTTCCTGCGCGCCTCTGACAGCAATAGCGCCTGCTACATATATGTATGAAAACCCCAGAAAGATAAATTAAAAAAAAAACATATATGTAGCAGGCGCTGTTGCTGTCAGAGGCGCGCAGGAAGAGCCTACGGCTGACGAATGGACGGGCAGGGGAAACGAGTCCCAGCTGTGGGCCCCACCGTGATGTGTGTGGAACATCAAAATCGTGCATTTGGTGGCCCCCTGTTTAGGCAGTGTCCCCTCTAAAAATCAACCTGATCCGCGACTCAGGTGGCCCACAACACAGGAAATAGTGGTGATTGAATTGTCTGCCATTGAAACCCCCTTTGGAGTTCTAGATCAGTTATGAAATTTATTTTTTTTCTTCCTTCCATCCAGGTCAGCGTGACCTTATTAACAGGTTGGACGACATATGAACATTATGGTGGGCCCCACGTGGAACCACAATGATGTATGTGTTTATTCACACTATCCACAGCAGTGGACGGTGGAACCCCCATGATTTATGTATTTTATACACATCGTCCACACCACGACGGTGGGACCCCATGGTGTATGTGTTCTAGCCACACCGTCCACACCTGGATGGTGGGACCCACCATGATGTATGTGTTGCATCCAAACCGTCCAATCATTTGGCCAGCTTGTCTCACAGGCTTGGGACTAAAAATAAGACAGATCTAGGTTAGGTGGATCACATTATAGAAATCAATGGGTTTGAACGTCCACCAATAAACCATTGGGCTACCAAATTTGGACTAATATGATACTTATTTTTCCTCTTAATCTAGGTCTTTAAGACCTTATGATCAGATTAGATGAGGCATAAATGATCCGGTGGGCCTTGAGGATTTTAATGGTGGAAATCATTATCACCACTTATATTGGGTTGTGGCCAATTTGATGTACATATGGGGCCTAATTGGTGTGGCCCATTTGATATACATAAGGCCCATGGGTTATGGCCCATTGCAATGTACATAAGGCCCATTGGTGTGGCCCATTGATGTGGCCCACTTAATGAATATAAGTCCCATATGATATGGCCCATTTGATGTATTTAAGGCCCAATGGAATGTACTTAAGGTCCATTGCAATGTGTGATTCTACCAAAGTCTATGTAATGATATTTATGGCAGGCCGTGTCTTGGGAGCAATGATGGTTTGACGTCCACATTGGAAGAATAATGTTGGTTAAATGTCCACATTATAACTCTCCCTAAGACCCATTGTCAGGCCCGTACTTATTGTGGGTAGGCCATCTAAGCCCATCTTAGTTGTGAGGATAGTTCATTACTTTATAACATGCTTAGTATAATTCCATAATTCATGCCCATACGCATCGTATGTATGCTTGATATGAGGAATGTTTGACCATATCATAAGCCATTGGGCTGAGACATTTACAGGACTCCTTACGAGACGGAGTTACCTACATGAGCGCATAGTACGCACTAGATTGCTGCATGACTGTATGGTGTGACTCATGCATCTTGCATATGTGTGACTTGATCACTACATGCCCTAGCGACATTAGGGCCGTGGCTCCACAGGCACATCGTTGATGGCCGTATCGGATACTGAAAATACTTAGTTCTAGCACTGTGGGCACTTAGGATGTCCTTAGGTGAAAATCTTAGAACCTTTTTGGTACCAAGAGATGCTCCAACGTCTAAACCGAGTGGATACACGAGCTCCCGAGTGCTAAATACCAGTAGGTAGCGTCTTCTACTGTGTCGTGGTCGGTTGGAAGGGAGCGGGCCTTATCCGCCCAAGTGAGGGGGCTATAGGGTAGGCTGAGTTTGACTAGCTCACAAATGAGTCCGCTATCGACGAGCCGGGTAGGTATTGGTAGACTACTGGTCAGGCGGATAGTGTGGTCTATTCCACTTACCGGGCTGTGCGGCTAGGGAGGTGGAAGTTAGTGTGAGGTGTATTAGACCCCAGTGATATCCTAGAGAGGAATTGTATTGATATATGTACTTGATGAGTACTGGCATGCTTGCTTTGCATCTTGCATATGATATTTGGCTACATAGGCCTTACATTGTATGGCCTTGGTATGACTGATAGCATTCATGCCTTGCATCATATAGCTATGACACAACTAATAGTATTCATGGACTTATCCGCATATTTCCCCATTACTCTGATATTGTATACTTGGCTCTTGCCTTATGCACACACTTACACCACCCTCTAAGCTTTTGTAAGCTCATGCATGACCATTGCGTGTAGGTGTCGTTGGATCGTAGCAGCGCTGAGGTAGGAGCACGTATCAGACTATTTTGGAGCTTTTTGATCACCTTGTATTTCCTTTGCCGCATTGTACTTAAAAGTTTTTGATATAGTGGATATGTGGTGATGTTGTTTTATGACTTGGTTATGCTCCATTACAAAAAAAAATTCATACTGAAAATCCTTCTTATAGGATCTCAAGATCGGAACCTGGCATATAAATGTCAGGAGTTGAGAATGGGGCACTACGGAGGCTGTCGGCGTCAGATTCAACGATCAAAAATTTTGTAAGCCCGTTTTCTTAGTTTTGGGGCGTGACAGTGGTGGCCCACCTGGATTGATTGTAGCTTTCTTTGTGAAACAGAGCTTGCACAACATTGCGCTGTGAACGTCGGTGGGCCCATGATTAGTTACGGTTGAAAAATCCATTCCGTACATTGGAATCTGGATGAAAAACCATTCGGGTAGGCAGAGACCAGGTTAATTTTTGTGTGGCCCACAAAACTCTTCATTCCATCGTCCATCTTGCTTTTAATCACAATCCACGTGCGTACATGTGTATGGGGTAAAAAGGGCACCTAGGCGAGGGTCACACCTAGCATAGAGACTCAATGGACGGCACTGATCATCCGTTGGGATGATATGTGGGACCCACTAGCCAAAATCAGCGTCCTCCCATCCGTTGCTGGATGTTTTTTAATTTTTAAGAATAAGAGTTGGTCAGCGCACGCTGACCGACTTTGGGAGATCTGGTGCATGGCCGGTGAAAGTGTACTATGTACACACATGTGTACATGTGGGGTCTACTGTGATCTTTTTGAGACATTCGCTCCTTCCATTCATTTTTACATCTCATTTTAACCGTGGGGACCAAAGTTAAAGCGAATCTAGATAGCAGGTGGGCCCCAAATCAGGGTATTAGGGGCTGATGTGTCCGTTGGGCAACTTCTACAATGATCCAATGGCTGAAATTTGACATGTACGGTTAAATTATGGCCCTCAGACCATGCATGAAGTTTTGAGCCGAACAGATGGTGAGAACACCATGATCTTGCATTCTGGATGATTTTCGAGCCACTTGAGCTTCAATTTCTCGATTTCCGTGGATCCCTGACATGTAATTCCATCGATCTTGGGAGTCTGTCCCTTGCCTTTGGTGTCATCAGAGCATTAAATCCATATTTTAACATCATATTTCAATCTAAGATCGTAAATACACCCTGCATCACAAACACAATTAAATCGGGCTGTTAAACGGTATCATGCTTGTAAATCCAAGCAATAACTGGGGTCTAATATGCAATATTCGACCCTCAACACCGGCTCTAGTCTTTATAGGGGAATGTTGGATCGGATCTGATTAGTGGGACTCGATTAAGTCCTTTGCGTGGTGTAACACCTCGAATTTTGGCCAATCTGGGATTTGACGTCCTTAGGCAATGGGTCAACTAAAACACCTGAAAAATCGCTCAGAACCCAATTTCATAGCCAAAGAAACCACTTAGGATTAATTCCTATGGAAATTTAGCGTAAGTTAGCTAGCGCAACGCTGGAGTAGCTGGGAAACAGTCCCCGATCACTTTAAATACGTTCTACAAGACCTAAATCGAGTAGAACGTATGACTCCATAATACTCTATAACCTCGGATCAAACTCTAAGCAGGTTTGTTCTCTGGACCACTTTGAATTCTTGTATTGGATTTAGACCGCGCGTCGAAAGTCCGATACTTCCTATCTTAGACCGTTAGAACCGCCCAGCTGGACTTGACAATCATTTCGAAAATCAAGTCAAACCGATAATCACAGACTATTTCATTGAGCCCGGACTGAAGAGACCGCGAATAGGGACAGAATTGGAATTTCAAATTCAAATCTGGCACACGACTTGACACGTCAGTATTAAGCGTTCTGACCGTCAGAATTCATCCAGATTACACCCTCGGATCAGGAAAATTTTTTATTTATTATTATGAGACTTCCAGCCCTGATCTACTTGCGGTGACCGCTGAACTGAAACTGGTCCGCCACGTGCGATCTGCGAACCCTGCCGGACTGAAAACTTAATGCGTGCTAGATCTAGTACGCATGAGCTTAAGTCCGATTGCATTCGACCAGGGGACCACCAGAAAGCATCTTTTGGACCGAAACAGCCCCGATTTGGTTACCCCTCAAGTGAAACTTGTTCCCGAGCCTATTTCGGGCAAGTTTGGGCTTATAAAAGGGCTTGAAACCCTCACTCCTCTCTCCCATCCGAATTTGCAAAAACCCTAGATTGGGAGAGAGAAAAGGTGAGAGTTTGTGAGAGAAGGTGGGAGAGCTTTTCCTGCTGCTGCTGCACGTGCTTAAGCGGCGTATTCCAATCACTTTGCCGGTGATTTCTCCGCATTTGCAGGTAAGAAAACGCCCTAGAAAGTTGCTGATTTGATGCTTCTTTAGTTCCATAGTTTTTTAGTTGATAAATCTCGTAAATCAGGTTCCTTAGTCGCCATAGACGAAGCGTATACGCTCCGTTCGAATTTCAATATCCATAAGAGACAAGGTGCGGATATTAGACGCTTTGATTGACTGTTTCCAAAGCTTTCAATGTCGTTTAATAGTAGATTCTTGATGGCAACGCCGTTTGACATGTACAACATGCTGTCCGTTTCCTGTTTCGTAAATTAACGAAGAATATGAGATTTAGGGCATTTTAGTCATTTGTAGGAAGTACGGTTTACATTCATATTTTGCTGATGTGATTGACATGGTTTATTGTCGCATTAGGAAGTTAGGAATGCGTGCATAATTAGTTTGGCGAAGAGATTCGCCTAAATGCGCACTTAGGGTCAACATACTATATGTAGACTTAAGTGTGTAGTGTAAGTGTTTGTATAAATGCTTGTATCAGTATGTATCGAATTAAATGATGTCATGGATTAGTTTGAGATTGGTTTCTCAATAAATATGCTGGTGTAAATGGTTTCCTTCATGTTAGCCATATGCATGATTTCATTATATGAATGAAATGCATGTGCTTGATGATTCACGTAAGTTATATGTTATAACATGTGCTTGATGATCTCATTATGATTTAGTTTGAGATTGGATTCTCAATTAATATGCTGATGGAAATGATTTCCTATATGTTGGTGATATGCAAAGTTCATTATATGTACGAAAGGCATGTGTTAGATGATTTACTTAAGTTGTACGATATAACATGTGTTAACATGCTCACATGGTTGTATTTCATTTCCATTACTCTCACATGAATGCTGATGTGATTCCATGATTGTTTGGGACTATACGTAGTCCAGGAAGTCGGTAACCGAGCGAATTCGTGGTTGGCTTATATTTTCCACAAACGACGCGTCGATGAACGCGAGTCGTGTTTGGAGTTGACGGTAGTGGTTAGGCCACGCGAAGTGTTTTACGCACTTCATGTCGTTCGACTTGAGATGCGATCGTGCTAGTCGAGCCCGTCAAGTAACCCGACTGGCCGTTTTATGTTCACCTTGCATGAGTCATAACTACTTGAACCTAGGGTACTGAACTTACCATTGTAAACCCTGTTAACCATGGTACCTTGATCCACGAAGACTCATGAGCCGGGCATGGTGGTATGGGACACCGTGGTCGAGCTGTCGGCCTACGCTGGGGCCACAAACCTCCCCGTAGTGACCAGTGAACACCTAGTCTCGTGAGCAGATTATGGTGGTATGGGACACTATATTCTTGCTGTCGGCCTACACTGATCAGGCGACGAGTCCTTTGTAGTGACCGCGAGCGTATTCTGAGTCCACGGGAGGCGACGACCCTTCCGTTGCAGTAGAGTACGGTAGGCCTGTATTGATAAGGTGATGGGGGAGCGGTGCAACGAGTGCGAGCAACAGCCCTGACAGCCGTTGCAGCGACCTACAAAATATGCATCGTATGAGATTACTAGGAGTGACGACCCTAGATAGGATTTGTGTTTGGATTGATATAAGGGAGGTACCTTAGTTTCCCAATCCTGCTGTTTGAATGGACTAATAACAACTCGAAAATCATATCACCATAGCATTGCATGTGCCTGGAAGATGTGGAGCACTCTAGGGAGTGTGGCATGCCGCGGTCGTAAGATGTTGCCGCATGAGGGAGATCGTCGGTGAGGGCATACATCATGTCATGTCATAATTGCATTAACAACAGTATTAGGAATGTTTGAATTACTGCTTTACTATTATCGCATGATTGATTTGATAACATGTTAATCTTTGCTCTATTATTCCACTGAGTTAGCTACTCACTCCCACGTTACGGGACGGTGTTTCCGGACACCCACCAGTCCCTATTGTGTTTGCAGATAATGGCGCGGCCTACGAGGCGGAGCTGGACTTGATGATGAGGAGGAGGATTCCTCCTTTATGCGTGTTCTGATTGACGGGATTACAGGGAGGTTGATTAGATACTTTGACACTTGTCATTTTATATTTTTAGCGCACTCATGTATATTTGTTTTGTCTACTTTTGGAGTATACATGTATGTATATAACCTGGTAACATGTTCACACTCTGGAGACATACAACAGTTTATATATGTTATACATACTATCACAGTCTTCCACTTGTTAATTTAACTGTCTCTGGAGTATGATATGCTGTTCTGGATTAATCTCACTCATGTTTAATACATTATCACAGACAACATTCAATCATACATATCTATGTTGCATAAATAACATTTTGGAACTCAGGAGTTGGATTTTTGCTCGACCCCCGATTTTCGGGATGTTACACGTGGTCCTGCGTAAAAGGTAGTTGTGAAATTAGTTTTGATTTTGTTTCTTCATCAAACGGAGGATGAACAAAAAGGATCAAGGGGGCATCTTTTGAGGCATAAAATAAAGGATCAAGATTGAATAAAAAGGAAGAGAAAAGTTATGAAAATAGAAAGAAGAGAATGAAGAAAGTGAAGACTCATGGTATTGCGCCAACCCGCATAAAGGGTGTCAGTTGCGTGGGTCCACGCAGTGGCCTTTCTTAGAGGTGTGAGCCTGCATAAGTGGCAAGTCAATTTAGAAGATCGAGGCCTTTGTGCTGGACCGCATAACACCATAGTGTTGTGTGGTCCTGCGCAAAGTGTGTGAAGTGTTGTACAGACAGGTTCAAATAATGATCGAGGATGCTAACATGGATGACTGAGATTTGATGAAGGGTGGGCCTATGACACAGACTTCGAGGGTTCGCACGTATGGAGGCCTATAAATACCCCACTCTCCCTCTCATTTGCAAATGTTATTGAAGATTCTGAAGAAGATTAGAGCTCCAAAGAAGAAGAGAAGCCTGAAGGTATCAAGAGGAGAAGGGAGGAAGAAGAGAGAGGAGCTTTGCGCTGGACCGCGCAATAGCATGGTATTGCGCAGGAGTGAATACTCAAGAGCTAAAATGCTACCGAAATGGCAGGATGAAATGCGATCTTTGATCTTCCTTTTATACAAGAACACGAGCTTAAGAAAGAGAGATTGGATGATCATATCAGCATAACATTCCTCTCAATGAGATGATAAATCACAAGCCAAATTGCTGCCGGATTTGATATCTAAATTTGACATTTGAACTCTCTCAATACTTGTATTCTAGATATTCTATCTTAGAATTAAAGGAAATTAAAGGATGTAAATGAACTCAGTATGAATAAACATGATGATTGTTCTCTTTCCATTTTCTCTCTGTTATGATTAAATAAGATAATCCTCTGAACAAAATGCATTTGTTTCTTGTTAAAGGGTGGTGGCCTAATAAAATATAAGCTATCAAAATTTGACATAATGAAAGCTTTAGATCATTAAACTCAAGGAACTTAATCCAAAAACATGAGCAACTTGGCTCTAATACCACTTGAAAAAGGCGAGCTAACATTCATGGGAGGTGAATAAGACTACCAAATAAAAAATTAAAAGGCTGCAATAATAATAAATTGGAATAAATCAAAGATCTCAATAGCACTAGTATTGAAAAATTGATTCAAACTTAGTTCTTAGGACAACCTTACACCAAAAATAAAGTTTTAGGTAGGTCAACCTGATTTCATGAGTGTTTGTAAGGATTAAGTGTAAGGCCCATATCCTATATGTACTGTTCCTTAGACTCCTGTGATCCTCCCCGTCGAATTTCGATAACCCGCAACTTGTAATCGGCATTTGCACATGATCTTAAGCCGCATCTCATAAATCTAAGTCGACTCAACTCGAGACTTGTACCATTGCGATTGTGCTGTCACCGCGGTTCTAACGCCGCGTCTTGTGCATCGATGCGATACCCAGGCCATTTATTTCAAAAAAAATGCCACGCATTGTGAATCCTGAGAGAATCTCTACCCAATCCATCACATCAGTCAATCAATCAATCAGAAGTCAAGTTCACATCCCATCTCTAGCCCATGCTTTCTTTCTCCCTAAGTCAAGTAACCTCTTAAGTCAACTCTCATGCCACTCACACCCATCACTCCGCCCATCATTCACACCCATCACTTTTACAACCACTCTCTCTCTCTTTCTCCACCCATCCTAAGCAACTAAGGGAGGTGTGGACGTCCAAGCTTTCCAAGGAGAGGAAAACCTAAAAGTGTGTGGCCCACTTCCTACCCCCTCAACTCTCATCTCCACCGTTCAATGTTCATCATCCTCCATCAAAGTTGAAGCCAAGGAGCTTAGCATTCTAAGGAGCCTAGAAGAAGTGGAATCGGTGGGTGTTTTATAGGCTTAGATATATGTTTTGATGATGGGCCAAGTGGGGCCTACTGATTGATGGTATGGATCTCACTTTGGACCCTAGGTGTGGTCAGTGGCTCACCATGATTCATATGATAATCCCAAGATGCGGCCATTCTCCATCGACCTCATCATGATGTTTATTTTCCTAGTGTGAAAAGGTCATCTAGACCTTGCCTTTTTGTGGAAAAGGGATCTCCACCATTAATTTTGATTGGTGGGTCCACATGTATTGGGACCCACTCGATGTATGTATTGTAATCCTAGGAGGGCTCATAGTGGCAGAGCTCCCTCCATCACCGTCTCTCTCTCTCTCTCTCTTTATTTTTTTCCTATAACAGCCCACCTTGAAGAATCAATTAGATCCATAACGTGGATGGTGGAAATCCCATCATGATGTATGTACTTTGGATCCACATTGTCCATGAGATCATGGAATTATCCGTGGGATCATGGACGGTGGGGCGTGCTGCATGTGTGGTAGTCCGCACCGTTTGGTCCACTAGACGTGGATCCCACCTATGATGTACATGTTATATCCAGGTCGTCCGTCAATAGACATCCAGGGCCTGGACGTTTAAACAATAATAAAAAATAATAATATATAATATAATATATATAAATACATATATTAATAATATTATAATATTATGGTGGGCCCCACATGGGACCCACCTGTCTTGGAAGAAGGTACGTTGACACTGTAAGTGCTATGGTCTCTTGCTCCTTAGATTGTCAAATTTTGTAGTGCCAAAACCACTATCTGTGTCTTGTGTAGCACATTGATATGTTCAAGGCAATGCATCTCAAGTTCAAGGACAATGCTTTAAGACAAGAACAAGATCAACATCAAAGAATTACAAGATCAAGTACATTGTTCACTCCTTTTAAGCTTCAAAGTTCAATGTCTTAAAGAGACATCGAAAGACAAGTGAATTGTTCCTACTCAAGACTCAAAGAGAAGTACATTTCAAGTACTACAAAATCAAGCTTCAAGAGATCACAAGTTCAAGCTTCATTATGTATTGTGATATCAAGCTTCATGAACTTCAAAAATCATCTATCATTTGAAGAAAAGAATGTTCAATGTTCAAACGTCATGTTCAAGGTATGAAAGACCTTAGATTGACCTTAGGGTAGGTCATTTCAGATACATAATTTAATTGAATCATTTTATAAGTGTTTGGTCTGTTCTTAGACTAGTCCTAGACTCTATTCGACTAGCCCTAACACTGGCTCGACTAGTCCAAGAAATTCCAAGACTAGTCCTAAGTTTGTTTGAATTTTTTAAAATTTTTTGTTGAGCCATGACCAGTCCTAGAGACTGCTCGACCGGTCGTGTGAACAGTGTCGACTCATTCATAACCAGTCCTACATTCACGACTCGAACTCCAGTGACTAATTCAGACTCCACACGACCAGTCGTGGAGGTCCCTCGTCTAGTCGTGGATGGCCTACGGTCAGTCGTGAAACAGTACTATCCGATCATGCTCAAAATTTTAAAAATCCGTTGGTCCTACGACTAGTTGTAGTGTCCACAAGACCAGTCGAACGTGCGACTTCTGCACTTATAAATAGAGCACAATTTTCATAGTTTGATATCGAATTCAAGTAATATTAAGACATCACTCTAAAAGATAAGTTAGTCATTTATTTAAGCTATATTGTGTTCATTTAATATTTTCTTTTTATAGCCTTCTTTGTATTTGATTTTGAATTTCCTTATTCTAATCATATTTGAAAGAGGAATTGAGGTATTTCCATTTCTTGGAATCAAAATCAAATCAAGCTAGTCTAAGGTACTTTAACTCTAAAATCAATTTAGAACCTAGAACCATTTCATATGTGAGTATTAGACATTGAACTTATCATTGAATTTCTACTCTGACTTGGTTCTTCCGGGCTATAACAAAAGGAGAAATCCAGATATTTTACATTTGTGTAAATCTTTTGTTTTTAGTTTCTATTGAGATTAAGCCAGAAAAATTTCATTGTCTTGGTTATCTAAGGAGATCGAGAAAACTCAGGGTGTGGATTTTTTGAATTGTGTAAGCCCATTTGAAAGACACAATTGTGAGGGTTTTAGGTGAACCTGGAAACACCTATTTTCATAGTTAATGCTAATATCGACTGTGTGAGGATATTAGGAGTGGAGTAGCTATGTGGCTGTTGTTTAACGGTTGGTGTACACATAGGCGAACCACTATAATTCTTTGTGTTTGGATGTGTGGTTTATTTTCTATATCTTATTTCATTTAATATTATGGGATGTATTTATGGATGTGAATGTTGTAATCTTTTACATTTCAATCATTGTGGGGAATGTTGTAATAACTTAGATTTCATTTCTTTGTTATTTATTTATTTATTCCTCTGTATCAAGTTTGAGTTTTTGATACAAAGACCTTTCTAGGAATCAGGTTGTCCTACCAAAAACCTTGGTTTTTAGTGTAAAGTTGTCCTTAGAACAATGTTTGTATCAATCTCTCAATACTCATACATTTGAGGTTGCTTTACATTTCAGTATTGTGGATTAATTATAGTGCTATCTTTCTTTTAATTGTTTAAATTCTGCTGTTATCATTTTAATTTGGCAATCCTATTCACCCCCCCTGTAGGACATATATCTTAGCCTTTTCAAGTGGTATCAAAGCCTAATAACTCATTTTAATTGTTATATTTTTGGATTTATTTCCTGAGTTAATCGATCTAAGCTATTTATAAGATGTCAAATTTTGATAGCCTTTTAGTCACTATGCCTCCACCATTTGATGGCTCCAATTATGCCTATTGGAAAGCCAGGATGAGGATTTTCCTTAAATCCATGGAAAAGAGTCTGTGGCAAGCCATAGTGTCTGAATGGACCCCTCCTACCATTGAAGTGACTGGTATCGATGGATGAAAATTTATGAGAGTAACACCTTATTTCTCATTGACCACTCTTCAGAAAAATGAGAGTAGTGCCAATGCAAAAGCACTAAATGCAATCACTTGCGCACTATCACCGGATGAATTCAAAAGAATTATATCCTGTGATACTGCAAAGCAAGCTTGAGATATTTTAGAAATGACACACGAGGGTACATTAATAATCAAGAAATTTAAAGTCCAAATCCTCACAACCAAATTTGAGGAAATACATATGGAAGAAAATGAAATTTTCATGGACTTCTATACAAGATTAAATGACATTGTGAACTCTATGTGGGGTCTTGGCAATAAAATCCCAGAAAGTAAAGTGTGTGCAAAGATACTATGCTCACTTCCTGAATGGTTCAATTCTAAGGTAATTGCGATCCAGGAACTTCGTGATACAGACAATATGAGGGTAGAAGAATTATTTGGCTCTTTATTGACTTATGAGTTAACTTTTAAAGTTCTTAAAGGTAAATTTGTTGCCCTTAAATTTTCTAAAATTATTTCTCAAGAAAATACTAGTAATTCTGATTTAGAAAATTCTGAAGATGATATGGCTCTTTTAGCTAAAAATTTTTATAAAATTTTCAAAAGTAAAAAGAGGGTTGATTTTCAAAAATCTAACGATAAGAAAAGATCCAAATCTAAAACTTGGAAATCTTTAAAAGATATTTAATGTTACTACTACCAAGATTATGAGAATTTAGCAAACAAGTATCTTAATAAGAGCAAACCTAAAAAGAAAGGTATGTTAGCTACTTGGGATGAATCTTCTGGCTATAAAGCCTCTTCTGGATCAGAAGATTCTGAAACCAAGTCGGGCAATGAAGTCAAAGCCCTTATGACTCTAACCAAGTTCACTTTTTCAGATAATGATGGTTCAACTAGTGAAGAAAATCTGAATAGTGATCATGAAAATGAAGAAGATCTTTAAGATGCTTACAATGCCTTATACAAGGAAAGTTATAAATTGTAGTAAAACTAAAGCTTCAAAAAGAAAAGTTTTTAAAACTTAAAGAAAATTTTGATTCACTTGTTTTAGAAAAATCCCGTATTTCAGATTGTTTTGAAAAATCAAAATGCGACTTAGATTTCAAAACCTCCCTTATTGAGAATCTTAAATCTGAAAATGACTTAAACTTGAAGTCTCTTCCCTTTTAAGTTTAAAAGATACATGGAGGTATGCCCAAGGTGATCCAAAGTTAGAAAAGCTTTTGTCTGGATTAAAAACATGTGGTGACCGATCCGATTTGGGCTACGATAAAAATGTTCCACTTAAACAGAAGAATACTCCTCCTAAGTTTGTGAAAGGAGAGTCTTCAAACTCAAAAGGAAATTGTAACACCCCAGATTTTTGCCAACCTGGGGTTAGACGTCCTTAGGCAATGGGTCAACCAAAACACCTTGGTAACCGCTCAGAACCCAATTCCATAGCTAAAGAAATCACTTAGGATTAATTCCTTTAGAAACTAAGCGTAAGTTAGCTAGCACTACGCTGGAGTAGCTGCGAAATTGTCCCTGATCGCTTTAAATACGTTCTACAAGACCCAAAACTTGTAGAACTGGACTTGACAATCGTTTCGAAAATCAAGGCCAACCGATGTTCAGAGGCTATTTCATTGAGCCTGGAGTGAAGAGAGTGAGAAAAGGGTTAGATTTGGAAATTTTAATTCAAATCTGGCACATGACTTGACGCGTTATTATTAAGCGTTCTGACCGTCAGAATTCAGCCAAATTACACCCACGGATCAGAAAAAATTTCTCTTTCATATCACGAGACTTGTAGACCTGATCTAGGTGCGATGACCGTTGAACTGAAACTGGACCACCACGTGCGATCTGAGAACTCTGCCGGACTGAAAACTGGGTGTGAGCAGGATCCAGTATCCATGAGCTTAAGTCCGACCGCATTCGACCAGGGGACCTCTAGAAGTGCTTCTTTGGACTAGAATAGCCCCGATTTGGTTATACCTCAAGTAGACCTTGTTCCCAAGCCTAATTTGGGAAGGTTTTAGGCTATAAAAGGGTTTGAAACCCTCACTTTTCTCAGCCATCCGAATTTGCTAGAAACCCTAGCTAGAGTGA
The DNA here is from genome assembly GCA_037074715.1 of Magnolia kwangsiensis. Classification (NCBI taxonomy): domain Eukaryota; kingdom Viridiplantae; phylum Streptophyta; class Magnoliopsida; order Magnoliales; family Magnoliaceae; genus Magnolia; species Magnolia kwangsiensis. The sequence continues at coordinate 56,627,033 of CM073582.1, read as the reverse complement.
GAGAGAAAGTGAGAGAGTGTGGGAGTGATCTTCCTGCCACTTGCTGCAACCGCTTCATATGTTTAAGCAACGCATCCCAATCACTTTTCCGGTGATTTCAACGCATTTCTAGGTAAGTAAAACCCTAAACACTTGCTGATTTAGCATTCCCTCGATTCAAATAGCAAAGTAGCTTAAACAACTTGTGTATTAGGTCGCCTGTACGCCGTTAACGAAGCGTATATGTTCCGTTCGGAACGATGCACATCTAGGGTAAAAAGGTGAGGATTTTAGACGCTTTGATTGACTGATTTCAAAGCTTTCAATGTCATTTAATAGTAGATTATCGATGGCAACACCGTTTGACATGTGCAACATGCTGTCCGTTTTCCGTTTCATAAACATACGGTAAATATGAGATTTAAGGTATTTTAGTCATTTGTAGGAAATACTTCTTACGTTCATATTTTGATAAAATGTTTGCCATGGCTATTTATCATGTTAGAATATTAGGAAGGCGTACATGATTGGTTTGGCAAAGGGATTCTCCCTTAAGCGCACTTTGAGTCGACATACGCTATGTAGACTAAAGTGTGTAGTCTAAGTGTTTGTATAAATGTTTGTATTAGCATGTATTGAGTAAATGGTGTTGTGTAGGAGTTTTGAGATTGAATTCTCAAGTAATATGCTGATGTAAACGATTTCCATCATGTTGGCTATATGTATTGATTTCATTATATACATGAAATGCATGTGTGGGATGATTTGCTTAAGTTGTATGTTATAACATGTATCAACATGCTTATAATGTTGTATTTCATTTTTGTTACTCACATATGCTTACTGATGTTGATGCACAAATGCTTGGGGCTATGACCTAGTCCAGGCAGTCGGTAATAGATTGAATTCGTGGTTGGTCTCTATGTACCACAAAGGACGCGTCAATGAACGTGAGTCGTGTTTTGGGTTGGCGGCAGTGGTTAGGCCACACGAGGTGTTTCATGCACTTCATGTCGTTCAGATTGAGATGCGCTCGTGCTAGTCGAGCCTGTCAAGTAACCTGACTGGCCATTGTATGTTCACCATATATGAGTCATAACTGCTTGAACCTAGGGTACTGAACTTACCATTGAAAACCCTGTTAACCATGGTACCTTGATCCAATAAGACTCATGAGTCGGGCATAGTGGTATGGGACACCGTGGTCGAGCTATCGGCCTACGCTGGGGCCATAAACCTCCCCGTAGTGACCAGTGAGCACTCTACTCTGAGCAGATTATGGTGGTATGGGACACTATATTCTTGTTGTCGGCCTACACTGATTGGTGACCAGTCCTTTGTAGTGACCTTGAGTTTATCCTGACACCGCATGGGGGCGACGAGTCCTGATGCAGTCTTAAGGATAATTAGGCCTGTATTGATAAGGTGATGGGGGAGAGGTGCAACGAGTACGAGCAACAGCCCTGACAGCCCTTGCAGCGACCTACAAATATAACATCGTATGAGATTACTAGGAGTGACGACCCTAGACAGGATCTGTGTTGGGATTGATATAAGCAAAGTACCTTAGTTTCCCAATACTATTGTATGAAAAGGACTAATGATAACTCGGTAATCATATCAACATCACATTGCATGTGCCTGGAAGATGTGGAGCACTGAGCGGTACGTAAGCATGCCGCGGACGCAGATGGTGCCGTATGAGGGAGAATGGTGGTGAGGGCATCCATCATGTCATGTCATATTGCATTAACAACAGTATCTAGGAATGTTTGATTAATTACTTTACCATAATCGCATGATTGATTTGAGAACATGCTAATCTTTGCTCTATGATTCCACTGAGTTAATTACTCACTCCCACGTTACGGGACGGTGTTGCGCACACCAAACAGTTCCTATTTTAATTGCAGATGATGGCGATACTTGCGAAGCAGAGCCGAACTTGATGATGATGAGGAGGATCCCTCCTATATGCAAGTTCTGATTGACGGGATTATAGGGAGGTTGATTAGATGCCTTGACACTTGTCATTTCCTATTTTTAGAGAACGCATGTATATTCTTTTTATCATTTTTGGAGTATGCATGTATATGTTTAACCTGGTAACATGTTCACATTCTGGAGACCCACAACAGTTCATATACTTTATATATCTATTACATTCTTCCGCTTGCTAATTTAAGTGTCTCTGGAGTATGATATGTTGTTTTGGTCTAATCGCACTCATGTTTTCTGCACTAATATGAATAACATTCATCCATCATTGCAAATTTTGCATAAATGATATTCTGGAACTCGGGAGTGGAGTTTTTGATCGACCCTTGATTTTCGGGATGTTACAGGAATAGTTCAAATCAAAATTTTTCTAAAAAGACTAAAACTTTCCTATCTTTTAAACCTAAAAACAACCATCTCAATTATAAAAATCAGAACCGAAACCCTTTAACTGAGAAAATATTTGATTTACTTAAAGAGCTCTTAAAATCTAACTTAATAGGTCATCTTACAACAACTACAAATACAAGAAGACCAACTATACTCCTAAACCCAAAACAGTTATGAAATGGGTTCCTAAGGTTACTTGTTTGGTTGCCCACACGGCTTTCAAAACTTCAAGCCATTCAAAGTGGTACCTAGATAGTGGATGCTCTAAACACATGACTGGTGACAAAGGCCTGTTCACCACTTTTAAAGATATGACTGATGGATTAGTCACATTTGGTGATGGTAGCAACTGTAGAATTATTGGCTATGGTACAGCTCAACTTTCTAATCTCCTCTTATTTGAGAATGTTTTATATGTAGAAGGGTTAAAAGACAACTTGTTAAGCATTTCTCAAATATGTGATGAAAATCATAGTATAAAATTTTCTAACCTAGGGTGTGAAATTTTAAATAAAAATGGTTCAATAATATTAACTGGTTGTAGAACTTCTGAAAACTTCTACATTGTAAGTGATTCTAGCTCATCTAATCAATCGTGTTACATGGTCCATACCGATGAAACTGTGTTATGACATAAACGCCTTGGACATGTACACTATTACAATTTGTATAGATTGAGCAAAAGAGAACTGATAATAGGTCTACTTATAGAAAGTAGACAAAATTCATGGTGAATGCCAGATTGTCAAGCAAGCTAAGAGTACTCACAAAAAGGTGGACTCCAATGCCACACCAAAATCACTCAAACTCATCCACATGGAACTTATAGGACTAACCGGGATGGAGAGTCGAGGTGACAAAAAATATATACTAGTAATTGTGAATGATTTTACCAGATTCACTTGGGTAGCCTTCTTAAGAGATAAATCAGAAACCCTTGATGAAGTAAAAAGGATTATCAAACGGATCCAAATTGAAAAATGTTCTCAAGTTAGTAAGATTCGTAGTGATCATAGATCAAAATTTGAGAATAACAGTTTTGTGAAATTTTATTGCGATCAGGGAATATCACATGAATTCTCTGCACCCAAAACACCATAATAAAATGGAATTGTTGAAAGAAAAAATAGAGTGCTTCAAGAAATGGAAAATGTAATGTTGAATAGTATGAAGCTCCTTAAAAATCTAGAAGTTGTAAATACTGCCTGCTATATAATCAACCAGGTTTATACAAATAAGTCAAACAATAAAACGGCTAATGAAATGTGGTTTGATAAGAAGCCTACTATCAAATACTTTCAAGTTTTTGGCAGAAAGTGCTATATTTTACGTGACCGTGAAAATCTGGGTAAGTTTGACACCAAAAGCGATGAAGGGATCTTTTTAGGATATGCTTTGAACTGTCAAGCATATTGAGTATTGAATATGAGGACCGATGTAATTTAAGAGTCCATCAATGTGGTCGTTGACGATCATTTGAATACACCTACCTCAAGTTCAGATAATGATGAAGTTCTCTTAATTGACAAACTAGATAATTCTTTCAGTCAAAATAACTCTGAACTGAGGATTGTCAAAGATCATCCAACCACTCAAATTCTTAGAAACCCTCTCACTGGTGTAGGCACTCATAGACAACGAGAACATATATGTAATTATGTGTGCTTTACATATCAGATTGAACCGGCAAACGTAAAAGAAGCTCTTACTGACGAAAACTGGATAGTTGCGATGCAAGAAGAGCTTAATCAATTTATAAGAAATGATGTTTGGTACTTAGTTCCTATATCTAAAGATAAACATATTATCGAAACTAAGTGAATTTTTAAAAATAAGTCTGATGAACTTGGTAATATAATTTGAAACAAGGATAGACTGGTTGTATAAGGGTACACTCAAATTGAAGGCATTGATTATGATGAAACCTTTGCCCTAGTAGCTCGTCTTGAATCTATCAGACTATTTATATCCATTTCGTGCTTTAGAAAATTCAAAACCTATCAAATGGATGTAAAGAGTGCCTTCTTAAATGGCGATCTGCACGAAGAAGTGTATGTTGAACAACCAACAGGTTTTGAAGACCCTAAGAATGTTGATCATGTCTATCGCCTAAAAAAGGCTCTCTATAGATTGAAAAAAGCTCCTGGGGCATGGTACGAAAAATTAACTAAGTTTCTACTAAGTCATAATTTTCTAATGGTAAGTGTTGATAAGACTCTTTTTGTTAAGAAATATAACGATCATATCTTAATGGTGCAGATCTATGTTGATGATATTATTTATTGATCTATTTTTCCTAACATGACTATTGAATTTGCAAACCTTATGAAATCTAAATTTGAAATGAGCATGGTTGGGGAATTGAATTATTTTCTAGGGTTGCAAGTAAAACAACAACCTGATGGTATTTTTATTTCTCAAACCAAATATGCTCTGAACTTAATTAAAAAGTTCAGATTTGAGAATTGTAAAAATTTTGATAATCCTATGAGTATAACATTAAGACTCTCAAAAGACTCTACAGGTAAAAGTGTGGATCTTAAATTTTATCGTAGTATGATTGGCAGTTTACTTTATTTAACTGTAAGTAGACCTGATATTGGTTTTAGCATTGGTATTTGTGCTAGATGTCAATCTGAACCTAAAGAGTTTCATTTAACTGCTATTAACCGGATTATGCTATGTAGCAAGTTCAGCTAATCTGGATCTTTGGTATCCACATGATATTAGTGTTCAACTGGCTGATTATACAGATGCTGATTGGGCTGGTAATATCGATGATAGAAAGTCAACCAGTGGTGGTTGTTTCTATATTGGAAACTGTTTAGTTTCTTAGTTTAGTAAGAAATAAAGTTTCATATCGCTCTCAACTGCTGAGGCTGAATACATCGCAATTGGAAATGCATGTACTCAGCTTGTATGGATAAATAGAATGTTAAGCGATTACGGAATTGCACAGGATTCAATAGTTTTATATTGTGATAATTCCAGTGTAATAAATATATTTAAAAATCTAATCCAGCATTCATGATCTAAGCACATTGACATTAAATATCACTACATTCGTGAATTGTTGGAAGTAAAGACAATTTCTTTGGAATACATTCCGATCGAGAATCAACTTGCTGACATTTTCACTAAACCGCTCGACAAAAGTAGGTTTAATAAATTGAAATTTGATCCTAGTATGTGCAATTTAAATTGATTATTCATGCATTTTTGTATTATTGTATATATATTTGTTAAATTATAATTTTAAATTTTAAAATTATGTGAAAAATATATATTTTGTGTGTGCATGACCAGTCGAGGACATACTCTACCAGTTGTGGCACAACCGGTCGAAGACGTCCCACAACCAGTCGTGTAGCATGCTGGTGCTTTTTAATTTGGGGAAAAAGCTCTTTCTGCCTCATTTGCTCTTCTTCTCCAACGAGCATACACCCGACCGGTCGTACCCACCTTCCTAGATCTTCAAGGTTAGTCTATTATTTGCATTTTTCTTGTAGATTCAAGTCCATATTACTTCATTTTCACTCTTGGAGTAATTATTTTATGTTTCCTTGAGTTTTTGGGGTTTTCTTTTGTAAAATATGATCTAGAAAAACCCCACTCTACAACCTTTGTAATCATTTTTTTATTCTTACTTATAAATGGATGCTAGAGGTAGGAAGAAAACTTCTCGTGGTGCGTCATCTTCTAAATTGACACCTATCACACGACGCCTCCTTCAGTCACCTGAAGATGATCCTCCCTATGTACGGGATTTACGGTTGCGCAATGTGATAGTTGAGTGACCTGTAGATGTTGCACATGTTGCTCCTTTTGATCTCTTTCTACTTCTCCAATCTGTAGGATGGGATAACATTCTGCATTGGGGTGGGCCAGCATACCGATCTATTGCGCAGTCTATGTTCACATGCATTTCTGATTTCTTTAAGAAAATTTAACTTTTAAAATTGCTACTAGAGAAGGGCCATTTAAAGTTTATTGTCATCTAATATCTAGTCTTATGGACATGCCTATCAATGATGAAGGTATTCCTATTAGTTCTCTAGTTGATAAACCTTCTGAATCAGAAAAATGAATGCTTACTAAAGCATTATGTAACATGGATGTGCAATGGAGTCAGAATGGGAATGCGCTTGCTTCTAAGTACTTGTTACTCAGATACAGAGTCCTTCACAGGATTTTTGTTTCAAATGTTTATCCTCGGTCTGGAAACAAAATTGAACTTAATTTTTTCATGGTTTGAATTTTGCATTTCATCATATCTGGTGTTAATGTCTGTCTTCCTTCATTAATCTATCATTTTATCATTCAATTCCATTTCCATCCTGGCCACAGTGATATTCCTTTTGCATACCTTATGACTGTGTTAGCCACTCATATGTTAGTAGCTATGCCTGTTGGAGAGGCACCCATTCATCGCCTCATCTTCAACAACAAAAACATAAACAAGATGAAATTATAATTGGCTAAGGGCCAAGTAAATGAGGGTGGTGGTGGAGCTGAAACAATGAATAAAGAAGAAGGCGGTTTACCTGATGATGTTAACATGGATGATATATTTAATGAGCTTGAATCAGATCCTGAGGCTGACCCTGACTATCAGCCTTCTGATTTTGCTGAGAGGTTGCATTCTCTTGAGGAACAGGTGGCTCAAATATATGTAACCCAGGATTCTCAATTTGCTTATATGCGTAAATATTTGAGGCGCATTAACAGGGGTTTACACTAAATTAATCCATCTATTCTTGCACCCTCTTCTGGATTTGACTAAGTGTTTTCTTTTCATATGGCCTGTAATAACTCTTATGACACTTTTCTTTCTTTCAGTTTGTATGACTGACTATGGTTGCCTTTGGTTCATGTTGGTTACTTATTTGTGCACATTATTTGCTTATGTCTTGACTTGTTTGCTCCTTTATTCCTCTTTTGTATATTTTTCCATATCTTGTTTCCTTCCTTTGTCATATTGTGAAAAAAAGGGGGAGAAGTTTGACATGCCTAATATATGGTGTAACGCCCTAAAATTCGGGGGTCAAGCATAACTCAGCTCCCAAGTTCCAAAACATCACTTACATAAACAATGATGGATGTATGTTGTCTATATTAGTGCATAAAACATGAAGTAGATTAACCCAAATCAGCAGACATAATTCAGGGATAGATAGAAAATGCAAGCGAAAGACTTAAGTACATATATAATTCAAAAATAATCTCCAAAAGATGCGTGCTTTACCCAGGGCAATATATATAACTGTGCATCAAAATACATGTATCAACTGTGCAAAATCAACATATACATATCTCAGAATCCCCGCTAGTCAGGACAAGGCTCACATGAACCCGCCTGAGAACTGCATAAACAAGAAAGCCTCCTCGTCCTCGTCAAACTCTGGCTCCACCTCGCAGGCATCACTGTCACCTGCAGCTAAGTCAGAGTCTAGTTGGTGTTTAAGCACCATCCCAGAACGTGGGAGTGAGTGATCAACTCAGTGGAGCTATACAACAAAGGTTAACATATTATCAATTCAATCAAGTAGTAATGATAAAGCAGTACAATCAAACATGTCCTAGATGCTCTTGTTAATGCGAGAATGAATGAGATAATGATGCATGCCCTCACCACAAACTCCCTCTATGATCTTCATCTTACAGTCGCGCATGTCAGTCACTTCCTCAGTGCTCTCACACCACGCCAATAGCACATGCAGTGCGATGATATGAGTATGATTACCAAGTTCATATTAGTCCTTTTCATATAGCAGGATTGGAAAGCTAAGACACCTCCCTTATACCAATTCCCAAACATTGATCCATTCTAGGGTCGTCAGTCCTAGGAAATCTCATACGTTGTACGGTTCTAGATCACTATAAAGGGCTCGTCACCAATCAATACAGGTCTAGTTATATCCCAAATACTGCAACAAGACTTGTCTCCCTTATGCAATATCAGGATATGCTCGAGGTCACTACAGAGGGCTCGTCACCAATCAATGTAGGCCGACATCACGAATATAGTGTCCCATACCACCATAATCGGCTCACGAGAGTAGGGTGCTCACTAGTCACTACGGGGAGGCTCGACACCCCAGCGTAGGCCGACAGCTCGACCACGGTGTCCCATACCACCATGTCTGGCTCATGAGTCTTAGGAGATCACGGTACCAAGGTTAACAGGAGTTTCACTAGTGAGTTCGGTGTCTTAGATTCAAACAGTAGCGACCAAACATGGTGAACAAACATCGGTCAATTGGATTAGTTGATAAGCCCAACTAGGCCAAGCTCACGTTGAGTTGAATGACATGGAATGCATAAGCACTCCGTGTGGCCTAACCATTGTCGAACATCCCAAGCACGACTCAAATTCGTTAAACTCATCCTGCGTGGCAAAAATGACCTCAACCACCATTTGAAGTACGATTACCGATTACTTGGACTGTAGTATAGCCCCAATCAAATACAAGCTCAATAACAGGCATGTGATTCATATCCTACTTTCATATGAACATTCATGAAATATAACTTGAACTTAAATACAGTACATGGAGGAAATCATACAATCAATTAACATGAATAATCTAGGTTACACAACTCATGGATGAAATCATACACATAGATAAGGTGATTGAGATTCATATCTCAACAACCTAAAAAGTCAGTCTTTACTAACTACTAACTCATTCAAGCATTTATCCAAATACTTAGACTACACTATTCAACATACATCACATATGTCGATTCCATTACATATTAGGGCAAGTCCTTTCACCAAGGAGTTACCGCATACATATCATGCATATGACTACGACAAATAATCATGGCAATCACAATAGCATATTCCATATGTATACGGGTATTCTATCATATACATGAAATACTTTATTTATAACATAGCTTATACATATACGTAAATCGAAATAGATAGAGCATTTGGCATGTGAAATAGCATTCAAGTCATGAATAAATCATTAACTAACATTGAAAGTCTTGAAAACCATAACCTAGACGTATATAGTCCGTACCTTAAACCAAAAAATGCGTATTAGATGTGATTCAAATGATAAGTCTTCGTCAACAGCAGATACGCTGCCTATGACATAAAACAGGTTAGCTATAACTTCACTACAACTATTCTAAGCTTCAAAATAGGTTAGGGTTGGCTTAACTTATCCAAGAATGGAATCAGAATCGTCGGAATAACGATTCAGATACGCAGATTCCATACGTAGATGAACTGGGAAGAATCCCACGGAGAATCAACAGGTTCTCTCTCACTCTCTCTCTTTTCTCTCTCTAGTAGCTAGGGTTTAGGAAATTCGTATGGAATTTGGGAATGAGGGTTTTAGCTCTTTTTATAAGCCTAAAGCCGACGAAAACAGACTTAGGGTTAAGGTATACTTAGGTTATAACCAATTCGGGCTCTTTCTGATCCAACAGAGCACTTCTGGAGGTCCTCGTATCAAATGCGGTCAGACTTAAGCTCACTAGTATTGGATCTTAAGAAAGTTAAGTTTTTTGTCCGATCGGGTTTTCAGATCGTCCGTGGTGAACCAGTTTCAATTCAACGGTTACCGAAATTCGATCAGGGCCACAAGTACTTTAACATGTATGGGCCACCTATCCTGATCCAAGGGTGAATTTGGGTCGAAATCTAACGGTCAGAACGCTTAGAAATATCACGCATGTGAAACGATCCAGATTACTTAAAATTATATTTAATTTCTTTAAAAACTTCACTTTCTCACTCTCTTCACTCCAGACTTAAGGAAATGGTCTCAAGACATCGTTTAGGCTTGATTTTCGAGGTGATAGTCAAGTCCAACTAAGCGGTCATAATAGTTTAAGTTCATAGCTATCAGACTTTCGACGTGCGGTCTAAATCTAATACGAAATTACAAAGCATTTCCGAGAGCAACTGGGTTTAGAGTTGGATCCTAGATTTCAGGGCAATATAGCATCAACGATGCTCTAGGTTTTGGGTCTTACAGATCATATTAAAAGTTATTGATGCTAATTTCACATGAAATCTACTTTAGCGTTAGCTAAGACACATTAAAATTTTAAAGGATTTGGTTCTAAATGATTTCTTCTAGAGGTGGTACTCGGGTCTAAGTACGGATTTTTCTAAGACGTTACATATGGAGTATGTGGTGATTGTGGATATGTAGTTTTTTCTTCCTTGTGAAAGGGGGGAGGAGTTAAGTAAGGGGGAATAGTGTTGATGCAAGTTGATGATAACTGGTGCATGATTCTTTAATCAGGCTGTAACTGGTTTCTTTTGATAACTAGTGCATGATTCTTTGTGTGTATATTGGTTATATTCTGTGGAGTGTGTTTTGTCACAAATTTGACAAAGGGGGATATTGTAAGTGCTATGGTCTCTTGTTTCTTAGATTGTCAAATTTTGTAGTGCTAAAACCACTATTTGTGTCTTGTGTAGCACATTGATATGTTTAAGGCAATTGTAACATCCCGTCTAACCAGCAACGCATCCTGGGGCATCCACGTAGGACTAGCCGTAGGACTGTTCGATTAAAGCCACTTGTGGTGGGTTACCACACCTAAAATAATCTAGGATTAGTCCTACAGAGTAGTCTACACAGGTCATGATAGAATCTAACGCGGGCTGCCAAGGCAGATGACCGTTTGTGCTTAGCAACAGCCCGCGCGGGCCATACCGCGACGCAGGAATGTCAGAAAATTATAAAACCTTAGGAAACACTAGATCTCACTGGGCTTAAGGTCCATCGCGGACCTCAGACCCTATGGACACCCAGAACTGGGATCTGGCACTGGCCATATGCCCCTCACCAATGCAAGAATTTAAATCTAGCACTTGTAAGTGAAATCAAGAATCTGGGCTTTTCAGCCATCGAATTTCTTCTAAATTTACGGTGAAGCTCTAATGTGCGAGCCTACGCCCATCAACAAAACCTAGGCCCCTATCGTGGCACGATAACCGTCGATCGCATGTCAGACCCGTACGATCAAACCAAATATCCGATCGACCCTAAAATTTGTATGATCCTTCATCTAACCATGGACCACCTACCCTATAAATTTCATGGCCAGGGGACCACCAGAACTACCCCCAACGACCAAAACGGACCCTGCAGGGCCATTTCCAGATCGGGATCACCTACTTAGATCTCATATCCGTTCATCCAAATGCTTCCAAATTTTATATGGCCCCTCATTGAGCCATGAGGCACGTGCACACTAAATTTGATGGTCATAGGAGTCTTGGGGCCACCACAACACCAATAGTAGCTCTAAGAGTCTATTTTGGGAATTATAGAAACATAAGGCCAAGGGGCCCAATCTATGGAAATAAACCTAGCTCTCTCTCATAACTCCTCCATCCTTCCAACCACAACCCTCTCTCCCTCATAACCTTCTTCAATTCTCAATAAACCCCCTCTCTCCTTCATAACTTCCTTCAACCTTCCAAAATCAATCTCTCTTTCCTCATAACTTCCACCACCATCCTACGACAATCTTCTCTTCGTAGCTTCCACCTTTCTCTAACGACCAAGGATAGCTAAAGGTAGAGGTGAGGGTGGAGAGGTGCATGTGTGGACCCTAATCAAGGTGGGACCAAGGGCATTAACCCACCCAACTCTCAATTTCTCCTCCAAGGAGGAAATCTCTGCCTTAATCCTCCAAATCGTCCGTTGAGCATCTAGGTAACCACCTCTCCCCATTCCTTCTTGGGATTCAAGCATTAAGAAGGGTTTGACATGGGATTTCTTACATGCAAGGTTTTAGTTTTAGAAACCCCGGCCGGTCAACCCTCAAACCCCATTTCTAGGTCACTTTCGAGCTTCCATCGAATTCAAGGTGCGGACTATTAATCCTAGGTGGCCTAACACCAATCATAACATGAGTTTAATGATTTTGCTTGTTTGGGTGAAGCATGTGTGAAATCTAGAGAGACCCAAGGATTTGAATGTTTGGTGGAAAAGTATGGAATTGCATGTTTGTTAGTTCTTCCTTTCTCATGATTGTATTTATGTTTCTCATATGTTTGATGATATAATCGATGCTCACATGCTCATATGTGGTGTGATTTCTTCTTATGATGATGCCTATGACATGTATGATGTTTGGTCTTGTATATTTTAATTCCTAGGTGCGTAGGAGACGTTTCGTTTCCTCGCCCACTCACACTCCTCACATGCACTCTAATTACGGTATCGTAACATGCCTATTAGGAACATTGATGTGTATGATAGGATGAATGCATCATGATACTGTATGTTGGATAATAACCTTGATGTTAGTATGCTATGAATCATCATTGAACCGTGGATTAGTTAGGAACATGAGGTTAGACGGTAGTCTCGTTGGTTGAACTACCTTGGTTCTAAACCCGCGAATTGGATGGATGCGTATGGGTGGCAGTAGTTTGACTACATGGGTCTATAGTACCCGATGCTGTTCATCCCGTATTCGCCTGACTTGTGCGGTTTAGCCTACACACTGGCAAATCCTGATTGTTAACCATGTTTTCTCACACATGTATGAAACGTGGAACACCCTGCTACCGTTGTAGCCACCGATAACCACTTGAATTTTGATCCACTGTCTCGTGGGCCGGGCATGGTGGAATGGGACACTGTGTCCGAGCTGTCGGCCTACGGTGGGGTGACGCGCCTCCCCGTAGTGATCACGAGCGATCTCAGTTCTCAGCACTCCCCATGTGCTTGGAGACGGGGATGGGGAACCCGACGGGATCAAGGATCGCGGGGACTTGGCCTCACACGTTGGGGGGTTTTGGCCTCGCAACTAGTTTAGGGCAATTGATTTGTGGGGTGTACCAGATTCTCAAACCTGCTGGATGAATGGACTTAACTAATAACTTGGCTAACATAAACGCACTGCATCGCATTAGCTAGGGTGGCAACTCGAAAGTCGAGGTCGCAATGAGGGAGTGTAGTATTCGTGATCGTTAGAAGGAGTCGCTCGAGGGAGCGTCGTGGTGATGGCATGCATCATATCATCTCGCACCCATGCATTTAATTAAGAGTTTCTAGGAATTTATGAATGTCTGTATTTCATTAAATTCATATTGTAATTGATGTCTGTTGTAACTTGAGACTAATAGTACCCACTGAGTTGATCACTCACTCCCACTCTGGGACAGTGTTTTAAAACACCAACCAGACCCATGCTTAGATGCGGGAGAAGCAGGACAGGAGGAGCCAGGTGATGTGAACTACGACGAGGAGGACGAGGTATCTTATTTTCAGCTGATGGATGGCTCATCGTCGGTATGATGGGCAGGATCGCACCGCCGAGTAGTGGGCTCGGCTCCATTCTTTTGGTCTTACTATTTTTATGATTTTTTTGGGTTTCGCCATGAGCGACCCATTATTCTTTTGGACTTATGTATTCTTTTGTGATTTAGCCTGGGTGATGCCAGGTGCGATTCCCTTATTCTTTTGGACATGTATATACGTTTGCTGATTTTCTTTCATTTCAGTGGACTTATGGTGGTGTTCCATGATTTCAGGAAATTTCCCTTTGCGCAATTGAACCGGATTAAATGCTTACTGATGAAATCGATTATAAGTGACTCTCGGAAACTCAGGAGTTGAGCGTATGCGCGACCCTCGATTTTCAGGGCGTTACAAGTTGGTATCAGAGCGGTAGTTTGGAATCCCTTGGGCCATGGGTCATGAACTCACTAACACGTCCTTTGACTTGAGAGGTTACGCAATAAAAACCACAAACGCTAGGAACCAACCCAGACCTTGAACTAAAAATTTTAGACAGAAGTTAGGACTTACAATGAGTTAGGGATGGGTAGCGATAGGAGAAAAGTTCGAGGATCCTAGGGTGTCTTGGCCCATTTTCGAACCAGGAGTTTGGGGAACGTGACGACAAGACTCGTTTGGACTAATTAGAAGATTTAGCTAGCCCAATTCATCTAATCCTTAAGGACCCGTTAGCCAACCTCGTTAGGTGGGATTGAACGAATGAAATTTGTACGAGTGACAGTGAATGCATGTATAGGGTATTGTCCCTAGGTTGTCTTTATCCCGTGTTTTCAAATGTCAGGCTTGGGATGCATGCAACCAAAGGAAATCGTGGGTTTTCCTTTCCCAAAACCATGAACTCCCCTCCCCACTCACTCCAGTCAGGTCATTTCCCAAATCTTGGGGTGGGGTTAGCATTACAACCCCATTTGGTACAGCTTAGTGCTGCTAGCCAAGCGACCAAATGATCGAAAGTCATTTCTCAATGTCCTCGTAATACTTTCGTGTGTCATCGCTCAATTTCAGAACTTTCCAGTGCATCGATAGAAATGAACCGAAAATCGAAGGATGTGAAGGTCGGAGCTAACATATGCATACCAATGAGCTGAGACTGCGCTAAATATAATGGTTTCGAACCACATGGGGATAAAGACCTAAGGGTGAACGAAATTTCACCGAGAATAGTGGAAACATAGAAAATTGGGTTTTTGACCTCTAACCAGGGAGAATCTCATGAAATGGATAGTCTCATTGCGTAGGAAAGCTTCTCCTACCCCAAATTCATATGTGGCACTTCTCCGGGGGCCCTACAGGTGCTTGGGAAAGTGCAAAACAAGGATTTTAGAGGCAAAGTGTGGGCATCCCCACTCCCGGGTGGGCATCCCCACGCCCAACTGTCCAGGGGCTGGGCGTCCCCACGCCCGGACGGTCGTCCGCACGCCATGGAGGAAACGCCTCGGCGTCGCGACGCTCGGGCCTGAAAATGGGGTTTTTCCCCCTTCACTTAGAATTGTGTGGGGCTCACTTCCCTTGCAAATGAGACCTAAGTAGCCTCATTCCTCCTCATTCCTCTTCATCTCCCTTGTTGTAGCCTTGAGAAGCCTCTCCCTCACCCTTTCCAAAGCTCAAGCCCCACCTAGTTCCTAACCCATCTCACCTCATTTTCATTCCTTCCAAGCACATTCTCTTCAAACTATCTCCTCTCTCTCATCTCTAAACCTCTTCCCTACAACCCCCTTCACACTCTCTCTTAAACTCTCCTTTCCAAAACCCATTCCCATCTTCAAGTTCCATCTTCAAGGGGCCATTCCATCCAAATTTCTCAAAACTCTTCCAAGAACCCATCTCAAATCCTCCATTGCCTCATCCCAACTCTCATCCTCCACTCTCATTCTCATCAGCCCACCTCATCCCAAATTTCAAGATCTTCCAAGCCATTCTCCTCAAACACTCTCCAAACCCCAAAACTTCAACAAGCCCCACCTACATTCCCAACACCATATTTCTTTTCTTCATAAACCCATTCCAAAATATTCATATTCCAAACCCATTTTCAAAACCCTTCCTCCAACAATCCACACTTCTCACACTCATACCATCCCCATTTCAAAAAATATATATAAAAAAAATTTCCACCCTCATTCCCTAAACTCATTCCCAACCCTCCTTAAATCCCATTTTCCAAACCTATTTCAACATACCCTCCCAAAACTCATTCCTCAATTTTTACCCATCTTCAACTTCCATTCCCAACATCATTTCCTTCCTTCTCCCTTACTTTTTCCATTTTCCTTCCACACCCAATCCTCCAAACCCACAACCAACCTATCCACCTCCATCTCAAAATCTTATTTTCAAAACCATTTCATACCCATTTCCCAACCTCACCCTCATTGCCGAAACCCATTCTAGCTAAAGAGGATGACCTTTCTAGCCACCATGGCCTCTTTCCTCTCCATTTCGGCGGTCCTTTCCCTCATGGGGAAGAAGAGGCCGCCTCCCACCGAGTCGGGACCGAGCCAAGAGCGACGCAGTAAGAAGAAGACCGATTTGAAGGGGAAAGAAGTCACGGAAGCCCGATCCAGGCGCAAGAACGACCATCAAGGGGCTCTCGTAATTCATGCGCCCCGCCCATTTATGGAAGATAAGGGAAATTTTCTAGTGCAGCAAGTCACCTTCGAAGCTTCCGTTGATGCGCACCTATTCAATGACGTTGCCCTACTCGGTCTTCTTAGAGCGGGGATGGGGCCCAGTATTCCATGGGGACTTTCAGGTAGATGAAGGTCGAGCTAGGGCTTTCTACGTGCGGATTAGAAATCTTGAATTTGAGCCGTTGGGCTTTGATCTGGTTGTGGGAGGCAAGAGGTTCCCGATTGGGGTGGAGATCATTGCCAGCATACTGGGAATGCCACTAGGGGAGGTGCAGATCGATGAGAGTTATTTGGGTACGAGCCGAGCCCGTAAGGAGCGGACTCGCTTCTTGTGTGGACAGGTTGCTCAGTGGAAGCGAGCGGAACAAGAAGTCGGTCTGAGCTCGGTCAAACTTCGATCAGTTTGCCGTTAGAGTCTTCTCGTGAGGGTTTGTCACTATCAATGCCATTGGGGAAGACCGCAGTGTTAGGCCAGTTTTGCTCGTCTTACCCCATTTTGGTAGGGAGACCTTTTTTCCTGTCGATCTGTGTGTTCTACCAATGTCTGAGTTTGACATCATCTAGGCATGGATTGGCTCACCAAGTATCACACTATATTGGACTGCTCCGTGAGGACACTCACATTTTGTATACCCGGCATGCCGTAGTTCTAATTTGTGTTGTAAAGGAGCCAGTCGCCTTATGTATCAACCAGCTTATGATCATCTGTGGTTTTCCTAATGTGTTTCAAGAGATTCTGAGGTTACCACCTCGATGACACACTAAGTTTTAGATCGATCTCATACCCGATATCGTTCCTATTTTAAAGGCCTCGTATCGTATGACACTATTGGAGTTACGAGAACTACAGAAGTAGTTTGACGAGTTGTGCGAGTTGGGCTTTATCTGTCTAAGCAGTTCACTATGGGGGCCATTGGTACTCTTCATGAAGAAGAAGGATTGCTCGTTGAGGCTATGAGTGGATTACCGCGAGCTTAATAAGGTCATGATTAAGAATAAGTACCGGCTTCCAAGGATTGATGATTTGTTTGATCATCTTTAAGAGGCATAGTTCTTTTTGAAGATAGAGTTATGGTCTAGTTATCATCAGGTTCGTGTCCAAGAGGAGGATATCCTGAAGACAGCATTTAGGACGCACTATGGTCTTTTTTGTTTCAGGTCATGTCCATCACACTGACCAATGTGCCCGCAGTGTTTATGCAGTTGATGAACGAGGTCTTCTGTCTTTATCTTGATCATTTTGTTATGGTATTCATCGATGACATCTTGATATATTCGAGGACCCATGAGGAGCATGAGCAGCATTTGTAGATTTCCTTGCAGACCCTCCGTGCACATCAGCTTTATGCAAAGTTGGAGAAGTGTAAGTTTTGGCAGGAGGAGGTGAAGTTCCTCGGTCATGTGGTGACGAGGCAAGGAATCGCAGTGGAGTCTTTAAAGATTGATGTGGTGCGTCAGTGGAGCCAGCCACGAACTCGTCTGAGATCTATAATTTCCTTAGTTTAGCAGGCTACTATCGACATTTCATTGAGGGATTCTCTTGTATTGCAGCTCCGTTGACCAGGTTGACCCGGAAGGGCACTGAGTTCGTTTGGAATAATGCATGTGATCGAACATTCGTAAAGATAAAGGACTATCTTATGTTTGCACCAGTCCTCACTCTCCCCTCTGGGAGTGAAGGATTCGTGGTTTTTAATGATGCTTCGTATATTGGCTTGGGTGTTGTCCTGATGCATCACGAAAAGCCCATGGCCTTCGCATCTCTTCAGCTTAAGGTCCATGAGTAGAACTATCCCACACATGATGTAG
This sequence comes from Magnolia kwangsiensis, assembly GCA_037074715.1. Lineage (NCBI taxonomy): Eukaryota > Viridiplantae > Streptophyta > Magnoliopsida > Magnoliales > Magnoliaceae > Magnolia > Magnolia kwangsiensis. Next base: position 56,608,936 of record CM073582.1, on the reverse strand, counting down.
AGTTGGATGCAGTTATCTTTGTACTGAAGGTGTGGAGGCATTATTTTACGGGGTTAGGTTCGAGCTCTTCTTTGATCAAAAGAGCTTGAAGTATCTTTTCTAGCAATCAGAGTTAAACATGAGGCAGAGACGATAGATGGAACCTCTGAAGGACTTTGATTTCGATCTTCAGTACCACTGTAACACCCTGAAAATCGGGGGTGGTGTATAAACTCAACTCCCGAGTTCCAGACCGTCACTTATGCAACAAAAATGGTTATGATTCAATGTTGTCTGATTTAAAGCATTCACATGAGTAAAAGTATACCAAAACTGCAATTCATACTTCCGATCCAGTGATAAAAGCAAGTGGAAGACTAAACAATGTATATATCACTGTATGGAAAAACAAAGTAATCTCATCTGTCTCCAAAGTATGACTACATCTCTGAGTCTCATATACATATACATAAACAAAAGAATAATGTTCAAAAAAAAGTCCCACTGATGTCCCCTCGATCCAGGTCGCCTACGGGAAGCCGTCGTGATACTGCATATACGAGAACTCATCCTGGTCCTCGTCGATCTCTGGCTCCACCTCCTGGATCTCGGCCTCACCTGCATCTACAACAGGGTCTGGTGGGTGTTGCAAACACCATCCCGTAACGTGGGAATGAGTGATCAACTCAGTGGAATCATAGAGCAAAGATTAGCATGTTCACAATTCAATCATGCGATAATAGTAAAGCAGTAAATCAGACAATCCTAATACTGTTGTTAATGCAAGATGATATGTCGTGATGTATGCCCTCACCTACGATCACCCTCATGCGGCAACATCTTACGACCGCGGCATGCCACACTCCCTAGAGTGCTCCACATCTTCCAGGCACATGCAATGCTATGGTGATATGATTTCCAAGTTGTTATTAGTCCATTCAAACAGCAGGATTGGGAAACTAAGGTACTTCCCTTGTATCAATCCCAACACAGATCCTGTCTAGGGTCGTCACTCCTAGTAATTTCATACGATGTATATTTCGTAGGTCATTGCAAGGGCTGCCAGGGCTGTTGCTCGCACTCGTTGCACCGCTCCCCCATCACCTTATCAATACAGGCCTACCGTACTCTACTGCAACGGAAGGGTCGTCGCCTCCCGTGGACTCAGAATACGCTCGCGGTCACTACAAAGGGCTCGTCGCCTGATCAGTGTAGGCCGACAGCTAGAATATAGTGTCCCATACCACCATAATCTGCTCACGAGTCTAGGTGCTCACTGGTCACTATGGGGAGGTTTGTGGCCCCAGCGTAGGCCGACAGCTCGACCACGGTGTCCCATACCACCATGCCCGGCTCATGAGTCTTCATGGATCAAGGTACCATGGTTAACAGGGTTTACAATGGTAAGTTCAGTACCCTAGGTTCAAGCAGTTATGACACATACAAGGTGAACATACATCGGCCAGTCGGGTTACTTGACGGGCTCGACTAGCACGATCGCATCTCAAGTCGAACGACATGAAGTGCGTAAAACACTTCGCGTGGCCTAACCACTGCCGCCAACTCTAAGCACGAATCACGTTCATCGACGCGTCGTTCGTGGCTATGACCAGTCAGCCACGAATTCGCTCGGTTACCGACTGCCTGGACTAAGTCTAGTCCCACACACCTATGAAATCACATTAGCACTATATGCAAAGGTATTGGAATTGAAATACATCATGTGAGCATGTTAACACATGTTATAACATTCAACTTAAGCAAATCTTCAAACACATACATTCCATGCATGTAGTGGAATCATGCATATGGTCAACATGTAGGAAATCATTTAGGTCAGCATATTAACCAAGAAATCAATCTCAAACTACTACATAACATCATTTAATTCAATACATACTAATACAAGCATTTATACAAACACATACACTACACACTTAAGTCTACATATAGTATGTCGACCCAAAGTGCGCAACTAGGCGAATCTCTTCACCAAACTGATTATGCAAGCATTCCTAACTCCCTAATGCGACAACAAACCATGTCAATCATGTCAGCAAAATATGAATGTAGACCGTACTTCCTACAAATGACTAAAATGCCCTAAATCTCATATTCTTCGTTAATTTACGAAACAGGAAACGGAGAGCATGTTGTACATGTCAAACGGCGATGCCGTCGATAATCTACTATTAAACGTCATTGAAAGCGTTGTAAACCGTCAATCAAAGCGTCTAAAATTCTCACCTAGTCTCTTACGGATGCGGGATTTTGAACGGAGCGTGTACGCTTCGTCTACGGCAGTAGGACAACCTGATTTACGAAATACGTTAGCTAACACGCCCTAAATCTGGATAAACCCTAAATCAGCAAGTTTTAGGGTTGTTTTGTACCTAAAAGAACGGAGAAATCACCAGCCAGGTGATTGGGAAGAGGTGCTGAAGCAGCAGCAATCGGTGGCTCGGAAGCGGGAAAAATCCCTTCTTCTCTTTCTCTCAAACTCTCTCTCCTTTTCTCTAGGGTTTGGAATTTTCAGATGGGAGAGGGAAATGAGGGTTTCAACCCCTTTTATAAGCTTAAAACGCCGGAAATAGGCTCCGGAACGAAGTTTACTTGGTGCCTATCCATTTCGGGGCTGTTTCGGTCCAAAAGCTGCTTTCTGGTAGTCCCTTGGTCGATTGCGATCGGACTTAAGCTCATGCGTACCAGATGTAGCACGTATTAAGTTTTCAGTCTGGCAGGGTTCGCAGATCGCACGTGGCGGACCAGTTTCAGTTCAGCGGTCACCGCACATAGATCAGGGCTGAAAGTCTCATGATAATAAATAGAAATTTTTCCTGATCCGAGGGTGTAATCTGGATGAATTCTGACGGTCAGAACGCTTAATACTGACGCGTCAAGTCATGTGCCAGATTTGGATTTGAAATTCCAAATCTGTCCCTGTTCGCGGTCGCTTCAGTCCGGGTTCAACGAAATGGTCTGTGATTATCGGTTTGACTTGATTTTCGAGATGAGTGTCAAGTTTAGCTGGGCGGTTCTAACGGTCGAAGATAGGAGGTATCGGACCTTCGACGCGCGGTCTAGATCCAATTCAAAATTTCAATGTGGTCCAGAGAACAAACCCGCTTAGAGTTTGATCCGAGGTTATAGAGTATTGTAGAGTTGTTTGTTCTAATCGATTTGGGTCTTGTAAAACGTATTTAAAGTGATCAGGGACTATTTCCCAGCTACTCTAGCGTTGCGCTAGCTAACTTACGCTTAATTTCCATGGAAATTAATTCTACGCAATTTCGGGTCGAGTTGGTACTCGAGCCCAAGTACGAATTTTTCACGAGCGTTACAATCTACCCCCCTTAACAAATAATTTCGTCCTCGAAATTTGTACCTATTCGTACTCCTCGAGAAGCTGTGGGTAGTTCTTTCTGATCTCGGCTTCTATCTCCCAAGTAGCCTCCTCCTCAGAGTGATGCGTCCATAGTACCTTCACAAGGAGAATCACCTTGCTACGCAGTACCTGCTCCTTCCTGTCTAAGATGCGTGTCGGTCGCAGGATATAAATAACATCCTCTCCTAACTACACCTGCTCCCATCTGATGTATGGGAAGGATCAGCAACGTACTTCTTCAGCATAGAAACATGGAATACGTTGTGGACGCTCGCGAGGGGCGTGGGTAAAGCCAATCGGTAAGCCACCGCTCCCACACGATTGAGGATCTGGAATGGACCAATGAATCGCGGTGCCAGTTTCCCCTTCTTCCCGAACCGAAGGACTCCCTTCATAGGGAAAACTCGCAAAAACACGTGATCCCCGACTGTGAACTCTAGTGGCCGTCGTCTCGTATCGGCGTAGCTCTTCTGTCTGCTCTGCGCTGCAAGAAGCCGACGTCGAATAATATCAATCTTCTCTGACGTCGCCTGCACCAACTCTGGGCCAATCAAGCTACGCTCACCGACCTCTAACCAGCAATGCGGTGCGCGACAAGGTCGCCCATACAGCGCCTCATAAGGTGTCATGCCGATACTCGCCTGGAAGCTATTATTGTACGCAAACTCCGCATATGAAAGACAGTCATCCCAACTGTCCTTGAAGTCCAATGCGCAAGCTCGCAACATGTCCTCCTGGATCTGGTTCACTCGCTCCGTCTGTCCGTCCGTCTGTGGGTGGAAGGCAGTACTGAACTTCAACTTCACACCCATAGCCTCCTGAATGCGAGTCCAGAAAATAGAAGTGAACCGCGTGTCTCTGTCCGACACGATCTCCAACGGAACTCCATGCAGACGCACGATCTCTCTGATGTACAATTTAGCCAGCTCGTCTGCAGAGTTCGTAACTCTGATCGGTAGGAAGTGCGCCGACTTCGTCAATCGGTCGACGATTACCCAAATGGAATCACGTCCCTTCCTCGTCTTCGGCAACCCAGAAATGAAGTCCATGGAAATGAATTCCCACTTCCACTCTGCAATCGGTATAGGATGTAAAAGTCCAGGTGGTCGGCGATGCTCTGCCTTCACCTGCTGACAAGTGAGACAACAGGACACGAACTCAGCTATGTGGGTCTTCATACCTTCCCACCAATACGTCCTCTTCACGTCACGATACATCTTTGTACTGCCTGGATGCATCGCGAGTCTAGTAGAATGCACAGCCTCAAGAATCTCTCGTCTCAAGTCAGGGACATCTGAGACGCATAGGCGGCCACGGTAACGTAAGCCCCCATCCATACCAACTCGCCAGTCGGCGTCAGCATCATCACTGGCCTGCTCTCGAAGCTCAGTAAGATGCGCATCGTCCCTCTGCGCCTCGATGACTCGGTCATCGATCTGAGATCGCACCTGTACATGTGCGATGAACTCAAATGGTTCCTCTACGGTGAGTTTCTGCTCAAAGTCTCGCAAAAACTCAACCATATCCCACTCGGCAACCATCAGCGGAGCCGCAAACTCTATCGCCTTCTTGCGGCTCAACGCATCAGCCACAAGGTTCGCCTTCCCAGGATGGTAAGAGACTTCAAACTTGAAGTCCTTCAACGTCTCCATCCATCGTCGCTGCCTCATAATCAAGTCTCGCTGCGTGAATATGTACTTGAGGCTCTTGTGGTTGCAAAAGAGCTCGAACTCCTCTCCGTAGAGGTAATGTCTCCAGAGTCTCAGTGCGAATATAACGGCTGCCAACTCTAGGTCGTGTGTAGGGTAATTCTCCTCGGGCTTCCTTAATTGTCTCGAGGCATACGAAATTACCCTATCCCTCTGCATAACGACACAACCCAAACCAACGCTAGATGCGTCAGTGTATATAGTGTATCTAACCCCTTGTTCTGGCAATACTAGCACAGGGGCCGACATAAGTCTGTCCTTCAGCTCCTGAAAAGCTGACTCCGCCTTATCATTCCAGGCGAACTTCACGTCCTTCCGTGTCAACTGAGATAAGGGTCTCGCGATCTTCGAGAAGTCCTGAATGAAGCGCCGATAGTAGCCAGCGAGACCCAAGAAGCTCCTCACCTCAGTGACAGAACCAGGCTGCTCCCAGTCCTGCACCGCAGCTACCTTAGACAGGTCAACTTTCATGCCATCCTTGGACACCACGTGTCCTAGAAACTTCACCTCCTGCTTCCAGAAGTCGCACTTCTTGTACTGTGCGAACAACTGATGTCGTCTGAGCGTATCAAGGACCAAACGCAAGTGCTCCTCATGCTCCTCTCGACTCCTAGAGTATACCAAAATGTCATCAATGAAGACAACGACGAATCGATAAAGGAAAGGCCGAAATATCCGGTTCATCAGATCCATGAACACGGCCGGTGCGTTCGTAAGACCGAACGACATCACGAGGAACTCGTAGTGGCCAAAACTGGTCCTGAATGCTGTCTTCTGCACGTCCTCATCCCTGACGCGCAGCTGATGATAACCTGACTGAAGATCAATCTTCGAGAAGTACTGCGCTCCTCTCAACTGATCAAACAAGTCATCGATCCTGGGCAAAGGATACTTGTTCTTCACCGTGAGCTGGTTCAGCCTGCGATAATCAATACACAATCGCATCGAACCATCCTTCTTCTTCACGAACAAGACCGGTGCTCCCCAAGGTGACACGCTAGGCCGTATAAGGCCAAGCTCTAGCATACCATCAATCTGCGTCCTCAACTCCTCCATCTCACATGGTGCCATGCGATACGTCGGCAGTGAGACGGGTGTAGAACCAGGAACCAGATCGATAGTGAAATCGATCTCACGTCGGGGCGGCAAACCAGAGATCTTCCTGAACAGATCCCCGAACTCGGAAACAACTGGCGTATACTCAAGTACCTGGGCACCAGCGTCGCGCAATAGAGTGGCGTAGCTAAATATGTGGAAAGGAAGATTTACCCGCACTGGAAATGTGAAGAATGCACCCTCAGGGTCGTACGCTGTGACTATACGAGTCTCGCAGTCAATCTCGGCTCTTGCTGCAGTCAACCAGTCCATGCCAAGAATGACGTCGAGATAAACGAGCGAGGGATCGACGACCAGATCAAGAGTTATCATCCTGCCTCCCAGATCAACCAAACAACCCTCACACATCTGGGTGACATCCGAATAATCTCCATGAGCTGCAAAGACTCGCACACTATCCATAGTGATAGTCTGTAACCCAAGACATCTGACTACGGCATGCGATATCAAAGAAATCGTGGAACCAGTGTCCACCATGACAAGAACGGGAGTACCTCCGATATGGGCCGTGACCTCGAAGGCTGAATGCTGGAAAGTCGGCGTCGCAGCTGCCTCAGCTGTCAATGCATGAACCCGAGCCTGCTGTGGCCGGTTCGGCCGCTGTGTCAAGGGCCGTGGAGGCTGTCGGATCTGCGATACCGTAGGTCTAAAAGAAGGATGCCCAGGAGCTGACCGTATAGGCGGTGCTGATATCGCCTGCGGACGTACACGGTCAATCTTCTGCGGTGGCGAGAACCCACTGTCCCGCATCCTCGAAAAGCAGCTCTGCGCCAAGTGGCCCGTCCTCCCACAGTATGTACATGTCAAATCAGGGCGCCGAAATGGTGGTACAGGCGCCGTAGTCCTAGTAGGAGGATCAATGCGAGGCCTCTTGCCCGCGAAGGGCCTGTCTGGCAAATCTGGTCGTGGCCTAAAAGCAGCCGGGCCTCGAGATCGCGCAAGTCGATCCACGTCCTGCTCTGCCCGCATGGACATGTGAATCAACTTCGCATAGGAGGAAAAACTAACACAACACATCTTCGACCGAATATCCGGTCGCAAGCCCTCCAAAAAGCGCCGTATGCGCATCTGCTCATCAGCTAGGATCGTCGGGACGTACCTGCCCAACTCTGTGAACCGATGCTCATACTCGGTAACTGTCATCGCTGCCTGTCTGAGACGGAGAAACTCATTCTCCCTGTCGTGGCTGTAGGTCTGGGGATAATACTTCTCATGGAAGCGGAACTCAAATGCTACCCACGTCCATACAAAGTCTGCGGCAACGGTCCGCAGTATGCTATCCCACCACATGCTGGCCTCTCTCTCAAACAGGAAGGTAGCCAGCTCTACCTGCTCAACCTCGGTGCAGTGCAACATCCGCAAGATCTTCGACACCCGGTCGAGCCAGTACTCAGCCTCCTCGGGTCTGTGAGAACCCGTGAAAGTAGGAGGCCGCAAGCGCTGAAATCGCTCCAAAAGGCCCCGTGTGTCGGCAGGATTCTCCGCAAGGAAAGCAGGCGGCGCAGGATGAGCCATGCCCTCATCCTGGGCGTATGTATAGGCATCCTCAGCTGGATGCATAGGTGGTGCAGGTGGAGCAGATGTAGTCGCACCCCCACCCTGGGCTAATGTCCCCACTATGGTGGTCAGAAGCTGCTGCTGCTGCAGCATCATAGCCATCATCTGCTCGAATCTGTCAGGGGGTGGAGCAGGATGTGGTGGATGCGGTGTGGAAGTAGATGCGCGATGCGGCTCTCTGACTGATGGCGTAAATGGCGGTGGTCCATCTGTAGGACCAGCAGTAAGCTGAGACGATCGAACCGCCTCAGGAATCGGGCCCACAGCAGGGTCCGCATGGGTGCCAGACTGCGAAGGAGTCTGATCCATATGCTCTGACAATGCAAGCCGAACCGTGCTCTGCATAGTCTTAGGTGGCATTCCCTATATTCAAAATAGGGCGCAACCTTGTCAGTCTCAATTGCATAAATACACCACAATCATCCACATAAAGAGTCAAAGGCATTCCATGCATTTCAATTAATCAAAATTGTCACAATACAAGGGATATATCCTTACAAGCATCATGACGAGAATTACATGGAAATTAAGACAGTTAAACAACAGCAACATGAACAAAGTACTAGCCCTAACAGGCTTACACACATAAAGCAGGAAATGACTAACTACTGATAATAACATCAAAGATCGCATCGCTAGTCAGAGTCTGGTGACGGAGGAGGAGCACCCTTATCCTGTAAGCAACACAGGATCGCCTTCAAGGTGCGAGTCACCTTGCCAAATTTCTTCTTTGTAACGCCCTTGGCATCAGCGACCTCTGCGCGAAGTTCTTGGACTTTCCTTCGCAAAGCGGTCTGACTCTCCTCCATCCGAGCAATGCGGTCGTCGATAGTAGCCTACGCAGAAGGAGGAGGGCTCTCATCAGTATCCTGAGCCTCCTCTTCTGCTTCTTCCTGAGCTTCTTCCTGAACCTCTGCTCTAGGTTCTTCTTCGCTTTGATCTTCCTCATCATCAAAGTCATCCCCACTATCCCTTTCAAGTTGATTTTCACGGTATTGCGACCCAATCTTCATCTTGACCATTGTCGACTCATCGATGGTGTGAATCGATACAGGCAATTCTGGCCCAAGTCTATAGGTAAACTCAAGCGCAATCTTGCAAATAAGTCGGCCAAAGGGAAGCGATTCGGATGTTTTCCTTGACCTGGCTATGAGAACTATCTACCGTAAGATGAAAGTGGCCATACATACGTTCTCTCCCTGGGCCACCAGAAATAAGAAATCGACCATAAGACGTGTACATTCAATGCGGTTCGTCGACCTGAGATAAACATTGAACGTGCAGATATGATGCAGCAGGCGTAAATCCTCAGACATGTACGTCGCCTTGAGGCTATTATTAGGCTGCCATGGAACCAACTTACTGCACAGAAACCTGGTACGGCGATCTCGTTCACGTCTAGTCCTCAGGTTCTTCTCGTTAGGATGCACATCACCTAGAGGCACGTTGAGAAGTCGCGCAATCAACCGAACGTCGATCGTAGCCATCCGATCTCTATCAAAAGGGATTTTAAACTGCAAAGGCTCCAAGGTAGGATTCTGGATACTAGCATAGAAGGCACGAACGGTGCTCACATTAGCACGAGCGCGAGCTTCAAAGATCGGACCCCAATGCGTAGCTTCAATGCGTTCAAACAACAGATACTCGCTGAACAATCATCCATCTACGTCCGCCTCAAATAACACTTTGCGATCAGTGTATTGGCCATGAGGCATCTCCGACAGAATTGTTCGCCCAAGGTGTGCATGGGGATCCAAATCCCGCTTTGTACGGCACTCCAGGACTGCAGCTGGACCTGCGGCGGTGCTTGAACTTGCGGCACCACCCCGCGGTCTTCTCGATCGAGCAGGGCGGCTCGGCCCAGCCTCGTCTGTTGCGGTTTTCCTCTTACCCATCAAAGATATGATGGATGAGAGTGATAAAAGGCCCAAAATGGCTTCCACGAAAGCCATGAAAAATGATGAAAATGCGGAGAAGTGGTTGCCCAATCTGGAAAAAGGAAATCTAGGCATCGTAGAGGGATGCTTCAAGCTTCCCAAGGCTATAATTTCAAGGAGAAATACAAACAAAAAGGTAGAATGGAGCACCTCACGATTTCAGCTCTATTTGAGGATTTTTGGAGCTCCAAATGGTGAGATCTTCAAGAAGAGGGGCTGCCAACACCCAATAAGTGATGGGTGGTGGTCGATTTTGGCCAAGGAGGGACCTAGGAGTGATTTGGGACGCCGGAGTTTGGAGATGGTTGCTGAAAATCAAAAATAGGGCTATGGGGAGGGCTGTTTGTGAAGGAGGGGTATGATTTAGGGATTTTCGTGAGATGAGAGCTACCTAGGGAGGGTGTAGACCTTATTTAAGGGCGTGCGCCCAAGATTTAGGTCCAACGAACCCCACCGGTCGGCGATGCATCGCCCGACCGGCGATGGCATCGCCGGCCAACTTCCAAGTTGGCCGGTGGGACCACATGGGTCTGGTCCCCCATGGTCCAGGGGTTCCAAAAATGTATGTCCCACCCCCTAGTTCATCGTATTTTGGTCTGTATGAGCCCAAATATATTTTCAGGGCTTTTTGGGACCATATCGTAATCCCGAATACCAAACCATATGATGCAGAATATGAATTTGGGGTAGAAGGAGCCAGCACATCTATCTACATCCTTAGTTGCTAAAGAAAGTGAATTTAGAATGGCCTTATGGCCATTTTTCATGAAATTTTACTATTCACTGTAAAATTTTGTGAAAGTACTAATTTGTGTTATTTTTATATTAGGTTTGATGCCTAACATGAAATGGATAAGAAAGAAATGAAGGTCAGAGTATTTAGAGGAGGAATTTTGAAGATTTTTGGCGAAACGGGGTTTTTAAGCCCTGGCGATTGATTACAGGAGTCGTGGTCATCCCACGGCCCAAGGATTCACTTTTGCGGTTTAAAAACCGCTCGTAGAACGTCTCAACCTGACTTCCTACAGCTTAGAAGTGATTCGGGTTGCCTTACGCGACCCGAGATGCGTTACAGACTCGATCTTGCGATCAATCCTAATAGACTTCGCCTATCGGCGAACCTGCGACTCTAGAAGTGTTTCTAGACCCTTCTCGCACCCACCTAAGTCAAAAGAAGCGACAGCGTACATCGCAAGACCATAACCCAGGCCCAGTATACTCTTATTCATGCTCTGATACCAACTTGTAACACCCTAAAAATCGGGGGTCGTGTATAAACTCAACTCCCGAGTTCCAGACCGTCACTTATGCAACAAAAATGGTTATGATTCAATGTGTAACATCCCGAAAATCGGGGGGGTCGAGCAAAAACCCAACTCCCGAGTTCCAAAATGTTATTTATGCAACATAGATATGTATGATTGAATGTTGTCTGTGATAATGTATTAAACATGAGTGAGATTAAGCTAGAACCGCATATCATACTCCAGAGACAGTTAAATTAACCAGCGGAAGTCTGTAATAGTATGTATAACATATATAAACTGTTGTATGTCTCCAGAGTGTGAATATATTACCAGGTTATACACATACATGTATACTTCAAAAGTAAACCAAATGAATATACATGAGTGCGCTAAAAATATAAAATGACAAATGTCAAAGTATCTAATCAACCTCCCTGTAATCCCGTCGATCAGAACACGCATAAAGGAGGGATCCTCCTCATCATCATCAAGTCCGGCTCTGCCTCACAGGCCGCGCCATCATCTGCAATCACAAAAAGGTCTGGTGGGTGTCCGGAACACCGTCCCGTAACGTGGGAGTGAGTAGCTAACTCAGTGGAATAATAGAGCAAAGATTAACATGTTATCAAATCAATCATGCGATAATAGTAACGCAGTAAATCAAACAATCCTAATACTGTTGTTAATGCAATTATGACATGACGTGATGTATGCCCTCACCGACGATCACCCTCATACGGCAACATCTTACGACCGCGGCATGCCACACTCCCTAGAGTGCTCCACATCTTCCAGGCACATGCAATGCTATGGTGATATGATTACCAAGTTGTTATTAATCCATTCAAACAGCAGGATTGGGAAACTAAGGTACTTCCCTTGTATCAATCCCAACACAGATCCGGTCTAGGGTCGTCACTCCTAGTAATCTCATACGATGTATATTTCGTAGGTCACTGCAAGGGCTGCCAGGGCTGTTGCTCGCACTCGTTGCACCGCTCCCCCATCACCTTATCAATACAGGCCTACTGTACTCTACTGCTACGGAAGGGTCGTCGCCTCCCGTAGACTCAGAATACGCTCGCGGTCACTACAAAGGGCTGCCAGGGCTGTTGCTCGCACTCGTTGCACCGCTCCCCCATCACCTTATCAGTGTAGGCCGACAGCAAGAATATAGTGTCCCATACCACCATAATCTGCTCACGAGTCATAGGTGCTCACTGGTCACTACGGGGAGGTTTGTGGCCCCAGCGTAGGCCGACAGCTCGACCACGGTGTCCCATACCACCATGCCCGGCTCATGAGTCTTCGTGGATCAAGGTACCATGGTTAACAGGGTTTACAATGGTAAGTTCAGTACCCTAGGTTCAAGCAGTTATGACTCATACAAGGTGAACATACATCGGCCAGTCGGGTTACTTGACGGGCTCGACTAGCGCGATCGCATCTCAAGTCGAACGACATGAAGTGCGTAAAACACTTCGCGTGGCCTAACCACTGTCGCCAACTCTAAACAGGAATCACGTTCATCGACGCGTCCTTCGTGGCTATGACCAGTCAGCCACGAATTCGCTCGGTTACCGACTGCCTGGACTAAGTCTAGTCCCACACATCCATGAAATCACATTAACAATATATGCAAAGGTTTTTGGAATTGAAATGCAATCATGTGAGCATGTTAACACATGTTATAACATTCAACTTAAGCAAATCTTCAAACACATACATTCCATGCATGTAATGGAATCATGCATGTGGTCAACATGTAGGAAATCATTTAGGTCAGCATATTAATCAAGAAATCATTCTCAAACCACTACATAACATCATTTAATTCAATACATACTAATACAAGCATTTATACAAACACATACACTACACACTTAAGTCTACATATAGTATGTCGACCCTAAGTGCGCAACTAGGCGAATCTCTTCGCCAAACTAATTATACACGCATTTCTAACTTCCTAATGCGACAACAAACCATGTCAATCACATCAGCAAAATATGAATGTAAACTGTACTTCCTACAAATGACTAAAATGCCCTAAATCTCATATTCTTCGTTAATTTACGAAACAGGAAACGGAGAGCATTTTGTACATGTCAAACGGCGTTGCCGTCAAAAATCTACTATTAAACGACATTGAAAGCTTTGGAAACAGTCGATCAAAGCGTCTAATATCCGCACCTTATGTCTTGTAGACTCGGAAATTGAAACGGAGCGTATACGCTTCGTCTACGGCGAATAAGGAACCTAATACATAAGATCCATAAGCTACATCGCTATGGAAACAAGGAAAACTCAAATCACCAACTATTTAGGGTTTTTACTTACCTAGGATTGCGGTGGAATCGCCGGGAAAGCGGTAGAGGAGTGTTGCTTAAGCATGTGCAACACGTAGCACAAGTGGCGGGAAGAACTCTCCCACTCTCTCACAATCTCTCACTCTTTTTCTCTCTCCCAAGCTAGAGCTTCTCTCAAATTCGGATGGGAGAGAGGAGTGGGGGTTTCAACCCCTTTTATAGCCTAAAACATTCCCAAAATAGGCTTGGGAACAATGTTTACTTGGTGCCTAACCAAATCGGGGCCGTTTCGGTCCAAAAGGGCATTTCTGGAGGTCCCCAGGCCAAATGCGGTCGGACTTAAGCTCATGCATACTGGATCTAGCACACATCCAGTTTTCAGACCGGTTGGGTTCCCAGATCGCACGTGGCGGCCCAGTTTCAGTTTAACGGTCACCGCACCAAGATCAGGCCTATAAGTCTCGTGATATATAATAGATATTTTTCCTGATCCAAGGGTGTAATTTGGCTGTATTCTGACGGTCAGAATGCTTAATACTGATGCGTCAAATTTGTGTGCCAGATTTGAATTTGAAATTCCAACTATGTCCCTATTCACACTCTCTTCGGTCCGGGCTCAATGAAATAGCCTGTGATCGTCAGTTGGACTTGATATTTGAAACGATTGCCAAGCCCAGCTAAGTGGTCATAACGGTCTAAGATGGTAGGCATCTGACTTACGACGCGCGGTCTAGATCCAATACAAAGTTTCAAAGTGGTCCAAAGAACAAACCTGCTTAGAGTTTGGTCCGAGGTTTTAGAGCATTATAGCACCCTTGGTTCCACTCGCTTTGGGCCTTGTATAACGTATTTAAAGTGATCAAGGACCATTTCCCAGCTATTCTAACGTTGCACTAGCTAACTTAGTCATATTTTCTAAAGGAATTGATTCTAAGTGGTTTCTTTGGCTATGGAATTGGGTTCTAAGCAATTTTTCAGGTGTTTTAATTGACCCATTGCCTAAGGACGTCAAATCTCAGATTGGCCAAAATCCGGGGTGTTACAATCTACCCCCCTTAAAACACAATGTCGTCCCCGACATTGGCGAAGGGCAAGGAGTACCTAGAGGGACTTTAGTATTGACATTCTAAGGAAGGTTCAAATCCTACTTAATAACCTAATCGTACATACAACCTAAATCAAATGTTTCGATCCTGGGCCAGTGGGAAAGAGGCCAACCACTCTTCCGCTGCGCCACACTGATCGAACGGCAGTGTTGACTAATCCTAACTGGATTGGACTTAATACGTTCTACCCCCCTTAAAACTTGGTTCTACTTAAAGTCTAAGAATCGTTGCATCGATCCGTATATCGGAACGAGGCGCAACTTAGGGGCTATCCTTGACCTAAAATGGAAACAATCTTTCTCTACATGGTTTTCCTTGCTAATGATGCGTTCTATGGCATTGGTATCTATGATCATAGAGATGAGCCTAATATCTATTGTGGTTAAGGTCAGGGGCAGGTATGAGTTGGTGGCAAGATGCCTAATTCTCTACTGGCTTTAAGTCCTCGCCATTTCCCAAAAGGCAATGTGATCCCGTTTGGTTGTAGGTGGTTGGGCCATCACAGAATAAAGGTTATGTAGTAGGTCTGAGCCGGATACATAGACTTTCTGTCTAGCTAGAACAGAAGATTTATTGTATCAATTCTTAATCCGAGTCGATGCCGATCTTCTGCTTGATCAGAGCATTGGATTTATTGGGAACCACTAGGATTAAGAAGTCGATTCAAACCGCGAATACATCGCGTACATGCAGTTCCTTTACTCTGCGTTCCCGAATGCAATAAACCCTTGGGGATGGCAATTCTAAGGGGCGTGCTAGTCCATTCTAAGTTCAATCTGAGGGATTTATAAATGTTCCCTGAGAGTGAATGGTTCCTTCCTATGGGCAACAACAGAAGTCTATAAGTCGTAAGGGGATCTGTCGAAGGAATAAGGTTCTACTTCAACCAAATCTAAACTACAAGTCCTTAGCATATACAGGCTGTACACTACTTAAGGTAACTAGTAGGCTAGTCTGTATTTCATTCGCTATAATTCAAGACCTAAGCCTATACACTAGACGGTTTCATACCATCTCTAATACAGGGAATTGCTCTATCACTTAGGATCAAAATTGTCTAAATGGAATTGGATTTCTTATGTCGTCAGACCCTTCAAATCTAGGAGTGCTAACACTAGAACCAAAACACCTAGAGCCTATGTGGCCGGTAGCGCTTAGTTGTCTTAAATGGAACCGCATTCCTAGTCCCATAGCGGGATAGGGAGTGGCATGCTTGGTTGGAGGGTGGGGTGGGATAAAAATCTAATTTGTAGGCTGAATCCCGAGAGTTATAATACTCCCAATCTAGGGACCATACCTGACAGCGAAATGAAACGGCATGTATTCCATCAAACCAAATTTCGTCACAATATGTGGAATAAAGTTCCACATGGATTATGACAGAGATGCATTCGGCTATGCTAAGCCCAAACCACAACACAAACACATTTTTCTACCTAACAACAAAACAACACAGAAATTTCAAACAGTAGTCAAACAAACTAAAGGGCAACGACATAGATGCCTAATTCTACCAAAGGACTTCTACTAGGGTCCCGACTGACCTTCTTGAATACTATCAAGTTCAATACTGTCAGTTGCCCATTAGAGCTCTATCGGCCATGTGTTTTCAATACTTCTCAAACGGAGAAAGTTGAGAAATGGGATTTGAGGTTAGCATGATTCTGAGACCCAAAAAGGGGGTAAAGGCTCAAATAAAAGGGACATGAGAGAGAGAACGATGGAAAGGGAGGAAAAAGGCTGAAACAGCCTTAACAATAGCCATGGAAAATGGAGGAAATGCGAAGAAATGGTCGCCCAAAGGGACAGAATGAAATCTAGGCGTTGTAGAGGGATGCTTCAAGCTTCCCTAGGATGTATTTTCAGAAAGAAATGAAAATGAAAAAGGGGAATGGAGCACCTCACGATTTCAGCTCGATTTTGGGGTTTTAGGAGCTCCAACGGATGAAATCTTCAAGAGGGAGGGCTGCCAACTTCAAAGGAATGACGGAGGGTGGTCGTTTTTGGCAGGGAATGGATCTAGGGTGGTTTGGAATCACAAATTTTTGGGATAGGGCAGCTGAAAACGAAAATGGGGCTAGGGGAGGGGCTGTTTGTGAAGGAAGTACCCATATTTGGGGTTTTCTTGGGGTGGGAGGTGCATAGGGGTGATGTGGACCCTATTTAAGGGGGTGCGCCCGAAGGACGGCCCCATCGGAGCTCGCCGGCCGGCGATGCATCGCCGAACCGGCGATGGCATCGCCGGTGAAGTTGCAAACTGGCCTCTGGGGCCATATGGGATGGATTCCTCTTGCCCTAGGGATTCCAAAAAGGTATGGTGCATACTCTAGTTCATTGTAGATTGCCCTAGGGAGGCCAATACATTTTTAACATCCATTCGAGGATTTTCGGGTCCAATATTCAATCCCGAATACAAAACCCTATCATGCAGCATATGATTTTGGGGTAGAAGGATCTAGTACATCCATATAGCCCATTAGTTGCTAAAGAAATTGAATTTAAAATGGCCTTATGGCCATTTTTCATGAAATTTTACTATTCACTGTAAAATTTCGTGAAAGTAAGATTTTATGTTATTTTCATATTATTATTGATGCCTAATATGAAATGGATAAGAAATAATTGAAGATTGGGGTGGTGAGAGGAAGAATTTCGAAGATTTTAGGTGAAACGGGGGTTTTTAAGCTCTGGCGATTGAATACAGGGGTCGTGGTTGTCCCACGGCCCAAGGATTCACATTAACGGTTTAGAATTGTTCAAAGAATAGCTCAACCCACTTACCTACAACCTAGGAGCTATTCGGGTTGCTCTACGCGACCCTAGATGCGATACGGACTCGATCACGCGATTGAAATGAATAGGCTCCGCCTATTGACGAACCTGGGATCCTAAAAGTATTTCTAGACCCTTCTCGCACCCACCTAAGTCAAAGGAAGCGACAGCGTACGTCGCGTGACCATAACCCAGGCCCGGTTTAATCCAAATCATGCTCTGATACCATCTGTAACATCCCGAAAATCGGGGGGGTCGAGCAAAAACCCAACTCCCGAGTTCCAAAATGTTATTTATGCAACATAGATATGTATGATTGAATGTTGTCTGTGATAATGTATTAAACATGAGTGAGATTAAGCTAGAACCGCATATCATACTCCAGAGACAGTTAAATTAACCAGCGGAAGTCTGTAATAGTATGTATAACATATATAAACTGTTGTATGTCTCCAGAGTGTGAATATATTACCAGGTTATACACATACATGTATACTTCAAAAGTAAACCAAATGAATATACATGAGTGCGCTAAAAATATAAAATGACAAATGTCAAAGTATCTAATCAACCTCCCTGTAATCCCGTCGATCAGAACACGCATAAAGGAGGGATCCTCCTCATCATCATCAAGTCCGGCTCTGCCTCACAGGCCGCGCCATCATCTGCAATCACAAAAAGGTCTGGTGGGTGTCCGGAACACCGTCCCGTAACGTGGGAGTGAGTAGCTAACTCAGTGGAATAATAGAGCAAAGATTAACATGTTATCAAATCAATCATGCGATAATAGTAACGCAGTAAATCAAACAATCCTAATACTGTTGTTAATGCAATTATGACATGACGTGATGTATGCCCTCACCGACGATCACCCTCATACGGCAACATCTTACGACCGCGGCATGCCACACTCCCTAGAGTGCTCCACATCTTCCAGGCACATGCAATGCTATGGTGATATGATTACCAAGTTGTTATTAATCCATTCAAACAGCAGGATTGGGAAACTAAGGTACTTCCCTTGTATCAATCCCAACACAGATCCGGTCTAGGGTCGTCACTCCTAGTAATCTCATACGATGTATATTTCGTAGGTCACTGCAAGGGCTGCCAGGGCTGTTGCTCGCACTCGTTGCACCGCTCCCCCATCACCTTATCAATACAGGCCTACTGTACTCTACTGCTACGGAAGGGTCGTCGCCTCCCGTAGACTCAGAATACGCTCGCGGTCACTACAAAGGGCTGCCAGGGCTGTTGCTCGCACTCGTTGCACCGCTCCCCCATCACCTTATCAGTGTAGGCCGACAGCAAGAATATAGTGTCCCATACCACCATAATCTGCTCACGAGTCATAGGTGCTCACTGGTCACTACGGGGAGGTTTGTGGCCCCAGCGTAGGCCGACAGCTCGACCACGGTGTCCCATACCACCATGCCCGGCTCATGAGTCTTCGTGGATCAAGGTACCATGGTTAACAGGGTTTACAATGGTAAGTTCAGTACCCTAGGTTCAAGCAGTTATGACTCATACAAGGTGAACATACATCGGCCAGTCGGGTTACTTGACGGGCTCGACTAGCGCGATCGCATCTCAAGTCGAACGACATGAAGTGCGTAAAACACTTCGCGTGGCCTAACCACTGTCGCCAACTCTAAACAGGAATCACGTTCATCGACGCGTCCTTCGTGGCTATGACCAGTCAGCCACGAATTCGCTCGGTTACCGACTGCCTGGACTAAGTCTAGTCCCACACATCCATGAAATCACATTAACAATATATGCAAAGGTTTTTGGAATTGAAATGCAATCATGTGAGCATGTTAACACATGTTATAACATTCAACTTAAGCAAATCTTCAAACACATACATTCCATGCATGTAATGGAATCATGCATGTGGTCAACATGTAGGAAATCATTTAGGTCAGCATATTAATCAAGAAATCATTCTCAAACCACTACATAACATCATTTAATTCAATACATACTAATACAAGCATTTATACAAACACATACACTACACACTTAAGTCTACATATAGTATGTCGACCCTAAGTGCGCAACTAGGCGAATCTCTTCGCCAAACTAATTATACACGCATTTCTAACTTCCTAATGCGACAACAAACCATGTCAATCACATCAGCAAAATATGAATGTAAACTGTACTTCCTACAAATGACTAAAATGCCCTAAATCTCATATTCTTCGTTAATTTACGAAACAGGAAACGGAGAGCATTTTGTACATGTCAAACGGCGTTGCCGTCAAAAATCTACTATTAAACGACATTGAAAGCTTTGGAAACAGTCGATCAAAGCGTCTAATATCCGCACCTTATGTCTTGTAGACTCGGAAATTGAAACGGAGCGTATACGCTTCGTCTACGGCGAATAAGGAACCTAATACATAAGATCCATAAGCTACATCGCTATGGAAACAAGGAAAACTCAAATCACCAACTATTTAGGGTTTTTACTTACCTAGGATTGCGGTGGAATCGCCGGGAAAGCGGTAGAGGAGTGTTGCTTAAGCATGTGCAACACGTAGCACAAGTGGCGGGAAGAACTCTCCCACTCTCTCACAATCTCTCACTCTTTTTCTCTCTCCCAAGCTAGAGCTTCTCTCAAATTCGGATGGGAGAGAGGAGTGGGGGTTTCAACCCCTTTTATAGCCTAAAACATTCCCAAAATAGGCTTGGGAACAATGTTTACTTGGTGCCTAACCAAATCGGGGCCGTTTCGGTCCAAAAGGGCATTTCTGGAGGTCCCCAGGCCAAATGCGGTCGGACTTAAGCTCATGCATACTGGATCTAGCACACATCCAGTTTTCAGACCGGTTGGGTTCCCAGATCGCACGTGGCGGCCCAGTTTCAGTTTAACGGTCACCGCACCAAGATCAGGCCTATAAGTCTCGTGATATATAATAGATATTTTTCCTGATCCAAGGGTGTAATTTGGCTGTATTCTGACGGTCAGAATGCTTAATACTGATGCGTCAAATTTGTGTGCCAGATTTGAATTTGAAATTCCAACTATGTCCCTATTCACACTCTCTTCGGTCCGGGCTCAATGAAATAGCCTGTGATCGTCAGTTGGACTTGATATTTGAAACGATTGCCAAGCCCAGCTAAGTGGTCATAACGGTCTAAGATGGTAGGCATCTGACTTACGACGCGCGGTCTAGATCCAATACAAAGTTTCAAAGTGGTCCAAAGAACAAACCTGCTTAGAGTTTGGTCCGAGGTTTTAGAGCATTATAGCACCCTTGGTTCCACTCGCTTTGGGCCTTGTATAACGTATTTAAAGTGATCAAGGACCATTTCCCAGCTATTCTAACGTTGCACTAGCTAACTTAGTCATATTTTCTAAAGGAATTGATTCTAAGTGGTTTCTTTGGCTATGGAATTGGGTTCTAAGCAATTTTTCAGGTGTTTTAATTGACCCATTGCCTAAGGACGTCAAATCTCAGATTGGCCAAAATCCGGGGTGTTACACAATGTTGTCTAATTTAAAGCATTCACATGAGTAAAAGCATACCAAAACTGTAATTCATACTTCAGATCCAGTGATAAAAGCAAGCGGAAGACTAAACAATGTATATATCACTGTATGGAAAAATAAAGTAATCTCATCTGTCTCCAAAGTATGACTACATCTCTGAGACTCATATACATATACATAAACAAAAGAATAATGTTCGAAAAAAAGTCCCACTGATGTCCCCTCGATCCAGGTCGCCTACGGGAAGCCGTCGTGATACTGCATATACGAGAACTCATCCTGGTCCTCGTCGATCTCTGGCTCCACCTCCTGGATCTCGGCCTCACCTGCATCTACAACAGGGTCTGGTGGGTGTTGCAAACACCATCCCGTAACGTGGGAATGAGTGATCAACTCAGTGGAATCATAGAGCAAAGATTAGCATGTTCACAATTCAATCATGCGATAATAGTAAAGCAGTAAATCAGACAATCCTAATACTGTTGTTAATGCAAGATGATATGACGTGATGTATGCCCTCACCGACGATCACCCTCATGCGGCAACATCTTACGACCGCGGCATGCCACACTCCCTAGAGTGCTCCACATCTTCCAGGAACATGCAATGCTATGGTGATATGATTTTCAAGTTGTTATTAGTCCATTCAAACAGCAGGATTGGGAAACTAAGGTACTTCCCTTGTATCAATCCCAACACAGATCCTGTCTAGGGTCGTCACTCCTAGTAATTTCATACGATGTATATTTCGTAGGTCACTGCAAGGCCTGCCAGGGCTGTTGCTCGCACTCGTTGCACTGCTCCCCCATCACCTTATCAATACAGGCCTACCGTACTCTACTGCAACGGAAGGGTCGTCGCCTCCCGTGGACTCAGAATACGCTCGCGGTCACTATAAAGGGCTCGTCGCCTGATCAGTGTAGGCCGACAGCTAGAATATAGTGTCCCATACCACCATAATCTGCTCACGAGTCTAGGTGCTCACTGGTCACTACGGGGAGGTTTGTGGCCCCAGCGTAGGCCGACAGCTCGACCACGGTGTCCCATACCACCATGCCCGGCTCATGAGTCTTCATGGATCAAGGTACCATGGTTAACAGGGTTTACAATGGTAAGTTTAGTACCCTAGGTTCAAGCAGTTATGACACATACAAGGTGAACATACATCGGCCAGTCGGGTTACTTGACGGGCTCGACTAGCGCGATCGCATCTCAAGTCGAACGACATGAAGTGCGTAAAACACTTCGCGTGGCCTAACCACTGCCGTCAACTCTAAGCACGAATCACGTTCATCGACGCGTCGTTCGTGGCTATGACCAGTCAGCCACGAATTCGCTCGGTTACCGACTGCCTGGACTAAGTCTAGTCCCACACACCTATGAAATCACATTAGCACTATATGCAAAGGTATTGGAATTGAAATACATCATGTGAGCATGTTAACACATGTTATAACATTCAACTTAAGCAAATCTTCAAACACATACATTCCATGCATGTAGTGGAATCATGCATATGGTCAACATGTAGGAAATCATTTAGGTCAGCATATTAACCAAGAAATCAATCTCAAACTACTACATAACATCATTTAATTCAATACATACTAATACAAGCATTTATACAAACACATACACTACACACTTAAGTCTACATATAGTATGTCGACCCAAAGTGCGCAACTAGGCGAATCTCTTCGCCAAACTGATTATGCAAGCATTTCTAACTCCCTAATGCGACAACAAACCATGTCAATCACGTCAGCAAAATATGAATGTAGACCGTACTTCCTATAAATGACTAAAATGCCCTAAATCTCATATTCTTCGTTAATTTACGAAACAGGAAACGGAGAGCATGTTGTACATGTCAAACGGCGATGCCGTCGATAATCTACTATTAAACGTCATTGAAAGCGTTGTAAACCATCAATCAAAGCGTCTAAAATTCTCACCTAGTCTCTTACGGATGCGGGATTTTGAACGGAGCGTGTACGCTTCGTCTACGGCAGTAGGACAACCTGATTTACGAAATACGTTAGCTAACACGCCCTAAATCTGGATAAACCCTAAATCAGTAAGTTTTAGGGTTGTTTTGTACCTGAAAGAACGGAGAAATCACCAGCCAGGTGATTGGGAAGAGGTGCTGAAGCAGCAGCAATCGGTGGCTCGAAAGCGGGAAAAATCCCTTCTTCTCTTTCTCTCAAACTCTCTCTCCTTTTCTCTAGGGTTTGGAATTTTCGGATGGGAGAGGGAAATGAGGGTTTCAACCCCTTTTATAGGCTTAAAACGCCGAAAATAGGCTCCGGAACGAAGTTTACTTGGTGCCTATCCATTTCGGGGCTATTTCGGTCCAAAAGCTGCTTTCTGGTGGTTCCCTGGTCGATTGCGATCGGACTTAAGCTCATGCGTACCAGATGTAGCACGTATTAAGTTTTCAGTCTGGCAGGGTTCGCAGATCGCAGGTGGCGGACCAGTTTCAGTTCAGCGGTCACCGCACGTAGATTAAGGCTGAAAGTCTCATGATAATAAATAGAAATTTTTCCTGATCCGAGGGTGTAATCTGGATGAATTCCGATGGTCAGAATGCTTAATACTGACGCGTCAAGTCGTGTCCCAGATTTGGATTTGAAATTCCAAATCTGTCCCTGTTCGCGGTCGCTTCAGTCCGGGTTTAACGAAATAGTCTGTGATTATCGGTTTGACTTGATTTTCGAGATGAGTGTCAAGTCCAGCTGGGCGGTTCTAACGGTCGAAGATAGGAGGTATCGGACCTTCGACGCGCAGTCTAGATCCAATTCAAAATTTCAATGTGGTCCAGAGAACAAACCCGCTTAGAGTTTGATCCGAGGTTATAGAGTATTGTAGAGTTGTTTGTTCTACTCGATTTGGGTCTTGTAGAACGTATTTAAAGTGATCAGGGACTATTTCCCCGCTACTCTAGCGTTGCGCTAGCTAACTTACGCTTAATTTCCATGGAAATTAATTCTACGCGATTTCGGGTCGAGTTGGTACTCGAGCCCAAGTACGGATTTTTCATGGGCATTACAACTACCCTGGTAAGGTGAATATGGTGGCGAATGCCCTTAGCCATTAGCCACGCGGCCTAGTGGCGTATATGATGGTCCAGGAGTAGAGGATGCTCGAGGAAGTAGCTAAGTACGACTTCGAGTTTGGTCTACAGTCTGCCATCATTCATCTATTGAGCTTGTTGATTTTGTAAGTGTTATGGTTTTATGCTCCTTTGGTTGTCAAATTTTGTGGTGTCAAAACATCAATCTATGTCTTATGTAGCTCATTGTTATAAATGTTCAAGACATTGCTTCACCGCTCTAAGCATTTTTCTTCAAGTCAAGAATGAAGAACTACTTTTATTACTTCAAGAAATGCGAGTACAAGCTACTATAGGAGACTGCAAGTACAAGCTACAACAGTAGAAGTGATCTTATTCAAGACACAAGTCAGTGTACATCACAAGATGAAGCTATAGTAGATCTCATGTTCAGTGCTTCATCATGTTCAAAGATCTCAAGCGTTACAATCTTTATAAGTCATCTATCATCTGAAGATATGAAGTCTCAAAGTTCATATCTCACTTTCAAGGTAAGATTGACCTTAGATTGTCCTTAGGATAGGTCATTTTGGATACATAATTCATTTGAATCATTTTACATGGAATTGGACTATTCTAAGACTAGTCCTGAACCTTGTTCGACTAGTCCTAGCACTGCCTCGACCAGTCCAAGAGATTCCAAGAATAGTCCTAAGTTTGTTGCAATTTTTCAAAATTTTCTGTTCGTCCACGACCGGTCCTGGACTCTGTTCGACCGGTCATGTGAATAGTTTCGATTCGTCCTACGACCAGTCCTGGTTCTACGACTCAAACTCCAGCAACCAAACTTTAGGTCGTACGACCAGCTGTAGAGGGCCTACGACCAGTTGTAGACACCCTACAACCAGTCGTGAAATAGTTTTATTCGATCATGCTCAAAAATTTAAAAATTCGTTTCTCCTACAACTAGTCGTAGTGTCCACAGGACCAGTCGAAGGTGCAATTTCTGTAACTATAAAGAGACGATGAATTTTAAAGTTCAAGATAGAAATTCAAGAAATATCAAGGGATCAGTCTGAGATAAGTTTGTATTCATTTTAAGCTACTTTGTGCATAATTTATATTCTCTTTTGTTAGCTTTATTTAATTTGATTTTATTTTTACATTCTAATCTTAATTGAAAAGAGAAATTGTGATATTCCTTCTTCTTGGAATTAAAATCAAATATAGCTAGTCCAACTGGTTTAATTTAAAATCAATTAAAACCTAGAACCATTTTAAAGTGAGTATTAGACTGTGAATTTCTACATTCGGCCATCTACTCCGATTGGTTCTTCCAGGCTGCAATAAAAGGAGAAATCCAGGTATTTTACATTTATTGTAAATTCCATTCTTTTTGGTTTCTTTTGAGATTAAGCCAGAAAAATCTCATTGTGTTGGTTGTCTAAGGGGAGCCAAAAAACTCAAAAGTGAGATTTTGAATTGTGTAAGCCCTTTTTCTAAAAGACAGGATTGTGAAGGTTTTGTGTGAACCTGTGAAAACCTATTTTAATAGTAAACACTAATATCCCCTGTGTGAGGATATTAGGAGTGGAGTAGCAATTTGTGTGGCTGTTTTTTTAACAGTTGGTGTACACATAGGTGAACCACTATAACTCCTTGTGTTTTGTAGATGTGTAATTTATATTTCCTATTTTTCCTCATTCAGAATTGTGAGATGTATGTGTGGCTGTGAATGTTGTAATATTTACATTTCAAGCACAGAGGGGAATGTTGTAATAATTTAGATTTAAATTCCTGTAATTTATTTCAGTTCCTTGCTATTTATTTATTCCTCTTCGGCTAGAGTTTTTAATACAAAGACCTTTCTAGAAATAAGGTTGTCCTACCATAAACTCTAGTTTTTGCTATAAGGTTGTCCTTAGAACAACATTTGTATCAACCTCTCAAGACTTGCATATTGAGGTTACATTTTATTTCAGCATTGTGAATTGAATATCTTTATTTGGCTATCTCTTTATTTTATTCCATAATTTTTTTCTTAAATTTGGCATTATCCTATTCAACCCCCCCCCCCCCCCCCTCCTTTAGGACATATAGCTTGGCCATTTCAGATTTAACCCTCTCTTATCGCAAGGGTAATCGAGTCTCAACAGACAAATTAATCATTACATAATTACCGAGAAGAGGCCGCATCTGAGGAGCATTCAGATTGGTAGGTTGGGTCCGATGGTGGACTTCGTTTAAGATGTCGATTGTGTATCCCAAACGTTTTAGAGTTGCACAGAGATCTGATGACCAAGGCACATCGATCGAGATTTACTATCCACCCCAAGTCCACGAAGATGTATCGTGACATAAGGAGGCAGTATTTTTGGACGGGGATGAAGGGCCAGATTGCTATTTTTATGGCCGAGTGTGACACGTGCCAGCATGTCAAGGCCGATCATCAGAGACCCCTAGGTCCGTTGCAGCCATTAAGTGTTCCATTGTGAAAGTGAGAGCACATATCCACATATTTTATCATGGATTTACCGAGGACTCAGCGTGGTCATGATGCCATCTGGGTTGTCATCGATCGTCTAACAAAGTTGGTGCACTTTCTTTTGATTCGTGCGACCTGGCCTTTAGACCGTCTTGCTAGGTTATTCAATGATGAGATTGTGAGACTGCACGGTATTCTAGTTTCGATCATTTCTGATCGAGATACGAGGTTCATGTCTCAATTTTAGAGGAGCCTTCAGAAAGCAATGGGTCCGCTTTGTAGCTTAACACTACGTATCATCCACAGACCGATGGGCAGACCGAGAGGGTCAACTAGATCTTCGAGGATATGCTTTGGGCTTGCATGATCAATTTTTTGGGTAGCTGGGATGAGCACCTACATTTGGCTGAGTTTGCATATAACAATAACTATTAGGCAACTATTGGCATGGCTCCTTTCGAGGCGTTATTTGACAGGCCATGTAAATCTTCGAGTTATTGGACTGAGGTTGGAGAACATCGTCTCCTAGGTACCGAGCTTATGCAGAGGAATCAGAGGCCATCAATATCATTAGGTAGAGGATTCGCATAGCTCAGAGCCGGTAGAAGAGTTTTGCCGATCGTTGGCATTGTCCCTTAGAGTTTTCCGTTGGGGACCATGTGTATCTCAAGGTCTCACCCATAAAGCATGTGGTTCATTTTGGAGAGAGGGTTAAGCTTGGCTTGAGATTCATTGGACCCTTCGAGATCATTGGGTGCGTTGGCGTCGTGGCCTATTAGCTTACCTTGCTACCTCAGTTGTCTGGCGTCCACAACATTTTTTGTGTTTCTATGTTGCGAAAGTGTGGGTCAGACATCATCCCCATGGTAGATTGACAGCCTTTAGAGGTTTGTGAAGATGATTCTTACATTGAGTAGCCAGTTCATATCATTGATCGAAAGGAGCAGGTTCTCCGGACTAATGTCATTCCCTTGGTGAAGGTTCAGTGGGATCATCATAGTGTAGATGAGGCATCTTTGGAGCGAGAGAGTGAGATTCGTGAGCACTATCCCCATCTCTTCGATGTTTGATTGTATTTTGTATTGTATCTTTGATTATATATGATGCTATGATTTCTCTTCCCTTTCGTTATGAGCAATGTTTAGTTACGTTATAGTGTAAATTTTGAGGATAAAATTTTTATTAAGAGGGGAGATCTGTAAGGCCCGTATCCTAGTACCGTACCATTCCACCAACTCCTGCGATCCTCTCCATCAAATTCTAGTGACCCGTGACCTGTAGACAATGATTGCGTGCAACCTTAAGGCGCATCCCAAAGACCTGAGCTAACTTGACTCAAAACTTATGCACCCGCGACCACACCGTCTCGGCAATTCCAACACCGCATCTTGTGCACCAATGCGATACCCAGGTTAGGAGTAGTGGGCCCGTATATATTTCGAGAAAACACCGTGCTTTGCAAATATCGAGAGAGGAATCTCTACCTATCCTTTCACATCAACTGGTTAAGTACAACCTATGACCAGTCCATGCCTTTCTTCCCACTAAGACAAGCAACCCATTCCAAAACTCAACTCTCATGTCACTCTTACACCATCATACCTTTCACCCCATCCTTTCTTATACACCCATACCTCTCTCCTTATATCTCCCATCTTTCACTCATTCCATTCTCTACCATTCCCTAGCAACTAAGAGAAGAAAAAAATCCTAAGGATAGAAAAGAAGCTAAGTGTTAGACCCAGTTTCCTACCCTAAATCTCACCATCCAACCATTCAAACTTCATAATCCATCATTGAAAAGAGAGCTTAGGAGCTAAGGATTTCAAGAAGCCAAGAAGAAGAGCTATAGGTAGGTGTTTATAAGATTAGATTGTAATTTTTAATGATGGGTGAAGTAAGGCCTGTCGGTTAATGGTATGGATCCTATTTGGGACCCAAGGTGTGGCCAATGGCCCACCATGATTCATATATGCAATCCATGATAGGGTCGTTCTCCATGGACACCACTATGATGTTTATTTGATAATCAATATTTAGAGGGTCATCTAGACCTTGATTTTATGGTGGGGATGGTATCCCTACCTTGATTTGCTGATTTAAGGGCCACACAATTATGGGGCCCATCTTGATGTATGCATTGTATTGCAAGGGAGCTCATAGTGGCAGAGCTCCTGCCACTACGTGATTCTTTCTCTCTCTCTCTCTCTCATCTGTCTCTTTCCCTGTTGATGGCCCACCTTGATGCAGGACAGTGGGACCCACCCAGATGTATATGTCGTATCTACACCAACCAAAAAGTGGGATGGTGGGACTAACTATAATGTGTATTATCCACATCGTCCAACAGCGAGGCTCACGTTGCTGGACAGCAGCGGGCTAACGCACACCGTTAAAACCTTCTAGGCCCCTCTATGATGTTTGTGGGAGGCCTAGCGGCTGGCCCACTTCTGGGTGCCCCACATTCAGTGGGACCCACCATGTATATGTGCTTTATCTAGGTCGTCCATTAGTTGGATGCCCGATAGGCCCAGCCGCTGGTGTGCTAGGCCACCGCCAGTTGACCCACTTGATGTATGTATTTTATATTTATACGGCCCATCTTGTAGCCCACTGTGAGGTGTGGTGTGTGAAAAGGCCTAACTATAAGTCCTAGAGGAGAGGGAGGGAGGGGGGGTGAATAGGACTATGCCAAATTTAAAATAATAACAGAGAAATTAAATAAGGTGATAGCTAAATAAAGAAAAACAATTCACAATACTGAAATGAAAAAGTAACCTCAATAAACAAGTATTGAGAGGTTGATACAAAAGTTGTTCCAAGGACAACCTTCACCAAAAACCATGGGTTTATGGTAGGACAACCTTATTTCTAGAAAGGTCTTTGTATTAAAAACCTAAACTAAAGAGGTATAAATAAATAGCAACGAATTGAATTAAATTGCAGAAATTTAAATCCAAATTATTACAACATTCCCCACAATGCTTGAAATGTAAATATTACAACATTCACATTCACACATACATCCTACAATTCTGAATGATAAAAAATAGGAAAAATAAAGCACACATCCACAAGACCCAAAGAGTTATAGGGCTCACCTGTGTGTTCACCAACTGTTAAACAACAGCTACACAGCTTGCTACTCCACTCCTAATATACTCATACAGTAGATATTGGCGTTCACTAAGAAAATAGATTTCTCAGGTTCACCTAAAACCTTCACAATTGTGTCTTTTACAAAGGGCTTACACAATTAAAAAAACCCACTTCTGATTTTTCCTGGCTCTCCTCAGATAACCAACGATTGAGATTTTTCTAGCTTAATCTCAAATAAAACCAAAATAATAGAAATTTATACAGATGTAAAATTCCTGAAATTCTCCTTTTGATGTAGCCTAGAAGAACCAAATCGGAGTAGAAGTTCGAATGTAGAAGTTCAATGTCCAATACTCACTTTATAATGGTTCTAGGTTCTAGATTGATTTTAAATTAAACCAGTTGGGCTAGCTAGATTTGATTTTGATTCCAAGAAGAAGGAATACAATAATTCCTCTTTTCAATTCAGATTGGAATATAGAAACAAAATTAAATCAATAAAGCTAACAAAAGAGAATATTAAATATACACAATGAGCTTAAAATAAACACAAACTTATCTCAGAGTTGTCCCTTGATTTTTCTTCAATTGAGTTATAAATCTCTGAAATTCATCGTCTATTTATACCTGCAGAAATAACATCTATGACTGGTCTTGAGGAACTACAACTAGTCGTAGGAGAAATGAATTTTTATATTTTTGAGCACGATCAGATAAAACCATTCCACATCTGGTCGAAGGATGTCCAAAACTGGTCAAAGGCTGTCCATGACCAGTCATGACATGCACATGACTGGTTGAAGGCAGTCTGATTTAGTCACTGTAGTTTGACTCGCAGTTTTAGAACTGGTCGTGAACTAGTCGACACTGTTCATACGACTGGTCGAACAGTTTCTAAGACTGGTCGTAGCACAAATAAAAATTCTAAAAATTTGTAACAAACTTAAGACTGGTCCTAAAATATCTTAGATTGGTTGAGCTAGTGTGAGGACTAGTCGAACAAAGTCCAGGACTAGTCTTAGAATAGACTACAACACTTATAAAAAGAGTAATTGAATTATGTATACAAAATAACCTACCCTAAGGTCAATCTAAGGTCTTTCATACCTGGGACATGAAGTATGAACATTGAAACTTCAGTTCTTCAGATGATGGTTGACCTTTGAAGCTAGAGATCTCTACATGATGTAGCTTGAATTTTGAGATCTTTAAAATCTTAAAAACTTCTTCTTGAGCTATACACTTTCTTGAGTCTTGAACTGCACTTGAGTCTTGAGTTGTACTTGACTTTTGCTGTAGCTTTTTGAAAGACTCTTATCATTGAAGTTTATAAGAGCGAATAGTACATCTTGACATAGAATTTCATTCTTAACTTGTAACATTGTGATACAGTGTCTTGAATAAGTATATCTCCTCATGTTACACAAGACACAAGTTGATGTTTTGACACTACAAAATTTGACAACCAAAGGAACATAAAACCATAACACTTACAATCTCCCCCTTTATTAAATTTGTGACAAAACAACTTAACAATAAATAACATAATAATCATGCACAAGTTATAAGAGGAAACTAGTTACAGCTTGGTTAAAGAATCATGCACCAATTATCATCAACTAGCAC
This sequence comes from Magnolia kwangsiensis, assembly GCA_037074715.1. NCBI lineage: Eukaryota > Viridiplantae > Streptophyta > Magnoliopsida > Magnoliales > Magnoliaceae > Magnolia > Magnolia kwangsiensis. The sequence continues at coordinate 56,578,055 of CM073582.1, read as the reverse complement.
AAAACATCACGAGCTATGCACAAAAATCTCCTCATATACTCCCCCTGAGTAGCACATATATCCAAAAACACACACAAAAAAATGCTACTACTCACAATTCATATGCAAAACCATATAAATTCTCCCCCCCTTTTGTCACAATATGACAAAGGAAGAAGAAAACAAATGGAAAATATGAAGAAACAAGAGTAAGAAGAGATTAACTGGTCAAGATATAAGCACATGAAAGTTCACAAACCATTAACTATTTCAAACAAAAGTTCACAAACCAACTCAAGAAGACTTAAAGTTATTACAGACCAAAGAGTAAATCACTTAATCTGAACCTAAAGAAGGAGCAGGTATAGTAGGATCAAGTTGATGAAGCCCCTTGTTTAAGCACCTAAGATACTTGAACATATATTTAGACTACGTATCATGGGAAACATTCATATTTTCTACCTACTCTTCTAGAGTACGAAGATGAGCATCAAAGTCAGATGGCTCATAATCAACATCATTAGCAGAATCTAATTCAAGTTCATCAAAATAATCATCCATATTAACATCATCAGGAGGAATATCATTAGCGTCTTCTTCATTCCCTACTTCAGCTCCACCACCACCATCCACAACCACTTGGCCAAGAGCCAATTCTAATTTCATCTTGTTTATATTTGAGTTATTGAAAATAAAATGATGGATGGGAGCCTCTCCAACAGACATAACAACTAGCATATGAGAAGCTTTAATAGTCATAAGATAGACAAATGGAATATCACTATGACCTAGATGGAGACGAAACTGAATGATGGAATGACATATCAAAGAAGGAAGACAAAATTTAGTACCAGAGATAACATACTGCAAAACATGATCATAAAGAAAGTTAGTTCTATTTTATTACCAGAACGCGGATACAGATTTGAGTAAAGATTCTGTGGAGAACCCTGTATCTAGGTAATAAATACTTTGAGGGGAGCACATTCCCTTTATGAGTCCATTGCACATTCATATTGCATAAACCTCTAGTGACCATTCGCTTTTCTAATTGAGAGGGTTTCTCAGTTAGAGTATGAATCGGAATACCCTCATCATTAACAGGTATGTCCATTAGCCCTGAAATCAAATGATGGTCAATTTTAAATGGATCTTCTCTAGTATCAATTTTAAATGTTAAATTCTCAGTCAAAAAATCAGAGATACATGCAAACATGGACTGAGTAATAGATTAGTATGCAGGCCCATCCCAATGTAAGATGTTATCCCATCTTACATCTTGGAGTAGAGGAAGGATACCAAATGTAGCAATGTGATCAAGAAATACAGGTCGCTCAACAATAATTTTTCGTATTCTTAAATCCCTAGCATATGAGGGATCATCTTCGGGTGACTGAAGGTGGCGACGAGTTATTGGAGTAGATCTAGAAGAAGATGGATCACGGGAAGTTTTCTTTTTCCCTTGAGCATCCATTTCCAAGAAGAAACAAGAAAATGCAAAGAGAATAGAGTGAGGTTTTCTTAGATCAGATTTTCCAAAAGAAAAATCCTAAAACCTCAATGAATCACAAAATAAATTACTCTAAGAGAGAAAATGAAGTAATATTGAGTAGAATCTATAAGAAAATCACAAATGACGCACTAACCTTGAAGATCTTGGTCAGTGGGTTCGACTGGTCGGGCGTCGACTCGTTGGAGAGGAAATAGGAAATGTGGAAGATGAGATTTTCTTAAAATTTTAAAAGACCCAACGTGCTCCATGACCGGTCTTGAGCTGTCCTCGACCGGTCGTACCATGACCGGTCGAGCACATCCACAACTGGTCATGTACCACCATAAACATGCATTTATCATAAAAAATCAAAATTTAAACATATGAAATATCAAATATATATACACTATGATACAAATATGCATGAATAAACAATTTAAAATACACATACCAAGATCAAATTTTAATTTATTAAACTTACTTTTGTCGAGTGATTTAGTGAAAATGTCAGTAAGTTGAGTCTTGGTAGGAATGTATTCCAAAGATATCAGCTTCTCTTCCACTAATTCATGTATGTAATGAAACTTAATGTTAATGTGCTTAGTGTGTGAATGCTGAATTGGATTTTTAAAAATATTTATAGAACTAGAATTATCTAATACAAAACCATTGAATCCTGTGCAATTCCATAATCGCTTAACATGTGTTTCATCCAAACAAGCCGAGTACATGCATTCCCTGTAGCGATGTATTCAGCTTCAGTAGTTGAGAGCGATATAGAACTTTACTTCTTGATAAACCAAGAAACTAAAAAATTTTCAATATAAAAACAACCATCACTGGTTGATTTCCTGTCATCAATATTACTAGCCCAATCAACATCTAAGTACCCAGCCAATTGAACACTAGTTTCATGTGGATATTTACTGTACTTATGACATATCGCATAATCCGTTTAACAGTAGTTAAATGAGATTCTTTAGGATTAGACTGATATCTAGCGCAAATACCAACACTTAAAGAAATATCAAGTCTGCTAATAGTTAAATAAAGTAAACTGCCAATCATACTACGATATAATTTAGGATCAACATATTTACCTATAGAGTCCTTTGAGAGTCTTAAGGTTGTACTCATAGGAGTATCAAAATTCTTACCTTTCTCAAATTTTAAATTTTTGATCAAGTTCAGAGAATATTTGGTCTGAGAAATGAAAATACCATTAGGTTATTGTTTCATTTGTAACCTTAGGAAATAATTTAATTCCCCAACCATGCTCATTTCGAACTTAGATTTCAATAAATCTGCAAAGTCAATAGTCATGTTAGAACAGGTAGATCCATAAATAATATCATCAATGTAGATCTGCACTATTAAGATATGATCATTAAGTTTCTTAATAAACAGAGTTTTATTAACACTACCCATTTGAAAATTATGACTTAGTAAAAATTTAGTCAATTTTTCATACTATGCCCTGGGAGCTTGTTTTAAATCATAGAGAACATTTTTAAGGCGATAGACATGATCGGTGTTCTTAGGGTCTTCAAAATCCATTGGTTGTTTAAGATACACTTCTTCATGCAGATCACCATTTAAGAAGGCACTCTTCACATCTTTTTGATAAATTTTGAATTTTCTAAAGCAAACAATTTATATAAATAGTCTGATTGATTCAAGATGAGCTATTGGGGCAAAGGTTTCATCATAATCAATAGCCTCAATTTGAGTATACCCTTGTACGACTAGTCTAGGTACGACTAGTCTAGCCTTGTTTCGAATTATATTACCAAGTTCATCAGACTTATTTTTGAAAATCCACTTATTTTCAATAATATGTTTATCTTTAAGTCTAGGAAAAAGATACCAAACATCATTTCTCACAGATTGGTTAAGCTCTTCTTGCATCGCAACTATCCAGTTTTCGTTAGAAAGAGCTTATTTTACATTAACTGGTTCAATCTGAGATGTAAAGCATACGTAGTTACATATATCTTCTAGTTGTCTACGAGTGCGTACACTAGTGAGAGGGTTTCTAAGAATCGGAGTAGTTGGATGATCTTTAATAGTCCTTAATTCAGAATCAGTTTGATTTGATGAAGTATCTGGTTTGTCAATTAAAAGGCCTTCATCACTATCTGAACTTGGGGCAGGTGTATTCAAGTGATCGTCTATGACCACATTTATAGATTCTTGAATAACACCGGTCCTTTTATTCAGTACACGATATGCACGATTGTTTAAAGAATATCCTAAAAAGATCCCTTCATCACTTTAAGCATCAAACTTTTCCAGATTTTCCCGGTCACGTAAAATATAGCACTTGCTACCAAAAACTCGAAAGTATTTAACAGTAAGCGTCTTATCAAACCACATTTCATAAGCAGTTTTATTATTTAATTTACTTGTATAAACACGGTTGATTATATAGCATGTAACATTAGCAGCTTCAGCCCAAAGATTTTAGATAGCTTCATACTATTCAACATAACATTAGCCATTTCTTGAAGCACTCTATTTTTTCTTTTTACAATTCAATTTTGTTATGGAGTTTTAGGTGCAGAGAATTCATGTAATATCCCTGATCGCTACAAAATTTCTCAAAACTTCTATTCTCAAATTCAGATCCATGATTACTATAGATCTTACAGACTTGAGAACCTTTTTTCGTTTGAATCCGTTTGAGAACTCTTTTCATTTCATCAAGGGTTTCTGATTTATCCTTTAAAAAGGCTACCCAAGTGAATTTGGTAAAATCATCCACAATTACCAAAATGTATTTTTTGCCACCTCGACTCTCCATCCTGGTAAGTCCTATAAGATCCATATGGGGTAGCTCGAGTGGTCTTGATGTGGCATTGGAGTTCACCTTTTTGTGAGAGCTCCCTGTTTTCTTTCCAATCTGACATTCACCACATATTTTATCTACTTTCTATAATTTAGGTAGACCTCTTATTAGTTCTCTTTTGCTCAATCTGTACAGATTAAGGTAGTGTAAATGTCCAAGGTGTTTATGCCACAAATCTATCTCATTGGTATGGACCATGTAACACGTTTAACTAGATGAGATAGATTCACTAACAATATAGCAGTTTTCAAAAGTTCTGTGACCCGTTAATATTATTGAACCCTTATTATTTAGAATTTCACAACCTTGGTTAGAAAATTTTGCACTATGATTTTTATCGCATATTTGAGATATGCTTAACAGATTGTGTTTTAAACCTTCAACGTATAAAACATTTTTAAATAAAGGGAGGTTATAGAGTTGAACCGTACCTTGGCCAATAATCTTGCAGTTGCTGCCATCGCCGAATGTGACTGAACCATCAGTCATGTCTTTGAGATCAGTGAATAGACCTTTATCACTAGTCTTATGCCTTGAGCATCCACTATCTAGGTACCACTTTAAATGGCTTGTAGCTTTGAAAGTAGTGTGGGCAACCAAGCCGGTAACCTTAGGAACCCATTTCATAACTGTTTTGGGTTTAGGTGCATAGTTGGTCTTTTTCTGTTTATAGTTATTGTAAGAGTGACCTACTGAGTTAGATTTTAAAAGCTCCTTAGGCAAATCAACTATTTTTTCAGCTAAGGGGTTTCAGTTCTGATTTTTATAGTTGATATAGTTGCTTTTAGGTTTTTGAAAAGTTTTAGTAAGGTCTCTCCTTTTACAAACTTAGGAGGCTTATTCTTCTGTTTAAGAGGAACATTTTTATCATAGCCCAGACCAGATCGATCGCCACATTTCCTTGATCCAGATAAAATTTTTTTTTAACTTTAGATCTCCTTGGGCATACTTCCATGTATCCTTTAAACTTAAAAGAGAAGATACTTCAAGTTTAAGTTTTTCATTTTCAGATTTCAAAATTTCAATCTGGAAGGTTTTGAATTCTAAATCGCATTAGTCTTTTCAAAACAATCTGAAATATGGAATTTTTCTAAAACAAGAGTCTCAAAATTTTCTTTAAGCTGTGAAAACATTTCTTTTTGAAGTTTAAGTTTCACAACAATTTTACAACTTTCCTTATATAGTGCATTGTAAGCATCTTGAAGATCATTTTCATTTTCACAATCACTGTTCATATTTTCTTCACTTATTGAATCATTATCTGAAAATGTGAATTTGGCTAGAGTCATAAGGGCTTTCACTTTATTGCCAGACTCGATTTCAGAATCTTCTGATTCAGAAGAGGCTTCAGAATCAGAGGAATCATCCCTAGTAGCCAACATATCCTTCTTTTTGGGTTTGTCCTTTTTAGGACACTTGTTTGCTAAATGCCCATATTTATGGCAATTGTAACACTGACTGTCTATTAATGATTTTTGAGTTTTAGGTTTAGATTTTTTCTTATCATTTGATTTTTGAAAATCAAACCTCTTTTTACGTTTGAAAATTTTGTAAACCTTTTTCTCTTAAAGGGCCATATCATCTTCAGAGTTTTCCAAATCAGAATTGTTATCTTTTTCTTGAAAACTATTTTTAGAAGATTTTAAGGAAATAGATTTACCTTTTAGAGCTTTAAAAATTAACTCATAGGTCTGTAAAGAGCCAACTAATTCTCAACCCTCATATTGTCCGTATCACGAAGTTTCTAAATCGCAGTTACCTTAGAATTTAACAGTTCAGGAAGTGAGCACAATATTTTTGCACAAATCTTACTTTCTGAGATTTTATCACCAAGACCCCACATAGAGTTCACAATGTCATTTAATCTTATATAGAAGTCCATGAATATTTCATTTTCTTCCATATGTATTTCCTTAAATTTGGTTGTGAGGATTTGAATTTTAGACTTCTTGACAATTGATGTACCCTCATGTGTCATTTCTAAAATATCCCAGTCTTTCTTTGTAGAATCACATGATATAATTCTTTTGAATTCATCCGGTGATAGTGCGCAAGTGATTGCATTCAGTGCTTTAACATCTGCACTACTCTCACTTTTTTAAGTGTGGTCCATGAGAAATAAGGTGTAATTCTCATTGATTTTGATCCATCGATCCCAGTTACTTCAGTGGTAGGAGGGGTCCATTCATTCACTGTGGCTAGCCACATACTTTCATCCATGGATTTAAGGAAAATCCTCATCTTGGATTTCCAATAGGCATAATTGGTGCCATCAAAAGGTGGAGGCCTAGTAACTGAAAGGCTATTAAAATTTGACATCTTAAATATAGATTAGATCGATTACCTTAGGAAATAAATCCAAATAAAAAGAATTAAAATGAGCTATTAGGCTCTAATACCGCTTGAAAAGGCCTAACTATAAGTCCTAAAGGGGGGGGGGGGGGGGGGGGGGGGGGGGGGAGGGGGGGTGAATAGGACTATGCCAAATTTAAAATAATAACAACAAAATTAAATAGGGAGATAGCCAAATAAAGAAAATCAATTCACAATGCTGAAAATGAAAAAGCAACCTCAATAAACAAGTATTGAGAGGTTGATACAAAAGTTGTTCTAAGGACAACCTTACACCAAAAACCAAGGGTTTATGGTAAGATAACCTTATTTCTAGAAAGGTCTTTATATCAAAAACTCAAACTGAAGAGGTATAAATAAATAGCAAGGAATTGAAATAAATTGCAGAAATTTAAATGTAAATTATTACAACATTCCCCACAATGCTTGAAATGTAAATATTACAACTTTCACATTCACACATACATCCCATAATTCTGAATGATAAAAGATAAGAAAAATAAAGCACACATCCATAAAATACAAAGAGTTATAGTGGTTCGCCTGTGTGTTCACCAACTGTTAAACAACAGCCACACAGCTTGCTACTCCACTCCTAATATCCTCACACAGTGGATATTAACGTTCACTATGAAAATAGGTTTCTCAGGTTCACCTAAAACCTTCACAATTGTATCTTTTACAAAGGGCTTACACAATTTTAAAAAATAACTTCTGAGTTTTCGTGGCTCTCCTCAGATAACCAACAGATTGATATTTTTTTGGCTTAATCTCAAAAAAAAACCAAAATAATAAAAATTTACACAAATGTAAAATACTTGGAATTCTCCTTTTGATGTAGCCCGGAAGAACCAAATTGGAGTAGAAGTTCGAATGTAGAAATTCAATGTCCAATACTCACTTTATAATGGTTCTAGGTTCTAGATTGATTTTAAATTAAACCAGTTGGGCTAGCTAGATTTGATTTTGATTCAAAGAAGAAGGAATACAACAATTCCTCTTTTAAATTCAGATTGGAATATAGAAACAAAATTATATCAATAAAGCTAACAAAAGAAAATATTAAATATGCACGATGTAGCTTAAAATAAACACAAACTTACCTCAAAGTTGTCCCTTGATTTTTCTTCAATTGCGTTATAAATCTCTGAAATTCGTCATCTATTTATAGCTGCAGAAATCACATATACGATTGGTCTTGAGGACACTACGACTGGTTGTAGGAGAAACAGATTTTTAAATTTTTGTTCGCGATTGGATAAAACCGTTCCACGATTGGTCGAAGGATGTCCACGACCGGTCAAAGGCTGTCCATGACTGGTCGTGACATGCACACGATTGGTCGAAGGTAGTCTAATTTAATCACTGTAGTTTGACTCGTAGTTTTAGGATTGGTCGTGAATTAGTCGACACTATTCATACGACTAGTTGAACAGTCTCTAGGAGTGGTCGTAACATAACAAAAAATTCTTAAAATTTGTAACAAAATTAGGACTGGTCCTGAAATATCTTGGACTGGTCGAGCTAGTGCTAGGACTAGTCGAACAAAGTCTAGGATTTGTCTTAGAACAGACTACAACACTTATAAAAAGAGTAATTGAATTATGTATACAAAATGACCTACCCTAAGGTCAATCTAAGGTCTTTCATACCTGAGACTTGAAGTATGAAAATTGAAACTTCAGTTCTTCAGATGATGGTTGACCTTTGAAGCTTGAGATCTCTACATGATGTAGCTTAAATTTTGAGATCTTCAAAAGCTTAAAAACTTCTTCTTGAGCTGTACACTTTTTTGAGTCTTGAACTATACTTAAGTCTTGAGTTGTACTTGACTTTTGCTGTAGCTTTTTGAAAGACTCTTATCAACGAAGTTTATATGAGTGAACAGTACTTCTTGACGTAGAACTTCATTCTTAACTTGTAACATTGTGATATAGTGTCTTGAATAAGTATATCTCCTCATGCTACACAAGACACAAGTTGATGTTTTGGCCCCACAAAATTTGACAACCAAAGGAGCATAAAACCATAACACTTACAGTGTGTTATCCAGGCCGTCCATCAGTTGACCATCAAGTAAGCACAGCTGCTGGTGGGCTAGCCGTTCACCATGTGGCCCACTTGTTGTATATATGAGGCCCATTGTCATATGTAGCCCATTGTGATGTGTAAGGCCCATCGTGATGTGTGGGGCCCACCATGATGTGTGTGTTATATGCACACTATCTATTCATTTATACGGACCATGGGCCACCTTATACAGGCCCACCATGATGTATGAGTTATACGCCCATTATGGAGCTGCCTTGTGAGCCCCACCATGTGTGAGTGATGTGCACATGCGGTCCATCCATCCTTCTAGAGATTTTAAGGGCCGAGGGCCCAGTTGTGATTTCGATTCCAATCCCAAATGGACTGCAGCATAGGACAATGGTGGTTAAATTTCCACCATTGTAAACTTCCTTAGGGCCCATTGTTAAGCCCATTTCCACCCTTACCTTATTGGGCTAACCCAAACCGTTGGGTCCTCACTTATGTTAGTGATACCCATTGGGCTAACCCAAATCGTTGGGCCATCATTGATGATGGTGCTTTCCACCATGACTTATAGTAATTTTCCAAACCTTAGAACCCAGCTTGTGTACAGATCAGGCCCCATAGGAAGACAGTTTATTACATGATATATGGTGAGGAAGCCCACTTGTTGTACATAGTTCACCCTCTCAACTCATCTTGTTGTATAGCCATTAGGCTCACCCAAGAGGCCCATTCTTGATGCAAGTATGATGCTTAGGCTACCCATTGTTTAGTACATCATCACCCCTTGTTGTAGATGGAAGAATATGTGGTATCAGGTTTGGTATATCTATTGTTTAGTGCATCATCACCCCTTGTCGTAGATGGAAGAATATGTGGTATTAGGTTTGGTATATCTAATGTTTAGTACATCATCACCCCTTGCCGTAGATGAATATGTGCTATCAGGTTTAGTATATCCATTGTTTAGTACATCATCACCCCTTGCCATAAATGGAAGAATATGTAGTATCAGATTTGGTATATCCAGTGTTTAGAGCCTATATGGATGTTTGGGCTAGATCTACCGTCCCCTTATGGATCCCACCATGTACTTAGGCCAATTATTGTTTATATCTGATAACCATGCTAGTGTACTTTGTCTAGTAGGACACATTGAGAACATGCTTACTATTATATCATGATACATGCTCATACACTTCATTTGTATGCCTGTTGTAAGGAAGGATTGATCATTACATTTACCGTTGGGCTGAGTTATCTAGGGGACTCCATGTGAGACAGAGTTGCCCCATATGATCATGTGATTTGTGTAGGTTTGATGCATGACTGGATGGTATGACTCATACATCTTGCATTTTGTGTGACATGATCACTTGACGTCCTAGCGATATCAGGCTGTGGTCTCCATAGACATATCGTGGATGGTTAGATTAGATACCAAAAATTTTTAGTTCTAGCACTGTGGGCGCTTAGGATGTCCTTGGGTGAAAGTCACAGACCCCTTTTGGTACCAAGAGATGCTTCAACATCTAGATCGAGTAGATGCATGAGCACACGAGTGTCAAATACCAGTAGGCCACATCTCTCACTTATCATGGTCAGTTGTGAAGGGGGTGTGACCTTATTCATTGGAGTGAGTGGGCTGTAAGCTAGGCTGAGTCTGAATAGCTCGTAAATGGGTCCGCTATTGACGAGCTAGGTAGGTATTGGCAGATTACTGACCAGGCGGATAATGAGGTCTTTTCCACTCACTGGTTACGTGACTAAGGAGGTGGTATCCATTGTGGAGTGTACTAGACCCTCGTGATATTCTAGAGATGAACCGTATTGACATATTGACTTAATGAGGACTGACATGCATGTATTGTATCTTGCATATGACATTCGACTATGTAAGCCTTGCATCACATTGCCTTGGTATGGCTGATAGCATTCATGGACTGCCAGTATTTCTACTTACTCTGATATCGCATGCTTGGTACATGCATTGTGCGCACACACATACACCATCTAAGCTTTATTGTGAGCTTATCCATGGTCGTTGCATGCAGGTGACATTAGGTCACACCAGCGTTCAGGCAGGAGTTTGTGACAGATCATTTTGAAGATTTTGTTACTTACGTATTTCCCTTTCAGCATTTTAATCAACTATTTATATTAGTGGATATGTGATGATGATGTTTTACTTGTGAATTGGGTATACTTGTGGTTATGCTTCTTTATATATAAAAAAAATTTATATTGAAAATCCTTGTTGTAGGATCCCAGGATCGGAATCTGGCATATGGGTTCTGAGAGTCCAGAATGAGGCAATATGGAGGTTATCGGTGCCAGATTCGGTGATTAGAAATTTTGTGAGCCTAATTTTTGAGTTTTGGGCATGACTAAGTTAGTTTCTAAAATAATTAAGAAAAACATAATCCTAAAAATAAAAAATAGAAAAACCCTAATCTTAAACTAATTCCAAAACTAGCTAATCTCAGAAAAATGCAATTGTTAGTTCCCGGCAACGACGCCAAAAACTTATTCATAACCATAAGCATAGGGTCACGATGTAGTAATAACTCAGTGAGACCAAGGTTGAATCTACAGGGACTAATTTCGTATGTTTCTAAAAGTAATTAGAACTAGAATTAGAAGAAGATGTAAACCTAAATCTGAAATATTTGAGAGAGTGATTTTGAATAAGAGTATTAAAACTTATAAATTTAAAGGTGATCACTAGGGTACCAAGGATCCACTTATAGTAATTGGGACACTACCTTGCATGATTCAATAGGTCCAACTGGAATCAATATCCTATCTTATCCAGATGGAGAAAGGAGAGATGGTCAGATCTCTGAACTTCTCATGAACCTGGTCTTAACGGATGAGAGTTGTGAGGTTTGGAAGTGATTCCATCACCCAACTATGCCCAAGAGACAATGGCAAACAATAGGATATACCAATCCCACAACCAATCATAGGAGAATTATGAAGATTAGAAAGGATTCCATCATCCTACCATGACCAAGGGACAACGGTGAACAACAGGACTTATTAATTTCACAATCTCAATTCAAGGAAAGAAGATATTCAAAGAAATCGCTGATCCATTGTAATTTGAGTTAGAAAAAACCATTAAATACCAAAAATATTTCTTAATAAAGAACTAGAATCCATAAAAGTTTAACAAAACATTAATCAAAATAAAGCAAACATCCCAATCACACTACAAGCTTCACCTCTTAACTATAGTTAAAAGATTTAGCCAACCATACACATGATTGAACTAATAACTCTTAAACTAAACATCAACTACGGAAGAAGAAGAAAAACTCCCAATGGTGACTCCATGCTTTTTCTCCACTCCTCAAACCCTAGTGGATGCCTAAGAATATCCTAGGGACTCCTATTTATAGTTGTGTAACTCTAACTTTCACACTGAGTTAGAAAAATTCAGAAACCACCTCAAATTTACTCAGTCCATGCAAAACCTGCATAACCCTCAACTAGTCGAGGAAAGCCTTTGATTGGTCGAGGTTCACCTTTGACCGGTCGAGGGTCTCCTTCAACTAGTCGAGGATCGCGTGAAATTAAAAGTTTATGTTTCTGGAGTTCGAGTTGAGGAATCTTCGACTAATCAAGCAGGAGCCTTAGACTAGTCAAAGGAAGGCTTAGACTAGTCAAAGAAGATAGAGTTTTAGGGTTCCTTTTCTTCTCTTTAGGTCTTCAATTCTCTTCATTCCTCACTTGGCTTTCTTGGATCTTTGACATGTGAATTCTTCATTTTTGGTCTTCTAAGATCTAACCTTTGATTTGGTGATTATTGAGCGTTAAATCCATGCTTTTAGCATCCTTTTCAATCCAAGCTCTTAAACTCACCTTGCAACATAAACATGAGTAAAATAGGACATTAAGCAGTATCATTTTCATAAAATTAAGGTGTAAATGGGGTCCAATATGCAATATTTAACCCTCAACAATAAACTTCCTCATGTAAGTTACCATTTAGAAATGCACTTTTAACATCCATTTGATATATTTTGAATTTCTTATGACATGCAATCGAAATAAATAATCTTATGGATTCAAGGTGTGCAACTGGTACAAAGGTTTCATCATAATCAATACCTTCTATTTGAGTATACCCTTGTACAACCAGTCGAGCCTTATTTATGATAATTTTACCTAATTCATTAGTTTTATTCTTAAAAATCCATTTGGTTCTAATTATATGTTTATTAGAAGGCCTAGGAACCAAGTACCACACATCATTTATGACAAATTAATTTAGTTCTTCTTGCATGGTAATTATCCAACTTTCATTGGTAAGTGCTTCGTTTAGATTATTCAGTTCAATTTGGGAAGTGAAACAGACATAATTACAAATATTTTCTAATTATCTTCTTATCTGTACACTAGTAGTAGGGTTACCAAGTATTTGAACAGTCGGATGGTCTTTGACTGATCTTATTTCAGTATCAACTGATTTGGATGAAGAGTCAGATATATCAATTATACTGGCTTCATCATCATCTTAACTTAGAATGGGTGTGATTTGTTGATCATTAATAATTACATTTATTAATTCTTGAATCATCCTAATTATTTTATTAAGAACCTTGTAAGTAAGGCTATTCAGTGCATAGCTAGGAATATTACTTCATCACTCTTTGATTCAAACTTTCCCAGATTTTCTCGGTCACGTAAAATAAAACGTTTACTTCCAAAAGTCTAAAAATATTTGACAGTAGGCTTTTTATTAAACCAAAGTTCACAAGCTATTTTATTTTTTACTTTTCTGATATAAACACGATTTATAATATAACAAGTAGTATTGATAACCTTGGCCCATAAAGTTTTTGGTAATTTCATGCTATTTAGCATTACACTAACCATTTCTTGTAAAACTCTATTTTTCCTTTCAATAATTCCATTTTGTTGAGGTGTATTGGGAACAGAGAACTCATGCTATATACCATGATCATTACAGTACTTCTCAAAATTGCTATTCTCGAATTCAGTACCATGATCACTTCTAATTTGATCATAGATATCTCTTTTTCAGTCTGAATACACTTTTTTTTTTTTTTACTTCATCGAGAGTATCTGAATTCTCTCTTAAAAAGGCTATCCATGTATATCTAATGAAATCATTAACAATGACTAGAAAATACTTCTTTTCACCTCCACTCTCCGCTCTAGTAGGTCTTACTAGATCCATATGGAGTAGTTCTAGAGGTTTGGCAGTGGCTAAGGAGTTCACTTTCTTGTGACTACTCCTAATTGTTTGATAATTTGACATGTACCACAGATTTTTTCTATCATTTTAAGCTTGGGTAAGCCGCGTAAGTAATATATGTTCACTTAATTTATACACTTCTCTATAGTTAACATGTCCAAGACGTCTGTGCTATAGTTTAGTTTCATCTGTTTGGACCATGTAACATGAATGGTTATAAGAGCAAGAGTTATCGATAAAATCAAAATTTTCAGAGGTCTTGAGACCATTTAATATTACATTACCCTTCTCATTTATTGTCTCGTATCCGTGATCAGAAAATTTCACATTGTGTTTGTTATCATAGATTTGAGAAATGCTTAAGAGGTTATGTTTTAAACCTTCAACATAAAGCACATTTTCAAAGGGAGGTAGGTTAGAAAAATGTACAGTACCTTGGCCTGTTATTTTACAGTTACTTCCATCACCAAAGGCAACTGAGCCGCCATTAACTTCTTTGATATTTGTGAATATCGCCTTGTCTCCTATTATATGTCTTGAGCATCCACTATCCAGGTACCATTTTGAGTGACTAATAGGTTTGAAAGCTGTGGGGATAATAAGACACTTAACTTTTGGAACCCATTGCATTATGGTTCTAGGTTCCGGAGTGACTCTTAATTTTCATTGCATTTGAGAGTTTGGATTTCTCCTTTCACTATAAACTCCATATACAAATAGTTGGATTTTAGTAGCTCTTTAACAAGGTCAACAATTTTTTCAGCTAAGGGAGATTTATTATTCTTTTGATTTTTATAGTTGATGGCATTATTATTTTTAGGAACTTGCAAGGATTTTGAGTTTTTGAAATCATTATATTTAAAATCTCTAAAAGTCTTACCTTTAGAGTTCGAGAATTCTCCTCTTACAAAGATAAAAGGAGAATCCTTGGATTTCGAAGAATTACTTTTAATATAACCCAGACCAGATTTGTCACCACATTTTCTAGATGAGGTTAACAAATTTTCAAGCTTTTAGTCACCATGGGTATATTTCCAAGTGTCCTTTAAACTTTAAAGGGAAGAAACTTCAAGTTTTAGTTTCTTATTTTCTGTTTTGATTTTTTTTTTTTTTTTTTTTTTTTTAGTTCAGAAGATTTAAAACTTAAATCTAATTTTATTTTTTCAAAACAATTTGAAAAAATGAGATTTTTCTAAAACCATGTTTTCAAGTTCTTCTTTTAGTTTAACATATTTCTCGTTTTGAATTTTCAATTTGACAACAATTTTACAACTTTCTCTGTATAGGGCATTATAGGCATCTTGAAGGTCGTCTTCATTTTCATTTTCAGGGTTACTCCTGAGATTTTCATAGTCATATATATTATAACTATCTGAGGGAGTGACTCTGGCTATAGTCATATGAGCTTTCACATCATTTGTGTTTGTATTCTCTTATTCTGATTCATCAGACTCAGAAGAACTTTCAGAGCCAGATGATTCATCCCAAGTAACTATCATGCCCTTTCTTTTTTACCTATCATTTTTAAGACATTTATTGGCCAAATGCCCATATTCATGGCAGCTAAAATATTGACTGTCCTTTGTTTTAGATTTTCAAGAATTACATTTTCCATTTCTTTTATCAGTTGATTTTTAAAAATCTGATCTTTTCTTTGTTTTTGAAAATTTTATAAATTTTTTTAACTAACATTACCATATCATCTTCATTTTCAATATAAAAAATTAGAATTATTTTCTTTTGAAATAGATTTAGAAGATTTAAGAGTAACAGACATAGCTTTAGGAGCTTTAAAATTCAACTTATATGTTTGTAGAGAGCCAACTAACTCTTCAACCTTCATAAGATCAATATCTCTCAATTCCTAAATGACAGTAACTTTAGAATTGAATCTCTCAGGAAGAGATCGCAGTATCTTTGCACAAACGTTGCTTTTTGGGATTCCATCTCCTAGACCCCACATGGAATTTACTATGTCATTTAGTTTCGTATAGAAGTCCGTGAAAGTTTAATTTTCTTTCATAGGAATTTCCTCAAATCTAGTAGCGAGGATTTGAACTTTTGATTTCTTGACTATAGAAGTTCCTTCGTGTGTCATTTTGAGAATATCCCATGCTTGCTTAGCTGTATCGCAGGATATAATTTTTTTAAAATTCATCAAGCAATAGAGCAAAAGTTATGGCATTTAAGGCTTTTGCATTAGCACTGCTTTCACTTTTCTGAGTTGCAGTCCATAAATAGAATGTAGTTTCTCTCCTAAATTTAGTTTCATCACTGCCTAATACTTCAGTCATGGGAGGTTTCCATTTAATCATAGTGGCTTGCCACACACTTTCATCTAAGAATTTTAGAAAAATTCTCATCCTGACATTTCAGTATGAATAGTTAGAGTCATCAAAAGGTGGTGGCCTAATAATAGATAAACTATCAAAATTTGACATAATTAAAGTTGTAACATCATAGAAAAATTCGTACAAAGGCCCAATACCACCTCAGGCAGAATCCCTAAGGATAGTATTTTGTAAAAATTTAGACAAAAATTAATTAAGTATTAAACTAAATTAATTGGTGGATTTAGTTTGAACACCATTTACACAAATGGAAAGACCCAAAGACCCAAAACCATCAACATCGTTAACTCATCATTACTTAAAAACCTAGGAGAAATCCCATGAGCCAGTCGCTCTCGGGAATACATTGAAACTCTATATCAGACCTGGACCCCACGTCGAAAGTTCGATGACCGTAAAACCATAGGGTTATATCCATCCAACTGGGCTTGACAACTATCGTGGGAATTGAGCCCAGACTGTGTCCAGAAATGCACAACTTCAGCCTTGAGTAAAGTGTGTGAGAAACACAAATATATTTATAAAACATAATGAAACTTAAGTAAATTGGGCTGTTTGCTTATGCAAAAAATTGAGGATTTTGGACAGTCAGTTTTTTACCAAACTTCACCCATGGGAAAAGGAAATTTTCCTGCATATATCTGTATATTTGTGGCCCCGATCGAATAATTACAACCGTTGATTTGACACGGGTCCTCCATGGTCGATCGACCTATCCAGTAGGTTGAAATCACATCCTGGCATAGATCCATTGTCAGGGAACTTGCCCCATGACGTAAGTGAGTAGTGGACCTCCATATGAGCCCTGTTTACCTGAAACAGACACCCTTTGGTTATAAATTAAGTATACCATGGCCCTGGGGCCATTTACATCAATTCTGGGCCTATATAAAGCCCTTAAACCACCCCATTTCTATTCCATACGAATTTCTCTAACCTTAGGAGAGAGAAGAGAAATGAAGAGAAAAGAGTAAGGAGAGAAGGAAAATCTTTGGAGATTGCTACAGTGGTTCTCTCCCACTACTCCATGTACGGATTCACCTCTTCATTTCGCTACACACTCTGATTCAGCCATGATTTGGGTAAGAAAACCTAACCCTAATCTTGATTTAGAGATTTGGATTGCGTAATCGATAAACTAGCTAACCTATTTCATGGTTTAGGTACCCGTTGTTTTATTTACGGGAACGTAGTGTTTGAACTGAGTCTGAATGAGTATTCTGACGGAATGTGCGAACTATAAACATTTAGCTTATTGTTATCAATGCTTTCAATATCAGCTAATGATTTATGTCCGACTTAATTGCTACCATATTGTCTTAGATACGATGTTTTCGATATAACATACATGTATGAACTATGTTGAATAAAAGATGCATCCCATGTGTTTGTTGAAATGTTTGAATGAACATGTAAATATGATTTGTGCTTGCCATGACTAATGATCTAGGATTCATCATTGTCACATGTATGCTGACTTCCTTGTGTAAGGAATTGCTATAATATACGTCGTAACTAACCTAGTCTATGTATTCGGTAATGTATAGTCTAAGTATTTGATAAATTGGCTAAATAAGAAATTGTTGATGATTTGTATTTATTAAGGGTATTGAGATAGGATTCTTAATTACCTTGCTTGTATGCATAGTTTCTTTCATGTAACCATAATTGTTGCTAAGCGAATTATGCATAAAAATGCAAGTGTTTGGTAACATGTTCAATGTGTTTGATGAAATGCTCAAGTGAGAATTTTCACTTGGATCGTTTGTTAAATGCTGAATTGGTTATCCCATGCACTTAATTGTTGCATCTGAGTAAAATTGGGAATGCAACCTAGCCCAGGCAATCGGTAACAGTCTTGTTTAGGTGGCCAAATTATTCTCGCCACATTGGATGTGTTCGACGAATCCAGGTCACACTACGACTGTCGACAGTGGTTAGGACACAAGGGGTGCTTATGCACTCCATGTCGATTAAGTCAGTGTACGCTTATACCAATCGAACTTGTCTGATAAACCCATTAGCCTATTGTGTGTTTATCATGTATGGACACCACTGCATGAATCTAAGGTACCACTTACCAATGTAAAGGCCCGTTTCAACTATGGTACCACGATCTGCTGAGACTCATGAGTCGAACATGGTGGTATGAGACACCATGGTCGAGCTGTCGGCCTACGCTGGGGTGACGAGCCTCCCCATAATGACCAATTTGTAACCCAAACTCGTGAGCCAAGCATGGTGATGGGACACCGTGTTCGAGCTGTCGGCCTACGCTGAGGTGATTAGCCACCCTGTAGTGACCGTGAGTATAAACTTTTAAATTTGCCTATCAACTGCTTTTCATTAGGGGAAATGCCCTACAACTTATATATTATATGTGAATAACTAGGATTGACGACCCTAGATGGATCCTTTATTTGGGTCAATGATATAAAGGGAAGTACCTTAGCTTCTCAAATATGTTGTATGAATGAACCTAATTAAGTACTCAACTAACACGACCATGCACCGCATTGGATGTGCTTTGGCGAGGAAGTTGCACTTTAGGGAGGTTGTCATGCGTGAACTTGGTTGTCGAAGTCACTTGTGAGGGAGCTTTATACGAGGGCATGCATCATTATTGCATATCATCCCTGTGTTAAAAAGAGTAGTTAGGAAATGATTGCTATGTTGTTTTATCATTACTGCTTGATTGAATTGATAACATGTTAACCTTTACCTTATAGAACCACTGAGTTGATCACTCACTCCCACTTTAAGATAGTGTTTTAAAACACCAGCTAGACTCTGGTTTAGATGTAGCTATTGATGACATCTATGCAGTGGAGTTGGACTTCATAGATGAGGAGGAAGAATTCTCCTACGTTCAGCTCTCAGGCGAGTCTCTGTAGACCTCGTGCTGATTCGACAGGATTACAGGGACATATGGATTAGATGGAGACTTTACATTTTAATAATTTTTTATTTTATTTAAAAACAATACATGTATATATTGGGCCAGGTTACATAATCATACTCTGGAGGTTTCGAAACACTTACCATTCGAATATATATGTTTCAGTCTTCTGCTTGCTTAATTACATTATTTTCAGAGTATGATACGTTGTTTTAGTATAATCCCACTCATGTTTAACTCATTAATATGGACAAAATATGAACATCATTATCCATGTTGCATAAGTGATGTGTTAGATCTCTGGAGTAGATCCTTGCTCGACCCTCGAAATTCAGGGCGTTACAAGTTGGTATCATAGCATGATTTGGATTAAAATAAACCTGGGTTATAGGTAACATGACGCACTCTAACACACTCTAACTTAGGAAGGGTACGATAGAATTTAGAAACGATTGTAGGATCCCAACGTTTCACCTACAGGCGAGATTAACTATAGTAGCCTAGTCCGTACGCGTCCTAGATCATGTAAATTGATCTTAGTCACTTTTAAGTTGTCAATCGACGGGTTTGAACCATTAGTCAATGAACTTAAAACCTGACACAGGTCAAGGGGCGTGAATATGCACACATTGGACCAAGAAAGTGACCTTTACGGGCCTATGGACCTGAATCACAAAATACGGTGGGACCCAGCGGGCCCCATGCATCAAAATGGCAGCTGGGGGGTGGGTGGCCACCACGACATCATCCGGACTACAGCGCACTGCCGTCCACTCTAGAGGAGCACGACAACAAAGTGCCAGTGGCAACGCAGCACCGGTGGGCCGGTCATGTGGGGCCTATCCCACGTGTGGGTCCCCAAATTTTACCCCCTTTACCCTTTACCTCATTTTACCCTCATTTCATGTTTTCCACACTTCCAAATACCTCTAAACCCTCCAAAACTCCTTCCTCTCTCAAATCCCCTTCTCTATACATTCTTCCACATCCTACACTCATCCACCACCATTCCCCTAAAACTATCTCTTACAACTCTCTATCTTCATTATTCCACTCCCAGGGGCACAAAACCCACATTTTGTGTCTCATAACCTTTAAACCTTCAAGTCCACCCCATTCCTCAAGATTTTTCACCACCATGGCTCTCTCTGAGCTCGTCACTACCATTTTCTATATCTCAACACTCCTTTCCCTTATGGGAAAGAAAAGAGTAGCTTTAGATGAGGTCGGGCCTAGCCATCCAAGCCGTTCTAGGAAGAAGACGGATGGCGAGACTATCGAAATGGGATCTCAACCCTTGAATTCCGCTAGAAAGGTCTCTACTGGCTGGCGCTGAACTTGGTAAGTTTTATAACCACAAAGTTGTGTTTAAAGCTCATGTTGACGAGAAATTATTTGGGTTATATCCGGCGACTAACATCTTCCTAGAGAGTGGATGGGGTCCCATTTTTGAAGGGAAAACTCATGCGAGTGAAGACACTGTACGATCCTTCTACGCTCACATGTGGGACCCAACTCTAGAGCCTCTCTAATTTATCATACCGTTGGGAAGATCTCATGCCAAGGTCGATGTGGATGTCATGGCACGTATCATAAGAATAGAACGTGGAGTTATACATGCCAATGAGACAAACCTTGCTAGTAAGAAGGAGAGAAATAGCCACACTCGTTTCCTTTACTTCCATCTTGAGTGGTGGAGGCAAGGAAATAGCCTCACATTGACTAAAATGATGGCATATTTTTGCCTACTCCATCATATATGCATGTACAACGTGTATCCTAGGTAGAGAAACCGCACAAAGTGTACTCGATTCATGGTGGATATCCTGTACAGAGCTGGACAGGGAGATAAGTTGTGCATGTCTACTCTCGCCTTGACTCAGATAATCAACATTGCCCGATCTACTAGGGGAGATGCTTCGCTCCCTTTCGGCCGACTCATCTACAAGATCGCCCGCAATTTCAATTTCAAACTCATATGGATGATCTCGCGCCTATCAACTTCATCAGTGAGACTACACTCAACAATATGGGAATTGGCCCTAGGCAATGCCAAGCCCGATTCGATAAGTGCACGGATGAGAAAAAAGAAGAGACTAAGGAAGAAGAAGGGAGTGAAGATGAGGAAGGCACTGAAGAAGAAGAAGGTAGTGATGATAAAGAAACCAATGAAGAAGGGGAAGGCAGCAAAGAAGAAGGACAGGAAGAAGAAGGGGAGGCCCAAGACTCAGATGGCGGACCTTCAACTACACATGAGGACCGCCATGATCGGGCCACCGTATAAGCTTGCATGGAAAAGATTGAAGAAAACCAGGCCAACCTAAAGGAGAACAAAGCTTACCTAAAATGAAAGTTTAAGAAGATGTCTCGCACTGTGAAAGCCCTTCTGTGTTGTATGCAAGATAAAGGGGCACCCCCACCTTCACTAGAGTTGGAGGATTAGTTATGCGTTGTACTTGTTTCTTGTTTTCTTTATAATAGCCTTAGTAGGCTTAGTTGGATGTTAGCATAGTCAGTGTTAAAGCTTTTTGTTAAATTAGCTCACATGCATTCTCTATCATAATTCCTGTAATGCTACATCATGTGTATTGTATCAAATTTTTGTTAAATGAAATGCATGAAGTTTCTTTGCTTAGAAATGTGCAGAATGTTTTGAGTGAATGATGTTATCCCAATCTTATGTTGCACCCTATGTTATATATAGGGAATGTCATCTAAGACTACTCAAAACATGGCACGTCTCCTGCTTGGCGGAATGAATGATGGGCCTCTCACCCACGTGGTAGCCAAATGGACCCTAATTTGGGTCCGAGTAGCAATACAATGCCGGATTCACAACTAGCCACTGACCCTACAAATGGGCCAACACCGAATGCACCACAAGTTCTAGGATAGAACCATACGTCTTCATCAATGTCACACATGCCACAGGTGGCTTCTCCTCCTGATAGGTTGGAGCAAATGATGCTCCTAATGCAACAACAACAATAAGTTTTAGCTACGATTGCGGAAGCTATTGCCCAAAACATGAATGTAGTCCCCCCTATGCTGCCCATGCAGCCCACTGGAATGATGAACAAAAGTGTCTTATTTGAACGCTTTCAGCACTTCTGCTCTCCTACTTTTGCAAGTACTCACAGGCCTGAGGAATCTGAATATTGGTTGGACTGTATCTCCAAGATGTTGAAGCCGTTGCACTATACTGAGGCAGAGCAGGTGGAGCTTGTTACTTATATGTTTGAGAAAGAGGCTAGTCTTTGGTGAGATAGCATCCTACAAACCGTCCCCGCAGGATATGTGCAGACGTGAGACGCGTTCAAAACTCATTTCCATGAAAAGTATTTCCCCTCGCTTACCGTAATGAAAAGGAGGGTGAATCTCTCCACCTTCGACAGGGAGGGATGATAGTGGCTGAAAACGAGAACTGCTTCACAGAGCTGGCCTGATATGCTCCATTAATCTTAGTGAATGAGCCGACGAGAATGTGGTAATTTTTAAAGGGTCCACGACCTAATATCAGTACTAAGATGTGTTACCCTAGCATTCCCAATTATGCAAATCTAGTGAACATGTTCCTGCGAGCTGAGTAGGATGATGAGAGATTGTCTCGGACACGTATGCCAATGGGCCCGAGGCCTCGGTCTGAATTACATAACCGGTCAGTTCTCGGTAAGACGCCACGTGTGGATTCACCTCCTAGGTTAATGGCTTCACCGACCCAGCAGAGGCGATTTGATCTTTGGTGCATCTATTGTAACAAAGAGGGCCATACAGAATCTTTTTTTTTTACCAAGATAAGAGACAATGGCTTTACGCCACCTCAGAAGATCAATCGCCAGCCGCCACAAGCTATTTCAGCTCCACCTATATGATCTATGTCATTGGCACAACCATTCAACCGACCTCCTGCACCTCGATATAGGCCGTCTTAACGACCTATGGCTGCGCAACCCAATCATCCTCAATAATCTCGAGTACATCCCCTCGTAGCTGAAGCATCTGAGTTAGCAGCTACAGTGCCTTTAGCCTTTGAAGTCACTGCCTACATTCAAGGTACACCTATATTCCTTTTAGTGGACACCGGGTCCACCATTTCGTTTATATCATACTCTACAGTTAAGCGTTTAGGGTTGAATATTACCCCTATGGTTGGGGTGAGAGTCATTGCGACAGCAAGAACCTTTATAGGCGCCACTAAGCTTTGTAAGGGTTACTTGATAGACTTAGGAAGCAGGGTAGTGTTTATTAACCTGATTTTCACCTCATTATATCATTACAATGTCATCCTCGGCATGGATTAGCTCACTGAAATGAAGGCCGAGATCGACTGTGAAACCCGATTAGTGACGACACATGGGCCTGAGAACATGACCTTTACTTTCCCCATTCAGGTCAGTTGTTTTTACCGCGTTCGTTGTTACGCTTCTTTATTGGAAAAATTGATAGTCCGACGCTTGGGAACATGCTCGTAGTCCAAGATTTCATGGACGTGTTCAGAACGATCCCTGAACTACCTCCTCAACATGAGATGGACTTTACTATCGACCTTGTACCTGGCGCAACACCTATCGCTTTACCAACATATCGCATGCCCCCGTGCGAAATGGAGGAATTGAGAAAGCAGATTGATGATTTATTAGATTCAGGTTTTATACGACCGAGCGTATCTCCTTGGGGAGCACCTGTGCTATTTATGAAGAAAAAGGATGGATCGCTACGATTGTGTATTGATTATCGCAGGCTAAATCACATCATGGTCAAGAACAAGTATTCTTTACCCAGGATAGATGACCTGTTTAACAAGTTAAAGGGGGCACAATATTTCTTAAAGATAGACTTGTAGTTCGGGTATCATCAGTTGCGCGTCAGGAATGAAGACGTGCAGAAAACATCATTCAGGACCAGTTTTGGGCACTACGAATTCCTCGTGATGTCGTTTGGACTTACGAACGCACCGGCCGTATTCATGGATGTCATGAACAGGGTATTTCGGCCATATCTATACCGATTCATTATCGTGTTTATAGATGACATTTTGATATACTTTAAGAGTCGAAAAGATTATGAAGAGCACCTGCGAGAAGTCTTTGATACTCTCAGGCAGAATCAATTATTTGCACAATACTGAAAATGCGACTTCTGGAATAAAGAAGTCAAGTTTCTAGGACACGTGGTTTCCAAGGAAGGAATTACTGTGGACCTTGCCAAAGTGACCACAGTACAGGACTGGGAGTAGCCCAGTTCAGTTACAGTAGTGAGGAGTTTCCTCAGAATTGTCGGCTACTATCGCTGATTCATTAAAGATTTTTCTAAGATAGCCCGAACATTATCTCAACTCACTCAAAAGGATCTTAAGTTTGTTTCGAATAAGAAAAAAGAAGCAGCCTTTTAGGAATTAAAGGACAGGTTGACATTTGCACCTGTACTCATATTGTCAGAGCATGGGGTTAAGTACACTATTTACACCAATGCCTCTCGTATTGGTTTGGGATGTGTACTTATGCAGAAGGATAGGGTGATCGCCTATGTCTTACGACAGTTGAGGAAGCAGGAAGAAAACTACCCCACGTACGACCTAAAATTGGCGGCATTCATGTTCGTATTAAAGATCTGGAGACATTTCCTCTACGGAGAGGAGTTCGAGCTCTTTTGCAACCACAAGAGCCTCAAGTACATCTTCACGCAGAGAGACTTAAATATGAGGCAACGATGTTGGATGGAGACCTTGAAAGACTTTAAGTTTCAGGTCTCCTACCATCCTGGCAAGGCAAACCTTGTGGCCGATGCATTGAGCCGCAAGAAAACAATAGAATTTACAGCTCTGCTGATGATAGAAGAGTGAAATTTATATGAGATTTTAAATAGAAGTTGACAGTAGAGGAGCCATTCGAGAGTGTCGCACACATTCACGTGCAATCACTTATTGACGACTGAATCATTATGGCTTAGAAAGAAGATGAACTATTGGTGAAGATGAGAGAACGAGCAAGTGACAGTGAAGAATCCAAAACCATTTACACAAATAGTAAGACCCAAAACCATCAACATCGCTAACTCATCATTACTTAAAAACTTAGGAGAAATCCCATGAGACTGTCGCTCTCAGGAATACATTAAAACTCTGTATCGGACCTGGACCACATGTCGAAAGTCTGATGACCGCAAAACCATATGGTTATATCCATCCTACTGGGCTTGACATCCATCGTGGGAATCGAGCCCAGATTGTGCCCACAAATGCACAACTTGAGCCTTGAGTAAAGTATGTGAGAGATGCGAATATCTTTAGAAAATGTAATGAAACTTAAGTAAATTGGATCATTCACTTACACGTGAAATTGAGAATTTTGGGGCGTCAGTTTCTGACCAAACTTCACCCATGGAAAAAGGAAATTTTCCTGCACATATCCGTATACTTGTGGCCCTGATCGAACAAGCACGACTATTGATCTGACATGGGTCCTCCATGGTCAATCGAACTATCCAATCACGTTGAAATCACATCCTGGCATATATCCATTGTCAGAGAACTTGCCCCACGACGTGAGTAGCGGACCTCCATATGAGCTTCGTTTGCCCAAAACAGGCACCCTTTGGTTAGGAACCCAACAAGTAGATAGTATAGGTAACTCACATACATTAAGGTGATACAGGAAGAATAGTTCAGATGCACAAGGCACACGTCAGCAGGCTCCATGATCAAACTATTTGGTTGGTAAACCAATTGAATAGTGCGGATAAAATGCGTACATTGAGTGGGTTTATAAGTGTTCGAAAGTTATACATTCAATTAACACTATTTCATATTGTTTGACTTATTTAGGAATTAGATCTAGGTCATTTTGGAATCATGTTCTAGAATTAACTAGCCTAATGGATAAATGGTGAAATATGCAATACTTACATCAAAGTAGGATTTATAATCTATCTGACACACGTCCTAAGTTCATAGACCCAAGAGATTACACCATTAGCATAGTCCACGAGTCTGAGTAATCACAAAATTCTCATATGCCCACATGGTCTTAAGGCCACTCCATTATCAAAAGTCCACATAGTTGAGTGGCCATACAAATGTCACTCTACTTTCCATAACAAAGGACTTAAGGTTAGATGGTTATGTACTTTCACCACCTCATAGCTCACATAATGGGGCAATCGCTTTATTAAACTTTCACATGGTCAGACAGCAAATACCATAATTTCACATAGTTTAGTATGTATACGATTACTATCATGATCTAGTATCCATGCACATTTCAAAATATCCAAACCTAGTTGAACAATCACAATCGCACCTGTTATTCATGGCTACACTACATTATACTAAGTTTGTAATACAACCACTTCACACGTCACATAGCTAATGACTCAAATTTGGTGTCACATGGTTAAGGGCTCAGGACTACCTTCCATCACATCACATATAGTTTAGTGGTCCCAACATCAGTCTCACTAATGAGCATAATGTAATAATTGTATTTAGTTCATATTACACTGAATTGAGGGTCATGCTAATATCACGTTGTATAATCTAACTGCACATCACAATTCATATCATGACCAGGTAATCTAAACATACAATCTGGTTATACATGATTCGAGCACCATAAAATGTCTATAAGAATGTGGTCACGTTGTTGAGCGGCTACCCATGCCACTTAATTTCATACTATCAGGTGGCCTTGTGCATATTTCAAAATTGTATGATTAGATGGATACATATACACCACTTTGTACAAGATTAGGTGGATACTACATGACCTCATGATCAAGGGGTCAGCCCCAACTCACCACATCACATTGTTCATACTCATCCACTCCATCACACCGTCACACTAGATTAAGTGGTTATTCACACATCTTACAAACATAATATTAAAAGATAAGAATCACCAATTTTGTACCAGTATGTGGGCCATACAAGATCATAAGGTCACACAGGTAAGTGGGTCACACAAATCACCAATTCATTGGTTTAAGTGTGCTAGGGAATTTCAGCTCAAATAATATCTTCATGTTTTTAGTTAATTTATTGGTGGATAACTTTTGTATGGTTTGGATGGCATATAAACATAATAGTTGGGCACGCAACAGCCCCCGACGAACTTGGATGGAAAATAAACTCTATATAGTTTTGGGTGACAAATAAACATTAAAGTGACTGTAAGAAGGTTGGTAACAGTAGAGAGTCACCATTTGTGCAACACAAATGGATAGGTTGGATATCTCTTAAACATCATTGTGGATCATTGAAGGTTTCGACTATGGGTATTTTGGGCTTGTCCAAGTGGGTGGTCCCACCGATATGGTAGGGCCACATTATTGGGTCTGTAAAAGATGGTAGATGGTGTGGATCTAACATACATATGATGGTGAAATTTTAGGAGGTTTTAAGGGTGGACATTACAACAACATTGTTTCTTTGGTGCCAAAATATACAGATGGCTTGGATGTAGCTTATACATCACAATGGGCCCCACAGTCTGGTGGGCCCTACATGGGTATCAAAATGAGCTCCTACTTATTCCCCTTTACTTATATATATATATATATATATATATATATATATATATATATATATATTATCCAGGTCTACATATCCTTATTAACAGGTTAGATGTCCAGTATAACAATATAGTGTCCCATTGGAATTTTCAATGGCAGACCTATAATCTACTATAGTTGTGGTGTGATCCACCGTGACGCATGTCAACCCTCAACACCATCAGTCAGATGCACCAATGCATGGTGGACTTAAGGCTTAAAATCAAGTCAATCTGTGGCTCATGTGGGCCACACCACTTACAAAGGTTAAGAGGGTTATCCTCCGTTAAAATATTCATAATCATTTGTTGGTCCACCAGGATGTGGTTCACGAATTCAGCCCATCTATTATGTGTGTCCCACTTGGTTGAGGGGTCTGTCCAAGTTTCAGATGCATCCAA
The DNA here is from genome assembly GCA_037074715.1 of Magnolia kwangsiensis. NCBI lineage: Eukaryota > Viridiplantae > Streptophyta > Magnoliopsida > Magnoliales > Magnoliaceae > Magnolia > Magnolia kwangsiensis. The sequence goes on along the minus strand of CM073582.1, from coordinate 56,549,922 downwards.
ATTTCAAGTGGGCCCCAGCAAGTACTCTTATATGTTTTAGCATGTCTTCACATGATTTTTGATGGTATGAGCCACCTGAGTTCCGTGTACAACTGATTTTTGGGGGATCCCATCATTTCAAGGGGACCCATCAAATGCATGGTGCTGATGTTTGACATACATCATGGCGAGGCCTATGGCTGGGACCCATGGTCCCTGCCCTCTTACAAATCAGCAGGACACTGCTTGTTGTAGCGTCCTCTGGATGTTGGCAACAACAGTGTCCAGCTGTTGTGTTATATTTTTTATTTTTATTTTTATCCTGACGATCCACTCCATCTGTTGGATTTTATGGCCCAAGACAGATCTAACAAACCTAATATTTAGTATTTTTTGAGGTACAGAAACATCACAGTGGGCCCTAACATATTATTACTATTAAAACAATATTTTCGATGGTGTGTCCTACCTGAGATTTGGATTGGCTTCATTTTTCAGTTCAATGCCTAAAATGAGTTGAAAATTTGGATGAACGGTGTGGATTAAATATGTACATCATAGGTGGGGCCCGTTGTGGACCCACAACCCCTGTCCCTTATATCATGCAGTTGGGATGCTGCTTGCTGCCAACGTCGAGAGGACACTGGCAGCAGAGTCTCTCTCTTTTCTTTTCTTTTTGATATGTGCATGTGTTTGCATGGGTGTACATGTGTGGGTTATGGGTCCCTCACCTTCATCCAAGTGGGCCACAAGTCTTAGATCAATACGATATTTGTATGCTCCCTTCATCTAAATAAGCATGGTTCCGTGAAGGGTTTAGATTGCATCCAAATGCAATGGAGGGGACCATGGTTAATGAGTCCCATTACATCATCATTATCATTATCATCACATCATCACCCCAATTAATCATCCGAATAATCAAGAAAGAAAACAAACCACAAGAGTGGAGTGGGGTGTACTCACCTTGATGGATTAGATGGATGGTTGAGATGGATGGAAGAGATGGGATTGATGGAGTTGATGGCCCAGCAAGATCACTCCTCTCTCTCTATTGTAGGAAATGGTGAAAATGCTAAGGAATGGAGGGGTATTTGTAAAGAAATTGTTAAAATGTACTTAGATTCAATCAATGTGATCTTGCTTAGCTTAGACTAGGATTATGACAATTAATTCATGATTTATAACTAATGGTGGATTAAAGGGACATGGGATGGCATGGTGTGATGATGTCATGCATAGGATATGGTATGGAGAAGAGTTGACCTTGCATGCACATGAGAGAGGGGAGCTATGGGTGTTTGACATCACACACATGGATAGAGATTTTCTCATCCATATGTGGCATGTACATGTGTGCATGGCATGTGTTGTGCATATGTGTGGAATGAAGTATATGGCGCCATGCGCACATGATACACTAATGATTCTTCACGGCGTATCTTACTAACGGAGCATCGTACAAATGCACGGGTGGTACCTACGCAATCGGGTGATGAGGTGATCGATATGAAATTAGTTTCGAAGCCTTGGGGATCCGGTCAGTCGGGTGTGCACTATGCACAGATAGTTTAGGTCTAGCCAAGGGTGTCGATCATCGTGCACATAGGCATAGAAAGTGGTACATAATGGATGGGGTCTTATAGAAAGAGTAAATAAAACTATCTATTACAAACATTCACCACTAACATAAAAGAAATTACAGTCATTTACCACAAAAGTAATAAAAACATTAAGAATTATAGTGGTTCGGTGTGTTAACAATTATTCTCAAATAACCACATCTACTCCATTCCTAAGATTACTAACCACGTAATCTCAGCTTTCCCTATGAATAAGGTTTCACAAGGTCACCTTAAAACCTAATACAATTTTTATTTTATCAGGCTATCACAAATAAAGAAACCCCTCACTGAGATTTTTTATCTATCTCAGAAAAACCAAATATAAAATATAAATGAATACTTATCTTCACCGAAGAAGAAGTTGTAGCCGTAGAACCGCTTTTCTTGAATGACGAATGTTCAATGTTCAATCCGATAGAAAATGTCTGGGGTTCTATTGATTTTAATTAGATTTAAAACAATGGCTACTTATATTAATTTCTTTAAATGTAAAAAAGAAGAGTATTCTCTCTTTTTATAATAAAAATGATAAAATTAGAGATTAAAGAATTTAAACAAAAAGCTATAAAATGATTTATAAATACCGCTTAATAGCTTAAAAATAAGTGAGGCTTCTTTCTCTCTTAAATAAGGACTTTGATAGGCTTGAATTGTATTTTTGGATTGAGAAAGAACCTCAATTTATAGGCACAAAAGCTGTTGCTATGACTCGTCTAAGACAATCTTCGACTCATCTAAGTAACGGATTCAGTTCTAAAAAATTTTCAATTTTGAGTGAGATAAGATCTAACAGATCTTTGACTCCTCGAAGGACCCGTTCAACTAGTTGAGGGTCCTACTTGATTGGTCGAAGATGCCAAAGTTTGAATGGTTTAAGTTGCTGGACTTTGAGTCAATGAGTGCTTGATTGGTCAAAGAGGGTCCTTCGACTGGTCGAGGAGTCCACTTGACTAGTTGAAGATCCGACAAAATTTAGGCTAGTTGAAACTCAGTCAATTATAAGTATAAAAACTTAATTTTAAGTATGTTTTGAAAGCACATAAACCTAAGGTCTTTATAGGATTATAATACCTATATGGACTGAACTTCATTGCCTCGAAGTATGTTAGAGACTTGAACTTCTCAAAGTGTAAGTGTTATAATGTGTAAAGCACATCTTGTTTGTCAAATTTCGTTTAAACCCAAATTTCTATTACATCTTTGACCAGTCGAGCAGGCTGCTTGGCCTTCGACCAGTCGAGGGTTACTCGACTCGAAGTCCAACAACTGAATCAGTTCGGATTTCTTGCACCCTCGACCAGTCGAAGACAATGCTCGACGAGTTGAATAGGGCCCTCGACCAGTCGAAGATCTCTCAATCCGAAAATATAATTCAAGTCTGTTAAATCCTTCCACAAGAGAGAGAGAAGCCCCTGTTATATTCAAGCTATTACACGGTATTTATAAAATATTTTTAATAGCCTTTTATTTAATTCCTTGATCTCTTATTCTGTCAATTTTATTTTATAAAGAGAGTAAATACTCTTCTTTTAGAGATCTTAAAGGAATTCAAACAAGTACTTATTGGTTTGAATCTATTTAAAATCAATCTAGAACCTTGAACCCTTGTCTATATGACTGAATATTGAATGATCTACATTTAAATGAAGTGGTTCTACGACTACATCGACAGATACATCTTCAAATGTAAAGATAAGTATATAATTCTTTTGTATTTTAGTTTTATTAATATATCCAGAAAATCTCATTGTTGGTTTTCCTAAGATAGCCAAAAAATCTTAGTGCGGGATAGTCCCCTAAAATCATAACTGTATCAAGTTTTAAGGTGTTCCTGTGAAAACCTTATCTATAATGAAAGCCAATATCACGTGGAGAGTGATTATTGGGAGTGGATTAGGTGCGACTGTTTGAGAACAGTTGCTTGACACACCAAAGCACTATAATTCTTGGTGTTATGGTGAATGTCTTTATTGTTTATGTGGTGAATGCTTGTCATAGGTTAGCTTTTATTTACTCTTGCTTGGTTTGAAATTTTGATTCTTACAAGTTTTGTGAAATAAGGTTGTCCTACCTAAACTTGTTTGGGTGAAGGTTGTCTTACAAATTAGTTTGAATCAATGTTTTAATATTAGTGCAATTGAGATCTCTGATTTATTTATTATTTTTGCAGTTTATTTAATTATTTGGCATAGTCCTATTCACCCCCTCTAGGACTATTTAAGCTCTCCTTTTCAAGTGGTATCAGAGCTAAGTTGCTCATTTTTTTGGATTAAATTCCTTGACTTAAAAGATATACAGCTTTATCATGTCAAATTTGGATAGTTTGTCTATTACCAGGCCACCACCTTTTGATGGTTCTAACTATGCATACTAGAAAGCCAGAATGAGGATTTTTCTAAAATTCTTAGATGAAAGTGTGTGGCAAGCCACTGTAACCAAATGGAAACTTCCTATGACTGAGGTAGTAGCCGAAGATGGAACCAAGTCTATGAAAGAAATCGCATTCTACTTATGGACTGGAACTCAGAAAAGTGAAAGCAGTGCTAATGCTAAGGCCTTAAATGCCATAACTTGTGCTCTATCACCTGATGAATTCAAAAAAATTATTTCATGCGATACAGCTAAGCAAGCTTGGGATATTCTTAAAATGACACATGAAGAAACTACTATAGTCGAGAAATCAAAAGTTCAAATTCTCACTAATAGATTTGAGGAAATTCATTTGGAAGAAAATGAAACTTTCATGGACTTCTATATGAAACTAAATGATATAGTAAATTCTATGTGGGGTCTAGGAGATGGAATCATAGAAAAAAAGGTCTATACATAAATAGTGTGATCTCTTCCTGATAGATTCAATTCTAAGGTTACTATTGTCATCCCCAAACTCAGAAACCAGGCTTACAGAATTCTCGATCGCCGAATCCGGCGCCAACAGCCTCCGTAGTACCCCATTCTCGGCTTCTAGCGGCCATATGCCAGATTCCAATCTGGAATCCTATAAGGAGGATTTTCAATGTGATTTTTTTTGTAAAGGAGCATAACCACAAGTGTACCCAATTCACAAAGGCAAAATCATCATCACATATCCACTTATATGAACATTTGATTACAGTGATGAAAAAGAAAATACATGAACAACAAAATCTCCACAAGCTCGACGCACGCTCCTACCTTAATGCTACAACCTAATGTCACCTGCACGCAACGGTGGTGCATAAGCTTATAGAAAGCTTAGAGGGTGGTGTATATGTGTGTGCAACACTGGTGCCAAGTATGCAATACAAGTCCACAATTCATACAATATTGGACATACTAGCAAGTTCTTGAGTCAAACGATATCAGAGTAAGCAAAAATACTGATAAGTCCATAAGTCATACAATATTAGAGTATGCAATACAGATCGGCTATGTAATGTGGGGTCATGGTAAACCAAATGCCATGTGTTGGGGATGCAATGCAATATGTGGTGCGAAAGAAATGACCAAGCTAGAGCATGAAGTCGGGATGATAGTAAGTCGTATCGCAGGCTGTGGGCTTCATCACAAGGGACTTCTATACAAACTAGTCCCATACCTAAATTTAGATAGCCAGACTTAATGCGATAAACTCCTGATCTCTGGTTGGTTGGGCGCCTTAATTGAAATCCTGGCCACTGCGAAGGTACACACAATGATTTGATTGCAGACATCAGCCTGAGTGGATAGTGAATGAATGACTGAATCAAATGCTGAGTACGAAACTCCTGCTCAGTAGGTCCACATATCATTACCATACATCTCTGGGATTATCACCAAGGTCTAGTACACTCCACCCCACCTACCGCCCTATCAAGTGCACAACTGGGTAAGTGGAAGAGTGTAAGTGATATGTTTTCTAGCTCTTATGATTGTCAAATTTTGTAGTGCCAAAACCTCTTAGAATATGTGTCTTATGTAGATCATCTAAATATTCAAGATGATGCAACTCATGTACAAGAACAACAGTCTTTACCTCAAGAACTTCAAATGCAAGATCAAGAGATATACAAGTTCAAGTACAACACTAAGTGATATTTCAAACTTTCAAGCTTCAATAGTTTAAGGTTTCAAAGTTTCATCCATGTCAAGACAAAGTACTCTGCTTTGGAACTCAAAGCTCAAGGTGAAATACAAGTCATGTACTGCAAGTTCAAGCTTCAAAGTACTTCAAGTTCAAGATTCAAAGTACTTCAAGATATCAAGCTTCATGTACTTCAAGATCAACTATCAACCAAAGCAAACGATGATTCAATGTTCAAATATCACTTATAAGGTATGAGTGACCCTAGAATGACCATAGGTTAGGTTATATTGTTTGCATACTTAAATTGGGTCACTATATAAGTGTATAGGCTGTTTCTTAACTAGTCTTAGCCTATGTTCGACTAGTCCTAGTACTGGCTTAACCAGTCTAAGAATTCCATCGACCACTCCAAGGTTTGTTACTAATTTTTAGGACTTTTTGTTGGACCCTCGACCAGTCCTGGAGACTACTCGACCAGTCGAGTGAACAGTACTCGACTAGTCGAGCAGGCTCGACTCAAAGTCCAACAATCAAATTGGGTCCCACACGACCAGTCGAGAGCACGGCTCAACCGGTCGTGGAGGCCATTGGACCAGTCATGGAACGGCCTTATTTTATTGTGTCTAAAATTTCAAATGTTTGTTCATCCTTGGACTAGTCGACTGACCTCTGGGCCAGTCGAGTGAGCAATTTTTTCACTTATAAATAGAGCACCATTTTCAGATTTTTTCATTCAATTCAAGTAAAATCAAGACACCACTCTGAGAGATAAGTTTGTGATATTCTTAATCTATTTAGTGCTCATTTAATATTCTCTTTAATTTAGCTTTTTATATTTGATTTTGAGATTTTACATTTCAATCTTATTTGAAGAAGGGATTTATGTTTTCTCCTTTCTTGGAATCAAAATCAAATCAAGCAAGCCCAAGGTGATTTAATCTAAAATCCATTTAGAACTTAGAATTTTTTCATAAGTGAGTGTGGACATTGAACATCTACTTCGAATTGGTTCTTTCAGACTTCATAAAAGGAGAATATCTAGATAAGTATTTTATATTTCTATAAATCTATTTTTGGTTTCTTTGAGATTGTGCTAGAAAAAATCTTTCTTTTTGGTTTGTCTGAGGTGATCCAGAAAACTTGGAGTGTGGGATGTTTGAATTATGTAAGTCCACTTGAAAGACACAATTGTGAAGGTTTTAGGTGAACCTTGAAAAACCTATTTCATAGTGAACACCAATATCCACTGTGTGAGGATATTGGGAGTGGAGTAGTGTGGCTATTTTTCTAAACAGTTGGTGTACACATAAAAGAACCACTATAATTTTTAGCCTTGTAGTGAATGGTTGATTGTGGCATTGTGTGAATGTTGTAATTTCCTTTTAGCCATTTGAGGAGAATATTGTAATTTACTTTTAAGCATTTGTGAAGAATACTGTAATCTTTTTTATGTAAGTGTGGGAATGTTGTAATAGCTTAGTTATTTTCTTTGCTTTTTTATTCTTTATTTCTCTGTATTAGTTTGAGATTTTAATACATAGATCGTTCTAAGAATTAGGTTGTCTTACGATAAGTCATTGGTTTTTTGTGTAAGGTTATCCTTAGAACAACATTTGTGTCAACCTCTCAATACTTATACATTTGAGGTTGGTATTCATTTTTTCTTTGTAGGATGGTTTAAGTGCTATCTTTATTTATATTTTTTTATTTTTGTATTTAATTTTTAATTTGATATAGTCCTATTCAACCCCCTCCCCCTCCCTCTAGGACTCTTAGCTCGGCCTTTTCAAGTGGTATCAGAGCCTAATAACTCGTTTTATTTTTTGGATTAATTTTCTGAGCTAATCGATCTGAGCTTTTTAAGATGTCAAATTTAATAGCCTTTTAGTCACTAGGCCTTTACCATTTTGATGGCTCCAATTATGCCTATTAGAAAGCCAGAATGAGAATTTTCTTAAAATCCATGGATGAGAGCGTGTGGCAAGCCACAATGACCAATTGGACCCCTCCTACCACTGAAGTGACTGGTACTGATGGATCTAAAACTATAAAAGTCTCTCCTTACTTTTCTTGGATCACTCTTCAGAAAAGTGAGAGTAGTGTCAATGTAAAGGTTTTAAATGCTATAACTTGCGCACTATCACTGGATGAATTTAAGAGAATTATATCCTATGATACTGCAAAGAAAGCCTGAGATATTTTGGAAATGACACTTGAGGGAACAATAATTGTTAAGAAATCTAAAGTCCAAATTCTTACAACCAAATTTGAGGAAATATGTATGGAAGAAAGTGAAACTTTCATGGACTTCTATAAAAGATTGAATGACACTGTCAACTTTATGTGGGGTCTTAGTGATAGAATCCCAGAAAGTAAAGTCTGTGTAAAGATACTACGCTCATTGCCTGAATGGTTCAGTTCAAAGGTGACCACGATCCAGAAACTTTGTGATACGGATAATATGAGGGTAGAAGAATTGGTTGGTTATTTGCAAACCTACGAGTTAAGCTTTAAAGCTCCTAAAGGTAAATCCATCGCCCTTAAGTCTTCTAAAAATATTTCTCAAGAAAATAACAATTCTAATTTAGAAAATTCTGAAGATGATATGGCCCTTTTAGCTAAAAAGTTTTATAAGATTTTCAAAAGTAAAAAGAGGCTTGGTTTATAAAAACCTAATGAAAAGAAAAGATCTAGATCTAATACTTGGAAATATTTAAAAGACAACCAATGTTACAACTGCCATGAATATGGGCATCTAGTGAGAAAATGTCCTTAAAAAGACAAACCGAAAAGGAAAGGTTTGTTGGCTACATGGGATGAATCTTCCTGCTCTGAAGCTTCTTCTAAGTTAGAAGATTCTGAAACCAAGTCAGGTAATGATGTTAAAGCCCTAATGACTTTAGCTAAGTTCACTTTTTCAGATAATGATGATTCAATAAGTGAAGAAAATCTGAATAGTGACCATGAAAATGAAGAAGATCTTCAAGATGCTTATAATGTCCTATACAAGAAATGTTGTAATATTGTTGTAAAGCTAAAACTTTAGAAAGAAAAGTTTTCAAAATTAAAAGAAAATTTTGATAATCTAATCTTAGAAAAATCACACATTTCAGATTGCTTTGAAAAAACTAAGTGTACCTTAGATTACAAAATCTCCCTAGTTGAAAACTTAAAATTTGAAAATGAAAAGCTAAAACTAGAAGTCTCTTCACTTTTGAGTTTAAAAGACACATGGAGATATGCCCAAGGTGATCCTAAGTTTAAAAAAACTCTTATCCGGATCTAGAAAATGTGGTGATCGAGCTGTATTGGGCTACGACAATAGTATTCCTCCCAAACATAAGAATACTCCAACCAAATTTGTGAAAGGGGAGTCTTCTAACTTAAAAGGGAAAAGTCTGAATCAAAATTATTCTAAAAATGCTAAGACTTTTCAAACCTTAAAACCTAAAAGCAATCTTATCAATAATAAAAATCAGAATCGTAATCCTTTAGCTGGGAAAATTGTTGACTTACTTAAGGAGCTCTTAAAATCTAACTCAATGGGTCGGCCTTATAATAACTATAAACATAAGAAGACCAATTATACTCCTAAACCCAAAACTGTAATGAAATGGGTCCCGAAGGTTACTTGCTTGGTTGCCCACACTACTTTCAAAACTTCGAGCCATTGAAAGTGGTACCTAGACAGTGGTTGCTCCAGACACATGACAGGTGACAAAGGTCTATTCACCAATCTTAAAGACATAACAGATGGTTCAATCACATTCAGTGATGGAAGTAACTGCAGAATTATTGGCCAATGTACAGTTCAACTCTTTAACCTCCCTTTATTTGAGAATGTCTTATATGTAGAAGGATTAAAACATAATTTATTAAGCATCTCTCAAATATGCGATAATAATCATAGTTAAAATTCACCAACCAAAGATGTGAAATTTTAAATAAGAATGGTTCTTTAATATTAATTGGTCGTAGAACTTCTGAAAACTACTACATTGTATGTGATTCAAGCTCATCTAATCTATCGTGTTACATGATCCAAACCAATGAGATCGAATTGTGACATAAGTGCCTCGGACATGTACACTACCGCAACTTGTATAGATTGAGCAAAAGAGAGTTAGTAAGAGGTTTATCCAAAATACAAAAAGTGGATAAAATATGTGGTGGGTGTCAGATTGGCAAACAAACCAGGAGTACTCACAAAAAGGTGAACTCCAATGCCACATCTAAACCACTCAAACTTCTCCACATGGATCTCATTGGACCAACCAGAATGGAGAGTTGAGGTGGTAAGAAGTATATTATGATAATTGTTGATGACTTTATCAAGTACACTTGGGTAGTCTTCTTAAGAGAGAAATCAGAAACTGTCACGCCCCAAACTCGAAAACCAGACTCACAAAATTCTCGATTGCCGAATCCGGCGCCGACAGCCTTCGTAGAACCCTATTCTCGGCTCCTAGCGCCCATTCGCCAGGTTCCAATCCTGGGATGCTACGAGGAGAATTTTCAACGTCAGTTTGATTCGTAATAAGCATAACCAAAGGCATAACCCACAAACAACAACCAAGAACTCCATTACATTTCCACTATGATCAAAAACTTTACAAGTACAATAAGCATAAAGGAAAATACAATGGTAAAGAACAAAAACTCCAAAATGATCTGCAACGTGCCCCTGCCTCAGCGCTGCTGTGAACCAACGTCACCTGCACACAACAGTCGTGCATAAGCTTATAGAAAGCTTAGAGGGTGGTGAAAGTGTGTGCGCAAGGTAGTAATATGAACATGCAATGTTAGAGTAATGCGGAATATGCAGATGGATCCATAATATCATGAGTCGTACCAAGGCTATGCGATGCAAGACATGAATGGTATCGGCCACCCTAAGGCCATACGATGTGCAATACAACTCATGCATACAGATCCTCATCTATATTCACAAATCAATACAGCTCAAATATGGGATATCACCGGGGTCTAGTACACTCTAAACCAGATTACCGCCACATCGCACGCAATAAGGTAAGTGAAAGAGACCTCACTATCCGTCTACCAATATCAGGAGCGACTCGTCGATAGCGGACCCATTCCTCGAGCTGGTCAAACTTAGCCTAGCATTGCCCCTTACACTCGGGTGGGTAAGGCCGCACCCCCTTCCAACCGACCACGACACAGTGAAGAGCGCGACCGTCTGGTAGTCGGCACTCAACGCTCATCTACCCACTCAGTCTAGACGTTGGAGCAACCTCTTGGTACCATAAGGGTTTAGGGACTTTTACCCAGGGATATCTATAGCACCCCATGTAGAACGAGATTTTCGGTATCTAATCCTTCCAACCACGATCTGCCTATGGAGGCTACGGCCCCAATGTAGCTAGGGCGTACAACAACCATTCACACAATGCAAAATGCATAAGTCACATTATCCAATCATGCAGTAATTCCTGCGCATATCGTGCGCTCATGCAGGGCAACACCGCCTAATCGGGAGCCCATAAACAACCTGCCCGAAGGCATATGCTATGATCAGGCAATTCTCACGTCAAGCATACATATGATGCGTATGATCATGAGTCATGAAACTGTACTAAACATGTTATAATAAAATGAACTATTTTATAATAAGTATGGGCCTAACAATGAGGCCTAAGGAGAGTCATAATGTGGACATCCAACCAGCATTACACTCGCAATGTGGACGTCAAACCAACATTGCTCCCGAGGCACGATCGTCGTGAACATCGTTACATACTCTGTGTTGGGATCACGCATTGCAATGGACCTTAGGTACATCCCATTCGGCCTTAATTATATTAAATGGGTCACATTCAATGGGCCTTATATGCATCAAGTGGGCCTTACGTTTATCAAATGGGCCGCATTACTGGGCTTCACCAACGGGCTGCAGGTACATTGCAATGGATCACAATCCAGGGGGCCTCAGAGTATATCAATATGGGCCTAATCACATGGGTCCGATGCATATAAGATGGGCCTAAACCCATAGGCCTTAAAATACATCAAATGGGCGTGATCCCATGGGCTTTAAATTACATCAAATGGGTCTAATCCCCTGGGCCTTGGGATATATCAAATGGGCCTAGTCCCATGGTCTTGAAACATATCAAGTGGGCTTAAACCTATAGGCCTTATATATCAAGTGGGCCTAGGCCCATAGGCTTTACATATCAAGTGGGCCCAAGTCCATAGGCCTTATATGAATCAAATGGGCCTTGAGATATATCAAATGGGCCTAGTCCCATGGTCTTGAAACATATCAAGTGGGCCTAAACCTATAGGCCTTAAATATCAAGTGGGCCTAAGCCCATAGGCTTTACATATCAAGTGGGCCCAAGTCCAACCAACAGCTTATGCCTTAAAATGATCTCACCAAGTGGATGGACGGTTTGGATGCATCACATGCATCATGGCGGGTCCCACTGCCGCTGGGCAGTGGGGATGACACATGCATCACAAAGGGCTCCACCGTCCGCTGGACGGTGGAGACAATACAACATCAAGGTGGGCGCCACCGTCCAGTTTAAGACACATGCATCATTGTGGGTCCCATGTGGAGCCCACTATAATGTTTAAGAGTCATCCAAACCATTCATAGGGTCACTTGGACCTGGAGGGAGAGAAAACACAAATCTCAAATTGATCTGAAACTTCTGTGGCCCATGAGAGGGGTCCCAATGGTAGGGGTTCAATCCCACTGTTTCATGTGGTGTGGGCCACCTGAGTTTTGGATCGGTCTCATTTTTGGAGGGGGGCCCACTACTGGGGTGGCCCACCTCATGAGCAGGTTGGATAACAAATAGACATTACGGTGGGACCCACACGCAGGGCCATGGGCCCCTGCGTCCGTCCGCCCGCCCTCACGGCTGCACGCAGTAGCGTGCAGCTGCTGCCGCTGACAGAGGGAGGCAGAGGGTCTGCCTCTTGCAAGTTTTTGGAAAAAACCCATTTTCTGGGGGTTTTTCACACGTGGGGCCCGCTTAAAGAAAATTCGCCCCGGCCATTGCGTTCTTCAGCTCGCAACCATTCCAACGGGTCTATTATAGAGTATTTTCTATGTTTAGAGAATAAAATAAATTGAAAAAAGATCTTTTGAAGGGTAGGGATGCAACCCACAACGCTATGGCCCACCAGATCTCCCAATTAACCCCAACTCTTGGCTCGCCTAAAATTAGATGGAGAATGGGATGGACGGTGTGGATTTCATACTTACATCAAGGTGGGACCTAAGCAAATGGACCACCCCAAAAGTCTCTTTTTCTTTTTTTTTTTCATGCAGGGACGTCCAACGTCCCAGCGCTGGACGGTTCAGTCCTCAAAATACTTTATGGTTGGCCCTGTTGAAGTGGGCCACCACTGATGGATGATGTAGTTACAACATTTAAGGTGGGCCCCACTTGAAGAACACTTGGACACAATACCTCAAGGTGGGGTCCATTCAAGTGGGCCACACAAACCTATTACATAAAATAAAATAAAAATAAAATAAAAAGAAATAAAAAGGGAGAGAGACATGAAGAGTGGGACACGCTTGTGATGGAGGGACCCCGACATTATGGGCCCTCCCTTAAAAGCAAATCATACAATCAAAAGGGTCCCTCAACACATGGGACCACCAAGATTGAGAATCAACGGTGGAGATCCTCTCTCCACCAAAATGTACGGTCTAGATGACCTTTTGCAATGAAATAAACATCATGATGGGGTCCATGGAGAATGGCCCCATCATGGAATGATCATGATGATCCAAGTGGGCCATCGGCCTCATCTTAGGGTCCCAAGCGAGATCCACACCATTGATCGGTGGGCCTCACTTGGCCCATCATAAAAATAAGAAAGAAACTACCCTATAGGGGCACTCACCGTCCGATCTTCTTGCTCCTAGGGGTTCCTTGATACCTTAGTTTCAACTTCAATGGATGAGATGAGGAATGGAGGGTTGAGATGGGAGATGGTGGGGTAGGAAAGTGGGCCACTTGGAGCTTAGGAATGCTTGGAGAATTCCATATGTATGGAGCTTGGGATTTTGGCTGCTTGGAGATTTGAAATGAGAAAGAGAGAAAGAGAGAGAGTTGTAAAGGGAGAGAGAGAGTGATGAATGGATGTGGTGGTGATGGGTGTGTAAGAGCTTTTTTGACTTTTGAGGCCTTTTGTGTAAGAAAAGGCATGGGCATGGAAGACTTTTATAGCATTTGTGTAAGAAAGGTATGGGTTAGGAAGACTTTTGTGGTTGCTTGGGAAAAGGGGTGAAAGAGATGTGTACTTGACATGTACTTGACATGTGATGGATTGATGGATGATTAATTGATGGGATTGATGTGATTGATGTGACACATCGTAGAGATTCCCTTGGGTTTCGCAACATGCGGCGTTTTCTTGCACCGAACGTCGGTCTACAACTCTTGACCAGGGTATCGCCTCGGCGCGCGAGTCGCGGCATTGGAACCGCAATGATGGCGTAGTCGCTATGGTATTGGTCTTGGGTTGAGTCGACCCGGTTTGTTGGCATATGAATCAGGATCGCGCGTCGATATCGGTTAAGGGTTGAAGGTTGCCGAAATTCGATCGGTAAGACCGCAAAAGTCTACGGAAAGGTACGGACCAAGATACAGGTCTTATAGAAACAACCTTCAGGTTTTGAAGACCCTAAACATGCTAATCATGTCTATCGCCTAAAAAAAGATACTCTACAATTTGAAACAAGCTCCCAGGGCATGGTATGAAAAGTTGACTAAGTTTCTACTAAGTCATAACTTTATAATGGGAAGTGTTGATAAGACATTGTTTATAAAGAAACATAGTAATCACATTTTAATAGTACAAATCTACGTTGATGATATTATCTACGGATCTATTTGTGCTAACATGACTGTTAAGTTTGTAAATCTTATGAAGTCTAATTTGAAATGAGCATGTTTAGAGAATTAAACTATTTCCTAGGGTTGCAAGTCAAATGGCTACCTGATGGTTTCTTTATCACTCAAACTAAATATGCTCTAAACTTAGTTAAAAAGTTCAGATTTGAGAGGGGAAAAATTTTTGATACTCTAATGAGTACCACTCTAACATTCTCTAAGGATTCAACAGGTAAAAGTGTGGATCCTAAGTTATATAGCAGTATGATAGGTAGTTTTCTTTATTTAACTGCGAACCGACTTGATATTGCATTTAGCGTATGAATTTGTGTTAGATATCATTCTGACCCTAAAGAGTCACATCTAATTGTTGTTAAGCACATTTTGTGATATTTCGCTAGTTCAACAAATCTTGGTCTCTGGTATCCACATGATACTAGTTGCAATTAGTTGGTTACACGGATGCTGATTAGGTTGGTAACATTGATGATCGTAAATCAACCAGTGGTGGTTATTTTTATATAGGGAACTGTTTAGTTTCTTGACTAAGTAAGAAATAAAGTACTGTATCGCTCTTAACAGCTGAGGGCTGAATATATTACTGCTAGAAGCACTCAGCTTGTGTGGATGAAAAGAATACTAAGCAATTAAGAATTGCGCAAGATTCCATGGTTTTATATTATAATAATTCAAGCGCAATTAATATTTCAAAAAATCTAATTCAACATTCACGAACCAAGCATATTGACATTAGATATCATTATTCATGAATTAGTGGAAGACAAGACAAGTTGTTTGGATTATATTCCAACTGAGACTCAACTAGTTGACATATTTACAAAACCGCTCGACAAAAGCAGGTTTGCTAAATTGAAATTTAATCTTGGTGTGTGAAATATGAACTGATGATTTGTGTCTTTCTATATCATAATGTCCATAGTTATTTTGTTAAAAATTTTAAAATTTAAAATTTATGAAAAATTATAAATTTTGTGAGGTGCATGACCAGTCAAGTACATACTCGACCAGTCGTGGCATGACCAATCAAGCATGTACTTGACTTGTCATGAAACACAGGTTTGACCTTTTATTTGGGAAAAAATCACTTTTTCTTCATTTAGGTCTTCTTCTCTAAGTAGCCCTACCTCGACTGATCAAACCCATCTTCGATTCCTCCATGGTTAGTACGTTATTTTTAACTTTCTTATAGATTCAAATCCTTTGCATTTTCTTTTCTTCATTTGTGTGATTTATTTCATATTTTATAATTATTTTGGGGGTTTTTTTAATAAAAAATCTAATCTACTAGGAACCCTTCTTGCCTCTTTTACAATCACTTTATTCATTGATTTCTTTATTGCAAATGGAGGGTAAAACCAAGAAGAAAGGATCTCGTGGTCCCTCTTTATCTCGTTCGGCTCCTATCATGATGTGCCACCTTCGGTCGCCCGAGGAAGATCCCGATTATGTGTGGGATATTCGCTTGCGTAATGTGATAGTAAAACAGATTGTTAATCTTGATCTTTTGGCACCATTTGATGTTATTCCTCTCCTTTAGTATATAGGATGGGATAACATACTTCATTGGAGTGGACCTGCATACTGCTCGATTGTGTAGGCTATGTATGCTTGCATTAAAGACTTCTTTACTGAGAATCTGATATTTACTATTATGACCAGAGAAGGTCCAATTGATGTGAACCATCATCTTACTTCTGGATTAATGGATATACCTGTTAATGACGAAGGTATTCCCATTAGTTCTCTTATGGCCAAACATTCTAAAACTGAGAAGCAAATGCTCTCTAGAGATTTATGTAATATGGATGTGGAATGAAGTACTGGGAATGCACTCGCCTCCAAGTTTATATTACCCAGATATAGAATCCTTCATAGTATTTTCATTTCAAATGTCTATCCTCGATCTGGTAACAAAAATGAACTTACTACATTCATGGTTCGTATTCTTCATTCTATCATTTCTGGAGTCTCTTTATGTCTTCCTTCTCTGATTTGTCATGGCATAATTCAGTTTCGTCTCCACTCAGGTCACAGTGACATACCCTTTGCTTATCTTATGACTGTGTTAGCCACCCATAGTTTAGTGGCTATGCCTGTTGAGGAAGTTCTCATTCACCATTTACCCTTCAACAACTCTAACATTAATAAGATGAATTTGAAGTTAGCCCCAAGCCAAGTTGATGTGGGTGCAAGTGGAGCTACTGAAGCAAATGAAGAAGAAGGTAATTTGACTCCAGATGATGTCAATATGGATGACCTCTTCGATGAAATTGAATATGATTCTGCTGCTGATCCTAATTATCAACCATCTGACTTTGATGCGCATTCGTGCTCACTTGAGGAGAAGGTTGAAAGTATGAATGTGTCCCATGATATGCAATTTAAATATATGCGCAAATATCTTAGAAGCATTAATAAGGGACTTCATTAAATTAATCCTTCCATACCTGCTTCTTCTTTGGGTTCGGATTAGTATTTGAATATCTATTATTTAATAACTTTTAACAGACTTGGTTAATTGGTTATCTTCTTCATATCTTCTCTTATTCCTCATTACTCTTCTATTTACTTTCTTTCTCATTTATCGGTTCTTTCCTTTGTCATTTTGTGACAAAAAGGGAGAGAATTTTATTATACCTTTTTCATTGATAAATGTGAACTTGTGAAGAATGTGGATAGGTAGAATTTTATTTATTTATTATTATTATTAGTTTTTTGCAATATGGTATTAAGGGGGAGTATTGATGAGTATTGATGAGAGTATTGGTGCATATTGAATTGACCAGTTTGTAACTAGTGCATGATTCTTTAACCAAGTTGTAATTGGTGCATGATTCTTTATTATGAGTTTTATTCTTATCTTATTTTAATGAAGTGGGTTTTGTCACAAATTTGACAAAGGGGGTGATTATAAGTGCTATGATTTTTAGCTCCTATGATTGTCAAATTTTATAGTGCTAAAATCTCTTGGAATCTGTGTCTTGTGTAGTTCATATACGTATTCAAGATCATGCAACTCATATACAAGAACAAAGGTCTTTACCTCAAGAACTTCGAATGTAAGATCAAGAGATATACAAGTTCAAGTACAATATCAAGTGATAGATTAAACTTTCAAGCTTCAATAGTTCAAGGTTTCAAAGCTTCATCTATGTCAAGACAAAGTACTCTGCTTTGGAACTCAAAGCTCAAGGTGAAATACAAGTCATGTACTTCAAGTTAAAGCTTCAAAGTACTTCAAGTTCAAGATTCAAAGTACGTCAAGATATCAAGCTTCATGTACTTCAAGATCAACTATCAACTGAAGTAAATGATGATTCAATGTTCAAATATCACTTATAAGGTACGAATGACCCTAGAATGACCATAGGTTAGGTCATATTATTTTTCTACTTAAATTGGGTCGCTATATAAGTGTATAGGCTGTTTCTCGACTAGTCTTAGCCTATGTTCGACTAGTCCAAATATTGGCTCGACCAATCTAAGAATTTTCTCGACTAGTCCAAGGTTTGTTACTAATTTTTAAAATTTTTTGTTGGACTCTCAACCAATCCTAGAGACTACTTGACCAGTCGAGTGAACAATGCTTGACCAGTTGAGCAGGCACTACTTAAAGTCCAACAACCAAATTGAGTCCCACACGACCAGTCAAGAGCATGGCTCAACAGGTCATGGAGGCCTCTCGACCAGTCGAGCAAGCCTCTCAACTAGTCATGAAATGGACTTATTTTATCGCGCCCGAAATTTTAAATGTTTGTTAGCCCTTCGACCAGTCGAGCTGACCTCTGAGCCAATTGAGTGAGCATTTTTTTTCACTTATAAATAAAGCACGATTTTTAAAGTTTTTCATTCAATTCAAGCAAAATCAAGATACCACTCTAAGCGATAAGTTTTAGATATTCTTAAGCTATTTATTGTTCATTTAATATACTCATAATTTAGGTTTTTGTATTTGATTTTGAGATTCTACATTCCAATCTTATTTGAAGAAGGGATTTATGTTTCCCCTTTTTTAGAATCAAAATCAAATCAAGCAAGCCCAAGGTGATTTAATCTAAAATCCATTTAGAACTTAGAACCTTTTCATAAGTGAGTGTGGACATTGAACATCTACATTGAGCATCTACTTTAAATTGGTTCTTCCAGACTTCATCAAAGGAGAATATCTAGATAAGTATTTTACATTTTTGTAAATCTATTTTTGGTTTCTTTGAGATTGTGCTAGAAAAAATCTCTTTCTTATTGGTTTGTCTAAAGTGATCCAGAAAACTCAGAGTGTGGGGTTTTTGAATTGTGTAAGCCCACTTGAAAGACACAATTATGAAGGTTTTAGATGAACCTTGAAAACCTATTTCATAGTGAACGCCAATATCCACTGTGTTAGAATATTAGGAGTGGAGTAGTTATGTGGCTATTTTTCTAAACAGTTGGTGTACACACAAGCGAACCACTATAATTTCTGGCCTTGTGGTGAATGGTTGATTGTGGTATTGTGTGAATATTGTAATTTACTTTTAAGCATTTGTGGAGAATGTTGTAATCTTTTTTATGCAAGTGTGGGAATGCTGTAATAACTTAATTATTTTCTTTGCTATTTTTATTCTTTATTCCTATGTATCGGTTTGAGATTTTGATACACAGACTGTTCTAGGAATCAGGTTGTCCTACTATAAGCCATTAGTTTTTGGTGTAAGGTTATCCTTAGAACAACATTTGTATCAACCTCTCAATACTTATACATTTGAGGTTGCTATTCATTTCTGCTTTGTGAGATTATTTAAGTTCTATCTTTATTTATATTTATTTATTTTCACATGTAATTTTTAATTTGGCATAGTCATATTCACCCCCCTCTAGGACACTTAACTCGGCCTTTTTAAAGAGACCTCACTATCCACCTACCAATATCAGTTTGGCTCATCAATAGCGGACCCATTTATGACCTGGTTAGACTCAACCTAACATTGCCTACTCCCTCAGGTAGATAAGGCCACACCCCCTTCCAACTGACTCCGACACAATGGGAGACGCGACCTACTAGCATACGACCGTCATGCGCTCATGTATTTCCACTCAGTCTAAACATTGGAGCATCCTTAGGTACCATGAGGGTTTAAGGAATTCACCTAGGGACATCTATCGCACCCCATGTAAAAAAATATTTTTGGTGTCCGATCTGGCCATCCACGATATGTTTATGGAGGCCATGACCCTGATGTTGTTAGGGCATACGGTAGTCATATCACAAAATGTGCGATGCATGAGTCATATCATCCATTCATGCATCAAACCTACGTATATCGCGCGCTCTTATGGGGCAACTCTACCTCTCAGGGAATCCTATAAATAATTAGCCCAATGGGACATGTTGTGCTCAATTACTCCTCATAACACGCATGCGGATGATGCATATGGGCATGTATCATGAAGTATACTAAGCACGATTACAATCACAGAAATCATGGTGGGCCGGTATAAGATGGCCCATGCCTATATAAGTGAATGGGTGGTGTGCACATAATCACCCACACATGGTGGGCCTCACGCATCAGAATTGGGCCTCACACATACAATGAGCCTCATGCATATAATGGGCCTCACACATATAATGGGCCTCATACATCACAATTGGGTCTCATACAGTCACAATGTGCCTCTTACAATCACAATGGGCCTCATATCTCACAATGGGCCTCATACCATCATGATGGATCTCATACAATCATATTGGACCTCATACAATCACAATGGGCCTCATATAATCACAATGGGCCTGATACAATCGTAATGCTATGCTAACACATGCTCAGTGCATATACTAACATAGTTGTCATCGATAATCGACCTATATATACAGTGGGGTTCCATAAAAGAATAACAAATTTAATCCATAACACGAGGATCGGTCCTCAACACTGGATATACCAAATTCGATACCACTGATCCTTCTATCTACGGTGATGATACACTCTCCTCATATCAAGGATGGAACTAGATGAATAGATGACCTGCTCATATGAAGAATGGACCTAAGGGAAAGGAGTGAGCTTCCTTGCCCATCCCATCACATAATAATCTGGACTTCATAAGGCCCCAACAAGCATAAGGTGGCTTTACAAGGCATGGTAGTTAGTCTACTAAAGTGAGGTGGGTCATACTAATAACCGTGGGGGCCCAACGATTTGGGTTAGCCCACTAAGAAGAGATGAGAATGGGCCTAACAACGGGTCTTAGGGGGAGTTACAATGTGGACATTTAACCACCATTGCTCCCAAGGCATGACCCACTTAGAACTTATCCTATAATGGAGGCCCATAGTTTTATACTAACTAGGAAACAAATGGTTATCATAAACATACACATCATGGTGGAATCGCATATAGCAATTTAGGCCACATATCTATATATACAATGGGCCATACATCATAATGGGCCTCACTCATAGGCATCACATTGAGCCTCATACAAGGGCCACTTATACATCATATTGGGCCTCACTTAAGGCCACATGCATCATATTGGGCCTCACCAAATGGGCCACAAATACATTACAAAGGGCCACATCCATGGGCCTCAAATACATCACAACGGCCTCATACGTAGGCCTCAAATACATCACAATGGGCCTCAAATACATCACAATGGGCTACATCCATGGCCCTCAAATACATCACAATGGGCCACATCAAATGGGCTACATATACATCACAATGGGCCTCACAACAGGCCTCATATACATCAAGTGGACTGCATCACATGGGCCTCATATACATCAAGTGAGTTGCATCACATGGTCCTCTATACATCAAGTGGGCTGCATTGCATGAGCCTTATATACATCAAGTGAGCCGCATTGCATAAGATGGGCGGCGTTGGTATCAAACAGATGGACGACGTGGACGTAAAATACATACATCATGTAGGGTCCATGGCTGGACGGCGTGATATAAGTGTGGATGTACAACACTTATATCACGTGGACCCCACAGCCGCTGGATGACGTGGGTACAACACATGCATTACAACAGGTCCCACCATCCGACCTATCAAGACGGTGTGGATATCAGACATAAACCATGGTGGGGTCCACGTCCCTGCTGGACGGTGGAGACCCTACACATGCAGCGTGGGTCCCATCGTCCCAGGGATGGATGACATGGATGAAACATATATGTCAGGTGGGTCCACACATGTGGACCCACCAATTATTTTAAATCAAGCAGATATTTGTGTTATCCTTCATCTAAGCATCCTAGATGTCCAGCGGATGAACGGCTTGGATGAAACCCATCATCAAGGTGGGTCCACATGTCCCACGTGTGGACGGCTTGGACATAACACATACCTCAACGGTGGGTCCCACTCTCCAACAATGTGGACGGTGTGGATATACATACCTCATGATCAAACACATACCACTTTCTAACGTCAATACAACAGCTATATAGTTGTGTAACATACACCGGCCAATCTTCTTTCAAAGAGGTGGGTCCCACATGGGGCCCACCATATAATATTATATATATATATATATATATATATATATATATATATATATTACATTCTTTAATTTCCTAGCCCCTAGACAGCGTGTATACACAGATACAAGGTGGGTCCATGTGCTGGACGGGCAGCGGTAAAACACATACATTACAGTGAAGTCCCACCATCCAGTCAGTGGATGGTGTGAATAGTGTGGATCAAAGCATACATCATGGTGGGCCATCATACATGAAAAAGAGAGAGAGAGAGAGAGAGAGAGAGAGAGAGAGAGAGAGAGAGAGAGAGAGAGAAACGTACAGTGGAGGGGAGGGGCTTTACCACTATGAGCCCTCCCTAGGTGGGCCATGCAAATACAATGCATACATCAAAATGGGTCCCAAATCATGTGGGCCCTAAATCATAAAAATCAACAATGGAGATGCCTTTCCACCAAACAAGTACAAGGTCTAGACGACCTTTCACAATGGTAAAATAAACATCATGATGAGGTCCATGGAGAATAGCCCCATCATGGGATGATCATATGAATCATGGTGGGCCATTGACCAAACTTATGGTCCAAAGTGAGATCCATACCATCAATCGGTAGGCTCCACTTGGTTCATCATCAAAACACAATCTAATCTTATAAATCACCCACCCATGGTCCTATTTTTTAGCTCCTTGGACTCCTTAGTTCCTAGGCTTCCTCTTTGCTGGAGGATGATGAGAATTGAAGGGTTGGATGGTGAGATCTTGGGGTAGGAAAATGGACATTGATCTTGAGTTCTCTTTCTCTCCTTAGAATTTTTCTCTCTTGGTTGCTTGGAAAATGGCAGAGAATGAGATAGGATGGAGTGATGGATGGGAGAGAGGGATAGTGTTGTGTAAGAAGGATGGGTGGTGTAAGAAAGAGTTGACTTTGGGGATGACTTGTTTAAGAGAGGGATGAGTATGATGCATAGAGTGATGGGTTGTGTACTTGACTAGTACTTAATTGATTGATGTGATATTTGGATAGAGATTCTCTCAAGATTCACAACGAGTGGCATTTTCCTCGAAATATGCATGGGCCCACAACTCCTGGCCTAAGTATCGCATTGGTGCGCAAGTTACGACAATGACACACTCATTATGGTATAAGTCTCCGGTCGAGTCAACTTAGATATACGGGATGTGACTTAGGGTTACACAAAAATGCCAATTACAGGTTGCGGGTTACTAAAATTTGACGAGGAGGATCGCGGAAGTCTAAGAAACGGTACGAAGTAAGATAAGAGCCTTACAACTACCATTCATGAATTAAGAGACTAATAATATGAAGGTTGAGGAATTAGTTGGCTCTCTCCAAACATATGGGTTGAATTTTAAGGCTCCTAAAGGTAAGTCTATTGCTTGTAAATCTTCTAAATTTGTTTTAAAAGAAAACTAATTTTGATTATAAAGAAACTGAAGATGATATGGTAATGCTAGCTAAGAAATTTTATAGAATTTTCAAAAATAAGAAAAGATCAAAATTTTAAAAATCATTTAATAAAAAAAAAAGAAAAATCTAAGTCTTGGAAATGTAAAACAAAGGACAGTCAATGTTTCAACCGTCATGAATACGGACACTTGACAAATAAATGTTCTAAAAGGGATAAGTTGAAAAGAAACGACATGATAGCTACTTGGGATGAATCATCTGGCTCTGAAAGTTCTTCTGAGTGTGATGAATCAGATTAAGAAAATACAAATTATGTGAAAGCCCTTATGACTATAGCCAAAGTCACCTCCTCATATAACTGTAATACAGTTGACTATAAAAATATTAGGAGTGCCCCTGAAAATGAAAATGAAGATGATCTTCAAGATGCCTGCAATGCCCTATACAGGAAAAGTTGTAAAATTGTTGTCAAACTAAAAATTTAAAAAGAGAAATATGCTAAATTAAAAGAAGAACTTGAAAAAAATGTTTTATAAAAATCTCATCTTTCAAATTGTATTAAAAAAAAATTAGATTTAAATTTCAAATCTTCAGAGTTACAAAACCTCAAAACTGAAAATGAGAAACTAAAACTCAAAGTTTCTTCCCTTTTGAGTTCTAAGGATAATTGCAGATATGCCCACTAGACCCAAAACTAGAAAACTTGTTAACCTCATCTAGAAAATGTGCTCACAAGTCGAGTTTAGGTTATATAAAAAATGATTCCCTGAAAATCAAGAATATACCTCCTACATTTGTAAAAGGAGAATCCTCGAACTTTAAAGGTAAGAATTTAAGAGATTTTAATCGAAATGATTTTAAAAACTCAAAACCCCTTCCAGTTCTTAAAATTAACACTAATGTCATCAACTATAGAAATCAAAGATAAATAAATCACCTTTAGCTGAAAAAATCGTGGACTTACTCAAAGAGCTTCTAAAATCCAACTCAAATGGAATTGGAGTTAATAGAAAATGAAGAAATTCCAACTCTCAAAAATGGAGAAACTCCAATGGTACTCCTAAACCTACAACCATAATGAAATGGATTCCAAAGGTTACATGTCTTGTTGACCACACAACTTTCAAAGCCATTAGTCACTAAAAATGGTACCTAGATAGTGGATGTTCAAGACATATGATAGGTGACAAAGCAATTTTCACCAACTTCAAAGAATTAAACAATGGTTCAGTTACTTTTGGAGATGAAAGTAACTGGAAAATTACAGGCCAAGGTACTGTTTAACTTCCTTACCTCCCTCTTTTTGAAAATGTACTTTATGTTGAAGGTTTAAAACATAACTTCTTAAGCATATCTCAAATCCGCGATAACAAACACAATGTAAAATTTTTAAATCACGGATGTGAGGTTATAATGAGAAGGGTTGTGTGATATTAAATGGTCGTAGGACCTCTAAAAATTGCTACATTATTGATGACTCGGGTTCATCTAACTATTCATGTTACATGGTCCAAACAAACGAGATTGAATTATGGCATAAATGTCTTGGACATGTTAACTTTAGAGATCTTTATAGTTTGAGCAAGAAAGATCACATTCGTGGCTTACCCAAATTAAAAATGATAGAAAAAATTTGTGGCACATGTCAGATTGGCAAGAAAATTAAGAGTAGCCACAAGAAAGTGAACTCCTTAGCCATAGCCAAACCTCTAGAACTACTCAACATGGACTTGGTGAGACCAATGAAAACAATGAGTAGATGTGGAAAGAAGTATTTTCTGGTCATTATTGATGATTTCACTAGATATACTTGGGTATCCTTCATATGAGAGAAATCAGATACTCTCGATGAAGTTAGAAGAATTCTAAAAAGAATTCAGACTGAAAAAGAGGAACCAGTGATCAAAATTAGAAGTGATCATGGTATTGAGTTTGAGAATAATAATATTGAGAAGTACTATAATGACCATGGTATATCACATAAGTTCTCTGCGCCTAAAATATCTCAACAAAATGGATGTGAGACCCGACCCAAGTTCATACGTGCGCATGCGTGTGTGTGAGTATGCATCTCGTTCATTTTGATCCTGCGGTCCTAACAATCAAATTCCGGAGACTCGCGACCTCAGATAGCATTTGCAGTCATCCTTGAGTTCGGTCACGTAGACCCGACTCAAATTGACTCGAGACCTATGCCATTGCGACCACATTGTCGTTGCAGTTCCAACACCGCATTTCATGCATAAATCCGATGTCCATCAAAAGTTATGGGTTGCACATCATTTGGAACGTTGATTGCATTTTTGGTGGGACCCACATGATTTACACATTTCTCCGTGTACATTTGCCAATGGTGATGACATCACCATTTTCATGATGACCTATGGCCTAGTCTATGGACCTATAGCCACCAAGTATGCATGGGATTCCTTTCTTCAAAAAGAATCATAAGTTGTTCTTTTCAAAAGCCATCATGAACCACCTTGCCCTATGAGCAATGAGTGTTTTGCTCTTCTCAAAACCCATCATTTCTTTTATACAATCATTTCCTCTCATGGTTACAACTCTCTCATCTCTCTCCCTCTTTCTTCATTTCTCTTTTCTCCTCCTTGCTAAGCTTTGGATGTCCACCATTGTTGAAATTTCCATCCTTCTTTCCTCTCTATTACCCCTTAATCCAACCCTCTAAATCACATCATCACCATAGAATCTTCTTCCTTGAAGCTTGAGGAGTATGATGGTTGAAGAATCTTGAAGTTCCACATGTGGGTGAGCATGTAGAATAGATTACATTGATTTTCTTCATAGATCTTTTGTTGTTTCATATGGAGGGTGTAGGACTCACCTTATTACACCACTCCTTGGATGTGTTCTTTAACCACCACTTGCATGCATGAGATCTTGATGGGGCCATCCTCCATGGACCCCATCTTGATGAGATTTCCTTTCATCTATGCATCATGGGTCATTTAGACCTTAGATTCCTAGTTGTAGGGCCCATACATGTATGGGATCCTCCGTGATCTTGCATGTACATGTTGTTTCCTTCATCGTGGAGGGTTCGTAGTAGCGGAACCCTCCCTATGACCGGCATGTTTCCTTTCTTCTTCTCTTCTTCCCCTTCTTTGGTTTGGATGTGATGATTGTGTGACCCATTTGATGTGCCATGCAACTAGGATTTTCAAAATTTTGGGACTTCCAGTCCTAAGTTGTTGGATGCCCATGCCCAACTGTGCTGCCTAGTTTTGTTGCTGGATATTGGAAGGCCTTTGGGCCTGATTTTAAGGACCATTTTGAAAGAGATTTGGGCCTGAGAGTTGTGTGACACATCAGGGTGGACCCCACCTTGTGGAATCTGTGATTTATTTCCCATTTATTAATTTTATGGGTTGATCTAGACAGTAACATGTTGCTGTCCAGATTGCTGAAATTTTTTTATGCTGTAATGTATGGGTTGTAGGCCTTGTTCATGGCTTGTTTTTCCTTGATTTCCTAAACTTTTCTTTGAGGTGTGTACCCCACCTGAAAGTATGTTAAACCTCACCCTCAAATGTCCCTGTTTGATCACCCCAGGGGGGGGGGCCAAGGAGGGTGGACGGTCTAGATTTTTCTGGACTATCCAGCCACACTGTTTACTAGAAAAACATAAATATCAGCCTGATCTAAAAATGGTAGGCCACCTTTGTGGACCTCACCTTGCTGTACACTTATATAGTAAGGTTGGCCTTGCATTTTTCCAAATTTACATAGACCTGGGCCCACTCAAATGAGGTGCAAAATTCAGGGACAATAGCATTACTGCAGTAGAAAAATAAAGTCTGGACCTTGCTGTCCTTTGTATAAAAATTTATTTAAAATATTTATGGCCTACCCCTTCACTTATTTTGTGGCCCACCTTATGGGGGTCCATCTCAGGTGCATGGGGGCCACTTGGACCATCAGATTTTGGTGGATTTTTAGGCCCACCTTTGTGCTAAAAATGGGCCGTAACACCCCAGATTTTGGCCAATCTGGGATTAGACGTCCTTAGGCAATGGGTCAACTAAAACACCTAAAAAATCGCTTAGAACCCAATTCCATAGCCAAAGAAATCACGTAGGATTAATTCCTTTGAAAAATAAGTGTAAGTTAGCTAGCGCGATGTTGGAGTAGCTGGGAAACAGTCCTTGAACACTTTAAATACGTTCTACAAGACCCAAATCGAGTAGAACGTATGACTTCATAATACTCTATAACCTTGGATCAAACTCTAAGCCGGTTTGTTCTCTGGACCACTTTGAATCTTTGTATTGGATCTAGACCGCTCGTCGAAAGTCCGATACCTCCTATATTAGACCGTTAGAACCGCCTAGCTGGACTTGACACTCATTCCGAAAATCAAGTCAAACCGATAATCACAGGCTATTTCATTGAGCCCGGACCAAAGAGAGTGCGAATAGGGACATAGTTGGAATTTCAAATTCAAATCTGGCACACGACTTGACGCGTCAGTATTGAGCGTTCTGACCATCAGAATTCATCCAGATTACACCCTCGGATCAGGAGAAATTTCTATTTTATATCATGAGACTTTCAGCCCTGATCTACGTGTGGTGACCGCTGAACTGAAACTGGCCCGCCACGTGCGATCTGCGAACCCTGCCAGACTGAAAACTTAATACGTGCTAGATCTGGTATGCATGAGCTTAAGTCCGATCGCATTCGTCCAGGGGACCACCAGAAAGCATCTTTTGGACCGAAATAGCCCCGAATTGGATATGCACTACGTAAACTTGGTTCCGGAGCCTGTTTTCGGCGTTTTTAAGCTTATAAAAGGGGTTGAATCCCTCACTTCTCTCACACATCCGAATTTACTAGAAACCCTAGCTTGTGTGAGAGAAAAGGTGAGAGATTGTGAGAGAGAGTGGGAGTGTTCTTCCTGCCACTTGTGCTACCTGCTGCAATGCCTAAGCAACGCACTCCAATCACTTTCCCGACGATTCCAACGCACTTCTAGGTGAGAAAAACCTTCAACACTTACTGATTTAAGCTTCCGTCCATTCCATTAGCGATATAGCTTATGTAGCTTGTGTATTAGGTTCCCTATTCGCCGTAGACGAAGCGTATACGCTCCGTTCGAATTTACACATCCATAAGAGACAAGGTGTGGATTTTAGACGCTTTGATTGACTGTTTCCAAAGCTTTCAATGTCATTTAATAGTAGATTCTCGACGGCAATGCCGTTTGACATGTACAACATGCTGTTCGTTTCCTGTTTCGTAAACCAACGAAGAATATGAGATTTAGGGCATTTTAGTCATTTGTAGGAAGCATAGATTTCATTCATATTTTGCTGATGTGATTGACATGGTTTATTGTCGCATTAGAATGTTAGGAATACGTGCATAATTAGTTTGGCGAAGAGATTCGCCTAAATGCGCACTTCGGGTCGACATGCTATATGTAGACTTAAGTGAGTAGTGTAAGTGTTTGTATAAATGTTTGTATTAGTATGTATTGAGTTAAATGGTGTTATGAATTAGTTTGAGATTGATTTCTCGATTAATATGCTGATGAAAATGATTTCCTACATCTAGCCATATGTACGATTTCATTATATGTATGAAATGCATATGCTTGATGTTGTACTCAAGTGGTATGCTATAACATGTACTTGATGATTTCCTTATGATTTAGTTTGAGATTGAATTCTCAATTAATATGTTGATGGAGAGGATTTCCTATATGTTGGCGACATGCGTAATTTCATCATATGTGTGAAAGACATGTGTAAGATGATTTGCTTAAGTTGTATGTAATAACATGTGTTAACATGCTCACATGGTTGTATTTCATTTCCATTACCCTTACACAACTGCTGATGTGATTCTATGATTGTTTGGGACTATGCCTAGTCCAGGCAGTCGGTAACCGAACGAATTCGTGGTTAGCTTATCTTTGCCACGAATGACGCGTCGATGAACGCGATCCGTGTTCTGGAGTTGGCGGCAGTGGTTAGGCCACACGAAGTGTTTTACGCACTTCATGTCGTTCGACTTGAGATGCGATCGTGCTAGTCGAGTCCGTCAAGTAACCCGACTGGCCGTTGTATGTTCACCATGCATGAGTCATAACTGCTTGAACCTAGGGTACTGAACTTACCATTGTAAACCCTGTCAACCATGGTACCTTGATCCACGAAGACTCATGAGCCGGGCATGGTGGTATGGGACACCGTGGTCGAGCTGTCGGCCTACGCTGGGGCCACAAACCTCCCCGTAGTGACCAGTGAGCACCTAGACTCGTGAGCAGATTATGGTGGTATGGGACACTATATTCTTGCTGTCGGCTTACATTGATAAGGTGATGGGGGAGCGGTGCAACGAGTGCGATCAACAGCCCTGACAGCCCTTTGTAGTGACCGCGAGCGTATTCTGAGTCTACGGGAGGCGACGACCCTTCAGTAGCAGTAGAGTACAGTAGGCCTGTATTGATAAGGTGATGGGGGAGCGGAGCAACGAGTGCGTGCAACAGCCCTGACAGCCCTTGCAGCGACCTTCAAAATATACATCATATGAGATTACTAGGAGTGACGACCCTAGACAGGATCTGTGTTGGGATTGATATAAGGGAGGTACCTTAGTTTCCCAATCCTACTGTTTGAATGGACTAATAACAACTTGGAAATCATATCACCATAACATTGCATGTGCCTGGAAGATGTGGAGCACTCTAGGGAGTGTGGCATGCCGCGGTCGTAAGATGTTGCCGTATGAGGGAGATCGTCGGTGAGGGAATACATCACGTCATGTCATATTGCATTAACAACAGTATTAGGATTGTTTGATTTACTGCTTTACTATTATCGCATGATTGATTTGATAACATGCTAATCTCTGCTCTCTCATCCCACTGAGTTGATCACTCACTCCCACGTTACGGGATGGTGTTTCCGGACACCCACCAGTCCCTATTGTGATTGCAGATGATGGCGCGGCTTGCGAGGTGGAGCTGGATTTGATGATGATGAGGAGGATCTCTCCTTTATGCGTGATCTGATTAACGGGATTACAGGGAGGTTGATTAGATACATTGATACTTGTCATTTTATATTTTGAGATCCCTCATGTATATTCATTTTGTTTACTTTTGAAGTATACATGTATGTGTATAACCTGGTAATATATTCACACTCTGGAGACATACAACAGTTTATATATGTTATACATACTATTACAGTCTTCCGCTTACAAATTTAACTGTCTCTGGAGTATGATATGCTGTTCTGGCTTAATCTCACTCATGTTTAATACATTATCACAGACAACATTCAATCATACATATCTATGTTGCATAAATAACATTTTGGAACTCGGGAGTTGGGTTTTTGCTCGACCCCCTGATTTTCGGGATGTTACAGGGCCAGCCATCCCACCCTTGGGACGCCCAAGGATGGGCTAGCCGTCCCACCCTTGGGACGCCCAAGGATGGGCTGGTCGTCCCATGTGTGTGGCCCACCTTGATGTATGTGTTTTCCCTAGGCCATTTGCCATTACATGGCCCCCTTGTATGTGGTCCACCTCCCTTGAAGGGCTCCCACAAGTGGGGCCCACCATGAGTTGCAAAGGGGTGGTCGTCCAGGCCCCTTGGGACGTCCAAGATTTTTGGGTGTTGTTGGACTTTTCATCCAGCTGCAGGCCCACCTTGATATATGTGTTACATTCACTCCGTTCATCTGGTAGGACCCACTGTGATACGTGTGGATCATCATGGGTCAGTAACCCATCTAAATTAAATAAATTTCTAGACTCCGGTAGGCCCAGGAAATGAGTGGGCTGGAATTCCAGCAAGGGGCCCAAAATTTGTTACATGATTGATTGTTTTAGAACTATTGTGGCCCATCAGATTTGAGGGAGTGCTGCACAAACTCCTTGCTTTCCTTCCTTAGACATTTTTGGGCGTAATTAGTGCCTCTTAAGGCCCATCTTTGAGGTGATAATATGGGCTAGCCTTAACTAGATTTTTGGTAGTTTTATGGGACTTTTGGCTGAAAATCTATTCCTTGAGCCCAAGATCCTGCAGGGCCTGGCCTTATTATTTTACGGGCCCAATGGGCCATCTACAAGATGATCATGTGTATCTATTAGCCTTGATGCCCTTATGAAATGCTTAATTATGGGCCGACTTGCAAGGCTCACATAACTGCATATTGTGGAGGGCCTTGCTAAGTCTTGGGGCTGATGTGGCAAGGCTCAACCTATCGGTATAGGTCTTGCCCATGCGTATTCTTAGACTTATGGGATGCCCCCAAATCCATCATAATGTAGGAATTGGATGACGTTTGTTTTGGGCCATTTCCTTGGGGCCCATTAAGTGATATAGTATATGCATGACCGCCCTTTTTGTGTTAGTGAGTAGGCCTTATGGACTCAGTTCTGTTGGATAGGCCCATTAATTTTGGGCCTCAAAGCCTCTACTCCCCCATCTATTGTGATGGGCTTAAGGGTAATATTATGCAAGAAGTTGGGCTCTTGGCCGTCCATAGAAATTGACCCTATACTTAGGCTAAAAAGTGAGGCCCAACTCACTTGTGTTAAATGTGAGAATTGCCCATGTAAATGAAATACCGGGCTGCCCATGAAGCCCACCACAACATATGGACTTATGGCCCTTTTAGTTGGGCCCAAACCAAACTTGAGGGCCCACTATATGGTCTATGAGATTGGGTTTAGATATGGCCCATTAGACCCTATATTGCTTAGGCCTTAGACCTTACATTATATGCGTAGCGACTACCTTTTGGGAGCCAGTTGAGGTTGGATGTCCTCCTTGGTGGCCCTAAGGTAGGCCCATAGAGGCCCTTATAGGTGGTTGAATGCCCACCTTGGGTCTGATTAGGACCATTCCTCTTTAGGATCATGACTCTTTTAGCTTGTGGGTCGTCCCAGATTAATGGACCTCCACCAGAGGATTTCTCTTCTCCTTAGAACACTTATTTTTGTGCCTAGACCTTGTCCCTCCTTAGGATGAGGGATTTCATATAGGTAGCACACTTACATGATCCATACGCATCATTTGTATAAATTGATTGGATTGTGTGGTGATCATTGAGGGATGAAGTTTCTCCCCTCATGTACATTGTGTGCCAGCGGCTAGTGCATGACTTATATGTGTGACTCATGCATTGGCATCGTATTTCATGATGATACTGTCCTTGCCTCATCAGGGCCCTGACTCCACAGGGACGTTCGTGGATGGCTATTTTTGTGGACACTAGAAATATAAATTGAGCATACCGGGTGCATAGGATGCCCATGGATGAAATTTTCAAAACTTCCATAGTCTCAAGGGAATGCCCCAACGTCATGACCGAGTTGAAGCTATGGGCGCACGAGGGCCTTATATCGTTAGGCCGCGACCCCCACTTTCGTGTATTTGGTTGGATACAGATGTGGCCTTATCCGCTTGTGAGGGAGGGAATTATTAGGCTAAGTTTGACCAGCTTGTAAAATGGGTCCGCTACCGCCAGGCCTTGTTGGTGATTGGCTGTCCATAAGCAGGTAGTGAGGTCTCTTACACTCGTTTGACTGTGCGGGTCTATAAAGCAGCAGTCATTCAGTAGTGTAATGGACCCTGGTGATTTTAGTATGATTGGAAATGTACTTAACATGTGGTTTGGATATGAGCACTGGCATTACTTGCATCGCATTAGCATTGGTTGTGTAAACCCTTTCATACTTTGCCTAGACATGGAATCTAGTACTCATTGCACCGTATTCATGATAAGCCTTGGTAAGGCTAGTGATTTTCTCATTGAGCATGTTTCTCTCATTGTATCTCCTACTACTCTTCTGTGCACCATTGCCACACACTTTCACCACCCTCTAAGCTTCTATAAGCTTATGCACGATTGATGCGTGCAGGAGACCCTAGGCAGGCGTCGTAGCAGAAAAAATGGAGTTGAGCTTTAGGACTCCAGTGTTGTGAACTTCTTCCTCGTTTCCTATTTCCTTATCTATGACCTTTTGAACCTGATGTAAAAGTTCAAATTCTTAGTGGATTTTTTGATGTGTGCCCTTAGTTATTATCAGATATACTTGTTGTGATCTTGGGTATGCTCATATTAGAATGATTATACCGTTATGAAAATCCTCCTTGTACAATCCCAGGATCAGAACCTGCCTCAGGAGCTGAGAATGGAGTACTACGGAGGTTGTTGCGGCCAAAACCGGCCATTGGGTTCTTTGTGAGTTCGGTTACCAATTCTGGGTCATGACAATGGAGTTGTTGAAAGAAAGAACAAAGCGTTACAAGAAATGACTAATGTTTTCACGCCCCATATTCGGTGACTAGAACTCTCAAGAATCCCGATAGCCGATTTCGGCACCGACAACATCCGTAGTATCCCATTCTCGACTATTGGCACCCATTTACCAGGTTTCAATCCTGGGATCCTACAATGAGGATTTCTATAACATAATCCGATTCATGAAGAGCATACCCATGATCATAAAATAGTAACCATAGAAAGTAACCACGGGAACACATCATAAAATCCATTAAGAATTAAAACTTTGATACAAGGTATAGTGCTCAAAAGGGAAATACAAGGTCTGAACAATGGCTACTTCAAAAGGTCCTTGGTACACTCTGACACTCCTTCTCAGCTACTGCGGCTGCCTAGAATCTCCTGCACGCATCAATCATACATAAGCTTATTGAAAGCTTAGAGGGTGGTGTAAGTGTGTGATAATACCAGTGCCGGGAAAGCAATATCAGAGATTACGAAAATGCGGCATGGACCGTGATTGCCATTAATGCCAACAGCCATACCAAGGCTATGTTATACCAAGCATGAATGCAGTAAGCCATCATAAGGCTATGCGATGCAACATATGAGTAATGGGCACCATACCAAGGTGATGCACAAGAGGCCTACATAACCAATGTCATATGCAAAGTGCAAATGCAATCATGTTAGTCCTCATATACAGTTCCTGAATCCATATAGTTCCACCATAGGGAAATCACCGGGGTTAAATACACTGCCAGCCGACTGCCACTTTCCTAGCTACATAACCTAACGAACGTAAGAGACCTCACTACCTGCCTATGGATAGCCAATCACCATCAAGGCTCGAATGTACCAGACCCATTATGAGCTGGTCAAACTCAGCCTAGCTATTGCCCCCTCACTTAGGCGGGTAAGGCCACACCCCATCTCAACCGACCGCACAACAGTGGGAGACGCGACCTAATTGTATAAGGCACTTGGGCGCTCATGTTTTTCACTCGGTCTTGGCATTGAGGCGTCTTCTTGGTACCATGAAGGTCTAGGGTTTCACCCAAGGACAGCCTAAGTGCCCTATATGCTCAAGTGATATTTCTGATGCTATCTTAACCTGTGGAGGCTACAACCTTGATGAAGCAAGGGCAAATATGACAGTGCAATGCAATGTCAGATGCATGAATCACACAAATCAGTCATACATCATCCCCAAGCATCCAACGTGCTCAAGAGGGGAACTCCATCCCTCAGGGAAGCCATAATATCCTACCCAATTACACAACTATGACCAACACAATGCCATCTAAGTACACAATAATGCATATGGGTCATGAAGATGAGCAAGATATGCCATGTGGTAATGTATGGTGTTGTACTCTCCTCCTATCCAAGAAGGGTCTAGGTCTAAGTACTTATACAAATCCTACAAGGGGCACAACCTCTAATGGGGGCCCAATAGTTTGGGGTAGCCCACATGGCTAATGTAGACAATGACACGGGCCTAAATAATAAGAATGGGCCTAGCAAGGTGTAAGTGCTATGATTTCATATCTCTCTGGTTGTCAAATTTTATGGTGCCAAAACCTATATCTATGTCTTGTATATCTTGTGTTTTATGTTTAAAGACTATTCATTGTAATCAAGACATCGCATTTCAAGACAAGATCTTAAATGAAGAAAGTTTTCAAGATATGGATGAAGAATTCAAGAATTGAAGTCTTCAAGTTTGCATGTTTAAGATTCAATCAAGTTTAAGTATATTAGAAGACTTTGTCAAGTCAAGATCAAGCTTAAGAAGGCCTACTACAAGTTTTGTATATTCTCAATCTTCTCTTAAGGGTCATCTGAGTGTTCAAACTTTCAAGTTCATCTCACTTTTAAGGTTTGTTTGACCTTAGATTGACCTTAGGATGAGCTTTACAGTAGGTCATTCTGGATACATAATTCATATATTTCAATATGCTTGTTTGGGGTGTTCTAAGACCAGTCCTAGGGACTTCAAGACCAGTCCTAGCTCTGCTACGACCAGTCTTAAGTTTTTCAGGACCAGTTCTAGGTTGTTGAAAATTTTTGGATCTTTCTGGCTATCCTACGACCAGTCCTAGACATCCTACGACCAGTCCTGTGAGTTCTACGACTCATCCTTCGACCGGTCATAGCCCTACGACTCAAACTCCAGCAACCAATTTTGGGGTCCTACGACTGGTCGTAGGTGTCTCACGACCAGTCGTAGGTGGCCCATGACCGGTCGTAGACCGCCCAGGACCAGTCGTGGAACAGAAAATCAAATCCCGCGGAAATCTTTGAAAATCTTTGGAGCTACGACCAGTCCTAGGATCCTAAGACCAGTCGTAGACAGGATTTTTCAGGCTATAAATAGAACACAAACTTCAGAGTTTTAGCAATTCAATTTAATTCTATTCAAGCAATCTTTAGGCTATTCTCTGAGATAAGTTTGTGTTTATTTTAAGCTACTTTATGCTTGTTTAATATTCCTTTTGCTAGCTTATTTTTATTTGATTTTGATCTACATTCCAATCTTATTAGAAAAGGGGAATTTCTGATATTCCTTCTTCTTGGATTCAAAATCAAATAGAACTAGCCCTTTTGATTTAAAATCAATTAGACATAGAACCATTCTTAAAGTGAGTATTGGACTTTGAACGTTGAATCGAACTTCTACTCCGATTGGTTCTACCGGGCTTCTTCAAAAGGTGATTCAGGTATTTTATATTTTTGTAATTTACTTTCTCTGGTTTTTGTTTGAGATTCGCCAGAAAAATCTCATTGTATTGGTTATCTGAGGAGAGCCAGAAAACTCAGATTGTGGGGTTTTTGGATTGTGTAAGCCCGAGATCAAAGACAATTGTGAAGGTTTTAGGTGAACCTGTGAAACCTATTTTGATAGTGCATGCAAATATCCCCTGTGTGAGGATATTAGGAGTGGAGTAGCAATCTGTGTGGCTATTGGATAACAGTTGGTGTACACACAGGCGAACCACTATATATCGTTGTATTGTGGATGTGTTTTACTCTTTCATTCTTTTATTCATTCTGTTTTGTGGAGAGTGTTTGTGGATGAATGTTGTAATAACTTAGGATTTATTTTCTGTAAGTTATTTTGATTTCCTTGCTTATTATTCCTCATTGGGTTGTGATACTAAGGACGTTCTAGAAATAAGGTTGTCCTACCTTAAACCTTTGGTTTTTGGTGTAAGGTTGTCCTTAGAACTGATAAAGTATCAATCTCTTTATTTTAGGCTATTGAGATTCTTTAAATTCAGCATTGTGCTTTATTTCTTTTATTATTCCGTTGTTATTAGTTTTATTTGGCATTTCCCTATTTACCCCCTCTCTAGGGCATATAGCTAGGCCCTTTCACAAGGGGATTTATGGTGGGCCTTTAACCACCCATAGAAGCAAGTGGGCATACCTTGGGGCCACAAATGTGGACATTCAACCACTATTTGTCCCAAGAAGGTAGCCCATAAATAATCTATCAAGAATCAAGGCCCAAGGCCCAAACATTACCATAAATAAGAAATGGGTAGCTATAACATACATATATTTCCATGTTGGCCTCAATTAAATGGTCCAAGGCCTACTCAACACATAGGTCCAAAAGGCAACATAACATATATGGCCCAATCCACACGTAATAATATGGGCCCATAGGGAAGGTTAGGGCCCAAACATAAGGGCCCCCAAGACCATACATTGTGGTGGGCCTAGTGGGCAACCCATTACTCCAACACATGGGCAAGAATTCTCATTCAAGATAAGCAAGTTGGGCATATAACCTATCCTAAGGATATAGTTAATTTGGTGGAAAACCAAGGGCCTAACCATTCACACATTTCAGCCCACTAGCCCAACACAATACTATGGTGAATTCAGCCTAAGAATATACTAGGCCAATCTAGAAAGTTCCATCCCATTTGGACTTATAAGGAGTCCAAAAATATGCTTACATATATGCCTATATAACCCAAGTATGGTGGGCCTCGAGAGTGCATTAATTAAGCCCAAATTAAGGAAGTAAGGGCATGAAATTATCACTATGAAATCCTCACAATATGGTGGCACTCACACCCTTAAGACCCTAGCCCAAAAACAATGCACATTTATAAGAAACCTTGTGGGATTTTTAGTCCACCAGCTATCTGGGCCTACTGAAGCCTAGTAACATAATCTTCTCATTAGAATATGGGTCCACGGAGGTCCAGCATCATGATCAGAGGGTCCCACCACATAAGGAGTACTCCAATAACACAAGGAATCTGTGGGCCACACTACAGGACCAAAAGTCCAGCAGCAGCCCACAATGGGCCTTGGTGGTCCAATGGGCTGGATGCCCAGCCCTCTCCAAAGGCTAAAGTGGGCCCCATCTTGGACATTCCACGCCAAGGTGGGCCACATAATGGATGCACACACGAATGAAAAAACTACATCATGGTGGGCCTCACAAGGGTGGGATGGCCAGCCTTATTGGATGTCAACACCTGGGATGTCCAGCAAGGTGGCTGGTCTAGCCACTTGCACCCATTCGAATGGCCCAGATGGCCTAATTTCATGATAGGTGGGTCCCAGCAAGGGTGGGCCACCATAGGAATTAGTTTCAGAATTTATTATACATGCTAAGTATTTTATTTTTTTTTAAAGAAAAATGGATAGCAATGCATCCAGAAAATCTGGTGGTGCAGAAATTACCATTGTCCCCATGTTTAGCACCACATGGGGTGGGCCTAAGCTTGTCCAAACCCCTAGAAAATAGGTGGGAAGGATGGTCCCATATATGGACAGCAAGTGGGGTCCACTGGAGTGGCCCACTTACTCCAAGAATCAAGGTAAGAGTGCTCATTTCTAACATACAATTATGTTGAACTGTCCAGAAATTTCTGGATAATTAACCCACTTTGGCCCATCCCATGGGCCTCAATCATGGGGAAAATGATGTGATCCCAATTTTTCATCAAAGTGTGGTCCACACACTACAAAATCTCTAAGTAAATTTGGGGGAAAAAGGTATGAAAACAGTCCTAAACATTAGCTCAAAAGTCATGTTCCAAATGGGCCTGAAATCTCGACAGCAACATATACTGTCCATATTACAGTCCATATAAATTATTCAAAGGGTTTTATACCTTGATCCATCAAATGGGGTCCACCTATATAGGTTAGAAAATTTTCAGATCCATTAGTACACCAAAACTTCCATGAAAAACCATGTTTGGAGGCCACCCAACCCATGCATGTCATGGTGGGCAAGGACGTCCAACAAGGTGGGCTGGACGTCCCATCTTCCTGATGGATCTGAGATGTTGCTAACCACCTTAGTGGGACACACATCTCCATAAATAAATAGAAGAAAATAGAGAGAAAAGGAGAGAGATCCAGCCATTAGTGGAAGGTTCCACCACTCATGAACCTTCTACCTACAATCTACACCATCCACTACCTTTATCTATAACATGCAAGCTATTACAAGGCAAGAAAATTTTCTGGGGGTAGGGACACCATCCCCACCATGCATGTAAGGTCTAGATGACCTATGTGATGCTAAAATAAAGAGGAAATGCATCATGGTAGGTCCATGGAGAATGGCCCACCATGGAAGGAAATGTGCAAGATCTAGACCCATGGCCTTCATTCTAGGAGCCATGTGGGACCTCCACCATGGATTGGTGGGTCCTACATTCTTCCATGCATGTAAGAAAAGGAAGGGAAGAAGAAGGAAAGAAGAAACATCTACATAGAGCACCCACCTCCAAGGAAGCCTTCAAAACTCCAAGAGCTAGGTCCTAGGCTTTAATGAAGAAGTTTAAAGGGTTGAGATGGTGGTTAGAATGTTAGATTGAGGGGGAAATAAGGAGGAGAGTTGCTGGAATAGGGGAGAGGGTGGGACGTCTCTAGCAATGGAAGAGGGAGATGAGAGGATGAGAGAGAGAGAGAGAGAGAGAGTGAGAGAGAGAGAGTGAGAGAGAGAGAGAGGTATATCCAATTAATGATTGTTCTTTAGGCTAGGAAAGAGCAAAGTCATCATGGCACATAGGGGTTAGAACCTAAGGCCAATGATGATTTTCTAGATAAGGTGGCCTATGGCTAGGCTATGATAGGTAGGGTAGGTAGGGTACTAGGGTAGGCATGATAGGCTTTCTAGAAAAAGGAGTTACGTGGGGCCCATTCTAGAAAAATGTGCAAGGCTAGCTAAGTGGGTCCCACCACATGATGAAAGGTCAAAAATGCTCGGATGATAAGTCAAGATGCACACGTCAGAATTACACATGAGATGCGGCGTTGGAACCGCGGGGCCGATGCGGTCACAATGGCATAGGTTTCGAGTCGATCCAGGTCGGGTCTATGTGACCGGACTTAAGGATGACCACAAACATTATCCACAGGTCGCGAGTTGCCGGGATTCGACCGGTAGGACCATAGGACCTAAAGGAATGAAATGGATACTCGTGTAGGGTCTTACAAATGTAATGCTAAATGACATGAACTTACCGAAAAACTTGTGGTCTGAAGCTGTTAATACCACTTACTACATTATAAATCGTGTGTATGTTAGAAAATCTAAAGATAAATAGCCTATGAATTTGGTTTAATAAGAAGTCGACCATTAAATACTTTCAATCTTTTGGTAGTAAATGTTTCATTTTATATGATCAAGAAAATTTGGGAAACTTTGAAGCCAAGAGTGATGAGAGAATATTCTTGGGTTATGCTCTAAATAGTCGAGCATACCGTGTTCTTAACAAAAGAACAGGGGTGATTTAAGAATCTATTAATGTAGAGATTGAAGATCACATGATCACACCCACTCTAAGACAAGATGATGATGAAGTCAACATTATAAATAAATGTAACGCCCTGAAAATCAGGGGTCAAGTAGAAGCTTCGCTCCCGAGTTCCAACGCATCACTTATGCAACATAGATAATGATGATTGAATGTTGTTCGTATTAGTGCAGTAAACATGAGTGAGATTAGACCAAAAAAACATATCATACTCTAGAGACAGTTACATTTCGTAGGCGAAAGACTATGAAAAATATATAAAATGTATAAACTGTTGTAAGTCTCCAGAGTGTGAACATTTTACCAAGTTAACTATATACATGTATACTCCAAAATGAATAAAATAAATATACATGGGTGTTCCCAACAGTGCAAAATAACAAGTGTATGGCGTTTAATCAACATCCCTGTGACCTCGTCGGTCAGTATATGGTCTATATAGACCCGCCTGATAGCCGCATATAGGAGAAACCCTCATCATCATATAAGTCTGGCTCCGCTTCGCAAGCATCGCCATCATCTGAAACTGAAACAGGGACTGCTTGGTGTTTAAACACCGTCCCGTAACGTGAGAATGAGTGATCAACTCAATGGAACTATACAACAAAGGTTAACAGGTTATCAATTCAGTCAAGCAGTAATGATAAAGTCATACAATCAAACATGTCCTAATACTCTTGTTAATGCAAGAATGGTATGAAGAAATGATGCATGCCCTCACCATAAACTCCCTCTTGTGACATCATGTAACGATTGCGGCATGAATCACTACCACTGTGCTCTACACGAACGCCAACGGCATATGCACTGCGATGTTCTGAACATGATTACCAAGTTCTTATTAGTCCCTTTCATACAGCAAGATTAGGAAGCCAAGGTACCACCCTTTATATCACTGTCTAACATTGATCCATCTAGGGTCGTCAATCCTAAATAATCATATATGATAGGAAAGTTCAGGTCACTACTACCAACGCCCTACCAACTGGGAGTCTATTTTCGAAGGCGCGTCACCAACCCAACTGGGGACCACAGCTAAGCTGCGCTGAGGTAGGCTTATTCATACTCAAGGTCACTCCATTAACGCCTTACCAACTGGTAGTCTATTTTTCAAGGCTCATCGCCAACCCGACTGGGACCATAGCTAGGCTGCGCCAGTGTAGGCCAATAGCTCA
Source organism: Magnolia kwangsiensis (assembly GCA_037074715.1). Classification (NCBI taxonomy): domain Eukaryota; kingdom Viridiplantae; phylum Streptophyta; class Magnoliopsida; order Magnoliales; family Magnoliaceae; genus Magnolia; species Magnolia kwangsiensis. The sequence goes on along the minus strand of CM073582.1, from coordinate 56,508,219 downwards.
AATACAGTGTCCCATACCACCGTATTCGACTCACGAGTCTGGATTGCTCACTGGTCACTACGGGGAGGCTCATCTCCCCAACATAGGCCAACAGCTTAACCACGGTGTCCCATACCATCATGCCTAGCTCATGGGTCTCAGCGGATGTGGTACTAAGGTTAAATGGGCATTTCACTGGTAAGTTTGGTATCTTAGGTTCAAGCAGTAGTGTCCATACATGGTGAACATATATTGGGTCAATTGGGTTAATTAACAAGTCCGACTAGTATGAACGCACGTTGAGTTGATCGACATGAAATGCAGAAGCACTCTATGTGGCCTAACCACTGCTGAACATCCCAAGTACGGCTCGGATTCATCGAACACATCCTGCATGGCGAAAGTGATCTTAACCAGTTCGAGAACAATTATTGATTACTTGGACTGTGATACAACCCCAATCATGTACAATCACAATAATAAATATGTAAGTCAAATCCTACAATCATATGAATATGTTATGGAATATAACTTAAAACATGGATACAGTACATGGAGAAAATCATTGGAAATCATACACATAAGTAGGTACTTGAGATTCATACCTTAACACCCTTATAAATCACACTCTATTAAATACTAACTCATTCAGACATTTATACAAACACTTAGACTACACTATTTAACATACATCACGTATGTCGGCCATATTACATATTAGGGTAAATCCTTTTGCCAAGGAGTTGTCGCATACATAACAGGCATATATCAATGAAATTTAATCATGGCAAATATAGCATCAAATTCTTTATACATACAAACATTTCAACAAACACATGAAATACACTATTTGCAACATAGGTTATACATATACATAAAACGAAATAGATATCGCACTTGGCATGTGAAATGACACCCACATCAGTAATAAATCATTATCTGATATTGAAAGCCTTGAAAACCATAACCTATACATATATAGTCCGTGCCTTAAACTGAAAAATGTGAAGCGGATATGATTTAGACGATAAGTCTTCATCAACGGAGGATAGACAGCCTAGAATATGAAATAAGTTAGCTACATCATTACTTAGACTATTGAAAACCCTAGAATAGGTTAGGGTTATGATTTCTTACCTTTTTATGGTATTAGAATCGCCGAAATAACGATTCAGATAGGTGGATTAGGCACGTAGCAAGACTGGGAAGAATCCCTGGAAGAAACTCTAACTCTCTCTCACTTTCTCTCTCTTTTTCTCTCTCTTTCTTAGCTTGGGTTTGAGAATACATATGAAATTTATGAGAGAGGGTTTAAGGTCCTTATATAGGCCCAGAACCAAAAAAAAAATAGCCCTAGGACTAAGGTATACTTAGGTTATGTCCAAATCGGGTCTATTCCGATCCAACAGAGCATTTATGGATATCCTCTTGCTCAGACTTAAGCTCACAGATACTGGATCTTGATCAAGTTAAGTTTTCAGTTTGATCGGATTTCCAGATCAACCGTGACGAACCAATTTCAGTTCAACGGTCACCAAAACTCGATCAGGGCCACAAGTAAATTGACATGTGTGGGCTATCTTCCCTGATTTGAGGGTGAATTTGGGTCAAAATCCAACAATCAGAATACTTATAATTGGTCCGCAAGAAACACGACTCAGATTACTTAAATTTATATTTTATTTCTGAATATATTCACTTTTCTCTCACTCGTCGCCCCGGACTCAAGAAAATAGTCCCAGGATATCATCTGGACTTGATTTTTGAGGTGATTGTCAAGTCCAATGAGGCGGTCATAATTGTTTAAGTTCATCGCTATCAGACTTTCAATGTGCGGTCAGGTCCAACACGGAGTTTCTGAATGCTCCCTAGAGTAACTGGGTTTAGAGTTGGATCCTAAATTTCAGGGTAATGTAGCGTTAACAATTCTACAAGTTCTGGGCCTTGCAGATCGTATTTATAGTTATTGGTGATAATTCCACAGGTAATCTAGTCTAGCGCTAGTTAATTCTCATTTAAGTTCTAAAGGATGTAGCCCTTACTGATTTCTACTTGAGGTGGGATTTGAGTGTTCAAATGGAAGGAAAAGAAGGGAGAATTCAGCAATGGAGGTGGGTTTTGAAATGGGTAGAGTGAGGGTGCATGAAAATGAAAGAAGGAAGCCCTTGGAGGGTACTTTTTTAGGATGATTTGAGAGATTTTTGAAGAAAGGAGAGGTTGGAGGGGTGGTTTGTGAAGGGATGACACTGCAGGAGGGCTTTTATTCAACCAAACATAGACCAGTGGGCCACACAGGACCCTAGAAGAGTCAGCCCGCGCCGGCCCGTTCGATCTGGCCAGAATGACGGTGAGGCCTCGTCGGTCTCTGGACTAACCGACGATAGCTCACCGGTGGGGCAAGGTCCTCCTGCCCCCTGGGTCCCAAAAAGGTATGGGTCCCACCCTGGTTCCCCTTAGAAGTACCCCAATTGGGCCCCTACTCTGTTTCGACTCGTTACGGGTCATTTTGAATTGAACCTGATACATATTCATATTTGCCATTTTTTAAAGGCTGGAATGGGATGATACATGGTCTAAACCCATCGATTGACGGTCTAGAAGTGGGTTGGGATCATTTTGCATGATCACAAGTGTATACAGACCCGATATCGGTGACCGTTTACAGTAAGTTTTAGTTTAAGTATAGTTCTTCACCATTTAAACTGGAGGATTTGTGTCTAATATGAAAGTACTTGGAGAAATTTGAAGAATGAGGTGGTGAAAGGTGAGATTTGGGAGCAAATGGGTTGAAAAGTAATTTTTAAACTTTGGGATTGAGTTTTGAGAGTGTTATGGTTGACCCATTGCCTAAGGACATCTAACTGTAGGTTGGCAAAAATCTAGGGTGTTATAATCTACCCCCCTTAAATATAATTTTATCCCCGAAATTGACTAAAGGTAATGAGTAAAGATTTTATTATTCCTTTTGCCTAAGCTTTACTGATTTCAAGTTTATATGCATGGTGGGGTATATACATCTATACTTGTCTGGCACATTTTTGCCTATCCTCAAAAATTTACTCTTTATCTCTTGCTTATACCCTGATGGTTTACTGTAATTTATTTCTTTATCTATTTGGAGTTTTGATGACGATTCCCATCTACTTAGAGTAAGATATATGTTTTCAATGATCGACCAATACGGAGAGACGGTTGTAGTGGGCTTGATCCTGATACTTCGATCACCTTTCTGACCAGGGTAGAAGGCTCATTGTATCCCTTCCTAGTCTTGGTAGATCCTGGTCTTTTACTTGTTCAAAGTAGTGAGTCCATTGGTAGTCGCCCAGGATTGAGAATTGGGTCAAGCCGGGAATGCTTCGCAATTGTATATTTCAGTAACTTCGTAGTCCAATCACTCTAAAATCTTAGGGAATGCCCATCACTAAAAGGTTCAATTTTTCTATTTATAAGGTTGCCCTTTGGGTCTTGGTCTAGGAGAGTCCTCGTATGAATCTATGTCCAAGGTAGGGGTTAATAAGCACCTTAATCGATCATCCTAAAAGGATTTCTAATCATATAGAGTTACCCAAGGCTTCTATTATGTTCGTATTTAATGAGTAGATTTGTGGATACACTAACCTCCGCTCGTTCTCATTGTTAGGCTTATGATTTAATATGAATGGGTTCAACACTTAAGCCCTAATTGTTTCCCTTTAAAGACTTCACTATTGACATTCTAAGGAAGATTCAGATCTTATTTAAAGACCTAACCTTACGTATAACCTGAATCAATTTCCTTCGATCCTGGACCAGTGGGGAAGGGGCCAACCACACTTCCGTTGCACTACTCTGATCCAACGGTTGTATTAGCTGACCTAACTAGATTGGGCTCATAATATTCTACCCCCCCTTAAAAATTATTTCTATACTCAAGGCTCAAGAATCTATATCCTGATTCGTATCTCGGAACAAGGTATAATTTAAGATCTATCCTTGATATGGAATGGGATATCTCCCAATACATTGGTCTTCCTTTCATTGATGATGTGTACTATGACATTGATACCTATGGTTATACAAATGAGCCTCATCTCTATTGTGGTTGATTCCAAGGATGGGTGTGAGTTGGTGAAAAGGTGTCTAATTCTACTAAAGAAGGACTTATACTACGGTCCCGACTTACCCTCTTTAATCATGTCCAGTTTAATACCATAATATAATTTATACATTATTAGTACTATCTCTCTAAGTTCATATGCACAATGTGAATGCCAGAATAGTCTGTGATTCAAGACTTAATTCTTAACTGTCTGTTGCCCTTTTGAGACATTTCTTGGGCCTAAAAAGAAAAATCTTTATTGGCTATAGGTTCTTAACACTTCTCAAAAATGAAGTAATAAACTTTTGGTTGTAAGTGGTCGAGCCAACGCGGAAGGAAAGTTGTGTAGTGGGTCTGAGTCGGATACATAGACCTTTTGCCTAACTAGGATAGAAATTTGTCGTATCGGTTCTTAATCCTAGTCAATCCCGATCTTCTTCTTGATCAGAGCATGGAGTTCATTGGTAACTACCAGATTGAGAATGCGATTCAAACCGTGAATACATCGCTTATATATAGTTTCTCTATTCCGTGTTCCCGATTGTAACAAGTCCTTAAGAAGGTAAGTCTAAGGGGTTTGTTGATTTGACCTAACATTTAATCCAAGGGTTATATAAGTTCCTCTATGCATGAATAATTTCGAAATCAAATAGCTTCCCTGAGTATCAAGGGACTTCATCAAAAGAATGAGGCCCCACTCCAAGCTAATCGAGCCGACTAACGAAGTCTATCATTCAATTACCTTAGCATAATTAGTCTTTTACATTTCTTAGTATAACTAGTAGCCTAGTCTTAACTTATGAGTAGTGGTAATCTACTAGTTGTATTTTAAAGTCTATGTTTATACGTTAGATGGAATTTAAGTTGCCCGGACTTAAATGTGATTGCGCTTAAGTACTACACATAGGACCATACCTGCTAATTGCGTTGTTAATCCCACCTCGGGATTTGGGAATGACATGTTTAGAAGGAGGGTGGGATGGGAATAAAATTTAATTTTATAGGCTTTGAAAAATGAGCCTTGTGTTGGAAAGTGTGAGATGGGATTTTCAAATCCCATGATGATGAAATTCTAAGTATAATTTGAAAGGAAATCCTGGGATTTACTATTAATTGCATACATTCCAAACATGGTATTGGAAACCATAGGATACACCCAATTTAGGGACAATACCTTACACATACATTTATTGTTACTTTTACAATTCCATTTGCCCTAATCTTACCTAATGCAGTTGGTCGAACGGCCCTAAATGTCCCATCATTTGGAGGTTGTGCAGGTTATGGGACACAAAAATATGAGTTTTGTGCCCAAATGAGGGGGGTATAAGGAAGGTGAAGAGTTGTAAAGAATAGTGGTGAATGGGTGTAGAAGACGAAAGCTTGAGTAAATAGAGGTGGGGATGTGAGATCATGAGTGAATAAAAGTGGGGATGTGAGATCATTTTATATGGTCTCGGTTACGTATGGGCTATTCTACGGTAATTAATCTTGCTCGTCGATGACACTTGGGACTCTATTGTGGTTTCTAGATTCCATCGCCCCCTTTCTAAGTCAGAGTGCGTCAGTGTGCGTCATGTGACCATAACCCAAGTCCAGTTTAATCCAAATCATGCTCTGATACCATCTTGTAACGCCCTGAAAATTGGAGGTTGAGCAGAAGCTCCGCTCCCGAGTTCCAACGCATCACTTATGCAAATAGATAATGATGATTAAATATTTTTCATATTTGTGCAGTAAACATGAGTAGGATTAGACCAAAACAACATATCATACTCCAGAGACAATTACATTTCATACGTGAAAAACTGTGAAAAATATATAAAATGTATAAACTGTTGTAAGTCTCCAGAGTGTGAACATGTTACCAGGTTAACTATATACATGTATACTCCAAAATGAATAAAATGAATATACATAGGTATTCCCAACAGTGCAAAATAACAAGTGTATGACGTTTAATCAACATCCTGTGACCCCATCGGTCAGTATATGGTCTATATAGACCCGCTGATAGCCGCATATAGGAGAAACCCTCCTCATCATCATACAAGTCTGGCTCCACTTTGAAAGCATCGCTATCATCTGAAACTGAAACAGGGACTGGTTAGTGTTTAAACACCATCCCGTAACGTGGGAATGAGTGATCAACTCAGTGGAACTATACAACAAAGGTTAACAGGTTATCAATTCAGTCAAGAAGTAATGATAAAACAATACAATCAAACATGTCCTAATACTCTTGTTAATGCAAGAATGGTATGAAGAAATGATGCATGCCCTTACCACAAACTCCCTCTTGCGACATCATCTAACGATCGCGGCATGAATCACTACCACTGTGCTCTACACCAACGCCAACGGCACATGCAGTGCGATGTTATGAACATGATTACCAAGTTCTTATTAGTCCCTTTCATACAGCAGGATTAGAAAGCTAAGGTATCAACCTTTATATCACTACCCAACATTGATCCATCTAGGGTCGTCAATCCTAGTTAATCACATATGATAGGCAAGTCCAGGTCACTACCACCAACGCCCTACCAACTGGCAGTTTATTTCGAAGGCGCATCACCAACCCGACTGGGGACCACAGCCAGGCTGTGCCAAGGTAGGCCTGTTCATACTCGAGGTCACTCCACTGACGTCCTACCAACTGGAAGTCTATTTTCGAAGGCTCGTCACCAACCTGACTGGGGACCACAAACAGGCTGCGCCAGTGTAGGCCGAAAGCTCGAATACAGTGTCCCATACCACTGTATTCAGCTCACGAGTCTGGGTTGCTCACTGGTCACTACGGGGAGGCTCTTCGCTCCAACGTAGGCCAACAGCTCGATCACGGTGTCCCATACCACCATGCCCGGCTCATGAGTCTTAGCGGATCATGGTACCAAGGTTAAACGAGCATTTCACTGGTAAGTTTGGTATCTTAGGTTCAAGAAGTAGTGTTCATATATGGTGAACATATAATGGGTCAATCGGGTTAATTAACGAGTCCGACTAATAGGAGCGCATGTTGAGTTGATCAACATTAAATGCATAAGCACTCTATGTGGCCTAATCACTGCCGAAAATCCCAAGTACGACTAGGATTCGTCGAACACATCCTGCGTGGCAAAAGCGATCTCAGCCACCAGTTCGAGAACAATTACCGATTACCTGGACTGTGATACAAACCCAATCACGTACAATCACAATAATAAATATGTAAGTCAAATCCTACAATCATAAGAACATGTTATGGAATATAACTTAAAACATGGATACAGTACATGGAGGAAATCATACACATAGTTAAACAGTTCATGGAGGAAATCTTACACATAAGTAAGGTACTTGATATTCATACCTTAACACCCTTATAAATCACATTTTACTAAATACTAACTCATTCAGACATTTATACAAACACTTAGACTACACTATTTAAAATACATCATGTATGTCGGCCATATTACATATTAGGGAAAATCCTTTTGCCAAGGAGTTGTCGCATACATAACAAGCATATATCAATGACAATTAATCATGGCAATCATAGCATCAAATTTCTTATACATACAAACATTTTAACAAACACATGAAATACACTATTTGCAACATAGGTTATACATATACATAAAACGAAATAGATATCACATTTGGCATGTGAAATGGCACCGACGTCAGTAATAAATCATTATCTAACATTGAAAGTCTTGAAAACCATAACCTATACGTATATAGTCTGCACCTTAAACTGGAAAATACGAAACATATATGATTTAGACGATAAGTCTTCGTCAATGGCGGATAGACAACCTAGAATATGAAATAGGTTAGGTACATCGTTACTTAGACTATTGAAAACCCAAGAACAAGTGAGGGTTAGGATTTCTTACCTTTGTATGGTATTAGAATCGCTGGAATAATGATTCAAATAGGTAGATTAGGCACGTAGAAAGACTGGAAGGAATCCCTGGAAGAAACTCCAACTCTCTCTCACTTTCTCTCTCTTTTTTCTCTCTTTCTTAGCTAGGGTTTGAGAATTCATATGGAATTTGTGAGAGAGGGTTTAAGGTCCTTATATAGGCCCAGAACTAACAAAAATAGCCCCAGGGCTAAGGTATACTTAGGTTATGTCCAAATCGGGTCTGTTCCGATCCAACGGAGCATTTTTAGAGGTCCTCTTGCTGAATGCAGTTGGACTTAAGCTCACAGATACTGGATCTTGATCAAGTTAAGTTTTCAGTCCGATCATACCTCCAGATCGACCGTGGCGGACCAGTTTTAGTTCAACGGTCACCGAAACTCGATCAGCGCCACAAGTAGATTGACATGTGTGGGCCATCTTCCCTGATCCGAGGGTGAATTTAGGTCAAAATTCAATAGTCAGAACACTTATAATCGGTCCGCAAGAGACACGACTCAGATTACTTATATTTATATTTAATTTCTAAATATATTCACTTTTCTCACACTCTTCGCTCCGGACTCAAGAAAATAGTCTCAGGATATCATCTGGACTTAATTTTCAAGGTGATTGTCAAGTCCAACTAGGAGGTCATAATTGTCTAAGTTCATCGCTATCGGACTTTCGATGTGTGGTCTAAGTTCGACACGGAGTTTTTGAATGCTCCCGAGAGTAACTGGGTTTAGAGTTGGATCCTAGATTTCAGGGTAATGTAGCGTTAACAATTCTACAAGTTTTGGGTCTTACAGATCGTATTTAAAGTGATTGGTGATAATTCCACAGGTAATCTAGTCTAGCGCTAGTTAATTCTCATTTAAGTTCTAAAGGGTGTAGCCCTTAGTGATTTCTGCTTGAGGTGGGATTTGAGTGTTCAAATGGAAGGAAAAGAAGGGAGAATTCAGTAATGAAGGTGGGTTTTGAAATGGGTAGAGTGAGGGTGCACGAAAATGGAAGAAGGAAGCCCTTAGAGGGTATTTTTTTGAGAAGATTTGAGAGATTTTTGAAGAAAGGAGAGCTTGGAGGGGTGGTCTGTGAATGGAAGATACTGTAGGAGGGTTTTTATTCAACCAACCATAGACCAATGAGCCACACAGGACCTTAGAAGAGTTGGCCCGAGCTGGCCCGTTCGATTTGGCTCGACTGGCGGCGAGGCCTCGCTAAACCAGTGAGGGCCTCGCCGGTCTTTGGACTAACCAGCAATGCCTCGCTGGTGAGGCGAGGTCCTCCTGCCCCCTGGGTCCTAAAAAGGTATGGGTCCCACCCTGGGTCCCCCTGAAAGTGCCCCGATTGGGCCCCTACTTCGTTTCGACTTGTTATGAGTCATTTTGAATTGAACCTGATACATATTCATATTTACCATTTTCTAACCGCTGGAATGGGATGATACACGGTCTAAAACCGTCGATTGACGGTCTAGAAGTGGGTTGGGATCATTTTGCATGATCACGGGTGTATACAGACCCAATCTCAGCGACTGTTTACAGTAAGTTTTAGTTTAAGTATAGTTCTTCACCATTTAAACTGGAGGATTTGTGTCTAATATGAAAGTACTTGGAGAAATTTAAACAATGAGGTGGTGAAAGGTGAGATTTTGGAGGAAATGGGTTGAAAAGTGATTTTTAGACTTTGAGATTGAGTTTTGAAAGTGTTATGGTTGACCCATTGCCTAAGGACGTCTAACTGCAGGTTGGCAAAAATCTGGGATGTTACAATAAACTTGAGACTCTTCATCTAAATCAGTTAATACTGAATTAAGATTAGTTAAAGAACATCTGACTGATCAGATATTGGGTAACCCTCATACTAGTGTTTAGACAAGAAGACAGAAAATATCTATAATTACGTCTACTTCACTTCTGAAATTGAACCAGCAAATGTAAATGAAGCATTTTCTGATGAAAGTTGGATATTTGATATGCAAGAAGAGTTAAATCAATTTGTCAGAAATGATGTTTGATACTTGGTTCCTAAACCTTCTGATAAATATGTAATTGGAACCAAATGAATCTTTAAGAATAAATATGATGAAATGGGGAGTATCATTAGAAACAAGGCACGACTGGTTGTACAAGGATACACTCAAATAAAATGTATTGATTATGATGAAACTTTTGCACAAGTTGCGTGAAATAGCGGTGAAGACCGCTTGAGTTGAAGTAGGAATATGCCAATATGTCCTAGAGGGGGATGAATAAGACTTTTTAAAGTTTTATGACGTATTTAAAAATCCTATTACACTAATCCTATCAGATATACAATTAACCGGATTACTCAAATGTAACTCTACTGGCTTCCAAGCCTTGTAGAGGATCCAATCACAAACTGTTTGAAAGATAAATAAGTTGTATACAAGATTGTGATGGATAAGACTGTGTGTATATATGAGGTGTGATCTTAAACAATCAAATATAAAAGCATGTAAGGAATATCACACAATGAAAGACAATAACAGACTCAAACACAGTCATTTTTATAGTGGTTCGACTACTTTTCTACTCCACTCCTTGCTGTCGCACTCAACCCTTGAGTGTACCGAATTTCACTAAGGAGGTTTCCCAGGATTCACCTCAAACCTAAGGTTTTAAATCAAGTTCACCTTCAACCTTTACATGGAGGTTTCTACTCTGTTCACCTCTAACCCTGGAGTTTTGCTGGTGCACTCCTAACCAGATATTTATGCCCACATAGAGCAAGGGTCTACACAACTCACGTAGATGTTTATGCTCTCTACAGAGAAAGGGTCTACACAACGCATCCACACAATGTACACTCCCACCGAAGGCCTCCTATGAGGACTTCAAAGGGTGAGCAACACTTAAGACCCAATCCTAGAAAGGAATGATCACAAGTGTCCTCTGGACTCTAGGTACTTACAGATAAGTTAATGAGTCTCATTTAGCACAGTGATGAAGATCTCCTTCTTATTGTTGAAGTGTCTTCAGCTCCCTTAATCTGTAACATAAAAGATATACTAGTACATGGCTTCGGGTTGGGTCAAGGTTAGGACGAAAATCCACTCTCTTAGAATTTTCCTATAAGGAAGATAGAGTGATTCCCGTCATCTATTCATTCAAGGCATCCCAGCTTAATGATATGCTATTAAGAAAGTTGTTGAAGGATCCTTGAATGCGAAAGTTCATTTCCCAATCCACTCTATTGAATGTCAATGAATGAGAGTGGATTGGACGATAAACTCCCGTGAGAGAAAGGGCTTTGGGTATATGATCTAGAGGTAAAATACACAAAAGCACTCTCTTCTTTCTCTACCAGCAATATGGACAAGTCTCTCTTTATATAGGCAAAAGGTTCTAACGGATATAAAACGGTCATATTTATGACAGAGTTCGATATCATCGAGCAGGGTCGATATCATCGAGCGTATACTCTCGATGGGATCGACTGTCCGCTCGATAACACAAACTCAAATATTATACGCTTTTGAAACCTATTACCAGTTGGTCGATGGCTGGTCGATGGGATCGATACTACTGACGATGTCATCAGATTTCGAACTCCGATTCCATCGATACTGGGATTGATCTATTGACATTTGAAAAAATGAGAGAGACTAGCCGAAATATTTCAAGTTTTATAGGATATGATCAAGGGTCAACCGATGTAACATCCCAAAAATCGGGAGGGGGGGGGTCGAGCAAAAACTCAACTCCCGAGTTCCAAAATGTTATTTATGCAACATGGATATGTATGATTGAATGTTGTCTGTGATAATATATTAAACATGAGTGAGATTAAGCCAGAACAGCATATCATACTCCAGAGACAGTTAAAGTCACAAGCGGAAGACTATGATAGTAGGTATAACATATATAAACTGTTGTATGTCTCCAGAGTGTGAACATGTTACCAAGTTATATACATACATGTATACTCCAAAAGTAAACAAAAGGAATATACATGAGTGCTCTGAAAATATAAAATGACAAGTGTCAAGGTATCTAATCAACCTTCCTGTAATCCAGTCAATCAGAATACGCATAAAGGAGGGATCCTCCTCATCATCAACATCATTAAGTTCGACTCCGCCTCGCAGGCCGCGCCATCATCTGCAATCACAAAAAGGTCTGGTGGGTGTCCAGGAACACCGTCCCGTAACGTGGGAGTGAGTAGCTAACTCAGTGGAATAATAGAGCAAGGATTAACATGTTCTCAAATCAATCATGCGATAATAGTAAAGCAATAAATCAAGCAATCCTAATACTGTTGTTAATGCAATATGACATGACGTGATGTATGCCCTCACCGACGATCTCCCTCATACGGCACCATCTTACGACCGCGGCATGCCACACTCCCTAAAGTGCTCCACATCTTCCAGGCACATGCAATGTAATGGTGATATGATTTCCGAATTGTTATTAGTCCATTCAAACAGCAAGATTGGGAAACTAAGGTACCTCCCTTATATCAATCCCAACACAGATCCTGTCTAGGGTCGTCACTCCTAGTAATCTCATACGATGTATATTTTGTAGGTCACTGCAAGGGCTGCCAGGGCTGTTGCTCGCACTAGTTGCACCACTCCCCCATCACCTTATCAATACAGGCCTACTGTACTCTATGCTACGGAAGGATCGTCGCCTCCCGTAGACTCAGAATACGCTCGCGGTCACTACAAAGGGCTGTCAGGGCTGTTGCTCGCACTCGTTGCATCGCTCCCCCATCACCTTATCAATGTAGGCCGACAGCAAGAATATAGTGTCCCATACCACCATAATCTGCTCACAAGACTAGGTGCTCACTGGTCACTACGGGGAGGTTTGTGGCTGTAACACCCTGAAAATCGGTGGTCGTGTATAAACTCAACTCCCGAGTTCCAGACCGTCACTTATGCAACAAAAATGATTATGATTCAATGTTGTCTGATTTAAAGCATTCGCATGAGTAAAAGTATACCGAAACTGTAATTCATACCTCAGATCCAGTGATAAAAGCAAGCGGAAGACTGAACAATATATATATCACTGTATGGAAAAAAAAGTAAATCTCATCTGTCTCAAAGTATGAATACATCACTGAGTCTCATATACATATACATGAACAAAATTAAATGTCCAAAATAGTCCCACTGAAGTCCCATCGATCCAGGTCGCCTACGCGAAGCCATCGTGATACTGCATGTACGAGAACTTGTCCTGGTCCTCGTGAAAGTCTGGCTCCACCTCCCGGATCTCAGCCTCACCTGCATCTACAACAGGGTCTGGTGGGTGTTGCAAACACCATCCCGTAACGTGGGAGTGAGTGATCAACTCAGTGGAATCATAGAGCAAAGATTAGCATGTTCACAATTCAATCATGCGATAATAGTAAAGCAGTAAATCAGACAATCCTAATACTGTTGTTAATGCAAGATGACATGACGTGATGTATGCCCTCACCGACGATCTCCCTCATATGGCAACATCTTACGACCGCGGCATGCAATCGACCCTCAAGTGCTCCACATCTTCCAGGCACATGCAATGGCATGGTGATATGATTTCCAAGTTGTTATTAGTCCATTCAAACAGCAGGATTGGGAAACTAAAGTACTTCCCTTGTATCAATCCCAACACAGATCCTGTCTAGGGTCGTCACTCCTAGTAATCTCATACGATGTATATTTCGTAGGTCACTGCAAGGGCTGCCAGGGCTGTTGCTCGCACTCGTTGCACCGCTCCCCCATCACCTTATCAATACAGGCCTACTGTACTCTACTGCAACGGAAGGGTCGTCGCCTCCCGTGGACTCAGAATACGCTCGCGTTCACTACAAAGGACTCGTCGCCTGATCAGTGTAGGCCGACAGCTAGAATATAGTGTCCCATACCACCATAATCTGCTCACGAGTCTAGGTGCTCACTGGTCACTACGGGGAGGTTTGTGGCCCCAGCGTAGGCCGACAGCTCGACCACGGTGTCCCATACCACCATGCCCGGCTCATGAGTCTTCGTGGATCAAGGTACCATGGTTAACAGGGTTTACAATGGTAAGTTCAGTACCCTAGGTTCAAGCAGTTATGACTCATACAAGGTGAACATACATCGGCCAGTCGGGTTGCTTGACGGGCTTGACTAGCGCGATCGCATCTCAAGTCGAACGACATGAAGTGCATAAAACACTTCGCGTGGCCTAACCACTGCCGCCAACTCCAAACACGAATCGCGTTCATCGACGCGTCGTTCGTGGCTAAAACCAGTTAGCCACGAATTCGCTCGGTTACCGACTGCCTGGACTAAGTCTAGTCCCAAACACTTATGGAAACACATCAGCAAATTATGTAAGAGTATTGGAATTGAAATACAGTCATATGAGCATGTTAACACATGTTATAACATTCAACTTAAGTAAATCTTCAAGCACATATATTTCATGCATGTAATGAAATCATACATATAATCAACATGTAGGAAATCATTTAGGTCAGCATATTAATTGAGAAATCAATCTCAAACTACCGCATAACATCATTTAATTCAATACATACTAATACAAGCATTTATACAAACACATACACTACACACTTAAGTCTACATATAGTATGTCGACCCGAAGTGCGCAATTAGGCGAATCTCTTCGCCAAACTAATTATGCACGTATTCCTAACTTCCTAATGCGACAACAAACCATATCAATCACATCAGCAAAATATGAATGTAAACAGTACTTCCTACAAATGACTAAAATGCCATAAATCTCATATTCTTCGTTAGTTTACGAAACGGGAAACGGAGAGCATTTTGTACATGCCAAACGGCAATACCGTCAAGAATCTACTATTAAACGACATTGAAAGCGTTGGGAACCGTCAATCAAAGCGTCTAAAATCCTCACCTTATGTCTTGTAGACTCGTGAATTGAAACGGAGCATATACGCTTTGTCTACGGCGAATAGGGAACCTAACACACGAGATCCATAAGTTACATCACTATGGAAACAAAGGAGACTCAAATCAGCAACTATTTAGGGTATTTGCTTACCTAGAATCGTGGTGTAATCGCCGGGAAAGCGGTAGAGGTGTGTTGCTTAAGCACGTGCAACACGTAGCACAAGTGGCAGGAAGAACTCTCCCACTCTCTCTCACAATCTCTCACCTTTTTCTCTCTCCCAAGTTAGGGTTTCTCTCAAATTCGGATGGGAGAGAGGAGTGAGGGTTTCAACCCCTTTTATAGCCTAAAACATGCCCAAAATAGGCTTGAGAACAATGTTTACTTGGTGCCTAACCAAATCGGGGCCGTTTCGGTCCAAAAGAGCATTTCTGAAGGTCCCCTGGCCAAATGCGGTCGGACTTAAGCTCATGCATACTGGATCTAGTACACATCCAGTTTTCAGACCGGTAGGGTTCCTAGATCGCACGTGGCGGTCCAGTTTCAGTTTAATGGTCATCGTACCAAGATCAAGCCTATAAGTCTCGTGATATATAATAGATATTTTTCCTGATCCAAGGGTGTAATTTGGCTGTATTCTGACGGTCAGAACGCTTAAACTGATGCGTCAAATCGTGTGCCAGATTTGAATTTCAAATTTCAATTCTAACCCTATTCTCACTCTCTTCACTCCAGGCTCAATGAAATAGCCTCTGAATGTCAGTTGGACTTAATTTTCGAAACGATTGCCAAGCCCAGCTAAGTGGTCATAACGGTCTAAGATGGTAGGTATCAGACTTTCGACGCGCGGTCTAGATCCAATACAAAGTTTCAAGGAGGTCCCGAGAATAAACCGGCTTAGAGTTTGATCTGAGGCTTTAGAGCATTATAGCACCTTTGGTTCCACTCGCTTTGGGCCTTGTAGAACGTATTTAAAGTGATCAGGGACCATTTCCCAGCTATTCTAATGTTGCACTAGCTAACCTAGTCATATTTTCTAAAAGAATGAATTCTACGCAATTTCGGGTCGAGTTGGTACTCGAGCCCAAGTACGGATTTTTCACGGGCGTTACAGTGGCCCCAGCGTAGGCCGACAGCTCGACCACGGTGTCCCATACCACCATGCCTGGCTCATGAGTCTTCATGGATCAAGGTACCATGGTTAACAGGGTTTACAATGGTAAGTTCAGTACCCTAGGTTCAAGCAGTTATGACTCATGCAGGGTGAACATATAACGGCCAATCAGGTACTTGACGGGCTCGAGTAGCACGATCGCGTCTCAAGTTGAATGACTGAAGTACGTAAAATACTTCGTGTGGCCTAACCACTGCCGCCAACTCCAAAACACGGCTCGCGTTCATCGACACGTCGTTCGTGGCAAAGATAAGCCAACCACGAATTCGCTCGGTTACCGACTGCCTGGACTAAGTACAGTCCCAAACATGTGGAATCACACCAGCAAAGCATGTGAAAGAATTGGAAATGAAATACCACCATATGAGCATATTAACACATGTTGTAACATACAACTTAAGCAAATCACCTGATACATGCCTTTCACACATATAATGAAATTATGCATGTAACATACAACTTAAGCAAATCACCTGATACATGCCTTTCACACATATAATGAAATTATGCATATCGCCAACATATAGGAAATCATTTCCATCAGCAAATTAATTGAGAATTCAATCTCAAACTAAATCATAATAAAATCACCAAGCACATGTTATAACATACACCTTACGTGAATCATCAAGCACATGCATTTCATTCATATAATGAAATCATGGATATGGCTAACATGTAAGAAATCATTCACATGAGCATATCAATTGAGAAACCAATCTCAAACTAATCCATAACATCATTTCATTCAATACATACTAATACAAGCATTAATACAAACACTTACACTACACACTTAAGTCTACATATAGTATGTCGACCCGAAGTGCGCATTTAGGCGAATCTCTTCACCAAACTAATTATGTACGCATTCCTAACATTCTAATGCGACAACAAATCATGTCATTCACATAAGCAAAATATGAATGAAATCAGTACTTCCTACAAATGACTAAAATGCCCTAAATCTCATATTCTCCGTCGGTTTACGAAACAGGAAACGGACAGCATGTTGTACATGTCAAACGGCGTTGCCGTCGATAATCTACTATTAAACGACATTGAAAGCGTTGGAAACAGTCAATCAAAGTGTCTAAAATCCGCACCTTGTCTCTTATGGATGTGTAAATTCGAACGGAGCGTATACGCTTCGTCTACAGCGATAAGAGAACCTAATTCACGAGTTACGTCAGCTAACAAGCTATGAATCCTAGTAAACCTCAAATCAGCAACTTTCTAGAGTTATTTCATACCTGAAAAAGTGGAGGAATCATCGGCCAGGTGATTAGAGCACGTGGCTTAACCACTTGCAGCACGTGGCACAAGCAGCAGGGAATTCTCTCCCACCTTCTCTCACAAACTCTCACCTTTTCTCTCTCCCAATCTAGGGCTTTTTTTGCAAATTCGGATGGGAGAGAGGAGTGAGGGTTTCATCCCTTTTTATAAGCCCAAACTTGCCCGAAATTGGCTCGGGAACAAGTTTCACTTGAGGGGTAACCAAATTGGGGCTGTTTCAGTCCAAAAGGACATTTCTGGTGGTCCCCTGGCTGAATGCGGTCGGACTTAAGCTCATGCATACTGGATCTAGCATACATCAAGTTTTCATCCGGCAGGGTTCGCAGATCGCACGTGGCGGTCCAGTTTCAGTTCAGCGGTCACCACACGTAGATCAGGCCTGCAAATCTCATGATATGAAATAGAAATTTTTTCTGATCCGAGGGTGTAATTTGGCTGAATTCTGACGGTCAGAACGCTTAATACTGACACGTCAAGTCGTGTGCCAGATTTGAATTTCAAATTCCAATTCTGTCCCTATTCGCACTCTCTTCAGTCCGGGCTCAATGAAATAGCCTGTGATTATCGGTTGGACTTGATTTTCAAAATGATTGTCAAGTCCAGCTAGGCGGTCCTAACGGTCTAAGATAGTAGGCATCAAATTTTCGACGAGCAGTTTAGATCCAATACAAAATTTTAAGGTGGTCCAGAGAACAAACCTGCTTAGAGTTTGATCCGAGGTTATAGAGTATTATAGAGTCATACGTTCTACTCGATTTGGGTCTTATAGAACGTATTTAAACTGATCAGGGACTGTTTCCCAGCTACTCTAACGTTGCGCTAGCTAACTTACGCTTAATTTCTAAAGGAATTAATCCTAAGTGGTTTCTTTGGCTATGGAATTGGGTTCTGAACGATTTTTCAGGTGTTTTAATTGACCCATTGCCTAAGGACGACAAATCCCAGATTGGCCAAAATTCAGGGTGTTACAATCTACCCCCCTTAAAATAAAATTTCGTCCCCGAAATTGGCGAAGGGCAAGGAGTACTTTTTTTAAGGAAGGTTCAAATCCTATTTAATAACCTAACCGTACATATAACCTAAATCAAATGTTTCGATCTTGGGCCAGTGGGGAAGAGCCTAACCACGCTTCCGCTGCGCCACTCTGATCGAACGACAGCGTTGACTAACCTAACTGGATTAGACTTAATTCGTTCTACCCCCCTTAAAACTTGGTTTTACTTAAGGTTGAAGAATCGTTGCATCGATCCGTATATCGGAACGAGACGCAACTTAGGGGCTATCCTTAACCTAAAATGGAAACAACCTTTCTCTACATAGTTTTCCTTGCTAATGATGCGTTCTATGGCATTGGTACCTATGGTCATAAAGATGAGCCTAATCTCTATTGTGGTTAAGTTCAGGGGCAGGTATGAAATTATGCATATCGCCAACATATAGGAAATCATTTCCATCAGCAAATTAATTGAGAATTCAATCTCAAACTAAATCATAATAAAATCACCAACCACATGTTATAACATACACCTTACGTGAATCATCAAGCACATGCATTTCATTCATATAATGAAATCATGCATATGGCTAACATGTAAGAAATCATTCACATGAGCATATCAATTGAGAAACCAATCTCAAACTAATCCATAACATCATTTCATTCAATACATACTAATACAAGCATTAATACAAACACTTACACTACACACTTAAGTCTACATATAGTATGTCGACCCGAAGTGAGCATTTAGGCAAATCTCTTCACCAAACTAATTATGTACGCATTCCTAACATTCTAATGCGACAACAAATCATGTCATTCACATAAGCAAAATATGAATGAAATCAGTACTTCCTACAAATGACTAAAATGCCCTAAATCTCATATTCTCCGTCGGTTTACGAAACAGGAAACGGACAGCATGTTGTACATGTCAAACGGCGTTGCCGTCGATAATCTACTATTAAACGATATTGAAAGCGTTGGAAACAGTCAATCAAAGCGTCTAAAATCCGCACCTTGTCTCTTATGGATGTGTAAATTCGAACGGAGCGTATACGCTTCATCTACAGCGATAAGAGAACCTAATTCACGAGTTACGTCAGCTAACAAGCTATGAATCCTAGTAAACCTCAAATCAGCAACTTTCTAGGGTTATTTCATACCTGAAAAAGCGGAGGAATCATCGGCCAGGTGATTAGAGCACGTGGCTTAACCACTTGCAGCACGTGGCACAAGCAGCAGGGAATTCTCTCCCACCTTCTCTCACAAACTCTCACCTTTTCTCTCTCCCAATCTAGGGCTTTTTTTGCAAATTCGGATGGGAGAGAGGAGTGAGGGTTTCATCCCTTTTTATAAGCCCAAACTTGCCCGAAATTGGCTCGGGAACAAGTTTCACTTGAGAGGTAACCAAATTGGGGTTGTTTCAGTCCAAAAGGACATTTCTGGTGGTCCCCTGGCTGAATGCGGTCGGACTTAAGCTCATGCATACTGGATCTAGCATACATCAAGTTTTCAGTCCGGCAGGGTTCGCAGATCGCACGTGGCGGTCCAGTTTCAGTTCAGCGGTCACCACACGTAGATCAGGCCTGCAAATCTCATGATATGAAATAGAAATTTTTTCTGATCCGAGGGTGTAATTTGGCTGAATTCTGACGGTCAGAACGCTTAATACTGACACGTCAAGTCGTGTGCCAAATTTGAATTTTAAATTCCAATTCTGTCCCTATTCGCACTCTCTTCAGTCCGGGCTCAATGAAATAGCCTGTGATTATCGGTTGGACTTGATTTTCAAAATGATTGTCAAGTCCAGCTAGGCGATCCTAACGGTCAAAGATAGTAGGCATCGAACTTTCGACGCGCAGTCTAGATCCAATACAAAATTTTAAGGTGGTCCAGAGAACAAACCTGCTTAGAGTTTGATCCGAGGTTATAGAGTATTATAGAGTCATACGTTCTACTCGATTTGGGTCTTTTAGAACGTATTTAAAGTGATCAGGGACTGTTTCCCAGCTACTCTAACGTTGCGCTAGCTAACTTACGCTTAATTTCTAAAGGAATTAATCCTAAGTGGTTTCTTTGGCTATGGAATTGGGTTCTGAATGATTTTTCAGGTGCTTTAATTGACCCATTGCCTAAGGACGTCAAATCCCAGATTGGCCAAAATCCAGGGTGTTACAACCGATGTCGTCAGAATTTGAATATCGATGATATTGAGACCGTGTCGTTGGGATCGATAACTAGTATAGATTTACCAATAATCATGATAGTCAGTTTGTGGCCAGTCTCGATCCAATTGACCAAGGCTCGATAACATTGACATAAGAATATCGATTTCCTTGAGTGGCCCCTGATCAAAGTTAAAAACATCTTGAAATATTTGTTGGAAGAAATGTGCGCGCACTATCGATATGATCGATTAACTTCTGATATGATCGATATTTGAATTCAGATTGAATTGGAACAGTCATCTATATATCAAAGCTCATAGTAGTTTTCTTTAAAAAAACAGGAGCGCCAAAAATTTACCTATCGATATTATTGACCCACTTCCAATGGGCTCGATTTTTGAATATCGATGATATCGATGGTTGTATCGATATATTGATAAATCCATCCAGATGAGTATGCGGTTGCTGGACACTTTTAGTCCTCTTATTGATAGTATCGATTCAAGAGTCGAGGACATCAACAGAGCTGGTCGATCATATCAAAAGATGTATCGATATAATCGACATGGCAAGCAAACTTAGAGATTTTTTGTTGTTTGAAAAAGTTCACTTATCCAAAAACCCTCATGTGTTCTAAGTTGATTTTAAGGGTTTTAATCACTTAGTGTTTTGGGACATAAGATTTGAGGCTATGATTTACCTATGACGAGCTTTCACACATCCGGTTGAGGCAAACGCTTGAACTGTTCTTCTTGTTAGGCTCTGTAGTTCGACTGACTCAACTCACACAGTAATTGACAAACCATGGCACTAGTAGGTGCACTTTCATTGCACACCTTGAATCCATAAGATTTTTTTATTTCAATTGCATGTCATAAGAAATTCAAAATATATCAAATGGATGTCAAAAGTATATTTCTAAATGATGATCTATATGAGAAAGTATATGTTGAACAACCTAAGGGTTTTGAGGAACCCAAAATTTCAAATCATATCTACCGTCTTAAAAAGTCACTTTATGGTTTGAAACAAGCTCCCAAGGCATGGTACGAAAAACTGACTAAATTCTTACTTAGTCATAACTTTATCATGAGAAGTATTGATAAAATCCTATTAATCAAGAAATATAATGATCATATATTGTGTAACACCCCATACTTTCTAGTACTCGGGTGTTATTGTATAACTAAGATTTAGGATAAATGCAAACCTAGCTTAGTGAACATTCACGTGCAACCTAGTTTAAATCTGACCGTCGAAGGTAACCCCTATCCACATATCAAACCACCTGGTGGACAAATTAAATATACTAAGTATATTATCTTAACTATTTATTATATTATAAATCTTACACAAACATGGGTCAAAAGATTATGAATGTATTTTGATAATTTATTTATCAAATAAATAATGTATGAAATTGCATTGTAATAGAGGGATGCACATGTATATAAAATATTATGAAAATAATATTATATTGACGAAACATAATGAATAATAATTTTACAATATATAATTGAATTATAAATATTAATGTAGTGTTGAATATTTTTATAAACTTGCATACCAAAAATTATTAGATATTTGGATGAAATTTTATATTATTTAACAATGTAATTTTATATTGTACAAATTTCAATTCATATATATGTATAATATGAGACTGTATATTTTGAATTATATATTAATAAATAGAGATCAATAACATGCATATAGCACCATGTTAATATTGAAATTATATTTTTATATGTGCATGAGATTTTAATAATTGAAATTATAAGTAATGTACAATAGTAATAACAAAAATTATATTAATATTTGTATCGGTTAGTAATATAGGATGAGAACCTTATAAAGGGGCCCTTGGACCTTTTCAACCGTTGATGTTCAATTTTAGGGTGATCCGACCATTGGATCAACATAACCAACACTTTAAGATTATACGTAAATTTGTATGGCCCACCTAGGAATTAGATCTGCCTGATTTTCTAGTATGGGCCTTGATGGGCCTACCCTACGGGATGGACAGAGTGGATTTCCCATAAACATCATGGTGGGCCCCACCTCACAGAGCGAGTGCACGATAGAGACGTGCACCCGCAGTTCTCTGGACGAGCCAGCTCGGACAGCAGCGGGCTGACCTGTATTTTCCTTAAAAAGGAAGGATTTTTCCCTCCTTCAGTTTCAACAGCAAGCGGACGACCATCCATTTACAACTCACTATGGCCCACCTGGTGTGGTCCCATGCATGATCCAAACCATCCATCGTGTCCAGGTCTTAGGCCTCACCAAAACCTAACTCACCTCATGAGTTGGCGTGCATGTGTGCGGGCACAGTTTACGGCGCCAGTCGGCCCCACAAAACTAATATTTTCAAAAATGAAAACTGTTATCTATGCGCCAGCTTGATGATCCATGTGAGAGGTCTTTAGCTGATCTCGGCCGTCCATTTAGGAGACTCTCATCCATTCGATGCTAGGGATTTAGGGCTTGCAAACAAAACTACGACCGGTTTTCCTACCCATGGTATTTAAAGGCAGTTTCAACCAAAGAAAATCCAGACTGTTTTTCATCAATCCGATGGCTCAAGGATGCTAGGGTTAGTGAATAAAAGGATTTGGATCGAGCAACAGGAGCTCGCCCTCCATTCTCACAGCCATCTAAGAAAAATTGCCATTTCCTTCCTCTAGCTAACCCACCACCCAAAGCTCGATGAAGCTTCAAAAACCCATGACTGCAAGCTTTCATGAAGCTATTTAGACCATCCCATGCATCCGTTTCCAAGAAAAACACCTCGTACTGAGATCTGTCATTGATGGCGGTCTTCTTCTCCACCAAGAAGCAGTCGGTTGCTGGTGGTTTGGCTTTCTTCGTGCCTTGTCCATGTCTCGTGGGCCATGTCTAGTGTAGATGGTAGCCCTGAGACAGTCCCATTTTCAGATCCCAGTCAGTAGGTAAAATCGGATGGTGTGTGAGTTTCTTTTGTCGAGTCAAGTTCCGTTAACTCATCGATTGGCCCAGCTGCTAAAGCCTTCGTGAGTTGCTGGACTGTCTTAGTCCATATCCATCGAGTTGTGGGAGCGAAAAGAGAGAGAAGTAAGAAGGAATAAGAAAGAAGAGAAAGAGAAGAGAGATAAGGAGAAGGCGTGCGGGTGGTGCAACCATGCCACTGCACTAAGCTGGGCCTGACGGTCGATGGCTCTGGAATGAGTCCAAACAGAGTTAGGTGCGGTCTGGTCGAGTCCAGACATTGTCTGGTCCAGCAAACCTGTTGACAGATCTGATGAGGGAATAAAGAAAGAAAAGAAAGGTGTGAGGGGCGTCTCCCTTTCGTGTGGCTGTCGGGTTGAGCTCAACCGAACCGAGTTGGGCATGGGTTCGGTCCAAAGGGCCTACTGGCCTGTGGTTTTGAGTGGAGGAAGAGAAAGAGAAGAAAAGAAAATTAGGGAGAAGAGGAAGATAGGGAAGGAGAGAAAGGGAGCCATTCCGAGTCAACTCGACTCGGCTGAAACTCACTAAGTTGAGTTGGGCGAGTCAGATCAGTTCTGGTTAGTCCAGTGACTTGCTGATGTAGGGTCTTGGGTGAGGAGAAAAGAAGAAGAAAAGGGAAAGAAGGAAGAAAGAGAGATGGAGAGAAAGAGAGTAGAGGGGCGGCGGTGGTGTTGAACCGAGTCGACTAAGGTGAGCATATATTTTCCTTCCAAATTTAAATACTGCCATTGTTAACATCATTTTAGGATTTTTATGTTAGATATGATTAACTATTAATAATTGTCCATGCTTGTATTAATTGATACATGTGTATATATATATATATATATATATATATATATATATATATATATATATATATATATATATTTTTCATTATCATGTTAGTATTTTATTTGTCATCCTTAAGATATTATTATTAACATTAGAACATACTATTTCTATTCATCACAATGATTATCAGGGCCATGCCAATTAGAGTCTTAATCCCGTCATCAAAACCCTAGACCTAATTGATCTAGACCCTAGGCATATGCTTAAAACATAAATAGTAAGTTAGCATGGATCTAATTGTAAAATTTCGTAACTCATGGTAGGTCATAGTACCTATTATAGAGACTAGATTCATTATTAAAAGTCATGACTATTACCATTAGAAAATACTATCGCTTTCATTATGGGAAAAGTATAAGTATTATTAATATGAGTACCATCATTAGAAATCGTCCTATTGTCATTAGTAAATACTCTATCATTATTACTCGAGTTATATAAGAGAATGACAGTCGTCATAAAAATATTAGATAATGTTGGTGCATTTAAATATGAACTTACAAACCTTCATTATTAAAATGTTAGCTAATATAAAATATAACACTAATGCTAATAAATACTTCGTAATTACTAAATTAACATTAAGATTAATTGCACACCAACTAGGGTTCAAATCCTAAAAATCTAAGTTTATGACTAAGCTTTGGAATAAGACCCTAAGATAGATAACTCAAACCCTAAGTGGTGATCTTAAACCTAGGTAGTGTGTAGAACCTGTATCTAATCGTACAAGTTCATAATTTGTGGTAGGATACAATTCTAAGGGCACAAGTACTTAGCGACACTAGAAGGCGATTCAAAGTATAAGGTGATGATTCTTCCCCCATCTTCTCATTAGCTTAAGTTATAGTTTTTATTAAAAATTGTAATTAATATCTCTCTCTTATAATCACATGTGTTAATTGTTGGAATTGAATTGCTATATTATATGCTTAATGTTCATCATGTATAATTATTCATGAATTATTTGTGCATTGCTTATGGACTTTAAACTGGTACATTAGTGGGAAACCCCCACCTATAAATGTACACCTATGCTCAGGATGTAATCCGACTGGTTGTGATTAAAATGGACCTTTGACTTGTTGTTATTGAGTGATGGTCTAAATAGATCTTTGACGTGGGCATACCATCCAGGGTTGTTGTGTCCAATGGTCTTCAAGGATGGTTTTTTTATCGCATGGTTTTGATACTCGCCCTATGAGGCCTATTTTGATAATTGCCCTATGTGGCTTGTTTGATATCGCCCTATGCAGCTTTGTTCTGGTATTTTCCCTATATGGGTCCGATATTTTATACTATGTAACCATGCGATGGTAAGCCCTATATACTTTAATATGATTGGCCACTAGTCGACAGGTTTCCATTAAACATCCTAAGATGGTAGCCTCATGAGCCGGGGATGGTGGTAATAGGACACTATGCCCGAGCTGTCGGCCTACGCTGGGCCATGTGCTCCCCGTAGTGACCTTTGAGTTTATCCAAATTAGCTGGTTGTAAATGGACTAATAATAACTTGGTTAATCATGCAAACATGGCACGTATTTTTCTGACTGGGTGATGTTTCCCCAGGTTCGATGATTCCAACTGGATGATGTTTCTTAGGTTCGATGATTGCATGGGTGATGGCCCACTGTCCGCATGGATGAGCATCCCCGGGGCAATGATTGCATTCATACATCCATGCACCTAATAAGACTGCATTTACTCTATTTTGGTTATTTGAATGTTTTATACTATTTCTTACCTAATGCGGCGGTGTGTAATCTTGAGGGGAATTCACACTGAGTTGGCCACTCATCCATCAAATATACAACCGTACAGGTAGAACAGGTGGCTTAAGTGATATACATGTTCAGACTTGATGAGGAGCAGGGTACGATCACCAGGGATGCATGACTGTATTTTCCTAGAGGAGCTGCGTGATTTTGTGGCTTATATTTATATGTTTTCTATTATTCTTCATGTATTCATTTCTGTAAATCTTGTATTTGTTAAATTCAAGGACGTTGGTTTGTATAAGTCATTATGGGCAACTTCTTGTATATTTGAAAGATAATAAAATTTTCCTTTATGTCAATTTGTCTACACTACGCTCATTTGCTTACTCTGATGAAAAAAAAATGTACAGTCGAATTTAACCATCCTTTAAGGTTAGCACTCGCCTTTTTGGGAAACGGGTTGTGTACTCGGGTCCTGAAAAGTCAGGTTGTTACATATTGATAGTTCAAATCTATGTTAACGATATTATTTATGGATTTACATGCACTAACTTGTCTATTAAGTTTGTAGATCTAATGAAATCCAAGTTTGAAATGAGTATGGTTAGAGAACTAAATTACTTTCTTGGATTACAAGTAAAACAACATGAAGATGGTATATTCATCTCACAAACCAAGTATGCCTTGAATCTTGTAAAGAGATTTGGGTTTGAGAATGAGAAAAAGTTTGATACTCCTTTGAGTACAACTAACAAACTCTTTAAGGATGAATCGGGTAAAAGTATAAACTCCCGTCTATATCAGAGTATGATTGGTAGTCTTCTATAATTAACTTCTAGTAGACCTAATATTACTTTTAGTGTTGGAATATGTGCTAGATATCAATCTGATCCTAAGGAATCACATCTAATCATAGTTAAATGGATAATTGGATATGTCACAAGTACTGCTAACTTAGGTCTATGGTATCTATATGATATAACTGTACAAATTGCTGGATATACCGATGCAAACTGGGCAAGAAATATCAACTATAGAAAATCTACCAGTGGTGGATGTTTCTAAATAAGGAACTGTTTAGTTTACTGGCTCAACAAGAAACAAAATTCTGTATCTCTCTCAACACTTGAAGTCGAATATATCGCAACTGGCAATGTTAGCACCCAACTAATCTGGATGAAAAGAATGTTAGCTAATTATGGTATTGCGTAAGATACAATGATGTTATACTGTGATAACTCAAGCGCAATTAATATTTTAAAAAAATCATATTCAACATTCCCATACAAAACATATCGATATTTGATACCATTATATTCGAGAATTAATTGAAGGAAAGAGTATTATATTAAAATATATTCAGAATGATAAGCAGCTTGCAGACATAATGATAAAACTGCTCGACGGGAATAAAATTTTCAAATTAAAGCATGATATTGGTTTGTGTATTTAATTAATTAATCATGTTGTTTATGCATTTCCTATTATATGTTTACAATGTTTAAATGCATAACATGTAAATAAAATTAAAATTTTAAATAAATTTTTTTGGCCTGCTCGATGAGTTGAGTACATCCTTAACCAGTCGATCTTCGACGGATCGAGGACATGCTCGACTAGTCGAGGATCGCGGGTTTGCACAATAAAGGGAAAAAAATCATTTTTTTTATTTCATTTCCCACCATCTTCTTCGACTAGTAGGTGTTTTTCTCGCTGAACCCATCTCCCAATCTTTGTTTTAAGTGGTCTTTTTCCATTTTCCTTGTAGATTTGGGTTGATCTTTGCTAGTCTATCTTGTATTTATGGTGTATTTATAATTTTTAACCTTTTTATAGAGAGTTTTGAGCAAAAATCTGATCTAGACTCAACCCATCTACTTTCCATAATCTTCTTTTATGCAATCACTAAATGGAGCATCATACTCAGAGGAAGACAACTCACAAGGGACGTGGCGGCTACTCCTCTAGGTCGAATCCCATTAGTGTGAGAACCATAAGGGACCTTGAAGAAGATTCAAAGCAAGTTAGGGATTCCTGCACTTGAGACATTGCACCATTTCAGTTTTTACCTCTCCTTACCAATATCAGTTGGGAAAATATTCTTGGTTAGGACGGAATGGCTTACCGTTGGGTCCATAAGCGACATGTCCCTAGAAAATCTTACTTTTACAATTACTTTTAGAGAAGGGACAGTCCTTATTGATTGTCACTTGATTTCAGCTTTAATTGATATAGTCGTCGGTGATGATGGCATTCCCATTGCAAGTCTTGCCGATAAAATGACTCATACTGAGCGACGGGTAATCACTCGTAGACTATGTCTCTTTGACGCTAAATGGAAATCTAATAATGTTCTCTGTACTAACCAGATGCTTCCCAAATATCGTGTCCTTCATCGAATTTTTACATCCAATGTTTATCCAAGATTTGGGAATAGGTCTAAGCTTACTCCCTTCATGACTCGTGTCCTTCATTCTTTAATAACTGGTATTCTAATATGTCTTCCTTTTTAATGTGTTGTTTGATCTTCAATTCCATATTCGTTCTAGTCAGGGATCGATTCTTTTTGCCCATCTCATGACTTGCATTCTCTTCATTTTAATGTCATCGTACCTTCAACTGAGGCACCAGAGTTGAAATTACCTTTTAATAATGCAAATCTGGACAAAATTAATTTGGATCATTTCTTCCTAGCCAGTGAGATGTAGAAGAGGAAGAAGCAACTGTAATAGAGGACGCATCGACGGACGATATATTTACTGAGGTTGATGAGTCGGATGATCCAGTTGATCCATACTTTCAACCTTCTTAGATTGATGGTCGGCTCAAATCCTTGGAGAAAAAGGCTATTGAGTTGAAAGTCTCTCAAGACAATCTGACGCAAAATAAAAAACTTCAATGGAATACATGCGAAAGTACTTTCATTGCATTGACAGGGGTTTGCACCAGATTGATCCTTCTATGTCCGCTCCTTCTTCCTCTAGATCCAGCTAAGTTTATTTAAGTTTTTAAGTTATTGGTCTGTAAAACTTATACTTTGTGTGTTTTCTTGATGACTTTCTCTTATACTCTCCTACTCTCCTTTAAATGCTTATTTCCATTAACTTGACATTTTTATATGCTCATCTCCTAATATGTTCATAAATTTATATCTTCTTCTACTTTCATCGATATGGTTATTTAAATGTTTTATTTTCTTGATAGTAAACTATTCTTTCCCTTGTCAAATTGTGACAAAAAGGGGGAGAGGATTAGTTATTACTTGTAGAAGAATGAATAATGATGATGCATGATATGAATGTTACATGATGATTATATGCTTGGAGATTGCTTTGGAATGGAATATTGTATGTCATAATATATGGGAAGCTCAAATTGAGGGGGAGTAGTAAAATTTTCACTAGTTCATCAAAGCTGCAACAAACCTTCTACAACATGGGATCAAGAATACAAGACTTTATTCTAATTGTTGTAATAAAAAGTGTTTTGTCACGCTATTGACAAAGGGGGGGATTGTAAGTGTTATAATGTGTAAAGCACATCTTGTTTGTCATAGCTTATGAAGTGGCCTTCTAATATGGGTCAAGATAAAATGTTCAAGTTCTACTAAGATCAAGATGGAAAGTTCAAGCTCTACTAAAATTCAAGTAGAAGATCAAGATGGAAAGTTCAAGTTCTACTAAGATCAAGATGGAAAGTTAAAGTTAAGTTCAAGTTCTACTAAATTTCTAGTAGAAGATCAAACTTCATCTAGAAATTTAAGCTCTATTGAAGAATCTAGTAGAAGAACAAGTTTCATAAAGTTCAAGCATCCAATCTACTTTAAAGTTCAGTCATTTTGATATTATAAACCCTAGAAAGACCTTAGCTTTAGGTACTTTCAAAATATATTTTAAATAGGTTTTTATGTTTATATTTGGGTAAGGTTTGACTAGCCTAAGTTGTGGCTCGACTAGTCTAAGAATTTTATGACCAGTCATAGTTCGAATCATAATGAAATGGATTTTCTGTTACATTTTTGACCAGTCGAGCAAGCTGCTCGACCAGCGAAGGTGGGCCTTCGACCAGTCAAGGGTTACTCGACTCAAAGTCCAGCAACTGAATCAGTTCGGATTTCTTACACTCTCGACTAGTCAAAGACCATGCTCGACAAGTCAGAAAGGGCCCTCAACCAGCCGAGTAAGGTCTTCAACCAATCGAAGATCTGTGACATCCTATCGTGGTCAAATTTGAAAATTTGTTGGAACTTAGATGAGTCGAAAACTTTCTTAAACGAGTTAACTCCTTTACATATAAATTGAGGCTCTCTCTCAATATAAAAATATAATTCAAGTCTATCAAATCCTTCCACAAGAAAGAGAGAAGCCCCTGTTATATTCAAGCTATTGCACGTTATTTACACAATATTTTTAATAGCCTTTTGCTTAATTCCTTGATCTCTTATTCTGTAAATTTTATTTTATAAAAAGAGTAAATACTCTTCTTTTAAAGATCTTAAAGGAATTTAAACAAGTAGTCATTGGTTTAAATTTATTTAAAATCAATCTAGAACCTTGAACCCTTGTCTATATGACTGAACATTGAACAATTTACATTCAAGAGAAGTGGTTCTATGGCTATATCGACAGATTCTTCTTCAAAGGTGAAGATAAGTATATAATTCTTTTATATTTTGATTTTATTGAGATAAGTAGAAAATCTTAGTGAGAGTTTTAAGGTGTTCCTTTGAAAACCTTATTTCTAGTGAAAGCTAATATCACATGGAGACTGATTATTGTGAGTGGAGTAGGTGTGACTGTTTAAGAACAGTTGTTTAACACATCGAACCACTATAATTCTTAGTGTTATGGTGAATGCCTTTATTGTTTATGTGGTGAATGGTTGTAATCTTTTTAAGTTAAAGTGGCGAACGCTTGTAATAATTTAGTTTTTATTTACTCTTACTTGGTTTGGAGTTCTGATTCTTATAAGTTTCGTGAAATAAGGTTGTCTTACCTAAACTCGTTTGGGTGAAGGTTGTCCTATGAATCAGTTTGAATCAATGTTTTAATACTAGTGCAATTGAGACCTCTGATTTATTTATTATTTTCGCAGTTTATTTAATTATTTGGCATAGTCCTATTCACCCCCCCCCCCCCCCCCCCCCCCCCCCCCCTTTAAGACTATTTAAGCTCTCCTTTTTACAAAGGAGCTTGATCTTCTACTAGAAATTTAGTACATCGAGCTTAGTCTTCCAGTAGAGCTTGACCTTGACTTGAACCTCAACTTGAGTTTGTCTTAAACCTCAACTTGAGTTTGCCTTGAACTTCAACTTGAATTTGACTTGAACTTCAACATGAGCTTGACTTGAAGATTATTTCCTAAGATGTTTAAACTAGATGAAATTTGACAAACAAGGTGTAAAATGTACTTATAGCACTTACAGTTAGCAGAGGGCCGAAAGTATTCGTTAGTGCCTCCTGTTCTTTGTTCATTGTATAGGGCTTTTGGCGACATAGCGACTCACTGCCAAAGTCCTTCTGTTGGAGCCAGCTCTGCTTTTGTACCATGGCATTATTTTTTAGGGTGACTTGGTATTTATTTTCCTTGGACATATGATGACCTCGACAAAGCCTATGTCATTCCTTCATAGCTTCCACTGTGGCATTACCAAAAGGAGGAGAGCGTATGAATGGATAATCGATAAAATTGAATCAACGAGCACCATATATTTATCAATTCTCATTTCCCCAATACGCTGATGACTATGAAGTGAAGGATAATGATGATCTTCCTCTAACTAAACAAGCCTTCTTTATCTCAATCAGATCCAATAGTTTGCCACTAAGGGAAGGTATTTAATTTTGGAGAGAACCATACTACCTAAGCAGATTTTCTCATTAGTTTGGCTATGAACAAATAGTACTCGAACATCCTAAAAATGTGACCCGTGGTATGAGAAGCTACAGCATAGGACCTTATAACTGAGGATTAGCATGGAAGCAATTGCTTGCCATATAAATTAATTCCAAATTCATTATTCCTAGTTTTGGGCATTGTGTTCGCACTACATACCCTTGGATGAGATGGTGGACACACCAATCTCTTCTGGTTCGTCGTTACATGGTAGTGGATTCTCCCATATGGATACCTCCTC
This sequence comes from Magnolia kwangsiensis, assembly GCA_037074715.1. Lineage (NCBI taxonomy): Eukaryota > Viridiplantae > Streptophyta > Magnoliopsida > Magnoliales > Magnoliaceae > Magnolia > Magnolia kwangsiensis. Next base: position 56,476,060 of record CM073582.1, on the reverse strand, counting down.
CTAAGTTGAGGAAACAAGACCTTATACAAGGAGTAGGACATACTATTGAGCAAGATCGTGCTCCTGCCCCCGGTGAAGCTTGCGTAAAAATTTCTTTAAAAGAACCTATTCACCAAATTAAACCAATAAATACTCTATAGGGCTAGATAGCAGGTGGATTTCCTTGAGATCATCTGAGAGTTAGAAAGAGGCATATTGGTCAAGTAGATGCTACTGACAATGTGGAGGTCCCTTTTGCTCATGTTTCTATTGTTCCATCTCCGACTTCAGAAACTGCACAACCTTCTGAGCCTCAAGAAGTATCTCTGATTATTCCTCCTCTGCCATCATCCATTCATAAAAGTCCCTCTTCTCCTATCACACGATCACAAAATCGGGCTAGATCCTCTGTTTCTCCCACCACTATTGTTGCAAAAGAGCTCACCCCTGTTGATGAAATAATATCTTTTAAGAAAGGGAGATAGGTGGTTGTCAAAGAACCAATTTTAAATTCATCATCATCATCATTGTCATCAGTGGATGAAGATAGAGAATATTCTTCTGGCGGCACTTCTTCAACTGAAAATGTTTCATCCTCCAATGATTCGAAAGATGAAGGAGAACTGAATACAAATAAGGAAGAAGAAGGAGAAGTTGATATTAGTGAAGAGGAGCATGTCACTATGGCTGTTGTGGTGAATGAAGAAGTGCCTCAAGATATCATAGTCCCTCAAACAGTAACTGCAGAAGCTAACGAAGAGGAAGAACCTCTGGATTACGAAGAGTACGAGGACATACCGGGAGTTGATTTGACAATGTCATTTAACAATAACTATTCTCCTCTTCCGCGTAGTATATTTTCTAGTTCGATAGCTGGTACTAGCTTTAGGGATTCTTCCTACTACTAGAGTGTAATGCCCCAAAAATCAGCACCCGAGTACAGAGACGCCGATCCCGAGTTCCTGGGTGTTAACCCAAAAAGAATGCACATGTGACCTCATTCAAATTTATATTCATTCCGCAAACGGATAATCAGAGTAATGCAATTCACTTAGCAGATCCAAAGCGCGGTACAGATAGCGAAGGATTCAGAATAGTAGAGCTAACAGTCAAAAATACAATTTTAATAGTGGTGATTGCCCAAAATGAAGATTATACAAACCACAATATACATACCCAAGATGGTTAAAGTGTAAAGCTTTCAGTTTATACCCAATCCTCCAAAATATAATGGTGTTGGCATAACCTGATATAAGACTACCTATCTGAGGTCTCACTAGTACCTATATCAATGATATGCTTGGTTGGTGTTTTAAAACACCGTCCTAGGAGAGAGTGAGTAGCTAACTCAGTGGTTCCATTAGTTCTAAGTTGCACATGCTATCGACACAATCAACGCAGTTAATGATAAACAATAAATCAAACAATTCCTAAATACTCTTATTAAATGTGAATATGTAGATATGAAATAAAGCACTCTGTTTCCAAACAACACTCGCTCACACTCGACTTCGATCACCTAGTTCGCAAATGACAACACTTCCTCAATATGTGACTTCAATGCCTGTTTCGCCACATTTTAAACTAATGTGATGCAATGAATGATCATGTTAGCCGAGTAATTATTAAGTTTCATTCATCCAGCATATTGGTGAAGCTAAGATACCAGCATTATGTCACGAGTCCTTATCCAAATCACGTGGCTCATTGTCGCACGTAGCGGCTCCTTACTAGTGTCCCTTGATCCAAATTTAGGTGTCACTCATTTATGTCAAAAATTAATAATTCTAAAGGTATGGTATGATACCTAAATGTATGAGGATCAACTCGGTGTGAGTGTAACACCCTGAAAATCGGGGGTCGTGTATAAACTCAACTCCCGAGTTCCAGACCGTCACTTATGCAACACAAATGATTATGATTCAATGTTGTCTGATTTAAAGCATTCACATGAGTAAAAGTATACCAAAACTGCAATTCATACTTCAGATCCAGTGATAAAAGCAAGCGGAAGACTAAACAATATATATATCACTGTATGAAAAAATAAAATAAATCTCATCTGTCTCTAAGTATGAATACATCTCTGAGTCTCATATACATAAACATGAACAAAAGTAAATGTCCAAAACAGTCCCACTGAAGTCTCATCGATCCAGGTTGCCTACGTGAAGCCATCGTGATACTGCATGCACGAGAACTCGTCCTGGTCCTCATCGAAGTCTGGCTCTGCCTCCTGGATCTCAGCCTCACCTGCATCTACAACAGGGTCTGGTGGGTGTTGCAAACACCATCCCGTAACGTGGGAGTGAGTGATCAACTCAGTGGAATCATAGAGCGAAGATTAGCATGTTCACAATTCAATCATGCGATAATAGTAAAGCAGTAAATCAGACAATCCTAATACTGTTGTTAATGCAAGATGACATGACGTGATGTATGCCCTCACCGACGATCTCCCTCATATGGCAACATCTTACGACCGCGGCATGCAATCGACCCTCAAGTGCTCCACATCTTCCAGGCACATGCAATGGCATGGTGATATGATTTCCAAGTTGTTATTAGTCCATTCAAACAGCAGGATTGGGAAACTAAGGTACTTCCCTTGTATCAATCCCAACATAGATCCTGTCTAGGGTCGTCACTCCTAGTAATCTCATACGATGTATATTTCGTAGGTCACTGCAAGGGCTGTCAGGGCTGTTGCTCGCACTCATTGCACCGCTCCCCCATCACCTTATCAATACAGGCCTACTGTACTCTACTGCAACGGAAGGGTCATCGCCTCCCGTGGACTCAGAATACACTCGCGGTCACTATAAAGGACTCGTCGCTTGATCAGTGTAGGCCGACAGCTAGAATATAGTGTCCCATACCACCATAATCTGCTCACGAGTCTAGGTGCTCACTGGTCACTACGGGGAGGTTTGTGGCCCCAGCGTAGGCCGACAGCTCGACCATGGTGTCCCATACCAGCATGCCCGGCTCATGAGTCTTCGTGGATCAAGGTACCATGGTTAACAGGGTTTACAATAGTAAGTTCAGTACCCTAGGTTCAAGCAGTTATGACTCATACAAGGTGAACATACATCGGCCAGTCGGGTTGCTTGACGGGCTCGACTAGCGTGATCGCATCTCAAGTCGAACGACATGAAGTGCGTAAAACACTTCGCGTGGCCTAACCACTACCGCCAACTCCAAACACGAATCGCGTTCATCGACGCGTCGTTCGTGGCTATGACCAGTCAGCCACGAATTCGCTCGGTTACCAACTACCTGGACTAAGTCTAGTCCCAAACACTTATGGAATCACATCAGCAATTTATGTAAGAGTATTGGAATTGAAATACAATCATGTGAGCATGTTAACACATGTTATAACATTCAACTTAAGAAAATCTTCAAGCACATATATTCCGTGCATGTAATGAAATCATGCATATAGTCAACATGTAGGATATCATTTAGGTCAGCATATTAATTGAGAAATCAATCTCAAACTATCTCATAACATCATTTAATTCAATACATACTAATACAAACATTTATACATACACATACACTACACACTTAGGTCTACATATAGTATGTCGACCCAAAGTGCGCAATTAGGCGAATCTCTTCACCAAACTAATTATGCACGCATTCCTAACTTCCTAATGCGACAACAAACCATGTCAATCACATCAGCAAAATATGAGTATAAACTGTACTTCCTACAAATGACTAAAATGCCCTAAATCTCATATTCTTCGTTAATTTACGAAACAGGAAACGGAGAGCATATTGTACATGTCAAACGGCGATGCCGTCAATAATCTACTATTAAACGACATTGAAAGCATTGTAAACCGTCAATCAAAGCGTCTAAAATCCTCACCTTATCTCTTACGGATGCGTGATTTTGAACGGAACGTGTACGCTTCGTCTACGGCAGTAGGAGAACCTATTTTACAAGTTACGTTAGCTAACACGCTTTGAATCTAAGTAAACCCTAAATCAGCAAGTTCTAGGATTGTTTCATACCTGATAAAGCGGAGAAATCACCGGTCAGGTGATTGGGAAGAGTTGCTGTAACACGTGGAAGTAGCGGCACGAAGGCGGGAAAAATCCTCCCACTTCCTCTCTCAAACTCTCTCCTTTTCTCTCTTTCAAATCTAAGTTTTTGCAATTTTCGGATGGGAGAGAGGAATGAAGGTTTCAACCCCTTTTATAAGCTTAAAAATGCCGAAAACAGGCTCCGGAACGAAGTTTACTTAGTGCATATCCATTTCGGGGCTGTTTCGGTCCAAAAGATGCTTTCTGGTGGTCCCCTAGTCGAATGCGATCGGACTTAAGCTCATGCGTACCAGATATAGCACGTATTAAGTTTTTAGTCTGGCAGGGTTGGCAGATCGCACGTGGAGGACCAGTTTCAGTTCAGCGGTCACCGCATGTAGATCAGGGCTAAAAGTCTCATGATATAAAATGGAAATTTTTCCTGATCCGAGGGTGTAATCTGGATGAATTCTGACGGTCAGAACGCTTAATACTGACGCGTCAAGTCGTGTGTCAGATTTGAATTTCAAATTCCAATTATGTCCCTATTCGCACTCTCTTCAGTCCGGGCTCAATGAAATAGCCTGTGATTATCAGTTAGACTTGATTTTCGAAATGAGCGTCAAGTCCAATAAGGCGGTTCTAACGGTCTAAGATAGGAAGTATCGGACTTTCGTCGTGCGGTCTAGATCCAATACAAAAGTTCAAAGCAGTCCAGAGACCAAACCTGCTTAGAGTTTAATCTGAGGTTATAGAGTATTATAGAGTCGTTTGTTCTACTCGATTTGGGTCTTATAGAACGTATTTAAAGTGATCAGGGACTATTTCCCAGCCACTCCAGCGTTGCGCTATCTGACTTACACTTAATTTCCATAGAATTTAATTCTACGCAATTTCGAGTCGAGTTGGTACTCGAGCCCAAGTATGGATTTTTCACGGGCGTTACAGTGAGTCATTACCTAATACCAGGTATGATCACTCAATTCTGAGGTGCGGGTTTATCACATAAAAGTAAAACACAAAGAAAATGGCTCGTCACCCAATTCCATTCACCCCTGAGTCGTTCGAACAGTACTCTGGCACAGAATTATTAGCCAGGTAATTTGATAGAGGCCATTCAAATAATGATTTATTACATCCATCAGTGCTCACTGGTCGCTATGGGGAGGCTCATTACCCCAACAGAGGCCAACATCTTGAATACAGTGTCCCATACTGTAACACCCTGAAAATCTGGGGTCGTGTATAAACTCAACTCCCGAGTTCCAGACCGTCACTTATACAACAAAAATGGTTATGATTCAATGTTGTCTGATTTAAAGCATTCACATGAGTAAAAGTATACCAAAACTGCAATTCATACTTCAGATCCAGTGATAAAAGCAAGCGGAAGACTAAACAATGTATATATCACTATATGGAAAAACAAAGTAATCTCATCTGTCTCCAAAGTATGACTACATCTCTGAGTCTCATTTACATATACATAACAAAAGAATAATGTTCAAAAGAAAGTCCCACTGAGGTCCCCTCGATCCAGGTCACCTACGGGAAGCCGTCATGATACTGCATATACGAGAACTCATCCTGGTCCTCGTCGATCTCTGGCTCCACCTCCTGGACCTCGTCCTCACCTGCAGCTACAACAGGGTCTGGTGGGTGTTGCAAACACCATCCCGTAACGTGGGAATGAGTGATCAACTCAGTGGAATCATAGAGCAAAGATTAGCATGTTCACAATTCAATCACGCGATAATAGTAAAGCAGTAAATCAGACAGTCCTAATACTGTTGTTAATGCAAGATGATATGACGTGATGTATGCCCTCACCGACGATCACCCTCATGCGGCAACATCTTACGACCGCGGCATGCCACACTCCCTAGAGTGCTCCATATCTTCCAGGCACATGCAATGCTATGGTGATATGATTTCCAAGTTGTTATTAGTCCATTTAAACAGCAGGATTAGGAAACTAAGGTACTTCCCTTGTATCAATCCCAACACAGATCCTGTCTAGGGTCGTCACTCCTAGAAATCTCATACGATGTGTATTTCGTAGGTCACTGCAAGGGCTGCCAGGGCTGTTGCTCGCACTCGTTGCACCGCTCCCCCATCACCTTATCAATACAGGCCTACCGTACTCTACTGCAACGGAAGGGTCGTCGCCTCTCGTGGACTCAGAATACGCTCGCGGTCACTACAAAGGGCTCGTCGCCTGATCAGTGTAGGCCGACAGCCAGAATATAGTGTCCCATACCACCATAATCTGCTCACGAGTCAAGGTGCTCACTGGTCACTACGGGGAGGTTTGTGGCCCCAGCGTAGGCCGACAGCTCGACCACGGTGTCCCATACCACCATGCCCGGCTCATGAGCCTTCGTGGATCAAGGTACCACGGTTAATAGGGTTTACAATGGTAAGTTCAGTACCCTAGGTTCAAGCAGTTATGACACATACAAGGTGAACATACATCGGCCAGTCGGGTTACTTGACGGGCTCGACTAGCGCGATCGCATCTCAAGTTAAACGACATGAAGTGTGTAAAACACTTTGCGTGGCCTAACCACTGCCGCCAACTCTCAACACGAATCACGTTCATCGACGCGTCGTTCGTGGCTATGACCAGTCAGCCACGAATTCGCTCGGTTACCGACTGCCTGGACTAAGTCAAGTCCCACACATCTATGAAATTTCATTAACACTATATACAAAGGTATTGGAATTAAAATACATCATGTGAGCATGTTAGCACATGTTATAACATTCAACTTAAGCAAATCTTCAAGGCATACTTTCCATGCATATTCAACTTAAGCAAATCTTCAAGGCATACTTTCTATGCATGTAATGCAATCATGCATAAGGTCAACATGTAGGAAATCATTTAGGTCAGCATATTAATCATGAAATCAATCTCAAACTACTACATAACATCATTCAATTCAATACATACTAATACAAGCATTTATACAAACACATACACTACACACTTAAGTCCACATATAGTATATCGACCCAAAGTGCGCAACTTGGCGAATCTCTCCGCCAAACTGATTATGCAAGCATTCCTAACTCTCTAATGCGGCGACAAACCATGTCAATCACGTCAGCAAAATATGCACGTAGACCGTACTTCCTACAAATGACTAAAATGCCCTAAATCTCATATTCTTCGTTAATTTACGAAACAGGAAACGGAGAGCATGTTGTACATGTCAAACGGCGATGCCGTCGATAATCTACTATTAAACGACATTGAAAGCGTTGTAAACCGTCAATCAAAGCGTCTAAAATCCTCACCTAGTCTCTTACGGTCGCAGGATTTTGAACGGAGCGTGTACGCTTCGTCTACGGCAGTAGGAGAGCCTGATTTATGGAATACGTTAGCTAACATGTTGTGCATCTAAGAAAACCCTAAATCAGCAAGTTTTTGGGGTTATTTTATACCTGAAAAGGTGGAGAAATCATCAGCCAGGTGATTGGAAGGAAGTGCTGAAGCAGCAACTGTCAGGGCTCTGAAGCGGGCAAATTCTCTTCTTCTCTTTCTCTCAAACTCTCTCTCCTTTTTTCTCTAGGGTTGCAAATTTCGGATGAAAGGGAGAAATGAGGGTTTCAACCCCTTTTATAAGCTTAAAATTGCCGAAAATAGGCTCCGGGATGAAGTTTACTTGATGCCTATCCATTTTGGGGCTGTTTCGGTCCAAAAACTGCTTTCTGGTGGTCCCCTGGTCGATTGCGATCAGACTTAAGCTCATGTGTACCAGATGTACCTCGTATTAAGTTTTCAGTCTGGCAGGGTTCGCAGATCGCACGTGGTGGACCAGTTTCAGTTCAGCGCTTACCGCACATAGATCAGGGCTGAAAGTCTCATGATAATAAATAGAAATTTTTCCTGATCCGAGGGTGTAATCTGGATGAATTCTGACGGTCAGAACGTTTAATACTGACGCGTCAAGTCGTGTGCCAGATTTGAATTTGAAATTCCAAATTCGTCCCTATTCGCGGTCGCTTCAGTCCGGGTTCAACGAAATAGTCTATGATTATCGGTTTGACTTGATTTTCGAGATGATTGTCAAGTCCAGCTGGGCGGTTCTAACGGTCTAAGATAGGAGGTATCGGACCTTCGACGCGCGGTCTAAATCCAATACAAAAGTTCAACGTGGTCCAGAGGACAAACCCGCTTAGAGTTTGATCCGAGGTTATAGAGTATTGTAGAGTTGTTTGTTCTACTCGATTTGGGTCTTGCAGAACGTATTTAAAGTGATCAGGGACTATTTCCCAGCTACTCTAGCGTTGCGCTAGCTAACGCTTAATTTTCATGGAAATTATTTCTACGCGATTTCGGGTCGAGTTGGTACTCGTGCCCAAGTACGGATTTTTCACGGGCGTTACAATCTACCCCCCTTAACAAATAATTTCGTCCTTAAAATTTGTACCTTTTCGTACTCCTCGAGAAGCTGTGGGTAGTTCTTTCTGATCTCTGCTTCTGTCTCCCAAGTAGCCTCCTCCTCAGTATGATGCGTCCATAGTACCTTCACAAGGAGAATCACCTTGCTATGCAGTACCTGCTCCTTCCTGTCTAAGATGCGTGTCGGTCGCAGGATATAAGTAACATCCTCTCCTAACTGCACCTGCTCCCATCTGATGATATGGGAAGGATCAGCAACGTACTTCTTCAGCATAGAAACATGAAATACGTTGTGGACGCTCGCGAGGGGCGTGGGTAAAGCCAATCGGTAAGCCACTGCTCCCACACGATCGAGGATCTGGAATGGACCAATGAATCGCGGTGCTAGCTTCCCCTTCTTCCCGAACCGAAGGACTCCCTTCATAGGGAAAACTCGCAAAAACACGTGATCCCCGACTGTGAACTCTAGTGGCCGTCGTCTCGTATCGGCGTAGCTCTTCTGTCTGCTCTGCGCTGTAAGAAGCCGACGTCGAATAATATCGATCTTCTCTGACGTCGCCTGCACCAACTCTGGGCCGATCAAGCTACGCTCACCGACCTCTAACCAGCAATGCGGTGCGCGACAAGGTCGCCCATACAGCGCCTCATAAGGTGTCATGCCGATACTCGCCTGGAAGCTATTGTTGTACGCAAACTCCGCATATGCAAGACAGTCATCCCAACTGTCCTTGAAGTCCAATGCGCAAGCCCGCAACATGTCCTCCAGGATCTGGTTCACTCGCTCCGTCTGTTCGTCCGTCTGTGGGTGGAAGGCAGTACTGAACTTCAACTTCACACCCATAGCCTCCTGAATGCGAGTCCAGAAAATAGAAGTGAACCGCGTGTCTCTGTCCGACACGATCTCTAACGGAACTCCATGCAGACGCACAATCTCTCGGATGTACAATCTAGCCAGCTCGTCTGCAGAGTTCGTAACTCTGATCGGTAGGAAGTGCGCCGACTTCGTCAATCGGTCGACGATCACCCAAATGGAATCATGCCCCTTCCTCGTCTTCGGCAACCCAGAAATGAAGTCCATGGAAATGAAATCCCACTTCCACTCTGCAATCGGCATAGGCTGCAAAAGTCCAGGTGGTCGGCGATGCTCTGCCTTCACCTGCTGACAAGTGAGACAACGGGACACGAACTCAGCTATATGGGTCTTCATACCTTCCCACCAATATGTCCTCTTCACGTCACGATACATCTTCGTGCTGCCTGGATGCATCGCGAGTCTAGTAGAATGCGCAGCCTCGAGAATCTCTCGTCTTAAGTCAGGGACATCTGGGACGCATAGACGGCCACGGTAACATAAGCCCCCATCCATACCAACTCGCCAGTCGGCGTCAGTATCATCACTGGCCTGCTCTCGAAGCTCAGTAAGATACGCGTCGTCCCTCTGCGCCTCGATGACTCGGTCATCGATCTGGGATCGCACCTGTACGTGTGCGATGAACTCGAATGGCTCCTCTATGGTGAGTTTCTGCTCAAAGTCTCGCAAAAACTCCACCATATCCCACTCGGCAACCATCAGCGGAGCCGCAAACTCTATCGCCTTCTTGCGGCTCAACGCATCAGCCACAAGGTTCGCCTTCCCAGGATGGTAAGAGACTTCAAACTTGAAGTCCTTCAGCGTCTCCATCCATCGCCGCTGCCTCATATTCAAGTCTCGCTGCGTGAATATGTACTTGAGGCTCTTGTGGTCGCAAAAGAGCTCGAACTCCTCTCCGTAGAGGTAATGTCTCCAGAGTCTCAGTGCGAATATAACGGCTGCCAACTCTAGGTCGTGTGTAGGGTAATTCTCCTCGTGCTTCCTTAATTGTCTCGAGGCATACGAAATTACCCTGTCCCTCTGCATAAGGACACAACCCAAACCAACGCTAGACGCGTTAGTGTATATAGTGTATCTAACCCCTTGCTTTGGCAATACTAGCACAGGGGCGGACGTAAGTCTGTCCTTCAGCTCCTGAAAAGCCGACTCCACCTTATCATTCCAGGCGAACTTCACGTCCTTCCGTGTCAACTGAGATAAGGGTCTCGCGATCTTCGAGAAGTCCTGAATGAAGCGCCGATAGTATCCAGCGAGGCCCAAGAAACTCCTCACCTCAGTGACAGAACCAGGCTACTCCCAGTCCTGCACCGCAGCTACCTTAGACAGGTCAACTGCCATGCCATCCTTGGACACCACGTGTCCCAGAAACTTCACCTCCTGCTTCCAGAAGTCGCACTTCTTATACTGTGCGAACAACTGATGTCGTCTAAGCGTATCAAGGACCAAACGCAAGTGCTCCTCATGCTCCTCTCGACTCCTAGAGTACACCAAAATGTCGTCGATGAAGACAACGACGAATCGATAGAGGAAAGGCCGAAATACCCGGTTCATCAGATCCATGAACACGACCGGTGCGTTCGTGAGACCGAATGACATCACGAGGAACTCGTAGTGGCCAAAACTGGTCCTGAATGCTGTCTTCTGCACGTCCTCATCCCGACGCGCAGCTGATGATAACCTGACTGAAGATCAATCTTCGAGAAGTACTGCGCTCCTCTCAACTGATCAAACAAGTCATCGATCCTGGGCAAAGGGTACTTGTTCTTCACCGTGAGCTGGTTCAGCCTGCGATAATCAATACACAATCGCAGCGAACCATCCTTCTTCTTCACGAACAAGACCGGTGCTCCCCAAGGAGACACGCTAGGCCGTATAAAGCCAAGCTCTAGCAGACCATCAATCTGCGTCCTCAACTCCTCCATCTCACATGGTGCCATGCGATACGTCGGCAGTGAGACGGGTGTAGAACCAGGAACCAGATCGATAGTGAAATCGATCTCACGTCGGGGCGACAAACCAGGGATCTTCCTGAACAGATCCCCGAACTCAGAAACAACTGGCGTCTGCTCAAGTACCTGGGCACCAGCGTCTCGCAATAGAGTGGCGTAGCTAAGAATGCGGAAAGGAAGATTTACCCGCACTGGAAATGTGAAGGATGCACCCTCAGGCTCGTACGCTGTGACTATACGAGTCTCGCAGTCAATCTCGGCTCTCGCTGCAGTCAACCAATCCATGCCAAGAATGACGTCGAGATAAACGAGCGAGGGATCGACGACCAGATCAAGAGTCATCGTCCTACCTCCCAGATCAACCAAACAACCCTCACACATCTGGGTGACATCCGAAAAATCTCCATGAGCTGCAAAGACTCGCACGCTATCCATAGTGATAGTCTGCAACCCAAGACGTCTGACTACGGCACGCGATATCAAAGAAATCGTGGAACCAGTGTCCACCATGACAAGAATGGGAGTACCTCCGATATGGCCCGTGACCTCGAAGGCTGAATGCTGGAAATTCGGCGTCGTAGCTGCCTCAACGGTCAGTGCATGAACTCGAGCCTGCTGTGGCCGGTTCGGCCGCTGTGTCAAGGGCCGTGGAGGCTGTCGAATCTGCGATACCGTAGGTCTGAAAGAAGGATGCGCAGGAGCTGACCGTATAGGCGGTGCTGATATCGCCTGTGGATGTACACGATCAATCTTCTGCGGCGGCGAGAACCCACTGTCCCGCATCCTCGAAAAGCAACTCTGCGCTAAGTAGCCCGTCCTCCCACAGTATGTGCATGATAAATCAGGGCGCCGAAACGGTGGTACGGGCGCCGTGGTCCTGGTAGGAGGATCAAAGCGAGGCCTCTTGCCCGCGAAGGGCCTGTCTGATAAATCCGGTCGCGGCCTAGAAGTAGTCGGGCCTCGAGATCGCGCAAGTCGATCCACGTCCTGCTCTGCCCGCATGGACATGTGAACCAACTCCGCATAGGAAGGAAAACTGACACAGCATATCTTCGACCGAATATCCGGTCGCAAGCCCTCCAAAAAGTGCCGTATGCGCATCTGCTCATCAGCTAGAATCGTCGGGACGTACCTGCCCAACTCTGTGAACCGATGCTCATACTCGGTAACTGTCATCGCTGCCTGCCTGAGACGGAGAAACTCATTCTCCCTCTCGTGCCTGTAGGTCTGGGGATAATACTTCTCATGGAAGAGGAACTCAAATGCTGCCCACGTCCATACGAAATCTGTGGCAACAGTCCGCAATATGCTATCCCACCACATACTAGCCTCTCTCTCAAACAGGAAGGTAGCCAGCTCTACCTGCTCAGCCTCGGTACAGTGCAACATCCGTAGAATCTTCGACACTCGGTCGAGCCAGAACTCAGCCTCCTCGGGTCTGTGAGAACCCGTGAAAGTAGGAGGCCGCAAGCGCTGAAATCGCTCCAGAAGGCCCCGTGTGTCGGCAGGATTCCCCGCAGGGAAAGCAGGCTGCGCAGGATGGGCCATGCCCTCATCCTGGGCGTAAGTATAGGCATCCTCAGCTGGATGCGCAGGTGGTGCAGGTGGAGTAGATGTAGTCGCACCCCCACCCTGGGCTAAAGTCCCCACTATGGTGGTCAGGAGCTGCTGCTGCTGTAGCATCATAGCCATCATCTGCTCGAATCTATCAGGGGGTGGAGCAGGCTGTGGCGGATGAGGTCCGGAAGTAGATGCGCGCTGTGGCTCTCTAACTGATGGTGTAAATGGCGGTGGTCCATCTGTAGGACCAACAGCAGGCTGAGACGATCGAACCGTCTCAGGAATCGGGCCCACAGCAGGGTCCGGATGAGTGCCAGACTGAGAGGGAGTCTGATCCATCTGCTCTGACAATGAAAGCTGAACCGCGCTCCTCGTAGTCTTAGGTGGCATTCCCTATATTCAAAATAGGGCGCAACCTTGTCAGTCTCAATTGCACAAATACACCACAATCATTCACTTAAAGAGTCAAAGGCATTCCATGCATTTCAATTAATCAAAATTGTCACAATACAAGGGATATATCCTTACAAGCATCATGACTAGAATTACATGAAAATTAAGACAGTTAAGCAACAGCAACATAAGCAAAGCACTAGCCCTAACAGGCTTACACACATAAAACAGGAAATGGCTAACTACTAATAACAACATCAAAGATCGCATCACTAGTCGGAGTCTGGTGACGGAGGAGGAGCACCCTTATCCTGTAAGCAACACAGGATTGCCTTCAAGGTGCGAGTCACCTTGCCAAATTTCTTCTTTGTAACGCCCTTGGCATCAGCGACTTCCGCTCGAAGTTCATGGACTTCCCTTTGCAAAGCGGTCTGACTCTCCTCCATCCAGGCAATGCGGTCGTCGATAGTAGTCTGTGCAGAAGGATGAGGGCTATCATCAGTATCCTGAGCCTCCTCTTCTGCTTCTTCCTGAGCTTCTTCCTGAACCTCTGCTCTAGGTTCTTCTTCGCTTTGATCTTCCTCTTCATCAAAGTCATCCCCACTATCCCTTTCAAGTTGATTTTCACGGTATTGTGACCCAATCTTCATCTTGACCATTGTCGACTCATCGATGGTGTGAATCGATACCGGCAATTCGGGTCCAAGTCTATAGGCAAACTCAAGCGCAATCTTGCAAATGAGTCGGCCAAAGGGAAGCGATTCGGATGTTCTCCTCGACCTGGCTATGAGAACTATCTGCCGTAAGATGAAAGTGGCCATACATACGTTCTCTCCCTAGGCCACCAGAAATAAGAAATCGACCATAAGACGTGTACATTCAATGCGGTTCGTCGACCTAGGATAAACATTGAACGTGCAGATATGATGCAGCAGGCGTAAATCCTCAGACATGTACGTCGCCTTGAGGCTATTATTAGGCTGCCATGGAACCAACTTACCGCACAGAAACCTGGTGCGACGATCTCGTTCACGTCTAGTCCTCAAATTCTTCTCACTAGGATGCACATCACCTAGAGGCACGTTGAGAAGTCGCGCAACCAACCGGACGTCGATCGTAGCCATCCGATCTCTACCAAAAGGGATTTTGAACTGCAAAGGCTCCAAGGTAGGACTCTGGATGCTAGCATAGAAGGCACGAACAGTGCTCACATTAGCACGAGCGCGAGCTTCAAAGATCGGTCCCCAGTGCGCAGCTTCAATGCGTTCGAACAACAGATATTCGCCGAACAATCGTCCATCTACGTCCACCTCAAATAACACTCTACGATCAGTGTATTCGCCATGAGGCATCTCTGATAAAATGGTTCGTCCAAGGTGTGCATGGGGATCCAAATCCCGCTTTGTACGGCACTCCAGGACTACAGCTGGACCTGCGGCGGTGCTTGAACTTGCGGCACCACCCCACGGTCTTCTCGATCGAGCAGGGCGGCTCGGCCCAGCCTCGTCTGTCACAGTTTTCCTCTTACCCATCAAAGACAGGATGGATGAGAGTGACAGAAGGCCCAAAATGGCTTCCACAAAAGCCATGGAAAATGCCAAAAATGCGGAGAAATGGCTGCCCAATCTGAGAAAATGAAATCTAGGCATCGTAGAGGGTTTCTTCAAGCTTCCCAAGGCTATACTTTCAGGGAAAAATACATACAAAAAGATGGGATGGAGCACCTCACGATTTCAGCTATATTTGGGGGATTTTGGAGCTCCAAATGGTGATATCTTCAAGGAAAGAGGCTGCCAACACCCAATAAATGATGGGTGGTGGTCGGTTTTGGCCAAGGAGGGTTCTAAGAGTGGTTTGGGACGCCGGGGTTTGGAATGGGTTGCTGAAAATTGAAACTAGGGCTATGTAGGGGGCTGTTTGTGAAGGAGAGGTGAGATTTGGGGGTTTTCGTGAGGTGGGAGGTATATAGGGAGGGTGTGGACCCCATTTAGGGGCGTGCGCCCGAAGGACAGTACCAACGGACACCGCCGGCCGGCGATGCATCGCCCGACCGGCGATGGCATCGCCGGCCAACTTTCAAGTTGGCCGGTGGGACCCCATGGGTCTGGTCCCCCATGGTCCCAGGGTCCCAAAAAGTTAGGTCCCACCCCTTAGTTCACAATAATTTGGTCTGTATGAGCCCAAACATGTGTTCGGGGCTTTTTGGGTCCACATCGCAATCCCGAATACCAAACCATATGATACAACATATGAATTTGGGGTAGAAGGAGCCAGTACACCTATCTAGCTCCTTATTTGCTAAAGAAAGTGAAGTTAGAATGGCCTTATGGCCATTTTTCATGAAATTTTACTATTCACTGTAAAATTTTGTGAAGGCACTTATTTGTGTTATTTTTACACTATTTTTGATGCCTATTATAAAATGGATAAGAAATAACTGAAGGTTGGAGTGTTTAGAGGAGGAATTTTGAGAATTTTTGGCGAAACGGGGTTTTTAAGCCCTGGCGATTGATTACAGGAGTCGTGGTCATCCCACGGCCCAAGGATTCACTTTTGCAGTTTAAAACCGCTCATAGGACGTCTCCACCTGACTTCCTAAAGCTTAGAAGTGATTCGGGTTGCTTTACGCGACCCAAGATGCGTTACAGACTCGATCTTGCGATCAATCCTAATAGACTTCGCCTATCGGCGAATCTGCGATCCTAGAAGTGTTTCTAGACCCTTCTCGCACCCACCTAAGTCAAAGGAAGCGACAGCGTACGTCGCAAGACCATAACCCAGGCCCAGTATACTCTTATTCATGCTCTGATACCAACTTGTAACACCCTGAAAATCTGGGGTCGTGTATAAACTCAACTCCCGAGTTCCAGACCGTCACTTATGTAACAAAAATGGTTATGATTCAATGTTGTCTGATTTAAAGCATTCACATGAGTAAAAGTAAACCAAAACTGCAATTCATACTTCAGATCTAGTGATAAAAGCAAGCGAAAGACTAAACAATGTATATATCACTGTATGGAAAAACAAAGTAATCTCATCTGTCTCCAAAGTATGACTACATCTCTGAGTCTCATTTACATATACATAACAAAAGAATAATGTTCAAAAGAAAGTCCCACTGAGGTCCCCTCAATCCAGGTCACCTACGGGAAGCCGTCATGATACTGCATATACGAGAACTCATCCTGGTCCTCGTCGATCTCTAGCTCCACCTCCTGGACCTCGTCCTCACCTGCAGCTACAACAGGGTCTGGTGGGTGTTGCAAACACCATCCCGTAACGTGGGAATGAGTGATCAACTCAGTGGAATCATAGAGCAAAGATTAGCATGTTCACAATTCAATCACGCGATAATAGTAAAGCAGTAAATCAGACAGTCCTAATACTGTTGTTAATGCAAGATGATATGACGTGATGTATGCCCTCACCGACGATCACCCTCATGCGGCAACATCTTACGACCGCGGCATGCCACACTCCCTAGAGTGCTCCATATCTTCCAGGCACATGCAATGCTATGGTGATATGATTTCCAAGTTGTTATTAGTCCATTCAAACAGCAGGATTAGGAAACTAAGGTACTTCCCTTGTATCAATCCCAACACAGATCCTGTCTAGGGTTGTCACTCCTAGAAATCTCATACGATGTGTATTTCGTAGGTCACTGCAAGGGCTGCCAGGGCTGTTGCTCGCACTCGTTGCACCGCTCCCCCATCACCTTATCAATACAGGCCTACCGTACTCTACTGCAACGGAAGGGTCGTCGCCTCCCGTGGACTCAGAATACGCTAGCGGTCACTACAAAGGGCTCGTCGCCTGATCAGTGTAGGCTGACAGCTAGAATATAGTGTCCCATACCACCATAATCTGCTCACGAGTCAAGGTGCTCACTGGTCACTACGGGGAAGTTTGTGGCCCCAGCGTAGGCCGACAGCTCGACCACGGTGTCCCATACCACCATGCCCGGCTCATGAGTCTTCGTGGATCAAGGTACCACGGTTAATAGGGTTTACAATGGTAAGTTCAGTACCCTAGGTTCAAGCAGTTATGACACATACAAGGTGAACATACATCGGCCAGTCGGGTTACTTGACGGGCTCGACTAGCGCGATCGCATCTCAAGTTAAACGACATGAAGTGCGTAAAACACTTCGCGTGGCCTAACCACTGCCGCCAACTCTCAACACGAATCACGTTCATCGACGCGTCGTTCGTGGCTATGACCAATCAGCCACGAATTCGCTCGGTTACCGACTGCATGGACTAAGTCAAGTCCCACACATCTATGAAATTTCATTAACACTATATACAAAGGTATTGGAATTGAAATACATCATGTGAGCATGTTAGCACATGTTATAACATTCAACTTAAGCAAATCTTCAAGGCATACTTTCCATGCATATTCAACTTAAGCAAATCTTCAAGGCATACTTTCTATGCATGTAATGCAATCATGCATAAGGTCAACATGTAGGAAATCATTTAGGTCAGCATATTAATCATGAAATCAATCTCAAACTACTACATAACATCATTCAATTCAATACATACTAATACAAGCATTTATACAAACACATACACTACACACTTAAGTCCACATATAGTATGTCAACCCAAAGTGCGCAACTTGGCGAATCTCTCCGCCAAACTGATTATGCAAGCATTCCTAACTCTCTAATGCGGCGACAAACCATGTCAATCACGTCAGCAAAATATGCACGTAGACCGTACTTCCTACAAATGACTAAAATGCCCTAAATCTCATATTCTTCGTTAATTTACGAAACAGGAAACGGAGAGCATGTTGTACATGTCAAACGGCGATGCCGTCGATAATCTACTATTAAACGACATTGAAAGCGTTGTAAACCGTCAATCAAAGCGTCTAAAATCCTCACCTAGTCTCTTACGGTCGCAGGATTTTGAACGGAGCGTGTACGCTTCGTCTACGGCAGTAGGAGAGCCTGATTTATGGAATACGTTAGCTAACATGTTGTGCATCTAAGCAAACCCTAAATCAGCAAGTTTTTGGGGTTATTTTATACCTGAAAAGGTGGAGAAATCACCAGCCAGGTGATTGGAAGGAAGTGCTGAAGCAGCAACTGTCAGGGCTCGGAAGCGGGCAAATTCTCTTCTTCTCTTTCTCTCAAACTCTCTCTCCTTTTTTCTCTAGGGTTGCAAATTTCGGATGGAAGGGAGAAATGAGGGTTTCAACCCCTTTTATAAGCTTAAAATTGCCGAAAATAGGCTCCGGGACGAAGTTTACTTGATGCCTATCCATTTCGGGGCTGTTTCGGTCCAAAAACTGCTTTCTGGTGGTCCCCTGGTCGATTGCGATCAGACTTAAGCTCATGTGTACCAGATGTACCTCGTATTAAGTTTTCAGTCTGGCAGGGTTCGCAGATCGCACGTGGCGGACCAGTTTCAGTTCAGTGGTCACCGCACATAGATCAGGGCTGAAAGTCTCATGATAATAAATAGAAATTTTTCCTGATCCGAGGGTGTAATCTGGATGAATTCTGATGGTTAGAACGCTTAATACTGACGCGTCAAGTCGTGTGCCAGATTTGAATTTGAAATTCCAAATTCGTCCCTATTCGCGGTCGCTTCAGTCCGGGTTCAACGAAATAGTCTGTGATTATCGGTTTGACTTGATTTTCGAGATGATTGTCAAGTCCAACTGGGCGGTTCTAACGGTCTAAGATAGGAGGTATCAGACCTTCGACGCGCGGTCTAAATCCAATACAAAAGTTCAACGTGGTCCAGAGGACAAACCCGCTTAGAGTTTGATCCGAGGTTATAGAGTATTGTAGAGTTGTTTGTTCTACTTGATTTGGGTCTTGCAGAACGTATTTAAAGTGATCAGGGACTATTTTCCAGCTACTCTAGCGTTGCGCTAGCTAACTTACGCTTAATTTCCATGGAAATTATTTCTACGCGATTTCGGGTTGAGTTGGTACTCGTGCCCAAGTACGGATTTTTCATGGGCGTTACACATACCACCATGCCCAGCTTATGAGTCTTAGTGGGATTGTATCGCACTAACGGTTATTAACGGACACATCCATTGGGAATGGGGTATCTTAGATTCTATTTAATCATGTCATATATTGTGAACATACATGATCATTTGGCTAGGGTGATAATTTGATTGACCAGGGATAACCACGACGCAATCGGCATTGGGTGCAAGCTTCCCGTGTAGTCCAGCTACTCTCGGTCATCCATGTCCAACCCGGATCGATTGAACAAGCCTAGGGTGGCTGCTTTAACTTGGGAACCCCTCGGTTTGGGCGATTTATCAACTGACCCAATACCTAAGTAATTCTAAACATTGCTAAGAGCTAGCAATTCATCAAGAAATTACATTAAGATTTTATATGAAACCAAAATTTAACAACACAACTACGTATGCATTTCATCGAACATGTGAGCATCAATAACATAACACCATCACTTAGGCATTTCATTAAACGTGTGATCATTAATAAAAACAACACACCTACTTAGGCATTTTATCAAACATGTAAGCATCAATGGAACAACACATCTACTTAGGAATTTTATCAAACATGTGGGCATCGACAAAATAGCACATTCAGTTGGGCATTCAATCAAGCATATGAGCATCCACAAAACAACACATTCAATCACCCACACCTTTTATCAAACACGTAAGCATCCATATGCAACGAATAACATATATTATAGAAAAAATCAAAACGTCAACATATTAGCATGTACAAATTCATCTACAAGAATTTAATCATTAACTAAGACCCTCAAGGGTCGATAAATGATAATCTAGAGAAAATGATCCCCACCTTAAGAAGGAATAGTCAATTTTGTGCTCCTAGGTTTAGGAATTTGGGAAAAATCACAAATTCCTATATAAACACCAACAACTATATGAAATTCATGCAATTCATTTAAAAAAAATTTAGGTTAGGAAGTAGGATTTGTTTCTTACCTCCCAAACTCAATTAGGGTGAATTCAGTGGAAGAAAATGATCAAGGTTAGGTCTTTGGTTGAAGGAGACCGATGAATGAAAGCACCAAAACCTCCAACTCCTACTCTCACTCTTCTTCTTCTTCTTCTTCTTTCTCTTTCTCTTTCTCTCTTTCTCCTTTAGAAAATGTAAATTCGTATGAAGATATGGGGTGCCTAAATGAAGTCCTTATATAGTGCCAGATTTAGTGTAAATGGCCCCAAGGGTTGAGTTTTTTCTATATTAGCCCTATGAGATGATTTTTCTAACCTCTAAGGCCCACTATGGGGTGTACATATTGATATACGCCATAGGATAGTTAGGCCTAATGATGATCTACATATGGATATGATCAGCCTGCCATTTGGATGTGCCGACCAACACATGATTAAAAGTCTGTTCTATGGTCACCAATAGTTGATCGGGGCCGTGGCTATACGGATATGTTTGGAGAAATATTTTTAATCGGTACCCCGACTTTAACCATGAATTGACGGTCCGAAAGTTACAACTTTGTGAAAGAACAAATGAACTTATTTCACTTAAGTTTTATGCTTCAACTTAGGGTATTTATACATTTCAAGCACACTTCCTCTAGCGGGAGTTATGCAGTTTTAGGTACTATCTTGATTCTCACCTGCAATGGACGTCAAGCCCAGCGAGACAGACATTATTCTATGGTTTTGAACTAGCGGCCCACTAATGAGCGGTCTAGAGCTTGTTTAGAAAATTGGAGCATTTTTAAAATAAATTAGGTATCAAGATTTTTTGTGTGCACTTATTAGGGTTTGGATTAACTAAGTTCATAGTGTGGCCTATTCATAACTAGTGAAAATGACGATTCAATTATAATCACTCTAAATCATTAGTTCTTGGGTTAAAAAGATACTAGCTCAGTTTGGTTTGTTAATTGAGATTCAACTCCTAGTTATCTTAACTTTGGTTGCCTTGATTAGTCAGTGATAAGTCATCTAGATTTGGGCCCAATATGTAAGTGTTATAGTTTCCTGTTCCATTGATTGTCAAATTTTGTAGTGCCAAAAAAAACTATTTGTGTCTTGTGTGTCTTGTGTAGTACATTGTTATATATGTTTAAGGCAATGCATACATGTACAAGGACAATGCTTCAAGTCAAGAACAAAGATCTACTTCAAGAAGTGCAAGATCAAGTACATTGTTCACTCCTTTAAGCTTCAAAGTTCAATGTTTTAAAGCAACATCAAAAGACAAGTGAATTGTTTATACTCAAGAGTCAAGGTGAAGTACAACTTAAGTATTACAAATTCAAGCTTCAAAAGATATCAAGCTTCGTAAACTTCAAAAGAGCACCTGTCAACTGAAGAAAAAGAAGACTCAATGTTCATTCTTCACTTAAAAGGTTTGGATGACCTTAGATTGACCTTAGGGTAGGTCATTTTGAATACATAATTCAATTGCTCCTTTTATAAGTATTTGGTTTGTTCTTCGACTAGTACTGGACTCTGTTCGACTAGTCCTAGCACTGACTCGACCAGTCTAAGAAATTTCAAGACCAATCGTAAGTTTTTTGAAAATTTTGAAAATTTTGAAAATTTTTTGTTAAGCTACGACTAGTCCCGGAGACTGCTCGATCGGTCGTATGAACAGTGCATGACTCATTTACGACCAGTCCTGTAGCTATGACTCGAACTCCAGCAACTAAATCTGGATCCTCACGACCACTCGTGGATAGGTCACAACCAGTCGTGGAGGTCACACGACCGGTTGTGCAAGGCCTATGACCAGTCATGGAACGACTTTATTCGATTGCGCTTAAAATTTTAAAAATTCGTTGGTCTTATGACCAGTCGTACTATCCACAAGACCAGTCGAAGGTGTGACTTCTGCACTTATAAATAGACGACAAATTTCAGAGTTTGATAATTCAATTGAAGTAAAACTCAAGATATCACTCTGAGAGATAAGTTTTTAAACTTCTTAAGCTATATTGTGCATATTTCATATTCTCTTTTATTAGCTTTTTATATTTGATTTTGTATTCTGCATTTCAATCTAATTTGAAAGAGGGATTATTCCTACTTCATGGAATCAAAATCAAATAAAGCTAGCCCAACTTGATTTAATTTAAAATCAATCTAGAACTTATAACCATTTCATAAGTGAGTTTGGACATTAAACTTCAACGTTGAACTTTTACTCTGACTTAGTTCTTCCGGATTACAACAAAAGGAGAATATCCAGGTATTTTACATTTGTGTAAATCTTTTGGTTTCTTTTGAGATTGAGCTAGAAAAATCTCATTCTTTTAGTTATCTGAGGAGATCAAGAAAACTTAGAGCGTGGGGGTTTTTGAATTGTTGAAAGACACAATTATAAGCATTTTAGGTGAACTTGGAATACCTATTTTATAGTGAAAGTTAATATCCAATGTGTGAGGATATTAGGAGTGGAGTAGCTATGTGGCTGTTGTTTAACAGTTGGTGTACACATAGGCGAACCACTATAATTGTTTGTCCTTTGTGGATGTGTGGTTTATTTTCTATATCTTTTATTATTCAAGATTATGGGATGTATTTATGGATGTGAATGTTGTAATCTTTACTTTTCAGCATTGTGGGGAATGTTGTAATAGTTTAGATTTCCTTTCTTTGCTATTTATTCATTTATTTATTCCTCTATATCAAGTTTGAGTTTTTGATATAAAGACCTTTCTAGAAATCAGGTTGTCCAACCATAAACCTTGGTTTTTGGTGTAAGGTTGTCCTTAGAACAACATTTGTATCAATCTCTTAATACTCATACATTTGAGGTTGTTTTACATTTTAGTAATGTGAATTAATAATAGTGATATCGTTCCTTTAATTATTTAATTTATGCTATTATCATTTTAATTTGGCATAGTCCTATTCACCCTTCCCACCTCTCTAGGACATATAGCTCAGCCTTTTCAAGTGGTATCAAAGCCTAATAGCTCATTTTTTATTATTCTTTTTAGATTTATTTCCTAAGCTAATCGATCTGAGCTATTTATAAGACGTCAAATTTTGATAGCCTTTCAGTCACTAGGCCTCCACCATTTGATGGCACCAATGATGCCTATTGGAAAGCTAGAATGGGGATTTTCTTAAAATCCATGGATGAGAGTGTGTGTTAGCCACAGTGACTGAATGGACCCCTCCTACCACTGAAGTGACTGGTATCGATAAATCAAAATCTATGAGAATAACACCTTATTTCTCTTGGACCACACTTCAGAAAAGTGAGAGTAGTGCCAATGCAAAAGCACTAAATGCAATCACTTGCGAACTATTATCGGATGAATTCAAATGAATTATATTATTTGATTCTGCCAAGCAAGCTTGGGATATCTTAGAAATGACACACGAGGGAACATCAATTGTCAAGAAATCTAAAATTCAAATCCTCATAACCAAATTTGAGGAAATACATATAGAAGAAAATGAAATGTTCATGGACTTCTATACAAGATTAAATGACATTGTGAACTCTATGTGGGGTTTTGGTGATAAAATTCCAAAAAGTAAAATCTATGCAAAGATACTACGCTCACTTCCTGAACGGTTCAATTCTAAGGTAACTGCGATTTAGAAACTTCGTGATATGGATAATATGAGGGTAGAAGAATTAGTTGGCTCTTTGCAGACTTATGAGTTAACTTTTAAAGCTCCTAAAGGTAAATCTATCACCCTTAAATCTTTTAAAAGTATTTCTCAAGAAAATAGTAGTAATTCTGATTTAGAAAATTCTGAAATGATATGGCCCTTTTAGCAAGAAAGTTTTATAAAATTTTCAAAAGTAAAACAGCGAGTTGATTTTCAAAAGTTTAATGATAAGAAAAGATCTAAATCTAAAACTCGTAAAACTTTAAAAGACAGTCAGTGATACAACTGCCATGAATATGGGCATTTAGCAAACAAGTGTCCTAAAAAGGACAAACCTAAAAAGAAAGGAATGTTGGCTACTTGGGATGAATCTTCTGGCTCTGAAGCCTCTTCTGAATCAAAAGATTCTATACCCGAGTTGAGCAATGAAGTTAAAGCCCTTATGACTCTAGCCAATTTCACTTTTTCAGATAATGATGATTTAACTAATAAAGAAAATCTGAATAGTGATTCTGAAAATGAAGATGATCTTCAGGATGCTTATAATGCCCTTTACAAGGAAAGTTATAAAATTGCTATTAAACTAAAACTTTAAAAAGAAAAGTTTTTAAAAATTAAAGAAAATTTTGACTCTCTTGTTTTAGAAAAATCTCACATTTCAGATTGTTTTGAAAAATCTAAAGGTGATTTAGATTTCAAAACCTCTCTTATTGAAAATCTTAAATCTGAAAATGAAAAACTTAAACTTCAAGTCTCTTCACTTTTGAGTTTAAAGGATACATGGAGGTATGCCCAAGGTGATCCAAAGTTAGAAAAGTTTTTGTCTAGATCAAGAAAATGTGGTGACCGATTCGGTTTGGGCTATGATAGAAATAGTCCTTCTAAACTGAAGAATACTCTCCTAAGTTTGTAAAAGGAGGGTCTTCAAAGTCAAAATGGAATAGTTCAAATCAAAATTTTTATAAAAATGCTAAAGCTTTTCAATCTTTAAAACCTAAATGTAACCATATTAACTATAAAAATTAAATACGAAATCCTTTAGCTGAGAAAATAGTTGATTTACTTAAGGAGCTCTTAAAATCTAACTCAGTAGGTCATTCTTACAACAACTACAAATACAAGAAGACTAACTATACTCCTAAACCCAAAACAGTTATGAAATGGGTTCCTAAGGTTACTAGCTTGGTTGCCCACACTACTTTCAAAGCTTCAAGCCATTCAAAGTTGTACCTAGACAATGGATGCTTTAGGCATATGACAGGCAAGAAGGGTCTATTAACAACCCTTAAAGATATGACTGATGGTTCGGTCACATTTGGTGATGGTAGCAACTGCAGGATCATTGGCCAAGGTACGATTCAACTTTCTAACCTCCCTTTATTTGAGAATGTCTTATATGTAGAAGGTTTAAAATATAACTTTTAAGAATTTCTCAAATATGCGATAAAAATCATCGTGTAAAATTTTCTAACCTAGGGTGTGAAATTTTAAATAAAAACAGTTCTATAATATTAACTGGTCGCAGAACTTCTGAAAACTGCTACATCGTAAATGATTCTAGCTCATCTAATCAATTGTATTACATGGTCCATACCGATGAGATCGAGTTATGACATAAACGCCTTGGACATGTACACTACCACAATTTATATAGATTGAGAAAAGAGAACTAATAAGAGGTCTACTTGAATTACAGAATGTAGACAAAATATGTGGCGAATGCCAGATTGGCAAGCAAACTAGGAGTACTCATAAAAAGGTAGACTCCAATACCACATCAAACCACTCAAACGCATCCACATGGATCTTATAGGACCAACCAGGACAGAGAGTTGAGGTGGTAAAAAATACATACTAGTAATCATGAATGATTTTACCAGATTCACTTAGGTAGCCTTCTTAAGGGATAAAGTAGAAACCCTTAAGGAAGTAAAAAGAGTTCTCAAATGGATCCAAACGGAAAAGGTTCTCAAGTCTGTAAGATCTATAATGATCATGGATCAAAATTTAAGAATAACAGTTTTAAGAAATTTTGTTGTGATCAGGGAATATCACATGAATTCTCTGCTCCCAAAGCACCACAACAAAATAGAATTGTTGAAAGAAAAAATAGAGTGCTTCAAGAAATGGCAAATGTAATGTTGAATAGTATAAAGCTCTTTGGAAATCTTTGGGTTGAAGCCATAAATACTATCTTCCATATTATTAACTGGGTTTATACAAGTATGTTAAACAAAAAAACATCTTATGAAATGTGGTTTGATAAGAAGTCTACTGTCAAATACTTTCAAGTTTTTGGTAGTAAGTGTGATATTTTACATGACCGTGAAAATCTGGGCAAGTTTAACACTAAAAGTGATGAAGGGATCTTTTTAGGATATGTTTTGAACAATCAAGCATATCGAGTACTGAATAAGAGGACCGATGTAATTCAAGAGTCCATCAATGTGGTCATCGACGATCATTTAAATACACGAGCCTCAAGTTCAGATAATGATGAAGTTCTTCTAATTGACAAACCAGACACTTCATCAAGTCAAAACAACTTTGAACTGAGGACTATCAAAGATCATCCAACCACTCAGATTCTTGGAAACCCTCTCACTGGTGTGCGCACTCGTAGACAGCTAGAAGATATATGTAATTACATGTGCTTTACATCTCAGATAGAACCACCTAACATAAAAGAATCTCTTACTAAAGAAAACTAGATTGTTGTGATGCAAAAAGAGATTAATCAATTTATAAGAAATGATGTTTGGTATCTTGTTCCTAGACCTAAAGATAAACACATTATCAAAATTAAGTGGATTTTCAAAGATAATTTTGATGAGCTTGGTAATATTATTCGAAATAAGGCTAGACTAGTTGTACAAGAGTATACTCAAATTGAAGGCATCGATTATGATGAAACCTTTGCCCCAGTAGCTCGTCTTAAATTTATCAGACTATTTATATCCATTGCTTGCTTTAGAAAGTTCAAAATTTATCAAATGGATATAAAGAGTGCTTTTTTTAAATGGTGATCTACTTGAAGAAGTGTATGTTGAACAACCAACAGGTTTTGAAGACCCTAAAAATATTGATCATGTCTATCACCTTAAAAAGGCTCTCTATGGTTTGAAACAAGCTCCCAGGGCATGATATGAAAAATTGACTAAGTTTCTACTAAGTCATAATTTTCTAATGGGAAGTATTGATAAGACTCTTTTTGTTAAGAAACATAACGATCATATCTTAATAATGCAAATCTATGTTGATGATATTATTTATGGATCTACCTGTACTAACATGACTGTTAAATTTGTAGATCTTATGAAATCTAAATTCGAAATGAGCATGGTTGGGGAATTAAATTATTTCCTAGGGTTGCAAGTAAAACAACAACCTGATGGTATCTTTATTTCTCAAACCAAATATGCTCTGAACTTAATTAAAAAGTTTGAGTTTGAGAATGGGAAGACTTTTGATACTCTTATAAGGCGGACATTTAACCAACATTATTCTTATAATGTGGACGTCAAACCATCATTGTTCCCAAGGCATAGCCCACCACAAACATCATTACATAAACTGTGGTAGAATCACACCTTACAATGGACTTGTGTACATCCCATTAAGCCTCGACCCATGGGCCTTAGATACATTAAACGGGCTACATAACATGGGCCTTATATATATCAAGGTGGGCCTCAATGGACGGGCCACAAATCCATCAAGATGGAACTAATCACATGGGTCATATGTATATCAAATGGGCCACACCTAAATGCAAGTGGTGGTAATGATTTGCACCATTAAATTCTCAAGGCCCACCATAACATTTATTTTGTATCCAATCTGATCATAAGCTCACACAGCCCTGAATTAAGAGGAAAATAAATTCCCTAATGATTCAAAACTTCTGTGACAACAAACGGTTTCAATAGTAAGCACTCAATCCCCACTGCTTTTTGCTATGTGGTCCACTTGATAGGCAGATCTGCCTCTTTTGGGCCTCAAGCCATAAGATGGGCTTTTAAAATGGTTGGACAGTTTGGATGCAACACATGCATCATAGTGGGTCCCACCGTCCAGTGATGTGGACGATGTGGTATACATATATCATACATGGGTCCCACAGACCTTGCTGATGTCAACCGTAGTGGGACCCATCGTCCCTACAGAATGGGTGGACGACACATATAAAACACATACACCGTGTGGGTTCCACCGCCCGTGGACAGTGTGAGTAAAACACATACATCCTTAGGTCCCACGTGGGGCCCACCTTAACGATTTATTTTTCATCCAAACCGTTAATAAGGTTACACAGATCCTGACAAAGCAAAAAAATAAAATAAAAATTCATAAGGATCCAACACTTCTATGACACCCAAAAGGGTTTCAATGGCAGACGTTCAATCCCACTGATTCCTGTGACGTGGGCCACCTGAGCTTCCAATATGGTTGATTTTTGGAGGGGGCCCACCAAATGCACGATGCTGATGCTCCAACACACCTCACAATGGGGCCTACGGCTGGGACATGGGTCCCTGCCTGTCCATCCACCAAAATGTAGCAGCGCACTGCCTGCTTATATATATTTTTTTGAAACGTGTTTTTCCTCGGTTTCTCATACGTGGGGCCCACATCGGAAGAACACACCCCGTCCACTGGTTCCCATGACTGAAGATAAGCCAAACAAGCCCAATATTCAGTATGTTTCGGTTTATAGAAACATTGGAGTGGCTTTCAATGGTAACAATATTGTTTTCTATACTATGGCTCGCTAGAAAGTCGGATTGGCCCCATTTTTCGGCTCGACGCCTAAAATGGTTTGGGGAAAGGGATGGATGGCGTGGATTGAGTTTATACATCAAGTTGAGGCCTACACATGTGGCCCACCCAAATAGCTTTGAACCAAAGCTAATATTTGTGTTTTCAATTAACGTCCAGTGTCTAGGGACGCTGGACGGTTTAGGCATTCCAAGTACAGAAGGTGGGCCACCAAATGATGGATGGTGTGGATACAACACATATATAAAGTGGGGTCCATCTAAGTGGGGCTCACAATTACATCATCACAAAAGGGAAAGAGAGAGAGAGAGAGAGAGAGAGAGAGAGAGAGAGAGAGAGAGAGAGAGACGTGTGATGGAGGGACCTCGACACTATGGTCCCTCCCTTTCAAGCATTCAATCATACATCAAGTGGGTCCCATTACACGTGGGTCCATCAAATCAAAAATCAATGGTGGAAATCCTTTCTCCGCTAAAATGTAAGGTCTAAATAACCCCATTCATGCAAGGAGAATAAACATCATGATGGGGTCCATGGAGAATGGCCCCATCATGGAATGATCATGAGGATCAAGGTGGGCCATCGGCCACACCTAAGGTCCAAAGTGAGATCCATACCATCAATCGATAGGCCTCACTTGGCCCATCATCAAAAAATGAAAATTTAGGCTATAAAGCACCCATAGTTCGATCTTCTTGGTCCGATGGAATGCCGATCTCCTTGTGCTTCACTTTGATGGAGGGTGATGAGAAGTGGGCTACACAACTCGCTCTTCTCTCTTGGGAAAGGTTTGGACATGCACTCCTTTGGGTGCTTGGAAAATATGAAGAGAAAGAGAAACACAGAGAGAGAGAGAGGGATGTAAAGAGAGAGAGAGTGATAGGTGATGGATGTGAGGTGAGTGATGGATGTGAGGTGAGAGACTTTTTGACTTTTGGGGTAAGTTGCTTGACTTGTGGAGAAAGAAAGCATGGGTTGCTCTTGTACTTGACATGATGTGATTGATTGATTGATTGATTAATGAGTCATGTTATAGAGATTCTCTTGGGATTAGAAAAGCGCAGTGTTTTCCTCAAACTGAATGCTAGTCCACATCTCCCTGCCAGGGTATCGGATCAGTATGCAAGACGTAACATTGGAACCGCGGTGATGGTGCGGTCGAAATGGTACAAGTTTCAGATTAAGATGACTCAAATATATAGGATACAACTTAGGATCACGCGTAAATGTCGATTATACGTCACAGGTTTTCAGACTCAATGGGAAGGATCGCGGGAGTTGATAAAACAGTACGAACTAGGATACGGGTCTTACAAAAATCCAATCCAACATTCACGAACCAAGCACTTCGACATTAGATATCATTACATTTGTGAATTAGTGGAAGAAAAGATAATTTCTCTGGAATACATTCCAACTGAGACTCAACTTGTTGACATATTCATAAAACCGTTTGACAAAAGTAGGTTTTCTAAATTAAAATTTAAACTTGGTATGTGCAATTTGAATTGATTATTTATGCATTTCTGTATCATAATGTGTGTGTGTGTGTGTGTGTGTGTGTGTGTGTGTGTGTGTGTGTGTGTGTGTGTATATATATATATATATATATATGCTAGTTTGAATGTTTAAATTTCAGAATTTAATGAAAAATGCACATTTTTGGTTGTACTCGACCAGTCATGGAATCGCGGGTTTGACTATATTTGGGGGAAAATCCCTCTTTTCTTCATTTGAGCTTCTTCTCCAATGGGTCTTAGCATGACCGGTCGAACCCATCTCCATTGATCTTCAAGGTTAGTGGTTTATTTCTATTTTTCTTATAGATACAACTCTCTATCACTTTTTTTCATCTTTGGAATGATTTATTTCTTGTTTCGTTGAGGTTTTTGGGGTTTTCTTCTCTAAAATCTGATTTCGAGAAAACCCACTCTACATATTTTATAATCTCTTAATTTCTTATATTCCTAGTTGCAAATGGATGCTAGAGGTAGAAAGAAAAGTTCTCGTGATGCTTCAACATCTAGATCGACACCTATCACAAGGTGCTACCTTCGGTCAACCGAAGATGATCCCTCCTATGTGCGGGATTTATGGTTGCACAATGTTATAGTTGAGCGACTTGTTCACATTGAAAATCTTGCTCCATTTGAAATCCTTCCTCTTCTCCAATCTGTAGGATGGGCTAACATTCTACATTGGGGTGGGCTGGCATACCGGTTTATTATGCAAGCTATGTATTCATGTATTTTTTATTTTTCAACTAAAAATTTAACTTTTATTATAGCAACTAGAGACGATCCATTTGAAGTAGACCGGCATTTGATTTATGGGCTAATGGACATACCTGTCAATGATGAAGGTATTCAAATTAGCACTCTAGTAGCTAAACCATCTAAATCAGAAAAACGTATGCATACTAGAGCATTGTGCAATATATATGCATAATGGAGTCAAAATGGGAATGCGCTTGCTTCAAAGTACTTGTTACCCTGATACAGGGTCCTTCACAGGATTTTTATTTCAAATCTTTATCCACGTATTGGTAACAAAACCAAACTCACCTCTTTTATGGTTCGGATGTTGCATCCATCATCTCTGCTACAAATGTTTGTCTTCCTTCTTTAATCTGTCATTCCATCATACAATTCTGTCTCCATCCTGGACACAGTGATATCCCTTTTGCAAATCTTATGACTATGTTGGCCACCCATATGTTATGGCTATGTCTGTTGGAGAGGTTCCTATTCAACACCTTATTTTCAACAAGTCAAGTATAAACAAGATGAATTTGAGGTTGGCCGCAAGCCAGGTCAATGTGGGTGGTGGTGGAGCTGAAGCAGTAAATGAAGAAGAAGGCGATTTACCTGTATATGATAATAACATGGATGATATCTTTGATGAGCTTGAATCAGATTCTAAGGTTGAACCTGATTATTGAACTTCTGATTTTGCTAAGAGGTTGCAATCTCTTGAGGAACGGGTGGCTCAGATTCGTCTAACCCATGATTCACAATTTGTTTATATGCGTAAATATATGAGGTGCATTAATAAGGGTTTCCATCAAATTGATCCATCTATTCCTGCTCCCTCTTCAGGATCTGATTAGCATTTTTTAATCTTGGTTTATAATAACTTTAATGCTACTTGGTTTATTTCGTCTTATGAGGTTATACTTAACTTAACTTGGTAGTACTTAGTTGAACTTAGTTAATTATGTTTGACTATGACTTTCTTACAGATTTCATATGATGACTTTCATGATCATTTATTCCTCAATATTCTTCTTATTCTTCCTTCTTTATATAACTCTAATTTTATATCTTGATTCCTTCCTTTGTCATATTGTGACAAAAAGGGGGAGAATTTTGGCATGCTTCATATATGGTGATCATGGTATATTGGTATGGCATGTGGATTATGGATGGTTGATTGTGAATGATTCTATTTTGTTAAAGAGAGTTAAGTAAGGGGGAGTATTGTGAAATTGAAAATTAATTGTTGGTGGAAGTAATGCAAGTTGATGCTTGCTTTCTTTTTATAAAAGGTGCATGATTCTTTATGCATATAATGCTTATGTTTGTATGGAGTGTGTTTTGTCACAAATTTGATAAAGGGGGAGATTGTAAGTGCTATGGTTTCGAGCTCCTATAATTGTCAAATTTGGTAGTGCCAAAACCTCTCTTGGAATTTGTGTCTTGTGTAACTCTTCTACATAATGAAGACGTTGCATCACTCAAAGAACAAAGGTCTTTACTTCAAGAAATGCAAGATCACATTGTCTTCAAGTGATTGTTCAATGTTTAAGATTCAAGCTCCAAGTTAAGAAAAAGTCTTTTTACTTTCTACCTCAAGCTTAAGATTCAAGATATTTCAAGTTCAAGTTTCTTAAAGCTACAAATTCAAGTTTGAATATTCTTTGAAAGGTCACAAGTTCAAGCTTCATTCTATGACAAGATCTCAAGCTTCGTGAACTTCAAAGAACAACTATCAACTGAAGAAAAAGAAGTTTCAATGTTCATACATTATGGTTAAGGTATGAATGACCCTAGATTGACCAGAGGGTAGGTCATTTTAAATACATAATTCAATTAGATTATTTTATAAGTGAATAGACTATTTTTGAACTAGTCCTGGACTCTTTTCGACTAGTCCTAGCACTAGCTCGACCAGTCCAAGAAATACCTCAACCAGTCCTAAGTTTGTTTCAAATTTTCAAAATTCTCTGTTAAGCCACGACCAGTCCTGGAGACTGCTCGATCGGTCATGTGAATAGTGCTCGACTTGTTCACAACTAGTCCTGCAGCTACGACTCAAAGTCCAACAACTATTTCAGGTTCCACATGACCAGTCATGGAGGTCCCTCGACCGGTCGTGCAGGGCCTACAACCAACCATAGAACAACTTTATCTCATTGCGCTCAAAATTTCAAAAATTTGTTGGTCCTATGACCAATCATGGTGTCCTTAGGACCAGTCATGAACGCAATTTCTTCACTTATAAATAGAGCACGAATTTCAGAGTTTGGTATTCAATTTAAGCTAAATCAATACTCCACTCTGAAAGATAAGTTAATGTTCTTTTTAAGCTATATTGTGCTCATTTAATATTCTCTTAATTTAGCTTTGTTATATTTGATTTTGTATTCTATATTACATTTATATTTGAAGAAGGGATTGAGAATTACCCTTGTCTTGGAATCAAAATCAAATAGAGCTAGCCCAACTTGATTTAATATAAAATCAAGTTAGAACCTAGAACCATTTCATAAGTGAGTTTGGACATTAAACTTCTATGTTGAAATTCTACTCCGATTTGGTTCTTCTGGGCGGTATTAAAAAGAGAATATCTACGTATTTTACATTATTATAAATTTATATAATTTAGTTTTTGAGATTGTGCCAGAAAAATCTCTGTTTTGGTTTGTCTGAGGTGATCTAGAAAACTCAAAGTGTGGGGTTTTTTGAATTGTGTAAGCTCACTTGAAAGACACAATTGTGAGAGTTTTAGGGGAACATGGAAAAACCTATTTTCCTAGTGAACGCTAATATCCACCGTATGAGGATATTAGGAGTGGAGTAGTTGTTTGGCTATTTTTCTAAATAGTTGGTGTACACACAAGTGAACTACTATAATTTCTAGTCTTGTGGTTTGATTATTTATTTCTTTTTATGAATGGTTGTAATTTCCTTTTTTGCATTATGGAGTATGTTTAATTTCTTTTATGTAAATGTGGAGAATGTTGTAATAACGTAGATTTCCTTCCTTGCTATTTATTTCTTTTATTCCTTTGTATCAGTTTGAGTTTTTGACACACAAATCATTTTAGTAAGGTTGTCCTGCCATAAACCCCTGGTTTTTATAGTGTAAGGTTGTCCTTAGAACAACATTTGTATCAACCTCTCAATACTCGTTCATTTGAGGTTGTCTTTAAATTCGGCATTGTGGGATTGTCTATTGCTATCTTTATTTAATTTATTTAAATTCTGCTGTTACTTTTTAATTTGGCATAGTCCTATTCACCCCACCCCCCCTCTAGGACATATAGCTCGGCCTTTT
Source organism: Magnolia kwangsiensis (assembly GCA_037074715.1). Lineage (NCBI taxonomy): Eukaryota > Viridiplantae > Streptophyta > Magnoliopsida > Magnoliales > Magnoliaceae > Magnolia > Magnolia kwangsiensis. The sequence goes on along the minus strand of CM073582.1, from coordinate 56,441,921 downwards.
CAAGTGGTATCAGAGCCTAATGGTTTATTTTTAATTATTCTATTTGGATTTATTTCCTTAGCTAATCGATTTGAGCTATTTAAGATGTTAAATTTTGATAGCCTTTCAGTCACTTAGCGTCCACCATTTAATGGCTCCAATTATGCCTATTGGAAAGCCAGAATGAGGATTTTCTTAAAATCCATGGATGAGAGTGTGTAACTAGCCACAGTAACTAAATGGACCCCTTCTATCATTGAAGTAACTGGTTTCGATGGATCCAAATCAATGAGAGTTACACCTTATTTTTCTTGGGCTACTCTTCAGAAAAATGAGAGTAGTGCCAATGCAAAGGCTTTAAATGCCATAACTTGCGCACTATCATCGGATGAATTCAAAAGCATCATATCCTGTGATACTACAAAGCAAGCCTGAGATATTTTAGAAATGACACATGAGGGAACAACAATCGTTAAGAAATCTAAAGTCCAAATCCTCACAACCAAATTTGAGGAAATACGTATGGAGGAAAGTGAAACATTCATGGACTTTTATACTAGATTAAATGACATTGTTAACTTTATGTGGGGTCTCGGAGATAAAATTCCAGAAAGTAAAGTTTGTGTAAAGATACTACGCTCACTACCTGAACGGTTTAATTCAAAGGTGACTGCGGTCCAGGAACTTTGTGATACAAAGAATATGAGGGTGGAAGAGTTAGTTGGTTCTTTACAAACCTATGAGTTAAACTTTAAAACTGCTAAAGTTAAATCCATTGCTCTTAAATCTTCTAAATGTATTTCTCAAGAAAATAGTAATTCGGATTTAGAAAATTCTAAAGTTGATATGGCCCTTTTAACTAAAAAATTTTACAAGACTTTCAAAAGAAAAAAGAGGGTTGATTTTCAAAAATCCAATGATAAGAAAAGATCCAAATCTAAAACTTGAAAATCTTTAAAAGATAGTCAATGTTACAACTGCCATGAATATGGGCATTTAGCAAATAAGTGTCCTAAAAAGGACAAACCTAAAAAGAAAGGTATGTTGGCTACTTGGGATGAATCTTCTGGCTCTAAAGCCTCTTTTAAATCAGAAGATTCTAAAACCGAGTTGGGTAATGAAGTCAAAGCCCTTATGACTCTAGCCAAGTTCACTTTTTCAGATCATGATGATTCAACTAGTGAAGAAAATCTGAATAATGATCATGAAAATGAAGAAGATCTTCAAGATGCTTACAATGCCCTATATAAGGAAAGTTGTAAGATTGCGGTAAAACTAAAACTTCAGAAAGAAAAGTTTTTGAAACTTAAAGAAAACTTTGATACTCTTGTTTTAAAAAAATTCTACATTTCAGATTCCTTTGAAAAAACTAAATGCGATTTAGATTTCAAAACCTCCCTTATTGAAAATCTAAAATCTGAAAATGAAAAAATAAAACTTGAAGTCTCTTCACTTTTGAGTTTAAAGGATACATGGAGGTATGTCCAAGGTGATCCTAAGTTAGAAAAACTATTATCCCGATTTAAAAAATGTGGCGACCGATCCGATTTGGGCTATGACAAAAATATTCCTCTCAAACATAAGAATACTCCTAATTTTGTGAAAGGAGAGTTTTCAAACTCAAAAGGAAAAAGTTCAAATTAAAATTATTTTAAAAATGATAAAAAATTTCAATCCTTATAACCAAAAAGCAACCATATCAATATAAAAATTAGAACCATAATCCTTTAGCTGAGAAAATTGTTGATTTACTTAAGGAGCTCTTAAAATCTAACTTGATAGGTTCGTCTTATAACAACTATAATCATAAGAAGACCAACTATACTCCTAAACCTAAAATAGCTATGAGATGGGTTCCTAAGGTTAATTGCTTGGCTGCCCACATAGCTTTCAAAGCATCAAGCCATTCAAAGTGGTACCTAGACAGTGGATGCTCCAGGCACATGACTGGTGATAGAGGTCTGTTCACCACTCTTAAAGACATGATTGATGGATCAGTCACATTTGGTGATGGTAGCAACTGCAGGATTATTGGCCAAGGTACGGTTCAACTTTCTAATATCTCTTTATTTGAGAATGTTTTTTTATGTAGAAGGTTTAAAACACAACTTATTAAACATTTCTCAAATATGCGATAAAAAATTATAACGTAAAATTTTCTTACCTAGGGTGTGAAATTTTAAATAAAAATGGTTTTATAATATTAACTGGCCGCAGAACTTCTGAAAACTGCTATATTATAAGTGATTCTAACTCATCTAATTTATCGTGTAACATGGTTCATACTGATGATACCGAATTATGGCATAAACGCCTTGGACATGTGCACTACCGTAACTTATATAGATTGAGCAAAAGAGAGATAGTAAGAGGCTTACCCAAATTACAAAAAATAGATCAAATATGTGGTGAATGCCAGATTGGTAAACAAACTAGGAGTTCTCACAAAAAAGTGGACTCCAATGCCACATCTAAACCGTTCGAACTCCTCCATATGGATCTTATTGGACCAACTAAAACGGAGAGTCGAGGTGGCAAAAAGTATATTCTGGTAATCATTGTTGACTTTACCGGATATACTTGGGTAGTCTTCTTAAGAGACAAATTAGAAACTCTTGATGAAGTTAAAAGGGTACTTAGATGTATTCAAACTAAAAAAGAGACTCAAGTTTATAAGATCTGTAGTGATCATGGATCAGAATTTGAGAATAGCGATTTTGAGAAGTTTTGCAATGATCAGGGAATATCACATGAATTCTAAATGGTATAGTAGAAAGAAAAAATAGAATGCTTCAAGAAATGACAAATGTAATGTTAAATAGTATGAAGCTTTCTAAAAATCTTTAGGCCGAAGCCGTAAATACTGCATGTTATATAATTAACCGTGTTTATACAATAAAATCAAACGGTAAAATGACTTATGAAATGTGGTTTGATAAGAAGCCTACTATCAAATACTTTCGAGTTTTTAGCAGCAAGTGTTACATTTTATGTGACCGAGAAAATCTGGGTAAGTTTGACACCAAAAGTGATGAAGGAATATTTTTAGGGTATGCTCTGAATAGTTGAGCATATCGGGTTCTAAATAAGAGAATCAGTGTAATTCAAGAATCCATTAATGTGGTTATTGAAGATCACTTGAATACACCTGTCTCAAGTTCAGATAATGATGAAGTACTTCTAATCGATAAACCAGATTCTTTATCAAGTTAAAATAACTCTGAACTGAGAACTGCTAAAGACCATCCAACTAATCAAATTCTTGAAAACCCTTTCACTGGTGTACGTACTCATAGACAACTAGAAGACATGTGTAATTACGTGTGCTTTACATCCTAGATAGAACCGGCTAACGTAAAATAAGCTCTTACTAACGAAAATTGGATAGTTGCGATGCAAGAAAAGCGTAATCAATTTGTTAGAAATAATGTTTGGTACTTAGTTCTTAGGCTAAAAGATAAACATATTATCAGAACTAAGTGGATTTTTAAAATAAGTTTGATGAACTTGGTAATATAATTCGAAACAAGGCAAGACTGGTTGTACAAGGGTACAATCAAATTGAAGGCATCGATTATGATGAAACCTTTGCCCCAGTAGCTTGTCTTGAATCAATCAAACTATTTATATCCATTGCTTGTTTTAGAAAGTTTAAAATTTATCAAATGGATATAAAGAATGCTTTTTTATAATTGAAGGCATCGATCTGCATGAAGAAGTATATGTTGAACAACCAACAGGTTTTAAAGACCCTAAGAATACTGATCATGTCTATCGCCTAATAAAGGCTCTCTATGGTTTAAATCAAGCTCCTAGGGCATGGTATGAAAAATTGATAAAGTTTTTACTAAGTTATAACTTTATACTGGGAAGTGTTGATAAGACTCTATTTGTAAAGAAACATAATGATCACATTTTAATAGTACAAATTTATGTTGATGATATTATTTATTGATCTACCTGTTCTAACATGACTATTAAGATTGCAGATTTGATGAAATCTAAGTTTGAAATGAGCATGGTTGGGGAATTGAATTATTTCCTAGGATTGCAAGTTAAACAACATCATGAGGGTTTCTTTATCTCTCAAACCAAATATGCTCCGAACTTAGTTAAAAAGTTCAAATTCGAGAATGGAAAAACTTTTGATACTCCTATGAGTATGACTTTAAAACTCTCAAAGGACTCTTCATGTAAGAAAGTGGATCCTAAATTATATCGCAATATGAAAGGTAGTTTATTATATTTAACTGCAAGCCAACCTGATATTGCATTTAGAGTAGAAATTTGTACTAGATATCAATCTGACCCTAAAGAGTCACATTTAACTGTTGTTAAGCAGATTATGCATTATGTCACAAGTACAGCTAATCTGGGTGTTTGGTATCCACATGATACTAGTGTTTAATTAGCTGGGTACACTGATGCCGATTGGTCTGGTAATGTTGATGATAGAAAATCAACTAGTGGTGGTTGTTTCTATGTTGGGAACTATTTAATTTCTTAGCAGAGTAAGAAACAAAGTTCCGTATAGATCTCTACTGCCGAGGCTGAATATATTGCTGCAGTAGTTCAAGCCAAACTAAACAAGCCCAATATCTGATATTTTTCTGTGTATAGAAACGACAGCGTGGTTTCCAATGGTAAAAACCACTTTTTTATATGCTATGGCCTGCCAGAAGACCAGATGGACTTCATTTTCCGACAAAATGCCTAAAATAGACCGAGGAATGGAATGGACGGTGTGGATTGAATACATACATCAAGGTGGGGCCTACACAAGTGGCCCACCCAATAAGCTTGAAATCAAGCTTATATTTATTTTCACGTCCAGCGTCCAGGGGACGCTGGACGTTCTAGTGCACAGGAACGTTTAAGGTGGCCCCTGCTCAAGTGGGCCACCACATGGCTAGGTGGTGTGGAACAACACATATAAAGTGGGCCTCATCTACAAATGACTTGGATCCAATACATGCTTCATGGTGGGGTCCATCGAAGTGGGTCACATGGCCATATCATCACACACAAAAATAAATAAATAAAAAGAGAGGGAGAGAGAAAGAGAGAAAGACGGACACGTGTGATGGAGGGACCCTGGCACTATGGGCCCTCTGTTTCAAGCATCCAATCATACATTAAGTGGGTCTCATTGCATGTGGGCCCACCAAATTAAAGAGCAACAGTGGAGATCCCTTCTCCACCAAGATGTAAGGTCTAGATGACCCTTTTTTTAGACTAGAAAGTAAACATCATGATGAGGTCCATGGAGAATGGCCCCATCATGAAATGATAATAAAATCAAGGTAGGCCATTGGCCACATCTAAGGTCCCAAGTGAGATCCATACCATCAATCGGTAGGTTTCACTTAGCCCATCATCAAAATATGTAAAGATCTATCCTAATAAGCACCCACCTTCGATCTTCTTGGTTCATTGGAAAGCCAATCTCCTTGTGTCTCACTTTGATGGTGGAAGATGAGGTTTGAATGGTTAGGATGATGGATTTGGGATAGGAAAGTGGGCCATACACAAACTCACTTTTCTCTCTCACAAGAAATTCTTGGACGTGTGGTTTTTGGTTGCTTGGAATGACTTGGAAAATGTAAAGAGAAAGAGAGAGAGAAGTGGTTGTAAGAGACGTGATGGATGTGAGTGATGGGTGTGAGGTGATATTGTACTTGACATGTATGGGTTTGTAAGAGAGAGGGTGAGAAAGAGTTGACTTGGTGGTTGCTTGACTTGTGGAGAAAGAAAGCATGGGTTCTTTGTACTTAACATGAGATGATTGATTGATTGATTGATTGATGGGACATGTTGTAGAGATTCTCTTGGGATTGCAAAAGCACGTTATTTTCTCGAAATAAATGTCAGCTCACATCTCTTACTCAGGGTATCGGATCGGTATGCGAGTCGCGGCATTGGAACCGTGGCGACTGTGCAGTCTCAATGTTATAATTCTCAAATTAAGCCAACTCAAATCTACAGGATACGACTTAGGGTCATGCACAAATGTCGATTACAGGTCACGGATTGTCGAAATTTGATGGAAAGGATCGCGGGAGTCGACGAAATAGTACGGACTAAGATACGAGTCTTATAGCTCTCTCCACCTAATAAAAATTTCATCCTTGAAATTTACACTATCATCACAGATAAGACATAACTCATGAGGGAATAGAAAATATAACATCATATATAATCAAAACACCATACATCATATCAAATGTCAAAAAGATGGGGATAGCGCTCTCGAATCTTCGCCTCACACTCCCAAGACGCCTCATCCACACTATGATGACCCCACTGCACCTTCACTAAGGGAATGACCTTGGTCCGTAGGACCTGCTCCTTCCGATGGAGGATATGAACTGGCTTCTCAATGTAAGAAGTGTCCTCATGAACCTCCAACGGCTGCCAATCAACAACAAGCACGAAGTCTAACCCATACTTCCTCAACATAGAGACGTTGAAAACATTGTGGACACCAGACAACTGAGATGGCAAGGCGAGCTGATAGGCGACTGTGCCAACGCGCCCAGTGATCTCAAAAGGTCTTATGAATCTCGGGGCAAGCTTTCCCTTTGCTCCAAAATGAACCACACCCTTCATGGGTGAGACCTTGAGATACACATGGTCCCCAATAGCTAACTCCAAGGGACGACACCAACGATCAGTAAAACTCTTTTGCCGACTCTGAGCTGTGTGCATCATTTACCTGATGATGTTGATAGCCTCTGACATCTGCTGCATAAGCTCGGGACCTAGGAGACGTCGCTCTCCAACCTCGATCCAACAACTCAGAAATCTGCATGGTCTACTATATAATCCCTCAAAAGGAGTCATGTCATTGGTTTCCTAATAACTGTTGTCGTACGTAAAATCAGCCAATTGCAGGTGCTTGTCCCAGCTACCCGAGAAATCAATCACGCAAGCCTGAAGCATATCCTCAAGGATCTGGTTGACCCTCTCGGTCTGGCCATCAGTCTGCGGATGATACGCGGTGGTGATCTATAAATCAGTCTCCATTGCTCTCTTGAAGCTCCTCCAAAACTGTGACGCGAACCTCGGGTCTTGGTCAGAAATGATCAAAACAGAAACACCATGCAGTCTCACAATTTCATCAACAAACAGCTTCGCGAGCCAATCCACATGTCAGGTCTCACAAATCGTAAAAAAATGTGCCGACTTCATCAGACGGTCCACAACAACCCAGATGGCGTCATGACTGCATTGTGTCTTCAGTGAACACATGACAAAATCGGTAGATATGTGCTCCCACTTCCACATCAGGATGCTCAATGGCTGCAATAGACCAGGGGGTCTCTGATGATCGGCCTTGACACGCTGGCACGTGTCATACTCGGCTACAAAACTGGCTATCTGGCGCTTCATCCCCGCTGAAAAATACTGATGCCTCATATCGCGATACATCTTCGCCAAGCCAGGGTGGATAGAGAACCGCAATTGATGTGCCTTGGTCCTAAGATCTTGGAGCAACTCAAGAATATCTAGGACACATATTCAGACTCTAAAGCAAAGTCCACCATCATAACCAATCTGCCAATCTGTTTGACTCTTAGATGTTGTCTCTTCTCGGTAATCCTATAATGACTCGTCTGTCTGCTGAGCCTCTATCACCTTTACAACAAGAGTGGGTTGAATCGACAGACTCGATAGCTGAATGATAGATAACTGCAAACCAAACTCAAAGTCATACTCTGCTATATCCTCGAGCATCCTCCACTCCTGAACCGTCATGTGTGCCACCAGGCCTTGTGGCTGACTACTGAGGGCATCCACCACCAAGTTTACCTTTCCCGGGTGGTACCAGAGGTCAAAATCATAGTCCCTCAAGAGCGTCATCCAATGCCTCTGCCTTATGTTCATCTTAGACTAAGAGAACAGATACTTCAAGTTCTCGTGGTCGAAGAAGAGCTCGAACCTCACCCCATAGAGACAGTGCCTCCACACCTTCAAGGTGAAGACAACTGTTGCCACCTCCAAATCATGCGTGGGGTAGTTCAGCTCATGGTCCTTGAGCTAACAAGATGCATAAGCTACCGGCTTCCCGTGCTGCATCAGGACAGCACCCAAGCCAACTTGTGAGGCATCGATAAATACAACAAATCCATCACTCCTAGAAGGAAGAGTGAGGATAAGAGTGGACGTAAGGGGGTCCTTCAGCTCTATAAATGCCTGCTCATAAGAGTTTCTCCAAATAAACTCAGCACCCTTCTGGGTTAACCTAGTCAATAGGGTTGTAATGCGAGAGAATCCCTCAATAAAACGTTGGTAGTAGCCCGCTAAACCAAGAAAATTATTATCCCGGATGTGTTCATGAGCTGGCGCCACTGACGTATGGCATCAATCTTCGAGGGGTCCACTGTGATACCCTACCTCATCACCACATGACCGAGGAACTCCACCTCCTCCTGCCAGAACTCGCACTTCTCCAGCTTTGCGAAAGCTAGTGCTCATGGAGGGTTTGCAAGGTAATCTCCAGATGCCGCTCATGCTCCTCACGGGTCCTCGAATATATCAGAATGTCATTGATGAACACCACAACAAACTGGTCAAGATATGGACAGAAGACCTCGTTCATCAACTGCATGAATACTGCGGGCGCATTGGTTAGTCTGAAGGACATGACCTGGAACTCAAAATGACCATAGCGCGTTCTAAAGGCTATCTTCGGGATATCCTCAACTTGAACTCGAACCAGATGATAACTGGACCACAAGTCTATCTTCAAAAAGAACTGCGCCTCTTGCAGCTGATCAAACAAATCATCAATCCTCAAGAGCATGTACTTATTCTTGATCGTGACCTTGTTGAGCTCACGCTAATTTACCCAAATCCTCAACGAGACATCCTTCTTCTATATGAAGAGTACCGACGCTCCCCACCGTGAACTGCTCGGATAGATAAAGCCTAACTCGCACAACTCGTCCAGTTATTCTGCAGTTCCCATAACTCTAACAGTATCATACGATACGGGGCCTTCGAAATAGACACGGTATCGGGCATGGGATCAATCTGGAACTCAGTGTGTCGACGAGGTGATAGCCCCAGAATCACCTAGAACACATCGGGAAAACCACGAACGACTGACATCTGGTCGATACTCAAGGCAACTGACTCCTCAACGGCACATGACAACAAGTAGGAAAGTTGCTCTATTTTATGCTTGGTAACAAAATAAAACTCTGACATGTCGGGTATACAAAACGTGATTGTCCTCGTAGAGTAGTCCAATATAGCGTGGTACTCGGCAGGCCAATCTATGCCCAGAATGACATCAAAATCGGACATCGGCAATATAAATATGTCGGCAGGCAAGAAGATATCCCCAATCAGAACTGGGTAAGATGAGCAAAATCGGTCTAATACTGCAGTCTTCCCCAAGGACGTTGATACTGATAAACCCTCACGGGCAGACTTCATCAGCAAACCGGTCGATTGGTAGAAATCATCGGCTACAAAGGAATGCGATGCACCAGAGTCAAACAATACACGTGCAATGCATGCAGAAATAGAGAGAGTACCCTCGACGAACCCTCCTGATGACTAAGGGTCCTGCTGGGCGGTATAAAATTTACCCTGGGCCTGATGGGGAGGTGTAGGTCCCCTCTGAGGTCTCTTTTATTATTGTTGCTGCTGTGGTGGCCTGATCTGCTACCTCTACTGCTATGGGAGAAGCCCTGGAGGCTGGTGCTACGGTCGCTGTTGCTACTGTGGTGGTGGCTATCACGGAGGTGGATGTTGTGCCCTCGGCTACTACTGCTGCGGATGGGGACACTCGTGCACACGATGTCCTGTCCTATCGCATTTAAAGTAGGTACCTATGAACGGTCTCAAAGGTGCTGCTGAGGGTGCCACCAGTGCTCGGAATGTTGGGTGGGTCGGGCACCATTGCTGTAAATGACACTGCTGAGGGGAACTACCAGAGGGCACCTTCATCTTCTGATCTCCCCTCTAGTCACGGGCTCTCTACAAACCAACCCAATCTGACTCGTAGATCTGGGCCCTCTTTACAATCTTCTTAAATGTCGGAAGCATGTGTCTGATCACAAAGCTCCTGAGGGCAGGATGCAAGCTGTTATCAAAATGGCGGGCCTTCCGCCCCTCATCATCAACAAGGTACGTCGTGAATCTCGATAGTGCAATGAAATGTGCCTCATACTGGGACACAATCATGTCCCCCTGTACCAGAGTCTCAAACTCTAGTGCGCGCTGCTGTCGCACATGCTCGGGAAGAACTTCCGGTCAAATTGGCCTACAAAGTCCTCCTAGGTCCACTCGAAATTGGCCGCTACCTATCGGGCTACAAATGCCTATCAATACTGAGCCTCACAGTGGAGGAGAAATACGGCCAATGGGACTCTCTGGTGGGTAGTACATCTCATAGTGTCAAATATCTTCTCCACCTCGGAGCACCATATCTCTGCTGCAGTAGGGTCTGGCTCACCCCAGAAATGCGAGGGATCGTGCTGACGGAAGTCCTTGAGAAGGGCGATCGCACGCTCCTGCTCAGCCTCGACTGGTGTAACAATGGGACGTTTGATCTGCCCCTGAAGAATATCGGTCATTGCTTGCAGCATCTGCTGAATCTGGGCGGTACTCACGAGTACGGTCGGATCCACACCAGTCTCAGGTAAAGAAGTAGTATCCTCAGGCTAGAAAGTAGGAATATCTGGTAGTGGAGCGGGTGTAGAAAGTGGTAGAGCGGGAGTCTTGGGTGGTGGAGTGGGAGTCACAGGTAGTGGAGCGAGAGTCGCGGGTGGTGGAGTGGGAGTCGTAGGTGGTGGAGCCAAATTTGCTCATGTCGTTCTTCTAGGCATAATGTCCTATAAGAAGGAACAAGGGCCTATCAGTCTTGAGAATTCTTAAAGGCATAAATGTTAAGGGTCTATGTCAGAAAATTGCTAAGTCATTCGGACTCGAAACCTATTTATAGTAGATATGTGATGTGATACTCAGGTATTCCCAAGTTATGCTCTGATACCAACTTCTGTCATGCCCCAAACTCGAAAAATGGGCTAATAAAATTTCTAATCGTCGAATCCGGCGCTGACAGCTTCCGTAGTGCCCCATTCTCAGATCCTGACACTCACATGCCAGATTCTGATCCTAGGATCCTACAAGGAGGATTTTCAGTATGATTTTTTTTTATAATGGACCATAACCACAAGCATAACTAAGCCATAAAATAACATCACCACATATCCACTATAACAAAAACTTTTAAGTACAATGTGAAAAGAGAAATATAAGGTGATCAACAAACTCCAAAATAATTAGATGCGCACTCTTGTCTCAGCGCTGTTGCTGTCCAACGCTACCTACACGCAACTGTCATGCATAAGCTTGTAAAAGCTTAAAGGGTGGTGTAAGTGTGTGGACAAAGAAAGTGTCAAATATATAATATCAGAGTAATACAGAAATATGCAGTAAGTCCATGAATGATATCCATTGTACCAAAGCTAAATGATGCAAGGCATGAATGCTATCGGCCATACCAAGGCCATTTGATGCGAGGCCTATGTAGCCAAATGTCATATGCAAAATTTAAAGTAAGCATGCCAGTACTCATCAAGTACATATATCAATACAGTTCATCTCTAGGATATCACCGAGGTCTAATACACTTCACATTGATTGCCTCATCCCTAGCTGCACAGCCAAGAAAGTGAAAAATACCTCAGTATCTGCCTAACCAGTAATCTACCAATACATACCCGACTCATCGATAGCGGACTCATTTATGAGCTAGTCAAACTCAGCCTAGTTTATAGCCCCCTCACACCCCCTTCCAACCGACCATGATACAGTGGGAGATGAGGCCTACTGGTATTTGGTACTTGGGCGTTCATGGAGCAACTCCTGGTACCAAAAAGGTTCTAGGACTTTCACCCAAGGATATCCTAAGTGCCCACAGTGCTAGAACCAAGTATTTTTGGTATGCAATATGGTTATCCACGATGTACCTATGGAGTCATGACCCTGATGTCACTAGGGCGTATAATGATCAAGTCACACATATATGAGATGCATGAATCACACTGTCAAATTATGGAGCAATCCAGTGCATACCGTGCGATCATGTGGGGCACTCCATCTCATAAGGAGTCTAGTAAATGGCTCAGCCCAACTGGCTTATGCTATGGTCAAACATTCCTCATATCAAGCATACATATGATGCGTATGGGCATGAATAATAAAATTATACTAAGCATGTTATAAAGTAATGAACTACCCTTACAACGTCGATGAGCCTAAACGGCCTACACTCAACAAGTACGGGCCTATTAGTGGGCACTAAGGAGAATTATAATGCGGACATTCAACCAACATTAATCTTACAATGTGGACGTCAAACCAGCATTGCTGCCAAGGCATAGCCTGCCAGAAACATCATTACCTAAACAATGTTGGGATCACACATTGCAATGGACCTTAAGTACATCCCATTGGGCCTTAAATATATCAAATGGGCCATATCACAAGGGCCCTATATTCGTCAAGTGGGCCACATCAATGGGTTGCACCAATGGGCCTTATGTACATTTCAATAGGTCATAACACATGGGCCTTATAATGCATCAAAATGGGCCTAATCACATGGACCTTATGTGTATCAAATGGGTCATATCCAAAATATAAATGGTGATGATGACTTCCACCATTAAAATTCCCAAGGCCCACCATAGCATTTATTTCCTGTCCAATCTATTCATAAGGTCACAAGGACCTGGATTTAGAGGAACAACAAATATCATACTTGTCTAACCTTGTAATCCAAAGGTTTTAATGGTGGACATTCAATCCAACACTGTTTATATAGTGTGGTCCACATGACTTTAGATCTGTCTTATTCTTAAGCTCATGCAAGAAAATGATCTTTCAAAATGGAAAAACGGTTTGGATGCAACATATGCATCATGGTGGATCCCATTGTCCCAACAGTGGACAGTGGTGAGAACCAAATGGGTTCCACCATCCATTGTGGACGCCGTGCATGAACACATACATCATAGTAGGCTCCACTGTCCACCTGGACGGTGGGAAGAAAACACATATATCACTGTGGGTCCCACGTGGGGCCCACCATAATGTTTATCTACAATCCAACCCATTAATGAGGTCGTAAGGACCTGGACGAATGGGAAAAACAAATTTCATATTGATTCAAAACTTCTGTGTTGACCAAAATGGTTCCAATGGTAGACATTAAATCTCCACTGTTTCTTATGATGTGGGCCACCTGAGCGTCAGATGGGTCTGACCTTTGGAGGGGGCCCACTTCATGGAGGGGCCCACCAACTGAACGGGGTGGATACTAAACATACATCATGGTGAGGCTCACGGCTGGGACAGTGGGTCCCTCTCTGCCTGCCTACACATGTAGGCGCTACTTATGCCTCTGGCAGCAGCAGCGTCCGTTACCTATATTTTCTTTTGAATCTTAAAATATCACGGTTTTTCACACGTGGGGCCCGCATCAAGAGAATCCACCCCACCCACTGGTTCCCATAATTTAAGACAAACCAAACAAGCCCAATATCTAATATTTTTCAGTGTATGGAAACGGCAGGGTGGTTTCCAACGGTAGAAACCACTGTTTTATATGTTATGGCCCTCCAGAAGACCGGATGGTCTTCATTTTTCAGTACAACGCCTAAAACGGACCGAGGAATGGAATGGACAGCGTGGATTGAATACATACATTAAGGTGGCACCTACACAGGTGTCCCACCCAATAAGCTTGAAATCAAGCTTATATTTGTTTTCACGTCCAGCGTCCAGGGGACGCTGAACGTTCTGGTGCACAGGAACTTTTAAGGTGGCCCCTGCTCAAGTGGGCCACCACATGGCTAGGTGGTGTGGAGCAACACATATAAAGTGGGCCTCATCTACAAATGACTTGGATCCAATACATGCTTCATGGTGGGGTCCATCGAAGTGGGTCACACGCCCATATCATCACACACAAAAATAAATAAATAAAAAGAGAGGGAGAGAAAAAGAGAGAAAGAGGGACACGCGTGATGGAGGAACCCCCACACTATGGGCCCTCCATTTTAAGCATCCAATCATACATCAAGTTGGTCCCATTGCATGTGGGCCCACCAAACTAAAGATCAACGGTGAAGATTCCTTCTCCACCAAGATGTAAGGTCTAGATGACCCTTTTTTAGACTAGAAAGTAAACATCATGATGGGGTCCATGGAGAATGGCCCCATTATGAAATGATAATAAAATTAAGGTGGGCCATCGACCACATCTAGGGTCCCAAGTGAGATCCATACCATCAATCGGTAGGTCTCACTTGGCCCATCATCAAAACATGGAAAGATCTATCCTAATAAGCACCCACCTTCGTTCTTCTTGGTCCGTTGGAAAGCCAATCTCCTTATGTCTCACTTTGATGGTGGAAGATGAGGTTTGAATGGCTAGGATGATGGATTTAGGATGAGAATGTGGGCCATACACAAACTCACTTTTCTCTCTCACATGAAATGCTTGTACGTGTGGTTTTTGGTTGCTTGGAATGGCTTGAAAAATGTGAAGAGAAAGAGAGAAAGAGGTGGTTGTAAGAGAGGTGATGGATGTGAGTGATGGGTGTGAGGTGATATTGTACTTGACATATATAGGTGTGTAAGAGAGTTGGTGAGAAAGAGTTGACTTGGTGGTTACTTGACTTGTGGAGAAAGAAAGCATGAGTGCTTTGTACTTGAAATGAGATGATTGATTGATTGATTGATGAGACATCTTGTAGAGATTCTCTTGGGATTACAAAAGCATGGTGTTTTCTCAAAATAAATGCCGACTCACATCTCTTTGTTAGGGTATCGGATCGGTATGCGAGTCGCGGTGTTGGAACCACGGCGGCTATGCGGTCACAATGGTACAAGTCTCAGATTAAGCCGACTCAAATCTACAGAATACGACTTAGGGTCATGCATAAACGTCGATTATAGGTTACAGATTGCCAAAATTCGATGGAAAGAATCACAGGAGTCAATGGAACAATATGGATTAGGATACGGGTCTTACAGCTCTCCCCACCTAATAAAAATGTCATCTTCATAATTTACACTATCATCGCAGACAAGACATAAATCATGAGGGAATAGAAAATATAACATCATATATAATCAAAACACCATACATCACATCCAACACTATTTCTATAGTGTGGTCCACATGACTCTAGATCTGTCTTATTCTTAAGCTCATGCAAGAAAATGATCTTTCAAAATGGATAGATGGTTTGGATGTAACATATGCATCATGGTAGATCCCACTGTCCCAACAGTGGACAATGGTGAGAAACGAGTGGGTTCCTCCGTCCACTATGGACGGTGTGCATGAACATGTACATCATAGTAGGCTCCACCGTTCGCCTAGATGGTGGGAAGAAAACACATATATCACTGTGGGTCCCATGTGGGTCCCACCATAATGTTTATCTACAATCCAACCCATTGATGAGGTCACATGGACCTGGATGAATGGGAAAAACAAATTTCATATTGATTCAAAACTTGTGTTGACCAAAAGGGTTCTAATGGTAGACGTTAAATCTTCACTGTTTCTTGTGATGTGGGCCACCTGAGCATCAGATGGATCTGAACTTTGGAGGGGGCCCACCAACTGAACGGGGTGGATACAAAACATACATCATGGTGGGGCCCACGGCTGGGACCGTGGGTCCCTCTCTGCCCTCCTACATGTGTAGGCGCTGCCTGCGCCTCTGGCAGTAGCAGCTTCTGCTGCCTATATTTTTTTTGAATCTTGAAATATCACGATTTTTCATGCATGGGTGTAAGTGCTATGATTTTATGCTCCTTTAGTTGTTAAATTTTATGGTACCAAAACCTTAATCTATGTCTCGTGTAGCTCATTGTTATAAATGTTCAAGACATTGCTTCATCGCTCTAAGCACTTTGCTTCAAGTCAAGAACGAAAACTACTTCGGCTACTACAGAAGAATGAGAGTACAAACTACTTCGAGAAATGCAAGTACTAGCTATAATAGTAGAAGTGATCTTGTTCAAGACTCAAGCCAATGTACATCACAAAGATGAATGGTTATTAAAGCTTTAGAAGATCTTTTATTTCAAATGCTACACTATGTTCAAATATCTCAAGCTTCATTCACAAAGGTCATCTATCATCTAAAGATAAGAAGTTTCAAAGTTCATATCTCACTTTCAAGGTAAGATTGACCTTAGATTGTCCTTAGGATAGGTCATTTTGAATACATAATTCAATTGAATCATTTTACATGATTTTGGACTGTTCTAAGACTAGTCCTGAACTTGTTCGACTAGTCCTAGCATGCCATGACCAGTCCAAGAGATTTCAAGACAAGTCCTAAGTTTATTACAATTTTTTAAACTTTTTTGTTCGTCCACGACCAGTCCTGGACTTTATTCGACCGGTCGTGTGAACAGTGTCGACTAGTCCTACAACCAGTCCTGGTTCTACGACTCAAACTCAAGCAACCAAACTCTGGGTCCTATGACCAGTCATGAGAATGCTACGACCAGTCGTAGACACCTTACGACCATTCGTGAAATGGTTTTATCCGATCGCGCACAAAAATTCAAAAATTTATTTTTCCTACGACCAGTCGTAACCGAGTTTCTACAGCTACAAATAGATGATGAATTTCAGAGTTTGATATAACAGAAATTCAAGTAAAATCAAGGGATCACTCTGAGATAAATTTGTGTTTATTTTAAGCTACATTGTGCTCATTTAATATTCTCTTTTGTTAGCTTTATTAATTTGATTTTGTTTCTACATTCCAATCTTAATTGAAAAGAGGAATTTTGATATTCCTTCTTGGAATCAAAATCAAATAGAGCTAAGCCCAACTGGTTTAATTTATAATTAATTAGAACCTAAAACCATTTTAAAGTGAGTATTGGACCTTGAACTTCTACATTCAATCATCTACTCTGATTGTTTCTTCTAGGCTACTACAAAAGGAGAAATCCAGGTATTTTACATTTATTATAAATTCCTTTCATTTTGGTTTCTCTTGAGATTAAGGCAGAAAAATCTCATTGTGTTGGTTATCTGAGGAGAGCCAGAAAACTCAGAAGTGAGGGTTTTTGGATTGTGTAAGCCTTTTAAAAAAGACACAGTTGTGAAGGTTTTGGGTGAACCTATGAAAACCTATTTTGATAGTGAACACTTATATCCCCTATGTGAGGATATTAGGAGTGGAGTAGCAATCTGTGTGGCTGTTTTATAATAGTTGGTGTACACACAGGCGAACTACTATAATTCTTTATATTTTGTGGATGTGTGATTTATTGTAACACCCCAGATTTTGGCTAATCTGGGATTAGACGTCCTTAGGTAATGGGTTAACTACAACACCTGAGAAATCGCTCAGAACCCAATTCCATAGTCAAAGAAATCACGTAGGATTAATTCCTTTGGAAAATAAGTGTAAGTTAGCTAGCGCGACATTAAAGTAGCTGGGAAATAGTCCCTGATCACTTTAAATATGTTCTACAAGGCCCAAAGCGAGTGGAACCAATGGTGCTATAATGCTCTAAAGCCTCGGATCAAACTCTAAGCAGGTTTGTTCTCTGGACCACTTTGAATCTTTGTATTAGATCTAGACCGCTCGTCGAAAGTCCGATACCTCCTATCTTAGACCGTTATAACCACCTAGCTGGACTTGACACTCATTCCGAAAATCAAGTTAAACGGATAATCACAGGCTATTTCATTGAGCCCGGACCGAAGAGAGTGCGAATAGGGATATAGTTGGAATTTCAAATTCAAATCTGGCACACGACTTGACGTGTCAGTATTGAGCGTTCTGACCGTCAGAATACAGCCAAATTACACCCTTTGATCAGGAAAAATATCTATTACATATCACGAGACTTATAGGCCTGATCTTGGTGCGATGACTGTTAAACTGAAACTGGACCACCACGTGCGATCTGGGAACCCTACCGGTCTGAAAACTGGATGTGTGCTAGATCTGGTACGCATGAGCTTAAGTCCGATCGCATTCGACCAGGGGACCGCCAGAAAACATCTTTTGAACTGAAACAGCCCCGAATTGGATATGCATTAAGTAAACTTCGTTCCGGAACCTGTTTTCGGCGTTTCTAAGCTTATAAAAGGGGTTGAAACCCTCATTCCTCTCTCCCATCCGAAATTGTAAAAATCCCTAGATTGGGAGAGAGAAAAGGTGAGAGATTGTGAGAGAGAGTGGGAGTATTCTTCCTGCCACTTGTGCTACGGGTTGCACGTTCTTAAGCAACGCACCTCTAACGCTTTCCCGGCGATTACATCTCGATTCTAGGTAAGCAAATACCCTAAATAGTTGCTGATTTGATGTTCCTTTGTTTCCATAGCGAAGTAGCTTATGGATCTTGTGTATTAGGTTCCCTATTCGCCGTAGACGAAGCGTATACGCTCCGTTCGAATTGATACGCTTCTAGGAGAAAAAGGTGCGGATTTTAGACGCTTTGATTGACTGTTTCCAAAGCTTTCAATGTCGTTTAATAGTAGATTCTTGACGGCAATGCCGTTTGACATGTACAACATGCTGTCCGTTTCCTGTTTCGTAAACCAACGAAGAATATGAGATTTAGGGCATTTTAGTCATTTGTAGGAAGTACAGATTTCTTTTATATTTTGCTAATGTGATTGACATGATTTGTTGTCACATTAGAATGTTAGGAATGCGTGCATAATTAGTTTGGCGAAGGGATTCGCCTAAATGCGCACTTCGGGTCGACATACTATATGTAGACTTAAGTGTGTAGTGTAAGTGTTTGTATAAATGCTTGTATTAGTATGTATTGACTTAAATGGTGTTATGGATTAGTTTGAGATTGAATTCTCAATTAATATGCTGATGTGAATGATTTCCTACATGTTAGCCATATGTACGATTTCATTATATGTATGAAATGCATGTGCTTGATGATTCATTTAAGTGGTATGTTATAACATGTGCTTGATGATTTCCTTATGACTTAGTTTGAGATTGAATTCTCAATTAATACACTGATGGTGATGATTTCCTATATGTTGGCGATATGCATAATTTCATTATATGTATGAAAGGCATGTGTTAGATGATTTACTTAAGTTGTACGTTATAACATGTGTTAACATGCTCACATGGTTGTATTTCATTTCCAATACTCTCACATGACTTGCTGATGTGATTCCACATGTTTGGCACTATACTTAGTCCAGGCAGTCGGTAACCGAGCGAATTCGTGGTTGGCTTATCTTTGCCACGAAGGACGCGTCGATGAACGCGAGTCGTGTTTGGAGTTGGCGACAGTGGTTAGGCCACGCGAAGTGTTTTACGCACTTCATGTCGTTCAACTTGAGATGCGATCGTGCTAGTCGAGCCCGTCAAGTAACCCGACTGGCCGTTGCATGTTCACCCTGCTTGAGTCATAACTGCTTGAACCTAGGGTACTGAACTTACCATTGTAAACCCTGTTAACCATGGTACCTTGATCCACGAAGACTCATGAGCCGGGCATGGTGGTATGGGACACCGTGGTCGAGCTGTCGGCCTACGCTGGGGCCACAAACCTCCCCGTAGTGACCAGTGAGCACCTAGACTCGTGAGCAGATTATGGTGGTATGAGACACTATATTCTTGCTGTCGGCCTACATTGATAAGGTGATGGGGGAGCGGTGCAACGAGTGCGAGCAACAGCCCTGGCAGCCCTTTGTAGTGACCGCAAGCGTATTCTGAGTCTACGGGAGGCGACGACCCTTCCGTAGCAGTAGAGTATAGTAGGCCTGTATTGATAAGGTGATGGGGGAGCGGTGCAACGAGTGCGTGCAACAGCCCTGACAGCCCTTGCAGCGACCTACAAAATATACATCGTATGAGATTTCTAGGAGTGACGACCCTAGACAGGATCTGTGTTGGGATTGATATAAGGGAGGTACCTTAGTTTCCCAATCCTGCTGTTTGAATGGACTAATAACAACTTGGAAATCATATCACCATAACATTGCATGTGCCTGGAAGATGTGGAGCACTCTAGGGAGTGTGGCATGCCGCGGTCGTAAGATGTTGCCGTATGAGGGAGATCGTCGGTGAGGGCATACATCACGTCATGTCATATTGCATTAACAACAGTATTAGGATTGTTTGATTTACCGCTTTACTATTATCGCATGATTGATTTGATAACATGCTAATCTCTGCTCTCTTATCCCACTGAGTTGATCACTCACTCCCACATTACGGGATGTTGTTTTCGGACACCCACCAGTCCCTATTGTGATTACAGATGATGGCGCGGCCTGCGAGGCGGAGCTGGATTTGATGAAGAGGAGGAGGATCTCTCCTTTATGCGTGATCTGATTGATGGGATTACAGGGAGGTTGATTAGATACATTGACACTTGTCATTTTATATTTTTAGCGCCCTCATGTATATTCATTTTGTTTACTTTTGAAGTATACACATATGTGTATAACCTGGTAAAATATTCACACTCTGGAGACATACAACAGTTTATATATGTTATACATACTATCACAGTCTTCTGCTTGTAAATTTAACTGTCTCTGGAGTATGATATGCTGTTCTGGCTTAATCTCACTCATGTTTAATACATTATCACAGACAACATTCAATCATACATATCTATGTTGCATAAATAACATTTTGGAACTAGGGAGTTGGGTTTTGCTCGACCCCCCGATTTTCGGGATGTTACATTTATATTTTCTATCTTTTATTATTCAGAATTGTGGGATGTATATGTGGATGTGAATGTTGTAATATGTACATTTCAAGCACATTGGGGAATGTTTTAATAATTTAGATTTAAATTCTTGTAATTTATTTCAGTTCCTTGCTATTTATTTATTCCTCTTCAATTTGAGTTTTTGATATAAAGACCTTTCTAGAAATAAGGTTGTCCTACCATAAACTCTGGTTTTTGGTGTAAGGTTGTCATTAGAACAACATTTGTATCAACCTCTCAAGACTTGAATTTTGAGGTTGCATTTTAATTCAGCATTATGAATTGATTTCTTTATTTCGCTATCTCTCTTTCTTTAATTTCGCTATTATTTTTTTAATTTGGCATAATCCTATTCACCCCCCCCCCCCCCCCCCCCCCCCCCCCCCTCCTCCCCTCCCTCTAAGACATATAGCTAGGCCATTTCAAGTTGTATCAAAGCATAATAGCTCGTTTTAATTCTTTTTATTTGGATTTATTTCCTGAGCTAATCAATCTAAGCTATATTTAAGATGTTAAATTTTGATAGCCTTTCAGTCACTCGGCCTCCACCTTTCGATGGTACCAATTATGCCTATTGGAAAGCCAGGATGAGGATATTCCTTAAATCCATGGATGAAAGTGTGTGGCTAACCACAGTGAATGAATGGACCCCTCCTACCACTGAAGTAACTTGGATCGATGGTTCAAAATTAATGAGAGTAACACCTTATTTTTCATGGACCACACTTCTGAAAAGTGAGAGTAGTGCAAATGATAAAGCACTAAATGCAATTACTTGCGCACTATCACCGGATGAATTCAAAAGAATTATATCATGTGATTCTACAAAGCAAGCTTGAGATATTTTAGAAATGACATACGAGGGTACATCAATTGTCAAGAAATCTAAAGTTCAAATCCTCACAACCAAATTTGAGGAAATACATATGGAAGAAAATGAAATGTTTATGGACTTCTACACTAGATTAAATGACATTGTGAACTCCATATGGGGTTTTGGAGATAAAATCCCAGAAAGTAAACTGTGTGCAAAAATATTACACTTACTTCCTGAACGGTTTAATTCTAAGGTAACTATGATCCTGGAACTTTGTGATACAGACACTATGAGGGTAGAAGAATTAGTTGGGTCTTTATAAATCTACGAGTTAAATTTCAAAGCTCCTAAAGGAAAATCTATTGCCCTTAAGTCTTTTAAAGATGTTTCTTAAGAAAATAATTCTAATTTAGAAAATTTTGAAGATGATATGGCCCTTTTAGCAAAAAAGTTTTATAAAATTTTTAAAAGCAAAAAGAGGATTGATTTTCAAAAAGCTAATAATAAGAAAAGATCAAAATCTAAATCTAAGCCTTGAAAATATTTAAAAGAAGTTAATTTTACAACTGTCAAGAATGTGGGCATATAGCAAATAAATGTCTTAAAAAGGACAAAACCAAAAAGAAGAGTATGTTGGCTACTTGGGATGAATCCTTTGACTCTGAAGTCTCTTCTGATTCAGAAGATTTTGAAATTGAGTCGCGTAATGAAGTTAAAGCCCTTATGACTCTAGCCAAATTCACATTTTCAGACAATGATTCAACAAGTGAAGA
Organism: Magnolia kwangsiensis; assembly: GCA_037074715.1. Classification (NCBI taxonomy): domain Eukaryota; kingdom Viridiplantae; phylum Streptophyta; class Magnoliopsida; order Magnoliales; family Magnoliaceae; genus Magnolia; species Magnolia kwangsiensis. The sequence goes on along the minus strand of CM073582.1, from coordinate 56,419,577 downwards.
AAATTTAAAGGGCGAATGTGAAAATGAAGATGATCTTCAAGATGCTTACAATGCCTTATATAAGGAAAGTTGTAAAATTGTTGTTAAACTTAAACTTCAAAAAGAAAGATTTTCAAAGCTTAGAGAAAATTTTGAATCCCTTGCTTTAGAAAAATCCCATATTTCAGACTGTTTTGAAAAATGCAAATGTGATTTGGATTTAAAAAATTCTTAGATTGAAAGTCTGAAATCTGAGAATGAAAATCTTAAACTTGAAGTCTTTTCTCTTTTAAGTTTGAAGGATACATGAGAGTATGCCCAAGGATATCCAAAGTTAGAAAAACTTTTATCTGGATCAAGGAAATGTGGTGATCGATCCGGTTTGGGCTACGAGAAAAATGTTTCTCTTAAACATAAGAATATGTCTCCTAAGTTTGTAAAAGGAGAGACCTTGAACTCAAAAGGGAAAAGTACAAATCAAGTTTTTTGTAAAACTACTTTTTAAAAACTGAAAAACAATTATAAACATCATAACCGAAACCCTTTAACTGAGAAAATAGTTGATCTTCTTAAGGAGCTCCTAAAATTTAACTCAGTGGGTCACTCTAACTTTAACTACAATCAAAACAAGACCTACTATACTCCTAAACCCAAAACTATTATGAAATGGGTTCCTAAAGTTACCTGCTTGGTTGCCCACACTGCTTTTAAAGCTACAAGTCATTCAAAGTGGTACCTAGATAGTGGAAGCTCCAGGCATATGACAGGCAACAAAGCTTTATTCACCGATCTTAAAGATATGACTGATGGGTCAGTCACATTTGGTGATGGTAACAACTGCAAGATCATTGTCCAAGGTACGGTTCAACTCTATAACCTTCCCTTATTCAAGAATGTTTTATGTGTTAAGGGACTAAAACACAACCTGTTAAGCATATCTCAAATATGCGATAACAATCATAATATGAAATTTTCTAATCAAGGTTGTGAAATCATAAATAAAAAGGGTTCTGTAATATTAACTGGTCGTAGAACTTCTGAAAACTGCTATATTGTAAGCGATGGCAGCTCTTCTAGTCAATCATGCTACATGATCCATACCAATGAGACAGAATTATGGCATAAACGCCTTGGACATGTACACTACCGTAATTTATAAAGATTGAGCAAAAGAGAACTAATAAGAGGTCTACCTAAATTACAAAAGATAGATAAAATATGTGGCGAATGCCAGATAGGCAAGCAAACTAAGAGCTCTCATAAAAAGGTGAACTCCAAAGACACATCAAGACCACTCGAACTTCTCCATATGGATCTTATAGGACCAACTAGGACAGAGAGTCGAGGTGACAAAAAATACATCTTGGTAATCATAGACGATTTTACCAAATTCACTTGGGTATCTTTCTTAACGGATAAGTCAGAAACCCTTGATGAAGTAAAAAAAGTTCTCAAACGAAAAAATGTTCTCAAGTCAAAAAGATCTGTAGTGATCATGGATTTGAGTTTGAGAATAGCAATTTTGAAAACTTCTATAGCGATCAGGGAATATCACATGAATTCTCTGCACCCAAAACACCACAAAAAAATGGAATTGTTGAAAGGAAAAATAGAGTGCTTCAAGAAATGGGAAATGTAATGTTGAATAGTATGAAGCTCCTTAAAATTTTTGGGCTAAAGCAGTGAATACCGCTTTCTATATTATTAACCGGGTTTATACATGTAAGTCAAATAATAAAACAGCTTATGAACTATGGTTCGATAAAAAGCCTACTGTCAAATACTTTCGAGTTTTTGGTAGCAAGTACTATAGTTTATGTGACGGGAAAAATCTGGGCAAGTTTGATACTAAAAGTGATGCAGGGATCTTTTTAGGATACTCTTTGAACAATCACGCTTACTGTGTACTGAACAAAAGGACCGATGTGATTCAAGAGTCCATTAATGTAGTTATTGACGATCACTTGAATACACCTACCCCAAGTTCAAACTATGATGAAGTTCTTTTAATTGACAAACCAGATACTTATCAAATCAAGTAAACTCTAAATTAAGGACTGTTAAAGATCATCCAACCACTCAGATTCTTGGAAACCCTCTCACTAGTGTGTACACTCGTAGATAATTAGAAGACATATGTAATTATGTGTGCTTTATATCTCAGATAGGACCGGTAAACATAAAAGAAGCTCTTTCTAACGAAAATTGGATAGTTGTTATGCAGGAAGAACTTAATCGATTTGTTCGAAATGATGTTTGGTATCTTGTTCCTAGAGTTAAAGATAAACATATTATCGGAATAAAGTGGATTTTCAAAAATAAGTCTGATGAACTTGGTAATATAATTCGAAACAAGGCAAGACTGGTTGTACAAGGGTACACTCAAATTGAAGGTATTAATTATGATGAAACCTTTCCACCAGTTGCTCGCCTTGAATCTATCAGACTTTTTATGTCCATTACATGTTTTAGAAAATTTAAAATTTATCAAATGGATGTAAAGAGTGCCTTCTTGAATGGCGATTTACATGAAGAAGTATATATTGAACAACCTACAGGGTTTGAAGACCCTAAGTTTACTGATCATGTATACCGTCTTAAAAAGACTCTCTATGGTCTAAAATAAGCTCACAAGGCATGGTACAGGAAATTGACTAAGTTTTTACTCAGTCATAATTTTAAAATGGGCAGTGTCGATAAGACGCTTTTTGTTAAGAAACATAACGATGATATTTATTTACGAATCAATTTGTACTAATATGACTATTGAGTTTGCAGATTTAATGAAATCTAAGTTCGAAATGAGCATGATTGGGAAATTAAATTATTTCCTAGGGTTGTAAGTAAAACAAAAACCTGATGTAATTTTTATTTCTCAGACCAAATATGCTCTGAACTTGATTAAAAGGTTCAGGTATGAGAATGGTAAGAAGTTTGATACTCTTATGAGTACAACTTTAAGACTCTCTAAGGATTCTACAAGCAAAGATGTGGATCCTAAAATATATTGTAGCATGATTGGTAGTTCGCTTTATTTAACTACTAATAGACCTGATATTGCTTTCTATGTTGGTATTTGCACTAGATATTAGTCTAATCTTAAAGAGTCACATTTAACTGCTATTAAGCGGATTATGCAATATGTCGCAAGTTCAGTTAATTTAGGTCTCTAGTATCCATATGATACTAGTGTTCAGTTGGCAGGGTATACTGATGTTGATTGTGCTGAAAATGTCGATGATAGGAAATCAACCAGTGGTGGTTGTTTTTATATCGAAAATTATTTAGTTTCTTGGTTTAACAAGAAACAAAGTTCTATATCACTCTCTACTGCTGAGGCTAAATACATCATAGCTGGAAATGTATGTACTCAGCTTGTTTGGATGAAACGTATGTTAAGTGATTATGAAATTACACAATATTCAATAGCTTTACATTGTGATAATTCCAGTGCTATAAATATTTCAAAAAATCCAATCCAACATTCACGTACCAAGCACATTGACATTATGTATCATTATATTTGTGAATTAGTGGAAGAAAAAATAATATCGTTGTAATACATTCCAACCGAGGCTCAACTAGCTGACATTTTCACTAAATCGCTTGACAAAAGCAGTTTTGATAAATTGAAATTTGATCTTGGTATGTGCATTCAAAATTGATTATTCATGTATTTATGTATCATAGTGTAAATATATTTGAGTGTTTATGTGTTTAAATTTTAAAATTTTTATGATAATTGCATGTTTTTTGTCGGTACTCGACTAGTTGTGAGTGTACACAAATGGTCTTGGTATGACCGGTCGAGGACAGCTCAAGACCGGTCATGGAGAGCGTTAAGTGTTTTAAATTTGAGAAAAATCTCATCTTCCTCATTTCTGACTTCCTCTCCAACGAGCCAATGTCCGACCAATTGAACGAACTAACCTGATCTTCAAGGTTAGTGCATTTTATTGGTCAAACTATCAGATTCAAGTTCTATTCTCTTCTTTATTTTCATTGGAGTGTTTAATTTCAAGCTTTATTAGGTTATTTGGGGTTTACTTCTTAAATTTTAATTTTTGAGAAAACTCATTTCTCATCTTTTACATCCCCTTAGTTCTTTGTATTTTTGGTTACCAATGGATGTAAGGGGAAAAAGAAAACAGCCCATGGTCCATCATCTTCTAGTTCAGCTCCAATAACTCAGCGCCATCTTCGTTCACCTGAAAATGATCTCCCATTTGTATGGGATTTGTGTTTGCGCAAGGTTATTGTTGAAAAAGCTATTGATCTTAACCACATTACTCCATTTGGTATCTTTGGGGTGGGCTGCATACCAATCTATTGCACAATCCATGTTTACATGTATCTCTAAATTTTTGTCTAAAAATTTAACATTTAAATAGATGCTAGAGGAGGCCTTTTTTATGTAGACCGTCATCTAATATCTGGCCTTATGGAAATCCCTGTTAATGATGAGGGTATTCCCATTCATGTTCTAACTGAAAAACCCTCAGAAATAAAAAAACAATAGCTCACAAGAGCATTATGTAACATGAATGTGTAATGGACTCATAGAGGGAATGCGCTCCCCTCAAAGTATTTGTTACCCAGATACAGATTCCTCCATAAAATTTTTACTTCTAATCTGTATCCATGGTCTGGTGATAAAAAGGAGTTGACTTCATTTATGGTTCGTGTTTTGCACTCTGTTATTTTTGATACTAAAGTTTGTCTTCCATCATTAATATGTCATTCCATCATTCAGTTTCGTCTCCATCTAGGTCATAATGATATACTGTTTACCTATCTAATGACTGTGTTAGCTTCTCATATGTTGGTCGCTATGCCTGTTGGAGAGGCTCCTATCCATAATCTTATTTTTAACAACTCAAATATAAATAAAATGAAGTTGAAATTGGCTCATGGCCAAGTGGATGGTGATGATGGAGCTAGAGTTAGGAATGAAGAAGAAGCTGATGATCTTCCTCCTGATGACATAAACATGGATGATATTTTTGATGAAATTGAATCTGATTCTATTAATGATCCTGATTATGAACCATCTGAGTTTGATGTGCACTTGCATGCACTTGAGGAGAAGGTAGAAAATATGAATGTTAAGGTAGAAAACATGAATGTTGCCCATGATTTACAGTTCAAATATATGCACAATTATCTTAAGAGCTTAAACAAGGGCATGCATCAACTTGATCCTACCATACCTGCTCCATCTTCAAGTTCTGATTAAGTAGTTTTCTCTTTGGTCTATAATAACTTTAAGTTTACTTTTGTTGGATTGTGAACTTTAAATGGTTTACTGACTTTAGTTTGAACTATTGAAATCTTCATGCTTTGTGAACTTTTCTTTACTTATTGTCACACCTCAAACCCGGAAATCGGATTCACAGGAATCCCGATTGCCGAATCTGGTGCCAATAGCCTCCGTAGTACCCCCTTCTCAGCTCCTAGCATCCATACGCCAGATTCTGATCCTGGGATCCTACAAGGAGGATTTTATATATATATAATGTACATTTAACTCGTAATAAGCATAACCACAAGTATACCCAAATCACAAAGGCAACATCATCATCACATATCAACTAATGTAAACTTTGAATACAATGCTGAAAGGAAAATCATATGTCAAAATATAATTAAAGCTCCATAAGGCAGCTGCACGCTCCATACTTAACACCAATGCAACCTAGCATCACCTGCACGCATCTATCGTGCATAAGCTTATAGAAAGCTTAGAAGGTGGTGTAAGTGTGTGCACAAGGTAAGTTTCAAGTATTTAATACAATGCCATCGTCATATAATACTAGAAATACTGGTAATCCATAAATCGCACAATATCGGAATAAGCAAAAATATTGACAAGATCATGAATTATCAGTGTGAGCAGAAATGCTGATAAGATCATAAATCATACGATAACAGAGTAAATAGAAGTACTTACAAGTCCATGAGTTATACAATATCAAAGTATGCAATACAGATCAACTATGAAAAGGAGGAGTCATAGGGAACCAAATGTTAGATGCTGAAGGTACAATGTAATATGCAAATCCTTCTAAGTCTGTCTAGGCCATAAAAGTGCAGAAACATAGTAACCCAAAATGTTAAGTACTACGGATGCAATGTAATATATGGTGCGAATGAAATGACCATTCTAGAGCGTGAAGTCAGGATGATAGTACGTAGTATCGTAGGCTACGGGGCCCACCACAAGGCACTTCTATCCAAACCAGTCTCATACCTAAATTCGGATAGTCAGACTCAATGTGGTAAACTCATGATCTCGGGTTAGTCACGTGCCCAACCGAAATCCTGACCATGCGAAGATACCCGTAACAAATAGTTACGCACCACCAGCCCAAGTGGATAGTGAATGAATGAATGAATATGTAATTTTTACTCAATAAGTCCACGTATCAGTACAGTTACTCTCTGAAAAATTACCGGGATCTATTACACTCTAAACCAGATTGCCACCCCATCGCTCACAACAAGATGAGTGGAAGAGACCTCACTATCTGCCTGCCAATATCAGGCTCCGCTCGTCGATAGCGGACCTATTCCTCGAGCTGGTCAGACTCAGCCTAGCATTACCCCCTCCTCTTGGGCAGGTAAGGCCGCACCCCCTTCCAATAGACCACGACACAGTGGGAGACGCGGCCTAACGGTATACGGGCCTCATGCGCTCATGCATCCACTCGGTCTAGATGTTGGAGCAACCTATGAAACTAAGAGGGTTTAGGGACTTTCAGCCAGGGATATCTATTGCACCCCATGTAGAACAGATTTCTGATGTCCTATCTGGCCATCCACGATATGTCTGTGAAGGCTACGGCCCTGATGTCGCTAGGGCATATAGTAATCACAACACACAATGCAAGATACATGAGTCATACAATCCAATCATGCATCAATCCTGCGCATACCATGCTCTCATGTGAGACAATCTCCGCCTATTAAGGAGTCTCATAACAACCAGCACTATGACATATGCAATGGTCAATCATATCTCATAACAGACATGCAGATGATGCGTATGGGCATGTACCATGATGTTATGCAGTCACATACTCATAGTCGGTATCAATAACCGACATTGACAATCGACATCGAAAATGTGGACATTTAACTAACATTGTCCCCCAAGGAACGACCCGCATAGAGCCTAACATATAGTGGACTCATGGCCTCACACAAGGGTCAAATATACAACATCATGGGCCTCACTTAAGAGCTTAATACACACCACGATAGGCCTTTCACATGGGCCTAACATACATCATAATGGAACGCTTAATGGGCTGCACCAATGGGCCTAACATATATCACAATGGGCCTAACATATATCACAATGGGCTGCATCCATGCTCAATAGGTGGGCCCTGTACATGTAGCAAATGGGGCCCAATAGCTGGTTGGCATGGATATAAAATGCATACATTAGGTGGGTCACATGTCCCATGGATAGTGTGAATAAGGCATACATCATGGTGGTCCCCTGTCCCTAGACGGCGTGGATGAAATCATATATTAAGGCGGACCACACGTCCATCGAATGAATAGACAGTGCGAATACAACACATCATGGGCCTAATACATATTGTTGATGTCGAAATCTGGTTGGCCCTCCCTCCACATTGGCTTCACCTCAATATATCGTCCCTGGAACCTGCACCAAGGAAACAGGTAAAGGTGACCCTGGCTAAGCCAGGGGACCCTCCGATGCTTAAGTCAGGACAAGGGAATCAGGGTCTATGTAGAGAGTTGGGGAGAGGGCACTTGATCTTGCCTCCCTGCAGATATGGCGTCGTGTGCTATTTATACTTACCTGTGGAATGGTCTGGGTCCGATAATCTCGGCACGATCACAGGGATTCTCGGATCATGGAGATACTACCCGTAATCTACTGATCACGCAGCGTATTAGGCGAGTGGTGCGTATTTGTGAGCGAGGTTATCGGCCACGACCAGTAATGGCAACTTCTACTTTTGGCGTATGCCACTACACGTCTATCTGGCTCAGCTCATCCGACCACGGAGGGAAGGATGCAGCATCCGTGTCTGATCCGACCCATTATGTCAGACCCATCATAGTCGGCCGGGCTAGTTGTGTCGAGCAGAATGCAGTTACCATATAGCAGGTCATCCGATCGGAGTGTAAGGACCGTTTCGAGCTTCACCTCAAAGGCATCGGCTGCTCGGACGAGTCACGTCTTCCTACTCGTTATTGTCATGTGATGCTCGAAACAGGTAGGACGAGTCATACCTCGGCTCAGACTGGCACTCGGACCAGCATTGTAGGGTGGGCTCGAATCTTCCCATAACACATATCAGAATGGGCCTTGCCAATAGGCCTAAGATTCAAGCAGGTGGACTCATCATATGGACCTTAAACATGAGGCAGGTGGGCCCCACTCAAGGGTGAAAAGTACATCATGATGGGCCTCATGGATGGGCCACATATACATCAAGTGGGTCGCATCTCACGGGTCTAATATACAACGCAATGGGCCGCTCCCATGAGCCTAATATACATCAAGTCAGACCTCACCATATGGGTCGAAAATATATCACAATGGGCCACGTCCCATGGGCCTCGAATACATTACATGGGCCTCGACAATCGGAATCGGCTCCAACGATTGGAATTGACACTCATAATTGGCCTAGATACTCGTCCTCAACAATCGAAATCGGTAAATCGGTCATGACAATCGAAATTAATCGATAATCAGAATTGACAAATCGGTCACATCAATCAGAAATCAGCAATCAGTCATGATAAATGGCCTCGATAGCTAATCGGCAATCAGTCAAGTTAATCAAAATTGACAATTGGCCACGACAATCAAAATCGATCGCTAATTGAAATCAAAAAATCGGTCACGACAATCAAAATCGATAATTAGCATCGACAGTCGGCATTGATAATCAGGGTCAATAATCAGCACCGATAATCAGGGTTGATAATCGGCATCAGAAATCGACACCGATAATCAGTAGATAAATAAAGCGTGGTCCATAGATGATCATCCAATCAACCATAGTATAAAGATCGACACTCACCCATGGTTATATTAAATCTGATAGCACAGAGTCATCCATCTATGACGAATGGGGCCCACTTATTTGGGTTAACCCACGAAGAGAATGGGCCTAACAAGGCCTAAGGGAAGGTCACAATGAGGACGTCTAACCATCATTGCCCCTCAATGTGGACATCTAACCAACATTGCTCCCAAGGAGTGGCCCATACAAAGGATTCATACACAACGTAACGACCATACATATATCGCATTGGGCCTTAACCATGGGCCTCGAATATATCACAATAGGCCTTGCCAATAGGCCATGAATACATCACATTGGGCCTCAACCATGGGCCTCGAATACATCACAATGGACCTCACCCATGGGCCTGGAATACATCACATTGAGCCTCGCCCCTGGGCCTCTAATACATCACAATGGGCCACAACCCATGGGCTTCAAATACACAATAGGTGGGCCCTACACATGAGACTCAAATACAAAACAGGTGGGCCCCATCACATGGGCCTCAAATATATCACATGAGTCTCATACAATAGGTGGGCCTCATATATATATTAAGTGGGCCAAATGGGGCAACCTGTGGTTTAGCAAAACAGATGGACCGCATGGTTGAAACATGTTCATCATAGCATGCCCCACATGCCGATGGGTGGCGTGGTGAATACATACATCACGGCGGGTTCCCACACCACCCTGGACAGATGGACGGTTGGAGAACCACATACATTCAAGTGGGGTCCACGTCCTTAACCGTACGGATGACTAGATATAACAATACATCATGGTGGCCTCACGCCACTCGTCTAGATGGATGGGTGGATATAGAGCATATACATCAGGGTGGGTCCTACCTGCCATGGACGGAGCGGATATTCAACATATCATTAAGGTGGGCCACACAGATAGGCGGTGTGGATCACACCCACATGCTGCACACGGCAGCTATATAGATAGTGTGTGGTAGATCAGCCAATTCGTTTCACAGTGGGTGGGTCCCACGTGGGGCCCACCAGATGTATACATGAATATATAAAAAATATTATATAGACATCTGTTCTAGCGCCCAACCTTGAATGTGCAGCTTGAATAAAAGATATAAATCACATGGGGCCCTTTGGACAGACAGTGTAGATCAACACATACATCATTGCAAGGCCCCACAACACCATCCAAAACTCTACCCAGCACCGTCCAAACACTGTAGATGGTGAGGATGAAAAACATGCAACATGGTGCGATCCACAACAACTCACACACGTCATGAAAGGTACCCACCACCCAGCAGCTGCTAGACGGTTGGGATATAGAATACATCATTCAAGGTGGGCCATGAGGGTGGGGTCCATGTGCTGGATACAGCACACGTGCAGATAGGGTGGATCCAACAGATGGGTGGTGTGGATACAACAGATGAATGTGGACCCCACATGTGGACGGTTGTGCATACAACACATACAAGTGGGTCCCACGTGTCACGTGCAGCATGTCCAGCATGCCCAGCACGTGCAGCACCATCCCAACTGGACGGTGCAAACATACACATCATGGTGGGGGGGTCCACACGGACAGCTAGATGATGCACATCAACATGGAGGGTTGCCGTGGGCAAACGGTGTAGATAAAATCGTACCTCATGATGGGACCCACAAGGCTTGTTGCATCAAAATAGTAGCTGCAACTACTGGCTGCTGGCTCATCAGAGAAAATAAAATTAAATTAAATTAAAATGGACGGACGACATTGATAAAATATATGCATCATGGTTCGATGGATATGGCCCACCCATTTTGGATCAGCTGCCATGGTGAGGGTCCACGTCCTGAGCTGGACGATTGGACGGCGTGGATACAAAACACCTACATCTGGTGGGTCCACACGTGTGGCCCACCATAACATAATATAATAATATATATATATATACATATATATATTAAATATATATAAATATATATCAAGGAAGGCTCCAGCGTTCAACATCCTGCAATGGATGGACAGCCTGTATGTGCTCCTCACCTGGTGTGGGGTCCACGGTCCGCAACAGATGGACAGCTGGATGTACTCCTCACCTGGTGTGGGGTCCACGCTTGGCTAGGATAAAACACATACCCCATGGCTAGTCCCACCATCCCAGGGTCCGTACGGTGGATAGCATAGATGAAATGCAGGCATCGTGGCGAGCTCCCATATCCAGGGTGTTTGGACAGTGTGGATGCCACACCTCATCAAGGCAGGCCACACACCAGTCACGTTTGGACGGTGAGGGCATACAACACAAGAGAGAGAGAGAGAGAGAAACGGTGAGATAGAGGGAAGGAACCCGCCACTATGGGCTCTCCCTATACAATGCATACACGAAGATGGGTCCCACCAATGTGGGCCCTTAAATCACAAAAGACAAATACAAGATCACCCACCTCAAGATCTTTTCTTGTTTCTTCCACCAATGGGTTCTAGAGCTCCAAAGAATCAAGGTTCGACAGTTAAGATGATCTTTGGATGGTGGGGATGGGAGGTAGGAAGTAGGCCACATCTAGCTCCTCCATGGAAGCTTGGACGATTGCTCTCATGGTGTTTTTAGGAGAAGTGAGAGAGATGAGAGAGAGGGATGTAAGAAGTAATGGGAGAGAGTGATGTAAGAAGTGATGGATGGATGTACTTGGTGGGTGGAGAGAGTTGACTTTTAAGGGTTGCTTTTGTACTTGAGGATGGGCTATATTAATGAATGTACTTGACAAGTGAAGTGATTGATGTGATGGATTCTCTAGGGATTGCAACACGTGACATTTTTTCTCAAACTGAACGCGGGCCCACACCACCTGGCTCGGGTATCGGATTAGTACACGAGACATGGCATCGGAACCACAATGAAAATGCGGTCACAAAGGTACAAGTCTTGGGTCGAACCGACTCTGATATACGAAACATGACTCAGGATCATGCGCAAACACCCATAATAGATCGTGGGTGACCGGAATTCAACCGGGAGGACTGTGGAGGCTATGGAATGGTACGGGCTAGGATACGGGTCTTATACTTATATCTTGATTACTTAATTACTCCTGTTTATTTTTCATTATTTTCTTCTTCCTTTGTCATATTGTGCCAAAAAGGGAGAGAATTTATGGTTTGGATTGTGTTTGGATTGTGAGTAGCAAGGCAAAAGTATTTTTTTTGAATATATGTGCTACTTAGGAGGAGTAAGGAAGTGGAATGTAAATGAGTAAAGAAGTGGAATGTAAATGTAAATGTTTTGCCTACTTCATCTTGATGTTTGTTGATGCATCTGATGTATGAAAAACTAGTGCATGATTCTTTAACCAGGCCGTTACTATTTTTTTATAAACTGTGTCCATAATTCTGTATATTCATATTGGTTATATTATTATTACGTGTTTTGTCACAAATTTGACAAAGGGAGAGATTGTAAGTGCTATGATTTTATGCTCCTTTAGTTGTCAAATTTTATGGTGCTAAAACCTTAATCTATGTCTCGTGTAGCTCATTGTTATAAATGTTCAAGACATTGCTTCATCGCTCTAAGCACTTTGCTTCAAGTCAAGAACAAAGAACTACTTCGGCTACTACAGAAGAATGCGAGTACAAACTGCTTCGAGAAATGCAAGTATAAACTTTCAAGGTAAGATCGACCTCAGATTGTCCTTAAGATAGGTCATTTTGAATACATAATTCAATTAAATCATTTTATATGATTTTGGACTGTTCTAAGACTAGTCCTGAACCTTGTTCAACTAGTCCTAGCACTGCCTTGACCAGTCCAAGAGATTCCAAGACCAGTCCTAAGTTTGTTGTAATTTTTTAGACTTATTTGTTCGTCAACGACTAGTCTTGGACTTTGTTTAACTGGTCCTATGAATAGTGTCGACTCGTCCTACGACCACTCCTGGTTCTATAACTTAAACTCTAGCAACCAAACTCTAGATCCTATGACCAATCATGAGAATGGTACGACCAGTCGTAGAGGGCCTACGGCCAGTCGTAGGCACCCTACGACCAGTCATGAAACGGTTTTATCTGATCGCGCTCAAAAATTCAAAAATTCGTTTCTCGTACGACCAGTCATAGTGTGTCACGCCCCAAAACCCGGGAATCGGATTCATAAGAATCCCGATTACCAAATCTGGTGCCGACAGCCTCCGTAGTACCCCATTCTCGGCTCCTAGCAATCATATGCCAGCTTCTGATCCTGTGATCCTACAAGGAGGAATTTTTTTTTTGTACATATAACTAGTAATAAGCATAACCACAAGATTACCCAATTCACAAAGGTAACATCATCATCACATATCCACTAATATAATCATTTGAGTACAATACTGAAAGGGAAATACATAAATAAAAATCAAGCTCCAGAAGACCCCTGCACGCTCCAAGCTCAACACTGCTGCAACCTAACATCACCTGCACGCATCTATCGTGCATAAGCTTATAAAAAGCTTAGAGGGTGGTGTAAGTGTGTGCACAAGGTAAGTGCCAAGTATTCAATACAATGCTATGATCATACAATACCGAAAAAACTGGTAATCCGTAAACCATACAATGTCTAAATAAGCAGAAACACTAACAAGAGCAGGGATTATCAGAGTAAGTAGAAATACTGACAAGTTTATAAGTTAATCAATATCAGAATACGCAATATAGAATAACTATGCGATAAGGAGTCATAAAGAGTCAAATATCAGATGCCGAGAATGTAATGCAATATGCGATGCGTATGAAATAATCATGCTGGAGTATGAAGTCGGGATGATAGTACGTAGTATCGCAGGCTATGGGGTCCACCACAAGGGACTTCTATCCAAACCAGTCCCATACCTAAATTTGGATAGTCAGACTCAACGTGGTAAACTCCTGATCTCAGGTTAGTCGCGCGCCTAACCGAAATCCATGCCATAACGAAAGTACACAACAATTTGTTGCGCACCACCAGCCCGAGTGGATAGTGAATGGATGAATGAATGAGCATGCATCTCCTACTCAATAAGTCCACATATTAGTACGGTTCCTCTCTGGAAAATCACCGGGGTCTATTACACTCCAAACCAGATTGCCGCCCATCGCGCGCAACAAGGCGAGTGGAAGAGACCTCACTATCCGCCTGCCAATATCGGGCCCGGCTCGTCGATAGCGGACCCAATCCTCGAGCTGGTCAAACTCAGCCTAGCTTTATCCCCTCCTCTCGGACAGGTAAGGCCACACCCCCTTCCAACCGACCACGACACAGTGGAGAGCGCAGCCATCTGGTAATCGGCACTCGGCGCTCATCTACCCACTCGGTCTAGACGTTGGAGCAACCTCTGGAACCAAGGGGGTTTAGGGACTTTCACCCAGGGATATCTATAGCACCCCATGTAGAACAGATTTCTGGTGTCCCATCTGGCCATCCACGATATGCCTATGGAGGCTACGACCCTGATGTCGCTAGGGCATACAGTAATCACAGCACACAATGCAAGATGCATGAGTCATACATCCAGTCATGCGTCAATCCTGCGCAAACCATGCGCTCATGTGAGACAATCTCCAACTATCAGGGAGTCTCATAACAACCAGCACTATGACTTATGCAATGGTCAATCATATCTCATAACAGACATGCAGATGATATGTATGGGCATGTATCATGATGATATACAGTCACATACTCATAATTGGTATCAATAACCGACATCAACAATCGGCCTCGACAATGTGGACATCTATCCAACATTGCTCCCCAAGGAACGGCCCACAAAAGCCTAACATATAGTGGACTCTTAGCCGCACTCAAGGGCCAAATATACGACACCATGGGCCTCACTCAAGAGTTTAATATACATCACGATGGGCCTTTCACATGGGCCTAACATACATCACAATGGGCTCATCGCCTGGACCTCGAATGCATCAAAATGGGCCTCATCACGTCGGTCACATATGCATCACATCAGGACTCAAACACGGGCCGAATGCACATCATAATGGACCTTAAGTATGGGTCGCATATACATCGTATAGGTCTCGATAATCGACCATGATCGGTAATCGGTCATGATAATCGGCCTTGATCAATAATCGATCAATCGGTCAGGATAATCAGCTTCGATTGCTAATCAGTAATCGGTCGTGATAATCGGCCTCGATCGCTAATCGGTAATCGGTCATGATAATCAGCCTCGATCGCTAATCGGCAATCGGTCAGGATAAACGGCCTCGATCGCTAATCGACAATCGGTCAGGATAACCGGCCTCGATCGCTATTCGGCAATCGGTCAGGATAATCGACCTCGATCGCTATTCGGCAATCGGTCAAGATAAACGGCCTCGATCGCTAATCGGCAATCGGTCAGGATAACCGGCCTCGATCGTTACTCGGCAATCGGTCAGGATAATCGGCCTCGATCACTAATCGACAATCGGTCAGGATAAACGGCCTCGATCGCTAATCAACGGATAAACAAAGCGGGGTCCATAAATGATCAGCCAATTAACCATAGTATAAAGATCGACACTCGGTCGTGGTTGTATCGAATCCGATAGCACGGAGCCATCCATCTACGGCGAATGGGGCCCACTAATTTGGGTTAACCCACTAAGGGAATGATGAGAATGGGCCTAACAAGGCCTAAGGGAAGGTCACAATGAGGACATCTAACCATCATTGCTCATCAATGTGGACGTCAAACTAACATTGTTCCCAAGGAGTGGTCCATATAGCGTCTAACATAAGGTAGGCCCATAGACTCATGTAAAGGCCTAATGTGCATCACATTGGGCCTCATACAAAGGATACATATACAACAAGTGGGCCCTGCACATAGGCCTCAGAGACATCGCATGACCATAACCCATTGGCCCAATGCACATCATAATGGGCCTCGTTAAACGGATTGCAAAACATCACAATAGCCATGCTATAAGGGTCGAAAATACATAATAGGTGGGCCTCCAATATCCAACAAGTGGACTTAAATATTCATCAGAGGTGGGCCTTGTACCTATAGCAAGTGGTCTACACATCATAGTTGGGCTTACCAGAGGTCCAGCTAAAGAACAGCTTGGATAACACACACATCACGATGGGTTGCATCATTAAGCCACACCGATGGGCCTTATATACGACAAGTGGGCTGCATTAATGGGCACACTAATGGGCCACAAGTATATCAAGTGGGTCTGACGGATGGGCCGTAGACACCTCAAAGGTGGGCCTCATATATACGTTGAATGGGTCACCCGATTGGGCCTTACATTGCGATGGACCATAACCCATGAGCCTTGCATACATCATAATAGGCCGTATCACATAGGCCTTACATTCATCAATGGGCCGTGTTATTGAGCCTCACTAACAGGCCTTATGTACATTGCAATGGCTATGACCCATGGGCATTAGAATACATCAAAATGGGCCCAATAACATGGGTCTTACGTTCATATCAAGGTGGACCTCAACAACGGCCCCATACACATTAAGGTGGGCCTCAACAATGGCCATAAATATGACAAGATGGGCCTCATACAAATACCAAGGTGGTTCTCAATGGATGACCACAAACAAATAAAAATGTACGTATAATATACACAAATGAATCATATCAAAAGATCATCTGGACCGCACCCAAATAACAGTGGCAAGAATGGTTTCCACCATTAAATTCTCAAGGCCCACCATAACGTTTATTTCCCGTCCAATCAATACGTAAGGTCACAAAGACCTGGATTAAAGGAAGGCAATATTATACTTGACCAACCTTTTGACCCAAGGGTTTTGATGGTGGACAGTCAGTCCAACACTGTTTCTATAGTGTGGTCCACATGACTCTAGATCTGCCCTCTTTTTTTGTCTCAAGCCTTAAAGTCTTTCCTTTCAAAATGGTTGGAACTGTTTGGATGAAACACATGTGTTATGGTGGATTGCATCACATACATCAATGGGTCGCACTTGGGGCCCACCATAATGTTTACTTTCCATCCAAACCTGTTAATGAGGTCACATGGACCAGGGGCCCTCCATAATGTATATTTATCATCCAATCTATTGGTAAGGCCAGTCAAACCTGGGCCCACCATACTGTTTCTATGCCATTCAAACTGTTCATGAGGTCGCATGGGCCTAGGCCCACTGCAATATTTATTTGTCATCCAACGTGTGGGCCAGGGGGCCCACTATAATATTTGTTTGCCATCGAACGTGTGGGCCAGGGAGCCCACTATAATATTTATTTTCTAGCCAACGTGTGGGCCAGTGAGCCCGCTATAATATTTATTATTATTATTTTTATTATTATTAATATATATATTTTTTTCTGCTGAAAGGTCAAACAGACCTGGGGTGGGGCTGTTCCCACCGTCCAAAGGTGGACGGTGCAGATATAACACATATTCACGGTGGGTCCCACCGTCCAGGGTGGACGGTGCGGACAGAACGCAATAGGGTGGGCTCCACCGTCCGCCTGGACGGTGGAGGTAAAACACATGCATCACAGTGGGTTCCCATATGGGGTCCACTAAAATGTTTAGAAGCCATCTAAACCGTTGATAAGGTCACTTGGACCTGGGTGAAAGTAAAACACAAATTTCATCTTGATCCAAAACTCCTATGGCCCAGAAGAAAGGCTTCAAGGGCAGATGTTCAATTACACTGCTTCGTGTGGTGTGGGCCACCTGAGTTTTGGATGCAGCTGATCTTTGGAGGGGGCCCACTTCTGGGAGTGGCCCACCTCAAAGACGGGTTGGATTTCTCAAATACATCACGGTGGGGCCCACAAAAACAGCCGTGGGCAGCTGCTTGGGACGCCCACCCGTGAGGCGTGAAACGCTGCTGCTGTTGCAGCGTCAGAGGCAGAGGCATTGCCTCTGCACCTATTTTTTTTTAAAATGGGAAAACTCATTTTTCCACAGTTTTTCATATCTGGGGTCCGCATCAAGTAGATCCATCCCATCCATTGGCTTCAGTGGCTCAAGACCGTCCCAATGAGTCTAATATAGGAAATTTTTATGTTTAGAAAAAATAAAATAAATTAGGAAAATGATCTTTGAATGATGATGATGAAATCTCCAACACTATGGCCCACTAGATCTTCCAATCAACCCCAACTCTTGGCTCAACGCCTAAAATGGCATGAGGAAGGGAATGGACAGCGTGGATTGGATACATACAACAAGGCGAGGCCCGCATGAGTGATCCATCCGAAAACCCAAAGAAAATCTTCCTTCTTCTTTTTTTTCTTTTTTTGTTTACAACTCACGTCCAGCGTCCCTGGACGCTGGATGGCTTGAGCTTAATACATATAGGTAAGGTGGGCCCCACGTGGACGTGGCCCCCCCTGGATAAATTTAATTTCCTTATATTTGTTTTATTTTCTATTCCTTTTTTTTTTCATTATAAAAGGAGTAGGGCCCACATGGCTTGGACGGCCATGGGATCCACTTGATGGACGGTTTGGACACCACACACACCCATCATGTGGGCCACCAAATAATCAAAGGAAGGAGAGAGAGAGAGAGAGAGAGAGAGAGAGCACCCACCTTATGATCTTCGTCTCCTTCTTTCGCCAAAGAATCCTAGAGCTTCAATAGACGAACTCCAACGGTGGAGATTGGATCATGGACGGTGGAGATGGGAGTAAGGAAGGTGGGCCACACAAAGCACTCCTCTCCTTGGAAGCCATGGACGTCCTCTCTCCCTTGGGGTTGCTTGGGAGAATGAAAGAGAGATATGAGAGAGAGATGATGGGAGAGAGGGAGGAGTGGTGTGACATAAGAGGTATGGTAATTGTTGACTTTTGGGGGTACTTTTGTACTTGGGAATGGGGAGAGTAATGGGTTGAGTGATGGGTGTACTTTTGACAAGTGAGGTGATTGATGTGATGGATCTTCTCGGGATTTGTAACACGCGGCGTTTTCTTCAAACTGAACGCGGGCCCACATCTCCTGGACTGGGTGCCCGCTCGGCGCGCGAGACGCGGCATCGGAACCGCAGCGACGGCGCGATCGCACTGGTAAAGATCTTGGGTCGAGCCGACTTTGAAATACGGAATATGAATCAAGGTCGCGCGTGACTACTGATTATAAATCGCGAGTTGCCGAAATTCAACCGGGGGACCGCGGAAGCCTATGGAACAGTACAGGCTAGGATACGGGTCTTACATAGTGTCCCGTACGACCAGTCATAGTGTCCTCAAGACCAGTCGTAACCGAGTTTCTGCAGCTATAAATAAACGATGAATTTTAGAGTTTGATATAATAGAAATTCAAGTAAAATCAAGGGATCACTCTGAGATAAGTTTATATTTACTTTAAGTTACATTGTGCTCATTTAATATTCTCTTTTGTTAGCTTTATTAATTTAATTTTGTTTTTACATTTCAATCTTAATTGAAAAGAGGAATTGTGATATTCCTTCTTCTTGGAATCAAAATCAAATAGAGTTAGGCCCAACTGGTTTAATTTAAAATCAATTAGAACCTAGAACCATTTTAAAGTGATTATTAGACCTTAAACTTCTACATTCAATCATCTACTCCAATTGGTTCTTCTAGGTTGCTATAAAAGGAGAAATTCAGGTATTTTACATTTATTGTAAATTCCTTTCATTTTGGTTTCTTTTGAGATTAAGCCAAAAAAATTTCATTGTGTTGGTTATCTGAGGAGAGCCAGAAAACTCAGAAGTGAGGGTTTTTGGATTGTTTAAGCCCTTTGAAAAAGACACAATGGTTGAGGTTTTGGGTGAACCTATGAAAGCATATTTTGATAGTGAACGCTAATATCCCCTGTGTGAGGATATTAAGAGTGGAGTAGCAATCTGTGTGGCTGTTTTATAACAGTTGGTGTACACACAGTCGAACCACTATAATTCTTTGTGTTTTGTAGATGTGTGATTTATATTTGCTATCTTTTATTATTCAGAATTTTGGGATGTATATGTGGATGTGAATGTTGTAATATTTACATTTCAAGCATAGTGGGGAATGTTGTAATAACTTAGATTTAAATTTCTACAATTTATTTCAGTTTCTTGCTATTTATTTATTCCTCTTCAGTTTGAGTTTTTAATACAAAGACCTTTCTAGAATTAAGGTTGTCATACTATAAACTCTGGTTTTTGGTGTAAGGTTATCCTTAGAACAACATTTGTATCAACCTCTCAAGACTTGAATTTTGAGGTTACATTTTAATTCAGCATTGTGAATTGATTTCTTTATTTGGCTATCTCTCATTCTTTAATTTTGCTGTTATTTTTTTAAATTTGGCATAGTCTTATTCACCCCCCCTCTAGGACATATAGCTTGGCCATTTCAGTCGAGCCCGCATCAGGTGAATCCATCCCACCCACTTGTTCCCATAGTTCAAGACAAACCAAACAAGCCCAATATCTAATTTCTTCGGTGTAGAGAAATGGCAGGGTGGTTTCCAACGGTAGAAACCACTGTTTTATAAGTTATGGCCCGCCGGAAGATTGGATGGACTTCATTTCTCGGCTTAACACCTAAAATGGACCGAGGAATGGAATGGACGACGTAGATTGAATACATACATCAAGGTGGGGCCTACACAAGTGGCCCACCCAATAAGCTTGAAATCAAGCTTATTTTTATTTTCATGTACAGCATCCAGGACCTGGACGTTCTAGCGCACAGGAACGTTTAAGGTGGGCCCTGCTCAGGTGGGCCACCACATGGCTAGGTGGTGTGGAACAACACATATAAAGTGGGCCTCGCCTACAAATGACTTGGATCCAATACATGCTTCATGGTGGGGTCCATCCAAGTGGGCCACACGCCCATATCATCACACATAAAAATAAATAAATAAAAAGAAAGGGAGAGAAAAAGAAAGAAAGAGGGACACGTGTGATGGAGGGACCCCCACACTATGGGCCCTCCATTTCAAGCATCCAATCATACATCAAGTGGGTCCCATTGCATGTGGGCCCACCAAACCAAAGATCAACGGTGGAGATTCCTTCTCCACCAAGATGTAAGGTCTAGATGACCCTTTTTTAGACTAGAAAATAAACATCATGATGGGGTCCATGAAGAATGGCCCCATTATGAAATGATAATAAAATCAAGGTGTGCCATCGGCCACATCTAGGGTCCCAAGTGAGATCCATACCATCAATCGGTAGGTCTCACTTGGCCCATCATCAAAACATGAAAAGATCTAGCCTGATAAGCACCCACTTTTCACAAATTCACTTTTCTCTCACTTGGGATGAGAATGTGGCCAATACACAAACTCACTTTTCTCTCTCACATGAAATGCTTGTACGTGTGGTTTTTGGTTGCTTGGAATGGCTTGAAAAATGTGAAGAGAAAGAGAGAGAGAGAGAGAGAGAGAGAGAGAGAGAGAGAGAGAGAGAGGTGGTTGTTAGAGAGGTGATGGATGTGAGGTAATATTGTACTTGACATGTATAGGTGTGTAATAGAGAAGGTGGGAAAAAGTTGACTTGGTGGTTACTTGACTTGTGGAGAAAGAAAGAATGGATGCTTTGTACTTGACATGAGATGATTGATTGATTGATTGATGGGACATGTTATAGAGATTCTCTTGGAATTGTAAAAGTGTGGTGCTTTCTTGAAATAAATGCCAACTCACATCTCTTAGTCAGGGTATCGGATCGGTATGCGAGTCACGGCATTGGAACCGCATTGACTGTGCGGTCACAATGGTACAAGTCTCGGATTAAGTTGACTCAAATCTACACGATACGACTTCGAGTCATGTGCAAATGTCGATTACAGGTCACGGATTGTCAAAAATCGATGGGAAGGTCGCGAGAGTCAACGAAACAGTACGGACTAGGATACGGGTCTTACAAGGGAGTCCCATAAACAACCTTCCATATCAATGGCCCGCCATATCTCATAATCAAACATGTAGATGATGCGTATAGGCATGTATCATGATGTTATGCTATCACATACTCAAAATCAGCCTTGACAATTGGAATCGGTCTCAATATTCAAAATCAGCCTTGATACTCGAAATTAGTCTCAATAATCAGAATCGGCCTCGATACTCAGAATCCGCCTCGACAATCAGTATCGATAATCGGAATCAACCTCCACAATCTGTCTTGACTAACGAAATCGATGAGAATGGGCCTAACAAGGCCTAAGGGAAGGTCACAATGTGGACATTCAACCATCATCACCCATAAATGTGGACATTTAACCATCATTGCTCCCAAGGAGTGACCCACATAAAGCCAAACGTAAAGTGGGCCCATGGCCCCACACAAGGGCCTAATATACATCGACATGGGCCTCACTCATGGGCCACATATGCATCACATTGGGCCATGTCCATGGGCCTCGAATACATCTCAATGGGCCTCGCCCATGGGCCTCAAATACATCAACGGGCCGCACCAATGGGCCTCAAATACATCAAGTGGCTTGCACCAATGGGCCTTAAATACATCAAGTGACCTGCACTAATGGGTCTCAAATACATCAAGTGGGCCACACCATTTGGCCTTATATACAATAAGTGGGCCGCATCAAGAGTTGCACTAATGGGCCTCATACATATCAAGTGGGCCATATCACATGGGCCGCACCAGTGAGCCTCATATACATCAAGTGGACCGCGTCCATGAGCCGCACTAATGGGCCTCATATACATCAAGTCGGGCCCACAGTTATGTATTTTTGAGATCCGACCTACTCATAAGTTAACATAGAGATAAATGAAGTGAAAACCAAATATTAGCTTGATTGGAAACTACTGTGGCTCCTAAGAAGTTTGAATGGTGGATGTCACTGTCCTCATTATTATAAATGGTGGGATCCACTTGAACTTGAGATTTGATTCATTCTTTCTCTCGAGCCATGAAATGATCTCTCAAATGGTTGAACGGTAGGGATACAATACATGCATCATGGTAGGTCCCATAGATGGACGGCGTGGATGAAACAGATGGGACCCATAGAACTTAGTGATGCCACTACAGCAGCTATGTAGTTGGAGTGAGGTACACCAGCCGTCCCACTCCCATACGTGAGGACGGTGTGGGTTAAACACAATGTCAGTGGGTCCCATGTGGGGCCCACCATAACGTTAATCTTCCATCCAATCCGTTAATAAGGTCGCACAGACTTAGATAAAGAGGAAAAACAAATTTCATAACGATCCAAAACTTCTGTGACCCAAATAGGGTTTCACTGGTAGACGTTCAATCATCACTGTTTCCTGTGACGTGGCCACCTAAGCTGCCACGCAGGTAGATCTTTGGGGGGGCCACCAAATGCACGGTGTTGGCGTCCCACACACATCACGGTGGGGCCTATGGTTGGGACCTATGGTCCCTGCCCATGTCCACAATGCAGCAGGACGCTGCTGCAGCGTCCTCTGGACGTCCAGCAGTAGTAGCATCTACTGCTTGTTTATATTTTTTTGAAAAAATGTGTTTTCATGGTTTTTCATACGTGGGGCCCGTATCAAGTGGATCCACTCCACCCATTAGATTATATGGCCCAAGACAATCCAAATGAGCCCAATATGCAGCATGTTTTGGTCTGTAGAAAATTTAAAGTGGGCCCTAATAGATTTGAACAGTAGAAATCACTATTTCCTATGCTATAGCCTGCCAGAAAATCAAATTAGCTTCATTTTTCAGCTCAACACCTAAAATGAACTGGGAAAAAAGATGAATGGCGTGAATTAAATCCATACATCAAGGTGGGGCCTGCGTGAGCGGTCCACCCAAAGCTTATTGAATCAAGCTAATATTTTTATTTTTAGGTCAGTACACCACACCATCAGTCCACACTTCAGTGCGTGGCTAGGTTTGGTTACAACACATTTTTAAGGTGGGCCCCTCCTACAGACGTGCTAGGCACCAAATGACTATATGGTTTGGATAAGACATACATCGAGGTGGGGTACATCCAAGTGGGCCACACAGCCACATCATCACACAAAAGAAAATGAAAAAGAGAGGGAGAGGGAGAGAGAGAGAGAGAGAGAGAGAGAGAGAGAGAGAGAGAGAGAGAGAGAAAGGAACATGTGCGATGAAGGGACCCCGACACTATGGGCCCTCTGCTCCATGCATTCAATCATATATCAAGTGGGTCCCAATACATGTGGGCCCACCAAATAAAAAATTAACGGTGGAGATTCCTTCTCCACCAAAATGGAAGGTCTAGATGACCTCTTTCAAACTAGAAAGTAAACATCATGATGGGGTCCATGGAGAATGGCCCCATCATGGAATGATCATGAGAATCATAGTGGTCCGTCGACCACATCTAAGGTCGAAAGTGAGATCCATACCATCAATCGATAGGCCCCACTTGGCCCATCATCAAAATATGAAATTTATGCCTATAAAACACCCACCGTTCAATCTTCTTGGTCCGATGGAACGTCGATCTACTTGTGTCTCACTTTGATGGAAGATGATGAGAAATGAAGGGCTAGGATGATGGATCTTGGGATAGGAAGTGGGCCACACATAACACGTTTTTCTCTCCTTAGAGTGCTTGGACGTGTACTTCTTGGTTGCTTGGAGAATGTGAAGAAAAAGAAAGAGAGAGAGGGTGGTTGTAAAAGAGAGGTGATGGTTGTGAGTGATGGATTGATGGGGAGTGAGTGATAGGTGATGGGTATGCACTTAACATGTATGGGTGTGTAAGAGAGAGAGTTGACTTTGGAGTTTCTCTTGTACTTAACATGAGGTGATTAATTGATTGATGGGACATGTTGTAGAGATTCTCTTGGATTTTGTAACGTGCGGTGTTTTCTCGAACTAAACCCGAGCCCACATCTCCTGGCCTGGGTATTGCCTTGGTGCGTAATACACGGCGTTGAAACCCCAGCGACAGTGCGGTAGCAATGGTACAAGTCTCAGATTGAACCGACTCAAATCTATGGGATACGACTTAGGGTCATGCACAAACGTCAATTATAGGTCGCGGATTGTCAGAATTCAATGAGAAGGATCATGGAAGTATATGGAATAGCATGGATTAGGATACAGGCCTTACACTGCTACTGACGATGAGAAGGATGAGGAGGAGCCAACTGCGATGGTCTCTACTACTGTAAGAGGAGAGGGCAATCATGCCTCCGATGCCCAATCTGCCCACAACCATAGAAAACGCGGGAAAAAGGGCCAGAAGATGGAGTGGATGGATACGCTGATGATGATGAAGCTGCTGTCTGAGCCGCAGGCTATTTAAAATCAGAACTGCTCCTCCGTCTTTACTGTCGGTGTTGACAAGGACTGCTGACTGGTGCTCTCCTCTTCCAGTCTCCACTAGAACTTTACTCTCGTGATCTCTGGGTCATGGCCCTGTACACAACCTCATCAAACATCCTCAGACAATGGCCTACTACTCTGCTACGAAGAGTGGGTCGCAAACCGTTCAAAAAATGGCAGCCCTCATCTTCTCGTCACTGGTGAGATGAGGAACAAACCCAAACAAAGCTAAGAAACGAGCCTCATAATGGGACACTGTCATATTGCCCTAGACCAGAGGCTCGAACTCCATGGCCCTCTGCTCCTGAACATGCTCGGGAAAGAACTTATGGTCAAAGCGGACCATGAATTCCTCCCAAGTCCAAACAAACTAAGGCCCGACCATCCTCGACACTGATGACCACCAATGACAGGCCTCGCCCTGAAGAAGAAAAGTCGCCAAGGAAACACGCTGGTCAGTCGGACACTACATTATGTCAAAAATCCACTCTATCTCTATGCGCCAAGCCTCGATGGCAGAAGGGTCAAGCTCACCCATAAATCTTAAAGGGTCATGCTACCTCTATAAATAGTGCTAGCATGCGGCAAATTGATCTTCTTATGAACCAAAACAGCTACAAGCTGATGAGTCTATAACATAGGAGCAACAAGCTACATCAACTGCTGGAAATGCTTGGCAACGACTGGCACCGTCGAAAATGCAGGAGCAACACTCGCCTCGGGCGGAGGCACAGGTGCGGCTGACAGAGCTGGAGCCTTTGTAACTGGAATAGCAGGCTCAGATGGGGGAACTGGAGTAATTAAGGGAACAGGTGCAATAAGGGGTTGAAATAAAACCTCAGGGAACGGATCCTCTAAGATAGGAGCAGGGTGCACTCGAGTCGAATGGGTTGCCAGAGCAGGATGAGAACCACTACCAGGGGCACCACGGCCACGAGCTCCCCGCTTGGGTGGCATCGTCTACAGAAAAATAAGGATGACGACGCGTAGGGTCAGAATATTGTAAGCTCAAATGAAAGAAAAGGCTCTCGGGACACTACTTGTCCTAGGCTCACAGAAGATATGCGATGTTATCCCAAGTTGTTCCAGAATTACTTGTTATGCTCTAACATGCTCCAGACTCAGTAACCGAACTCACAGGGAACCCGATAGCCAGTTCTGGGTGTAATAGCCTCCATAGTACCCCATTCTCAGCTCCTGAGGAGGGTTCCGATCCTTGGATCGGACAAGGGCGATTTTCATAACTGTATATTCATTCCAATGCGAGCATACCTAAGATCACAACAAGTAAATATCAGAAATAAAAAAGGGGCACATTACAAAATCTACTATAAATTTGAACTTTAGGTAAAGGCTTAAAGGAAATATATCTGATGACAAAAGAATAAGGAAAGAAAATCTACAACACTGGGTCCTCGACTCAACTCCTATCTAAGCTCTGTCACTACGACGCCGACCTAAGATATCCTGTACGCATCAATCGTGCATAAGCTTATAGAAAGCTTAGAGGGTGATAAAAGTGTGTAACAATGGTGCGTATAAGAATAATATGAGATACAGAAGGGAAACATGATCAATGCCAATATCACTAGCCTTACCAATGCTAAGCCTTGAATGCAGGAAGCCATACCAGGGCTATGCGATGCAATAAGGCTTATACAACCGATACCAATGCAATGCAAAGTAATCTCAATGCTCATAATCAGTCCACATATCCAATATAGTTTCATCATACAGGATATCACCGGTGTCTAATGCACTATAAGATGACTGTCGCTCTCAAGACTGCACAATCAAACGAGCAGAAGAGATGACACTACCTGCTTGTGAATAGCCAAACACCAGCAAGGCTAGATGACAGTGGACCAACTCACGAGCTGGCCAGACTCAGCCTAGTAATGCCTACTCAATCAGGTGGATAAGGCCACTTCTCATCTCGACTGACTACACAACAGTGGGAGACGTGGTCACGCCCCAAACTCGAAAACCTAGCTTACAAAATTCTCGATCACTGAATCTGGTTCTGACAGCCTCCGTAGTACCCCATTCTCGGCTCCCAGTATCCATACGCTAAATTTCGATCCTAGGACCCTACAAGGAGGATTTTCCAATATATATTTAACTCTCAATAAATATAACCACAAGTTTACTTAAATCACAGAGGCAACATCACCATCACATATCCACTAATACAAACAGTTGAGTATAGTGCTAAAAGGGAAATACATATGTCAAAATTAAAGCTCCATACGTCAGCTACACGCTCTAAGCTCAGCGCTGCTACAACCTAATGCCACTTGCACGCATCTATCATGCATAAGCTTATAGAAATCTTAGAGAGTGGTGTAAGTGTGTGCACAAGATAAGTGTCAAGTATTCAATACAATATCTTAATCATACAATATCAAAATACCTGACAAGATCATGAATCATACGATATCAGAGTAAGTGAAAATACTGCAAGTCTATAAATGTAACACCCTGAAAATCGGGGGTCGGGTAGAAACCCAACTCTCGAGTTTCAGAACATCACTTATACAACATAGATAATGATAAATGCATGTTGTCTGTAGAATGACATTAAAAAAGATTGAGACTAAGCGAAAACAACATATCATACTCCAGATACAGTTAAATTAGCAAGCGAAAGACTGTGATAAATACATAAAATATATAATTGATTATAAGTCTCCAGAGTGTGAACATGTTACCAGGTTAATTAAATACATGTATACTTCAAAAATGGAAAGAAAAGAATATACATGAGTGCTCCAAAAATATAAAATGACAAGTGTCAAGGCATCTAATCAACCTCCCTGAAATCCCGTCGATCAGAATACGGAGGAGAAGTCCTCCTCATCATCATACAAGTCCGGCTCCGCCTCACAAGCAGCGCCATCATCTGCAACTACAACCGGGTCTGGTGGGTGTCCGGAAACACCGTCCCGTAACGTGGGAGTGAGTGATCAACTCAGTGGAATAATGGAGCAAAGATTAGCATGTTATCAAATCAATTACGCGTTAATAGTAAAGCAAACAATCAAACATTCCTAGATACTGTTGTTAATGCATGCATGAAATGACATGATGGATGCCCTCACCGACATACTCCCTCATACGACACCATCTTATGCCCACGGCATGCTTTTTTCCCACAGTGCTCCACATCTTCCAGGCATATGCAATGCGATATGGATAATGATTACCAAGTTGTTATTAGTCCTTTTCATAGAGCAGGATTGGAAAACTAGGGTACCTTCCTTATATCAATCCCAACACAGATCCTGTCTAGGGTCGTCACTCCTAATAATCTCATACGATGTTATATTCATAGGTCGCTGTAAGGGCTGTCAGGGCTGTTGCTCGCACTCGTTGCACCACTCCCCCATCACCTTATCAATACAGGCCTAATGTACTCTCGTCGCTACGGAAGGGTCGTCGCCTCCCGTAGGCTCAGAATACGCTCGCGGTCACTACAAAGGGCTCGTCACCTGATCAGTGTAGGCCGACAGCTCAAATGTAGTCTCCCATACCACCACAATTGGCTCACGAGTCATAGGTGCTCACTGGTCACTACGGGGAGGTTTGTGGCCCCAGCGTAGGTCGACAGCTCGACCACGGTGTCCCATACTAGCATGCCTGGTGCATGAGTCTTTATGGATCAAGGTACCATGGTTAATAGGGTTTTCAATGATAAGTTCAGTACCCTAGGTTCAAGCAGTTATGACTCATACAGGGTGAACATACAATGGCCAGTCGGGTTATTTGACGGGCTCGACTAGTACGAGCGCATCTCAAGTCAAATGACATGAAGTGCATAAAACACTTCGTGTGGCCTAACCACTGTCGCCAACTCAAAACACGACTCGCATTCATCGATGCATCCTTCATGGCAAATAGAAGCCAACCACAAATTCAATCCATTACCGACTGCCTGGACTAACGTATAGCCCCAAACACTTGAATATCAACATCAGTAATCATATGAGAGTAGCAGAAATGAAATACAACAATGTAAGCATGTTGACACATTTTATAACATACAACTTAAGCAAATCATCCAACACATGCATTTCATGTATATGACGAAATCAATACATATAGCCAACATGATGAAAATCATTTACATCAGCATATTACTTGAGAATTCAATCTCATAACTCATTCACAACACCATTTACTCAATACATACTAATACAAACATTTATACAAACACTTAGCCTACACACTTTATTCTACATAGCGTATGTCGACTCAAAGTGTGCATTTGGGCGAATCTCTTTGCCAAACAGATCATGCACGCATTCCTAATATCTTTGCCAAAAAATCATGGCAAATATTTCAGCAAAATGTGGATGTAAACAGTTTTTCCTACAAATGACTAAAATGCCCTAAATCTCATATTTTCCATATGTTTACGAAACGAAAAACGGACAGCATGTTCTACATGTCAAACGGCGTTGCCGTCAATAATCTACCATTAAACGACATTGAAAGCTTTGAACTCAGTCAATCAAAGCGTCTAAAATCCTCACCTTAAACCAGAAATTGTGAAACGGAGTTGATTCAGACGATAAGTCTTCGTCAACGGCGGGTACGGTACCTATGGAATGAAACAGGTTAGCTATACCAACACTACAACTATTCTAAGCTTCAAATCAAGTTAGGGTTAGGATTTCTTACCTAAGAATGGACCTAAAAATATCGGAATGGCGGTTTAGAAGCGGCGGCTATGGAATATGGAGCAGTAGGGAAGAATCCCAGGAGAGAGCTCCAAAATCTCCCTCTCTTTCTCTCTCTTTCTCCCTCTCTTTTCTCTCTTCTCTCTCCAAATTCGTATGGAGTGAAAGAGTAAGAGTTTAAGCCCTTTTTATAAGTCCAAAAGTGATGGAAATAGACTTCGAGCCAAAGTATACTTATTTTATGTCCAAATACGGACTGTTCCGTCTCAACGGAGCATTTCTGGAGGTCCCCTGGCCGAATGCAGTCGGACTTAAGCTCATGGATACTGGATCTTGCTCACATCAAATTTTCAGTCCGGTAGTGTTCCCAGATCGCACGTGGCGGACCAGTTTCAGTTCAACGACTACCGGTACTTGATCAGGGCCACAAGTGCGTTGACATGTAAGGGCCACCTATCCTGATCCGAGGGTAAAATTTGATTGAATTCTGATGGTCAGAATGCTTAGAAAAAGGTGCGCAAGCGACACGTGCCAGATTTCATAAATTATATTAATTTCTAACATTTCTCACACTCTTCACTCTGGACTCAAGGAAATCATCGTGGGATATCATTTGGACTTGATTTTTGAGGTGATTGTCAAGTCCAACTAGGCGGTCAGGATTGTCTAAGTTCAGGGTAATCAGACTTTCGACGTGCGGTCCAAAGCCGATATAAAGTTTCAAGGTGCTCCCGAGAGCAATCGGGAATAGAGTTTGATCCTAAGTTTTACGGTATTATAGCGTCACCTATTCTATACGTTTTGAGTCTAGCAGATCGTATTGAAAGTGATTGATGAGAATTTCACAGATCATCTAGTGCAGCGCTAGTTGATTCTCGTTGGATTTCTAAAGGAAGTAGCCTTTATTGATTTTTGTTTGAGATGAGATTTGAAGGGTGGAGCGAGGGTGTTTGAAAACGGAAGAAGGAAGAGTTTGGAGGGGTGGTTTTTGCCAAAAATCAGACATTTTGGTGAGAAAGGAGAGCTTGGAGGGTCACTTTGTGAAGGAAGTACCTGATCAGGGAGGTTTTAAGGGACGACCCACATACCAAGGGGCTACCCTAACCCCCAAACACCTCCGGCCCGAGTGGGGCCCACTGTACAGCGAGCCCTCGCCGGTCAAACTGTAAATCGGTGATGCCGGCCATATGGGCTGGGTTCCCCCTGCCCTAGGGACCCCAAATATATGTGGGACCCACCCTGGTTCATTGTATTTGGGCTTGGATAGGCCCAAGACTCCATTTGGGGCGTTTCGAGGCTAGTTTGTAAACTAGAATGAGTTTATGCATCATGTGGCATATGATTTTGGGGTAGGAGAGGATAATCCATCCAACTAACCTATCTATTTTGTTAGATTCCAAAAGGTTAAGGGTCGAAACCCATTTTACCCATTTATTTACTATTCATGATAATTTTTAGCTTCGGTATTGTTCTTCATCATTAATACCCTATGATTGGTGTTCTTTACTATTTAAACTTGAGGAGTCGTGTCTAAAATGAAAGTACTTGGAGAAATTTGAAGAATGAGGTGGTAAAAGGTGAGTTTTGAAGGAGATGGGTTGAAGAGTGATTTCTTTAGCTTTGGGATTGAGCTCTGAAAGTGATAAGGTTGACCCATTGCCTAAGGATGTCTAACCCTAGGTTGGCAAAAATTTGGGGTGTTATAATAAATCATACAATATCAGATTACGCAATACAGATCAGTTATACAAATGAGGAGTCATAGATAGCCAAATATCAGATGCCGAAGATACAATGCAATATGTAAATCCTATTAAGTCTGTCTAAGCCATATAAGTACAGAAACATAGCAACCCAAAATGTCATATGCCTGCGAATGTAATGAAATATGTGATGCAAATGAAATGATCAAGCTGGAGTGTGAAGTCGGGATGATATTACGTAATATCACAGGCTAAGGGATCCACCATAAGGGACTTCTATCCAAACCAGTCCCATACCTGAATTTAGATAGTTAGACTTAATGTGGTAAACTCCTAATCTCAGGTTAGTCGCACGCCCTAACCGAAATCTTGACCATTACGAAGGTACACGTAATAAATAGTTGCACACCACCAGCCCGAGTGGATAATGAATGAATGAATGAATGAGTATGCAACTCCTGCTCAATAAGTCCACATAACAGTACTGTATATCTCTAGGATCATCACTGAGGTCTGGTACACTCCAAGCTCGCTATTACCCAGCAGGCCGCGTAGCCCAGTGAGTGGAAAAGACCTCGCTACCCGCCTATCAGTAGTATACCCATACCTACTTAGCTCGTCGATGGCAAACCCATTTGGGAGCTAGTCAAACTCAACCTAGCTTATAGCTCCCTCACTAGGGTGAATAACGCCACACCCCCTCCCAACTAACCACAACACAGTGGAAGACATGGCCTGCTGGTATTCGGTACTTGGGCGCTCATATATCCACTTAGTCTAGACGTTGGGGTGTCTCCGGGCCTCAGAGGTTTAGAGACTTTCACCCACGGACATCCAAAGTACCCAGATGCTCGAACCAAACATTTTTGAAGTCCAATATGGGCATCCATGACATACTTGTGGAGGTAACAATCCTGATGTCGATAGGGAGTACAGTAATCACAATCACACAATGCAAGAAGCATGAGTAATGTAGTCCAACCATGCATCAATCCTGAGCATACCGTACGCTTATGCAGGATAACTCCTATCCGGGAGTCCCATAAACCACCTACCCAATGACATATGCAATGGTTAACCACACTCATAACAAATATACAGATGATGCATATGGGCATGTATCATGATGTTATGCTATCACATACTCATAATCGGTATCAATAATCGGCATCGCCAATTGACCTCAACAATGTGGACATTTAACCAAGATTACCCCCAAGGAATGGCCCACATAGAGCCTAACATATAGTGAACTCATGTCCTCACATAAGGGCCAAATATACAACACCATGGGCCTCACTCAAGATCTTAATACACATCACGATGGGCCTTTCACATGGGCCTAACATACATCACAATGGGCTTCATCACCTAGCCCTCAAATGCACACAATGGGCCTCATCACATAAGCCTCATATACATCACATTGGGCCTCAAACACGGGCAGAATACACATCACAACGGGCCGCATATACATCACATTGGGCCTCAAACACGGGCCAAATGCACATCACAACGGGCCTCAAATATGGGCTACATATACATCACATTGGGCAGCAAACACGGACCGAATGTACATCACAATGGGCCTCAAATACGAGCCGTATATACTTCACATTAGCCCTCAACAATAGAAATCAGCCTCGATAATTGACCTCGACAATCAGCCTATACAATCAAAATCGGAATCGGCCTCAACAATTAAAATTAGCCTCGTCAATCAGAATCAGCCTCGACAATCGAAATCGATATTAATAATCAGAATCGGCCTGGACAATCGAAATTAGAATCAGCCTCAACAATCGCACTCAACAATCAGCCTCGACAATGGAAATTGGAATTGGTCTCAACAATCAGTCTCAATAATCAAAATCGGAATCACCCTCGACAATCTAAATTGATATCAACAATCAGAATCGAAATCGACCTCAATAATCGGAATCAGAATCAGCCTCGACAATCAGAATCGGAATCAACCTCAATAATCGGCCTCGACAATCGAAATCAGAATTGGCCTCAATAATTGGCCTCGACAATCGAAATCAGAATCAGCCTCAACAATCGGCCTCGGCAATTGAAATCAGAATCGGACTCGACAATCGGAATAGATATCAATAATCAAAATCAGCCTTGACAAACGGAATCAGAATCGGACTCAACAATCAAAATCGGTGAGAATTGGCCTAACAAGGCCTAAGGGAAGGTCACAATATGGACATCCAATGATCATTGCCCATCAATGTGGACATTCAACCAATATCACTCCTAAGCAGTGATAGTCATAAACATCATTACATACATCATGGTGGAATCTCACATCACAATGGGCCTCATATACATCACATTAGGCCCACACAAAGGCCTCACATACGTCTCATTGGGCCTCGTTTACATCAAGTGGGCCGCATCATGTGAGCTGCTCCAATGGGCCAACATGCATCAAATGGGCCACTTCATATGGGCCGCACCAATGGGCTCATATACATCAAGTGGGTCGTATTAACAGGCCGCACCAATGGGCCTCAAATACATCAAATGGGCTACATCATGTGGGCCTAAAATACATCAAATGGGCCGC
Organism: Magnolia kwangsiensis; assembly: GCA_037074715.1. Taxonomy (NCBI): domain Eukaryota; kingdom Viridiplantae; phylum Streptophyta; class Magnoliopsida; order Magnoliales; family Magnoliaceae; genus Magnolia; species Magnolia kwangsiensis. The sequence goes on along the minus strand of CM073582.1, from coordinate 56,385,363 downwards.
ACCAATGGGCCCATATACATATCACAATGAGCCTTGCCCATAGGCCACGAATACATCACAATGGGCCTTACCCAGGCCTCGAATACATCACAATGGGCCTCAGTACATGGGTCATAAATACATCACATTCGGCCTCATATATGGGCCTCAAATATACATCAAGTGGGCCACATCAATGGGCCAAAAATACAATAAGTGGGCCACAAATATACATTATAGGTGGGCGTTACACATGTAGCGAGTGGGCCTACTCATCACAGCTGGGCCTACCAGCGGTCCAGCCAAAGGATGGCCGGGATAACATACACATCACGATGGGTCCCAGTATGATGTGGATGGCCCCTCTCTGTACCGTCCAAAAATGGACGGTGTGGAAATATGATACATACATCAAGGTGCGCCCCACGTGGGGCCCACCCCCCCATATATATATATATATATAATATCATATATCATTCTTATATATATAATATTATATTATATATCATTGTATTATTATATATTTTATTTTATTTTATTAAAGAAAGTAACATCCAGGTCCTTTGGATAGATGGGTGGACTTAAAACACATGCATCAAAGAGGATCCCACCGTCCAGGGGTCTGGATGGTGCGGATCGTAGCACAACATCAATGGTGGGTCCACGCGTATGCCCACCTCCGCTTTGGATTAAGTTGATATTTTTATTTTCCCTTCACCCAGCGTCTAAGATGGGTGGCAAAGGTAAAACATAGGTCGAGGCCCTACCGTCCAAAACATCTGGACGGTTGGATGGCATGGGTGAAAGGCATACATCAGGTGGGCCCACACAGCTTGTACGGAATAGATCAAGTGGGCCACACCCATCACAAGAAAGAGAGAGAGAGAGAGAGAGAGAGAGAGAGAGAGAGAGAGAGAGAGAAAAGTGTGAAAGGGAGGGACCCCGCCACTATTGGGCCCTCCCATATACAATGCATACATCAAGTGGGTCCCACAACAAGTGGGTCCTTAAAATAAAAATCAACGGTGAATCACCCACCTTTGATCTTCTCGGACTCCTCCTTCCACCGATGCGATCTAGTGCTCTTAGGGGTGGCTTTTAACTGTTGAGATTGGCTTTGAAGGGTTGGATTGAGTGGTAGGGAGTGGGCCACACAAAGCTCTCTCATGGAGCTTGCTTAGACATGGGTTGCTCTCATGGTGCTTGGGAGAAAAATAAGAGAGAGATAAGAGAGAGAGGTGATGTGAGTGATGGAGTGATGGGGAGAGGGATGGGTGAAGTGATGGAAAGTTAACTTTTGGGGATGAGTAGTTGTACTTGGGGATGGGTGTGAGTGATGGGATTGATGTGATGTGTACTTGACATTTGATGTGATAGATTCTCTCGAGAATGCAACGCGCGGTGTTTTCCTCAAACTAAGCGCGGGCCCACATCTCCTGGCCTAGGTATTGCCTCGGTGCGTGAGACGCCGCATCGGAACTGCCACAATAACACAGTCGCTAGGGTATAACTCTTAGGTTGAGCCAACTCTGGAATGCGGGATACAACTCAGGGTCGCACGCAAATGCTGATTATAAGTCGCGGGTTATCGAAATTCGACCGAGAGGACTGCGGAAGCCTATGGAACGATACGGTCTAGGACACAGGCCTTACATCTCTCCCACCTAATAAAAATTTCATCCTTGAAATTTACTATCACGCAAGTAAGGCAAGGGAAGAGGAAGCACAATCAATCTATAAACAAATGAAGATACAATTTCCTAATCTCAACCTTGCGCTCTCAAGATGTCTCCTCAACAGAATGGTAACCCTTACTAATCTTTGGATCCCAGATAAAAAATGATCGTAAATGAAATACTATGCAGCCTCAAAATTTCAACGATAGGGAGCTATATTAGAAAATCTCTAAGTTATTCGAACTCAGGGATCTAACCATTCTAGGTTCTCAACAATCATAGAGTGTAGGGTAGCTATCAACAGATATGTAATGTTATCCTCAGGTATTCCCAATTTATGCTCTGATACTAACTTCTGTCATGCCCCAAACCCAGAAATCGGGCTCACAAAATTTTCAATTGTCGAATCTGATGCCGACATCCTCCGTAGTACCCCATTCTTGGCTCCTAGCGTCCATACGCTGGATTCTGATCATGGGATCCTATAAGGAGGATTTTTCAATGTATATTTAACTCCTAATAAGCATAACCGCAAGTTTGCCAAAATCACAAAGGCAATATCATCATCACATATTCGCTAATATAAATAGTTGAGTACAGTGCTGAAAGGAAAATATATATGTAAAAAATTAAAGCTCCAGAAGTCAATTACATGTTCCAAGCTCGACGCTACTGCAACCTAATGCCACCTGCACGCTCTATCGTGCATAAGCTTATAGAAAGCTTAGACGGTGGTGTAAGTGTGTACACAAGATAAGTGTCAAGTATTCAATACAATGCCTTAATCATACAATATTAGAATTACTGACAAGATCATGAAACATACAATATCAGAGTAAGTAGAAATACTGCAAGTCTATAAATCATACAATATCAGAGTACACAATACAGATCAGTTATGCAAATGAGGAGACATAGAGAGCCAAATATCAGATGCCAAAGATACAAGGCAATATGTAAATCCTGCTAAGTCGATCTAGGCCATATAAGTACAGAAACATAGCAACCCAAAAAGTCATATGCCTGCGGTTGTAATATAATATGCGATGTGAATGAAATGACCAAGCCAGAGTGTGAAGTCGGGATGATAGTACGTAGTATTGCAGGCTAAGGGGTCCACCACAAGGAACTTCTATCCAAACCAATCCTATACCTAAATTTAGATAGTCAAACTCAATGTGGTAAACTCCTAATCTCAAGTTAGTCGCGCGCCCCAATTGAAATCTTGGTCATTACGAAGGTACACGTAACAAATAGTTAAGTACCACCAGCTTAAGTGGATAGTGAATGAATAAATAAATAAGTATGCAACTCCTACTCAATAAGTCCACATATCAGTATTGTACATCTCTGAGATCATCACCGGGGTCTAGTACACTAGTTAGCTACTGCCCCAGCCGGCCGCGTAGCCCAGCGAGTGGAAAAGACCTCACTACCTGCCTGTCAGTAGTAACCAATGCTTACCCAGCTCATCGATAGCGGACCCATTTGGGAGCTGGTCAAACTCAGCCTAGCTTATAACCCCCGCTGTCACACCCCAAACTAAAAAATCAGATTCACAGGAATCCCGATCGTTGAATCTGGTGCCGACAGCCTCTATAGTATCCCATTCTCGGCTCCTAGCATTCATATGCCAAATTCTGATTCTAGGATCCTACAAGGAGGATTTTTTTTTCAATGTACATTTAACTCATAATAAGCATAACCAAAAGATTACCCAATTCATAAAGGCAACATCGTCATCACATACCACTAATATAATCATTTGAGTACAATACTGAAAGAGAAATACATAAATAGAAAATCAAGCTCCAAAAGACCACTGCACGCTCCAAGCTCAACACTGCTGCAACCTAACATCACCTGCACACATTTATCATGCATAAGCTTATAGAAAGCTTAAAGGGTAGTGTAAGTGTGTGCACAAGGTAAGTGTCAAGTATTCAATATAATGCCATAATCATACAATACTAGAAAACTCGTAATCCATAAATCGTACAATGTCTAAATAAGCAGAAATATTGATAAGATCATGAATTATCAAAGTAAACAAAAATACTGAAATGATCAAGAATTATCAAAGTAAATAGAAATACTGACAAAGTCATAAATCACATGATAACAAAGTAAGCAAAAATACTGACAAGTGCATGAGTCATACAATATTCGAATACGCAATAGAAATTAACTATGAAAATGAGGAGTCAAAGAGAGCCAAATATTAGATGCAGAGGATACAATGCAATATACATTCCTAATGAGTAACACAAACAGCGTCAGCCATACCATAAGCAGTGCGAATGGAATGCAACATGCAGTGCGAATGGAATGACCATGCTGGAGTGTGAAGTCAGGATGATAGTACGTAGTATCACAGGCTATGGGGTCCATCACAAGATACTTCTATCCAAACCAGTCTCATACCTAAATTTTGATAGTCAGACTCGATGTGGTAAACTCCTAATCTCAGGTTAGTCGTGCGCCCCAACCAAAATCCTGGTCATTGCGAAGGTACACATAACAATTAGTTGTGCACCACCAGCCCGAGTGGATAGTGAATGAATGAAAGAATGAGTATGCAACTCCTGCTCAATAAGTCCACATATCAATACAGTTCATTTTTGGGATCATCACCGGGGTTTAGTACATTCCAAATGGCATTTTCGCTCTCCCAGCCGTACAGCCTAAGTGAGCGTAAGAAACCTTACTATCCACCTAGACAATAGTCTATCAATACTTATCCGGCACGTCGATAGCGGATCCATTCACAAGCTAGTCAAACTCAGCCTAATAATGCCCCCTACGCTCGGGTGGGTAAAGCCACATCCCCTCCCAACCAACCACGACACAGTGGGAGATGCAGCCTCCTAGTATTCTACACTCGGGCGCTCATGCATCCACTCGATCTCGACGTTGAGGTGTCCTCTGATACCAAAAGGGTTTAGGGATTTTCACCCAGGGCCATCTATGGCAGCCTGATGCTAGAAATAAATTTCTGGTGTCCCGTCTAGCCATCCACGACATGCCTGTGGAAGCTACGACCCTGATGTCTCTAAGGCATACAATAATCACAACACAATGTAAGATGCATGAGTCATACAATCCAATCATGCATCAATCCTACGCATGTCGTGCACTCATATGAGATAACCTCCACCTATCAGGGAGTCTCATATTATCCTGCCCAATGACATATGCAATGGTCAATCACATCTTATAACAAACATGCAGATGATACGTATAGGCATGTATCATGATGCTATGCTGTCACGTACTCATAATTGGTATCAACGATCGGCCTCAACAATGTAGACATTTAACCAACATTTCTCCCAAGGAATGACCCACATAGAATCAAACAAATAATAGGCCCATGCCCTCACATAAAGGCCTAATATATGACACATTGGGCATTACTCAAAGGCCACATATACACAATAGGTGGGCCCTGCTCATGAGCCTCAAATACATGACATGTGGGCCCTGCACATGGGTCTTGAATACATCAAATAGGCCATGCATCATGGGCCTAATATACATCACAATGGGCCTTGCCCATGGGCCACAAATACATCACAATGGGCCTTGCCCATGGGCCTTAAATACATACAATGGGCCTTGCCCATAGGCCTCAAATACATCACAATAGGCCTTGCCCATAGGCCCCAAATACATCACAATGGGCCTTGTCCATAGGCCCCAAATATATCATAATGGGCCTCAACTACGGGTCGCATATACATCATATAGGTCTCAACAATCGGGCTTGATAATCGAAATCGACTTCGATACTCGGCCTCGACAATTAGAATTGGCCTCGATAATCAGTACTGATAATTAATATCTATAATCAGCATCGATAAGTGCACCGACAACTAGCATATATAAATAAGGCAGGGTCCATAGATGGACAACCAATCCACCATAATGTAAAGATCGGCTCTCAGCCGTGGTTATATCAAATCCAATAGCACAGAGCCATCCGTCTATGGTGAATGGGGCCCACATATTTGGGTTAACCCACAAAGAGAATGGGCCTAACAAGGCCTAAGGGAAGGTCACAATGAGTACATCTAACCGCCATTGCCCATCAATGTGGACATTCAACCAACATTGTTCCTAAGCAGTGGCCCATATAAAGTCAAATATAAGGTGGGCCCATAGCCTCAGACAAAGGCCTAACGTACATCACATTAGGCCTCATACCAGGGAAATATACACAACAAGTGGGCCTTGTACATGGGCCTCAGATACATCGCATGGCCACAACCCATGGGCCTAATGCACATCGTAATGGACCTCGTTAAATGGGTTACAAAACATCACAATGGCCATACCATATGGGCCAAAAATACATAACAGGTGGGCCTCAAATATCCAACAAGTGGACCTTAAATAGCCACCAGGTGGGCCTCGAATATTCATTAGATGTGGGCCTTGCACATGCAACAAGTGGGCCTACACATCACAGCTGGGCCTACCAGTGGTCCTGCCGAAAAAACAGCCTCGATAACATACACATCACGATTAGGTTACATCATTAGGCCGCACTAATAAGCCCCATAAATATATCAAGGTAGGCCACACAGATAGGTCACAAGTATATCAAGGTGGGCAGCTCGAATGGACCACAAAGTACATCAAAGTGGGCTTGACGGATGGGCCACAAAGTACATTAAGGTGGGCTCGACAAATGGCCCATAAAATACATCAAGGTGGGCCTGACAAATGGGCCACCAAATACATTAAAGTGGGCCCGACAAATGGGCCACGAAAATACATTAAGGTGGGCCCGACAAATGGGCCACAAAATACATTAAGGTGGGCCCGACAAATGGACCACCAAATACATCAAGGTGGGCCCAACAAAAGGGCCACAAAATACAATAAGGTGGGCCTAATCACATTGGCCTCATATATATCAAAGTGGGCCAGAGCAATCATATGGGCTAAATCAATCAAATGGGCCGATACAAGTGGGTCGATCAAATAGACCGATACAAATGGGCCGAATCAAATGAGCTAAGTCAAATGGGCCCCCAAATACATCGAATCGGGCTTCATCAAGTGGGCCCCAAATACATTAAATCTGCCTCATCAAGTGGGCCCCAAATACATCAAATGGGTTATACCAATGGGCCGATTTAAAATCGTTCATCCATTGTTAGAAATCATGAAAGAACTAAATATGAATCATATCCAAAGGATCAACTAAACCATACCACAAATGGCAGTGGTGACAATGATTCACACTGTTAAAATTTAGAGGGCCCATCATAGTGTTTATTTTCTCATCCAGTATATTCCCAGGGTCACAAAGACCTGGACAGGGAACAAACAAATATCATATTAATTCAAAACTTCTATAATCCAAAAATGGGATTTCAATGGTAGACGTTCCACTTCACAGCATTTTGTAGTGTGGCCCACATGATATTAGATCTGTTTCATTTTTTTCTTAAGCCTTAAGACGGGTTACCAAATGGGTGGACGTTTTAGATATAACACATATCTCAGCGCGGCCCACAGAATTTACTACCATCAATCGAGCAGCTAGGATGGCTTAGATATAATACGTACATCATGGTGGGACCGTGCTGCACCCAGCACGTCACTAAGATGTTCCCCACATCCGCACACAAGTGGGCGGTAGGGATACAACATACTCATCATGGTGGAGTCTAGGAGCACGTCCAATGGATGGATGGCCTGGATATCATACGTGTGGAAGGAGGGGAAACACCGTCCTTAGGTGTGAAGGGTGAGGTAAAACACATACATCGTTGGTGGTTCCCACCAAATGGATGACGGTGGGGAGGTATACATACATACATCAGTGGGTCCCACGTGGGGCCCACCATAACGTTTACTTGCCATCCAAACTATTCATAAGGTCACACAGACCCTTATGGAGAGGAAAATCGAATTTCAAATTGATCCAAAACTTTTGTGGTACTCAATGAGTTTTAATGGCAGACATCCAGTCCTCACTGTTTCCGGTGATGTGGGCCACCTGAGTTGTGTATGTGGCTGATTTTTTGAGGGGGGCCCGCTTCCATAAAGGGCTATCAAATGCATGGCATCAATGTTCACATACACCATGGTGGGGTCCACGGCTTGGACTATGGGTCCCAGCCCGTCCATCCGTCCATTAGCACGGCAGGCTGGCAACAGCAGCATCCGCTACAACATCAATTTTTTAAAAAAAAAAATATTTTCCTATGGTTTTTCAGAGGTAGGGCCCACATCAATAAAATCTACTCCATCCATTGGTTCCTGCAGCCTATAACAAATGCAACGAGTCCAATATTGGGCATGTTTCGGGGTATAGAAATAGCAGGGTAGTTTTCAACGGTAAATAAAATTAAAAAAAAAAACTATTTTCTATGTTATGGCTCGCCAGAACCTCAGATTGGCTCCATTTTTCAACTCAACGCCTAAAATGAGCTGAGGAGTGGAATGGACGGTGTGGATTAGGCCGATACATCAAGGTGGGGCCTTCATGGGCGGCCCTTCCCAAAAGCCTTAAAACCCCTTCCCCTTTTCTTTTTTTTTTTTGTGTTTTACAGATGGTGTACCTCACCGTCTATTCACTCTCCAGTGAAGACGTCCAGCGTCCAGGGATGCTGGACGGACCGCGTAAACATATTAACCAAGGTGAGTCCCACATAAAGGTGGCCACCCCACACGACATGGATTAAATACATTAATCATGGTGGGGTCCACACGGACCAAACCGATATTTGTTATTTCCCTCCATCCTAGCTGGCCCAAAATGGGCAGCAAGACGGGCCCCATTCACTGAACGTCTAGAAAATCTGGACAGTCCAGATTGTCGATCAGGTGGGCCATACACACATATCATCATATCATAAAAAGAAAATAAGAGAGGAGGAAAAGAGAGAAAGATGGATCTAACCATAGAAGACACCCAGCATAGGATCTTCTCTTCCTTCTTCTGCCAACACAATCTAGAGCTCCAAGGGGTGGATTTTAACGATCGAGATTAATTTTGGAGGATGGGATTGGGTGGTAGGGAGTGGGCCACACCAAGCTTCTCCATGAAAGCCATGGGCGTTGGAGCTCTTGGGATTTTTTTTGGAGAATGAGAGAGATGAGAGAGAGAGTGATGTAAAAGAAGTGATGGGAGAGAGAGGGATGGTGAGGTGATAGGAAAGTTGACTTTTAGGAGTTACTTTTGTACTTGGGAATGGGGAGAGTAACGGGTTGAATGATGGATATATTTTTGACAAGTGAGGTGATTGATGTGATGGATTCTCTCAGGATTTACAACACGCGGCGTTTTCCTCGAACTGAACGTGAGTCCACATCTCCTAGCCAGGATATCGCATCAGTGTGTAAGACGTGGCATCGAAACTGTAGCGACAGCGCGATCGCATTAGTACAAGTCTTGGGTCAAGCCGACTCTGATATACGGGACACGTCTCAGGATCACGCGTAAACATCGATAACATATCGTGGGTCACTGGAATTCAACTGGGAGGATCGCGGGAGCCTATAGAATGGTACGGTCTACAATACTGTCTTGACACCCTCACTTGGATGGATAAGGCCACACCACCTCCCAACCGACCACAACACAGTGGGAGACGTGACCTACTAGTATTCGGGACTCCGGTGCTTCTGTATCCACTCGGTCTAAACGTTAGGGCATCTCCTGGCCTTGGAGGTTTAGGGACTTTCACCCACGAACATCCAAAGTACCTAGATGTTTGAACCAAACATTTTCGGTGTCCCATCTAGCCATCCACAACATGCCTATGGAGGTCACAATCCTAATGTCGTTAGGGCGTACACTAATCACGATCACACAATATAAGATACATGAGTCATGTAGTCCAACCATGCATTAATCATATGCATACCGTGCGCTCAAGTGGGATAACTTCGCCTATCAAGGAGTCCCATAAACCACCTGCCCAATGACATATGCAATGGTCAACCACATCTCATAACAAACATACAAATGAGATACAATGTTGTCACATACTCATAATCGGTATCAATAACTGTCATCGCTAATCGACCTCAATAATGTGGACATTTAACCAACATTGCCCCCAAGGAATGGCCCACATAGAGCCTAACATATAGTGGACCCATGGCCTCACACAAGGGTAAAATATACAACACCATGGGCCTCACTCAAGAGCTTAATACACATCACGATGGGCCTTTCACATGGGCCTAACATACATCACAATGGGCTCCATCACCTAGCCCTCAAATGTATCATAATGGGCCTCATCACATAGGCCATAAACCTACATATTGTGGTGGGCCTAATAGGTAGCCCAGTAATCTAACCATAAGGGCAATCCTTATGCTTATATTGAGTGAGTTGGACCTCACAACTTGGCCCAAGTACAATGGTCATTTTAATGGGCAACTAATGGCCTAACTACTTGTATATTATGGCCCACAAATCCATCACAATAAGTAGAAAAATATAGGCCCAAAGGATAATGGGCCTATCTAGAAAGTTCTAGGACAAATGGGCCTAGAAAATCCAATAAATAGCTATGAACATTGATCCAATAGAAATCCAACTAAGGTGGGCCTCAAGTGTGCACTAATTAAGCCCAAAGGCACATTAGGAAAAAGACATGATATGTGTTTAAAACATTCCCAAATATGGTGGGCCATGCTATTCCAAAACATACATTTATGGGCAGCAAGTTTGGGCCTATTGCTAGAATTCCAGCCCACCTACTTCTGGGCTTGCTGGAGTCCAGCAATAAATATTAATTTAGAAAATTATAATTCCATAGTGACTCATACACATCACTGTGGGTCCCACCAAATAAATGGAATGCATAAAACACATAAATCAGGTGGGGCATGTTGCTGGACTAGATGTCCAGCAGCAGCCCAATGGGCTTGGGCGTCCTATGGTGGACGGTCCATGAGGCTGGGACGGCTCCCCCCTTAAACACATAAAAGCGAGTCCTACATGTGGACGTCCCACATGGGAGATGGGCCACATGCATGTGGTCCACAATGTGGAGGATGTCGTGGTTAAAACATACATCATAGTGGGCCTTAGGAGGGTAGACGGCCAGCCCATGGCTAGATGCTAGCCCTGTTGGAACATCCGGCTATGGGCTGCCATTCCATGTAACGCCCCAAATTTGGAGGGTTGAGCAAAGGCCCAACTCCCGAGATCCGTTGCATCACTTATGCAATATAGATAATGATGATTAAATGTTGTTCGGGTTAGTGCATTTGAACATGAATAGGATTATACTAAATCAACATATCATACTCCAGAGGCAATTAAATTAAGCAAGCAAAAGACTATGATAGATATATAAAGTGTATAAGTGGATATAAACCCCAGAGTATGATCATGTCACCAGGATGAATAATTACATGTATAGTTCCAAAATATACAAAATGATAAAGTGTAATGTCATCTAGTCTATATCCTTGTAGCCCCAGTGGCACAAATCCAGGTCTACGTAGACCCACCAGAGAGTTGCAGGTAGGAGAACTCCTCCTCGTCATCATAGAAGGAAAGCTCCATCTCGTAAGCCTCACCGTCATCTAAAACTACAACAAAGTCTGCTTGGTATTTTAAAATACCGTCCCATAGTGGGAGTGAATGATCAACTCAGTGGAGCTATAAGGCAAAGGTTAAATGTTATCCATTCAATCAAGTAGTAATGATAAGGAAATATAACAATCATGTTCTAAGTACTCTTGTTAATGCAAGAATGGGATGCGATAATGATGCATGCCCTCACCTGCACTCCCTCTGTGACATCATCTCACAGTCGCACATGCAACACTCCTGCTATGCTCAACTCCAATGGGAAAGGTACATGCAATGTAGTACATGTGCATGATTAGCCAAGTTCTTAATTAGACTTATTCATGCAGCAGGTTCAGAAAGCTAAGGTACCTCTCTTTGTATCATTTGCCCAAACAATGATCCATTTAGGGTCGTTAGTCCTAGCTAGTCGCATACGATGAGTAGTTCCATGTTGCTACGGAGAGGCTCGTCACCTCAGCGCAGGTCTAGTTTATACTCGAGGTCACTACGAAAAGGCTTGTCATCTTAACGTAGTCCTAGTGTATACTCGAGGTCACTATGAGAGGCTCGTCACTTGATCGTAGGCTGACAGCTCGAATACAGTGTCCCATACACAACCATATTCAGTTCATGAGTTTGGGTTGCTCACTGGTCACTACGGGGAGGCTTGTCACCCCAGCGTAGGCCGACAACTCAACCACGGTGTCCCATACACCACCATGTCAGCTCATGAGTCTTAGTAGATCGTGGTACTATGGTTAAACGGGCTTTGTACTGGTAAGTGGTACCTTAGATTCAAACAGTAGTATCCATACATGGTAAATACACATTGGGCCAATCGGGTTACTTGATAAGTCCAATTGGTACGAGCGTACGCTAAGTTAATCGACATGGAACGCATACGCACTCCTTGTGGCCTAACCACTGTCAATAATCACCGTACGACTCGGATTCATCAAATGTGTCCTTGGTCGTGGAACCAATCCGGTCACTTTAACGAAATCTGTTACCGAATGCCTAGACCTCATCGTAGTCTCAATCACACTCCAAGGTAATAACATTCACATATACTAGTCATAACAGTATTGAGCAAACAATTCAAGGATTGCAATCATTTGATCATTTCAAAAAAATACATAATAAACATATTATTACACATGCATTTTATACCTAGATCACATAGTTGGATTGAGGTTACATAAAGGAATAAATGCATATGGTTAAGGTGGTTGAGAATCTTATCTCAACGCCCTTATAAGTACCATACATCAAACACTTACTCATTCAAATATTTTATCAAACACTTAGGCTACACATTACGACGTACATGTAATATATTAGTTATAACATATATTATGGTGAATCCTTTTACAGAGGAGTAGCCACACATACAACGGTCATGTATTTTCAAGTCAGTCATAATTCCATATTCATTTAGACATTTCAACAAACACATATAATACATTATATTCAGCATAGTTTATATATGTGTGTAATATACGGAAAACGTCATATCTAAGCACATGTGACAGCAATCAAGTCAGTCATAAATCATTATTGACATTGAAAGCTTTGAAAACCATAACCTAAACATTTATATTCCGCATCTTATCATGCCCTAAACTCAAAAATCGGATTCATAGGAATCCTGATCACCGAATCCAGTACCGACAACCTCCAAGTACCCCATTCTCGGCTCTTAGCATTCATATGCCAGATTCTGATCCTACGATCCTACAAGGAGAATTTTTTTATATATATTTAACTCGTAATAAGCATAACCACAAGATTACCCAATTCACAAGGATAACATCATCATCACATATCCACTAATATAATCATTTGAGTACAATACTGAAAGGGAAATACATATATCAAATCAAGCTTCGGAAGACCACTGCACGCTCCAAGCTCGACGCTGCTGCAACCTAACTTTACCTGCACGCATCTATCGTGCATAAGCTTATAGAAAGCTTAGAGGGTGGTGTAAGTGTGTGCATAAGGTAAGTGTCTAGTATTCAATACAGTGCCTTAATCATACAATACCGGAAACACTGGTAATCCATAAATCATACAATGTCAGAATGAGCAGAAATACTGACAAGATTATAAATCATACGTTAACAGAGTAAGCGAAAATACTGTAAGACCCGTATCTTGGTTCGTACCTTTCAGTAGACTTCCGCGGTCTTACCGGTGGAATTTCGGCGACCTTCGACCCTTAACCGATATCGACGCGCGACCCTGATTCATATGTCGACAACCCGAGTCGACTCAACCCGAGACCAATACCATAGCGACCGCGCCGTCATTGCTGTTCCGATGCCACAACTCACGCGCCGAAGCGATACCCTGGTCAAGAGATGTGGGCCAATGTTCGGTGCGAGAAAACGTCGCGCGTTGCGAAATCCAAGGAAATCTCTACGATGTGTCACATCAATCACATCAATCCCATCAATCAATCAATCCATCAAGCCATCACATGTCAAGTACACATCACTTTATTCCCTTTTCCCAAGCAACCACAAAAGTCTTCCTAACCCATACCTCTCTTACACAAAAAGCCACAAAAATCTTCACCACCCATACCTCTCTTACACAAAAGCCTCAAAAGTCAAGCTTTTCTTACACAACCATCACTCACCACATCCATTCATCACTCTCTCTCCCTCCCTTTACAACTCTCTCTCTCTCTCTCTTTCTCATTTCAAACCCCAAGCAAGCTCCATACGTATGGAATTTTTCAAACTCTCCTAAGCTCCAAGTGGCCCACCTTCTTACCCCATCATCTCCCATCTCAACCCTCCATTCTTTATCTTAACCATTGAAGTTGAAGCTAAGGTGCCAAGGAACCTCTAGGAGCAAGAAGAACGGACGGTGGGTGTCTCTTTAGGATAGTTTCTTTCTTGTTCTTATGATGGGCCAAGTGAGACCCACCGATCCATGGTGTGGATCTCACTTAGGACCCTAAAAGGTGGTCGATGGACCACTTGGATCATCATGATCATTCCATGATGGGGCCATTCTCCATGAACCCCATCATGATGTTTATTTTCTTTTCAAAGGTCATCTAGACCATCAATGTTGGTGGGGAAGGGATCTCCACCGTTGAGTTTGGATTTCGGTGGTCCCTCATGCTTAAAGGCCCACTTGATGTATGATTCATTGTAAGGGAGCGCCCATAATGTCGGGGTCCCTCCATCACAAGGCGTGTCCCACTCTCCATGTCTCTCTCTCTCTCTTTTATTTCTTTTATTTTATTTTATTTTATTTTATTTTATTTTTCTGCAAAGGGGTTGTGTGGCCCACTTGAATGGACCTCACCTTGAGGTATTTAATTGTCCGAGAGTCCTTCAAGTGGGGCCCACCTTGCATGTTGTACCCCCCTTCATCCGTAAGTGGTGGCCCACTTCAAAAAGGTCCACCACGATGTATATTTTTAAAGAGACCCACCCTCCAGCGTCTGGGACGCTGGACGTCCCTGTAACCAACGTCCCTGTAACCAAAAAAAAAAAAAAAGTGAAAAAGGGAAGCTTGTGGGGTGGTCCCCTTGTGTAGGCCCCACCTTGATGTATATATTCGATCCAAGCTGTCCATCCTCTTGCCTACATAGTTTTAACCGTCGAGTAAAAGAATGGGACTAATCTGAATATCTTGTGGGCCATAGCAAGGGAAACATTGGCGGTTACCATTGAACAATTTTCTGGTGTTTCTATGCACCCAAAAAATTTGAACTTCGGACTCTTTTTGTCTGTTGTGAGCTGTAGAACACTATGGCTGGAGTGGATTTCCAGGTGGCGGGCCCCACACATGATCTTTGGCAAAAAAAATTTAAGGAGAGAGAGAGGATGAGGCAGCAGGTTGCTGCTTACGTCAGGAGCGCTGGCAGCGCCTGCGCGGCTGCCAGGCAGGCGGGCCCCACCTTGATGTTTATATGCCATCGAAACCGTTCATGAGGTGGGTCCCATCCTCAGGTGGGCCCCCTCCAAGTTTCAGCGGATTCTAAAACTCAGGTGGCCCGCACCAAAGGAAACAGTGAATTGAACCTCTACCATTAAAATTCTATTTAGGGGCCACAGAGGTTTCAGATCAATCTGAAATTTATATTTTCCCTTCATCCAGGTCTGAGTGACCTTATGAACGGCTTGGATGGCCTATAAACTTAATGGTGGGCCCCACATGGGAGCCACCGTGATGTATGTGCCCCTTGTTCACGTCCATCTTGCGGTAGAGCCGCAATGATGTTTGTGTTCTTCCTTGCCGTCCATCTGTTTTGATGGTGGGGTCCACTGTCCCCAGCAGCAGCGAGTTTTTTTGTGGGTCCCACCATTATATTTATGTATATATATACGCATTGTATTATATATTATGTTATATATACTATATATTATGCCTATTTTATATATACATATATATATATATATATATGGCGGTGGGCCCTACGTGGGACCCACCTCTGTTCCCTTCAAATGCTTTTAAAAGCTACAGCAACAACTATATATATATATATATATATATATATATATATATATATATATATATATATATATATATATATATATATATTCATGCCCATAATGTATAAGTTGTTGTTATAATTATAATGTATGTATATTATTATACAAATCATAATTGTGGGCCCAAGGTCCGTGTGACCTTTTGAACATAATGGATTGCAAATAAACATTGCAGTGGGCCCCTTGCCAATCAATTGAATGGCAAATAAACATTTCAGTGGGCCTCTAGGCTATGGGAGTGGACCCATCTGATGCGTTCCAAGGTCCATGGAATTGGACCCATTTGGTGTATTTTGGAGCCCATGAGATTAGGCCAGTTGTTGTTTCGGGGCCCATGGGTTAAGGCCCACTGAGAGGTACTAGGGCCTATGGGATTAAGGTCCATTTGGCGTACATTTGGGGCCCAATGGGTGTGGCCCATTTATTACATATAAGACTCATGAGATTAGGCCCATTTGATGCAATCTAAAGTCCATGGGTTTTGACCCATTGCAACGCACTTAAGGCCCATTGGTGTGGCCCATTGATGTGACTCATTGATGAATAAAAGGCCCATATAATAGAGCTCATTTGATGAATTTAGGGCCTAATGGGACGTACCTAAGGTCCATTGCAATGTGTGAGCCCAACATGGATTATGTAACGATATTTACGACGATCGTGCCTTGCGAGCAATGTTGGTTTGATGTCCACATTGCAAGTGTAATGTTGGTTGGATGTCCACATTACGACTCTCCTTAGGGCCCATTACTGGGCCGTACTTGCTGTGTATAGGCCGTCTAGGCCCATCCGCGTTGTATGAACGATTCATCACTCATTTACATGTTTAGTATAGTTTCATGACTCATGATCATACACATCATATGTATGCTTGAATGAGGACTGTCTGATCATAGCATATGCCTTCGGGCAGGTTGTTTATGGGCTCCTGGTTAGGCGGTGTTGCCCTACATGAGCGCACGATATGCGTAGGATTGGTTGCATGACTAGATAGCGTGAATCATGCATTTCGTACTTGTGTGACATGGTTATTGTATGCCCTAGCGACATCAGGGCCGTAGCCTCCACAGACGCATCGTGGTTGGCAGGATTGGATACCGAAAATCTTATTCTACATGGGGTACTATAGATATCCCTAGGTGAAAGTTCCTAAACCCTTATGGTACTAAGAGGTTGCTCCAACATCTAGACCGAGTGGGTAGATGAGCGTTGAGTGCGGATTACCAGACGGTTACGCTCTCCACTGTGTCGTGGTCGGTTGGAAGGGGGTGCGGCTTTACCCGCCCGAGAGTAGGGGGCAATGCTAGGCTGAGTCTGACCAGCTCGAGGAATGGGTCCGCTATCGACGAGTCGCGCCCGATATTGGCAGATGGATGGTGAGGTCTCTTCCACTTACCTTATTGCGCGCGATGTAGCGAAAATCTAGTTTAGAGTGTACTAGACTCAGGTGATATCCCATATTTGAGCTGTATTGATGTGTGGACATCGATGATGATCTGTATGCTTGAGTTGCATTGCACATAGTATGGCCTTGGGATGGCCAATACCATTCATGTCTTGCATCGTATAAGCCTTGATACGGCTCATGATATTATGGTTCCATCTGCATATTTCGCATTACTCTGACATTGCATGTTCATATTACTACCTTGCGCACACACTTTCACCACCCTCTAAGCTTTCTATAAGCTTATGCACCACCGTTGCGTGCAGGTGACGTTGGTTCGCAGCAGCACTGAGGCAGGAGCACGTTGCAGAGCGTTTTGGAGTTTTTGTTCTTTACCATTGTATTTCCCTTTATGCTCATTGTACTTGTAAAGTTTTTGATCATAGTGGAAATGTAATGGAGTACTTGGTTGTTGCTTGTGGGTTATGCCATTGGTTATGCTTATTACGAATCAAACCGACATTTAAAATCCTCCTCGTAGCATCCCAGGATCGGAACCTGGCGAATGGGAGCTAGGAGCCGAGAATGGGGTTCTACGGAGGCTGTCGGCGCCGGATCGGCGATCAGGAATTTTGTGAGCCCGGTTTCTGAGTTTGGGGCCTGACAAATACGGACAAGTCCATGAGTCAATCAATATCAGAATACGCAATATAGTACAACTATGCAAATGATGAGTCATAAATAATTAAATATCGGATGACAAGGATATAATGCAATATACGATTCGGAAGAGCTAACAAATATCATCATTCTCATCTAAGTCACAAGAATACAGAAACATAACAACCCAAAATGTCATATGCCGAGGATGTAATGCAATATGCAATATGTGGTGCTAATGGAATGACCATGCTGGAGTGTGAAGTCGGGATGATAGTACGTAGTATCACAGGCTATGGGATCCACCACAAGGGACTTCTATCCAAACCAGTCTCATACCTAAATTTGAATAGTCAGACTCAATGTGGTAAACTCCTGATCTCAGGTTAGTCACGCGCCCCAACCGAAATCCTTGCCATAACAAAGGTACACAATAATTAGTTGTGCACCACCAGTCCGAGTGGATAGTGAATGAATGAATGAATGAGTATGCAACTGCTACTCAATAAGTCCACATATCAGTACAGTTCATCTCTGGGATCATCACCGGAGTTTAATACACTCCAAATGGCACTGCCCCTCTCCCAGCAGCATAGTTCAAGTGATCGTAAGAAATCTCACTATCCGCCCAGCCAATAGTCTGCCAATACCTATCCGGCACGTCGATAGCGGACCCATTCACGAGCTGGTCAAACTCAGCCTAGTATTACCCCCTACCCTCGGGCGAGTAAGGTCACACCCCTTTTCAACCGACCACAACACAGTGGGAGACTCGGCCTCCTGGTATTCGGCCCTCTTGCGCTCATATATCCACTCGGTCTCGATGTTAAAGTCATCTCCTGGCCACGGAGGTTTAGGAATTTTTACCCAGGGACATCTATGGCGCCCGTATGCTAGAACTAAACATTTCTGGTGTCTCGTCTGGCCATCCATGATATGCCTGTAGAGGCTACGACCCCGATGTCGCTAGGGCGTGTAACACACAATACAAGATGCATGAGTCATACAATCCAGTCATGTATCAATCCTGCGCATGCCGTGCACTCATGTGAGATAACCTCCACCTATCAGGGAGTCTCATATCATCCTACCCAATGACATATACAATGGTCAATCACATCTCATAACAAACATGTAGATGATGCGTATGATCATGTATCATGATGTTATGCTATCACATACTCATAGTCAGTATTAACAATCGGCCTCGACAATGTGGACATTTAACCAACATTGCCCCAAGGAATGGCCCACATAGATCTAAACATATAATGGGCCCACAGCCTCACACAAAGGCCTAATATACGACACATTGGGCATTACTCAAGGGTCATATATACACAATAGGTGGGCTCGGCTCATGGGCCTCAAATACATGACATGTGGGCCCTGCACATAGGTCTCGAATATATCAAATAGGCTATGCATCATGGGCCTAATATACATCACAATGGGCCTTGCCCATGGGCCACGAATACATCATAATGGACCTTGCCCATGGGCCTTAAATACATCACAATGGGACTTGCCCATAGGCCTCAAATACATCACAATGGGCCTTGTCCATAGGCCCCAAACACATCACAATGGGCCTCATCAGGTAGGCCTCATATACATCACATTGGGCCTTAGACATAGGCTGGATACACATCACATCGGGCCTCAAATACGGATCGCATGTACATCACATTGGGCCCCAACAATAGGAATCGGCAATCGGCCATGACAAATCAAAATCGGTAATCGGCCTCGACGCAAGGCGGGGTCCATAGATGGACGACCAATGATGGACCAAATAATATTAGTGGGGCCCATTCGTTTGGGTTAACCCACTAGAGAATTATGAGAATGGACCCAACCAGGACTAAGAAAAGGTCGCAATGTGGACATTTATCGGTCACTTCCTATCAATGTGGCCATTTAACCAACATTGCTCCCAAGCAGTGGCTTATATAGGGTCAAGCATATAGTGGGCCCATGGCCTTACACAAAGGTCTAATATACAATATCACGGGCCTCATACAAGGGTTACATACACATCACTATGGGCCGCATCACATGGGCCTTGAATACATCGCAATGGGCCTCGATCAAGGGCCTCATATACAACAGGTGAGCTGCATCAATGAGCCGTACTAATGGGCCTCATACACATCAAGTGAGTCACATCAATGGGCCGCACTAATGGGCCACAAGTATATCAAAGTGGACTTTATCACCTACGCCTCACATGTACCACATTAGTCCTCACACAAGGCCATATGTAACATTATAATGGTCCCCATATACGGGCCGCATGTACAGTATAATGGACCATATCCATGGGCCCCGAACACATCGTAATGGGCCACATCCGTTAGGTCTCTCATACATAACATCAGGTCTTGCCATTTGGGCTGAAAATACATCACAATCCATGGGCCCCAATACTTAATGGGTGGGCCCTATACATGAGCCTAATATACGTCACAGGTGGGCCCTGCACATGGGCCTCATACCCAAAGAGTTAGGCCTATCAATGGGCCCTAGGGAAAGTGACAATGCGGATATTTAACCAACATTAATCTTACAATGTGGATGTCAAACCATCATTGCTCCCAAGGCTCGGTTCGCCTTAAATATCATTAAATAAATCATGGCAGAATCACACATTGCAATGTTCCTTAGGTACATCCCATTGGGCCTCAAATACATCAAATGGGCCGTATCTCATGGGCCTTACATTCATCAAGTGGGCCACCTCAATGAGCCTCACCAATGGACCTTAGGTACTTTGCAATGGGCCATCACCCATGGGCCTTAGAATGCATTAAAATGAGCCCAATCACATAAGCTTTATGTGCATCAAATGGGCCTAATCACATAGGCCTTATATATACCAAAGTGGGCCTCAACAATGGGCCACAAATACATCAAATGGGCCTACACACATGGGCCCATATATAACAAAATGGGCCACAACATTGGGCCTATATACATGTCAAGATGGGCCTAAATACACGGGTCCATATGCATCCAAGCGGGCCTCAATAATGGGCCTAAAAATACCTCAAGATGGGCCTAAATACATGGGCCCATATTCACCAAAGTGAGCCTCATGTGAGGCCCACCATAATGTTTATTTTCCTATCCAATCTGTTGATAAGGTCACATGAATAGGGGGCCCACCAAAATGTCTATTTTCCAGCCAATCTATTGATATGGTCAAATGGACCAAGGGGCCCACTATAATGTTTATTTTCCAACCTATACATAAGGTTACATGGGCTTAGGGGCCACTGTAATATTTATTTTCCAACCTGTACACAAGGTCACATGGGCTTATAGGCCCACTGTAATATATATTTACTAACCTACCTGTTGGTGAGGGCACATGAACCAGGGGCCCACCATAATGTTTATTTTCATCCAATCTGTTCATAAGGTTACGTGGGCCAGGGGCCCACGATGATGCTTATTTTCCATACAACTCGTTGATAGGGTCACAGGGCCATGGGGCCCTCTGTAATGTTCGTTTGCCACCCAACCTATTTATAAGGCCACATGGTCATGGGGTCCACAGTGATGTGGTCCACAAATTCAGACCGCCCATTATGTGAGTCTCACCTGGCCGAGGGTTCTGACCAAGTATCAACTACATCCAAATTTCAGGTAGGCCCCACCAAGTGATGTTATACATTTTAGGCATGTCTTCACATGATTTTAGATGGTATGGCCCACCTGAGTTCCGTATGCGGCTGATTTTTGGAAGGAGGCCCACTGCCCTAAGGGGCCACCTAATGAATGGCATGGATGTTATAAATGCATCATGTGGGGCCCACAGCTGGGGCCGTGAGCCCCAGCCAGTCCGTCCGCCCGCCCACCTACAGTGGCAGCGCCAACTGCTGCCCACCTTTATTTTTTTTTTAAACCAATAATATGGTGGTTTTTCATAGGTGGGGTCCGCCTAGGAAAATCTAACCCATTCATTGTGTGTGTCCCACCAATTTAATGGTCTAAACAGAGTTTCAGGTGGGTCTAAGCTGTATGTTGACCCCAGCATTTGATTCCATGTGGTTTGGCATACCATTGCATGAATAGTGATGGTGTGGGCCATCCGAAGACTTTTTATGACTGATTTTTGGAGCCAACACATCATTCAAGGGGACCTATTAAATGAACGACATAGATGTAAAACATACATCATGAAGGGTCCACAACTGGAGCCAATGGGGGCCTCCTTTTTAACGTTGGACGTCTCTGGACGTCATGGAAACAAAGGCATGCCAATAAAAAAATTTTTTATCATAGGTGGGACCCACATTAACCAGATCTACCCCGTCCATTGCATGTGTCCCACAAAATTAGGGGTCTAAAATAAGTTTCAGGTGGGTCCAAGCTCCTTGTGGGCCCCAGCAATCATTTTCTAAGGTTTTAACGAAAAATACTAGCATTCTTAAGCCATAGCCCGCCAGAAAATTGGATCGGTCTCATTTTTCAACTCAACACCTAAAATGATACAAGGGTTGGGATGGACGACTTGGATCAACAACATGCATCAAGGTGGGGCTTGTATACGTAGCCCACCCAAAAAAAAAAAACCACCACTGACGTTAGTACACACCTATGCTAGTACACGCACTCCATGTTAGCCAACTTCCAGTGTCCAGTGATGCTGGACGGCATGGGTAAACACAGCATCATGGTGGGTCCCACATGAACGTGGCCCACCTTAATAAAAGGTGAGTCCCACATGAACGAAGCTTACTTGATGGGTTTAATATTTGTGTGTTCGCATCATTCATAAGGTAGGGTCCACATGATTTGGACGGTTTGGATAAGGCATACATCAAGGTGGGGTCCATCCAATTGAGCCACACATCACACAAAAATATATATAAAGAGAGAGAGAGAGAGAGAGAGAGAGAGAGAGAAGAGAGAGAGAGAGAGAGAGAGAGAGAGAGAGAGAGAGAGAGAGAGAGAGAGAGAGAGAGATGCACCCACAATGATCTTCTCCTTCATCTTCTACCCATGGGTTCATAAGCCTTTTAGGACCCCTTCCAATGGTGGAGATGGGCTTCTAAGGGTTAGATTATGAGGGATTTAAAGGTAAGAGGGCTGGAAATGGAGCTTTCTTGGGACGTCCATGGCTAGCAATGGAAGTGAAGAAGAAGAGAGAGAGAGAGAGAGAGAGAGAGAGAGAGAGAGAGAGAGAGAGAGAGAGATGAGAGAGAAGGTGAAAGGATGGGTTGTAATGGCTTATAATAATGAGTTTTGAAAAAAAAAAGAAAAGCATTTATGGGGTAGGCTAAGTAGGGGGGTAGGTTAGGTTGTAGAATAGGGTGATGTCATCCTTAGGATGACATCATCCTCATTATGATTATGGGAAAATGTGTACACCATGGCCCACATTATGCGGTCCACCGCTATGATCGTGCACGGGTCATATCTTGGGATCTAGACATCGGATTGACGCACAAGATGCAGCATCGGAATCGTAGCAACCACATGATCGCAATGGCATAAGGTCTTAGGTCGAACCGACTTAGGTGTATAGGGTGTGACTCAGGGTCGAGCGCAAATAAAATTTACAAGTCGCGGGTCGTCAGAATTCGACCGGGAGGACCGCGAAAATATGCGGAACGGTAGGGGCTGAGATACATGGCTTACACATCATTCCTCGGTAAACTCGTATCGAACTCAATTTGAACACTATACCTTTGTTTACTGCACAACGACAATCTATAGCATGAAATAGGTTAACTATTTCACCATTTACTCTATTTGGATACCTGAAACAGATTAGAGTTAGGATTTCTTACCCAAGAACGGAGTCGAAATCATTGGTATAGCGACACGGGAGAGGCGATTCGATACGTGGAGCGGCGAGAATGAATCCCAGCAGCTATCTCTCTCTCTCTCTCACTCTTTCCTCGTATTTTCTCTCTTCTCTCTCCTAAGGTTTAGAAAATTCATATGAAATGAGAGAGGGGTGAGTTTAGGGTCTTATACAAGCCCAGAAGTGAATCGATGGCCCCAGAGCCACGATATACTTAGGTAATAGCCAAAAGTCATCTTTTTCGAGCCAAAGGAGCTCATCTGGAGGTCCATTACCTGCATACGACTTGGAGGAAGTTCCCTGACAATAGATCTACATCAGGTTAAGACTTCGGTCCGATCGAATTTACAGATCGACCGTGGAAGGCCAGTTTCAGTTCAACGGCTCTCGTCGCTCGATCATGGCTACAAGTACAATGACATGTGTAGAGAAATTTTCCTGATCCAAGGGTGTAGTTGGGTCAGAATCTGACGGTCTGAAATCTTAAATTTAACCTGCAAGCGAAAGGCCCAATTTACTTAAGTTTGAGTCTGTTTTCTAAAGATATTCACGTTTCTCACACACTTTGCTCCAAGCTTAAGTTGTGTGTTTTTGGATACTATTTGGACTTGATTCCCGCAATGGTTGTCAAGCCCAATAAGGCGGTCATAACCGTATAGTTTCGCGGTCATTGGACTTTCAACGTGCGGTACAGGTCTGATATGGAGTTTCAAAGTGCTCCCGAGTGCAATTGGGTTTTGAGATTGATCCTAGGTTTCTAAGTAATGTAGCGTTAGCGATTCTACTAGTTTTAGGTCTTGCAGTGCATATTGAAAGTAATTCAAGTTAATTCTACAGATGATTTATTTTAGTACTTAGTTAATTTTCGTCTAATTCATAAAGGATTCGGTCCTTAGTAATTTCTTCCTGAGGTGGTACTCGGGTCTTCGTACAGATTTTTCCAAGACGTTACATTCCAGCAGTCATACTTAATTTTTTAAGGTGAAAGTAGTGGCCCACACCCTCAAGATGGGTCACAACATGAAGGGTCATAAGATGGGCTATTAGGGAAGTCATAAACCCAAGAAAATCATGAAGGAATTTCATGGACAACAAGGTAGGAATTAAAATTCTACTGGATAAAAATATTTTTGTCCTAATAGTATTCACCCAATAAAGTGAGCCCAAACTTTGTCTAGGAGGGGAGGGATGAATGATTAATATTTTTCTCATAAAATACAACAAGGTCGGGTCCACAAAAGTGGCTCACCACTCCGAGAATCAAGCTAATATTAGTGTTTTCCCTTCAATCATCAAGGTTGGACAGTCCAGCAAGGTGGACCGTCCACCCCTATGGGCTACTCTTTTTGGGTGTTAATGCATGGACCATCTGTGATGAGGTCTAGGGTACTTCAAGGTGGGGTCCACTACTACAAGATACACCCCACATTAGGGAGAAAAGGAGTTAAATACATGGGCAAAACCCAAGCTAAAAATCAGCAACAATCAGCCCAATAAAATTGTCCAGAATTTCTGGGCAGCAATATATGGTTGGACATATCAGCCCATATCTGGATATAAAAATTAATCCAAGGGTGGTATGGCCTTCCTTATTGGGCCCCACTAGTGTCCAAATCAAATCCCCAAGCCACATCAATTGCATGCATCGTTTAAGGTAGCAAATGAGACACCCAAACTGTGGTGTAGGTGGTATGGGCATCCCACCATGGATGGATTTCTCTGGACAATCCAGGCCCACTGAGTGGGCCACACACATCATCAGCAAAAGTAAAGGAAAGAGAGAGAAGAGGAAGAACATCCCGGTTATAGGGAGAAGGCTCCACCACTATTGAGCCCTCCCCAACACAATCACACTCACACATCTTCATTGATTTACAATTACATCATAGATCAAGCACATGCATATCCTATAATCAAGATCAATGGCTGGGATGTCATCCCTTCCATGATTTTAAGGTCTAGATGACCCATCATGCTATGAAATCCAAAGAAACCTCTATGATGGGGCCCATAAAGAGAAAACCCCCATGCATGGGACATGCATGCATAAGATAGGTCATTTGACCACATCCAAGGAATTGTGTAGATCTCCACCAAAACTATAACTTCTAGCTCCTAATGCTCCAAGGAAGCAAGATCAATGGGTGAGATAGGTTTTCGATGGAGGGATTGAGAGGAAAAAGGAGAAGAATGGGCTGGAATGGTGTGGAAATGGTGGGACGTCCCAACCTCTCTAGCTTGGGAGAAAGAGAAATCAGAGGGAGAGAAGAGAGAGAGAGAGAGGTGTTGTAGAAATGTGATAATTGCAAATGGCTTGGGAAGAGAAAAAAATCTAATTTTTCTCTTGGAAAGAGGGGCTTGGATAGAGAGCTCTATGATGAGTTAGCAAAAGAAAGCCTAATGGAGGCTATATGCTAGGCTTGTGGGTGGTGTTAGGGAGATGGGTGGTATAGAAGACGGAGTTTTGGGTAGTGTATAGGTGGTGTGTGTTGGAATTTGCACAAAAGAGGGTGGCCACCTTGAAAAAACATGCTCTCCATACTAGGTGGGCCACATGATCATGATCAAATACTAGAAAATGAGATGCACACAACTTATGATCCACACATTGGATGAACGTATAAGACGCGGCGTCGCAACTGCAACGATGATCTGAATAATATGACATAGGTTTCGGCTCGGTCTGAGTCGGGTGTACATGACTGGACTTAAGGATGACCGCAAACACTATCCGAGGGTCACGGGTCCCTAAGATTCGACTGGTAGGACTACGGGAACGAGAGAAACGAAATGCACACTCATACACCTACATGTACTCGGGTCAGGTCTTACACCCACTCATTAGGTAGACCTCATGTGTACTTTAAAGAATACCCATAGGTGGTGAAATTCCACCAGCGTGAGTGTGTGAGGTGTGTGTGCGTGTGTAAATAAAAAAAATAATAAAAAAAATAATAAAAATTTTAAAAGCAGACCCTTAGAAAGTTTCCCTAAAATTGTTCATATCTTTCGTACATGTGAATCTGTCCAAGTGTGACTTGCCTGTAACCCAAGTTCTTTGGGGCCACTGTGATGTTTGTGTTATATCCACTCCCTCCAATGTGTTATATCCACTCCGTCCAATAGCTTGGACAGATCATTTTAGCACATAACACTAAATGCGAGGGGATCCAAAGCTATGGTGAGCCACACCACAAGAAACACTGGAGATTGAACGCTCACCATTCTGGGGCCATAGAAGTTCTGGTTCAGGCTAATGTTTGTGATTTACATTCGTATGGGTTGGAATCACCTTACGAAGGGCTTGGATGGCATATAAACATCATCCTGGGCTCCAGAATGGTTTCAATGGTGGGCTTTTCCCGTGGACTGGCCCACTTAAGTTTTGGGTCTCTCTCATGTTTAGGCTAATGTCCTAAAATGATCTGGTGAGACGGGTGGACAGATTGGATATAACACAACATTACGGTGGGCCACACAGAGATTGAGGTTAAAGGGGAATCTTGTAACCTCACAGGCGAGTCTCGTCGGTCCTAATGAGTGAACTGGCCTTTGTTTTCCGTCAGATCATCTACATGGTGGGGTCCCTCTCGATGCATGGTTCGGATGTCTCACACGCATGCCAGGTTCTGATGTGTGGAGGAGTATGTCTGCCAGCAATTATCCGCAATTGAGAAAAGAGAAATTTCCAACTGTACGACCCATATATGGCCCACCAGCCTTTTGAAGCCCACTGCTTTTTAAGCTTCCAAAAATAAGTCTCTGCTGTACGGACGCCTCTGTACATGACGAAAATGCCCTTACTTTAAAAATATGACTGCATGTACTCCCTTACACGCAAATACACGTCCGAACTCTCCCCGCCATCCCTAATTCCTATTTTCACCCATTTTCTTCGTGAAATCTCCATAGAATCCCCATCCGACCATCACATTACATCTTCTATCATCAATTACCCAAGGTGAACGGTTTTCTTTTTCTAAGAGGACGTGGATGCATCGATAAATTTGAGATCTTGAAGACTTGTCTTCAAAGAACGTGTTTCACACCAAGGTACTCTTATTATTATTCTCGAACAGGATTTTACTGATACAACAGTGGCATGAGATAAGGACGTTTAAATTCTTAACAAATTATTTAGAAATTTGTGGTCATTTTCCATCCAATCTATTCATTTGCTACGGTCAGGCAACTAGCTATAGATAATAACCGTAGCCATAATTAGAACAATCTGTAGTAATAAGGTGCATTCGGGGTGGGCGCGCTGAACTAGCGGCCCCCCGCGCCACTCTCTGGACTGTCTGGCGCGGCCACGCCGATCTGGCGCGCCCCCACCCATAGTGTGGTTCCTATGGCTACGGAGAATAACCGTAGCTATAATCCGTAGCAATAGTTTTTTTTTGTGTTTTTTTTTTTTTTTTTTTGTACATGAAGAACTTCATTCTACCTATAATTTTCTCTAACATATATTTATATAAATATGTATATATAAGCATATAAGATTTTTTTCTTTTTTTTTTCCATTTCTTTCTTTATTCATTTAACAAGAATATCTTCTAAACTAAAATTAGTTACTTGATGTACCCTATATGATTTTGGGGTAGGAGAAGCTACTTTAACCAACCAATTTGGTTACTTTTCAAGATTTCATCAGCTCGATGATCGAAAATCCATTTCATTCACTTAGCGGTCAATTTCGTTCATTTCATTAGCATGCATTTCACGGTCATTTTTTTTCAATTCATGATCACTTCTATGCATTTCACGGTCATCCGAAACATTTTCGTGTTGATTCACGGTCATTTTGAGGAATTTTGCGGTCAATTCCCTTCACTTCACGGTCATTTGCATGCATTTCGCGGTCAATTTGCTTCAAACCATGATTTCCATGCATTTCACGGTCGTCCGAAACAATTTCGTGTTGATTCATGGTCATTTCGAGGCATTTCACAGTCAAAATCCTTCACTTCACGGTCATTTGCATGCATTTCGCGGTCAATTCGCTTCAAACCATGATCATTCTCGTGCATTTCATGGTCGTCTGAAACAATTTCGCGTTGATTCATGGTCATTTTGAGGCATTTCATAGTCAAACTCCTTCACTTCACGGTCATTTGCATGCATTTCACGGTCAATTCGCTTCAAACCATGATCATTCTCATGCATTTCACGGTCGTCCGAAACAATTTCGTGTTGATTCACGGTCATTTCGAGGCATTTCACAGTCAAACTCCTTCACTTCATGGTCATTTGCATGCATTTCGCGATCAATTCACTTCAAACCATGATCATTCTCATGCATTTCACGGTCGTCCGAAACAATTTCGTGTTGATTCACGGTCATTTCGAGGCATTTCACAGTCAAACTCCTTCACTTCACAGTCATTTGCATGCATTTCGCGGTCAATTCGCTTCAAACCATGATCATTCTCATGCATTTCATGGTCGTCCGAAACAATTCCGCGTTGATTCACGGTCATTTTGAGGCATTTCATAGTCAAACTCCTTCACTTCATGGTCATTTGCATGCATTTCACGGTCAATTCGCTTCAAACCATAATCATTCTCATGCATTTCACGGTCATCTAAAACAATTCCGTGTTGATTCACGGTCATTTCGAGGCATTTCACAGTCAAACTCCTTCACTTCACGGTCATTTGCATGCATTTCGTGGTCAATTCGCTTCAAACCATGATCATTCCCATGCATTTCACGGTCGTCCGAAGCAATTCCATGTTGATTCATGGTCATTTCGAGGCATTTAACAGTCAAACTCCTTCACTTCACGGTCATTTGCATGCACTTCACGATCAATTCGCTTCAAACCATGATCATTCTCATGCATTTCACGGTTGTCCGAAACAATTCCGTATTGATTCACGGTCATTTTGAGGCATTTCACAGTCAAACTCCTTCACTTCACGGTCATTTTCATGTATTTCGTGGTCAATTTGCTTCAAACCATGATCATTCCCATGCATTTCATGGTCATCCGAAACAATTCTATGTTGATTCACGGTCATTTCGTGGCATTTCGCAGTCAAACTCCTTCACTTCACGGTCATTTCGTGGCATTTCGCAGTCAAACTCCTTCACTTCACGGTCATTTGCATGCATTTCGCAGTCAATTCACTTCAAACCATGTTCATTCCCATGCATTTCATGGTCGTCCGAAACAATTCCGTGTTGATTCACGGTCATTTCGAGGCATTTCACAATCAAACTCCTTCACTTCACGGTCATTTGCATGCACTTCGCGGTCAATTCGCTTCAAACCATGATCATTCCCATGCATTTCACGGTCGTCCGAAACAATTTCGTCTTAATTCACGGTCATTTCGAGGCATTTCACAATCAAACTTCTTCACTTCATATATATATATATATATATATATATATATATATATATATATATATATATATATATATATATATATATTTGTAAAATCACAACACCTAAGTAGGAAAGCAAATAAATGCTTGAAGCCCTCTGGACACTGCAACATGATATTCCCCACTCGTTAAAACATCCATACCTGGTAAAATAATCAGCTAGTTGACACCTTGGTAGATCAAAAGAACCATTGGAGTATTTCGTGATTCAACCGACCACACCCAAATGCAAGGGACCATGGTAATGAAGGGAAAAACCAGAACGTTATCCGTTGGTGACAATAAAATGAAGATTATAACTGTCTATGCTAGGAAAAAAATGTCCTTTCAGATGCTTAGAGGTTTCCAAATGCCAGTGGAAAACTAAACTACATAATATATATATATATATATATATATATATATATATATATATATATATATATATATATATATATATATATATATATATATATATATAAATCAATTAAAAAAACAGGAGATTTTCTTGCAACATAATGCCGAAGAGTAGGAAAAGAGTCTAAAAGAGAATGACTGGTAACTAGAAGAATTTCTAACCTGTCCATCTCATCCTATTGCCTGAAAGTAAATAAAATGTAGATAAACTTTCATCATAAGAGTGCATCAATAATTGTTTACTTAAATACCCAAACTATGTGCCATCATCTCAAGACATAATTCATAAAAATAGAAGGTTTCAAAGAAGGCATGGTCAACAACCTTCTCACATAGTGTTTGGCTGCATGTGGCAGAATATGATTGCGGCTCAGAATGTGGATGCATCATGAACCAAAAACTTATTTGAAAATACTTGGACATTGCATGCAGCATGCAAGCTCTTCAAATGAAATAGTCCAAATTGTAAGGTCGCATTTTAGATGCACCGTGAACCAAAAACTACACGTATTTAATCAGTTTATTTCGAGTTAATGCATGCCTCGTGTACAAGATTTGAATGCATACATATCAAGCATCATACTCTGCAATTGATGGCAAGCTCAAATTAGATTTTTATGCCAAAAGATCACTTGATGCCAAGCTAAGATCTCACATCTCAATACATGTGCCCAAGTGGATGTGCATGCGTGTAAGAAATACTACTAAACATTCTTTAAGGAATTTAATCAAACATATGACGTGCAAGTGTAAGATGCTTTAAAGAGTGACCTGAAATTTGTGGTATGGTGTTGAACCTGAAATTTTCAAGGAGTCGACACAACCCGTTGCCAACCTTATGCAGGTGGGTAGAATTCTAGCTACCAATCTTAAGCCACTGCATCTCCAATAAACAATGGAACAAATGAAGTATGCCATATCTACAATGGGGCCAACCATTTATGTCAAACACCCACATCAATTAGCCAATGCTTAACCTTCAAACCCAAGATTAAAAACTTATTTTCTTTAATCCTAAAATCCTCACATCCCCGATTCCTAAAAACCCCAATTTGTAAAATCAGAAAATTTCCAATTTTAAAAGTCCTCAAATCCCCAACTAGTTAGGGATTGGACAAGATAAATCTCTAATGAGAAATTTGACAAAACAAATCCCTAAAAAGGGATTTGACAATGCAAATCCCCAATTAGGGATTTCTAATACAAATCCTTAATTAGGGATTCGACAATGCATATCCCTAATCAGGTATTATAAATTGCAAAAAGCAACAATGAGAAGGGAAAAACTTTACATCATACCTGAGAATCTGAGATTTACGAGCAGCAGAAGGCCGAACTGCAGCAGAGGGCCGAGGAGATATAGAGATAGAGAGGGCTAGGGTTTTGAGAGAGAGAGAGAGAGAGAGAGAGAGAGAGAGAGAGAGCAGAAGGAGATCAGGGAGAGGGAGAGAGAGGGAGAGCGAGATGAGAGGGAGAGACAGAGAAAGATCGAGAGAGGGAGGGAGAGCGAGAGGCAGAGGCAGAGGCAGAGAAAGATCGAGAGAGGGAGGGAGAGCGAGAGGGAGAGTAAGCGCGTGGAGAGGGAGAGGCAGGTAGAGATAGAGAGAGAGAGAGAGAGAGAGAGAGAGAGAGAGAGAGAGAGAGAGAGCGTCGGGAGGGAATAAGAAAGGGTTAGGATTTTAGAATGTACGGTATTTATACCCGATCACTAACCGATGTCTAATTTTAATTAGCACCGCTAAACCAGGGACGCGCACTGTCGGCAAAGCCGGCTTTTGTTGTAGTCGGTTAAGATTGTTTTATCATAAATAATTTTGACTCGCCAGTGTCTTATCTGAGCTTTGGATCTGGATAAGTTTTGAGATGTAGGGTTTTGTAACACCCTGAAAATCGGGGGTCATGTATAAACTCAACTCCCGAGTTCCAGACCGTCACTTATGCAACAAAAATGGTTATGATTCAATGTTGTCTGATTTAAAGCATTCACATGAGTAAAAGTATACCAAAACTGCAATTCATACTTCAGATCCAGTGATAAAAGCAAGCGGAAGACTAAACAATATATATATCACTGTATGGAAAAACAAAGTAAATCTCATCTGTGTCCGAAGTATGACTACATCTCTGAGTCTCATATATATGTACATAAACAAAAGAATAATGTTCAAAATGGTCCCACTGAAGTCCCCTCGATCCAGGTCGCCTACGGAAAGCCGTCATGATACTGCATATACGAGAACTCATCCTGGTCCTCGTCAATCTCTAGCTCCACCTCCTGGATCTCGTCCTCACCTGCATCTACAACAGGGTCTGGTGGGTGTTGCAAACACCATCCCGTAACGTGGGAATGAGTGATCAACTCAGTGGAATCATAGAGCAAAGATTAGCATGTTCACAATTCAATCACGCGATAATAGTAAAGCAATAAATCAGACAATCCTAATACTGTTGTTAATGCAAGATGATATGACGTGATGTATGCCCTCACCGACGATCACCCTCATGCGGCAACATCTTACGACCGCGGCATGTCACACTCCCTAGAGTGCTCCACATCTTCCAGGCACATGCAATGCTATGGTGATATGATTTCCAAGTTGTTATTAGTCCATTCAAACAGCAGGATTGAGAAACTAAGGTACTTCCCTTGTATCAATCCCAACACAGATCCTGTCTAGGGTCGTCACTCCTAGAAATCTCATACGATGTATATTTCGTAGGTCACTGCAAGGGCTGCCAGGGCTGTTGCTCGCACTCGTTGCACCGCTCCCCCATCACCTTATCAATACAGGCCTACCGTACTCTACTACAACGGAAGGGTCGTCGCCTCCCGTGGACTCAGAATACGCTCGCGGTCACTACAAAGGGCTCGTCGCCTGATCAGTGTAGGCCGACAGCTAGAATATAGTGTCCCATACCACCATAATCTGCTCACGAGTCTAGGTGCTCACTGGTCACTACGGGGAGGTTTGTGGCCTCAGCGTAGGCCGACAGCTCGACCACGGTGTCCCATACCACCATGCCCGGCTCATGAGTCTTCGTGGATCAAGGTACCATGGTTAACAGGGTTTTCAATGGTAAGTTCAGTACCCTAGGTTCAAGCAGTTATGACTCATACAAGGTAAACATACATCGGCCAGTCGGGTTACTTGACGGGCTCGACTAGCGCGATCGCATCTCAAGTCGAACGACATGAAGTGCGTAAAACACTTCGCGTGGCCTAACCACTGCCGCCGACTCTAAACACGAATCACGTTCATCGACGCGTCGTTCGTGGCTATGACCAGTCAGCCACGAATTCGCTCGGTTACCGACTGCCTGGACTAAGTCTAGTCCCACACATCTATGGAATCACATTAGCATTACATGTAAAAGTATTGGAATTTAAATACAATCATGTGAGCATGTTAACACATGTTATAACATTCAACTTAAGCAATTCTTCAAGGCATACTTTCTATGCATGTAATGCAATCATGCATAAGGTCAACATGTAGGAAATCATTTAGGTCAGCATATTAATCAAGAAATCAATCTCAAACTACTACATAACATCATTTAATTCAATACATACTAATACAAGCATTTATACAAACACATACACTACACACTTAAGTCTACATATAGTATGTCGACCCAAAGTGCGCAACTAGGCGAATCTCTTCGCCAAACTGATTATGCAAGCATTCCTAACTCCCTAATGCGGCGACAAACCATGTCAATCACGTCAGCAAAATATGCATGTGGACCGTACTTCCTACAAATGACTAAAATGCCCTAAATCTCATATTCTTCGTTAATTTACGAAACAGGAAACGGAGAGCATGTTGTACATGTCAAACGGCGATGCCGTCGATAATCTACTATTAAACGACATTGAAAGCGTTGTAAACCGTCAATCAAAGCGTCTAAAATCCTCACCTAGTCTCTTACGGTTGCGGGATTTTGAACGAAGCGTGTACGCTTCGTCTACGGCGGTAGGAGGACCTGATTTATGAAGTACGTTAGCTAACATGCTATGAATCTAGGTAAACCCTAAATCAGCAAGTTTTAGGGTTATTTTATACCTGAAAAAGGGAAGAAATTACCAGCCAGGTGATTGGAAAGAAGTGCTGAAGCAGCAGCAATCGGCGGCTCGGAAGCGGGAAAAATCCCTTCTTCTCTTTCTCTCAAACTCTCTCTCCTTTTCTCTAGTGTTTGGAATTTTCGGATGGGAGGGAGAAATGAGGGTTTCAACCCCTTTTATAAGCTTAAAAATGCCGGAAATAGGCTCCGGGACGAAGTTTACTTGGTGCCTATCCATTTCGGGGCTATTTCGGTCCAAAAACTACTTTCTGGTGGTCCCCTGGTCGATTGCGATCAGACTTAAGCTCATGTGTACCAGATGTAGCTCGTATTAAGTTTTCAGTCTGGCAGGGTTCGTAGATCGCACATGGCGGACCAGTTTCAGTTCAGCGGTCACCGCACGTAGATCAGGGCTGAAAGTCTCATGATAATAAATAGAAATTTTTTCTGATCCGAGGGTGTAATCTGGATGAATTCTGACGGTCAGAACGCTTAATACTGACGCGTCAAGTCGTGTGCCAGATTTGAATTTGAAATTCCAAATCCGTCCCTATTCGCGGTCGCTTCAGTCCGGGTTCAACGAAATAGTCTGTGATTATCGGTTTGACTTGATTTTCGAGAAGAGTGTCAAGTCCAGCTGGGCGGTTCTAACGGTCTAAGATAGGAGGTATCGGACCTTCGACGCGCGGTCTAAATCCAATACAAAATTTTAATGTGGTCCAGAGAACAAACCCGCTTAGAGTTTGATCCGAGGTTATAGAGTATTGTAGAGTTGTTTGTTCTACTCGATTTGGGTCTTGCAGAACGTATTTAAAGTGATCAGGGACTATTTCCCAGCTACTCTAGCGTTGCGCTAGCTAACTTACGCTTAATTTGCATGGAAATTATTTCTACGCGATTTCGGGTCGAGTTGGTACTCGAGCCCAAGTACGGATTTTTCACGGGCGTTACAGGTTTACATGGGAAGGCTCACTAGATGCACGGTCTGGATCCTACTTACACATTAAGGGTGGGCCTCAAAGAGCTTGAACGTATAACACATACCATACATTCGGATGTATGTTTGGTAATGTGTTGTCATGGTGTCATGGGTGAGATGACATTTCTTTAATTCCACATTACTTTCTCATTTGCTCCTAGTTGAAGTGGGCCCCACTAAAAGAGGAGAGAGGATTCAATGCAGCTGGTGGGCCATGGTGTTTTCCTTCTCTCATCAACTAATCTGTTTTGGCATCATCAAATGGTACTTCCAAGGATCTACTCTGCTATGTCTGGTGCTTTTATCTTGAGCACCACATTCCATCATATCAACTTTTTGTTATGATCAGTGGGCCCACCAAACATGAGAAATGATGAGTGGACCCACCAAAAGGCATGGTAGGGTAAGCACCATAAGCTGACCCTACCATGCCTTTTGTTCCCCAAGTCACATGGGTAGGACATCCATCATGTATTTCCCCTTGTGCTAACCTTGGATGCTATTACATTGGTCTAAAACGCAAGGTGGCCACACCAGATGTAATAGTTGGTACGGGACCCCTATCATTAAAAACATTTCAAATTGTTTGTGGGCCCATCATAGTGGTCTATACACCATCCAAATTCATTCAAATGATGTGTCTGACCATGATGAATGGACATCTGAAATAAAGCCATTCCAAAACTTAGGCGGGCACATTAGTGGAAACAATTAGGAAGATGACACCTTATTGGGATTTTTCAAAATGTAGTGGAAAAAAAAAAATCGAAAACTTTTTTTTTACAACTGTAAGATCTCCATTCAAATATTCTCAATTTTCTAAGTTTCAAAATTATAAATACTACAATTAAATATATCTAATTGATGTCATTAAGGAACCGTTGTTTGTCGTTTTTCGAGATCAATCCCAAGTCTTGGAGAGTGATGTAGAGCAGGTCGCTGACAGTTTGATGGCTAAGATGAATCAGAAAAGGCCGGACAGTTTGATGGCTAAGATGAATCAGAAAAGGCCGGACAATTTGATGGCTAAGATGAATCAAAAAAGGCCCGGTTGATGACAAAAGTGATCTGGACTGTCAGACCTTAAATCATGCGTATCTCACAATCCAGAATGAGTTATGTAACACCCTGAAAATCGGGGGTCGTGTATAAACTCAACTCCCGAGTTCCAGACCGTCACTTATGCAACAAAAATGGTTATGATTCAATGTTGTCTGATTTAAAGCATTCACATGAGTAAAATTATACCAACACTGCAATTCATACTTCAGATCCAGTGATAAAAGCAAGCGGAAGACTAAACAATATATATATCACTGTATGGAAAAACAAAGTAATCTCAACTGTCTCCAAAGTATGACTACATCTCTGAGTCTCATATACATGTAAATAGACAAAAGAATAAGTTCAAAATAGTCCCACTGAAGTCCCCCTCGATCCAGGTCACCTACGGGAAGCCGTCATGATACTGCATATACGAGAACTCATCCTGGTCCTCGTCAATCTCCGGCTCCACCTCCTGGATCTCGTCGTCACCTGCAACTACAACAGGGTCTGGTGGGTGTTGCAAACACCATCCCGTAACGTGGGAATGAGTGATCAACTCAGTGGAATCATAGAGCAAAGATTAGCATGTTCACAATTCAATCACGCGATAATAGTAAAGCAGTAAATCAGACAAATCCTAATACTGTTGTTAATGCAAGATGATATGACGTGATGTATGCCCTCACCGACGATCACCCTCATACGGCAACATCTTACGACCGCGGCATGCCACACTCCCTAGAGTGCTCCACTTCTTCCAGGCACATGCAATGCTATGGTGATATGATTACCAAGTTGTTATTAATCCATTCAAACAGCAGGATTGGGAAACTAAGGTACTTCCCTTGTATCAATCCCAACACGGATCCTGTCTAGGGTCGTCACTCCTAGTAATCTCATACGATGTATATTTCGTAGGTCACTGCAAGGGCTGCCAGGGCTGTTGCTCGCACTCGTTGCACCGCTCCCCCATCACCTTATCAATACAGGCCTACTGTACTCTACTGCACGGAAGGGTCGTCGCCTCCCGTGAACTCAGAATACGCTCGCGGTCACTACAAAGGGCTCGTCGCCTGATCAGTGTAGGCCGACAGCTAGAATATAGTGTCCCATACCACCATAATCTGCTCACGAGTCAAGGTTCTCACTGGTCACTACGGGGAGGTTTGTGGCCCCAGCGTAGGCCGACAGCTCGACCACGGTGTCCCATACCACCATGCCCGGCTCATGAGTCTTCGTGGATCAAGGTACCACGGTTAATAGGGTTTACAATGGTAAGTTCAGTACCCTAGGTTCAAGCAGTCATGATACATACAAGGTGAACAAACATCGGCCAGTCGGGTTACTTGACGGGCTCGACTAGCGCGATCGCATCTCGAATTAAACGACATGAAGTGCGTAAAACACTTCGCGTGGCCTAACCACTGCCGCCAACTCTCAACACGAATCACGTTCATCGACGCGTCGTTCGTGGCTATGACCAGTCAGCCACGAATTCGCTCGGTTACCGACTGCCTGGACTAGGTCAAGTCCCACACATCTATGGAATTTCATTAACATTATATACCAAGGTATTGGAATTGAAATACATCATGTGAGCATGTTAGCACATGTTATAACATTCAACTTAAGCAAATCTTCAAGGCATACTTCCCATGCATATTCAACTTAAGCAAATCCTCAAGCACATATATTCTATGCATGTAATGAAATCATGCATTTTGTCAACATGTAGAAAATCATTTAGGTCAGCATAATAATTGAAAAATCAATCACAAACTATCAAATAATATCATTTAATACAATACATACTAATACAAGCATTTATACAAACACATACACTACACACTTAAGTCTACATATAGTATGTCGACTCAAAATGCGCAACTAGGAGAATCTCTTCGCCAAACTAATTATGCACGCATTCCTAACTTCCTAATGCGACAACAAACCATGTCAATCACATCAGCAAAATATGAATGTAAACAGTACTTCCTACAAATGACTAAAATGCCCTAAATCTCATATTCTTCGTTAGCTTACGAAACGGGAAACGGAGAGCATTTTGTACATGTCAAACGGCGATGCCGTCAAGAATCTGCTATTAAACGACATTGAAAGCATTGGGAACCGTCAATCAAAGCGTCTAAAATCCTCACCTAGTGTCTTGTAGACTCGGGAATTGAAGCGGAGCGTATATGCTTCGTCTACGGCGAGTAAGGAGCCTAATACATAAGATCCATAAGCTACATCGCTATGGAAACAAGGAAAACTCAAATCAACAACTATTTAGGGTTTTTACTTACCTAGGATTGTGGTGGAATCGCCGGGAAAGCGGTAGCGGAGTGTTGCTTAAGCACGTGCAACACGTAGCACAAGTGGCAGGAAGAACTCTCCCACTCTCTCACAATCTCTCACTCTTTTTCTCTCTCCCAAGCTAGGGCTTCTCTCAAATTCGGATGGGAGAGAGGAGTGAGGGTTTCAACCCCTTTTATAGCCTAAAACATTTCCAAAATAGGCTTGGGAACAATGTTTACTTGGTGCCTAACCAAATCGGGGCCGTTTCAGTCCAAAAGAGCATTTCTGGAGGTCCCCTGGCCAAATGCGGTCGGACTTAAGCTCGTGTATACTGGATCTAGCACGCATCCAGATTTTAGGCCGGTAGGGTTCCCAGATCGCACGTGGCGGCCCAGTTTCAGTTTAACGGTCACCGCACCAAGATCAGACCTATAAGTCTCGTGATATGTAATAGAAATTTTTCCTGATCCAAGGGTGTAATTTGGCTGTATTCTGACGGTCAGAATGCTTAATACTGATGCGTCAAATTTGTGTGCCAGATTTGAATTTAAAATTCCAACTGTCCCTATTCACACTCTCTTCGGTCCGGGCTCAATGAAATAGCCTGTGATCGTCAGTTGGACTTGATATTCGAAACGATTGCCAAGCCCAGCTAAGTGGTCATAACGGTCTAAGATGGTAGGCATCTGACTTACGACGCGCGGTCTAGATCCAATACAAAGTTTCAAGGAGGTCCCGAGAACAAACCGGCTTAGAGTTTGATCCGAGGCTTTAGAGCATTATAGCACCCTTGGTTCCACTCGCTTCGGCCCTTGTAGAACGTATTTAAAGTGATCAGGGACCATTTCCCAGCTATTCTAACGTTGCACTAGCTAACCTAGTCATATTTTCTAATGGAATGAATTCTACGCAATTTCGGGTCGAGTTGGTACTCGAGCCCAAGTATGGATTTTTCACGGGCGTTACAATCTACCCCCCTTAACAAATAATTTCGTCCTCGAAATTTTGTACCTTTTCGTACTCCTCGAGAAGCTGTGGGTAGTTCTTTCTGATCTCGGCTTCTGTCTCCCAAGTAGCCTCCTCCTCAGTATGATGCGTCCATAGTACCTTCACAAGGGGAATCACCTTGCTACGCAGTACCTGCTCCTTCCGGTCTAAGATGCGTGTCGGTCGCAGGATATAAGTAACATCCTCTCCTAACTGCACCTGCTCCCATCTGATGATATGAGAAGGATCAGCAACGTACTTCTTCAGCATAGAAACATGAAATACGTTGTGGACGCTCGCGAGGGGCGTGGGTAAAGCCAATCGGTAAGCCACTGCTCCCACACAATCGAGGATCTGAAATGGACCAATGAATCGCGGTGCCAGCTTCCCCTTCTTTCCGAACCGAAGGACTCCCTTCATAGGGGAAACTCGCAAAAACACATGATCCCCGACTGTGAACTCTAGTGGTCTCCGTCTCGTATCGGCGTAGCTCTTCTGTCTGCTCTGCGCTGTAAGAAGCCGACGTCGAATAATATCAATCTTCTCTGACGTCGCCTGCACCAACTCTGGGCCAATCAAGCTGCGCTCACCGACCTCTAACCAGCAATGCGATGCCCGACATGGTCGCCCATACAGCGCCTCATAAGGTGCCATGCCGATACTCGCCTGGAAGCTATTGTTGTACGCAAACTCCGCATATGCAAGACAGTCATCCCAACTGTCCTTGAAGTCCAATGCGCAAGCTCGCAACATGTCCTCCAGGATCTGGTTCACTCGCTCCGTCTGTCCGTCCGTCTGTGGGTGGAAGGCAGTACTGAACTTCAACTTCACACCCATAGCCTCCTGAATGCGAGTCCAGAAAATAGAAGTGAACCGCGTGTCTCTGTCCGACACGATCTCCAACGGAACTCCATGCAGACGCACAATCTCTCGGATATACAATCTAGCCAGCTCGTCTGCAGAGTTCGTAACTTTGATCGGTAGGAAGTGCGCCGACTTCGTCAATCGGTCGACGATCACCCAAATGTAATCATTCCCCTTCCTCGTCTTCGGCAACCCAGAAATGAAGTCCATGGAAATGAAATCCCACTTCCACTCTGCAATCGGCATAGGCTGCAAAAGTCCAGGTGGTCGGCGATGCTCTGCCTTCACCTGCTGACAAGTGAGACAACGGGACACGAACTCAGCAATATGGGTCTTCATACCTTCCCACCAATATGTCCTCTTCACGTCACGATACATCTTCGTGCTGCCTGGATGCATCGCGAGTCTAGTAGAATGCGCAGCCTCGAGAATCTCTCGTCTCAAGTCAGGGACATCAGGAACGCATAGGCGGCCACGGTAACGTAAGCCCCCATCCATACCAACTCGCCAGTCGGCGTCAGCATCATCACTGGCCTGCTCTCGAAGCTCAGTAAGATGCGCGTCGTCCCTCTGTGCCTCGATGACACGGTCATCGATCTGGGGTCGCACCTGTACGTGTGCGATGAACTCAAATGGCTCCTCTACGGTGAGTTTCTGCTCAAAGTCTCGCAAAAACTCAACCATATCCCACTCGGCAACCATCAGCGGAGCCGCAAACTCTATCGCCTTCTTGCGGCTCAACGCATCAGCCACAAGGTTCGCCTTCCCAGGATGGTAAGAGACTTCAAACTTGAAGTCCTTCAGCGTCTCCATCCATCGCCGCTGCCTCATATTCAAGTCCCGCTGCGTGAATATGTACTTGAGGCTCTTGTGGTCGCAAAAGAGCTCGAACTCCTCTCCGTAGAGGTAATGTCTCCAGAGTCTCAGTGCGAATATAACGGCTGCCAACTCCAGGTCGTGTGTAGGGTAATTCTCCTCGTGCTTCCTTAATTGTCTCGAGGCATACGAAATTACCCTGTCCCTCTGCATAAGGACACAACCCAAACCAACGCTAGACGCGTCAGTGTATATAGTGTATTTAACCCCTTGCTCTGGTAATACTAGCACAGGGGCGGACGTAAGTCTGTCCTTCAGCTCCTGAAAAGCTGACTCCGCCTTATCATTCCAGGCGAACTTCACGTCCTTCCATGTCAACTGAGATAAGGGTCTCGCGATCTTCGAGAAATCCTGAATGAAGCGCCGATAGTAGCCAGCGAGACCCAAGAAACTCCTCACCTCAGTGACAGAACCAGGCTGCTCCCAGTCCTGCACCGCAGCTACCTTAGACAGGTCAACTGCCATGCCATCCTTGGACACCACGTGTCCCAGAAACTTCACCTCCTGCTTCCAGAAGTCGCACTTCTTATACTGTGCGAACAACTGATGCTGTCTGAGCGTATCAAGGACCAAACGCAAGTGCTCCTCATGCTCCTCTCGACTCCTAGAGTATACCAAAATGTCGTCGATGAAGACAACGACGAATCGATAGAGGAAGGGCCGCAATACCCTGTTCATCAGATCCATGAACACGGCCGGTGCGTTCGTGAGACCGAACGACATCACAAGGAACTCGTAATGACCGAAACTGGTCCTGAATGCTGTCTTCTGCACGTCCTCATCTCTGACGCGCAGCTGATGATATCCTGACTGAAGATCAATCTTCGAGAAGTACTGCGCTCCTCTCAACTGATCAAACAAGTCATCGATCCTGGGCAAAGGGTACTTGTTCTTCACCGTGAGCTGGTTCATCCTGCGATAATCAATACACAATCGCAGCGAACCATCCTTCTTCTTCACGAACAAGACCGGTGCTCCCCAAGGAGACACGCTAGGCCGTATAAAGCCAAGCTCTAGCAGGCCATCAATCTGCGTCCTCAACTCCTCCATCTCACATGGTGCCATGCGATACGTCTGCAGTGAGACGGGTGTAGAACCAGGAATCAGATCGATAGTGAAATCGATCTCACGTCGGGGCGGCAAACCAGGGATCTTCCTGAACAGATCCCCGAACTCAGAAACAACTAGCGTCTGCTCAAGTACCTGGGCACCAGCGTCGCGCAATAGAGTGGCGTAGCTAAGAATGCGGAAAGGAAGATTTACCCGCACTGAAAATGTGAAAGGCGTGCCCTCAGGCTCGTACACCGTCACCACACGAACCTCGCAGTCAATCTCGGCTCTAGCTGCAGTCAACCAGTCCATGCCAAGAATGACGTCGAGATATACGAGCGAGGGATCGACGACCAGATCAAGAGTCATCGTCCTGCCTCCCAGATCAACTAAACAACCCTCACACATCTGGGTGACATCCGAATAATCTCCATGAGCTGCAAGGACCCGCACGCTATCCATAGTGATAGTCTGCAACCCAAGACGTCTGACTACGGCACGCGATATCAAAGAAATCGTGGAACCAGTGTCCACCATGACAAGAACGGGAGTACCTCCGATATGGCCCGTGACCTCGAAGGCTGAATGCTGGAAAGTCGGCGTCGTAGCTGCCTCAGCGGTCAGTGCATGAACTCGAGCCTGCTGTGGCCGGTTCGGCCGCTGTGTCAAGGGCCGTGGGGTCTGTCGAATCTGCGATACTGTGGGTCTGAAAGAGGGATGCGCAGGAGCTGACCGTATAGGCGGTGCTGATATCGCCTGTGGACGTACACGATCAATCTTCTGCGGCGGCGAGAACC
Source organism: Magnolia kwangsiensis (assembly GCA_037074715.1). NCBI lineage: Eukaryota > Viridiplantae > Streptophyta > Magnoliopsida > Magnoliales > Magnoliaceae > Magnolia > Magnolia kwangsiensis. Next base: position 56,342,017 of record CM073582.1, on the reverse strand, counting down.
CACTGTCCCGCATCCTCGAAAAGCAACTCTGCGCTAGGTGGCTCGTCCTCCCACAGTATGTGCATGATAAATCAGGACGCCGAAACGGTCCTACTGGCGCCGTGGTCCTGGTAGGAGGATCAATGCGAGGCCTCTTGCCCGCGAAGGGCCTATCTGGCAACTCCGGTCGCGGCCTGGAAGTAGTCGGGCCTCGTGATCGCGCAAGTCGATCCACGTCCTGCTCTGCCCGCATGGACATGTGAACCAACTCCACATAGGAGGAGAAACTGACACAGCACATCTTCGACCGAATATCCGGTCGCAAGCCCTCCAAAAAGCGCCGTATGCGCATCTGCTCATCAGCCAGAATCGTCGGGACGTACCTGCCCAACTCTGTGAACCGATGCTCATACTCAGTAACCGTCATCACTGCCTGCCTGAGACGGAGAAACTCATTCTCCCTCTCGTGCCTGTAGGTCTGAGGATAATACTTCTCATGGAAGCGAAACTCAAATGCTGCCCATGTCCATACGAAATCTGCGGTAACAGTCCGCAATATACTATCCCACCACATACTGGCCTCTCTCTCAAACTGGAAGGTAGCCAGCTCTACCTGTTCTGCCTCAGTACAGTGCAACATGCGCAGAATCTTCGACACTCGGTCGAGCCAAAACTCAGCCTCCTCTGGTCTGTGAGAACCTGTGAAAGTAGGAGGCCGCAAGCGCTGAAATCGCTCCAGAAGGCCCCGTGTGTCGGCAGGATTCCCCGTAGGGAAAGCAGGCTGCGCAGGATGTGCTATGCCCTCATCCTGGGCGTAAGTATAGGCATCCTCAGCTGGATGCGCAGGTGGTGCAGGCGGAGTAGATGCAGTCGCACCCCCACCCTGGGCTAAAGTCCCAACTATAGTGGTCAATAACTGCTGCTGCTGTAGCATCATAGCCATCATCTGCTCGAATCTATCAGGGGGTGGAGCAGGCTGTGGCGGATGAGGAGCGGAAGTAGATGCGCGCTGTGGCTCTCTAACTGATGGTGTAAATGGCGGTGGTCCATCTGTAGGACCAACAGCAGGCTGAGACGACCGAACCGTCTCAGGAATCGGGCCCACAGCAGGGTCCGGACGAGTGCCAGACTGAGAGGGAGCCTGATCCATCTGCTCTAACAATGAAAGCCGAACCGCGCTCCTCGTAGTCTTAGGTGGCATTCCCTATATTCAAAATAGGGCGCAACCTTGTCAGTCTCAATTGCTCAAATACACCACAATCATTCACTAAAGAGTCAAAGGCATTCCATGCATTTCAATTAATCAAAATTGTCACAATACAAGGGATATATCCTTACAAGCATCATGACTAGAATGACATGAAAATTAAGACAATTAAGCAACAGCAACATAAGCAAAGCACTAGCCCTAATAGGCTTTACACACATAAAACAGAAAATGGCTAACTACTCATAACAACATCAAAGATCGCGTCGCTAGTCGGAGTCTGGCGACGGAGGAGGAGCACCCTTATCCTGTAAGCAACACAGGATTGCCTTCAAGGTGCGAGTCACCTTGCCAAACTTCTTCTTCGTAACGGCCTTGGCATCCGTGACCTCTGCTCGAAGTTCTTGGACTTCCCTTCGCAAAGCGGTCTGGCTCTCCTCCATCCGAGCAATGCGATCGTCGATAGTAGCCTGCGCAGAAGGAGGAGGGCTCTCATCAGTATCCTGAGCCTCCTCTTCTGCTTCTTCCTGAGTCTCTTCCTGAACCTCTGCACTAGGTTCTCCTTCGCTTTGATCTTCCTCTTCATCAAAGTCGTCCCCACTATCCCTTTTAAGTTGATTTTCACGATATTGCGACCCAATCTTCATCTTAACCATTGTCGACTCATCGATGGTGTGAATCGATACCGGCAATTCGGGTCCAAGTCTATAGGCAAACTCAAGCGCAATCTTACAAATGAGTCGGCCAAAGGGAAGGGATTCGGATGTTCTCCTCGACCTGGCTATGAGAACTATCTGCCGTAAGATGAAAGTGGCCATACATACGTTCTCTCCCTGGGCCACCAGAAATAAGAAATCGACCATAAGACGTGTACATTCAATGCTGTTCGTCGACCTAGGATAAACATTGAACGTGCAGATATGATGCAGCAGACGTAAATCCTCAGACATGTACGTCGCCTTGAGGCTATTATTAGGCTGCCATGGAACCAACTTACCGCACAGAAACCTGGTGCGGCGATCTCGTTCACGTCTAGTCCTCAAATTCTTCTCACTTGGATGCACATCACCTAGAGGCACATTGAGAAGTCGCGCAATCAACCGGACGTCGATCGTAGCCATCCGATCTCTGCCAAAAGGGATTTTGAACTGCAAAGGATCCAAGGTGGGATTCTGGATGCTAGCATAGAAGGCACGAACAGTGCTCACATTAGCACGAGCGCGAGCTTCAAAGATCGGTCCCCAGTGCGCAGCTTCAATGCGTTCGAACAACAGATATTCGCCGAACAATCGCCCATCTACGTCCGCCTCAAATAACACTCTACGATCAGTGTACTCACCATGAGGCATCTCTGATAGGATGGTTCGTCCAAGATGTGCATGGGGATCCAAATCCCGCTTTGTACGGCACTCCAGGACTGCAGCTGGACCTGCGGCGGCGCTTGAACTTGCGGCACCACCCCGCGGTCTTCTCAAGCGAGCAGGGCGGCTCGGCCCAGCCTCGTCTGTTGCAGTTTTTCTCTTACCCATCAAAGATATGATGGATGAGAGCGACAAAAGGCCCAAAAATGGCTTCCACGAAAGCCATGAAAAATGCCGAAAATGCGGAGAAATGGCTGCCCAATCTGACAAAAGGAAATCTAGGCATCGTAGAGGGACGCTTCAAGCTTCCCAAGGCTGTACTTTCAGGGAAAAATAAGAACAAAAAGATGGGATGGAGCACCTCACGATTTCAGCACTATTTGGGGGATTTTGGAGCTCCAAATGGGGAAATCTTCAAGGAAGGGGGCTGCCAACACCCAATAACTGATGGGTGGTGGTCGGTTTTGGCCAAGGAAGGTTGTAGAGGTGGTTTGGGTCGCCGGGGTTTGGAATGGAGTGCTGAAAATCGAATCTAGGGTATGCAAGGGGGCTGTTTGTGAAGGAGAGGTGGGTTTTGGGGGTTTTCGTGGGATGAGAGGTGCATAGGGGTGATGTGGACCCTATTTAGGAGGGTGCGCCCGAAGGACAGCACCAACCGTGCTCGCCGGTCGGCGATGCATCGCCCGGCCGGCGATGGCATCGCCGGTCAACTCCCAAGTTGACCGATGGGACCCCATGGGTCTGGTCCCCCATGGTCCTAGGGCCCCAAAAAGTCAGGTCCCACCCCTTGGTTCATTATATTTTGGTCTCTATGAGCCCAAACATGTGTTCGGGGCTTTCCGGGTCCACATCGCAATCCCGAATACCAAACCATATGATGCAGCATATGAATTTGGGGTAGAAAGGGCCAGTACATCTTTTTAGCTCCTTAGTTGCTAAAGAAAGTGAAGTTAGAATGGCCTTATGGCCATTTTTCATAAAATTTTACTATTCACTGTAAAATTTGGTGAATGTGCTAATTTGTGTTACTCTTACATTAGGTTTGATGCCTAATATGAAATGGATAAGAAAGAACTGAAGGTTGAAGTGTTTAGAGAAGGAATTTTGAAGATTTTTGGTGAAACGGGGTTTTTAAGCCCTGGCGATTGATTACTGGAGTCGTGGTCATCCCACGGCCCAAAGATTCACTTTTGCGGTTTAAAACCGCTCATAGGACGTCTCCACCCGACTTCCTACAGCTTAGAAGTGATTCGGGTCGCTTTACGCGACCCGAGATACGTTACAGACTCGATCTTGCGATCGATCCTTATAGACTTCTCCTATCGGCGAATCTGTGATCCTAGAAGTGTTTCTAGACCCTTCTCGCACCCACCTATGTCAAAGGAAGCGACAGCGTACGTCGCAAGATCATAACCCAGGCCCAGTATACTCTCATTCATGCTTTGATACCAACCTGTAACACCCTGAAAATCGGGGGTCGTGTATAAACTCAACTCCGAGTTCCAGACCGTCACTTATGCAACAAAAATGGTTATGATTCAATGTTGTCTGATTTAAAGCATTCACATGAGTAAAAGTATACCAACACTGCAATTCATACTTCAGATCCAGTGATAAAAGCAAGCGGAAGACTAAACAATATATATATCACTGTATGGAAAAACAAAGTAATCTCAACTGTCTCCAAAGTATGACTACATCTCTGAGTCTCATATACATATAAATAGACAAAAGAATAAGTTCAAAATAGTCCCACTGAAGTCCCCCTCGATCCAGGTCACCTACGGGAAGCCGTCGTGATACTGCATATACGAGAACTCATCCTGGTCCTCGTCAATCTCCGGCTCCACCTCCTGGATCTCGTCGTCACCTGCAACTACAACAGGGTCTGGTGGGTGTTGCAAACACCATCCCGTAACGTGGGAATGAGTGATCAACTCAGTGGAATCATAGAGCAAAGATTAGCATGTTCACAATTCAATCACGCGATAATAGTAAAGCAGTAAATCAGACAAATCCTAATACTGTTGTTAATGCAAGATGATATGACGTGATGTATGCCCTCACCGACGATCACCCTCATACGGCAACATCTTACGACCGCGGCATGCCACACTCCCTAGAGTGCTCCACTTCTTCCAGGCACATGCAATGCTATGGTGATATGATTACCAAGTTGTTATTAATCCATTCAAACAGCAGGATTGGGAAACTAAGGTACTTCCCTTGTATCAATCCCAACACGGATCCTGTCTAGGGTCGTCACTCCTAGTAATCTCATACGATGTATATTTCGTAGGTCACTGCAAGGGCTGCCAGGGCTGTTGCTCGCACTCGTTGCACCGCTCCCCCATCACCTTATCAATACAGGCCTACTGTACTCTACTGCACGGAAGGGTCGTCGCCTCCCGTGAACTCAGAATACGCTCGCGGTCACTACAAAGGGCTCGTCGCCTGATCAGTGTAGGCCGACAGCTAGAATATAGTGTCCCATACCACCATAATCTGCTCACGAGTCAAGGTTCTCACTGGTCACTACGGGGAGGTTTGTGGCCCCAGCGTAGGCCGACAGCTCGACCACGGTGTCCCATACCACCATGCCCGGCTCATGAGTCTTCGTGGATCAAGGTACCACGGTTAATAGGGTTTACAATGGTAAGTTCAGTACCCTAGGTTCAAGCAGTCATGATACATACAAGGTGAACAAACATCGGCCAGTCGGGTTACTTGACGGGCTCGACTAGCGCGATCGCATCTCGAATTAAACGACATGAAGTGCGTAAAATACTTCGCGTGGCCTAACCACTGCCGCCAACTCTCAACACGAATCACGTTCATCGACGCGTCGTTCGTGGCTATGACCAGTCAGCCACGAATTCGCTCGGTTACCGACTGCCTGGACTAGGTCAAGTCCCACACATCTATGGAATTTCATTAACATTATATACCAAGGTATTGGAATTGAAATACATCATGTGAGCATGTTAGCACATGTTATAACATTCAACTTAAGCAAATCTTCAAGGCATACTTCCCATGCATATTCAACTTAAGCAAATCCTCAAGCACATATATTCTATGCATGTAATGAAATCATGCATTTTGTCAACATGTAGAAAATCATTTAGGTCAGCATAATAATTGAAAAATCAATCACAAACTATCAAATAACATCATTTAATACAATACATACTAATACAAGCATTTATACAAACACATACACTACACACTTAAGTCTACATATAGTATGTCGACTCAAAATGCGCAACTAGGCGAATCTCTTCGCCAAACTAATTATGCACGCATTCCTAACTTCCTAATGCGACAACAAACCATGTCAATCACATCAGCAAAATATGAATGTAAACAGTACTTCCTACAAATGACTAAAATGCCCTAAATCTCATATTCTTCGTTAGCTTACGAAACGGGAAACGGAGAGCATTTTGTACATGTCAAACGGCGATGCCGTCAAGAATCTACTATTAAACGACATTGAAAGCATTGGGAACCGTCAATCAAAGCGTCTAAAATCCTCACCTAGTGTCTTGTAGACTCGGGAATTGAAGCGGAGCGTATATGCTTCGTCTACGGCGAGTAAGGAGCCTAATACATAAGATCCATAAGCTACATCGCTATGGAAACAAGGAAAACTCAAATCAACAACTATTTAGGGTTTTTACTTACCTAGGATTGCGGTGGAATCGCCGGGAAAGCGGTAGAGGAGTGTTGCTTAAGCACGTGCAACACGTAGCACAAGTGGCAGGAAGAACTCTCCCACTCTCTCACAATCTCTCACTCTTTTTCTCTCTCCCAAGCTAGGGCTTCTCTCAAATTCGGATGGGAGAGAGGAGTGAGGGTTTCAACCCCTTTTATAGCCTAAAACATTCCCAAAATAGGCTTGGGAACAATGTTTACTTGGTGCCTAACCAAATCGGGGCCGTTTCAGTCCAAAAGAGCATTTCTGGGGGTCCCCTGGCCAAATGCGGTCGGACTTAAGCTCGTGTATACTGGATCTAGCACGCATCCAGATTTTAGGCCGGTAGGGTTCCCAGATCGCACGTGGCGGCCCAGTTTCAGTTTAACGGTCACCGCACCAAGATCAGACCTATAAGTCTCGTGATATGTAATAGAAATTTTTCCTGATCCAAGGGTGTAATTTGGCTGTATTCTGACGGTCAGAATGCTTAATACTGATGCGTCAAATTTGTGTGCCAGATTTGAATTTAAAATTCCAACTGTCCCTATTCACACTCTCTTCGGTCCGGGCTCAATGAAATAGCCTGTGATCGTCAGTTGGACTTGATATTCGAAACGATTGCCAAGCCCAGCTAAGTGGTCATAACGGTCTAAGATGGTAGGCATCTGACTTACGACGCGCGGTCTAGATCCAATACAAAGTTTCGAGGAGGTCCCGAGAACAAACCGGCTTAGATTTTGATCCGAGGCTTTAGAGCATTATAGCACCCTTGGTTCCACTCGCTTCGGCCCTTGTAGAACGTATTTAAAGTGATCAGGGACCATTTCCCAGCTATTCTAACGTTGCACTAGCTAACCTAGTCATATTTTCTAATGGAATGAATTCTACGCAATTTCGGGTCGAGTTGGTACTCGAGCCCAAGTATGGATTTTTCACGGGCGTTACAAGTTATCAGATGTAAAATATATGATTTTGGGGTAGAACAAGGTACTTTAGCCACCCAACCCCACTACAGCGGGTTGTGCACGCCGGATTTTCAAAATACCTCCAGATTGACGGTCGCTTCTTATTTTAATTTCATTTTTACTATAAATAGTAAGTTTTAATTTAATTATAACTCTCCATCCGTTGGGCTTTGAAGTTGTGTCAAATGTAAAAAGTGCTTAGAATAATTAGGAGAACAGCTTGGTAAATCTAAATAGAACACTTACTATTTTTTGCCGAAAACCTTGCGCACTAGTAGACATCATGGCGAATTCTAGGAGTTTTAGTTGTAGTATGATTCTAAAATTTCTCTCATTGCTTGGTATCCCTATTTAAAGGGTTGTAAACTCATTTATTTAATTTATCAATCAAATTATAAATTTTATAGAGTTTATTTCTATTTTACTTCCTTTTTTCTCGTGGATTCAAGAAGTCTTATGAGGAGTCCAGAGAAGCTTCGTGGATTCAAAGTAGTTATCCTTGAGGAAGATAGTGATTGACCTCGTCACGTCCATCCATGTGCCAGAGAGGATGATAGTCACATGTTAGCCCTTGAAGTAAGGATCAAGGAAGACACACAAAAAGCCATTCACACAATGGAACCTACAGATTTCACACGTGTGATGTGAAAGAGGTTGAAGGGAAGGTCTCTCTCTCTCTCTCTCTCTCTCTCTACTTCTAAGGCTCTCTCTTCTATGTTCTTCTTCCTTTATGATAAGATTTATATACAAGGAGTTATAGTTTCAGGGAGATACTAGTTATGGCATGCTTTTCGGCTAGCTTCAAATTGATCCAATCATTTCACTATTGTGTCTATCCACCATTGATCCAATACCAAGTAAATTTTTAACAATTGAAACAAAAGTTTAACATTTGAAAACATTCGTAAAATCTTTAAGTGTTGGGCCTAACAAAAAAATAAAAACAAATACTTGATGAATATATGATCCCCAAGATTTAAGTTATACATGAATTCCTAGGAAGCTGATGGATCCCTTGTTGGATTATGTGGGCCTTAACCTAGACTTAATGGATGGACCAAACTACACTCACTTTTGGTGACATCATGAAGCAAGCCAAAGCACATGGAATCAAGACCTTGAATTCATCACATGTTCACGGGTCTAAAATCAATCAAAGCTAGTACATTCTCAAGTCAATCATAGTTTAGGCATGATTGACCTCTCAATATAGAGACTTGAACTCAGATCCACTAATATAAGCACTTAATAAGTTGAAAACAAAAGCATATTCTCATGGCACACACACATACATGAGGCAAGATAAAGGCACACCGATCCATTTTCATACGTGATGGTGGAGACCTTCCATCCTAACTTGTCAATTCCCTCACACAGAACAACTACATAATATTGATAGTAACCACATGTTTATCCTAGAACTTGTTAAGTGGTCATGACATAATAGGATACCAATATTCATGGCTAACAATTCTCCCTTGGCCAGGAACTATTTGTTCACTTTTAAGTTTCAAGGACAACTAGAGGAATCCCGCTAGCACTTGTCATTTATATTTAAAATACTCCCACATATTAACTACAACATCATAACATGTCCATCTCATACCCATAATCATCGTAATCTATGATCAATATCATCACTATCACTAAATGCCTTCCATGTCATCAATGGCTAAGATTCATGTCAATTTTCCAAGGCATAATTCCAACATGCCTACCATAAAAAACCTTCCAAATTATTTGTGCAGCCCATTGTGTAGTTAATACCATCCAATCCATTTAAATGATTCATCTAATCAAGATAATGAATAACCCACAACTTAAGTGGGTCACAATATGTTAGCTCTTGCCATGATTTTACCGTCTAGCCCACGTGAGTTTTAAATCGGCCTTTGTTTTGGACGCTAAGGGGAACATAAAGGGGAACACTTGATGGATAGATTGGAGAACATTTACACAATAATGGGATGCCCAAAAAAAAAAAAAAAAACGTTTATACTTGTAACACCCTGAAAATCGGGGGTCGTGTATAAACTCAACTCCCGAGTTCCAGACCGTCACTTATGCAACAAAAATGGTTATGATTCAATGTTGTCTGATTTAAAGCATTCACATGAGTAAAAGTATACCAAAACTGCAATTCATACTTCAGATCCAGTGATAAAAGCAAGCGGAAGACTAAACAAGATATATATCACTGTATGGAAAAACAAAGTAATCTCAACTGTCTCCAAAGTATGACTACATCTCTGAGTCTCATATACATGTACATAACAAAAGAATAATGTTCAAAAATAAAAGTCCCACTGATGTCCCCTCGATCCAGGTCACCTACGGAAAGCCGTCATGATACTGCATATACGAGAACTCATCCTGGTCCTCGTCATCATCTAGCTCCACCTCCTGGATCTCATCGTCACCTGCAACTACAACAGGGTCTGGTGGGTGTTGCAAACACCATCCCGTAACGTGGGAATGAGTGATCAACTCAGTGGAATCATAGAGCAAAGATTAGCATGTTCACAATTCAGTCACGCGATAATAGTAAAGCAGTAAATCAGACAAGTCCTAATACTGTTGTTAATGCAAGATGATATGACGTGATGTATGCCCTCACCGACGATCACCCTCATACGGCAACATCTTACGACCGCGGCATGCCACACTCCCTAGAGTGCTCCACATCTTCCAGGCACATGCAATGCTATGGTGATATGATTACCAAGTTATTATTAGTCCATTCAAACAGCAGGATTGGGAAACTAAGGTACCTCCCTTGTATCAATCCCAATACGGATCCTGTCTAGGGTCGTCACTCCTAGTAATCTCATACGATGTACATTTCGTAGGTCACTGCAAGGGCTGCCAGGGCTGTTGCTCGCACTCGTTGCACCGCTCCCCCATCACCTTATCAATACAGGCCTACTGTACTCTACTGCACGGAAGGGTCGTCGCCTCCCGTGAACTCAGAATACGCTCGCGGTCACTACAAAGGGCTCGTCGCCTGATCAGTGTAGGCCGACAGCTAGAATATAGTGTCCCATACCACCATAATCTGCTCACGAGTCAAGGTGCTCACTGGTCACTACGGGGAGGTTTGTGGCCCCAGCGTAGGCCGACAGCTCGACCACGGTGTCCCATACCACCATGCCCGGCTCATGAGTCTTCGTGGATCAAGGTACCACGGTTAATAGGGTTTACAATGGTAAGTTCAGTACCCTAGGTTCAAGCAGTTATGATACATACATGGTGAACAAACATCGGCCAGTCGGGTTACTTGACGGGCTCGACTAGCGCGATCGCATCTCGAACTGAACGACATGAAGTGCGTAAAACACTTCGCGTGGCCTAACCACTGCCGCCAACTCTCAACACGAATCACATTCATCGACGCGTCATTCGTGGCTATGACCAGTCAGCCACGAATTTGCTCGGTTACCGACTGCCTGGACTAAGTCAAGTCCCACACATCTATGGAATCACTATAAAAGGTATTGGAATTGAAATACATCGTGTGAGCATGTTGGCACATGTTATAACATTCAACTTAAGCAAATCTTCAAGGCATACTTCCCATGCATATTCAACTTAAGCAAATCCTCAAGCACATACATTCCATGCATGTAATGAAATCATGCATTTTGTCAACATGTAGAAAATCATTTAGGTCGGCATAATAATTGAAAAATCAATCACAAAGTATCAAATAACATCATTTAATTCAATACATACTAATACAAGCATTTATACAAACACATGCACTACACACTTAGGTCTACATATAGCATGTCGACCCAAAGTATGCAACTAGGCGAATCTCTTCGCCAAACTAATTATGCACGCATTCCTAACTTCCTAATGCGACAACAAACCATGTCAATCACATCAGCAAAATATGAATGCAAACAGTACTTCCTACAAATGACTAAAATGCCCTAAATCTCATATTCTTCGTTAGCTTACGAAACGGGAAACGGAGAGCATTTTGTACATGTCAAACGGCGATGCCGTCAAGAATCTACTATTAAACGACATTGAAAGCATTGGGAACCGTCAATCCAAGCGTCTAAAATCCTCACCTAGTGTCTTGTAGACTCGGGAATTGAAGCGGAGTGTATATGCTTCGTCTACGGCGAGTAAGGAGCCTAATACATAAGATCCATAAGCTACATCGCCATGGAAACAAGAAAAACTCAAATCACCAACTATTAAGGGTTTTTACTTACCTAGGATTGCGGTGGAATCGCCGGGAAAGCGGTAGAGGAGTGTCGCTTAAGCATGTGCAACACGTAGCACAAGTGGCGGGAAGAACTCTCCCACTCTCTCACAATCTCTCACTCTTTTTCTCTCTCCCAAGCTAGGGCTTCTCTCAAATTCGGATGGGAGAGAGGAGTGGGGGTTTCAACCCCTTTTATAGCCTAAAACATTCCCAAAATAGGCTTGGGAACAATGTTTACTTGGTGCCTAACCAAATCGGGGCCGTTTCGGTCCAAAAGGGCATTTCTGGAGGTCCCCAGGCCAAGTGCGGTCGGACTTAAGCTCATGCATACTAGATCTAGCATACATCCAGTTTTCAGACCGGTTGGGGTCCCAGATCGCACGTGGCGGCCCAGTTTCAGTTTAACGGTCACCGCATCAAGATCAGGCCTATAAGTCCCGTGATATATAATAGATATTTTTCCTGATCCAAGGGTGTAATTTGGCTGTATTCTGACGGTCAGAATGCTTAATACTGATGCGTCAAATTTGTGTGCCAGATTTGAATTTGAAATTCCAACTATGTCCCTATTCACACTCTCTTCGGTCCGGGCTCAATGAAATAGCCTGTGATCACCGGTTTGACTTGATTTTTGGAATGAGTGTCAAGCCCAGCTAGACGGTCCTAACGGTCTAAGATAGGAGGTATCGGACTTTCAACGTGCGGTCTAGATCCAATACAAAGATTCAAAGTGGTCCAGAGAACAAACCGGCTTAGAGTTTGATCCGAGGCTTTAGAGCATTATAGCACCCTTAGTTCCACTCGCTTCGGGCCTTGTAGAACGTATTTAAAGTGATCAGGGACCATTTCCCAGCTATTCTAACGTTGCACTAGCTAACCTAGTCAAATTTTCCAAAGGAATGAATTCTACGCAAATTCGGGTCGAGTTGGTACTCGAGCCCAAGGATGGATTTTTCACGGGCGTTACAATCTACCCCCCTTAACAAATAATTTCGTCCTCGAAATTTTGTACCTTTTCGTACTCCTCGAGAAGCTGTGGGTAGTTCTTTCTGATCTCGGCTTCTGTCTCCCAAGTAGCCTCCTCCTCAGTATGATGCGTCCATAGTACCTTCACAAGGGGAATCACCTTGCTACGCAGTACCTGCTCTTTCCGGTCTAAGATGCGTGTCGGTCGCAGGATATAAGTAACATCCTCTCCTAACTGCACCTGCTCCCATCTGATGATATGAGAAGGATCAGCAACGTACTTCTTCAGCATAGAAACATGAAATACGTTGTGGACGCTCGCGAGGGGCGTGGGTAAAGCCAATCGGTAAGCCACTGCTCCCACACGATCGAGGATCTGAAATGGACCAATGTATCGCGGTGCCAGCTTCCCCTTCTTTCCGAACCGAAGGACTCCCTTCATAGGGGAAACTCGCAAAAACACATGATCCCCGACTGTGAACTCTAGTGGCCTCCGTCTCGTATCGGCGTAGCTCTTCTGTCTGCTCTGCGCTGTAAGAAGCCGACGTCGAATAATATCAATCTTCTCTGACGTCGCCTGCACCAACTCTGGGCCAATCAAGCTGCGCTCACCGACCTCTAACCAGCAATGCGGTGCGCGACAAGGTCGCCCATACAGCGCCTCATAAGGTGCCATGCCGATACTCGCCTGGAAGCTATTGTTGTACGCAAACTCCGCATATGCAAGACAGTCATCCCAACTGTCCTTGAAGTCCAATGCGCAAGCTCGCAACATGTCCTCCAGGATCTGGTTCACTCGCTCTGTCTGTCCGTCCGTCTGTGGGTGGAAGGCAGTACTGAACTTCAACTTCACACCCATAGCCTCCTGAATGCGAGTCCAGAAGATAGAAGTGAACCGCGTGTCTCTGTCCGACACGATCTCCAACGGAACTCCATGCAGACGCACGATCTCTCTAATATACAATCTAGCCAGCTCGTCTGCAGAGTTCGTAACTCTGATCGGTAGGAAGTGCGCCGACTTCGTCAATCGGTCGACGATCACCCAAATAGAATCATGCCCCTTCCTCGTCTTCGGCAACCTAGAAATGAAGTCCATGGAAATGAAATCCCACTTCCACTCTGCAATCGGCATAGGCTGCAAAAGTCCAGGTGGTCGGCGATGCTCTGCCTTCACCTGTTGACAAGTGAGACAACGGGACACGAACTCAGCAATGTGGGTCTTCATACCTTCCCACCAGTACGTCCTCTTCACGTCACGATACATCTTCGTGCTGCCAGGATGCATCGCGAGTCTAGTAGAATGCGCAGCCTCGAGAATCTCTCGTCTCAAGTCAGGGACATCAGGAACGCATAGGCGGCCACGGTAACGTAAACCCCCATCCATGCCAACTCGCCAGTCGGCGTCATCATCATCACTGGCCTGCTCTCGAAGCTCAGTAAGATGCGCGTCGTCCCTCTGCGCCTCGATGACACGGTCATCGATCGGAGATCGCACCTGAACATGTGCGATGAACTCGAATGGCTCCTCTACGGTGAGTTTCTGCTCAAAGTCTCGCAAAAACTCAACCATATCCCACTCGGCAACCATCAGCGGAGCCGCAAACTCTATCGCCTTCTTGCGGCTCAACGCATCAGCCACAAGGTTCGCCTTCCCAGGATGGTAAGAGACTTCAAACTTGAAGTCCTTCAGCGTCTCCATCCATCGCCGCTGCCTCATATTCAAGTCCCGCTGTGTGAATATGTACTTGAGGCTCTTGTGGTCGCAAAAGAGCTCGAACTCCTCTCCATAGAGGTAATGTCTCCAGAGTCTCAGTGCGAATATCACGGCTGCCAACTCCAGGTCGTGTGTAGGGTAATTCTCCTCGTGCTTCCTTAATTGTCTCGAGGCATACGAAATTACCCTGTCCCTCTGCATAAGGACACAACCCAAACCAACGCTAGACGCGTCAGTGTATATAGTGTATTTAACCCCTTGCTCTGGCAATACTAGCACAGGGGCGGACGTAAGTCTGTCCTTCAGCTCCTGAAAAGCTGACTCCGCCTTATCATTCCAGGCGAACTTCACGTCCTTCCGTGTCAACTGAGATAAGGGTCTCGCGATCTTCGAGAAATCCTGAATGAAGCGCCGATAGTAGCCAGCGAGACCCAAGAAACTCCTCACCTCAGTGACAGAACCAGGCTGCTCCCAGTCCTGCACCGCAGCTACCTTAGACAGGTCAACTGCCATGCCATCCTTGGACACCACGTGTCCCAGAAACTTCACCTCCTGCTTCCAGAAGTCGCACTTCTTATACTGTGCGAACAACTGATGCTGTCTGAGCGTATCAAGGACCAAACGCAAGTGCTCCTCATGCTCCTCTCGACTCCTAGAGTATACCAAAATGTCGTCGATGAAGACAACGACGAATCGATAGAGGAAAGGCCGTAGTACCCGGTTCATCAGATCCATGAACACGGCCGGTGCGTTCGTGAGACCGAACGACATCACAAGGAACTCGTAATGACCAAAACTGGTCCTGAACGCTGTCTTCTGCACGTCCTCATCTCTGACGCGCAGCTGATGATATCCTGACTGAAGATCAATCTTCGAGAAGTACTGCGCTCCTCTCAACTGATCAAACAAGTCATCGATCCTGGGCAAAGGGTACTTGTTCTTCACTGTGAGTTGGTTCAACCTGCGATAATCAATACACAATCGCAGCGAACCATCCTTCTTCTTCACGAACAAGACCGGTGCTCCCCAAGGAGATACGCTAGGCCGTATAAGGCCAAGCTCTAGTAGACCATCAATCTGTGTCCTCAACTCCTCCATCTCACATGGTGCCATGCGATACGTCGGCAGTGAGACAGGTGTAGAACCAGGAATCAGATCGATAGTGAAATCGATCTCACGTCGGGGCGGCAAACCAGGGATCTTCCTGAACAGATCCCCGAACTCAGAAACAACCGGCGTCTGCTCAAGTACCTGGGCACCAGCGTCGTGCAACAGGGTGGCGTAGCTAAGAATGCGGAAAGGAAGATTTACCCGCACTGAAAATGTGAAAGGCGTGCCCTCAGGCTCGTACACCGTCACCACACGAGCCTCGCAGTCAATCTCGGCTCTCGCTGCAGTCAACCAGTCCATGCCAAGGATGACGTCGAGATATACGAGCGAGGGATCGACGACCAAATCAAGAGTCATCGTCCTGCCTCCCAGATCAAGTAAACAACCCTCACACATCTGGGTGACATCCGAATAATCTCCATGAGCTGCAAGGACTCGCACGCTATCCATAGTAATAGTCTGCAACCCAAGACGTCTGACTACGGCACGCGATATCAAAGAAATCGTGGAACCAGTGTCCACCATGACAAGAACGGGAGTACCTCCGATATGGCCCGTGACCTCGAAGGCTGAATGCTGGAAAGTCGGCGTCGTAGCTGCCTCAGCGGTCAGTGCATGAACTCGAGCCTGCTGTGGCCGGTTCGGCCGCTGTGTCAAGGGCCGTGGGGGCTGTCGAATCTGCGATACTGTGGGTCTGAAAGAGGACTGCGCAGGAGCTGACCGTATAGGCGGTGCTGATATCGCCTGTGGACGTACACGATCAATCTTCTGCGGCGGCGAGAACCCACTGTCCCGCATCCTCGCAAAGCAACTCGGCGCTAGGTGGCCCGTCCTCCCACAGTATGTGCATGATAGATCAGGGCGCCGAAACGGTCCTACTGGCGCCGTGGTCCTGGTAGGAGGATCAATGCGAGGTCTCTTGCCCGCGAAGGGCCTATCTGGCAACTCCGGTCGCGGCCTAGAAGTAGTCGGGCCTCGTGATCGCGCAAGTCGATCCACGTCCTGCTCTGCCCGCATGGACATGTGAACCAACTCCGCATAGGAGGAGAAACTGATGCAGCACATCTTCGACCGAATATCCGGTCGCAAGCCCTCCAAAAAGCGCCGTATGCGCATCTGCTCATCAGCTAAAATCGTCGGGACGTACCCGCCCAACTCTGTGAACCGATGCTCATACTCGGTGACCGTCATCGCTGCCTGCCTGAGACGGAGAAACTCATTCTCCCTCTCGTGTCTGTAGGTCTGAGGATAATACTTCTCATGGAAGCGAAACTCGAATGCTGCCCATGTCCATACGAAGTCTGCGGTAACAGTCCGCAATACACTATCCCACCACATACTGGCCTCTCTCTCAAACTGGAAGGTAGCCAGCTCTACCTGCTCTGCCTCAGTACAGTGCAACATGCGCAGAATCTTCGACACTCGGTCGAGCCAAAACTCAGCCTCCTCGGGTCTGTGAGAACCCGTGAAAGTAGGAGGCCGCAAGCGCTGAAATCGCTCCAGAAGGCCCCGTGTGTCGGCAGGGTTCCCCGCAGGGAAAGCAGGCTGCGCAGGAAGTGCTACGCCCTCATCCTGGGTGTAAGCATAGGCATCCTCAGCTGGATGCGCAGGTGGTGCAGGCGGAGTAGATGCAGTCGCACCCCCACCCTGGGCTAAAGTCCCAACTATGGTGGTCAGAAGCTGCTGCTGCTGTAGCATCATAGCCATCATCTGCTCGAATCTATCAGGGGGTGGAGCAGGCTGTGGCGGATGAGGTGCGGAAGTAGATGCGCGCTGTGGCTCTCTGACTGATGGTGTAAATGGCGGTGGTCCATCTGTAGGACCAGTAGCAGGCTGAGACGATCGAACAGTCTCAGGAATCGGGCCCACAGCAGGGTCCGGACGAGTGCCAGACTGAGAAGGAGCCTGATCCATCTGCTCTAACAATGAAAGCCGAACCGCGCTCCTCGTAGTCTTAGGTGGCATTCCCTATATTCAAAATAGGGCGCAACCTTGTCAGTCTCAATTGCACAAATACACCACAATCATTCACTAAAGAGTCAAGGCATTCCATGCACTTCAATTAATCAAAATTGTCACAATACAAGGGATATATCCTTACAAGCATCATGACTAGAATGACATGGAAATTAAGACAGTTAAGCAACAGCGACAAAAGCAAAGCACTAGCCCTAATAGGCTTTACACACATGAAACGGAAAATAGCTAACTACTCATAACAACATCAAAGATCGCGTTGCTAGTCGGAGTCTGGCGACGGAGGAGGAGCACCCTTATCCTGTAAGCAACACAGGATTGCCTTCAAGGTGCGAGTCACCTTGCCAAATTTCTTCTTCGTAACGGCCTTGGCATCAGCGACCTCTGCTCGAAGTTCTTGGACTTCCCTTCGCAAAGCGGTCTGACTCTCCTCCATCCGGGCAATGCGATCGCCAATAGTAGTCTGCGCAGAAGGAGGAGGACTCTCATCAGTATCCTGAGCCTCCTCTTCTGCTTCTTCCTGAGTCTCTTCCTGAACTTCTGCACTAGGTTCTCCTTCGCTTTGATCTTCCTCTTCATCAAAGTCGTCCCCACTATCCCTTTCAAGTTGATTTTCACGATATTGCGACCCAATCTTCATCTTAACCATCGTCGACTCATCGATGGTGTGAATCGATACCGGCAACTCGGGTCCAAGTCTATAGGCAAACTCAAGCGCAATTCTGCAAATGAGTCGGCCAAAGGGAAGGGATTCGGATGTTCTTCTCGACCTGGCTATGAGAACTATCTGCCGTAAGATGAAAGTGGCCATACATACGTTCTCTCCCTGGGCCACCAGAAATAAGAAATCGACCATAAGACGTGTACATTCAATGCGGTTCGTCGACCTAGGATAAACATTGAACGTGCAGATGTGATGCAGCAGACGCAAATCCTCAGACATGTACGTCGCCTTGAGGCTATTATTAGGCTGCCATGGAACCAACTTACCGCACAGAAACCTGGTGCGGCGATCTCGTTCACGTCTAGTCCTCAAATTTTTCTCACTTGGATGTACATCACCTAGAGGCACGTTGAGAAGTCGCGCAACCAACTGGACGTCGATCGTAGCCATCCGATCTCTACCAAAAGGGATTTTAAACTGCAAGGGCTCCAAGGTAGGACTCTGGATGCTAGCATAGAAGGCACGAACAGTGCTCACATTAGCACGAGCGCGAGCTTCAAAGATCGGTCCCCAGTGCGCAGCTTCAATGCGTTCGAACAACAGATATTCGCCGAACAATCGCCCATCTACGTCCGCCTCAAATAACACTCTACGATCAGTGTATTCACCATGAGGCATCTCTGATAGGATGGTTCGTCCAAGGTGTGCATGGGGATCCAAATCCCGCTTCGTACGGCACTCTAGGACTGCAGCTGGACCTGCGGCGGCGCTTGAACTTGCGGCACCACCCCGCGGTCTTCTCAATCGAGCAGGGCGGCTCGGCCCAGCCTCGTCTGTTGCAGTTTTCCTCTTACCCATCAAAGACAGGATGGATGAGAGTGACAAAAGACCCAAAATAGCTTCCACGAAAGCCATGGAAAACGCCGAAAATGCGAAGAAATGGCTGCCCAATCTGACAAAAGGAAATCTAGGCGTCGTAGAGGGATGCTTCAAGCTTCCCAAGGCTGTAGTTTCAGGGAAAAATAAGAACAAAAAGATGGAATGGAGCTGCTCACGATTTCGACACTATTTGGGGGATTTTGGAGCTCCAAATGGGAAAATCTTCAAGGAAAGGGGCTGCCAACACCCAATAATCAATGGGTGGTGGTCGGTTTTGGCCAAGGAAGGGATTAGGATGGGTTTGGGTCGCCGGGATTTGGAATGGAGCGCTGAAACTCAAATCTAGGGCATGCAAGGGGGCTGTTTGTGAAGGAGAGGGGTGTTTTAGGGGTTTTCGTGGGATGGGAGGTAGCTAGGGGTGTTGGGGGGTGTATTTAAGTGGGTGCGCCCAAAGGGCAGCACCGTCCGAGGTGGCCGGCCGGCGATGCATCGCCCGGCCGGCGATGGCATCGCCGGCCAACCTCCAGGTTGGCCAGCGGGACCCCATGGGTCTGGTCCCCCATGGTCCCAGGGTCCCAAAAAGTCTAGTCCCACCCCTTAGTTCATAGTATTTTGGTCCCTATGGGCCCAAACATGTTTTTGGGGCTTTTCGGGTCCACATCGCAATCCCGAATACCAAACCATATGATGCAGCATATGAATTTGGGGTAGAAGGATCCAGTACATCTTTCTAGCTCCTTAGTTGCTAAAGAAAGTGAAGTTAGAATGGCCTTATGGCCATTTTTCATGAAATTTTACTATTCACTGTAAAATTTGGTGAATGTACTAATTTGTGTTATTTTCACATTAGGTTTGATGCCTAACATGAAATGGATAAGAAAGAACTGAAGGTTGAAGTGTTTAGAGAAGGAATTTTGAGAATTTTTGGCAAAACGGGGTTTTTAAGCCCTGGCGATTGATTACTGGAGTCGTGGTCATTCCACGGCCCAAAGATTCACTTTTGCGGTTTAAAACCGCTCATAGGACGTCTCCACCCGACTTCCTACAGCTTAAAAGTGATTCGGGTCGCTTTACGCGACCCGAGATGCGTTACAGACTCGATCTTGCGATCGATCCTTATAGACTTCGCCTATCGGCGAATCTGTGATCCTAGATGTGTTTCTAGACCCTTCTCGCACCCACCTAAGTCAAATGAAGCGACAGCGTACGTCGCAAGACCATAACCCAGGCCCAGTATACTCTCATTCATGCTCTGATACCAACTTGTAACACCCTGAAAATCGGGGGTCGTGTATAAACTCAACTCCCGAGTTCCAGACCGTCACTTATGCAACAAAAATGGTTATGATTCAATGTTGTCTGATTTAAAGCATTCACATGAGTAAAAGTATACCAAAACTGCAATTCATACTTCAGATCCAGTGATAAAAGCAAGCGGAAGACTAAACAAGATATATATCACTGTATGGAAAAACAAAGTAATCTCAACTGTCTCCAAAGTATGACTACATCTCTGAGTCTCATATACATGTACATAACAAAAGAATAATGTTCAAAAATAAAAGTCCCACTGATGTCCCCTCGATCCAGGTCACCTACGGAAAGCCGTCATGATACTGCATATACGAGAACTCATCCTGGTCCTCGTCATCATCTAGCTCCACCTCCTGGATCTCATCGTCACCTGCAACTACAACAGGGTCTGGTGGGTGTTGCAAACACCATCCCGTAACGTGGGAATGAGTGATCAACTCAGTGGAATCATAGAGCAAAGATTAGCATGTTCACAATTCAGTCACGCGATAATAGTAAAGCAGTAAATCAGACAAGTCCTAATACTGTTGTTAATGCAAGATGATATGACGTGATGTATGCCCTCACCGACGATCACCCTCATACGGCAACATCTTACGACCGCGGCATGCCACACTCCCTAGAGTGCTCCACATCTTCCAGGCACATGCAATGCTATGGTGATATGATTACCAAGTTATTATTAGTCCATTCAAACAGCAGGATTGGGAAACTAAGGTACCTCCCTTGTATCAATCCCAATACGGATCCTGTCTAGGGTCGTCACTCCTAGTAATCTCATACGATGTACATTTCGTAGGTCACTGCAAGGGCTGCCAGGGCTGTTGCTCGCACTCGTTGCACCGCTCCCCCATCACCTTATCAATACAGGCCTACTGTACTCTACTGCACGGAAGGGTCGTCGCCTCCCGTGAACTCAGAATACGCTCGCGGTCACTACAAAGGGCTCGTCGCCTGATCAGTGTAGGCCGACAGCTAGAATATAGTGTCCCATACCACCATAATCTGCTCACGAGTCAAGGTGCTCACTGGTCACTACGGGGAGGTTTGTGGCCCCAGCGTAGGCCGACAGCTCGACCACGGTGTCCCATACCACCATGCCCGGCTCATGAGTCTTCGTGGATCAAGGTACCACGGTTAATAGGGTTTACAATGGTAAGTTCAGTACCCTAGGTTCAAGCAGTTATGATACATACATGGTGAACAAACATCGGCCAGTCGGGTTACTTGACGGGCTCGACTAGCGCGATCGCATCTCGAACTGAACGACATGAAGTGCGTAAAACACTTCGCGTGGCCTAACCACTGCCGCCAACTCTCAACACGAATCACATTCATCGACGCGTCATTCGTGGCTATGACCAGTCAGCCACGAATTTGCTCGGTTACCGACTGCCTGGACTAAGTCAAGTCCCACACATCTATGGAATCACTATAAAAGGTATTGGAATTGAAATACATCGTGTGAGCATGTTGGCACATGTTATAACATTCAACTTAAGCAAATCTTCAAGGCATACTTCCCATGCATATTCAACTTAAGCAAATCCTCAAGCACATACATTCCATGCATGTAATGAAATCATGCATTTTGTCAACATGTAGAAAATCATTTAGGTCGGCATAATAATTGAAAAATCAATCACAAAGTATCAAATAACATCATTTAATTCAATACATACTAATACAAGCATTTATACAAACACATGCACTACACACTTAGGTCTACATATAGCATGTCGACCCAAAGTATGCAACTAGGCGAATCTCTTCGCCAAACTAATTATGCACGCATTCCTAACTTCCTAATGCGACAACAAACCATGTCAATCACATCAGCAAAATATGAATGCAAACAGTACTTCCTACAAATGACTAAAATGCCCTAAATCTCATATTCTTCGTTAGCTTACGAAACGGGAAACGGAGAGCATTTTGTACATGTCAAACGGCGATGCCGTCAAGAATCTACTATTAAACGACATTGAAAGCATTGGGAACCGTCAATCCAAGCGTCTAAAATCCTCACCTAGTGTCTTGTAGACTCGGGAATTGAAGCGGAGTGTATATGCTTCGTCTACGGCGAGTAAGGAGCCTAATACATAAGATCCATAAGCTACATCGCCATGGAAACAAGAAAAACTCAAATCACCAACTATTAAGGGTTTTTACTTACCTAGGATTGCGGTGGAATCGCCGGGAAAGCGGTAGAGGAGTGTCGCTTAAGCATGTGCAACACGTAGCACAAGTGGCGGGAAGAACTCTCCCACTCTCTCACAATCTCTCACTCTTTTTCTCTCTCCCAAGCTAGGGCTTCTCTCAAATTCGGATGGGAGAGAGGAGTGGGGGTTTCAACCCCTTTTATAGCCTAAAACATTCCCAAAATAGGCTTGGGAACAATGTTTACTTGGTGCCTAACCAAATCGGGGCCGTTTCGGTCCAAAAGGGCATTTCTGGAGGTCCCCAGGCCAAGTGCGGTCGGACTTAAGCTCATGCATACTAGATCTAGCATACATCCAGTTTTCAGACCGGTTGGGGTCCCAGATCGCACGTGGCGGCCCAGTTTCAGTTTAACGGTCACCGCATCAAGATCAGGCCTATAAGTCCCGTGATATATAATAGATATTTTTCCTGATCCAAGGGTGTAATTTGGCTGTATTCTGACGGTCAGAATGCTTAATACTGATGCGTCAAATTTGTGTGCCAGATTTGAATTTGAAATTCCAACTATGTCCCTATTCACACTCTCTTCGGTCCGGGCTCAATGAAATAGCCTGTGATCACCGGTTTGACTTGATTTTTGGAATGAGTGTCAAGCCCAGCTAGACGGTCCTAACGGTCTAAGATAGGAGGTATCGGACTTTCAACGTGCGGTCTAGATCCAATACAAAGATTCAAAGTGGTCCAGAGAACAAACCGGCTTAGAGTTTGATCCGAGGCTTTAGAGCATTATAGCACCCTTAGTTCCACTCGCTTCGGGCCTTGTAGAACGTATTTAAAGTGATCAGGGACCATTTCCCAGCTATTCTAACGTTGCACTAGCTAACCTAGTCAAATTTTCCAAAGGAATGAATTCTACGCAAATTCGGGTCGAGTTGGTACTCGAGCCCAAGGATGGATTTTTCACGGGCGTTACAATACTACAAAACCTTTATCATGGATCCAACCTCATATTTATTAATGGATTTGGTCCAACCTACTTATTTTATGGTTTGAGTCTGGATTCCATCTAGATTTGGTATAGAATTTATAGGAGGTTTTACAAATAATGTTCCATATACTCATTGTATTAAAGTTTAAATAAAATGAGATTAAGAGCACATAGTCCCATAATTTCTTAAATAAAATTAAGAACAAGTTAAGAAGAAATCAAATTATAAATTATGTTAAGTTAATTCGGTGTAGGGATGGGGAGTAGGTCCATTCCTTGGGTCTAAGAAAGGCTTTATTTTATTAAAATTTATTAATTGCGTAGAAAGTCTATGCTTTCATGGAAATGTTTCCTTTTTTTTTTTTATTATTATAAAAAAAATAAATAAAAATTCCTCAGATGTACCAAGAAAGGTGTAATGGTAGGTATTGTGAAAAGTTGTACCTGGTTGATTAGATCATTGTACTACTCTTTATAGCTCTCTGAGAGACTACTGTATTTAAATGACTAGACTAAGTTACGCAAACTATCTTAAAAAGAGTGTACCACTGCCCACCTTATATTCAACAAGAATATCAGGTTCGGTGTGCATATGCGGGGCTTTCTTTTTAATGCATTATTTTATAGAGAATTGCTCGCATAATGGCTATACACGGCCAACTAGCTGGCATGTCAGGCCACCATGGTGTTCGTATGACATCTAGCCCATCTAACTAGGTTGTCCCACTGTGAAGATGGGATGCCCTAAAAATCAGGTCGATCCAACTATTAGGTGGTACACATCTTAGAAAACCATGAACAACTATTAAAAAAAAAAAAAAAAAACCTTAGGCATTCACTTAGGGCATCCCATTTTTATGGTTGGAACAAGCTGCTTTTTAAGGCATCCCATTTTTATAGTTGGATCAAGCTGCTTTTTCGAGGCATCCCATTATAATAATACGACAACCTTGTTGTATGGGGAAGAGATCGTACAAACACCATGGTGGGCCCCACTAGACAACTAGTTAGAGGTACAACTAGTTGTGTGTGAGCATTCTTTTAATTTGTATCATTTATTTCCTCAGTACTCCCCACTCAAAAAGCTAACCATCTATATTCATAGGAAACCAGTTCAATAATTGAAGGACTGGAGCACTCCAAAACTCAGATGGGCCAGACCTTTTGTGACCAGTCATATAGACCCATTGGACAATTAAAAGATGAAATCAGATCCACATGGCTCAACACATCCCAATGTACTACCAATCTGCATGTGCAAGAAACAACGGCCCCACATGGCTCAACATAGCACGCATTACAAGATCTAGACTGTTCATCAGGCCGGCCCTACGGTTAAGGATCCTTAGCCTGAATGTCCTGCCAATCCAACCAACGAGTGGACTTAAATGAAAAGTGGACAGTCAAAAAAGGAATTGCCAATTGTCCTTGATCAACGTGTGGCCCACCTGATGAGCGTCGTGGATCTTCCACACCATGTCAGTAGAAGGGAAAATTCTTGCATTTGACCCATCAACATGGGCAACCACAAATAGGATTGGGATTTGATGGTTCTGGAATTGAACCTGGTCATAGCAACAGGCATAGGCTGTACATTGAGCCGAGTTGAGTTGAGATGAGTCAAGCTTGGTTTGACTTGTCCGTTGTAAGACCTGTATCGTAGCCCGTACTATTCTGTAGGCTTTCGCAATCCTCTCGGTTGAATTTTGGCGACTCGCGATCTTTTATCAGCAGTTGCGCGTGACATCGAGGCGTATCCCGTATTCTAGAGTCACCTCGACCCGAGACTTGTACCAGTGCAATCGCGTCGTTATCGCAGTTTTGATGTCGTGTCTCGCGTACCTAGGCCATACTCAGGCCAGGAGATGTGGGCTCGTGTTCAGTTCGAGAAAAACGCTGCGCGTTGCAAATATCGAGGAAAACGCTGCGCGTTGCAAATATCGAAGGAATCTCTACGATCCATCACTTCAATCAATCAATGTACAAGTCAAGTACATATCTCATCACACCTATCCCTCTCTCACCCATAAGTCAACAACACCCATACCTATCTCATCCCATTCTTACCAAAAAGTTAAGGCTACCCATACATTCTCATGTCATATCCCTTACACAACTCCCCTCTCTCTCTCTCTCTCTCTCTCTCTCTCTCTCTCTCTCATTTCTCATTTTCATTCCAAGCAAGTCCCATGAGTCCAACGTCCAAGCTCCATGAGAGGCTTGTGTGGCCCACTTCCTATCTCCCATCCCCACTCTCCAAAAACAATCTCAACCGTTGAAGTTCGTCCTTCGGAGCTCTAGATCGCGTTGGCGGAAGAAGGAAGAGGAGATCAAAGGTAGGTGATTTTTCATATGCTTTTAATGGTTAGAGGGCCCACTTATGGTGGAACCTACTTGATGTATGCATTGTATTGAGGGGCCCATAGTGGCGGGGTCCCTCCTCCATCTGTCTCTCTCTTTCTTTCTCCCTTCCTCCCTTTCTCTATTTTTTTACTTTTGATGTATGGCCCATTGTGATGTGTATGATCCACACCGTCCAGCAAATCTGGACGGTGAGACCCACGTGATGCATGTATAAAATCCACACAATCTGTCCACTTGTTGGACGTGATGGACGGTGGAAAATCCCCCCACCTTTGAATGGGTTTTGTCCAAGCCATCCAAAGCATGTACTTAAAGCCACTTTTAGTGTGTGTGTGTCTATATATATATATATATATATATATATATATATATATATATATATATATATATATATATATATATATATATATATATATATCCAAACCGTTCATTTACTGGGTCCCATGCGGCAGACAGTTGCTGCTGCCCGGACGCCAGCAAGTACCGTGGATCCACCATGATGTTTGTATTGTATCCCCACCGTCCAAGAGCTGGGACGGTGTGGGGCCTGCCATGATTTATGTGTTAAATCCACACCATTCAGACCATCTGGACGGTGCTGGATTACTTGGAAGGTGCTGTGGACCCCACCATGATGTAATGTTTTATTCAGACCGTCTAAAAGACAATGGGCCCTAGCAGCGTAGCTGCTGTACTGACGTCAATAAGTGGGTTTGATCTGTGGTACGTGTTATATTCAAACATCTATCCTTTTGGCAGGAGGGGCCCACCAGGGTGCTTCATTCAATCCATCCAGCCATTTTGAGATGGCATGTAACACCCTGAAAATCGGGGGTCGTGTATAAACTCAACTCCCGAGTTCTAGACCGTCACTTATGCAACAAAAATGATTATGGGTCAATGTTGTCTGATTTAAAGCATTCACATGAGTAAAAGTATACCAAAATTGCAATTCATACTTCAGATCCAGTGATAAAAGCAAGTGGAAGACTAAACAATATATATATCGCTGTATGGAAAAACAAAGTAAATCTCATCTGTCTCTAAAGTGTGAATACATCTCTGAGTCTCATATACATATACATGAACAAAAATAAATATCCAAAATGGTCCCACTGAAATCCCGTCGACCCAGGCCGCCTACGCAAAGCCATCGTGATACTGCATGTACGAGAACTCGTCCTGGTCCTCGTCGAAGTCTGGCTTTGCCTCCTGGATCTCAGCCTCACCTGCATCTACAACAGGGTCTGGTGGGTGTTGCAAACACCATCCCGTAACGTGGGAGTGAGTGATCAACTCAGTGGAATCATAGAGCAAAGATTAACAGGTTCATAATTCAATTATGCGATAATAGTAAAGCAGTAAATCAGACAATCCTAATACTGTTGTTAATGCAAGATGACATGACGTGATGTATGCCCTCACCGACGATCTCCCTCATACGGCACCATCTTACGACCGCGGCATGCAATCGTCCCTCAAGTGCTCCACATCTTCTAGGCACATGCAATGGCATGGTGATATGATTTTCAAGTTATTATTAGTCCGTTCAAACAGCAGGATTGGGAAACTAAAGTACTTCCCTTGTATCGATCCCAACACAGATCCTGTCTAGGGTCGTCACTCCTAGTAATCTCATACGATATATATTTCGTAGGTCACTGCAAGGGCTGCCAGGGCTGTTGCTCGCACTCGTTGCACCGCTCCCCCATCACCTTATCAATACAGGCCTACTGTACTCTACTGCAATGGAAGGGTCGTCGCCTCCCGTGGACTCAGAATACGCTCGCGGTCACTACAAAGGACTCGTCGCCTGATCAGTGTAGGCCGACAGCTAGAATATAGTGTCCCATACCACCATAATCTGCTCACGAGTCTAGGTGCTCACTGGTCACTACGGGGAGGTTTGTGGCCCCAGCGTAGGCCGACAGCTCGACCACGGTGTCCCATACCACCATGCCCGGCTCATGAGTCTTCGTGGATCAAGGTACCATGGTTAACAGAGTTTACAATGGTAAGTTCAGTACCCTAGGTTCAAGCAGTTATGACTCATACAAGGTGAACATACATCGACCAGTCGGGTTACTTGACGGGCTCGACTAGCGCGATCGCATATCAAGTCGAACGACATGAAGTGCGTAAAACACTTCGCGTGGCCTAACCACTGCCGCCCACTTCAAACACGACTCGCGTTCATCGACGCGTCGCTCGTGGCTAAGACCAGTCAGCCACGAATTCGCTCGGTTACCGACTGCCTGGACTAAGTCTAGTCCCAAACACTTATGGAATCACATCAGCAATTTATGTAAGAGTATTGGAATTGAAATACAATCATATGAGCATGTTAACACATGTTATAACATTCAACTTAAGCAAATCTTCAAACACATATATTCCATGCATGTAATGAAATCATGCATATAGTCAACATGTAGGAAATCATTTAGGTCAGCATATTAACTGAGAAATCAATCTCAAACTACCACATAACATCATTTAATTCAATACATATTAATACAAGCATTTATACAAACACATACACTACACACTTAAGTCTACATATAGTATGTCGACCCAAAGTGCGCAACTAGGCGAATCTCTTCACCAAACTAATTATGCACGCATTCCTAACTTTCTAATGCGACAACAAACCATGTCAATCACGTCAATAAAATATGAATGTAAACCGTACTTCCTACAAATGACTAAAATGCCCTAAATCTCATATTCTTCGTTACTTTACGAAACAGGAAACGGAGAGCATGTTGTACATGTCAAACGACGATGCTGTCAATAATCTACTATTAAACGACATTGAAAGCGTTGTAAACCGTCAATCAAAGCGTCTAAAATCCTCACCTTCTCTCTTACGGATGCGTGATTTTGAACGGAGCGTGTACGCTTCGTCTACGGCAGTAGGAGAACCTATTTTACAAGTTACGTTAGCTATCACACTATGAATCTAAGTAAACCCTAAATCAGCAAGTTCTAGGGTTATTTTATACCTGATAAAGCGGAGAAATCACCGGCCAGGTGATTGGAAAGAGTTGCTGTAGCATGTGGAAGTAGCGGCACGAAGGCGGGAAAAATCCTCCCACTTCCTCTCTCAAACTCTCTCCTTTTCTCTCTCCCAAATCTAGGTTTTTGCAATTTTCGGATGGGAGAGGAATGAGGGTTTCAACCCCTTTTATAAACTTAAAAATGCCGGAAACAGGCTCCGGAATGAAGTTTACTTATTGCATATCCATCTCGGGGCTGTTTCGGTCCAAAAGATGCTTTCTGGTGGTCCCCTGGTCGAATGCGATCGGACTTAAGCTCATGCGTACCAGATATAGCACGTATTAAGTTTTCAGTCTGGCAGGGTTCGTAGATCGCACGTGGCGGACCAGTTTCAGTTCAGCGATCACCGCACGTAGATCAGGGCTGAAAGTCTCATGATATAAAATAGAAAATTTTCTTGATCCGAGGGTGTAATCTGGATGAATTCTGACGGTCAGAACGCTTAATACTGACGCGTCAAGTCATGTGCCAGATTTGAATTTCAAATTCCAATTATGTCCCTATTCGCACTCTCTTCAGTCCGGGCTCAATGAAATAACCTGTGATTGTCGGTTTGACTTGATTTTCGAAATGAGCATCAAGTCCAACGAGGCGGTTCTAACGGTCTAAAATAGGAAGTATCAGACTTTCGTCGTGCGGTCTAGATCCAATACAAAAGTTCAAAGCGGTCCAGAGACCAAACCTGCTTAGAGTTCGATCCGAGGTTATAGAGTATTATAGAGTCGTTGGTTCTACTCAATTTGGGTCTTGTAGAACGTATTTAAAGTGATCAGGGACCATTTCCCATCCACTCCAGCGTTGCGCTAGCTAACTTACGCTTAATTTCCATAGAATTTAATTCTACGCAATTTCGGGTCGAGTTGGTACTCGAGCCCAAGTATGGATTTTTCACGGGCGTTACATGGCAGCTATGGGACCCATGTGTGTGTGGACTCCACACGATGCATACGTTGTATCAACGCTCTCCATCTGTTTTTAATCCACGCCGTTGTCCAGACGCTGGACATGTACTATATATGATATATGTCACATATTTATATATATTAATATAATATATATTATTATGATATGTGGTGGGACACATGTGTAGACCCACCATGTAAATATGTGTGAATCTCCACCGTCCAGAACATCCAGGGGTCTAGACGGTGGCTCTGTGTAATTTATACATATTATATTATACTATAATATAATATAATATATATTATATATATGTGTGTGTGTGTCTGTGTGTAAGGTGGGCCACGTGCATGGGACCACCACTGATGTATGTTGGTACCCACGCCGTCCATCGATCCGGACGGGTGGCGTCCACCGTGATGTATGTGTTTCATCACCTACTGTCCATCTGGACGTTGCTGGACGGGTGTCCAGTAGCTGTTCAGGGACCGTGATGTATTTGTCACCATCCATCCAATTTCTATGTTGTGGGCCAGAGGCATGTGAGATCCTCATCGTCTAGTCACGTGGACGATGGATCCCACCACGAGGTATTGTGATATCCAAACCATCCATTCACTTGTGGATTTCACACGTGTCTGGGTCTGGTCATAAGGTATGTTTTATATCCTAATTGTTTATCTGCTGGTGGGTCAGCATCCCACCAGCAATACAGGTGATGTATTGACGTCAGCCAATGGTATGGGCCTGACCATCATATCCAGACCGTTCATCTGTTTTATCATCCATGCTATGCATCTATTTTGTATCCACGCAATCCATCTATTTTATATTGATGCTGCCCATCTGTTGGATGAGCAGCAGATAGCTGTTGTAGTAACGTCATCAAGTTCCATAGGCCACGCCATGATGTATATGATGTAGCCCACATCGTCCAAATGGCTGGATAGTGGGCCACGCCGTGATGTATATGTTATATCCGGCCATTTATCAAGTGGACCACACTGTAAAAATTGGTGGAGATTGAACGTCCACCAATGAAACTATTTGGGATAGCAGAAGGTTTGGATCCATATGAAATTGCTTTTCTTTTTTTATTCAAGCCTTGGTGACCTTATGATCAGATTGGATGGAAAATAAATGTGATGGTGGGCCTTGTGAAGTCTTAAATGTGAAAATCATTATCTCCATTTCTATTTGTAGTATGGTCCAGATGATCTTCCGATATAATTCATTTTGTGATAATGCTCTAAAATGATCTCTAGCTATAGACGAGTGGTGTGGTTGGTTTGGGCCCATTTGGCTTAGCCCATTTGATTTAGCCCATATAACTCGACCCATTTGATTCGGCCCATTAGTGCGGCCCATTGGTGTAGCCCACTTGATGTGTATATGGCCCACTTATGTGGCCCATTGATATAGCCCGCTTGATGTGTATATGGCCCACTTATGCGGCCCATTAGTGTAGCCCACTTGATGTGTATATGGCCCACTTGTGTGGCCCATTGGTATAGCTCGCTTGATGTGTGTATGGCCCACTTGTGAGGCCCATTGGTGTAGCCCACTTAATGTGTATATGACCCACTTGTGTAGTCCATTGGTATAGCCGACTTGATGTGTATATGGCCCACTTGTGTGGCCCATTGGTATAGCCTGCTTGATGTGTATATGGCCCACTTGTGCGGCCCATTGGTGTAGCCCACTTGATGTGTATGAGGCCCATTAGTGCGGTCCATTGATGTAGCCCACTTGATGTACATGAGGCCTAGGTGATGCGGCCCATTATGATGTATTTAAAACTCATGGGTTGTGGCCCATTATGATGCATTTGAGGCCTATGGGCAAGGCCCATTGTGACATATTTGTGGCTTAAGGGCAAGACCCATTGTGAAATGTATTAGGCGCATGATGTGTGGCCCACTTGATGTATTCGAGGCCCAGGTACGTGGCCCATTTGATGTATATGACACCCATGTGTATGGCTCGCATGTTGTGTATATGAGGCCCATGTGTAGGGCCTGCCTATAACGTATATGAGACCTATTAATGCGGTCCACTTGATGTATATTAGGCCCGTGTATTCGGCCCATTGTGATGTATATTAGACCCTTATATGAGGCCATGGGCCCACTATATGCTCGGCCCTATGTGGGCCACTCCTTGGGAGTAATGTTGGTTGAATGTCGAGGTTGATGGGCAATGATGGTTAAATGTCTATATTGTGACCTTCCCTTAGGCCTTGTTAGGCCACTCTCATATTGCCGATTACCGATTTCGATTATCGGGGTCGAGGCCAATTCCGACTGTTGATTACCAATTTTGATTATCGAAGGTCGAGGCCGATTCCGATTGCCTATTGCCGATTATCGAAGGTCGAGGCCGATTCTGATTATCGAGGATGACTCTGATTGTCAAGGCCGGGTATCGAGGCCGATTGCTGAGGCTCATCACGATGTATATTAGGCCTTTGTGTGAGGCCATGGGCCCACTATATGTTTGGCCCTATGAGGACCACTTCTTGAGAGAAATGATGGTTTAATGTCCACATTGTGACCTTCCCTTAGGCCTTGTTTGACCAATTATCGAAGCCGATTATTATAACTGATTGCCGATTCTGATTATCATGGCCGAGTGACCGATTAGCGATCGAGGCCGATTATCATGACCTGTTGTCGATTCCGATTACCGTGGCTAATTGCCGATTCTTATTGTTAAGGCCCAATGTGATGTATATGGGCCTATGTGATGAGGCTCATTGCGGTGCATTTGAGGGCCAGGCGATGGAGCCCATGGTATTGTATATTAGGCCCGTGTGAGAGGCCCTTCATAATGTATATTAAGCTTTTGAGTGAGGTCCATGATGTTGTATAATTGACCCTTGTGTGAGGCCATGGGTCCATTGTATGTAGGTTCTATGTGGGTCATTCCCTAGGAGACAATGCTGGTTAAATATCCACATTATCGAGGTCGATTGTCGATGTCATTTTTTTATACCGATTATGAGTAAATGACTGCATAACATCATGATACATGCCCATACACATTATCTGCATGTTTTGAAATGTAGTTGACTATTGTATAAGTCATTGGGCATGACGATTAGGAGACTCCTTGATAGGCGGAGATTGTCTCACATGAGTACATGATATGCACCGGATTGCTGCATGACTGAATTGTATGACTCATGCATACAATTATGATTACTATACGCCCTAGCGACATCAGGGTCATAGCTTCCACAGACATATCTTGGATGGCTAGATGAGACACCAAAAATTTATTCTAGTATCGGGCTGCCATAGATGGCCTTGGGTGAAAATTTTTAAACCCTCTTACTACCAGAGGATGCCCCAACGTCGAGACCGAGTGAATACATGAGCACCGGAGTGTCGAATACCAGGAGGCTGCATCTCTCACTGTGTAGTGGTCGGTTGGGATGGGTGTGGCCTTACCCGCCTGTGGGTAGGGGGCATTGCTAGGCTGAGTTTGACCAGCTCGTGAATGGGTCCGCTATCAATGTGCCAGATAGGTATTGGCAGACTATTGGTCAGGCGGATAATGAGTTTCTTACGCTCACTTGGACTGTGCGGCTGAGAGAGCGGCACTGCCATTTGGAGTGTATTAAACCCCGATGATGCTCCCAATGATGAACCGTACCAATATGTGGACTTATTGAGCAGGAGTTGCATACTCATTCATTCATTCATTCATTCACTATCCATTTGGGCTGGTGGTGCATAACTATTTGTTATATGTACCTTCGCAATGGCCTGAATTTTGGTTGGGGTGCACGACTAACCTGAGATCAGGAGTTTACCACATCGAGTCCGACTATCCAAATTTAGGTATGAGACTGGTTTGGATAAAAGTCCCTTCTGATGGACCCCATAGCCTGCGATACTACGTACTATCATCCTGACTTCACACTCCAGCATGGTTGTTCCATTCGCACCGCATGTTACATTACCACGGCATATGGTACGGCTGACGCTGTTTATGTTATTCATCAGGAATGTATATTGCATTGCATCCTCTGCATCTGATATTTGACTCTCTATGACTCATCATTTGCATAGTTGATTTATATTGCGTATTCTAATATTGTATGACTCATGCACTTGTCAGTATTTTTTCTTATTCTGTTATCATGTGATTTATGACTTTGTCAGTATTTCTATTTACTCTGATAATTCCTGATCTTGTCAATATTTCTGTTTACTCTAATAATTCATGATCTTGTCAGTATTTCTACTTATTTAGACATTGTACGATTTATGGATTACTAATATTTTCGGTATTGTATGATTATGGTATTGTATTGAATACTTGACACTTACCTTGTACACACACTTACATCGCTCTCTAAGCTTTGTATAAGCTTATGCATGATAGATGTGTGCAGGTGATGTTAGGTTGCAGCAGTGTTGAGCTTAGAGCGTGCAGCGGTCTTTCGGAGTTTAATTTTTTATTTATATATTTTCCTTTTAGTATTGTACTCAAATGATTATATTAGTGGATATGTGATGATGATGTTACCTTTGTGAATTTGGTAATCTTGTGGTTGTGCTTATTACGAGTTAAATGTACATTGAAAAAAAAAATCTTCCTTGTAGGATCCCAGGATCGGAATTTGGCATATGAATGTTAGGAGCCAAGAATGGGGTACTATGGAGGCTATTGGCACCGAATTCGGTGATCGAAATTCTTGTGAATCCAATTTTCGAGTTTAGGGTGTGACATTTGTGCTCTCCTATCCTCGAGCTCGAGCTACGTCTCAAGCTAATCACTGGAGCTTGACTTGTTTGCCAAACCTTTTGAGTCAAGCTCAAGGCAAGTTAGTAGATCAAGTTGAGGCGAGCTTTCCTCGAATTGAGTCGAGCTTCCTCCCAACCCGACCCAACCCAACACCAAACCTGCACCGGACCCAACTCTTAAATCAAATATTCAATATATATATATATATATATATATAAGTTCTATGCGGTCGAGCACATGGGAACTTCCCATGAGGTCAAACTGTGTGGGCCCCACCATGATGTGTGTTGAACATCAACACTGTGTATTTGATGGGTCCCCTTTAAATTATAGGATATCCCAAAAATCAGCCATCTACAAAACTCAGGTGGGCCATACCATTTAAAATCATGTGAAGACATGACTAAAACATATAAAAGCACTTGGTGGGGCCTACCTAAAATTTGGATGCATTTGAAACTTGGTCTGACCCCTCATCCAAGTGGGACACGCATAATGGATGGGCTGGATTTGTGAACCACATCTTAGTGGGCCCAACAAATGATTATGAATGTTTTAATGAAGGGTAACCCCTCTCAACTTTTGTATGTGGTGTGGCCCATACAAGTCACAGATTGACTTGATTTTTAAGCCCTAGGCCCACCATAGAATGGTGCATTCAACTGATAGGTTAGATGTTCGACACGCATCACAATGGGCCCACCCAACTCGACCTCATGGGAAGTTACCATGAGCTCATATAACATTTTCTCATACACACACTCACACATATATATATATATATAGTGAGAGAGAGAGGCATGCTCACCTAGCCAGAGAGAGAGAGAGAGAGAGAGAGAGAGAGAGAGAGAGAGAGAGAGAGAGAGAGAGAGAGAGAGAGAGAGAGAGATGCATGCTCACCTAGCCACCTATGCATGTGCGTACCTTTGCACACGTGTCATGGGTGTCGAATCCAATTGGTCCATAAGATGCGGAATCCCATGAAACCTTAGAGGGTGAATTTTCACCCTGATCTAAGATTTTGGTGGGCCATAGCAAAGAGAAATTCAAATCAAGGGAATAAACTGTTTGCATTTTTCATGGCCCACCGAAGTTTTGGATCAAAATAAAATTTCGTACCAACAGGTTTCATGAGGTTCTGCTTCATGTGGACCGTTCAAATTTTCGAAACTCATCAAATATGATGAGTTCTCCAAAAAGTTCGTATGTAGTATGTGGTTCGCAAGTGAGTGTTTGTGTGTATTCGAGTCGGGTTAAGATCTACTATAATGAAACTCCGTTCGCTTTCAAAATGAGTTGGGTCATATGAAGCTTGGATCGTCTCAAGTCATCATTCAAACCAAGCTAGATCGAGCCAAGTCGAGCAAGCTTTTCAAGCTAGCTTTGGTCGTGTACAGCTCTAATTAGGCATTGCCGGATCTTTCTTGAAATCCAGACCCTATGTTAAGACGGGGACACAGATGAATAGCCTAGTCCAATAATCAAATGTATCATCATTTTATAAAAGAATGGATGGTTTAAAGACACTTGTTAGTGGGTAGTTCAAAGTACATGCGTAGTTTTAAGACACTGGTTGTTTCCAGGGTCCTGTCATGTTTCAATTATCCAAAACCATATAGGGTTTGCTTGTGTCCAAACAAACCCTAACAATTTCAGGAAAAGGAAACCCCAAGCCTATACCAACACACATCTTCTGTCCATGGAGTAATTTATGTCCTGATGACGGATCAGATCTTGAAGTGTCCTGATACACCATCATCTGCATGCGTGACCATAATTGTTCAGCCAGCTATACGGTCAACCTTATTTTCCATCCATGGATCGACCATTACCAAATGAATCCCAGTTGAGAAGTTTCTAGCCTTTTGATCAGTGACCCAGGATTGGATGCTTAGAAAAATAGATCAACGACCCAAAAAATTTCTAAGATTTTGATGGCCAACATCTTCCAATCTTAGAATATTGTTAGGCTACCCATCATTTGCAAGTGGGTCCCATAATCTCCATGGTTTCGGCCAACAAACTGTGGACCTTGGAAACTCCTTGAAGCCACGTTGGGCTTGCACCCATTCATAGTAGAGGGCGCAGAATCTCAGGGCAGGATGGGCTTTAAGGGGCTGCCATGATGTATTGATTTCATCCACACCGTCCACTAATTTTTCCATATCATTTTATATCATGAGCCAAAAAATAAGAAATATCCGAGGCTCCAATGGAACACACAATGGGGATTAAAATTTCCACCGTTGAAAATTTGTTAGGGACCACAAATTTTGGATGAAGATGATATTTGTTTTTTCACTTCATCTAGGTGTATATGACCATATCAACATGTTGGATGGTGAATAAATAACACGGTGGGCCCTAAGATGGTTTCAACGGTGGGCGTATGTCCTTAGCACTGTGCTTCCTGTGGTGTGGTCCACTTAAGCCTTGGACCATACCAACTTCTGTCACGCCCCAAACTCGGAAACCGGGCTCACAAAATTTTCAATCGTCGAATCCAGCGCCGACAGCCTCCGTAGAACCCCATTCTCGGATCCCAACACCCATTCACCAGGTTTCGATCTTGGGATGCTACGAGGAGGATTTTCAATGTCAGTTTGATTCGTAATAAGCATAACCAAAGGCATAACCCACAAGCAATAACCAAAAACTCCATTACATTTCCACTATGATAAAAAATTTTACAAGTACAATGAGCATAAAGGGAAATACAATGATGAAGAACAAAAACTCCAAAACGATCTGCAAAGCGCTCTTGCCTCAGCGCTGGTGCACCCTAACGTTACCTGCACGCAACGGTCGTGCATAAGCTTATAGAAAGCTTAGAGGGTAGTGAAAGTGTGTGCACAAGGTAGTAATATGATCATGCAATATCAGAGTAATGTGGAATATGCTGATGGATCCATGAATACTGTTGGCCATACCAAGGCCATGTGGTACAAAGCATGAATGATGTCGGCCATACCAAGGCCATGTGATGCGAAATGCAACTCAAGCATACAGTCCTCATCTAAGTCCACATATCAATACAGCTCAAATCTGGGATATCACTGGGGTTTAGTACACTCTAAACTAGATCGCCGTCCCATCGCATGCAATAAGGTAAGTGGAAGAGACCTCAGTATCTGTCTACCAATATCGGGCTCGACTCGTCGATAGCAGACCCATTCCTCGAGCTGGTCAGACTCAGCCTAGCTTTGTCCCCTACACTCGGGCAGGTAACGCCGTACCCCCTTCCAACCGACCATGACATAGTGGAGAGCGCAATCATCTGGTAATCAGCACTCAACGCTCATCTACCCACTCGGTCTAGATGTTGGAGCAACCTCTTGGTACCATAAGGGTTTAGGAACTTTCACCCAGAGATATCTACAGCACCCCATGTAGAATAAGATTTTTGGTATCCAATCTTGCCAACCACGATATGCCTATGGAGGTTATGGTCCTGATGTCATATGTCACGTAAATACGAGATGCATGAGTCATACTATACAATCATGCAACAATCTCGTGCACACCATGCGCTCATGTGGGACACTTCGTCTCATAAGGAGTCCCGTAAATGTCTCGGCCCAATGGCTTATGCGATGATCAAACATTCATCATATCAAGCATACATATGATGCGTATGGACATGAATAATGGAATTATACTAAGCATGTTACAGAGTAATGAATTATCATTACAACGCAGATGGGCCTAGACGGCCTACACACAACAATTACGGCCTATTAATGGCCTTAGGGAGAGTCATAATGTGGACATTTAACCAACACTATACTTGCAATGTGGACGTCAAACCACCATTGCTCCCAAGCCATAACCCTTAGTAAACATCATCACACAAACCATGTTGGGTTCACACATTACAATGGACCTTAGGCACATCCCATTGGGCCTTAAATATATCAAATGGGTCATATTATAAGGGCCTTTTATTCATTAAATGGGCCGCACCAATGGGCCTTACGTGCATTGCAATGGGTCATAACCCGTGGGCCTTATATTGCATCAAATGGGCCTAATCTCATGAGTCTTATATGTAACAAATGGGCCACACCAATTGGGCCCCATATGTACAACAAATGAGCCTCAACCCTGAGGCCCTAGTACATCGCAGTGGGTCTTAACCCATGGGCCCCTAAAACATCAAATGGCCTAATTTCATGGGCCTTAGA
The DNA here is from genome assembly GCA_037074715.1 of Magnolia kwangsiensis. Taxonomy (NCBI): domain Eukaryota; kingdom Viridiplantae; phylum Streptophyta; class Magnoliopsida; order Magnoliales; family Magnoliaceae; genus Magnolia; species Magnolia kwangsiensis. Next base: position 56,303,548 of record CM073582.1, on the reverse strand, counting down.
ATACATCAAGTGGGCCTCGACCCATGGGCCTTACATAATGTTTGTTTTCCATCCAAAATGGGGCCCAATATGTCGTTTATTTCCATCCAAACTTTTCATAGGGTCACATGGGCCTAGGGCCCACTATAATATTTATTTGCAATCCAATCTTTTCACAAGGTCACGTGGACCTTGGGGACCCACAAAAATATTTATTTGTCATCCAGCAAGCTGGTAGGGACACGTGGGCCAGGGGGGCCCACTATGATATCTATTTGCCAACTAACCAGGGGGGGGCACCGTAATGTTTATTTACCATACAACCTATTTATAAGGTCACGTGGACCAAGGTGTGGGGCTGGGGCCCACTGAGATGTTTATTTCTCATCCAAACTGTTCATGAGGTCACGTGGACCTGAGTGAAAGAAAAAAAATACAAATTTCATCTTGATCCAAAACCTCTGTGGCCCAAAAAAAAATAAAGTTTCAATGGCAGAGGTTCAATCCCACTGTTTTCTACAGTGTGGGCCACCTGATCAGTGGATGGGGCCAAAATTTGGAGGGGGCCCACTGCTAGGAGTGGCCCACCTCGTGGACGGTGTGGATACGAAATATACATCATGGGAGCAGCCGTGGGACGCTGTTCACTCACCCGCTGCACGCAGCTCGCTGTTGTTGCAGCGCCAGAGAGGCAGAGGCGCTGCCTCTTACATGTTTTATTTTATTTTTTTTGAAAATCTTAAATTCTGAGGTTTTTCGAGTGTGGGGCCCGCTCCAAGAGAATCCACTCCGGCCATAGGATTTCACGGCTCGTAACAAATCCAACGAGTCTAATATTGAGTATAATTTTGATGTATAAAAATTTCAGGAAAGATTTCAACGGTGAAACCCATCATTTGCTATGCTATGGCCCGCCAGAACCTCGGATCAGCATCACCCTTTGGCTCAATGCCTAAAATGGTCTAAGGAATGAGGTGGACGGCGTGGATTAAATACATATATCAAGGTGGGGCCTATGTGAGTGGACCACCCCAAAAGCTTGGAAATCAAGATAATTTTGTGCTTTCACAGAGACGTCCAGCGTCCCTGGACGTTGGACGGTCCTCACAACCAAGGTGGATTCAGGTGGACCACCACATGATAAACGGTGTGGGTATAACACACATAAGGTGGGCCCCACTTGAGGATAGCTTGGACAAAATAAATACTTCAAGGTGGGGTCCATTCAAGTGGGCCACACAAACACATCATGATCTTAAAAAGAAAATGAAATAAAGAGAGATAGAGGGTGGGACACGCTTGTGATGGAGGGCTCCGCCACTATGAGCCCTCCCAAAAAAAATCATACAATCAAATGGATCCCTTTACACATGGGACCACCAAAATTGAAAATCAACGGTGGGGATCCTTTCCCCACCAATATGGATAGTCTAGATGACCTTCCTAATGCAATGAAATAAACATCATGATGGGGTCCATGGAGAATAGCCCCATTATGGAATGATCATGATGATCCTAGTGGACCATCGGCCACATCTTAGGGTCCTAAGTAAGATCCAAACCATTGATCAGTTGGTCTCACTTGGCCCATTTTAAAAATATAAAAAACTACTATTATCTAGCACCCACCGTTCGATCTTCTTGTTCTTATGGGTTCCTTAGCACCTTAGCTTTGATTCCAATGGAGGAGATGAGGAATGGATGGCTAGGATGGGAGATCTTGGGATGAAAAGGTGGGCCACACTTGGAGCTCTCTTAGAGAGATAGGAGAGGCTCATACGTATGGTGTTTTGGTTGCTTGGGAATGGTTTGAAAAAAATGAGAAAGAGAATAGTAACGAGAGAGGAGTGATGGGTGATGGAGTGATGGATGTGAGAACTTTTGACTTTTGTGACCTTTTGTGTAAGAAAAGCATGGGTGGTATAAGAACTCTTTGACTTTGGAGGCATTTTGTGTAGGAAAGGTATGGGCTTGCTTGGGAAAAGGGTGAAAAGTGATGTGTACTTGACAGTGCTTGACATGTGATGTGATGGGATTGATTGATTGATGAGATTGATGTGACACCTCGTAGAGATTCTCTTGAATTTCGTAAAGCACGGTATTTTTCTCGCACCGAACGTTGGCCCACATCTCCTGACCAGAGTATCGCCTCGGTGCACGAGTCACTGCATCAAAACTGCAGCAACAACGCGGTCGCTATGGTAAAGATCTTGGGTTGAGTCGACCCGGGTTGACGGCGTACGAATCAGGGTCGCGCGCAAATATCGATTAAGGGTCGAAGGTTGTAGGAATTCGACCGGTAAGACCGAAGAAGTATATGAAACGGTACGATCTAGGATATGGGGCTTACAATCGGTGTCTATAGCCTTGTGTTAAAAAAATCTCCTAGAGTCTTGTTTTAGGAAACCTAAGTTGAGTCTTATTGTGTATGCCCACTTGGACTGGTAGAGGATTTTGTCTACACCCAATTTTCAATATGGAACAGTTGCATGAGATGATGGACATCATCAACCAACGTTTGGCTACCATTGAGGTGCAATCTAGGAACACGAATACCCGTATGGATTAGATAAAAGTGTCCCTAAGAGAAATCTCTGACATTGGAGGGGATGAACAATATCACGTAGGGGGAGTAGTTGAGGAATGGGTAGGAAATCATGGTAGAGGTCGTGGAGCACGTGGTCGAGGGCTAGGACGTGGAGGGGCACGAAATCCCTAGCCCCTTTTCAAGTATCAAGACTGTTATGATGTTGATGAGAGGGTCTTAAAAAGTATTAAAGTAGATGCTCCTAGTTTTGATGGCCGTCTTGACCCAAAACATTCCTAGATTAGTTAACAGACATGGACCATTATTTCAAATGGTATGAGATGTCTGAGAACTGACAGGTGCAGTTTGCGAAAATGAAACTTGTGGGTCAAGCTAAATTGTTTTGGATAAATACGGAGCGTAAGATCAAGAGAACAGGAGGTGTCCTAAGAGATGGAGTCATTAAAGGAAAAATATCTTCCTCTCTCTTATCGTCAAAAGCACCTAGATCAATGACAAACATTATGCCAAAGATCTATGTCGGTTGCAGATTACATTGTAAAATTTGAGGAGTATATGATGCGGTGTGATATTCAGGAGGATCCCTTAGTGACACTAGCGGGTTTCAAGGTGGGCCTTCATATGGATCTTCAGCGTGAGCTTATGACCCATGCAGTGAGTGACTTGGATTAGGCTTACCAAGTTTTACAGGAGTTAGAGCTTTAACTAAAGTCTCTTGTCACGAGGCGCTTTGAGTCCCGAGACTTTACCGTTAGATCTGGTTTTCAGGGAACTAAACCTAACATTGGAAGTTAGCCTAGGGTGCAGGCTAGTGTACCACCTAAGCCTAAGGATGATAAGGGAAAAGGTGTCCTTAGTGCCAATCTTGGTAGTGGTAGTCACTTGAGATGTTATGAGTACGGAGGTATAGGTCATTTCGAATACCAGTGCATGACAAAAACTCGCAGAAAAACCTTAGTCATAAACGAGTCAAATGAAAATGCGGATGACATGGGTGATTATGAAGTTGAGGAATATGACCCAGGGATAGGTGCTAGTGATTATGAAGAAGAAGAATCAGAGACTACACCACTAATTGCAGTTAGATGTGCTTTAGCGCAGGCAAAAGAGAGTGATGATTGGCGCAAAAGTACAATTTTCTACACGTTTATTAAGAGTGGTGACAAAAATTATAAAGTCATCGTAAATAGTGGTAGTTGCACCAACGTGGTCTCAGCTAGCACAATCACTCGTTTGGGTTTGAAGCCCATCCCTCACCCTCAACCACACATCTTTTATGCTTATGTCCCAGTAGTGTTTAGTCCTCATCCAAATCAGTTCATATAAAGACATATTGTGGTATGATATTTTACCTATGGATGTAGGTCACATCATTCTACGGAGGTCGTGGTTATACGATAGAGATGTCACGATTTTTGGTCGCTCGAACGTTTGTACATTCACGCATGAGGGCAAGAAAATCAAGATTAATCCGTTGCCACACAAGAGCCACACAGACAAGGCTAGGGATGTAAAAATGAGTGAGTCAAGGAAGAATGTGAGGAAATCTATTCCAAAGTCTCTACATACCATAAATGTAAAAGAATTTAAGAAAGAGACAGAGGATGATTCGATGGTGTACGTCCTAATGGCTAGGAAGGTTACACACGAGGTTCATGTAGAGTTACCCCCTGAGGTGATTTCGGTTCTTGAGGAGTACAGTGATGTATTCCCTAAGGATTTACGGGATAAACTTCCACCAATGCGAGACATCTAGCATGCCATTGATTTCGTCTCAGGGTCTACTTTACCGAACCTTCCTCATTACAGGATGAATCCTGCAGAGCATGCAGACTTGCATAGACAGGTAAATGAGCTCTTGTAAAAAGGTTTCATCCGTGAGAGCATGAGTCCATGTGCCGTACCAGCGCTATTAACGCCAAAGAAAGATGGTACATGGTAGATGTGCGTGGACAGTAGGGCCATTAAGAAGATCACGATCAAGTATCGGTTTTCGATTCCGAGGCTTGATGATATGTTAGACATGATGGCCAAATCCACCATTTTTTTCAAGATAGACCTCAAGAGCGGGTATCACCAAATACGCATACACCCTAGAGATGAGTAGAAGATAGCCTTCAAAACGAAGGATGATTTATACGAATTGTTGGTCATACCCTTTGGCTTGACTAATGCACCCAATACTTTTATGCGTGTGATGACCCATGTTGTGAGACCCTTTATGGGGAAGTTCTTAGTGGTTTATTTTAATGACATACTCATATATAGTATCACTAAAGAACTACATCTCAACCACTTGAGGTAGGTCTGTAGTGTCCTAAGGGTGGAGAAGTTATGTGTGAACCTTAAGAAATGTTCGTTCTTGTCTGATAGGGTTGTCTTCTTAGGGTTCATAGTGTCGTCTGTAGGGATGCGAGCAGATCTAGAAAAAGTCAAGGCCATAATTGACTGGCCTGAACTGCGGAACATACATGAAGTGAGAAGCTTTCATGGCTTAGCCACATTTTATCGTCGGTTCATTCGAGGGTTTAACACTATTATGGTTCCCATTACTGATTGCATTAAAAAGGGAGAGTTCATATGGTCTAAGGTCACGACTAAGACATTCAAAGAAATTAAGGGCAAGATGATAGATGCTCCCGTGATGCGTCTTCTAGATTTTTCTAAAGTCTTTGAAGTAGCGTGTGATGCTTCAGGCGTAGGTATAGGAGTACTAAGCCAAGAGGCTCATCCAGTTGCCTATTTCAGTGATAAACTGAATGAGGCAAAACAAAAGTATTTCACCTATGGCAAAGAATTTTACATAGTTGTGCAGTCGCCACGTCATTGACATCATTTTCTTCTACTGTAAGAATTTATCTTGTTTTTTGGTCATGAGGCTTTGAGGTATTTGAATTCCCAAAAGAATCTTAACCCAAGGCATGCCAAGTAGGCAACGTTTCTTCAGGAATATTCATTTGTCCTGAAACATAAATCCGGGATCGAGAATAAATCAGCCGATGCCCTTAGTAGGAGAGTGACATTGCTCAACTCCTTGAGTGTAGAAGTTGTCGGGTTTGAGCAATTGAAAGATGAGTATCCCATGTGTCTGGATTTTGGAGGAACATACGTGTCACTCTTAGGTGCCTAGCATAGTTCGGGTGAGTTGGTGCTGAAAGATGGTTTCCTTATCAAATGAGACCGACTTTGTATTCCCTACACTTCCCTCTAAAATTTTATTGTTTAAGAGCTTCATGTTGGAGGTATTGTTGGCCATTTTGGTCGAAATAAGACCATCGCCCTAGTGGAGGATCGATTTTATTGGCCAAGTTTCAAGCGAGACGTAGCCAAAATGTTAGGACAATGTCGAACATGTCAACTGAAAAAATAGAAGAAGCAAAATACTGGACTGTACACACTATTGCCAGTGCCACACGCAGCATGACAAGACATCAGTATGGATTTTGTGCTTAGACTTCCCAAGACAAATAAAAAGCATAATTTCACTTTTATGGTCATGGACTGTTTCTTAATAATGGCCCACTTTCTCCCTTGTTCTAAAACCTCAGATGCATCCAACATAGCTAAGATTTTCTTTCACGGGGTGGTTTGATTACATAGTTTGCCTAAGACCATAGTGTCTGACAGGGATGTCCAGTTTAGTAGTTATTTTTGTAAGACATTATGGCATATGATGGGTACGAGACTCCAGTTCTCGTCTACCTACCATCCTCAAACTGATGGACTATAATGTTTGGTGGGTGAGCACATTAAAACTTGGCATACGATGTTTGGTGGCCGAGTTTGCATATAACAGTTCAGTTAATAGGTCTATGGGTATGAGTCTATTCGAGATTGTTAGTGGTTACAAACCTAGACTACCCATGGATTTGTTACCTATGTCAGTCACCTAGAGGACTTCAGAGTCGGCCGATGCATTTTCCCATCACATTCATGAGTTGCATGCAGAGATTAAGAAGCGGATAAATGCTAGTAATAAACAATACAAAATTTCAGCTGACTTACATCATAGAATTCAAGAATTTAATGAGGGTGATTATGTAATGCTTAGGATGAGGCCAGAACGGTTCCCACAAGGTATTGTTAAGAAGTTACAAGCACGCAGTGCTAGACCATTTAAGATTCTGAAAAAAATTGGGTCCAATGTGTATGTGATAGATCTTCCATCTCGCATGGGGATTAGTTCAACATTCAATGTGGATGTAACACCTTGAAAATCGGAGGTCGTGTATAAACTCAACTCCCGAGTTCCAGACCGTCACTCATGCAACAAAAATAATTATGATTCGATGTTTTCTGAGTTAAAGCATTCATATGAGTAAAAGTATACCAAAACTGCAATTCATACTCCAGATCCAGTGATAAAAGCAAGCGGAAGACTAAAGAATATATATATCACTGTATGGAAAAACAAAGTAGATCTCGACTGTCACTAAAGTATGAATACATCACTGAGTCTCATATACATGTAAATAAACAAAATCAAATGTCCAAAATAGTCCCAGTGAGGAGTCCCGTCAACCCAGGTCACCTAAGCAAAGCCATCGTGGTACTGCATGTATGAGAACTCGTCCTGGTCCTCATCAAAGTTCGGCTCTGCCTCCTGGATCTCTGCCTCACCTGCATCTAAGACAGGGTCTGGTGGGTGTTGCAAACACCATCCCATAATGTGGGAGTGAGTGATCAACTCAGTGGAATCATAGAGCAAAGATTAGCATATTCTCAAATCAATCATGCGATAATAGTAAAGCAGTAAATCAAACAATCCTAATACTGTTGTTAATGCAATATGACATGACATGATGGATGCCCTCACCGACATTCTCCCTCATACGGCACAATCTTCGTCCGCGGCATGCTTGCGTACCGCTCAGTGCTCCACATCTTCCAGGCACATGCAATGTAATGGTGATATGATTGCCGAGTTGTTATTAGTCCATTCAAACAGCAGGATTGGGAAACTAAGGTACTTCCCTTATATCAATCCCAACACAGATCCTATCTAGGGTCGTCACTCCTAGTATTCTCATACGATGTATATTTTGTAGGTCTCTACAAGGGCTGTCAGAGCTGTTGCTCGCACTCATTGCACCGCTCCCCCATCACCTTATCAATACAGGCCTACTGTACTCTCGCTGCTACGGAAGGGTCGTCGCCTCCCCTAGACTCAGAATACGCTCGCGGTCACTACAAAGGACTCGTCGCCTGATCAGTGTAGGCCGACAGCAAGAATATAGTGTCTCATACCACCATAATCTGCTCACGAGACATAGATGCTCACTGGTCACTACGGGGAGGTTTGTGGCCCCAGCGTAGGCCGATAGCTCGACCACGGTGTCCCATACCACCATGCCCAACTCATGAGTCTTCGTGGATCAAGGTACCATGGTTAACAGGGTTTACAATGGTAAGTTCAGTACCCTAGGTTCAAGCAGTTATGACTCATACAGGGTGAACATACAATGGCCAGTCGGGTTACTTGACGGGCTCGACTAGCACGATCGCATCTCAAGTCGAATGACATGAAGTGCGTAAAACACTTCGTGTGGCCTAACCACTGCCACCAACTCCAAAACACGGCTCGCGTTCATCGACGCGTGGTTCGTGGCAAAGATAGGCCAACCACGAACTTGCTCGGTTACTGACTGCCTGGACTAGGTATAATCCCAAACATACATGAATTCACATCAGCAATCATATGAGAGTATTGGAAATGAAATACAACCATGTGAGCATGTTAACACATGTTATAACATACAACGTAAGCAAATCTTCAAGAACATGCATTTTATATGTATAATGAAATCATGCATATAGCTAACATGTAGAAAATCATTTACATCAGCATATTAATTGAGAAATCAATCTCAAACTAATTCATAACACCATTTAATTCAATACATACTAATATAAGCATTTATACAAACACTTGCACTACACACTTAAGTCTACATAGAGTATGCCGACCCGAAGTGCGCATTTAGGCGAATCTCTTCGCCAAACTAATTATGCACGTATTCCTAACATTCTAATGCGACAATAAGCCATGTCAATCACATCAAAAAATTATGGATGAAAACAATATTTCCTACAAATGACTAAAATGCCCTAAATCTCATATTCTTCGTCTATTTACGAAACAGGAAACGGACAACATGTTGTACATGTCAAACGGAGTTGCCGTCGATAATCTACTATTAAACGACATTGAAAGCATTGGAAATAGTCTATCAAAGCGTCTAAAATCTACACATTTTCTCTTAGAAGCGTATCATTTCGAACGGAGCGTATACGCTTCGTCTACGGCGTCTAGGCAACCTGATTTACAAGATCTATCAGCTACTTTGCTATGAAACCAAAGGAACACTAAATCAGCAACTAAATAGGGTATTTTCTTACCTAAAAACGTGGAGAAATCACCGGCAAAGTGATTGGAGCGTGTTGCTAAAGCACGTGCAACAGGTAGGGCAGCAGCAGGAAAATCCTCTCCTGCTCTCTCTCTCAAACTCTCACATTTTCTCTCTCCCAATCTAGAGTTTTTCTCAAATTTGGATGGGAGAGAGGAGTGAGGGTTTCAACCCCTTTTATAAGACCAAATGTGCCCGAAATAGGCTCGGGGACAATGTATACTTGAGGTATATCCAAATCGGGCCTGTTTAGGTCCAAAAGACCATTTCTGGTGGTCCCCTCGCCGAACGCGATCGAACTTAAGTTCATACTCGTCAGATGTTGCTCACATCCCGTTTTCAGTCCATTAGTGTTCGTAGATCGCCCGTGACGGTCCAGTTTTAGTTCAGCGGTCACCGCACATATATCAGGTCTGCAAGTCTCATGATATGAAATAGAAATTTTTCCTGATCCGAGGGTGTAATTTGGCTGAATTCTGACGGTCAGAACGCTTAAGACTGACACGTCAAGTCGTGTGCCAGATTTAAATTTTAAATTCCAAATCTAACCCTATTCTCACTCTCTTCAGTCCAGGCTCAATAAAATAGCCTGCGAATGTCGGTTGGACTTGATTTTCGAAATGATTGTCAAGTCCAACTAGGCGGTTCTAACGGTCTAAGATTGTAGGTATCGGACTTTCGACGCGCGGTCTAGATCCAATACAGAGTTTCAAAGAGGTCCAGAGAACAAACCTACTTAGAGTCTGATCCGAGGTTTTAGAGTATTATAGAGTCATTGGTTCTACTAGATTTGGGTCTTGTAGAATGTATTTAAAGTGATCAGGGACTATTTTCCAGCTACTCTAGCGTTGCGCTAGCTAACTTACACTTACTTTCTAAAGGAATTAATCCTACGCGATTTCTGGTCGAGTCGGTACTCGAGTCCAAGTACGAATTTTTCCAGGGCGTTACAATCTACCCCCCTTAACAACTAATTTCGTCCTCAAAATTTGTACCTTTTCGTACTCCTCGAGAAGCTGTGGGTAGTTCTTTCTGATCTCGGCTTCTGTCTCCCAGGTAGCCTCTTCCTCAGAGTGATGCGTCCACAATACCTTCACAAGAGGAATCACCTTGCTACGCAGTACCTTCTCCTTTCTGTCTAGAATACGTGTCGGTCACAAGATATATGTAACATCCTCTCCTAACTGCACCTGCTCCCATCTGATGATATGGGAAGGATCAGAAACGTAGTTCTTCAGCATAGAAACATGAAATACGTTGTGAACGCTCGCGAGAGGCGTGGGTAAAGCCAATCGGTAAGCCACTGCTCCCACACAATCGAGGATCTGGAATAGACCAATGAATCGCGGTGCTAGCTTCCCCTTCTTCCCGAACCGAAGGACTCCCTTCATAGGAGAAACTCGCAAAAATACATGATCCCCAACTGTGAACTCTAGCGGCCATCGTCTCGTATCGGCATAACTCTTCTGTCTGCTCTACACTGTGAGAAGCCGACGTCTAATGATATCAATCTTCTCTGACGTTGCCTGTACTAACTCTAGGCCAATCAAGCTACGCTCACCGACCTCTGCCCAGCAATGCGGTGCGCGACAAGGTCGCCCATACAGCGCCTCGTAAGGTGCCATACCGATACTCTCCTGAAAACTGTTGTTGTACGCGAACTCTGCATATGCTAGACAATCATCCCAACTATCTTTGAAGTCCAATGCGCAAGCTCGCAACATATCCTCTAAGATCTGGTTCACCCGCTCTGTCTGTCCGTCTGTCTGTAGGTGGAAGGCAGTACTGAACTTCAACTTCACACCCATAGCCTCCTGAATGTGAGTCTAGAAAATAAAAGTGAACCGCGTGTCTCTGTCCGACACGATCTCCAACAGAACTCCATGCAGACGCACAATCTCTCTGATATACAGTCTAGCCAGCTCGTCTGCAGAGTTCGTAACTCTGATCGGTAGGAAGTGCGCCGACTTCGTCAGACGGTCGACGATCACCCATATAGAATCATGTCCCTTCCTTGTCTTCGGCAGCCCTGAAATGAAGTCCATGGAAATGAAATCCCACTTTCACTCTGCGATCAGCATAGGCTGCAAGAGTCCAGGTGGTCGGCGATGCTCTGCCTTCACCTGCTGACAAGGGAGACAATGGGACACGAACTCTGCTATGTGGGTCTTCATACCTTCCCACCAATAAGTCCTCTTCATGTCATGATACATCTTCGTACTGCCTGGATGCATCGCGAGTCTGGTACAATGCGCAGCCTCGACAATCTCTCGTCTCAAGTCAGGGACATCTGGGACGCATAGGCGGCCACGATATCGTAAGCCACCATCCATACCAACTCGCCACTCGGCATCTGCATCATCACTGGCCTGCTCTCGAAGCTCAGTCAGATGCGCATCATCCCTCTGCTCCTCGATGACCCGGTCATTGATCTGAGATCGCACCTGCACATGTGCGATGAACTCATACGGCTCCTTTACAGTGAGTTTCTGCTCAAAGTCTCGCAAAAACTCAACCATATCCTACTCAGCAACCATTAGCGGAGCTGTAAACTCTATCGCCTTCTTGCGGCTCAACGCGTCAGCCACAAGGTTCGCCTTCCCAGAATGGTAAGAGACTTCGAACTTAAAGTCTTTCAAAGTCTCCATCCATCGCCGCTGCCTCATATTCAAGTCTCGCTGCGTGAATATATACTTGAGACTCTTGTGGTCGCAAAAGAGCTCGAACTCCTCTCCATAGGGGTAATGTCTCTAGAGTCTCAGTGCGAATATGACAGCTGCCAACTCTAGGTCGTGTGTAGGGTAATTCTCCTCGTGCTTCCTTAATTGTTTCGAGGTATACGAAATTACCCTGTCCCTCTGCATAAGGACACAACCCAGACCAACGCTAGACGTGTCAGTGTATATAGTGTATCTAACCCCTTGCTCTGGCAATACTAGCACAGGGGCGGACGTAAGTCTATCCTTCAGCTCCTGAAAAGCTGACTCCACCTTGTCATTCCAGGAGAACTTCACGTCCTTTCGTGTCAACTGAGATAAAGGTCTCGCGATCTTCGAGAAATCCTGAATGAAGCGCCGATAATAGCCAGCGAGACCCAAGAAACTCCTCACCTCAGTGACAGAACCAGGCTGCTTCCAGTCCTGAACTGCAGCTACCTTTGACAGGTCAACTGCCATGCCATCCTTGGACACCACGTGTCCCAGGAACTTCACTTCCTACTTACAGAAGTCACACTTCTTGTACTGTGCAAACAACTGATGCTGTCTGAGTGTATCCAGGACCAAGCACAAGTGCTCCTCATGCTCCTCTCGACTCCTGGAGTATACCAAAATGTCGTCAACGAACACAACGACGAATCGATAGAGGAAAGGCCGAAATACTCGGTTCATCAGATCCATGAACACGGCTGGTGCGTTCGTGAGACCGAACGACATCACAAGGAACTCGTAGTGGCCAAAACTGGTCCTGAATGCTGTCTTCTACACGTCCTCATCCCTGACGCGCAACTGATGATATCCTGACTGAAGATCAATCTTCGAGAAGTACTGCGCTCCTCTCAGCTGATCAAACAAGTCATCGATCCTGGGTAAAGGGTACTTATTCTTCACCGTGATCTGGTTCAGCCTGCGATAATCAATACACAATCGCATCGAACCATCCTTCTTCCTCATGAATAGAACTGGTGCTCCCCAAGGAGACACACTAGGCCGTATAAGGCCAAGCTCCAGCAAACCATTAATCTGCGTCCTCAACTCCTCCATTTCACACGGTGCCATACGATACGTCGGTAGTGGGACGGGCGTGGAACCAGGCACCAGATCGATAGTAAAATCAATCTCTCGTCGGGGCGACAAACCAGGGATCTTCCTGAACAGATCCTCAAACTTACAAACGAATGGCATATGCTCAAGTATCTGGGCACCAATGTCTCGCAGTAAAGTAGCGTAACTAAGTATGCGGAAGGAGAGATTTACCCACACTGGAAATGTGAAGGATGCGCCCTCTGGCTCGTAGGCAGCCACTATACGAGTCTCGCAGTCAATCTAGGCCCTTGATGCAGTCAACCAATCCATGCCAAGAATGACGTCGAGATAAACAAGAGAGGGGTCGACGACGAGATCTAGAGCCATCGTCTTGCCCCCCAGATCCTCCAAACAGCCCTCACACATTAGGGTGGCATCTGTAAAGGACCCGTGAGCTATATAAACTCGCACCCCGTCCATCCTAATAGTCGGTAGCCCAATGCGTCTGACTATGGCACATGATATCAATGAAATCGTGGATCTAGTGTCCACCATCACGAGAATAGGAATACCTCCAATGTGGGCAGTGACCTCAAAGGCCGGATGCTGAGAAGTCTTCGTCGTAGCTCCCTCAGCTGTCAATGCATGCACCCGTGCCTGTTGTGGCCGGTTCGGCCGCTGTGCCGTGGGCCGTAGAGGATGCCTGATCTAAGATACAGGAGGTCTGAAGGAAGGGTGCGCAGGAGCCAACCGTAGAGGCGGTGCTGATATCGCCTGTGGACGTGTACGGTCGATCTTCTGCGGCGACGAGAACCCACTGTACCGCATCCGAGCAAAACAACTTTGTGCCCAATGGCTCGATCTCCCACAGTATGTACATGATAACTCGGGGTGCCAAAACGGTGGTACTGGTGCTGTAGCCCGAGTAGGAGGGTCGGTGCCAGGCCTCTTACCCGCAAAGGGCCTGTCCGGCAACTCTGGTCATGGCCTAGGAGCAACAGGGCTACGAGATCGGGTAAGTCGATTCACATCCTGCTCTGCCCGCATGGACATGTGAATCAGCTCTGCATAAGAGGGAATGCTCACGCAGCACATCTTCGACCGAATATCCGGTCGCAAACCCTTTGAAAAGCGCCGTATGTGCATCTGCTCATCTGCCAAAATAGTCGGGATGTATCTGCCCAACTCTGTGAACCGATGCTCATACTCAGCGACCGTCATGCCTCCCTGTCTGAGGCGTAGAAACTCATTCTCCCGATCATGTCTGTACGTCTGGGGATAGTATTTCTCATGGAAGCGGAACTTGAACGCTGCTTAGGTCCATATATAATCGGCGACAACGGTCCGCAATACACTGTCCCACCACAAGCTGGCCTCTCGCTCGAACAGGAACGTAGCCAACTCGACCTACTCAGCCTCTGAACAATGCAGCATCCGCAGTATCTTTGACACACGGTCGAGCCAATACTCGGCCTCCTCGGATCTATGAGAACCCGTAAAAGTGGGAGGCCGTAAGCGCTGGAATCGCTCTAACAAGCCCCGTGTATCTGCAGCATTTTCCGTAGGGTAAGCAGGTGGTACAGGATGAGCCATGCCCTCATCCTGAGCATATGTATCAACATCCTCAGCTGGATGCGCAGGTGGAGGCACACTCCCACCCTTGGCTAGTGTCCCCATAATAGTAGTCAGGAGCTGCTGCTGCTGCTACATCATGGCCATCATCTGCTTAAATCTATCTGGAGGTGGAGCAGGCTATGGCGTGTACTACGTCGAAGAAGACGCGCGGTACGGCTCTCTGAAGGGCGGTGTGAACGACGGTGATCCAACTGTAGGACCAGCAGTAGGCTGAGACGCATGCACTGTCTCAGGAATCGGGCCTACAGTAGGGTCCGCATGTGCATCATATTGTGAAGGAGCCTGATCCATAGGCTCACCCAACGTAAGCCGAGCTGTGCTCCGTGTAGCCTTCGACGGCATTCCCTATATTCAAAATAGGACGCAATCTTGTTAATCTCATTAGCACAACACACCGCAATCATTCACACAAAGAGTCAAAAGCATTCCATGCATTTCATTTAATTAAAATTATCACAATACAAGGGATATCTCCTTACAAGCATCATGACAGAAAGTACATGGAAACTAAGACAGTTAAAGTTACAACAGCAACATAAGTAAAGCACTAGCCCTAACAGGCTTACACAACAAAAGAAGAAAATGACTAACTACTAATAACAACATCAAAGATCTCATCGCTAGTCTGAGTCGGGTGACGGAGGAGGAGCACCCTTATCCTGCAAGCAGCACAGGCCTTCAAGGTGCGAGTCACCTTGTCGAATTTCCTCTTCATAACGGCCTTGGTATCCTCAACCTCAGCTCGAAGCTCCTGAACTTCCCTTCGCAAGGCGACCTGGCTCTCTTCAATTCGGGCAATGCGATCATCGCCAGTAGCCTAAGCAGAAGGAGGAGGGCTCTCATCTGTATCCTGAGCCTCCTTTTCTACCTCTTCCTGGCTTCCTCAACTTCTGCTCCAGGTTCTCCCTCAATTGGATTCTCTTCATCATCAAAGTCATCCTCGCTATCCTCCTCAAGCTGAGTCTCATGGTACTGAGACCCGATCTTCATCTTGACCATGGTAGACTCATCAATGCTGTGAATCGAAATTGGAAATTCCGGCCCAAGTCTGTAAGCAAACTCAAGCGTGATCTTGCATATAAGTCTGCCAAAAGGAAGCAACTCATACAGGGTGAACAATGGTAAGTTCAGTACCCTAGGTTCAAGCAGTTATGACTCATACAGGGTGAACATACAACGGCCAATCGGGTTACTTGACGGGCTCGACTAGCACGATCACATCTCAAGTCGAACGACATGAAGTGCATAAAACACTTTGTGAGGCCTAACCACTGCCGCCAACTCCAAAACACGGCTCGCGTTCATCGACGCGTCGTTCATGGCAAAGATAGGCCAACCACGAACTTGCTCGGTTACCGACTGCCTGGACTAGGAATAGTCCCAAACATACATGAATTCACATCAGCAATCATATGAGAGTATTGGAAATGAAATACAACCATGTGAGCATGTTAACACATGTTATAACATACAACTTAAGCAAATCTTCAAGCACATGCATTTCATACGTATAATGAAATCATGCATATAACTAATATGTAGCAAATCATTTACATCAGCATATTAATTGAGAAATCAATCTCAAACTAATTCATAACACCATTTAATTCAATACATACTAATACAAGCATTTATACAAACACTTGCACTACACACTTAAGTCTACATATAGTATGCCGACCCGAAGTGCGCATTTAGGTGAATCTCTTCGCCAAACTAACTATGCACGTATTCCTAACATTCTAATGCGACAATAAGCCATGTCAATCACATCAGCAAATTATGGATGAAAACAATATTTCCTACAAATGACTAAAATGCCCTAAATCTCATATTCTTCGTCTATTTACAAAACAGGAAACGGACAGCATATTGTACATGTCAAACGGCGTTGCCGTCGATAATCTACTATTAAACAACATTGAAAGCGTTGGAAACAGTCAATCAAAGTGTCTAAAATCCGTACCTTTTCTCCTAGAAGCGTATCGTTTCGAACGGAGCGTATACGCTTTGTCTACGGCGACTAGGCAACCTGATTTACAAGATCTATCTGCTACTTTGCTATGAAACCAAGGGAACTCTAAATTAGCAACTAAATAGGGTATTTTCTTACCTAAAAACGTGGAGAAATCATCGGAAAAGTGATTGGAGCGTGTTGCTAAAGCACGTGCAACAGGTAGGGCAGCAGCAGAAAAATCCTCTCCTACTCTCTCTCTCAAACTCTCACCTTTTCTCTCTCCCAATCTAGGGTTTTTCTCAAATTCGGATGGGAGAGAGGAGTGAGGGTTTCAACCCCTTTTATAAGCCTAAATGTGCCCGAAATAGGCTCGGGGACAACGTATACTTGAGGTATATCCAAATCGGGGCTGTTTCGGTCCAAAAGACCATTTCTGGTGGTCCCCTGGCCTAACGCGATCAGACTTAAGTTCATGCTCATCGGATGTTGCTCACATCCCGTTTTTAGTCTATCAGTGTTCGTATATCGCCCATGGAGGTCCAGTTTCAGTTCAGCGGTCACCGCACGTAGATCAGGTCTGCAAGTCTCATGATATGAAATAGAAATTTTTCCTGATCCAAGGGTGTAATTTGGATGAATTCTGACGGTCAGAACGCTTAATACTAACACGTCAAGTCGTGTGCCAGATTTGAAATTCAAATTTCAAATCTAACCCTATTCTCACTCTCTTCAGTCCAGGCTCAATAAAATAGCCTGCGAATGTCGGTTGGACTTGATTTTCGAAATGATTGTCAAGTCCAGCTAGGTGGTTCTAACGGCCTAAGATTGTAGGTATCGGACTTTCGACGCATGGTCTAGATCCAATACAGAGTTTCAAAGAGGCCCAGAGAACAAACCTGCTTAGAATTTGATCCGAGGTTTTAGAGTATTATAGAGTCATTGGTTCTACTCGATTTGGGTCTTGTAGAATGTATTTAAAGTGATCAGGGACTATTTCCCAGCTACTCTAGTGTTGCGCTAGCTAACTTATACTTACTTTCTAAAGGAATTAATCCTACGCGATTTCTGGTCGAATTGGTACTCGAGTCCAAGTACGGATTTTTCCAGGGCGTTACAGTGGAGGACCTAATGCCTTATTTAAGCCAACCCATAGACCCTAATTTTGTTCCAAACCATTGGCCAATTTCTGAATTTTCTTCCCAACCTACACCACTTATGCCTGCTATACCTGAGATAAGAGAAGAAATTGAAGGAATTGTGGATGAACAAATTGTTTCCACTCGAGACAATGACTTTTAGAGGTACTTAGTGAAGTGGAAAAATAGACCATCATCCGACTATACATGGCTGAAGGAAGCGGAGTTGCAACGACTAGATCCGAATTTGTTAGAAAAACATAAGAGTTTTATCTCGCCAGAGTTGAGATCTTTTCAGCCGAGGGGAGTTGATGTGGACACCAGGCCATTCAAAGTATATCAACGCAGGAGGCATGCATTACCCGTGTCAATATGGTTAGATGACGGATACGGGTCGGGTCTCTAGAAGGCGGAGACCTTACACATGTGTTCGTGACATGTGTAAGTTGCTTAAAGGAGACATTTGGACTATTGGATCGCGATAAGGGTGTGATCGGACCGTTAGATCATCACGACCCACCTTCATTACACCACCTTCACGACACTATTATCGGGGCCCATTGGACATCTTAAAATTATATTTAGTTTATGAATATTTGAATTGATTAAGTTTTGAGATAGTTTATGCACAATTTTATGCAAATTTCTTTTTTTTGAAACTTTTTTTTAGTATGAGTATTTTGGTAATTTCATGTAATTACGAATTTATAAGAGTTGCCCTCAACCCATACCATGTTATGTTATGTTTATGAAAAAAAAGAGAGCTTTTTTATTCTGACGATCTCGTCTTCGACATCCAGTGATTGGAAGAGGGCATGAGGCCCAGATAAACGATTTTTCATCCCATACTTCTTTCTCCTTCTCTCTTTCCTCAAGGTATTCTTTTCTTTAACCCCATTCTCTATTTTTTTTTCTCCTAATCTCAAAAGATTTTCATTCCCTTTTCATCCTTACATAAAACCCATCACCCAAATCTAAATTTTAAGAACCACCATTTTTTTTCTGAATTTTTCAGATTTCCAATCTAGAAAATTTCTATTTTTCTGGATTAGAAAATCCACTTGGATCGTTAGACGGACCTATTGCAAGACGAAAGTTCTATCTTTCGCTGGATCCAATTAAATTCATATTTTAAGATTCAATACTTCGTGTTTGTGATGGATGGCCCTAATCAATGCTATATTGACTTTATTTCTTTCTTGTGTTTATGATATATAAATTAGGCTGATATATATATATATATATTTTAAAAAAAAATTGCATGAATTTGTCCCTTTCAAATACCATGCTCATTTAAGGTTAGATTAGGCCGTCCTACATTACTTAATGTATGATGGACGGTTCAAAAACTTAAAAATCGAGTTAAGTCAATTGACTCAATGTCTAGTCAGGTTGACTCAAAGACTTGATTGGGTTTTTACTTGATTCAACATAGTATTTAATAATTAAATCAGTAGTAATAGATATTTGCTATCGTAGCAAACATCATGAGTTTGAAATTCGTAAGCTTCCTTTAACTTCCATTAATAAAATAAAATAAAATAAGAACAGTTGAGCAGTGGAATGAATCGCTTCAAGTCATGATGAGCCAACTCAATGAATCTTGTCAAGTTGAAGCCAAATCGCACTCATGAAAGACCATCCCAATAAATTGGCTCAAAATCTTGTAGTCGGGTTGACTCGGCTAGATTTCATTTGAGTCACTAAGTTCCAAGCTTGTGATAAAAAGTACAAAACACTTGAATTAAAGCTCTTCCTTTGTCAGAGGTAACCATTCAAATGGCTTGAATTTTCTTGTACATTGATATATGTTTCTTATTCATTTTTCATTGGCATTGCACTTTCCACACCAAACAGAACTATTGAGATTACCGAGAAGTTCTACATGCACCACATGGGGCTAGTGTCCGCTCCTGTCTATACTCAGAATGCTAACAAACTATATTATGCTAGTAGTGGGTCAGGCCAAGCATGTCTGACTTCTAGACCTTCCAAATAAATGGGACAGGCCGATCCCAGTTACTTTTCTACGGATGACAGATGCATGCCCAAGTCTGCTAATGGCTCAGGCCTATTTCAGGTTGTCTAAAATAAATGGGCCAGGCCTGATTCCAAGTTCAAAT
Source organism: Magnolia kwangsiensis (assembly GCA_037074715.1). Classification (NCBI taxonomy): domain Eukaryota; kingdom Viridiplantae; phylum Streptophyta; class Magnoliopsida; order Magnoliales; family Magnoliaceae; genus Magnolia; species Magnolia kwangsiensis. The sequence continues at coordinate 56,284,020 of CM073582.1, read as the reverse complement.
TCTATGGCTGTGGCAGGCCGAAGCCAGGCCTAAAATCTTGTCCAAATTGATAGAGGGATGACATTGCATGAATTACATTACCTCTATGGGTCTCCTAAAAATGAGAAGAGAAAAGCTTTACACCTTGGAGAAGCACAGGTGACTCGATCTTGTTTGAATCCTTCGGGCATAAAGGGTGGAAATACCGTCATTGCCACACATGAACAGTCTTTACTAATACCTATTCAAGCTAAACCCAGGTTCCCAACAGAACTACCATCGAAGTTTATTCCAAGGCACTTAGTTACTCCTTCTATTAATTTCCATCCAACACTTTTGTAAGCATTTTAATGCAAGGGCATTTTCACATCGGACTCGAGTGGGGTTGCCTGTGAGATGCAGGGACACACTCGGGATGGATGGCCCATGTGAGGCGGGCCATGTGATGTGGGGCCCACGAGTGGGGTTCGACCGAGGTCCTAACCCATGCGATATGGGGCCTAGTGTCACGCCCTAAACTCAGAAATCGGGCTCATAAAATTTCTGATCGCCGAATCCGACAGCCTCCGTAGAACCCCATTCTCAGCTCTCCGCACCCATTTACCATGTTCCGATCCTGGAATGTTACAAGGAGGATTTCTAATCATCAATTTTATTTATAATGAGTATAACCCATGAACAATAACCACAAGAACACCATCACAAAATTCACTATGGTCAAAAACTTTTGAGTACAATGCGTCTGAAGGGAAATACAAGATAATGCAAATAATAAAAACTCTAAAAGCTCGATTGTATGCTCCTGCTGTTGTTATGCTACGGCTGCATCCTCGCATCACCTACACACATCAATCGTGCATAAGCTTATAGAAAACTTAGAGGGCGATGTAAGTGTGTGCGCAATATGAGCATGCTCAGAATGTATGGTAAGAGTAATTCAGAAACATGCTGATGAGTACATGATTGCAATCAGCCGTACCAAGGCTATGTAGTGCAAGATATGAATGATATCGGCCATGGCAAGACCATGCGATGCGAGATACAACTTAAGTGTGTCAATCCTCATCCAAATCCACACATAGCTCATCAAATATCAGTACAGTTCTCATTCTGGATAATCATCGGGGTTTAGTACACTCCAAATGGCACTGCCGCCCTCCCAGCCACACAGTCCAAGTGAGTGTAAGAAACCTCACTATCTGTCTGGCTAATAGTCTGCCAATACATATCCTGCACATTGATAGCGGACCCATTCACAAGCTGGTCAGACTCAGCCTAGTATTGCCCCCTACCCTCGGACGAGTTAGGCCACACCCCTTTTCAACCGACCACGACATAATGGGAGATGCGGTCTCCTGGTATTCGGCCCTCGTGTGCTCATATATCCACTTGGTCTTAATGTTGAAGTCATCCTTTGGTACCATCGGGTTTAGAAATTTTCACCCAGGGATATCTATGGCGCCTCGATGCTTAATAACAATATTTTTGGTATCTAATTTAGCCACTCACGATGTGTCTACAGAGGCTATGACCCTAATGTCACTAGGGCACACAATAATCATAATCACACAAATGCAAATACATGATCACCCTACCAAACATGCAACAATCATGCGCGTACCGCGTGCACATGTAGGGCAACTCTGCCTATTAGGGAGCCCATAAATAATCTGCCCGGAGGCATATGCTATGATTAGTCACTCCTCATATCAAGCATACATATGATGCGTATGATCATGAATCATGGATCTAAACTAAATATGTTATATGGTAATAGGCTCTGTTCATAATGAAGACGGGCCTAGACGGCCTACACACTACAAGTATGGGCCTACCAATGGGCCTTAGGGAGAGTGATAATGCGGACATTTAACCGACATTATTCTTACAATGTGGGCATATAACCATCATTGTTCCCAAGGCACGTCCCGTTATAAACATCATTATTTATATACCACAGAGAAATCACACATTGCAATGGACCTAAATACATCCCACTGGGCCTTAAGTACATCAAATGGGCCGTATCACATGGGCCTTATATTCATCAAGTGGGCTGTATCAATGGGCCGCACCAATGGGCTTGACGTACATTGCAATGGGCCATAACCCATGGGCTTTACATGCATCACAATGGGCCTTATACAAATCAAGGTGGGTCACACCCAAATATAAGTGGTGATAAGGATTTTCACCATTAAAATTTCTAAGGATTCGATGGTGGACATTCAAACCCACTTTTTCCATAATGTGGTCCGCCTGATCCTAGATCTGTCTTATTATTATTATTATTATTTTAGTTTTTTTATCTCAAACCTTAAAATTATCTGTCAATATGGTTGAAAGTTGTATCTACAACACATGCATGATGGTGGGGTCCACCTAATAACTGGATCTGTCTTATTTTTGGTCTCAAGCCCAAGGACGAGCTCACCAATGCATGGACTGTTTGGATGCAACAAATACATCAACGGTGGGGATCCACGGCCATGTCCTTTGGATGGACGGACATGGACGGTCTGGATATCATATCTGTTGCATCGTCCAGCAACTGGACGGTGCAGATAGGACCATTCATCATGGTGCGGTCCACGTAGTGGCCCACCATGCAATACCATTTTTAATATATATTACATAATATAATGTTATATTTTATATATCTGTACAATGGCAGAATGCTGCCTATCCTCACCGTCCAGATCCATCTGGATGGTGCAAATGTCATATTAAAGGCGGGTCCCACGTAGGAGTGTCAGCGAACAGTCCTGATGCATCCATCCTGGTACGCACAACTTGAATGGATGGTCTAGATGTATATAAACATCAGGGGTAGGGTCCACATACATGGCTGTACACCAGATGAATAAACGGTTTGGATGGGAAATATCCATCATGGTGAGGTTGCTGGTCGTCCAGCAGATGGACGACCAGATACAAACATCAAGGTGGGCCACTATACAGATGATGCAGGCATCACATATACCATGGTGGGGCCGTATATGGCACCATCCAAATGGACGGTGCAGATGAAGCACATACAAATATGGTGGGTCCCACCAAATAGACGGACGGTGAGGGATTTCCTCACTGGGGGTGATTAATGCATGAGTATTTTCACATTGGGGCTCAAAAATCCCCCTTTTAGGTAGCCTTAGTAAGTTATGACCAATTTGAAGAAAGGATGCAATAGTTCTAATAGAATTTAGGGATAGTTTTTTCATTATTAATATTTTATTGAAATATATGGCTAAGATAAGAAACATGAAATGGCAAGGACATCTACATGTAAAGACTCCTTTACTAAGAAAATGGTGAATGAAATGCCCTCCTTTTTTCATCGTAATCTTGTGGATCAATTTTGGAGGTGTGATGCTCGTATCTATGGTGTGATTCAATAGGAAGTTCAAAAATTGATGTGACTTTAATGTTACGTAACGCAAAGCAAAAGCCACAAAAGAAAATGGCCAAATAAAAAAGCTAAAGGAAAAAAGTAAGAGACAACAAGTATAAGGATTTACATGGTTCGCCAATATACCTATAGCCACAGGACAACAACATAGAGTCTTTTTCTTCACTAAAAGAAGAGAAATCATAAATACAAGACTAATCTTTCTCCCACCCCTCCTGTACAAAAATTCTCACATAAGGAATATCACGGAAGATGATGAATGGAATACCTCTCTCTACCTATGTTCCTCCTTATATAGACCACATCAGTGGAGAGACCAATTACCAGAACCTAGGGGAACTAGGATTCACCTATAGTGTACATGCGTACATACACATAAGATGGTGGATAGAGAGAAGTCATCTTTACGTAGAAGACATGTAACACATAGAGAAAGAGAGAGATGTGTCTCTGTATGATGTCTCCTCTCCACTTTATCAACATTTTCAATTTGAAGACTAGTTTTTCTAATAATGCGAAAAACACTCCGAATAAAAACTATCCAAATGTCACTCATCACTAGATAACAACAAGCTCAGAGAAGTATTGCACCAAACAAACTTTTCCCCTGCAATAGGCTTTGTCGGCATATCCATTATGATTTGTCCATCTTTCACCACATCACAAAAAAAATAAAAAATGATATTGGACATCAATGCATGTGTTCGGTGCAAGCATGAAATACTAGATTCTTAGCCATGTAATACGCTTTGACTATCATAGTGAATTACCACCACTTTCTACTTGATCTTCAATTCTTCTAGCATCCTCTTCAACTAAGAATCTTCATATATATATATATATATATATATATATATATATATATATATATATATATATTCTCTATCTTTTAGAGTTAGCAGTTTAGCGTAGAATGGACAAATTAATCATAAAGAAAAATTTGAAATTTCATTTAGAATATACAAGACGCTGCCCATAATGACTTATACAAACTAATGTCTCAATACTTATAATTACAAAATAAAATAACATCGTATGTTGAACAAAGTAAATTATAACAAATCTTGAGCTGTAAAAGAACATAGCAACTCTTGGCAACACAATCAGGCATCTTCGACAATGGTACCCTGCTCCTCATCAATATGAACATGAATATCATCTAGGCCACCTGCTCTACTTATACGATTAAATATTTGATGGATGAGTGACCAACTCAGTGTGAATTCCTCTCAAGATTACACACTACCGCCTTAGCATAGTTAAAAAATAACAAGGCAATCAAAATAATACATGATGCGGTCTTTTTAAATGCATGGATGCGTGAATGCACATCGACCTGGGGATGCTCATCCAGTCGGACTTGGGCTTGTCACCCATGCAAAAAACTGGTCAGCAGCGTAGCATATCTCGTACAGTATAGTGACCAAATCATTGTACATATCTCATACATATGTCGATAGTCAATGGTCTGGGAGCTAGCGAAACGATACCCCACCAAACCTGAGGGCACGTACTACATCATCCAGAATTAGCCACCCATCATTGCCAATATACTATGAATGCATGATTAGTCGGGTTGAGTAACTCAATGGTCACTATGAGGGGCTCATCACGCATCGTAGGTCTACAGCTCGGGCATAGTGTCCTATAACCATCATCCCCGGCTCATAAGGTTTCCCTATCTAGAACGCTTAATGGATGCCCATCAACCAGTGTCCAATCAAATTCGATAATTAGGGATTACCATTGCATTGTTATAGGCCATCGAAACCACGCAAGACAATCATCAAAATGTGGGACATATTAAATTGCAACGGTAAAAGGGTTCTTGGTACGTTAAATCGAAATGGCAAAGGGTTCAGACAAGATTAAACCAGAGTGGTTAAAGAGGTTATTTTTAGGCCACTCAAGTTGTATGACCTATGGATGGTAAATCCCACATTAATATTTCATGTCCTACATAACCTCCAATCGAGGGCACATTCCTTACCACACACCATCTTGATACATCCTGGGCATGGGTTCACATACATAAGTGGTGTTTTTCCACTAATTGTTATAGTGAATTGAATTCTATTAGCGACTTACAACAACACATGTGAAAGCATATAATTATATCATGACAGACATATGTTAAGCATTTGATTCATAATCGTAATAAGTCATGGCATGAATTATCAATTGAGATTTAAACAGAAACTATTATGTGAGTAACTATTGCATGCTATCATAACTATCAACTATAATTCAAATACCAGTCATGTCTTGAGATTTCATAACTAATGTAAGAGATCGCATGTCATGAGATTACACTTGTGAATCTAATAAAAACCAATACTTGAACTAATTTTGAAATGGAAAGCTTAAGGGGAAGGAGCCATTACCTGTACGGTTGTATTACCATCCTTGATCCACATTCTCGTGAATACCTTACGACCCAATTCACACAAGTAACCTCCTAAAGGTATAGTTTGTATTAGTCAAATATTCATAAGGTTTTAACTAGCTAACACATTTAAGTTGTGTGGGGTTTGAAAGGTCCCATGAATAAGGCTATTTGGGCCTGCATTAGAGTGACCAGATCCACCATATTTATGTCCAACAAGTGGCACAAATTGGGCCTAGAATCCACCCATAACCAAGGTCTAAACTGGGCCTGGTTTGGCCCAGACTAAGTTACACCATCAAGGCCCCAAATGGATTTGGGCCTGGCCTTATTGTACAGCCCTAATGGGTTGGGCTGATTGGCCTGGCCCATCTGTGAAGCCACAATAAGGCTGGGCCTAGTCCAGGCCCATTGTGCGACTAGATTTTTCACAGGCCCACTATGCTTTAGCCTGGAGTTGGCCTGTTTTAGCCTGTTTCTGGGACTGATTTTAGCCCAGTTCCAGGGCTAATCTCAGCCTAGCATATGGCCCACATTAGTTGCTGCCCTCGGCTCACACTTCAGCCCAGAATGTGGGCTGATTTTGGCCCACTTCACGGACTAGATGAAAGCCGGTTTCAGCCAGAGTTAAAGGATGATTTTCAGTCCAGATTTAAGACCCATCTAGAGGACATTTTGAGCTCAGCTCTCGGCCCGACCATAAGCCATTTTCAACATAGTTTCATGGCCCAACTGAAGGCCATTTTCAGCTCAACTCATGGCCCAGTTAAGGCTTACTTTCAGGCTCATATCTCAGCCATTACATGGCCTGGTTTTGGCTTATGTTTCAGCCATTACATGGCCTAATCTTGGCCCAGGTTTGGGACTGTTCTTGGCTAAATCCTGGCCTAGTTCCAGGACATCATTTGACTGAAACCTGCGGCTAATTTTGGCCCTAATTAGAGGCCAGTTTCAGTCTACATCGAGATGGGTTCTTGGCTCTCACTACCAGCAAACCTTGACTTCATAAACCGTTGGACCTACATACTCCCTCATTAGACACCATCTCACGTTCGCAGCATGCTTTCATCCCTCAGTACTCCACATCTTCCAGGCACATGCAGTGCGATATGAACATGATTACTGAGTTATTATTAGTCCTTTTCATACAGTAAGATTGGGAAACTAAAGTACCTCTCTTGTATCATTTCCTAACAATGATCCAGTCTAGGGTTGTCAGTCCTAGCATATCTCATACGAAGTGCGGTTCTAAGTCGCTGCAAGGGCTGTTAGGGATGGTACATACAATCGTTACACCACTCCCCCATCACCTTATCAACACAGGCCTAATTTGTATTCTTGTTGCTACGGAAGGGTTGTCGCCTTCCCGTAGACTCAAAGTACACTCGAGGTCACTACAAAGGTCTGTCAGGGCTGTTACACGTAATTGTTACACCACTCCCCCATCACCTTATCAGTGTAGGTCGACAGCTCGAATACAGTGTCTCATACCACCATATTCGGCTCACGAGTCTGGGTTGCTCACTGGTCACTACGGGGAGGCTCGTGGCCCCAGCGTAGGCCAACAGCTCGACCACGGTGTCCCATACCACCATGCCCGGCTCATGAGTCTTAGCGGATCGAGGTACCATGGTTAACGGAATTTTCACTGGTAAGTTTGGTACTTTAGATTCAAGCAGTAGCATCCATACATGGTGAACATACATCGGACTAATCGGGTTACTTGACGAGTTCGACTAGTACGAGCACCCGTTGAGTTGATCGACTGAAGTGCATAAGCACCTCGTGTGGCCTAACCACTGTCGACAAGCAACGCATGGCTCGGGTTCGTCAAACACGTTCTGCGTGGTGAATTCAACTCAGCCATGAACTCAAGTCCGGTTATCGATTGTCTGGACTATTCAATAGCCCCAAACACATTTAATTACAACATGATGTCCTATGAGATAGTCAAAGTAGTAATGGATCAAGATCACAAATCATTCAATCATATGAACATATTCTGAAGTGCATTGTAAACATGAATTCACACACATTCAATTCATAATCAAGCAGACATCAAAATAAGTCATACATGGAGGAAATCATACACATCATTGATGTGGTTGAGAATCATATCTCAACCCGCATACAGGTACATCTTGCTAACTACTAACTCATTCAGAAACTTTTACAAACACTTAGCCTACACATTACATCATACATATTATATGTTAATTTGCATACGTATTAGGGCAAATTCTTTTGTCAAAGGTTTGTCGCCCATACAACAATCATATATCCATGAATTTTGTCATGGCAAGCACGAATACATAGTCTATACTCATTTAGTCATTTTCACAAACACTTAGGCTACACATACTAAATACATATCATATGTTGGTATATCATGTATTTGGGCTAAACCTTTAGCCCAGGAGTTGTTACACATACATCTAGCATACATAGACGACAATTAATCATGGCAAACACACTTTCATATCTTGTACGTATACGGTATTTTCGACGAATACAGAGAATACACCAAATTCCATATTCTTCGTATTTAACCGAAATGAAAAATAGATAGCATGTTCTACATGTGAAATAGCATCCACGTCAAGAATCTATCATTATCCGACATTGAAAGCTTTGAAAAATGACAACCTAAATGTCTAAAGTCCTCACCTTATGCCGTAGAAGCGTAAAGAAGTGGATGGAATCTCTAAGTCTCCGTCAACGTTGATATGATGACCTATAACACGAGGTAAGTTAGCTATTTCGCTACTTGCAACTATTAAAACCCTAAAAATATTAGGGTTAGGTTTCCTTACCTAGAAACGAAGTCAGAATCGCCGGAATAGTGATTAGATCGTGAGGGTTAAGCACGTGCAGCAGTAGGATAGAGTATCAGGGAGATCTTCCCACTTCTCCCACACTTTCTCTCTCTTTACTCTCTCCTCTCTCCTAGGATTTTCTCAAATTTGTATGGGAGGAAAGAGAGAGGGTTTAAGATCCTTATATAGGCCCAGAACTCACGAAAATAGACCCCAGGCCATGGTATACTTAAGTTATGTCCAAAGGGAGGTTAATTCGATCCAAGGGAGCACTTCCGGAGCTCCCTTTGCTAAATGCGGTCGGACTTAAGCTCAAAAATATTGGATCTTGATCAAGTTTAGTTTTCAGTCTGATCGGGTTTCCAAATCTACGGTGGCGGACCAATTTCAATTCAGCGGTCACCGAAAGTTGATCAGAGTCACAAGTACTATGACATGTAAGGGCCACCTATCCTAATCTGAGGAAAAATTTGGGTCAAAATCCAACGGTCAGAATGCTTAGAAATAACGCGCAAGAGACACGTCTCAAATTTCTTAAAATTATATTTAATTTCTTAAAAATCTTCATTTTCTCACACTCTTCACTCCGGACTCAAGGAAATCGTCTCAGAGCATCGTTTGGACATGATTTTGTAGTGCTTGTCAAGTCTAACTACGCGGTCAATATCTTCTAAGTTTATCACTATCGGACTTTCGACGTACGGTCCAGGTCCGATATGGAGTTTCAAAGTGCTCCCAAGAGCAACTGAGTTTAGAGTTGAATTCTAGATTTTAGGGTAACATAGCGTTAACAATTCTATAGGTTTTGGGTCTTACATATCATATTTAAAGTTGTTGGTGCTACTTTCGTAGGTAATCTAGTGTAGCGTTAGTTAATTCACGTTAAATTTCTAAGGAATTTAGTTCTAAATGATTTCTTTGGCTTTGGAATTGTGCTTTAAGAGTGATATGGTTGACCCATTACCTAAGGACGTCTAACTCCAGGTTGGCAAAAATTCGGGGTGTTACAACTGCCTCCAGTGAAGCACCTTGGCTTGGCGTGAGTCATAGTGCAGCTCAATTTCACTCCTCACGACTCTCTCTCCCTCCCTTCCTCTCTCTCTCTCTCTCTCTCTCTCTCTCTCTCTCTCTCTTTTTATTTCTTAAAGGTCCAGAGATTATTAGACTTACCTTAGGTGTAGCCCGACTCCGCAACTCAGCCTGATTTGGGACAGACTCGGCAGCGAGTTAGGTTGACTCGGAGGATGCAACCACCCGATTGTCTTCCGTCTCTCTCTCTCTCTCTCTCTCATTTCCCTTCCTCTCCTCATTTCTTTCTTCCTTTCTTTCATCTGTTGTAGGTCTAGCAGAGCCACTAGATGACCCAATAGCTCGGTGTGGTACGACCCAATCGACATCTCGCGGTGGAGGAGAAGGGTGTCGTTAATGGCAGATTCTCTCTCGTTGTTTCTTTCTTTATTCCATCAACATTGGAGGGTTTCTAGGGGTGTAATGGAGATAGGTGAATGGATGGAATGGAGCTCAAATGCCGTTTGGTTGGTGGGCTCGAAGGAAGGAAGAAATGACTGGTTTTGAATCTTTTTATTTTCATATTGCAAAGCCCTAATGACAAACGACTGGGATTGATCGAGAATGGAAATGGAGGGCTGAGATGGTGTAGCAACCAGCACATGCGGTTTGTTGATCTGGCTGTGAGAACGGTTTCCATTTTTAGAAATTTATGTTTGTAGGACCCGCTTATTGCAAGGATTGTATGCATGCACATGAGCTCCTAGATGTGGAATTTATGGAGTTTGGTCAGAATGATCGTCTGCACCAGATGGACAGCTAAGATCATGGAAGTGGGCCTTGGGTTGTAGGCCACGGTCAAAAATCCCGAATGCTCGTTCGTCCGCTGATGAAAATGGAAGAGAGAGAGAGAGAGAGAGAGAGAGAGAGAGAGAGAGAGAGAGAGAGAGAGAGAGAGAGAGAGAGAGAGTGGGTGTGTGTGTTTCTCTTTTTAGAGAAAGCTTGGTTTGGTGCATGGCTGGTGCACGCCGCTGGCATGCACACCACTCCTGTGTGGGGTCCACCATGATGTTTGTGAGAAATCCACTCCGTTCACAAGTCTTTGTGGACTTGAATTAGGGCCAAACCCAAAGTATAAAGCAGATCTGAGGGTTTGGTGGGCCATACAAATTTATTTCTAGTTCAAATGTTGAATTCTCGCCGATCTAATGGTTGGATCTTCCCAAAATTGAATGTTAATGGTTAAAAGGGTCTTAATGGATCACTTGTATGTTCAAGACCTTCATAATATATCACTAATCCAAATACTGATATTAATATTAATTTTACTCCTATTATTATTCATTATTATCATTGTTTATTTCACTTTATTATTATCATTATTATTTTCACATGTGCATGTATTTTCAGTTGTGGGTCCCGCTTTGTAGGTTATTAGGACTATCTGTCTCATGATTTTATATTATTATTATTATTATCATCATTGTTACTACCTATACACACTGTTATTTATTTATCTTTTTATTTATTTATTTATTTATTATTATTATCATGCCTATTTGTAAGATGTGAGCTACTCATTGTGCATCATTTAGCTACATACCCTAATAGTAGGGTTACTTTGCATCAAAGTGGGCCACACCACATGAATTTCTAATTTTTAAATGACGGTTTAGTGAGCATTCAAACTATCCAGCGATTGGATTGACTGACATTAAATTTTCAATTACCATTGGGATCTTAAAAGACATTTAGGTGTGTTCTAGGAGTCAAATATGGGGATAGATGATTTGGTTTGTTTTTTTCAAGGATGGATAATCCGATGAGATGTTGTAACCTGATGAATGGTGGATCTTGTGACTTTGATCCCTAATTTACTTAATATGGTTTAATTGTACTAAATAGGTGTATTTTGAAATATTATCATAATCCATATTTTAAAGTAGGATCTTTATTTATTTATTTATTTAAGTACAGGGTCAAATTAATCATGTTGAGGTGGTTAAATGGACAGATTGATCTCAAATCTTGCAATTGTGTAGTGAGTAGTCCAAAATCAGATGGTTGAAAGGTCATTACAGATCTAGGGAAGATTGAACTAAACTCTTAAAGGTCTTGTTGTCATAGTCAAAATCAAATAGTTAAGACGGATAAATTGAGGTCGACTGTTCAAGTAAGCTAGGTTAACATTCATACTAAGTTAGGTTACATGGTAATGCCCGATAATGAAAAGTACTGGGTGTTACAAGGTCTCTCACACCAATACAGGGCAAGATGAACAGAATCGGCCTAACACTGCAGTCTTCCCCAAGGAAGTCGACACTGACAATCCCTCGTAGGTGGACTCTAATGGTAAATTGGTAGAATGGTAGAAGTACTCAGACATGAAGAACTGAGATACACCAGAATCAAACAAAACTCGAGCGATGCACCCATAGACAGGAAGAATACCCTCAACGACTCCTCTGGATGACTACGGGTCCTGCTGAGACATGTAAAATCTAGCATGAGCCAGCTGGAGATGTGCCTGTCCCCTCTACAGCTACTGCTGCTACTGTTGCCGCTGTGGCGGCCTATACGGCTGCCTTTACTGCTTCTGAGGCCTCGGCGGTTGAGGTGGTTATGGTCGTTACTAAGGGTGGGGACACTCCCAGATACAGTACCTCATCTCACCACACCTAAAACAGACACCGATAAACTACCTCAGAGGTGGTACTGGAGGTGCTGCTAGTGCTCGGAAGGTTACGCAACCTGTACACCTCTACCATGGTTGATGCTGTTGGGAGCCACTGGAGGGGGCCTACCTCTTCCGGTCTCTCCTCTGATCATGGTCACTTTGCACGCCAGCCCACTCAACCTCATAAACCTAGGCCACGGTCATATCTCCCTGCCTAGAGTCTCAAACTCTATCACACACTGCTGACAAATGTGGTTGGGAAAGAACAACCAGTCAAATCTGTCCACAAATTACTTCCATGTCCAAACAAAATCAGGCCCTGCAGCATGGGCGATGGAGGCCCACCAATGCTCAGTCTCACCCTCAAGTACATCCACTACCAATGGGACTCGCTGTTGGGTCATACATCTCATGGTCTCGAACATCTTCTCCACTCGGGAGCACCACCTCTCTGCTGCAGTCGGATCGGGATCGAGCCGAAGGAAGTCTCATAACAAGGCGCTCGCGTGCTTCTGCTCCAGGGTCTCAGCGGCATGCTTACCTTGCCCATGGAGGGTGGCTGTCACATCATGGAGCATCTGCTACAACTGATCGACACCAACTGGCAGGGTAGGGGCTGCGCTGCTCTCGGACGAAGGCACATGATTTGCAGGAATCTCAAGCGCAGGAATAAGAGGCTCAGGTGGGTGAATGGAAACTGTAGGTGGTGGAGTGAGAACAGCTTGGGCACCTTACCTAGGTGGCATGGTCTGCAAAAAAGAACAAAGGTGCCTACCAACCTTGAGAACCCTCGAAGGCTCAGATGTTAGGGAACTAAATAAGAAGGTTACACACTCAGGACCTACTCATCCTAAGTTCATAGTAGATACTTGATGTCGTCCTGAGTTATTCACAAGTTATGCTCTGATACTAATTTCTGTCACGCCCCATACTCAGAAATCGGGCTCATAGAATTCTCAATCACCGAATCTGATGCCGACAGCCTCATAGTACTCCATTCTCGACTCCTGGGATCTATAAGGGAGATTTTTAACGTACATTTATCTCGTAAGAAGCATAACCCACAACAATAACAACAAGAAACATCACCACATCCACTATAATAAAAAACTTTAAGTACAAAGTATAAGGGAAATATAATATTGTTGAGACTCAAATATTGCATAATTTTTTTCATTAATCTCTTGATTTTATGAACATAAATCATCTTAATATTTTATTTTACTCATGCATATGTTGCAAGGTGAATTCAAGTGCTTAGATTGAAAAAGGGTGCAAACAAGCATGGATTCGATACTCAAGATTTACCAAGGAAAGGGTTGGATCTTAGGAGACCAAGATTGAAGCATTCACATGCCCAATATCCAAGAAAATCAAGTGATGAATGAAGAGAATCGACGATTTAAAGTGAAGAATCCTGAAATCGTCCTGAAAAAGTGCATTTTGAAGCTGTGAAGTTTATTTTGGAAAACTGCGCAGCAGGAAGTCTGTTTTAAACGAACTAAGTAGTGAGAATTCTATTTTGGAAAAATACGTATATTTGATGCGGTTTCTAGGGTTTTCAACTTTGTACGAAAAATAGATTTTCCTACTTATAAATAGGGCTTCCTAGGGCATTCCTAAACATCGTTCAAGGTATCCCAAAGCAAAATTTAGGATTTTTAAAGAGTTTTTAATTTTATTAAAGCTCTTAAGTTGTTCTTTTTATTTTAGATCTTTTCTATTTTCATTTTTTCTTTCTGTTACTTTTTATTTCTACAATTTAATTATGTTTTTCTAAGTTCCTTCTAGCACAAGCTAGAAGGGAAGCACATGGGTTTAATAGTTCTTTAAGATTATGATAATTAATTTTTTTAATGATGAAAAGAATGGTGTATGCATGTTTTCTATTATTTAGGTTTTATTTTTTTATCCTCTTGTGAGATCCATATGTTTCCATCATATGAGATCTACATTGATGGATAGGCTTAGCCTACATCAATCAGATTTCTTAGATAGGAGAGGTTCTCAACCTGTTATATTTCTTTGATATTCATTATCCTATAGATATTGAATACTTAAAATCACTGACGCTTGAGAATATAAGTCAATGATGCAAATCCATGATTTTTTAATATTTTATATCACTTTTTAAAATATTTAAACCGTCTTATTTTCCGACTAGGCTGACCATAGTGCTCAGATCATAGTTGTGTTAGCCAAGTCATCATGATTTTAGAACATTAACCTATGTGTGGAACTTTGAAGCTTGGGTGTTATTTTACTCAGTTAATTACATCCATTCAAAATCCCAAAATTAAATCATTAGTTTTATTTTTATTACTTAGTTTGTTTTGGATTAGATTTTTTTTTCCTTCTCACAATTCATCTCCCCGTGGGATCGAATCCGTATTCACGAGATATTACTTACGAACCTCTACATTTGGAGGCAAGCAATCAAGTTTTTGACGTCGTTGCCGGGGAGAGACTGAGATAGATTAGATCTGTGCAAGATAGCTAAGGTAAGTTCTCTTCTAAACCCTCCAAATTTTTTGTAGATTTATTATTATTATTTTTCTTCTTTTTCTTTAAAAATAAATTCAGTTGGGTCTTTCCATTACTAACTATGACATAAGGTTGCCTTGCTTAGGATTTTATCACCCAAGTGCTACGGTTGTCCTATAATTACTGTTTGATCACAAAGATCATCCGCTGAATCTATTTTCCAGATTAGCATAGTTTAATTTCTGCATTAGTTTTACTTTTGTTGATTTATTTATTATTATTTTTTTTTTGTGGACTGAACCCTCATGGTCAGCCCTGCCTCCTGGGTTGTTAATTTTTTTACTTTGTGGACTGAACCCTCATGGTCGGCCCCACCGCCTAGGTTGTTGGTTAAGTTTTTATTTTTATTTTAAGTATCATACTTGCTATTTAATTTACTGATATTTATTGTGTGGTGTGGATGGTTTATGTCCCGTTGGAGTAGGGATAAAAACAATCGACTCTCTTCCGAAGGCGGACTAATTCCAGTCCTTGATCATTCACTTAGAAGCAGCACTCA
Organism: Magnolia kwangsiensis; assembly: GCA_037074715.1. Lineage (NCBI taxonomy): Eukaryota > Viridiplantae > Streptophyta > Magnoliopsida > Magnoliales > Magnoliaceae > Magnolia > Magnolia kwangsiensis. The sequence goes on along the minus strand of CM073582.1, from coordinate 56,268,702 downwards.
ACATCACTTGGATTCCATGACAGACCTAGTTGATAATCTAAATCCAAATCTACCAGATCCAACTATAAATCAAAACAGAGAAAATCAACCTAATCCACCTCTTGAGGATGAAAATGAAGTTCAGGAATGTGTTAAACCAACCACGGACTTTATGTGAACATTTACACCCTAAGAGATAACTTTACCATCTTGCATAGTGTTCCCTGCTCACGCAGGGAACATTGATTTTAAACCAGGTGTGATTCAATTAATTTCTAAATTTCATGACTTGGATTCTAAAAGCCCCTACTTGCACCTCAAGAATTTTGAGGAAGTAATTGCAATGTTACAAGTAAATAATGGCAATAGGGATGTACTTAAGCTTATGTTATTCTCATTTTCTCTAAAAGATCAGGCTAAAGCATGGCTCAACTCTCTAAGACCCAATACCATCACTTCATGACAAGCCTTAAGTAGAGAGTTTTTGAAAAAGTTCTTTCCCAAGCACAAAATAAATGCATTAAAATAAGAAATCATGTCATTCTCCCAAAAGGGGAATGAATTATTTTTCCAAGCTTGGGATCACTTCAAAGACCTTCTAATTACTTGTCCACATCATGGTTATGAACCATGGCACGTGATTGAGGTTTTCCGAAAGGGGCTCACCATGGATACCCGTTAGTTCATAGATATGATGTGTGGTGGAACCTTTCTTGACAAATATCATAATGAGGCTTGAGATTTTCTAGATATGTTAGCAGAAAATATATAAACATGGGATGTCTCTGCTAAATCAGACCAAACTAGACCCATTCATAGAGAGAAGACGGGGATGTATGTCCTAAGAGAGGAAGACGACCTTAATGTAAAATTTGCTGCATTGGCCAGAAAGGTCGAAGCCTTGGAAATTAGGAAGGTTGATATGGTTAAAGAAAATACTTCCTTAGGTAATTTTTGTAGAATTTGTGGTGGTATAGACCATAACACAAAGGATTGTCCAATAATCTCAGCTGTATAAAATATCACGCAAGAGCATGATCAAGCAAATGTTATAAATAACTACCAAAGGTCAGTTATGCAACCAATGGAAAACACGTATAATCCAAATTGGCGTAACCATCCTAATCTTAGTTGGAGGAATGGACCACAAATTAATGCGCCCAATGCACCTCAAATGCCTCCACAAAATAAATTATTTGGGGCAGCAACAATGCACCATATGTGCCCCCGTCAAAGTCGTCATCTGTGGAGGATGCATTGACCGCATTCATGAACTCTCAATCTCAAATGAATCAGTCTCTAATCCAATCAAATCAGGAATTAAAGAAAGTTGTGGCTAGGATTGAGACTCATCTAAATGCTAGAAAAAAAGGCACTCTTCCTTCTCAACCTGTGCCAAACCCTAGAAATACACATTTCATTGGAGACTCAAATCCAAATGAGCTACATTATGAACAAGCTAAGGTCATCATTACCTTGAGAAGTAGAAAAGAGGTTGATAACAAGATAATGCAACCGGTAGAAATACTGGAAGATGAGCCACTATCTCAAGAAAATGATGAATCAGCTATGGTTTAAGAGTCGCAACAGCAAAAGGATAGAAACTAAGTCATATGAGCCTCCAGTTCCATTTTCATCTAAACTTCGGAATCCGACTGTCCCTATGAAATATCAAGAGGTGTTGGATGTGCTCCAAAAGGTTACTGTCAATATTCCTCTTCTTGATGCCATTAGACAAATTCCATCATATGCTATCAAGGACTTGTGCACTGTAAAGAAGAAATTGAATGTGCACAAAAAGGCCTTCCTTACCAAGAAAGTGAACGCTATCATTCAACAAAGGGTTGTACCCAAATACAAAGACCTGAAAAGTCCCACTATTCCTTATATTATTGGAAATTTCCAAATTAAGCACGCTTTGCTAGATTTGTGTGCAAGTGTCAACTTAGTACCTTATTCGGTTTACAAATAAATGGGGTTAGGCGAGCTTAAACCAACTATGATTACACTCCAACTCGTTGACCGCTCCATTAAGGTACCAAGGAAAATTTTAGAGGACGTACTAGTCCAAGTGGAGAAATTCTACTTCCCTGTGGATTTTATTGTACTAGACACTGAATCATGTGTAAATGCTAGCGCTCAAGTTCCCATCATTTTAGGCTGCCCATTCCTAATAACTTCAAATACAATCATAAATTGCAGGAATGGAATGATGAACTTGTCTTTTGGTAACATGACTCTAGAGCTAAATATTTTCAATCTATGTAAGCAACCCATTGATAATAATGAAATTCATGAGCTGAATTTCATGGACTGTTTGATAGAAGAAGAGGAATTGGAACCTAGTCTGACTGAGGCATTGATTTAAGTCATTGGAGACTTGAAAAATTCTGATTTAGAAAAAGTGCTTATTGAAATTTCTAATGATAATGAAAGCACTACCACCTAGGACATTAGTATGTACCAATGGAGACCGCGCCCTCAAATCCTATCTATTGAGGACTCGCGACCTCTGCCATCACCAACCAAATTTTTAAAGCTTGACTTAAAATCACTACCAAATGAGCTTAAGTATGTATACTTGGGTGAAAATAAAACTTATCCTGTGGTGATCCCTTCATTTTTAGACAAGGATCAAAAGATTAAATTGTTGAATGTTCTAAGGGACCACAAAGGAGCCTTGGGCTGGGCCATTTCTGACATCAAGGGTATAAGCCCTTCCATATGCACTCATCGGATCCACCTCGATGATGATGCCAAACCAATTAGACAACCTCAAAGGCATCTCAATCCAAACATGATGGAAGTTGTAAAAAATGAGGTGATCAAATTGTTGGATGTGGGAATCATCTACCCAATATCCGATAGTGTTTGGGTGAGTCCAACTCAAGTAGTCCCAAAGAAATTCAGAATAACTATTGTGCAGAATTCTAATAATGAACTCATACCAACACGTGTCACCACAGGTTAGTGTATTTGCATTGATTATAAAAAATTGAACCAGGTCACAAAGAAGGACCATTTCCCTCTACCATTCATTGATCAAGTTTTAAAGAGGGTAGCAGGTCACTCCTATAGTTTCTTGATGGATATTCCGGATATAACCAAATAAAGATAGCCTTAGAAGATCAAGAGAAAACCACATTCACTTGTCCATTTGGCACGTCTGTTTTCAAACGGATGCCATTTGGATTGTGTAACGCTCTAGCAACTTTCCAACGATGCATGTTAAGTATTTTTTTAAATATGGTTGGAAAGTTTCTTGAGGTTTTCATGGATGACTTCTCTGTATTTGAGAGTAGTTTTGAGGAATGCCTCAACAATTTATCTCTTGTCTTGTCTAGGTGTGAAGAGAAACACCTTGTCTTAAATTGGGAGAAATGACATTTCATGGTTCAAAAAGAAATTATTTTGGGCCATGTTATCTCCAAAAATGGAATCGAGATAGATCGCTCAAAACTCGACATTATAGTTAATCTACCTATCCCCCGAACTGTTAGAGATATTAGATCACTTATAGGGCATGCTGGCTTTTATAGAAGATTCATCAAGGACTTTAGTGCCATTAGTAGACCCTTGACTAATCTTCTTCAAAAGGATGTTCCATTTAAGTGGACAGATGAGTGTGCAAGTGCTTTTAATAAAATTAAATCATCTCTTACCACTGCACCTATCATGCGTCCACCAGATTGGACACTTCCTTTTGAACTAATGTGCGATGCAAGTGATTATGCCATAAGGGTTGTTTTAGGCCAAAGGAAAGATAAACGACCCTATGTCATTCACTATACAAGTAAAACTCTAAACTCGGCACAAGTGAACTACTCAACAACTGAAAAAGAGTTGCTTGCAGTAGTTTTTACTTTGGATAAGTTTAGGTCCTACTTGCTAGGATCTAAAGTGGTCATTTTCACGGACCACTCGGCCTTAAAATATTTGTTATCTAAGAAGGATGCAAAGCTGAGACTTTTGAGATGGATCCTCCTACTCCAAGAATTTAACTTAGAGATAAAAGATAAGAAGGGAGTAGAAAATGTAGTGGCCGATCACCTTTTCAGATTGGTGTTAGATGATTCCACTAAGGAGATGCATATCCAGGACACTTTTCCTTATGAACAATTATTTGTGATCTCTAAATTGCCTTGTATGCGGATATAGTGAACTATATTGCAACAAGAAAAATGCCATATCATTGGAAGTCATAAGATAGGAAGCGTTTTGAAACCGAGGTTATGAACTTCTTCTGGGATGACCCGTATTTATATAAATATGAGACTGATCAAATTTTTAGACGTTGTGTCCTAGAGGATGAAGTTTAGAGTGTTATTTCCTTTTGTCACATGGAAGCATGTGGTGGCCATTTTTTTGCTAAGAAAACCACTGCAAAAATCTTACAGTGTGGTTTTTACTGGCCCACCATGTTTAAAGACACCCATGCTTTCTGTGTTGCTTGTGATAGATGTCAAAGGTTGGGAAGAGTGTCCCAACGCAACATGATGCCTTTATTCCCAATTTTACCATTAGAGATTTTTGATTGTTGGGGTATTGATTTTATGAGCTCATTTTCATCTTCTTTTGGATTTCTTTGTATATTGGTTGGTGTAGACTATGTTTCAAAGTGGATTGAGGCAGTTCCAAGTAGGACCAATGACAACAAAGTGGTCATACGATTCTTAAAGAAAAATATTTTTTCTAGATTTGGAACTCCAAAGGCCATCATTAGTGATGGCGGGTCTCACTTTTGTAATAGGACATTTGAGGCTTTGATAAAGAAATATGGCATCAAGCATAAAGTGAGCACCCCATACCACCCACAAACGAGTGGGCAAGCTGAGATTTCTAACCGGGAATTCAAAGACATTTTAGAGAAAACTATAAGGCCAGATAGGAAGGATTGGTCCCTTAGACTATCTGACGCTTTATGGGCTTGTAGGACTGCTTATAAGACTCCGATTGGAATATCTCCATACAGATTGGTATATGGGAAGGCTTGCCACTTGCTTGTGAAATTGGAACATAAAGCCTACTGGGTAATAAAGAAATTTAACTTTAATATGGATCAAGCAAGTGGACAAAGAAAATTAGAATTGAATAAATTAGAGGAGCTGAGGAGAGACTCCTATGAAAATTCTAAAATCTACAAAGAGAGGACCAAAGCTTTTCATGATAAAAATATCATGAGAAAAAATTTTGAACCTCAGTAAAAGGTCCTATTGTACAATTCTCATCTCCAGTTCTTTCTGGAAAAATTAAGATCAAGATGGACAGGCCTCTTCATTGTGAAGAATGTTTATACTCATGGGGCTGTTAAAATTGAGAACCACGTAATGATAATGTGTACAGGGTTAATGGTCAGAGATTGAAGCCTTATGTGAAAAATTTTCATTTGGGAGAGGAGTCTGTCCCTCTTCATGAGCCAAAATATTCAGAATGACACTCCTAGTCTAACGGAGCATTTCTAGATCTGTATCATATTCAATTCTTTTTAGTGTCACATAGCAGGTGAGTTTTTCATGGTAGGTACTATCCACCCTTTCTTTTATTTTTATTATTTTCTTCATTACATTATCATTACATTGGGGACAATGTAGATTTTAGGTTGGGGGGTGTGGATAGTCATCCAACTGAATTTTTTTTATTAAATTTTAGGTTTCAGTTTATTTTATTATTATTTTTAGGTTTCAGTTAGGTTTACGTTTATTTTTAAGTTTATGGAGATTTTATTTTATTTTTTTCAACATTTTCAAAATAATATTTTGATATACAAAAATGTAAACATGATATTATGTGAATTCCAAAGGCAAAGTTAATACTTAGTCTAGGTTGATAATAGTTAGAATTCTGACAACGAAAAATCATAGACTTGAGTTTAATTATCTAATCACTAGTTTAAAATGAGTTGTAATTTGATGTACTAAATTCACAATACACCCTAGTTAACTAAGTGAGGAATATGATATGTGAATTAGAATAAAAAATTTTAATTCATACAAGGTTGAATGAACTGGTATCATTGATATATGCTTAAAAGAAAGAATATTGAAAGAAAAAATAAATTTATTATTATTATTATAGAGCATGAATATAATAACCATAACAATCATGTCAGTAATCTGGAGTAAAGATACCTAAGTATCCATTACAGTTACCATTACATGTACGATACTTTATGTTATGAAGAAAACCTGGTGGGAATCTTCATCTAAGGGTGGTTTATAAAAATGAAGATATGATGATAAAAGAAGAAATGACATGAAAAAAATGAGATAACTAGAAGATTTTATATTCTTAGAATTATTGAAAGGAGTTAGGATAGAGAACATGCATATTTTTCAAAGTTAGACTTGTGTTACGGTGCACCTAAGGATATTGGATCATAACTATTCTAAATTTTGATTAGGTCTCTAAACTCAATGTTGTAATAGATTAAGAAATTGAGATTCTAACTAACTTCAGACTTAGGGTAAGTATTGGTTTGTTTTGGAATTCATATGATGAATGGAAGCATAATTGTATAATTTTTTGAATGTTGAACTAATTTTCATGTTATCAATGTTTGTGAGTAACATTTCTGAAAACCCTCACAAGACTATACCTCGTCCACTAGGGGAAACATAGGGGTTTAAAGGCTTGTTGCATATGCTAAATGCAATCGAGATTACCTGCGAAAGTGATGTTGTTAGAATTTTGTTTTCATTTTAATTTTATTTCTAGAATTAATTTTTATTTTTATTTTTATTTTTATTTTTCTTCACTTATTTTGCTCGGGACTAGCAAAATGCTGGTTGGGGGGTGTGTTGAGACTCAAATATTGCATAGTTTTTTCATTAATCTCTTGATTTTATGAACATAAATCATCTTAATATTCTATTTTACTCATGCATGTGTTGCAAGGTGAATTCAAGTGCTTAGATTGAAAAAGAGTGCAAAAAAAGCATGGATTCGATACTCAAGATTTACCAAGGAAAGGGTTGGATCTTAGGAGACCAAGATTGAAGCATTCACATGCCAAATATCCAAGAAAATCAAGTAACAAATGAAGAGAATCAACGATTTAAAGTGAAGAATCCTGAAATCGTCCTAAAAAAGTGTATTTTGAAGCTGTGAAGTTTATTTTGAGAAACTACGCAGCCGGAATTCTGTTTTAAACGAACTAAGTAGCGAGAAGTCTATTTTGAGAAAATACATATATTTGATGCGGTTTCTGGGGTTTTCAACTTTGTACGAAAATTAGATTTCCCTACTTATAAATAGGGCTTCCTAAGGCATTCCTAAACATCGTTCAAGGCATCCCAAAGTAAAATTTAGGATTTTTAAAGATTTTTTAGTTTTATTAAAGCTTTTAAGTTGTTCTTTTTATTTTAGATCTTTTCTATTTTCATTTTTTCTTTCTTGTTACTTTTTATTTCTGCAATTTAATTATGTTTTTCTAAGTTCCTTCTAGTCCAAGTTAGAAGGGAAGCACATGGGTTTAATAGTTCTTTAAGATTATGATAATTGATTGTTTTAATGATGAGAAGAATGGTGTAAGTATGTTGTCTATTATTTAGGTTTTATTTTTTTATCCTCTTGTGAGATCCATATGTTTTCATCATATGAGATCTACATTGATGGATAGGAGAGGTTCTCAACCTGTTATATTTCTTTGATATTTATTATCCTACAGATATTGAATACTTAGAATCACTAACGCTTGAGAATATATGTCAATGATGGAAATCCATGATTTTCTAATATTTTATATCACTTTTTAAAATATTTAAACCATCTTATTTTTCGACTAGGTTGACCATAGTGCTCAGATCATAGTTGTGTTATCCAAGTTATCATGATTTTAGAACATTAACCTATGTGTGGAACTTTGAAGCTTGGGTGTTATTTTACTCAGTTGAATTACATCCATTCAAAATCCCAAAATCAAATCATTAGTTTTTTTTTATTACTTAGTTTGTTTTACATTTGATTTTTTTTCCTTCTCACAATTCATCTCCCTGTGGGATCGACTCCGTATTCACGGGATATTACTTACGAACCTCTGCACTTGGAGGCAAGCAACCAAATATAAATATCAAAAACTTTAGAAGACAACTGCACGCTCCAATCTCAATACTGTTGTGGCGTCCTAGCATCACATGCATGCAACGATCATGCATAAGCTTTAAAAATCTTAGAGGCTGGTGTAAGTGTGTGTGAAGGTAAGTGCCAAGCATGCAATATTAGAGTAATGCAGAAACATGCTGACATTCTCATAAATGCTATCAGCCGTACCAAGGCTATGTGATGCAAGGCCTACATGGCCAAATATCATATACAAAATGCAACTTAAGCATACCAGTCCTCCTCAGGGACCACAAATCAGTACAACTTATCTCTGAAATATCAGCGGGGTCTAGTACACTCCAAACCAGATTGTCGCCCCATCGCGCGCAACAAGGTGAGTGGAAGAGACCTTAACATTCGCCTCGATAGTAGTCTACCAATACTTACCAGGCACATCGATAATGGACCCATACCTCGAGCTAGTCAAACTTATCCTAACTTTGCCCCCTCCTCTCGGGTGGGTAAGGCTGCACCCCAATCTATCCGACTATGACATAATAGGAAGCACGACCTCCTGGTATTTGGTACTCAGTACTCATGCATCCACTCGTTCTAGACATTGGACCAACCTCCTGGTACCATAAGGGTTTAGGAAATTTCACCCAGGTACATCTTCGCATCTCATGTAGAGAAAAAGATTTTCAGTGTCCAATCCTGCCATCCACAATATGCCTGTGAAGGCTACGACCTTGATGTCGCTAAGGCGTATAATAGTCATGTCACACAATGTGAGATGCATGAATCACACTATCCAGTCATGCAACAATCATGTGCATACCACACGCTCATGTGGGATAACTCCTCCTATTAGGGAGTCTCATAAATAATCTTCCCAATTGCATACACTATGATCAGTCATTCCTCGTATCAAGCATACATATGATACATATGGGCATGCATTATGAAGTCATACTAAGTATGTTGAACGATGATAAACTCAACTCATAACAAGAATAGGCCTAGCCGTCCTACTCATATCAAGAATGGGACTAACAATTATGGGGGCCTAAAGATTTAGGTTTAGCCCAATAAAGTGAGATGGGAATGGGCCTAACAACGTGTCTTAGGGAGAGTTATACCATGGACATTAAACCATCATTGCTATTATAATGTGGACATTTAGCCACCATTGTAAGATCCGTATCTTAGACCATACCGTTCCATAGACTTTTGCAGTCTTCTCGGTCGAATTTCGGCAATCTTTGACCCTTAACCGATATTTGCACGTGACCCTGATTCGTATGCCGTCAACCTGTATCGACTCAACCCAAGACCTCTACCATAGCGACCATGCCGTCGTTGCGGTTCCGATGCCGCGACTCGCGTGCCGAGGCATACCCTGGTCAAGAGCTGTAGGCCCGCGTTCAGTTCGAGGAAAACTCCGTGCGTTGCGAAACCTAAGGGAATCTCTACCCAATGTCCCATCCATCAATCCCATCACATTCCATCAATCAAAGTACACATCAACTCACACTCTTCCCCAAGCAACCCCAAAAGTCAACATTTTCTTACACCTAAGTACACCTATCCATCACTCTCATCTCTCACCTAACCTCTCTCTCTCTCTCTCATTTCTCCCAAGCTCCATGGGAGCAACTCCCGTCCAAGCTCCATGGAAAAGTAGTGTGGCCCACCTCTACCACCCGATCCCACCATCCTAAGCCCATCTCGACCGTTAAATCACACCCTTTGGAACTCTAGGTTGCGTTGATGGAAGAGGGAATCCAAGATGATCAAAGGTGGGTGCTTCTCTCTCTCTTTCTTCATTGATTTTCATATATTTTTGTGTGATGCTTTGGCCGTGTGGCCTACTTGGATGGAACCCTACATGAAGTATTTTTACCCAAGTCGTCTATGAGTGGGGTCCACCTTATGTGCGTTTTACCCATACCATTCATCTTGTGGTGGCCCACTTGAATATGGCTCACCTTCACTGTGAGGATCGTCCAGCGTCCAGGGACGTTGGACGTCTCTGTGAGAGCCTAGATGTCTGCTTGGTTACAAGCTTGTGGGGTGACCCACTCATACACACCCTACCTTGGAGTATGTGTTAAATCCACACCGCCCATTCTACCCACCGACTCATTTTAGGCGTTGAGCCAGAAATGGGGTTGATCGGAGCATCTGATGGGCTATTCTACCAGTGAAGTGTCATCTGACGTGGGCTCAGCTCCATAGGTACGGTAGCAGACTGAGTGAAAGATACATTGTTTCAATCCTGGACCCACTCAGCTCCGCAGCTTAACTAGTAGACGGAGTGAGAGATGCCTCATTTCAGCACTAAGGTCTTGGCATCCATCCCTAGTGGGGGCAGCTATCATGGCCACTCAGCTCCGCAGCTCAACTGGTAGACGGAGTGAGAGATGCCTCATTTCAACACTGAGGTCTTGGCATCCATCCCTAGTGGGGGCTGCTATCATGACCACTCAGCTCCGCAGCTCAACTGGTACACGGAGTGAGAGATGCCTCATTTCAACACTGAGGTCTTGGCATCCATCCCTAGTGGGGGCGACTATCATGGCCACTCAGCTCCGTAGCTCAACTGGTAGGCGGAGTGAGAGATGTCTCATTTCAACACTGAGGTCTTGGCATCCATCCCTAGTGGGGGCGGCTATCATGGCCACTCAGCTCCGTAGCTCAACTGGTAGGCGGAGTGAGAGATGCCTCATTTCAACACTGTGGTCTTGACATCCATCCCTAGTGGGGGTGGCTATCATGGATACCCAGCTCTATAGCTCAACCGGTAGGTGGGGTGGAGACACCTCGCTGCAACACTTGAGGCCTTGGTTTCTATCCCTAGCCAGGGTGCTATCGTACACCCAGACCCATTTCTTAACTAGTAAACTAAGTGAAAAGATACATTGTCTCAACTCTGGACGGACTCACCCAGATCCTTGGTGCTGGTAGTAGGCGGAGTGGATGATGTCCTGTATCAACACTTGTAATCTTGATAACGTTCCCTGTGGTGGTGGTTAACATGGAGTGTGTATGGACTTGAATGGACTGACATGGGTGTGGACTGACCATGGGGTCTATGAGACCCATTCGCTCCCTCCGTCCGTCCAGATGGCCCACATTATAGCGCATGGGCCCTGTCCAAACCGTCCACTACCCCAGGACGGCGGGGCCACGTCCGTGCAAACCCTCCTTTATGTGTGTTTACACACAGATTCATAGCTCAACGGGTAGGCTGGGCGAAGTTTATCTCATTTCAACACTGTTCTTGGCATCCATTCCTGGTAGCAGTGGTAGCAGTAAAGTATAATTGGCATGGAGACTATGGAACCCACCCTTGTCTTCCATCCACTTTGGGTAGTACTGGTGTATCTGGGTAAGTTTGATAGGTGCAGGGTTAGGAGGAAAATGTCTGAGTAGTGCTAGTCCGCCTTGATGTCTCATGAGACCCATGTATCTATAGTATATGAGGATTCATGTTATGGGTAAACATGGTCCGACTAAGAGAAGAGGTCGGCTCGGATCAGCCTACCTGATGTTGCTGTTTAGTCAGGTCGGCTCGGATTAACCCACCTGATGTTATTGTTAAGTCAGGTCAGCTCGGATTAGCCCACCTGATGTTGCTATTCAGTCAGGTCGGCTCGGATCAACCCACCTGATGTTATTCCTAAGTCAGGTCAGCTCGGATCAGCCTACCTAATGTTACTGTTCAGTCAGGTCAGCTCGGATCAGCCCACCTGATGTTATTGCTAAGTCAGGTCGGCTCAGATCAGCCCACCTGATGTTTCTGTTCAGTCAGGTCGGCTCGAATCAACCCACCTGATGTTATTGCTAAGTCAGATCAGCTCGGATCAGCCCACCCAATGTTATTGCTGAGTCAGCTAGGCTCAGCCCACCTGATGGTGTTGTTCAGTTAGGTCGGGTCGGCTTGGCTCGGCCCCCATTTGATGGTATTGTTAGACCAAGTAGTGTGGCCTATTTGCTATATATAAGGCCCATTGATGTGGCCTATTTAATGAGAAAAAGGCACATTGATATGGCCCATTTGATGTATTCTAAGGCCACGGGTTAGGTTATGACCCATTGCAATGCATATAAGGCCTATAGAGTGGACCCATTTGATGTGTTCCAAGGTCCATAGGATTGGACCCATTTGATGTATTTTAAAGCCCATGGGATTAGGCCCATTTGATAGGTATAAGGCCCATAGGTCAAGAACCATTTGATGCAATCTAAGGCCCACGGGTTTTGACCCATTGCAATGCACATAAGGCCCATTGTGCGGCCCATTAATGTGGCCCATTAGATGAGTAAAAGGCCCATATGACATGGTCCGTTTGATGTATTTAAGGCCCAATGGGGTGTACCTAAGGTTTATTGCAATGTGTGATCCCAACGTGGTTTACGTAATGTTATTCACTATGGGCTACACCTTGGGAGCAATGTTGGTTTGACGTCCACATTATGAGTATAATGTTGGTTAAATGTCCGCATTGTGACTCTCCTTAGGGCCCATTGGTAGGCCCGTACTTGTTGTATGCAAGCCGTCTAGGCCAGCTGCATTGTAAGGATAGGGCATTACTTTATAACATGCTTAGTATAACTCCATGACGCACAGCCCATTTGTATTGGTCCATTTGATCGGCCTGCTCGTATCGGCCATTTGATTGATTTAGCCCATATGATTGATTAGGCCCATTTTGATATAATTGTGGCCTGTTACTAAGGCCATATATGAGGCCCGTTGTTGAGGCCCACCTTGATGTGTATGAGGCCCGTTGTTAAGGCTCACCTTGATGTGTATGAGGCCTGTTGTTGAGGCTCACCTTGATATATATGAGGCCCGTTGTTGAGGCCCACCTTGATGTGTAAGAGGCCCATTGTTGAGGCCCACCTTGATGTGTATGAGGACCGTTGTTGAGGCCCACCTTGATGTGTATGAGGCCCGTTATTGAGGCCCACCTTAAATATATATGAGGCCCATGTTGCAAGGCCCATTGTAATGTATGCAAGGACCATTGCAATGTATGTAAGGCCTAATTGGTGCGGCCTATTCGATATATTTATGGGGTCCATGTCATTAGGCCATCCTGTTGTATTGGTGACCCGTCCATTGAGGCTCACCCGTGGTATACATTTGAGGCCCATGTGTAGGGCCCACCTATTGTGTATTTAAAGCCCATGGGTTGTGGCCATAGTGTTGTATATTAGGCCTATGTGATGTAGCCCATACTGATGTGTATTAGACCCAGGTATGTGACTCACCTGCGAAGTATATTTGAGGCCCATTGTGATATATTTGAGGCCCATGGGTGCGACCCATCCAGATGAATTTGAGGCCTATGGGCAAGGACCATTGTGATATGTGTTAGGCCCATGACCAGGGCCCACCTGCTTCGTATATTTGGCCCTTGTGTGAGGTCATGTGCCCATTATATATTTGATTTTATGTGGGCCATTCCTTGGGAGCAATGTTGGTTAAAAGTCTACATTGTCGACGCCGGTTATTGATACCGTTTATGAGTTTGTGACATCATAACATCATGATACATGCCCATTCGCATCATCTGCATGTTTGTTATGAGATGTGATTGACCATTGCATATGTCATTGGGCAGGATGATGTGAGACTCCCTGATAGGTGGAGATTATCTCACATGAGCGCATGACATGCTCAGGATTGATGCATGATTGGATTGTATGACTCATGCATCTTACATTGTATTGTGATTACTTTACGCCCTAGTGACATCAGGGTCGTAGCCTCCACAGACATATCGTGGATGGCCAGATGGACACCGAAAATCTGTTCGAGCATCCACAAATACAATGCTGAAATATAAAGATTACAACATTCACATCCACAAATACATCCCATAATCTTAAACCATAAAAGATAAAGAAATAAATCACACATCCACTAAACACAGAGAATTATAATGGTTTCCTTATGTGTACACCAACTGTTAATAAATAACCACACAACTACCTCACTCCTAATATCCACTCCCTCGGGATATTAGCGTTCACTAATTAAAATAAGTTTTTCAAGGTTCACCTAAAACCTTCATAATTGTGTCTTTAGATGGGCTTACATAATTTACAAACCCCTTTCTCTGAGATTTTCTGGATCACCTCAGAAAAAACCAAAAATGGAGATTTTTTAAAATAATCTCACAAACTAGAAATGAATTGAATTACAAAAAAGTAAAAACTTATCTGTATGACGATTCTGAAGCAGCCCGGTAGAACCAACTTGATGACGACGTAGATGTTTAACGTTCAGTCTCACAAGTGTATCGGGTTCTAAGTCTAGATAATTTTTAATTAAATTAGTAAGGGCATTGTATTGATTTTGATTTCAAGGAAGGGTAAATCAAATATCCCTTTTCAAAATGAGAATGGAATAGAGAATCAAAATAAAAAATAAGAGCTTCTTTAAAGAGTCTTAAATATGTACAAAATAGCTTAGATTGTACTCAAAATTATATCAAAGTGATTGCTTAAGAATGATAAGAATTGAATAGAAAATTCTAAAATTTGAACACTATTTATAGGTGAAAAATTGGTTCACATAACTAGCCTTTGGTTAGCTACGACTAGCCTTATCCAAACAGATTTTCAAAAAGATTTTTCAGTTGCACGATTGGCCTTGTGGGTCTCACGACTGGTCGAGTGGCCTGCTCGATTAGTCATGAACACCACATGACTAGTCGTGTGACTCCTGATTACTCACTAGAAAATGAGTCAAGCACTGCACGACTAGTAGATAACTATTTACACGACTGGTCGAGCAGTTTCCATGACTGGTTGTAGACCAATAGAAATATTATAAAAATTCATAATAAATATTGAACTGGTCGAGGAAATATTAGGACTGGTCGAGCCAGTGTTAGGGCTAGTCAAAAGAATAGAATTTTACACTTATAAAATGACCAAAATGACCGACCAAAAGTATGAAATGATCTAATCATGATCTAAGGTTAATCTAAGACAATCATACCTTACTTATGAGATAGAACATATGAACACTTAATCTATCGATCACTTCAGTAGCTTTAATTCTTGCGATCTTCAAAACTTAAACTTGACATACCAAACATAATCTTTAATTAGGTCTTGAGTTCTAGGATTTTTTTAGTTCCAGATCTTGAACGCAATGTTCTTGAAAACTTTATCTTCACTCAATATATGATAGTCTTCACTTTCTTCCAGTTTGAAGATCTCAGTAAGTTCGTTGTAGATATCGGAAAGATAGATTCAACACGAACAGAACAAACATCGAAGATTTAATGTGAACAGATGCACAAGCTTGATACAAATCAAGATACAAACTTGAATTGGTTTGTCACACCAAAATTTGACAATACTTAGGGTTTATCAACATAGCACTTTCAATCCCATTCATCTCATCCCAAAAGTCGATGAGACCCATTCTTCCAATGTCATACACACCACTCCTCTCTCCCTCATTTCTCACTCTATTTCAAGCTACCAAAGAGAGAAAAAATGTAAGACCTGCATCCTAGCTTGTACCATTCCATAGGCCTCTGGGTCAAATTTCAGCGACCCGCGATCTATTATCAGAGTCAAATCAACTTGAAACTTGTACTCTTATGACCGCGCTATCGCTGCGATTCTGATGCCGTGTCGCGCGCGCCGAGGCGATACTCAAGCCAGAAGATGTGGGCCCATGTTCAGTTCGAGAAAACACCACACGTTTACAAATTTAAGAGAATCTCTAATCAAATCAATCTCATCAATCACCATATCATATCATGCACAACACCATCCCCAAAGTCAACTCTCTATCTTACACAACCTTACATGTCAAGTACACATCACTCCATCATGCATCCCTCTCTCTCCTTACAATCCTCTCTCTCTCTCTCTCATTTCTCTACCCCTTTCACCATTTTCAAGCAATCCAAGCACCCAACGTCCATGGCTTCCATGGAGAAATTAGTATGGCCCACCTTCCTATCTCCCATCTCCACCATTCAAAGTTCAACTCAACCGTTGAAATTGTCCCCTCGAAGCTCTAGGATGCATTGGCGGAAGTGGAGATCTAACGGTGGGTATATTTTATGATTTGATTTGTGAGATTTTGATGATTTGAGGGCCCACATATAGTGGGACCCATCATGATGTATGTATTGTATTGAGGGGCCCATAGTGGCAGGTTCCCTCCTCATCCGTTTCTCTCTCTCTCTCTCTCTCACTTCTTTTCCTTGTGTGATGGTCCACCTGATTAGTATGTTACATCCACACCATCCAGCAAATCTGGACGGTGAGACCCACCTGATGCATACATTACATCCAGGTTGTCTGTCCTTGCTGGATGTGTTGGATGTGGGCCACCTTGTTGCATGTATTTTAACTGTACCGTCCGATCATGGACCCACCTTTAATGTGTATATATCCAAACTGTTCATATGTTGGGTCCCATGTAGCAGTCAGCTACTACTGCCCTGGACGCTAGCAAGTTACGTGGACCCTACCACCATGATGCATGTGGTTTATATCCATGTCGTCCGTGATGAGTGTAGCACGTGGGGCCCACCTTAATGATGTATGAATCCACGTCGTCCACACCTCACATGAACCCCTCCTTGATGATGTTAATCCACACCATCATCTACTGAATGCTGGGCTAACATCCCAGCCGTCCAGCAGCAAGGCTACTGTAGTGGGCCACCCTAATGTATCTGATCATCTGACCGTCCACCACATAAGACCCACCATGCATGCATTTCATACAACATCCCACCTTGATGCTGCCATGTGGGGGCCAACCATGATGTATAGGTTTTACCCACACCGTCCAAAAGGTCTGGAAGGTGGGTACCCACCATGTGATACGTGTCTCATTCCCACCATCCATTTTTTTGGTATGGGCCCACCCACACGTGTGGCACATGTGGGGGTGGGACCCACCTGGGTGTATGTATTCTCTAACCTTGCCACGTGTGTGGCCTGCCATGATGTAAGTGTTATCTCCAGCCCGTCCATCATCTGGATGGTGCTGTGGACACCACCATGATGTAGATTTTTCTCCACACTGTCCAGTTGTGGACCCCACTTCCTACACATGTGATGTCCAACAACTGTCTGTTTGAGGACATGGGCCACACCTTAATGTATTTATTCTATACTCACTCTGTCCAGCTTCCCAGATCATTTTAAGGATTGGCCCACTTTGATGTATTTTGTGGTCCATTAATGCGGCCCACTTGATATATATGAGGCCCATTGACACATCCCATTTTTGTGGCCCATCTTGATATATATATATATATATATATATATATATATATATATATATATATATATATATATATATATATATGAGGTTCATTGGTGTGGCCCGTTGATGTGGCCCATTTAATGTATATTAGGCCCATTGGTGCGGCCCATTGATGTAGCCCATTTGATGTATATTAAGCCCATTGGTGCAGCCCACTTGATATATATGAGGCCCATTGGTACGACCCATCTGAATATATATGAGGCCCATTAGTGCGGCCTGTTGATGTGGCCATTTGATGTCACTTGATATATATGAGGCCCATTGGTGCGGCCCGTTAATGTATATTAGGTCCATTGGTGCGGGGCCCATTATGTTGTATGTGAGGCCTTGTGTGAGGTCCATGTGGGCTACTCCTTGGGAGAAATGATGGTTAAATGTCCACATGATGGCGATGATGGTTAAATGTCCACATTGTAACCTTCCCTTAGGTCATTTTTTAGACCGATTGTTGAGGCCAATTTCGATTGTCAAGGCCGATTTCAATTTGCTGAGGCCGATTGTCGAGGCCGATTGTTGAGGCCGATTCTGATTTCGATTGTCGATGCCAATTATTGAGGTTGATTTCAATTGCCGATACTGATTCCAATTGTTAAGGCCGATTCTGATTCCAATTGTCAAGGTCGATTCGGATTATCGATTCTGATTCTAATTGTTGAGGTCAAATCTGATTTCGATTGTCAAGGTTGATTATCGAGTTCGATTCCAATTGTCAAGGCCAATTGTTGAGGACAATTTTGATTCTGATTATTGAGACTGATTGTTGAGGTTGATTATGGAGGCTGATTCCAATTGTCAATACTGATTTTGATTATCGAGGTCGATTATTGAGGCCAATTCTGATTCTGATTGTCGTTGCAGATTTCGATTGTCGATTACGATTTTGATTGTCGAGGCCGATTCTAATTGTCAAGGCTAATTCTTATTGTCGATTCTGATTCTAATTGTTGAGGCCACTTGTTAAGGCCGATTCAGATTCTGATTCTGATTCCGATTGTCGAGACTAATTATCGAAGTCGATTCCGATTTTTGAAGCTGATTCAGATTTCGATCGTCGAGGCCGATTGTTGAGGATAATTCCCATTCAGATTGTCGAGGCCGATTATCTAGGCTGATTCCGATTATCTATACAGATTATGATTATCGAGACCGATTCCAATTGTTGAGGCCCAATGAGATGCATATGTGGCTCGTATTTAAGGCTCATTGTGATGTGCATTCGACCCATGTTTGAGGCCTAATGTGATGTATATGCGGCCAGTATTTGAGGCTCGTTGTGATGTGTATTCAGCCCGTGTTTAAGGCCCAATGTGATGTATACGAGGCCTATGTGATGAGGCCCATTGTGATGAATTTGAGGGACAGGCGATGGAGCCCATTGTGATGTATGTTAAGCCCATGTGAAAGGCCCATCATGATGTGTATTAAGCTCTTGAGTCAGGCCCATGTTTTTGTATATTTGTCCCTTATGTGAGGCCATAGGTCCACTATGTTAGGCTCAATGTGGGTCATTCCTTGGGGGTAATGTTGGTTAAATGTCCACATTGTCGAGGTCGATTATTGATGCTAGTTATTTATACCAATTATGAGTATGTGACAGCATAGCATCATGACACATACCCATACACATCATTTGCATGTTTGTTATGAGATATGATTGACCATTGCATATGCTATAGTGTCGGTTGTTATGAGACTCCCTGATAGGCGGAGATTGTCTCACATGAGCGCACAGTATGCGCAAGATCGATGCATGACTAGATTGTATGACTCATGCATCTAGCATTGTGTGTTGTGATTACTGTATGCCCTAACGACATCAAGGCCATAGCCTCTACAGGCATATTGTGGATGCCCAAATGAGACACCAAAAATCCATTCTACATGCAGTGTTATAGATATCCTTGGGTGAAAGTCCCAGAACCCTCTTGGTTCTAGAGGTTGCTCTAACATCTAGACTGAGTCGATGCATGAGTGCATGAGGGCCGTATACTATTTGGCCACGTCTCCCACTGTGTCGTGGTCGGTTGGAAGGGGGTACGACCTTACTTGCCCGAAAGGAGGGAGTAATGCTAGGCTGAGTCTGACCAGCTCAAGGAATGGGTCCGCTATCGATGAGTCAGGCCCGATATTGGTAGGTGAATAGTGAGGTCTCTTCCACTCACCTTGTTGCGCGCGATGGGGAAGCAATCTGGTTTAGAGTGTAATAGACCCCGGTGATTTTTCGGAGAGGAACCGTACTGATATGTGGACTTATTGAGCAGGAATTGCATATTCAATCATTCATTCATTCACTATGCACTTGAGCTGGTGGTGTGTAACTATTTATTACGTGTACCTTGGCATAACTAAGATTTCGGTTCGGCACGCGACTAACATGAGATCAGGAGTTTACCACATTGAGTCTGACTATCTAAATTTAGGTATGGGACTGATTTGGATAGAAGTCCCTTGTAATGGACCCCGTATCCTGCGATACTATGTACTATTATCTCGACTTCACACTCCATCTTGGTCATTTCATTCGCACCGCATATTGCATTACATTCACGACATATGATATTCTGGGTTGTTACATTTCTGCATTTATACGGACTAGATGAGGTTGACAGCATTCATAGACTCGCCAGGATTTGTGTATTGCATTGCATCCTCAGTATCTGATATTTGCCTTATTGTGTCTCTGCATTGCATAGCTGATCTACATTGCTTCCTTAGTATGTGATATTAGTTAATATTTTTGCATCATATATCCTTAGTACGGCTGATGACCCTCATAGACTTACTAGTATATTTTTGCTTACTTTGATATCATATGATTCACGATCTTGAGAGTATTTCTGACATTGTATGATTATGGCATTATATTGAATACTTGACACTTACCTTGTACACACACTTTCTGTAACGCCCCATTTTTTGGAACCCGAGTACGCAACTCGCATTTTAAAAACTCAAGAGTTAACTGATGATAATGATAACCATTAAGTGAATCAAAGTGCAAATGGTGGAAATGAAAATATAGCATAGATGTGTCCCAAAGATGGGAACAATATTCTGGCCCACTCAGCTGGGGGCTAATTACATAACCTCAGGTTTCTTAAATTCTAAATGTACTAAAATAAAATTAAAGGGCAAATCTACTGGTTCAGCCCAAAATAGGCAGCCGCCTCCTGCTGCGGATCCTTAATGTAGAGCTTCTCCTCGACTGCCACCGTCTTCAAGTCAGTCGTGTACTCATTGGTTCCTTTACCTATGTCCTCTATACGGTTAAACATTGATGAATGAGTGACTAGCTCAGTGTGATCTCCCCTCAAGATTACACACCTCTTCCCTAAATAAGTAATAGCATAAAGACATACCGACAATCCAAAACACGGTAGATGGAGTCTTGTTAAATGCATGAATGCAATCGTCGGCTTGGGTAAAACATCCAGACGGCCTGTGCCCTGGGTAAAACATCTTGACAGGTAAGTACGTATGATGACAATAGATACTAGTGCGCCCTGGGTAAAACATCCAGACAGGCAATTACGTGTGTCACGTAGAAATGCAATAGATGTCGGTTTGTGTTATGCATGCGTGATTAGCCAACATGTTATTAGTCTAATTGCAACCAGCCAATTTAAATGAGCTCGCGGTCACTACGGGGATCACATGGCCCAGCGTAGGCCGACGGATCGGGCATATTGTCCCATGACCACCATCCCCGGCCCATGAGGCTACCGTCTTAGGGTATATGTAGTACCCACCAACATGTGGTCAATCGATTCAATGTAAAGGGACCACCACCAATGCCGACTGGGAATGAAAGGTTGAAATAACTAAATATGGCGATCAAAGCATGACAACATGAATGGTTCAAAGACAAGAAAACAGTGGTATCGGAAAGGTTGTGAAATTCATCCAAAATCAGTTAGGTGAAACCCCACATGGATGGTAAACCCCATGGCCAAATGCCAACAACCAAAACCTTCATGTCAGGGGCCTATGCACACCACAACTAGTCCATATACACCCTAAGCAGGGACTCTCCTTTGCTTAGAACTTCCCGTGAAGAGATTTTAATCATGTGTGTGTCACATCAATATAACAATAATAGGGATCTTATGAGGAACAATTCATATATTACAATTATACATTATCTGAGCTAACACATGACACACAAAATGAGTACTTGATTCAATAACATCTTCGAATATTTAAGCAAGAGATAAGAAGGGAAGTCATTATTCTAAATAGAACACATCAAGTAAGTACAATCTATTTCCTCATAGTTTAACATTAGTCTGACTAACCATTATCTTAATAAAGATACTATTTCTGGTCTAGTTAGGGATAGAAACCTTAAGTGGAGGAAAATCATCACCAAACAAAGCATAGAGTGCTTTTAGATGCAAGTTTTCTTGAGAAGATAGTGAATTTACACCACTCACGTAACTCCCTGTACAAATTCATTTATATTAGACAATGAGTCACAAATTTTAATACATGAGGATTGATGGAGAGTTGGTGTAACATCCCGAAAAACGGGGGGTCGAGTAAAAACTCCACTCCCGAGTTCCAAAATGTTATTTATGCAACATAAATTTGTATGATTGAATGTTGTCTGTGTTAATGCATTAAACATGAGTGAGATTAATCCAAAACATCATACCATACTCTAGAGACCGTTAAATTAGCAAGCGGAAGACTGTGATAGTATGTATAACATATATAAACTGTTGTATGTCTCTAGAGTGTGAATATGTTACCAGGTTATATACATACATGTATACTCCAAAAGTAAACCAAAAGGATATACATGAGTGTTCTAAAAATATAAAATGACAAGTGTCAAGGTATCTAATCAACCTCCCTGTAATCCCGTCAATCAGAACACGCATAAAGGAGGAATCCTCCTCATCATCATCAAGTCCAGCTCCACCTCGCAGGCCGCGCCATCATCTGCACTCACAATAGGGACTGGTGGGTGTCCGGAAACACCATCCCGTAACGTGGGAGTGAGTGATCAACTCAGTGGGATAAGAGAGCAGAGATTAGCATGTTATCAAATCAATCATGCGATAATAGTAAAGCAGTAATTCAAAAATTCCTAATACTGTTGTTAATGCAATTATGACATGACGTGATGTATGCCCTCACCGACGATCTCCCTCATACGGCACCATCTTACGACCGCGGCATGCCACACTCCTTTAAGTGCTCCACATCTTCCAGGCACATGCAATGTAATGGTGATATGATTTCTGAGTTGTTATTAGTCCATTTAAACAACAGGATTGAGAAACTAAGGTACTTCCCTTATATCAATCCCAACACAGATCCTGTCTAGGGTCGTCACTCCTAGTAATCTCATATGAGATATATTTTGTAGGTCGCTGCAAGGGCTGTTACACGCACTCGTTGCTCCGCTCCCCCATCACCTTATCAATACAGGCCTACTGTACTCTACTGCTACGGAAGGGTCTTCGCCTCCCGTAGACTCAGAATACGCTCGCGGTCACTACAAAGGGCTGCCAGGGCTTTTGCACGCACTCGTTGCTCCGCTCCCCCATCACCTTATCAATGTAGGCCGACAGTAAAAATATAGTGTCCCATACCACCATAATCTGCTCACGAGACTAGGTGCTCACTGGTTACTACGGGGAGGTTTGTGGCCCCAGCGTAGGCCGACAGCTCGACTACGGTGTCCCATACCACCATGCCCGGCTCATGAGTCTTCATGGATCAAGGTACCTTGGTTAAAGGGGTTTACAATGGTAAGTTCAGTACCCTAGGTTCAAGCAGTTATGACTCATGCAGGGTGAACATACAACGGCCAGTCGGGTTACTTGATGGGCTCGACTAGCACGATCGCATCTCAAGTCGAACGACATGAAGTGAGTAAAACACTTCGTGTGGCCTAACCACTACCGCCAACTCCAGAACACGGCTCACGTTCATCGACGAGTCGTTCGTGGCCAAGATAAGCCAACCACGAATTCGCTCGGTTACCGACTACCTGGACTAGGTATAGTCCCAAACACATATGAATTCACATCAACAATTCATGCAAGGGTATTGGAATTGAAATACAATCATGTTAGCATGTTAACACATGTTATAACATACAACTTAAGTAAATCATCAAGCACATACATTTCATGCATATAATGAAATCATGCATATAGTCAACATGTAGGAAATCATTTACGTCAGCATATTAATTGAGAAATCAGTCTCAAACTAATTCATAACACCATTTAATTCAATACATACTAATATAAGCATTTATACAAACACTTACACTACACACTTAAGTCTACATATAGTATGTCGACCCGAAGTGCGCATTTAGGCGAATCTCTTCGCCAAAATAATTATGCACGTATTCCTAACATTCTAATGCAACAATAAACCATGTCAATCACATCAGCAAAATATGAATGAAAACAGTACTTCCTACAAATGACTAAAATGCCCTAAATCTCATATTCTTCGTTGATTTACGAAACAGGAAACGGATAGCATGTTGTACATGTCAAATGGAGTTGTCGTCGATAATTTACTATTAAATGACATTGAAAGCATTGGAAACAGTCAATCAAAGAGTCTAAAATCCGCACCTTATCTCTTATAAACGTATCGTTTCGAATGGAGTGTATACGCTTCGTCTACGGTGAACTACGAACCTGATTTACAAGTTCTATCAGCTACTTCACTATGAATCCAAGGGAACACTAAATCAGCAACTTCTAGGGTATTTTCTTACCTGAAAATGCGGAGAAATCACCGGCTAGGTGTCGAAGTGTGTTGCTAGAGTACGTGCAACAGATAGCACAAGCGGCAAAGAATTCTCCTCCAATCTCTCTCACAAACTCTCACCTTTTCTCTCTCCCAATCTAGGGTTTCTCTCAAATTCAGATGGGAGAGAGGAGTGAGGGTTTCAACCCCTTTTATAAGCCTAAAAATGCCCAAAATAGGCTCAGGCACAAAGTTCACTTGAGGTTTATCCAAATCGGGGTTGTTTCGGTCTAAAAGATCATTTCTGGTGGTCTCCTGGCCGAACGCGATCGGACTTAAGCTCATGCATACTGGATCTAGCATACATCAAGTTTTCAGTCCGACAGGGTTCGTAGATCGTACGTGGAGGTCCAGTTTCAGTTCAGCGGTCACCGCACGTAGATCAGGTCTGCAAGTCTCATGATATGAAATAGAAATTTTTCCTGATCCGAGAGTGTAATTTGGCTAAATTTTGACGGTCAGAATGCTCAATACTGACGCGTCAAGTCCTGTGCCAGATTTGAATTTCAAATTACAAATCTGTCCCTATTCGCACTCTCTTCAGTCTGGGCTCAATGAAATAGCCTATGATTATCGGTTGGACTTGATTTTCGAAATGATTGTCAAGTCCAGCTAGGCGGTTCTAACGGTCTAAGATAGTAGGTATCGGACTTTCGATGCGCGGTCTAGATCCAATACAAAGTTTCAAAGAGGTCTAGAGAACAAACCGGTTTAGAGTTTGATCCGAGGTTTTAGAGTATTATAGAGTCATTGGTTCTACTCGATTTAGGTCTTGTAGAACGTATTTAAAGTGATCAGGGACCATTTCCCAGCTACTCTAGCGTTGCGCTAGCTAACTTACTCTTATTTTCTAAAAGAATTAATCCTAAGTGATTTCTTTGGCTATGGAATTTGGTTCTGAGCGATTTCCCAGGTGTTTTAGTTGACCCATTGCCTAAGGACGTCAAATCCCAGATTGGTCAAAATCCAGGGTGTTACAGTTGGAAGGCCCTAAATCAAGGTTGTTTGGGCTGCAACCAAGGGCGATCACGCCGACTAAACACATGCCTCTTATTTCTGTGTAAATTGGGCCCAATCAAGGCCCACTTCTGCTACATCCAACCATCTAAAACTGGGCCATGGTGGGCCTTGTATGGCCTAAGCACGGCAGCCCACGTGTTGCATACCTAGTCTATAGCGTTAGTGTGGTGCCTGCCGTGCTGCAGCACACTTGAGCCTTATGTTAGGTGCGGCCCACAAGTGTTGTGTTTCAGCCCACCAGGAAGTGAGGCCCACAATATTCAGTGTACGGGCTGTAAGCCCCATATCCTAGACCATACCGTTCCATAGACTTCCACAATTTTACCGTTCGAATTCCAGCAACCTTCGACCCTTAACCAATATTTGCGTACGACCCTGATTCGTATGCCGTCAACCCGTATTGACTCAACCCAAGACCTTTACCATAGCGAACACGCTGTCACTGCTGTTTCGATGCCGTGACTTGTGTGCCGAGGCGATACCCTGGTTAAGAGATGTGAGCCAACATTCGGTGCGAAGAAAATGCCGCACGTTGCGAAACCTAAAAGAATCTCTACGAGGTATCACATCAATCCTATCAATCCATCAATCTATCACATATTAAGTACATGTCAAGTACACATCACCTTTCACCCATTCTCAAGCAACTACAAAAGTCAAGAATCTCTTACAAGCCCATACCTCTCTTACACCAAAAGCCCTCAAAGTCAAAAAGTTCTTACACCACCCATGCTTTTCTTACACAAATGGCCACAAAAGTCAAGATTTTCTTACACCCATCACTCACCACATCCATCACCCATCTCTCTCTCCCTTTATAACTCTCTCTCTCTCTCTCTCTCTCTCTCTCTCTCTCTCTCTCTCTCTCTCTCTCTCTCTCTCTCTTTCTCATTTTCAAACTCAAAAAAATCTAAGGAGAGAAATCCCATACGTATGAGAATTCTCCAAGCCTCTCCCTCTCTTTCAAAACTTCAAGTGCAGCCCACTTTCCTACCTCATGATCTCCCATCCTAACCATCCATTCTCCATCTCCTCCATTAGAATCAAAGCTAAGGTGCTAAGGAACTCATAGGAGCAAGAAGATCGAACGGTGGGAGCTCCTCTAGATGTAAAAAATTTGATTTCTATAGCCTAGATTTTTTTTTTTCTTTCATGAGGGAAGTGTAGGACCCACCAATCAATGGTGGAGATCCCACACAATCCCATGGTTGTGGCCTAATGGCCTACCTTATGCATGCATGATCCATGCATGGGGCCTTTCTCTATGGGCCCCATCATGGTAGTTTTATTTCATATCATATTATTTTTAGGTCATGTAGACCTTATAACCATGGTGGGGATGTCATCCTCACCATGCATTTTAATTATAGGCCATGCATGTGCAAGATCCATGTTGTAAATGTAAATCTAGGTATGATGTGCGGGTGTGATTGATCTTGGGAGGGCTCAATAGTGGCGGAGCCCCTTTCGTTATGGCCGGATTGTCCTCCTATATCTCTTTTCCCTCATTTTATTTTATGATGTGTGTGTCCCATTAATGTATTTTCCTTTTTATTTAACTTATATAAAAAATTTTATCTAAGTACATGTTGCTGTCCAAAATTTTCTAGACAGTTTCTGATTGTTTTTGGACGAGATTTTGGGACTGTTTGGGGAACTATTCATACCTATTAAATATACTTTTATGAAAGGTGGAGATCTCATCTTGATGTCCCCTAAATTTCAGCCCCAACTGACCTTCATTGGGGTCCCAAAGGGGTGGTCCAAGTGAGGTGGACAGTCTGGATTTTCTGCACTGTTACAGCAACATTCCACCATGGACAGTTAGATTTTTAAAATTTATTAAAATACCTATGGGTGTTTAAAAATTATAAAAAATTTTAGAGGGGTTTCCTACTTATTTTAGGATCCACCTAAAAAATTTTGGGGCCAATAGACGCCTATACACACCATGGTGATGGCGGGACCGGCCCATTATAATATGGTGTCCAGATCAGTCTGATTTTCAGGACAAATTGATTTATGCAAATGAATTAAAATATTTATAGATGTCCAAAAATTATGAAATGTTTTAGGACTGTGGTACACTTATGTTAGAACCCACCTACCAAATTTCATGGCTAATGGACCCCTGTACACACCGTGGTGAGGGCCGGACTGGCCCACCACGTTGGGACATCCAGGTCTGTCTGATTTTTCTGGACAGTCTATTTTGTTTAAATTAATTAAAATACTTAGAGATATCTAAAAATTATGAAATTTTATGAGGGTGTAGCCCACCTATGAAAGTATCACTCTGTGAAATTTCAGCCTCAAGTGACCCCGTTTGGGTATCCAAAAGAATGGGCCAAGATGGTTGGACTCCCAGATTTTTTTCTGCTGTTCAGTCCAGCAATATGCCTTGATAGAAAACCATAATTCAAAAATATTTCTTCTGATGGTGGGCCACCTTTTTGGGTTTCCTCTCATTGTATGCATGATGAGGGACCTTGGACCTCAATTTTTAGAGTTTTAGAGGCCTTGGACCCACTCCAATGGAGTGTCCAAATTTAAGACAGCAACATGTTATAATTATGCTGGCCTTGGGCTGAAATTTTGAAGAGTGGGGCCCACCATATTATAAAGATCTTAGAGGAAAT
Organism: Magnolia kwangsiensis; assembly: GCA_037074715.1. Lineage (NCBI taxonomy): Eukaryota > Viridiplantae > Streptophyta > Magnoliopsida > Magnoliales > Magnoliaceae > Magnolia > Magnolia kwangsiensis. The sequence goes on along the minus strand of CM073582.1, from coordinate 56,240,916 downwards.
GATTTATACCTTTAGTTCCTTAAATGTTGGGCTTAATGAATACACTTTTGAGGCCCACCACAGTTAAATTTAATTGGGTCCATGAATGTAGCTAGTTGTTGAACTATTTCAGGCCCATAGAGTGGACCCATTTGATGTGTTCCAAGGCCCATGGGATTAGGCCCATTTGATGTAATTTAAGGCTCATAGAGTGGACCCATTTGATGTGTTCCAAGGTCCATGGGATTGGACCCATTTGATGTATTTTAAAGCCCATGGGGCCCATTTGATATGTATAAGGCCCATGGGTCGAGAACCATTTGATACAATCTAAGGCCCACGGGTTATGACCCATTACAATGCACATAAGGCCCATTGGTGCGGCCCATTGATGTGGTCCATTTGATGAGTAAAAAGCCCATATGACATGGCCCATTTGATGTATTTAAGGCCCAATGGGGTGTACCTAAGGTCCATTACAATGTGTGATCCCAACCTGATTTACGTAATGTTATTCACTACGGGCTACACCTTGGGAGCAATGTTGGTTTGACGTCCACATTGCGAGTATAATGTTGGTTAAATGTCCACATTGCGACTCTCCCTAGGGCCCATTGGTAGGCCCGTACTTTTTGTATGCAAGCCGTATAGGCCAGTTGCGTTGTAAGGATAGGGCATGACTTTATAACATGCTTAGTATAACTCCATGACGCACAACCCATTTGTATCGGTCCATTTGATCGGCCTGCTCGTATCGGCCATTTGATTGATTTAGCCCATATGATTGATTAGGCCCATCTTGATATATTTGTGGCCTGTTACTAAGGTTATATATGAGGCCCGTTGTTGAGGCCCACCTTGATGTGTATGAGGCCCGTTGTTAAGGCCCACCTTGATGTGTATGAGGCCCGTTGTCGAGGCCCACCTTGATGTGTATGAGGCTCATTGTTGAGGCCCACCTTGATGTGTATGAGGCCTATTATTGAGGCCCACCTTGATGTGTATGAGGCCCGTTGTTGAGGACCACCTTGATGTGTATGAGGCCCGTTGTTGAGGCCCACCTTGATGTGTATGAGGCCTGTTGTTGAGGCCCACCTTGATGTGTATGGGGCCCATTGTTGAGGCCCACCTTGATGTGTATGAGGCCCGTTGTTGAGGCCCACCTTGATGTGTATGAGGCCCGTTGTTGAGGCCCACCTTGATGTGTATGAGGCCCGTTGTTGAGGCCCACCTTAAATATATATGAGGCCCATGTTGTAAGGCCCATTGTGATTTATGCAAGGCCCATGGGTCATGGCCCATTGCAATGTATGTAAGGCCTAATTGGTGCGGCCTATTCGATATATTTATGGGGTCCATGTCATTAGGCCCATCCTGTTTTATTGGTGACCCGTCCATTGAGGCTCACTCGTGGTATATATTTAAGGCCCATGTGTAGGGCCCACCTATTGTGTATTTAAAGCCCATGGGTTGTGGCCATAGTGATGTATATTAGGCCTATGTGATGTAGCCCATACTGATGTGTATTAGACCCAAGTATGTGACTCACCTGCGAAGTATATTTGAGGCCCATTGTGATATATCTAAGGCCCATGGGTGCGACCCATCCAGATGTATTTGAGGTCTATGGGCAAGGCCCATTGTGATATGTGTTAGGCCTATGACCAGGGCCCACCTGTTTCATATATTTGGCCCTTGTGTGAGGCCATGTGCCCATTAAATATTTGATTCCATGTGGGCCATTCCTTGGGGGTAATGTTGGTTAAAAGTCCACATTGTCGACGCCGGTTATTGATACCGTTTATGAGTATGTGACATCATAGCATCATGATACATGCCCATTCGCATCATCCGCATGTTTATTATGAGATGTGATTGACCATTGCATGTCATTGGGCAGGATGATGTGAGACTCCCTGATAGGTGGATATTATCTTACATGAGCGCATGACATGTGCAGGATTAATGCATGATTGGATTGTATGACTCATGCATCTTGGATTGTGTTGTGATTATTGTACGCCCTAGTGACATCAGGGCCGTAGCCTCTACATGCATATCGTGGATGGCCAGATGGAACACCGAAAATCTGTTCGAGCATCTGGCCACCATAGATGGCCCTGGGTGAAAATCCCTAAACACCCTCTTGGTTCCAGAGGATGCTCCAACATCTATATCGAGTGGGTAGATGAGCGTTGAGTGTCGATTACCAGATGGATGCGCTCTCCACTATGTAGTGGTCGGTTGGAAGGGGGTGCGGCCTTACCTGCCTGAGGGAGTAGGCATGGCTAGGCTGAGTTTAACCAGCTCGAGGAATGGGTCCGCTATCGGTGAGCTGAGTAGGTATTGGCAGACTACTGACAGGTGGATAGTGAGGTCTTTTCCACTTACCTAGCTATGCGCTTGATTGGGGCGGCAGGTGGTGTGAAGTGTAATAGACCCCAGTGATTTCTCCAGAGAGGAACCGTACTGATAGGAGGACTGACATGATATTATGACACCCCGTCACTGTTGTGCATGTGAGGGAGCACACGTGGGCGGACGCTGATGTGGGCGGGTGTGATGTGGGCGGGGGTGAGGCCTGGGTGAGCTATCACACTGGGCGAGCTACCAGCGGTTGGCAGGCTACTGTGCTGACAGGCTACTGAGTAGGAGTTGCATACTCATTCATTCATCCATTCACTATCCACACGGGCTGGTGGTGCGTAACTAATTATTGTGTATCTTCGTTATGGCAAGGATTTCGGTTGGACCGCGACTAACCTGAGATCAGGAGTTTACCACGTTGAGTCAGACTATCCAAATTTAGGTATGGGACTGGTTTGGATAGAGGTTCCTTGTGGTGGACCCCGTAACCTGTGATACTACGTACTATCATCCTGACATCATACTCCAGTATGGTCATTCCATTAGACCATATAATGCATATTCCATTACACCTTCGGCATGTGGCATTGTGGGTTGTTATGTTTCTGTATTCCTATGACTTAGACGAGACTGATGATATTTGTTAGCTCTTTCAAATTGTGTATTACATTATATCCTTGTCATTCAACATTTGATTATCTATGACTCATCATTTGTATAGCTGTCCTATATTGCGTATTCTGATATTGATTAACTTATGGACTTGTTCATACTTCCGCTTATTCTGTTATCGCAAGATTATAATCTTGTCAGTATTTCTGTTTACGCTGATAATTCCTGCTCTTATCAGTGTTTCTGCTTATTCAGTCATTGTATGGTTTACGGATTAATAGCTTTCCGGTATTGTATGATTATGATATTGTATTGAATACTTGGCACTTATCTCGTGTACACACTTACACTACCCTCTAAGCTTTCCATAAGCTTATGCACGATAGATGCGTGCAGGTGATGTTAGGTTGCAGCAGCATTGAGCTTGGAGCGTGCAGCTGTTTTCTGGAGCTTTGATTTTGACATATATATTTCCCTTTCAGCATTGTATTCAAATGATTATGTTAGTGGATATGTGATGATGATGTTGCCTTTATGATTTGGGTAAACTTGTGGTTATGCTTATTACTAGTTAAATGTACAAAAAAAAATCCTCCTTGTAGGATCCCAAGATCGAAAATCTGGCACATGAATATTAGGAGCCGAGAATGGGGTACTACAGAGGCTGTCGGCACCGGATTCGGCGATTGGGATTCCTGTGAATCCAATTTCAGGGTTTGGGGCGTGACACAGGCCACCGCTATATATGGTGTGACTGGCTGTGGAAGGTGAGGCCCATAACATTCATGGTGAGGCCCACAGTGCTTTGAATATAGTGCGGCCCACCCTGCTTTGAGCATGGTGTGGCCCGCTTGTTTCAATACAAGGTGCGGCCCACCAGTGTCTCATGTGGCCCTGTAAAGGGATTCATGTGAGCCCACTATTATGTGTGGTGAGGCCCACCCGGTTTAGTAGTGTGGTGCGGTCCATTTGGGCTTCCCACCAGGTGTGGCCTGCTAAGATTTAAATCTTAGGCGGGACCCATGACTGTCGGATGGCGTGTCCCACAAAGGTGTCGTGGGGCCCACCCAGACGTGATTGTATGGCCCAATGGGCCCGTTCTCAGTCTGGATGAGAGCTACTTCCATGCATCCCTCCCAATCGTGGCCAGTAACAACGTTTCGAGCTTCTGCTCATGACCCACTGGAGTTGGTTTCGGTCCATCTTTGGCACCAACTCCCTGCTCTCATGTTGTCCCAGTTTTAGACCGAATCCAACTCGATTTTAGCTCAAAATAGAGCTTCTGTCAATCTCCATCTTCAGTTGTTATCAGGGTCTGTTCCTTGCCAGCTTTTCAACCCAGACAGAGCCCCAGATAGGCATGCAGCAAGCCATGAAATACGGCCGTTCCTTGGCTAGTTCTCAGCTTAAAATAGAGCCGTAGTTCTACCTGGTTTTATCCTGACGCATGGCCATTATTTGGCTGGGTCCTGGCCCAAAACGGGTGTTGCAGTTGGGTCGGATTTCAGCTCGGGATAGAGCCATTTATCGACTCAACTTTGGTCCAAAACAGGGACCCTTTTCAAGCTGATTTCTCAGTTCGTCCCACAACCATTACTTGGCTTGGGCCCGGCCTGAAACAAAGTCATTTTCCAGCCTTGTTTTGGACATGATCACAGTCATTACTTGGCTGGTTTCCGGCCCTAACAACGGCCACCATTCAGGCCTGTCATCTGCCTGAAACCCGACCATTGTTTGGTCGATTTCCAGATTGATACAACCATTATTTTGGCTTATTCCCTGAGTTTATTTCAAAGCTCTATTGAGAGCTTAAAACAGAGCTCGACTGATGCCTCAACTCTTCCCATTTTTATCCTAGGTTGCTTCAGTAATCTACCTGACTCACCGCTTGAAACAGTGTCATTGGACAGTGTCGCAGCCTGAAGTGGAGCCATTGTTTAGCTCGGCTCCATCACCCAAACACCACTGTTGCTTCATCCTAGCTGAAATGGAAAGAAGGAAATGGTCACCTAATCTTCTACTATGGTAGAAGGCTCGACCCACCCAGCTTTCACTCCCTTCCTCCGCCCTCTCAGGTCTGAACCCGAGAGCTACAGGGCCCTTCTTATAGAGGGGGAGAGGGATCAGGAACGGCTGAGGATGCTCCCACTGTGGACGGCCGATATCGCACCAGCATGGGTTTTTCCTGAAGAGGAAAGTCTCCTCTCTACTTTTCATATGCAGGTCGTTGCTCGGCCGATTCTGGAAAGGAGGAAGCATCGCTTTCCTAGGCGATGGACGAATGAGATGGGTTGGTCGGGGCGATCATGAGCAGATCCTGCGGACCCACATGGGTCCCATCTTGCTGATATATGTCATGTGTAATGCATTGAACGGTCGCACACGCTATCTTTCCTATCTGTTTACCAAGACCCAAGAGCTTATACAGTTTTGTTAAGTGGACCCATGCAAATAAAATGGACAGCTTAGATCGCTCGAAAAGTGGCAATGGTGGGCCACTTTGGAGCTCAAAGGTGTTCGACTTTGAACTCTGTTTTGCCGGGAGATCGGGCTTTCTCTTCTTTTTATAAAGAGCTCAGTTAAAGCTCATTTGATCGAGTTAGTGGTTCCAATGCACATCGTGCACCTGTGCATGGGATGCACATGCATGCTATGTGAGGTTCATCGGGATGATCAAGATGAATCAGATCCGTTCAATCATTTTGTAAGTAGCCACAGGAGGTTATTGGCCCATGATTTAGGGAGGACCCGAGGTATAGGTGGGCCATTACACACTTCTTTGGGCCATTATCGGCCATATGATGTGATATGTTGATCAGGTGGGCCTGATACTAATTTTTAATGGTTAATATGAGGTACTGGTTATGATGAAGGCTTAATTCGTCACTAACTCTCAAGTGTTGGTGACAAGTGTGTTGTATCGGTATCAATCGACATAATGGCTTTAATTTAGGGTGTTCGGATAGCCTCACCTTCTTGAATGACGTAGGGCACGTTCTAACTCCTGGAGACCCTGATGGAGGGCCTTAATATCGACCGGAATCCCCATCCTGTGTATGTTGAGTTCAAGCTATTTGGTTAAATCCAATCTAATTTAGGTTGATGTGGGTTTAAAAGGTAATACCTGTGTTCCAAAAGTACGGGGTGTTACACTTTCACCACCCACTAAGCTTTCTATAAGCTTATGCACGATATATGCATGCAGGTGGCATTAAGTTGCAACAACGTTGAGCTTAGAGCATGCAGTGGACCTCTGGAGCTTTAATTTTTTATATATGTATTTTCCTTTCAACATTGTATTCAAATGATTATATCAGTGGATATGTGATGTCGATGTTGCCTTTGTGATTTGGGTAAACTTGTGGTTATGCTTCTTACGAGATAAATGTACGTTGAAAAATTCTCCTTGTAGAATCCCAGGATCAGAACCTAGCGTATGGGCACTAGGAGCCGAGAATGGTGTACTATGGAGGTTGTCGACACTGGATTCAGTGATCGGGATTCCTGTGAGTCCGATCTCCGGGTTTGGGGTGTGAAAAAAATGTCCAAGCAATTCTTAAGGAGAGGAGAAGCTAGGGGTGGCTACCACCCAATCTCCCATCCTAACCATCCAACCTTCATCAACTTCCATCAAAGGGAGACCTTAGGGCTTAGGATTCCAAGGAGCCAAGGAGGAGTGAAATTGGTGGGTGTTCAGAGCACCAGATTGTGATTTTTATTTAGGGCGCACATGATATGGGACCCACTTGATGTATGTGTTGTATATGGCCCACCTAGAGGAGCTCATAGTGGTGGAGCTCCCTCGCCTCACCGTTCTCTCCTTCTCTCTCCCTTTTTCTTTTTTGATTATGTGATGATATGTGTGTGGCCCACCTGATGTGATCAACAATCTGAACTATCCAGATTTTCTTGACGTCTAGCGCATGGGGCCCGCCTTGCTACCCATTTTTGTTCTAGTCAAGATGGAGGGAAATAACAAATATCAGCTTGATTCATGGACCCCATGTGATGTGCATGTGCCATCTATGTCATCCAGTACTTGGACATGGGGCCACCTCGATGTATGTGGTTGGTGGGGCACGTGTTAAGTGGACACCACATTGATGGAGGTGTTGTATTCACACCATCCAGCAGTAGAGGCTGTTGGACTGCATGAAAGGTAAAACACGAATATTAGCTTGGTCCAAATGGTGGACCATCCACATGGACCCCCATCCATTTGAGATACATGGTGTATCCCCATTGTTCAGTAGCTGGGACGGTCGGACCCACCTTAAGGTATTTGTTATATCTACACCGTCCAAGCAGATTGTGAGGCCCGTATCCTAACCCGTACTATTCCATAGACTTTCGCGGCCCTCCCGATTGAATTCCAGTGACCCATGATCTATTATCCGCAATTGTACACAACCTTGAGTCATTTCCTGTATTTCAGAGTCGGCTCAACTCGAGACTTATACCCTAGCGACCGCACTGTCCCTGCGGTTTCAACGCCGTGTATTACGTGTCAAGACGGTACCCAAGTCAGGAGATGTGGGCCTGTGTTCAGTTTGAGAAAAACACCGTGCATTTACAAACCCAAAATAATCTTTCAAATCAATGACATCACATCCCATCAATCAAGTACACGTCAAAGGTCAAGTACATTTCCCATCACTCCCTTACCAAAGCAACCCCAAAGTCAAAGCCACCCATCCCTTACATGTCAAGTACATATCACACCCCATCACTCACCCATCTCTCTCTCTCATCCTCCAAGCAGCCCAACCATCCAAGCTCTCCATGAGAAGAGCTTGGTGTGGCCCATCTTCCTACCCCCACATCTTTCATCCTAACCCTCCAAACTTCATCATCCTCCGTCAAAGTCAAAGCCAAAGAGCTAGGGATTCCATCGGACTAACCCTACACATGTGAGGGTGGGGATTCATATTTTATGATTCGATTTGTGTGATTTTGATGATTTGAGGGCCCACATATGGTGGGACCTATCATGATGTATGCATTATATCATGGAGGAGCTCATAGTGGAGGAGCTCCTCCCATCTCCATCGACCTCTCTCTCTCTCTCTCTTTTTACTTTATCTCTCTCTCTTGTGATAGGTGTGGCCCACTTGATCCATGCCATGAAGCTGCATGGACCACATGCTGATGTATGTATTCTAGATCCACCACGTCCATGCATGGGACGTGGGGCCCACCTTGATGCTTCCATGTGGGGCCCACCTTATATACTTGTATTTCCTCTAGGCCATCCTGTGTGGCCCACCTCGATATTTTTATTTTATCTATACCGTTCACCTATGTGGACTGCACATGCAGCTAATGTTGCTTTTGCGTCAACAAGGTCCGTGGGACCTGATCATGAGGTATACGTTATATCCTATACCATCCGTCCATTTGGACGCATGGGGCCACCTCACACGTGTGACATGTGTTGGTAGGTGGGACCCCACCTTGATGTATCTGCTCTAAATCCACACCGTCTGTCCAGCGTCCAAGGTCTGGATGCTAGACCCTTTTCAAAAATAAAATAAACATACTATAATATTATATATGTGATATATATATATATATATATATATATATATATATATATATATATATATATAGATTATGTATGTGGTGGGCCCCATGTGGGACCCACCTGCTGGACGGACTGACTCGTGAACCTCTCACAGCAGTTGTTATGATTGACGACAGCAAGTTTTGTGGGACCCACCCTACACGTGTGAGGGTAGGGACCACCTTGATGATGTGTTGAATCCACCATCCAGCCCATGGACAGTGTGTCACGCCCCAAACTTGGAAACCAAGCTCAGAAATTTCCTAATCGCCGAATCCAGTGCCGACAACCTCCTCAATACCCCATTCTTGACTCCCAACATCCATACGCCAGATTTTAATCATGGAATCCTACGAGGAATTTTTAATGTACATTTTACTTGTAATAAGCATAGTCACAAGTTTACCCAAATCACAAAGGCAACATCATCATCACATATCTACTAATATAATCTTTGAATACAATGCTTAAAGGAAAATACATATATCGAAAATCAATGCTCTAGAAGACTGTTGCACGCTCTAAGCTCAATGCTGCTGTAACTTAATGCCACCTGCACACATCTATGTGCATAAACTTATAGAAAGCTTAGAGAGTAGTGAAAGTGTGTGCACAAGTAACTGTCAAGCACGCAAATATCAGAATAAGTGAAAATATTACAAGTCCATAAAAATATCATCAACCTCATCCAGGATATGCAATGAAAAGACATAGCAAGCCAATATCATATATATGCAGAAACATAGCAACCTAAAATGCCATATGCCGAGGATGTAATGCAATATGCAATATGTGGTGCGAATGAAATGACTAAGCTACAGTGTGAAGTCAGGATCATAGTATGTGGTATCGCAGGCAATGGGGTCTATCACAAAAACCTTTTATCTAAACTAGTTTCATACCTAAATTTAGATAGATAGACTTAATGGGGTAATTTTCTGATCTCAGGTTTTCGTGCCCCCCAAGTAGTCCCATAACAATTAGTTGCACACCACTAGCCTGAGTGGATAGTGAATGAATGAGTATGCAACTCCTGTTTAATAAGTCCATGTATCAGTACTATACATCTCTAGGATCATCACCGGGGCCTAGTACACTCTACGCCAGCTTGCCGCCCCATCAAGCACACAATATAACTAGGTAAGTGGAAGAGACCTCACTACCGGCGTACCAATATCGGCCCAGCTCATCGAGAATAGACCCATTTAGGAGCTGGTCAGACTTAGCCTAATTATGCCTTCTCCCTCAGGAGGGTAAGGCCACACCCCTTCCCAACTGACCACGATACAGTGGGAGACGCTGCCTGCTGGTATACGACTCTCATGCACTTATATATATCCACTCGGTCTCGATATTGGGGCGTCCTTTAGTACTAAGAGGGTTTAAGGATTTTCACCTAGGGCCATTTATGGCGGCCCGATGCTAATAATATATTTTTGGTGTCCTATCTGGCCATCCACGATATGCCTGTGGAGGCTACGACCCTGATGTCGCTAGGGCATATAGTAATCATAATATCAATACAAGATGCATAAGTCATACAATTTAGTCATGCATCAATCTTAGACATATCGTGTGCTCATGTGAGATAACCTCCGCCTATCAAGGAATCTCATAATAACCTGTCCATGACATATGCAATGGTCAACCACATCTTATAATAAACATGCATATGATGCATATGGGCATGTATCATGATGTTATGCTGTCACATACTTATAATCGATATTAAAAACTGGCATCGACAATCAGCCTCAACAATGTGGACATTTAACAAACATTACTTATCAATGTGGATATTCAACCAACATCGCTCTCAAGCAGTGGCCCACATAGAGCATAACATATACTGGACCCATGGCCTCACACAAGGGCCTAATATACTGTAACATCCCGAAAATCAGGGGGTTGAGCAAAAAGCCAACTCCCGAGTTCCAAAATGTTATTTATGCAACATAGATATATATGATTGAATGTTGTCTGTGATAACATATTAAACATGAATGAGATTAAGCTAGAACAGCATATCATACTCCAGAGACAGTTAAATTAACAAGCGGGAGACTGTGATAGTATGTATAACATATATAAACTGTTGTATGTCTCCAGAGTGTGAACATGTTACCAGGTTATATACATACATGTAAACTCCAAAAGTAGACAAAACGAATATACATGAGTGCGCTAAAAATATAAAATGACAAATGTCAAAGTATCTAATCAACCTCCCTGTAATCCCGTCAATCAGAACACGCATAAAGGAGGAATCCTCCTCATCATCATCAAGTCCATCTCCGCCTCACAGGCCGCACCATCATCTGCAATCACAAAAGGGTCTGGTGGGTGTCCAGGAACACTGTCCCGTAACGTGGGAGTGAGTAGCTAACTCAGTGGAATAATAGAGCAAGGATTAACATGTTCTCAAATCAATCATGCGATAATAATAAAGCAGTAAATCAAACAATCCTAAAAGTGTTATTAATGCAATATGACATGACGTGATGTATGCCCTCACCGACGATCTCCCTCATTCGGCACCATCTTACGACCGCGGCATGCAATCGACCCTCAAGTACTCCACATCTTCCAGGTACATGCAATGGTATGGTGATATGATTTCTGAGTTATTATTAGTCCATCCAAACAGCAGGATTGGGAAACTAAGGTACCTCCCTTATATCAATCCCAACACAGATCCTGTCTAGGGTCGTCACTCCTAGTAAACTCATACGATGTATATTTTGTAGGTCGCTGCAAGGGCTGCTAGGGCTGTTGCTCGTACTCGTTGCACCGCTCCCCCATCACCTTATCAATACAGGCCTACTGTACTCTACTACTACTGAAGGGTCGTCGCCTCCCGTAGACTCAGAATACGCTCGCGGTCACTACAAAGGACTCGTCGCCTGATCAGTGTAGGCCGACAGCTAGAATATAGTGTCCCATACCACCATAATCTGTTCACGAGACTAGGTGCTCACTGGTCACTATGGGGAGGTTTGTGGCCCCAGCGTAGGCCGACAGCTCGACCACGGTGTCCCATACCATCATGCCCGGCTCATGAGTCTTCGTGGATCAAGGTACCATGGTTAACAGGGTTTACAATGGTAAGTTCAGTACCCTAGGTTCAAGCAGTTATGACTCATGCAGGGTGAACATACAATGGCCAGTCGGGTTACTTGACGGGCTCGACTAACACGATCGCATCTCAAGTTGAACGACATGAAGTGCGTAAAACACTGCATGTGGCCTAACCACTGCCGCCAACTCCAAAACACGACTCGCGTTCATCGACGCGTCGTTCATGGAGAAGATAAGCTAACCCCGAATTCGCTCAGTTACCGACTGCCTGGACTAAGTATAGTCCCAAACATGTGGAATCACATCGGCAAAGCATGTGAAACTATTGAAAATGAAATACAACCATATGAGCATGTTAACACATGTTGTAACATACAACTTAAGCAAATCACCTGATACATGCCTTTCATACATATAATGAAATTATGCATATCGCCAACATAAAGGAAATCATTTCCATCAGCAAATTAATTGAGAATTCAATCTCAAACCAAATCATAATGAAATCATCAAGCACATGTTATAACATACGACTTAAGTGAATCATCAAGCACGTGCATTTCATTCATATAATGAAATCATGCATATGGCTAACATGTAGGAAACCATTTACACCAGCATATTAATTGAGAAACCAATCTCAAACTAATCCATAACATCGTTTAATTCAATACATACTAATACAAACATTTATACAAACACTTACACTACACACTTAAGTCTACATATAGTATGTCGACCCGAAGTGTGCAATTAGGCGAATCTCTTCGCCAAACTAATTATCCACGCATTCCTAACGTTCTAATGCGACAATAAACCATGTCAATCACATCAGCAAAATATGCATGAAAACAGTACTTCCTACAAATGACTAAAATGCCCTAAATCTCATGTTCTTCGCCGGTTTACGAAACAGGAAATGGACAGCATGTTGTACATGTCAAACGGCGATGTCGTCGATAATCTACTATTAAATGACATTAAAAGCTTTGGAAACAGTCAATCAAAGTGTCTAAAATCCGCACCTTTTCCCTTATAGATGTGCGAATTCGAACGGAGCGTATACGCTTCGTCTACGGCGAATAGGGAACCTAATACACAAGCTACATAAGCTACATCGCTAATGGAATTGACGAAAGCTTAAATCAGCAAGTGTTGAAGGTTTTCCTCACCTAGAAGTGCGTTGGAATCGCCGAAAAAGTGATTGGAGTGCGTCGCCTAAGCACGTACAGCAGCAGCAACAGGTGGCAGGAAGATCTCTCCCACCTTCTCTCACAAACTCTCACCTTTTCTCTCTCCCAATCTAGGGATTTTTGCAAATTCGGATGGGAGAGAGGAGTGAGGGTTTCAACCCCTTTTATAAGCCCAAACTTGCCCGAAATAGGCTCCGGTACAAAGTTCACTTAGTGCATATCCAAATCGGGGCTGTTTCGATCCAAAAGATGCTTTCTGGTGGTCCCCTGACCGAATGCGATCAGACTTAAGCTCACGCGTACCAGATCTAGAACGTATTAAGTTTTCAGTCCGGCTGGGTCAGCAGATCGCACGTGGCGGACCAGTTTCAGTTCAGCGGTCACCGCACGTATATCAGGGCTGAAAGTCTCATGATATAAAATAGAAATTTCTCCTGATCCGAGGGTGTAATCTGGCTGAATTGTGACGGTCAGAACGCTTAATACTGACGCGTCAAGTCGTGTGCCAGATTTGAATTTCAAATTCCAAATCTGTCCCTATTCGCACTCTCTTCAGTCCGGGCTCAATGAAATAGTCAGTGATTATCGGTTTGACTTGATTTTTGAAATGAGTGTCAAGTCCAGTTAGGCGGTTCTAACGGTCTAAGATAGGAGGTATCGGAATTTCGACGCGCAGTCTAAATCCAATATAAAATTTTAAAGTGGTCTAGAGAACAAACCTGCTCAGAGTTTGATCCGAGGTTATAGAGTATTATAGAGTCATTGGTTCTACTCGATTTGGGTCTTGTAAAACGTATTTAAAGTGATCAGGGATTATTTCCCAGCTACTCCAGCGTTGCGCTAGCTAACTTATGCTTAGTTTCTAAAGGAATTAATCCTAAGTGGTTTCTTTGGCTATGGAATTGGGTTCTGAGCGATTTTTCAGGTGTTTTAATTAACTCATTGCCGAAGGACGTCAAATCCCAGATTGGCCAAAATATGGGGTGTTACAATCTACCCCCCTTAAAATAAAATTTCGTCCCCGAAATTGGTGAAGGGCAAGGAGTACTTTTCTAAGGAAGGTTCAAATCCTATTTGATAACCTAACCGTACATATAACCTAAATCAAATGTTTCGATCTTGGGCCAGTGGGGAAGGGCCTAACCACTCTTCCGCTGCGCCACTCTGATCGAACGGTGGCGTTGACTAACCTAACTGGGTTGGACTCAATTCGTTCTACCCTCCTTAAAACTTGGTTCTACTTAAAGTTCAAGAGTCTATGCATCGATCCGTACATCAGAACGAGGTACAACTTAAGACCTATCCTTGACATAAATTGGGAAACAACTTCTCTACATGGTTTTCCTTTCTAATGATGCGTTCTATGGCATTGGTACCTATGATCATAGAGATGAGCTTAATCTCTATTGTGGTTAAGTTCAGGGGCAGGTATGAGTTGGTGGCAAGATGTCGAATTCTCTACTGGCTTTAAGTCCTCGCCATTTCCCAAAGATAATGTGATCCTGTTTGGTTGTAGGTGGTTGGGCCATCACAGAAGAAAGGTTGTGTAGTGGGTCTAAGCCGGATACGTTGAACCTTCTGTCTAATCAGGACAGAAAATGCGTTGTATCAGTTCTTAATCCGAGTCGATGTCGATCCTCTGCTTGATCAGAGCATTGGATTCATTGGTAACCACTAGGATCAAGAAGTCGACTCAAACCGCGAATACATCGCTTACATGTAGTTCCTTTATTCCGCATTTCCGAATGCAATAAGCCCTTGGGGAAGGCAATTCTAAGGGGCGTGCTAGTACATTCTAAGTTCACTCTGAGGAATTTATAAATGTTCCCTGAAAGTGAATGGTTCCTTCCTATGGGCAACAACAGAAGTCTATAAGTCATAAGGGGATCTATCGAAGGAATAAGGTTCTACTTCAACCAAATCTAACCTACAATTCCTTAGCATATACAGGCTTTACATTACTTAATGTAACTAGTAGGCTAGTCCGTAACTCAGTAGCTATAATCTAAGGCCTAAGTTTATACGGTACATGGTTCCATACCATTTCTACTACAGGGAATTGTTCTATTGCTTAGAGTCAAGATTATCTAAATAAAATTGGCTTCCCTATATCGTCAGATCCTTCAAATCTAGGAGCGCTAACACTAGGTCCAAAACGCCAAGGGTCTATGTGGCCAGTAGCGTTTAGTTGTATTAAATGGAACTGCATTCCTAATCCCATATTGGGATCGGAAGTGGCATGTTTGGTAGGAGGGTGGGGTGGGATAAAAACTAATTTATAGGCTGAATCCTGGGAGTTATAATACTCCCAATCTAGGGACAATACCTAACAACAAACGAACGGCATGCACTCCATCTAACCAAATTTCGTCACAATACATGGAATAAAGTTTCACATGGATTATGACAGAGATGCATTCGGCTATGCTAAGCCCAAACCACTAACGCAAACACATTGTCTACCGGTGACATCACTAGACCCAATAACAACAAAACACAAAAATTCTTAAAACAAAAATTAAACAATCTACAGGGCAACGGCATAGATGCCTAATGCTACCAAAGGACTCTACCACAGTCCCGACTTACCTTCTTTATCCCTGTCGAGTCTAATACTGTCTGTTGCTCACTAGAGCTCTCTCGGCCATATATTTTCAGTATCCCTTAAGCAAAGAAAATGGAGAAATAGGATTGAGAGGGAGGATGGTGGAAAGAGAGAAAAAGGCTAAAACAGCTTAACAATAGCCATGAAAAATGGGAGAAATGCAAGGAAATGGCTAACCAAAATAGAAAAGGGAGATCTAGGCATTGTAGAGGGATGCTTCAAGCTCCCCTAGGATGTATTTTCAGAAAGAAAAGAGAATGAAAAAGGGAAATGGAGCACCTCACGATTTTCAGCCTTCTATGAAGATTGTGGGAGCTCCAAATGATAAAAGTGGAGAGGAAAGGGAGTGCCAACGGCTGTGAGTGATGGAGTAGGGTCGGTTGTGACCGAAAATGAGATTGGGAGAGGTTTGACATCGAGATTTGAGGGGAAGGCAGTAAAAATGTGAAGAAAGGAGAGCTTAGAGGGGCATTTTGTAAAGGAGGTACATATTTTAGGGGGTTTCAAGGTACGGACCGCATACCAGGGGGCTACCCTAGCCCCCAAACTCCTCCAGCCCAAAGGCCAGACCCATCTGATGAGTTTGACCGGCGATGCATCGCCGAATCGGCGATGGCATCACCGGTGAACTTGCAAATTTGCCATTGAGGCCATATGGGATGGGTTCCCCTTGCCCTAGGGATTCCAAAAAGGTATGGTTCCCACTTTGGTTCATTGTAGATTGCCCTAGGGAGGCCCAAACATCCATTCAAAGCTTTTCGGGGCCAATCTGTATTCCTGAATATAAAACCCTATTATGAAGCATATGATTTTGGGGTAGAAGGAGCTAGTACATCCATCTAGCCCATTAGTTGCTAAAGAAAGCGAAGTTAGAATGGCCTTATGGCCATTTTTCATGAAAATTTACTATTCACTGTAAAATTTTGTGAAAGTATGATTTTATGTTATTTTTAGATTATTATTGATGCCTAACATGAAAAAGATTAGAGAAAATTGAAGATTGGAGTGGTGAGAGGAAGAATTTCGAAGATTTTCTGTAAAACGGGATTTTAAGCCCTGGCGATTGAATACAGGGGTCGTGGTTGTCCCACGGCCCAAGGATTCACATTAACGGGTTTAGAATTATTCAAAGAACGTCTCCACCCACTTACCTATAACCTAGGAGCAATTCGGGTTACTTTACGCAACCCTAGATGCGTTACGGACTCGATCCCGCGATCGAAATGAATAGACTTCGCCTATTGGCGAATCTGGGATCTTAGAAGTGTTTCTAGACCCTTCTTGCACCCACCTAAGTCAAAGGAAGCGACAGCGTGCATCGCGTGACTATAACCCAGGCCCGGTTTAATCCAAATCATGCTCTGATACCATCTGTAACATCCCGAAAATCGGGGGGTCGAGCAAAAACCCAACTCCCGAGTTCCAAAATGTTATTTATGCAATATAGATATATATGATTGAATGTTGTCTGTGATAACATATTAAACATGAGTGAGATTAAGCTAGAACAACATATCATACTCCAGAGACAGTTAAATTAACAAGCGGGAGACTGTGATAGTATGTATAACATATATAAACTGTTGTATGTCTCCAGAGTGTGAACATGTTACCAGGTTATATACATACATGTAAACTCCAAAAGTAGACAAAACGAATATACATGAGTGCGCTAAAAATATAAAATGACAAATGTCAAAGTATCTAATCAACCTCCCTGTAATCCCGTCAATCAGAACACGCATAAAGGAGGAATCCTCCTCCTCATCATCAAGTCCAGCTCCGCCTCGCAGGCCGCGCCATCATCCGCATTCATAAAAGGGTCTGGTGGGTGTCCAGGAACACCATCCCGTAACGTGGGAGTGAGTAGCTAACTCAGTGGAATAATAGAGCAAGGATTAACATGTTCTCAAATCAATCATGCGATAATAGTAAAGCAGTAAATCAAACAATCCTAAAAGTGTTATTAATGCAATATGACATGACGTGATGTATGCCCTCACCGACGATCTCCCTCATACGACACCATCTTACGACCGTGGCATGCAATCGACCCTCAAGTGCTCCACATCTTCCAGGCACATGCAATGGTATGGTGATATGATTTCTGAGTTATTATTAGTCCATTCAAACAGCAGGATTGGGAAACTAAGATACCTCACTTATATCAATCCCAACACAGATCCTGTCTAGGGTCGTCACTCCTAGTAAACTCATACGATGTATATTTTGTAGGTCGCTGCAAGGGCTGCTAGGGCTGTTGCTCGCACTCGCTGCACCGCTCCCCCATCACCTTATCAATACAAGCCTACTGTACTCTACTGCTACTGAAGGGTCGTCAACTCCCGTAGACTCAGAATACGCTCGCGGTCACTACAAAGGACTCGTCGCCTGATCAGTGTAGGCCGACAGCTAGAATATAGTGTCCCATACCACCATAATCTGCTCACGAGACTAGGTGCTCATTGGTCACTACGGGGAGGTTTGTGGCCCCAGCGTAGGCCGACAGCTCAACCACGGTGTCCCATACTACCATGCCCGGCTCATGAGTCTTCGTGGATCAGGGTACCATGGTTAACAGGGTTTACAATGGTAAGTTCAGTACCCTCGGTTCAAGCAATTATGACTCATGCAGGGTGAACATACAATGGCCAGTCGGGTTACTTGACGGGCTCGACTAGCACGATCGCATCTCAAGTTGAATGACATGAAGTGCGTAAAACACTGCATGTGGCCTAACCACTGCCGCCAACTCCAAAACACGACTCACGTTCATCGACGCGTCGTTCGTGGAGAAGATAAGCTAACCATGAATTCGCTCGGTTACCGACTGCCTGGACTAAGTATAGTGCCAAACATGTGGAATCACATCGGAAAAGCATGTGAAAGTATTGGAAATGAAATACAACCATATGAGCATGTTAACACATGTTGTAACATACAACTTAAGCAAATCACCTGATACATGCCTTTCATACATATAATGAAATTATGCATATCGCCAACATAAAGGAAATCATTTCCATCAGCAAATTAATTGAGAATTCAATCTCAAACCAAATCATAATGAAATCATCAAGCACATGTTATAACATACGACTTAAGTGAATCATCAAGCACGTGCATTTCATTCATATAATGAAATCATGCATATGGCTAACATGTAGGAAACCATTTACACCAGCATATTAATTGAGAAACCAATCTCAAACTAATCCATAACATCGTTTAATTCAATACATACTAATACAAACATTTATACAAACACTTACACTACACACTTAAGTCTACATATAGTATGTCGACCCGAAGTGTGCAATTAGGCGAATCTCTTCGCCAAACTAATTATGCACGCATTCCTAACGTTCTAATGCGACAATAAACCATGTCAATCACATCAGCAAAATATGCATGAAAACAGTACTTCCTACAAATGACTAAAATGCCCTAAATCTCATGTTCTTCGTCGGTTTACGAAACAGGAAATGGACAGCATGTTGTACATGTCAAACGGCGATGCCGTCGATAATCTACTATTAAACGACATTGAAAGCTTTGGAAACAGTCAATCAAAGCGTCTAAAATCTGCACCTTTTCCCTTATAGATGTGTGAATTCGAACGGAGCGTATACGCTTCGTGTACGGCAAATAGGGAACCTAATACACAAGCTACATAAGCTACATCGCTAATGGAATTGACGGAAGCTTAAATCAGCAAGTGTTGAAGGTTTTCCTCACCTAAAAGTGCGTTGGAATCGCCGAAAAAGTGATTGGAGTGCGTCGCCTAAGCACGTACAGCAGCAGCAATAGGTGGCAGGAAGATCTCTCCCACCTTCTCTCACAAACTCTCACCTTTTCTCTCTCCCAATCTAGGGATTTTTGCAAATTCGGATGGGAGAGAGGAGTGAGGGTTTCAACCCCTTTTATAAGCCCAAACTTGCCCGAAATAGGCTCCGGTACAAAGTTCACTTAGTGCATATCCAAATCGGGGCTATTTCGGTCCAAAAGATGCTTTCTGGTGGTCCCCTGACCGAATGCGATCGGACTTAAGCTCACGCGTACCAGATCTAGCACGTATTAAGTTTTCAGTCTGGCTGGGTCAGCAGATCGCACGTGGCGGACCAGTTTCAGTTCAGCGGTCACCGCACGTAGATCAGGGCTGAAAGTCTCATGATATAAAATAGAAATTTCTCCTGATCCGAGGGTGTAATCTGGCTGAATTGTGACGGTCAGAACGCTTAATACTAATGCGTCAAGTCGTGTGCCAGATTTGAATTTTAAATTCCAAATCTGTCCCTATTCGCACTCTCTTCAGTCCGGGCTCAATGAAATAGTCTGTGATTATCGGTTTAACTTGATTTTCGAAATGAGTGTCAAGTCCATCAGGCGGTTCTAACAGTCTAAGATAGGAGGCATCGGACTTTCGACGCACGGTCTAGATCCAATACAAAATTTCAAAGTGGTCCAGAGAACAAACCTGCTCAGAGTTTGATCCGAGGTTATAGAGTATTATAGAGTCATTGGTTCTACTCGATTTGGGTCTTGTAGAACGTATTTAAAGTGATCAGGGACTATTTCCCAGCTACTTCAGCGTTGCGCTAGCTAACTTATGCTTAGTTTCTAAAGGAATTAATCCTAAGTGGTTTCTTTGGCTATGGAATTGGGTTCTGAGCGATTTTTTAGGTGTTTTAATTAACCCACTGCCTAAGGACGTCAAATCCCAGATTGGCCAAAATCCGGGGTGTTACATATACAACATCATTGGCCCCACTCAAGAGCTTAATACACATCACGATGGGCCTCTCAAATGGGCCTAATATGCATCACAATGGGCTCCATCGCCTGGCCCTCAAATGCATCACAATGGGCCTCATCACATAGACCTCATATTCATCACATTAGGCCTTAAACAAGGGCTGAATACACATCACAATGGGCCTCAAATACAGGCCACATATACATCATATTAGGCCTCAAACATAGGTCAAATATACATCACACAACTACGGGCCACATATACATCATATGGGTCTCAAAAATCAGCCTCAATAATCGGCCTATACAATCGGCCTCAACAATCGAAATTGGCCTCGACAATCAGCCTTAACAATCGAAATTGGCCTCGATAATCAAAATCGGCCTCAACAATCAAAATTGGCCTCGACAACCGGAATCGGTCTCGACAATTAGCCTCGACAATCGGAATCGACCTCGATAATCAGAATTAGCCTTGATAATTAGAGTCGGCCTCGACAATCAGAATCGACCTCAACAATTGGAATTAGCCTTGACAATCAGCCTCGATAATCAGAGTTGGCCTCGACAATCGGAATCGGGTTTGACAATCAGCCTAAACAATCAGAATCGGCCTCGACAATCGGAATTGGCCTCTACAATCAGAATCGGCCATGACAATCAAAATTGGCCTATACAATCAGCCTCAATAATCAAAATTGTCCTCGATAATCGGCCTATACAATTAGCCACAATAATCAAAATTGGCCTCGACAATTGGCCTGGACAATTGGAATCAGCCTCGACAATCGGAATCAGCCTCAACAATCAGAATCAGCTACATACCTATTGGATTGACGCCAGCAGGCTCTATGGGCTACCATGATGTATGTATTTATATATACACTGTCCGTCTATTTGAGGTGTGGGCCCACCCCACACGTGTGACACATGAGGGCAGGTGGGATCCACCTTGATGTATCTGTTCTATATCCACACTCGTCCATCTAGACGGGTGGTGTGAGGCACACCGAGATGTATGTGTCTATATTCACACCGCCCATTTGGATGGTGTTGTTTGGAGCCGAACGTGATGTATGTAGCTTACATCCACGTTGTCCATCCGTTTTGGGCTATGTGCACCCCTACCTTGATGATGTGTCGTATATCATGCTGTCCATCTGCATGTGGGGCTGCTATAACATATGTGTTTTATCCATCCCGTCCATCCATGGACCCCACATGATGTATCTCTTCTATCCAAGCCATTCATCCATGGGATGGATGTCCAGCTGGCCACCATGATGTGTGCGTGTTTGATCTGAGCCATGCGTCCATATGTGAGGCCCAATCTGATATTTATGAGGCCCAATATGATGTATTTATGGCCCATTGATGTAGCCCATTGTGATGTATTTGAGGCCCGAATATGAGGCCCATTGTGATGTATTTGAGGACCATGGGTTGTGGCCCATTACGATATATTTAAGGCCCATGAGTTATGACCCATTGTGATGTATATTAGGCCTGTGTGAGAGGCCCATTGCAGTGCATATGAGGCCCATGTAATGTGGCCCATTGTGATGTGTATTAAGAGCATGAGATACAGCCCATTACGATGTGTAAGGCCCATGTGATGCGGCTCATTATGATGTATATGAGGCCCATGTAATGCGGCCCATTATAATGTGTATTAATCCCATGAGATATGGCCCATTGTAATGTGTAAGGCCCATGTGATGCAGCCCATTGTGATGTATATGAGGCCCATGCGATGCAGCCCACTTGATGTATATGAGGCTTATGTGATGCAACCCATTGTGATCTGTGAGGCCCATTATATTGTATGTGAGGCCCTTATGTGAGGTCATGGGCCTCACTATATATAAGTTTGGCCCTATAAGGGCCACTCCTTGGGAGCAATGTTGGTTGAATGTCCACATTGATGGACAATGAAGGTTAAATGTCCACATTGTGACCTTCTCTTAAGCCTCATTAGGCCCATTCTAAAATTATGGTAATGACCGCTTTAGTTGAAGTAAGAATTGGTCAAGGTGTCCTAGAAGGGGGTTAATACGACTTTTATAAAATTTTACAAAAATTGAAAATCCTATTACCGTTATCTTGGTCTAATATGTAAATGTTAAGATATCATCAATTTAACTCTAATGGTTTTCAAACCAATTAGAGGATCCAATCACATGACTAAGTAGAACCTAAACTATATATATATATATATATATATATATATATATATATATATATATATATATATATATATATATATATATATATATATATATATATCCTTAGTCTAAGATGAATTGAATGAGTGACTGTGTGTGGAAAGTGATACTTATCAGTTCTAAACAATCATGTGACATCCAAAGTAAACACAAAAAGTAAAATGTAAATAACAATCCCAAATACAGTCGTTTATAGTGGTTCGACTACTTGCTTACTCCACTCTTAGCGGACGCACTCAACCCTTGAGTGTACCTGTAACACCCTAAATTTTTGTCAACCTAAAGTTAGACATCCTTAGGCAATGATTCGATCATAACACCTTAATTCACTTCTCAGAACTCAATCTTAAAGCCTCAAATCCCTTTTCAACCCATTTCCTTCAAAATCTCACCTTTCACCACTTACTCTTCTAATGTTTCTATGTACTTTCACATTAGACACTAATCTTAAAGTTTAAATGATGAAGAACAATACTTAAACTAAAAAATTTACTATAAATAGTAAATATATAAATAAAATGAGTTTTTTACCATTAACCATATGGAATCTGATTAAATAAATAGGTAATTTGGATAGCGTAGCTTCTCCTACCCCAAATTCATATATGGCACATTGTGTAACTCATTACATATTGAAAAATACGCCCGTTTCAAAAAATAAATGGCAAAACCACCACTAAGCGGGTGTGGTGGCAGCACCGCCCATAGTTCAACGGACCGCGGCGCACTTCCGGTGCCCTAAAAATTGGTGAATCCTCGTTGCATATTTTCTACACTGTTTGATCAACTTCAAAAAGTCATATCTCTCTCCTTATAACTTTAATTTAGGTGATTCAAAAGCTAAATTGAAGCTTGATAAGTCTAATTTTATATAAAAATAAGTAAAAATATAATAAAAATTTTAATATAGATATATCTAGGTTGAGGTGACAACTATCTAAAACTTATTAATTCTGACAGCTACTACTTCTAGAATTTTTAAAAAAAATTTACAACCTGAAATCTCATGAAATTTAGTGGGGAATAAGTGAACTTGATGAAGAACTACTAAAAAAATAATTAAAATAATATACTATCTAAAAGTGCCAAAAGGGGGCATAGAACTGCCCTAGGACCTTATTCTGTTATAATTAGGGCAGAATTTGGTTAAGTACTAAACTAAATAATTGATGAATTTGGTTTGAACCACTTTTTATACAAATTATAAGGCCCAAAACTATTAAAATCGCTAACTCAACATTACTTCAAAACCTGTGAGCAATCTTAAAACTTAGTTGCTCTCAAGAGCACATTGAAACTCTGTATCAGACTTGGGCCGCACGTTGAAAGTTTGATGATTGTGAAACTATACAGTTATTACTGTCTTACTAGGCTTGATAACCATATCGAAAATCAAATTCAGATAGCACCCAGAAATGCACAACTTGAGCGCGGAGCAAAGTGTGTGAGAAATACGAATATCTTTAGAAAATGAATTGAAACTTAAGTGAATTGAGTCGTTCACTTGCAGGCCAAATTTAAGGTTTCATATCATCAGATTTTGACCCAACTACACCCTCGGATCAGGAAAAATTTTCATCACATGTCAGTGTAATTGTGGCCCTGATCAAGTACTAGTGACCGTTGAACTGAAAATGGTCCTCCACGGTTAATCCACTGATCCGATCGGATGGAGATATTAGCCTGGCATAGATCCATCATCAGGGGACTTACTCCGGACCATATGCAGAAAAGGAGGCTCCTGATGTGCTCCGTTGGACCAAAATAACCACTCTTTGGCTATAACCTAAGTATACCATGGCCCTAGGGTCATTACCATCAGTTATGGGCCTATATAAGGGCCTAAAACCACCCCATTTCTATTCCATATGATTTTTCCCAAACCCTAGGAGAGAGAAGAGAGAAAAGGGGAGAAAGGAGTGGAGATTGAAGGGAGATCCTTAGAGTTTGCTGTCGTGGTTCCTTCCTGCTACTCCACACATTGAATCGCCTCTCCATCTAGCTACACCATCGAATCCAACTTCAATTTAGGTAAGAAATCCTAACTCTAATCTTATTTTAGGAATCCAATAGAGGAATCAGTGAAATAGCAAACCTATTTCATGATTTGGGTAGTCGTTGTGTTGTAGACGTGACGTCGTGTACGAAGCGAGTTTGCAACGAGCATACCGATAAAAGGTGCAGACTATAAACATTTAGGTTATGGTTTTCAAGACTTTCAATGTCAGTTAATGATTTATGATTGACTTGATTGCTATCACATATGCTTAGATGCGATGTTTTCCACGTATTACATATATATATATATGAACTATGTTGAAATTAATGCATTTCATGTCTTTATTGAAATGTTTGAATGAAAATGGAATCATGATTTATGCTTTTCATGATTATTAACCTAGAATACAGGGTTGTTGTATGTATGACAATCCCCTTGTGAAAGGATTTGTCATAATATATGCCGTAACTAATTTAGTCTATATATGTAATAAAGTGTAGTCTAAGTATTAGTTGAAATATTTTGAATGGACTTGAAATTATGATTTGTGCTTTCCATGATTATTGTTGAGAACTTATGATTGTTGTACGTGTGGCAACTCCCTTGTGAAAGGATTTGTTATAATATACGTTATCATTGATTTATTACATGTATGTTGGTATGTGTAGTCTAAGTGTTTGATAAAATGCCTGAATGAGAAAATACTTATTGAAATATATTTAAAGGGGGTGTTGAGATGGGATTCTCAATTACCTTATCTATGGCCACAGTTTCCTTCATGTAACCTATCTTACTACTACGTGATTTATGAATGAAATACCTAGGTATGATAACATGTACACTATGTTTGTGAAAATGCTCAAATGAGATTTATACTGAAATTAGTTGTCACATGCTGTTTGACTATCACATATGAATGCTTATTGTGTTGAATATGATTGGGACTACTGCATAGTCTAGACAATCGGTAATGATTTCCAAATTAGTAGCCGAAGTCGTTTCGCCACATAAGACACGTATGATAAATTTGAGTCATACGCTATTTGTTGACAATGGTTAGGCCACGTGGAGTGCTTATACGCTCCATGTTGATTAACTCAACATGCAATCATACCAGTCGAGCTTGTCAAGTGACCCGATTGGCCTAATATATGTTCACCATGTATGGACGCTACTACTTGAATCTAAGGTACTAACTTACCAGTGAAAAGCCTGTTTAACCTTAGTACCACAATCCACTAAGACTCATGAGCCAGGCATGGTGGTATGGGACATCGTGGTTGAGCTGCCTATGCTGGGGCGATGAGCCTCCCCGTAGTGACCAGTGAATAATCCAAACTCGTGAGCAGAATACGGTCGTATGAGACATGGTATTCGAGCTGTCAGCCTACATTAAGGTGACGAGCCTTTTCCGTAGTGACCTCGAGTATACACTAGGACTACGCTAAGGTAACGAGTCTTGCTGTAGTGACCTTGAGTATAAATAGGCCTACCCCAGTGCAACTTGGCTATGGTCCCCAGTCGGGTTGGTGACGAGCCTTCGAAAATACACTGCCAGTTGGTAGGGCATTGGTGGTGTGACCTTGAGTATGAATTAAGTCTACGTTGAGGTGAAGATCCTCCCGTAGTAACCACTAGTATAAACTCGCGAACTTGCCTATCGTATGTGACTAACTAGGATTGACGACCTTAGATGGATCATTGTTTGGGTGGTGATATAAAGGGAGGTTCCTTAGCTTCCTGAACCTATTGTGTGAATAGAATTAATTAAGAACTTGGTTAACACGACCATGCATTGCATTGCATGGTGCTTTAGAGAGGAAGCGCATGTTTACCGAGAGTGTTACATGCGAGATCGTGAGATGATGTCACTAAGAGAGTGCAGACGAGGTCATACATCATTATCGCATACCATTCTTACATTAACAAGAGTAATTAGGACCTGATTGTTGTACTGCTTTATCATTACTGCTTGACTGAATTGATAACATGTTAACCTTTTCTTTATAGTTCCACTGAATTAGCTACTCATTCCCACCTAGGACGGTGTTTTAAAACACCACCCAAACTCTGGTTTAGATGTAGGTGATGGTGAGGTCTACAATAGAGTTGGACTTCGTAGGTAAGGAGGAAGGATTCTCCTATGTTCATCTCTCATACGGGTCTATGTAGACCCCGTGCTGATTTGACGGGATTACAGGGACTAATGGATTAGTTAGACATTTACACTTTGATAATTTATAAATTTTAGAACCATATGTGTATATATTCAACCTGGTAACATACTCATACTCTAGAGGTTGTGAAACACTTATATACTTTATATATCTATCACAGTCTTCCACTTGCTCAATTTAGTTATCCCTAGAGTATGATATGCTGTTTTAGTATAATCTCACTCATGTTCGAATGCACTCATAATAATCATCATAATTTATGTTGCATAAGTGATGCGTTGGAACTCGGGAGTTGAGCTTTGCTCGACCCCCGATTTTCAGGGTGGTATAGCACTGGATTTCACTAATGGAGGTTTTAAATTAGGTTCACCTCTAACCTTCACAATCTACATAAGGTCGACTCTAGGACCTACACAAGAAACCTAGACATGTCTCTACAAGACACAAGTTTATGCCCCACACAAGAGTAAGGATCAACACAACACCCGAGTTTTATGCCCTACACAAGAGCAAAGGATCCACACAAGGAACCTAGGATTTTAGGCCACATAGTCCAAGGATCCACACAAGGAACCTAGAGTTTATGTCCAATACAAAAGCAAAGGTCAACGCACAACACTTAGGTTTTATGCCCTACATAAGAGCAAATGATCCACATAAGGAATCTAGAGTTTATATCCTACACAAGAGCAAAGGTCAACACACAACACCTAGATTTTAGGCCACAAAGGCTAAGGACCTATACTAAGGACCTAAGTTTATGCTCACCAAGAGTATCCCGTCGGAGGCCTCCTATGAGGACTTGAAAGGGGTGAGAATCACCTGTGACCTAATCCTGCACAAAGGAATGATCAGCAGGGTCTCTGAACTCTAATGACTTACAGATAAGTAGATGAGCCCCATTAAGCACGTTGATGAAGATCTTCTCCTTGATGACGAAAGATCTTCAACTCCCTTGATCTGCAACACTTATGTTGCTCCAATGTAAGGCGACAGGGTTGGGTCAAGGTTATGTTGGAATCCTACTCTAATAAATATTTTCCTGCTTTAGAGACAGAAGCATTCAAGGTATCTCAGCTAAATGATTTACCATCAAGGTGGTAGTTAGATGATCCTTGAATGCGAAAGTTCATTCCCCAATCCACACTATTGAAAATCAATGATGAGGGTGGGTTGGAGGATGAATCTCATGAGAAAAAGAGCTTAGGGTAAATAGTATGCAGGACTCTCTCGAGGCTCTCTCTATTTTTCTCACTACAGCAATCAATAATAAGTTCTCCTTAAATAGGTGAAGAGATCCAACGGTAATAAAAATAGTCAGATTTTTCATAGAGTTAGATATCATCGAGCCATCTTCGATATCATTGAATGTATACTTTCGAAGACATCAAGGGACAGATCGATGATACGAACGCTTTTGACAATCACAGTTGAATCTCTTATACACAGATCGATCATATCGAACATGCTTCGATTTCATCGGATTTCAAATTTTAATTTCATCGACCCATGGTTCGATTCCTCAATAATGAAAAATAAGAGAGCAGGCTAAGAATTGAGACAGAAAGCTTCGATATTATCGATCCTCCTATGATGTCATCGAATTTCAAATGTCGATGATATCGATACCAAGTTCAATTCATCGATCTTTTATAGAAGGTTTTCTTATAAGCTTGCAGGACACTCCATTGTCCGAATTCGATGAAAATGACCTAGGTTCAATATGATCGATATTTGAATATTGATATTATCGAAGGAGTCTCGATTCCTCGAATCATTTAAAGAGGATTTTCTTAAAAATCTTGTTGGACAGTTTGGTCCAAAATTGATAACATCAAAGGTCCATCGATATCATCGCAGTTTCAATTTTGAGGATATCGAAACTTCCTTCGAGTCATCGATAATGTATGATTTTCCTTAGAAGCTAGCTGGACACAAAAAGACCAAGATTCGATTATATCGAGCCATCTCGAAGATCTCAAAATTTAAATGTCGATGACATCGACTATTCCATCAATTCATCGATAATTTTATCCAGAGATTAAGTTGGTTGCTGGACACAAGTAGTACTCAATTCGATCATATCGATTATATTCCGAGGACATCGATAACTAGTGTTCGATCTCACGGAGGTGATCTCAATATACTGATAAAAGATGAAAACTTAGAGATTTTTCTGATTTGCAAAATAGTTTTCATACTTTAAATCCTATGTTGTTCTATCCATTTTTAAGGATTTTATATACCTGAGTGTTTTGGGACATGGAATGTGAGGTTAAGTTTACCTTTGATGAGTTTGGAGCACACATCCAGTTGAGGTAAACGCTCGACAGAGCTTCCTATGAGGCTGCTGACTCAACACTCATGCTAATTGACAAACCAGTGTACTTTCAATCTTTCCCTTTGTCAATTACGTGACGAAACACCTGAAATCCTAAAACAATACCTAGACCAACTTCCTAAATTATGTGTAGAAGAACTTTACACAAATTTACAAATATGTTATTTGAGTTCATACACAAGATTGTAACATTCAGTAGTAGTTTCCCCCCCTATCTTCTTGCAGCTGCTCCCCAAAATACCTGTACCACCATACATACATAGATACACACAATTTTCTTTATGGTGGAATTTGTTCTCCCCCTTTTTATCAATCATTGGCAAAGGGTAATATAACAATATTAGTTGACTGAAGTTGAAGCATAAAGTTAGGGGAGAATCAGGATAAAAGGAAAGTCGTGATTTCAAAAACAGATAACAACATTATTAGAAATCACAAATGAGTTCACAATATTTATGGGCAAAGAGTAGTTTGCATAAGAACAAGCATCATTATCAGAAAATGTTATAAACATCTAAACTTGATAGAAGATAGGCATAAAAAAGATATAGATTATCGAACAACCATCATATTATCCAAAAAACAAATGCCCAAGCTTGGTAGTATTACACATCCAACCCAAAATACACTATCCAAATATTTGGCCCAACCATGGGCACATCAAAGTAAAGTATTTCCTCATCTAGAGGATGAAAATGCGGTAATGATCGCTTTAGTTGAAGTGAGAATATGTTAATATGTCCTAAAGGGGGGTGAATAGGACTTTTTAATATTTTATGATAATTTAAAATCCTATCAATCTTATCCTGAGTAAATATGCACGCATTAGGATTTCCTCAGAGTAACTCTAATGGCTTCCATGCTAAATAGAGGATCCAGTCATAAAACTATTTATAAGATAAACAAGATGCTAATCATAGTTTATGATGGATGTGACTGTGTGTGAGATGTGATATCAGATAATCAAATATGAAAGCATTTAAAGAAATCATACAAGTAATGGAAGACAATAGCAATCTCAAACATAGTCAATTTTATAGTGGGTCGACTACTTGTCTACTTCACTTCCAGCAGACGCACTCAACCCTCAAGTGTACCGGATCTCACTAAAGGAGGTCTCACAATAGGTTCACCTTAAACTGGAGGTTTTAAATCAGGTTCACCCCTAACAAGTACAACCTACACTTAGACTGACACAACACACTTTATGCTCCCATGAGCAAGGGTTAACACATAGTACCCGACTTTTAGTCCACACAGGCCAAGGATCTACTCAAGGAACCTCACTAGTTTATGCCCCCATGAGCAAGGGTCAACACAAAGTACCCAAGTTTTAGACCACATAGGTCAAGGACCTAAGAGTTTATGCTCTCCACAGAGCAAGGGTCAACACAAAGAACCCCCATGTACACTCCTGCCGAAGGCCTCCTATAGGACTTGCAAGGGGTGAGAAACACCTTAGACCCAATCCTACAGAAGGAATGATCACAAGGATCCTCTGGACTCTAATGGCTTACAGATAAGTAGATGAGCCCCATTTAGTGCGTTGTTGAAGATATCCTCCTTTGATGAAGAAGAATCCTTAGCTCCCTTGAACTGCAACTTAGAAGATATAGCAATACATGGCGACGGGTTGGGTCAAGGTTGTGATGGAATCCTACTCTATTAAATGTTTTCCTATAAGGGAGATAGAGCGATTCTAATCATCTATACATTTAAGGCTTCCCAGCTTAATAATTTTCCATTAAGGTGGTAGTTGTGGGATCCGTGAATGCGAAAGTTCAGTCCCCAATCCACTCTATTGAATGTCAATGATGATGGTAGATTGGAGGATGAACTTCCATGAGAGAAAAGGCTTAGGGCATATGATCTAGGGTTAAACACTCAAAAGCACCCTCTATTTTCTTTACAAATAACTAAGGGCAAGCTCTCATTAAATAGGCAAAAGGTTCCAATGGATATAAAATGGTCACATTTTTTACAGAGTTCGATATCATCGAACAGGGTAGATATCATCGATCGTATACTCTCGATAACATCAATTGGCCGCTCAATGACACGAACTCAATTGTCAAACATTTTTGAAAGCCTTTTGCCAGTTGGTCGAGGAAATCGAACGTGCGTCGATGTTATCGGATTTCAAACTCCGATTTCATCGACACGAGGTTCGAGTCCTTGACATTTGAAAATATGAGAGCACTTGCCTTTGAAATATTTCAGGTATATGATATGATCGAGCATCACTCGATATCATCAGAATTTGAATATCGATGATATCGAAGGCAGTGTCGATTCATCAATAATTCTAAGAAATTTTCCTATAAGCTTACTGGACAGTTTCTGTCCTCTTTCAATGACATCGACCATGCCTCGATATGATCAATATTTGAACATCGATTTTATCGAGTGACCCTCAATCCGAGAAACATAACTTGAAAACATTATTGGATAAATGTGTGTCCCAATTCGATATCATCGAAGGGCTTCTGATATCATTGAAATTTGAATTCCGAGGATATCGAGTAACTATTCGATATATTTAGGATTACATGATTTTCCTTAACAGTACTTTTGACACAACAGACCTGATGTTGATTTTATCGAGTCTACACGATGGATCAAGATTCAAATTTCGATGATATCGAACGTTTATCGATACATCGATAATTCAATCCAGAGATCTCTGTGGTTGTTAGACATCTTATGTCCTCATTTCGATAATATCGAATGATCTTCGAGGACATCGATAATAGGTTTTGATTTCATCGATCCATGTATCGATAAATCGACAAAGGTAGAAAACTTAAGAATTTTCTTATTTTTGAAAAAAAATTTCTAGCCAAAATCTTAAGATGTTCTATCAAATTTTAAGGGATTTAATTACCTGGTGTTTTGGGACATGGGATATGAGGCTAAGATTTACCTGTGACAAGTTCAGGGACACATCCAGTTAAGGCAGATGCTTGATCAATCTTCCTATGGGGCTCCTCTGTCTAGCTGACTCAACGATCACGCTAATTGACAAACTAGGGCACTTTCAATCTCCCTCTTTGTCAATTATGTGACAAAATATCAAAAACAGCCTAGAACAACTTCTAGACAAGCACCCTAAATTGTGTGTACATGAACTTTACATAATTCTACAAAGTTATCTAGTTTTCACATACACAAATTCAGTAGTTGCGCCCCCTAACAGCAATCTCCCCCTGTCTTTTGCAGCTACTCCCCTTAACACCTGCACCACCATCCATAAATAGATAAACACACAATTTTCCTTTGGGTGTGGATTTATTCTCCCCCTTTTTATTAGTCATTGGCAAAGGATAATGTAATAATGGATATTGACTGAAGTTGAAGCATATGGGAGAACCAAAATTCAAATAGCATAAGAATAATAGATAGATGTAAAAGAATATCTCATTACAGAAAAAATCTATGCATATCAGGGCAAAGAAGACTAGTGAAATAAGCAGATAATATGGAGATAAAGATCAAGCATCACACGCACCACATACTACAGTCAATATAAATAAGATAAAACAGGGGATAAGATTCATAGTTGATAGCATCATTTAAAGCAGACTAGTAAGCATACTCAAGAAGCATGACAGTAAATATATATGAAGTATAAATAACCATAACCCAAAATATACAAAATATATACTGCCCAAGGTTAGCAGTAGTATAACATCCATCCCCCCCTAAAAAAAAATAAAAAAGAAAATAAAATCAAGCCCATCCATGGGCACCCAAAAACAAACATAAGTATCTAGTTCATGGGCACAAAAAGAAAGTATGTTCCTCACTCAGAGGATATCACAACCAAAAAAAAAAAAAAAATTGTCAAACTCAGAAAGTTATTAATTCATCACATACTCTCATATGAGCATAGGGCATTCAAAAAGGTATTTATGCCCTAAGCATTCCATGGAGACTCCAGGTATGTGATGAAAGGAAGGACGCACTACAGATAACGAAAGCCTAGGTATGCTTATTGTTCAGGTAAGGAATCCAAGATTTGTTTTGTAGCACGTTGCAGAGTCATCAGCATGTGTTTAATCTCTGAAAAACAGACTTCACACTCATCAAATTATTTCATCATGTGAGATTGTCCATCTAGAAGGTGTTGCACAATGTCTTGTTCGATGAAAGCCTTAATGATATGGACAGAGTCGGGGCTGTGCACAGGATTGCCCTTGCCTGAGGTTGGATTGATTTTTCCACCATAAAACACGTTGTCAATGATATTCAAGTTGTAAATGTCTTCATAGTTGAACCAGGCACATGGGTGCAGGATATCATTAGTAGAAGGCAACCCAATTTGTCGGGAAAGCTTGGATCTAAGACACTCAAATGGAAGTGTAGTGATGTATTCTTCTGTAGTCACATAGATTAACTGTTGTAGAAGAAGAGTGGGTAGACACACTTGAATACCTTGATGAACATCATACAGAATATTGAGAATGTATGGAAAAAGCTTGTTGCCAGAAACTTCACAGGGATAGACATTTGTGCTGAAGATGCTGTGAAGAATTTTATAGGAAGAATTGAGATGCTTAACATTAAGAACATTCTTTGCATTTCTGGGTATTGTAGCATTGTTACATAATGCTCAAGTAACTTCTCCCCATACTCCAAGACCGTTCATATTCCATTCCGATACAGGTATCCTAGTGACTTCTACACCAAATAGATGACTTATTAGTCCAGGGGTGATGTGCTCAGTCCAATTTATGATAGCGGCTGAAATGCGTGGAGGATTATTCTCAATGTTGTAAATTAAGTTCAGAAACTGACGCATAAGATCATACTGAAATCCTCCTCCAAAATTCAAGATATTTCCCCACCCAATCAGTTCCAAGAGATTGTTGATCCCAAAGGGTTCAATGCACTTCCTATGAACAGCTCGTTCTGCCACAATTTTTAAGTTTGAAAATGACGATAAGGCAGTTGCATTCTTCTTACCTTTCTTGCTCTCATTTGAGGTGCTTTGTGGAAGAACCAAACCTTTGTCTTTAGACATTTCTACTTAAGATGAAAGGAGATTTGGATTCTAGATATTAATAACTAGCCAAAAACTGTTCTGGGAGATGCAATGTCAAAATGAGGTCAACAAGTGAAACTCTTTTTCCATTCTTCCATCTTTTATTGAGCAGTAACCTTCGATATCATCGAACATCGGTTCGATGATATCGATATACCCTAATTGAGATTTTCAATGAAGAGTTCAAGGGCAGACCAACCAACCCGTCGTTTTAGATACTTAATGGTATCGATTCTTCGTTGAAGTAATCAAGCATCCCCATGATTTATCGACAAAAATATTGAAGGTGAATATTTTTCATTTTTTAGTATTTCTACAAACTTTCATGTATAATTTAGTATAACTTTGAATCAACCAGTATACACACCAACAATTTATACAAGCATTGTACAATCCAAAATTATAAACATGAGGATGTTTATATACAAAAAGATTGAAGTGAGGGACCTCAAATGTATCATTAAAAGTTCAGCAAAATTACATCTTTTCAGCAACTATCCAAATCTAGATTTATGACCTGGACATGTTTTTCCATGCTCAAATGTTTCTAAGCATATGGATCAGTCCTTCCTTTTCCTTTAATGACATAACAGTGGTTGCCTGTGCAACAATCTTTCATCACAGATTTACCTGATAGGCTTAGGATTTTGCATTCCTGTTTGTTGAACATGATCACATGCTTATTGTCACATATTATCAAATGGGAGCAAGTGCAGCTAAGGGAAGATGCTACTTATGTATTGCGGCCCACGTGTGTTCTAGATAGGAAGGAACAAGTGTTGCGTAACAAGGTTATCCCACTCGTGAAAGTGTTATGGACACACCACACCGAGGAGGAGGTTACTTGGGAAACGGAAGCTGAAGTCCTTAAGAACTACCCTTAAATCCTCAAGGAGTATGAAAAGGTACTAATTTTGGGGAAGAAATTTTTCTTTAAGGGAGGTACATTGTAACGTCCAGAAAAAATCTGTACAAAGACCCGAGTACCACCTCAAGCACAACTACCCGAGGACTGCATCCTGTCGTATAATTTAAGCAGAATTTAATTAAGTACTAAAATAAATAATCAGTGGATTAATCTTAGGCCACCATTTTTACAAATGGGAAGGCCTAAAACTATGAGTATTACTGGCTCAATGTCACCTGAAGACCTAGGAGAAATCCCAAGAGCCTATCGCTCTCAGGAGTATTTTAAAACTCTGTAATGGACCTATACAGCATGTCCGGGGTCCGATGATCACGAAAATATAGGACTATGTTCGTCCTACTCGGCTTGACAACCATCACGGGAATCAAGCCTAAATAGTGTCTAAAAATTTCCAATTTGACTCATGAGTGAAGTGCATGAGAAACGCGAATACCTTTAGAAAACGAACCAAAACTTAAGTGAATTGTGCCATTCACTCTCACGTGAAATTGAGGATTTCAGACCGTTAGTTTCTGAATAAACTTTACCTATGGGGAAAGAAAATTTCCCTGCACATATTCGTATAACTGTGGCCCCGATTAAGTAAGCATGACCGTTGATCTGACGCAAGTTCTCCACGGTATATCGGCTTATCCGATTGCACCGAAATCATGTTCTAGTATGGATCCATTGTCAGGGAACGTACCCTATGACATAGGTGAGTCGTGGGCCTCCCTGTGAGCCCTGTTCATAAAAAAAAAAATCCTCCCAAAGGGTATAACCTATGTATAAAGTGGCCTTGGGGCCATTTGCATCACTTTTGGTCTTATAAATAGCCCTTATTTCACCCTTCCTCTCTCATATACGAATTTTTCAAAAACCCTAAGGGAGAGAGAGGAGAAAAGAAGAGAAAAGAGGAAATAGGGAAGAGAGATTTTGAGAGATAGCTGCAGGAATCCTCTCCCACGAATCCACGTATCGAATCTCCACCCCATTGCGCTACCCAACCTATTTCGACTACGATTTTAGGTAAGAAACCCTAATCCTAATATCGTAGTAGAGATCCAGGATAGTCGTTCATCAATCTAGCTAACCTGTTTCGTCATTCAGGTGCTCGACATTCCATTTTTGAGAACGTAGAGTTTGGACCGAGTCCGAGTCAAGTATTCCGATGAAAGGTGCAGACTAAAAATGCTTAGGTTATGGTTATCAATGCTTTCATGTTAGCTAATGATTTATGTCTGACGTGATTAATACCGTATTGACTTAGATATGTCAATTTTCGTATGATATACATATATAAACTGTGATGAGTGAAAGATGCATCCCATGTGTTTGTTGAAATGTTGAATGAATATTTGAGAATGATTTGTGCTTACCATGATTACCGATCTAGGTTTCATCATTATCATATGCACGTTGATCTCTCTGTATAAGGAATTGCTA
Organism: Magnolia kwangsiensis; assembly: GCA_037074715.1. NCBI lineage: Eukaryota > Viridiplantae > Streptophyta > Magnoliopsida > Magnoliales > Magnoliaceae > Magnolia > Magnolia kwangsiensis. Next base: position 56,204,625 of record CM073582.1, on the reverse strand, counting down.
AAACATATGTTATAATGAACCTCATCTATATATTTGATGAAGTGTAATCTAAGTGTTTGATGAATTGTTTGAATGAGAAATTGTTGATGATTTATATTTATTACGAGTATTAAGACATGATTCGTTATTGCCTTATGCATACATATAATTTCTTTTACGTAATCATATTTACCTCTATGTAATTAGTTGATAAAATGCAAGTGTTGGTAACATGATCTATGTGTTTGATGAAATGCTTAAATGAGGAATCCACTTGGATTGTTTATTAAATGCTGAGATGATTATCACATGTGCTTGTTAGCTATATATGACTATGATGGAGGCTACAACGTAGCCCAAGCAATCGGTAACAGTCCTTGTTCGAGTGGCCAAATTAGTTTCACCACATTGGGTAAACTCAATGAATCTGGGTCGCACGATGATTGTCGATAGTGGTTAGGCCACGAGGGGTGCTTATGCGCTCCATGTCGATTAATTCAACGTGTGCTCGTAACAATCGAGCTTACCTAACAAATCGATTGGCCTATTGTGTGTTTACCATGTATGGACACTACTGCTTGAATCTAAGGTACCCCTCACCATTGTAACGACCCACTTTAACCATGGTACCACGACCCCCTAGACTCATGAGCTAGGCATGGTGGTATGGGACACCGTGTTCAAGCTGTCAGCTTACGTTGGGATGACGAGCCTCCCCATAGTGACTAGTGAGTAACTAAGACTCATGAGCCAGGCATGGTAGTATGAGACATCATGTTCGTGTTGTCGACCTACGCAGAGGTGACGAGCCTCCCGTAGTGACCGTAAGTATAAATTTTGTAACTTGTCTGTGCATGTGTTTCATTAGGAGTGATGACCCTATACCTTACCTATCGTATGTGCTTTAACTAGGAGTGATGACCCTAGACGGATCTTTCGATTTGGGTCAATGATATAAAGGGAGGTACCCTAGCTTTCCAAACTTGTTGTATGAATAAGCTTAATTAATTACTTGGCTAACACGGCCATGCATCGTACTACATTAATTAGGATATGCTTTAAAGGTGATGAAGTTGCACCGTTTTGAAGAAGTGTTGTCATATGCGAAATAGGTTGTTGGAGTCGCTTGTGAGGGAGCTTTGATGTGAGGGCATACATCATTACTTGCACTCCATTCCTGCATTAAAAAGAGTAGTTAGGAAGTGATTGTTATATTGCTTTATCATTACTACTTGATTGACTTAATAACATGTTAACTTTTACCTTATAGAACCACTAAGTTGATCACTCACTCCCACTCTGGGACGGTGTTTTAAAACACCAATTAAACTCTGATTTAGATGCAAGTGCTAATGAAGTCTCTGCAACGGAGCAACTTTATGGATGAAAAGGAGGAATTCTCCTACTTTCAACTCTCGGGTAGGTTGATGTATACATCATGTCAATGTACAGGGACCACTGGGATATCTAACTTAGTTGGACACTTTACATTTTCATATTTTGTTCATTTTGAAACAATTCGTGTATATATTAAACCTGATTATGTACTCATACTCTGGAGGTTTGTGAAACACCCACATGCTTAAATAGATATGTTTTAGTCTCCCGCTTGCTTAATTTAATTATATCTAAAGTATGATATGCTGTTTAGTATAATCCCACGCATGCTTAACTCATTAACATGGACAAAATTTAAATGTCATCATCCATGCTGCATAAGTGAGGTTCTGAATATCGGGAGTAAAGCTTTGCTCGACCCTTGAAATTTAGGGCGTTATACTACATGTTTGAAGATCAGCTCAAGATCGGCATATCGTCTCAAGAAGTTGTTACCAGAGTTTAAGACAAGTTGTCCCATGTTTTGCTAAAACACAGGTGATATAACCGTAGAAAGACCTTAGGTTAGGTACTTTTAAAAGTCAAATTGATTTTGAATTTTTAATAGTGTTTTTACTCTGGAGTTTAGCCAACCTAACTTCTAATTCAGCTAGCATAATTTCATCGGCTAACCTAACTTCAAGTTCAAGCTTAAAAAATCAAATTCTGTTAAAAATTTGGCAACCTTAACTTTTGGTTCGTCTAGCCTAAACTTGAAATTTGGCTAGCCCGAGTGAAGTTCGGATCAAATTCCAGCAATGCATTTCTTTAGAATTCGTGAAAATTCGTCTAGCTGATTAGAAAATTTGACCAGCTGAATTATAATGTTCAACTAGCCAAATTTCACCTCGGGCCAGCTGAATTTTGGATAAATCTTAACCTGCGTAATCCGATAGTTGTTAGAATGAATTTAGTGGAATCCGGCTAGTCAAAGCTATTCTTAGGCTAGCCGAATTTCTAATATCTTTAGCTATAAATAGAGGTATTCTCTCATTTGAAACTATAACAAAAAATCACTCTAAACCTTCTACAAGTGAGAGAGAAGCTCAAGTCTTCGGTATGTTAATTATGTGGTATTTATAATTTATTTTTATTTTATTCAATTTCCTTTCTCAAGATTATTTCAATCTTATTTTAAATAGTATTCTATACTCCTTTTAAGATCTAAGAGAATTGAATCCAGTAGCATTTGAATTTTTCAGTTCTAAAATACTATAAAACCTTATTCTCTTTCTTTTGAGCAAATACTATCTCCTTTACATTTAAGAAAGAAGTTCTTCTGCTAGAAGCTTCTAGTACATCTTCGAATTGGCATTTGAAGATAAGTTATTTTCTACTATATTTCATTTAGTTTTTTCTGAGATAGCTTGTGAAAATCTCAGAGAGTTAATTTGTGATGGCCCGTAAAATCACAAAGTAGGTTTTTGTTTATGATATCCCATCAAAATCACAAAAGGGGTTTTTATTGTTGTGATCTCATAAAGATCACAAGGAACTGTATTATGTTGTTAAGGTAAACCTTTAGAAACCTTATTATAGTGAAAGCCAAAATTACGAGGGTAGTAATTTTGAGAGTGAAGTAGGTGTGGTTGTTTTAAGCACCGAACCACTATAACTCTTTATGCATTTGTGGTGAATTTTTATTTCCTTTTGGTGGTGGATGTTATTTATTTCATTCTTGTGGTAAATGTTGTAATTATTTTATATTCTCTTGGTAGTTTAAAATATTGATTTTTCAGTTCTAAAATACTATAAAACCTTATTCTCTTTCTTTTGAGCAAATACTGTCTCTTTTTCATTCAAGAAAGAAGTTCTTCTGCTAGAAGCTTCTAGTACATCTTCGAATTGGCATTTGAAGATAAGTTATTTTCTGCTTTATTTCATTTAGGTTTTTCTGAGATAGCTTGTGAAAATCTCAGTGAGTTAATTTGTGATGGCCCATAAAATCAGAAAGTGGGTTTTTGTTTATGATATCCCATCAAAATCACAAAAGGGGTTTTTATTGTTGTGATCTCATAAATATCACAAGGAACTATATTAGGTTGTTAAGGTAAAGCTTTAGAAACCTTATTATAATGAAAGCAAAAATTACGAGGGTAGTAATTTTGGGAGTGAAGTAGGTGTGGTTGTTTTAAGCACCAAACCACTATAACTCTTTATGCATTTGTGGTGAATATTTATTTCCTTTTGGTGGTGGATGTTATTTATTTCATTCTTGTGGTAAATGTTGTAATTATTTTATATTCTCTTGGTAGTTTAAAAGATTGATTTTAAAAACATTTGTATAATAAGGTTGATCTATCTAATATTTTAAGTAAAGGTTGTCTTATGAATTATTTGGAATTAAGGTTTCAATACTAAGGCGATTGAGATTTTATATTCTTTATATATTCCACTTTTATTTTGAGTATTTGGCATTGTCCTATTCACCCCCACCCCATAAGGACATCGCTAGGTCTCCTTTTCAAGTGGTATCAAAGCAGGTTGTTCTTTTTATTTTTTTATTTTAGAATTTACCTCATTGAGATAAATCTAGAGCTATAAGATGCCAAATTTTAAAAATTTATCCATTACCAGACCACCTCCCTTTGATGACTCAAATTATTCATATTAGAAAGCCAGGATGAGGATCTTCCTCAAATCCATTGATGAAAGTGTGTGACAAGCTACTATTGACTAAATGGATCCCTCCCATGATGGAAGTAGTAGCTAAAGATGGAACCACATCAATGAAAGAAACTGCATATACTTTTTGTACAACTGTTCAAAAAAGTGAAAGTAGTGCTAACGTAAAAGCCTTAAATGCAATAACTTGTGCTTTATCGCCAGAAGAATTCTAAAGAATCATTTCATGCAATACAGCTAAACAAGCACGGGGTATTCTTAAAATGACACATAAAGGAACTAACGTTGTTAAAAAATCTTAAATCTGAATTCTTATAACCAAAAATAAGGAAATTTGTATGGAAGAAAATGAGTCTTTTATGAACTTCTATACGAAACTAAATGACATAGTAAATTCCATGTAGGGTCTTAAAGATAGAATCCCTGAAAGAAAGGTTTGCTCAAAAATAATGCGATCACTTCCTAATAGGTTTAATTTGAAAGTTACTACTATACAGGAATTGAGGGATACTGATACTATGAAGGTTGAGGAGTTAGTTGGTTCTCTTCAAACTTATGAGTTGAATTTCAAAGCTCATAAGATCAAGTCCATTGCTCTTAAATCTTCTAAATTTAATTCAAAGGATTCTATTGTAAATTCTGATATTGAAGAATATGAAGATGATATGACTATATTGGCAAAGAAATATTATAGAATTTTTTAAAATAAGAAAAGAATGAATTTTTAAAACCATTTTACAAAAGAAAAGGAAATTCAAATTTTTGAAAATCTAAAACAAAAGACACTCAATGTTTCAACTATTTTGAATATGGGCATTTAGTTTCTAAATGTCTTAAAAAGGATAAATTTTAAATAAAAGACATGATAACTACTTGTGATGAATCATTAGAGTCGGAAACTAATGAATCAGACCAGGAAAATGCAAATGAATTAAAAGCCTTTATGACTATAGCCAGAATCCCTTCTTCATATGACAGTGATATGTCTGATTATGAAACTCCAAGAAGTGACTCTGAAAATGAAGATGACTTCAAGATGCATATGATGCCCTATACAGAGAAAGTTGCAAGATTGCAACTGAATTAAAAACTTAAAAAGAAAATTATGTTAAACTACAATTAGAACTTGAAAATTTTGTTTTAGAAAAATCTCATTTTTTTGATTATTTTGAAAAAACTAAGTTAGATTTGAGCTTAAAATTTTTGAAATGCAAAAACTTAAATCTGAAAATGAAAAATTTAAACTTGAAGTTTCCTCCCTTCAGAGTTCAAATGACACTTGAAAATATACCCATGGTGATCAAAAACTTGAAAAACTATTAACTTTATCTTGATGATGTGGTGACAAGTCTGGATGGGATTATATTAAAAATAACTCTTTAAAATCTAAGGATTCTGCTCCTACTTTGTAAAAGGAGAATCCTCAAACTCTAAAGCAGAGACTCTAAAAAAATTATACTATAAAAGGAATGACTTCAAAAATTTAAAACTTTTGAAGCATCTAATATAAGAAATAGTGTCAACTACTATAACTATCAAATGAATAATAATAATAATAATAATAATAATAATAATAATAATAATAATAATAATAATAATAATAATAATAGAAATCCCTCTTTAGCTAATAAAATTGTGGACTTTCTTAAAGAGCTATTGAAATCCAACTCTGGTAAGGATGGAGTATATAGAAACAGGATAAATCCTAACTCCCAAACACAACGAAAAGTAAGAGTCTCTCCTAAACCTAGAACCGTAATGAAATGGGTTCCAAAGGTTAAGCGTCTTGTAATCCACATAGCTTTCAAAGCAAGTAGCCATTCAAGATGGTACCTGGACATTGGATGTTCAAGAGATATGACAGGTGATAAATAAATTTATATTCGCAAACATCAACCAAATAAATGGTGGCTTGGTTACATTTGGAAATGGAAGTATCTGTAAGATTGTTGGCCAATGTAATGTACAACTTCCCAACCTAGATCTCTTTGAAAATGTTTTATATCTTAAAGGGCTAAAACATAATCTTCTAAGTATATCTCAAATCTGTGATAACAAACATAGTGTAAAATTTTCAGATCATAGATGTGAGATAATTAATGAGAAAGGACATATAATATTAAATGGTTGCAAAACTTTTAAAAATTGTTATATAATTGATGATTCTTGCTCAACAAATCATTCATGCTACATGGTCCAAACAAACTAGACTGAACTATGGCATCAATGTCTTGGACATGTAAACTATAAAAATCTATATAAATTAAGCAAAAGAAATCACTTATGTGGCCTACCCAAACTGAAAAAGATAAAAAAAGTATGCGGCGCCTGTCAAATGGGCAAGCTAATTAGGATTAGTCACAAGAAAGTAAACTCCTTAGCCACGACAAGACCTCTTGAACTTCTCCATATGAATTTAGTTGGACCAACTAAAATGGAGAGTAGAGAGGGAAAGAAATATTTTCTGGTTATAGTTGATGACTACACTAAATATTCTTGGGTAGCCTTTCTAAGAGAAAAGTCAGATGCTTTTGACAAAGTCAAAAAACTTATAAAATGCATTCAGACTAAAAAAGAGCTATTTGTGGTCAGAATTAGAAGTGATCATGGAACTGAATTTGAAAATAAAATTTTTGAGAAATACTACAATGACCATGGAATACCGCATGAATTTTTCACTCCATAAACACCTCAGCAAAATGGGGTTGTTGAAAAAAAAATAGAATTTTGTAAGAAATGGCTAGTGTAATGCTAAATAGCATGAATTTACCTAAATATTTATGGGCTGAAGCTGTTAATACTGCATGTTATATAATTAATCATGTTTAAATTAGAACAGCTAAAATTAAAACAACTTATGAACTATGGTTTAACAAAAAGCCTACTGTTAAATATTTTCAAACTTTTGAAAGTAAATGCTTTATTTTATGTAGCCGTAAAAATTTAAAAAATTTTAAAGCTAAAAGTGATGAAGAAATATTGTTAGGATATGCTCTAAATAGTCGGGCATACTGTAACACCCTGAAAATCGGGGGTCGTGTATAAACTCAACTCCCGAGTTTCAGACCGTCACTTATGCAACAAAAATGATTATGATTCAATGTTGTCTGATTTAAAGCATTCACATGAGTAAAATTATACCAAAACTGCAATTCATACTTCAGATCCAGTGATAAAAGCAAGCGGAAGACTAAATAATATATATATCACTGTATGGAAAAGCAAAGTAAATCTCATCTGTCTCCAAAGTATGACTACATCTCTGAGTCTCATATACATATACATGAACAAAAATGTAATGTTTAAAATAGTCCCACTGAAGTCCCATCGATCCAGGTCGCCTACGGGAAGCCATCGTGATACTGCATGTACGAGAACTCGTCCTGGTCCTCGTCAATGTCTGGCTCCACCTCCTGGATCTTAGCCTCACCTGCATCTACAACAGGGTCTGGTGGGTGTTGCAAACACCATCCCGTAACGTGGGAGTGAGCGATCAACTCAGTGAAATCATAGAGCAAAGATTAGCATGTTCACAATTCAATCATGCGATAATAGTAAAGCAGTAAATCAGACAATCCTAATACTGTTATTAATGCAAGATGACATAACGTGATGTATGCCCTCACCAACGATCTCCCTCATACGGCAACATCTTATGACCGCGGCATACCACACTCCCTAGAGTGCTCCACATCTTCCAGGCACATGCAATGCTATGGTGATATGATTTTCAAGTTGTTATTAGTCCATTCAAACAGCAGGATTGGGAAACTAAGGTACTTTCCTTATATCAATCCCAACACAGATCCTGTCTAGGGTCGTCACTCCTAGTAATCTCATACGATGTATATTTCGTAGGTCACTGCAAGGGCTGCCAGGGCTGTTGCTCGCACTCGTTGCACCGCTCCCCCATCACCTTATCAATACAGGCCTACCTTACTCTACTGCAACGGAAGGGTCGTCGCCTCCCGTGGACTCAGAATACGCTCGCGGTCACTACAAAGGACTCGTCGCCTGATTAGTGTAGGCCGACAGCTAGAATATAGTGTCTCATACCACCATAATCTGCTCACGAGTCTAGGTGCTCACTGGTCACTACGAGGAGGTTTGTGGCCCCAGCGTAGGCCGACAGCTCGACCACGGTGTCCCATACCACCATGCCCGGCTCATGAGTCTTCGTGGATCAAGGTACCATGGTTAACAGGGTTTACAATGGTAAGTTCAGTACCCTAGGTTCAAGCAGTTATGACTCATACAAGGTAAACATACATCGGCCAGTCGGGTTGCTTGACGGGCTCGACTAGCGTGATCGCGTCTCAAGTCGAACGACATGAAGTGCGTAAAACACTTCGCGTGGCCTAACCACTGCCGCCAACCCCAAACACGAATCGCGTTCATCGACGCGTCGTTCGTGGCTATGACCAGTCAGCCACGAATTCGCTCGGTTACCGACTTCCTGGACTAAGTCTAGTCTCAAACACTTATGGAATCACATCAGCAATATATGTAAAAGTATTGGAATTGAAATACAATCATGTGAGCATGTTAACACATGTTATAACATTCAAATTAAGCAAATCTTCAAGCACATATATTCCATACATGTAATGAAATCATGCATTTAGTCAACATGTAGAAAATCATTTAGGTCAGCATATTAATTGAGAAATCAATCTCAAACTATCACATAACATCATTTAATTCAATACATACTAATACAAACATTTATACAAACACATTCACTACACACTTAAGTCTACATATAATATGTCGACCCAAAGTGCGCAACTAGGCGAATCTCTTCGCCAAACTAATTATGCAAGCATTCCTAACTCCCTAATGTGACAAAAAACCATGTCAATCACGTCAGCAAAATATGAGTATAAACCGTACTTCCTACAAATGACTAAAATGCCCTAAATCTCATATTCTTCGTTAATTTACGAAACAGGAAACGGAGAGCATGTTGTGCATGTCAAACGGCGATGCCGTCGATAATCTACTATTAAACGACATTGAAAGCATTGTAAACCGTCAATCAAAGCGTCTAAAATCCTCACCTAGTCTCTTACGGATGCGTGATTTTGAACGGAGCGTGTACGCTTCGTCTACGGCAGTAGGAGGACCTGATTTATGAAGTACGTTAGCTAACACGCTTTGAATCTAGGTAAACCCTAAATCAGCAAGTTCTAGGGTTGTTTTATACTTGAAAGAACGGAGAAATCACCAGCCAGGTGATTGGGAAGAGTTGCTGAAGCACCAGCAGTCGGTGGCTCGGAGACAGGAAAAATCCCTTCCACTCTGTCTCTCAAACTCTCTCTCCTTTTCCTAGGGTTTGCAATTTTCGGATGGGAGAGAGAAATGAGGGTTTCAACCCCTTTTATAAGCTTAAAAATGTCGGAAACAGGCTCCGGAACGAAGTTTACTTGGTGTTTATCCATTTCGGGGCTGTTTCGGTCCAAAAGTTGCTTTCTGGTGGTCCCCTGGTCGATTGCGATCGAACTTAAGCTCATGCGTACCAGATATAGCACGTATTAAGTTTTCAGTCTGGCAAGGTTCGCAGATCGCACATGGCAGACCAGTTTCAGTTCAGTGGTCACCGCACGTAGATCAGGGCTGAAAGTCTCATGGTATGAAATAGAAATTTTTCCTGATCCGAGGGTGTAATCTGGATAAATTCTGACGGTCAGAACGCTTAATACTGACGAGTCAAGTCGTGTGCCAGATTTGAATTTGAAATTCCAATTCTATCCCTATTCGCGGTCTCTTCAGTCCGAGCTCAATGAAACAATCTGTGATTATCGGTTTGACTTGATTTTCGAAATGATTGTCAAGTCCAGCTGGGCAGTTCTAACGGTCTAAGATAGGAGGTATCGGACTTTCGACGTGCGGTCTAGATCCAATACAAAAATTCAATGTGGTCCAGAGAACAAACCCGCTTAGAGTTTGATCCGAGGTTATAGAGTATTGTAGAGTTGTTTGTTCTACTCGATTTGGGTCTTGTAGAACGTATTTAAAGTGATCAGGGACTATTTCCCAGCTACTCTAGCGTTGCGCTAGCTAACTTACGCTTAATTTCCATGGAAATTAATTCTACGCGATTTCGGGTCGAGCTGGTACTCGAGCCCAAGTATGGATTTTTCACGGGCGTTACACATACCGAGTACTTAACAAAAGAATTAAGGTTATACAAGAATCGATAAATGTTGTAATAGATGATCAACTGATCACACCCAGTCTTGATCAAGATGATGATCATATCAACTTGGTTAATCAACCTGAATCCTCGTCTAAATCTGATAATACTAAGTTAATGTCACGCCCCAAACTCAGAAACCGGGCTTACAAAATTTTCGATCGCTGAATCCGGCGCTGACAGCCTTCATAGAACCCCATTCTTAGCTCCCGGCACCCATTTACCAGGTTCTGATCCTGGGATGCTATAAGGAGGATTTCTAATCATCAATTTGATTTGTAATGAGCATAACCATAAGCATAACTTATGAACAATAACTACAAGAACATCATCACAAAATCCACCATGATCAAGAACTTTGAGTACAATGCGTCTGAAGGGAAATACAAGATAATGAAAATAGAAAAAACTCCAGAAGCTCGACTGCACGCTCCTGCTACTACTATGCTACGATTGCGTCCTAACGTCACCTTCAAGCATCGATCGTGCATAAGCTTATAGAAAGCTTAGAGGGCGGTGTAAGTGTGTGCGCAATATGAGCGTGCTCAGAATGTATGGTCAGAGTAATGTGAAAACATGCTGATGAGTACATGAATGCAATCAGTTGTACCAAGGCTATGCGGTGCAAGATATGAATGCTATCGGCCATGTCAAGACCATGCGATGTGTGATGCAACTCAAGCATACCAATCCTCATCCAAATCCTCATACAGGTCATCAATATCAATACAGTTCTGGTTTTAGATAATCACTAGGGTTTATTACACTCCAAATGCCACTGCCGCTCTCCCAGCTGCATAGTCCAAGTGAGCCTGAGAAACCTCACTATTCGCCTAGCCAATAGTCTACCAATACCTATCCGGCACGTCGATAGCGGACCTATTCATGAGCTGGTTAGACTCAGCCTAGCGAGTAAGGCCACACCCCTTTCTAACCGACCACGACACAGTGAGAGACACAAGCTCCTGGTATTCGGCCCTCGTGTACTCATATATTCACTCGGTCTCAACGTTGGAGTCATCTTCTAGTACCATCGAGTTTAGGGATCCTCACCCGGGGACATTTATGGCGCCCCGATGCTTAATAACAGTATTTATGGTATCCAATTTAGCTACCCACGATGTGTCTATGGAGGTTATGGCCCTAATATCGTTAGGGCACATAATAATCATAATCACATAAATGCAAGTGCATGATCACCCTATCAAATATGCAACAATCATGCGCATACCGTGCGCACATATAGGGCAACTTTGCCTATTAGGGAGCCTATAAATAATCCACTCGGAGGCATATACTATGATCAGTCACTCCTCATATCAAGCATACATATTGTCACACCCCAAACTCAGAAACCGGGCTCACAAAATTTCTGATCACTGAATCCGGCACCGACAGCCTCCGTAGTACCCCATTCTCGGCTCTCGGCACCCATATATCAGGTTCCAATCCTGGGATGCTACAAGAAGGATTTCTAATGTCCATTTGATTCATAATGAGCATAACATATGCATAACCCACGAACAATAACCATAAGAACAGCATCATAAAATCCACTATGATCAAAAACTTTTGAGTATAATGCGTCTGAAAGGAAATACAAGATAATGCAAATAACAAAAACTCCAAAAGCTCGACTGCACGCTCCTGCTGCTACTATGCTACGGCTGGGTCCTAGCGTCACCTGCACGCATCAATCGTGCATAAGCTTATAGAAAGCTTAGATGGTGGTGTAAGTGTGCCCAATATGAGCGTGCTCAAAATGTAAGGTCAGAGTAATGCGGAATAATGCTGATGAGTACATGAATATAAATCAGCGGTACCAAGGCTATGTAGTGTAGGATATGAATGCTATCGGTCACATCAGGACCATGTGATGTCAGATGCAACTTAAGCATGCCAATTCAAATCCACATATCAGTACAGTTCTCATTCTAGATAATCACCGGGGTCAAGTAAACTCTACGCCAGCTTGTTTCCCCTATCCGAACGCACAACTGGGAGAGCGGAAGAGACCTCACTATTCGCCTGCCAATATCAGGCCCGACACGTCGATAGCGGACCTATTCCTCAAGTTGGTCAAACTCAACCTAGAGATTGCCCCCTCACTCAGGCGGGTAAGGTCACACCCCTTTCCAACTGACCATGACATAGTGGGAGACACAGCCTACTGGTATACGGCCATTGCACACTCGTGTCTCCATTCAATCCCGACGTTGGAGTCATCCTCTAGTACCATCGGGTTTAGGGATTTTCACCGAGGGACATCTATAGCGCCCGTATGCTAGAACCAAACATTTTATGTATCCAATCCAGCCACCCACGATGCGTCTGTGAAGACTTTGGCCCTGATGTCATTAGGGCATACAATAACTATAATCATACAAATGCAAGTGCATGAGTCACACTACCAGTCATGTAACAGTCTTACGTGTACCATGCGCTCATGTAGGGCAACTTCGTCTATCAGGGATCCCATAAACAGTTAGTCGAAGGCATATGCTATGATCAGTCACTCCTCATATCAGTCATACATATGATGCGTATGATCATGAATCATGGATCTATACTAAACATGTACATAAAGATGGGCTTTATGTATAACGAAGATGGGCCTAAACGGCTTACTCACTACAAGTATGGGCCTATCAGTGGGCCTTGGGGAGAGTGACAATGCAGACATTTACCAACATTATCCCTACAATGTGGGCGTCAAACCATCATTTCTCCTAAGGCATAGCCCACTACAATAGTCAACTCATAAACCATGGTAGAATCCCGTTATAATGTGCCTCATGTACATCCTATTGGTCCTCAACCCATGGGCCTTCAACACATCAAATGGGCCCCAAACCATGGTCTTATATATATATATATATATATATGTGTGTGTGTGTGTGGGCGGCCACAAATACATTAAGATGAGCCTCAACAATGGGCCTATAAACTCCTCAAGATGGGCCTAAATACATGGGCCCATATGTATCAAAGTGGGCCTTTAAAATAATCCCCAAATGGTTGTACAGTTTGGATGAAACACATGTATGATGGAGGATCCCATAGGGATGGAAAGGATGGTCGGCATCGATGAAAAACATACCTTATAGTGGGGCTCATAGTAATGGAGGGTTTGGATTACAATACATACATCAGTGGGTCCCATGTGGGGCCCACCATAAGGTTTATTTTCCACCCAACCAGTTGATAAGGTCACATGAGTTTGGGCCCACCAAAAATGTTTATTTTCCACCTAAAACTATCCATAAAGTCACATGGGTTTGGGCCCACTAAGATGTTTATTTTCCATCCAAGCCTGTTCATATGGTCGCTGGACCTAGGGCCCACTGTACTGTTTATATGACATCCAAACTGTTCATAGTGGCCACATGGACCTAGGGCCCACTATAATATTTAATTACAATCCAATCTATTCATAAGGTCACGTGGACCTTGGGCCCACTATAATATTTATTTATCATCCAACCTGTTCATAAGGTCACGTGGACCAAGGGACCCACGGTGATGTCTATTTGCCATGCAACCTATTCATAAGGTCACGTGGTCAGGGGGCCCACTGTTATGTTTATTTGCCAAGAAACCTATTCATAAGGTCACGTGGTCAGGGGCCCACTGTAATATTTATTTTTCACCCAAACCTGTTGATTGGGTCAGGGAGCCCACAGTGATGTGGTCCACAAATCCACTCCACCCATTATGTGTGTCCCACCTGGCTGAGGGTTCAAACCAAGTTTTAACCACATACAAATTTCAGGTAGGCCCTACGGAGTGATTTTATATGTTTTAGGCATGTCCTCACATGATTTTAGATGGTATGGCCCACCTGAGTTCCGCATACGGCTGATTTTTGGCAGGGGGGCCACTGCCCTACGAGCCCACCTAATGCACGGTGTTGATGTTCTAATCACATCACGGTGGGGCCCACAGCTAGGGCTATGAGGCCCAGCTGGTTCGTCTCCCCGCCCTCTGACAATGGCAGCAGCAGAAGCTACTGTTGCTTCTTCTTTTTTTTATTGAAAACTAGAAATATCGTGGTTTTTGATAGGTGGGGCTCGCATCTGAAAAATCCGGTCCGACCATTAGATTCTATGGCCCCTGATCAACTCAATGAGACCAATATGCGATATATTTTTGACCAATGGAAGAATTAATGTGGGTTTTAATGGTAATATCACTATTTCCTACGGTATGGCCCGCTTGATTATCAGATCAGCCTCATCTTTTGGGTCAACGCCTAAAATGAGCTGAGAAGTGAAATGAACGGCGTGGATTATGTACATACATCATGGTGGGGCTTGCATGAGCAGCCCACCCCAAACAATTTTTTTATTAGCTGATAGTACACGCCTGTGTCAGTATACGCACTCTAGGTTAGCCACGCCCGTCCAGGGCTACACGTCCAGTGTCCCTGGATGCTGGACAGTGTTGCTACAACACATGCACCATGGTGGGTCCCACATGTACGTGGCCCACCATTCTAGTCAAGGTGGGTCCCACATAAACGTGGCCCACCTGGTTTGGATCAATTTGAGACTTGTGTCTTTCCTTCATCTTGGTCATCTAATGGACCCATTGTAAGGTGGGTCTCACGATTGGTCTGTCAAGATCATCTTATACCGTGGTAGCCTCCACTATGGGCCCCTCATGGATACATCACATACATCAAAATGGGTCCCACCAACAAGTGGGCCCTAAAAATAAGAATTTAAAGGTGGATCACCCACCTCTTGTACTCCTCTTTTCTCCCTTAGCCTTCTATGCTCCTTGCCTTCACTTTTGATGGTGGATGATGGACCTTTGAGGGTGGTAGATGATGGATCAACGGTTGAGATGGGAGATGAGAGAATGGGAAAATGGGCCACACTTGTTGTTTGAGAGAGGGAGAGAGCTTGGATGTATGGATTTTTTGCTTGGGAGAGATTTTTGAGAAATGAGGGAGAGAGAGAAGTGATGGGTTGATAAGAGGTGATGAAGTGATGTGTGATGGGTGATGGGTGGAGTGATGGGTTGTAAGAGAGAGATGGGTGGTGAGAGAGGAAGAGTTGACTTTGGGAATGGGAAGGGATGGGTTGTTGTACTTGGGGTATGGAGTGACTTGACTTGTACTTGACATTGATTAATTGATTGATTGATGGGATAGGTCGTAGAGAATTTCTCAAAATTCACACGAGTGACGTTTTCCTCAAAATGAACGCTGGCCTACATCTTCTACCCTGGGTACCGGTTTGGTGCGTGAGTCACGGCATTGGAACAGCGATGACAGCGCGGTATCCAGGATACAAGTTTCGATTCGAGCTGACTTTGGCATACAGGTCTCGGCTTAGGATCGCGCCCAAACATCAGAAACGGGTCAAGGATTGTCAAATTTTGACCGGAAGGACTGCGGAAGCCAACGGAATGATACGGAGTACGTCACCGGTCTTACACATATGATGCGTATGATCATGAATCACGGATCTATACTAAACATGTTGTATGGCAATGAGCTCTATTCATAAGGAAGATGAGCCTAAATGACCTACATAATACAAGTATGGGCCTACTAATGGCCTTAGAAAGAGTGATAATGCGGACATTTAACCGACATCATTCTTACTATATGGGCATATAACCATCATTGTTCCCAAGGCATGTCCCGTTATAAACATCATTATATGTACCACGGAGAAATCACACATTGCAATGGACCTAAATTCATCCCACTGGGCCTTAAGTACATCAAATGGGCCGTATCACATGGGCCTTATATTCATCAAGTGGGTCGTATCAATAGGCCACACCAATGGGCCTTATGTACCTTGCAATGGACCATAACCCATGGGCCTTAGAATGCATCAAAATGGGCCTAATCACATGGGCCTTATGTGCATCAAGTGGGCCATATCAATGGGCCTTACGTACATCCCGTCGGGCCTCAATTCATGTGCCTCTAACATGGGTCTCATGTATATCAAGGTGGGCCTTAACAATGGGCCACAATTATATCAAGATGGGCCTTGCATACATCACAATGGGCCTCATGATATGGGCCTCATATTTATATTAAGGTGGGTCTCAATAATGGGTCATGTGTATATCAAATGGGCCACACCCAAATATAAATGGTGATAAGGATGCTCACCATTAAATTTTTAAGGGTTTAATGGCGAACATTCAAACTCAATATTTTCCATAATGTGATCCACCTAATCCTAGTTCTGCCTTATTTTATTTTTTTGTCTCAAGCCTTAAAATGATCTTTTAAAAGTGGTTGGATGGCTTAGATGTAACCCATGCATTATGGTGGATCCCATAGGGATGGAAAGGATGGATGGCATAAATGAGGTGCATACCCCATGGTGGGATCCACACTAATGGAAGGTGTGGATTGCAATACATACATCGGTGGGTCCAATGTAGGGCCCACCATAATGTTTATTTTACACCCATCCTATTGGTAAGGTCACATAGACCTAGGGCCCACCATAACGTTTGTTTTCCTTCCAACCCATTGATAGGGTCACACGTGACCTCGGCCCACCGTGATATTTATTTTCCACCCAACCTATTAATAAGGTGAGGTGGACCTGGGGGCCCACCATGATGTTTATTTTCCACTCAACCGATGGATAAGGTCACACGGACCTGGATTAAGGAGGAAAAACAAATTTCATATTGATCCAAAACTTTTGACCCCAAAAGGGTTTCAATGGCGGACATTCAATCCAACTGTTCCCTGAGATGTGGGCCACCTGAGTTCCAAATATGGCTGATTTTTGGGGTGGCCCACTTGTCAGAGGGGACCCAATAAATGCACGGTGTTGATGATCGAAACACATCATGGTGGGGCCCATGGCTGAGACCGTGGGTCCTTGCCTAGTCTGCCCATCCGTCAAGCGCAGGCAGCGTTCTGCAGCAGCAGCGTCAGCGCTGCCCTTCTTTTTTTTAGAGTTGTTCCAAGGATTTTCACTAGTGGGGCCCACATCAACAAAATCCACTCGCTCCTACGGCTCAAGACAAGCCAAAAGAGTCTAATATCCGAGGTATTTTGGTGTATAGGATCATCAGGTAGATTTTTAATGGTAAAGGCTGCCGTTTTCCAAGATACGGCCCACAAGACACTCGGATTAACTTCATTTTTTGGCTCAATGCCTAAAATGATCTAAGGAAGAGAGTGGCCCACCATTTCCTCCCCCCCCCCCCCCCCCGTCTTTTTAGTTAGCTCGTTAGTACACTCTCATGTTAGTACACGAACTCCATGTTAGGGCCCTCCATTGATACAACACATACATCAACTGGGTCCTACAACAAGTGAGCCCTTAAAGTTGAAATAAATGATGGATCACCCACCTTACTAGCCTCCTTCTTAGTCCCTTAGCCTCCTTAGCTCTTATGCTCAACATTTAACGGTGGATGATGAAATTTTGATGGTGTGGATAAGAGATGAGAGGGTGGGCCACACTTGGCTTGGGAGAATGCTTGGGAAGGCTTGGACGTTTGATGCTTTGTTGTTGGGAGTGAAGAGATAGAATGAGAGAGGAAAAATAATAAAAGGGATGGGATGATGTAAGGAAGGGGATGGAAGGTATGGTTTAGTTTGATTTTTTTGTAAAAGAGGTATGGTTGTGGTTGAAATTTTATAAAGGGGAATGGTGAGGGGAGAGAGAGAGTTGACTTATGGGAAAGGAGGGATGGGTTGATGTACTTAGGGGTATGGCTTGTACTTAACATGAGTGATTGATTGATTGATGGGACATATCGTAGAGATTCCCTCGATATTCACAATGTGCGGTGTTTCTTCAGGATGAACGCAGACCCACAACTTCTTGCTTGGGTATCAGTTCAGTGTGTGAGTCATGGAGTTGGAACCGCGGCGACGGTGCAGTCGCTATGATACAAGTTTGGATCGAGCTGACTTCGGCATGTGGGACCCGGCTTAGGATCGGGCACAAACGTCGAATACGGGTTAAGGATTGTCAGAATTCGACTGGTAGGACCGCAGAAGCCAACGGAATGATACAGTCTAGGATACGGGTATTACAGTTAAGATCAGTTAATGACCATCCGACTAATCAAATACTTGGTAATCCTCACACTGGTGTTCAAACCAGAAGATAGCTTAAAAATATATGTAATCATGTCTGCTTTACTTCCCAAATTGAACTAGGTAATGTAAATGAGGCACTAGCTAATGAAAGTAAGATAATGGCCATGCATGATGAATTAAATCAATTTATTAGAAATGATGTATGGTATCTGGTTTCCAAACCTTCCGACAAATATGTGATTGGAACCAAGTGGATTTTCAAAAATAAAACTAATGAAATGAGGAATATTATTAAGAAAGGAATTTCCTCAACTTTGTGAGGATACATGTTTGCCACATTCTGTGTCAAATTATCATGAGTTCTCAGGTGAATGGGTTTTAGGGCAGAACCATAGGAACTGGCCGTAGGATGCTACGACATTAACGCATCTTAACGAGACGCGAGTGCCCCATCTAATATCTCCTCGGGTTCATGAACAAGTACCATATTTTTTCCTTTAGGATGGGCCACTTATGGGGCCATTATTTGAGTGAAGGCTGCTAGTGTGTCTTAAAGTGCTTTAAATTCCTTTAACATATCGGCCCAAATGTAAGACTTTAACCAATGGATCCTTAAATGGCAAGGGATCAGATTGGTGGGTTTCGTCATCTATCCGATAGTTGTATGCAAGCGAATTGCAAAACTATTGGGCATGCAAGGGAAGACAAGGTCTGAACTATTGTCCAAAATGTTGTAGATGAAGAGGTGTTGGTTGAACTAGGCATTAAAATCTGAATGCCCAATGAGCTACTAGTGGATGAGGGTAAAGTATGGACTCGTGACGGGAGTGTCAAGAAGTCATCCTTGATGGAGGTAGAGTGTAACTAAGCTTGGGCAATCAACTATTATGGTATTGAGAGAGATGCCTTTTAGGGTTGTGGAGCGTCACACTCTTAGTAACAAGCCCTTCGAGAGGCGAAGCATGACAATTTTGTCATGCATGCTTTGCAGCATGGTGTTGTAATCTTTGGCATATGGACCTAAGCTTCGGGGCTTACTACACCTGAAGTGCCAGTCAAGGTTGGCCTTTACAAGTGTTGGTTATCCAAACATTGTAACCAAACAATGAACTCCCCACGTTGAGTAAGAGTCTTCAAGCTGAGAAGCTGTTTGAAGCACAAAGCATTTAGGTTCTACCAGGTCTTTCATCACTAAAGCATTTTTGAGAGGCCAAGGTGTTCTGACCTCACAACTATTTCTAACTCAATAACTAGGGATCATCACGTTCGCTATAATGCCCCAACACTGTGGTCACATGTGAGTGGGCACACGTGGGTGGGCCCCAAGGTGGCTGGTAGGCTACTATGCACATAGTGAGGGTGAAACTTTGTTCCACATCGGAAGCATTGTCTAAAGTTGTGGTGGTTGTAAGTTGGGTTCCTTCCATAACAAGCATGATGCATTTTAAAAGTATGAGTTTCATCAAAGCGGACAATATCATGTGTTGCGGGGACGTGCCTTTCAAGTGGTATCAGAGCCGAGGAAAGCTTTGTCCTCAGTGGGGGATATTGTGAGGCCCCGTCACTGTGGTCACATGTGAGCGGGCGTACATGTGGGCGGACCCCAAGGTGATTTGGCAGACTACTGTGTAGTTGACAGGCTACTATGCACACAGTGAAGGTGGAACTTTGTACCACATCAGAAGTGTCGTCCGAAGTTGTGGTGGATATAAGTTGGGTTCATTCCTTAATAGGCATGACGCATTTTAAATCAGTGAGCTTCGGCAAAGCGAATAATATCATGTGTTGTGGGGGTGGGCCTTACATTCGCAATCATAATAATCTTGTCGGGAGCTTGAGGAGTAATAGGCATGACTAGTTTAGGTAGGTAGGCGACAACAAACTCACAGGAAGGTAGAAAGAAGCAGAAAGTTATTAAGGAAGTCATTTGTTGGTTGTAAGGAGATTAAAGGGGTATTCTGCACAAGTACTTGCAAACACAAACTTAGTGTTTGAGGGTGAAAAGAAAATGAGGCGATGTATTCTTAGAGATTGACTGTGAGACTCGTATCCTAGCCCATACCACTCCGTATGCCTCCGAGATCCTCCCAGTCGAATTTCGGTGAACCGTGATCTGTTATCGGTGTTTACGCGCGATCCCGAGTCGTGTCTCGTATATCAGAGTCGGCTCGACTCGAAACTTATATTCTTGCAATCATGTCGTTGTCGCAGTTCCAACACCGCGTATTACGTGCCGAGGCGATACCCGGGTCAAGAGATGTAGGCTCACGTTCAGTTCGAGGAAAACACCACGTGTTATAATCTCGAGAGAATCCATCACATCAAATGTCAAGTACATATCACATCACTCCCATCACTCACACTCATCCCCGAGTACAACCACCCATCCCCAAAGTCAACTCTCTCCCTTACACAAGTACTCCCATCACTCACCTTTTCACCCATCACCATCTTACATCACCTCTCTCTCTCCTCAACTCTCTCTCTCATTTTCAAAACTCCATCTCCCAAGCAATTCTAACATCCATGGCTTCCATGGAGAAGCTAGTGTGGCCTACCTTCTTACCTCCCATCCCCACCCTCCATGACTTATCCCAACCGTTGAAATTGTCCCCTTAGATCTCTAACATGCGTTGATGGAAGAAGAAGTCTAAAAAGATCTACTGGGTGGATGATTTTTGTATGATTTTGATGATTAGAGGGCCCACATATGGTGGGACCCATTTTGATGTATGATTTGTAAGAAGGACCCATAGTGGTGGGGTCCCTCCGCTCTTCTGATCTCTCTCTCTCTCTCTCTCTCTCTCTCTCTCTCTCTTTTGATGTGTGGCCCACCATGATTTTATCTGTGTCGTCCCATTTGTGGGGCCCACCTCGCTGACTCTATGGCAGCGGCCCACGTGATGACTTTATCCACGCTGCCTGTTCAGCCAGGCCATCCCGTTAGCCGTCCAGTAGTAGCCCTTACTGCCTGTCCATGATCGGACCACCTGGATGAAGGGAAACACAATCATCGGCTTGATCGGCCAGCTGGTGGGCCACACGTGTGGACCCACCAATTGTAGGTGTTTTGCATCCACATCGTTCAATCATCCAGCTCAGGATGTGGACCCCACCACTGTATTCATCAGATCCTCACCGTCCAGTCTGGGAGCAGCCCTGATATATGTGTTAAATCCCAACCGTTCATCTACTACTGCCAACTGCTCTGACGTCAACTGGTGTGGGTCCTGATCACGAGGTACGTATTATATCTAAATCGTCCATCCATTTTGACGTGGCCCACCATGATCTAAACGGTGGGCCTAATCATGATGCATGTGTCTTGCATCCAGGCCGTCCGTTCAGGCCTAGACGCTGGACGCTGGACCCCCCTCCCTCTGTGTGTGTGTATTAAATATAATATTATATTATGGTGGGCCCCCACATGGGACCCACCTAATGAGGAGTGGATGTGCTGGCATCAGCATGGACGTCTGATCATCCAGACCGTCCATTTTTGTGGGACACTCACGTGATGTAAGTGTTTTATATATGCTACCCAGCAGCCATGGGTCACACACACATGGAAACCACGTGATGCATGAGGTTTATATCCCCACCGTCCATTCGTGGACGAGCAGCAGAACAGCTACTGTGTTGATGCAGTAAGTTCTGTGGGTCCCATATAATGCATGCATTGAATCCAAGCCGACCATCTACTGGGCCCCACTAGATGCCTTGCTGCTGTATTTCTCGTCAGCAAGTGGATTCTAATCATTCAGAACGCTTAACTATATGGACCCCACACGCAGCAGCTGCTGCTCCGCAACAGTAAGTTTTGTGGGTTTGGCATGAGAAATATGTTATATATCCTACATTGTCCATACATATGGGGTCCACCATGATGTATGTGTGGTATTTGGGCCATCCAACAATGCTGGATGTGGACCAACTTGATGTAATTATATGTATCCGATAGTGGGTACCTACCATGATGTACGTGTTTCACCACACCATTCAACCATTTGAGATGGCAAGTGAGACCCACGTGATGTACCTGTTTTATCCTCACTGTCCATACATCAAGTGGACCACACTGCAGAAAATAGTGGTGAATTGAACGTCCACCATTGAAACTCATTTTGGATCACAGAAGTTTTGGATCTATATGAAAACTGTTTTTCCTCTTAATTCAGGTATTTGTGACCTTACGATCAGATTGGGTGGAAAATAATGTTGTGGTGGGCCCTACCTTGATGATGTGTTGCATTCACGCTGTCTGTCCATTTTGATGGATGTGTGGTCTGCCTGATGTATGATTTCATCCACACCATCCGTGGGATGTGTGGACCCCAGCCACGATGTATGGGTTTCATTCTCTCCGTCCATATGCCGAATGGGTGGGACCCACTTTGAGATGTGGGTATATCCAAACCGTTCACCCACCTTGAAGCAATTATTCTATCCGCACCGTCTATCTGTCTAGGACGATGGGCCGGATTATGAGGTTGTGTTATATCCATCGTCCTAGGCAGATTGCGGACCCCACTTTAATCTATATCTATGTCGTCCATTTTTGCTGCCCGTCGTGATGTATGTATCGTATATCTTTAACGTCTATTAATGCGGCCCGCCATGATGTACGTGTTTAATGCTAGCTGTCCACCTGGTGGGGGCCATTTGGAATGTGCAAGGCCTACCCGTGATGTATATATGCAACCCACCTTGATGTATTTATGGCCCATCTATGGGGCCCACCCAGATGTACTTGTGGTCCATGTCATGTGGCTCATTGTGATATGTATTAGTGTAACACCCTGAAAATCGGGGGTCGTGTATAAACCCGACTCCCGAGTTCCAGACCATCACTTATGCAATAAGAATGAATATGATTTAAAGTTGACTGAGTTAGAGCATTCACATGAGTAAGATTATACCAAAACTGTAATTCATATTCCAGATTCAGTGGTAAAACGCAAGCGGAAGACTGAAGATTATATATATCACTGTATAGAAAACAAAATAAATCTCAACTGTCTCCAAAGTATGAATACATCTTTGAGTCTCATATACATGTAATAAAATAAAAATTAAAATGTCTGAGGTCCAACTAGTATGTCCCTCCAATCCAGGCCACCTATGCAAAGCCCTCGTGAAACTACATATATGAGAACTCGTCCTGGTCCTCATCGTAATCCGGCTCTGCCTCCTGAATCGCCGCCTCACCTGCATCTAAGACAGGGTCTGGTGAGTGTTGCAAATACCATCCCGTAACGTGGGAGTGAGTGATCAACTCAGTGAAATAATAGAGCAGAGATTAACATGTTCTCAAATCAATCATGCGATAATAGCAAAGCAATAAATTAAACATTCATAAATACTGTTGTTAATGCAATATGACATGACATGATGGATGCCCTCACCGACATTCTCCCTCATACGGCACCATCTGCGTCACGGCATGCTTGCGTACCGCTCAGTGCTCCACATCTTCCAGGCACATGCAATGTGATGTGGATATGATTACCAAGTTATTATTATTCCTTTTCATGCAGCAGTATTGGGAAACTAAGGTACTTCTCTTATATCAATCCCAACACAGATCCTGTCTAGGGTCGTCACTCCTAGAAATCACATACGATGTTACATTTGTATGTCGCTGCAAGGGCTGCCAGGTCTGTTGCTCGCACTCGTTGCACCACTCTCCCATCACCTTATCAATACAGGCCTAATGTACTCTCATTGCTATGGAAGGGTCGTCGCCTCCCATAGACTCAGAATACGCTCACGGTCACTACAAAGGGCTCGTCACCTGATCAGTGCAGGTCGACAGCAAGAATATAGTGTCCCATACCACCATAATCTGCTCACGAGTCATAGGTGCTCACTGGTCACTACGTGGAGGTTTGTGGCCCCAGTGTAGGCCGACAGCTCGACCACGGTGTCTCATACTACCATGCCCGGCTCATGAGTCTTTATGGATCAAGGTACCATGGTTAACAAGGTTTACAATGGTAAGTTCAGTACCCTAGGTTCAAGCAGTTATGACTCATACAAGGTGAATAATCAACGGCCAGTCGGGTTACTTAACGGGCTCGACTAGTACGAGCGCATCGTAAGTCGAACGACATGAAGTGTGTAAAACACTTCGGGTGGCCTAACCATTTTCGCCAACTCCAAACACGACTCGCGTTCATCGACACGTCTTTCGTGGCAAATATAAGCTAACCACGAATATACTCCGTTACCGACTGCGTGGACTAATCATAGTCCCAAAAATTTATAAATCAGCATCAATAATCATGTGGGAGTAATTGGAATGCAATACAACAATACAAGTATGTTATCACATGTTATACCATACAACTTAAGCAATTCATTCAACACATGCATTTCATACATACAATGTAATCCATACATATTGCCAACATGATGGAAATCATGTAAATCAGCATACTACTTGAGAATTCAATCTCAAAACTATTTCACAACACCATATACTCTGTAAGACCCGTATCCTAATTCGCACTGTTTCGTTGATTCCCGCGACCCTTCTCGTCAAATTCCGGCAATCCGCGACTTATGGTTGACGTTGTGCACGACCGTAAGTCGTATCCTATTCATTTGAGCCGGCTTAATCCGAGACTTGTATCATTGCGACCGCACCGTCGTCGCGGTTCCAACGCCGCAACTCACGCACCGATCTGATACCCAGACGATGAGATACGGACCCACGTTCAGTTCGAACAAAAACACCGCGCGTTGCAAATCCCAAGGAATCTCTACAAAGTGTCCCATCAATCACATCAATCAATCCCATCAATCACCTCTCATGTCAAGTACAAGCACCCATACTTCCTTTCTCCACAAGTCAAGCAACCACCCAAGTCAACTAACACATCACTTCACCCATCACTCACCTCACCCATCACTCACCTCACATCACTCCATCTCTCATTAATCACACCTCTCTCTCTCATTTCTCAACACTCCAACTCCAAGCAAGAGAGAGCTCACGTCCAAGCTCTCTTCCATGAGAAAGAAGTGATTTTAGTGGCCCACTTCCCATCTCCAAATCCCATCATCCTAGCCATCCATTTCCCATCTCCACCATCAAAGTGAGGCTCTAGGTGACTGGCTATCCAACGGGCCAAGAAGATCAAGAGGTGGGTGCTTCTATAGGGTAGATTTATGTGTTTTTATGGTGAACCAAGTGAGGCCCACCGATCAATGGTGTGGATCTCACTTGGGACCTTTATTTGTGGCCGATGGACCACTTGGATCATCATGATCAATCCATGATGGGGCCATTCTCCATGGACCCCATCATGATGTTTATTTCATTTCAAAAAGGTCATCTAGACCGTCCATAACGGTGGAGAATGGATCTCCACCGTTGATTTACATTTTTGATGGTCCTTCGTTCAAAGGGGCCCGTTGTTGTATGATTTCATGTAAGGGAGGGCCCATAATGACGGGGACCCTCCATCACAAGCCGTGTCCCACTCTCCATGTCTCTCTCTCTATTTTATTTTTATTTTATTTTATTTTATTTTATTTATTACAAAAGGATGGGGTGGCCCACTTGAATAGATCCCATCCTGATGTATTTATTTTACCCAAGTGGGGCCCACCTTTCACACCATTCCCATGCCGCCCATCATGTGGTGGCCCACTTCATCAGGGCCTACCATTTGAGAAAAAAAAAAAAATATATATATATATATATATAATAAATAAAATTATATAACCGTCCAGCGTCTCAGACGCTGGACGTTGTGAAGGAAAAAGAAAAAAAAAGAAGAATGAAAGAAAAGATTTTGGGTGGCCTCCTTGCATAGGCCCCACCCTGATGTTTATATCCGATCCGAGCCGTCCATCCTCTTACCCACGGCATTGTAGCCGTTGGGTAGAAGTTTGGAGCTGATCCAATCACCTGGTGGGCCATAGCGTCAAAGGTCGCACCTTTACCATTCAAACATCACTTTCTTAGTTTATTTCACTTCCATGCATCAAAAAAATTCAAACTCTGGACTCATTTGGACGGCCTCGGGCCACTGATCGTAATGGCCGAAGTAGATTTCATTTTAGTGGGCCCCACAGGCGAAAAACTGCGGAAAAACCGCTTTCTTCCCAAATCTTTTTTTTAAAAAAAAACAAGCAGCAGAGGCGCTGCTGCCTCTGCCCATGCCAGACGCCCCAGCGGCGGGCGGTCAGCGGACGCCAAAAAAAAAAAGGGGGGGGTCCCACGGCTGTTGGTGTGGGCCCCACCTTAATGTTTACTTATCATCCGATCTGCCCATAAGGTGGCCCACCCTCTGAGGTGGGCCCTCTCCAAAAATGAGGCACATCCAAAGCTCAGGCGTCCCACACCACAAGAAACAGTGGTGATTAAATTCCACCATTGAAACCTTTTTGGGGTCCACACAAGTTTTGGATCAAGCCGAAATCTGTTTTTCCTATTCATTCAGGTCTGCATGACCTTATCAATGTGTTGGATGGAAAATAAATATTATGGTGGGCCCCACATGGGACCCACAGTGATGTGGTGCTTGCAATCCACCGTCCGTACGGACGGTGGAGCCCACTGTATATATGTGTGGGTGTGTGTGTGCGTGTGTATGCATGTGTGAGTGCATATGTGTGTGTGCGTGTGTGTATGCGTGTGTGTGTGCATGTGCAGATATATATAACAACGTATATATATATGTACATATAATATTATATCACATATATTGTTTATAAATTATATATATTAAACACAATATGATTGTGATGGTGGGCCTTCATGTGACCCCCGCCATGATGCATATGTTGCATCTAAACCGTCCATTTATTGGTTGTTGTAAAATTATTTCATGGCTTGTGCCAAAATGAACTAGATCTATGGTTCAAATGGGCCACCATGGTATGTGTATAGGGCCGTGTTGACCCATTATTGGCCATTCATTTAGGCCCACCTTGGTGCACATCTAAGACCATGGGATTAATCCCATTTGGCATGTGTAATGTCCATGGGATTAAGCCCATTTGGCATATCTAGAGCCCATGGGTTTCGGCCCATTTGATATATACAATGCCCATGAGATCCGGCCCACTTATTCTATATAAGGCCACGGGATCTAAGCCCATTTGGTACATATAAAGCCATGGGATCAGGCCCATTTGAAGTGCATGGGGCGCAAATGGAATGGTCCATTGGACATATTTAAAACTCATGTGTGTAGTCCCACTTTGATGTATTTCATGGCCCATGAGTCATAGACCATTGCAATGTACATAAGGCTCCTTGGCGAGGCCCATTAACGTAGCCATTTGAAGAATGTAAGGCCCACACAATTCGGCTCATTTGATATATCCAAGGCCCAGGGATCGAGGCCCAATGGATGTCCTTAGGGTCCATTGCAATGTACGTCTATCATGGATCGTGAAATGATATTTATGGTAAGTCGTGCCTAGAAAACAATGTTGGTTTGACGTCCACATTGTATGTACAATGTTGGTTAAATGTCCGCATTGTAACTTTCTTTAGGGCCCATTGACAGGTCCATAACCGTTGCTATTCATTGCCTCATAACATGCTTAGAATAATCCCATGACTCATGCCCATACGCATCATATGTATGCTTGATATGAGTAATGACTGATCATAGCATACGCCATTGGGCAGACCATCTATGGGGCTCGTTATGTGACTGAGCACCCCACATGATCGCGCAGTACGCGCTGGATTGCTGCACGTTTTGACAGCGTGATTCATGCATCTCGCATACGTATGACTTGATCACTGCACGCCCTAGCGACATCAGGGCCGTGGCTCCACAGGTACATCGTGGATGGCCGTATTGGATACCGGAAATGCATATTCTAGCACTGTGGGCACTTAGGATGTCCTTGGGTGAGAGTCCCAGAGCCTTTTTGGTACCAGGAGATGCTCCAACGTTTAGACCGAGTGGATACACGAGCGCCCGAGTGCCGAATACCAGTAGGCCGCGTCTCCCACTGTGTCGTGGTCGGTTGGAAGGGGGTGTGGCCTTATCCGCCTGAGTGAGAGGGCTATAAGCTAGGCTGAGTTTGACTAGCTCGCAAATGAGTCCGCTATCGACGAGCCGGGTAGGTATTGGCATACTACTGGTCAGGCGGATAGTGAGGTCTTATCCGCTTACTTGACTGTGCAGCTAGGGAGGTGGCAGTCTCTGCATGTGTATTGGACCCCGGTGATATCCAGAGAGGAACTGTACTGATATACGCATTTGAGGAGTACCGACTTGCTTGGATTGCATTTCGCATATGACATTTGGCTATGTAGGCCTTGCATTGCATCGGTGTGGCCGATGGCGTTCATATCTCGCATCATGCCTTGCATTACACAGCCTTGGTATATTCATGGACTTACCGCATACTTCCGCATTGTTCCGATACTGTACACTTGGCGTTTGCCTTACGCATACACTTACACCACCCTCTAAGCTTTTGTAAGCTTATGCACGATAGTTGCGTGCAGGTAGCGTTGGACGACAGCAGCGCTGAGACAGGAGTGCACATCAGGACCTTTTGGAGCTTTTTCATCACCTTGTATTTCCCTTTCTGCATTGTACTTAAAATTGTTGTTATAGTGGATATGTGGTGATGTTGTTTTGTGACTTGGTTATGTCTGTGGTTATGCTCCTTTACAAAAAAAAATTCATTCTGAAAATCCTCCTTGTGGGATCCCAGGATCGGAATCTGGCATTAGATTATCAGAAGCCGAGAATGGGGCACTACGGAGGCTGTCGACACCGGATTCGGCAATCGGGATTCATGTGAATCCGATTTTCGGGTTTGGGGCGTGACATACTCAATACATACTAATACAAACATTTATACAAACACTTAGTCTACACACTTAAGTCTACATAGTGTATGTCGACTCAAAGTGCACCTTTGGGCGAATCTCTTCGCCAAACCAATTATGCACGCATTCCTAATATCCTAATGCGACAAATAGCAATGACAAACAATTCAGCAAAATATGGATGCAAACTGTATTTCCTACAAATGACTAAAATGCCCCAAATCTCATATTTTTCATATGTTTACGAAACAGGAAACGGACAGCATGTTGTACATGTCAAACGGCATTACCGTTGATAATCTACTATTAAACGACATTGAAAGCATGGAAATCAGCCAATCAAAGCGTCTAAAATCCGCACCTTTTACCCTAGATGTGTATTGTTTCAAACGGAGCGTATACGCTTCGTCTACGGCGAACAAGCGACCTAATACACAAGATGTATAAGCTACTTCGCTATTGGAATCGACGGAACCTTAAATCAGCAAGTGTTTAGGGTTTTCCTTACCTAGAATTGCGGCGAAATCACCAACGAAGTGATTGGGATACGTTGCTTAAGCACGTGCAACAGCTAGTGCAGGTGGCAGGAAGATCTCTCTCACACACTTTCTCAATATCACACTTTTTCTCTCTCTCTAGCTAGGGTTTCTAGCAAATTCGGATGGGTGAGATAAGTGAGGGTTTAAAGCCCTTTTATAGCCTAAAACCTTTCCAAATTAGGCTTGGGAACGATGTTTACTTGAGGTGTAACCAAATCAGGGCTGTTCTGGTCTAAAAGAGTAATTCGGGAGGTCCCCTGGCCGAACGCGATCGGACTTAAGCTCATGGTCACCGGATGTTGCTCACACCCAGTTTTCAGTCCGGTAGAGTTCGTAGATCGCACGTGGCGGTCCAGTTTCAATTCAGCGATCATCGAACATAGATCAGGTCTATAAGTTTCACGATATGAAAGAGAAATTTTTCCTGATCTGAGAGTGTAATTTGGTTGAATTCTGACGGTCAGAACGCTTAATAATAACGCGCCAAGTCATGTGCCAGATTTGGATTAAAATTTCTAAATCTAACCCTTTTCTCACTCTCTTCACTCCAGGCTCAATGAAATAGCCTTTGAATGTCGGTTGGGCTTGATTTTTGAAATGATTGTCAAGTCCAGCTAAGCGGTCATAACAGTCTAAGATTGTAAGTATCGGACTTTCAACGCGCGGTCTAGATCCAATACAAAGTTTCAGAAGGTTCCTGAGAACAAACCGGTTTAGAGTTTGATCCAAGGTTTCAGGATATTATAGTGTCATTGGTTCTATAAGTTTTGGGTCTTGTAGAACATATTTAAAATGTTCAGGGACAATTTCACAGCTACTCTAGCGTTGTGCTAGCTAACTAATGCTTAATTTCTAAAGGAGTTAATCCTACGTGATTTCTGGTCGAGTTGGTACTCGAGTCTCAGTACGAATTTTT
The DNA here is from genome assembly GCA_037074715.1 of Magnolia kwangsiensis. NCBI lineage: Eukaryota > Viridiplantae > Streptophyta > Magnoliopsida > Magnoliales > Magnoliaceae > Magnolia > Magnolia kwangsiensis. Next base: position 56,174,133 of record CM073582.1, on the reverse strand, counting down.
TCGAGGCGTTAAAATCCACCTCCCTTAACAAAAAAATTTATCCTCGAAATTTGTACCTTTTCGTACTCCTCGAGAAGCTGTGGGTAGTTCTTTCTGATCTCAGCTTCTGTCTCCCAGGTACCCTCTTTCTCAGAGTGATACGTTCACAATACCTTCACAAGGGAGATGACCTTGCTATGCAGTACCTGCTCCTTCCTATCTAGTATACGCGTCGGTCGCAGGATATATGTAACATCCTCTCCTAACTGCACCTGCACCCATCTGATGATATGGGAAGGATCAGAAACGTATTTCGTCAGAAACATGAAATACTTTGTGAACGCTCGTGAGAGGCGTAGGTAAAGCCAGACGATAAGCCACTGCACCCACACGATCGAGGATCTGGAATGGACCAATGAATCGCGGTACCAGCTTCCCCTTCTTCCCGAACCGAATGACTCCCTTCATAGGGGAAACTCGTAAAAATACATGATCCCCAACCGTGAACTCTAGCGGGCGCCGTCTCGTATCGGCATAACTCTACTGTCTACTCTGCGTTGTGAGAAGCCGGTGTCTAATGATGTCAATCTTCTTCGACGTCGCCTGCACTAACTCTGGGCTAAGCAATCTACGCTCACCAACCTCTGTCCAGCAATGCGGTGCTCGACAAGGTCGCCCATACAACGCCTCGTAAGGTGCCATACCGCTACTCGCCTGGTAACTGTTATTGTACGCGAACTCCGCATATGCAAGACAATCATCCCAACTGTCCTTGAAGTCCAATGCGCAAGCCCACAACATGTCCTCTAAGATCTGGTTCACTCGCTATCTGTCCGTCAGTCTGTGGGTGGAAGGCAGTACTGAACTTCAACTTCACACCCATAGCCTCCTGAATGCAAGTCCAAAAAATAGAAGTGAAACGCGTGTCTCTGTCCGCCACTATCTCCAACGGAACTCCATGCAGACGCACGATCTCTCTGATATATAGTCTGGCTAACTCGTCTGCAGAGCTCGCAACTCTGATCGGTAGGAAGTGCGCCAACTTCGTCAGATGGTCAACGATCACCCAAATAGAATCATGTCCCTTCCTCGTCTTTGGAAGCCCTGAGATGAAATCCATGGAAATGAAGTCCCACTTCTACTCAACTATAGGCATAGGCTGAAGGAGTCCAGGTGGTCGACGATGCTCTGCCTTCACCTACTGGCAAGTGAGACAACGGGACACGAACTCTGCGATGTGGATCTTCATACCTTCCCACCAATAAGTCCTTTTCACGTCGCGATACATCTTTGAACTTCCAGGATGCATCGCAAGTCTGGTACAGTGCGCAGCCTCGAGAATCTCTCGTCTCAAGTCAGGGATATCTGGGACATATAGGCGGCCACGATAACGTAAGCCCCCATCCGTGCCAACTCGCCACTCGACGTCTGCATCATCACTGGCCTGCTCTCGAAGCTCAGTAAGATGTGCATCATCCCGCTACGCCTCGATGACTCTATCATCGATCTGAGATCGCACCTACACATGTGCGATAAAGTCATAGGGCTCCTCTACAGTGAGTTTCTGCTCAAAGTCTCACAAAAACTCAACCATGTCCCACTCAGCAACCATCAGTGGAGACGCAAACTCTATCACCTTCTTGCGGCTCAACGTGTCAGCCATAAGGTTCGCCTTGCCAGGATGGTAGGAAACTTCGAAGTTGAAGTCTTTCAAAGTCTCCATCCATCGTTGCTTCCTCATATTCAAGTCTCGCTGTGTGAATATGTACTTGAGGCTCTTGTGGTCGCAAAAGAGCTCGAACTCCTCTCCATAGAGGTAATGTCTCTAGAGTCTCAGTGTGAATATGACGACTGCCAACTCTAGGTCGTGTGTAGGGTAATTCTCCTCGTGCTTCCTTAATTGTCTCGAGGCATAAAAAATTACCCTGTCCCTCTGCATAAGGACACAACCCAAACCAACGCTAGACGTATCGGTATATATAGTATATCTAACCCCTTACTCTGGCAATACTAGCACAGGGGTGGATGTGAGCCTATCCTTCAGCTCATGAAAAGCTGACTCCTCCTTGTCATTCCAGGCGAACTTCACATCCTTCCATGTCAACTGAGATAGAGGTCTGGCGATCTTCGAGAAATCCTAAATGAAGCATCGATAGTAGCCAGCAAGACCCAAGAAACTCCTCACCTCAGTGACAGAACCAGGCTGCTCCCAGTCCTGAACTGCAACTACCTTAGACAGGTCAACTGTCATCCCATCCTTGGACACCACGTGTCCCAAGAACTTCAGTTCCTGCTTCCAGAAGTCGCATTTCTTGTACTGTGCGAACAACTGATGCTGTCTAAGTGTATCCAGGACCAAGCGCAAGTGCTCCTCATACTCCTCTCGACTCCTGAAATATACCAAATTGTTGTCAATGAACACCACGAAAAATCGATAGAGGAAAGGCCAAAATACCTTGTTCATCAGATCTATGAACACGGCTGGTGCGTTCGTGAGACCGAACGACATCACAAGGAACTCGTAGTGGCCAAAGGTGGTCCTGAATGCTGTCTTCTGTACATCCTCATCCCTGACGCGCAACTGATGATATCATGACTGAATATCAATCTTCGAGAAGTACTGCGCCCCTCTCAACTGATCAAACAAGTCATCGATCCTGGGTAAATGGTACTTGTTCTTCACCATGATCTGGTTTAGCCTGCGATAATCAATACACAATCGCATCGAACCATCCTTCTTCCTCACAAACAGAACTGGTGCTCCCCAAAGAGACATACTGGGTCGAATAAGACCAAGCTCCAACAGATCATCAATTTGCGTCCTCAACTCATCCATCTCACACGGTGCCATGCGATACGTCGGCAGTGAGACGGGCGTGGAACTGGGCACCAGATCGATAGTAAAATCAATCTCACGCTGAGGTGGCAAACCAGGGATCTTCCTAAATAGATCCCCAAAATCACGGACGACTGACGTATGCTCAAGCATCTGCACACTAGCGTCCCGTAGTAAAGTAGCGTAGCTAAGTATGCGGAAAGGGAGATTTACCCGCACTGGGAATGTAAAGGACGCGCCCTCTGGCTCGTAGACAGTCACTATACGAGTCTCGCAGTCAATCTCGGCCCTCGCTGCAGTCAGCCAATCCATGCCAAGAACGATGTCGAGAAAATAGAGAGGGGTCAACGACAAGGTCAATAGCCATCGTCCTGTCCCCTAGATCCACCAAACAGCCCTCGCACATCAGGGTGGCATCTGTGAAAGACCCGTGAGCTGTATAAACTCTCACCCCATCCATCCTAATAGTCAGTAGCCCAATGTGCCTGACTATGGCATGCGATATCAATGAAATCGTGGATCCTGTGTCCACCATCACGAGAATAGGAATACCTCCAATATGGGCGGTGACCTTAAAAGCTAAATGCTGAGAAGTCTCTGCCTTGGCTGCCTGTGCTGTCAGAGCATGTACTCAAGCCCGCGGTATCATAGGCCGTAGAGGCGGCCTGAACTGAGATGCGGGAGGTCTGAAAGAAGGGTGCACAGGAGCCAACCTAGAGGCGGTGCTGATATAGCCTATGGGGGTGGACGGTCGATCTTCTGCGGCGGTGAGAACCCACTGTCTCTCATCCGAGCGAAACAGCTCTGCACTACATGACCCGCTCTCCCACAGTAAGTACATGATAGATCAGGGCGCCTCATCGGTAACACTGGCGCTGTAGCCCTAGGAGGAGGGTGGACGCGATGCCTCTTGCCCGCAAAGGGCCTATCCTGCAACTCTGGTCGCGGCCTAGAGACAATAGGGCCACGAGATCGCACAAGCCTATCCACATCCTGCTCTGCCCGCATAGACATGTGAATCAGCTCAGCATAGGAGGGGATGCTCACGCAACACATCTTCGACCGTATGTCCCGTCGCAAACCCTCAGAAAAGCGTCATATGCGCATCTGCTCATCAGCAAGTATAGTCGGGATATATCTGCCCAACTCAGTGAATCGATGCTCATACTTTGTGACTGTCATGCCTCCCTTCCTGAGGCGTAGAAACTCATTCTCCCGCTAATGCCTGTATGTCTGGGGATAGTATTTCTCGTGAAAACAGAACTCGAATGCTGCCCAAGTCCAGACATAATCGACTGCAACAGTCTGCAACACACTATCCCACCATAAGCTGACCTCTCGCTCAAACAGGAACGTAGCCAACTCTACCTGCTCAGGCTCTGAGCAATGTAGCATCCGTAGTATCTTCGACACACGGTCGAGCCAATACTCGGCCTCCTCGGGTCTGTGAGAACCCGTAAATGTAGGAGGCCGCAAGTGATGAAATCACTCTAGTAAGCCCCATGTATCCGCAGCATTCCCTGCAGGGTAAGCAGGTGGTGCAGGATGAGTCATGCCCTCATCCTGAGCATAAGTACCGGTATCCTCAGCTGGATGCATAGGTGGTGCAGGCAGAGTCGCACTCCCACCCTGGGCTAGAGCCCCTACTATAGTTGTCAAGAGCTGCTGCTGCTGCTGCATCATGGCCGTCATCTGCTCAAACCTATCAGGAGGTGAAGCGAGCTGTGGCACATACTGCGTCGAGAAAGACGCGCGATGCTGCTCTCTGACAGGCGGTGTGAAAGGCGGTGGTCCAACTGCAGGACCTGTGGATGGCTGAGACTCACGCGCAGTCTCAGGAATCGAGCCCACGGCAGGGTCCGTATGAACATCAGTCTGGAGAGGAACCTGATCCATAGGCTCTCCCAATGTAAGTCGTGCGGTGCTCCGCGTAGCCTTAGGCGACATTCCCTATATTCAAAATAGGGCGCAACCTTATTAGTCACAGCAATAGCACAAACACACCACCACCAGTCATTCACATAACAAGTCAAAAACATTCCATGCATTTCATTTAATCAAAATTTTTCATAATACAAGAGATATATCCTTACATGCATCATGACCAGAAACACATGGGAACTAAGCCAGTAAGCTACTACATCAACATAAGCAAACTACTAGCCTTATCAGGCTTACACACAGAAAGAAGGAAACAACTAACTACTGTAAACAACATCCAGATCTAGATCACTAGACCGAGTCTGGGGATGGAGGAGGATCACCCTTATCCTGCAAACAACACAGGATAGCTTTCAAAGTACGAGTCACCTTACCAAATTTTCTCTTCATGACAGCCTTAGTATCCTCGACCTTGGCCCGAAATTCCTGGACTTCCTGTCGCAAGGTGACCTGACTCTCCTTAATTCGGACAATGTGAGCATCTCTAGTAGCCCGAGTCGCTGGAGGAGGGCTCTCGTCAGTATCCTGAGCCTCTTCTTCTTCTTCTTCCTGAACTTCTTCCTCTATTTCTGTCCCAGTTTCTTCTTCACTTGAACCTTCCTCGCCATGATAATCGCCCTCACTATCCTCATCAAGCTGAGCATCACGCTGCCTAGGCCCGATCTTCATCTTCTCCATAGTAGACTCGTCAATGTGGTGAATCGGTACTGGCAACTTCCGCCCAAGTCTGTACGCAAACTCAAGCGCGATCTTGCATATGAGCCTGCCAAAAGGAAGCAACTCAGACGTTCTTCTTGATTTCACTACGAGGATTATCTACCGCAACACAAAGGTGGCCATACATACATTCTCTCCCTAGCCCACCTGATACAAGAAATCAACCATGAGGCGTGCACATTCGCTGTGGTTGGTCGACCTAGGATACACGTTGAAAGTACAAATGTGGTGCAGCAGGCGCAAATCATCTGACATATGAGACGCCAAGAGGATATTGTTAGGCTGCCATGGAACTAAACTACCACATAAGAATCTAGTACGACGATCTCGCTCACACCTACTCTTCAGATTCTTAGCACTGGGATGAACTTCACCAAGAGGCACCTTCAGAATGCGAGCTATCAACCGAACATCGATATCAAAGGGAATCTTAAACTGCAATGGCTCCAACGTAGGATCCCAGATACGAGCATAGAAGGCACGAACGGTTCTCACGTTTGCTCGGGACTGTGCTCAAAGAGCGGACCCCAATGTGCAGCTTCAATACGCTCAAACAGCAGAAATTCACCGAAGAGCCGCTCATCCACATGGGCTTCAAACAGTACCTTATGGTTAGTATAATCGCCATGAGGCATCTCTGCTAACAGCACTCACCCTATTTGAGCATGGGAATCCAAATCCCGCTTTATATGAAACTCACGAGCTGTGCTTAGACCTGCGGCGGTGCTTGAGCTAGCAGCGCCACCTCTTGGCCTTCTTGATTGCGAAGGGCGACTAGGCCCGGCTTCGTTTGTGGCAGTCTTTCTCTTTCCCATCAAAGAGAGGATGGTGGAGAAAGAGAAAAAGGCCAAAATGGCTCCAATTAAAGCCATGGAAAATGAGTGAAATGGAGAGAAACCGCTGTCTAAACGGACTGAAGTGGATCTAGGTGTTGTAGAGGGATGCTTCAAGCTTCCAAGGGCTGGATTTTTAAAAAGAAAAGAGAAGAATAAATGGAAATGGAGCTCCACACGATTTCAGCCATGTTTGGAGATTGTGGGAGCTTCAAACGATGAGATCAGAGAGGGAGGGGGTTGCAAACAGCAATGGAGGGATGGACAGGTGTCGTTTTTAGCAAAGGAAGGGTTTGGAAAGGATTTGACATTGAGTTTTGAAAGGTGGCAGCAAGAAAAATCAAAAATGGAGGGCTTGGGGGCATTTTTGTGAAGGGAGTAAGACATTTAGGGGTTTTTGAGGGACGACCCGTATATGGGAGGGGTGCCCTACCCTACAAAGGGCGTGCGCCCGAATTTCAGCGCACGTGGGGCCCGATGTATGGCGATCCATCGCCGGCCGGCCACCAATCCGGCCGGTCAGGTCACATGGGTTGGGTCCCCCCCGCCCTAGGGACTCCAGATATATGTGGGCCCCACCCTAGTTCATTGTGGTTTGGCCTAGAGAGGCCTAAAACTCCATTTGGAGTGTTCCGGGGCCAGTCTGCGAACCTGAATGCATATAGGCATCATGTAGCATATGAATTTGGGATATGAGGAGCTAATCCATCCAACTAACCCATCCTTTATGAAATATTTCAAAATTAGAATGGCCAAAAGGCCAATTTTCACCTATTTTTACTATTTATAGTAAAATTTTGTCTAAGTATGATTTTATATCATTTTCACATTAGTATCAATGCCTAACATGAATAGAATGAGAACGAATTGAAGAATGGGGTGGTGAGAGGAAGGATTTTGAAGGAATTGGGTGAAACGGGGTTTTTAAACCCTAGCGATTAAATGTAAGGGTTGTGGTTGCCCCACGACCCAAAGACACACATTTTCAGGTTTGAAAATGCTTCTGAAAACATCTCAAACCTGTCAACTAACAACCTACTGGCTATTTAGGTCACCTCACACGACCTAATATGCATTATGGACTCGATCGAAGCGAACGAGTTGAGTAGACTTCTATTGGCGAGACTGCGATCCTACGAGTGTTTCTAGACCTTTCTCGCACCCACCTAAGTCAAAAGAGCAACAGCGTACGTCGCGTGTCCATAACCCAGGTCCGGTTTAATCTCATTCGTGCTCTGATACCAACTTGTAACACCCTGAAAATCGGGGGTCGTGTATAAACCCGACTCCCGAGTTCCAGACCATCACTTATGTAATAAGAATGAATATGATTTAAAGTTGACTGAGTTAGAGCATTCACATGAGTAAGATTATACCAAAACTGCAATTCATACTCCAGATTCAGTGATAAAATGTAAGCGGAAGACTGAAGATTATATATATCACTGTATAGAAAATAAAATAAATCTCAACTGTCTCCAAAGTATGAATACATCTCTGAGTCTCATATACATGTAATGAAATAAAAATCAAAATGTCTGAAGTCCAACTAGTATGTCCCGCCAATCCAGGCCACCTATGCAAAGCCGTCGTGAAACTGCATATATGAGAACTCTTCCTCGTCCTCATCGTAATCCGGTTCTGCCTCCTGAATTGCCGCCTCACCTGCATCTAAGATAGGGTCTGGGGGGTGTTGCAAACACCATCCCGTAATGTGGGAGTGAGTGATCAACTCAGTGGAATAATAGAGCAGAGATTAACATGTTCTCAAATCAATCATGCGATAATAGTAAAGCAATAAATCAAACATTCCTAAATACTGTTGTTAATGCAATATGACATGACATGATGGATGCCCTCACTGACATTCTCCTTCATACGGCACCATCTGTGTCCGCGGCATGCTTGCCTACCGCTCAGTGCTCCACATCTTACAGGCACATGCAATGTAACACCCTGAAAATCGGGGGTCGTGTATAAACTCAACTCCCGAGTTCCAGACCGTCACTTATTCAACAAAAATGGTTATGATTCAATGTTGTCTGATTTAAAGCATTCACATGAGTAAAAGTATACCAAAACTGCAATTCATACTTCAGATCCAGTGATAAAAGCAAGCGGAAGACTAAACAATGTATATATCACTGTATGGAAAAACAAAGTAATCTCATCTGTCTCCAAAGTATGACTACATCTCTGAGTCTCATGTACATATACATAACAAAAGAATAATGTTCAAAAAGAAAGTCCCACTGATGTCCCCTCGATCCAGGTCGCCTACGGGAAGCCGTCATGATACTGCATATACGAGAACTCATCCTGGTCCTCGTCGATCTCTGGCTCCACCTCCTGGATCTCGTCCTCACCTGCAGCTACAACAGGGTCTGGTGGGTGTTGCAAACACCATCCCGTAACGTGGGAATGAGTGATCAACTCAGTGGAATCATAGAGCAAAGATTAGCATGTTCACAATTCAATCACGCGATAATAGTAAAGCAGTAAATCAGACAATCCTAATACTGTTATTAATGCAAGATGATATGACGTGATGTATGCCCTCACCGACGATCACCCTCATGCGGCAACATCTTACGACCGCGGCATGCCACACTCCCTAGAGTGCTCCACATCTTCCAGGCACATGCAATGCTATGGTGATATGATTTCCAAGTTGTTATTAGTCCATTCAAACAGCAGGATTGGGAAACTACGGTACTTCCCTTGTATCAATCCCAACACAGATCCTGTCTAGGGTCGTCACTCCTAGTAATCTCATACGATGTATATTTCGTAGGTCACTGCAAGGGCTGCCAAGGCTGTTGCTCGCACTCGTTGCACCGCTCCCCCATCACCTTATCAATACAGGCCTACTGTACTCTACTGCAACGGAAGGGTCGTCGCCTCTCGTGGACTCAGAATACGCTCGCGGTCACTACAAAGGGCTCGTCGCCTGATCAGTGTAGGTCGACAGCTAGAATATAGTGTCCCATACCACCATAATCTGCTCACGAGTCAAGGTGCTCACTGGTCACTACGGGGAGGTTTGTGGCCCCAGCGTAGGCCGACAGCTCGACCACGGTGTCCCATACCACCATGCCCGGCTCATGAGTCTTCGTGGATCAAGGTACCATGGTTAACAGGGCTTTCAGTGGTAAGTTCAGTACCCTAGGTTCAAGCAGTTATGACACATACAAGGTGAACATACATCGGCCAGTCGGGTTACTTGACGGGCTCGACTAGCGCGATCGCATCTCAAATTGAACGACATGAAGTGCGTAAAACACTTCGCGTGGCCTAACCACTGCCGCCAACTCTAACCACGAATCACGTTCATCGACGCGTCGTTCGTGGCTATGACCAGTCAGCCACGAATTTGCTCGGTTACCGACTGCCTGGACTAAGTCTAGTCCCACACATCTATGGAATCATATTAGCACTATATGCAAAGGTATTGGAATTGAAATACATCATGTGAGCATGTTAACACATGTTATAACATTCAACTTAAGCAAATCTTCAAGGCATACTTTCTATGCATGTAATGCAATCATGCATAAGGTAAACATGTAGGAAATCATTTAGGTCAGCATATTAATCAAGAAATCAATCTCAAACTACTACGTAACATCATTTAATTCAATACATACTAATACAAGCATTTATACAAACACATACACTACACACTTAAGTCCACATATAGTATGTCGACCCAAAGTGCGCAACTTGGCGAATCTCTTCACCAAACTGATTATGCAAGCATTCCTAACTCTCTAATGCGGCGACAAACCATGTCAATCACGTCAGCAAAATATGCATGTAGACCGTACTTCCTACAAATGACTAAAATTCCCTAAATCTCATATTCTTCGTTAATTTACGAAACAAGAAACGGAGAGCATGTTGTACATGTCAAACGGCGATGCCGTCGATAATCTACTATTAAACGACATTGAAAGCGTTGTAAACCGTCAATCAAAGCGTCTAAAATCCTCACCTAGTCTCTTACGGTTGCGGAATTTTGAACGGAGCGTGTACGCTTCGTCTACGGCAGTAGGAGAGCCTGATTTATGGAATACGTTAGCTAACATGTTATGCATCTAAGTAAACCCTAAATCAGCAAGTTTTTGGGGTTATTTTATACCTGAAAAATGGAGAAATCACCAGCCAGGTGATTGGAAAGAAGTGCTGAAGCAGCAACTGTCAGGGGCTCGGAAGCGGGAAAATTCTCTTCTTCTCTTTCTCTCAAACTCTCTCTCTTTTTCTCCTAGGGTTTGTGATTTTCGGATGGAAGGGAGAAATGAGGGTTTCAACCCCTTTTATAAGCTTGAAATCGCCAGAAATAGGCTCCGGGACGAAGTTTACTTGGTGCCTATCCATTTCGGGGCTGTTTCGGTCCAAAAACTGCTTTCTGGTGGTCCCCTGGTCGATTGCGATCAGACTTAAGCTCATGTGTGCCAGATGTAGCTCGTAGTAAGTTTTCAGTCTGGCAGGGTTCGCAGATCGCACGTGGCGGACCAGTTTCAGTTCAGCGGTCACCGCACGTAGATCAGGGCTGGAAGTCTCATGATAATAAATAGAAATTTTTCCTGATCCGAGGGTGTAATCTGGATGAATTCTGACGGTCAGAACGCTTAATACTGACGCGTCAAGTCGTGTGCCAGATTTGAATTTGAAATTCCAAATCCGTCCCTATTTGCGGTCGCTTCAGTCCGGGTTCAACGAAATCGTCTGTGATTATCGGTTTGACTTGATTTTCGAGATGATTGTCAAGTCTAGATGGGCGGTTCTAACGGTCTAAGATAGGAGGTATCGGACCTTCGACGCGCGGTCTAGATCCAATTCAAGAATTCAATGTGGTCCAGAGAACAAACCTGCATAGAGTTTGATCCGAGGTTATAGAGTGTTGTAGAGTTGTTTGTTCTACTCGATTTGGGTCTTGCAGAACGTATTTAAAGTGATCAAGGACTATTTTCCAGCTACTCTAGCGTTGCGCTAGCTAACTTACGCTTAATTTCCATGGAAATTATTTCTACGCGATATCGGGTCGAATCGGTACTCGAACCCCAGTACGGATTTTTCACGGGCGTTACAGTCTACCCCCCTTAACAAATAATTTCGTCCTCGAAATTTGTACCTTTTCGTACTCCTCGAGAAGCTGTGGGTAGTTCTTTCTGATCTCGGCTTCTGTCTCCCAAGTAGCCTCCTCTTCAGAGTGATGCGTCCATAGTACCTTCACAAGGGGAATCACCTTGCTACGCAGTACCTGCTCCTTCCTGTCTAAGATGCGTGTCGGTCGCAGGATATAAGTAACATCCTCTCCTAACTGCACCTGCTCCCATCTGATGATATGGGAAGGATCAGCAACGTACTTCTTCAGCATAGAAACATGAAATACGTTGTGGACGCTCGCGAGGGGCGTGGGTAAAGCCAATCGGTAAGCCACTGCTCCCACACGATCGAGGATCTGGAATGGACCAATGAATCGCGGTGCCAGCTTCCCCTTCTTCCCAAACCGAAGGACTCCCTTCATAGGGGAAACTCGTAAAAACAAGTGATCCCCAACTGTGAACTCTAGTGGCCTCCGTCTCGTATCGGCGTAGCTCTTCTGTCTGCTCTGCGCTGTAAGAAGCCGACGTCGAATAATATCGATCTTCTCTGACGTCGCCTGCACCAACTCTAGGCCAATCAAGCTACGCTCACCGACCTCTAACCAGCAATGCGGTGCGCGACAAGGTCGCCCATACAGCGCCTCATAAGGTGCCATGCCGATACTCGCCTGGAAGCTATTGTTGTACGCAAACTCCGCATATGCAAGACAGTCATCCCAACTATCCTTGAAGTCCAATGCGCAAGCTCGCAACATGTCCTCCAGGATCTGGTTCACTCGCTCCGTCTGTCCGTCCGTCTGTGGGTGGAAGGAGGTACTGAACTTCAACTTCACACCCATAGCCTCTTGAATGCGAGTCCAGAAAATAGAAGTGAACCGCGTGTCTCTGTCCGACACGATCTCCAACGGAACTCCATGCAGACGCACAATCTCTCGGATGTACAATCTAGCCAGCTCGTCTGCAGAGTTCGTAACTCTGATCGGTAGGAAGTGCGCCGACTTCGTCAATCGGTCGACGATCACCCAAATGGAATTATGCCCCTTCCTCGTCTTCGGCAACCCAGAAATGAAGTCCATAGAAATGAAATCCCACTTTCACTCTACAATCGGCATAGGCTGCAAAAGTCCAGGTGGTCGGCAATGCTCTGCCTTCACCTGCTGACAAGTGAGACAACGGGACACGAACTCAGCTATGTGGGTCTTCATACCTTCCCACCAATACGTCCTCTTTACGTCACGATACATCTTCGTACTGCCTGGATGCATCGCGAGTCTAGTAGAATGCGCAGCCTCGAGAATCTCTCGTCTCAAGTCAGGGACGTCTGGGACGCATAGGCGGCCACGGTAACATAAGCCCCCATCCATACCAACTCGCCAATCGGCGTCAGCATCATCACTGGCCTGCTCTCGAAGCTCAGTAAGATGCGCATCGTCCCTCTGCGCCTCGATGACTCGATCATCGATCTGAGATCGCACCTGTACGTGTGCGATGAACTCAAATGGTTCCTCCACGGTGAGTTTCTGCTCAAAGTCTCGCAAAAACTCAACCATATCCCACTCGGCAACCATCAGCGGAGCCGCAAACTCTATCGCCTTCTTGCGGCTCAACGCATCAGCCACAAGGTTCGCCTTCCCAGGATGGTAAGAGACTTCAAACTTGAAGTCCTTCAGCGTCTCCATCCATCGCCGCTGCCTCATATTCAAGTCTCGCTGCGTGAATATGTACTTGAGGCTCTTGTGGTCGCAAAAGAGCTCGAACTCCTCTCCGTAGAGGTAATGTCTCCAGAGTCTCAGTGCGAATATCACGGCTGCCAACTCCAGGTCGTGTGTAGGGTAATTCTCCTCGTGCTTCCTTAATTGTCTCGAGGCATACGAAATTACCCTGTCCCTCTGCATAAGGACACAACCCAAACCAACGCTAGACGCGTCAGTGTATATAGTGTATCTAACCCCTTGCTCTGGCAATACTAGCACAGGGGCAGACGTAAGCCTGTCCTTCAGCTCCTGAAAAGCTGACTCCGCCTCATCATTCCAGGCGAACTTCACGTCCTTCCGTGTCAACTGAGATAAGGGTCTCACGATCTTCGAGAAGCCCTGAATGAAGCGCCGATAGTAACCAGCGAGACCCAAGAAACTCCTCACCTCAGTGACAGAACCAGGCTGCTCCCAGTCCTGCACCGCAGCTACCTTAGACAGGTCAACTGCCATGCCATCCTTGGACACCACGTGTCCTAGAAACTTCACCTCCTGCTTCCAGAAGTTGCACTTCTTATACTGTGCGAACAACTGATGTCGTCTGAGCGTATCAAGGACCAAACGCAAGTGCTCCTCATGCTCCTCTCGACTCCTAGAGTACACCAAAATGTCGTCAATGAAGACAACGACGAATCGATAAAGGAAAGGCCGAAATACCCGGTTCATCAGATCCATGAACACGGCCGGTGCGTTCGTGAGACCGAACGACATCACGAGGAACTCGTAGTGGCCAAAACTGGTCCTGAATGCTGTCTTCTGCACGTCCTCATCTCTGACGCGCAGCTGATGATAACCTGACTGAAGATCAATCTTCGAGAAGTACTGCGCTCCTCTCAACTGATCAAACAAGTCATCGATCCTGGGCAAAGGGTACTTGTTCTTCACCGTGAGCTGGTTCAGCCTGCGATAATCAATACACAATCGCAGCAAACCATCCTTCTTCTTCACGAACAAGACCGGTGCTCCCCAAGGAGACACGCTAGGCCGTATAAAGCCAAGCTCTAGCAGACCATCAATCTGCGTCCTCAACTCCTCCATCTCACATGGTGCCATGCGATACGTCGGCAGTGAGACGGGTGTAGAACCAGGAACTAGATCGATAGTGAAATCGATCTCACGTCGGGGCAGCAAACCAGGGATCTTCCTGAACAGATCCCTGAACTCAGAAACAACTGGCGTCTGCTCAAGTACCTGGGCACCAGCGTCGCGCAATAGAGTGGCGTAGCTAAGAATGCGGAAAGGAAGATTTACCCACACTGGAAATGTGAAGGATGCACCCTCAGGCTCGTACGCTGTGACTATACGAGTCTCGCAGTCAATCTCGGCTCTCGCTGCAGTCAACCAATCCATGCCAAGAATGATGTCGAGATAAACCAGCGAGGGATCGACGACCAGATCAAGAGTCATCGTCCTGCCTCCCAGATCAACCAAACAACCCTCACACATCTGGGTGACATCCGAATAATCTCCATGAGCTGCAAAGACTCGCACGCTATCCATAGTGATAGTCTGTAACCCAAGACGTCTGACTACGGCACGCGATATCAAAGAAATCGTGGAACCAGTGTCCACCATGACAAGAACGGGAGTACCTCCGATATGGGCCGTGACCTCAAAGGCTGAATGCTGGAAAGTCGGCGTCGCAGCTGCCGCAGCGGTCAATGCATGAACTCGAGCCTGCTGTGGCCGGTTCGGCCGTTGTGTCAAGGGCCGTGGAGGCTGTCGAATCTGCGATACCGTAGGTCTGAAAGAAGGATGCGCAGGAGCTGACCGTATAGGCGGTGCTGATATCGCCTGTGGACGTACAGGATCAATCTTCTGCGGTGGCGAGAACCCACTGTCCCGTATCCTCGAAAAGCAACTCTGCGCCAAGTGGCCCGTCCTCCCACAGTATGTGCATGACAAATCAGGGCGTCGAAACGGTGGTACAGGCGCCGTGGTCCTGGTAGGAGGATCAAAGCGAGGCCTCTTGCCCGCGAAGGGCCTGTCTGACAAATCCGGTCGTGGCCTAGAAGTAGCCGGGCCTCGAGATCGTGCAAGTCGATCCACGTCCTGCTCTGCCCGCATGAACATGTGAACCAACTCCGCATAGGAAGGAAAACTGACACAGCACATCTTCGACCGAATATCCGGTCGCAAGCCCTCTAAAAAGCGCCGTATGCGCATCTGCTCATCAGCTAGAATCGTCGGGACGTACCTGCCCAACTCTGTGAACCGATGCTCATACTCGGTAACTGTCATCGCTGCCTGTCTGAGACGGAGAAACTCATTCTCCCTCTAGTGCCTGTAGGTCTGGGGATAATACTTCTCATGGAAGCGGAACTCAAATGCTGCCCACGTCCATACAAAATCTGCGGCAACAGTCCGCAGTACGCTATCCCACCACATACTGGCCTCTCTCTCAAACAGGAAGGTAGCCAGCTCTACCTGCTCAGCCTCGGTGCAGTGCACATCCGTAGAATCTTCGACACTCGGTCGAGCCAGAACTCAGCCTCCTCGGGTCTGTGAGAACCCGTGAAAGTAGGAGGTCGCAAGCGCTGAAATCGCTCCAGTAGGCCCCGTGTGTCGGCAGGATTCCCCGCAGGGAAAGCAGGCTGCGCAGGATGGGTCATGCCCTCATCCTGGGCGTAAGTATAGGCATCCTCAGCTGGATGCATAGGTGGTGCAGGTGGAGTAGATGTAGTCGCACCCCCACCCTGGGCTAAAGTCCCCACTATGGTGGTTAGAAGCTGCTGCTGCTGTAGCATCATAGCCATCATCTGCTCGAATCTGTCAGGGGGTGGAGCAGGCTGTGGCGGATGAGGTGTGGAAGTAGATGCGCGATGTGGCTCTCTAACTGATGGTGTAAATGGCGGTGGTCCATCTGTAGGACCAACAGCAGGCTGAGACGATCGAACCGTCTCAGGAATCGGGCCCACAGTAGGTCCGAACGAGTGCCAGACTGAGAGGGAGTCTGATCCATATGGTCTGACAATGCAAGCCGAACCGCGCTCCTCGTAGTCTTAGGTGGCATTCCCTATATTCAAAATAGGGCGCAACCTTGTCAGTCTCAATTGCACAAATACACCACAATCATTCACTTAAAGAGTCATAGGCATTCCATGCATTTCAATTAATCAAAATTGTCACAATACAAGGGATATATCCTTACAAGCATCATGACTAGAATTACATGGAAATTAAGACAGTTAAGCAATAGCAACATAAGCAAAGTACTAGCCCTAACAGGCTTACACACATAAAACAGGAAATGGCTAACTACTAATAACAACATCAAAGATCGCATCGCTAGTCGGAGTCTGGTGATGGAGGAGGAGCACCCTTATCCTGTAAGCAACACAGGATTGCCTTCAAGGTGCGAGTCACCTTGCCAAATTTCTTCTTTGTAACGGCCTTGGCATCAGCGACTTCTGCTCGAAGTTCTTGGACTTCCCTTCGCAAAGCGGTCTGACTCTCCTCCATCCGAGCAATGCGGTCGTCGATAGTAGCCTGCGCAGAAGGAGGAGGGCTCTCATCAGTATCCTGAGCCTCCTCTTCTGCTTCTTCCTGAGCCTCTTCCTGAACCTCTGCTCTAGGTTCTTCTTCGCTTTGATCTTCCTCTTCATCAAAGTCATCCCCACTATCCCTTTCAAGTTGATTTTCACGGTATTGTGACCTAATCTTCATCTTGACCATTGTCGACTCATCGATGGTGTGAATCGATACGGGCAATTCCGGCCCAAGTCTATAGGCAAACTCAAGCGCAATCTTGCAAATAAGTCGGCCAAAGGGAAGCGATTCGGATGTTCTTCTCGACCTGGCTATGAGAACTATCTGCGTAAGATGAAAGTGGCCATACATACGTTCTCTCCCTGGGCCACCAGAAATAAGAAATCGACCATAAGACGTGTACATTCTATGCGGTTCGTCGACCTGGGATAGACATTGAACGTGCAGATATGATGCAGCAGGCGCAAATTCTCAGACATATACGTCGCCTTGAGGCTATTATTAGGCTGCCATGGAACCAACTTACCGCACAGAAACCTGGTGCGGCGATCTCGTTCATGTCTAGTCCTCAAATTCTTCTCACTAGGATGCACATCACTTAGAGGCATGTTAAGAAGTCGCGCAATCAACCGAACGTCGATCGTAGCCATCCGATCTCTACCAAAAGGGATTTTGAACTGCAAAGGCTCCAAGGTAGGATTCTGGATGCTAGCATAGAAGGCACGAACGGTGCTCACATTAGCACGAGTGCGAGCTTCAAAGATCGGTCCCCAGTGCGCAGCTTCAATGCGTTCGAACAACAGATATTCGCCGAACAATCGTCCATCTACGTCCGCCTCAAATAACACTCTACGATCAGTGTATTCGCCATGAGGCATCTCTGATAAAATTGTTCGTCCAAGGTGTGCATGGGGATCCAAATCCCGCTTTGTACGGCACTCCAGGACTACAGCTGCACCTGCGGCGGTGCTTGAACTTGCGGCACCACCCCGCGGTCTTCTCGATCGAGCAGGGTGGCTCGGCCCAGCCTCGTCTGTCGTGGTTTTCCTCTTACCCATCAAAGACAGGATGGATGAGAGTGACAAAAGGCCCAAAATGGCTTCCACAAAAGCCATGAAAAATGCCAAAAATGCGGAGAAATGGCTGCCCAACCTGAGAAAAGGAAATCTAGGCATCGTAGAGGGATGCTTCAAGCTTCTCAAGGCTGTAGTTTCAAAGAGAAATACAAACAAAAAGATGGGATGGAGCACCTCACGATTTCAGCTATATTTGGGGGATTTTGGAGCTCCAAATGGTGAGATCTTCAAGGAAAGAGGCTGCCAACACCCAATAAGTGATGGGTGGTGGTCGGTTTTGGCCAAGGAGGGTCCTAGAAGTGTTTTGGGACGTCAGAGTTTGGAGTGGGTTGCTGAAATTTGAAAATAGGGCTATGGAGAGGGCTGTTTGTGAAGAAGGGGTAAGATTCGGGGGTTTTTGTGAGATGGGAGCTGCATAGGGAGGGTGCACGTGCCATTTAAGGGCGTGCGCCCAAAAATCAGCCACAATGGACACCACCGGTCGGCGATGCATCGCCCGACCGGCGATGGCATCGCCGACCAACTTTCACGTTGGCCGGTGGGACCACTTGGACCTGGTCCCCCATGGTCTCAGGGGTCCAAAAAGGTATGTCCCACCCCTTAGTTCACAATATTTTGTGGCAGTCTTTCTCTTTCCCATCAAAGAGAGGATGGTGGAGAAAGAGAAAAAGGCCAAAATGGCTCCAATTAAAGCCATGGAAAATGAGTGAAATGGAGAGAAACCGCTGTCCAAACGGACTGAAGTGGATCTAGGTGTTGTAGAGGGATGCTTCAAGCTTCCAAGGGCTGAATTTTCAAAAAGAAAAGAGAAGAATAAATGGGAATGGAGCTCCACACGATTTCAGCCATGTTTGGAGATTGTGGGAGCTTCAAACGATGAGATCAGAGAGAGAGGGGGTTACAAACAGCAATGGAGGGATGGACAGGTGTCGTTTTTAGCAAAGGAAGGGTTTGGAAAGGATTTGACATTGAGTTTTGAAAGGTGGCAGCAAGAAAAATCAAAAATGGAGGGCTTGGGGGCATTTTTGTGAAGGGAGTAAGACATTTAGGGGTTTTTGAGGGACGACCCGTATATGGGAGGGGTGCCCTACCCTACAAAGGGCGTGCGCCCGAATTTCAGCGCACGTGGGGCCCGATGTATGGCGATCCATCGCCGGCCGGCCACCAATCCGGCCGGTCAGGTCACATGGGTTGGGTCCCCCCCGCCCTAGGGACTCCAGATATATGTGGGCCCCACCCTAGTTCATTGTGGTTTGGCCTAGAGAGGCCTAAAACTCCATTTGGAGTGTTCCGGGGCCAGTCTGCGAACCTGAATGCATATAGGCATCATGTAGCATATGAATTTGGGATATGAGGAGCTAATCCATCCAACTAACCCATCCTTTATGAAATATTTCAAAATTAGAATGGCCAAAAGGCCAATTTTCACCTATTTTTACTATTTATAGTAAAATTTTGTCTAAGTATGATTTTATATCATTTTCACATTAGTATCAATGCCTAACATGAATAGAATGAGAACGAATTGAAGAATGGGGTGGTGAGAGGAAGGATTTTGAAGGAATTGGGTGAAACGGGGTTTTTAAACCCTAGCGATTAAATGTAAGGGTTGTGGTTGCCCCACGACCCAAAGACACGCATTTTCAGGTTTGAAAATGCTTCTGAGAACATCTCAAACCTGTCAACTAACAACCTACTGGCTATTTAGGTCACCTCACACGACCTAATATGCATTATGGACTCGATCGAAGCGAACGAGTTGAGTAGACTTCTCCTATTGGCGAGACTGCGATCCTACGAGTGTTTCTAGACCTTTCTCGCACCCACCTAAGTCAAAGGAGCAACAGCGTACGTCGCGTGTCCATAACCCAGGTCCGGTTTAATCTCATTCATGCTCTGATACCAACTTGTAACACCCTGAAAATCGGGGGTCGTGTATAAACCCGACTCCCGAGTTCCAGACCATCACTTATGTAATAAGAATGAATATGATTTAAAGTTGACTGAGTTAGAGCATTCACATGAGTAAGATTATACCAAAACTGCAATTCATACTCCAGATTCAGTGATAAAATGTAAGCGGAAGACTGAAGATTATATATATCACTGTATAGAAAACAAAATAAATCTCAACTGTCTCCAAAGTATGAATACATCTCTGAGTCTCATATACATGTAATGAAATAAAAATCAAAATGTCTGAAGTCCAACTAGTATGTCCCGCCAATCCAGGCCACCTATGCAAAGCCGTCGTGAAACTGCATATATGAGAACTCTTCCTCGTCCTCATCGTAATCCGGTTCTGCCTCCTGAATTGCCGCCTCACCTGCATCTAAGATAGGGTCTGGGGGTGTTGCAAACACCATCCCGTAATGTGGGAGTGAGTGATCAACTCAGAGGAATAATAGAGCAGAGATTAACATGTTCTCAAATCAATCATGCGATAATAGTAAAGCAATAAATCAAACATTCCTAAATACTGTTGTTAATGCAATATGACATGACATGATGGATGCCCTCACTGACATTCTCCCTCATACGGCACCATCTGTGTCCGCGGCATGCTTGCGTACCGCTCAGTGCTCCACATCTTACAAGCACATGCAATGTAACACCCTGAAAATCGGGGGTCGTGTATAAACTCAACTCCCGAGTTCCAGACCATCACTTATGCAACAAAAATGGTTATGATTCAATGTTGTCTGATTTAAAGCATTCACATGAGTAAAAGTATACCAAAACTGCAATTCATACTTCAGATCCAGTGATAAAAGCAAGCGGAAGACTAAACAATGTATATATCACTGTATGGAAAAACAAAGTAATCTCATCTGTCTCCAAAGTATGACTACATCTCTGAGTCTCATGTACATATACATAACAAAAGAATAATGTTCAAAAAGAAAGTCCCACTGATGTCCCCTCGATCCAGGTCGCCTACGGGAAGCCGTCATGATACTGCATATACGAGAACTCATCCTGGTCCTCGTCGATCTCTGGCTCCACCTCCTGGATCTTGTCCTCACCTGCAGCTACAAAAGGGTCTGGTGGGTGTTGCAAACACCATCCCGTAACGTGGGAATGAGTGATCAACTCAGTGGAATCATAGAGCAAAGATTAGCATGTTCACAATTCAATCACGCGATAATAGTAAAGCAGTAAATCAGACAATCCTAATACTCTTATTAATGCAAGATGATATGACGTGATGTATGCCCTCACCGACGATCACCCTCATGCGGCAACATCTTACGACCGCGGCATGCCACACTCCCTAGAGTGCTCCACATCTTCCAGGCACATGCAATGCTATGGTGATATGATTTCCAAGTTGTTATTAGTCCATTCAAACAGCAGGATTGGGAAACTACGGTACTTCCCTTGTATCAATCCCAACACAGATCCTGTCTAGGGTCGTCACTCCTAGTAATCTCATACGATGTATATTTCGTAGGTCACTGCAAGGGCTGTCAGGGCTGTTGCTCGCACTCGTTGCACCATTCCCCCATCACCTTATCAATACAGGCCTACTGTACTCTACTGCAACGGAAGGGTCGTCGCCTCCCGTGGACTCAGAATACGCTCGCGGTCACTACAAAGGGCTCGTCGCCTGATCAGTGTAGGCCGACAGCTAGAATATAGTATCCCATACCACCATAATCTGCTCACGAGTCAAGGTGCTCACTGGTCACTACGGGGAGGTTTGTGGCCCCAGCGTAGGCCGACAGCTCGACCACGGTGTCCCATACCACCATGCCCGGCTCATGAGTCTTCGTGGATCAAGGTACCATGGTTAATAGGGCTTTCAGTGGTAAGTTCAGTACCCTAGGTTCAAGCAGTTATGACACATACAAGGTGAACATACATCGGCCAGTCGGGTTACTTGACGGGCTCGACTAGCGCGATCGCATCTCAAGTTGAACGACATGAAGTGCGTAAAACACTTCGCGTGGCCTAACCACTGCCGCCAACTCTAACCACGAATCACGTTCATCGACGCGTCGTTCGTGGCTATGACCAGTCAGCCACGAATTTGCTCGGTTACCGACTGCCTGGACTAAGTCTAGTCCCACACATCTATGGAATCATATTAGCACTATATGCAAAGGTATTGGAATTGAAATACATCATGTGAGCATGTTAACACATGTTATAACATTCAACTTAAGCAAATCTTCAAGGCATACTTTCTATGCATGTAATGCAATCATGCATAAGGTAAACATGTAGGAAATCATTTAGGTCAGCATATTAATCAAGAAATCAATCTCAAACTACTACATAACATCATTTAATTCAATACATACTAATACAAGCATTTATACAAACACATACACTACACACTTAAGTCCACATATAGTATGTCGACCCAAAGTGCGCAACTTGGCGAATCTCTTCGCCAAACTGATTATGCAAGCATTCCTAACTCTCTAATGCGGCGACAAACCATGTCAATCACGTCAGCAAAATATGCATGTAGACCGTACTTCCTACAAATGACTAAAATTCCCTAAATCTCATATTCTTCGTTAATTTACGAAACAAGAAACGGAGAGCATGTTGTACATGTCAAACGGCGATGCCGTCGATAATCTACTATTAAACGACATTGAAAGCGTTGTAAACCGTCAATCAAAGCGTCTAAAATCCTCACCTAGTCTCTTACGGTTGCGGGATTTTGAACGGAGCGTGTACGCTTCGTCTACGGCAGTAGGAGAGCCTGATTTATGGAATACGTTAGCTAACATGTTATGCATCTAAGTAAACCCTAAATCAGCAAGTTTTTGGAGTTATTTTATACCTGAAAAATGGAGAAATCACCAGCCAGGTGATTGGAAAGAAGTGCTGAAGCAGCAACTGTCAGGGGCTCGGAAGCGGGAAAATTCTCTTCTTCTCTTTCTCTCAAACTCTCTCTCTTTTTCTCCTAGGGTTTGTGATTTTCGGATGGAAGGGAGAAATGAGGGTTTCAACCCCTTTTATAAGCTTGAAATCGCCGGAAATAGGCTCCGAGACGAAGTTTACTTGGTGCCTATCCATTTCGGGGCTGTTTCGGTCCAAAAACTGCTTTCTGGTGGTCCCCTGGTCGATTGCGATCAGACTTAAGCTCATGTGTGCCAGATGTAGCTCGTATTAAGTTTTCAGTCTGGCAGGGTTCGCAGATCGCACGTGGCGGACCAGTTTCAGTTCAGCGGTCACCGCACGTAGATCAGGGCTGAAAGTCTCATGATAATAAATAGAAATTTTTCCTGATCCGAGGGTGTAATCTGGATGAATTCTGATGGTTAGAACGCTTAATACTAACGCGTCAAGTCGTGTGCCAGATTTGAATTTGAAATTCCAAATCCGTCCCTATTTGCGGTCGCTTCAGTCCGGGTTCAACGAAATCGTCTGTGATTATCGGTTTGACTTGATTTTCGAGATGATTGTCAAGTCCAGCTGGGCGGTTCTAACGGTCTAAGATAGGAGGTATCGGACCTTCGACGCGCGGTCTAGATCCAATTCAAGAATTCAATGTGGTCCAGAGAACAAACCTGCTTAGAGTTTGATCCGAGGTTATAGAGTGTTGTAGAGTTGTTTGTTCTACTCGATTTGGGTCTTGCAGAACGTATTTAAAGTGATCAGGGACTATTTCCTAGCTACTCTAGCGTTGCGCTAGCTAACTTACGCTTAATTTCCATGGAAATTATTTCTACGCGATTTCGGGTCGAATCGGTACTCGAACCCCAGTACGGATTTTTCACGGGCGTTACATGCAATGTGATATGGATATGATTACCAAGTTGTTATTATTCCTTTTCATACATGATTACCAAGTTGTTATTATTCCTTTTCATATCAATCCCAACACAGATCCTGTTTAAGGTCGTCACTCCTAGAAATCACATACGATGTTACATTTGTAGGTCGCTGCAAGGGCTGTCAGGGCTGTTGCTCGCACTCGTTGCACCGCTCCCCCATCACCTTATCAATACAGGCCTAATGTACTCTCATTGCTACGGAAGGGTCGTCGCCTCTCGTAGACTCAGAATACGCTCGCGGTCACTACAAAGGGCTCGTCACCTGATCAATGTAGGCCGACAACAAGAATATAGTGTCTCATATCACCATAATCTGCTCACGAGTTATAGGTGCTCACTGGTCACTACGGGGAGGTTTGTGGCCCCAGCGTAGGCGACAGCTCGACCATGGTGTCCCATACCACCATGCCCGGCTCATGAGTATTTATGGATCAAGGTACCATGGTTAACAGGGTTTACAATGGTAAGTTCAATACCCTAGGTTCAAGCAGTTATGACTCATACAAGGTGAGCAATCAACGGCCGGTCGAGTTACTTGACGGGCTCGACTAGTACGAGCGCATCGCAAGTCGAACGACATGAAGTACGTAAAACACTTCGTGTGGCCTAACCACTGCCGCCAACTCCAAACATGACTCGCGTTCATCGACGCGTCTTTCGTGGCAAATATAAGCCAACCACGAATATACTCCGTTACCGACTGCCTGGACTAATCATAGTCCCAAACATTTTAAAATCAGCATCAATAATCATGTGAGAGTAATTGAAATACAATACAACAATACAAGCATGTTATCACATGTTATAACATACAACTTAAGCAATTCATTCAACACATGCATTTCATACATACAATGTAATCCATACATATTGCCAACATGATAGAAATCATTTACATCAGCATATTACTTGAGAATTCAATCTCAAAACTATTTCACAACACCATATACTCAATACATACTAATACAAATATTTATACAAACACTTAGTCTACACACTTAAGTCTACATAGTGTATGTCGACTCAAAGTGCACCTTTGGGCGAATCTCTTCGCCAAACCAATTATGCACGCATTCCTAATATACTAATGCAAAAAATAGCCATGACAAACAATTCAGCAAAATATGGATGCAAACTGTATTTCTTACAAATGACTAAAATGCCCCAAATCTCATATTTTCCATATGTTTACGAAACAAGAAACGGACAGCATGTTGTACATGTCAAACGGTGTTGCCGTCGATAATCTACTATTAAACGACATTGAAAGCGTTGAAATCAGCCAATCAAAGCATCTAAAATCCACACCTTTTACCCTAGATGTGTATTGTTTCAAACGGAGCGTATACGCTTCGTCTACGGCGAACAGGCGACCTAATACACAAGATGTATAAGCTACTTCGCTATTGGAATCGACGGAACCTTAAATCAGCAAGTGTTTAGGGTTTTTCTTACCTAGAATTGCGGCGGAATCACCAACGAAGTGATTGGGATACGTTGCTTAAGCACGTGCAACAGCTAGTGCAGATGGCAGGAAGATCTCTCTCACACACTCTCAATCTCACACTTTTTCTCTCTCTAGCTAGGGTTTCTAGCAAATTCGGATGGGTAAGATAAGTGAGGGTTTAAAGCCCTTTTATAGCCTAAAACCTTCCCAAATTAGGCTTGGGAATGATGTTTACTTGAGGTGTAACCATATCGGGGTTGTTCTGGTCCAAAAGAGTAGTTCGGGAGGTCCCCTGGCTGAACGCGATCGGACTTAAGCTCATAATCACTGGATGTTGCTCACACCCAGTTTTCAGTCAGGTAGAGTTCGTAGATCACACGTGGTGGTCCAGTTTCAGTTCAGCGGTCATCACACATAAATCAGGTCTACAAGTTTCACGACATGAAAGAGAAATTTTTCCTGATCCGAGGGTGTAATTTGGCTGACGGTCAGAACGCTTAATAATAACGCGCCAAGTCATGTGCCAGATTTGGATTAAAATTTCCAAATCTAACCCTTTTCTCACTCTCTTCACTCCAGGCTTAATGAAATAGCCTCTGAACGTCGATTGGGCTTGATTTTCGAAATGATTGTCAAGTCCAGCTAAGCGGTCATAACGGTCTAAGATTGTAAGTATTGGACTTTCGACGCGCGGTCTAGATCCAATACAAAGTTTCAGAAGGTTCCTGAGAACAAACCGGTTTAGAGTTTGATCTAAGGTTTCAGGATATTATAGCGTCATTGGTTTTACAAGTTTTGGGTCTTGTAGAACGTATTTAAAGTGTTCAGGGATAATTTCACAGCTACTCTAGCATTGCGCTAGCTAACTAATGCTTAATTTGTAAATGAATTAATCCTACGTGATTTCTGGTCTAGTTGGTACTCGAGTCTCAGTACGAATTTTTTCGAGGCGTTACAATTAGGCCCACGTCATGCGGCCCATTGTGATATGTATTAGGCCCATGTCTTGTGGCCTATTATGATTATTTTTAGCCCGTATAATGAGACCAATTGAGATATATTTTTAGCCCATATGATGAGGCCCATTATGATGTATCTAAGGCCCATGTGATGCGGCCCATTGTGTTGTATTTAAGACCCAAGTATGAGGCCCATTATAATGTATATGCTAGCCATGAGTGAGGCCCATAGTGTTGTGTAATAGGTCCTTGTGTGAGGCCATGGACGTACGATACGTTCGGCTCTATGTAGGCCACTCCTTTGGAGTAATGTTGGTTAAATGTCTACATTAATGGGCAATGATGGTTAAATGTCCACATCTTAACCTTCCCTTAAGCCCTTTGATAGGTCGATTTCGATTGTCGAGGCCGATCGTTGAGGACGATTCCAATTCCGATTGTCGAGGCTAACTCCGATTATCAAGGCCAATTCTGATTGCTGAGGCCGAATTCGATTATCGAGGCCGATTCTGATTATTGAGGCTGATTTTGATTGTCGAGGCTGATTCTGTTTATCGAGGTCGATTCTGATTATTGAGACTGATTCTAATTTTCGAGGCTAATCCTGATTATTGAGATCGATTCCAATTATCGAAGCCGATTCCGATGGTCGAGGTCGATTGTCGAGGCCCAATTGACGTATATGCGGCCTATATTTGAGGCCCATCGTGATGAGCATTCGACCTTAGCTTGATGCATATGAGGCCTATGTGATGAGGCCCATTGTGATGCTTTTGAGGGCCAGGTGATGGAGCCCGTTGTGATGAATATTAGACCCCATGTAAAAGGCCCATCGTGATTTATATTAAGTTCTTAAGTAAGGCACATAGTATTGTATATTTGGCTCTTGTGTGAGGTCATGGGTCCACTATATGTTAGGCTCTATGTGGGTCATTCCTTGGGGGCAATGTTGGTTAAATGTTCACATTGTCGAGGTCGGTTGTCGATGTCGGTTCTTGATACTGATTATGAGCATGTGACAGCATAGCATCTTGATACATGCCCATACACATCATCTACATGTTTGGTATGAGATGTGGTTGACCATTGCATATGTCATCGGATAGGTTGTTATGAGACTTCTTGATACGCAGAGATTGTCTCACATGAGCGCACGGTATGCACAATATTAATACATGACTGGATTGTATAACTCATGCATCTTGCATTGTATGTTGTGATTACTATACGCCCTAACGACATTAGGGTTGTAGCCTCCACAGGCATATTGTGGATGGCCAGATGGGACACTAGAAATCTGTTCTAGCATCGAGTTACCATAGATAGCCCTATGTGAAAATCCTTAAACTCTCTTGGTACCAAAGGATGCCCCAACGTCGAGATCGAGTGAATACATGAGCGCCCGAGTGTCGAATACCAGGAGGCTCCATCTCCCACTATGTTGTGGTCGGTTGAGAGGGGGAGTGGCCTTACCCACCCGAGAGTAGGGGCATAGCTAGGCTGAGTTTGACCAGCTTGTGAATGGGTCTACTATCGACGTGCCGAGTAAATATTGGCTGACTACTAGCCAAGCGAATAATGAGGTCTCTTCCACTTGCATGGTTGCACGTCAGTGGGTGGCGATTTACATGTAGAGTGTACTAGACCCCGGTGATGATCCTAGAGATGAAAAATACTTATATGTATGCTTATTAGGCAGAAATTGCATACTCATTCATTCATTTACTATTCACTCAGGCTGGCGTTATGTAACTATTTATTACGTGTGTCTTCCCAATGGTTAGGATTTCAGTTGGGGCGCGCAACTAACTTGAGATCAGGAGTTTACCACATTGAGTCTGACCATCCAAATTTAGGTATGAGACTAGTTTAGATAGAAGTCTCTTGTGGTGGACCCCGTAGCCTGCGATACTACGTACTATCATCCCGACTTCACGCTCCAGCTTGGTCATTTCATTTGCATCACATATTACATTACATCTACAGATATATGGCATTTTGGGTTGTTGTATTTCTGCACTTATATGGCCTAGACGGACTCAACAGGATTTACATATTGCATTGTACCCTTGGCATCTGATATTTGGCTCTCTTGAACTCCTCATTGCATACCTGATTTCTATTGCGTACTCTGATATCGTATGGTTCGTGAACTTATTAGTACCTCCATTTACTGTAATATTACATTCTGAACACGCATATACTGCTCACACACTTACACCACCCTCTAAGCTTTCTATAAGAGTATGCACGATAGATGCGTGCAGGTAATGTTAGGTTGCAGCAGCGTGGAGCTTGGAGCATGTAGTTAACTTCTAAAGCTTTGATTTTGACATATGTATTTTCCTTTCAGCATTGTATTCAAATGTTTATATTAGTGGATATGTGATAACGATGTTGTTCTTGCGATTTGGGATACTTGTAGTTATGCTTCTTACGAGATAAATTCGTGTTGAAAATTCTCTTTGTAGGATTCCAGGATCAGCATCTGACGTATGAGCACTGAGAGCCGAGAATGGGGTACTATGGAAGCTGTCGGCACCGGATTCGGCAATCGAAAATTTTTGAGTCCGGTTTTCAAATTTGGGGCGCGACATTGACCCTCTTGAATTTTTCCTTAGAGGTGGAGAGAAGAATGTTCCCTTCAAGAGTCACTTCTTTAGTGTCACGTGTGACACTGAAGAGCCTTCCAACGATATGCACTCTTGGTGTAAGACTGTTTTTGAAAATTTTCTATATGAAGGGAGTTAACTTGAATCTTTGGCACTATATGGACTAATAGAATCAAATATTCTAGGTTCAAATATTCATCAACAAATTCGCCTATTTATTTACATGTTGTGATTGATATTGAACTCTCATAAACATTAACAAAATACAAATAGAAATAGAAAGGAGAACATATAATTGAAAAGCTTTCATTAAGAATTTTATTAATTTGGGTTCTTATTACCTTCCGGGTTGTGGTCCAGCACAAGCCTGATTACATTCCAGCGGAACACCCTTGATTCTAAGGAGAATCTTAAGAGAGTTATGATATGCATAAAATGAATGAATATACATGATGCAAAGGATGTGTGCTATGCAAATAAGCTTATTTTTTCAATGGCTTATTTAGCCTTAGCATCATCTCCCCCAGGTAGCTGGAATATGTTCATCATTTGGGCAAGGAATATCAAACAGTACCTGAAAAATCATGGTCACTTAATTGAATGTTAGAAAGGTCATGTATGACTTCCCTCATTATTAACTTGCATGGGGCAGTATTGATTCATTGGAAGTGATGTTAGCACAAAGCACACCATAATAACAATGAAGAGGGTTAGTGCATGACTTTGTTAGTGTAGAAGACAAGGATAACATGGGGTTTGTCATCCTAAATAGCATGGGGCTATGTGATAAGAGAGAAAAGGCACTTGGTCGTCCAAGCTCATAACTTTCTGAGTATTAGACCTCATATTATGTCATACGAGAGGAAGTATAGATGAGTTTAGAGAGATTATATCTCATATTATGTCATATGAGGGGAAGTATATATGAGTTTAGAGAGATTATATCTCATATTATGTTATATGAGAGGAAGTTTAGATGAGTTTAGAGAGATTATACTGATAATTGTAAGAGAGATCACCAGCTCCCAGGATGGTGTACCACTTGTCAAGTGGCAAAGATGTAACGACTAGCTGCTGCATGCGGCATGGGCCGATATCCAATATAGATGAGGCAGCAGATGCTAGTTGCTCGAGTCTTGTTGAGAGAAAGTGATGTTGTCCATATCCAAGATAAATAAACAGTCATGATGCCTATTCAGATGATTGCATTGGTTGCCTGAAGAAGGCATTAAATGTGGAATCCATGCATCCAGCACTTAACTAAATGTACATCACCCTCCTTTAAAGACTAATAGTGGTAACAGGGACATTTGCCCTACAGGAAGTACCTGTGCCAAGCAGCCCACTGCATTAAGAAGTGGGGCTGTTGTACCTATAAAACCTGTCCACGAACAAAGAGGCATAGGTCCTCGGGACTTAGCAAGCACAAAGGGGGAAGGGCATTGTTCCTAGACAGCCCTCACCATTAGAGAGGAAGCACTGCCCTTGGCAACCCCGTGAGTAAGAAAGAGAGGAAGTGTTGCCCTTTGGAGACCCATAAATGAGAAAGAGAGGGGGAGTTGCCCCTAGCAGCTAAAAAGTGTGGGGATGCACACGGCAGCCTCAACATTGAGGGAAGTTTATATATGAAATCCAAGAGGCCCCAGTCTCAAGAGAATGCTCATATCTTCCTTGTTACAAGTTTGATCGAAGTGGTGTTGTGCTTGTTTGGAAAGATAATTGGATAACTTTCTAACAATCTATAAGTCATGGCCATTGGATCATTTGACTTGACAAATGGACCCAAAGTCCTCAGTGATGCAGCCCACACTGCTTGTACGATCAGCTATGTGCACTTTTGATAATCGAACCAATCTCCTTCGATATTGATCGAAACTGAAAGATCTTAGTTCCATTCGGAAGATATTGGATAAGCTTTCCAATGAGCCTAAGATGCCCCCTTGTCCCTCACAATAGCAAGGAAATCCATGCCATTATTTTGATCAGTAGGTTTAGTGTGAAAGTCTGCTGTGAAGATTGGACGGTCTTACAGAAACCTCTGCATCTCCTCATTATAACTTGGAGCTACGTGACCTTGTGTTTGCTGGAAAGGGCATTCGATAAGCTTTCAAATGAGCTATAGAATTTCTGATCGGAGACCATTTGGCCCACCATCATCTCTAGCCCGAAGTCTTCCTTCTATAATGCTAGTTTGTAACACAACTCAGGAAAGTGATTTTCTCGGTCAGCACCTATTTCTTTCCATTCTCCCAAGTCTAGGAATCGCTTCATCTTGCCTGTTGGTTGTCCACTAGATACTCATCTGGTATAGACACCATGGGATATTGAGTGTCTTTTAAAACAAGTTATTAGCTTTCATTTCATTCATAGCAAGTTCTTCTGAGAAGACATCATTTCTGCTCACTATAATCATCAATCACTAGGGTCATAGAAATAATAACCACGTGTCTACTTTGGATAGCCAACGAAACGCCACACATCACTTCTTAAACCAAGTTTTCCAATATCAATTTGCTTAGCATGAGATCTACATCCTCACATTCTCATACAGCCATAGTGAGGTTGACGGTTATGCCACAGCTTGTAGTGGGTTCTCGAATCAGATTTAGTTGGAACTCTATTTAGAATGTGTTGCTGTTTCTTAAAAATATTTATATAAAAAATAAATAAATAAAATAAAATAATAATAATAATAATAATAATAAAACAGTGGAAGGTCTGTTCTAATTAACATGGACCTAATGTTATCCAATAAAGTCCTATTGCTTTTATCAGACAACCCATTTTGTTGTGGTGTATCTGGATTCGTCTCTTTAGATATATATAACTCTACTCTCCTATGGTGAAAGAAAACCATGGTACTTTTCCTCCACTGGGTTCTTAGATAAACAGACGAGGAGAGTAGAGTTCCAACAGAAGGAGAGTAGAGTTATAATCACTGGGTTCTTTCTTACGACCATGGTACTTTTCCTCCATTGATTAGAACAGCTCCCCCGCCCAACACCCCCCTCACCCCCCCCCCCAAAAAAAAAAAAAAAAAAACCATTGGGAACCTTTGTGGTGTATCTGTTCTAATCGCTGGGTTCTTTCTTACAACCATGGTACTTTTCCTCCACTCATCTAGCTTTTTTTCTTTATTTTTTTTCATCTCACACTCTTGTCAAACAAAATAAGCCAGTATCTTCATACACTTCCAAACCTCTACTGGTATACCATCTAGTCCGATGGCCTTTCTTATTTTATTATTTTCATGTTTCTTGAAGCTTCTATCACTTAGATATATCCTTATCTTACAAAAGTATCCATGGTACTAGATGTCTACCGTGCATGATTTATGGTTAAAAAATGAATGATAGTCAATGGTGTTGATTCTGCAAAAAAGTCTCCACAACCAATTTGATTTTGGGGATCACCACCAATCTCTTCTTCTTTTCTAAATAATGAGGGTAGCTCAAATGAGAATGTTGTGATGGATGAATGACTAGGTAAGAAAGGATGGAAGTAGAAATGAACACATTCAAGGAGATTTAGAATAGCACCAATAGTTAAAATTTTGAGGAAATGGACACCAGGATGGTTTGGCCAGGTGAATGGAGACCAAGAACTGCACTACTTAAGAGTGATTTGGTACAAATAGAAGACATTAGAAGGGCAACGAGAAGGCCTAAAAGAATCTAAGTAGAGGTCGTAAGCAAGAATCAATGAGGCATTGTTTAACTAACGATATGGTCCTTAATCAATTGTATAAGGCTTACATGATAACGACGATATCACTTCCATAATGTCCCATGTCAATTATAAAGAAAGAACTTGCTTGAGGATCTCACTAGTCAAATGAAAAGCAAGAACCATCATGGAAAAACTTTAAACCACTTTTTCTTGAACGATTTTAAACCACCACACCGAAGCTGCCTACAAAAAAAAAAAGAGAGAGAGAGAGAGAGAGAGAGAGAGAGAGAGAGAGAGAGAGAGAGAGAGAGAGAGAGAGAGATAAAAGAAGTGAACTGCTTTTTCTTATTAGGTACCCAAGACAATCTTCTGCCTATAATGAAATCAAGTGAACATTTTTTAATCCTGATAGAACCAACCAGCCGTAAGAAAAGTAGATGGAATTTGTTCATGTTATTATTAGCTGAAAGGAAGAGATGGTGAGTTGGTCTGACCAGGTTTTCTTTGATAGCAACACCCACCAGACGTCCAAGCCAGTTTCAAAATGCCGAATCTTTGTATGTAAGAAGCCTGATGTATTTTGTCGATAGGACAACTCTCAAAAATACAATCAAATCATCAGTTCTTCTGTCCATGTTAATCTCATAAAGCTCATACGTAGCTTTTGGGCAGCTGGTGGTTCTTGCAGCGACCTACGACCCTTAAATCCTCTAGAATACTCAAAGAATCCAACTTTGGATTTGGACCAACCTCTGGCAGCCACTTGTGGTCCTTTGGTCATTAAAGATCTTACCTGGTGTACCTGATCCGGATAAGATTGGACTCAACCTAGTGTATTCCTTTTTCTCTTTCCTCCCCTCTCTAGAAACAACTATTTTCTCCTACCAGATTTCCATTTGTTATTTCAAACATAGTTGCAGAATTCCGCTACCAGAAGAGTCACTCATGCTTAACCTGCAACTCAGACTAGGGGTGCACACGGAACTGGTGGAACCGGTAAACCGGACCAGAACTGGTTTTGTCCAGTTCTGAACTGCGCTGGTTCTGGTTGTAAAATCAAAGAACCGGTTAGTTCAGTTCGGTTCTCGGATTGGGATTTTGTAAAATCGAACCGGACCATAGAACCTAAACTTGGATCTGAACTTGAAACCAGACCCCTCAGTCAATAAATATTTAATTTTAATTTTAATTTATTTATTTTTTAACATAAAAACCAGAAGAGAAAAAAAAAAAAAAAAACCACCAATCTTTCTTTATTCTCCCCTTCCCTCGTGGCCTCTCTCTCTCTCTCTCTCTCTCTCCTCTCTCTCTCTCTCTCTCTCTCCATGCAATTGGACTAGATTATAAAAACAAACCATGCTTTTGGACTGGATTTTTAAAAAGCCCAGAACGGTAGAACTGAACGGTCCAGTTCCGGTTATATTTTTCCCAGAACCATTGGGAACGGTTCGGTTCCAATTTCACCCAGAACCGGACCAAACCTTGTGCACCTCTATTACACATGCTTCCCAGGCTTTTATACTTTAAAATTTTTAAAGAGATATTTCCTGCTGAGGCACTTGAATCCCCTCACATCTTGTGCATCAAATATCAAATTAGGAGTAAAACATAACAGCAGAGATAGAAGTCTGAGTTGGGTTTATATATATATATATATATATATATATATATATATATATATAGAGAGAGAGAGAGAGAGAGAGAGAGAGGTCTGAGTTGGGTTTATATATATATATATATATATATATATATATATATATATATATATAGAGAGAGAGAGAGAGAGAGAGAGAGAGAGAGAGAGAGAGAGAGAGAGAGAGAGGTCTGAGTTGGGTTTATATATATATATATATATATATATATATATATATATATATATATATATTCCTTTTTCTGTACAGCAACAAAGATTCATTAGAATCAAACCAAACGATAGTACAAAAAAGGCAAGAGAGGGATGATGAAGAATCATCCTACTTTGTACACAACAACCCTCCCTCCTTTGGTCCTTATAAACCCCGATTTATACTAATTAAAGATACTCCACATTATTGTTGGAGAATATTATTACATAATTATAACCTTTTATGAATAACTGGATTGTATAAAATAATTTTTTTTTTAATAATAATTTAAAAAAAAAAAAAAAAAAAAAAAGAAGAAAGAAAGATGAGAAAAGATAAGAAGGGAAACAAGCTATAGGAGAGGATATCAAGTGCCCCAACGGTTGATTAGCCCTCTCTCATCTAACAAGCAAAATAGCAACTTTGTTAGCTCAACCCCAGATACCACTCCCACTTCAAATGGTTCATAGTTGGGCTCACAACTCCCACTTCTTAGCAGTTCTTCTATCCCGATGCACCTGAAATTCTTGCCATTACACTTGCACTTTTTTTTTTTTTTTTTTTTTTTTTTTATGACACAGGGTGTCCCCTCTTTTGAAGTGAGATTAAATCCCTTTGAAGACATGCAATCACCCACAAACACATGTATTGGGTAATGCCAATGTGGGGAATCGAAGCCACATCTGTAGAAAGCAAGCCCATGGTGAAGGCCACTCGAACCCACACCTGAAATTCTTGCCATTCCACTTGCACTTTGTGCAACCATAATCTCAATATGATCATGATGAAAGGATGCATTTAGGGAAAATAAAATTTTGTGAATTTTGCCTAACAGTACGCACTTTGAAGTTCAACCGATAAAATTTACTGCATCACCTTTGCTAATAAGAGAACCAGAAGTATACAGGGAATATAAATGAATGCCTTGACTAGGGAACCAAAATGTTCATTCTGGCAGGATCCATGGAACTACAGCCCCATGAACTTTTTGTCTTGTCCTTGAGTTCAAATTGCGCATCCAATACCAGAATGGCAGGAGTTATAACTAAAACTTCCATTGATATTTTTCAAATATGTAGAGGCTAGGGTTGAACAATTTTCTTTGAGCTTATTATCCAACCACTGAAGGCCAAAATCTCTTTCCAATCACGAATCACCTCGGAAGCTGACCGTGCCTCTTTCACGACCATCTCTAGTGCTTATGAGAGAATGTGATGTACTCTGAATCTTCTCCTAACAGTGTCGATGATCCCTCTGTTCCTCCCCTTCCAAATACCCAGAGAATGGCAGAAGGAACAATGTTCAATATATTTCAACCTTGACATTAGAAAAGGCCCAACTCCCTAACTACCAACCAACAGAATAGTATTCTCTCTTTGAATAAATTGGAAGACTGAAAGAAGGTAAACATAACAACAAATGTTCGAAGCAACTTAATAATGACAAAAAGGTGATCAACCATTTCTTCTGCATGCTGTTGTCTCCTGAATGTACATTTATTAGCCACCAAAAGGTGTTATGGAACCAACGGCACCCCTCATACACAGCTAGGACAAATTATTGAATTCTCTTTCATATTATCAGTTAATATTTAGAACATTAACTGATAATAAGAAAAAACATGAATGAATATTCCTTCATGAATCTTGAAACTCCCATCTTTTAAGCTTCATGAATACTCCACAGCTACACCCAATTCTTGAATTCTCTTTCATATTATCAGTTAATATTTAGAACATTAAGAAAAAACATCAATGAATATTCCTTCATGAATCTTCAAACTCCTATCTTTTAAGTTTCATGAATACCCCACAGCTAGGCCCAATTCTTGAATTCTCTTTCATATTATCAGTTAATATTTAGAACATTAAGAAAAACATCAATGAATATTCCTCCATGAATCTTCAAACTCCTTATCTTTCAAGCTTCATGAATACTCCGCAGCTAGGCCCAATTCTTGAATTCTCTTTCATATTATCAGTTAACATTAAGAACATTAAGAAAAAAACATCAATGAATATTCCTTCATGAATCTTCAAACTCCTATCTTTTAAGCTTCATGAATACTCCGCAACAAGGCCCAATTCTTGATTTCTCTTTCATATTATCAGTTAATGTTTAACATTCAGAAAAACATCGATCGATCTTCCTTCATGAATCTTCATCAACTCCTCTTTTTATAGACAAATCTTCACCAACTCCTCAAACAACCCTAACTCCTACTCATTTCTCAATCGGCTAACAAAGAATGCTCCTGATAAGGACATCATGCGCACACGCACACACATACCACCCCCTATGCACGTACGTACACAGAAGAAGGACTCCACCATCGATCTGGCTCGATGACGACGTCCAGGGAGGGCCTCCTAGCTAGAAGACAAGTTTTGGTTCAAAAAAAGTGGACGCGATAGTAAAGAAAAGCCTATCATGGGATCTCATGATCGTGGCTCACTCGTCGGATTGATTTCATATTTTAGGTTTTGCTTATTGTTATTATTTAGCACATCGTGAACACTTTAGATTTCTTTGTTTGGTTTTTATTTTAGTTTACTTCATCGCCAAGTAATAGGTATAGGATTTTTCCTATAAATAGGCACCCCTTGTAGTTCTTTGCATTCATTCAAGTTTAATAAAAATTATTGCTTTATTTTTCTGCTCTCTTCGTGAGTTGTGAAAGAATTCAAAAGTGGGTGTGAAGCCCTCCCTTTTTCGAAGGGCTAACTACCGTGGTGCGAAGCCACATCTATCCCCATCCGCCCCTACCCTTTTCCATCCATATCTCTCATCTTCTATCATCATTATTGCCTTGAATTTCTCAGCTTTTACAGCTATTCATCCCCCTATAACCAGTTTCCAAAATCTGGACCTGTAGGAGGGCTAAAACTTCAGCGGAGCACTACACCTCGATCTTACGTCGGATCGTCGTCAAACTTGCAGGGATTAGAGGTCTCCCCTAGCCGATCAAGGCCTAAGTGTCACTTTGAGGAGGCGGGCTTCCATCATACGTACGGCCAGCCCACCCACGCACATGCGTCAGCCTCGGGTCCCCATCTGCACGCAGGAGCTTTCTCCGAGTCAGGGTTCCTTTAATTGAAATTGAGGAATCCCTTGGATTAGGGACTGATTTTTATGCATGTGTGGTTGATTTCTATTTCCCTTTAACATCGTTTGGTTTATAATTTTTATTGGTCCAGTCCTAGCCTGTGTCGGCCTGGACCCACATAGATTCCCCTTTTTAATTGAATGATTTGGATTGTCACGTGGGATGTGGAATTTGTGTAACTGTTCCTGAATTTGTATGATCTAAGCCTAAATTCTTGCATCTCATACTTAAATTTCATGTCCTGCATCAGCTCCAAACCATCTCCCAGAGTTTCATACTCATAATAAACAATGACCAAACCTCACTTGTTCCCACCAAGACAACCTCTAGAAAGAACTCATGTGAACTTTCCCATCAATCCAAATGACATCCCAAAATCTAACTTGATTTCCTTTCCAGCCTTGAAACTATCTATCTACTCCCCGGAGAAGAGAGGACCCCCACCTTAGTCAAAAGAAGAAGAAAAAAAAAACAGAGAGTACTTACTAGGTGTATCGCCAAATTTACTTCGGATTTCCAAAAGTCAGCTAATTCCTCCTTTAGAAACCTTCCTGGAATCCACAACATATCCTTCTCAAGCTACTTAGTAGTGAGTTCACTAAAACCAACTTTTTTTGTACTCGATCTTTCTGCATGTGTAACCCCTGAAAATTTGGCTTTAATGGATCTCAAACAGATATTTACCATACTTGGTACTCATAGTCAGCCAAGACACCTCAAAGTAGTAATTCAACAAACTCCACTGTTATGTTAGTAAGGATCACCGTATCAGCAACATACTGAAGGTGAGCGGCCACTAGACCACCACCCCATCTCCAAATGATAGGACAAGCGTAAAAACATCATGTTTAAATATAAAGCCTGCCATTCTAGCTTTAGTGGCACAAGGGATGAAATGAATGAGCTTGCCATAAGAAAGACATTTAGGACATTCTTGAAGAGCATTGAAGCATTGGCATGCAGGAACCACCTACAGTCAAGGTCTTGAATGACAGTATCTATGGTTGTAGCCATGCCCAAAAATGATACAGCATTGTTGTATGAGACTGTTGGATCCATATCGACCAAAAATGTTTGTAGCACCAAAAAAAAATGAAAAACTGTAAAACATCATAATCTATCATTTTTATGCTTTTAACATGTATTCAATAGTTTATCAGGCCATTCTTTGACAACAATGTTGTCTGTCAGCTTGAGCTGCTGAAAGTCAACCAAATAGGTCCTAATCAAACGCAAATCAAGCATGATTAGGTGGATTAGGGCCCATTACTTATAAATACAAACAAAGAGAAGATGGAAAAAAAAAAAAAAAAGATTTGATGGTTTACCTATTCTTCTAATATTTCCCAAACTTGCCCATTCTGCTTTGATTCTTCGAATCCACTCAAATCTTATGTTTTGATCCACAAAATAAGCCTAGATCTAGTCTAAAGTTAGTTTCTAAGCTTCATTCATGGTTGAAATGAAGAAAGAGGTGGGAAAGCGAGGAAAAAAATAAAAAAAAAAATGAAATAGATGTTTCAAAATGGGGGCCATTTATGGTGATATCGACCCTGAATTGCTGCCATCAGTGCCGATATGTGGCGTACCAGCCTTTATCGGCCGCTATGGGCCTATTGGACCCTTTTTTTTTTTCCTTAACAGACCAGTTCACCCCTGTAACATGAGGGTGACCGACATGGATACATAACAGCCAATACAGCCATAATGTAACCGACATTCAAAGCCATGACACAGTACCTTTTTTACTTTTTCTTTTCTTTTATTATTCTTCTCTCTCTTTTTTTTTTGGGATACCACGGTATTTGAGTCCTTCAGAAAGCTAAAGTCACAAACTAAGATGGTGAAAGGCTGGTAGTAGCTGCCTGTGATACCCAAATAATTAAAGAAGTTGACCAACTTGACACAGATAAGGGCATGCCTTAGATATGGCCAAGCCTTTGACTAGTATTTGTGTGTATGAATGAAGTTCTCCCTTTATTTTTAATAATTTTCTTTCATTGGATCAAACTGTCTATGGATATACCTAAAATACAGTTCATTTGAGATTCTCTGTGACACATTGTACACTAGAAGTGACATATATATATTACTAGTAAGATCCATTGCTAATGAGGCTGGACTGCTGGAGGTTATTTGATGAGAAGAATTCAGTTGGATGAGCTCATGTGGAAGGATGTTGTACAAAAAGGGTTTGACACTCAGGTTGATATATATATATATATATTTATATATATATATATATATAGCAGAACGCTCACCTGTGAACCGGTTCGTACATACTACGTATGAACTTTTTGAAAACCCATCATACGTGATGTGGATCCAAAATCTGAACGTTCATGTGAAGCAGCACCTCGTGAAACCCCCAGGCCGAAGTTTTACTTTGATCTAAGACTTTATGGGGCCATGAAAAATAAAAACAGTTTCCTCCCTTGATTTGCATTTCTCTTTGCTATGGCCCACCAGAATTTTAGATTGGGGTGAAAATCTGCAATATAGGGTTTCATGGGATTCCGCATCACATGAACCGTTCAGATTAGACACCCATGGCATGCGTGCAAAGGTGCGCACATGCGTAGGTGCGCAGGGGAGCATGACTCTCTCTCTCCTCTCTCTCTCTCTCTCTCTCTTCTCTCTCCTCTCTCTCTCTCTCTCTCTCTCTCTCTCTCTCTCTCTCTCCTCTCTCTCTCTCTCTCTCTCTACTCTCTCTCCTCTCTCTCTCTCTCTCTCTCTCTCTCTCTCTCTCTCTCTCTCTCTCTCTCTCTCTCCTCTCTCTCTCTCTCTCTCTCTCTCTCTCTCTCTCTCTCTCTCTCTCTCTCTCTCTCTATATATATATATATATATATATATATATATATATATATCAACCTGAGTGTCAAACCCTTTTGTACAACATCCTTCCACATGAGCTCATCCAACTGAATTCTTCTCATCAAATAACCTCCAGCAGTCCAGCCTCATTAGCAATGGATCTTACTAGTAATATTGAACTGATAAATATACAGGAGCAAGTCAATTTATTGACTAGGTTCTGGACCAAGCATTCGCAAGAGAAGACGGGCGAGTTCCTTTTACCTTTTACAAAATTTTAGGTCGAGCAATGAATGAAATAAGCTAGATTTTTGTTTACAAACAATTCATCATAAATTCATGCCAACCATCCCATAAAATAAATTGAAGAAGAAATAGACACAAAAATGATGATTGCAGTTGACAGTAAAAATATTTAATCTTTAACTTAAGATTTGATTAGCAAACCCGTAATCCAGGATCCCACCTAGATACAATGCATGCCCAAGGGTATTTTACTGGAAGCAACACATAAATGCAGCAACAAAAATGACTCAACACAACAGAAAAATGTAAGATCACAAACACACACATTCACATGTGCACGCGCGCGCGCGCACACAAAAGCTGCAAATGACAAGTTCATGGACTATCTTTAGCAAAAAGTGTATTCCTTTTCCTTTTAAATTAACAAGGTATAAAAGCCAATATCAAAAGCAGGTAACCACTTAATAGAAGCACAAATCATTATTTCAGAATGACCTGCATATGCCCATGCACGTTTGTATCCTTCACATGCTTCTTTAGAGATCATCCAATGGGCCCAGTGGAGAAACCATCAATTCTCATTCAAACTTGCAAGATAATCTTACAATCGAGGAATATAAGCACTAAACAGTTGGTGATGCAGATAAAAGTCAAATAATGGCCATCTTCATGTCATAAGTAACACCTAGTTTCTCCAAAGCTCTTAAGTGGTACACTGATCCTGACACTTGATAAAACAAAGCCAAGATAGAACCAGCAACTGTAGCATAAAAATCTGGACTAAAAAAGCATCTCAAATACCTGCATAATCAGTAACAACAGGATGGTCTTCTTCAGCACCAATTATAGACGCAAAACAATGTGATCAAATGATTGACAAACCTATATAGCAGTTTTCCTGATTGCAGATCCTGTTCAGCAGTGCTCAAGATCACCAGAGAGTATTCTCCAAGTAAGCGCCATTGCTTTAAAGACACGGCATAATCATCAAGTCATAAATTAGAAAAAAGACATCATTGATCACTTATTATTCCACCTGAAGAGTTAAATCTTTGATCCCTGCATCGCGTAACAGGTGTGACACTTTCTCTTTGGTGGAGGCTTTGTCAATTTCTGCTGAAACTCGAAGATGGAATGTCCCCACGATGTCCATGTTTGTGAAGCTCCACACGTGCATGTTCTGGATGCTGTGGACCCCCTTTATTCTCATGACATCATCAAGAGCTACTCTCAAATCCTGCTCATGAGCTCTTGGAACTCTTTGCAGCAATATTTCAGCAGAATTACGCAGCAATGAGACAACTGAAGATACAATCAACACTGAAATGAATATTGAGCATGCTGGATCCGCAACAAGCCAGCCCTTGTATTTGATAAGGAGAGTTGAGATTACAACCCCCACACTGCCCATGGTGTCAGCTAGAACGTGCAAGAAGATACCTTCCATGTTGTGGTCAATGTGATGGTGCTTCCGAGGTTGCGCATGGACTTTTTCTTCCAACGAGTCTTTATTGGAATCTAACTTGGGGGCATGGTTTGATATGTGAGAATGGTTTGGATTATCTTTATTGCAGCAGCCACCTTTATGTGCCGAAGAATCACCATGAATGTTATGACCCTCATGAGAGTGATTATCAGAACCAGTTGACACAGTTATGGGGCTTTGATGGGCATGTTCAAGCCCACCAGAGCTTTGAAGAAAATGCTGAGGATGGTCATGGTGATGGTGACTATGGCATTGGTTATTGTGGCAAACACTTTGATGACCATGGCCTTGGGGATCCTGCTGATCGTCAGGCCGTTGGTAATGATCATTTTGATGACTATGGATGTGGTGATCA
The DNA here is from genome assembly GCA_037074715.1 of Magnolia kwangsiensis. NCBI lineage: Eukaryota > Viridiplantae > Streptophyta > Magnoliopsida > Magnoliales > Magnoliaceae > Magnolia > Magnolia kwangsiensis. The sequence goes on along the minus strand of CM073582.1, from coordinate 56,132,064 downwards.
TGTTTGTGACCATGCATGTGGTGATCATGGGAATCATATTCATGATCATGGCCATGTTGACCATGTCGGTGATCACTATGATCATGGGGATTACTATCATGTAAACTACAATCCGTAGCTGAGTTTTTAAGGAGCCCAAGAGTGTGATCTTCCAGATCCTGATGATGATGGTGGTGGTGGTGATCGTGGTGATCAGAGGAGCCTTTCGCTCCCTCGCGATCATAATAATTGAGATTGTGGACACCACCTGATCTTCCATAGTATCCTTCATGGGTGACCAAGATACCTTGGCGATGATGCTCAGGATCATGAACACCATGGTCATGAGAATGGTGGTGGTGGTGGTGGTCAACATGTGAGTGTGAATGCGAACAAGACCCAGCTCCACCATGGGCATGATGGTGCTCTTCATGAAAGAAAATCAAACCCACCACATTGACCACGAGCCCTCCAATCGACACGGTCAGCAAACTACTCGTCGAGATCTCCTGAGGATCAAGAATCCTCTCAATTGACTCTAGCACGATGAGCGCTCCAACCAGAACCAGAAACACAGCATTCACATAACCCGAAAGCACTTCGAATCTCCCACGGCCATAACTGAAGTGACTGTTTGCAGGCAGACGCGAGATGTATGATGCATAAAGGCCAATTGCGAGGGCCGCACAGTCAAACAACATGTGGCAGGCATCAGAAATCAACCCAAGGCTATTGCTCATGAACCCGGCGACGAATTCCACAACCATGTAAGCTGTGTTGATGAGGAGGAAGAGAGCAATCTTACGGGACTTCCTCTCACTAAGAATGTGGCGGATTGGGCTCAAGATCATTGAAGAGAATGTATCCAAATAACCCGAACCGAGCTCTGGATAGATGGAAGAATCGGAAGCCAAATCCCTCACCGAGAGCCATAGCAAGAACCCACAGAGCAAGAAGCCAAACAGAGAGAGATCCTCAAAGTAGAAAAGCTCCAAAACAAGAGTACAGGAGAAGGTCACCAGGAAATCCTTGTGCAGATCCCGTGCGTAGACCATGAGTTTATCATCACCGTAGCTCTCGCTCAGAATCACGCCAAAAACAACAGTGTTCACTAGAGGCCAGCCAAGATTCGCGAACGAAATGCTGTCTCCATCAGCTGCAAAGAAGAAACTGATGATGGCTGGGAAGAAGAGCATAATCGTCGTGAAGAAGAGAGAGATCAACCGAACCCGTCTGCGGCCCAACTGCCTGAAAGCGACCCAGTTGGCAGATGCCCGCTCATAGAAAGCCAGGAAGCCAGAGAGAAAAGGGAGCAGCATGGGCAAAATCCTAATGCAATTGCCACCATCAGCATCGTCAGAAGAGGAGGAGGAGGATGATGAGGAAAAAGAAGACATTGGAAAGCAGCCAATTCGATCCCATCCGAGCGATAAAAGGAGGAGGCTAAGAAGGAGACAGGAGGAGCCACGTATAATGGAAAGGATGGGAAGGCAGGCCCGGCTGCGGTACTCAGAGAAGGACTTGGCAGCGAGGGTGCCAGAGAAGTCAGCAAGGATGGTGGCGGCAGTGCCACAGGAACGGAGGGCTTGGAAACGGAGGAGGAAGACGAAGGTGAGGAGGGAGGATTTGGTGAAGAGGGGACGGAGAAGAGAGGAGGAGAATAAGGAGGGAAGAGGATGAGAGGGAAATTCATTAGAGGAGGAGAGGAGGAGAGAGAGAGCGAAGGAGAGTAGTGAGACGAGGAAGGAGAAAGGGAAGAGGGAGAAAGAAGGAGAAGATGAGCGGAGGAAGGGTAGGAGGGAATAGAGGGAGCGAAGGGAAAAGAGGAGAAGGAAGATGGAGGAGAAAGATGATGAGTTCGTGCGACGGCGTTGTTTGGAAGGGGTTGGGGCTGGGGATGGGGAGAAAGGTATCGAAGAAGAAGAAGAAGAAGAGTAAGAAGGGGTAGGGTATATTCTAGAGGAGGGTACACGAGGAGGGACAGAGATGCGGTGGGGACGGTGTTGATGATGCTGGCTTTCGCTCATGGCGCTGCTACTGGACTCCGACGGACGGAAGGACTGATGGACTGATGGTTTTACAGTGCTTGGGTGGGAGGGAGATGAAGAGACTTGATGCTTCCCCGAGAGAGAGGGAGAGAGGGAGAGAATCTAGGTTTCCGTATACATCCTCCGGCCCACCAAAATGGATGGACTAGACTACACACACATGAGCTACGTTGACACGTGCATTTTATTTTCGCCGGATCTCGTACGAAAACTTCTTCCTCGTGTCATTGTTGTAACTTCTCTTTTGGCACTATAAGTTGTCATAGTTGCACAGCTAACTCAATCTTTTAGTTAAACAAATCATAGATGGCTTATGATTATAAAGGATCACTTTGATTAGGAATTCGTAACTATCCCCACATATGGCATGGAAGAAGGATGGCGAGAGAACATCTGCTAAATAAACTATACGTTGGATTGTCAAATAAGTGTGATTAAAATGTGTCCTAAATAAGTGCAATTAAAATGTGTCCTGAACTTGATGGATATGTAAATGACTTGGATCCTTACTCTTGCTCGGGTGGTACACACTCAGGGGTTTCAACACTCGGTCAAGGGTTCGAGTATCCATAGGAGGTGAAATTCCACTAGCGTGAGTGTGTAGGGGTGTGTGTGCATGTGTAAAAATAAAAAATAAAATTTAAAAAAAAATTTATGTAAATGATTTTGACTTCAATGGTAAATATTAATAGGAAAACTGAATTGACCAGCCATATAAGACACTTGGCAAAGAATCTACAGAGCAACTTTCCCTAGCCGCCGATGTATCTACCACCAGAAAGGTCAAGTTGGGCTCCGATGAAGGACCCACCTATCGAGGTAAATACTAGTCAAGCTCGAAGCTCGTTAATGAGATTCATCTATCGACCTAACCATTTCGACCATGGAAACCGATCTCGACCTCGGAATAGAAATGTCCAGAGAAAATCTCACATTGTACTAGGACAGGATCGATCCAATGAAATCCTAGTCGAAAATCACGTCAATCGAGAGAAAAGCGAAGATATTCCCGAGAGCATATTCCTACCGTAATACAGGCCCCTCCAATATATCTAACAAATCCACTGTGATATGCAAACTACCTACAGAACCTATAAATATATATCACATCTTAGGTAAGAGGTACACACAAAAATCTCAGCTCTAGCCACATCTACCTGACTGAGGCATCAGAGGGTCACCGCCCATGACCAGCACCCCTGTAAGACCCGTATCTTAATCCGCACCGTTCCGTAGGATTCCGCAATCTTCCCGATCGAATTTCGACAACCTTCGACCCTTAACAGGTAATTGCGTGCGACCCTACATCACACACCGTCAACCTGAATCGACTCAAACTGAGACTTGTACCCTTACGACCGCGCCGTCGCCCTGTTCCAATGCCGTGACTCGCGTGCCGATCTGATACCCTGGTCAGGAGATGTGGGCCAGCGTTCGGTGCGAGAAAAATGCTGCGTGCTGCAAATTCATAGAGAATCCATCACATCAATCACTTCACTTGTTAAAGTACACCCATCAAGTCAAGTATCCTATCTCATTCCCCAAGTACACAATACCATCCCCAAAGTCAACCTTTCCATCACATCTCTTACATACCTCATCACTCCTCTCTCATCATCTCTTTCTCTTTCATTCTCTCTCTCTCATTTTCCTCTCCAAGCAACCCACGTCCATGGCTCTTCATGGGAGGAGCTTTGTGTGGCCACTCTCTACCATCCAATCCAATCCTTCAAAGCCGATCTCAGCCGTTGAATCACACTCATTCGAGCTCTAGATCGCATTGGCGGAAGAAGGAAGAGAGGATCAAAGGTGGGTGCTTCTTTCTTTCTTTCTCTCTCTCGTTTTCTTTTGTTTTGTGTGTGAAGATGTGATTGTGTGGCCCACTTAATGAGTTGTGAGATGTCCAAACCGTTCGTCAAATGGACCTCACTTTGATGTGTGTATTACCCACACCATCAAACCATTTGGGTGGCCCACCTAAACAACACATTCTATGGGTGGGGCCCACCTTGAATGTGTTTCATGTAGCCGTCCAGCGTCCAGGGAAGCTGGACGAACTTCCAAGTGAAGTGGATGCTGGATGGACTTCCCAGTGAAGTGTGTGCTGACAGTGGGCGCACTAACGCCAGTAAGAAAAAAAAAGGAAAATTTGTGTGGGCCACTTGTGCAGGCCTCACATTGACGTATGTGTTTAATCCACGCCGTCCATTCCATTCTCCAGGTTCTTTTAGGCGTTGAGCCGAAAAATGAAGCTGATCCGATTTGTCGGTGGGCCATAACATAGAATATAGTATTTTATACCATTGAAACCCACCCTGATGGCTTTTGTACTCCGAAATATGCTCAATATTGGACTTCATGGATTTGTTATAAATTTTAAAATCTAATGGGGGGACCGGATCCATTTTTTGCGGGCCCCACATGGGAAAAACTATGAAATTTCATATTTCAAAAAACAAAAATGAGAGTAGCAGCAGCAGACGCTGCTGCTGACACTTCTGCGCCACTGATAGACGGCCAGCAGGGACACGGGTCCCCTATCATGGGCCCCACTGTGATGTATGTTGAAAATCCACACCGTCCATTCTGATGGCCCCTTAGGGCAGTGGCCCACCACCAAAAATTAGCCATTTATAGGACTCAGGTGGTCCACACTTCAAAGTAACAGGGGCTGAACTTCTACCATTGAAACTCTTTTTTTTTTAGTCCCAAAAGTTTTGGATCATCATGAAATTGGTTTTCCTCTTCATTCCAGGTCTATGTGACCTTATCAGTAGATTTGATGGAAAATACACGTTATGGTGGGCCCCACGTGGGACCCACCCCTGCGTTGAAGCAGCCGCAGCTTGGCTGCATCGTACAGTAGCTATATTGTTGCTGTACTGACATCCTGGAGCCATTGACGTGGGACCCAACTACTGTGTGGATGCCATCCACACCGTCCATCAGTCTGACGTTGCCATGGACCCCAAGCTGGAGGACTCCAACCCTCTAGACCGTCCATTCATGTGGGGCTACCATGATGGATGTGTTTCATCAGGTCGTCCGTCCAGCGTCCCTGGACGCTGGACATTGAGACTCTCACTTTCCCACTCAGGTGTGTGTGTGTGTGTGTGTGTGTGTGTGTGTGTGTGTGTGTGTGATATATCTTTACATAATATTTTATATTAAATACTATGGTGGGCCACTCCTACGTGTGGACCCACCATGATCTCATGCATTAGAACAGCACCAACCAGAGCGTCTAGACTCTGGATGGTGGCCTCCTTACATCTCATGTATGTACATTATGTATATTATATTGTATTATATGATATAAATTATATTATATGATATATATATATATATATATATATATATATATATATATATATATATATATATAGACATGTATGCTTATGTCATAAAATGCCAGTAAGATCAATGGCACCCCTACTGGTGGGTACATCCCATCCTGACCGTCCACCACCTCATGTGTTGTATTTCTACGTACCGTCCATCCATTAGGCAACCTCGTCTCGCGGCTTAAGATAAAAAAAAAATAAAACAGATCTAGTTATCAAGTGGACCACACTGCTAAAAACAGTGGAGATTGGACATCTACCATTGAAACCTCTTTGGGTCACAGAAGTTTTGGACCAATAAGATAATTGTTTTCTTAGGTTGGTTCAGGTCCTTGTGACTTAATGCATGATATGATGACCCCTGTGAAATTTTGTACAGTGGAAATCACTGTCTCCACTGCTATTTGTGATGTGATCCAATTGACCCTTTTGATCACTATTACCACTGTTATTTATGGTATGGTCCAAATGATCTTTTGATATGATTCGTTGTTTGGATAATGCTCTAAAATGATCTCCATAGATGGATTAATGGTGTAGTTGTTGGGGCCCATTTGATATGACCCGTTAAATATATTTGGGGCCCATTTGGAAGGGCCCAATATGATGTATTCGAGTCCCATGGGTTGAGGCCCATTGTGATATATTTGGGGCCCATGGATTGAGGCCCATTGAGATGTATTTGGGGCCCATGGGTTAAGACCAATTGAGATATATTTGAGGCCCACTTGATTGTATTAGGCCATGTGTAGGGCCCACTTATTGTGTGTTTGAAACCCATGGGTTGTGGCCCATTGTGATATATTCGAGGCCCATGGGCAAGGCCTGATGTAATGAATTTATGGCCCATGTGCCGAGGCCCATTATGATGTAATTTCGGCCCATATGCCGTGGCCCATTATGATACGTTTCGAGCCCATTGTGATATACGAAGGTCCATGGGTCATGGCCATTGAGATGTACTAATGGCCCATATGTAAGGCCCACCTGTTATGTATTTAAAGCCTGTACGATAAGGCCCATTATGATGTATTCTGGGCCCATAAGATGCGGCCATCGTGATATACATAGGCCCCAGTATGTGGCCCGTTGTAATGTATTTGTGGCCCATTTGGTGAGGCCTGATGTGGTGTATATGTGGCCCTTGAGTGAGGCCCACTTCGATGTATATTAGGCCTTTGTGTAAGGTCATAGGCCCACTGCATGTTTGACTCTATGTGGGTCATTCCTTGGAGGCAATGTTGGTTAGATGTCCACATTGTTGTGCAATGATGGTTAGATGTCCTCATTGTGACCTTCACATAGGCTTTGTTAGGCCCCTTCGCACCATTCTCTAAGTGGGTTAACCCAAATAAGTGGACCCCATTCGCCATAAACGATGGCTTCGTGCCATCAGATTTGATAAAACCACGGCTATGGGCTAATTTTTATATTATGGTTGATCAGCTGTCCATCTATGGACCCCGCCTTTTTATATGATAATTGTCGGTGTCGATTATCGATGCTGATTATCAGTGCCGATTGTCGAGGCCGATTGTTGAGGCCGATTCTAATTATCGAGGCCCATTGTGATGTATTCGAGGCCCGTGGGACATGGCCCATTGTGATATAATTTCAGCCCATATGATGAGGCTTGACTTTATGTATATTAGGCCCGTGTGCGCAGCCCATTGTGATGTATACCCACTTGATGTATATGTGGCCCATGAGTGAGGCCCATCGTGATGTGTATTAAGCTCTTGAGTGAGGCCCATGGTGTTGTATATTTGACCCTTGTTTGAGGCCATGAGTTCACTGTATGTTAAGCTCTTTATGGGCCATTCCTTAGGAGCAATGTTGGTTAAATGTCCACATTGTTGAGGTGGATGGTCGATGCCGGTTATTGACACCGATTATGAATATGTGACCGTATAGCATCATGATACATGTCCATATGCATCATCTGCATGTTTGTTATGAGATATGCTTGACCATTGCATATGTCATTGAGCAGGTTGTTATGAGACTCCATGATAAGCAGAGGTTATCGCACATGAGAGCACGGTATGCGCAGCATTGATGCATGACTGGATTGCATGACTCATGCATCTTGCATTGCATTGTGTTATACTTAACGGCCTAGCGACATCAGGGTCATAGCCTTCACAGGCATTTCGTAGATGGCCAGATGGGATACCGAAAATCTGTTCCACATGGGGTGCTATAGATATCCCTAAGTGAAAGTTCCTAAACTCTCTTGGTTCCAAAGGTTGCTCCAACGTCTAGACCGAGTGGATATATGAGCGCATGAGAGCCGTATACCGTTAGGCCGCGTCTCCGACTGTGTCATGGTCGGTTGGAAGGGGTTGCGGCCTTACCTGCCTGAGAGGAAGGGGCAAAGCTAGGCTGAGTTTGACTAGCTCGAGGAATGGGTCTGCTATCGATGAGCCGGGCCTGATATTGGCGGCGGATAGTGAGGCCTCTTCCACTAGCCTTATTGTGCGCGATGGGGCGACAATCTGGTTTGGAGTGTAATAGACCCCAGTGATTTTTCAGAGAGAAACCGTACTGATATATGAACTTATTGAGTAGGAGTTGCATGCTCATTCATTCATTCATTCACAATCCACTCGGGCTGGTGGTCCGTAACTAATTGTTGTGTACCTTCGTTATAGCAAGAATTTTGGTTGGGCACACGACTAACCTGAGATCAGGAGTTTACCACATTGATTTTGACTATCCAAATTTAGGTATGGGACTGGTTTGGATAGAAGTCCCTTGTGGTGGACCCCGTAGCTTGCGATATTATGTACTATCATCCTGACTTCACACTCTAGTATGGTCATTTCATTCGCATCACATATTACATTACGTCCGCAGGCATATGGCATTTTGGGTTGCTATGTTTCTGCACTTATATGGCCTAAACAGACTTATCAGGATTTGTATGTTGCATTACATCCTCGGCATTTGATATATGACTCTTTATGACTTATTAGTGCATAGTTGTTCTATATTGCGTATTCTGATATTGATTGACTTATGGACTTGTCCATACTTTCGTTTACTTTGTCATCGTATAATTTATGACTTGTTAGTATTTCTACTTACTCTGATAATTCATGATCTTATTAGTATTTCTACTTATTCTGATAATGTACGATTTATGGATTACCAGTAATTTTGGTATTGTATGATGATGGCATTGTATTGAATACTTGATACTTACTTTGTGCACACACTTATACCACCCTCTAAGCTTTATATAAGCTTATGCACGATAGATGCGTGTAGGTGATGTTAGGTTACAGCAGTGTTGAGCTTGGAGCGTGCAACAGTCTTTTGGAGTTTGATTTTCGAATATGTATTTCCCTTTCAGCATTGTACTCAAATGATTATATTAATGGATATGTGATGATGATGTTGTCTTTATGACTTGGGTATACTTATTATAAGACTCGTATCCTAGTCTGTACTATTCCATCAACTCCAGCGATCCTCCCGGTCGAATTTCGACAACCTGCGATTGATGATTGACGTTTGCGCTCGACCCTAAGTCGTATCCTGTATATCTGAGTCGGTTCAATCCGAGACATATACCATTGCGACCGCTCCGTCACCGCGGTTACAACGCCGCGACTCATGTACTTATCCGATACCCTGACTAAGAGATGTGAGCCGGCGTTTACTTCGAGAAAACTTTAAGTGCTATGATTTCATATCCCTGTTGTTGTCAAATTTTGTGGTGCCAAAACTTATATCTATGTCTTGTATATCTTGTGTTTTATGTTTAAAGACTAGTCATTGCAATCAAGACATATCAAGACATCGCATTTCAAGACAAGATCTTAAAAGAAGAAAGTTTTCAAGTCTTGGATGAAGAAATCAAGAATAGAAGTTTTCAAGGTTGCATGTTCAAGGTTTGATCAAGTTCAAGTTTATTAGAAGATTTTGTCAAGTCAAGATCAAGCTTATGAAGGCCTACTACAAGTTTTGAATATTCACAAGCTTCTCTTAAGGGTCATCTGAGTGTACAGACTTTCAAGTCCATCTCACTTTTAAGGTTTTTTTGACCTTAGATTGACCTTAGGATGAGCTTTATCGTAGGTCATTCCAGATACATAACTCATATATCTTTATATGCTTGTTTGGAGTGTTCTAAGACCAGTTCTAGGGACTTCAAGACCAGTCCTAGCTTTGCTACGACCAGTCTTAGATTTTTCAGGACCAGTCCTAGGTAGTTGAAGATTTTCGGATCTTTCTAACTGTCCTACGACCAGTCCTGGACATCCTACGACCAGTCCTGTGAGTTCTACGACTCATCCTTCAAGACTCAAACTCCAGCAACCATTTTTGGGGTCCTACGACTAGTCGTAGGTGTCTCACGACCAGTCGTAGGTGGCCCACGACCGGTCGTAGACCACCCTCGACCGGTCGTGGAATTGAAAATCAAATCTCGCGAAAATCTTTCAAAAATCTTTGGAGCTACGATCAGTCCTAGGATCCTAAGACCAGTCGTAGACGGGATTTTTCAGTTTATAAATTGAGCACGAACTTCAGATTTTTAGTACTTCAAATCAATTCTATTCAAGCATTCTTTAGGCTATTCTCTAAGATAAGTTTGTGTTTATTTTAAGCTGGTTTGTGCTTATTTAATATTCATTTTGCTAGCTTATTGTTATTTGATTTTGATCTACATTCCAATCTTATTAGAAAAGGGAAATTTCTGTTATTCCTTCTTCTGGATTCAAAATCAAATAGATCTAGCCCGTTTGATCTAAAATCAATTAGACTTAGAACCATTCTTAAAGTGAGTATTGGACTTTGAACGTCGAATCGAACTACTACTCCGATTGGTTCTACCAGGCTTCATCAAAAGGTGATTCAGGTATTTTACATGTTTTGTAATTTACTTTCTCTAGTTTTTGTTTGAGATTCGCCAGAAAAATCTCATTGTATTGGTTATCTGAGGAGAGATAGAAAACTCAGATTGTCAGGTTTTTGAATTGTGTAAGCCCAAGATCAAAGACACAATTGTGAATGTTTTAGGTGAACCTGTGAAACTTATTTTGATAGTGCATGCTAATATCCCCTGTGTGAGGATATTAGGAGTGGAGTAGCAATCTGTGTGGCTGTTGGATAACAGTTGGTGTACACACAGGCGAACCACTATATATCGTTTTGTTGTGGATGTGCTTTATTCTTTCATTCCTTTATTCATTCAGTTTTGTGATTTATGTTTGTGGATGAATGTTGTAATCACTTCAAGCAAAGTGTGGATGAATGTTGTAATAACTTAGGATCTATTTTTCGTAAGTTATTTTGATTTCATTGCTTATTATTCCTCTTTGGTTTGTGATATAAGGACGTTCTAGAAATAAGGTTGTCCTACCTTAAACCTTTGGTTTTTGGTGTAAGGTTGTCCTTAGAACTGATAAAGTATTAATCTCCTTATTCTAAGCTATTGCAATTGTTTTATATTAAGCATGGTGCTTTAAATCTTTTATTATTCCGCTGTTATTAATTTTATTTGGCATTGCCCTATTCACCCCCCTCTAGGGCATATAGCTAGGCCCTTGCAAGTGGTATCAGAGCCTAATAGCTCGTGCTTATTGTTTATTTATTGGATTTATTTCCTGAGCTAACGATCTAAGTTATATTAAGATGTCAAATTTTGATAGCCTATCAGTCACTAGGCCACCACCCTTTAATGGCACAAACTATGCCTATTGGAAAGCCAGGATGAGGATCTTCCTCAAATCCTTGGATGAAAGTGTGTGGCTGGCCACAGTGAATGAATAGAACCCTCCTATCACTGAAGTTGCTAATGAAGATGGTTCAAAATCTATGAAAGTAACGGCTTATTCGCTTTGGACCACACTTCAGAAAAGTGAAAGTAGTGCAAATGCAAAAGCAGTAAATGCAATTACTTGTGCATTATCACCAGATGAATTCAAAAGAATCATCTCTTGTGAAAATGCAAAACCAGCATGGGATATATTAGAAATGACACACGAGGGTACATCTATTGTCAAGAAATCTAAAGTCCAACTCCTCACAACTAAATTTGAAGAAATTCATATGGAAGAGAATGAGATGTTTATGGACTTCTACACTAGATTGAATGAAATTGTGAACTCTATGTGGGGTCTTGGTGATAGAATCCCTAAAAGTAAAGTGTGCACAAAAATACTACGTTCACTTCCTGAACGGTTCAATTCTAAAGTGACCGCGATTCAGGAACTTCGTGATACGGATACCATGAGGGTTGAGGAATTAGTTGGTTCACTTCAAACCTATGAGTTATCCTTTAAGGCTCCTAAAGGAAAATCAATAGCTCTTAAATCATCTAAAAATATTTCTCAAGAGAGCACTTCGGATTCAGAAAATACCGAAGATGATATGACACTTTTAGCAAAAAGGTTTTACAAAATTTTTAAAAATAAGAAAAAGGTTGATTTTCAAAAATTAAATGATAAGAGACGATCTAAACCTAGAACTCGTAAATCCTTGAAAGAGAGTCAATGTTACAACTGTCAAGAGTATGGGCACTTATCTAACAAATGTCCTAAAAAGGACAAATCGAAAAGGAAAAGCATGATGGCTACTTGGGATGAATCATCTGATTCTGAATCCTCTTCTAAATCAGAAGATTCTGAAACCGAGTCGGGCGATGGTGTTAAAGCCCTTATGACTCTGGCCAAGATCACTTATTCAGATCATGATGATATATCTAGTGAAGAAAATCTGAATAGTGATTGCGATAATGAAGATGATCTTCAAGATGCTTATAATGCTCTTTATAAAGAGAGTTGTAAAATTTCTATCAAGCTTAAATTACAAAAAGAAAAATTTTCTAAGCTTAAGGAAGATTATGAGTCTCTTTTCTTAAAAAAATCTCATATTTCTAATTCTTTTGAAAAAACCAAAAATGATTTAGATTTCAAAACCTCTCAAATTGAAGATTTGAAATCCGAAAAAGAGAAACTCAAAAATGAGATAGCTTCTCTTCTGAGTTTGAAAGACACATGGAGATATGCCCAAGGAGATCCAAAATTGGAAAAATTATTGTCCGGATCAAGAAAATGTGGTGATCGATCCGGGTTGGGCTATGATAAAAATACATCTCCTAAACAAAAGAACATTGCTCCTAGATTTGTTAAAGGAGAGTCTTCGACCTCAAAAGAAAAGAATACCTATCAAGGTTTTTCCAAAAATTCTAGGTCTTTCTAAAAACCTAAAAGTGGCCATGTCAACTTTAATTTTCAAAACCGAAATCAATTAGCTGAAAAAATTATTGATCTTCTCAAGGAGTTATTAAAGTTGAACTCTATAGGTCGTTCCTACAACAATAGACAGAAAAAGACCATCTATACTCCTAAACCCAAAACAGTTATGAAATGGGTTCCTAAAGTTGCCAGCTTGGTTGCCCACACTGCTTTCGAAGCAACAAGTCTCAAAGTGGTACCTAGATAGTGGTTGCTCCAGATATATGACAGGTGACAAAGCTTTATTCACTGATCTTAAAGATATGACTGACGGGTCAGTCACATTTGGTGATGGAAGCAATTGCAAGATTATTGGCCAAGGTACGGTTCAACTTTATAACCTTCCCTTATTTAAGAATGTCTTATATGTTGAGGGTTTAAAACACAACCTATTAAGCATTTCTTAGATATGTGATAACAACCATAGTGTAAAGTTTTCTAATCAAGGTTGTGAGATAGTTAATAAAAGGGGATTTGTTATATTAACTGGTCGCAGAACCTTTGAAAACTGCTGCATCGTTAGTAATGCTAGCTCATCTACTCAATCATGTTACATGGTCCATACCGATGAGACTGAATTATGGCATAAACGTCTTCGACATGTACACTATCGGAACTTATTTAGATTGAGCAAAAGAGAACTAATTAGAGGTCTACCCAAATTGCAAAAAGTAGACAAAATATATAGTGAATGTCAGTTGGGCAAACAAATTAGGAGTTCTCACAAGAAAGTGAACTCTAACACCACATCTAGACCACTCGAGCTTCTCCACATGGATCTTATTGGACCTACCAAATCGGAGAGTCGAGGAGGAAAAATATATATTTTGGCTATCGTAGATGACTATACAAGATTCACTTGGGTATCATTCTTAAAAGACAAAACTGAAACCTTAGATGAAGTAAAAAAGGTCATCAAACGAATCCAAAATGAGAAAAGTTCTCATGTTAGCAAGATCCATAGTGATCATGGATCTGAATTCGAAAACAGTAGTTTTGAGAAATTCTGTAGTGATCAGGGAATATCACATGAATTCTCAACGCCCAAAACACCGCAACAAAATGGTATAGTTGAAAGGAAAAATAGAGTGCTTCAGGAAATGGCTAATGTTATGTTGAATAGCAAGAAGCTCTCTAAAAATCTTTGGGCTGAAGCAGTTAATACCGCATGCTATATTATTAATCGGGTTTATATCAGTAAATCTGATAATAAGACTGCTTATGAATTATGGTTTGAAAAGAAATCTACTGTCAAATACTTTCAGGTTTTTGGCAGCAAGTGTTATATTTTACGGGATAGTGAAAATTTGGGTAAGTTTGATACGAAAAGTGACGAAGAAATTTTTCTTGGTTATTCTTTGAATAGTCGAGCTTATAGGGTTCTAAATAAGAAAACTGGTGTGATTCAAGAGTCTATCAATGTGGTCATTGATGATCATTTGAATACATCAGCCCCAAGTTCAGATGATGATGAAGCTATTATTATTGACAATCTAGATATCTCATCAAGTCAAAAAGAATCTGAACCAAGGACTGTTAAAGATCATCCAACCCATCAAATTCTTAAAAATCCTCTCACTGGATTTCGTACTCGCAAACAACTTGAGAACATATGTAATTATGTTTGTTTTACATCCCAAATAGAACCGGTCAACGTAAAAGAAGCACTTTCTGACGAAAATTGGATAGTTGCTATGCAGGATGAACTTAATCAATTTGTTCGTAATGATGTCTGGTATCTTGTTCCTAGACCTAAAGATAAAAACATTATTGGAACAAAGTGGATCTTTAAAAATAAGTCTGATGAACTCGAAAATATTATACGAAATAAGGCTAGACTGGTTGTACAAGGGTACACTCAGATTGAAGGCATCGGTTACGATGAAACCTTTGCTCCAGTCGCTCGCCTTGAATCAATCAGACTTTTTATTTCCATCGCATATTTCAAAAAATTTAAAATCTATCAGATGGATGTAAAGAGTGCCTTCTTGAATGGCGATTTACATGAAGAAGTGTATGTTGAACAACCTTCAGGTTTTGAAGACCCTAAGTTATCTGACCATGTATTTCGTCTCAAAAAGGCTCTCTATGGTCTAAAACAAGCACCCAGGGCATGGTATGAAAAATTGACTAAATTCTTACTTAGTCATAGCTTTCAAGTAGGTAGTGTCGATAAGACGCTTTTTGTTAAAAAGAATAACAATGATATTTTGATGGTTCAAATATATGTTGATGATATTATTTATGGATCTACTTGTTCTAACATCTATACTGAGTTTGCAGAGTTAATGAAATCAAGGTTCAAATGAGCATGGTTGGCGAACTTAACTATTTCCTAGGGTTGCAAGTAAAACAACAACCTGATGGAATTTTTATTTCTCAGACCAAATATGCTTCAAACTTGATTAAAAGGTTTGGATTTGAGAATGGTAAGAACTTTGATACTCCTATGAATACAATATTAAGACTCTCAAAAGACTCTACAGGTAAAGATATAGATCCTAAACTATATCGCAGTATGATTGGTAGTTTGTTATATCTTACTGCTAGTAGACCTGATATCGCATTCAGTGTTGGTATTTGTGCGAGATATCAGTCTAATCCTAAGGAATCACATCTTACTGCTGTTAAATGGATTATTAGATATGTCGCAAGTTCTATAAATTTAGGACTTTGGTATCCTTTTGATACTAATGTTCAATTAGCCGGGTATTCAGATGCTGATTGGGCCGAAAATATTGATGATAGAAAATCAACCAGCGGTGATTGTTTTTACATTAGAAATTGCTTAGTTTCTTGGTTTAGCAAGAAGTAAAGCTCAATATCGCTCTCTACTGCTGAGACTGAATAGATTGCAGCTGGATATGCATGTACTCAACTAGTTTGGATGAAATGTATGCTGAGCGATTATGGAATTAATTAAGATTCAATGATTTTACATTGTGATAATTCCAGTGCTATAAACATTTCCAAAAATTCAATCCAGCATTCACGCACTACGCATATTGACATTAGGTATCATTACGTTCGTGAGTTGGTTGAAGAAAAAAACATTTCATTAGAATATATACCAACCGAAACTCAACTTGCTGATATATTTACTAAACTGCTCGACAAAAGCAGGTTTAATAAATTGAAATTTGATCTTGGTATGTTCATTTTACATTGAATATTCTTGCTTGCATGTATCATAGTGTATTATATTTCACATTATAATTGTTTAAATTTTAAAATTTTTTATTTAAAATACTTTTTTGGTCGATGCTCGACCGGTCGTGGTTTTACACGACCAGTCGTGGTTCGACCGGTCGTGAACCACACACGATCGGTCGTGGATCTCGTGAACATCATATAATTTGGAGAAAATCCCCTTCTTCTTCATTTTCACACCCACGTAGGATGAGTCGTGGCTCGACCAGTCATAGGATTTCTAGTTTTTCTTCAAGGTAAGTCCTATTTCATCAATTTTCTTAAAGTTTCATGATTTGTATGCTTTGATTTGTTCATAGTATAGTTTGATTTCATCTCTTGTTGAGGTTTTCAAGGGTTTGCTCTCTATTTGCTGATCTAGAGAAAACCCATCTTTCATTTGTGTATCTTGCTTGTTCTTTGTATATCTTTTTGAATATGGATGCTAGAGGAAAAAAGAAAACATCCCGTGGTCCATCTTCATCCAGATCTGGACCAATAACTAGACGGCATCTTCGGTCACCCGAAGATGATACTCAAGATGTACGGAATTTGCGTGCCCGTAACATTATCGTTGAGCATACCGCTGATCTAAATCACATTGCTCCATATGGTGTCATTCCCCTTCTTGAATCTGTAGGTTGGACTAACATTTTGCTTTGGGGTGGGTCTACATACCAGTCCATTGCTCAATCAATGGTTGCATGCATTTCAGATTTTTTCCTTGATAATTTAACATTTTCTATTGATACAAGAGAAGAGAAATTTGAAGTAGACCGTCATTTAATATCAGGTATTATGGATATACCTGTTAATGATGAAGGAATACCGATTCATACTTTATACGACAAACCTTCAGAATCGAAAAAACGCATGTTAACTAGAGATTTATGCAAAATTGATGTGCATTGGACTCACAAAGGGAATGCGCTCCCTGTAAAGTATCTGTTATCCAAATACAGAATACTAAATCGTTTCTTCATTTCCAATGTATATCCTCGGTCCGGTAATAAAACCGAGTTAACTTCTTTCATGGTTCGTGTGTTGCATTCTATTTCTTCTGGAATCAAGGTATGTCTTCCTTCTTTGATTTGTCATTCCATTATACAATTTCGTTTCCATCCAGGTCACAGTGATATTCCATTCGGTTATCTTATGAATGTTCTAGTCACTCACATGCTTGTCGATAAACCTGTTAATGAGGCACCAATTTCTTCATCTCATTTTCAACAATGCCAATCTTAATAAGATGAAATTGGAACTGCTTCCTGGCCAATTTGATGAAGCTGGTGTTAGTGGTGTTGGTGGTGATGGTGGTGATGCTGGAAACGAAGAGGAAGCTGGTGATCTTCCACAATAAGATGTTAATATGGATGTCTTATTTGATGACATATAAACTGATTCACCTAATGATCCAGATTATGATCCTTCTGGTTTTGATGCACGCCTTCGTGTATTGGAGAAAAAACTTGATAATATGAATATATCCCATGACATGAGATTTAAGTACATGCGAAAATATCTTCATCGCATAAATAAGGGCTTACACCAGATTGATCCATCTATTCCTGCTCCCTCCTCTGGATCAGATTAAGTGAATTATCTTCTGAATAGTATAACATTTCTTTTACTCTGGATATGTATTATGGATTCTGGTTTCATAACATTTTGGATATTGTACTTTGTGGTATGGATTATGTCTTGACACTTCAGATTTATTTTATGTCCTTTCATATCTCCTTCTCATTATTTGCTCTCTATATTCTCCTTTATATTGTTCCTTTCCCTTGTCATTTTGTGACAAAAATGGGGAGTAGTAAGCATTGCTAAAAGGGGAGTAATACGGATAGGGGGAGTAAATTTGTTTGTATGGGGGAGTAAATTTGTTTGTATTGTTTGAGAAGGATATGTGGATTGATGGATATGTGGATTGAAGTTTTGAGGTTTTCATGTTATGTATTGATTATATGAGCAATACTCGTATTACTCAGGGGGAGTAGAGTATTTTGTGGCTTCATGACTTATCATTCCTTATTATCTTTGATGCTATGTGTTTTGTCACAATTTAACAAAGGAGGAGATTGTAAGTGCTATGATTTCATATCCCTGTTGTTGTCAAATTTTGTGGTGCCAAAACCTATATCTATGTCTTGTATATCTTGTGTTTTATGTTTAAAGACTAGTCATTGCAATCAAGAAATATCAAGACATCGCATTTCAAGACAAGATCTTAAAAGAAGAAAGTTTTCAAGTCTTGGATGAAGAAATCAAGAATAGAAGTTTTTAAGGTTGCATGTTCAAGGTTTGATCAAGTTCAAGTTTACTAAAAGATTTTGTCAAGTCAAGATCAAGCTTATGAAGGCCTACTACAAGTTTTGAACATTCACAAGCTTCTCTTAAGGGTCATCTGAGTGTACAGACTTTCAAGTCCATCTCACTTTTAAGGTTTGTTTGACCTTAGATTGACCTTAGGATGGACTTTATTGTAGGTCATTTCGGATACAAAACTCATATATCTTTATATGCTTGTTTGGAGTGTTCTAAGACCAGTCCTAGGGACTTCAAGACCAGTCCTAGCTTTGCTACGACCAGTCTTAGATTTTTCAGGACCAGTCCTAGGTAGTTGAAGATTTTCTGATCTTTCTATTTGTACTACGACCAGTCCTGGACATCCTACGACCAGTCCTATGAGTTCTACGACTCATCTTTCGACCGGTCGTAGACCTACGACTCAAACTCCAGTAACCATTTTTGGGGTCCTACAATCGGTAGTAGGTGTCTCACGACCAGTCGTAGGTGGCCCACGACTGGTCGTAGACCACCCTCGACCGGTCGTGGAACTGAAAATCAAATCCCGTGAAAATCTTTTGAAAATCTTTTGAGCTACAACCAGTCCTAGGATCCTAAGACCAGTCGTAAATGGGATTTTTCAGTCTTTAAATTGAGCACGAACTTCAGAGTTTTAGTACTTCAAATCAATTCCATTCAAGCATTCTTTAGGCTATTCTCTGAGATAAGTTTGTGTTTATTTTAAGCTGGTTTGTGCTTATTTAATATTCATTTTTCTAGCTTATTCTTATTTGATTTTGATCTACATTCCAATCTTATTAGAAAAGGGGAATTTCTGTTATTCCTTCTTTTGGATTCAAAATCAAATAGATCTATCCCGTTTGATCTAAAATCAATTAGACTTAGAACCATTCTTAAAGTGAGTATTGGACTTTGAACGTCGAATTGAACTACTACTCCGATTGGTTCTACCGGGCTTCATCAAAAGGTGATTCAGGTATTTTACATGTTTTGTAATTTACTTTCTCTGGTTTTTGTTTGAGATTCGCCAAAAAAATCTCATTGTATTGGTTATCTGAGGAGAGCCAGAAAACTCAGATTGTGAGGTTTTTAGATTGTGTAAGCCCGAGATCAAAGAAACAATTGTGAAGGTTTTAGGTGAACATGTGAAACCTATTTTGATAGTGTAACACCCCGAATTTTGGCCAACCTGGGATTAGACGTCCTTAGGCAATGGGTCAACTAAAACACATGGGAAATCGCTCAGAACCCAATTCCATAGCCAAAGAAATCACTTAGGATTAATTCCTTTAGAAACTAAGCATAGGTTAGCTAGCGCAACGCTAGAGTAGCTAGGAAATAGTCCCTGATCACTTTAAATACGTTCTACAAGACCCAAAACTTGTAGAATCAATGGTGCTATAGTACTCTAAAACCTCGGATCAAACTCTAAACCGGTTTATTCTCAGGACCTCTTTGAAACTTTGTATTGGATCTAGACCGTACGTCAAAAGTCCGATACCTACAATCTTAGACCGTTATAACCGCCTAGCTGGACTTGACAATCATTTCGAAAATTAAGTCCAACCGACATTCGCAGGCTATTTCATTGAGCCTGGAGTGAAGAGAGTGAGAATAGGGTTAGATTTGGAATTTGAAATTCAAATCTGGCACACGACTTGACACGTTATTATTAAGCGTTTTGACCGTCAGAATTCAGCCAAATTACACCCTTGGATCAGAAAAAATTTCTATTTCATATCATGAGACTTGTAGACCTGATCTATGTGCGGTGACCATTGAACTGAAACTGGACCGCCACGTGTGATCTACGAACACTGCTGGTCTGAAAATGGGATGTGAGCGACATCCGACGAGCATGAACTTAAGTCCGATCGCGTTCGGCCAGGGGACCACCAGAAATGCCTTTTTGGACCTAAACAGCCCCGTTTTGGTTAGGTATCAAGTAAACATTGTTTCCAAGCCTATTTTGGGCATGTTTGGGCTTATAAAAGGGCTTGAAACCCTCTCATATCTCTCCCATCCGAATTTGGAAAAAGCCCTAGATTGAGAGAGAGAAAAGGTGAGAGATTGTGAGAGAGAGAGGAAGGGAATTTCTTGCTGCTTGTGCCACTTGTTTCACGTGATTAAGCAACGCGCCTCAATCACTTTTCCAGTGATTTCTCCACGTTTCTAGGTAAGAAAACATCCATAATACTTGCTGATTTGAGGTTCCCTTGGTTCCATAGCGAGGTAGCTGATAGATCTTGTGTATTAGGTTCCCGATTCGCCGTAGACGAAGCGTATACGCTCCGTTCGAATTAATACACCTATAAGAGAAAAGGTGCGGATTTTAGACACTTTGATTGACTGTTTCCAACGCTTTCAATGTCGTTTAATAGTAGATTATCGACGGCAACACCGTTTGACATGTACAACATACTGTCCGTTTCCTGTTTCGTAAGTAGACGAAGAATATGAGATTTAGGGCATTTTAGTCATTTGTAGGAAATACTGTTTCCATCCATAATTTTCTGATGTGATTGACATGGCTTCTTGTCGTATTAGGATACTAGGAATGCGTGCATAATTATTTTGGCGAAGAGATTTGCTTAAATGTACATTTTGAGTCGACATACTATATGTAGACTTAAGTGTGTAGTTTAAGTGTTTGTATAAATGCTTGTATTAGTATATATTGAATTAAATGGTGTTATGAATTAGTTTGAGATTGAATTCTCAATTAATATGCTGATGTAAATGGTTTTCTACATGTTAACTATATGCATGATTTCATTATATGTATGAAATGCATGTGTTAGATGTTTTACTTAGGTTGTATGTTATAACATGTGTTAACATGCTCACCTGGTTGTATTTCATTTCCATTACTCCTACATGATTGCTGATGTGGATTCATAATTGTTTGGGACTATACCTAGTCCAGGCAGTCGGTAACCGAGTAAAGTCGTGGTTGGCTTATCTTTGCCACGAACGACGCGTTGATGAACGCGATCCGTGTTTTGGAGTTGGCGGCAGTGGTTAGGCCACACGAGGTATTTTACGCACTTCATGTCGTTCAACTTGAGATGCGCTCGTGCTAGTCGAGCCCGTCAAGTAACCCGACTGGCCTTTGTATATTCACCCTGTATGAGTCATAACTGCTTGAACCTAGGGTACTGAACTTACCATTGTAAACCCTGTTAACCATGGTACCTTGATCCACAAAGACTCATGAGCCGGGCATGGTGGTATGGGACACCGTGGTCGAGCTGTCGGCCTACGCTGGGGCCACAAACCTCCCCGTAGTGACCAGTGAGCACCTATGACTCGTGAGCAGATTATGGTGGTATGGGACACTATATTCTTGCTGTCGGCCTACACTGATCAGGCGACGAGTCCTTTGTAGTGACCGCGAACGTATTCTGAGTCTACGGGAGGTGACAAACCTTCCGTAGTAGTAAGAGTACAGTAGGCCTGTATTGATAAGGTGATGGGGGAGTGGTGCAATGAGTGTGAGCAACAGCCTTGACAGCCCTTGCAGTGACCTACAAAATATACATTGTATGAGATTACTAGGAGTTACGACCCTAGACAGGATCTGTGTTGGGATTGATATAAGGGAAGTACCTTAGTTTCCCAATCCTGCTGTTTGAATGGACTAATAATAACTCAAAAATCATATCACCATTACATTGCGTGTGACTGGAAGATGTGGAGCACTGTGGGACGATTGCATGCCACGGTCGTAAGATGGTGCCGTATGAGGGAGATCGTCGGTGAGGGCATCCATCACGTCATGTCATATTACATTAACAACAGTATTAAGAATGTTTGATTTACTGCTTTACTATTATCGCATGATTGATTTGAGAACATGTTAATCCTTGCTTTATTATTCTACTGAGTTAGCTACTCACTCCCACGTTACGGGATGGTGTTTCCGGACACCCACCAGTCCCTTTTTATGGTTGCAGATGATGGTGCGGCTTGAGAAGTGGAGCTGGACTTAATGATGATGAGGAGGATCCCTCCTTCATGCGTGTTCTGATTGACGGGATTACAGGGAGGTTGATTAGATACCTTGACACTTGTCATCTTATATTTTTAGAGCACTCATGTATATTCTTTTTGTTTACTTTTGAAGTATACATGTATGTATATAACCTGGTAACATGTTCACACTCTGGAGACATACAACAGTTTATATATGTTATACATACTATCACAGTCTTCCGCTTGTAAATTTAACTGTTTCTGGAGTATGATATGTTGTTTTGGATTAATCCCACTCATGTTTAATACATTAACACAGACAACATTCAATCATACACATTTATGTTGCATAAGTGATGTTCTAGAACTCGGGAGTGGAGTTTTTACTCGACCCCCCGATTTTCGGGATGTTACAGATAGTGCATGCTAATATCTCCTGTGTGAGGATATTATGAGTGGAGTAGCAATCTGTGTGGCTGTTGGATAACAGTTGGTGTACACACAGGCGAACCACTATATATCGTTGTATTGTGGATGTGCTTTATTCTTTCATTCCTTTATTCATTCAGTTTTGTGATTTGTGTTTGTGGATGGATGTTGTAATCACTTCAAGCAAAGTGTGGATGAATGTTGTAATAACTTAGGATCTATTTTCTGCAAGTTATTTTGATTTCATTTCTTATTATTCCTCTTTGGTTTGTGATACAAGGACGTTCTAGAAATAAGGTTATCTTACCTTAAATCTCTGGTTTTTGGTGTAAGGTTGTCCTTAGAACTGATAAAGTATCAATCTCCTTATTATAGGCTATTGCAATTATTTTATATTAAGCATTGTGCTTTAAATATTTTATTATTCCGCTGTTATTAATTTTATTTGACATTGCCCTATTCACCCCCCCTCTAGGGCATATAGCTAGGCCCTTACAAAAACGCCGCGCGTTTACAATCCCAAGAGAATCTCTACAACATGTCTCATCAATCCATCAATCAATCAATCAACCCATCAATCCATCAATCACTTCATATCAAGTACACATCACCTTTCACCCCACTCCCAAGCAATCACCAAAGTTAACTCTTTCTCACCCTCTCTCTTACACCACCTTACATGTCAAGTACCACATCCATCACTCACCTCACCCATCACTCACATCCATCACTCCCTCTCCTTACATCTCACCTCTCTCTCTCATTTCTCATCTCAATTTCCAAGCAAGGAAGAGAGAGCTCACGCCCAAACTCTCTTCCATGAGAGAGAGTGCATGTTGGTGGCCCACTTCTCATTCCAAATCTCTCATCCTATCCATCCATTCTTCATCTTCCACCATCAAAGTGAAGCGTAAGGAGATAGGCTATCCAACGGACTGAGAAGATCGATAGGTGGGTGCTTTTATTTGTTGATTTTGAGATTTGAGGACCCACAATGTGGAACCCATCTTGATGTATGCAATTTATAAGGAGGGCCCATAGTAGCGGGGTCCCTCCCCTCTCACGACTGTCTCTCTCTCTCCCTCTTCTTGGTTTGCGACCCACCATGATGCATGAATTTTATCTATACCGTCCACCAAATGGACCACCTTGTTGTCCATTTGGACCGGTCTAGATTGAAGGGAAGACACAAATATCAGTTTGATCCACTAGGTGGGCTAGGACCCACTGTGATGTATGCATCTCATTCCTACTGTCCATCAGAGGAGGCTGTTGGATTGACGACCAACAGCTATGAGACCCATATGGTATGCGTTAATCCCACACCTTTCATCCATGGGACCCACCTGCAGCCTGTGTGGGGACCACCACGATGCAAGTGTTATATCCAGGCCGCCCGTACAGGGCTTGAACGAATGGAAAACACAAATACCTGCTCGCTTCAAACAGCTGGTGGGCCACACGTGTGACCCACCTGATATATATGTATATATATTATTTATTTATTTATTTATTTATTTATTTTATTTTTAATCCATCTAGTCCGTCCGTGGACCCCACCCTGATATGAGCGCTGGACGGTGGAATCCTCACCGTGATTTATGTATTATATTTGTCCGTCCATTTGGACGTGACCCACCATGATGTACATGATCTGCACCGTCCATCTAGACGGTGCTGTGTGTGCGGGCCACCATGATGTAGGTATTTCATCTGTACATCTATCTGGCCAGACGTTGAAGCTATTATATATATATATATATATATATATATATATATATATATATATATATATATATATATATATATATATATATATATATATATATATATATATATATATGACTGGATGTTTAAGATTATAATATAATTTTATAATATATAATATAACACAATCCTATGGTGGGCCACTCCCACGTGGGACCCACTTTTAATATAAAATCTGCACTCGTCCAGATAGATCTGGACGGTGAGCATGGACGGCATCCTGCCCTTGTGCATGTATTTAAATATACTATTAGATTATAATATATATTATGTTATGGTAATATATATTGGTGGACCACTATGTGGACCAAACCATGTTGTATGGTGTTATCTGCATCGTCCAGTTGCTGGACGATGCAGCTGACCTGATATCAACTGTCCATCTATGTAAGTGGGACCCACCCCGTATGAGTTTCATCAACGCCGTCCATCTGTTTGGGGCCTTCCTAATGCATGCACAGCATCCAGACCATCCATCCACCAGCTAATTAGCTGCTGGAATGATGGCAACAAGTCCTGTGGGCCCCACTAGTGCCCGTGATGCATCTAAACCAGTCATCCATTTGGCATCTCATCTCAAGGCTTGAGACTAAAAATAAAAAAATAAAAAAATAAGATAGATCCAATTATCAGGTGGACCACACTACAATCAAACAGTGTGTTTGACCGTCTACCATTGGAATCTCATTTTGAGTTACAGAAGTTTTGAATTAATATGACATCTATTCCTTCCCCCTCTCCAGGTCTTTGTGACCTTGGGAACAGATTGGATGGGAAAATAAATGCTATGGTGGGCCCACTGGAAATTTAACCATGAAAATTATTAACATCACTACCATTTGTGGTATCGTCCAAATGATCCTTTACTATGACTCTTTTAGTATGTGTATAAGGCCCATGTTGATCTATTTGTGGCCATTCATTGAGGCCCACCTTGGTGTACGTATAAGGCCCATGGGATTAGACCCATTTGACATATATAAGGCCCATGGGTTTAGGCCCATTTGACATATACAATGTCCATGGGATCCCACCCATTTAATCTATATAAGGCCCACAGGATTCAAGCCCATTTGATATATATAAGGCCTATGGGATTAAGCCCATTTGACATATATAAGGCCCATGGATCATGGACCATTGCAATGTACATAAGTCTCATTGGTGAGGCTCATTAACGTAGCCCATTTGATGAATGTAGGGCCCATGTGATTCGGCCCATTGATGTATCTAAGGCCATGGATCGCGGCCCAACGGGATGACCTTAGGGTCCATTGCAATGTGTGATTTCTCATGGTTCATGTAATGACATTTATGGCAGGTCGTGCCTAAGGAACAATGTTGGTTTGACATCCACATTGTAAGTACAATGTTGGTTAAATGTCCGCATTGTAACTCTCCTTAAGGCCCATTGATAGGCCCATACTCATTACTATTCATCGCTTTATAATATGCTTAGTATAATCCCATGACTCATACCCATACTCATCATATGTATGCTTGATTTGAGTAGTGACTGATCATAGCATATGCCGTTGGGCAGACCACTTATGGGATTCGTTATGAGACGGAGTGCCCCATATGGTCGTGCAGTACGCGCTGGATTTCTGCATGATTTGGTGGCGTGATTCATGCATCTCGCATATATGTGACTTGATCACTGTACGGCCTAGCGACATCAGGGTCGTGACTCCACAGGTACATCGTGGATGACGGTATTGGATACCGAAAATACTTATTCTAGCACTGTGGGCACTTAGGATATCCTTTGGTGAAAGTCACAGAACCTTTTTGGTACCAGTAGATGCTCCAACGTTTAGACCGAGTGGATACATGAGCACCCGAGTGCCAAATACCAGTAGGCCGCGTCTCTCACTGTGTCATGGTCGGTTGGAAGGGGGTGTGGCCTTATCCGCCTGAGTGAGGGGGCTATAAGCTAGGCTGAGTTTGACCAGCTCGTAAATGAGTCCGCTATCGACGAGCCGGGTAGGTATTGGAAGACTACTGGTCAGGCGGATAGTGAGGTCTATTCTGCTTGCTTGACTGTGCAGCTAGAGAGGTGGCAGTCACTACGAAGTATATTAGACCCCGGTGATTTTCCAGAGAGCAACCATACTGATACGTGGACTTGATATGAGGACTGACATGATAGTATGACACCCCATCACTATTGCACATGTGGGCGAGTGTGATGTGGGCGAGGCTGAGGCCTGGGCGAGCTACCACACTGGGCTAGCTACCAACTGTTAGCAGGCTACTATGCTGACAGGCTACTAAGTAGGAGTTGCATACTCATTCATTCATCCATTCACTATCCACTCAGATTGGCGGTGAGCAACTATTTGTTACGTGTACCTTTGCAATGGCTAGGATTTCGATTGGGGCACGCGACTAACTTGAGATCGGGAGTTTACCACATTGTGTTTGACTATCCAAATTTAGGTATGGGACTGATTTGGATAGAATTCCCTTGTGATGGACCCCGTAACCTGCGATACTTCGTACTATCATCCCGAGTTCACATTTCAGCATAGTCATTTCATTCGCATCGCATATTATATTGTATTCGCAGTACTTAGTATTTTGGGTTACTATGTTCTTACACTTATATGGCTTAGATAAGGTTGATGGTATTCATGGTTCGTCAGGATTTGTATATTGCATTGCATCCTCATCATCTATTATTGTCTTGTTATGTTTTGCATTGCACAGCCTTGGTACGGATGATAACACTCATGGACTTACCAGCATATTTCCGCTTACTCTGATATCGTATGATTCATGATCTTGCCAGTATTTCTGCTTATTCCGATTTTGTATGATTTATCATCTTTATGGTACACTTGGTACCTATCTTGTGCACACACTTTCACCACCCTCTAAGCTTTCTATAAGCTTATGCACGATAGATGCATGCAGATAGCGTTAGGTTGCAGCAGCGTTGAGCTTGGAGCGTGCAACTGTCTTCTGGAGCTTTGATTTCGATATATGTATTTCTCTTTCAGCATTGTATTCAAATGATTATATTAGTGGATATATGATGATGATGTTGCCTTTGTGAATTGGGTATACTTGTGGTTATGCTCCATTACAAAAAAAATTCATACTGAAAATCCTCCTTGTAGGATCCTATGATCGAAATTTGGCATGCGAGTGTCGGGATTCGAGAATGGGGCACTACGGAGGCTGTCGGCATCTGATTCGGCAATCGGGATTCGTGTGAATCTGATTTCTGGGTTTGGGGCGTGACACTTGTGGTATGCTTATTATGAGTTAAATGTATATTGAAAAGGAAAAAAAATCCTCCTTGTTGTATCCAAGGATCAGAATCTGGCATATGGATGCTAGGAGCCGAAAATGGGGTGCTACGGAGGTTGTTGGCACCAGATTCGACGATCGGGATTCCTGTGAATACGATTTCTAGGTTTGGGGCGTGACAGAAGTTGGTATCAGAGCATAACTTGGAAATACCTGAAGATAACATCACATATCTGCTGATAGCTACCCTGCACTCTCTGATTGTTGAGAACCTATAATGGTTAGATCCTCAAGTTCGAATAACTTAGTGATTTTCTGATATAGCTCCCTACTATTGAGATTGGGAGGTTGTATAGTATTTCAATTTCGATCGTTTCTGATCCAAGATTCGAGGTCCAGTTGGATCATCGTAGTGTTGATGAGGCATTTTGGGAGCAGGAGGCTGAGATTCACAGGCATTGTCCCCATCTCTTAGGCATTTGATTATGATGGCATTTTGCGTTAGGATAGGATTTTGCTCCCTTGGTAAGCTCTGTATTAGTCATGTTGTGGTTTAAATTTTGAGGATGAAATTTTTATTAGGAGGGGAGAGCTGTAAGACATGTATCTTAGTCTGTATCATTCCATAGAATTTCACGATCTTCCTGGTCCAATTCTAGCAACCTTCGACCCTTAACCGCTAATTGCGTATGACCCTGCATCACACGCCGCAACCTAGATCGACTCAAACTGAGACTTGTACCCTTGTGACCGCGCCGTCGCCGTGGTTCCGATGCCGTGACTCGCACACAGATCTGATACCCCGGTTAGGAGATGTGGGCCAGGGTTCGGTGCGAGAAAAATGTCGTATGCTGCAAATCCGTAGAGAATCCATCACATCAATTACTTCACTTGTCAAAGTACACTCATCAAGTCAAGTACCCTATCCCATTCCCCAAGTACACAACACCATCCCCAAAGTCAACCTTTCCATCCCATCTCTTACACACCCCATCACTCCTCTCCCATCATCTCTTTCTCTTTCATTCTCTCTCTCTCTCTCTCTCTCTCTCTCTCTCTCTCTCTCTCATTTTCCTCTCCAAGCAACCCACATCCATGGCTCTCCATGGGAGGAGCTTTGTGTGGCCACTCTCTACCATCCAATCCAATCCTTCAAAGCCGATCTCAGCTGTTGAATCACACCCATTCGAGCTCTAGATCGCATTGGTGGAAGAAGGAAGAGAGGATCAAAGGTGGGTGCTTCTCTCTTTCTCTCTCTCTCGTTTTCTTTTGTTTTGTGTGTGAAGATGTGATTGTGTGGCCTACTTAATGAGTTGTGAGATGTCCAAACCGTTCATCAAATGGACCTCACTTTGATGTGTGTATTACCCACACCATCCAACCATTTGGGTGGCCCACCTAGACAACACATTCTATGGGTGGGGCCCACCTTGAATGTGTTTTATGCAGCCGTCCAGCGTCCAGGGATGCTGGACGGACTTCCCAGTGAAGTGTGTGCTGACAGTGGGCGTACTAACGCCAGAAAGAAAAAAAAAGAAGGAAAATTTTGGTGGGCCACTTGTGCAGGCCTCACATTAACGTATGTGTTTAATCCACGCTGTCCATTCCATTCTCCAGGTCCTTTTAGGCGTTGAGCCAAAAAATGAAGTTGATCCGATTTGTCTATGGGCCATAGCATAAAAAATAGTGTTTTATACCATTGAAACCCACCCTGATGGCTTTTGTACTCCGAAATATGCTCAATATTGGACTTCATGGATTTGTTATAAATTTTAAAATCTAATGGGTGGACCGGATCCATCTGTTGCGGGCTCCACATGGGAAAAATCTTGAAATTTCTTATTTCAAAAAAAAAAAAAAGGAGAGCAGTAGCAGCAAGCGCTGCTGCTGACACTCCCGCGCGACTGACGGACGGCCAGCAGGGACACGGGTCCCCAGTCATGGGCCCCACTGTGATGTATGTTGAAAATCCACACCGTACATTCTGATGGCCCCTTAGGACAGTGGGCCACCGCCAAAAATTAGCCATTTATGGGACTCAGGTGGTCCACACTTCAAAGTAACAAGGGTTGAACTTCTACCATTGAAACACTTTTTTTTGTCCCAAAATTTTTGTATCATCATGAAATTGGTTTTCCTCTTCATTCTAGGTCTATGTGACCTTATCAGTAGGTTTGATGGAAAATACACGTTATGGTGGGCCCCATGTGGGACCCACCCCTGCATTGAAGCAGCCGCAGCTTGGTTGCATCGTACAGTAGCTATATTACTGCTGTACTGACGTCCCAGAGCATTTGACATGGGACCCAACTACTGTGTGGATGCCATCCACACCGTCCATCAGTCTGACGTTGCCATGGACCCCAAGCTGGAGGACTCCAACCCTCCAGACCGTCCATTCATGTGGGGCTACCATGGTGGATGTGTTTCATCAGGCCGTCCATCCAGCGTCCCTGGACGCTGGACGGTGAGACTCTCACTTTCCCACTCAGGTGTGTGTGTGTGTGTGTGTGTGTGTGTGTGTGTGTGTGTGTGTGTGTGTGTGTGTGTGTGTGTGTGTGTGTGTGTGTATGATATATGATATATATCTTTACATAATATTTTATATTAAATACTATGGTGGGCCACTCCTACATGTGGACCCACCATGATCTCATGCATTAGAACAGCACCGTCCAGAGCGTCTAGACTCTGGACGGTGGCCTCCTTACATCTCATGTATGTACATTATGTATATTATATTATATTATATTATATTATATTATATGATATAAATTATATTATATGATATATATATATATATATATATATATATATATATATATATATATATATATATATATATATGTACATGTATGCTTATGCCATAGGACGCCAGTAAGATCAGTGACACCCCTACTGGTGGGCACATCTCATCCTGACCATCCACCACCTCATGTGTTGTATTTCTACGTATTGTCCATCCATTAGGCAACCCCGTCTCGTGGCTTAAGATAAAAAAAATAAAAAAGATCTAGTTATCAAGTGGACAACACTGCCAAAAATAGTGGAGATTGGACATCTACCATTGAAACCCCTTTGGGTCACAGAAGTTTTAGACCAATAAGATAGTTGTTTTCTTAGGTTGGTTCTGGTCTTTGTGACTTAATGCATGATATGATGACCCCTGTGAAATTTTGTACAGTGGAAATCACTGTCTCCACTGCTCTTTGTGATGTGATCCAATTGACCCTTTTGATCACTATTACCACTGTTATTTGTGGTATGGTCCAGATGATCTTTTGATATGATTCGTTGTTTGGATAATGCTCTAAAATGATCTCCATGGATGGATAAATGGTGTAGTTGTTGGGGCCCATTTGGAAGGGCTCGATATGATGTATTTGGGGTCTATGG
This sequence comes from Magnolia kwangsiensis, assembly GCA_037074715.1. Lineage (NCBI taxonomy): Eukaryota > Viridiplantae > Streptophyta > Magnoliopsida > Magnoliales > Magnoliaceae > Magnolia > Magnolia kwangsiensis. The sequence continues at coordinate 56,101,122 of CM073582.1, read as the reverse complement.
GTTGAGGTCCATTATGATATATTTGGGGCCCATGGGTTGAGGCCCATTGAGATGTATTTGGGGCCCATGGGTTGAGACCAATTGAGATATATTTGAGGCCCACTTGATTGTATTAGGCCATGTGTTGGGCCCACCTATTGTGTGTTTGAAGCCCATGGGTTGTGGCCTATTGTGATATATTCGAGGCTCATGGGCAAGGCCTGATGTAATGAATTTATGGCCCATGTGTCGAGGCCCATTATGATGTAATTTCAGCCCATATGCCGTGGCTCATTGTGATACGTTTCCGTCCCATTGTGATGTACTGAGGTCCATGGGTCATGGCCATTGAGATGTACTAATGGCCCATATATAGGGCTCACCTGTTATGTATTTAAAGCCAGTGCGATAAGGCCCATTGTGATGTATTCTCGGCCCATAAGATGCAGCCATCGTGATATATATAGGCCCCGGTATGTGGCTCGTTGTAATGTATTTGTGCCCCATTTGGTGAGGCCCGATGTGGTGTATATGTGGCCCTTGAGTGAGGCCCACTTTGATGTATATTAGGCCTTTGTGTAAGGCCATGGGCCCACTGCATGTTTAACTCTATGTGAGCCATTCCTTGGAGCCAATGTTGGTCAGATGTCCATATTCTTGTGCAATGATGGTTAGATGTCCTCATTGTGACCTTCCCATAGGCTTTGTTAGGCCCCTTCGCACCATTCTCTAAGTGGGTTAACCCAAATAAGTGGACCCCATTCGCCATAGATGATGGCTCCGTGCCATCAGATTTGATAAAACCACGGCCGTGGGCCAATCTTTATATTATGGTTGATTAGCTGTCCATCTATGAACCCCGCCTTGTTTATATGATGATTGTCGGTGCCGATTAACGATGCTGATTATCGGTGACGCTTGTCGAGGCTGATTGTTAGGCCGACTCCAATTGCCTAGGCCCATTGTGATGTATTCGAGGCCCGTGGGACATGGCCCATTGTGATATAATTTTGGCCCATATAATGAGGCCTGACTTGATGTATATTAGGCCCATGTTCGCAGCCCATTGCGATGTATACTCACTCGATGTATATGTGGCCCATTAGTGAGGCCCTTCGGATGTGTATTAAGCTCTTGAGTGAGGCCCATGGTATTTTATATTTGACCCTTGTGTGAGGTCATGAGTCCACTGTATGTTAGGCTCTTTATGGGCCATTCCTTAGGAGCAATGTTGGTTAAATGTCCACATTGTCGAGGTGGATGGTCGATACCGGTTATTGACACCGATTATGAGTCTGTGACCATATAGCATCATGATATATGCCCATACGCTCATCTGCATCTTTGTTATGAGATGTGCTTGACCATTGCATATGTCATTGAGCAGGTTATTATGAGACTCCATGATAGGCGCACGGTATGCGCAGGATTGATGCATGACTAGATTGCATGACTCATGCATCTTGCATTGCATTGTGTTATACTATACGCCTTAGTGACATTAGGGTCATAGCCTCCACAGGCATTTCGTGGATGGCCAGATGGGATACTAGAAATCTATTCCATATGGGGTGCTATAGATATCCCTAAGTGAAAGCCCCTAAACCCTCTTGGTTCCAAAGGTTGCTCCAACGTCTAGACCGAGTGGATGTATGAGCGCATGAGAGTCATATACCGTTAGGCCGCGTCTCTCACTGTGTCGTGGTCAGTTGGAAGGGGGTGCGGCCTTACCTGCACGAGAGGAGGGGATAAAGCTAGGCCGAGTTTGGCCAGCTCGAGGAATGGGTCCGCTATCGACGAGCCAGGCCTAATATGGGTAGACAGATAGTGAGGTCTCTTCCGCTCACCTTGTTGCGCGCGATGGGGTGGCAATCTGGTTTGGAGTGTAATAGACCCCGGTGATTTTTCAGAGAGGAACCGTACTGATATATGGACTTATTGAGTAGGAGTTACTTGCTCATTCATTCATTCATTCACTATCCACTCGGGCTGGTGGTACGTAACTAATTGTTGTGTACCTTCGTTATGACAAGAATTTCAGTTGGGTGTGCAACTAACCTGAGATCAGGAGTTTACCATGTTAAGTCTGACTATCCAAATTTAGGTATGGGACTGGTTTGGATAGAAGTCCCTTGTGGTGGATCCCGTAACTTGCGATACTACGTACTATCATCCCCACTTCAACTCCAGCATGGTCATTACATCCGCAGGCATATGGAATTTTGGGTTGCTATGTTTTTACACTTATATGGCCTAAATAGACTTAGCAGGATTTGTATATTACATTACATCCTCGGCATTTGATATTTGGCTCTTTATAACTCCTTAGTGCATAGCTGTTTTTTATTGCGTATTTTGATATTGGTTGACTTATGGACTTCTCCATACTTCTGCTTACTTTGTTATCGTATGATTTATGATCTTGTCAGTATTTCTGCTTACTCTGATAATTCATGATCTTGTTAGTATTTCTGCTTATTCCGATAATGTACGATTTATGGATTACCAGTAATTTCGGTATTGTATGATGATGACATTGTATTGAATACTTGACACTTACTTTGTGCACACACTTAAACCACCCTCTAAGCTTTCTATAAGCTTATGCACGATAGATGCGTGTAGGTAATGTTAGGTTGTAGCAGTGTTGAGCTTGGAGCGTGCAACAGTCTTCTGGAGTTTAATTTTCGATTGTGTATTTCCTTTTCAGCATTGTACTCAAATGATTATATTAGTGGATATGTGATGATGATGTTGCCTTTATGACTTGGGTATACTTGTGGTTATGCTTATTATGAGTTAAATGTATATTGAAAAGGAAAAAAAACCTCCTTGTAGTATCCCAGGATCGGAATCTGGCATATGGATGCTAGGAGCCGAAAATGGGGTGTTACGGAGGCTGTTGGCACCAGATTCGGCGATCGGGATTCCTGTGAATCCGATTTTCGGGTTTGGAGCGTGACAACCCCCATTGTCCATTATTTTCTACTGGTGTAAGCATTCGGTAGCCTATGAGTGGAGTTGTGGGTTCAACTAAATTCGAGTGATAACAGTTTGACGCCATCTATAGGAACGATAACTAAGTCATTAAAGTTTCCCCTAAACACCGACGAGCCTGATAGCCTTCCTCCTTTTCCCATCTTGATGGCTATGGGAAGAAGAAGTGCAATGGCCACCGTCGTTGAGCCAGCACCGGAAGAACATTTAAAAAACCCTCAAGTTTCACAATCAGGCCCCCATCCTGACCCTCTTTCCCCGGTAATCGCACAGAGATTCCCGAATAGAGAAAGTTGGGTCGTCTCATTAGAAAATCGAGTCGAATCCCTGACCGAAAATGTGAGACCCGTATCGTAGCCCGTACTGTTCCATAGGCTTTCGCGGTCCTCCTGGTCGAATGCCGGCGACCCGCGATCTGTAACCAATGTTTGCACGCGATCTTGAGTCATATCCCATATTCCAGAGTCGGCTCGACCTGAGACTTGTACCTTAGCGACCGCGCCGTCGTCACAGTTTCAATGCCGTGTCTCGTGCACCGATGCGATACCCGGGCCAAGAGATGTGGGCATGCATTCATTTTGAGGAAAAATGCTGCATAGTTGTAAAACCTAAGAGAATATCATATTAGTCACATCAATCAAGTACACATCACTCCCATCACTCACACCCATCTTCAAGAACAATCACCTTCCCAAAGTCAACTTTCTCTTACAACAAGGTACACCCATCACTCACTCACCCATCACACCTCATCCCCCTCTCTCTACATCACCTCTCTTTCATCTATCTCTCATTACCCCCAAGCAACCGCATGAGAGTTCAACGTCTAAGCTCCATGAGGGAGAGCTAGTGTAGCCCACCTTCCTACCTCACATCTCCACCTTCCAAGCCTCGTCTCAATCAATAGATCACTTTCTTTGGAGATATAGAACGTGTTGATGGAAGAAGGATGAAGGGATCTTGAGGTGAGTGTTTTCTAGGATTAAAATTGTTTCTTTTTCTTAGATTTGATAATTTGAGGGCCCACTTGTAGTGGGACCCATTTGATGTATGGTTTGTATAATCTAGAGGGGCCCATAGTGGCGGGGTCCCTCCATCACCGTCCATTTTTTTTCTCTCTCTCTCTCCTTCTTTTTAATGGCCTACCTTGATAATATGCATTGCCCACACAGTCCATCTATTTGGAGTGTGTGGCCCACCTGACACATGTGCCGTAGAACATGGGACACACACCCTGTAACATTCTGGATTTTAGTCAACTTAGAGTTAGACGTCCTTGGGCAATGTGTAATGCCCTGAAAATCGAGGGTTGAGCAGGAGCCCAACTCCCGAGTTCCAACACATCACTTATACAACATAGATAATGATGATTAAATGTTGTCTGTATTAGTGCATTAAACATGAGTGAGATTATACCAAATCAGCATATCATACTCCAGAGACAGTAAATTACGCAAGCGGAAGATTGTGATAGATATATAAAATATATAAACCGATGTAGGTCTCTAGAGTGTGAACATGATACCAGGTTAAATATATACATGTATACTCTAAAAATGAATAAAATGAATATACATGGGTGTTCCAAAAGTGCAACAAAATAACAAGTGTAATGGGGTCTAATCAGCATCCTTGTAACCTCGTCGATCAGATCTTGGTCTATATAGACCCGCCTGATAGCTGCATGCAGGAGAACTCCTCGTCATCATAAAAGTCCGGTTCAGTTTCCAGGTCTTTAGGAGAGACTCATCACCTCAGCGCATGCCTGGTTTATACTCTAGTTTACTACATAAAGGCTCGTCACCTCAACGTAGTTTTAAGTGTATACTCGAGGTCACTACGAGCTCATCACTTGATCATAGGCCGACAACTCGCATACAGTGTCCCATACACCATCGCATTCGGCTCGTGAGTTATGGTTGTTTACTGGTCACTACGGGGAGGCTCGTCACCCCATCGTAGGTAGAAAAATCGACCATGGTGTCCTATACACCACCATGTCTGGCTCATGAGTCTTATCGGATCGTGGTACCAAGGTTAAACGTGCTTCACACTGGTAAGTTGGTACCTTAGATTCAAACAGTAGCATCCATACATGGTTAACATACATTAGGCCAATCGAGTTGCTCGACAAGCTTGACTGGTACGAGTGTACGTCGAGTTGATCGATATGGAGTGCATAAGCATTACGTGTGGCCTAACCACTGTGGATAAGCAATGTATGACTTGGATTCCTCGAACCTATCTGGTGTGGCGAAACGACCTCGGCCACTACCTTGGGAATGGTTATCCATTACCTGGACTACGTCGTAGCCCCAATCATTCTCACATACAATAAGCATTCACGTTTGATAGTTAAGATAGCATGTAACAACCAATTCAAATATAAATCTCATATAAGCATTTTAATAAACACATAGAGAACATGCTAACATATATAGGCATTCATCCATGAATCACATAGTAGTAAGATTAGTTACATAAAGGAAACTGTAACCATAGATAAGGGAATTGAGAATCCTATCTCAACACCCTCATTACATGCATTTAATCAAGCATTTTCACATTTAGGTATTTTATGAAACACTTAAGCTATACATATCATATACATGTAATAAAGTAGTTATAACAAGTATTATAGCAAATCCCTTTACAAAGGGTTCACCATACGTACAATAATCACGTATTCTCAGTCAATGAACATGACAACCATAAATCATAATTTCATATTCATTCAAACATTTCAAAAAACACATGAAAAGCATTAAAATCAACATAGTTTATATATATGTAAAAAACTCGGAACATCAAAACTAGGGACGTGTGATAACAATCAAGTCAGTCATAAATCATTACCAATATAAAAAGCCTTGAAAACCATAACTTAAACATTTATAATCCACACCTTTCATCGGTAGACTCGTAACGAACTCAGTTTAAACTCTGAGTTTTTATCGACGGCACGACGACGACCTATAGCATGAAATAGGTTAGCTATTTCACCATTTACTCTATTTGAATATCTAAATAGAATAGGGTTAGGATTTTTTACCCAAGAATGGAGTCAGAATCGTCGGAATAGTTATACAAACACGGTGGTTAAGCACGTGGAGTGGCAAGGAAAGATCCTAGGAATTCTCTCCAACTTTCTCTCTCACTTTCTCTCTCTTTCCTTCTCTCTTTGCTCTCTTCTCTCTCCTAGGGTTGCAAATTCGTATGTGAAGGGAGAGGGAGGGTTTAAGGCCCTTATATAGGCCTAGGATTAATGGGAATGACCCCAGGGCCATGGTATACTTAGCTTATAGCCAAATATTGGCCGTTTTAGTCCAACAGAGCTGATCTGGAGGCCCCTTTTCTGCATGTGGTCGAACTTAAGCTTCCTGATATTGGATCTAGGTCAGGTTAAGTTTTCAGTCTGATCGGATTAGTGGATTGGCCGCGGGGGACCAGTTTCAGTTCAAAGGTCACCGATACTCGATCAGGGTCACAAGCGCATTGACTTGTGTTCGAAATTTTTCCCAATCCGTGGGCGTAATTGGATCAGAATCTGACGATTTGAATCCTTAGATTCGGCCTACAAACGAATGATTCAATTCACTTAAGTTTCAGTTCATTTCCTAAAGATATTCGCGTTTCTCACGCACTTTACTCTGGGCTCAAGTTGTGCGTTTCTAGATACTTTTATGACTTGATTTCTAAGATGGTTGTTAAGTCCAGTAAGGCAGTCATAACCATATAGCTTCGGGATAATTGGACATTTGACTTGCGGTCCAGGTCAGATACGGAGTTTCAGCGTGCTCCTTAGAGCAACTGGGTTTTGAGATGATCCTAAGTTTTTAGGTAATGTAGTGTTAATGGTTCTTCCCGGTTTGGGTCTTACAAATCGTATTTAAAGTGATTAGTGATAATTTTACAGATAACCTAGTTTAACACTTAGTTAATTCTCATCTAATTTCTAAAGGATTTGGTCCTTAGTGATTTCTGCCTGAGGTGGTACTCGGGTCTTTGTACGAATTTTTTCAAGACGTTACAATCTACCCCCCTTAAAGAAAAATTTTATCCTCAAAATTAATACCTTTTCTTACTCCTCGAGAATCTGAGGGTAGTTCTTTCGGACATCGACTTCCGTTTCTCAAGTAGCCTCCTCCTCAGTATGATGCGTCCATAGTACCTTCACAACTGGAATCACCTTACTGCGCAACACCTACTCATTCCTATCCAGAATATGCGTCGGTTGCAGTACATAAGTAGCATCTTCACTCAACTGTACTTGCTCCCATTTGATAATATGGGAATGGTCAGGAACATATTTCTTCAGCATTGACACATGAAATACATTGTACATGCCTATAAGTGGTGTGGGCAAAGCCAGGCGTACGCCACCACCCCCACTCGATCCAGTATCTGAAATGGGCCAATAAATCTCACCGTGAGCTTCCCTTTCTTGCCAACCGAAGAATTTCCTTCATTGGAGAAACTTTCAGGAATACGTGGTCCCCAACCTCGAACTCTAGCTGTCGCCGCCTCGTATTGGCGTAGCTCTTCTGTCTACTCTGTGCTGCTAGAAGCCGACGCCTGATAATGTCAATTTTCTCTGAAGTCACCTAAACTAACTCTGGGCTAATCAGGCTCTTCTTGCCAGCCTTTGCCCAATAATGCGGTGCTCGACAGGGATGCCCATACAAGGCCTCGTAGAGAGCCATACCAATACTCGCTTAGAAACTGTTATTATACACGAACTTTGTATAAAGAAGACAGTTATCCCAACTGTCCTTGAAATCCAACACACAAGCTTGTAGCATATCTTCCAACACCTGATTTACCCATTCTGTCTACAAGTGGAACACGGTACTGAGCTTCAATTTCACACCCATTGCTTCTTGGATATAAGTCCAAAAGATAGATGTGAATCGCGTGTCTCGGTCCAACACGATCTCCATAGGAATTTCATTCAGACGCACAATCTCCTTGATGTACAGCCTGGCCAAATCGTCTGTAAAGTTCGAAACTCTGATAGGGAGAAAATGAGCCGATTTCGTCTACCAGTCCACGATTACTCAGATGGAGTCATGTCCCTTCCTCATCTTCGGTAGCCCTGAGATAAAATCCATAAAAATGAAGTCCCACTTCCATCAGCTATGGGTATGGGCTGAAGCAGTCCAAGAGGTCAGCGATGCTCTGCCTTGACCTGCTGGCACGTGAGGCAATGGGACACATAATCTTCTATGTGGGCCTTCATGTTATCTCACCCGTACGAGTGTTTCATGTCTCGGTACATCTTCGTACTGCCAAGATGCATTGCCATCCTCGAATTGTGAGCAGCCTCAAGAACTTCCTTCCTCAGGTCATGAAGATTTAGGATGCATAGGCGGCCATGATAAACCCCCATCCATAGCAACTCTCCATTTCGTGTCTTCCTCATCACTAGCTCGCTTCCTCATCTTCACTAACCATTTATTCTCTTCCTGAGCCACTATAATTTGGTCATCGATAAGTGGCTGCACATGAACATGAGCGATGCTCTTGAACGGGTCATCTACAGTAAGCTTCTACTCGAAATCTTGCACGAACTCTATCATACCCCATTCTGCTATCATCAGCGGAGCCGCAAATGCTATAGTCTTCTTACGGCTCAACGCGTCTGTCACATGGTTGGCCTTGCCAGGATGGTAAGAGACCTTGAACTTGAAGTCCTTCAAGGTTTCCATCCATCACCACTGTCTCATATTCAGTTCCCTCTGCTTGAATATGTACCTGAGGCTCTTGTGATCGTAAAAGTGCTCAAATTCCTCTCCATAGAGGTAATGTCTCCAGAGCTTCAAAGCAAAGATGATGGCTGCTGATTCCAGGTCATGTGTAGGGTAAGTTTCCTCGTGTTTTCTCAACTGTCACGATGCATAGGTAATAACCTTGTCCTTCTGTAACAAAACACAACCCAAACCAACACCTGACGTGTCAGTGTATATGGTATACTTAGCCCCTTAACTCTGACAATACTAGCATAGGGGCGGCCGTCAGCTTGTCCTTCAGCTCCCGAAAAGCTGCTTTAGCCTTCTCAGTCCAGGTAAACTTAAGATATTTTCGAGTCAGCTGCGACAACAGTCTGAATATCATGGAAAAATCCCTAATAAACTGACTGTAGTAACCTGTCAGGCCAAGAAAACTCCTCACTTCAATAACCGAACTAGGCTACTCCCTGTCCCAAATTGTGGCTACCTTGGAAAGGTCCACAGTTATCCCTTCCTTGGACATCACGTCTTAGGAACTTGACTTCTTCTTTCCAGAAGTCGCACTTCTTGTACTATACGAATAATTGGTTCTCCCTGAGAGTATAAAAGACTGCTCGCAGGTGTTCCTCGTGATCCTCTCGATTCTTGGAATATATCAGGATGTCATCTATAAATACGATGACAAATTGGTACAAGTACGACTGAAACACTCTGTTTATCAGATCCATGAACATGATCGGTGTATTTGTGAGTCCAAACAACATCACAAGGAACTCGTAGTGCCTAAAGCTAGTCCTGAATGCTATCTTTTGCACGTCCTCATCCCTGACGCGCAATTAGTGATACCCTGACTGTAAATTGATCTTGGTGAAGTACTATGCCCCCTTCAACTGATCAAAGAGATCATCTATCCTGGGTAAAAGATACTTATTCTTCACCATCACTTGGTTCAATTTGTGGTAATCAATACACAATCACAGAGATCCATCATTCTTCTTCACAAACAGCACAGGTGCTCCCTATGGAGACACACTAAACCGTATGAATCTGACATCTAATAGATCATCGATCTTTTCCTCAGTTCCTCCATCTTACATGGAGGCACACGATAAGTCGGTAGTGAAATGGGTGTCGAACCAAGCATTAGGTCGATAGTAAAGTCGATCTCATGCCGCAGAGGTAGTCTCGGGATCTTCTTGAACACTTCCCAGAAATTCTGGACCACGAGCATATCCCCAAGTGTTAGACCATCAACATCCTCTAGTAAGAAAGCGTAACAACTAATCGATAGGGCCAACTGACCACTGGGAATGTAAAGGTCGTGCCCTCAGGTCCCTCGACTGTCACCACTCTAGCATTATAATCGATCTCTACCCTCATCTCCGTGAGCCAATCCATACCGAGAATGACGTCATAGTGATGTAATGGGATGACCAGCAGGTCAACAAACACAACCCTGCTCCCCAGGTCTATCGAACAACCCCTATACATCTTGGTAGAGTCTGAGAAAGTTTCCGTGGTAGTAAGGAGTCTCACCCTAACCATAAGACTAGTTTTCAACCCCAGTCGCTTGACTACTGCACATGATATAATAGAGATAGTGGACCCGATGTCCACCAACAAGAAGACTGGTGTACCTTGAACATGCGCCATGACTTCAAAGTCAATGGTGCTGCAACTTCTGTCTCAGATGCCTCAACTTCCAGTGAGTGCACGCGAACCTTCTGAGAATAGTTTAGCTATGGTACCATAGGCCATTGAGTTGGCCTAAATTGAGGTGCAAGCGGCCGAAATGATGGATATGCTGGTGCTGACCGTAGAGGTGAATTTGTAATCATTTAAGGAAGCAGGCGGTTGATCCTCTGATGCAGTGAGAAGCCATTGTCCCTCATCTTGGAGAAAAAATACGTATCGATGGGCTCGATCTCTTGCAGTAAGTGCACCACAGGTCTGGTCACTTCACAGGGGTTGGTGGAGCCGTGAGCTTAGGAGGCGAGTTTGCATAGGGCCTCTTGCCGAGGAACGACCTGCTTGGTAAATTCGGTCCCAGCCTAAGAGCCATAGGCACACGGGTGCGGGATAATCTATCCCATCCTGCTCAGCTCGTAGAGACATGCTCACTAGCTCAACATAGGTGAAAATGCTAGCGTAACACATCTTCGAGCGTATCTTGGGCCGCAGGCCCTTAGAAAATCACTGCATCCGCATCAGCTGATCGGCTAATATCAATGAAGCATACCTAGCCAGCTCTGTGAATCTGTTTTAGTACTCTACCACTATCATTCCTCCTTAACAGAAGTGAAGAAACCCTCTCTCCTTCTCATGCTGATATGTGAGGGGAAAGTACTTCTTATGGAAGCGTGTCTCGAAGGCCTCCCATGTCCAAATGTATCCGACAGTAATGGTCCGAAGGACGCTGTCCCACTAAAGGCTGGCCTCCTTCTCAAACATGTAGGTGACCAATTTCACCTATTTTACCTCAGTGCAGTGCAACGACTTTAGCATCTTAGAGATGCGGTCAAGCTAATACTCGGCCTCCTTGGGTCTGTGAGTACCCACAAAGGTAGGAGGTCGGAAGCACTGGAATTGGTCAAACAAGCCGCTAGCGCTAATATTGTCCGTAGGCTGCATAAGAGGTGCAGGTGGGACCACACCCATTACCTGGGAAAAGACCCCAGCAATGGTGGTCAAAAACTGTTGTTGCTTCTGCTGCATCAAGAGCATCATCTGCTCTAACTTATCAGTAGGAAGAGTGCCTTGGGGCATGTGAGATGTCGAGGTAGACGCACAGTTCTGATCAGGAACCGATGGTGCAATAGGTGTCAGCCCATTAGTGGGGCCAGTGGCTTGCTGAGAATCCGTCATAGTGTCGTGAGTCAGGCCCAAACTGGGGTCCGTCTGGCTATCACTTAGAGGAGGCGGCCCGTCAATCGAGTCGTCAAGTGTGAGACGTGCCGTACTCCATGTGGCCTTAGGTGGCATTCCCTATATACAACATAGGGTGCAACCCAGGTCAGATTCAACATACTCACAAACTCAACTATGCAGCATTCACATACAGCTTAAAGAAACTTTATGCATTTCATTTACCAAAATTGTCACAATATATGAGATGGAATATTACATGGATCATGATAGAAGATGCATGTGAGCTAATATAAACAAGGTTTCAAACACTAAAACATATTAACCACTCTACCACACTACTATGCGTAACAAAGCTATATATAACAACAAGAAAAGAAACACATACAAGGCAAGCCAAAAAGACAACTACATGTATGACTAATCACTAAAATCTGGCAATGATGGAGGTACACCCTTGTCCTGTACACAACACAAGATAGCCCTCAAGGTGCGAGACACCTTCTTGAATTTTTATTTCATGAAGGCCTCGTTCTCTTCAAGCTTTTTCCTTACTTTAGTCCGGGTCTCCTGGATCTCCTGCCTCAGGGCGGCTTAGCCTTACTTGAGCCAAGCTGGCTTCCCTAGCAGCCCGATCACTATCACGCTCTCGCTTTGCAGTGGGAGGAGAGCCCTCATCAGTGTCTTGGGCCTCTTCTTCCTCTCCTTCTTGCCCTTCTTATGTCTCATCGTCACCTTCTTCATCAGTCTCTTCCTCTTCACTCTCCGTCTCATCTTCACTCTCGTCGAGTTGGGCTCGACGCTGTCGTGGCCCAATCTCCATGTTGTTGAGAGTAATGTCGTTAATGAAATGAATCGGCACTGAAATTTTTATGCCAAGTCTATAGTTGAATTCATGTGCTAGCTTGCATTTTAGTTGGCCGAATAGGAGTGAAATGGCCGTCCTAGTAGAGCGTGAAGTGAGGACTATCTCTCGTAAGATGAAGGTAGACAGACACAGGTTATCTCCCTACCCAGTACGGTACAAGAAGTCCACCATCAAGCACACACACTCATTACGATTGCTCCACCTAGGGTACACATTATATGTGAAGATGTGATGGAGTAGGCGAAAGTCATCGGTCATTTTAGATGCCAGGACGCTATTGTTTGGATTCCAGTGGACCAGTTGGCCACAAAGGAATCACGTGTGGCGGTTCCTTTCCAACAAGAAATTTAAACTATAAAGGCTCCAGTGTTGACTCCCGTATATGCACGTAGAAGGCTCGGACAGTGTTCACATTTACCCAAGTCTTTCCCTCAAATATGGGACACCACTCAGCATTCACCAGGCGGTTCATCACCAAATATTGCCCAAATAGCCTCTCATCCATGTGCACTTCAAAAAGGACCCTACGACCCTCAAATCTTCCATGAGACAACTCCGCCAGCAGAGCCCTTTCGAGGGGGGCTTAGGGATAGAGATCCCACTTTGTCCTTATCTCCCGATCGACGCTCACACTTGCGACGGTGCCTATCTGCCTCCTTGATTGAGTAGGATGTAACGCCCTGGAAAAATTCGTACTTGGACTCGAGTACCAACTCGACCAGAAATCGCGTAGGATTAATTCCTTTAGAAAATAAGTGTAAGTTAGCTAGCGCAACGGTAGAGTAGCTGGGAAATAGTCCCTGATCACTTTAAATACGTTCTACAAGACCCAAATCGAGTAGAACCAATGACTCTATAATACTCTAAAACCTCGGATCAAACTCTAAGTAGGTTTGTTCTCTGGACCTCTTTGAAACTTTGTATTGGAACTACACTGCGCGTCGAAAGTCCGATACCTACAATCTTAGAATGTTAGAACCGCCTTGCTGGACTTGACAATCATTTCGAAAATCAAGTCCAACCGACATTCGCAGGCTATTTCATTGAGCCTGGACTGAAGAGAGTGAGAATAGGGTTAGATTTGAAATTTGAAATTCAAATCTGGCACACGACTTGACGTGTCAGTATTAAGCGTTCTGACTGTCAGAATTCAGCCAAATTACACCCTTGGATCAGGAAAAATTTCTATTTCATATCATGAGACTTGTAGACCTGATCTATGTGCGGTGACCGCTGAACTGAAACTGGACCGCCACGGGCGATCTACGAACACTGATGGTCTGAAAACGGGATGTGAGCGACATCTGACATGTACGAACTTAAGTCCGATCGCGTTCGGCCAGGGGACCACCAGAAATGTCCTTTTGGACCGAAACAGCCCCGATTTGGATATAACTTAAGTAAACATAGTTCTCGAGCCTATTTTGGGCATGTTTGGGCTTATAAAAGGGCTTGAAACCCTCACTCCTCTCTCCCATCCGAATTTGGAGAAAGCCCTAGGTTGAGAGAGAGAAAAGGTGAGAGATTGTGAGAGAGAGTGGAGGAGAATTTCTTGCTGCTCGTGCCACCTGCTGCACGTGCTTAAGCCACGCGACTCAATCACTTTTTCAGTGATTTCTCCACATTTTTAGGTAAGAAAATACCCTAAATAGTTACTGAATTAGTGTTTCTTCATTTCCATAGCGAAGTAGCTGATAGATCTTGTGTATTAGGTTCACAGTTCGCCGTAGACGAAGCGTATACGCTCCGTTCGAATTAATACACCTGTAAGAGAAAAGGTGCGGATTTTAGACGCTTTGATTGACTGTTTCCAATGCTTTCAATGTCGTTTAATAGTAGATTGTCAACGGCAACGCCGTTTGACATGTACAACATGCTGTCTGTTTCCTGTTTCGTAAATAGACGAAGAATATGAGATTTAGGGCATTTTAGTCTTTTGTAGAAAATACTATTTTCATCCATAATTTGCTGATGTGATTGACATGGCTTCTTGTCATATTAGGATACTAGGAATGCACGCATAATTATTTTGGCGAAGAGATTCGCCAAAATGCGCACTTTGAGTCGACATACTATATGTAGACTTAAGTGTGTAGTGTAAGTGTTTGTATAAATGCTTGTATTAGTATGTATTGAATTAAATGGTGTTATGAATTAGTTTGAGATTGATTTATCAATTAATATGCTGATGTAAATGATTTCCTACATGTTAGCTATATGCATGACTTCATTATATGTATGAAATGCATGTGCTTGAAGATTTACTTAAGTTGTATGTTATAACATGTGTTAACATGCTCACATGGTTGTATTTCATTTCTAATACTCTCACATGATTGTTAATGTGGATTCATAATTGTTTGGGACTATGCTTAGTCCAGGCAGTCGGCAACTGAGTAAATTCGTGGTTGGCTTATATTTGCCATGAACGACGCGTCGATGAACGCGAGCCGTGTTTTGGAGTTGGCGGTAGTGGTTAGGCCACACGAAGTATTTTATGCACTTCATGTCGTTCTACTTGAGATGCGCTCGTGCTAGTCGAACCCGTCAAGTAACCCGACTGGCCATTGTACGTTCACCCTGTATGAGTCATAACTGCTTGAACCTAGGGTACTGAACTTACCATTGTAAACCCTGTCAACTATGGTACCTTGATCCACGAAGACTCATGAGTCAGGCATGGTGGTATGGGACACCGTGGTGGAGCTGTCGGCCTACGCTGGGGCTACAAACCTCCCCGTGGTGACCAGTGAGCACCTATGTCTCGTGAGCAGATTATGGTGGTATGGGACACTATATTCTTACTGTTGGCCTACACTGATCAGGCGACGAGTCCTTTGTAGTGACCGCGAGCGTATTCTGAGTCTACGGGAGGCGACGACCCTTCCGTAGCAGTGAGGTACAGTAGGCCTGTATTGATAAGGTGATGGGGGAGCGGTGCAACGAGTGCGAGCAATAGCCTTGACAGCCCTTGCAGTGACCTACAAAATATACATCGTATGAGATTACTAGGAGTGACGTCCCTAGACAGGATCAGTGTTGGGATTGATATAAGGGAAGTACCTTAGTTTCCCAATCCTGCTGTTTGAATGGACTAATATTAACTCGGCAATCATATCACCATCACATTGCATGTGCTTGAAGATGTGGAGCACTGAGCGGTACGCAAGCATGCCGCGGACGCAGATGGTGCCGTATGAGGGAGAACGTCGGTGAGGGCATCCATCATGCTATGTCATATTGCATTAACAACAGTATTAGGATTGTTTGATTTACTGCTTTACTATTATCGCATGATTGATTTGAGAACATGTTAATCCTTGCTCTATTATTCCACTGAGTTAGCTACTCATTTCCACGTTTCGGGATGGTGTTTGCAACACCCATCAGACCCTGTCTTAGATGCAGGTGACGCAGCGATCTAGAAGGCAGAGCCGGACTACGATGAGGACCAGGACAAGTTCTCATATATGCAGTACCACGATGGCTTTGCTTAGGTGGCCTGGGTTGACGGGACTTCTCAGTGGGACTCTTTTTGGACATTTGATTTTGTTTATTTACATGTATATGAGACTCAGAGATGTATTAATACTTTAGAGACAATCGAGATCTACTTTGTTTTACCATACAGTGATATATATATTCTTTAGTCTTCCGCTTACTTTTATCACTGAATCTGGAGTATGAATTACAGTTTTAGTATACTTTTACTCATGTGAATGCTTTAACTCAGACAACATTGAATCGTAATCATTTCTATTGCATAAGTGACGGTCTGAAACTCGGGAGTTGAGTTTATACACGACCCCCGATTTTCAGGGTGTTACAAGTTGGTATCAGAGTATGAATGAGATTATACCGGGCCTGGGTTATGGTCACGCGACGTACGATTTCACTTCCTTTGACTTAGGTGGGTGCGAGAAGAGTCTAGAAACACTTATAGGATCACTGATTCGCTAATAGGCGAAGTCTATTCGTATCGATTCCGCGATCAAGTCCATAACGTATCTAGGGTCGCGTGAAGCGACCTGAGTAGCTCTTAGGTTGTAGGTAGGTGGGTTGAGACATTCTTTGAACAATTCTAAATCCGTAAATGTGAATCCTTGGGCTGTGGGACAACCACAATCCCTGCATTCAATCGCTAGGGCTTAAAAACCCCGTTTCACCTAAATTCTTCAAAATTCTTCCTCTCACCACTCCATTCTTCAATTATTTCTTATTATTTTCATGTTAAGAATTGATCCTAATGTGAAAATGATATAAAACCATACTTCGACAAAATTTTACAGTGAATAGTAAAATTTTATGAAAACTGGCCATTAGGCCATTCTAAGTTTGCGATCTTTAGCAACTAATGGGCTAGATGGATATATTAGCTCCTTCTATCCCAAAATCATATGCTGCATGATAGGGGATTACGTTCAAGTTTATAGATTGGCCCCAGAAAGCCCCGAACACATGTTTGGGCCTCCATAGGGCAATCTACAATGAACTAAGGTGGGGCCCATAGTTTTTTGGAGTCCCTGGACTAGGGGGACCAGACCCATGTGGTCCCATCGGCCACCCAGAGAGATGGCCGGCGATGCCATCGCCGATCCGGCAATGCATCGTCGTCCGATGGGGCCCATTTGATGCAAAATTTCATGCATGGGGGTATTTTGGGTAATACACCCCCCATGTATGGTCTGACCGTAGAAAACTCCTAAATGGGGTACTTCCTTCACAACAGCCCCTTCCCTAGCTCCATTTTCATTTTTGTGCTGCCCTCTCTCAAAACTGTGGCTCCAAATCACTCCCAAACCCATTCTTTGTTGAAAACGACCCCACTCCATTACTCCATTGTAGTTTGTCACTTTCCCTCTTGCAAATCTCATCCATTGGAGCTCTTAAACCCCCAAAATGAGCTGAAATCATGAGGTGCTCCATTCCCCTTTTTCATTCTCTTTTCTTTCTGAAAATCCATCCCGGGGGAGCTTGAAGCATCCCTCTACAACACCTAGATCTCCCTTTTTCAGTTTGAGTAGCCATTTCTCAATATTTCCTCCATTTTCATGGCTTTTTTTGAAGCCATTTTAGGTCTTTTATCTTTCTCCACCATCCTCTCTTTGATGGGAAAGAGAAAGACCGCAGCGGATGAGGCTGGGCCTAGTCGCCCTGCTCAATCAAGAAGACCGAGGGGTGGCGCTGCAAGCTCAAGCGCCGCCGTAAGTCCAAGCACGGCCAGAGAGTTCCATACAAAGTGGGATTTGGATCCCCATACTTAACTTGGGCGAGTGATTTTAGCAGAGATGCCTCACGGTGAATACACTGACCGTAAGGTGTTATTTGAGGCGGACGTGGAAGGATGACTATTCTGTAAATTTCTGTTATTCGAGTGCATTGAAGCTGCACATTGGGGTCTGCTCTTTGAAGCTCGTGCTCGTGCTAATGTGAGCACCGTTCGTGCCTTCTACGCTCGTATCCAGAATCCTACACTGGAGCCATTACAGTTCAAGATTCCTTTTGGTAGAGACCAGATGGCTATGATTGATGTTCGGTTGATAGCGCGACTTCTGAACGTGCCCCTGGGTGATGTTCATCCCAGTGCGAAGAATTTGAGGAGTAGGCGTGATCGAGATCGCCGTACCAGGTTTCTATGCGGTAAACTTATTCCATGGCAGCCTAATAATAGCCTCAAGGCGTCTCATATGTCTGATGATTTTCACCTACTGCACCACATTTGCACGTTCAACGTGTATCCTAGGTCGACAAATCGCATTGAATGTACGCGCCTTATGGTTAATTTCTTGTATCAGGTGGCCCAGGGAGAAAATGTGTGTATGGCTACTTTCACCTTGCGACAGATTATCCTCATAGCAAAATCAAGAAGAACGTCTGAGTCGCTTCCTTTTGGCCGACTTATATGCAAGATTGCGCTTGAGTTTTCTTACAGACTTGGGCCGGAGTTGCCAATTCTGATTCATAGCATTGATGAGTCTACCATGGTCAAGATGAAGATCGGGTCTTAGTACCGTGAGACTCAGCTTGAGGAGGATAGCGAGGACAATTTTGATGATGAAGAGGATCCAAGTGAAGGAGAACCTAAAGCAGAAGTAGAGGAAGAAGTCCAGGAAGAGGCAGGAGGAGGCTCAGGATACAGATGAGAGCCCTCCTCCTTCTGCTCAGGCTACTGGTGATGATTGCATTACCCGAATTGAGGAGAGCCAGGTCACCTTACGAAGGGAAGTTCAGGAACTTCGGACTAAGGTCAAGGATACCAAGGCCGTTATGAAGAGAAAATTCGGTAAGGTGACTCGCACCTTAAAGGCGATCCTATGCTGCTTGCAAGATAAGGGTGCTCCTCCATCACCTGACTCAGACTAGCGATGAGATCTTTGATGCTGTTGTTAGTAGTTGTCATTTCCTGCTTTATGTTTTGTAAGCCTGTTAAGGCTAGTAGTTTACTTGTATTGCTGTTGTAACTTTAACTGTCTTAGTTCCCATGTACTTCCTATCATGATGCTTGTAAGGACATATCCCTTGTATTGTGACAATTTTGATTAAATGAAATGCATGGAATGCTTTTGACTCTTGTGTGAATGATTGCGGTGTGGTTGTGCTATTGAGACTGACAAGGTTGCGCCCTATTTTAAATATAGGGAATGCCGCCAAAGGCTACATTGAGCACAGCTCGGCTTACATTGGGTGAGCCTATGGATCAGGCTCCTTCGCAGTCTGATACTCATGCGGACCCTGCTGTGGGCCTGATTCCTGAGACAACGCGTGCCTCTCAGCCTACTACTGGTCCTGCAGCTGGACCACCGCCTTTCACACCACCCGTCAGAGAGTCGTACTGCGCGTCTTCTTTGACGCAGTACATGCCACAGCCTGCTCCACCTCCAGATAGATTTGAGCAGATGATGGCCATGATGCAGAAGCAGCAGCAGCTCCTGACTACGATTGTGGGGACTCTAGCCCAGGGTGGGAGTGTGCCTCCACCTACACCACCTGCGCATCCAGCTGAGGATGCTGATACATATGCTCAGGATGAGGGCATGGCTCATCCTGTACCACCTGCTTACCCTGCGGGGAATGCCACAGACACACGGGGCTTGTTAGAGCGATTCCATCGCTTAAGGCCTCCCACTTTTATGGGTTCTCATAGACTCGAGGAGGCCGAGTATTGGCTCGACCGTGTGTCGAAGATACTGCGGATGCTACATTGTTCAGAGGCTGAGCAGGTCGAGTTGGCTACGTTCTTGTTCGAGCGAGAGGCCAGCTTGTAGCGGGACAGTGTGTTGCGGACCGTTGCCGCCGATTATATATGGACCTGGGCAGCGTTCAAGTTTCGCTTCCACGAGGAATACTATCCCTAGACGTATAGGCATGAGCGGGAGAATGAGTTTCTGCGCCTCAGACAGGGAGGCATGACAGTCACTGAGTATGAGCATCGGTTCATCGAGTTGGGCAGATACGTCCCGACTATTTTGGCAGATGACCAGATGCGCATACGGCTCTTTTCTGAGGATTTACGATCGGATATTCGGTCGAAGATGTGCTATGCGAGCATTCCCTCTTATGCAGAGCTGATTCACATGTCCATGCAGGCAGAGCAGGATGTGGATCGACTTACCCGATCTCGTGGCCCTATTACTCCTAGGCCACGACCAGAGTTGCAGGACAGGCCCTTTGCGGGCAAGAGGCCTCGCGCCAACCCTCCTTCTCGGGCTACAGCGCCAGTACCACCGTTGCGGTGCCCCGAGTTATCTTGTACATATTGTGGGAGAGCGGGCCATTCGGCACAGAGTTATTTTGCTCGGATGCGGGACAGTGGGTTCTCGCCGCTGCAGAAGATCGACCGTACACGCTCACAGGCGATATCAGCACCGCCTTTACAGTTGGTTCTTGCGCACCCTTCCTTCAGACCTCCGATATCTCAGATCAGGCCGCCTCTACGGCCAGCGGTCGAACCGGCCACAGCAGGCACGGGTGCATGCCTTGACAGCTGAGGCAGCTGCGACAGAGACTTCTCAGCATTCGGCCTTTGAGGTCACTGCCCACATTGGAGGTATTCATATTCTTGTGATGGTGGACACAGGGTCCACGATTTCATTGATATCATGTGCCATAGTCAGACGCATTGGGCTGCAGACTATTAAGATGGATGGGGTACGATTTTATACAGCTCACGGGTCCTTTACAGATGCCACCCTGATGTGTGAGGGCTATTTGGTGGATCTGGGGGGCAAGACGATGGCTCTAGATCTCGTCGTTGACCCCTCTCTTGTTTATCTCGACGTCATTCTTGGCATGGATTGGTTGACTGCAGCAAGGTCCGAGATTGATTGCGAGACTCATATAGTGACTGCGTACGAGCCAGAGGGCACATCCTTCACGTTCCCAGTGCGGGTAAATCTCCCCTTCCGCATACTTAGCTACGCTACTTTACTACGGGACGCTGGTACCCAGATACTTGAGCATACGCCAGTCGTTTGTGAGTTTGGGGATCTGTTCAGGAAGATCCCTGGTTTGTCGCCTAGACGAGAGATTGATTTTACTATCGATCTGGTGCCTGGTTCCACGCCCGTCTCACTGCCGACGTATAGTATGGCACCGTGTGAGATGGAGGAGTTGAGGATGCAGATTGATGGTCTGTTGGAGCTTGGCCTTATATGACCTAGTGTGTCTCCTTGGGGAGCACCAGTCCTGTTTGTGAGGAAGAAGGATGGTTTGATGCGATTGTGTATTGATTATCGCAGGCTGAACCAAATCATGGTGAAGAACAAGTATCCTTTACCCAGGATCGATGACTTGTTTGATCAGTTGAGAGGAGCGCAGTACTTCTCGAAGATTGATCTTCAGTCAGGATATCATCAGTTGCGCGTCAGGGATGAGGACGTGCAGAAGACAGCATTCAGGACCAGCTTTGGCCACTACGAGTTCCTTGTGATGTCGTTCGGTCTCACGAACGCACCAGCCATGTTCATGGATCTGATGAACCGGGTATTTTGACCTTTCCTCTATCGATTCGTCATTGTGTTCATTGACGACATTTTGGTATACTCTAGGAGTCAAGAGGAGCATGAGGAGCACTTGCGTTTGGTCCTGGATACACTTAGACAGCATCAGTTGTTCGCACAGTACAAGAAGTGCGACTTCTGGAAGCAGGAAGTGAAGTTCCTGGGACACGTGGTGTCCAAGGATGGCATGGAAGTTGACCTGTCTAAGGTGGCTGCAGTTCAGGACTGGGAGCAGCCTGGTTCTGTCACTGAGGTGAGGAGTTTCTTAGGTCTCGCTGGCTACTATCGACGCTTCATTCAGGATTTCTCGAAGATCGCGAGACCTCTATCTCAGTTGACTCGGAAGGACGTGAAGTTCACTTGGAATGACAAGACGGAGTCAGCTTTTCAGGAGCTGAAGGACAGACTTACGTCCGCCCCTGTGCTAGTATTGCCAGAGCAGGGGGTTAGATACACTATATACACTGACGCGTCTAGCGTTGGTCTGGGTTGTGTCCTTATGCATAGGGACAGGGTAATTTCGTATGCCTCGAGACAATTAAGGAAGCACGAGGAGAATTACCCTACATATGACCTAGAGTTGGCAGCCGTCATATTCGCACTGAGACTCTGGAGACATTACCTCTATGGAGAGGAGTTCGAGCTCTTTTGTGACCACAAGAGCCTCAAGTACATATTCACGCAGCGAAACTTGAATATGAGGCAGCGGCGATGGATGGAGACGTTGAAGGACTTCAAGTTCGAAGTCTCTTACCATCTTGGGAAGGCGAACCTTGTGGCTGACGCGTTGAGCCGCAAGAAGGCAATAGAGTTTGCGGCTCCGTTGATGGTTGCTGAGTGGGATATGGTTGAGTTTTTGTGAGACTTTTAGCAGAAACTCACCGTAGAGGAGCCATATGAGTTCATCGCACATATACAGGTGCGATCTCAGATCGATGACTGGGTTATCGAGGCGCAGAGGGATGATGCGCATCTGACTGAGCTTCGAGAGCAGGCCAGTGATGATGTAGACGCCAAGTGGTGAGTTGGCATGGATGGGGGCTTACGTTATCGTAGCAGCCTATGCATCCCAGATGTCCCTGACTTTAGACGAGAGATTCTCGAGGCTGCGCATTGTACCAGACTCGCGATGCATCTAGGCAGTACGAAGATGTATCGCGACGTGAAGAGGACCTATTGGTGGGAAGGTATGAAGACCCACATAGCAGAGTTCGTGTCCCGTTGTCTCACTTGCCAGCAGGTGAAGGCAGAGCATCGCCGACCACCTGGACTCTTGCAACCTATGCCGATCACAGAGTGGAAGTGGGATTTCATTTCTATGGACTTCATTTCAGGGCTGTCGAAGACAAGGAAGGGACATGATTCCATTTGGGTGATCGTCGACCGTCTGACGAAGTCGGCACACTTCCTACCGATCAGAGTTACGAACTCTGCAGACGAGCTGGCTAGACTTTACATCAGAGAGATCGTGCGTCTGCATGGAGTTCCGTTGGAGATCGTGTCGGACAGAGACACGCGGTTCACTTCTATTTTCTGGACTCGCATTCAGGAGGCTATGGGTGTGAAGTTAAAGTTCAGTACTGCCTTCCACCCACAGACAGATGGACAGACAGAGCGGGTGAACCAGATCTTAGAGGATATGTTGCGAGCTTGCGTATTGGACTTCAAGGACAGTTGGGATGACTGTCTTGCATATGTGGAGTTCGCGTACAATAACAGTTTTCAGGCGAGTATCGGTATGGCACCTTACGATGCGTTGTATGGGCGACCTTGTCGCGCACAGCATTGCTGGGCAGAGGTCGGTGAGCGTAGCTTGATTGGCCAGAGTTAGTGCAGGCGACGTCGGAGAAGATTGATATTATTAGACGTAGGCTTCTCATAGCGTAGAGCAGACAGAAGAGTTATGCTAATACGAGACAACGGCCACTAGAGTTCACAGTTGGGGATCATGTATTTTTACGAATTTCCCTTATAAAGGGAGTCCTTCGGTTCGGGAAGAAGGGGAAGCTAGCACCGCGATTCATTGGTCCATTCCAGATCCTCGATCATGTGGGAGCAGTGGCATACCGTTTGGCTTTACCCACGCCTCTCGCGAGCGTTCACAACGTATTTCATGTTTCTATGCTGAAGAAGTACGTTTCTGATCCTTCCCATATCATCAGATGGGAGCAGGTGCAGTTAGGAGAGGATGTTACATATATCCTGCGACCGACGCGTATCCTAGATAGGAAGGAGCAGGTACTGCATAGCAAGGTGATTCCCCTTATGAAGGTATTGTGGACGCATCACTCTGAGGAAGAGGCTACCTGGGAGACAGAAGCCGAGATCAGAAAGAACTACCTACAGCTTCTCGAGGAGTATGGAAAGGTATAAATTTTGAGGACGAAATTATTTGTTAAGGGGGGTAGATTGTAACGCCCTGGAAAAATCCGTACTTGGACTCGAGTACCAACTCGACCAAAAATCGCGTAGGATTAATTCCTTTAGAAAATAAGTTTAAGTTAGCTAGCACAACGCTAGAGTAGCTGGGAAATAGTCCCTGATTACTTTAAATACGTTCTACAAGACCCAAATCGAGTAGAACCAATGACTCTATAATACTCTAAAACCTCGGATCAAACTCTAAGCAGGTTTGTTCACTAGACCTCTTTAAAACTTTGTATTGGATCTAAACCACGCGTCGAAAGTCCGATACCTACAATCTTAGACCGTTAGAACCGCCTTGCTGGACTTGACAATCATTTCAAAAATCAAGTCCAACCGACATTCGCAGGCTATTTCAATGAGCCTGGACTGAAGAGAGTGAGAATAGGGTTAGATTTGGAATTTGAAATTTAAATCTGGCACACGACTTGACGCGTCAGTATTAAGCGTTCTGACCGTCAGAATTCAGCCAAATTACACCCTCGGATCAGGAAAAATTTCTATTTCATATCATGAGACTTGTAGACCTGATCTACGTGCGGTGACCGCTGAACTGAAACTGGACCGCCACGGGCGATCAACGAACACTGATGGTCTGAAAACGGGATGTGAGCGACATCCGACATGTACGAACTTAAGTCCGATCGCGTTCGGCCAGGGGACCACCAAAAATGTCCTTTTGGACCGAAACAGCCCCGATTTGGATATAACTTAACTAAACATTATTCCCGAGCCTATTTTAGGCATGTTTGGGCTTATAAAAGGGCTTGAAACCCTCACTCCTCTCTCCCATCCGAATTTGGAGAAAGCCCTAGGTTGAGAGAGAGAAAAGGTGAGAGATTGTGAGAGAGAGTGGAGGAGAATTTCTTGCTGCTCGTGCCACCTGCTGCACGTGCTTAAGCTAAGCGACTCAATCACTTTGCCGGTGATTTCTCTGCATTTTTAGGTAAGAAAATACCATAAATAGTTACTGATTTAGTGTTCCTTCATTTCCATAGCGAAGTAGCTGATAGATCTTGTGTATTAGGTTCACAGTTCGCCGTAGACGAAGCGTATACGCTCCGTTCGAATTGATACACCTGTAAGAGAAAAGGTGCGGATTTTAGACGCTTTGATTGACTGTTTCCAATGCTTTCAATGTCGTTTAATAGTAGATTATCGACGGCAATGCCGTTTGACATGTATAACATGCTGTCCGTTTCCTGTTTCGTAAATAGACGAAGAATATGAGATTTAGGGCATTTTAGTCATTTATAGGAAATACTGTTTTCATCCATAATTTGCTGATGTGATTGACATGGCTTCTTGTCACTTTAGGATACTAGAAATGCGTGCATAATTAGTTTGGCGAAGAGATACGCCAAAATGCGCACTTTGAGTCGACATACTATATGTAGACTTAAGTGTGTAGTGTAAGTGTTTGTATAAATGCTTGTATTAGTATGTATTGAATTAAATGGTGTTATGAATTAGTTTGAGATTGATTTATAAATTAATATGCTGATGTAAATGATTTCCTACATGTTAGCTATATGCATGATTTCATTATATGTATGAAATGCATGTGCTTGAAGATTTACTTAAGTTGTATGTTATAACATGTGTTAACATGCTCACATGGTTGTATTTCATTTCTAATTCTCTCACATGATTGCTGATGTGGATTCATAATTGTTTGGAATAATGCTTAGTCCAGGCAGTCGGTAACTGAGTAAATTCGTGGTTGGCTTATATTTGCCACGAACGACGCGTCGATGAACGCGAGCCGTGTTTTGGAGTTGGCGGCAGTGGTTAGGCCACACGAGGTGTTTTACGCACTTCATGTCGTTCGACTTGAGATGCGCTCGTACTAGTCGAGCCCATCAAGTAACCCGACTGGCCATTGTACGTTCACCCTGTATGAGTCATAATTGCTTGAACCTAGGGTACTGAACTTACCATTGTAAACCCTGTCAACTATGGTACCTTGATCCACGAAGACTCATGAGTCGGACATGGTGGTATGGGACACCGTGGTCGAGCTGTCGGCCTACGCTGGGGCCACAAACCTCCCCGTAGTGACCAATGAGCACCTATGTCTCGTGAGCAGATTATGGTGGTATGAGACACTATATTCTTGCTGTCGGCCTACACTGATCAGGCGACAAGTCCTTTGTAGTGACCACGAGCGTATTCTGAGTCTACGGGAGGCGACGACCCTTTCGTAGCAGTGAGAGTACAGTAGGCCTGTATTGATAAGGTGATGGGGGAGCGGTGCAATGAGTGCGAGCAATAGCCCTGGCAGCCCTTGCAGCAACCTACAAAATATACATCGTATGAGATTACTAGGAGTGACGACCCTAGACAGGATCGGTGTTGGGATTGATATAAGGGAAGTACCTTAGTTTCCCAATCCTGCTGTTTGAATGGACTAATATTAACTCGGCAATCATATCACCATCACATTGCATGTGCCTTGAAGATGTGGAGCACTGAACAGTACGCAAGCATGCCGCGGACGCAGATGGTGCCGTATGAGGGAGAACGTCGGTGAGGGCATCCATCATGTCATGTCATATTGCATTAACAACAGTATTAGGATTGTTTGATTTACTGCTTTGCTATTATCGCATGATTGATTTGAGAACATGTTAATCCTTGCTCTATTATTCCACTGAGTTAGCTACTCATTCCCACGTTTCGGGATGGTGTTTGCAACACTCACCAGACCCTGTCTCAGATGCAGGTGATGCAGTGATCCAGGAGGAAGAGCCGGACTACGATGAGGACCAGGACGAGTTCTCATACATGCAGCACCACGACGGCTTTTCTTAGGTGGCCTGGGTTGACGGGACTTCTCAGTGTGACTCTTTTTGGATATTTGATTTTGTTTATTTACATGTATATGAGACTCAGAGATGTATTCATACTTTAGAGACAGTCGAGATCTACTTTGTTTTACCGTACAGTGATATATATATTCTTTAGTCTTCCGCTTGCTTTTATCACTGAATCTGGAGTATGAATTGCAGTTTTGGTATACTTTTACTCATGTGAATGCTTTAACTCAGATAATATTGAATCATAATCATTTTTGTTGCATAAGTGACGGTCTGGAACTCGGGAGTTGAGTTTATACATGACCCTCGATTTTCAGGGTATTACATAGGATGACTAGGCCTGACCTCATCCGTGGAAGCCCTCTTCTTCCCCATAAGAGAAAGAAGTGTGGACATGGAGAAGAAAATCGCCACAAGCTCGAAAAGAGCCATTTGAGTGAAATAACAATGGGGGGATAGGATGGATTGTTGGATTGGAGATGTATGAGACACAAATATGATCTTGTGTGCTCAAAAGAGGAAAAATGAAGGAAATGGGAGATGGTTTTTAATAAAGGCGGTGGAGGGATGTTCATGATGAAGAAAAGAGAGGAAATATGAGAATAGAGGGGAGATTTGAGAGGGGAAAAAAACTTTTAGATAAAAAGAAAAGTTTGGAGGTGCATAAGAGAGGGAGAGGGAGAAAATGGGGTAGAAAAGGGGGTCCCCACATATTTTGGTGGGCCCCACAGCCTTTGACACGAGTTGGCCTGATCGGCCCGACAGGCCGGGACCAAGCGGGCGGCGAGGCCTCACCGATCCGGCAATGACATCGGCAGTCGCTGGACCTCCGGGCGAGCCCTCATCTTCTGGGAGATGGCATCCCCTCGGGGTGTCGTATGTGTGCAGCGTCCACTTTGGATCCCCCCGATTTACACCATTTGGGCTCCCTAGTCCGTTTGAATCATTTCGAGTCCTATCTCACGTATATTCACGCGTTTTGGGTTATTTGAGAGTAGAACATGTCAATTTATCTTCTAAACCCATCGATTGACGGTCTAGTAAAGGTTTGGGGTCACCACTCATAATCTCAGATGCATACGGGCCCCGATTCTAAGGGTCAATTTTGGTCAATTCTATCGATAGCCGAAACTAGGGATCCTATGACTGTTTCTACATTATATCGCACCCTCCTAAGTCAGAATACGTCAATATGCATCATGTGACCATAACCCAGGTCCATTTTAATCTAAATCATGCTTTGATACCAACTTGTAACGTCCTGAAAATTGGGGGTCGAGCTGGAGCCCAACTCCTGAGTTCTAACACATCACTTATGCAACATAGATAATGATGATTAAATGTTGTTTGTATTAGTGCATTAAACATGAGTGGGATTATACCAAATCAACATATCATACTCCAGAGACAGTAAATTATGCAAGCGGAAGACTGTGATAGATATATAAAATATATAAAATATATAAACCGATGTAGGCCTCTAAAGTGTGAACATGATACCAGGTTAAGTATATACATGTATCCTCTAAAAATGAACAAAATGAATATACATGGGTGTTCTAAAAGTGCAACAAAACAACAAGTGTATGGGGTCTAATCAGCATCCCTGTAACCTCGTCGATCAGATCTTGGTCTATTTAGATCTGCCTGATAGCTGCATGCAGGAGAACTCCTCCTCGTCATCGTAAAAGTCCGGTTCTGCCTTGCAAGCATTGCCATAATCTGCATCTACAACAGGGTTTGGTTGGTGTTTAAAATACCATCCTAGAATGTGGGAGTGAGTGATCAACTCAGTGGAACTATGAAGCAAAGGTTAACATGTTATCAATTCAGTTGATGAGGGTCAAATATTGCATATCAGACACTGATTATTGCCGAATTTTACTTACAAGATAATGTTTAATACCATATTTTAATTATATTTTGATTGCAGGAGGAAGTCAAGAGCGTGGATTAAAAAGTGATATTAACAGCGTGGATTTGACGTTACAAAGTCACCAGAGCAAGGGACGCACTCCATAGGACCAAGATCAACGGATTTACATGCCATGGATCCAAGAAAATAAAGCCGTTCACCGTTAAAAAGGCCCGAAACTGATGCAGAATGCAAGATCACATGGTTCCCACCATCCAATTGTCTCGAAACTTCATACATGTAATGGGAGCCATAAATTAACCGTACATATTAAATTTCAGCCATTGAAGATCTCGAGAAGTGGGCCAACGGATAGATCAGCCCCTTAATGCCTTAAGTGGGGCGCACCTGGTCTCTGGATATGTCTCAACTTTGGTCTCAACGCCTTAAATGAGTTGATGAAATGAATGGATGGATTGGATTTCCCAGACCCATCATCGTGGACCACGCCTGAGATGGGTGTGCATAGTGCACAAGTGCACTAGCAATGTACGGCAGCGAAGAGACGGTCAAACTGGCTGTTGACCGAGCCTCCTTTCTCAAAAATGGAAATTACGTTTTCGTTCCAGCAAGCGTAACAGAGACTTACGCTGTGATCTCTGTGGGCCACCACCGTGTTTCAAAAATCCAATCTGAACAGTCCATTGGATCCCCAGGAAGGTTCTTATTGTTGTCTAGGTGGCAGAATTGCACAAGATCACGAGGATGGGTTCTCATCCGTTCAAACACAAGATAGACGGCATTAAGAACGGGTTTGTGGGACGCACCAAATCCAAGCGAAAATCGGTCAATTCTTACTATTTTTTCGATGTACATCCAATGGACGGTGCAGATTTATCAAAAGACGCTGATCATGGGCCCTACCAGGGCCACAGCGGAAGAGATTCGCGTCCCTGTTTCGTAACCGATAGACGATCGGTTTTGTGAACAGTAGTGGGCCCCACCCATTGACTTTACGTCTGATCCAAACCGTCCATCGTGTAGACGACATCGAATACTACAAAACCATGTTGACTCTTTTCACCCATGCCTACACACGTGTGCGTTACAGGGGCCACAAAAGGACTGCCCTAGGATGTTTAAAATTATTTTTACTGTGATTTCTTCTCTGAGTTGCGCCAATGGACATTCAAAACCACTCATTCTTGACTGAAATTTCATCCTGAATCCAATGGACGGGGTGGATTTTTCACAAAATTCTTCTGTGGGGCCCACCGATCACAACAGCGAAATGGTGCGAAAGGTTTCGCACATCCACGAAAACTGACTTTTTCAGGCAGGTTTTGGCCCATCATCTTTGATCATATGGCAGATCTGAACCGTCTATCATGTAAAGGACCCAAGAAAGTCCTAAGGGACGGTGTTTCTTTGGAATTTAAGCAAGAAAAGTGGCGTGTTTCGAGGCACTGAACTTGACTGCGAAAAAGCTTTAGTTGGGCATGCATAACTTTCCAAATCCGATTCAAATCCGATTTTCACCACTCCAGTAGCTATATAAGGAGGTTTTGGACATGGGGAGCACTCATTCAGAACCAGGGAGGAAGATCCAGAGCCAAGGAGAAGAAAGAGAAGAGAGAGAGAAGAAGGAAGAAGAGAGATAAGGGAGATGTTTTTAATGTTTTTATTTTATATTTTCTTTTTTCTAATTAATTTTATGGATAGCTAATTCTTCTTAGCTAGGGCTGAGATGAAGCTCCTAATTTGATTGATTCTTGTTTATGTTGAATTTATTTTAATTGGATTGATTTGTTTCTTTTTCTAGTGTGCTTTCCTGAGATTTCCATACTTCTCCATTCTATGAGCTCGACCAAAGTTTAAATATGGATGTTGTTTGGAATATTACTCTAGGTGCTTGTGTTTGGCCATGAACAGGTTTCCTATAGAAGAAGAAACAGGATTTACATCTCTCCATGCCTGACCATGGATGGAAAGATGTGATCCATATGCTTTAAAGGATTATACATTTTGTGTGCCCGACCAAGGACATAGGATGTGCTTTGTTTATTAAATTTATATCAATCTGAATTAGGATAAATCAACAGGTAAAATAAGGGTTAGGATAGTTAGGGGTGGATTCGAAAGTCCTAGTCTGTTCATCGATTGGATTTTACTCACTACTCTCAGTTACTTTTTCATTGATTTTTGTTTAAGTTTTCTTAATCATTACCTAAACTCTTTGTTGGTTTAGTTAAGAAGAGTCTTAAATTTTAAATTGTGACAACCAGTCCTCGTGGGAACGATCTCGTAATACGTACCATATTTACATCTGATTCGTATACTTGCGAGTAAAAATCATTTAAATCAAATTGGTTTAAATTAAAACATCATCAGTCAAGCAATAATGATAAAGCAATACGACAATCAAGTCCTAAATACTCTTATTAATGTGAGAATGGTATGTAATAATGATGCATGCCCTCACCTACACTCCCTCTCTGACATCATCTTATGATTGTGGCATGCACCCCTTCCTCTGTGCTCAACTCCAATGCCAAAGGCACATGCAATGCAATGTAATGTAAGTGCATGATTAGCCAAGTTCTTAATTAGACATATTCATACAGTTGGATTGGAAAGCTAAGCACCTCCCTTTATATCATATACCTAATCATTGATCCATCTAGGGTCATCAATCCTAATAGTCACATACGATAGACAGTTTTCAGGTCACTACGGAGAGGCTCTTCACCTCAGTGCATGCTTGGTTCATACTCTAGTTTACTACAGAAAGGCTCGTCACCTCAACATAGTTTCTAATGTATACTCGAGGTCACTACCAGCTCGTCACCGGATCATAGGCCAACAGCTTGAATACAATGTCCCATACACCACCGCATTCGGCTCATGAGTTATGGCTGTTCACTGGTCACAACGGAGAGGCTCGTTACCCTAGCGTAGGCCGACAGCTCAGCGACGGTGTCCCATACACCACCATGTCCACCTTATGAGTCTTATCGAATCGTGGTACCAAGGTTAAATGGCTTCGCACTAGTAAGTTGGTACCTTAGATTCAAACAGTAGTGTCCATACATGGTTAACATACATTAGGCCAATCGGGTTGCTTGACAAGCTCGACTGGTACAAGTGTATGTTGATTTGATTGACATGGAGTGCATAAGCACTCCATGTGGCCTAACCACTGTCGATAAGTAGCGTATGACTCAGATTCCTCGAACCTATCTAGTGTGGTGAAATGACCTCGGCCACTAACTCAGGAATGGTTACTGATTGCCTAGACTACGTTGCTGCCCCAATCATTCTCACACACAATAAACATTCATGTTTGATAGTCAAGATTGCATATGGCAACCAATTTAAATATAAATCTCATATAAGCATTTTAACAAACACATAGAGAACATGATAACATACATAAGCATTTATCCACGAATCACATAGTAGTAAGATAGGTTACATAAAGGAAACTGTAACCATAGATAAGGAAATTGAGAATCTTATCTCAAAACTCTCATTACATGCATTTAATCAAGCATTTTCACATTTAGGAATTTTATTATAAATGGTAAATATATATTATAAATAGTAAATATATAAAAAATTTAATCAAGCATTTTCACATTCACATAGTACTTAAACTAAAATTTATTATAAATAGTAAATATATATAAAATAGGTTTTTGACCATTAAAATTATGTAATCTCATAAAATAAATACGTTATTTGGATATATCAGCTTCTCCTACCCCAAATTCATATATGGCACGTCGTGTAACTCATTCTAGAGTGGAAGATACGCCTATTTCAAGAAAATGAGTGGTAGGACCACCACCAAGCGAGCGCAATGCTATCACACCCACCACGAGGCCTCACGATTGGCTCTCCAGCGGATCGCGATGCCATCGCACCGACCGCAAGGCATCGCGAGTGCACCAAATTTTGGTGGACCCTCACAGCCATTTTCTACAGTTTTCAACCGACTTCGAAAAGTCATATTTCCCTCGTTATAACTCCAATTTAAGTAATTCAAAAGCCTGATTGAAGATTGATAAGTTTAGTTTCATATAAAAATAATTAAAAAATATAATAAAATTTTTAATATAATTTAATCTATAATGATGTGACAACTGTCTAAAGATTATTAGTTTTGATAGCTACTACTTACAAAAATTTTTAAAATTTTTCTACAACACAAAACATAATGAAATTTGGTAAAAATAAAGTAGACTTGATAATGAACTACTAAAAAAATAATAAAAATAATATACTAACTAAAAGTGATAAAAAGGGGCATAGAACTACCCTAAGACCTTATTTTTTCGTAATTAGGGCGGAATTTAGTTAAGTACTAAAATAAACAATCGGTAAATTTAATTGAACCACTTTATATAAAAACTACAAGACTTAAAACCATTAAAATTAATAACTCAACATTACTTAAAAAACTAAGAGAAATCCTAAAACCCAGTTGCTCTCGGTAGCACATTGAACTCTTTATCGGACTTGAACCATGCGTTGAAAGTCCATTTATCGTGAAACTATAAGGTTATGACCACGTTGTTGGAATTGACAAACATCATAAGAATTGAGCTTAAATAGTATCCATAAATGCACAACTTGAGCCTTGAGCGAAGTGTGTGAGAAACGCGAATATCTTTAGAAAATGAATCAGAACTTAAGTGAATTGGGTCAGTCGTTCACAGGAAAAATTAAAGACTTCCGACCATCAGATTCTAACCAAAGTTCACCCATGGATCAGGAAAATTTCACTGCATGAGTCTGTATACTTGTGGCCCTGATTGAGTATGTATGACCGTTGAATTGATACGGGTCCTCCACAGTCAATCCACTAATCCGATCATACTGAAATCATAACCTGGCCTAGATCCATTGTCAGGGAACTTACTTCATGACGTAAATAGGTAATGGACCTCCAGACGAGCCCCGTTTACTTGAAATGGGTGCCTTTTGGATACAAACCAGGTATACCATGGCCTTGGGGCCATTTGCATCACTTTTGAGCCTATATAAGGCCCTCAAACCAACCCTTCTCTCCCTCATACGAATTTCCTAAAAACACTTGGAGAGAGAGAGAGAGAGAGAGAGAGAGAGAGAGAGAGAGAGAGAGAGAGAGAGAGAGAGAGAGAGAGAGAGAGAGAGAGAAGGAGAGGAAAGAGGAGGAAGAAAGAAGGATTCTTGGAGATCGTTGTTGGGATCCTTTCCCACAACTCCTCACACCAATTCACCTCTCTACTACGCTGATCAACCTGTTTCAATTATGATTTGGATAAGAAATCCTAACCCTAATTTTATTTTACGAATCTAAATAGAGGAATGGACGAAATATCTAACCTATTTTGTGATTTAAATAGTCGTTGTTCTGTAGACGGAAGCATAGGATTCGAACTGAGTTCGAAACGAGCAATCCGATGAAGGGTGCGGACTATAAATGTTTAGGTTATGGTTTTCAAGGCATTCAATGTCAGATAATGATTTATGTCTAACTTTTTTACCACTATATGATCTTAGTTACGATGTATTCGATAAATAATACATATGTGTGAACTATGTGAAGATATAACGCATTCCATGTGTTTGTTGAAATGTTTGGATGAGTATGAAATTGTGATTTATGCTTGCCATGACTATTAACCTAGAATACATGATTGTTGTATGTATGAAAAATCCTCTATGAAAGGATTTACCCTAATATATGCTATAACTAATTTAGTTCATATATGTGGTAATGTGTAGTCTATGTGTTTGATAAAATGTCTGAATGAGACATTGTTTGGTGAATTGTATTTAATAAGGGTGTTGAGATAGAATTCTCAATTTCCTTATCTATATGTATAATTTCCTTTATGTAATCTTAATTTCAACTATACGACTTATGGATGAATTGAAATGTTCGGTAGCATGTTTAATATGTTGATAAAATGCTCAAATAAGTGTTGTACTTGGATTGTTTGTTAAATGCCTATATGCTTATCACATATTTTCGCATGCTACATTTTAGTATGATTGGGACTACGACATAGTCCAGGCAATCAGTAATGGTTCCCGATTGAGTGGTTGAACTGGTCTTGCCACATTGGATAAGTTCGATGAATCCGAGTCGTATGGTGATTATCGACAGTGGTTAGGCCACGTGGAGTGCTTATGCGCTTCATGTCGATTCATTCATCGTATGCTTATACCAATCGAACTTGTCAAATAACCCAATTGGCCTATTGTGTGTTTACCATGTATGGACGCTACTGCTTGAATCTTAGGTACCACTTACCAATGTAAAGCCTGTTTCAACCTTGGTATCATGATCTGCTAAGACTTATGAGCCGGACATGATGGTATGGGATACTGTGGCTGAGCTGTAGGCCTACGCTGGGGTGACAAACCTCCCTGTAGTGTTCAGTGAGCAACCCAAACTCGTAAGCCGAATACGGTGATATGGGACACTGTATTTGAGTTATCGGCCTACGCTGAGGTGATGAGTCTCTCGTAGTGACTTGAACTTGCCTATCCACTGCTTTTAAATCAGGGGTGATGTTACCCTATAACTTGCCTATCGTATGTGATTAACTAGGATTGACGACCCTAAATGGATCATCGTTTGGATAAATGATATAAAAGGAGGTACCTTAGCTTCCTGAATCTGCTGTATGAATAAGCCTAAATAAATTACTTCGCTAACACGACCACGCACTGCATTGCATGCGCTTTGGCAAGGAAGAGCACATTTAGGAAGTTTACCATGCGCGATCATGAGATGATGTCGCTGAGTGCAGGTGAGGGCATGCATCATTACAACATACCATTCCTACATTAACAAGAGTACTTAGGATATGATTGTTGTATTGCTTTATCATTTCTACTTAGCTGAATTGATAACATGTTAACCTTTGCTTTATAGTTCTACTGAATTAGCTTCTTATTCCCACTTAGGATGATGTTTTAAAACACTAATCAGACTCTGGTTTAGATGCAGGTGATGGCGAAGTTTATACAGCGGAGTTAGACTTTGTAGGCAAGGAGGAAAGATTCTCCTATGTTCAACTCTCAGACGGGTCTATGTGGACCTTGTGTTGATTCAACGAGATTACAGGGATTTATGGATTAGTTGGACATTTACGCTTTGATTTTTATAAATTTTGGAACCATTCATGTATAAATTCAACCTGGTAACATACTCATACTCTGGAAGTTGTGAAACACTTATATACTTTACATATCTATCTCAGTCTTCTGCTTGCTAATTACATTAACTCTGGAGTATGATATGCTGATTTAGTATAATCCCACTCATATTTAAGTACACTAATATGGACAATATTTAATCATCATTAACTATGTTGCATAAGTGATGCGTCGAAACTCGGGAGTTGAGCTTTACTTGACCCCCAATTTTTAGGACATTACAAGATGGTATCAGAGTATGATTTGGATTAAACTGGACTTGGGTTATGGGTAATACGATGCACTTGACGCACTCTGACTTAGGAAGGGGGTGATGTAATTTAGTGATGACATTAGGATCTCAAGGTTTCATTGACAGGCGAGATGAAATACTGTAATTTTATCCATAACGTATCTTCGATCACATGAATCGACCTAGGTTGCCTCTAGGCCGTCAGTCGATGGGTTTGAGTCGTTAGTTGATGAATTCTAAACCTAAAACAGATCCAAATGGCGCGCATACGGGCGTATTTGACTACAAAAATGAACCCTACGGGCCTAAGGACCCAAACCAATACATTTAGAGCGGAGTAATGCGATAATTAGGACCTTGGAAATGAGGATTATATAAACAACAATGGCCATCAAATGTTACGAAATTTGAGTTTTGAGACTTAAAGTTTGAACTCCTAGATTTTTTTTAAAAAAAAACTGACAGTTTAGGAAATATAATAAATTAATAACATGAACCAAAGGACCTCCTTAACTGGTATGGTCATGTGTGAAGTGCTCGAGTGCATTTAAATTCAAGTTCAGGCAACTTAATTCCAATTAGACAACTTTTGACCCTAAACGATAAAATAATTTCTTGTATTAGAAATGGTATGAAATCATGTAGCATACAAGCATAGACTTTGAATTACAACTAGTGGATTACCGCTACTCATAAGTTAAGACTAGGCTACTGGTTATACTAAGGAATGTAAAAGACTGATTATGCTAAGATAATTGAAAGATAGACTTAGTTAGTTGGCTTAATTAAGTTGGAGTGAGACCTCATTCCTTCGTTAAATCCCCCTAATACTTATAGGCTTCTTTAATAACTCTTAGGAAAGTTGTTTTAACTTAGAAACTATTCATGCTTAGAGAAAACTTATATATCCCTTGGATTTAACATTAGGTAAAATCAATACACCCCTTAGAATTGCCTTCTCAAGGACTTATTACAATCGAAAACACGGAGTAGATCAACTATATATAAGCGAAGTATTCACGGTTTGAATTGAATTCTCAATTTTGGTAGTTACCAATGAACTCAATGCTCTGATCAAGCAGAAGATTGGGATCAACTAGGATTAAGAAGTGATATGACAAAAATTTTCTGTCCTAGATAGGCAGAAAGTTTATGTATCTGGCTCAGACCCACTACACAACTTTCCTTCCATATTGGCATGACCATTTATAACAAAAAGTTTATTACTTCGCCTTTAAGAAGTGTTAAGAACATATAACCAATAAGATTTTTTTTTCTGTAGGCCCAAGAATTTCTCAAATGGACAACAGATGGTTAAGAATTAGGTCCCGAATCACAAACCGTTCTGGCATATATATTGTGCATATGAACTTAGAAAGATAGTCTGCCTATTAACCTATTTTGTCCAAAATCCTTATACACTAATAATGTATAGATTATCTTATAGTATTGAATTGGACATGATTAAAGAAGGTAAATTAGGATCGTGGCAAAAGTCCTTCTTTGGTAGAATTAAGCATCTTTCCACAAACTCACACCCGTCCTTGAAATCAACCACAACACTCACCATTATTTTTTAACTCTCTTCTATAACCATAGGTACCAATGCCATAATACACATCATCGATAATAGAAAGACCAATGTATTGAGAGATTGTTTCCCAGTTCATGCTAAGGATAGGTCCTAAATTACACCTTGTTCTGACATACGGATCAGGACAGATTCTTCAGCCTTGAGAGTAGAAATTTTGTTTTAAGGGGGGCAGAACATTATGAGCCCAATCTAGTTAAGTCGGCTAATACATCTATTTGATCAAAGTGGCGTAGTGGAAGCGTGGTGGGCCCTTTCCCCACTGGCCCAAGATTGAAGGAAATTGATCTAGGATACACGTAAGGTTAGGTTACTAAATAAGATCTGAATCTTCATTAGAATGTCAACAATGAAGTCACTGAAGTAAAGCAATTAGGGTTCAAGTGTTAAACTAATTCATATTAAAGAATAGGCCTAACAATGGGTATGAGCTAGATTACAATAGCCGAGGTCAGTGTATCTACAAATGTGCTCGTTGGATACGAACCCACTAGAACCCTTAGCCAATTTCGGGGACAAAATTATTTTAAGGGGGTTAGATTGTAACATCTTAGATTTTTGCCAACGTGCAGTTAGACGTCCTTAGGCATGAAATTATGGTAAAGACCGCTTTACTTGAATTAGGAATATGTCAATATGTCCTAGAGGGGGTGAATAGGACTTTTTAAATATTTTATGCTTATTAAAAATTCTATTAATCTAATCCTGAGTAAATAGGCATGAAAAGCATCAGGATATCATCAGAGTAACTCAAATGGCTTCCAAGCCAAATTGAGAATCCAATCACAAAACTTTTGAATGATAAACATGAAACAATTTATAGTTTATGATGAATATGACTGTGCATATGTGTGAGGTGTGATCTCAGATATTCAAATATAAAATTATTAAAGTAAATTACACAAATAAAAGAATAGCAATCTCAAACACAGTCATTTTTATAGTGGTTCGACTACTTGTCTACTCCACTCCTGGTAACTGCACTCAACCCTTGAGTGTACTGGATTTCACTAAGAAGGTTTCACAGCGCTTCACCTCAAACCTAAGTTTTAAATCAGGTTCACCTTCAACCTTTACAACCTACACCTAGGCTGACTATTTATGCTCCTTGAGCAAGGGTCAACACATAACACCCAGTTTTAGGCATACTGGCCAAAAATCCACACAAGGAACCTCACTGTTTATGCTCTCACGAGCAAGAGTCAACACAACGCACTCACTTTTAGGCTCACTGGCCAAGGATCTTCCACAAGATCCTAATTATTTATGCTTTCTATATAGCAAGGGTCAAC
The DNA here is from genome assembly GCA_037074715.1 of Magnolia kwangsiensis. Classification (NCBI taxonomy): domain Eukaryota; kingdom Viridiplantae; phylum Streptophyta; class Magnoliopsida; order Magnoliales; family Magnoliaceae; genus Magnolia; species Magnolia kwangsiensis. The sequence goes on along the minus strand of CM073582.1, from coordinate 56,062,257 downwards.
ATAACACACCCACTACGTATACTCCCGCCGAAGGCCTCTTAGAGGACTTGCAAGGGGTGAGAAACACCTTAGACCCAATCTTATAAAGGAATGATCACAAGGGTCCTCTGAACTCTAGTTACTTACAGATAAGTAGATGAGTCTCATTAAGTACGTTGTTGAAGATCTCCTTCTTTGTTGATGAAGAGTCTTCTGCTTCCTTGATCCGCAACACAGATGATGTACCAATATACGGCGTCGGGTTGGGTCAAGGTTATGATGGAATTCTACTCTCAAATATTTTCATATAAAGGAGATAGAGTGATTCCAATCATCTATGCATTCAAGGCATTCCAACTTAATGATTTACCATTAAGGTGGTAACTAGAGGATCCTTGAATGTGAAAGTTCATTCCTCAATCCACTCTATTAAATATCAATGATGAGGGTGGATTGGAGGATGAACTTCCTTGGGAGAAAGGGCTTTGGGTATATATGATCTAAGGTAAAACACTCAAAATCACTCTCTTCTTTCTCTACTAGTAATAATATACAAGTCCTCTTTATATAGTTAAAAGGTTCTAACGGATATAAAACGATCACATTTATGATAGAGTTCGATATCATCGAGCATATAATCTTGATAGCATCGACGGTCCGCTCGATGACAAAAACTCAAATTTCATACGCTTTTGAAACCTATTGCTAGCTGGTCGAGGGAATCGGAACACGTGTCGATGTAATTGGATTTTCAACTCCAATTTCATCGATGTGAGGTTCGATTCCACGACATTTGAAAATGAGAGAGACTTGCTTTGAAATATTTCAAGTTTACAAGAATGATCGAGGGACCTTCGATATCATTGGAATTTGAATGTTGATGATATCGATAGTTGTGTCGAGGCATCGATAAATCTAAGAGATTTTCGTTTAAGCTTGCTGGACAGTTTCTATCCCTGTTCGATGCCATCGAAACTATACCGATATCATCGATATTTGAATATCAATTCTATCAAGTGACCCTCGATCATATATAAACTAATATTTTGCTGAAAATCTTCGTGCCCATGACCGATAACATCGAGAGCCTTCCGATATCATCGAGATTTGAACTGCGATGGTAATGAAGAGGGCTTTGATATATCGATGCACATATGATATTCTTAAGTGAAAATAGAGGCATCGGAGATCTGCCTGTCGATATTATTGAGTCACCTTTGATGGACTCGAGATTCAAATATCGATAATATCGATGGTATATCGATACATCAATAAATCTGTCCAGAAATATGTGGTTTTGGAGACTTTTATCCTCATTCTGATGGAATCAATTTGTCATCGAGGACATCGATAGCACAGGTCGATCATATCGAGATGTGTATCGATAAAATTGACAAAACAAGAAAACTTGAAGATTTTCTATTTTTGAAAAAGTTTTTTTAACTTAAAAACCCTATGATGTTCTAACTTGTTTTACGGGTTTTATTTACTTGATATTTTAGGACATGGGATGTGAGGCTTAGATTTACCTGTGGCGAGCTTGTACACATCCGATTGAGGCAGACACTTTGAATTGATCTTGCTACGAGGCTCTGCATTCTAGTTGACTCAGCACTCACGCTAATTGACAAACTAGGGCACTTTCAGGGCAATGGGTTGATCAATAACACCTTATTGACTTCTCAAAAAACTTAATCCCAAAGTCTCAAATTCTCTTTTAACCTATTTCCTTCAAAACCGCACCTTTCACCACTTATTCTTCAAATTTTTCTAAGTACTTTCATATTAGACACTAATTCTAAAGTTTAAATGATGAAGAACAATACTTAAACTAAAATTTACTATAAATAGTAATTATATAAATAAAATAATTTTTTTACCATTAAACTTATGGAATCTCACAAAATAAATAGGTTACTTGGATGGATCCGCTTCTCCTACCCCAAATTCATAAATGACACGTCGCGTAACTCATTCTGGAGTGGAAGATATGCCCATTTCAAGAAAACGAGTGGCATGACCACCACCAGGCGAGCACGATGCCATTGTACATACCATGAGGCCTCGTGGTCGGCTCTCTAGCGGGCTGCGATGCCATCACGCAAACCGCGAGGCATTGCGAGTGCACTAAATTTTGGTGGACCCTCAGTGCAGTTTTCAACTGACTTCAAAAAGTCATATCTTTCTCGTTATAACTCTGATTTAGGTGTTTCAAAAGTTAAATTTAAGATTAATAGGTATAGTTTCATAAAAAAAAGTGAAAAATATAATAAAACTTTTAATATAATTTAATCTAGGATGATGTGACAATTGTCTAAAAAGATTAGTTTAGATAGCTGCTACTTCCAGAATTTTTAAATTTTTTTTAACAATACGAAATATAAAGAAATTTGGTAAAGATAAAGTAGACTTGATGATAAACTACTAGAAAAATAATTAAAATAATATACTAACTAAAAGTGCCAAAAAGAGACATAAAACTACCCTAAGACCTCATTCTGTCGTAATTAGGGAGGAATTTAGTTAAATACTAAACTAAACAATCGATGATTTTAACGTGAACCACTTTCTATACAAACTACAAGACCCAAAACTATTAAAATTACTAACTCAACATTACTTAAAACCATAGGAGAAATCCCAAAACCCAGTTGCTCTCGGGAGCACATTGAAACTCCGTATCGGACCTGAACCACGCGTCGAAAGTCTGATTATTGTGAAACTATAAAGTTATGGTTGTGTTGTTAAACTTGACAAATAACGTGAGAATTGAGCCCAAACAGTATCCATAAATGCACAACTTGAGCCTTGAGCGAAGTGTGTGAGAAATGCGAATATCTTTAGAAAATGAACCAGAACTTAAGTGAATTGGGCCAGTTGTTCACAGGTGAAATTGAAGACTTCAGACTATTAGATTCTAACCAAAATTCACCCAAGGATCAGGGAAATTTTTTTGCACGAGTTCATATACTTGTGGCCCTGATCGAGTATGTATGACCGTTGAACTGATACAGGTCCTCCAAGGTCGATCCACTAATCCGATCATGTTGAAATCATAAACTAGCCTAGATCCATTGTCAGGGAACTTACTTCATGACATAAATAGGTAATGAATCTCCAGACGAGCCTCGTATACCTAAAACAGGTGCCTTTTGGATACAAACTAGGTATACCATGGCCCTAGGGCCATTTACATCGCTTTTGAGCCTATATAAGGCCCTTAAACCACCCCTTCTCTTCCTCATACGAATTTCCTAGAAACCCTATGAGAGAGAGAGAGAGAGAGAGAGAGAGAGAGAGAGAGAGAGAGAGAGAAGGAGAGAAAAGAGGAAGGAGGAAAGAAGGGTTCTTGGAGATCATTGTTGGGATCCTTTCCCACAACTCCTCACACCGATTCACCTTTCTACTACACCACTTAACCTGTTTCGATTCTGATTTGGGTAAGAAATCCTAACCCTAATTTCATTTTAGGAATCCAAATTAAGAAATCGATGAAATATTTAACCTATTTCATGATTTAGGTAGTCATTGTTCTATAGACAAGCGAAGGATTCAAACTGAGTTCGAAATGAGCAATCCAACAAAAGGTGCGGACTATAAATGTTTAGGTTATGGTTTTCAAGGCATTCAATGTCAGCTAATGATTTATGTTTGACTTGTTTACCACCATATGATCTTAGTTATGATGTATTTGATAAATAATACATATGTGTGAACTATGTGAAGATATAACGCATTCCATGTGTTTGTTGAAATGTTTGGATGAGTATGAAATTGTGATTTGTGCTTGCCATGACTATAACCTAGAATACATGATTATTGTATGTATGAAAAATCCTCTATGAAAGGATTTACCCTAATATATGCTATAACTAATTTAGTTCATATATGTGGTAATGTGTAGTCTATGTGTTTGATAAAATGTCTGAATGAGACATTGTTTGGTGAATTGTATTTAATAAGGGTGTTGAGATAGAATTCTCAATTTCCTTATCTATATGTATAATTTCCTTTATGTAATCTTAATTTCAACTATGCAACTTATGGATGAATTGAAATGTTCGGTAGCATGTTTAATATGTTGATAAAATGCTCAAATAAGTGTTGTACTTGGATTGTTTGTTAAATGCCTATATGCTTATCACATATTTTCGCATGCTACATTTTAGTATGATTGAGACTACTATTTAGTCCAGGCAATCGACAACAGTTCCCGATTGAGTGGCTGAAATAGTCTCGTCACATTAGATAAGTTTGATGAATCCAAGTTGTACGGTGATTATTGATAGTGGTTATGCCACGTGGAGTGCTTATGCACTCCATGTCGATTAATTCAGCATGCGATTGTACCAATCGAACTTGTCAAATAACCTGATTGGCCTATTGTGTGTTTACCATGTACAGACGTTACTGCTTGAATCTATAGTACCACTTACCAATGTAACACCCGTTTCAACCTTGATACCACAATCTACTAAGACTCATGAGTCGGGCATGGTGGTATGGGACACCGTGGCCGAGCTGTCGGCCTACGTTAGGGTGACGAGCCTCCCCGTAGTGTTTAGTGAGCAATCCAAACTCATGAGCCGAATACGATGGTATGAGATACTGTATTCGAGCTGTCGGCCTATGCTAAGGTGACAAGGTTTTTTGTAGTGACCTCGAGTATAAACTAGGTCTACGTTGAGGTGATGAGCCTCCCGTAGCGACCTGAACTTGCCTATCCACTGCTTTTAAATCAGGGGTGATGTTTTCCTATAACTTGCCTATCGTATGTGATTAACTAGGATTAACGACCTTAGATGGATCATCGTTTGGGTAAATGATATAAAGGGAGGTACCTTAGCTTTCCGAATCTGTTGTATGAATAAGACTAAATAAATTACTTGGCTAACACGACTATACATCACATTATATGTGCTTTAGATAGGATACGTTTAAGGAGTTTACCATGCGTGATTGTGAGATGATGTCGCTGAGGGAGTGCAGGCGAGGGCATGCATCATTACAACATACCATTCCTACATTAACAAGAGTACTTAGATATGATTGTTATATTGCATTATCATTACTACTTGGCTGAATTGATAACATGTTAACCTTTACTTTATAGTTCCACTAAATTAGCTACTCATTCCCACCTGGAATGGTATTTTAAAATACTAACCAAAATTTGATTTAGATGCAGGTGATGGTGGAGTGTTACATCTTGAAAAAATCCGTACCAAGACCTGAGTATCACCTCAGGCAGAAATCACTAAGGACCGAATCCTTTAGAAATTAGATGAGAATTTATTAAGTATTAAAATAAATTGAATAGTAGATTAGCTTGAACTGCTTTCTATATGAACTAGAAGACCCAAAACTAGTAGAATCGCTAACTTTACATTACCTAAAAACCTAGGATAAATCTTAAAACCTAGTTGCTCTCGGGAGCACATTAAAACTCCTATCGGACCTGGACCACGCGTTGAAAGTCTGATTATCGTGAAACTATATGGTTATGACCGCCTTACTGGGCTTGGCAAACATCACGTGAATCTAGTCCAAATAGTATCCAGAAACGTACAACTTGAGCTCGAAGCGAAGTGTGTGAGAAACGCGAATATCTTTAGAAAATGAACTCAGATTTAAGTGATTTGGGCCGTTCGCTTGCAGGCCAAATTTAAGATTTCAGACCGTCGGATTCTGAACCAATTACACCCTTGGATCAGAGAAATTCCCTACACATGTCAGTGTACTTGTGGCCCTAATCGAGTGACGATGACCATTAAACTGAAACTGTTCCTCCACGGTCGATCCACTAATCCGATCGAACCAAAATCTTAACCTGTCATAGATCTATTGTCAAGAAACTTTCTTTGGATCGTGTGAAAAAAAGGGACCTCCAGATGAGCCTCGTTGGCTCGAAATAGTTAACTTTTGGCTATAACCTAAGTATACCATGGCCTTAGGGCCATTGCCATCAGTTCTGGGCTTATATAAGGGCCTAAACCCACTCCATTTCTATTCCATACAATTTTATCCAAACCCTAGGAGAGAGAAGAGAGAAAAGGGGAGAAAGAAGTGAAGTTCGAAGAGAGGTCCTTAGAGTTTGCTGCCGTAGTTCCTTCCTGCTACTCCACGTGTTGAATCGCCTCTACATCTAGCTACACCGTTGAATTCAACATTGATTTGGGTAAGAAATCCTAACCCTAATCTTATTTTAGAAATTCAAATAGAAGAATCAGTGAAATAGCTAGTCTACTTCATGATTTAGGTAGTCGTTGTACTGTAGACGGTGATGTAATGTACGAACCGAGTTCGTAGCGAGAAAACCGACGAAAGGTACGGATTATAAATGCTTAGGTTATGGTTTTCAAGGCTTTCAATGTCAACAATGATTTATGTTTGACTTGATTGCTATCATATGATCTTAGTTACGATTTATCTGATAAACTATACATGTATGTGTATTATGTAGATATAAAGTGCATTCTATGTGTTTTTTTAAATGTTTGAATTAAAGTGAAATTATGATTTATGCTAGTCATGCCTATTAACCTAGAATAATTCATTTATAAAAGGATTTGTAATAATTATGTTATAACTAGATTAGTTCATGTATGTGGTATTATGTAGCTTAAGTGTTCGATAAATTGTTTGAATGAGTGTGAAATCCTGATTTGTGCTTATCATGGCTATTAATCTATGATTCATGTTTGTTGTATGTATGACAATCCCCTTGTGAAAGGATTTGCCATAATATATGCTGTACCTAAAGTAGTCTATGTATAAAGTAATGTGCAGTCTAAGTGTTTGATAAAATGACTGAATGAAAAATTACTTGATGGAATGTATTTTAGTAAAGGTCTTGAAATAAGATTCTCAATTACCTTATTAGTAGTTATAGTTTCCTTCATGTAATCTAAATTGCTACCATGTGATCTATGGATGAAATGCATATGAATAATAACATGTTCAATATGTTTGTTAAAAATGCTCAAACGAGATTTATATTTGAATTGTTTGTTAAATTCCTATATGATTATCACATGTCTCCACATCCTACATTTGAGTATGATTGGGACTACAATGTAGTCCAGGCAATCGGTAACAATTCCTATTTAAGTAGCCGAATTAGTCTCGCCACACTTGATGTGTTCGGTGAATCTGTATCGTATGATGATTGTTGACAGTGGTATCATGTCGATTAATTCAACGTATACTTGTACCAACCGAACTTGTCTAATAAACCGATTGACCTATTTTGTGTTTACCGTGTATGGACGCCACTGTGTAAATCTAAGGTATCACTTACCAATGTAAAACCCGTTGTAACCCTGGTACCACGATCCGCTAAGATTCATGAGCCGGGTATGGCGGTATGGGACACTGTGGTCGAGCTATCGACCTATGTTGGGGTGACAAGCCTCCCCGTAGTGACCAGTGAGAAACCCAAACTCGTGAGCTAAATACAGTGGTATGAGACACTGTATTCGAGTTGTTGGCCTACACTAGCGTAGCCTGGTTATGATCCCCAGTCAGGTTGGTGATGAGCCTTCAAAAAAAAATAACCAGTTAGTAGGGGTTGGTGGTGTGACCTCGAGTACAGAATAGGCTTACATGATGGTGACGAGCCTCTTCGTAGCGACCTAGAGTGTAAACCCTCGCACTTGCCTATCGTATGTGATTAACTAGGACTGATGACCCTAAATGGATCTTTTTTTGGGTAAATAATGTAAAGGGAGGTACCTTAGCTTCCTAAATCGACTGTATGAATAGGTTTAATCAAGAACTTGGCTAATGAGACCATGCACCGCATTACATGTGCCTTTGGCGTTGGAGTTGAGCACGGTGGGAGTGTTGCATGCACGACATTGAGATGATGTCACAGATGGAGTGCAGGCGAGGGCATACATCATTATAGCATATCATCCTTTCTTAACAAGAGTACTTAAGACATGATTGTTGTACTGCTCTATCATTACCGTTTGACTGAATTGATAACATGTTAACCTTTACTTTATATTCCACTGAATTAGCTACTCATTCCCACCTGGGATGGTGTTTTAAAACACCAATCAGACTCTATTGTAGATGTAGGTGGCGATGATGTCTACGTTGATGATTTGGGTTTCATAGACGAGGAGGAGGAATTCTCCTATGTTTAGCTAGCAGGCGGGTCTATGTAGACCATGTACTAATCGACGGGATCATAAGGATATAAATTAGTTGGACATTACATTTGGTCATTTTATATATTTTGGGACGAGCATGTATATATTCAGCCTGGGGATATGATCATACTCTGGGGTTTATAACCACTTATATACCTCATATATCTATCATAGTCTTCCGCTTACTTAATTTAATCATCTCTAGAGTATGATATGTTTTTTTAGTATAATCCCACTCATGTTTAATGTACTAATATGGATGACATTTAAACATCATTATTTATGTTGCATAAGTGATGTGTTGGAACTCGGGAGTTGAGCTTCTGCTCGACCCCTAATTTTTAGGGTGTTACACGAAGTCTATATAGTGGAGTTGGACTTCGTAGGCGAGGAGGAAGGATTCTCCTATGTTCAACTCTCAGACGTGTCTATGTGGACCTCGTGCTGATTCGAAGGGATTATAGGGACTTATGGATTAGTTGGACATTTACGCTTTGATATTTTATAAATTTTGGAACCATTCATGTATAAATTCAGCCTGCTAACATACTCATACTCTGGAGGTTGTGAAACACTCATATACTTTATATATCTACCCTAGTCTTCCGCTTGCCTAATTACATTAACTCTGGAGTATGATATGTTGATTTAGTATAATCCTACTCATGTTTAAGTACACTAATATGGACAACATTTAATCATCATTATATATGTTGCATAAGTGATGCGTCAGAACTTGGGAGTTGACCTTTGCTCGACTCTCGATTTTCGGGGCGTTACACCCCCCAGATGTATCTGTTGTATATCCACGCCTTCCATGGACCTGGCCCCACCACATGATGCAAATGTTTTTTCCATGGTGTCTGTCCACTGGGAGGGTTTCACCTGCCTATCCCTTTGGACGGTGGTGGGTCCCACATGTGTGGACCCATCTATGTTATATATATATATATATATATATATTAATTCATGTCTTCTACCATCCAAGGGTATGGACGGTGGAGCCTACCTATGATCTATGTGTTTTACTCTCACGCTGTCCATCCATTTCTGGTGTGGGGCCCACCTTGATGAAGATGTTGTATCCACTCCATCCGGCCCGTGCGTCGTGGGGCGACCCTAATATATGTGATGTATATTCATATCGTCTATCCACATGGCTCCTATGTAAACTACGTGTTTGATCCAAATCATCCATCTGATGGGGCCCATTTGGAATGTGCAGGGCCACCCTAATCTGATTTGTATATGAGGCCCATGTGATGTACTTAAGGCCCATTGATGCGGCCCACCTAGATGTATATTGAGGCTCATGGGTTGCGGCCCATTATGATATATATTAAGGCCCATGGTTGTGGCCCACTATGATATGTTTGAGGCCTATGTGATGCAGCCCATTTGATGTATTTGTGACCCATTTGGCGAGGTCCATTGGTGCAGCTCATTAATGTGGCCCACTTGATGTATATGAGGCCCGTTGGTACGGCCCATTGATACGGCCCATGTGTGACACCCACCTATTATGTATTTGAAGCCCATGGGTTATGGGCCATTGTGATGTATTCGAGGCCCATGGGCAAGGCCTGATGTGATGTGTTTATGGCTTATATGATGAGGCCCACTGAGATATATTTTTGGCCCATGTGATGCGGCCCATAATGATGTGTATTAGGCCTATGTATTGTGGCCCATTTGATGTATATGAGGCCCGTTGGTGCGGCCCATTGATATAGCCCATGGTGATTGTATGAGGCCCTTGTATGAGGCCATGGGCCCACGATACGTTTGACTCTATATGGACCACTCCTTGGGAGCAATGTTAGTTAAATGTCCACATTGATGGGCAATGATGGTTTAATGTCCACATTATGACCTTCCCTTGGCCTTGTTCAGCTCATCATTGAGGTCGATTCTGATTGTTGAGCCCGATTATTGATTTTAATTGTCGAGACCGATTCCGATCATCGAGGCAGATTCTGATTGTCGAGGTCGATTCTGATTGTTAAGGTCGATTCCAATTATCAAGGTTAGTTGTTGAGGCTGATTCCGATTATCGAGTCCGATTGTAATTATCGAGGCCGATTCTGATTGTAGTGGTCGATTCTGATTATTGAGGTTGATTCTGATTGTTGAGGTCGATTATCGAGGATGATTTCAATTATTGAGGCCGATTTCAATTATTGAGGTTGATTTAATTGTTGAGGTCGATTCTGATTGTCTAGGCCAATTCCGATTATTGAGGTTCCGATTACCGAGGTCGATTCTGATTGTCGAGGCCGATTCCGATTGTCGAGGACGACTCTGATTGTTGAGGCCGACTCCGATTGTCTAGACCAATTTCGATTGAGGATAATTCCAATCGTTGAGGTCGATTTCGATTGTCAAGGATGATTGTTGAGGCTGATTCCGATTATCAAGGCTGATTATTGAGGCCGGTTATCGATACTGATTATGAGTATGTGACAGCATAGCATCATGATACCTATACCTTGGAGCCTACCTTGTGTATATATTAGGCCCCATTAGGAAGTCCAGTTTATTGTGCGATAAAGAGGATAAGGAAGCTCACTTATTGCACTTAGACTTAGATCTACCCTCGGTGGAGGATATTGTGAAGCTCCATCACTGTGATTATATGTGGGCGGGCGCATGTGGGTGGACACTGAGTGGGCAGGACATGAGGACCTGAGCGAGCTACTAGTGATGGGCAGGCTGTTGTGCACACAGTGAAGGCAGAACTTTATCCCACATCGGTAACATCGTCCAATGTTGTGGTGCCTATAAGTTGGATTCTTTCCTTCACTATCCTGTCACGTTTTAAATTAGTGAGCATATCTTGATATTTGGACTAGATCTACCATCCTTCTATGGACCCCCATCATTTGTATGCATGTTATGATGGATGATTGATTAAAGCAGATGTCATTGGGTTAAAATATTTATGAGACTCCTTGTGAGATGGAGTTATCCCCACATGATTGCACGATACGCGTAGGTTTGATGTATAGCCTAGATGAGGTTGATGGTATTCGTTGCTCTTCAGGATTTGCATTTTGCATTGCATCATCGACATCTGTTATTTGGCTTACTATGTCTCCGCATTGCATAGTTGATCTACATTGCTTCTTCGACATATGATATTGGCCTATTATGTTTTTACATCGTATAGCTTGGATAAGGCTGATGGTATTTATGAACTTGCCATCATGTTTCTGCATTACTTTAATATTGTACGAATTATGGATTGCCATTATTTTCGCTTACTCTGATATTTATATGCTTGGCATGTGCATCGCGCATACTTTCACCACCTTCTAAGTTTTTTATAAGCTTATGCACGATAGATGCGTGCAGGTGACGTTAAGTCATAGCAACATTGAGCTTGGAGCGTGCAGCGGTCTTCTGAGCTTTGATTTTTGATATATATATTTCCCTTTCAACATTGTACTCAAATGATTATATTAGTGGATATGTGATGATGATGTTGTTCTTGTGATTTGGGTATACTTGTGGTTATGCTTCTAATGAGACAAATTCATGTTAAAAATCTCCTTGTAGGATCTCAGGATCAGAATTTGGTGTAATGATGTTGGAAGCCGAGAATGGAGTATTACGGAGGCTGTCAGCACCGGATTCGACAATCAGGAATTTTGTGAGTCTGGTTTCTGAGTTTGTGACGTGACAGACAACATCAACCATATTATGATAATACTGGAGAAATAATATCCTCTCCCCGATGACCAAAATATAGAGTTGGGGCAACGATCGAGCAATCTCATCCCCCGCTTGTTCCTCCCAAATCATACATAACAAAAGATTGGCCAGTGAGAAGAAGGTGCACCCAACACAAACTTTGGGAACCACCGAACTTGCTAAGTTAGATCTACAACATACACAGGAGAAGAGAAGGCAAGCTCTGAAATTGTGGTTTAGACCACTGATACTAAAGAATGAATATAAGACAATGTCCTAGAGGGGGGAGAATAGGACTTTTCAATTATTTTGCCTATTTAAAAATCCTAATTGCCTAATACAAACTACTTAGTACTTTAAACCAAGCAAGACACTTTAACTTTAAAGGCTTCCAAGATAATGGAGAATCCAGTCACATAGGCTATTCAAGATAAGCAGATTAAGTGACCAGCTTATAACATAGTAAACATGTGTGTATGAAATATTATACCTTTCAATCCTTGACATATATCTAATCATGCATATATACTTAAGCATTCAAACACAAGCAGAATAAAATAGATGTACAAATATCAATTTCAAACACAGGTATGTATAGTGGTACGGCTACTTGCCTACACCACTCCCGACAACCGCACTCTCTCCTAGATTGTGTCGGATTTCACTATGATTAGTTTTAAATCAAGCTCATCATTAACCTTTACAGCCTTACACAAAGGGCTCAACAATTTATGCTCTTCACATGAATAAAAAACCTATGTTTAGGCCCCAAGGCCAAGGTCCTACACTAGGCATTGTCATTTAGGACCAACGACCAAGGTCGCACACACGACACCTACATTTAGGCTGACCGACCAAGGTCCACACAAGGCACCTACATTTTGAAAAGACTGAGCTAAGAGTCCCGGGGGGGGGGGGGGGGGGGGGGGGTGAATAGGACTATGCCAAATTAAAAAAATAAATGCGGAAGAAGAAATATATAAATAAAGATAGCACTTAACAATCCCACAAAACAGAAATGAATAACAACCTCAAATGTACAAGTATTGAGAGGTTGATACAGATATTGTCCTAAGGACAACCTTACACCAAAAACCAATGGCTTATGGTAGGACAAATTGATTTCTAGAATGGTCTGTGTATCAAAATTCCAAACCAATACAGAGGAATAAAGAATAAAAATAACAAAGAAAATAAACTAAGCTATTACAACATTCCCAAACTTGCATAAAAGAGATTACAATATTCTCCACAAAGTCTTAAAAAGAAATTACAACATTCATACAAAACCACAATCAACCATCCACCACAACACCAAAAATTATAGTGGTTCACCTATGTGTACACCAACTATTTAGAAAAATAGCCACATAACTACTCCACTCCCAATATCCTCACATAGTAGATATTGGCGTCCACTATGAAATAGGTTTTTCAAGGTTCACCTAAAAATTTCACAATTGTGTCATTCGAGTAGGCTTACACAATTCAATAACCCCATACTCTGAGTTTTTTGGATCACCTTAGAAAAACTAAAAAGAAAGAGAGATTTTTTTGGCACAATTTAAAAAAAATCAAAAATAGATTTACGGAAATGTAAATATACTTATCTGGATATTCTCCTTTGATGAAGCCCGGTAGAACTAATTCGAAGTAGATGTTCAATGTAGATGTTCAATGTCCACACTCACTTATGAAAAGGTTCTAAGTTCTATATGAATTTTAGATTAAATCACCTTGGACTTGCTTGATTTGGTTTTGATTCCAAGAAAGGGAAAAACTTAAATCCCTTCTTCAAATAAGATTGGAATATAGAACTCAAAATCAAATGTAAAAAGCTAGATTAAAGAGAATATTAAATGAGAACTAAATAGCTTAAGAATATAACAAACTTATCTATAAGAGTGGTGTCTTGATTTTGCTTGAATGACTTCTCAAACTCTGAAAATCGTGCTCTATTTATAAGTGCAGAACTGTTCACTCGACCGTCCCAGTGGTCGGTTCGACTGGTCGAAGGACCAACAAACTTTTAAAATTTCAGGCGCGATAAGATAAGACTGTTCCACGACTAGTTGAGTGGCTTGCTTAACTGGTCGAGTGGCCTGCTCGACTGGTCAAGCCCTGCACTCGACTGGTCATGTAAAACCAAAAATGATCCCTGGACTTTGAGTCGGGCTTGCTCGACTAGTTGATCACTGTTCACTTGACTGGTCGAGTAGTCTCCAGGACTGGTCAAGAGTCCAACAAAAAATTTTAAAAATTAGTAACAAACCTTAGACTAGTCGAGCCAGTACTTGGACTAGTCGAACATAGGCTAAGACTAGTCAAGAAAAAGTCTATAAAATTATATAGTGACCCACTTGAAGTATGCATTCAATATGACCTAACCTATGGTCAATCTAGGGTCATTCATACCTTATCGTTGAAGATTGAACATTAAAATATCATTTTCTTCGGTTGATAGTTGATCTTGAAGTACATGAAGCTTGACAGCTTGAAGTATTTTGAAGTTTTAACTTGAACTACGTTGAAGCTTGAACTTGAAGTACGTTGAAGCTTGAACTTGAAGTACTTGAACGTGTATAAGAATCTCTTATTCTTATACTTGTGCTGCTTGTATCTTGAATTGGAACATCTTGAACTTGTACTTGAATTGCTTGATGTTGAATATGAAGATGAGCTACACAAGATACAGATTCAAAGAAGTTTTAGCACTACAAAATTTGGCAATCATAGGAGCTAGATAGAATAACATTTATAATCTCCCCTTTTGTCAAATTTGTGACAAAACATAATAAATAAAAATATCATACATGCACAATAAAGAATCATACACCAGTTACAAACAAGTCAAAGAATCATGCACCAGTTACAAATTGGTCAAAGAATCATGCACCGGTTATAAACTGGTCAAAGAATTAATAATCATCAATACTCCCCCATAATACCTTACAACATAGAATCCAATAGGAGAAGAAACATATTGCTACCTATCACCTAACCACATTCTCCATAGTTCCACATTCATTCTCTACATTTATCATAATGAAATAGGAATATTAGAATAAATTCTCCCCCATTTTGTCACAATATGACAAAGGAAAGAACCGATAAATGATGATGGAAACATAAGAGTAATGAGAGAGGTAAGGTTAAGATAACATAGAGACAAGAAAACCATTAAAAACATGTCCACAATAATAAAAAAACATGTCCAAGCACAAGAGAGATTCAAGTCTAAAAGTTATTACATATAAGATATTCAAATACTAATCCGAACCAGAAGAAGGAGCAGGTATAGAAGGATCAATTTGATGAAGTCCCTTGTTAATGCGCCTAAGATATTTGCGCATATATTTAAATTTCATTTCTTGGGACACATACATACCTTCAACCTTCTCCTCAAGTGCGTGCAGACGCGTATTAAAATCAGATGGCTGATAATCAGGATCAACAACAAAATCGAATTCAATTTCATCAAAGAGGTCATTCATATTGACATCATCTAGAGGCAAATCACCCTCCTCATCATTTGCTTCATTAGTTCCACTAACACCTACATCAACTTGGCTTGGGACCAACTTCAAATTCATCTTATTAATGTTAGAGTTGTTGAAGGGTAGGTGGTGAATGGGAGCTTCTCCAACAGGCATAACCACTAAACTATGGGTGGCTAACATAGTCATAAGATAAGCAAAGTGTATGTCACTATGACCTGGATAGAGACAGAACTGAATCATGATATAACAAATTAGAGAAGGAAGACACACAGAGACTCCAGAAATGATAGAATGAAGAATACGAACCATAAATGTAGTAAGCTCGATTTTGTTACTAGATTGAGGGTAGACATTTGAAATGAAGATCCGATGGAGAACCCTATATCTGGGTAATATAAACTTGGAAGTGAGCGCATTCCCAGTACTCCATTCTGCATCCATATTACATAAATCTGTACCGAGCATTCACTTCTCAGATTCAGAAGGCTTCGCCACAAGAGAACTAATGAGAATACCATCATCATTGATAGGTATATCCATTAACCCAGAAATAAGATGACAATCCACATCAATTAGACCTTCTCTAGTTATAGTTGTAAATGTCAGATTCTCTGAAGAGAAGTCACTAATGCAAGCATACATAGCCTGCGCAATGGAACGGTATGCCGATTCACCCCAATGTAATATGTTATCCCATCCTATAGACTAAAGGAGAGGAACAACGTCAAATGGTGCCAAATGATAAGGATTAACAGTCCGTTCAACTATCACATTGCACAAGTGAATATCTCGCACATACCCGAAATCTTCCTCGGGTGACCGAAGATGGCGCACCGTGATAGGAGCGAAACGAGAAGAAGAGGGACCACGAGATCCTTTCTTCTTGTTTCTACCCTCCATTGCAATAAAGAAATCAAGGAATAAAGAAATTGTAAAAGAGGTAAGAAGAGTTTCTATTAGATCAGATTTTTTTAATAGAAAATCCACCAAACCATCATAAAGCATGAAATAAACCCCACAAATGAAGAAAAGGAAGTGCAAATGACTTAAATCTAGAAGAAAATCAAAAATAATGCACTAACCATAGAGGAATTGAAGATGGGTTCAACCGGTCGTGGTAAGGCTTGTTGGAGAAGAAGACCCAAATGAAGAAAAAGAAGATTTTCCCCAAATAAATGGTCAAACCCATGTTTCACGACTAGTCGAGTATATACTTGACTGGTCGAGCCATGACTGGTCGAGTTTGTACTCGAATGGTCATGTAACACATAAAATATGCAATTTTTCATAAATTTTAAATTCCTAAATTTTAAAATAATAAAAATATATATTTTGATACAAAAAGGCATAAATCATCAGTTCATATTACATAAACAAGATCAAATTTCAATATTACAAACCTGTTTTTGTCAAGTGGTTTTATAAATATGTCAATAAGTTGATTCTTAGTTTGAATATATTCCAATGAAATTATCTTAGCTTCCACCAGTTCATGAATATTATGATATCTAATGTCAATATTCTTGGTTCATGAATGTTGAATTGGATTTTTAGAGATATTAATTGTGCTTGAATTATCACAATATAAAACCATGGATTCTTGCACAATTTCGTAATTGCTTAGCATTCTTTTTATCCACACAAGTTGAGTACATGCATTACTAGTAACAATATATTCAGCCTCAGCTGTGGAGGGTGATACAAAACTCTATTTTTTACTTAGCTAAGAAACTAAATAGTTCCCGACATAGAAACAACCACCACTGGTCAATTTACGATCATCAATATTACCAGCCCAATCAGCATCTGTGTAACCAGCTAATTACACACTAGTATCATATGGATACCAAAGATCAAGATTAGCTGAACTAGCGACATATTGTAAAATACGGTTAACAGCTATCAGATGTGACTCTTTAGGGTTCGACTGGTATCTAGTATAAATTCCTACGCTAAAAGCAATATCAGGTCAGCTCACAGTTAAATAAAGTAAACTACCTATCATACTGCGATACAACTTAGGATCCACACTCTTACCTGTTGAATCCTTAGAGAGTTTTATTGTAGTACTCATTAGAGTATTAAAATTTTTCTCACTCTCAAATTCGAACTTTTTAACTAATTTCAGAGCATATTTGGTTTGAGAAATAAAGAAACCATTAAGGAGCTGTTTGACTTGCAACCCTAGGAAATAGTTTAGTTCTCCAACCATGATCATTTCAAATTTAAACTTTATAAGATTTGCAAACTCAATAGTCATGTTAGCACAGGTAGATCCATAAATAATGTCATCAATATAGATTTGCACTATTAGTATGTGATCATTATGTTTCTTTACAAATAATATCTTATCAACACTTCCCATTATAAAGTTATGACTTAGTAGAAACTTAGTCAACTTTTTTGTACCATGCACTGGGAGCTTGTTTCAAGCCATAGAGTGACTTTTTTAGGTGGTAGACATGATTAGCATGCTTAGGGTCTTTAAAACCCGTTGGTTGTTTAACATACACTTCTTCATGCAAATCGTCGTTTAAGAATGTACTATTTACATCCATTTGGTATATTTCAAATTTTCTAAAGCATTGAATGATATAAATAGTCTGATTAATTCAAGACGAGCTACTGGGGCAAAGGTCTCATCATAATCAATGCCTTCTATTTGAGTATACCCTTGTATGACTAGCCTAGCCTTGTTTTTAATAATATTACTAAGTTCATCAGACTTATTTTTGAAAATCCATTTTGTTCCAATAATGTGTTTATCTTTTGGTCTTGGAACTAAGTGCCAAACATTATTTCTTACAAACTGATTGAGCTCTTCTTGCATTGCTACAATCCAGTTTTCATTAGTAAGAGCTTCTTTTACATTAGCCGGTCCTATCTAAGATGTAAAGCATACGTAATTACACATATCTTCAAGTTGTTTACAAGCATGCACACCAGTGAGAAGGTTTTCAAGGATTTGATTTGATGGGTGGTCTTTAACTCTCATCAGTTCAATGTTATTTTGACTTGATGAAGAGTCTGGTTTATCAATTAAAAGAATGTCATTTTCTGAACTTAAGATAGGTATATTTAAATGGTCATCTATAACCACATTGATGGACTCTTGAATTATACCAGTTCTCTTGTTAACAACCCGATACTCTCAACTATTCAGCGCATACCCTAAAAATATTCCTTCATCACTTTTGGTGTTAAATTTACCCAGATTTTCTCGGTCACGTAAAATATAGCACTTGCTGCTGAAAACTCGAAAGTATTTGACAGTAGGCTTCTTATCAAACCATATTTCATAAGCCGTTTTACTATTTGATTTTATAGTATAAACACAGTTAATTATATAACAAGCAGTATTTATGACTTTAGCCCAAAGATTTTTAGGAAGTTTCATACTATTTAGCATTACATTTGCCATTTCTTGAAGCACTCTATTTTTCCTTTCCGTTATCCCATTTTGTTGTGGTGTTTTAGGCATAGAATATTCATGTGATATTCCCTGATCACTGTAAAATTTTTCAAAACTACTATTTTCAAACTCAAAACTATGATCACTACGAATCTTAGTGACTTATGATTCTTTTTCAGTTTGGATACATTTAAGTATCCTTTTTATTTCATCGAGAGTTTCTGATTTCTTTCTCAAGAAGACTACCCAAATATATCTAGTAAAGTTATCTACAATCACCAGAATATACTTCTTGTCACCTCAACTCTCCGTCCTAGTTGGTTTAATAAGATCCATGTGGAGAAGTTCGAGTGGTTTAGATGTGGCATTGGGGTTCACCTTTTTATGAGTACTCCTTATTTATTTACCAATCTAGCATTCGCCACATATTTTGTCTACTTTCTATATTTTGGATAGACCTCTTACCAACTCTCTTTTGCTCAATCTATATAAGTTGTGATAGTGTACATGTCCGAGGCATTTATGCCATAATTCGGTTTCATCGGTTTGGACCATGTAACATGATAGATTAGATGAGCTTGAATCATAAACAATGTAGCAGTTTTCAGAAGTTTTGCGACCAGTTAATATTATAGAACCATTTTTATTTAAAATTTCACACACTTGGTTGGTGAATTTTACACTATGATTATTATCACATATTTAAGAGATGCTTAATAGATTATATTTTAATCCTTCTACATATAAAACATTCTCAAATAGAGGGAGGTTAAAGAGCTAAACCATACCTTGGCCAATAATTCTGCAGTTGTTACCATCACTGAATGTGACTGAACCATCAGTCATGTCTTTAAGATTGGTGAACAAACCTTTGTCACTTGTCATATGTCTGGAGCAACCACTGTTTAGGTATCACTTTGAATGGCACGAAGCTTTAAAAGCGGTGTGGGCAACCAAACAAGTAACCTTAGGGACCCATTTCATTACAGTTTTGGGTTTAGGAGTATAGTTGGTCTTCTTATATTTGTAGTTGCTATAAAACCTACCCACCGAGTTAGATGTTAAGAGCTCCTTAAGTAAATCAACAATTTTCACAGCTAAAGGATTACGATTCAAATTTTTATAGTTGATATGATTGCTTTTAGGATTAAAAGTTTGAAAAGTTTTAGAATTTTTATAATAATTTTAATTCAGACTTTTCCCTTTTGATTTAGAAGACTCCCCTTTCACAAATTTGGGTGGAGTATTCTTATTCTTAGGAGGAATACTCTTATCATAGCCCAATCCAGATCGATCGCCACATTTTCTGAATCTAGATAAAAATTTTTCTAATTTAGGATCACCTTGGGCATACCTCCATGTGTCCTTCAAACTCAAAAGTGAAGAGACTTCTAGTTTTAACTTTTCATTTTCAAATTTTAAGTTTTCAACTTGGGAGGTTTTGAAATCTAAGTTGCACTTAGTTTTTTCAAAGTAATCTAAAATGCATAATTTTTCTAAGACTAGATCATCAAAATTTTCTTGTAGTTTTGAAAACTTTTCGTTCTGAAGTTTTTGCTTTACAGCAATTTTGTAACTTTCCTTTTATAGGGCATCATAAGCATCTTGACGATCTTCTTCATTTTCATGATCACTATTCAGATTTTCTTCACTGGTTGAATCATCATTAATTGAAGATGTGAACTTGGCTAGAGTCATTAAGGCTTTAACATCATTAGCCAACTCGGTGTTAGAATCTTTTGACTTAGAAGAGACTTCAGAGCAAGAAGAATTATCCCATGTAGCCAACATACTTTTCTTTTAGACTTGTCCTTCTTAGGACATTTGTTTACTAGATGCCCATATTCATGGCAGTTGTTGTATTAGCTGTCTTTTAAAGATTTTCAAGTTTTAGAGATCTTTTCTTTTCAATAGGTTTTTACAAATCAACCCTCTTTTTACTTTTGAAAATCTTATAAAACTTTTTAGTTAAAAGAGCTATATCGTCTTCAGAAGTTTCTAAATTAGAATTATTACTATTTTCTTGAGAAATAATTTTAGAAGACTTAAGGTGATGGATTTACCTTTAGGAGCTTTAAAGTTTAACTTGTAGGTTTATAAAGAACTAACCAGTTCTTCTACCCTCATATTATTCGTATCATGAAGTTCCTGGATTGCAATTACTTTTGAATTGAACTGTTCAGGCAATGGGTGCAGTATTTTTGCATAGACTTTACTTTCTGGGATTCTATCACCAAGACCCCACATAGAGTTAACAATGTCATTCAATTTTGTATAGAAGTCCATAAAAATTTCACTTTCTTTCATATGTATTTCCTTAAATTTTCTTGTGAGGATTTTGACTTTAGGATTCTTAACAATTGTTGTACCCTCGTGTGTCATTTCTAAAATATCCCAGGCTTGCTTTATAGTGTCACATGATATAATTCTCTTGAATTCATCCTGTGATAATGCGCAAGTAATTGCATTTAGAGCCTTTGCATTGGCACTGCTCTAACTTTTTCGAAGAGTGTTCCAAGAAAAGTAATGTGTGACTTTTACAATTTTAGATCCATCAGTACCAGTCACTTCAGAGGTAGGAGGGGTCCAATTGGTCACCGTGGCTTCCCACACGCTCTCATTTATAGATTTTAAGAAAATCCTCGTTTTGGCTTTCCAATAGGCATAATTGGAGCCATCAAATGGTGGAGGCGTAGTGACTGAAATGCTATTAAAATTTGACATCTTAAAAAGCTCGGATTGATTAACCTAGGAATTTAATCCAAATAACAAAAATAAATATGAGCTATTAGGCTCTGATACCACTTGAAAAGGCCAAGTTAAAAGTCCTTGGGGGGGGGGGGGGGGGGGTGACTAGGACTATGCCAAATTAAAAAATTAAATGCGGAAGAAGATAGATATAAATAAAGATAGCATTTAACAATCCCACAAAGCAGAAATGAATAACAACCTCAAATGTACAAGTATTGAGAGGTTGATACAAATGTTGTTCCAAGGATAACCTTACACTAATGACCAATGACTTATGGTAGGACAACCTAATTTCTAGAATGGTCTATGTATCAAAATCCCAAACCAATACAGAGGAATAAAGAATAAAAACAACAAAGAAAATAAATTAAGCTATTATCGCATTCCCATAGTTGCATAAAAGCGATTATAACATTCTTCACAAATGCTTAAAAAGAAATTACAACATTCACACAAAGCCACAATCAACCATCCACCACAACACCAGAAATTATAATGGTTCGCCTGTATGTACACCAACTGTTTAGAAAAATAGCCACACAACTACTCCACTCCTAATATCCTCACATAGTGGATGTTAGCGTTCACTATGAAATAGATTTTTCAAGGTTCATCTAAAACCTTCACAATTGTGTCTTTCAAGTGGGCATACACAATTCAAAAACTCCACACTCCGAGTTTTTTGGATCACCTCAGACAAACCAAAAGGAAAGAGAGATTTTTCTGGCACAATCTAAAAAAAAAACTAAAAATAGATTTACAGAAATGTAAATATACTTATCTGGATATTCTCCTTTGATGAAGCCCGGTAGAACCAATTCGAAGTAGATATTCAACGTAGATGTTCAATGTCCACACTCACTTATGAAAAGGTTCTAAGTTCTAAATAATTTTTAGGTTGAATCACCTTGGGCTTGCTTGATTTGATTTTGATTCCAAGAAAGGGGAAAACTTAAATCCCTTCTTCAAATAAGATTGGAATATAAAATTCAAAATCAAATGTGAAAAGCTAAATTAAAGAGAATATTAAATGAGCACTAAATAGCTTATGAATATCACAAACTTATCTCTCAGAGTAGTGTCTTGATTTTACTTGAATGACTTCTCAAACTTTAAAAATCGTGCTCTATTTATAAGTCCAGAAACTGTTCACTCAACTGACCCAGTGGTCGGTTCGCTAGTCGAAGGACCAACAAACTTTTAAAATTTTAGGCGCGATAAGATAAGACCGTTCCATGACTGGTCGAGTGGCCTGCTCGACTGGTTGTGTGGAACCAAAAATGGTCGCTGAACTTTGAGTCGAGCTTGTTCAATTGGTCGAGCAGTCTCTAAGATTGGTCGAGAGTCTAACAAAAAATCTTAAAAATTAGTAACAAACCTTGGACTAGTTAAGGAAATTCTTGGACTGGTTAAGCCAGTACTTGGATTAGTCGAACATATGTTAAGACTAGTCAAGAAAAGGTCTATAAAATTATATAGTGACCCACTTTAAGTATGCAATCAATATGAACTAACCTATGGTCAATCTAGGGTCATTCATACCTTATCAATGAAGATTAAACATTGAAACATCATTCGCTTCGGTTGATAGTTGATCTTGAAGTGCATGAACCTTAACATCTTGAAGTATTTTGAAGCTTGAACTTGAAGTACTTTGAAGCTTGAACTTGATTTACTTGAACTTGTGTAAGAATCTCATGTTCTTATACATGTGCTGCTTGAATCTTCAATTGGAACATCTTGAACTTGTACTTGAATTGCTTGATCTTGAATATGAAGATGAGCTACACAAGATACAGATTCCAAGAGGTTTTGGTACTACAAAATTTGATAATCATAGGAGCTAGATAGAATAACATTTACACGTTTAGGCCCCCCGGCCAAGGTCCCACATAAGGCACCTACATGAGTTTGTTGATAGCAGACTCTTAGCCTTAATCTTACATGAGGATAGAGACTAAACTTTGGACTCTTAGTAATAACACTTACTTGTCAAACCGATTAAGGTAACTAAGGTAACGAGACTTGGTTGAATCTCTAACGAAGGTTATGAATGGATTTCCTAAGATATTCGACTGGTGGATTGTAAGACCTGTATCCTAGCCTGTACCATTCCTTAGGCCTCCGTGGTCCTCCCGGTCAAATTTTGGTGACTCACAATATGTTATCAGTATTTGCACACGATCCTAAGTCGTGTCACGTATATCCGAGTTGACTCAACTTAAAACTTGTACCCTTGTGACTGCGCCGTCGCCATGATTTCAACGTCGCGTCTCATGCGCCGAGGCGATACCTGGGCCAAGAAATGTGGGCCCACGTTTAGTTCGAGAAAAATGTTGCACATTTGCTAAACCCAAGAGAATGTCCCATCAATCACATCAAATGTCAAGTACTCCATCCCATCCCCAAGTACAACTACCCTCTCCAAAGTCAACTCTCTCTCTTACAACCAAGTACACATCCATCACTCACTCACCCATCACACCCCATCACTCACCGATCCCTCTCTCTCTCTCATCTCTCTCTCTCATTACTCCCAAGCAACCCCATAAGAGTCCAACGTCCAAGCTTCCATGAGAGAAGTTAGTGTGGCCCACCTTTCCACCTCCCATCTCCACCATCCAAAGATCATCTTGACCATTAAAATCGTTCTGTTAGAGCTCTAAAGGCTATAGGCGGAAGAAGGAAGAGGAGATATAAGGTGGGTGATTTTATGACTTGATTTTATGATTTAAGGGCCCACTTATGGTGGGACCCATCTTGATGAATGCTTTAGGGAGGGCCCATAGTGGCGGGGTCCCTCCCCTTCTCATGCTTCTCTATCTCTCTTTATTTATTATTTTATTTTATCCATGCCACTGTCCATCCGGCGCCCGCTTTGCGGCCCACGATGAGACCCACCTGATGTATGTTCCTTACATCCCAACCATCCAGCAGCAAGGCTAGCTGCAGTGGGACCCCTCCTGACATATTTATTGTATTCACACCGTTCATCTTTAGGGATGGTGGGCCTTGATGTGGTGGCCGTTCGTGTGGGACGTGGCCCACCTTGATGTGAGATCCACACCGTCCAGCAAATCTGGATGGTGTGACCCACATGAGATGTGGATTTCATCCATGTCATGCATCTACTCTGCTGCAGCAACAGCAGTTGCTGCTGACATCAACAATATGTGGGACCTACCTCTCTGGTGTGAGATCCACACTGTCCACCGCTATGAAGACCACCATGATGTATTCGTTTCATCCACACCATCCAGACAGTGCTGGACAATGTTTGGGTGGTGCTGTGGCCACACCATGATGCATTCGTTTCATCCACATCATCCAGATAGTGCTAGATGGTGTTGGACAATATTTGGGTGGTGCTGTGGCCACACCATGATGTATTCGTTTCATCCACACCGTCCAGACAGTTCTAAACGGTGCTGGACAATGTTTGGGTGGTGTTGTGGCCACACTGTGATGTATTTGTCTCATCCACATCGTCCAAATAATGCTGGATGGTGATGGACAATGTTGGATGGTGCTATCCAATGTTTGGATGGTGTAGATTTACAATGACAATGTTTGGATGGTGCAGATTTACATAGACAATGTTTGGATTGTACTGATTTATATGGGAAATGTTTGGATGGTGCTGATTTACCTAGATAATGTTTGGACAGTGCTGATCATTGTTAGTGGGCCATGTGCCCCATAGAATGATAATGTACAGTGATACACATGTTACACCTATAACTACTGAATGTGGTCCAAGCCCACTTGAGACCCATTGGTGTGACCCATCCAAGGGGCCCATCTGTCTTGTATGGGATAGAGCTCACCTACCTTGTATTTAAGGCCCATATGATGGGGCCCACCTGCTTGAATCTAAGGCCCATGGTGTAACGTCTCGAAAAAATCCATACAAAGACCCGAGTACCACCTCAGGCAGAAATCACTTAGGATTAATTCCTTTAGAAATTAAGCGTAAGACAACTAGTGCTATATTAGATTAGCTGTGAAATTAGCACTGATCGCTTTAAATACGTTCTGTAAGACCCAAAACTTGTGGAATCGTTAACGCTATAACATCCTGAAACCTAGGATCAAACTCTAAACCCGTTTGCTCTTAGGAACCCTTTAAAATTTTTTATTGGATCTAGACCGCGCGTCGAAAGTCTGATATCTACAATCTTAGACCATTATGACCGCTTAGTTGGACTTGACAGTCATTTCAAAAATCAAGCCCAACTGATGCTTTGAGGCTATTTCATTGAGTCTTTCTCACATTTAGAAATTAAATGTGATTTAAATAAATTTGGCACGTGACACTTGCGGGTTAAGAATAAGCATTTAGACCGTTGGAATCTGACCCAAATACACCCTCGGATCAGGGAACATTTCTCACTCAGGTCAGTGTACTTGAAATCCTCGATCGAATCTCATTATCCACTGAACTGAAACTGGTCCGCCACGTGCGATCTGGAAACCCGATCGAACTGAAAACTTAATGTGATCAGGATCCAATATCCATGAGCTTAAGTCCGATCGCATTTAGTCAGGGGACCTCCAGAAACGTTCTTTTGGATCGGAAAGGACCCGATTTGTCTATAACCCAAGTATACCTTGGTTTAGAGTCTAAATAGGTGAATTTCTAACCTATTTAAGGACCTTAAACCCTCTCATATCCCTCCCATATGAATTTGCAAAAACCTTAGAGAAGAGAAGAGAGAAAAGAGAGAGATTCCGTGAGAGTTGTGAGGAAAGATTCCTGTCATTCGATCATGCTTCTACACGTACTTAATCATCGTGTTCTAATCACTCTTCTGGTGATTCTGACTTTATTTTAGGTAAGAAAACCCTAACCTCAACCTGTTTTAGGGGTTCCATCGATACAAGTAGCAAAGTAGCTGATTTATCTTGTGATATAGGTCGTCATACAGACGTTGACGAAGCATAGAGTTTCTATTCGATTCGTTACGCTTGTACGGCATAAGGTGAGGATTCTAGATACTTTGGTTACCTGTTTTCAAAGCTTTCAATGTCCTTTAATAGTAGATTATCGACAAGAACGTTGTTTGACATGTAGAACATGCTGTCTGTTTTCCATTTCGATTACGTACGGAGAATATGAGATTTAGGGTATTTTAGGTATTTGTAGGAAATACTGTATACGTCCGTATTTTACTAAAATGATTGCCATGTGTATTTGTCGTGTTATTATATTAGTTAGGTGTGTATGATCTGTTTGGAGAAGAGATTCACCCTAATGCACACTTTGGATCAACATATGCTATGTAAACAAATGTGCATAGACTAAGTGTTTGTATAAGAGTATGTATTAGTAAGTATTGAGTGAATATTCTTGTAGATTAGTTTTGAGATTGGATTCTCAACTAATATGATGATGTATATGATTCCTCCATATTTATTATATGAATTGATTTCCTTATATATATGAAATGCTTGTGTTTGGTTGATTTGCTTATGTTGTATGTTATAACATGTTATTAATATGCTTGGATTGATTATGTTTCATTTCTGTCATTCTCACATGATCACTGATGTATATTACAAGTGCTTGGGGCTATATTCTAGTCCAGACAGTCGGTAATAGATTTGAATTCGGGGTTGGGTTCTAATCGCCACGAAGGATGCGTCGACGAACCCGAGTCGTGCTTTGGTTGACGGCAGTGGTTAGGCCACACGAGATGCTTATGCACTTCATGTCATTCAGCTTGAGGTGCGCTCGTACTAGTCGAGCTCATCAAGTAACTCAATTGACCATTGTATGGTCTCCTTGTATTGGTCATAACTGCTTGAACCTAGGGTACTGAACTTATTAGAGATAACCCTGATAACCATGGTACCTTGATCGATTAAGACTCATGAGCTGGGCATGGTGGTATGGGACACCGTGGTCGAATTGTCGGCCTACGCTAGGGCCACAAACTTCCCCGTAGTGACCAGTGAGCACCTTAGACTTGTGAGCCGATTGTGGTGGTATGGGACACTACATTCGAGCTGTCGGCCTACTCTGATTGGTGACGAGCCCTTTGTAGTGACCTTGAGCGTATTCTGAGTCTACGTGAGGCGACGACCCTTCCGTAGGAACAAGAGTACAACTAGGCCTGTATTGATAAGGTGATGGAGGAGCGGTGCAACAAGTGCGAGCAACAGCCCTGACTGCCCTTACAGCGACCTAGAAATATACCATCGTATGAGATTACTAGGAGTGATGACCCTAGATAGGATCTGTGTTGGGATTGATATAAGGAAAGTACCTTAGTTTCCCAATACTGCTGTATGAAAGGACTAATAACAACTCGGTAATCATATCCATATCGCACTACATGTGCCTGGAAGATGTGGAGCACTGAGGGAAGAAAGCATGCCGTGGACGTAAGATGGTGTCTCATGAGGGAGTATGTCGGTGAGGGCACGCATCATTACTGCATCTCATACTTGCATTAACAACAGTATCTAGGAATGTCTGATTGTTTGCTTTACTATTATCACGTGATTGTTTGATAACATGCTAATCTTTGCTCTATGATTCCACTGAGTTGATCACTCACTCCCGCGTTATGGGAGGATGTTTGTAATACCTACCAGACTCTGTCTTAGATACAGGTTGTGAGGAGATTCAGGAGCTGGAGCCGGACTACTTCGAGGATCAGGACGAGTTCTTGTACATGCAGTTCTCTGACGGCTTCGCATAGGTGGCCTGGATCGGTGGGATTTTGTTAGTTAGACTATCATATGACATTTTAATTTTGGTTTGATATATGTATATGTGACTCAGAGATGTATTCATACTTTGGAGACAGATCGAGATCGTTTTGTTTATAGATACTGATATATATATCTTTCAGTCTTCTGCTTGTGTTTTATCACTGGATCTGGAGTATGAATTACAGTTTTGGTATAATCTCACTCATGTTAATGCACTAATTCAGACAACATTGAATCATAAGAATATTTGTTGCATAAGTGATGGTCTGGAACTCGGGAGTTGGGTTTCTACACGACCCCCAATTTTCAAGGTGTTATAAGTTGGTATCAAAATATGATTTGGATTAAACCGGACCTGAGTTATGGACACGCGACGTACGCTGTCACCCTTTGACTTAGGTGGGTGCGAGAAGAACATAGAAACACTCATAGGACCCCAGTTTCACCAATTGGCGAAGTTCACTCAAATCGATCATTTTGATCGAGTTCGTGTGCATCCGTGGTCGTATGAAACGACCCCGAACCACTTCTAGTTCGTGTATGGATGAGCCTAGACGCTTATTGACCCTATCCTAGCTATTAAAAATTACTAAATATGAATATGCAACAGTTTGTACCCGAAATGACCCGAAATAGTTTGAAACGGAGTCGTGGGCCTACCCACGTTGATCTAGAATGATCCAGGGTGGGACCCACATGAATTTTAGGCCCTCAGTGCAGGAGGACCTCACCCAAATGGCGAGGCCTCGCCCAACATCACAGCGAGTGGCGAGGGCCTCATTGAGTCAGCGAGGCCTCGTCGATCAGTGGGCCCCATTTGGTCGGGCTTTCTGGCCAACGACCTTTGGGGGTTAGGGTAGCCCCCTGGTATGTGGGCCGTTCATTAAAACCACCCAAAACCCTTACCTCCTTCACAAACCATACTCCTAAGCTCTCCCTTTCCCTTCTATTTGCTGATTTCTCTCTCAAATGCCATTTTCAATTGCTCCCATCGTCGATTTCTGCCTCAACCCATGCCACTCCATCGTTTACAGCTATACACCCTCCCTATCCTTTCCATTCTCGTTCGTTTGGAGCTCTTACACCCTCCATTTGAAGCTCAAATCGTGTAAGCCTCCAACCCAACCCATCTCTTCCTTTTCCTTTCTCCAAAACTCAATGTTTGGGGCCTTTACAACCCCTGTTGGGTCTCAAACTCATGGAGAATCAAAAACCTCAGCCCTATCTCCCCCTTTCCTTCATTTTCCATGGCCTTTATAGAGGCTATTTTAGCTTTCTTCTCCCTTTCCACCATCCTCTCTCTCACAGGAAAGAGGAAGACTGTCGTTGATGAAGCTGGGCCTAGTCGCCCTTCACGTTCAAGGAAGCCAAGAGGTGGCGCCGCTAGTTCAAGCGCCACCGTAAGTCCAAGTGCCGCTCGTGAGTTTCAGACGAAGCGGGATCTTGATCCCCGATCTCTTGCTGGAAGGGCTTGGTTGGCGAAATAACCCCATGGAGTTTATGAGGGCCGTCGGGTCCTTTTTGAAGCTCAGGTGGATGGGCGACTCTTTGGAGAATATTAGTTGCTCGAGCTCCTGGAACAGGCCCAGTGGGGTCCGCTATTTGATGCCAGGCAATGCGCCAATGCAAGCACGATCCGAGCTTTCTATGCCAACATTCATGAGGCCACGCTGGAACCCTTGCAGTTTTGGGTCTTATGTGGGGTGGGTTTATGGGCCACAGTTGACGACAGGTTAATATCTTGGCTTCTGAATGTGCCCCTTGGCGAGGTACATGCGAGCGCTAAGAATCTGAATAGTATGCTTGAAAGGGACTGCCGCACACGTTCCCTTTGTAGCCGACTGGTTGAGTGGCAGTCGAACCGGAGTCTTCTTACATCCCATATGACAGATGAATTCCGCTTGCTCCACCACATTTTCACATTCAACGTCTACCCTAGGTGGAGCAACCGTAATGAGTGTACGCACCTTATGGTGGACTTCTTGTATCAGGTGGGGCGGAGGAAAAACCTGTATGTGTCTTCGTTCGTGTTGTGATAGATAGTTCAGGTTGTACGCTCGAGGAGGAGGACTGAATCACTCCCATACGGCCGACGCATATGTAGGATTGCACGTGAGTTTGGTTATGGCCTTGGTGGGGAGATGCCGATGCCGATTCATCAGATCAATGAAGCTACTCTCAATCAGATGGAGATCGGGCCACGACAATGCCAAGCTCGACTTGAGGAGAGTGAAGATGAGACTGAGAGTGAAGAAGAAGAGAGTGAGGAAGAAGCTAGGGCCGAGATCTAAGAAGAGGAAGAGCTAGAGGCCCAGAGCACAGATGAGAGCTCCCCTCCTACGGTTCCACAGCAGGGCATTGGCCAGGCTACTTGGGATGCTCATATAGCTCGCCTGGAGGAGGATCATGATGTCCTACGACAGGGCCAGGTTGCCTTGCGATAGGACATTACGGACCTGAGGGGCTTTGTGAAGCGCAAGTTCAAGAAGGTGACCAACACCTTGAAATCTATCCTGTGTTGCCTGCAGGATAAGGGTGCCCCTCCTCCATCTCCAGACTCAGACAAGTGATTAGATTTCGGATGGTTGTCGGTCGTATGTAGGTTATTTTGTGTTTTCTGTATGTGAGCCTGAGAAGGCTTAGTAGTTGGTTTATGTTGCAGTTGTAGCTTTGACTAACTTAGTTTCCCATGTGTTTCTTGTCATGATGCATGTAAGGATATATCTCTTGTATTGTGACAAATTTTGATTAAATGAAATACATGGAGTTTCTTTGGTTTGTTATGTGAATGATTGTGTGGTGTGTTTGTACTATTGCTGAAACTGACTGGGTTGTACCCTATTTTGAATATAGGGAATGCCACCTAAGGTTACTCGGAGCATGACACGTCTTACGCTGGGTGAGCCGATGGATCGGGTTCCTCCCCAGAGTGATGATCATATGGACCCTGCTGTGGGCCTGATTCGTGAGACTGCACCTGAGTCTCAGCCTTCTGCAGGTCCTACAGTCGGACCACCACCTTTCACACCACTAGTTTGAGAGCAGTACCGTGCATCTTCCTCGACGCAGTATGTGCCTCAGCCTGCTCCACCTCCTGATAAGTTTGAGCAGTTGATGACCATGATGCACCAGCAGCATCAGCAGCTTTTGACTACTATCGCAGGGGCCTTAGCCCAGGGTGGGAGTGCGACTCCACCTGCGCCATCTGTGCATCCAGTTGAGGATGCTGGGACTTCGACACAGGATGAGGGTATGGCTCATCCTGCACCATCTTCCTACCCTACGGGGAAGACTACTGATACCAGAGGCCTACTTGAGCGATTCCAGCGCTTGTGGCCTCCTACTTTTGCAGGTTCTCATAGACTCGAGGAGGCTGAGTACTAGCTCGACAGTGTCTCGAAGATATTAAGGATGTTGCACTGCTCGGAGTCTGAGCAAGTTGAGTTGGCCACTTTCATGTTCGAGAGAGAGGCCAGCTTATGGTGGGATAGTATACTGCGGACGGTTGTAGTTGGCTACATCTGGACTTGGGCAACATTCGAGTTCTGATTCCATGAGAAATACTATCCTCAGACCTACCGACACGAGAGGGAGAACGAGTTTCTTCGCCTCAGGTAGGGAGGCATGTCAGTTACGGAGTACGAGCATCGATTTACAGAGTTGGGCAGATACGTCCCTACGATACTTGCTGACAAGCAGATGTGCATACGACGTTTTTCTGAGGGCTTGTGACCTGACATTCAGTCGAAGATGTGTTGTGTCAGCATACCTTCTTATGTCGAGCTGATACACATGTCTATGTGGGTAGAGCAGGATGTAGATCGCTTGACACGTTCTCGTGGCCCTATGGTTGTTAGGCCACGACCAGATACTCAGGGCAGGCCATTTCTTGGCAAGAGGGCTTGCATCAATCCTCCTC
Organism: Magnolia kwangsiensis; assembly: GCA_037074715.1. NCBI lineage: Eukaryota > Viridiplantae > Streptophyta > Magnoliopsida > Magnoliales > Magnoliaceae > Magnolia > Magnolia kwangsiensis. Next base: position 56,030,124 of record CM073582.1, on the reverse strand, counting down.
CTAGGGCTATAGTGCCAGTACTTCCGATGAGGCGCCCGAGTGTGACCTGTACTTACTGTGGGAGACCTGGTCACACTGCAGAGAGCTGTTTTGCTCGGATGAGGGATAACGGGTTTTCACCACCGCAGAAGATCGATCATCCTCGCCCACAGGCATTATCTGCTCCACCGTTACGGTCAGCTCCTGTGCATCCTTCTTTCAGACCTCCCGTACCTCAGTTCCGGCCGCCTCAATGACCCATGTACCGTGGCCGAACCATCCATAGCAGGCTCGGGTACATGCATTGACAGCAGAGGCATCCGGGACAGAGACTACTCAGCCCTTGGCCTTTGAGGTCACAACCCACATTGGAGGTACTCCTATATTCGTGATGGTGGATACAGGATCCACGATTTCATTGATATCGTATTCAGCAGTCTAGCACCTTGGGCTACCGACTACTCGGATGGATGGGGTGTGAGTTCTTATGGCACACGGGACCTTTTCTGATGCCACTATGATGTGTGAGGGTTGTTTACTGGATCTAGGGAGCAGGACGATGGCTATTGACCTTGTCGTCGACCCCTCTCTCTATTATTTAGACGTCATTCTTGGCATGGATTGACTAACTACAGGGAGGGCCGAGATTGACTGCCAGACCTGTATAGTGACAGTTTATGAGCCGGAGGGCACGTCCTTTACATTTTCAGTGCAGGTTAATCTCCCCTTTTGAGTACTTTGCTACGCTTCCTTATTGAGGGATGTTGATGCCCTGACACTTGAGAGCACGCCAGTAGTTCGTGATTATGAGGATCTGTTCAGGAAGATTCCTGGGTTGCCACCTCAGCATGAGATAAATTTTACTATCGACCTGGTACCCAGTTCGACGCCCATCTCACTGCCGACATATCGCAGGCCCCGTGTGAGATGGAGGAGTTGAGGAAATAGATCGATGATCTGTTGGAGGTTAGCTTCATACGGCCGAGTGTGTCTCCTTGGGGAGCACCGGTGTTATTTGTGATAAAGAAGGATGGTTCGCTGCGATTATGTAATGATTATTGCAGGATGAATCAGATTACGGTGAATAATAAGTACCCTTTACCCAGGATTGATGACCTGTTTGATCAACTGAGAGGAGCGCAGTACTTCTCGAAGATTAATCTGCAGTCGAGGTATCACCAGTTGCGCGTCAGGGATGAGGACATGCAAAAGATAGCTTTCAGGACCAGCTTTAGCCACTACGAGTTCCTCGTGATGTCGTTCGGTCTTACGAATGCACCAGCCGTGTTCATGGATCTGATGAACAGAGTATTTTGGCCATTCCTCTATCGATTCGTCATCGTGTTTATAGACGACATTTTAGTATATTCCAGGAGTCGAGAGGAGCATGAGGAGCACTTGCGATTGGTCCTGGATACACTGAGACAACATCAGTTGTTTGTACAGTATAAGAAGTGCGACTTCTGGAAGGAGGAAGTCAAGTTTCTGAGACATGTGGTGTTCAAGGATGGGATGGCGGTGGACCTTGCTAAGGTAGCTGCGGTGCAGGACTGGAAGCAGCCTGGTTCGATTACCGAGGTGAGGAGTTTCCTGGGTCTTGCTGGCTACTATCGACGATTCATTCAGGACTTTTCCAAGATAGCCAGACCCTTGACTCAGTTGACACGGAAGGATCTGAAGTTCGCCTGGAATGAGAAGGCGGAGGCAGCTTTTCAGGAGCTGAAGGATAGGCTGACGTCCGCCCCTGTGCTAGTATTACCAGAGCAAGGGGTTAAATACACGATATACACTGACGCGTCTAGCGTTGGTCTGGGTTGTGTCCTTACGGAGAAGGACATGGTGATTTCGTATGCCTCAAGACAATTAAGGAAGCACGAGGAGAATTGCCCTACACACGACCTAGAGTTGGCAGCTGTCATTTTCGCATTGAAGCTCTGAAGACATTACCTTTATGGAGAGGAGTTCGAGCTCTTTTGCGACCACAAGAGCCCTAGATATGTATTCACACAACGGGACCTGAATATGAGGCAGCGGCGATGGATGGAGACCTTGAAAGACTTTAAGTTCGAGGTTTCCTACCATCCTGGCAAGGTGAACCTTGTGGCTGATGCGTGGAGCCGTAAGAAGGCGATAGAGTTTACAGCTCCGCTGATGGTTGCCGAGTGGGACATGGTTGAGTTTTTGTGAGACTTTGAACAGAAACTCACTGTGGAGGAGCCATATGAGTTTATTGCACATGTTCAGGTGCGATCTCTTATCGATGATAGGGTCATCGTGGTGCAGAGGGACAACGAGCGTCTGACTGAGCTTCGAGAGCAGGCCAGTGATGATGCAGACGCCGAGTAGTGAGTTGGAATGGATGGGGGCTTACGTTATCGTGGCCTCCTATGCGTCCCAGATATCGCTAACTTAAGACGAGAGATTCTCGAGGCTGCGCACAGTTCCAGACTTGTGATGCATTCGGGTAGCACAAAGATGTATCGCGACGTGAAGAGGACCTATTGGTGGGATGGCATGAAGACCCACATCACAGATTTCGTGTCCCGTTGTCTCACTTGCCAGCAGGTGAAGGCGGAGCATCGCCGACCTCCTGGTCTCCTTCAGCCTATGCCAAGTGGGACTTTATTTCTATAGATTTCATTTCGGGACTGCTGAAGACGAGGAAGGGACATGATTCTATTTGGGTGATCGTCGTCCGTTTGACGAAGTCGGCGTACTTCCTACCGATCAGAGTTACGAACTCTGCAGACGAGTTGGCCAGGCTATATATCAGAGAGATAGTGCGTCTGCATGGAGTTCCCTTAGAGATCGTGTCGGACAGAGACACGCGCTTTACTTTTATTTTCTGGACTCACATCCAGGAAGCTATGGGTGTGAAGTTGAAGTTCAGTACTGCTTTCCACCCACAGACGGACGGACAGACAGAGCGGGTGAACCAGATTCTAGAGGACATGCTGCGGGCTTGCATGTTGGATTTCAAAGACAGTTGGGATGACTGTCTTCCATATGCGGAGTTCGCATGTAACAACAATTTTCAGGCGAGTATCGGTATGGCACCTTATGAGGCCTTGTATAGGCGTCCTTACCGAGCACCGCATTGCTGGGCAAAGGTCGGTGAGCGCAGATTGATTGGCCTAGAGATAGTGCAGGCGACCTCGGAGAAGATTGACATCATCAGACGCCGACTTCTTACAGTGCAGAGCAGACAGAAGAGTTATGCCGATACGAGACGGCGCTCGCTAGAGTTCGCGGTTGGGGATCACGTATTTTTGAGAGTTTCCCCTATGAAGGGAGTTCTTTAGTTCGGGAAGAAAGGAAAACTAACACCGCGATTTATTGGTCCGTTCCAGATTCTTAACCATGTGGGTGCTGTGGCATATCGTCTGGCTTTGCTTACGCCTCTCGCGAGCGTACACAACGTATTTCAATTTCTATGCTGAAAAAATACGTTCCTGATCCTTCCCATATCATTAGATGAGAACAGGTGCAGCTAGGTGAGGATGTGACATATATACTGCGACCGATGCGTATACTAGATAGGAAGGAGCAGGTATTGCGTAGTAAGGTCATCCCCCTTATGAAGGTGTTGTGGAAGCATCACACTGAAGAGGAGGCTACATGGGAGACAGAAACCGAAATCAGAAAGAACTTCCCACAGCTTCTCGAGGAGTACAAAAAGGTACAAATTTCGAGGATGAAATTTATTGTTTAAGGGAGGTAGATTGTAACGTCTCAGAAAAATCCGTACAGAGACCCGAGTACCACCTTAAGCAGAAATCACTTAGGATTAATTCCTTTAGAAATTAAGTGTAAGACAACTAGCGCTATGTTAGATTAGCTGTGAAATTAGCACTGATCACTTTAAATACGTTCTGCAAGACCCAAAACTTGTGGAATCGTTAACGCTATAACATCCTGAAACCTAGGATCAAACTCTAAACCCGTTTGCTTTCAGGAACCCTTTGAAACTTTATATTGGATCTAGACCGCACGTCGAAAGTCCGATATCTACAATCTCAAACCATTATGACCGCTTAGTTGGACTTGACAATCATTTTGAAAATCAAGCCCAACTGATGATCTGAGGCTATTTCATTGATCCTGGAGCAAGGAGTGTAAGAAAGAGTAAAATTCTTTATAAATTAAATATGATTTAAATAAATCTAGCACGTGACGCTTGCGGGTTAAGTATAAGCATTCAGACCGTTGGAATCTGACCCAAATACACCCTCAGATCATGGAATATTTCCCACTCAGGTCAGTGTACTTGAAATCCTCGATCGAATCTCAGTGACCGCTGAACTGAAACTGGTCCGCCAAGTGCGATCTGGAAACTCAATCGAACTGAAAACTTAATGCGATCAGGATCCAATATCCATGAGCTTAAGTCCGATCGCATTTAGTCAGGGGACCTCCAGAAACGTTCTTTTGGATCGGAAAGGACCCGATTTGGCTATAACCCAAGTATACCGTGGTTTAGAGTCTAAATAGGTGACTTTCTAACCTATTTAAGGACCTTAAACCCTCTCATATTCCTCCCATACGAATTTGCAAAAACCTTAGAGAAGAGAAGAGAGAAAAGAGAGAGATTCCGTGAGAGTTGCGAGGAAAGATTCCTGTCATTCGATCCTGCTTCTACACGTACTTAATCACCATGTTCTAATCACTCTTCCGGTGATTCTGACTTCATTTTAGGTAAGAAAATCCTAACCTCAACCTGTTTTAGGGATTCCATCGATACAAGTAGCAAAGTAGCTGATTTATCTTGTGATATAGGTCGTCATACAGACGTTGACGAAGCGTAGAGTTTTTATTCGATTCGTTACGCTTCTACAGCGTAAGGTGAGGATTCTAGATGCTTAGGTTACCTGTTTTTAAAGCTTTCAATGTCGTTTAATAGTAGATTATCGACAAGAACGCTGTTTGACATGTAGAACATGCTGTCTGTTTTCCATTTCGATTATGTACGGAGAATATGAGATTTAGGGTATTTTAGGTATTTGTAGGAAATACTGTATACGTCCGTATTTCGCTGAAATGATTGCCATGTGTATTTGTCGTGTTATTATATTAGTTAGGTGTGTATGATCTGTTTGGCGAAGAGATTCGCCCTAATGCACACTTTGGATCGACATATGCTATGTAAACAAATGTGCGTAGACTAAGTGTTTGTATAAGAGTATGTATTAGTAAGTATTGAATGAATGTTGTTGTAGATTAGTTTTGAGATTGGATTCTCAACTAATATGATGATGTATATGATTTCCTCCATGTTTGTTATATGAATTGATTTCCTTATATATATGAAATGCTTGTGTTTGGTTGATTTGCTTATGTTGTATGTTATAACATGTTGTTAATATGCTTGGATTAATTGTGTTTCATTTCTATCATTCTCACATGATCACTGATGTAGATTACAAGTGCTTAGGGATATATTCTAGTCCAGACAGTTGGTAATAGATTTGAATTCGTGGTTGGCTTCTAATCGCCACGAAGGACGCGTCGACGAACCCGAGTCGTGCTTTGGTTGACGGCATTGGTTAGGCCACACGAGGTGCTTATGCACTTCATGTCGTTCAGCTTGAGGTGCGCTCGTACTAGTCGAGCTCATCAAGTAACCCGACTAACCATTGTATGTTCACCTTGTATTGGTCATAACTGCTTGAACCTAGGGTACTGAACTTATCAGAGATAACCCTGATAACCATGGTACCTTGATCAATTAAGACTCATGAGCCGGGCATGGTGGTATGGGATACCGTGGTCGAGCTGTCGGCTTACTCTGATTGGTGACGAGCACTTTGTAGTGACCTTGAGTGTATTCTGAGTCTACGTGAGGCGACGACCCTTCTGTAGCAACAAGAGTACAACTAGGCCTGGTGGTATGGGACACCGTGGTCGAGTTGTCGGCCTACGCTGTGGCGATGAGCCTCCCCGTAGTGACCAGTGAACACCTTAGACTTGTGAGCCGATTGTGGTGGTATGGGACACTACATTCGAGCTGTCGGCCTACTCTGATTGGTGACGAGCCCTTTGTAGTGACCTTGAGCGTATTCTGAGTCTACGTGAGGCGACGACCCTTCCGTAGGAACAAGAGTACAACTAGGCCTGTATTGATAAGGTGATGGGGGAGCGGTGCAACGAGTGCAAGCAACAGCCCTGACTGCCCTTACAGCGACCTAAAAATATACCATCGTATGAGATTACTAGGAGTGACGACCCTAGACAGGATCTGTGTTGGGATTGATATAAGGAAAGTACCTTAGATTCCCAATACTGCTGTATGAAAGGACTAATAACAACTCGGTAATCATATCCATATCGCACTGCATGTGCCTGGAAGATGTGGAGCACTGAGGGAAGAAAGCATGCTGCGGACGTAAGATGGTGTCGCATGAGGGAGTATGTCGGTGAGGGCACGCATCATTACTGCATCTCATACTTGCATTAACAACAGTATCTAGGAATGTCTGATTGTTTGCTTTACTATTATCACGTGATTGTTTGATAACATGCTAATCTTTGCTCTATGATTCCACTGAGTTGATCACTCAGTCCCATGTTACGGGATGGTGTTTACAGCACCTACCAGACTTTGTCTTAGATGCAAGTTGTGAGGCGATTCAGGAGCTGGAGCCGGACTACTTTAAGGACCAAGACGAGTTCTCGTACATGCAGTTCTCTGACGGTTTCGCATAGGTGGCCTGGATCGACAGGATTTTGCTAGTTGGACTATCATACAACATTTTGATTTTAGTTTGATATATGTATATGTGACTCAGAGATGTATTCATACTTTGGAGACAGATCGAGATCGTTTTGTTTACAGATAGTGATATATATATCTTTCACTCTTCTGCTTGCATTTTATCACTGGATCTGGTGTATGAATTGTAATTTTGGTATAATCTCACTCATGTTAATGCACTAACTCAGACAACATTGAATCATAAGCATATTTGTTCCATAAGTGATGGTCTGAAACTCGAGAGTTGGGTTTCTACACAACCCTTGATTTTCAGAGTGTTACACATGGACAAGGCCCATTGTGATGTATTCGAGGCCTACAGGCAAGATCCATTGTGATGCATTTGTGGCCTATTAGCAAGGCTCATTGTGATATGTATTAGGCCCATGACGCGTGGCCCTTTTGATGTATTTGAGGCCCTTGAGTAGGGCCCACTTATTATGTATATGAGGCCCATGAGTGAGGCCCATTGTGATGTATTCAAGGTCCATTAACGCGGCCCATCATGATGCGTATTAGGCCCATGTGATGCAGCCCATAGTGATGTGTATGAGGCCCATTACAATGTATATTAGGCCTTTATGTGAGGTCATGGGCCCACTTCATGTTTGACTCTATGTGGACCGCTACTTGAGAGTGATGTTAGTTAAATGTCCACATTGATGGGCAATGGTGGTTAGATGTCCATATTGTGACCTTCCCTTAGGCCCATTGTGAGGCTCATTCTCGTTATGAGTAGGTTTTCTAGGCCTATCCTTGATATGAGGAGAGTACACCATCATCTTATAACATGCTTAATATAACTTCACAATCCATACCCATGCGCATCATATATATGCTTAATATGAGGAGTGATTAATCATAGCACATGCCAGTGGACAAATTATTATGGGACTCCATGATAGGAGGAGTTGTCCACATGAGCGCGCGGTACGCACAAGTTTGATGCATGACTAGATGATATGACTCATGCATCTTACATTGTGTATTGTGATTACTGTATGCCCTAGTGACATCAGGGCTGTAGCCTCCACAGGCATGTCATTGATGGCCAGATGAGACAATAGAAATCTATTTCTAGCATCAGGCCACCATAGATGGCCCTGGGTGAAAATTTCTAAACCCTCTTAGTATTAGAGGACGCCCCAACGTCGAAACCGAGTGGATATATATGAGCGCATGAGAGTTTTATAATAATAGGACGCGTCTCTCACTGTGTCGTGGTCGGTTGGGAGGGGGTGTGGCCTTAGCCGCTTGAGGGAGTAGGCATATCTAGGCTGAGTCTGACCAGCTCCTAAATGGGTCCGCTATCGACGAGCCAGGCCAATATTGGTAGGCTGATAGTGAGGTCTATTCCACTTACCAGTTGTATTGTGCGCTTGATGGGGTGGCAAGCTGGCGCAGAGTGTACTAGACCTCGGTGATGATCTCAAAGATGTACAGTATTGATACGTGAACTTATTAACCAGGAGTTTCATACTCATTCATTCATCCATTCACTATCCACTCGGGCTGGTGTTGCGTAACTATTTATTACGTGTACCTTCTCAATGGTCAAGATTTCGGTTGGGACGTGAGACTAACCTGAGATTAGGAATTTACCATATTGAGTCTAACTATTTAAATTTAGGTATGAGACTAGTTTGGATAGAAGTCCCTTGTAGTAGATCCTGTAGCCTGCGATACTACGTACTATCATCCCGACTTCACACTCCAGCATGGTTATTCCATTCGCACCACATATCGCATTACATCCACGACATATGGCATTTTGGGTTACTATGTTTCTGTATGGCCTAGATACGGCTGACGATATTCGTGAACTCAATAGGAATTACATATTGATTGTATCCTTAACATCTGATATATGGCTCTTTCTGACTCCTCATTTGCATAGCTGATCTACATTGCTTCCTCAGTATATAATATGGGCTTATTATGTTTTTGCATCGCATATCCTTGATACGGCTGATAACATTTATGGACTTACCAGTATGTTTTTGCATTACTCTATTATTATACAATTTATGGATTGCCAGCATTTTTGCTTACTCTGATATCGTATGATTTATGACATTGTATTGCATATTTGACACTTACCTTGTGTACATACTTACACCACCCTCTAAGCTTTTTATAAGCTTATGCATGATAGATGTATACAGGTGGCGTTAGTTGCAGCAAATTTGAGCTTGGAGCGTACAATGGTCTTCCGGAGCTTTAATTTTTGATATATGTATTTCCCTTTTAACATTGTATTTAAATGTTTATATTAGTGGATACATGATGATGATTTGGGTAAACTTGTGGTTATGCTTCTTATGAGATAAATGTACGTTGAAAAATCCTCTTTGTAGGATTCCAAGATCGAAACCTGGTGTATGGGCATTGAAATCCGAGAATGGGGCACTACGGAGGCTGTCAGCACCAGATTTGGCAATCGAGAATTTTGTGAGACTGATTTTTCAGGTTTTAAGCATGACATGGATGCTCTAGAGTATCATGAAGACTAAGGTTTTACCTATAGGTTTGGTCTCTATACTCTAGAGGAGGCTTAAGATCATGTTCTTCATTAATAGGAGCTTTGAATGCTCATGAGTGAAGAATCATAATGAAAAGAACATGAATTTCATGTGGATAGAGTCTGGGATAAGTGATTTAAGTTTGGGACAACCTAAGGACTCTGAAATGCCTAAATCCACACTTTTTATAAGGTTTTGGGTCCTATATTTATAGAGAAAAGGGCCCAAAAAATTTATAATGGCTAGTTATCAGTGCTATCGAGTGAACCTTCAGTAGTACCAAAATATCGCTTGGTGGTACTAAATTAGATCCTAAAGTTTGCTGGATGATTTTTGTTACTTTCAGTGGTACCAAAAGTTGTTCATCGATAGGAGTTGGTGGTATTGAATTTCCAGTCGGTGGTACCGAATATTCTTTGAAAGTTGATGAAATGTTTTGAGCACTTTCGGTAATACTAAAGGCATCTTCGGTACTACCGAAGGTGCTGTTTGGTGGCACCTTTTTCTACCGAATGTGGAGAGATTTTCCTATTTTAACTCTTTGTCTATTAAATCATTCAACAACTTGGAACTTCCTAAAGCCAAGACTAAAAGGATAGAACGTATGAATTTGGAATTGGCTTGAATAGATGACCTAAGTGGGTTTTCCTATTTAGGTTAGCATCATCTATAGGCAAGATCCTGATCGTAGAAGCTTCTTAGAATTTTAAATTTTGTAGCTCGAGCTTCTGCTCCAGTTATGTCGTCAGTTTTCATTTGCAAAGGACTTATCTGACTACTTGACATAATTAGTCATGTGATTGACAAACATATGTGCAAACAAGTGCACTAACAATATCCCCCTTTGTCAATTACGTGACAAAAACAACCTATCCTAGGACACTATCATGGTCCATACCAATGACCTACCAAAACAATAAAAGATTACATATCACGTACCAAATTACAATTCAAACATAAGACTAGATATATAACATAGAGATGTTGCTCCCCCGTAGTTTCTTCCATGATCAACCTGTATGCTGCAAAAAACAACGGAGTATTTTGGTGGGTGGATAGGTTTCTTCTCCCCCTTTTTGTTAGTTATTGGCAAAGGATTTACCAAGAAGCAAGCCAATATATGGTGAAATTTAGTGTATAGAGAGGGAACACACAAATTACATAAATTTAGAAGCGAAGAGTTTTGAAATATATAATTATTATGTGATAAAAAAGAAATATAACCATGAAAGAAAATAGCAAACATGAGCATAATGGATATCATCATAAATTCATCAAAATTACTACCCCAAGCTTGGGTAGAATAATCCATCATCCAAAAATAAATAAACAAACCCATGAGGCCATAATCATCCAAAAAATAAAAAGTACTATGATTCGGCAAAAACACTAGAAAAAGATCAATTGGACGATTCACCCTCATATGGAGGGATATAAGAGCGAAGACTCAAAAGAAATTCAGTGATGTGCTCCCTAGTATCTTGAAGATCATCAAGACGCAGTTCAATCCCACAGAGTCGATTTTCGCACTGCCGGAGGCAAGCTTCGATATTTAACTTCCCTTCAAGAAGTAGGCGAGCTGGATCGTTTTGGCGAAGAAGACACCCAGTGTTGACTAATAGTGGACTTGGTGCAGGCATTGGGGTGCGACAAGAGTCACAGCCAATGGCCATGAGAGTGTCTTAAGCTTCTTCATTACTCCTGCATTCCTGGTTCTCTTTAAATGTAGTTACAAACACATTTGATTGAATTAGAGTCTGTAAGTGCTATGATTTCATATCCCTTTGGTTGTTAAATTTTGTGGTGCGAAAACCTATATCTATGTCGTGTATATCTTGTATTTTATGTTTGAAGACTATTCTTTGTAATCAAGACATCACATTTCAAGACAAGATCTTAAATGAAGAAAGTTTTCAAGATATGGATGAAGAATTCAAGAATTGAAGTCTTCAAGGTTGCATGTTCAAGATTCAATCAAGTTCAAGTATATTAGAAGACTTTATCAAGTCAAGTTCAAGCTCAAGAAGGCCTACTACAAGTTTTGTATCTTCTCAAGCTTCTCTTAAGGGTCATCTGAGTGTTCAGAATTTCAAGTCCATCTCACTTTTAAGGTTTGTTTAACCTTAGATTGACCTTAGGATGAGCTTTACAGTAGGTCATTCTGGATACATAACTCATATATTTCAATAAGCTTATTTAGGGTGTTCTAAGACCATTCCTAGGGACTTCAAGATCAGTCCTAGCTCTGCTACGACCAGTCTTAAGTTTTTCAAGACCAGTCCTAGGTTGTTGAAGATTTTCGGATCTTTCTGGCTATCCTACGACCAGTACTGGACATCCTACGACCAGTCCTGTGAGTTCTACGACTCATCCTTCGACTGGTCGTAGCCCTACGACTCAAACTTCAACAACCAATTTTGGGATCCTACGACCAGTCGTAGGTGTCTCACGACCAGTCGTAGGTGGCCCACGACCGGTCGTAGACCGCCCAGGACCGATCGTGGAATAGAAAATCCAATCCTGCGGAAATCTTTAAAAATCTTTGGAGCTACGACTAGTCCTAGGATCCTAAGACCATTCGTAGACGGGATTTTTCATGCTTAAATAGTGCACGAACTTCAGAGTTTTAGTAATTTAATTCAATTCTATTCAAGCAATCTTTAGGCTATTCTCTGAGATAAGTTTGTATTTATTTTAAGCTACTTTGTGCTTATTTAATATTCCTTTTGCTAGCTTATTTAATATTCCTTCTTCTTGGATTCAAAATAAAAAAGAACTAGTCCTTTTGATTTAAAATCAATTAGACTTAGAACCATTCTTACAGTAAGTATTGGACTTTGAACGTTGAATCGAACTTCTACTCCGATTGGTTCTACCGGGCTTCTTCAAAAGGTGATTCAGGTATTTTACATTTTTGTAATTTACTTTTTGTGGTTTTTGTTTGAGATTCGCCAGAAAAATCTCATTGTATTGGTTATCTGAGGAGAGCCAGAAAACTCAGATTGTGAGGGTTTTTGGATTGTGTAAGTCCGAGATCAAAGACACAATTGTGAAGGTTTTAGGTAAACCTGTGAAATCTATTTTGATAGTGCATGCTAATATTCCCTGTGTGAGGATATTAGGAGTGGAGTAGCAATATGTGTGGCTGTTGGATAACAGTTGGTGTACACACAGGCGAACCACTATATATCGTTGTGTTGTGGATGTGTTTTTCTCTTTCATTCTTTTGTTCATTCTGTTTTGTGGAGAATGTTTGTGGATGGATGTTGTAATCACTTCAAGCAAGTGTGGATGAATGTTGTAATAACTTAGGATTTATTTTCTACAAGTTATTTTGATTTCCTTGCTTATTATTCCTCATTGGGTTGTGATACTAAGGATGTTCTAGAAATAAGGTTGTCCTACCTTAAACCTTTGGTTTTTGGTGTAAGGTTGTCCTTAGAACTGATAAAGTATCAATCTCTTTATTTAGGCTACTTTAAATTCAGCATTGTGCTTTATTTCTTTTATTATTCCGCTGTTATTAGTTTTGTTTGGCATTGTCCTATTCCCCCCCCCCCCCCCCCCCCCCCCCCCCCCCTTCTAGGGCATATAGCTAGGCCCTTTCAAGTGGTATCAGAGCCTAATAGCTCGTGCTTATTATTTATTTATTGGATTTATTTCCTGAGCTAACGATCTAAGCTATACTAAGATGTCAAATTTTGATAGCCTATCAGTCACTAGGCCACTCCTTTTAATGGCACAAACTATGCTTATTGGAAAGCCAGGATGGGGATCTTCCTTAAATCCTTGGATGAAAGTGTGTGGTTGGCCATAGTGAATGAATGGAACCCTCCTATCACTGAAGTAACTAATAGTGATGGTTCAAAATCAATAGAAGTAACGACTTATTCTCTTTGGACCACACTTCAGAAAAGTGAAAGTAGTGCCAATGCAAAAGCACTAAATGCAATTACTTGTGCATTATCACCAGATGAATTTAAAAGAATCATCTCTTGTGAAAATGCAAAACAAGCATGGGATGTATTATAAATGACACACGAGAGTACATCTATTGTTAAGAAATCTAAAGTCCAACTCCTCACAACTAAATTTGAAGAAATTCATATGGAGGAGAATGAGATGTTTATGGACTTCTACACTAGATTGAATGACATTATGAACTCTATGTGGGGTCTTGGTGATAGAATCCTAGACAGTAAAGTGTGTGCAAAGATACTACGTTCACTTCCTGAACGGTTCAATTCTAAAGTAACCGTGATTCAGGAACTTCGTGATACGGATACCATGAGGGTTGAGGAATTAGTTGGTTCACTTCAAACCTATGAATTGTCCTTTAAACCCCCTAAAGAAAAATCAATTGCTCTCAAATCATCTAAAAATGTTTCATAAGAGAGTACTTCGGATTTAGAAAATACCGAAGATGATATGGCGCTTTTAGCAAAAAGGTTTTATAAAATTTTCAAAAATAAGAAAAAAGCTGATTTTCAAAAGTCAAATGATAAGAGACGATCTAAACCTAGAGCTCAAAAATCATTGAAAGATAGTCAATGTTACAACTGTCAAGAGTATGGGCACTTACCTAACAAATGTCTTAAAAAGGATAAATTAAAAAAGAAAAGCATGATGGATACTTGGGATGAATCGTCTGATTCTGAATCCTCTTCTAAATCAGAAGATTCTGAAACCGAGTCGGGCAATGATGTTAAAGCCCTTATGACTCTAACCAAGATCACTTATTCAGATCATGATGATATATCTAGTAAAGAAAATCTGAATAGTGATTGCGATAATGAAGATGATCTTCAAGATGCTTATAATGTCCTTTATAAAGAGAGTTGTAAAATTGCAGTTAAGCTTAAATTACAAAAAGAAAAATTTTCTAAGCTTAAGGAAGATTATGAGTCTCTTGTTTTAGAAAAGTCTCATATTTTCGATTCTTTTGAAAAGACCAACTGTGATTTAGATTTCAAAACCTCCCAAATTGAAGATTTGAAATCCGAAAAAGAAAAACTCAAAAATGAGGTAGCTTATCTTCTGAGTTTGAAAGACACATGGAGATATGCTCAAGGTGATTCAAAATTGGAAAAATTATTGTTCGGATCAAGAAAATGTGGTGATCGATTCGGGTTGGGTTATGATAAGAATATATCTCCTAAACAAAAGAACATTGCTCCTAAATTTGTAAAAGGAGAGTCTTCAACTTCAAAAGAAAAGAATACTTATCAAGGAGTTTTCAAAAATTCAAGGTCTTTTCAAAAATCGAAAGGTGGCCATGTCAACTTTAATTTTTAAAACTGAAATCCTTTAGCTGAAAAATAATTGATCTTCTCAAGGAGCTATTAAAGTCTAACTCTATAAGTCACTCCTATTACTCCTAAACCCAAAACAGTTCTGAAATGAGTTCCTAAAGTTGTCAGTTTGGTTGCCCACACTACTTTCAAAGCTACAAGTCATTCAAAGTGGTACCTAGATAGTGGTTGCTCTAGGCATATGACAGGTGACAAAGCTTTATTCACCGATCTAAAAGATATGACTGATGGGTCAGTCACATTTGGTGATGGAAGCAATTGCAAGATCATTGGCCAAGGTACGGTTCAGCTTTATAACCTTCCCTTATTTAAGAATGTTTTATATGTTGATGACATTATTTATGGATCTACTTGTTCTAACATGTCTATTGAGTTTGCAGAGTTAATGAAATCAAGGTTCGAAATGAGCATGGTTGGTGAACTTAACTATTTCCTAGGGTTGTAAGTAAAACAACAACCTAATGGAATTTTCATTTCCCAGACCAAATATGCTTCAAACATGGTCAAAAGGTTTAGATTTGAGAATGGTAAGAACTTTGATACTCGTATGAGTACAACGTTAAGACTCTCAAAAGACTCTACAGGTAAAGATATAGATCCTAAACTATATCGCAGTATGATTGGTAGTTTGTTGTATCTAACTACTAGTAGACCTGATATCGCATTTAGTGTTGGTATTTGTATGAGATATCAGTCTAATCCTAAGGAATCACATCTTACTGTTGTTAAACAGATTATTAGATATGTCACAAGTTCTATAAATTTAGGACTTTGGTATCCTTCTGATACTAGTGTTCAATTAGCCGGGTACTCAGATGCTGATTGGGCCGGAAATATTGATGATAGAAAATCAACCAATGGTGGTTGTTTTTATATTGGAAATTGCTTAGTTTCTTGGTTCAGCAAGAAGCAAAGCTCAATATCGCTCTCCAGGGCTGAGGCTGAGTATATTGCAGCTGGATATGCATGTACTCAACTAGTTTGGATGAAACGCATGCTTAGCGATTATGGAATTAATCAAGATTCAATGATCTTACATTTTGATAATTCCAGTGCTATAAACATTTCCAAAAACCCAATCCAGCATTCATGTACTAAGCACATTGACATTAGGTATCATTACATACGTGAGTTGGTTGAAGAAAAAGTTATTTCTTTAGAATATATATCAATCAAAAATCAACTTGCTGATATATTTACTAAACTGCTCGACAAAAGAAGGTTTAATAAATTGAAATTTGATCTTAGTATGAGCATTTTACATTAAATATTCTTGCTTGCATGTATCATAGTGTATCATATTTCATATTATATCTGTTTAAATTTTAAATTTTTACATTAAAAATTATTTTTTGGTCGATACTCGACCGGTCGTGGATGTACACGACCAGTCATGGTACAACCGATCGTACACAGCACTCGACCGGTTGTGGTACCGTGAACATGATATAATTTGGGAAAAATTCCCTTCTTTTTCATTTTCACACCCACCTACGACGAGTTGTGGCTCAACCAGTCATAGGATTTCTTGTTGTTCTTCAAGGTAAGTCCTATTTCATCATCTTTCTTGAAGATTCATGTTCTCTATGCTTTGATTTGTTCATAGTATAGCTAGATTTCATCTCTTATTGGGTTTTTCAAGGGTTTCCTCTCAATTTGCTGATCTAGAGAAAACCCATCTTTCTTTTGTGCATCTTGCTTGCTCTTTGTATATCTTTTTGAATATGGATGCTAGAGGGAAAAAGAAAACATCTCGTGGTCCATCTTCTTCTAGATCTGCACCGATAACTAAATGGCACCTTCAGTCACCCGAAGATGATTCTCAAGATGTAAGAGATTTACGTGTCCGTAACATTATCGTTGAGCATTTTGCTGATCTCAATCACATTGCTCCATATGGTATTGTTCCCCTCCTTGAATCTGTTGGCTGGACTAACATTTTTCTTTGGGGTGGGCCTGCATACCAGTCCATTGTCCAATCAATGGTAGCATGCATCTCAGAATTTTCTCTTGATAATTTAACATTTTCAATTGATACTAGAGAAGAAAAATTTGAAACAGACCATCATTTGATATCAGGTATTATGGATATACCTGTTAATGATAAAGGTATACCAATTCATACTTTATATGACAAACCATCTAAATCGAAAAAATGCATGTTAACACGAGATTTGTGCAAAATTGATGTGCAATGGACACACAAAGAGAATGCACTCCCTGCAAAGTATCTGTTACCTAGATATAGAGTGTTACATCGTTTCTTCATTTCCAATGTATATCCTCGGTCCGGTAATAAAATCAAGTTGACTTCTTTCATGGTTCGTGTGTTGCATTCCATTGCTTCTGGTACCAAGGTCTGTCTTCCTTCTTTGATTTGTTATTTCATTATTTAGTTTCATCTTCATCCGGGTCATAGTGATATTCCGTTCGGTTATCTTATGACTGTTTTAGCCACTCACATGCTTGTCGATAAACCTGTTAATGAGGCACCAATTCATCATCTTATTTTCAACAATTCCAATCTTAATAAGATGAAATTGGATCTACTCCCTGGCCAAGTTGATGAATGTGGTGTTGGTGGTGTTGGTGGTGATGGTGGTTATGGTGGTGAAGCTGGAAACGAAGGGGAAGCTGGCGATCTTCCTCAACAAGATGTTAATATGGATGACTTATTTGATGATATAGAAACTGATTCACCTAATGATCCAGATTATGATCCATCTGGTTATGATGCACGCCTTCGTGCATTGGAGGAAAAGGTTGATAATATGATATAGCCCACGATATACGATTTAAGTACATGTAAAAATATCTTCATCGCATTAATAGGGGGTTACACCAGATTGATTCGACTATCCCTTCTCCCTCCTCTGGATCAGATTAGGTGAATTATCTTCTAGATAGTATCACATTATCTTTTTATTTTGGATATGTATTATAGATTATGGTTTGATAACATTGTCTTTTGGATATTGTATATTGGATTATGGATTATGGCTTGATGCTTCAGGTTTATATTATATTCTTTCATATCACTTTCTCATTATCTGCCTATTACTCTATATGTTCTCCTTCCTATTGTGACTTTTCCTTATCATTTTATGACAAAAAGGCGGAGTAGTAAGAGTTAAAGCTTAAAGGGGGAGTAGTATGGAAAGGAGGAGTAATCTGTTTGAATTGATTAAGAAGGATATGTGGATGAGAATATGTAATATTGATGTTATTGATTTTTTTCATGAGCAGAACTCGTATTACTCAGGGGGAGTAGAGTGATTTGTGATTTTATGGCTCATGATTCCTTATTATTGTAACATCCTAAAAATCGGGGGTCGAGTAAAAACTCCACTCCCGAGTTCCAAAACATAATTTATGTAACATTTTCAATGATGGATGAATGTTATTCATATTAGTGCAGAAAACATGAGTAGGATTAGACCAAAACAACATATCATACTCCAGAGACAGTTAAATTAGCAAGCGGAAGAATGTAATAGATATATAAAGTATATGAACTGTTGTGGGTCTCTAGAGTATGAACATGTTACCAGGTTAAACATATACATGTGTACGCCAAAAAAAATGATAAAAAGAATATACATGGGTGTGTAAGAAAAAGGCAAAATACTAAGTATTTTGGCATCTAATTAGTAACCCTATAACCCTGTCAATCAGAACCTGCATATAGGAGAGATCCTCCTCAACATCATCAAGTCCGGCTCTATTCTGCAAGCATCGCCATCATATGCAATTAAAATAGGAACTGTTTAGTGTGCGCAACACCGTCCCGTAACGTGGAAGTGAGTAATTAACTCAGTGGAATCATATAGCAAAGATTAACATGTTATCAAATCAATCACGCGTTAATAGTAAAGCAAACAATCAAACATTCCTAGATACTATTGTTAATGCAAGCATGGAATGACATGATGCCCTCACTGATATACTCCCTCATGCGGCACCATCTGCGTCCGTAGCATGCTTTCTTCCCGAAGTGCTCCACATCTTCCAGGCACATGCAATACGATATGGATAATGATTACCAAGTTGTTATTAGTCCTTTTCATAGAGGAGGATTGGGAAACTAGGGTACTTTGCTTATATCAATCCCAACACAGATCTTATCTAGGGTCATCACTCCTAGTAATCTCATACGATGTTAAATTTCTAGGTCGCTGCAAGGGCTGTCAGGGCTGTTGCACGCACTCGTTGCTCCTTTCCCCCATCACCTTATCAATACAGGCCTAATTATCCTTAAGATTGCATCAGGACTCGTCGCCCCTATGCGGTGTCAGGATAAACTCAAGGTCACTACAAAGGGCTCGTCACCTGATCAGTGTAGGCTAACAGCAAGAATATACTGTCTCATACCACCATAATCTGCTCAGAGTAGGGTGCTCACTGGTCATTACGGGGAGGTTTGTGGCCCTAGCGTAGGCCGACAGCTCGACCACGGTGTCCCATACCGCCATGCCCAGCTCATGAGTCTTTATGGATCAAGGTATCATGGTTAACAAGGTTTCCAATGGTAAGTTCAGTACGCTACGTTCAAGCAGTTATGACTCATACAGGTTGAACATATAATGGTCAGTCGGGTTACTTGACGGGCTCGACTAGCATGAACGCATCTCAAGTTGAACGACCTGAAGTGCATAAAATACTTCGTGTGGCCTAACCACTGCCGCCAACTCAAAACACGACTCGCATTCATCGACGTATCCTTCGTGGCAAATAGAAACCAACCACGAATTCGATCCATTACCGACTGCCTGGACTAGGTCATAGCCCCAAGCATTTGTGCATCAACATCAGTAAGCATATGTGAGTAACAGAAATGAAATACAACATTGTAAGCATGTTGACACATGTTATAACATACAACTTAAGCAAATCATCTCACACATGAATTTCATGTATACAATGAAATCAATACATATAGCCAACATGATGGAAATCATTTACATTATCATATTACTTGAGAATTCAATCTCAAAACTATTTCACAACACCATATACTCAATACATACTAATACAAACATTTATACAAACACTTAGTCTACACACTTAAGTCTACATAGTGTATGTCGACTCAAAGTGCGTATTTGGGCGAATCTCTTCGCCAAACCAATTATGCACGCATTCCTAATATCCTAATGCGACAAATAGCCATGGTAACCATTTTAGCAAAATATGCATGCATATAGTATTTTTTACATATGACTAAAATGCCCTAAATCTCATAATTTTGGTACATTTACGAAACAGAAAACGGACAGCATGTTGTACATGTCAAACGGCATTGCCGTCGATAATCTACTATTAAACGACATTGAAAGCTTTGAAATCAGTCAATCAAAGCGTCTAAGATCCGCACCTTTTGCCCTAGACGTGTATCAATTCGAATCGAACGTATACGATTCATCAACAACGTCAATACGACCTAATGCACAAGTACATCAGCTACTTTGCTATTTGAATCGAAGAAATCTCCAAATCAGCAAGTGGTTAGGGTTTTCCTTACCTAGAAGTGCGTTGGAATCACCGGAAAAGTGATTGGAGTGCGTTGCTTTAGCACGTGTAGCAGCAGCAGTAAGTGGCAGGAGAATCTCTCCCACACTCTCTCACAATCTCTCACTTTCTCTCTCTCTTTTCCTAGGGTTTCAAGCAAATTCAGATGGGAGGGTTGTGAGAGGGTTTAAAGCCCTTATATAGGCTAAAACCTTTCCAAATTAGGCTTGGGAACAAAGTTCACTTGAGGTATAACTTAATCTGGACTGTTTCGATCCAAAAGAGCATTTCGGGAGGTCCCTGGCCGAACGCGGTCGGACTTAAGCTCATGCATACTGGATCTAGCACTCATCAAGTTTTCAGACCGAAAGAGTTCGCAGATCGCACGTGGCGGTCCAATTTCAGTTCAGCGGTCATCGCACCTAGATCAGGTCTACAAGTCTCATAATATGAAAGAGAAATTTTTCCTGATCCGAGGGTGTAATTTGGCTGAATTTTGATGGTCAGAACGCTTAATAATAACGCGCCAAGTCACGTGCCAGATTTGGATTAAAATTTCCAAATCTAACCCTTTTCTCACTCTCTTCACTCCAGGCTTAATGAAATAGCCTCTGAACGTCGGTTGGGCTTAATTTTCGAAATGATTGTCAAGTCCAGCCAAGCGGTCATAACGGTCTAAGATTGTAGGTATCGGACTTTCGACGCGCGGTCTAGATCCAATATAAAGTTTCAAAGGGTTCCCAAGAACAAACCGGTTTAGAGTTTGATCCTGGATTTTAGGGTAACGTAGCATCCTTGTTTCTACAAGTTTTGGGTCTTGCAGAACGTATTTAAAGCGATCAGAGACAATTTCATAGCTACTCTAGCGTAGCACTAGCTAACTTACGCTTAATTTCTAAAGGAATTAATCCTAAGTGATTTCTTTGGCTTTGGAATTGGGTTCTGAGAGGTTACCAAGGTGTTTTGGTTGACCCATTGCCTAAGGACATCTAATCCCAGGTTGAAAAAAATTTGGGGTGTTACAATCTACCCCCCTTAAAATAAAATTTCATCCCCGAAATTGGCTAAGGGTAATGAGTACTTAAAGAGACTTTTGTATTGACGTTCTAAGGAAGGTTCAAATCCTATTTAATGACCTAACCTTACGTATGACCTAAATCAACTGTTTCGAGCCTAGGCCAGTGGGGAAGAGGCTAACCACGCTTCCGCTGCGCCACTCTGATCTAACGGTTGCATTGGCTGATCCTATCAAGATTGGACTCAATATGTTCTACCCCCCTTAAAACTTAGTTCTACTTAAGGTTCAAGAATCTATGTATCGATCCGTACATCGGAACGAGGTGCAACTTAGGGGCTATCCTTAACATAAAATGGGAAACAGCCTCTCACTACATTAGTCTTCCTTTGTTAATGATGCGTTCTATGGCATTGGTACCTATGGTTGTAGAAATAAGCCTACTCTCTATTGGCTAGATGTCCTCAACATTTTCCAAAGGTAAAGCAATAACTTTTAGTTGTAGGTGGTCGGGCCAACACGGAAGAAAAGTTGTGTAGTAGGTCTGAGCCGGGTGCATAGACTTTCTGTCTAATTAGGACAGAAAATTTATTGTATCAATTCTTAATCCGAGTCGATGCCGATCTTCTGCTTGATCAGAGCATTGGATTCATTGGTAACTACTAGGATTTAGAAGTCGATTCAAACCGCGAATACATCGCTTACATGCAGTTCCTTTCCTCTGCGTTCCCGACTGCGATAGGCCCTTGGGGAAGGCAATTCTAAGGGGTGTGTTGGTTTATTCTACGTTCAATCTTAGGGAAGTAGAAGTTTTCCCTGAGAATGAATAGTTCTAAGGTAAATAAGCCTCCTGAGAGTTACTAAAGACGCCTATGAATGTTATGAGGATCTACCCAAGGAAGGAAGTCCCATTCCAACCAAATCTAACCTACTATTCCTTAGCATATACAGGCTTTAGACTACTTAAGATAACTAGTAGACTAGTCTGTAATCTACAGCCTAAGCTTATACGCTAAATGGTTTCATACCATTACGAATACAGGGAATCATTTTATCGCTTAGGGTCAAGATTATCTAAATGGGATTGGATTTCCTATATCGTCAGATCCTTCAAATCTAGGAGCACTAATTCTAAGTCCAAAACTCCAAGGGCCTATATGGCCGGTGGTCTCAAATTGTGCTAACTGGGACTGCATTACTAATCCCATGTTGGGATTAGGAGTGGCATGCTTGGTAGGAGGGTGGGGTGGGATAAAAATTAATTTCATAAGTTTAATACCGGAATTTACAACATGGTCGTGGAAACCATAGGATATACCCAATCTAGGGACAATGCCTTACAGTGAACGAAACGACATGCACTCCATTTAACAAAATTTGTCACAATATATGGAATAAAGCTCCACATGAATTATGACAGTAACGCATTCGGCTATATTAAGCCCAAACCACTACACAAACATTCACATAACAATCCAAAAAAACTCCATGCATTTCATTAAATCAAAATTTGTCACAATACAGGAGACATATTCTTACATGTACCATAACAAGAAATGCATGAGAACTAAGCCAGTCAAAGCTACAATAGTAACATAAGAAAACTACTAGCCTTATCAGGCTTACACACAGAAAGCAGGAAATAAACCAACTACAATCAACAAACATCTAGAATCTCATTACTAATCCGAGTTAGGCGATGACGGAGGAGCACCCTTATCCTGTAAGCAACACGAGATCGCCTTCAAGGTGCAAGTTACCTTGCTAAATTTTCTCTTCATGACGGCCTTGGTATCCTCAACTTCGGCCCGAAGTTCCTATACTTCCCGTCGCAAGGCAACCTGATTCTCCTCCAGTCGGGCAATGTGAGCATCTCTAGTAGCCCGAGTCGCTGGAGGAGGGCTCTCATCAGTATCCTGAGCCTCCTCATCTTCTTCTTCCTCTATTTCTATCCTACCCTCTTCTTCACTTGCATCCTTTTCGCTATCATAATCGCCCTCGCTGTCAGCATCAAGCTGAGCCTCTCGCTGTCGAGGCCCTATATTCATCCTGTTCATAGCAGTCTCGTCGATGAAGTGGATCGGTACAAGCATCTCTGGCCCAAGTCTATAGGCAAACTCAAGTGCAATCCTGTATATGAGCCGATCAAAAGGAAGAGACTCTGACGTTCTTCTCGACTTTGCTATGAGGACAATCTATCACAATATAAACGTGGCCATGCACACATTTTCACCCTGGCCCACTTGATATAAGAAATCGATTATGAGGCGTGTACATTCACAGCGGTTGGTCGACCTGGGATGTAAATTGAACGTGCAAATGTGATGCAGTAGGAAAAAATCATCCGACATATGGGACATTAAGAGGCTCCTGTTAGGCTGCCACGGAACCAAACCACCACATAGGAACCTGGTATGACGATCTCCCTCATGAGCACTCTTCAGATTCTTAGCACTGGGATGAACTTCACCAAGAGGCACCTTCAGAATGCGAGCTATCAACCGAACATCGATCGTAGCCATCCGATCTCTATCAAAGGGAATCCTGAATTGCAATGGCTCCAACGTAGGATCCCGGATACGAGCATAGAAGGCACGAATGGTGCTCACGTTCGCACGAGACTGTACTTCAAAGAGCGGACCACAGTGTGCAGCCTTAATGCGCTCAAACAACAGATATTCACCAAAGAGCCACCCATCCACATGCGCTTCAAACAGGACCCTACGGTCAGTATAAGCGCCATGAGGCAACTCTGCTAACAGTACTCGCCCTATGTGAGCATGAGGATCCAAATCTCATTTTGTATGAAACTTACGAGATGTGCTTGGACTTGTGGCGATGCTTGAGCTAGCGACGCCACCTCTCGGCCTTCTTGATTGCGAAGGGAGACTAGGCCCATCTTCGTTTGTGGTAGTCTTCCTCTTTCCCATCAAAGACAGAATGGTGGAGAAAGAGAAAAAAGCTAAAATGGCTTCAACAACGGCCATGGAAAATGTGGGAAATGGGGGGAAACGGCTGCTCAAACTGATTGAAGTGAATCTAGGTGTTGTAGAGGGATAAATCAAGCTTCCAAGGGCTAGATTTCCAAGAGAAAAACAGAAAGCTAAATGAGAATGGAGCTCCACACGATTTCAGCCGTGATAGGAGGTCGTGAGAGCTTCAAACGACGAGATTGGAGAGGGAGAGGGTTGCTAACAGCAATGAAAGGGTGGATAGGCATCGGTTTTAGCAGGAGAATGGATTGGGAGTAGTTTAGGGATGAGTTTTAAGAGGGGGCAGCAAGAAAAATGAAAATGGAGGGCTTGGAGGCATTTTTTGTGAAGGAAGTATAGATTTCAGGGGGTTTTAAGGGACGGACCGTATATGAGAGGGGTGCCCTACCCTAAAAAGGGCGTGCGCCCGAGTTTCAGTGCACGTGGGGCCCATTGTACGGCGATGCATCGCCGGATCGGCGATGCCATTGCCGGCCATCTTCAAATCTGGCTGGTCCGGCCATATGGGTCAGGTTCCCCCTGCCCTAGGGACTCCAGATATATGTGGGTCCCACCCTAGTTCATTGTAGTTTGGCCTAGAGAGGCCCAAAACTCTATTTAGGGTGTTCCGGGCCCCGTCTGTAAACCAGAATGAACCTATACATCATGTAACATATGTTTTTGGGATAGGAGGAGCTAATCCATCCAATTAACCCATTTTCTTTAAGAAATTCCATAATTGGAATGACCATAAGTCTGATTCTTACATATTTTTACTATTCATTGTAAAATTTTGTCTAAGTATGATTTTATGTCATTTACACGTTAGAATTTATGCCTAATGTGAAAAGACTGAGAAAAATTTGAAGAATGAGGTGGTGAGAGGAAGGATTTTGAAGGAATTGGGTGAAACGGGGTTTTTAAGCCCTGAGATCGAGTGTAAGGGTTGTGGTTTCCCCACAACCCAAGGATTTATATTTTAGGGTTTGAAATTCTCCTTGTATCATCTCAAATCTGCCTACTAACAACCTACTGGCTTCTTAGGTCACCTCACATGACCAGAGACACATTATGGACTCGATCGAAACGAACGAGTTGAGTAGACTTCGCCTATTGACGAAACTGAAGTCCTATGTGTGTTTCTAGATCCTTCTCGCACCCACCTAAGTCAAAGGAACGACAGCGTACGTCGCGTGACCATAACCCAGGCCCGGTTTAATCTCAATCATGCTCTGATACCAACTGTAACATCTTGAAAATCGGGGGTCGAGCAAAAACTCCACTCCTGAGTTCCAGAACATCATTTATGAAACATTTTCAATGATGGATGAATGTTGTTCATATTAGTACAGAAAATATGAGTGGGATTAGACCAAAACAGCATATCATACTCCAGAGACAGTTAAATTAGCAAGCGCAAGAATGTAATAGATATATAAAGTATATGAACTGTTGTGGGTCTCCAGAGTATGAACATGTTACCAGGTTAAACATATACATGTGTACACCAAAAAAATGATAAAAAGAATATACATGGGTGTGTAAGAAAAAGGTAAAATAACAAGTATTTTGGCATCTAATCAGTAACCCTGTAACCCCGTCAATCAGAACCTGCATATAGGAGGGATCCTCCTCAACATCATCAAGTCCGACTCTGCTCCGCAAGCATCGCCATCATCTGTAATTAAAATAGGAACTGTTTGGTGTGCGCAACACCATCCCATAACGTAGGAGTGAGTAATTAACTCAATGGAATCATAGAGCAAAGATTAACATGTTATCAAATCAATCATGCGTTAATAGTAAAGCAAACAATCAAACATTCCTAGATACTGTTGTTAATGCAAGCATGGAATGACATGATGGATGCCCTCACCGACATACTCCCTCATGCGGCACCATCTGCGTCCGCGATATGCTTTCTTCCAACAGTGCTCTGCATCTTCCAGGCACATACAATGCGATATGGATAATGATTACCAAGTTGTTATTAGTCCTTTTCATAGAGGAGGATTGGGAAACTAGGGTACTTTGCTTATATCAATCCCAACACAGATCTTATCTAGGGTCATCACTCCTAGTAATCTCATATGATGTTAAATTTCTAGGTCGCTGCAAGGGCTGTCAGGGCTGTTGCACGCACTCGTTGCTCCTTTCCCCCATCACCTTATCAATACAGGCCTAATTATCCTTAAGATTGCATCAGGACTCGTCGCCCCTATGCGGTGTCAGGATAAACTCAAGGTCACTACAAAGGGCTCGTCACCTGATCAGTGTAGGCTGATAGCAAGAATATAGTGTCCCATACCACCATAATCTGCTCAGAGTAGGGTGCTCATTGGTCACTACGGGGAGGTTTGTGGCCCTAGCGTAGGCTGACAGCTTGACCACGGTGTCCCATACCGCCATGCCCGGTTCATGAGTCTTTATGGATCAAGGTATCATGGTTAACAGGGTTTACAATAGTAAGTTCAGTACCCTAGGTTCAAGCAGTTATGACTCATACAGGGTGAACATATAATGGTCAGTCGGGTTACTTGACGGGCTCGACTAGCACGAGCGCATCTCAAGTTGAACGACATGAAGTGCATAAAACACTTCGTGTGGCCTAACCACTGCCGCCAACTCAAAACACGACTCGCATTCATCGACGCGTCCTTCGTGGCAAATAGAAACCAACCACGAATTCGATCCATTACCGACTGCCTGGACTAGGTCATAGCCCCAAGCATTTGTGCATCAACATCAGTAAGCATATGTGAGTAACAGAATTGAAATACAACATTGTAAGCATGTTGACACATGTTATAACATACAACTTAAGCAAATCATCTCACACATGAATTTCATGTATACAATGAAATCAATACATATAGCCAACATGATGGAAATCATTTACATTATCATATTACTTGAGAATTCAATCTCAAAACTATTTCACAACACCATATACTCAATACATACTAATACAAACATTTATACAAACACTTAGTCTACACACTTAAGTCTACATAGTGTATGTCGACTCAAAGTGCGTATTTGGGCGAATCTCTTCGCCAAACCAATTATGCACGCATTCCTAATATCCTAATGCGACAAATAGCCATGGTAACCATTTTAGCAAAATATGCATGCATATAGTATTTTTTACTTATGACTAAAATGCCCTAAATCTCATAATTTTGGTACATTTACGAAACAGAAAATGGACAGCATGTTGTACATGTCAAACGGCATTGCCGTCGATAATCTACTATTAAACGACATTGAAAGCTTTGAAATCAGTCAATCAAAGCGTCTAAGATCCGCACCTTTTGCCCTAGACGTGTATCAATTCGAATCGAACGTATACAATTCATCAACAACGTCAATACGACCTAAAGCACAAGTACATCAGCTACTTTGCTATTTGAATCGAAGAAATCTCCAAATCAGCAAGTGGTTAGGGTTTTCCTTACCTAGAAGTGCGTTGGAATCACCGGAAAAGTGATTGGAGTGCGTTGCTTTAGCACGTGTAGCAGCAGCAGTAAGTGGCAGGAGAATCTCTCCCACACTCTCTCACAATCTCTCACTTTCTCTCTCTCTTTTCCTAGGGTTTCAAGCAAATTCAGATGGGAGGGTTGTGAGAGGGTTTAAAGCCCTTATATAGGCTAAAACCTTTCCAAATTAGGCTTGGGAACAAAGTTCACTTGAGGTATAACTTAATCTGGACTGTTTCGATCCAAAAGAGCATTTCGGGAGGTCCCTGGCCGAACGCGGTCGGACTTAAGCTCATGCATACTGGATCTAGCACTCATCAAGTTTTCAGACCGAAAGAGTTCGCAGATCGCACGTGGCGGTCCAATTTCAGTTCAGCGGTCATCGCACCTAGATCAGGTCTACAAGTCTCATAATATGAAAGAGAAATTTTTCCTAATCCGAGGGTGTAATTTGGCTGAATTTTGATGGTCAGAACGCTTAATAATAACACGCCAAGTCACGTGCCAGATTTGGATTAAAATTTCCAAATCTAACCCTTTTCTCACTCTCTTCACTCCAGGCTCAATGAAATAGCCTCTGAACGTCGGTTGGGCTTAATTTTCGAAATGATTGTCAAGTCCAGCCAAGCGGTCATAACGGTCTAAGATTGTAGGTATCGGACTTTCGACGCGCGGTCTAGATCCAATATAAAGTTTCAAAGGGTTCCCAAGAACAAACCGGTTTAGAGTTTGATCCTGGATTTTAGGGTAACGTAGCATCCTTGTTTCTACAAGTTTTGGGTCTTGCAGAACATATTTAAAGCGATCAGAGACAATTTCATAGCTACTCTAGCGTAGCACTAGCTAACTTACGCTTAATTTCTAAAGGAATTAATCCTAAGTGATTTCTTTGGCTTTGGAATTGGGTTCTGAGAGGTTACCAAGGTGTTTTGGTTGACCCATTGCCTAAGGACATCTAATCCCAGGTTGAAAAAAATTTGGGGTGTTACAATCTACCCCCCTTAAAATAAAATTTCATCCCCGAAATTGGCTAAGGGTAATGAGTACTTAAAGAGACTTTTGTATTGACGTTCTAAGGAAGGTTCAAATCCTATTTAATGACCTAACCTTACGTATGACCTAAATCAACTGTTTCGAGCCTAGGCCAGTGGGGAAGAGGCTAACCACGCTTCCGCTGCGCCACTCTGATCTAACGGTTGCATTGGCTGATCCTATCAAGATTGGACTCAATATGTTCTACCCCCCTTAAAACTTAGTTCTACTTAAGGTTCAAGAATCTATGTATCGATCCGTACATCGGAACGAGGTGCAACTTAGGGGCTATCCTTAACATAAAATGGGAAACAGCCTCTCACTACATTAGTCTTCCTTTGTTAATGATGCGTTCTATGGCATTGGTACCTATGGTTGTAGAAATAAGCCTACTCTCTATTGGCTAGATGTCCTCAACATTTTCCAAAGGTAAAGCAATAACTTTTAGTTGTAGGTGGTCGGGCCAACACGGAAGAAAAGTTATGTAGTAGGTCTGAGCCGGGTGCATAGACTTTCTGTCTAATTAGGACAGAAAATTTATTGTATCAATTCTTAATCCGAGTCGATGCCGATCTTCTGCTTGATCAGAGCATTGGATTCATTGGTAACTACTAGGATTTAGAAGTCGATTCAAACCGCGAATACATCGCTTACATGCAGTTCCTTTCCTCTGCGTTCTCGACTGCGATAGGCCCTTGGGGAAGGCAATTCTAAGGGGTGTGTTGGTTTATTCTACGTTCAATCTTAGGGAAGTAGAAGTTTTCCCTGAGAATGAATAGTTCTAAGGTAAATAAGCCTCCTGAGAGTTACTAAAGACGCCTATGAATGTTATGAGGATCTACCCAAGGAAGGAAGTCCCATTCCAACCAAATCTAACCTACTATTCCTTAGCATATACAGGCTTTAGACTATTTAAGATAACTAGTAGACTAGTCTGTAATCTACAGCCTAAGCTTATACGCTAAATGGTTTCATACCATTACGAATACAGGGAATCGTTTTATCGCTTAGGGTCAAGATTATCTAAATGGGATTGGATTTCCTATATCGTCAGATCCTTCAAATCTAGGAGCACTAATTCTAAGTCCAAAACTCCAAGGGCCTATATGGCCGGTGGTCTCAAATTGTGCTAACTGGGACTGCATTACTAATCCCATGTTGGGATTAGGAGTGGCATGCTTGGTAGGAGGGTGGGGTGGGATAAAAATTAATTTCATAAGTTTAATACCGGAATTTACAACATGGTCGTGGAAACCATAGGATATACCCAATCTAGGGACAATGCCTTACAGTGAACGAAACGACATGCACTCCATTTAACAAAATTTGTCACAATATATGGAATAAAGCTCCACATGAATTATGACAGTAACGCATTCGGCTATATTAAGCCCAAACCACTACACAAACATTCACATAACAATCCAAAAAAACTCCATGCATTTCATTAAATCAAAATTTGTCACAATACAGGAGACATATTCTTACATGTACCATAACAAGAAATGCATGAGAACTAAGCCAGTCAAAGCTACAATAGTAACATAAGAAAACTACTAGCCTTATCAGGCTTACACACAGAAAGCAGGAAATAAACCAACTACAATCAACAAACATCTAGAATCTCATTACTAATCCGAGTTAGGCGATGACGGAGGAGCACCCTTATCCTGTAAGCAACACGAGATCGCCTTCAAGGTGCAAGTTACCTTGCTAAATTTTCTCTTCATGACGGCCTTGGTATCCTCAACTTCGGCCCGAAGTTCCTATACTTCCCGTCGCAAGGCAACCTGATTCTCCTCCAGTCGGGCAATGTGAGCATCTCTAGTAGCCCGAGTCGCTGGAGGAGGGCTCTCATCAGTATCCTGAGCCTCCTCATCTTCTTCTTCCTCTATTTCTATCCTACCCTCTTCTTCACTTGCATCCTTTTCGCTATCATAATCGCCCTCGCTGTCAGCATCAAGCTGAGCCTCTCGCTGTCGAGGCCCTATATTCATCCTGTTCATAGCAGTCTCGTCGATGAAGTGGATCGGTACAAGCATCTCTGGCCCAAGTCTATAGGCAAACTCAAGTGCAATCCTGCATATGAGCCGATCAAAAGGAAGAGACTCTGACGTTCTTCTCGACTTTGCTATGAGGACAATCTATCACAATATAAACGTGGCCATGCACACATTTTCACCCTGGCCCACTTGATATAAGAAATCGATTATGAGGCGTGTACATTCACAGCGGTTGGTCGACCTGGGATGTAAATTGAACGTGCAAATGTGATGCAGTAGGAAAAAATCATCCGACATATGGGACATTAAGAGGCTCCTGTTAGGCTGCCACGGAACCAAACCACCACATAGGAACCTGGTATGACGATCTCCCTCATGAGCACTCTTCAGATTCTTAGCACTGGGATGAACTTCACCAAGAGGCACCTTCAGAATGCGAGCTATCAACCGAACATCGATCGTAGCCATCCGATCTCTATCAAAGGGAATCCTGAATTGCAATGGCTCCAACGTAGGATCCCGGATACGAGCATAGAAGGCACGAATGGTGCTCACGTTCGCACGAGACTGTACTTCAAAGAGCGGACCACAGTGTACAGCCTTAATGCGCTCAAACAACAGATATTCACCAAAGAGCCACCCATCCACATGCGCTTCAAACAGGACCCTACGGTCAGTATAAGCGCCATGAGGCAACTCTGCTAACAGTACTCGCCCTATGTGAGCATGAGGATCCAAATCTCATTTTGTATGAAACTTACGAGATGTGCTTGGACTTGTGGCGATGCTTGAGCTAGCGACGCCACCTCTCGGCCTTCTTGATTGCGAAGGGAGACTAGGCCCATCTTCGTTTGTGGTAGTCTTCCTCTTTCCCATCAAAGACAGAATGGTGGAGAAAGAGAAAAAAGCTAAAATGGCTTCAACAACGGCCATGGAAAATGTGGGAAATGGGGGGAAACGGCTGCTCAAACTGATTGAAGTGAATCTAGGTGTTGTAGAGGGATAAATCAAGCTTCCAAGGGCTAGATTTCCAAGAGAAAAACAGAAAGCTAAATGAGAATGGAGCTCCACACGATTTCAGCCGTGATAGGAGGTCGTGAGAGCTTCAAACGACGAGATTGGAGAGGGAGAGGGTTGCTAACAGCAATGAAAGGGTGGATAGGCATCGGTTTTAGCAGGAGAATGGATTGGGAGTAGTTTAGGGATGAGTTTTAAGAGGGGGCAGCAAGAAAAATGAAAATGGAGGGCTTGGAGGCATTTTTTGTGAAGGAAGTATAGATTTCAGGGGGTTTTAAGGGACGGACCGTATATGAGAGGGGTGCCCTACCCTAAAAAGGGCGTGCGCCCGAGTTTCAGTGCACGTGGGGCCCATTGTACGGCGATGCATCGCCGGATCGGCGATGCCATTGCCGGCCATCTTCAAATCTGGCTGGTCCGGCCATATGGGTCAGGTTCCCCCTGCCCTAGGGACTCCAGATATATGTGGGTCCCACCCTAGTTCATTGTAGTTTGGCCTAGAGAGGCCCAAAACTCTATTTAGGGTGTTCCGGGCCCCGTCTGTAAACCAGAATGAACCTATACATCATGTAACATATGTTTTTGGGATAGGAGGAGCTAATCCATCCAATTAACCCATTTTCTTTAAGAAATTCCATAATTGGAATGACCATAAGTCTGATTCTTACATATTTTTACTATTCATTGTAAAATTTTGTCTAAGTATGATTTTATGTCATTTACACGTTAGAATTTATGCCTAATGTGAAAAGACTGAGAAAAATTTGAAGAATGAGGTGGTGAGAGGAAGGATTTTGAAGGAATTGGGTGAAACGGGGTTTTTAAGCCCTGAGATCGAGTGTAAGGGTTGTGGTTTCCCCACAACCCAAGGATTTATATTTTAGGGTTTGAAATTCTCCTTGTATCATCTCAAATCCGCCTACTAACAACCTACTGGCTTCTTAGGTCACCTCACATGACCAGAGACACATTATGGACTCGATCGAAACGAACGAGTTGAGTAGACTTCGCCTATTGACGAAACTGAAGTCCTATGTGTGTTTCTAGATCCTTCTCGCACCCACCTAAGTCAAAGGAACGACAGCGTACGTCGCGTGACCATAACCCAGGCCCGGTTTAATCTCAATCATGCTCTGATACCAACTGTAACATCTTGAAAATCGGGGGTCGAGCAAAAACTCCACTCCTGAGTTCCAGAACATCATTTATGAAACATTTTCAATGATGGATGAATGTTGTTCATATTAGTACAGAAAATATGAGTGGGATTAGACCAAAACAGCATATCATACTCCAGAGACAGTTAAATTAGCAAGCGCAAGAATGTAATAGATATATAAAGTATATGAACTGTTGTGGGTCTCCAGAGTATGAACATGTTACCAGGTTAAACATATACATGTGTACACCAAAAAAATGATAAAAAGAATATACATGGGTGTGTAAGAAAAAGGTAAAATAACAAGTATTTTGGCATCTAATCAGTAACCCTGTAACCCCGTCAATCAGAACCTGCATATAGGAGGGATCCTCCTCAACATCATCAAGTCCGACTCTGCTCCGCAAGCATCGCCATCATCTGTAATTAAAATAGGAACTGTTTGGTGTGCGCAACACCATCCCATAACGTAGGAGTGAGTAATTAACTCAATGGAATCATAGAGCAAAGATTAACATGTTATCAAATCAATCATGCGTTAATAGTAAAGCAAACAATCAAACATTCCTAGATACTGTTGTTAATGCAAGCATGGAATGACATGATGGATGCCCTCACCGACATACTCCCTCATGCGGCACCATCTGCGTCCGCGATATGCTTTCTTCCCACAGTGCTCTGCATCTTCCAGGCACATACAATGCGATATGGATAATGATTACCAAGTTGTTATTAGTCCTTTTCATACAGCAGGATTGGAAAACTAGGGTACTTTACTTATATCAATCCCAACACGGATCCTATCTAGGGTCGTCACTCCTAGTAATCTCATACGATGTTAAATTTCTAGGTCGCTGCAAGGGCTGTCAGGGCTGTTGCACGCACTCGTTGCTCCTCTCCCCCATCACCTTATCAATACAGGCCTAATTATCCTTAAGACTGCATCAGTACTCGTCGCCTCCATGCGGTGTCAGGATAAGCTCAAGGTCACTACAAAGGGCTCGTCACCTGATCAGTGTAGGCTGATAGCAAGAATATAGTGTCCCATACCACCATAATCTGCTCAGAGTAGGGTGCTCACTGGTCACTACGGGGAGGTTTGTGGCCCTAGCGTAGGCCGACAGCTTGACCACGGTGTCCCATACCGCCATGCCCGGTTCATAAGTCTTTATGGATCAAGGTATCATGGTTAACAGGGTTTACAATAGTAAGTTCAGTACCCTAGGTTCAAGCAGTTATGACTCATACAGGGTGAACATACAATGGTCAGTCGGGTTACTTGACGGGCTCGACTAGCACGAGCGCATCTCAAGTTGAACGACATGAAGTGCATAAAACACTTCGTGTGGCCTAACCACTGCCGCCAACTCAAAACACGACTCGCATTCATCGACGCGTCCTTCGTGGCAAATAGAAACCAACCACGAATTTGATCCATTACCGACTGCCTGGACTAGGTCATAGCCCCAAGCATTTTTGCATCAACATCAGTAAGCATATGTGAGTAACAGAAATGAAATACAACATTGTAAGCATGTTGACACATGTTATAACATACAACTTAAGCAAATCATCCCACACATGCATTTCATGTATACAATGAAATCAATACATATAGCCAACATGATGGAAATCATTTACATCAGCATATTACTTGAGAATTCAATCTCAAAACTATTTCACAACACCATATACTCAATACATACTAATACAAACATTTATACAAACACTTAGTCTACACACTTAAGTCTACATAGTGTATGTCGACTCAAAGTGTGCATTTGGGCGAATCTCTTCGCCAAACCAATTATGCACACATTCCTAATATCCTAATGCGACAAATAGCCATGGCAACCATTTCAGAAAAATTTGCATGCATACAGTATTTCCTACAAATGACTAAAATGCCCTAAATCTCATAATTTCTGTACATTTACGAAATAGAAAATGGACAGCATGTTGTACATGTCAAACGGCGTTATCGTCGATAATCTACTATTAAACGACATTGAAAGCTTTGAAATCAGTTAATCAAAGCGTCTAAGATCTACACCTTTTGCCCTAGACGTTTATCGATTCGAATCGAACGTATACGATTCGTCAACAACGTCAATACGACCTAATGCACAAGTACATCAGCTACTTTTCTATTTGAATCGAAGAAATCCCCAAATCAGCAAGTGGTTTGGGTTTTCCTTACCTAGAAGTGCGTTGGAATTGCTGGAAAAGTGATTGGAGTGTGTTGCTTTAGCACGTGTAGCAGCGGTAGCAAGTGGCGGGAGAATCTCTCCCACACTCTCTCACAATCTCTCACTTTCTCTCTCTTTTCCTAGGGTTTCAAGCAAATTCGGATGGGAGGGTTGTGAGAGGGTTTAAAGCCCTTATATATGCTAAAACCTTTCCAAATTAGGCTTGAGAACAAAGTTCACTTGAGGTATAACCAAATCTGGACTGTTTCGATCCAAAAGAGCATTTCGGGAGGTCCCCTGGCCGAACGCGGTCGGACTTAAGCTCATGCATACTGGATCTAGCACACATCAAGTTTTCAGACCGAAAGAGTTCGCAGATCGCACGTGGCGGTCCAATTTCAGTTCAGCGGTCATCGCACCTACATCAGGTCTACAAGTCTCATGTTATGAAAGAGAAATTTTTCCTGATCTGATGGTGTAATTTGGCTGAATTTTGATGGTCAGAATGCTTAATAATAACGCGCCAAGTCAGGTGCCAGATTTGGATTAAAATTTTCAAATCTAACCCTTTTCTCACTCTCTTCATTCCAGGCTCAATGAAATAGCCTCTGAACGTCGGTTGGGCTTGATTTTTGAAATGATTGTCAAGTCCAGCTAAGCGGTCATAACGGTCTAAGATTGTAGGTATCGGACTTTCGACGCGCGGTCTAGATCCAATACAAAGTTTCAAAGGGTTCCCGAGAACAAACCGGTTTAGAGTTTGATCCTGGATTTTAGGGTAACGTAGAATCCTTGTTTCTACAAGTTTTGGGTCTTGCAGAACGTATTTAAAGCGATCAGGGATAATTTCACAGCTACTCTAGCGTAGCGCTAGCTAACTTATACTTAATTTCTAAAGGAATTAATCCTAAGTGATTTCTTTGGCTTTGGAATTGGGTTCTGAGAGGTTACCAAGGTGTTTTGGTTGACCCATTGCCTAAGGACGTGTAATCCCAGGTTGGCAAAAATTCGGGGTGTTACAATTTTCTTTTATGCTATGTGTTTTGTCACAAATTTGACAAAGGGGGGAGATTGTAAGTGCTATATTTTCATATCCCTTTGGTTATCAAATTTTGTGGTGCCAAAACCTATATCTATGTCTTGTATATCTTGTGTTTTATGTTTAAAGACTATTCTTTGCAATCAAGACATCGCATTTCAAGACAAGATCTTAAATGAAGAAAGTTTTCAAGATATGGAAGAAGAATTCAAGAATTGAAGTCTTTAAGGTTGCATGTTTAAGATTCAATCAAGTTCAAGTATATTAGAAGACTTTGTCAAGTCAAGTTCAAGCTCAAGAAGGCCTACTACAAGTTTTATATATTCTCAAGCTTCTCTTAAGGGTCATCTGAGTGTTCAAACTTTCAAGTCAATCTCACTTTTAAGGTTTGTTTGACCTTAGATTGAACTTAGGATGAGCTTTACAGTAGGTCATTTTGTATACATAACTCATATATTTCAATATGCTTGTTTGGGGTGTTCTAAGACCAGTCCTAGGGACTTCAAGACCAGTCCTAGCTCTGCTACGACCAGTCTTAAGTTTTTCAGGACCAGTCCTAGGTTGTTGAAGATTTTTGGATCTTTCTGGCTGTCCTACGACCAGTCCTGGACATCCTACGACCAGTCCTGTGAGTTCTACGACTCATCCTTCGACCGGCCGTAGCCCTAAAACTCAAACTCCAGCAACCAATTTTGGAGTCCTATGACCGGTCGTAGGTGTCTCATGACCAGTCGTAGGTGGCCCACGATCGGTCATAGACTGCCCACGACCGGTCGTGGAATAGAAAATCTAATCCTGCGGAAATCTTTGAAAATCTTTGGAGCTACGACCAGTCCTAGGATCCTAAGACCAGTCATAGACGGGATTTTTCATGCTATAAATAGTGCACGAACTTCAGAGTTTTAACAATTCAATTCAATTCTATTCAAGCAATCTTTAGGCTATTCTCTGAGATAAGTTTGTGTTTATTTTAAGCTACTTTGTGCTTATTTAATATTTGTAACATCCCAAAAATTGGGGTATCGAGCAAAAACTCCACTCCCGAGTTTCAGAACATCACTTATGCAACATAAATGTGTATGATTGAATGTTATCAGTGTTAATGTATTAAACATGAGTGAGATTAAGCCAGAACAGCATATCATACTCCAGAGATAGTCAAATTTACAGGCGGAAGACTGTGATAGTATGTATAACATATATAAAATGTTGTATGTCTCCAGAGTGTGAATATGTTACCAGGTTATATACATACATGTATACTCCAAAAGTAAACCAAAAGGATATACATGAGTATTCTAAAATATAAAATGACAAGTGTCAAGGTATCTAATCAACCTCCCTGTAATCCCGTCAATCAGATTACGCATAAAGGAGGAATCCTCCTCCTCATCATCAAGTCCAGCTCCGCCTCGTAGGCCGCTCCATCATCTGCAATCACAATAGGGACTGGTGGGTGTCCAGAAACACCATCCCGTAACGTGGGAGTGAGTGATCAACTCAGTGGGATAAGAGAGCAGAGATTAGCATGTTATCAAATCAATCATGTGCTAATAGTAAAGCAGTAAATCAAACAATCCTATTACTGTTGTTAATGCAATATGACATGACGTGATGTATGCCCTCACCAACGATCTCCCTCATACGGCAACATCTTACGACCGCAGTATGCAATCGACCCTCAAGTGCTCCACATCTTCCAGGCACATTCAATGTTATGGTGATATGATTTCTGAGTTGTTATTAGTCCATTCAAACAGCAGGATTGGAAAACTAAGGTACCTCCCTTATATCAATCCCAACACAGATCCTGTCTAGGGTCATCACTCCTAGTAATCTCATACGATATATATTTTGTAGGTCGCTGCAAGGGCTGCCAGGGCTGTTGCACGCACTCGTTGCTCCGCTCTCCCATCACCTTATCAATACAAGCCTACTGTACTCTACTGCTACGAAAGGGTCATCGCCTCCCGTAGACTCAGAATACGCTCGCGGTCACTACAAAGGACTCGTCGCCTGATCATTGTAGGCCGACAACAAGAATATAGTGTCCCATACCACCATAATCTGCTCACTAGACTAGGTGCTCACTGGTCACTACGGGAAGGTTTGTGGCCCCAGCGTAGGCCGACAGCTCGACCACGGTGTCCCATACCACCATGCCCGGCTCATGAGTCTTCGTGGATCAAGGTACCATGGTTAACAGGGTTTACAATGGTAAGTTTAGTACCCTAGGTTCAAGCAGTTATGACTCATGCAGGGTGAACATACAACGGCCAGTCGGGTTACTTGACGGGCTCGACTAGCACGATCGCATCTCAAGTCGAACGACATGAAGTGCATAAAACACTTCGTGTGGCCTAACCACTGCCGCTAACTCCAAACACGACTCTCGTTCATCGACGAGTCCTTCGTGGCCAAGATAAGCCAACCACGAATTCGCTCAGTTACCGACTGCCTGGACTAGGTATAGTCCCAAGCACATATGAATTCACATCAGCAATTCATGTAAGAGTATTGGAAATGAAATACAACCATGTGAGCATGTTAACACATGTTATAACATAGAACTTAAGTAAATCATCAAGCACATGCATTTCATACATACAATGAAATCATGCATATAACTACCCTGTAGGAAATCATTCACATCAGCATATTAATTGAGAAATCAATCTCAAACTAATCCATAACACCATTTAATTCAATGCATACTAATACAAGCATTTATACAAGCACTCACATTACACACTTAAGTCTACATATAGTATGTCGACCCGAAGTGCGCATTTAGGCGAATCTCTTTGCCAAACTATTTATGCATGTATTCCTAACATTCTAATGTGACAATAATCCATGTCAATCACATCAGCAAAATATGAATGAAATCAACACTTCCTACAAATGACTAAAATGCCCTAAATCTCATATTCTTCGCCGGTTTACGAAACAGGAAGCGGACAGCATGTTGTACATGTCAAACGGCGTTGCCATCGATAATCTACTATTAAATGACATTGAAAGTGTTAGAAACAATCAATCAAAGCATCTAAAATCCGCACCTTGTCAAATATATACGTGTCGTTTCGAACGGAGCGTATACGCTTCGTCTACGACGATAAGAGAACCTAATTTACGAGTTCTATGAGTTTACATGCTATGGAACGAAACGAATGCTAAATCAGCAACTTCTAGGGTTATTTCTTACCTGAAAATTCGGAGGAATCACCGGCTTGGTGATCAGAACGTGTTACTGAAGTATGTGCAACAGGCGGCACAAAGGCAGGAAAATTCTCTCCTATTCTCTCTCACAAACTCTCACCTTTTCTCTCTCCCAATCTAGGGTTTTTCTCAAATTCGGATGGGAGAGAGGAGTGAGGGTTTCAACCCCTTTTATAAGCTCAAAAATGCCCGGAATAGGCTCGGGAACAAAATTCACTTGATGTTTATCCAAAGCGGGGCTGTTTCGGTCCAAAAGTACATTTTTGGTGGTCCCCTAGCCAAACGCGGTCGGACTTAAGCTCATGCATACTGGATCTAGCATACATCAAGTTTTCAGTCCGGCAGGGTTCGCAGATCGCACGTAGCAGTCCAGTTTCAGTTCAGCGGTCACCGCACGTAGATCAGGGCTGCAAATCTCATGATATGAAATAGAAATTTTTCCTGATCCGAGGGTGTAATTTGGATGAATTTTGATGGTCAGAACGCTTAATACTGACGCATCAAGTCGTGTGCCAGATTTGAATTTTAAATTCCAAATCTGTCCCTATTCGCACTCTCTTCAGTCCGGGCTCAATGAAATAGCCTGTGATTATCGGTTGGACTGGATTTTCGAAATGATTGTCAAGTCCAGCTAGGCGGTTCTAACGGTCTAAGATAGCAGGTATCGGACTTTCGACGCGTGGTCTAGATCTAATACAAAGTTTCAAAGTGGTCCAGAGAATAAACCTGCTTAGAGTTTGATCCAAGGTTATAGAGTATTATAGAGTTATTGGTTCTACTCGATTTGGGTCTTGTAGAACGTATTTAAAGTGATCAGGGACTATTTCCCAACTACTCTAGCGTTGCGCTAGATAACTTACTCTCATTTTCCAAAGGAATTAATCCTAAGTGATTTCTTTGGCTATGGAAGTAGATTCTGAGCGATTTTCCAGGTGTTTTAGTTGACCCATTGCCTAAGGACGTCAAATCCCAGATTGGCCAAAATCTGGGGTGTTATAATATTCCTTTTGCTAGCTTATTTTTATTTGATTTTGATCTACATTCCAATCTTATTAGAAAAGGGGAATTTCTGTTATTCCTTCTTCTTGGATTCAAAATAAAAAAGAACTAGCCCTTTTAATTTTAAATCAATTAGACTTAGAACCATTCTTAAAGTGAGTATTGGACTTTGAACGTTGAGTCAAACTTCTACTCCGATTGGTTCTACCGGGCTTCTTCAAAAGGTGATTCAGGTATTTTACATTTTTGTAATTTACTTTCTCTGGTTTTTGTTCGAGATTCGCTGGAAAAATCTCATTGTATTGGTTATCTGAGGAGAGCCAGAAAACTCAGATTGTGGGGGTTTTTGGATTGTGTAAGCCCGAGATCAAAGACACAATTGTGAAGGTTTTAGGTGAACCTGTGAAACCTATTTTGATAGTGCATGCTAATATCCCCTGTGTGAGGATATTAAGAGTGGAGTAGCAATCTGTGTGGCTGTTGGATAATAGTTGGTGTACCCACAGGCGAACCACTATATATCGTTGTGTTGTGGATGTGTTTTTCTCTTTCATTCTTTTATTCATTCTATTTTGTGGAGAGTGTTTGTGGATGGATGTTGTAATCACTTCAAGCAAGTGTGGATGAATGCTGTAATAACTCAGGATTTATTTTCTGCAAGTTATTTTGATTTCCTTGCTTATTATTCCTCATTGGGTTATGATACTAAGGACATTCTAGAAATAAGGTTGTCCTACCTTAAACCTTTGGTTTTTGGTGTAAGGTTTTCCTTAGAACTGATAAAGTATCAATCTCTTTATTTAGGCTACTTTAAATTCAGCATTGTGCTTTATTTCTTTTATTATTCCGCTGTTATTAGTTTTATTTGGCATTGCCCTATTCCCTCCCCCCCCCCCCCCCTCTAGGGCATATAGCTAGGCCCTTTCAGAGTCTCCTTGGTAAAGCACACGCAAGTATATATCGTATCATAGAGGTAGTGGGCAAACCAAGGAATTTTGAAAGTTTGCAGATAACACTTGGAAAGGGAAGGCTAGTACGATGAATGTCTTTGACGACTAGGATCAATTGTTTCAAGATAAGAGTGGGTAGGCATACTTCAATCCCCTGAAAGATGTCATACAGGATATTCAGAACAAATGGAGAGATCATATCTCTAGAGACTTCACATGAGCATGCATTGGTACTCAGAATATTGTGCAGTACTTTCGTGGTTGAGTCCAAATCTGTTGATTGAAGGAAGTTTCATTTGTTTAGGGGGATTGTGGCATCATTACACAATGATCGAGTTAATTCACCCCAAACTCCTAAATGATTTAGAGGACGATCAGTTGGGGAAATTTGTGTTACGCTGAGGTGCAATAGTTGAATCAGCACCAAAGGAGTGATTTCCTTGCTTTTGTTCATGAAGTTGATGTTGATGGATGGAGTGTCATCATTAGTGTCATGATAGGAGTTTAAGAATTGATGAATGAGGTCATGCTGAACCTCTTCTCCAAAGTACAATAGGTTATCCCACCCAATTGATCCCAAGTAGAGATCAATCCCATATAGTTCAATGCGAAGGGATTTGATCAACCTGTCAAAGACAGTTTTGTTTGATATAGCCATTCAGTAGGATTCGAATATGGAGAATGAAAATTGTTAGTTCATCTAGTGAAGTGTTATCCTTTTACAAGATCCTTGCCTTTGTTTTTTACCATTATTGAGTCGTAATCATATATTAGAGAAGTTAATGCAAGGATTGATTGACCTTGACAATATGCATATGAAGTTCTAGATTCTCAGATATAACAAGAAAAGCACATGAAGTATTTCAACATGAATTAGGTTATTCATATGAAACTTAAGATTAACTTATCTCCAAAATAAGGTTCAAACTTCAAATTTACCCATTATAACAAGAGGCTGGAGTCCTCCAATTTCCTTGGAAAATCAGTTATCAAGGAAATAGATGATCGATGCATCAATATGCCAAAACGAATATGTTTCCAGGTGTAAACCACAGTATCGAATATATATATATATATATATATATATATATATATATATATATATATATATATATATATATATACATAAAAATACATTGATCCAGACACATAATTAATCTAAGAAGAACCACCAACAACATCTTCTTGTGAGCATGACAGATATGCTGCAATCTGCTCCACCAACTATTGGACTGAGTGGAGCTTTTCCTCCATAGACTTCATCATTTCACCAAGTCTTGATTACTCATCCAAAATTTGTGTAAGAGTATCATTTTGAGGAGTAGAAGCTATAGGAGCAGAAGTTAGTAGATGAGTGTCTGGACCTTCCTTAACTGTCTTGTCCTCCTTGTCCGAAAATTCTTCTTTTGTTGGATTATTAGTTTCATGCATAGACAAGAGATTCATTTTCCTGATACTATGCACATTGATTTCTGGGGCTGATATAGATTCACCTTCAAGCACCCTGAACCCACATTGGTTGGATAACTTACACAACAAATGTCTGAAGGGTATTGTTGTGAAGTTAGACTCAAACCCTGAGATCATTTGATCGTATATTAGAGTAGGCAGGCATAATGGTTCCCCTTTACCAATGTGATATAGTGTAACACCCTGAAAATCGGGGGTCGTGTATAAACTCAACTCCCGAGTTCCAGACCGTCACTTATGCAACAAAAATGGTTATGATTCAATGTTGTCTGATTTAAAGCATTCACATGAGTAAAAGTATACCAAAACTGCAATTCATACTTCAGATCCAGTGATAAAAGCAAGCGGAAGACTAAACAAGATATATATCACTGTATGGAAAAACAAAGTAATCTCAACTGTCTCCAAAGTATGACTACATCTCTGAGTCTCATATACATGTACATAACAAAAGAATAATGTTCAAAAAGAAAAGTCCCACTGATGTCCCCTCGATCCAGGTCACCTACGGGAAGCCGTCATGATACTGCATATACGAGAACTCATCCTGGTCCTCGTCATCATCTAGCTCCACCTCCTGGATCTCATCGTCACCTGCAACTACAACAGGGTCTGGTGGGTGTTGCAAACACCATCCCGTAACGTGGGAATGAGTGATCAACTCAGTGGAATCATAGAGCAAAGATTAGCATGTTCACAATTCAATCACGCGATAATAGTAAAGCAGTAAATCAGACAAGTCCTAAAACTGTTGTTAATGCAAGATGATATGACGTGATGTATGCCCTCACCGACGATCACCCTCATACGGCAACATCTTACGACCGCGGCATGCCACACTCCCTAGAGTGCTCCACATCTTCCAGGCACATGCAATGCTATGGTGATATGATTACCAAGTTGTTATTAGTCCATTCAAACAGCAGGATTGGGAAACTAAGGTACCTCCCTTGTATCAATCCCAACACGGATCCTGTCTAGGGTCGTCACTCCTAGTAATCTCATACGATGTACATTTCGTAGGTCACTGCAAGGGCTGCCAGGGCTGTTGCTCGCACTCGTTGCACCGCTCCCCCATCACCTTATCAATACAGGCCTACTGTACTCTACTGCACGGAAGGGTCGTCGCCTCCCGTGAACTCAGAATACGCTCGCGGTCACTACAAAGGGCTCGTCGCCTGATCAGTGTAGGCCGACAGCTAGAATATAGTGTCCCATACCACCATAATCTGCTCACGAGTCTAGGTGCTCACTGGTCACTACGGGGAGGTTTGTGACCCCAGCGTAGGCCGACAGCTCGACCACGGTGTCCCATACCACCATGCCCGGCTCATGAGTCTTTGTGGATCAAGGTACCACGGTTAATAGGGTTTACAATGGTAAGTTCAGTACCCTAGGTTCAAGCAGTTATGATACATACAAGGTGAACAAGCATCGGCCAGTCGGGTTACTTGACGGGCTCGACTAGCGCGATCGCATCTCGAATTGAACGACATGAAGTGCGTAAAACACTTCGCGTGGCCTAACCACTGCCGCCAACTCTCAACACGAATCACATTCATCGACGCGTCGTTCGTGGCTATGACCAGTCAGCCACGAATTCGCTCGGTTACCGACTGCCTGGACTAAGTCAAGTCCCACACATCTATGGAATTACTATACAAGGTATTAGAATTGAAATACATCATGTGGGCATGTTAACACATGTTATAACTTTCAACTTAAGCAAATCTTCAAGGCATACTTCCCATGCATATTCAACTTAAGCAAATCCTCAAGCACATACATTCAATGCATGTAATGAAATCATGCATTTTATCAACATGTAGAAAATCATCTAGGTCAGCATAATAGTTGAAAAATCAATCACAAACTATCATATAACATCATTTAATCCAATACATACTAATACAAGCATTTATACAAACACATGCACTACACACTTAGGTCTACATATAGCATGTCGACCCAAAGTGTGCAATTAGGCGAATCTCTTCGCCAAACTAATTATGCACGCATTCCTAACTTCCTAATGCGACAACAAACCATGTCAATCACATCAGCAAAATATGAATGCAAACAGTACTTCCTACAAATGACTAAAATGCCCTAAATCTCATATTCTTCGTTAGCTTACGAAACGGGAAACGGAGAGCATTTTGTACATGTCAAACGGCGATGCCGTCAAGAATCTACTATTAAACGACATTGAAAGCATTGGGAACCGTCAATCCAAGCGTCTAAAATCCTCACCTAGTGTCTTGTAGACTCGGGAATTGAAGCGGAGTGTATATGCTTCGTCTACGGCGAGTAAGGAGCCTAATACATAAGATCCATAAGCTACATCGCCATGGAAACAAGAAAAATTCAAA
This sequence comes from Magnolia kwangsiensis, assembly GCA_037074715.1. Lineage (NCBI taxonomy): Eukaryota > Viridiplantae > Streptophyta > Magnoliopsida > Magnoliales > Magnoliaceae > Magnolia > Magnolia kwangsiensis. Next base: position 55,985,134 of record CM073582.1, on the reverse strand, counting down.
TCACCAACTATTTAGGGTTTTTACTTACCTAGGATTGCGGTGGAATCGCCGGAAAAGCGGTAGAGAAGTGTCGCTTAAGCATGTGCAACACGTAGCACAAGTGGCGGGAAGAACTCTCCCACTCTCTCACAATCTCTCACTCTTTTTCTCTCTCCCAAGCTAGGGCTTCTCTCAAATTCGGATGGGAGAGAGGAGTGAGGGTTTCAACCCCTTTTATAGCCTAAAACATTCCCAAAATAGGCTTGGGAACAATGTTTACTTGGTGCCTAACCAAATCGGGGCCGTTTCGGTCCAAAAGGGCATTTCTGGAGGTCCCCAGGCCAGATGCGGTCGGACTTAAGCTCATGCATACTAGATCTAGCATACATCCAGTTTTCAGACCGGTTGGGTTCCCAGATCGCACGTGGCGGCCCAGTTTCAGTTTAACGGTCACCGCATCAAGATCAGGCCTATAAGTCCCGTGATATATAATAGATATTTTTCCTGATCCAAGGGTGTAATTTGGCTGTATTCTGACGGTCAGAATGCTTAATACTGATGCGTCAAATTTGTGTGCCAGATTTGAATTTGAAATTCCAACTATGTCCCTATTCACACTCTCTTCGGTCCGGGCTCAATGAAATAGCCTGTGATCATCGGTTTGACTTGATTTTTGGAATGAGTGTCAAGCCCAGCTAGACGGTCCTAACGGTCTAAGATAGGAGGTATCGGACTTTCAACGTGCGGTCTAGATCCAATACAAAGATTCAAAGTGGTCCAGAGAACAAACCGGCTTAGAGTTTGATCCGAGGCTTTAGAGCATTATAGCACCCTTAGTTCCACTCGCTTCGGGCCTTGTAGAACGTATTTAAAGTGATCAGGGACCATTTCCCAGCTATTCTAACGTTGCACTAGCTAACCTAGTCAAATTTTCCAAAGGAATGAATTCTACGCAAATTCGGGTCGAGTTGGTACTCGAGCCCAAGGATGGATTTTTCACGGGCGTTACAATCTACCCCCCTTAACAAATAATTTCGTCCTCGAAATTTTGTACCTTTTCGTACTCCTCGAGAAGCTGTGGGTAGTTCTTTCTGATCTCGGCTTCTGTCTCCCAAGTAGCCTCCTCCTCAGTATGATGCGTCCATAGTACCTTCACAAGGGGAATCACCTTGCTACGCAGTACCTGCTCCTTCCGGTCTAAGATGCGTGTCGGTCGCAGGATATAAGTAACATCCTCTCCTAACTGCACCTGCTCCCATCTGATGATATGAGAAGGATCAGCAACGTACTTCTTCAGCATAGAAACATGAAATACGTTGTGGACGCTCGCGAGGGGCGTGGGTAAAGCCAATCGGTAAGCCACTGCTCCCACACGATCGAGGATCTGAAATGGACCAATGTATCGCGGTGCCAGCTTCCCCTTCTTCCCGAACCGAAGGACTCCCTTCATAGGGGAAACTCGTAAAAACACATGATCCCCGACTGTGAACTCTAGTGGTCTCCGTCTCGTATCGGCGTAGCTCTTCTGTCTGCTCTGCGCTGTAAGAAGCCGACGTCGAATAATATCAATCTTCTCTGACGTCGCCTGCACCAACTCTGGGCCAATCAAGCTGCGCTCACCGACCTCTAACCAGCAATGCGGTGCGCGACAAGGTCGCCCATACAGCGCCTCATAAGGTGCCATGCCGATACTCGCCTGGAAGCTATTGTTGTATGCAAACTCCGCATATGCAAGACAGTCATCCCAACTGTCCTTGAAGTCCAATGCGCAAGCTCGCAACATGTCCTCCAGGATCTGGTTCACTCGCTCTGTCTGTCCGTCCGTCTGTGGGTGGAAGGCAGTACTGAACTTCAACTTCACACCCATAGCCTCCTGAATGCGAGTCCAGAAAATAGAAGTGAACCGCGTGTCTCTGTCCGACACGATCTCCAACGGAACTCCATGCAGACGCACGATCTCTCTAATATACAATCTAGCCAGCTCGTCTGCAGAGTTCGTAACTCTGATCGGTAGGAAGTGCGCCGACTTCGTCAATCGGTCGACGATCACCCAAATAGAATCATGCCCCTTCCTCGTCTTCGGCAACCCAGAAATGAAGTCCATGGAAATGAAATCCCACTTCCACTCTGCAATCGGCATAGGCTGCAAAAGTCCAGGTGGTCGGCGATGCTCTGCCTTCACCTGTTGACAAGTGAGACAACGGGACACGAACTCAGCAATGTGGGTCTTCATACCTTCCCACCAGTACGTCCTCTTCACGTCACGATACATCTTCGTGCTGCCAGGATGCATCGCGAGTCTAGTAGAATGCGCAGCCTCGAGAATCTCTCGTCTCAAGTCAGGGACATCAGGAACGCATAGGCGGCCACGGTAACGTAAACCCCCATCCATGCCAACTCGCCAGTCGGCGTCATCATCATCACTGGCCTGCTCTCGAAGCTCAGTAAGATGCGCGTCGTCCCTCTGCGCCTCGATGACACGGTCATCGATCGGAGATCGCACCTGAACATGTGCGATGAACTCAAATGGCTCCTCTACGGTGAGTTTCTGCTCAAAGTCTCGCAAAAACTCAACCATATCCCACTCGGCAACCATCAGCGGAGCCGCAAACTCTATCGCCTTCTTGCGGCTCAACGCATCAGCCACAAGGTTCGCCTTCCCAGGATGGTAAGAGACTTCAAACTTGAAGTCCTTCAGCGTCTCCATCCATCGCCGCTGCCTCATATTCAAGTCCCGCTGTGTGAATATGTACTTGAGGCTCTTGTGGTCGCAAAAGAGCTCGAACTCCTCTCCATAGAGGTAATGTCTCCAGAGCCTCAGTGCGAATATCACGGCTGCCAACTCCAGGTCGTGTGTAGGGTAATTCTCCTCGTGCTTCCTTAATTGTCTCGAGGCATACGAAATTACCCTGTCCCTCTGCATAAGGACACAACCCAAACCAACGCTAGACGCGTCAGTGTATATAGTGTATTTAACCCCTTGCTCTGGCAATACTAGCACAGGGGCGGACGTAAGTCTGTCCTTCAGCTCCTGAAAAGCTGACTCCGCCTTATCATTCCAGGCGAACTTCACGTCCTTCCGTGTCAACTGAAATAAGGGTCTCGCGATCTTCGAGAAATCCTGAATGAAGCGCCGATAGTAGCCAGCGAGACCCAAGAAACTCCTCACCTCAGTGACAGAACCAGGCTGCTCCCAGTCCTGCACCGCAGCTACCTTAGACAGGTCAACTGCCATGCCATCCTTGGACACCACGTGTCCCAGAAACTTCACCTCCTGCTTCCAGAAGTCGCACTTCTTATACTGTGCGAACAACTGATGCTGTCTGAGCGTATCAAGGACCAAACGCAAGTGCTCCTCATGCTCCTCTCGACTCCTAGAGTATACCAAAATGTCGTCGATGAAGACAACGACGAATCGATAGAGGAAAGGCCGCAATACCCGGTTCATCAGATCCATGAACACGGCCGGTGCGTTCGTGAGACCGAACGACATCACGAGGAACTCGTAGTGACCAAAACTGGTCCTGAACGCTGTCTTCTGCACGTCCTCATCTCTGACGCGCAGCTGATGATATCCTGACTGAAGGTCAATCTTCGAGAAGTACTGCGCTCCTCTCAACTGATCAAACAAGTCATCGATCCTGGGCAAAGGGTACTTGTTCTTCACTGTGAGTTGGTTCAGCCTGCGATAATCAATACACAATCGCAGCGAACCATCCTTCTTCTTCACGAACAAGACCGGTGCTCCCCAAGGAGATACGCTAGGCCGTATAAGGCCAAGCTCTAGTAGACCATCAATCTGCGTCCTCAACTCCTCCATCTCACATGGTGCCATGCGATACGTCGGCAGTGAGACGGGTGTAGAACCAGGAATCAGATCGATAGTGAAATCGATCTCACGTCTGGGCGGCAAACCAGGGATCTTCCTGAACAGATCCCCGAACTCAGAAACAACCGGCGTCTGCTCAAGTACCTGGGCACCAGCGTCGTGCAACAGGGTGGCGTAGCTAAGAATGCGGAAAGGAAGATTTACCCGCACTGAAAATGTGAAAGGCGTGCCCTCAGGCTCGTACACCGTCACCACACGAGCCTCGCAGTCAATCTCGGCTCTCGCTGCAGTCAACCAGTCCATGCCAAGAATGACGTCGAGATATACGAGCGAGGGATCGACGACCAAATCAAGAGTCATCGTCCTGCCTCCCAGATCAAGTAAACAACCCTCACACATCTGGGTGACATCCGAATAATCTCCATGAGCTGCAAGGACTCGCACGCTCCATAGTGATAGTCTGCAACCCAAGACGTCTGACTACGGCACGCGATATCAAGGAAATCGTGGAACCAGTGTCCACCATGACAAGAACGGGAGTACCTCCGATATGGCCCGTGACCTCGAAGGCTGAATGCTGGAAAGTCGGCGTCGTAGCTGCCTCAGCGGTCAGTGCATGAACTCGAGCCTGCTGTGGCCGGTTCGGCCGCTGTGTCAAGGGCCGTGGGGGCTGTCGAATCTGTGATACTGTGGGTCTGAAAGAGGACTGCGCAGGAGCTGACCGTATAGGCGGTGCTGATATCGCCTGTGGACGTACACGATCAATCTTCTGCGGCGGCGAGAACCCACTGTCCCGCATCCTCGCAAAGCAACTCGGCGCTAGGTGGCCCGTCCTCCCACAGTATGTGCATGATAGATCAGGGCGTCGAAACGGTCCTACTGGCGCCGTGGTCCTGGTAGGAGGATCAATGCGAGGCCTCTTGCCCGCGAAGGGCCTATCTGGCAACTCTGGTCGCGGCCTAGAAGTAGTCGGGCCTCGTGATCGCGCAAGTCGATCCACGTCCTGCTCTGCCCGCATGGACATGTGAACCAACTCCGCATAGGAGGAGAAACTGATGCAGCACATCTTCGACCGAATATCCGGTCGCAAGCCCTCCAAAAAGCGCCGTATGCGCATCTGCTCATCAGCTAGAATCGTCGGGACGTACCTGCCCAACTCTGTGAACCGATGCTCATACTCGGTGACCGTCATCGCTGCCTGCCTGAGACGGAGAAACTCATTCTCCCTCTCGTGTCTGTAGGTCTGAGGATAATACTTCTCATGGAAGCGAAACTCGAATGCTGCCCATGTCCATACGAAGTCTGCGGTAACAGTCCGCAATACACTATCCCACCACATACTGGCCTCTCTCTCAAACTGGAAGGTAGCCAGCTCTACCTGCTCTGCCTCAGTACAGTGCAACATGCGCAGAATCTTCGACACTCGGTCGAGCCAAAACTCAGCCTCCTCGGGTCTGTGAGAACCCGTGAAGGTAGGAGGCCGCAAGCGCTGAAATCGCTCCAGAAGGCCCCGTGTGTCGGCAGGGTTCCCCGCAGGGAAAGCAGGCTGCGCAGGAAGTGCTATGCCCTCATCCTGGGCGTAAGTATAGGCATCCTCAGCTGGATGCGCAGGTGGTGTAGGCGGAGTAGGTGCAGTCGTACCCCCACCCTGGGCTAAAGTCCCGACTATGGTAGTCAATAGCTGCTGCTGCTGTAGCATCATAGCCATCATCTGCTCGAATCTATCAGGTGGTGGAGCAGGCTGTGGCGGATGAGGTGCGGAAGTAGATGCGCGCTGTGGCTCTCTAACTGATGGTGTAAATGGCGGTGGTCCATCCGTAGGACCAGTAGCAGGCTGAGACGATCGAACAGTCTCAGGAATCGGGCCCACAGCAGGGTCCGGACGAGTGCCAGACTGAGAAGGAGCCTGATCCATCTGCTCTAACAATGAAAGCCGAACCGCGCTCCTCGTAGTCTTAGGTGGCATTCCCTATATTCAAAATAGGGCGCAACCTCGTCAGTCTCAATTGCACAAATACACCACAATCATTCACTAAAGAGTCAAGGCATTCCATGCACTTCAATTAATCAAAATTGTCACAATACAAGGGATATATCCTTACAAGCATCATGACTAGAATGACATGGAAATTAAGACAGTTAAGCAACAGCGACAAAAGCAAAGCACTAGCCCTAATAGGCTTTACACACATGAAACAGAAAATAGTTAACTACTCATAACAACATCAAAGATCGCGTCGCTAGTCGGAGTCTGGCGACGGAGGAGGAGCACCCTTATCCTGTAAGCAACACAGGATTGCCTTCAAGGTGCGAGTCACCTTGCCAAATTTCTTCTTCGTAACGGCCTTGGCATCAGCGACCTCTGCTCGAAGTTCTTGGACTTCCCTTCGCAAAGCGGTCTGACTCTCCTCCATCCGAGCAATGCGATCGTCAATAGTAGTCTGCGCAGAAGGAGGAGGACTCTCATCAGTATCCTGAGCCTCCTCTTCTGCTTCTTCCTGAGTCTCTTCCTGAGCTTCTGCACTAGGTTCTCCTTCGCTTTGATCTTCCTCTTCATCAAAGTCGTCCCCACTATCCCTTTCAAGTTGATTTTCACGATATTGCGACCCAATCTTCATCTTAACCATCGTCGACTCATCGATGGTGTGAATTGATACCGGCAACTCGGGTCCAAGTCTATAGGCAAACTCAAGCGCAATTCTGCAAATGAGTCGGCCAAAGGGAAGGGATTCGGATGTTCTTCTCGACCTGGCTATGAGAACTATCTGCCGTAAGATGAAAGTGGCCATACATACGTTCTCTCCCTGAGCCACCAGAAATAAGAAATCGACCATAAGACGCGTACATTCAATGCGGTTCGTCGACCTAGGATAAACATTGAACGTGCAGATGTGATGCAGCAGACGTAAATCCTCAGACATGTACGTCGCCTTGAGGCTATTATTAGGCTGCCATGGAACCAACTTACCGCACAGAAACCTGGTGCGGCGATCTCGTTCACGTCTAGTCCTCAAATTCTTCTCACTTGGATGTACATCACCTAGAGGCACGTTGAGAAGTCGCGCAACCAACTGGACGTCGATCGTAGCCATCCGATCTCTACCAAAAGGGATTTTAAACTGCAAGGGCTCCAAGGTAGGACTCTGGATGCTAGCATAGAAGGCACGAACAGTGCTCACATTAGCACGAGCGCGAGCTTCAAAGATCGGTCCCCAGTGCGCAGCTTCAATGCGTTCGAACAACAGATATTCGCCGAACAATCGCCCATCTACGTCCGCCTCAAATAACACTCTACGATCAGTGTATTCACCATGAGGCATCTCTGATAGGATGGTTCGTCCAAGGTGTGCATGGGGATCCAAATCCCGCTTCGTACGGCACTCCAGGACTGCAGCTGGACCTGCGGCGGCGCTTGAACTTGCGGCACCACCCCGCGGTCTTCTCGATTGAGCAGGGCGGCTCGGCCCAGCCTCATCTGTTGCAGTTTTCCTCTTACCCATCAAAGACAGGATGGATGAGAGTGACAAAAGTCCCAAAATAGCTTCCACGAAAGCCATGGAAAACGCCGAAAATGCGGAGAAATGGCTGCCCAATCTGACAAAAGGAAATCTAGGCGTCGTAGAGGGATGCTTCAAGCTTCCCAAGGCTGTACTTTCAGGGAAAAATAAGAACAAAAAGGTGGAATGGAGCTGCTCACGATTTCGACACTATTTGGGGGATTTTGGAGCTCCAAATGGGAAAATCTTCAAGGAAAGAAGCTGCCAACACCCAATAATCAATGGGTGGTGGTCGGTTTTGGCCAAGGAAGGGATTAGGATGGGTTTGGGTCGCCGGGATTTGGAATGGAGCGCTGAAACTCAAATCTAGGGCATGCAAGGGGGCTGTTTGTGAAGGAGAGGGGTGTTTTAGGGGTTTTCGTGGGATGGGAGGTACCTAGGGGTGTTGTGGGAGACATATAAGTGGGTGCGCCCAAAGGGCAGCACCGTCCGAGGTGGCCGGCCGGCGATGCATCGCCCGGCCGGCGATGGCATCGCCGGCCAACCTCCAGGTTGGCCAGCGGGACCCCATGGGTCTGGTCCCCCATGGTCCCAGGGTCCCAAAAAGTCTAGTCCCACCCCTTAGTTCATAGTATTTTGGTCCCTATGAGCCCAAACATGTTTTTGGGGCTTTCCGGGTCCACATCGCAGTCCCGAATACCAAACCATATGATGCAGCATATGGATTTGGGGTAGAAGGATCCAGTACATCTTTCTAGCTCCTTAGTTGCTAAAGAAAGTGGAGTTAGAATGTCTTTATGGCCATTTTTTATGAAATTTTACTATTCACTGTAAAATTTGGTGAATGTACTAATTTGTGTTATTTTCACATTAGGTTTGATGCCTAACATGAAATGGATACAAAAGAACTGAAGGTTGAAGTGTTTAGAGAAGGAATTTTAAGAATTTTTGGCAAAACGGGGTTTTTAAGCCCTGGCGATTGATTACTGGAGTCGTGGTCATTCCACGGCCCAAAGATTCACTCTTGCGGTTTAAAACCGCTCATAGGACGTCTCCACCCGACTTCCTACAGCCTAGAAGTGATTCGGGTCGCTTTACGCGACCCGAGATGCGTTACAGACTCGATCTTGCGATCGATCCTTATAGACTTCGCCTATCGGCGAATCTGTGATCCTAGAAGTGTTTCTAGACCCTTCTCGCACCCACCTAAGTCAAATGAAGCGACAGTGTACGTCGCAAGACCATAACCCAGGCCCAGTATACTCTCATTCATGCTCTGATACCAACTTGTAACACCCTGAAAATCGGGGGTCGTGTATAAACTCAACTCCCGAGTTCCAGACCGTCACTTATGCAACAAAAATGGTTATGATTCAATGTTGTCTGATTTAAAGCATTCACATGAGTAAAAGTATACCAAAACTGCAATTCATACTTCAGATCCAGTGATAAAAGCAAGCGGAAGACTAAACAAGATATATATCACTGTATGGAAAAACAAAGTAATCTCAACTGTCTCCAAAGTATGACTACATCTCTGAGTCTCATATACATGTACATAACAAAAGAATAATGTTCAAAAAGAAAAGTCCCACTGATGTCCCCTCGATCCAGGTCACCTACGGGAAGCCGTCATGATACTGCATATACGAGAACTCATCCTGGTCCTCGTCATCATCTAGCTCCACCTCCTGGATCTCATCGTCACCTGCAACTACAACAGGGTCTGGTGGGTGTTGCAAACACCATCCCGTAACGTGGGAATGAGTGATCAACTCAGTGGAATCATAGAGCAAAGATTAGCATGTTCACAATTCAATCACGCGATAATAGTAAAGCAGTAAATCAGACAAGTCCTAAAACTGTTGTTAATGCAAGATGATATGACGTGATGTATGCCCTCACCGACGATCACCCTCATACGGCAACATCTTACGACCGCGGCATGCCACACTCCCTAGAGTGCTCCACATCTTCCAGGCACATGCAATGCTATGGTGATATGATTACCAAGTTGTTATTAGTCCATTCAAACAGCAGGATTGGGAAACTAAGGTACCTCCCTTGTATCAATCCCAACACGGATCCTGTCTAGGGTCGTCACTCCTAGTAATCTCATACGATGTACATTTCGTAGGTCACTGCAAGGGCTGCCAGGGCTGTTGCTCGCACTCGTTGCACCGCTTCCCCATCACCTTATCAATACAGGCCTACTGTACTCTACTGCACGGAAGGGTCGTCGCCTCCCGTGAACTCAGAATACGCTCGCGGTCACTACAAAGGGCTCGTCGCCTGATCAGTGTAGGCCGACAGCTAGAATATAGTGTCCCATACCACCATAATCTGCTCACGAGTCTAGGTGCTCACTGGTCACTACGGGGAGGTTTGTGACCCCAGCGTAGGCCGACAGCTCGACCACGGTGTCCCATACCACCATGCCCGGCTCATGAGTCTTTGTGGATCAAGGTACCACGGTTAATAGGGTTTACAATGGTAAGTTCAGTACCCTAGGTTCAAGCAGTTATGATACATACAAGGTGAACAAGCATCGGCCAGTCGGGTTACTTGACGGGCTCGACTAGCGCGATCGCATCTCGAATTGAACGACATGAAGTGCGTAAAACACTTCGCGTGGCCTAACCACTGCCGCCAACTCTCAACACGAATCACATTCATCGACGCGTCGTTCGTGGCTATGACCAGTCAGCCACGAATTCGCTCGGTTACCGACTGCCTGGACTAAGTCAAGTCCCACACATCTATGGAATTACTATACAAGGTATTAGAATTGAAATACATCATGTGGGCATGTTAACACATGTTATAACTTTCAACTTAAGCAAATCTTCAAGGCATACTTCCCATGCATATTCAACTTAAGCAAATCCTCAAGCACATACATTCAATGCATGTAATGAAATCATGCATTTTATCAACATGTAGAAAATCATCTAGGTCAGCATAATAGTTGAAAAATCAATCACAAACTATCATATAACATCATTTAATCCAATACATACTAATACAAGCATTTATACAAACACATGCACTACACACTTAGGTCTACATATAGCATGTCGACCCAAAGTGTGCAATTAGGCGAATCTCTTCGCCAAACTAATTATGCACGCATTCCTAACTTCCTAATGCGACAACAAACCATGTCAATCACATCAGCAAAATATGAATGCAAACAGTACTTCCTACAAATGACTAAAATGCCCTAAATCTCATATTCTTCGTTAGCTTACGAAACGGGAAACGGAGAGCATTTTGTACATGTCAAACGGCGATGCCGTCAAGAATCTACTATTAAACGACATTGAAAGCATTGGGAACCGTCAATCCAAGCGTCTAAAATCCTCACCTAGTGTCTTGTAGACTCGGGAATTGAAGCGGAGTGTATATGCTTCGTCTACGGCGAGTAAGGAGCCTAATACATAAGATCCATAAGCTACATCGCCATGGAAACAAGAAAAATTCAAATCACCAACTATTTAGGGTTTTTACTTACCTAGGATTGCGGTGGAATCGCCGGAAAAGCGGTAGAGAAGTGTCGCTTAAGCATGTGCAACACGTAGCACAAGTGGCGGGAAGAACTCTCCCACTCTCTCACAATCTCTCACTCTTTTTCTCTCTCCCAAGCTAGGGCTTCTCTCAAATTCGGATGGGAGAGAGGAGTGAGGGTTTCAACCCCTTTTATAGCCTAAAACATTCCCAAAATAGGCTTGGGAACAATGTTTACTTGGTGCCTAACCAAATCGGGGCCGTTTCGGTCCAAAAGGGCATTTCTGGAGGTCCCCAGGCCAGATGCGGTCGGACTTAAGCTCATGCATACTAGATCTAGCATACATCCAGTTTTCAGACCGGTTGGGTTCCCAGATCGCACGTGGCGGCCCAGTTTCAGTTTAACGGTCACCGCATCAAGATCAGGCCTATAAGTCCCGTGATATATAATAGATATTTTTCCTGATCCAAGGGTGTAATTTGGCTGTATTCTGACGGTCAGAATGCTTAATACTGATGCGTCAAATTTGTGTGCCAGATTTGAATTTGAAATTCCAACTGTCCCTATTCACACTCTCTTCGGTCCGGGCTCAATGAAATAGCCTGTGATCATCGGTTTGACTTGATTTTTGGAATGAGTGTCAAGCCCAGCTAGACGGTCCTAACGGTCTAAGATAGGAGGTATCGGACTTTCAACGTGCGGTCTAGATCCAATACAAAGATTCAAAGTGGTCCAGAGAACAAACCGGCTTAGAGTTTGATCCGAGGCTTTAGAGCATTATAGCACCCTTAGTTCCACTCGCTTCGGGCCTTGTAGAACGTATTTAAAGTGATCAGGGACCATTTCCCAGCTATTCTAACGTTGCACTAGCTAACCTAGTCAAATTTTCCAAAGGAATGAATTCTACGCAAATTCGGGTCGAGTTGGTACTCGAGCCCAAGGATGGATTTTTCACGGGCGTTACATATAGGATCTCCACCATGAATGGTGTAAGCTCAGTATGATTTTTGTATCTAGGATAGATGTTGGAAATGTAAATTGGATGAAGTATGCAATAGTCATGGGACATATTTGTGGCCCGTAGTGCGTTCCTGTGGTGCTAAGGTTGTAACATCCCAAAACAATCCGTACAGAGACCCAAGTACAACCTCAGGTAGAACAACCCAAGGACCGCATCTTGTCGTATAATTTAGACAGGATTTAATTAAGTACTAAATAATCGGTGGATTAATCTTGGGACACCATTTTTACAAATGGGAAGGTCTAAAACTAGGAATACCACTAGTTCAATGTCATCTTAAGACCTAGAAGAAATCCCAAGGGCCTGTTGCTCTCGGGAGTACATTGAAACTTGTAACGGACCTACACTGCATGTTGAGGGTCCGATGACCATGAAATTTAGGAAGATGTTCGTCCTACTGGGCTTGACAACCATTACGTGAATCAAGCCCAGATAGTGTCCAGAAACCCCCAACTTGAGCCATGAGTGAAGTGCATGGGAAACGCGAATATCCTTAGAAAATGAACTGAAACTTAAGTGAACTGGGCAGTTCGCTCTTACGCAAAGTTGAGGATTTCTGACCGTTGGCTTGTGACCAAACTTCACACATGGAGAAAGGAAATTTCTCTGCACACATCCGTATAACCGTGGCCCGATTGGACACGTATGACTGTTGATTTGACACGGGTTCTCTATGGTCGATCGGCTCATCCGATCGCACTGAAATCGTGTCCTAGCATGGATCCAATGTCAAGGAGTGTACCCTATGACTTATATGACTTGTGGGCCTCCTTATGAGCCCTGTTTGTTAGAAACGAGCGCCCACAAGGTATAAACAATGTATAAGGTGGCCCTGGGCCATTTACACTACACATGGGGCTATAAATAGCCCTCATTTCACTCTCTCCCTCTCATATACGAATTTTGCAAACCCTAGGGGAGAGAGAAGAGAAAAGAGAGAAAGAGGAAGAGGAAACTTGGGGAGATCGCTGCAACAGCGGGAAATCTTCTCCCACACACCCACGTGCCTAATCATCGCCTCCTTTCGCTACCCAAACCTCTTCTGGCTACAATTTCGAGTAAGAAATACTAACCCTAATATCAAGGTAGAGCTCCAAGATAGTTTTTCGTCAACCTAGCTAACCAGTTTCATCATTTAGGTGCTCGACATTTCATTTTTGAAAATGTAGAATTTGGACTGAGTCTGAGTCAAGCATACTAGCGAAAGGTGAAAACTATAAACGCTTAGGTTACAGTTTATCAATGGTTTTATGATAGCTAATGATTTATGTTTGTCTTAATTGTTGTTGTATTGTCTTAAATATGTTGATTTCTGTATGAGATACACCTATGAATTGTGATAAATAAATGATACACCATATGTGTTTGTTGAAATGTTTAAATGAACAATAAAAAATGATTAGTGCTTGCCATGATTACTAATCTAGGATTCATCATTGCCATATGCATGTAGATCTCTCTGCACAAAGAGTTGATAAAACACATGTTGTAAGTTAAGTAGTCTATGTGTTTGATAAATTGTCTAAATGAGAAATTGTTGATGAATTGTATTTACTACAAGTATTAAGGTAGGATTCTTCATTGTTTTATGCATATGTATATTTTTCTCTATGAAATCAATTGATAAATGCATGTTGTATTAGCATGGTCTATGTGTTTAATGAAATGTCCACATGAGAAATCCATATGGATTGTTTGTTGAATGCTGGGATAAATATTACACGTGATTGTTAGTCGCATTTGAGTAGGATTGAGGCTACAAATGTTGCCCAGGAAATCGATAAAAGTCCTTGTTTGGGTGACTGATCAAGTCTTATCACCTTGGGTAAACTCGATGAATATAAGTCACACGATGATTGTCGACAGTGGCTAGGCCATATGCACTCCATGTCGATTAAGACAGCATGCGCCCGTACCAATCGAGATTTCTTAATGAACCGATTGACCTATTGTATGTTTACCATGTACTGCTTGAATCTGAGGTACCCCTCACCAATGTAAAGATCCACTTTAACCATAGTACCCCAATCCACTAAGACTCATGAATCGGGCATGGTGGTATGGGACACCGTGTCCGAGCTGTCGGCCTACGCTGGAGTGATAAGCCTCCCTGTAGTGACCAATGAGTAACTAAGACTCATGAGCAGGGCATGGTGGTATGGGACACCGTGTTCGTACTTTCGGCCTACGCTGGGGTGACGAGCCTCCTCGTAGTGACCGCGAGCACAACTTCTTACAACTTACCTTTCGTATGTGTTTAACTAGGAGTGATGAACCTAGATGGATCTAGAACTTATGAGTAGGAATACTGCGGTAGTCCGATGCCTAATGTTCGATTTGGGTTAATGTAAAAAGGGAGGTACCTTAGCTTCCCAAACTTACTGTGTGAATGAGCATAATTAATCATTTGGCTAACATGACCATGCATCAAACTACATTAGTTAGGATATGCTTAAAAGGTGTTGGAATTGCATCGTTTGAAGAAGTGTTGTCATGCAAAATAAGTTGTCGGAGTCGCATGTGAGGGAACATGGATGGGTGAGGGCATGCATCATTACTTGCACCCCATTCCTGCATTAAAAAGAGTAGTTAGGAAGTAATTGTTATGATTGCTTTATCATTACTACTTTGATTGACTTAATAACATGAGTAACTTTTGCCTTATAGAACCACTGAGTTAATCACTCCTACTTTGGGATGATGTTTTAAACACCAACCAGGCGCTGATTTAGATGCAGGTACAAACGATTTCTATGCTTTAGAGCAGGACTTCTTGGATGAGGAATTCTCCTACTTCCAACTCTTAGGTGGGTCGATATAGATCACGAACCATTACTTAAGGATCACTAGGACATCTGGGCTTGGTTGGACACATTTACCTTTCCACATTTTGTTTATTTTGAAATGATATATGTATATATTGAACCCAGTTACGTACTCATACTCTGGAAGAAACCTTGTGAAACATCTACATACTCATACAAACATGTTTAGAATTCTGCACTTGCTTAATTTCATTAACTACAGAGTATGATGTGTTGTTTAGTATAATCCCATGCATGCTTAATTCATGAAAATGAAAGAAACCTGAATATCATCATCCATAATACATAAGTGATGTTTTGAATCTCAGGAGTAGAGCTTTGCTCGACCCTTGAAATTCAGGGCATTACAAAGGTACTTTGTTCCCGTTGCATAAGAATTTAGTCCAAATAGCCCTTTTTTCTTCAGTGGGTAGGTTTAATTCAGTGGGTTATTTGGAACTTAATGGTATTCCTAAATGAGTTAAAATGCAATATGGGGTGATTTTAACTATTCGACCATCGCAATCAACTTCAAAACCCCTAGATAGTGTGTAATGAGACAAGAATGATCAGACTAAGGTTTTGTTGACTAGCCCTCTAAATGATAGAACTTGCAACCATCCTAGTTGTGAAAGAATTTCCTGAACTTTAAAATTTTCAAGACACTTCACATCTACTCTTCTTTCACATACAATCTTTCTCTTCAAAAATCTAGCAGTAATGGGACTGGAAGAGGTAGGGTTAGAAGAAGACGAGGGTCTAGACGATTGGTTAGAAGATCATCCACGATTTGGAATGCAGAGTTCTTTCCTTGTTCTGGTTAAATCTTTCTGCCATGCTTGTTCTTGGATTTGTTTTCCCTAGGCGGTGATGACTCCATTTTAGGAAATGAAGTGGAATGATAAAGACCTATTAAGAGAAGACAAACCTAAGGCAAATGGTCCTAGTTTTTGAGAAGTAAAGAGAAAGCACTAGGAGATACCTTATATTGTGCCGATTTTGGTTTCACAGCCCTTCAACCGAACTTTAGAAGAAGCAAGAGAAGTGACAGTCTAAACAAAACTGAGCAGTGAGGGATTTAAGTAATTTGACGCGACTCAATTTCAGTAGTATTGAAGGTAAGTTCGGTGTTACCGAAGTATCCCTGGTACTCGAAGGTTACTATAACATCTTTTCCTAATATACACATTGTGTTCATGATATGATTTGTGAGTGAAGTTTAACATGAAATCACCAAAATGTTTATAGGCCAAGATTCCTCAAATTTATCAATTGAACCAATCATCAAGCTTAATCCTTTGATTTGACTCTAATGTTTATATAGGAGGCATGATCTTCAAATATACCGATTCTGCTTAAGTGGACCACTAGGGTCGCTTTTCAATATTTTTGAGGGGATGATGTGATGTGAGCCAATAGACTGCACATTTGGCTCTCATCCTTCATATTTATATGCTATTCTCCTATTTTGTTCTTTATTTTGGGAATGACTGTAGTTGTAGATGCCATAAGTATTTTTAATGACTTTTGGTCATCTTCACTTTCGGACTCACTGTTTTCAGAATTGGATTCATCGGTGTCATTCCATGTGGCTACCATAGCTTTTCCTTTTGATTTCTTGGATGGACACTCAGTTGATATATGTCCATACTTTTGGCAATTATAACATTGGATTTCTTTGGACTTTCCTAAAGGTTTTACCTATTTGGCGTTTGTGGTCTAGTTGATCTCCTTTGTTATTGTATGGTCTCTTACGGTTCTTGTGGAAGAATTTTTTAAATCGTTGAGCTAACGGAGCTACTTCCTTATCAACATCTTCATCTTCATTTTCTTCTTACTCTATTATATTCATGTCTTTGGTGATTTTGAGGGCATTGTTCTTGATTTTTGTAGAAGGTTTGAAGTGTAGTTCAAAGGTTTGTAGGGAACCTAGTAGTTCTTCTAACTTTATTTCTTTTATACTTCTACATTCTTCAATTGTTGTGACCTTGGAGTTAAAACATTCCGGTAGGGATCTCAAAATTTTCCTACATATTTTAGGTACCGAAATTCTTTCTCCAAGTCCTCCCATGGAGTTGCATATGCCATTTGACCTAATGAAATACTCCATGAACATCTCATCTTCTTCCATCATTATGTGTTCAAACTGAGATGTTAAGAGTTGAAACCTTGACATTTTTAATGTATTAGTTCCTTCATAGGTAGTTTCTAATAACTCTGATGCTGCCTTAGAGTTTACACACATACTTATATGAAGAAATACTTCCTTTAAAACTCCGTAGCAAATTGCATTCATGGCTTTAGCTTCACACATCCTCATCTCTTTGTCATACTGGGTCCATTTGTCCTTTGGATTTAGTTTGGTGATTGTTGTGCCATCCTCAAGAATAATTTGTTTTATAGGTGCAATATATCCATTTTCAACAATCTCCCATACATCATTATCTAAGGCATGGAGAAAATATATCATTCTGGCCTTCCATTATACATAGTTTGTACTATTAAAGATGAGTGGTCACGAGACGGATGGTCCCTCTCTTTTGCCCATAATTCTTTCTTCAATCAAGATCTTCCTTTAGGTTGTTAAACCTTTTTTTAGAGGAACCATGCTTTGATACCAATTGAAATTGTGGTTTAGACTGCTGATATTAAAGAATGAGTATGAGACAATGTCCTAGAGGGGGGTGAATAGGACTTTTCAATTATTTTGCCTATTTAAAAATCCTAATTGCCTAATATAAACTACTTAGTACTTTAAACTAAGCAATGCACTTTAACTCTAAAGGCTTCCAAGCCAATAGAGGAATCAATCACATAGGCTATTCAAGATAAGCAGATTAAGTGACTAGCTTATAATATAGTGAACATGTGTGTATGAAATATTGTTCCTATCTATCCTTGACATATATCTAATCATGCACATATACTTAAGCATTCAAACACATGAGCATAATAAAATGGATGCACAAATATCAATTCCAAACATAGGCATGTATAATGATTCGGCTACTTTCCTACTCCACTCTCGATAACCGCACTCTCTCCTAGAGTGTGTCATATTTCACTATGAATGGTTTTAAATTAGTTTCACCATTTACCTTTACAGCTCTACACAAAGGACTTAACAATTTATGCTCTTCATATGAGTAAAGGTCCTACACTAAGAACCTATGTTTAGGCCCCACAGCTAAGGTCCCACACTAGGCACCTCCGTTTAGGCCCACCAACCAAGGTCCCACACAAGGCACCTACATTTAGGGCCACCGCTAAGGTCCCACACAAGGCACCTTCGTTTAGGTCCACCAGCCAAGATTCCACACAAGGCACCTACGTTTAGGCCCACCAGCCAATGTCCCACATAAGGCACCTACACGAGTTTGTTGATAACAAACTCTTAGCCTCAATCTTACACGAGGATAAAGACTAAAATTTGGATTATTAGTAATGACACTTACTTATCGGAATGAGTCCTCTTTTGTAGTTTACTTAGGTTGATTGATCTTCGCTCTTCCGTGCTTGAATCAACTCCTGATGCTCCCCCGATCGCTACATTGTAGTATACCTATTGTGTCAGTTTCATGATCAAGGACCTTGCATATGATGTTCTTATTAAGGTAACTAAGATAATGGGAGTTGGTTGAATCTCTAACGAAGGTTATGAATGGATTTCCTAAGGGATTTGACTAGTGGATGCTCTAGAGTGTCATGGAGACTAAGGTTTTACCTATAGGTTCGGTCTCTATACTCTAGAGGAGGCTTGAGATCATGTTCTTCATTATTAGGAGCTTTGAACGCTCATGAATCTCATGTGGATAGAGTCTAAGATGAGTGATTTGAGTTTGGGACAACCTAGGGACTCTGAAATGCCTACATCCACACTTTTTACAAAGTTCTGGGTCCTATATTTATAGAGAAAAGGGCCCAACGGATCTATAACAACTAGTTATCGGTGCTACCAAGTGAACCTTTGGTAATATCGAATTATCGCTTAGTGGTACTGAATTAGATCCTAAAGTTTGCTAGATGATTTTTGTTACTTTCGTGGTTTGTTCATCAGTAGGAGTCGGTGGTCCCAAATTTTCAATTGGTGGTACCGAATATTCTTTGAAAGTTGCTGGACTGTTTTAAGCACTTTCTATAATACCGAAGGCATCTTTAGTACTACCGAAGGTGCCGTTCAGTGGCACCTTTTCCTACCGAATGTGGACATATTTTCCTGTTTTAACTCTATCCATTAAATCATTCAACAACTTGAAACTTCCTAGAGCCAAAATTAAAAGGATAGAACATATGAACTTGGAATTGGCTTGAATAAATGACCTAAGTGGGTTTTCCTATTTGGGGTAGAGTCATCTATAGGCAAGATCCTAATCGTAGAAGCTTCTTTAAATTCTGACTTTTGTAGCGTTGTCGGCCTTCATTTGCAAAGGACTCATCTGACTACTTGACATAACTAGTCACGTGTTGACAAACATATGTGCAAATAAGTGCACTAACAAGCTCAAGGAAAATCCTTGGAAGTCATAGTAGAGAATGATGTTTTGTGGGGGTTAAAGTTGAAAGAAATCTAAGATCAGCTCAAGAATATCAACAGGCATGATGGGCCAAGGCCCCTGCCTCCGTGGATGCCCTACTCAAACAAACCGAGACTCCATTCATGGATGACATTATAAAGGCCCAATTACCATCCAGATTTTGAATGCCTCGGATAACTCCCTACTTAGGATTAAGGGATTCGGCCGAACATTTAGAGTCCTTCTAAGCATGGATGAAACTGCATGGTACTTCCGAACCTAAAATGTTCATAACATTTTCCCTGACACTAACAAGGGCTGTACGGAAATGGTATAGACACCTAAAGCCTAAGATCATCAAATCATTCACCCAGCTCAGTAAGGCCTTCATTACTTAGTTTATCGGCAAAAAGGACATAAGGAAGCTTATGACTCTCCTCCTCATAATAACACAGAGAGATGACGAATTTCTAAGGGACTACATTATGCACTTCAATGCTCAAACTGTTCAAGTGGACGACTACTTTGATAAGATCGCTCTCACTGCCATGATGGTCGGCCTCAAACAAGGAAAATTCCTTTTCTTGATTAGGAAGAACCCTCCACTTTTCTACTCAACCGTGCTCAAAAGTATTCAAATGCAAAAGAGTTATTTAGTGTGTGAAGGGCTACTCGAGGTGGAAATAGCGTAGCAAGAGACGGGAAGCGAAAGGGAGAGAGAGAGAGAGAGAGAGAGAGAGAGAGAGAGAGAGAGAGAGAGAGAGAGAGAGAGAGAGAGACGCCCGTTGTAAACTTCAAGAGAAAAAAGGATAATGACTATAGCAACATCCAACAATCTAGAAAACGTCTGAAAAGCTACTTCCATAGGTACACTCCCTTGAATACCATGTCGAAATAGGTACTTACGAAAGTGCAAGACAAAAGGATCTTAAGATGGACAACTCCAAGAAGAGAGACAAGAGAAAGAATTGTCATTTTCATCGAGATCATGGTCATAACACGCTGAGTGTTTTGACCTTAAGGAAGAAATTTTTCTTAAGTCCCTTATTCGAAAGGGACATTTACACAAATTTGTTGACAAGGAAAAGGAAGACCGACCATCCAAATCATAAGAGCGACGCAATGAGAAAAATGACAATGAAGTAATGGGCGAAATAAGCACCATCTTTGGTGGACCTGCCAAGGGTGGAGACTCAAATCGGGCACACTGAGCCCACACTTGAAACATGACCATCGGTAAAAGAGAGCATCACATTTACCTCACTAGCATATCCATCACAGAACAAAGGTTAAACTCATACAGCCTCACCTCCACTGGAGAGGATGCCCGAGGACTTCACCATCCACATGACGATGCCCTGGTAGTCAATATAACGATGACCAACTACAAGGTATATCTGATACTAGTCAACACTGGTAGCTCGACCAACATCCTATTCGCTACCACATTTGGCAAGATGGGGGTCGAAAGTTGTAGAATGGACCCGTCCAAACACCATTACTTGGATTCATAGGAGAAAAGGTGACCTCTAAAAGAAGCAGTCTGCTACGTATAACCGCTGGTGAGGGTGCTAACTAGATCACCACTAAGGTCTATTTTCTTGTGATAGACTACCCCTCACTTTATAATATGATTATGGGTATACCATCTTTGAACACCATGAGGTGTCCACTTATCACCTCGTCATGAAATTCCTAACCGAGCATGTGGCTAGCCATGTCAGAGGCGATCAGCTCGGGTCTTGACAATGCTACTCAACAACACTCCGAGCAAAGGCATAACGACAACAAGTAATGCAAATTATCTCCTTAGACCCATAGGGAGAGACTGTTGAAAGCTGGTCACTTGTGGAAGACCTAGTTGCAATACAACTCTCGAAGTTCGACCAATCTTGCATCATTTAGGTCAGATTGTTACTCGAGCCAGGGCTTCAAGCGCATATAATGACCTATTGAGACAACATGTTGATATTTTTGCCTAGTCCCACCTGGATATGCCCAATACAGATCCAAAGGTTGTGGTCCATCGGCTAAATGTAGACATCGACCACAAACCAGTGAGGTAGAAAAGACAAGTGTTCATGTAACGCCTTGACTTTTTAGGATCCAAGCATATGACTCGTTTCCCAAAAACCCGAGTGTTAACCTTAAAGGATGGTCAGATTTGAGTGTGTATATATATATATTTATTAACTATCAGAGTAAGCAGATGAGCGTAGAATGGACAAGTATGCATAAAGGAGAATTTTCATTTCATTTGGAATATAAAAGAAGCTGCCCATAATGTCTTATACAAACCAATGCCCCCATTGTTACAATTTCAAAATGAAATAATATTACATGTGAAATAAAGAAAATTATAAAAATCTTGGGATGTGAAGTGCTGTAGCAACCCTTAGTAATTACAATCATGCTTCCTTATTAATTATAGCCTGCTCCTCATCGATATAAACATGAATGTCACTTGGGTCACCTATGCTACTTGTACGGTTATATATTTGATGGATAAGTGACCAACTCAGTGTGAATTCTCCTTAAGATTACACACTACCACATTAGGTAAGCATGGTTATGAAAACACACAAAGCATACAAAATAATACATGATGCATTCTTATTAAATGCATAGATGTATGAGTACACATCAACTGGGGATGCTCATCCAGTTGGCTTTTGGGCAAAACCCATGCAATGTGGCCGGTCACTAACTAAAGTACATAGTACATGTGTAGTGCCAAACTCACCAAAAGTGGGTCGATAGTCGATGGTTTGGGAGCTAGCGAAACGATACTCCAACTAAATCCTATAAGGCACGTGCTACAACATCAAAATTAGTCACTCGTCATCGCCCGAATGCTATGAATGCATGATTAGCCCAACCATTATTAATCCATTAACAACCAGCATGTTTAATAAGCTCAAAGGTTACTACAGGGAGCTTAGAGCCCGGTATAGACCGACAGCTCAGGTATAGTGTCCCATTCCACCATCCCTGGCTCATGAGGCTACCACCTTAAGATGTTTAATGGAACTCAATCAACTAGTGGCCAATCATATTCAGTATATGGGGCTTTCCATCACATGGTTGTACAAAATAAAAATATTGAACCCATCTAAGGCAAATACTAAAACAAAGCCACTTAGGGTAAATATCAAAACCATGCGATATAAGGCCATCCTTGAAAACCATTGGACACAACAACCCTGGATGGTAGGCCCACATCAATGATCAAATTAAACTACCATTCATTAATCACCATGTTGAAGGTCCCTTACAATCACAACCAGTCAGGTTACATCCCATGTATGGGTGTACATTTATAGGTGAGGATTTCCCACTGATGTACCAATTTAAATTTCATAAGCAATCCACAAATAATCCATAAGCATGAATAAATATGCAAGATAAATATTAACCATGTAATGTAGTAATTCCAACAATTAACACATGTGACTACGAACTGGAGATATCAATTATAAATTAAAATAAAGACTATAACTTAAGCTAATGGAAAAATGAAAAGCTCAAGGGGAAGAATCATCACCTGATCAGGAACCAAATCGCGTTCTAGAGACGCTAACTGCTTGCACCCTTAGGATTGAATCCTAGCACAAATTATGGATTTCTAAGGTTAAATCAAGGTTCTACATGACTATTTGTGGTCTAGATTATAACCTAAGGTTTAGGTTACTTATTTTAAGGATTTTGATGTGAAATTAGGGTTTTAATCCTTAGGCTTAGCCTTAAACTTAGATCTTAGGATTTGAACTCTACTAGGCATATTATATAGGATTAAATCTTAATAATCCTAAGAATACTATTAGCCTTAATGTTATAACTCATATCAACTAATTATGTTAATAACGATAGTTCATAAATTCCTATAAAATATACTGATATTAGATTCTATACCTAGATCCATTCCTTAGCCTTAAACTTAGATCCTAGGATTTGAACTCTACTTGGCATATTAGATAGGATTAAATCTTAATAATCTCAAGAATACTATTAGCCTTAGTGTTATAACTCATATAAATTAATTATGTTAATAATGATAGTTCATAAATTCCTATAAAATATACCGATATTAGATTCTATACATAGATCCAATCCTAACACACAAAAATATCGACCTAGGGCTTAGATTACCTTGGCCTAAGATTTCATCCTAGAGTTTAGGTCTAGGTGAGATCTTAAGGGTTTTAATGTAGAGTTTAGGGTTTCATCTTAGGATTTAGTTCTGGGTTTAGATTATGGAATTGAACTGTATTTTGTGTGGCCATTAGTGGTGTTATCAAAGGGAGTAATAAATGAACATGATTAATCAAATGAATTGGGTATTACTTTAGGAATATCAACAATGACTACTATTATATTAAATTACCTAACAACAACCCACTACGAATAATAATATTAGTAATTCCCAAAACAATTATTAATATTAACAATATCCATAATATTAGCTAATATGACACTAATAATTATTTTGATGAAAATTATTAGTGTGTTCTAATGTTAATAACAATATTTTAAGAACGACAAGATAGAATATCAATGTTTTAATAGTGATAATTTTTATATGTGTTAACTAATATCCGTATGGATAGTTTACTAATTGTTAATCATATATATATTTAATAATCCAAAAAATGACAATAATAATAGAAATGATAGTTGAAATTATTTAAATCAGAACAGAAAATGTGGGCTCAACCAGTAGACTCAGTTCGAGTCGAGTTAACTTGGCATAACACAACCATGTTCATACTACTTTCTTTCCCTTTTCTTCCTTCCTTTCTTTCTCTTTTCTTCATCTTCTCCTACTGCTGGAAAACTCCAGCAAGAAGGTTGACTAGTTCGAGTTGCGACACGAACTGAGTCAAGTCCAGTTGACTCGCTAGCAACCCGACTCAACTCCTTGCTTTCCTTTTTCTTCTTCTCTTCTAATCTCTTTTCTTTTCTCTCACTCTCCCTCTCCGTCTTCTTTCTTCCTCACCTTCTACCCTTTTGTTTAGGAGTTCAAAGGGTCCAAACGGATCTAGGCTCAGATAGTGTGAGCATAGTGAGGCGTGACAGGAAACGAGGGGGTGGTTGGCCTCCAATGGTGGATCTTAAACGAATGCATCCCCCCTCGATTGGCTTCTATCAGACGGTCCGTATGGACCCTAAGAAGCTTACAGACCTGCGATTTTGAAGCTTGGGAGAGGATTGACTAGTAGGTTTGATGGGAGAAGGAACGGATGGTTTTTCTCTCTCATTCCCTTTCTTTTATAAGAACCTAGCTGGGACGGCTGAGATCTCTCTAGGATGGAGGGTTGATATGGCATATGAGCAACTCACATGGATTGCTGAGCTGGCTGGGAGAGCAGTTTTCTCTTTTGGAACTGGTGTGTTTGCAGGACTGGATTGCAGCTAGGATCGTGTGTCTGCAAGTGCATGAAAATTAGTTTTGACAATTGGGTTTTGGTCAGGGCTGAAGGATGCACACGATGGACGGTTCAAATCATCCATGGCGATGATCATGGTAGGTCATAGAACGTCCCAAACGGACATTGTCTATCAACCGCTGAAAAATAAAGAGAGAGAGAGAGAGAGAGAGAGAGCAAAGCTCTCTATTTTTGGAAAAAGCACGGGTCAGCCCATGCTGACCGGTCTCCCATGACCTGTGCATAGCGAGTGCATGTCCTCTTTGTGCATACACACCTTGTGGTGGGGTCCGCCGTGATGTTAGAGAGAAATCCACACCGTCCATTAGGTTCTAGGGGCCTAAATGGGTCCCCATACTAAAGCTTAGGCATATCGAAGATTTAGGTGGGCCATACTGACAAAACTAGGGTCCTTTAGGGCTAGTTGTGTCAATCTGACGGTTGGATTGATTCCAATCCAAGTATCAATGGTCAAAAGGTCCTACTGGGTTGTTTACATCTTCAAGACTTATTACTACCCATATAATAATAATAATTTTATTTTATTTCATTTTATTATTTTGTATTATTATTATTATTTTATGCACACACATACATATATATGTATATAATTCATGTTGTGGGCCACTCGGTAGGGACATGGGGGTGGAAATCGCCATCACTTCTGGTTTCATCATCCGCTGTTACAGCGTGTGTACGAATGTTTCTCCATGTTACTGTCCAAAATAGGTAGGGTCCATTTATGGTTGCCTTCTAGAAAATCTACTCCCTTCACCACCTTTGTCACAATGTATTGGCACATGTGTCAAAGTATGAATTAGATCCGAGTCCTATGTGAGCCACACCTTCAATAAGTGTGTGAATTACTCACACCATTGAAACCTTATGCACATCTTTGTGAGAATTTATTATTCCACGTGAATTAATTTATTTTTTGTGGAGTGAATTGTACTATTTTTAGTCTCATGATCCGCTCTATCCATTGCGTCAAACACACCTTGCTAGGATAAGTGTAACGACCCGAAAAATTTTGTACCAAGACCTAAGTACCACCTCGATCAGAAATCACTTAGGATTAATTCTCTTAGAAATTTAACCTAAGTTACCTAGCGGTACGTTAGAATGGCTGTGAAATTAGTGCTGTTCACTTTAAATACGCTCTGCAAGACTTAAAACGTGTAGAATCAATGACGCTTTAATACCCTAAAATCTAGGATCCAACTCTAAACCCTGTTGTTATAGGGAATGTTTAGTAACTTTGTATTGGATCTAGACCGCGCGTCGAAAGTCCGATATCTACAATCTCAGACCATTATGACCGCTTAGTTGGACTTGAAAATCATTTCGAAAATCAAGCCTAACTGATGTCCTGACACTATTTTACTGAGTTCGGAATGAAGAGAGTGAGAAAAGGAAAAGAATTAGAAAATTAATTCCATTTTTATGAAATCTGGCACGTGTCATTTGTGCGTTATTTTTAAGCATTCTGACCGTCAGAATTCAACCAAATTTCACCCTCAGATCAGGAAAATTAGCCCTTTCATGTCATGGAACTTGTAGCCCTGAATTAGGTTCGGTAACCGTCAAATTAAAACTGGTCCGCCACGGACGATCTGGAAATCTGATCGGACTGAAAGCTTCGCTGATTAAAGATCCAATGTTAGTGAGCTTAAGTCTAACCGCAATTGATAACAGGACCTCCAGAAGCACTCCGTTGGATCAGAAAGATCCCGATTTGGATATAACCTAAGTATACCTTGACTTAAGGTCCGTTTTCGTTATGTTTGGGCTTATAAAAGGGCCTAAAACCCTTAGCTTTCTAACCCATACGAATTTCCCAAACCCTAGAGATTCCAAAGAAAGAAAAAAGAGAGAAAGTGTGGGAGAATCCGGTGAAACTCCGTAGGATCCTTCCTAGTGCACCTATACTCTAAACTGGCGTATCTGAATCGTTCTTTCGGCGATTCTGATTCCGTTCTTGTGTAAGTTAAGCTAACCCTAACCTGTTTTGAAGCCTAAACTAGCTGTATTAGAGTGCTAGTTAACTTGTTTCATGCCATAGGTAGCGTATTCACCGTTGACGAAGATACGTCGTCTGAATCAACCTAAATACGTCTTTTCTGGTTTAAGGTGCGGACTATATGCACTTAGGTTATGCTTTTCAACCCTTTCAATGATAGTTAATGATTTATTCATGCTATGGATGCAACTATACATGCCAAATATGCTGTCTATTTTGTCTTCCGTATACGTATGTTGTATATTGTAAATACCGTATTTCATGCATATGTTAGAAGACGTATACGTATGGAATTTGCAGATTGATTGCCATGATAAATTGTCATTGTTATATGCTTAATATGCATACGGTAACTCCTTGGCGAAAGGACTTGCCCTACTTTGCAACTGTGTCGACATACGTGATGTATGTTGATAGTGTAACCTAAGTGTTTGAATAAATGTCTAAGTGAGTTAGTAGTTAGTAAAGTGTGATTGTTAAGATGGTTGGGATATGGATTTCAACCATAGTATTTGTGTGTATGATTCCCTCCATGAATCATGTAACTTAGGTTTTCCATGTTAAATGAGTGTATGATTTTCTCTATGGATTGTGTACCTAGTTAAATCATGATAAATGTGTGTATTAATTCCTGCATGTACTATTTACATTTTCACGCTATACTTCATTTGTTGTTCATGTGAATGAAGAATATGACTCATATGCTAGTTATTATCCTTGTATGTGAATGGGACTGTGCCACAGTCCAGGTAATCGAAAAACTTTTCGCAAGTAGTGGTTAAGGTTGATTTCACCACACAAGATGAGTTTAGCGAATCTGAGTCGTGCTTGGGGAGTTCGGCAGTGGTTAGGCCACACAGAGTGCTTATACATTCCATGTCCTTTAAATCAACGTGCGCTTGGCCTAGTTGAGCTTATCAACTAACCCGATTGACCGATGCTTGTTCACCATGTTTGGTCGCCACTGTTTGAATCTAAGACACTGATCTTACCAGTGTAACTCCCGTTAACCATGGTACCAAGATCCCCTAAGACTCATGAGCCGGGCATGGTGGTATGGGACACCGTGGTCATGCTGTCGGCCTACGCTGGGGTCACAAACCTCCCCGTAGTGACCAGTGAGCACCCTACTCTGAGCAGATTATGGTGGTATGGGACACTATATTCGTGCTGTCAGCCTACACTGATTGGTGACGAGCCCTTTGTAGTGACCTTGAGTTTATCCTGACACCACATGGGGGCGACGAGTCCTGATGTAGTCTTAAGGATATAAATAGGCCTGTATTGATAAGGTGATGGGGGAGTGGAGCAACGATTGAGCGCAACAGCCCTGGGAGCCCTTGCAGTGACCTAGAACCATACTATTGTATGAGATATCTTAGGACTGACGACCCTAGAAAAGATCAATATTGGGAAATGATACAAGGGAGGTGTCTTAGCTTCCCAATACTGCTATATGAAAAGGACTAATAATAACTGGGTAATCACGTTCATGACATCGCACTGCATGTGCCATTGGCGTTGGTGTGAGAGTATAGTGGTAGTGAGTCATGCCGCGATCGTTAGATGATGTTGCATGAGGGAGATTGTGGTGAGGGCATGCATCGTTCTTCATGTCATCCTTACATTAATAAGAGATCTACGACATGTTTGATTGTACTGCCTTATCATTACTGCTTGATTGGATTGATAACATGTTAACTTTTGCTGTATAGTACCACTGAGTTGATCACTCACTCCCACGTTCTGGGAAGGTGTTTAAACAACAACCAGACTCTGCTTTAGATGCAGGTGATGACGATACTGGCGAGGTAGGGCCAGACTTTGATGAGGACGAGGAGGCGTTCTCATACATGCAGTTTTCAGGCGGGTTAGACAGAGCCTTGTCCTGACCAGCGGGGATTTTCTGGGATATGCATTGTATTATTTTGAACGTTTCATGTATGTATTTTGAGACACAGATATATGTATATTGCCCTGGGCAGAGCACGCATCATTTGGGGATTTATTTTGAATCACGTATGTATTTAAGTCTTTCGCTTGCTTTACCTTAATATCCCTAAATTATGTATGCTAATCTAGCTTGATCTATATCATATTTTATGCATTAATACAAAAAACACATAATCATCATCGAATATGTTGCATAAGTGATGTTTTGGAACTCGGGAGCTGAGTTATACTTGACCCCCGAATTTCAGGGCGTTACAATAAGGGTCTGAAAATAGAACAGATCTGTTGATCAGGTGGGCCGCATGGTATGTTTTAGCTTCAATGGTGGTACGTAATGACAATGAATATTTACAATCTTACCCTCCATTTCTCAACCAGCTTTCGATGTCCATTACATCGGAGTGCACTGCTTGAATTTCTTGAAATTTGGCGGACGTTCTTCATTTTTCATGTTCTTACAAAAGAACATATATCTAAATCATTATGGATAGGGAGTTTATTCATCATTTCATTAAAGAGAAAGTACTTACATCAAATCATGTGACGAAAGGCCTTGTTTTGAAATTCAAGGGTCAGATGGCTTGACTTATAAATGGAGATCATTCCCAATGGATAGATTCGTGTCGGGGAATGGATGTAAAGTCAGGATAGCTAGGTTGGTGTTGTACACATGTATGTATCAAGTTAAACTTCATGGTAACACTCGAGGACTTTCAATACTTAGGTATTGAAAAGTTCAGGGTGTTACAATCTACCCCCCTTAAAGAGAATCTCGTCCTCGAGATTCAGCACAATCTATCTTATGGTGTCCATATGCATCCACTGGTTTCTGCATTAAGGTTATTTGTATAAGCGCTCATTCCTCACCACTAGAACAAGAGTCATTACAGTCTACCCCCTTAAAGAAAGTCTTACCACTGGGATTTGAAAATGCTCGCCTTAATTGTTAATGGTGCAGGTGGAAGGGTTACCGTTCTAATTGTGTATGTTATCTCATATATGTCTAAGCATGAAATCCTAACGACCTTTATCTATATTTCTCTAAACCCTTAAGTTCCTCATCTAGTAATTCAATTAAGGTATCTAAGCCCCACTCAAGGTTAGGAATCATTCTAAACTTAATGATTCATTCTAGTGCTTATCAACGTTAAAAATTTCTATACTACTTCATACCTTTCTCTTGATTTTCTTTCCCCTTTAATGATAGTTCCCCACTATTTAAGGTGTGACACAACCTTTTGGTTTTCAATGTTCGAGCTGTCATGGATAGATGGTTGTAGTGGGTTTGAGCCCGATACCTCAACCCTACACCTACGTATAGCAAAAGATTTTGGTGTCAATTCATAACCCTATTAAATCTCAGTCCTTTTCTTGATAAGGGCATTGGAATCATTGAGATTAGCCAGGACTTAGAATTTGAGCCAAACCGTGTACATATTGCGCAAACATATTTTCATCAATCTGTGGTCCCAATTATTCTAGACTCATGGTAAATATCATGTGCTCTCCAAATTTTTCAGTGAGAGTGCCCGAAATTTACGTGAATAGACGCGAATGACCATCACGCTTCCAGTGCGGCTCTGATCATCTAAGCGCTATGTAAAAATTCCATGACCAAGACTTTCTACGTGAAATCTGAGTTTAAAATTTTGTTAAATTTATCTAAGATCTTAAATCTAGTCTTGATATGCTTAGCCTAAGGTTGAAATCTTACCCAAAAATTATACAACTTTTCCTCTAATTATTTTACGTGTCAAAGTTTGTGGGAAATATTATTCCTAAGTAACGAGATGTATTAGGAAAATTCAAATTATGATTCTTAGTATGATTCCTTAAGTTCAGAGAGCATTTGTTTTCGATCAAGTGTACAATATGGTGATTAAGGAAATTCTTATGGGCCTAAGTCCAATCCATTTCTTGATTATTACAAGGGTGTGATTCCTAGCTATGAAATTTTTAGGAAGGTTCATATCCTAGATTTCTAGAAAATTTTCATTTTGAAGTCAAGTATAAGGAATGTCCTTACGTAGTCTTATGTACACCATAATGAGTGTTTTGTACACATTTAATTCCTAAGTCCCACAATTATTTTAGTAGTTTACAAGGGAACTAAAGTTTTCATTCCTAAGTTTAAATGACTAAACCTAAAATGATCAAAGGGACTTAAGTTCAGTTCGTAATTTCTAAGATTATCCATCAACTCTCTAAGGGACCTAAAATATCGAGTATCTATATTTTTCAAGGAACCTTGGATCATTTCCAAGCTCCATAGTCATCTGTTTAAGGAGTCTATCACTTAAGTTTCTTAACTCACATTTCTCCTTACTATAGAGGAAGTTCAAATGAGTTCAAATGTTTATTCTAATACTTTCTAAGAGACATGGTTTTATTTTCAAGTTATACGGTCATCCAAACAATCTGTAGGGAACCTAAATCTGGACCTTTATATTCTCGATTTCTCCCAACTCCAAAGGAATTTTTACATAAGTTTGAGTTGAGTGGCTAACTTAATGATTCTTAAGGGAACCTAAGAACATTTCTAAGTTCCATGGTTATCCAAGCAACTGTCTAGGGAGCTTAACATTTTGATTTTCTATATTCTTAATTCCTCCTAGCTGTAGAGGAAATTCACATAAGTTTAAATAGTTGTTCTAATAATTCTAAGGGGACATAAGTTTAGGTTTCTACGTTCTCAATCACTCTTCTAAGCCTAAGGAAAATTCACCTAAGTTTAAATTTCTAATTCCAACATCCTAACTTGAGACATTTGAAGTTCGTATAAGATCATTTCAAACTATGCTCTGATTCCAACTGTAACGTCCTGACTTTTCAGGACCTGAGTATATGACTCGTTTCTCAAAAATCCGAGTGTTAACCTTAAAGGATGGTCAAATTTGAGTATATATTTTTTTTCAACTATTAAAGTAAGAAGATGAGTGTAGAATGGACAAGTATGCATAAAGGAAAATTTTCATTTACTTTGGAATACACAAAAAGCTGCCCATAATGTCTTATACAAACCAATGCCCCCATTCTAACAATTTCAAAATGAAATAATATTACATGTGAAATAAAGAAAATTACAAAAATATTGGGATGTGAAGTCCTGTAGCAACCCTTAGTAATTACAATCATGCTTCCTTATCAATTATAGCATGCTCCTCATCGATATAAACATGAATGTCACTTGGGTCACCTATGCTACCTGTACGGTTATATATTTGATGGATGAGTGACCAACTCAGTGTGAATTTCTCTTAAGATTACACACTACCGCATTAGGTAAGCATGGTTATGAAAACACACAAGGCATACAAAATAATACATGATGCAGTCTTATTAAATGCATGGATGTTTGAGTACACATCAACTGGGGATGCTCATCTAGTTGGCTTTTGGGCAAAACTCATGCAATGTGGCCGGTCACTAGCAAAAGTACATAATACATGTATAGTGTCAAACTCACCAAAAGTGGGTCGATAGTCGATGGTCTGGGAGCTAGCAAATTGATACTCCAACTAAATCCTATTAGGCACGTGCTACAACATCAAAATTAGCCACTCGTCATCGCCCGAATGCTATGAATGCATGATTAGCCCAACCATTTATAATCTGTTTACAACTACCAGGTTTAATAAGCTCAAAGGTCACTATGGGGAGCTCAGAGCCTAGCTTATGTCGCAGCTCAGGCATAGTGTCCCATTCCACCATCCCTGGTTCATGAGGTTACCACCTTAAGATGTTTAATGGAACCTAATCGACTAGTGGCCAATCATATTCAGTATATGAGGCTTCTCATCGCATGGTTGCATAAAATAAAACATCGAACCCATATAGGGCAAATACTAAAACAAAGTCACGTAGGGTAAATATCAAAACTATGTGATAAAAGACCATCCTTGAAAACCATTGGACACTATAACCCTGGATGGTAGGCCCACATCAATGGTCAAATTAAACCACCATTCAATAACCACTAAGCCAAAGGTCTATTACAATCACAACCGGTCAGGTTATATCCCAAGTATAGGTGTACATTTATAGGTGTGGATTTTTCACTGATGTACCAGTTTAAGTTCCATAAGCAATCCACAAATAATTAGAAGCATAACCAAATATGCAAGACAAACATTGAGCATGTAATGTAGTAATTTCAACAATTAACACATGTGACTATGAAATGGGGATATCAATTATAAATTTAAATAAAGACTATAACTTAAGCTAATGGAAAAACGGAAAGCTCAAAAGGAAGAATAATCACCTGATCAAGAACCGAATCATGTTCTAGTGACGCTAACTACTTGTGCCCTTAGGATTGAATCCTAGCACAAATTATGGATTTGTAAAGTTAAATCAAGGTTCTACATGACTATCTGTGGTCTAGATTGTAACTTAAGGTTTAGGTTGCTTATTTTTAGGATTTTGATGTGAAATTAGGGTTTTCATCCTTGGGCTTAGCCTTAAACTTAGATCCTAGGATTTGAACTCTACTTGACATATTAGTTAGGATTATGTAACTCCCCGAATTTCGAGGGTCGAGCAAAGCTCAACTCCTGAGATCCAACGCATCACTTATGCAACATAGATAATAATTTTTAAATGTTGTCCATATTAGTGCATTAAACATGAGAGGGATTACACTAAATCGACATATCATACTCCAAAGTTATTGTAATTAAGAAAGTGGAAGACTGAGATAGATATATAAGGTATATGTACGTGTTTTACAACCTCCAGAGTATAAGTATGTTACCAGGCCCAATATATACATGTTTTAACTCAAAATATACAAAATGACAAAATATAAGTATCCGACTAATCCATGTGTCCCTGAAATCCCATCGAAGCAACACGAGATCTACATAGACATGTCAGAGAGATGAACATAGAATAACTCTTCCTCCTCATCTACGAAGTCCAACTCCGTTGCATATACATCCTCATCACCTGCATCTATAACAGAGTCTGGTTGGTATTTTAAAATACTGTCCTAGAGTGGGAGTGAGTGATCAACTTAGTGGTATTATATGGTAAAGGTTAACATGTTATCAATTCAATCAAGAAGTAATCATAAAGCAGTACGACAATCATTCCTTAACTACTTTTATTAATGCAGGGATGGTATGCAGTAATGATGCATGCACTCGCACGACACTCTCTCAAGCGACTACATCAACCATTCATGCATGGAAAACTCCCTAAAGTGCACTTCCTCTCCAAAGCACATGCAATGCGGTGCATGATCGTGTTAGCCGAGTACTTAAATAGGCTTATTCATAAAGCAAATTCAAGAAGCTAAGGTACCTCCCTTTATATCATTTATCCAACCGAAAGGTCCATCTAGGGTCAGCAATCCTAGTTAATCACATAAGATAGGCAAGTTGTAAGACATCACTCCTGATGAAAAGTAGTGGATAGGTAAGTTCAAGAGTTTATACTCGAGGTCACTACAGGGAGGCTCGTCACCTTAGCGCAGGCTGACAACTCGAATATAGTGTCTCATACCATCGTATTTGACTCACGAGTTTAAGTTGTTCACTGGTCACTACGGGGAGGCTTGTCACCCCAGCGTACGCCGATAGCTCGACCACGGTGTCCCATACCACCATGCCCGGCTCATGAGTCTTAGCGGATCGTAGTACCATAGTTGAAACAGATCTTTACAATGGTAAGTGGTACTTTAGATTCAAGCAATGATGTCCATATATGGTAAACACACAATAGGCCAATCGGTTTATTAGACAAGTTCGATTGGTACGAGCACACACAAATTAATTGACATGGAGCGCGTAGGTACTCCCCGTAGCCTAACCACTATTGACAATCATCCTACGACCCAGATTCACCGAACATATCAATGTGGTGAGACTAGTTCGGCCACTCAAACAGAAATTTTTACCGACTTCCTGGACTACATTATAGTCTCAATCTTACTCAGATATAACATGTAGATACATGTGATAATCATATAAGCATTTAACAAACAATCCAAATACAACACTTATTTGAGCATTTTATCAAATACGTGGAACATGTCACTAAACACTTGCATTAAATCCATAAGTCGCGTAGCGATGATCTGATTTCATGAAAGAAGCCATACATATGATTAAGGAAATTAAGGATCCTATCTAATTACACTTAATGAATACCAACCATCAACATTTTTTCATTCAGACATTTTATCAAACACTTAAACTACACCTTACTAAATACATAGACTAAATTAGTTACGACACTCACTATAACAATTCATTTCACAACATCGGTAATAAAGCATATAACACACATGAATCTTAGATTAGTAATCATGACAAGATTAAATCAAGATTTCACATTCATTCAAACATTTCAACAAGCACATGGAATGCATTTTCATACAACATAGTTCATACATGTGTAATATATCAAAATCGACATGTCTAAGACGATATGACAGCAATCAAGTCAGACATAAATCATTGGCTGACATTGAAAGCCTTGATAACCATAACCTAAATGTTTATAGTCTACACCTTTTATCAGAAGGCTCGATTCAGACCCGGTTTAGACTGTACATTTCTGAAAATGAGACGACAAACACCTACTTGATGTAATAGGTTAGCTAGGTCGACAAACTACCAACCTCGATTTCTACAACGAGATTAGGGTTAGGACTTCTTACCTAACTCGTAGTTAAAAAATGATGGTGTAGCAAAACGAGAGAGGTGATTTAGCCCGTGGAGTAGTGTGAGTGAATCCTAACAACGATCTCCCTATCTCTCTCTCTCTTCTCCTCACTCTTTTCTCCTCTCTTCTCTCTTCTCTTTCCAAGGGTTAGAGAAATTCGTATGAAATGGGAATGAGGTGGTTTAAGGACATTATATAGGCCCAGAATTGGTGTAAATGGCCCCATGACCATGATATACTTAGGTTACAGCAAAAGGGTGCCTGTTTCGGGCAAATGAAACTCATCTGGAGGTCCATTACTCACCTATGGCATGGAGAAAGTTCTCTGACCATGGATCTAAGCCAGGTTATGATTTTGGTATGATTGGATTAGCGGATCGACCGTGGAGGACCCGTGTAAGATCAACGGTCGTTGTCGCTCAATCAGGGTCACAAGAATACAAATATGTGTAGGAAAATTTCCTAGATCCATGGGTGAAGTTCGGTCAAAAACTGACAGTCAGAAATTTTCAATTTCATCCGCAAGTGAATGGCCCAATTCACTTAAGTTTCAATAATTTTCTAAGGATATTCACGTTTCTCACACACTTCGCTCAGGGCTCAAGTTGTACATTTCTGGAAACTATTTGAGCTCAATTCCCACGTCGGTCATCAAGCCCAATAAGGCAGACATAACCCTATAGTTTTGTGGTCATCGAACTTCCAACGTGCAGTCTAGGTCCTATTTGGAGTTTCAATGTGCTCCTGAGAGCAACTAGCTTTTGGGATTTCTCCTAGGTTATTAAGTAGTGTTGAGTCATTGCTTTTAATAGTTTTGGGTCTTGCCATTTGTATAAATAGTGGTTCAATCTAAATCCATCACCTATTTAGTTTAGTGTTTAACTAAATTTCTACAGGATATGATCCTTAGGGATTTCTGCCTAAGGTGGTACTCGGGTCTTTGTATGGATTTTTTTGAGACGTTACAATCTACCCCCCTTAAGGAAAAATTTTATCCCCAAAATTAGTACCTTTTCATACTCCTCGAGGATCTGAGGGTAGTTTTTATGGACTTCAGCTTTCGTTTCCCAAGTAGCCTCTTCCTCAGTGTGGTGAGTCCACAATACTTTCACAAGCGGGATAACTTTATTGTGCATCACTTGTTCCTTCCTATCTAGAATATGTATTGGTTAAAGTACATAGGTAACATCTTCACTTAACTATACTTGTTCCTACTTGATAATGTGAGTAGGATCAGGAACATATTTCTTTAGCATTGATACATGAAATACGTTTTACATGCCTGCGAGTGGTGTGGGCAAAGTAAGGCAGTATGCTACCACACCCACTCAGTCTAGAATCTAAAATGGGCCAATGAATCTCAACATAAGCTTCCCTTTCTTTCCAAAATGAAGGACTCCCTTCATTAGGGAAACTTTCAAGAATACGTGGTCCCCAACTTCAAATTATAACTGTCGTCATCGAGTATCAGCGTAACTCTTTTGTCTGCTCTAGGCTGTATGAAGTCGATGCCTGATAATGTCGATCTTCTCTGAGGTTTCCTGAACTAGATCTGGGCCAACCAAGCTCTTCTCACCAAATTCTGCCCAACAATGTGGTGCTCGACATGGGCGCCCAGATAATGCTTCTTAGGGAGCCATGCCAATGCTCGCTTAGAAGCTATTGTTATAAGTAAACTTGGCATAGGAAAGATAGTCATCCCAACTATCCTTGAAATTAAGCACACATGCTCGCAACATATCTTCTAATATCTGATTCACTCATTCCGTTTGCCCATCGGTCTGTGGGTGGAACATGATACTGAACTTCAGTTGTACTCCCATTGCTTCTTAGATTCGAGTCTAGAATATAAACATGAATCACGTGTCTCGATCTGACACAATCTCCATAGGAACTCCATGCAGTCGTACAGTCTCCTTAATATACAGCTTGGCTAAATTATTTGCTAAGTTTGAAACTCTAATCGAGAGAAAATGAGCAGATTTCATCAATCGGTCCATAATCACCCAAATGGAGTCATACCGCTTCCTCGTCTTTGGTAACCTGGAAATAAAGTCCATAGATATGAAAACCATTTCCATTCAACTATGGGCACAAGCTGAAGTATATCTGGAGGCCGCCAACAATGTTCAGCCTTGACCTGTTGGCGCATGAGACAACGAGACACGAAGCCTGCTATTTGGGCCTTCATGTTGTCCCACTAGTATGAACGCTTCATGTCTCTATACATCTTCGTACTACCTGGATGCATTGTTAACTTTGAATTGTGAGCAGTTTCTAAAACCTCCCTTCTCAAGTCATGACGGTCCGGGATGCATAGGCGGCCACGGTATCGTAAACCTCCGTCTAAGCCAACTCTCCATTCAGATTCTTCACTCTCACCTGCCCGTTCTCTCATCTTCACCAATAGTTCGTCTTCTTTTCGAGCCACAATGATTCAGTCATCAATAAGTGGCTGTACATGGATGTGTGCAACGCTTTCGAACGGCTCCTCTATTGTAAGCTTCAGTTCGAAGTCTCGCACAAACTTTATCATATTCCATTCTTCCATCACCAGTAGAGCTGCAAATTCTATTGTATTCTTGCGGCTCAAAGCATCGGCCACAAGGTTGGCCTTACCAGGAAGGTAGGAGACCTCAAACTTGAAGTCTTTGAAGGTTTACATCCAACGTCGCTGCCTCAGATTCAGGTCTCATTGCATGAAGATATACTTGAGGCTCTTGTGATCGCAAAAGAGCTTGAACACCTCTCCATAGAGGTAATGTATCTGGAGCTTTAATGCAAAAATGACCGCCGCTGATTCCAAGTCATGCATGGGGTAGTTTTCCTTATGTTTCCTCAACTGTTGTGATGTATAGGCAATCACTCTGTCCTTTTGCATAAGACCACAACCTAAACCAACGCGAGACGCGTCGGAGTATATAGTATATTTGATCCCTTGCTCTGACAATACTAGCACGGGTTCGGACGTCAGCTTATCCTTTAATTCTTGAAAGGCTGCTACTGCTTTCTCATTCCAAACAAACTTAAGATCCTTTCAAGTTAGTTACGATAACGGTTTGGCTATCTTGAAAAAATCTTTAATGAAGCGGTGATAGTAGCCAGCAAGTCCGAGGAAACTCCTCACTTCTGTAACGGAACCGGGCTACACTCAGTCCTGCACTGCGATCACCTTGGCAAGGTCCACAGCAATTCCTTCCTTGGACACCTTGTGTCTCAAAAACATGACTTCCTTTGTCCAGAAATTGCATTTTTGGTATTGCGTAAACAACTGATTCTTCCTAAGAGTATCGAAGACTGCTCACAGGTGTTCTTCGTGATCTTTTCGACTCCTGGAGTATATCAAACTGTCATCTATAAACACGTCAATGAACCGGTACAGATACGGATGAAAAATACCCAGTTCATGAGGTCCATGAACACAGTCGATGCATTCGTAAGTCCGAACGACATCACGAGAAACTCATAGTGCCCAAAACTAGTTCTGAATGCTGTTTTCTGCATGTCTTCATCCCTGACGCGCAACTGGTGATACCCTAACTGCAGGTCGATCTTAGAGAAATATCGTGCCCCTTTTAACTGATTAAACAGGTCATCTATCTTAGTTAAAGGGTACTTGTTCTTGACTGTGACGTGATTCAGCCTGAGATAATCAATACACAACCACAACGACCCGTCCTTCTCTTTACAAACAATACCGGTGCTCTCCAAGGGGATACACTAAGTCGTATAAAACCTGATTCCAGTAGATCATCTATCCGCCTCCTTCACACAGAGGCATGTGGTATGTTGGTAAGGAAATGGGCATCGCACTAGGCACAAGGTCGATAGTAAAGTCAATCTCGCACAGAGGAGGTAATCCAGGTATCGTTCTAAACACGACCATGAAATCTTGGACTACAAGCGTGTCCCTAAGCGTCAGACCATCAACATTCTCTAATAAGGAAGCGTAACAACTTATGCGGTAGGGCCAACTGACCTAAACTAGGAAAGTATAGGTCGTGCCCTCGGGTCCATGTGCCGTCACCAGTCGGGTTTCGCAGTCGATCTCTGTCTTCATTTCGGTGAGCCAATCCATGTCGAAGATGACGTCGTAATGATACAGTGGGGTGACGATCAGGTCAATGCACACCGTTCTGCTTCCTAAGTCTATCGGGCAACCTTTATAAATCTTAGTTGTGTCGGAGAAGGTCCTTATTATGGTAAGGACTCTCACCCCAACCATAGGGATAGTGTTCAGTACTAAGCGCTTGACTTTAGAGTACGATATTATCAAAATTATGGACCTAGTGTCCACTAATAGAAATACAAGTGTACCTTGAATGTGACTGCAGTTACTATCTCAGATGTTTTAGCTGCAAGTGCATGTACACATGCTTGTTGATAATGATTGGGTTACGTTGTCATAGGTCATTGAGGCGGCCTATTTTAAGGTACAGGTGGTCTATAGAATGGTTGTGCTGGTGGTGCGGATCGTAGGGGTGGAGCTGAAATAGCCTGTGGTAGATTGCGATTGTTCTTCCAAGGTGACATAAAACTATTTTCCTTCATCTTGGAAAAACAGTAGGCCCGCCCTCTTTCAGTAGGTGCACTAACAATCTGATCGCCTCGGTTGGGTCAATTGAGCCATTAGCCTAGGAGGTGAATTTGCACGCGGCCTTTTTCCGAGGAATGGTCGATTTGGCAGCTCGGCCTTGGGCCCATCGACATACGTGTCCGTGACACCCTGTCTCCATCTTGCTCAGCTCGCAAGGACATGTTCACTAGCTCAGCATAGTTGATAATGCTAGCATAACGCATCTTTGTGCAGATGTCAGGCCGCAGATCCTCTAAAAATCTGTGCATCCTCATCGGCTCCTCCGTTAGGATCAGTGGTGCATATATGGCTAGCTACGTAAAGCGATTCTCGTACTCAGCTACTGTCATCCCCCCTTGTCGAAGGTGGAGAAATTCACCCTCCTTTTCATTACGATAAGTGAGGGGGAAATACTTTCCATGGAAATGAGTTTCAAACGCATCCCATATCCACACGTATCCTACGGGGACGGTCCGTAGGATGCTGTCCCACTATAGACTAGCCTCCTTTTCAAACATGTACGTAAATAGCTCCACTTTCTCTGCCTTAGTACAGTGCGGCGGCTTCAGCATCTTCGATATACGATCCAACTAATACTCTGCCTCCTCAGGTTGGTGAGTACCCACAAAAGTAGGAGGAAGGAAGCATTGAAAGCGCTTAAATAAGCTGCTTGTATTCATAGCCACAACAGGTTGCATAGGTGGCATAGGCAGTACCGTAGTCATGTTCTAGGTAATGGCTCTCGCAATCATAACCAATATTATTGTTGTTGCCGCTTCAGGAGCATCATCTAGTCTAACCTATCAGGAGGAGAAGTCGCTTGAGGCATGTGTGGCATCGATGTAGATGCACGGTTCTGTTCTGAAACTGGTGGTGCACTAGGTGTTGGCCCATTGGTGGGCCCAATGGCCGACTGTGAATCCGGCATTGTCTCAAAGTTCGGGCGCAAGTTAGGGTCCATCTGGCTATCATTCAGGGGTGGCACCCCATCAATCGATCTGCCAAGTGCGAGACATGCTATTTTCTAAGTGTTTTTAAGAAGTATCCCCTATATACAACATAGGGTGTAACGTGTGTCAGGTTTAAAATAATATTACTCACTTTTCCAACCATTCTACACATTGCAAATAAAATGAGCTTCATGCATTTCATTAAGCCAAAATTTGTCACAATACATGAGGTATAGTATTACATGAATTATGACAGAAGATGCATGTGAGCTAATTTAGCAACAATTTTAACACTAACTATTCTAACATCCATCCAAGCCAACTAGGGCTATTATAAAGAAAATAAAAAATAGGAAAAATTAAAGAACCACTGCAACACAACTAGTCCGCTGACTCTGGTGAAGGTGAAGGCGCACCCTTATCCTGCATATAATATAGGAGGGCCTTCAAGGTGCAGGACATTTTCTTAAAATTTTATTTTAGATAGGCCTGATTCTCCTTAAACTCCTATTTCAGTGAGGCCTGATTTTCCACAATTCTGGCCATGCTGGCTTCTAAGGCAGCCTGATCATGGCGGTCTTCATGTGTAGCAGGAGGGCCCCCATCAGAGTCTTGGGCCTCCTCATCTTCTCCCTAGTCTTCGTCTTCACTGCCTTCCTCACCACTTCCTTCTTCATTAACACTGCTTTCTTCCTCACCTTCACTTCCCTTGTCCCCTTCACTTTCTTCTTCTATTTCATCGCTCTGCTCATCGAGTCGGGCTTCGCATTGCCCAGGGCCAATGCCCATGTTGTTGAGTGTGTTCTCACTGATATTGTGGATTAGGGCGACGTTATCAACATGGAGTCTGAAACTAAAGTGGCGGGGCAATTTTTTAAATAAGTCGGACGAAAGGTAGCGAGGAGTCTTGCCTAGTAGACCGTGCAGTGCTAATTATTTAAGATATGGTAAGAGTAGGCAGGCATACTTTCTCTCCTTACCCGACTCTATACAAGAAGTCCACCATCAAATTTATACATTCAGTGCAGTTACTCCACTTAGGATACACATTATATGTGCATATGTGGTGGAGCAAGCGGAAATCGTTCATCATCTTAGATGAAACGAGACTATTTCCTCACCTCCAACGCTCAAGCTGGCAAAATAGGAAATGTGTGCGGCGATTTCTCTCTTGCTCACTAGCGAGACGAGTTTCACTGGCATGTACCACACCTCTTTCAATTCCCATTATGCGGGCCATCACGTCCACATCTACTATGGCCTCCTGCCTTCCCAAAGGGATAGTAAACTAGAGAGGCTCCAACAGTGAGTTTCGTATGTGGGAATAAAGGGCTCACACAACACCTTCAATTGTGTGAGTGTTTCCCTCGAATATGGGACCCCCCATTTTCCAGGAGAAATTCGATGACTAGATACATTCTAAACAACTTCTCATCGACATGTGTTTCAAATACGACCTCACGGTTGAGGAACTTACCGAGATCGATGCCTGCCGATAGCGATCTTTTTAATGAGATTTGAGGATCGAGGTCCTGCTTGGATCTTCTCTCTCACTCAACACTTGTACTAGCCTAAGCACTCACCTTCTTTGTAGTACGACATGGTCGGCTCGGCCCAGCCTCATCTGCGGCTACTCTTTTCTTCCCCATGAGGGAAAGGAGTGTATAGATTGAGAAGATGGCGGTAATTAGCTCAAAGAGAACCATGAAGTTGGAAATCTTGAGAGTTGTGAGACATAAAAAAGTCAATTTTGTGCTCAAATGTGGGGAAGTAGGGAAAATGGAGAGTAATAAGAGGTAGTTTTGAGAGAATGGAGGTATATGGGTGCAAAATATGGAAGAAGATGGAAGATCGATGTGAAATGTAGAAGAAAATGGAGCTTTGAGTGTATAGAGTGGAGATTTGAGAGGGAAAATGTGATTTTGGAGGGACTAGATGGCTAGAAATTTGGTGGAATGGAAAAATGGGAGAGGAGGGGGTTCAAATGAGGGGTCCCACACATGGAAGGGCCCCACACGGTCAGTTGGTGAGTGGTGCGCTGCCGCCCGTGCGGTGCTGCCGTACACCCTCTGTGAAGGTGGGCATTGCCTCGGCCCCCTCCCTGGACTACCAGTGGTGGCTCCATCCTGGGACGGTGGCCACCCCCTCTCGGGGTGTTTTACATATGCGGGGGACCCCCTGGGTCCCATCAGAAATTGGGATTGGGGTCCCTATGTCTGTTTGATGTGTTTTCTCAGTCCTATGAGCGTGTATTCACGCTTTTTGGATCATTTGAAGTTCAAGACTTGCTGAATCTTTGTTCAAACCCATTAATTGATGGCCAAAAAGGTATTAAGATCATTTCACATGATCTCGGACGCGTACGGGCTAGATTATAATGGTCAATTTCGTTCGTCGGTGAAACTTGGGATCCTACGGTCATTTCTACATTTCATTGGCCCCTTCCTAAGTCAAAGTGTATCAGAGCGCATCGTGTTACCATAACCCAGGTCTAGTTTAATCCAAATCATGCTCTGATACCAACTTATAATGCCCTGGACTTCGAGGGTCGAGCAAAGCTCAACTCCTGAGATCCAACGCATCACTTATACAACATAGATAATGATGTTTAAATGTTGACCATATTAGTGTATTAAACATGAGAGGGATTACATTAAATCGACATATCATACTCCAGAGTTAATGTAATTAAGAAAGCGAAAGATCGAGATAAATATATAAGGTATATGTACGTGTTTCACAACCTCCAGAGTATGAGTATATTACCGGGCCGAATATATACATGTTTTAACTTAAAATATACAAAATGACAAAATGTAAGTGTTCGACTAATCCATGTATCCTTGAAATCCCATCGAAGCAGCACGAGGTCTACATAGACCTGTCGGAGAGCTGAACATAGGAAAACTCTTCCTCCTCATCTGCGAAGTCCAACTCCGTTGCA
This sequence comes from Magnolia kwangsiensis, assembly GCA_037074715.1. Lineage (NCBI taxonomy): Eukaryota > Viridiplantae > Streptophyta > Magnoliopsida > Magnoliales > Magnoliaceae > Magnolia > Magnolia kwangsiensis. The sequence goes on along the minus strand of CM073582.1, from coordinate 55,941,441 downwards.
TATACATCCTCATCACCTACATCTATAATAGAGTCTGGCTGGTGTTTTAAAACACCGTCCAAGAGTGGGAGTGAGTGATCAACTCAGTGGTACCATAAGGAAAAGTTTAACATGTTATCAATTCAATTAAGAAGTAATGATAAAGGTAAAGGTTAACATGTTATCAACTCAATGGTACTATAAGGCAAAGTTAACATGTTGTCTCACCTGCTGGCACATGAGACAATGGGACACGAAGTCTGCTATCAGGGCCTTCATGTTGTCCCACCAGCACGAACGCTTCATGTCTCTTTACATCTTCGTACTACCTGAATGCATTGCCAACTTTGAATTGTGAGCAATTTCTAAAACTTCCCTTCTCAAGTTATGACGGTTCGGGATGCATTGGTGGCCACGGTATCATAAAGCTCGATCTGAGCCGACTCTCCATTCGAATTATTCACTCTCACCTGCCCGTTCTCTCATCTTCACTAATAGTTGATCTTCTTTGTGAGCCAAAATGAGTCGGTCATCAATAAGTGGCTGTACATGGATGTGTGCGACGCTCTCGAACGACTCTACTGTAAGCTTCAGTTCGAAGTCTCACACAAACTCTACCATATTCCATTCTTCCATCATCAGTGGAGCTGCAAAATCTATTGTCTTCTTATGGCTCAAAGCGTCAACCACAAGGTTGGTCTTACCAGGATGGTAGGAGACCTCAAACTTGAACTCTTTCAGGGTTTCCATCCAACGTCGTTGTCTCATATTCAAGTCTTTTTATGTGAAGATATACTTAAGGCTTTTGTGGTCACAAAAGAGCTCGAACACCTCTCCATAGAGGTAATGTCTCCAGAGCTTTAGTGCAAAAATGACCGCCACTAATTTCAGGTCATGCGTAGGGTAGTTTTCCTCATGTTTCTTCAACTGTCGCGATGCATAGGCAATCATTTAGTACTTTTGCATAAGACCACAACCCAAACCAACGTGAGATGTTTCGGTGTATATAGTATATCCGACCCTTACTCTGGTAATACTAATAGAGCTGCAGACATCAGCTTATCCTTTAATTCCTGAAAGGCTACTTTTGCTTTCTCATTCAGGTAAACTTAAGATCCTTTCGAGTGAGTTGCGATAACGGTTTGGCTATCTTGAAAAAATCTTTAATGAAGCGGTGAAGTAGCCAGTAAGTCCTTGGAAACTCCTCATTCTGTAATGGAACCGGGCTGCTCCCAATCCTGCACCGCGGTCACCTTGGCAAGGTCCATGGAAATTCCTTCCTTGGACACCATGTGTCCTAAAAACTTGACTTTCTCCTTCCAAAAGTCGCATTTCTGGTATTGTGCAAATAACTGATTCTTCCTGAGAGTATTGAAGACTACTCGCAGGTATTCTTCGTGATCTTTTCAACTCTTGGAGTATATCAAATTGTCATCTATAAACATGATAACGAACCGATACAGATACAGCTGAAACACCCGATTCATGAGGTCCATGAACACAGCCGATGCATTCATAACTCCAAACGACATCACAAGAAACTCATAGTGCCCAAAACTGGTTTTGAATGCTGTTTTCTGTATGTCTTTATCCTTGACGTGTAACTGATGATACCCTGACTGTAGGTCAATCTTAGAGAAATATCGTGCCCCTTTTAACTGGTTAAACAAGTCATCTATCCTGTGCAGAGGGTACTTGTTCTTGACCGTGACGGATTCAGCTTGTGATAATCAATACACAACCGCAATGACTCATCCTTCTTCTTTAAGAACAATACCGGTGCTCCCTTAAAGGATACACTAGGTCATATAAAACCTGATTCTAGTAGATCATCTATCTATCTCCTTAATTCCTCCACTTCACATGGAAGCTTGTGGATGTTGGTAACGAAATGGGCGTCGCACCAGGCACAAGGTCGATAGCAAAGTCAATCTCATGCAGAGGAGGTAGTCCAGGTATCATTTTGAACATGCCCATAAAATCTTAGACTGCAAACGTGTCCCCAAGCATCAGACCATCAACATTCTCCAATAAGGAAGTGTAACAACTTATGTGGTAGGGCTAACTGACCTGAACTGAGAAAGTAAAGGTTATGCCCTCGGGTCCATGTGTCGTCGCCAGTCAGGTTTCGTAGTCGATCTTTGCCTTCATTTCAGTGAGCCAATCCATGACAAGGATGACTTTGTAATGATACAGTGAGGTGACGATCAGGTCAATGCACACCATTCTGCTTCCTAAGTATATCGGGCAACCTTTATAAAGCTTAATAGTGTCAGACAAGGTCCTTATTATGGTAAAGACTCTCACCCCACCCATAGGGATAGTGTTTAGACCCAAGCGCTTAACTGTAGAGTACGATATTATCGAAATAGTGGACCCAACGTCCACTAATAGAAATACAGATGTACTTTGAATGTGAGCAGTGACTTTGAAGGCTAAAGGCACTACAGTTACTGACTCAGATGCTTCAGTTGCAAGTACATGTACACATGCTTATTGAGAATGATTGGGTTGCGCTACCATAGGTCGTTGAAGCAGCCTATTTTGAGGTACAGGTGGTCTGTAGAATGGTTATGCTAGTGGTGTGGATCGTAGGGGTGGAGTTGAAATAACATGTGGCAGCTAGCAGTTGATCTTCTGAGGCAGCATAAAGCCGTTGTCCTTCATCTTGGTAAAACAACAGGTGTCTGTATGGCCCACCCTCTTACAGTAGGTGCACCAAAGATCTGATCACCTTGGTTGGGTTGATGGAGCCATTAGCCTAGGAGGTGAATCTGCACGCGGCCTCTTACCGAGGAATGGTCGATTTGGCAGCTCGGCCTTGGGCCCATCGGCATACTTGTCCGTGACACTCTTTCTCCATCTTGCTCACATCGCAGGGACATGTTCACTAGCTTAGCATGGTTGGGAATACTAGCGCAACACATCTTTATGTGGATGTCAGGCTGCAGACCCTCTGAAATTCAGCGCATCCTCATCGGCTCGTCCGTTAGGATTAATGGTGCATATCTAGCTAGCTATGTAAAGTGATTCTCGTACTCGGCTACTGTCATCCCCCCTTGTCGAAGGTGGAGAAATTCACCCTCCTTTTCATTACTATAAGTGAGGGAAAAATACTTTTCATGAAAATGAGTTTCAAATGCATCCCAAGTCCACACGTGTCCTGCAGGGACGGGCCGTAGGATACTATCCCATTAGAGACTAGCTTCCTTTTCAAACATGTGCGTAACTAGCTCCACTTGCTCTACCTCAGTACAGTGCAACGGCTTCAACATCTTAGATATATGATCCAACTAATACTCTGCCTCCTTAAGTCGGTGAGTACCTATAAAAGTAGGAGGACGGAAGTGCTGAAAGCACTCAAATAAGCCGCTTGTATTCATAGCCACAACAGGCTGCATAGGTGGCATAGGTAGTACCGTAGTCATGTTTTGGGCAATGGCTCCCGCGATCATAGCCAATATTACTGTTGTTGCTGCATTAGGAGCATCATCTATCAGGAGCATCATAGCCAATATTACTGATGTTGCTGCATCAGGAGGAGAAGCCTCCTGAGACATGTGTGGCGTTGATGTAGATGCACGTTCTGTTCTGGAACCAGTAGTGTACAATGTGTTGGCCCATTGGAGGGGCCTGTGGCTGACTGTGAATCTGGCATTGTCTCAAAGTTCAAACTCAAGCTAGGGTTCATCCGACTATCATTCAGGGGAGGAGCCTCGTCAATCGATCCTCCAAGTGTGAGACGTGCTATATTTCAAGTGTTTTTATGAGGCATCCCCTATATACAACATAGGGTGCAACGGGTGTCAGGTTTAAAATAATATTACTCACTTTTCCAACCATTCTACACATTGCAAATAAAAAGAGCTTCATGTATTTCATTAAGCAAAAATTTGTCACAATACATGCGGTGTAATATTACATGAATTATGACAGAAGATGCATGAGACCTAATCTAGCAACAGTTTTAACACTAACTATTCTAACATCCATCCAAGCCAATTAGGGTTATTACAAAGAAAACAAGAAACAGGAAAAACTAAAGAACCACTGCAACACAACTGGTCCGTTAACTCTGGTGAAGGTGAAGGCGCACCCTTATCCTACATACAGCACATGAGGGTCTTCAAGGTGAGAGAATTTTCTTGAATTTCCAAACCCCTCAAATTTTCATCTCTCTCTCTTAAATCCCCCTCCGAGCTTTCCAAACCCCTCAAATCTTCATCTTTCTCTCTTAAATCCCCCTCAATTCCACCATTTTCTTCATTTCTCCACCACCTACTCTTTTTCCCTCATCCTCCTCAAAAACCCTATCTTCCACAATTTCCATTTTCCCCATTCCTTGCTCATTTGGGCATAAGGTCCATAGATTTATGTCTCACCTTTCAAAAAGCCCCCAAATCCACCTCCATTATAAGGTTATTTGGTTCCCATGGCTCTTTTTGGGCTTGTGGCTGCCATTTCTCTCTCTCCACAATTTTTTCCCTCATGGAAAAGAAGAGAGCTCCTATGAATGAAGTTGGGCCTAACTGCCCTACCTGTCTAAGGAAGAAGGCGAGCGTCAAAGCTAGCACAAGCACTATCCAAGAGCGAAGGTCGAAGCGGGATCTCGATCCCCAACTCCCGCTCGAGAGAGTTCTACCGGCAGGCTTCGAACATAGTTGGTTTGGTGGCCGTAGGGTTGTGCTTGAAGCTCATGTAGACGAGAGGCTATCTAGGCTGTATCCGATGATAGACTACCTGGTGGACGCCGGGTGGGGTCTCATATTCGAGGGCAAGTCTCATGTATTTGAGAACACTGTTCGAGCCTTCTACACACATATACGGGACCCAACGCTGGAACCTCTGCAGTTCAAGATTCTCGTGGGAAGGCAAGAAGCAACAGTTGATGTAAATTTGGTGTCCTGGATCATGGGAATCCCGCGTGGAGAAGTGCACACTAGTGACAAGGATCTCAAGAACATGCGAGAAAGAGATCGCCGCACGTGTTACCTTTGCGGCCGATTAGCTCACTGGAAGAAAGGAAGAAGCCTCCCGTCGATAAAATTGACAGAAAATTTCTGCCTACTCCACTACACATTCACATATCATGTTTATCCTAGGTGGGGCAACCGTACCGAATGCATCCATTTGATGGTGGATTTCCTGTATAGAGCTGGGCAGGGAGACAAGCTATGTCTGCCTATGTTCACACTACTACAGATAATCCAAACTGCGCGCTCTATTAGGAATGATGTCTCACTTCCATTTGTCTGACTCATATGCAAGATTGCTCGAGAGTTCACCTACAGACTTAACATGGATAACCTTGCGCCGATCCACTTCATTAATGAGACTACACTAAAAAACATGGGGATTGGCCCTCGACAATCAAGCCCGACTTGACGAGTATGGGGATGAGACAGAAAGTGAAGAGGAAGAAGGTAATGAGATAGAGGAAGAAGATAAGTCAGAGGAAGGAGGTGAAGAAGGAGAGAGTGAGGAAGAAGGAGAGGAGGCTCAGGGCTCTGATGAGGGCTCTCCTCTCGCTGTATAGGGGCGCGATAGTGATCAGGCTGCTATGGAAGATCGCTTGGCTCAACTTTAGGAGAGCCAAGTCACCCTAAGATAGGAGATCTAGGAGACCCGGGCCAAAGTGACGCAAAAACTTGAAGAGAATCAGGCCTTCGTAAAGTAAAAATTCAGTAAAGTATCTCGCACCCTGAGGGCTATCCTGTGTTATCTATGGGATAAGGGTGCACCTCCACCATTGCTAGATTCTGATGACTAGTCATCTTTTAGTTTGCTTTGTGGCTTGTTTTCTTGTTTCTGTGTATAGCCTTGATGGGCTTAGTAATGTGGTAGAGTGGGTTGTAGGTTTTAGTATGTGGAAACTTGCTTAGATTAGCTCGCATGCATCTTCTGTCATGATCCATGTAATACTACATCTCATATATTGTGACAATTTTGATAAATGAAATGCATGAAGCTTCTTTGGATTTAAAATGTGAATGATGTATGGATGCATGTATGATCTTATGCTAAATCTCACGGGTTACGCCTTATGTTGTATATAGAGAATGCCACCTAAGGTCACACGGAGTACGACACATCTCATGCTTGGTGACTCGATTGACAGGGCACCTCCCCTCAGCGATAGCCACATGGACCCCAGCTCGGGCCCGACTCACGAGACTATGTCGGATTCTCAGCCGGCCACTGGCCCCACTAATGGGCCAACACCTGTTGCACCATCGATTCCTGAGCAGAACTGTGTGTCTACCGTGATGCCTCACACGCACCAGGCTCCTCCTCCTGATAGGTTGGAGCAGATGATGCTCTTGATGCAGTAGCAACAACAATATTTTTTTGCCACCATCGTAGGGGCCCTCGCTCAGAGCATGAGTGTGGTTCCACCTGCACCTCGTGTGCAGCCTGCTGACAATATGAGCGCTAACAGCCTATTTGAGCGATTTCAGCACTTTCGACCTCCTACTTTTATGGGTACTCATAGGCCTAAGGAGGCCGAGTATTGGCTTGACCGCATCTCTAAGATACTAAAGCCACTGCACTGCACTGAAGCAGAACAGGTGAAATTGGTCACCTACATGTTTGAGAAGGAGGTCAACCTCTAGTGGGATAACGTTCTTCTGACCATTACTGTAGTTACGTATGGACGTTGGAGGCCTTCGAGATGCACTTCCATGATAAATATTTTTCCCTCATGTACCGCCATGAGGAGGGAGAGTTCCTTCACCTCCGACAGGGAGGCATGACAGTGGCAAAGTAAGATAACATATTCACAGAGCTGGATAGGTATGCTCCATTGATATTAGCTGATGCGCTAATGCGAATGCGGTGATTTTCTGAAGGTCTGCGACCCGAGATATGCTCCAAGATGTGTTGCGCTAGCATACCACCCTATGCTGAGCTAGTGAGCATGTCTCTACGAGCTAAGAAAGATAAGGATAGATTGTCTCACACGTGTGTGCCTATGGTTCCTAGGCCGCGACCAAATTTGCCGAGCGGGCCATTCCTCAGCAAGAGGCCCCATGCAGACTCGCCTCCCAAACTTACAACTCCACCAGCCCCGATGAGGTGAGCAGAGTTATGGTGCACTTACTGCAAGAGGTCAGGCCACACGGATACATACTGCTTCACCAAGATGAGGGAAATCAGCTTCTTGCCGCCTTAGAGGATCAACCACCAGCTTCCTCAAGCTGTTGCAGCCCCACCCCTACGGTCAGCACTAGCACATCCATCTTTTCGACCACCTGCACCTCAATTTAGGCCGCCTCAATGGCCCATAGTGTAGCAGCCAAACCGTTCTCAGTAGGCTCGCATGCACTCACTTACAGCTGAGGCATCCGAGATTGTAACACTCTAAAAATCAGGGGTCAAGCAGAAGCTCATCTCTCGAGTTCCAACGCATTACTTATGCAACTAGATAATGATGATTAAATGTTGTTCATATTAGTGCACTAAACATGAGTGGGATTATACCAAAATAGTAATTCATACTCCAGATCAATTTATATAACGCAAGCTAAAGACTGAAAGATGTATCTAAACGTATATGAGTCCACAAGATCTCTATCGAACCCCAGAGTATGAATACATCGCTGAGTCACCATATACATGTATTAGTTCAAAAAAAATCAAAATGTGGGGAGATAGTTTCAACTACAATGATAAGCCCTACAGCCCCGTAGATTAGAATGGCCTAAGCAAAACCATCAGAGAACTATATATACGAGAACTCTTCCTGATCGTCGTAGTAATCAGGCTCCACCTCTTGAGTCGCGTCGTCATCTGCAACTAAGATCGACTCTGGTGGGTGTTCAGAACACCGTCCCAGAATGTGGGAGTGAGTGATCAACTCAGTGGAATCATAGAGCAAAGATTAACATGTTATCAATTCAGTCAAGCCGTAATGATAAAGCAGACATATAAGACATTCTTAGATACTCTTATTAATGCAAGGATGAAATATTTTCATGATGCATGCCCTCGCCTACACTCCCTCGTGCGACACCATCTTACATCCGTGGCATGCTTTCTTCCCTCTGTGCTCTTCAACCTGGGGCACATGCAGTGCGATGTTATGAGTATAATTATCGAGTTATTATTAGTCCTTTTCATACAGCAGGATTGGAAAGCTAAGGTACCTCCCTTATATCAATACCCAAATAATGATCCATTCTAGGGTCATCAGTCCTAGACAATCTCATACAATATTATAGTTCTAGATCGCTGTAAAGGGCTCGTCACCAATCAATATAGGTCTAGTTATATCCTATATACTACAATAAGGCTCGTCGCCCCAATACAGTTTTAGGATATACTCGAGGTCACTACAAAGGGCTCGTCACCTATCAGAGTAGGCCGACAGCTCGAATATAGTATCACATACCACCATAATCGGCTCATGAGTCTAGGTTACTCATTGGTCACTACGAGGAGGCTCGTCACCCCAGCGTAGGCCGACAGCTCGACCACGGTGTCCCATACTACCATGTCTAACTCATGAGTCTTAGCGGATTGAGGTACCAAGGTTGACGGGATTACATTGGTAAGTTTGGTACCCTAGATTCAAACAGGAGCTTCATACATGGTAAACATACATCGGGTCAATCGGGTTACTTGACGAGCTCGACCAGCATAAGCACACGTTAAGTTGATCGACATGAAGTGCGCAAACACTTCGTGTGGCCAAACCACTGCCAGCAACTCTAATACGGCTCGGGTTCGTCAAACACGTCTTACGTGGTGAATAAATCTTAGCCATGAACTCAAAGCCTGTTACCGATTGCTTGGACCATAACATGGTCCCAGTTACGTACAATCTCAATAATAAACATTTGATTCAAATTCTACATTCATATGAACATGTTATGAAATATACTTTAAACATGAATACAGTACATGGAGGAAATCATGCACACAGTTAACATAAATAAAATAGGCTAAACATTTCATGGAGAAAATTGTACACACAAGTAAGGTGATTGAGATTCATATCTCAATACCCTTAAAAATCATACTCTACCAATTTCTAACTCATTCAGGTATTTACACTAACACTTAGACTACACTATTCAACATACATCACGTATGTTGACATATTGCATATTTGGGCAAATCCTTTTGCTAAGGAGTTGCCGCATACATAACAAGCATGTACTAACAGCAATTAATCATGACAATCACAACATCAGATTTAATATGCATACAAACATTTTAACAAACACATGGAATACTCTATTTACAACATAGACTAAACATATTCGTAAAACAGAACAAATAGTGCATTTAGCATGTATAATAGCACCCACGTCAGGAATCTATCATTAACCGACATTGAAAGCTTTGAAAACCATAATTTATACATCTATAGTCCACACCTTACACCGTAGAAGCGTAACAAATATGATTTAAATGGTAAGCCTTCGTCAACGGTGGATTAGCAACCTATAGCACGAACTAGGTTATCTATTTCATCACTCCAACTATATTAAGCCCTAAAATAAGTTGGGGTTTAATTTCTTATCCAAGTATGAAATTAGAATCTCCAAAATAACGATTCGAATAGGTGAATTAGGCACATAGTGAAGCTGGGAAGAATCCCAGGATGAATCACCAACTTCTCTCTTACTCTCTCTCACTTTTTCTTCTCTTCCTTAGCTAGGGTTTTAAAGTTCGTATGGAATATGTGAGAGAGGGTTTAAGGCCCTTATATAGGCCCAGAACTGATGAAAACAGTCCCAGGGCCATGGTATACTTAGGTTATAACCAAATCGGGCTTGTTCCGATCCAACAGAGCAGTTCTGGAGGTCCCTTTGCTAAATTCTGTTGGACTTAAGCTCATAAATGCTGGATCTTGATCAAGTTAAGTTTTCAGTCTGATCGGGTTTCCAGATCGACCATGGCGGACCAGTTTCAGTTCAGCAGTTACCGAAACTTGATCAGGGTCACAAGTATATTGACATGTGTGGGCCATCATCCTTGTTCAGAGGGTGAATTTGGGTCAAAAACCAACAATCAGAATGCTTATGAATGGCACGCAAGCGACACAACTTAGATTACTTAAATTCATATTTAATTTCTTAAAAATCTTCACTTTCTCACACTCTTCACTCCGGATTCAAGGAAACAGTCTTAGGACATCGTTTAGACTCGATTTTTAAGGTGATTGTCAAGTTCAACTAGGCGGTCATAATCGTCTAAGTTCATCGCTATCGGAATTTCGACGTGCAGTCCAGGTTCGATATGAAGTTTCAAAGTGCTCCCGAGAGCAACTGGGTTTAGAGATTGATTCTAGATTTTAGGGTAACATAGCGTTAATAATTTTATAGATTTTGAGTCTTGCAGATCGTATTTAAAGTGATTAGTGCAAATTTCATAGGTAATCTAAGTTAACACTTTAGTTAATTCTCGTCTAGTTTCTGAAGGATTTAGTTCTAAGGGATTTCTGCCTGAGTTGGTACTCGAATCCTTGAATAGATTTTTTCGAGTCATTACAGAAATAGTAGTTGCAGTGCCGTTGGTTTTTGAAGTCACGATACATGTTCAAGGTACACCAATCTTCTTGTTGGTAGACACCGGGTCCACTATCTCGATTATATCATGTGCAGCAGTCAAACAACTAGGTTTGGAAACTAGTCTTATGGTTGGGTTGAGGCTTCTTACCACCACAGGGACCTTCTTAGACTCTATCAAGATGTGTAAGGGTTGTTCGATAGACTTAGGGAGCAGAACAGTACTCGTCAACCTGATTATTGCCCCGCTATGTCATTATGATGTGATCCTCGGTATGGATTGGCTCACTGAGAAGAAGGCAGAGATTGATTGTGATACTAGGGTGGTGACAGCCCATTGACCTGAGGGCACGACCTTTACATTCCCAGTGCAGGTCAGTTAGCCCTATCGCATTAGTTGTTACGCTTCCTTATTGGAGGATGTTGATAGTCAACACTTAGGGACACCCCTGTAGCCAAGAGTTCTCAGATGTATTCAGAAAGATACTTGAATTATCCCCTTAGCATGAGATCGATTTTACCATTGATCTAGTGCCTGATGCGACACCCATTTCATTACCAACTTATCACAAGCCTCTGTGTGAGATGGAAGAATTGAGGAAACGGATCGATGATCTGTTGGATGTTGGATTCATACAGCCTAGTGTGTCTCCGTGGGGAGCACGTGCTATTTGTGAAGAAAAATGATGGATCTCTGCGATTGTGTATTGATTACTGCAGATTGAACCAAGTGACGATGAAGAACAAGTACCCTTTGCCCAGGATTGATGATCTATTTGATCAGTTGAAGGGGGCACAATATTTTATGAAGATTGACTTACAGTTAAAGTATCACCAGTTGTGCATCAGGGATGAGGACGTGTAGAAGATAGCTTTCAAGACTAGTTTTGGGCACTACGAGTTCCTAGTGATGTCATTTGGACTCATGAATGCGCCAGCTATGTTCATGGATATGATGAACAGGGTGTTTCAACTGTATCTATACCGATTCGTCATTGTATTTATGGATGACATCTTGATATACTCCAAGAGTCGGGAAGGGTACAAGGAGTACATGCGATCAGTATTTGATACTCTCAAGAAGAACCAGTTATTTACATAATACAAGAAGTGTTATTCTGGAAAGAAGAAGTCAAGTTCCTAGGACATGTGGTGTCCAAGGAAGGAATAGTTGTGGACCTTTCTAAGGTAGATGCAGTTCAGGACTAGGAGCAGCCTGGTTCGGTTACTGAAGTGAGGAGTTTTCTTAGTCTGGTAGGTTACTACCGTCAATTCATTAAAGACTTTTCCAAGATAGTCTGACTATTATCTCAGTTGACTCAGAAGGATCTCAAGTTTACCTAGAATGAGAAGGCCGAAGCAGCTTTTCAGGATCTAAAGGACAAGTTGACGTCCGTCCGTGTGTTAGTATTGTCAGATTAAGGGGTTAAGTATACGATATACACCGACGCGTCGCGTGTTGGTTTAGGTTGTGTTTTGATGCAGAAGGATAGAGTTATTGCCTATACATCACGACAGTTGAGGAAACACGAGGAAAACTACCCTACGCATAACCTAGAGTTAACGGCCATCATCTTTACATTGAAGCTTTGGAGACATTACCTCTATGGAGAGGAGTTCGAGCTCTTTTACGACCACAAGAGCCTCGGGTACAGATTCATACAGAGGGACCTGAATATGAGGCAGCGACGATGGACGGAAACCTTGAAGGCCTTAAAGTTCGAGGTCTCCTACCATCCTGACATGGCTAACCTTGTGGTAGATGCGTTGAGTCGCAAGAAGGATATAACATTTGCGGCTTCACTGATGATAGGCGAGTGGAACATGGTAGAATTTGTGTGAGCCTTCGAGCAGAAGCTTATTGTAGATGAGCCGTTCGAGAGCGTCGCTCATGTTCGTGTGCAGCCACTTATCGATGACTAAATCATAGTGGCTCAGGGGGAGGATAAATGGTTAGTAAAGATGAGGAAACGAGCTAGGGACAAGGAAGACTTAGAATGCAGAGTTGGTTCGGATGGGGGTTTGCGTTATCGAGGCTGCCTATGCATTCTAAGTCTTCATGACTTGAGGAGGGAAGTTCTTAAAGCCGCTCATAATTCAAGGATGGCGATGCATCCTGGGAATACGAAGATGTACCAAGACTTGAAGCGTTCGTACTGGTGGGACAACATGAAGGCCCACATATACATCCCGAAAATCAGGCGGTCGAGTAAAAACCCAACTCCCGAGTTCCAAAATGTTATTTATGCAACATAGATATGTATAATTGAATGTTGTCAGTATTAATGTATTAAACATGAGTGAGATTAAGCCAGAACAGCATATCCTACTCCAGAGACAGTTAAATTAGCAAGCGGAAGACAGTGATAGTATGTATAACATATATAAACTGTTGTATGTCTCCAGAGTGTGAACATGTTACCAGGTTATATGCATACATGTATACTCCAAAAGTAAACAAAACGAATATACATGAGTGCGCTAAAAATATAAAATGACAAGTGTCAAGGTATCTAATCAACCTCCCTATAATCCCGTCAATCAGAACACGCATAAAGGAGAGATCCTCCTCATCATCATCAAATCCAGCTCCGCCTCGCAGGCCGCGCCATCATCTGCAATCACAATAGGGACTGGTGGGTGTCCAGAAACACCATCCCGTAACGTGGGAGTGAGTGATCAACTCAGTGGGATAAGAGAGTAGAGATTAGCATGTTATCAAATCAATCATGCGATAATAGTAAAGTAGTAAATCAAACAATCCTAATACTGTTGTTAATGCAATATAACATGACGTGATGTATGCCCTCACCGACGATCTCCCTCATACGGCACTATCTTACGACCGCGGCATGCAATCGATCCTCAAGTGCTCCACATCTTCCAGGCACATGCAATGGTATGGTGATATGATTTTCGAGTTGTTATTAGTCCATTCAAACAGCAGGATTGGGAAACTAAGGTACTTTCCTTATATCAATCCCAACACAGATCCTGTCTAGGGTCGTCACTCCTAGTAATCTCATACGATGTATATTTTGTAGGTCGCTGCAAGGGCTGTCAGGGCTGTTGCACGCACTCGTTGCTCCGCTCCCCCATCACCTTATCAATACAGGCCTACTGTACTCTACTGCTACGGAAGGGTCGTCGCCTCCCGTAGACTCAGAATACGCTCGCGGTCACTACAAGGGACTCGTCGCCTGATCAGTGTAGGCCGACAGCAAGAATATAGTGTCCCATACCACCATAATCTGCTCACGAGACTAGGTGCTTACTAGTCACTACGGGAAGGTTTGTGGCCCCAGCGTAGGCCGACAACTCTACCACGGTGTCCCATACCACCATGCCCGGATCATGAGTCTTTGTGGATCACGGTACCATGGTTAACAGGGTTTATAATGGTAAGTTTAGTACCCTAGGTTCAAGCAGTTATGACTCATGCAGGGTGAACATACAACGGCCAGTCGGGTTACTTAACGGGTTCGACTAGCACGATCGCATCTCAAGTCGAACGACATGAAGTGCATAAAACACTTCGTGTGGCCTAACCACTGCCGTCAACTCCAGAACACGGCTCGCGTTCATCGACGCGTCATTCGTGGCAAAGATAGGCTAACCACGAATTTGCTCGGTTACCGACTGCCTAGACTAGGTATAGTCCCAAACACATATGAATTCACATCAGCAATCAGGTAAGAGTATTGGAAATGGAATACAAACATGTGAGCATGTAAACGCATTTTATAATGTACAACTTAAGTAAATCATCTCACACATGTCTTTCACACATATAATGAAATTATGCATATCGCCAACATATAGAAAATCCTCTCCATCAGCATATTAATTGAGAATTCAATCTCAAACTAAATCACAAGGAAATCATCAAGTACATGTTATAGCATACCACTTAAGTGCAACATGTAGGAAGCCATTTACATATAATGAAATCGTACATATGGCTAACATGTAGGAAGCCATTTACACCAGCATATTAATTGAGAAATCAATCTCAAACTAATCCATAACACCATTTAATTCAATACATACTAATACAAGCATTTATACAAACACTTAAACTACACACTTAAGTCTACATATTGTATGTCGACCCGAAGTGCGCATTTAGGCGAATCTCTTCGCCAAACTAATTATGCACATATTCCTAACATTCTAATGCGACAACAAATCATGTCAATCACATCAGCAAAATATGAATGAAAACAGTACTTCCTACAAATGACTAAAATGCCCTAAATCTCATATTCTTCGTCGGTTTACGAAACAGGAAACGGACAGCATGTTGTACATGTCAAACGGCGTTTCCGTCGATAATCTACTATTAAACGACATCGAAAGCTTTGGAAACAGTCAATCAAAGCATCTAAAATCTGCACCTTTCACTTTGTATATATATCGTTTCGAACAGAGCGTATACGCTTCGTCTACGGCGATCAGGCGACCTAATACACAAGCTACATACGCTACATCACTAATAGAATTGACGGAAGCTTAAATCAGCAAGTGTTGAAGGTTTTCCTCACCTAGAAGTGCGTTGGAATCGCCGGGAAAGTAATTGGAGTGCGTCGCCTAAGCACGTACAGCAGCAGCAGCAGGTGGCAGGGAGATCTCTCCCACCTTCTCTCACAAACTCTCACCTTTTCTCTCTCCCAATCTAGGACTTTTTACAAATTCGGATGGGAGAGAGGAGTGAGGGTTTCAACCCCTTTTATAAGCCCAAACTTGCCCAAAATAGGCTCCAGGTTAAGGTATACTTAAAGTATATCCAAATCGGGGCTGTTTCGGTCCAAAAGATGATTTCTGGTGGTCCCCTGGCCGAACGCGATCGGACTTAAGCTCATGCATACAAGATCTAGCACGCATCAAGTTTTCAGTCCGACAGGGTTCGCAGATTGCACGTGGCAGTCCAGTTTCAGTTCAGCGGTCACCGCACGAAGATCAGGGCTGCAAGTCTCATGATATGAAATAGAAATTTTTCCTGATCCAAGGGTATAATTTGGCTGAATTCTGACGGTCAAAATGCTTAATACTGACGCGTCAAGTCGTGTGCCAGATTTGAATTTTAAATTACAATTTTAACCCTATTCTCACTCTCTTCAGTCCGGGCTCAATGAAATAGCCTGTGATTATCGATTGGACTTGATTTTCAAAATAATTGTCAAGTCCAGCTAGGCGGTCCTAATGGTCTAAGATAGCAGGTATCGGACTTTCGACGCGCGGTCTAGATTCAATACAAAGTTTCAAAGTGGTCCAGAGAACAAACCGGCTTAGAGTTTGATCCGAGGTTATAGAGTGTTATAGCACCATTGGTTCTACAAGTTTTGGGTCTTGTAGAACGCATTTAAAGTGGTCTGAGTTAATTCTACTGAGTATTCAGTTTGGTACTCAACCAAATTCTACCCTAATTACGGCAGAATACGGTCCTAGGGCCATTCTATCCCCCATTTTGGGAACTTCTAGGTATCATATAATTTTTATTATTTTTTTGGGGGTTCATCATCAATTTTAGCCTAACTCCACCAAATTTCATAATATTTCTAATTGTAAAAAAATTCTAAAAATTATAGAAGCAGCAGCTGTCCAACAAGTAATTATCGGATAGTTTCTCACAATAACCTACTTTAAACCATATTAAATATTTTATTATATTTTTCACATATTTTAATATAAAACTAGACTCATTTATCTTTAATCTGGTTTTTGAATCACCTAAATCGGAGTTATAACGAAGGAGATATGATTTTTCAAAGTCTGAAGAAATGTGTAGAAAAAAAGGTGCAGAAACTCGTTGTACGGACGAGTTCGGCGATGGCATCGCCGACCACTGACCTGTTTGGGGTGATTTCTCCGTCTAATATTTGAAATGAGTATATTTTAGAACCTGGGATGAGTTATTTGACATGTAATATATGATTCTGGGGTAGGAGAAGCTGATCTATCCAATTAGTCTACTTATTTAGTGAGACTCCAAAAGGTTAATGGTTAAAAATCCTTTTTATTTATTTATTTACTATTCATAGTACTTTTTAGCTTAAGTATTGATCAACATCACCTAAACTTTAAAATTTACGTCTAATATGAGAGTTCCTAGAAAATTTTGAAGGATAAAGTAGTGAAAGGTGAGATTTTCGAAGGAAATAGGGATTTGAGACTTTTAGATTGAGTTTTGAGAAGTTAATCAAGTGTTAGGATTGACCCATTGCCTAAGAACATCTAACCCCAGGTTGGCAAAAAATCTGGGGTGTTACAATCACGTTGTCTCACGTGTCAGTAGGTCAAGGCCGAACATCGTCGACCTCCTAAATTGCTTCAGCCCATGCCCATAGCTGAATGGAAATGGGATTTCATCTTTATGGATTTCATTTCAGGGCTGCCAAAGACGAGGAATGGACATGACTCCATTTGGGTGATTGTGGACCGATTGACAAAATCGGCTCATTTTCTCCCTATTAGAGTTTCAAACTTAGCAGACGATTTAGCCAAGTTATACATCAAGGAGATCATACGTCTGCATGGAGTTCCTATGAACATCATGTTGGATAGAGACACGCGATTCACATCTATCTTCTAGACTTGTATCCAGGAAGTAATGGGTGTGAAACTGAAGTTCAGTACCGCGTTTCACCCATTTACTGACGGGGCAGACGGAATGGGTGAATTAGGTGTTAGAGGACATGTTGTGAACTTATGTGCTTGATTTCAAGGACAATTGGGATGACTGTCTTCCTCATACAGAGTTCTCTTATAACAATAGCTTTCCGGCGAGTATTGTCATGGCTTCCTATGAGGCCTTGTATGGGGTCCCTGTCGAGCACCGCACTGCTGGGTGAAGGTTGGTGAGAAGAGCTTGATCAGCCCAGAGTTAGTTCAGGCAACATTAGAGAAGATCGACATTATCAGGCATCGATTTCTGGCAGCACAGAGCAGAAGAAGAGCTATGCCAATACGAGGCGGCGACAACTAGAGTTCGAGGTTGGGGACTATGTATTCCTCCAGGTTTTCCCAATGAAGGGACTCCTCCGGTTTGGGAAGAAAGGGAAGCTCACGACGAAATTCATTAGCCCATTCCAAATACTAGATCGAGTGGGTGTGGTAGCCTATCGCCTTACTTTGCCCACACCACTCGTGTGCGTGCACAACGTATTTCATGTGTTGATGTTGAAGAAATACATTCCTGACCCTTCCCACATTATTAGATGAGAGCAGGTACAGTTAAGTGAGAATTCTACTTATGTACTACAGCCGACATGTATTCTAGACCGGAAGGAGCAGGTGTTGCGCAGTAAGCTTATCCCACTTTTGAAGGTTCTATGTACACACCACACTGAGGAAGAGGCTACCTGGGAAATGAAAGCCGAGGTTCGCAAGAACTACCCTTAGCTTCTCGAGGAGTACAAAAAGGTACTAATTTAGATGGTAAAATTTTTTCTTAAGGGGGGTAGATTGTAACGTCTCGAAAAAATCCATACAAAGACCCGAGTACCACCTTAGGTAGAAATCACTAAGGATCAAATCCTTTAGAAATTAGAAGAAGATTAATTAAGTACTAAACTAAATCACTTGTCCAATTAGCTTGGACTACTTTTTATACGAACCGCAAGACTCAAAATCAGTAGGATCACTAACGCTACATTTTCTAAAAATCTAGGATCAATCTCAAAATCCAGTTGCTCTTAGGAGCGTCATGAAACTCCGTATTGGACCTGGACTATGGGTTGAAAGTCCGATTACTGCTAAACTATACATTTATGACCGCCTTGCTGGACTTGATAACCATCTCAGAAATCAAGTCCAAACAATATCCCGAAATGCATAACTTGAGCTCGAAGCGAAGTGTGTGAGAAACGTGAATATCTTTAGGAAATGAACTGAAACTTAAGTGAATTGAGTTGTTCGCCTGTAGGCCAAAATCTAAGGATTCAGACTGTCAGAATCTGACCCAATTATATCCTCATAACAGGAAAAATTTTCAACACATGTCAGTGTACTTGTGGCCCTGATCGAGTATCGGTGACCGTTGAACCGAAACAGGTCCTCTGCAGTCGATCCCCAAACCTGATCGGACCGAAAACTTAGCCTATCGTAGATCCATCGTCAGGGGCTTACTCCCGACTGTATGCAAAAAAGAGGCCTCCAGATGAGCTTCATTGGATCGAAATATCTGACTTTTGGCTATAAACTAAGTATACCATGACCCTAGGGCCATTTCCATTAGTTCTGAGCCTATATAAGGTCCTTTACCCACCCCTCTCTCATTCCATATGAATTTCTAAACCCTAAGAGAGAGAAGAGAGCAAAGAGAGAAGGAAAGAGAGAGAAAGTGAGAGAGAAAGTGGGAGTTAGTTCCTGGGATTCGATCCCGCTGCTCTACGTCTTGAATCGGCTTATCTGTATCGCTATTTCAACAATTCCAACTCCGTTCATGGGTAAGAAATCGTAGCCCTAATCTGTTTTAGGGAATCAAATAGAGTAAATGGTAATATAGCTAATCTATTTCATACTATAGGTTGCCGTTGTGCCGTAGACGAAGAGTTAATGTTCGAACTGAGTTCGTTACGAGTCTACCAGCGAAAGGTATGGACTATAAATATTTAGGTTATGGTTTTTAAGGCTTTCAATGCCAATAATGATTTATGACTGGCTTAATTGCTATCACACGTGCTTAGATACGAGGTTTTCTATATATTATGCAAACATATAAACTATGTCGATTTATAATGCATTGTATGTGTTTGTTGAAATGTTTGAATGAATATGGAATTTGGATTTGTGCTTGCCATGACTATTGATTGTAAATATAGGATTGTTGTATGTGTGGAAACTCCTTTATGAAAGGATTTTCTATACTATATGTTATAACTAACATATTACATGTATGTAATATGTGTAGTTTAAGTGTTTGATAATATGCCTGAATGAGAAAATGTTTGTTGAAATGCATTTAATGAGGCCGTGAGATAGGATTCTCAACTATCTTGCTTATAGTTACAGTTTCCTTTATGAAAGCTATTCTACTACTATGTGACTTGTGGATGAAATGCCTATGTATGGTAATGTGTGTACTATGTGTTTGTTGAGATGCTTAAATGAATTTGACACTGAAATTGGTTGTCACATGCTGTTTTTGGCTATCACATGTGAATGCTATTGTTCGGAGCGTGATTGGGGCTACGATGTAGTCCAGGCAATCGGTAATAGTTTACTATCGGTGGCAAAGTTGTTTTAGACACGACAGATAAGTTCGACGAATCAGAGTTGCACGGAGATTATCGACAGTGGTTAGGTCACGAGGAGTGCGTATGCGCTCCATGTCGATTAATTCAAGATACGATCGTACTAATCGAGCTTGTCAAGCAATCCGATTGGCCAAATGTATGTTCACCATGTATGGATGTCATTGTTTGAATCTAAGGTACCAACTTACCAGTGAAAATCCCGTTTAGCCTTGGTACCTCGATTCGTTAAGACTCATGAGCCGGATATGGTGGTGTATGGGACACCGTGGTCAAGCTGTCGGCTTATGCTGGGGCCACGAGCTTCCCCGTAGTGACCAATGAGCAACCCAAACTCATAAGCCAAATATGGTGGTGTATGAGACACTGTATTCTAGTTGTCGGCCTACGATCAAGTGACGAGCCCGTAGTGACCATGAGTATACACTAGGACTACGCTAAGGTGACGAGCCTTTTCGTAGTGACCTCGAGTATAAACTAGGCCTGCGCTGAGGTGATAAGCCGCTTCGTAGTGACCTAGAACTGTTCTTCATATGTGATTAACTAGGATTGACAACCCTATATGGATTAATGTTTGGGTCAATAATATAAAGGGAGGTATCTTATCTTTCCAATCCTGCTATATGAATATGTCTAATTAAGAACTTAGCTAATCACGCACATGCATTGCATTGTATGTGCCTTTGGTGTTGGAGTTGAGTACCAAAGAAGGGGTGCATGCCGCGATAGTGACATGATGTCGCAGAGGGAGTGTAGGCAAGGACATGTATCATTATAATATATCATCCTTGCATTAACCAGAGTGCTTGAGAATGCTTGTTGTATTACTTTAGCATTACCGCTTGACTGAATTGATAACATGTTAACCGTTGCCTTATAGCTCCATTGAGTTGATCACTCACTCTCACGTTCTATGATGGTGTTTTAAATACCAACCAAACCCTTTTGTAGTTGCAGATGATGACGATGCTTACGAAGAGGAGCAGGACTTTTAGGTTGATGAGGAGGAGTTCTCCTATATGCAGCTGTCAGGTGGGCCTATGTAGACCATGTTCTGATCGACGGAGTTTACAGGGATGCTGACTAGATATCATTACACTCATTATTTTGCATTTTTGGAACATCCATGTATATTTATTTTGTCTATTTTGGGAGTATACATGTATATATTTAACTTGGTAACATGTTCACACTCTGGAGACTTACAACAGTTTGTATATTTTATATATCTATCACAGTCTTCCGCTTGCTTAATTTAACTGTATTTGGAGTATGATATGCTGATTTGGTATAATCTTACTCATGTTTAAGGCACTAATACAAACAAATTTTAATCATCATTATATATGTTACATAAGTGATGTATTGGAACTCAGGAGTTAGGCTCCTGCTCGACTCCCAATTTTTAAGGCGTTACAGGACCCTACTATAATATAGGTGTTAAATCCACATTGTCCATTCATTTTTCATATCATTTTAGGGCATGAGCACAAAAATGAGATAGATCCAAAGCTTAAATGGATTAAACCATAGAAAACGGTGAGGATTAACCACCACAATTGAAAACTTTTTAGGGCCACAAAAGTTTTGGATCAATCTAATATTTTTGTTTTCACTTCATCTAGGGTCACGTGACCTTATGAATGGGTCGGATGGAAAATAATCATCATGGTGGACCCTAGGAAGGTTTTAATGGTGGATGTCATTGTCCCCATTGCTTTGTGTTGTGGTACGCTTGAGATTTGGATCTACCTCAATTTGTGGGTCATGCTATATGATCATTTAGAAAATTGCATGGCCAGTATCGGTATAACAAATACATTATAATGTGGCCCACAAGACTTTGCCATGTCAAAAAGGAGTCGGTTCCTTAATTGGATCTAGTACGAAAGGGCAAAGTTGTCATTTTTAAAGAAAAAATTTAAGCCAATGCCATTAATCATATTCCAACCGCATCACTTACTGCATCCGGCCCATACATCGCCCCTAAATTAATATAGTAATTAATTTTAATTAAGGACTATTTTAAGTGTGTTAAATAAACATCCAAAATAACATATTAAATGGTTGAAATCTATTTTAAAAATTTGGGTAACATATTAGGTGGTAAATAAACAACCACTGACAGGGTCATAAAAACTAGGGATTTCCTGTGAAAGCCTTTTGCAAGAAGTTCCTGTGTTAGGATGCGACCAAAAATGACGTCAATACAAAACTCAAGTGGACCATATAAGAGTTTCAACATGAGATAATGGGTTGGAGTACCTGATGTGGTGAGATCCCATTGTGTGGTGTGAGTTTTGGGTGTGTGGGGTGTGAATGCGTATGTATTTAAAAGAAAAAATAAGTCAGATCGTACCATGCACGAGAGGCAAGGCCCACCGGGAATCCAAGTCTAATGGACCTAATTATACTCTTTAACTACAAAGGTGGACGTCCACCCAACCCTATGCCTCAGGTGGTTCGGTCACTTAAGCCTGAGGTTCGCCACAATTTTTAGCGTGAATATACAATAGATCATCAAGGTGGATGCCCTCGATAAAACATATACATCATGGTGACCCCTGCCCTAAAAAAACTATTGAGACAACCAACGGTACGTCATGTATAAAATATATACAACACAGTGGGCTCAGCCCTTGGATGAGCATGTGAGTAAACCCAAGCATCTTGGTGGACCCTATTGTCCAGTGGGCCACCCGAATAACCACATACATCACGTTGGACCCCACTATCAAGTGGGTCTCCTCATAAGTCACAAATGACGGTGGGCCCTGGGCATTTTCAAAGGCAGGTGTTCAATAAAGGGATGTTGATTGCCTAATGATGCCGCTAGTAGCGAGTTGGTTATTGGACAATGCTTTGTGAGCCCCAACATGATATATGTTTTATCCATGCTGTCTATCTATTTTTTCAGATCATTTCAAGGCATGAGCCAAAAAATGAGACATCCAAATATCAAGTGGACCACACCACATGAAAACAACGGTGATTGAATACCCACCATTAAAAACTTCACAGGGCCTGTATTGTTTATCTTCCATCCAACTGGTTGATTAGGGTCACAGAGACCTGGATGAAGGGAAAACACGTATATCAACTTCAACCAAAACTTATGTGGCCTCCAAGAAGTTTTTAGTGGTAGGTGTTCAATCACTATTGTTTCCTTTGGTGTGGTCTATATGAGATTTGGATCGTCCTCATTTTTGGTTTTTAGTTATAAAAGGATCTTAAAAAATGGATGAACAGAGTGGATAAAACCCATACATCATGGTGGGGCCCACCATCTAGCAACTACTAGCTACTGACAGTGTCAGTAGGCAATTTGCATCCTCAATCAAGACCGTTTCCTGAAGATGGAGAGGATTTTCTAGACACATCACGTGAAGCTAGAAAAAGAGGTGGTCAGGGTGGGTAGAACATATGCTCATGGTGATTGCCCAGTTATAACGGTAGGCATAAATCACTATGATGCATCCACTTGTGCACATGGATCTACCTCGTTTGTGGGGCTCACCCATGCTCAGGTCCACGTGACCCTCTGGGCGGGTGGGGTGGCCCAAAACATCATGGTGTGCCCCAACATGTTTCAACAGTGATCTTCAATCTCTATTGTTTGGAGCGGTGGGACCCACTGATCTTTGGATTAGATGATATTTATGTTCTCTCCTCCATACAAGTCATGTGTGATGTAGTGAACATGTTTGATGTTAAAAAAAATTTCACGATGGCCTCCAGGAAGCTTTCAATGGTGGACATTCATTTACCACTGTTTCTTACAACAGGGTCCACTTGAACTTTAGGATTAAGCTAATATTTATGTTTTTCACCTCTTAGTTGTCACGTGGGTCATACATGGATTAGGGGGCAACCGACCACCATAGTGGATCCCCATCCCGGTTTCAATGTTGTGTTAACTCACTATTTCGTGGTTCACTTGGGAATACGATGAGTCCACCAAATGATTTGGAAGATGGATGGATAATGTGGATAAAACAAATATGCCATCGTAGCCTCCTCGGCGCAGGTGAAACACATACATACAGCAGGCCCTCATAAGAGGACAGGGATAGCCTGGATAGACACCTACAACTTGGTTGGTTCATAACAGGCCCCATCCACTGGTTAGGCCTTGGATACATAAAGATAAACTGTTCTACGGTCCTATATGTGGTTGGTGGAACTCATATTGATGTTTGCGTTTTATCTACATAGACCATCTGTTTTGACGGATAATTTTAATGCATGAGTCCAATAATTGGGTAGATTTAAGTATTGAGTGGACAACACCATGAGAAGTAGTGGGGATGGAACTCATACGGTTGAAAACCTATTGGACTGCATAATTGTGGATCGAGCTGGTATTTATTTCCCCCTTCATCAAGGTTTGTCTAATCTCATGGAGAGGTTGATGTCGAATAATGATGAACATTCAATAACTATTATTTTCGCATGGTGTGGCCCAACTGAGATTTGGATGTGCCTCATTTTTTGAGATCACCCCAGGATAATAGGTAAAAATTAATGAAGGAAGGGGATAAAACACATGCATCATGCTCGGGCTACGGATCACGTCACTAACTGAACCCGTCCGCAATAGAAACTAAAGGTTAGTTGTTAATTGTGGATATAACGTAAGATGGTGATGATTTGTTTATTTCACTTGTGGCAATGACTTAGGATTATCCAAACCATCCAAATAGTGGGTCTACCTGTAGATAGTTAATATTTGTACTTTTAATATAGGATACAATCTTAAATATCTTTTAGGTGGGCCCTTAAATCTACGGCTGATAACATACGATATTATTTAAAAGATGTAAAATGTATATTGTGTGTATTTTGCAAGAGGGGATTTTTAAAATCCCCTTTCGAATTCTATTTCGCACTCCTCTTATTTTCAGATTCCAGAAACCCCAAAACCCGGTCTCCATCTCCGGCGAGATTCAGTTTCTATTGGCTGCTTATTTCAGAGGTTTTTTGTTTCTCATGTTTCGGATCGGAAGGTATGTGATTCGCCTCTGATTTCTAGAAAATACGTGATAGGGTTTGATTTTGGTGGAATTGGAGTTATTTGGGAAAATTTGTATTTCACAGGGTTTTGGTTTAGAAACCCCAAAACCCGATCTCCATCTCTGGCTAGATGTCATTTCTATTAGCTGCTCGTTTTAGAGATTTTTTGTTTTTCAGATTTCGCATAGGAAGGTATGCGATTTGCCTTTAATTTCTAGAAAATATGTGATAGGGTTTGATTTTGGTGGAATTGGAGTTATTTGGGGAAATTTGTATTTGCATAGGCTTTTGGTTCCAAATATAGGGTTTTCGAGTGATTTGATTTCTATTGGTAGGAATTTTGGTCTTTTTTTAGGGTTTTGTGTTGGTGTAAACAGAGTGTTTTGGGAAGACTCTGGCTGTTTTGTTTTTTTGTTTTTTTTTGGTAGTAATTTGGCGGCATTCAATGTATGATTGAATGCTGTGGTAACATTCAACAATCACGACACTCATGGAACGCCATCATCCATGTCTGCTCTAAGCATTGCCTCTCTCAATATGCAAATCATCCATCACATGTGACTCCTCGTGTTCTCCTTTGTGCCCAAAAATAGATGACCAAAATTCAGACGTGCCACACCACATTATTTTAGAGTTTCTGGGAATGATTTTACCTTTTTGGCCCACCTTAGTCCTGGATTGGCTGGATTTGTGGCCTCCAATGTGAACATGTTTGGTCTGAAATGGCCTGATCGATTGCCATGCAAACATCACAGTGGGCCCCACATATTACGTTGTAGTGAATCAGGACATGTGCACTCAGTCGTGCAGGTGCAACTATGGGTCTGTGCGGGTCTGTGTATGTTTGCATGTGTGCATGTGCCCGTGGAATTGCAATGCAAACTTTATCCAATTGATGCAATGGGTATCAGAACTAAGAAATTCATTTTTCAAATGGATGGCCAAGGAAAGTCCATTTCTGGATGTACTCTCCGGACTTCATTGATTGATGGCCAATATCCATCATCATTGGTTTTCCCTTTCTTCTCTTTCTTTATTGGTGGGTTAAAAATTTAAATATTCAATGGTCTTATTTCTGCAAATCAAATGTCCAGAAATCAGAGGTTAGGATTATTCCACCAATCTGATTTTAGGAGTGTGACTTTAACACAGGAGGATCCAAAATTTTAGTTGGTTTAAATTGAGTTAATATACGCCACTTGGACAGTTCATGAGTGCTTACGTATCAAGCGGTGTATGCTGCTGGAGCATCATATAACTTCACATTAACGGCTGGCACTACTGTCCTACTGCTTCTTGCGGTGTGGTCCACTTAAGCCTTCCATTTGCCTCTGTTTTGGGCTCATGCCCTAAAATGGTCCATTAAAACGGATGGTCGGTGTGGATAAAAACACATGCGTCACGGCGAGCCCCACATAGCCATACCAGGACCGTCCGTCTCTAGGTAGAGGTGGGCATCGAGCCGAGTCGAGTCGAGGTGGGCCAAGCTTTGCTTGGCTTGTCCATGATGTACTTCGAGCTCAACATTGAAGCTTGGCTTGTTTGCCAAAGCTGTAGAGTCGAGTTCGAGTCAAGCTAGTGGTTCGAGTCGAGTCAAGTTTACCTCGAGTCGAGCTCGAGCTTGTTGGGTGAGAGAGTAATGGATTCTGTTCTTGATCCTCCATTGATGAAAAATTCAAAAATTTTAATAGAATCAAAGAAAAATCTAATGAAAAAACTAGAAAAAGCTTTGAATCGGATGAGGAAACCTGTAAGAACCGATATGTTCTTGATCTTCTTCCACCAATAGAGATTCAAGTACTAGAAAAGAAACAGAGCAGAATACAGATTAGAAATCCAAGTAAAGAGTTCTAACCAATTAGATCATTGGATTTCCTCAAAGCTTTAACAAATCTGAGAAGAACCTATCTCGAATTTCTTGGGTTTCTCACCTAAGAAGTAGATATCAAGAGATTGAAATCATACTATTGTGAAGATGAATTACAAACTGGTGGTGGTGGTCGGGGCGGGCGTGCGATTGGCAGTGGGCAGAGAAAGAGAAAAAAGGGAAAGGGAAGGGGGTGTGTGCGGTTAGGTAGAGATTCTACGGTTTGTTTTTTATTTTTAAGTTTAAACTTAAAACTTAAATTAATATAATATATAATATTTAATATATTTATTAATCGAGCTGAGTCGAGCTCGAGTTCGAGCCAAGTCGAGTTAAAATGCGCCCTAGTCGATCTTGGCTTGAACTTAACTCGAGCTTCAAATAATTAGCTTGGCTCGGATCGCATCGGCCATTCAAGCCGAGTCAATTCGAGCTGACTCGAGTCGAGTCGAGCGAGCTTTTCAAGCTAGCTTGACTCGTGAACAGCCCTATCTCTAGGTGCAAATTATTTGTTACCCGGGTAACAACTTAGTGGGTGTTGCGCCCACCATGTGTGGCCTACCCTGATGTATTTTTTGTATATCGACGTCGTCCATCTGTTTTTGCATATCATTTTATGAAGAGATCCCAAATCATGAGAAGATCCATATCTCAAGTGGACCATACCAATAGAAACAGTGGTGAATAACTATTAAAAACTTTTCGTGGGCCATAAAAGTTTTGTATCTACCTGATATTTCTAATTTACCTTCATCAATATCTTCTTGACGTTATCAACATGTTATATTGCAAATAAACATCATGCAAAGCTTAAGATGTGCCATTTGGAAGTTGTAATGTTGAGACACTCAGTCACCATTATTTCCTATGGTGTGGTCCACCTAAGATTTGGATCTACAATTTTTTTGGTAAATCGTCCTAAAATGGGCCGTAGAAACGTATGGACGACATCGATATATAACAAATCATCAGGGTGGACCCCCGGTAGGGGTAACACCAAGCTATTACCCAGGTAACCCATAATCTGCTCCCTCCATCCCTAGCCAAGTCCTTGGCTACCCACCGCGCCCCTTAGACTCTCTCTCTCTCTTAGGGCTATACACGAACTGGGATAGCCCGGTTAACTCGCTCAACTCGACCCAAAAAAGCTCGACTCGGCCCAACCTGAAACTGAGTTCGATTCGGGGTGGGCCATTTTCTTCACCTCGAAACTGAGTTTAGGCCGAGTTCGAACAGGTCCCAGTTCGGCCCGACTCAGTCTGAAACTCGACTTGACCTGGCCCGACTCGGCCTGACCCTATGTAAGTGCTATGATTTCATATCCCTTTGGTTGTCAAAATTTGTGGTGCCAAAACGTATATCTATGTCTTGTATATCTTGTGTTTCATGTTTGAGACTATTCATTACTTCAAGACATCGTATTTTAAGACAAGAACTTAAATGAAGAAAGTTTTAAGTCATGGATGAAGAATTCATGATTAGAAGTCTCCAAATATGTATGTTCAAGATTTAAACAAGTATAAGTATAGAAGAAGACTTTGTCAACTCAAGAAAGGATCAAGCTCAAGAAGGCCTACAATAAGATTCGTAAATTCTCAAGCTTCTCTTAAGGGTCATCTGAGTGTATAGACTATCAATGTCCATCCCACTTTTAAGGTTTGTTTGACTTTAGATTGACCTTAGGATGGGCTTTACTGTAGGTCATTCTGGATACATATTTCGTATTTTTTAATATGCTTGTTTGGGCTATTCTAAGATCAGTCCTAGGTTGTTGAAGATTTTTGAATTTTTCTGTTTGTCCTACGACCAGTCCTGAACATCCTACGACTAGTCCTGTGAGCTGTACGACTTGTCATACGACTAGTCTTAGCCCTACGCCTCAAACTCCAGCAAGTAAACTGGGGGTCCTACGACCGGTCGTAGGTGACCCACGACCAGTCGTGAAACAACTAATCCTTATCCCACGAAAATCTTTGAAAATCTTTGAAGCTACGACCAGTCCTGGGATCCTAAGACCAGTCGTAGATGAGACTTTTCAAGCTATAAATAGAGCACGAACTTTAGAGTTTTTAAATTCAATTCAACTCAATTCAAGCAATCTTTAGGCTATACTCTGAGATAAGTTCGTGTTTGTTTTTAAGCTACTTTGTGCTCATTTAATATTCCTTTTGGTAGCTTGTTTTTTATTTGATTTTGATCTACATTCCAATCTTATTAGAAAAGGAGAATTTTTGATATTCCTTCTTCTTGGATTCAAAATCAAATAAAACTAGCCCTTTTGATTTAAAATCAATTAGACTTAGAACCATTCTTAAAGTGAGTAATGGACTTTGAACATTGAATCGAACTTCTACTCCGATTGGTTCTACCGGGCTACTTCAAAGGAGATTCAGGTATTTTACATTTGTGTAATTTACATTCTTTAGTTTTGTTTGAGATTTGTCAGAAAAATCTCATTATTTTGGTTATCTGAGGAGAGCTAGAAAACTCAGATTGTGTGGGTTTTTGGATTGTGTAAGCTCGAGATAAAAGAAACAATTGTGAAGGTTTTAGGTAAACCTGTGAAACCTATTTTGATAGTGCATGCTAATATTACCTGTGTGAGGATATTAGGAGTGGAGTAGCATTCTGTGTGGCTATTGGATAACAGTTGGTGTACACACACGCGAATCACTATATATCGTTGTGTTGTGGATGTGCTTTATTCTTTCATTCCTTTATTCATTCAGTTTTGTGGATTGTATTTGTGGATGAATGTTGTAATCATTTTATTTCAAGCAAGTGTGGGGAATGTTGTAATAACTTAGGATTTAATTCTGCAAGTTATTTTGGTTGCTTTGGTTTTTATTCCTCATTGGTTTGTGATACAAATGAAGTTCTTTAAATAAGGTTGTTTTACCTTAAACCTTTTGTTTTTGGTGTAAGGTTGTCCTTAGAACTGATATAGTATCATTCTCTTATATCTAGTTTATTGAGATTGATTTTTAATTCAGCATTGTGCTTTATTTCTTTTATTATTTCACTGTTATATATTTTATTTGGCATTGCCCTATTCACCCCCCCTCTAGGGCATATAGTTAGACCCTTTCAAGTGGTATCAGAGCCTAATAGCTCGTGCTTATTGTTTATTTATTGGATTTATTTCCTGAGCTAACGATCTAAGCTATATTAAGATGTCAAATTTTGATAGCCTATCAGTCACTAGGCCAACACCCTTTAATGACACAAACTATGCCTATTGGAAAGCCAGGATGATGATCTTCCTCAAATCCTTGGATGAAAGTGTGTGGCTGGCCACAGTGAATGAATGGAACCCTTCTATCACTGAAATAACTAATGACGATGGTTCAAAATCAATGAAAGTAACAGCTTATTCACTTTAGACCACACTTCAGAAAAGTGAGAGTAGTGCCAATGCAAAAGCACTAAATGCAATTACTTGTGCATTATCACCAGATGAATTCAAAAGAATCATCTCTTGTGAAAATGCAAAACAAGCATGGGATGTATTAGAATGACACACGAGGGTACATCAATTGTAAAGAAATCTAAAGTCCAACTCCTCACAACTAAATTTGAAGAAATTCATATGGAGGAGAATGAGATGTTTATGAACTTCTACACTAGATTGAATGATATTGTGAACTCTATGTGGGGTCTTAGTGATAGAATCATAGAAAGTAAAGTGTGCGCAAAGATACTGCGCTCACTTCCTGAACGGTTCAATTCTAAAGTGACCGCGATTCAGGAACTTCGTGATACGGATACCACGAGGGTTGAGGAACTAGTTGGTTCACTACAAATCTACGAGTTGTCCTTTAAAGCTTTTAAAAGAAAATCAATTGCTCTCAAATTATCAAATGTTTCACAAGAAAGTACTTCGGACTTAGAAAATTTCGAAGATGATATGGCGCTTTTAGCAAAAAAGTTTTATAAAATTTTCAAAAGCAAGAAAAAAGTTAATTTTTAAAAGTCAAATGATAAGAGACGATCTAAACTTAGAGCTTGAAAATCTTTGAAAGATAGTCAATGTTACAACTGTCAAGAGTATGGGCACTTAGCTAACAAATGTCCTAAAAAGGACAAATCAAAAAGGAAAAGCATGATGGCTACTTGGGATGAATCGTCGGATTCTAAATCCTCTTCTAAATCAGAAGATACTGAAACCGAGACGGGCGATGATGTTAAAGCCCTTATGACTCTAGCCAAGATCACTTTTTCAGATAATGATGATATATCTAGTGAAGAAAATCTTAATAGTGATTGCGATAATGAAGATGATCTTCAGGATGCTTGTAATGCCCTTTATAAGGAGAGTTGTAAAATTGCCGTCAAGCTTAAATTACAAAAAGAAAAATTGTTTAAGCTTAAGGAAGATTATGAGTCTCTCTTTTTAGAAAAGTCTCATATTTTTGATACTTTTGAAAAGACCAAATGTGATTTAGATTTCAAAACCTCAAAAATTGAAGATTTGAGATCCGAAAATGAGAAACACAAAAATGAGGTAGCTTCTCTTCTGAGTTTGAAAGATATATGGAGATATGCCCAAGGTGATCCTAAATTGAAAAAATTATTGTCCGGATCAAGAAAATGTGGCGATCGATCCGGGTTGGGCTATGATAAGAATACATCTCCTAAATAAAATAACATTGTTCCTAAATTTGTAAAAGGAGAGTCTTCAATCTCAAAAGAAAAGAATACTTATTAAGGTTTTGCCAAAAATTCACGGACTTTTGAAAAACCTAAAGGTAGCCATGTCAACTTTGATTTTCAAAACCGAAATCCATTGGCTGAAAAAATAATTGATCTACTCAAGGAGCTATTAAAGTCTAACTCTATAGGTCTCTCCTATAACAACAGACAGAAAAAGACCATCTATACTTCTAAACCCAAAACAGTTCTGAAATGGGTTCCTAAAGTTGCCTGCTTCGTTTCCCACATTGCTTTCAAAGCTACAAGCCATTCAAAGTGGTACCTAGATAGTGGTTGCTCCAGGCATATGACAGGCGACAAGGCTTTATTCACTAATCTAAAAGATATGACGGACGGGTCAGTCACATTTGGTGATGGAAGCAATTGCAAGATCATTGGCCAAGGTACGGTTCAACTTTATAACCTTCCCTTATTTAAGAATGTTTTATATGTTGAGGGCTTGAAACATAACCTACTAAGCATTTCTCAGATATGTGATAATAACCATAGTGTGAAGTTTTCTAATCAAGGTTGTGAGATACTTAATAAAAAGGGTTCTGTCATATTAACTGGTCGCAGAACTTCTGAAAACTGTTACATCCTTAGTGATGCAAGCTCATCTACTTAATCATGTTACATGGTCCATACCGATGAGACTGAATTATGACACAAACGCCTTGGACATGTATATTATCGAAACTTATTTAGATTGAGCAAAAGAGAACTAATTAGAGGTCTACCCAAATTGCAAAGAGTAGACAAAATATGTGGTGAATGCCAGTTGGGCAAACAGACTAGGAGCTCTCACAAGAAAGTGAACTCCAATACCACATCTAGACCACTCGAGCTTCTCCACATGGATCTTATTGGACCAACCAGATCGGAGAGTCGAGGAGACAAAAAATACATCTTGGTTATCGTAGATGACTATACCAGATTCACTTGAGTATCGTTCTTAAAAGACAAAACTGAAACCCTGGATGAAGTGCAAAAGGTCATTAAACGAATCCAAAATAAGAAAGGTTCTCATGTTAGTAAGATCCGTAGTGATCATGGATCCGAATTCGAAAATAATAGTTTTGAGAAATTCTGTAGTGATTAGGGAACATCGCATGAATTCTCAGCGCCTAAAACACCGCAACAAAATGGTATAGTTGAAAGAAAAAACAGAGTGCTTCAGGATATGGCTAATGTTATGTTGAATAGCATGAAGCTCTCTAAAATTTTTTAGGCTGAAGCAGTTAATACCGCATGTTATATTATTAATCGAGTTTATACCAGTAAATCTGATAATAAGACTACTTATGAATTATGGTTTGAAAAGAAATCTACTGTCAAATACTTTCAGGTTTTTGGCAGCAAGTGTTATATTTTATTCATGGTTTGAAAAGAAATCTACTGTCAAATACTTTCAGGTTTTTGGCAGCAAGTGTTATATTTTACGTGATCGTAAAAATTTGAGAAAGTTTAATACGAAGAGTGATGAAGGTAATTTTCTTGGTTATTCTTTGAACAGTCAAGCTTATAGGGTTCTAAATAAGAGAACTGATGTGATTCAAGAGTCCATCAATGTGGTCATTGATGATCATTTGAATACACCAGCTCCGAGTTCAGATGATGATGAAGCTCTTATTATCGACAATCAAGATATCTCATCAAGTCAAAAAGAATCTGAACCAAGGACTGTCAAAGATCATCCAACCAATCAAATTCTTGGAAACCCTCTCACTGGAGTTCGTACTTGCAAACAACTTGAGAACATATGTAATTATATTTGTTTTACATCCCAAATAGAACCGGTTAATGTGAAAGAAGCACTTTCTGACGAAAATTGGATAATTTCTATGCAGGATGAACTTAATCAATTTGTTCGTAATGATGTCTGGTATCTTGTTCCTAGACCTAAAGATAAACACATTATTAGAACAAAATGGATCTTTAAAAATAAGTCTGATGAACTTGGAAATATAATACAAAACAAGGCTAGACTGGTTGTACAAGGGTACACTCAGATTGAAGGCATCGATTACGATGAAACCTTTGCTCCAGTCGCTCGCCTTGAATCAATCAGACTTTTTATTTCCATCGCATGCTTTAGAAAATTTAAGATTTATCAGATGGATGTAAAGAGTGCCTTCTTGAATGACGATTTATATGAAGAGGTGTATGTTGAACAACCTTCAGGGTTTGAAGACCCAAGTTATCTAACCATGTATTTCGTCTCAAAAAGGCTCTCTATGGTCTAAAATAAGCGCCTAGGGCATGGTATGAGAAATTGACTAAATTCTTACTTAGTTATAGCTTTCAAGTAGGAAGTGTTGATAAGACGCTCTTTCTTAAGAAACATAATAATGATATTTTGATGGTTCAAATTTATGTTGTTGATATTATTTATGGATCAAGTTTCTCTAACATGTCTATTGAGTTTGCAGAGTTAATGAAATCAAGGTTCAAAATGAGCATGGTTGGAGAACTAAACTATTTCCTAGGGTTGCAAGTAAAACAATAACCTGATGAAATTTTCATTTTTCAGACCAAATATGCTTCAAACTTGGTTAAAAGGTTTGGATTTGAGAATGGTAAGAACTTTGATACTCTTATGAGTACAACGTTAAGACTCTCAAAAGACTCTACAGGTAAAGATATAGATCCTAAACTATATCGTAGTATGATTGGTAGTTTGTTGTATCTAACTGCTAGTAGACCTGATATCGCGTTAAGTGTTGGTATTTGTGCAAGATATTAGTCTAATCCTAAGGAATCACATCTTACTGCTGTTAAATGGATTATTAGATATGTCGCAAGTACTATAAATCTGGATCTTTGGTATCCTTTTGATACTAGTGTTCAATTAACCGGGTACTCAGATGCTGATTGGGCCGGTAATATCGATGATAAAAAATCAACCAGTGGTGGTTATTTTTACATTAGAAATTGCTTAGTTTCTTGGTTCAGTAAGAAGCAAAGCTCAATATCGCTCTCCACTGCTGAGGCTGAGTATATTGCAGCTGGATATGCATGTACTCAACTAGTTTGGATGAAACACATGCTAAGCGATTATGGAATTAATCAAAATTCAATGATCTTACATTGTGATAATTCCAGTACTATAAATATTTTCAAAAATCCAATCCAACATTTATGTACTAAGTACATTAACATTAGGTATCATTACATTCGTAAGTTGGTTGAAGAAAAATTTATTTCCTTGGAATATATACCAACCAAAACTCAACTTGCTGATATATTTACTAAACCGTTCGACAAAAGAAGGTTTAATAAATTGAAATTTAATCTTGGTATGTGCATTTTACATTGAGTATTCTTACTTGCATGTATCATAGTGTATTATATTTGGTATTATATGTGTTAAAATTTTAATTTTTTACATTAAAAATATATTTTTGGTCGATACTCGACCGGTCGTAGCTGTACACGACCCGTCGTGGTACGACCGGTCGTACACCACACTCGACCGGTCGTGGAGCTCGTAAACATGATATAATTTGGAGAAAATCTCCTTCTTCTTCATTTTCACTCCGACCTATGATGAGTCGTGGCTCGACCAGTCATAGGATTTCTTGTATTTCTTCAAGGTTAGTCCTATTTCATCATTTTTCTTGAAGTTTGATGCTCTCTATGCTTTGATTTGTTCATTGTGTAGCTTGGTTTCATCTTTTTGTTGGGTTTTTCAAGGGTTTCTTCTCAAATTACTGATCTAGAGAAAACCCATCCATCTTTTTGTGCATTTCTCTTGTTCTTTGTATATCTTGTTAAAGATGGATGCTAGAGGGAAGAAGAAAACATCCCGTGGTCCATCCTCTTCTAGATCTACACCGATAACAAAACGACACCTTCGGTCATCCGAAGATGATCCTCAAGATGTACGGGATTTGCGTGTCCGTAATGTTATCATTGAGCATACTGCTGATCTCAATCACATTGCTCCATTTGGTATTGTCCCTCTCCTTGAATCTGTTGGCTGGGCTAACATTTTAGTTTGGGGTGGGCCTGCATACCAATCTATTGCACAATCAATGGTTGCATGTATCTCAGAATTCTCCCTTGACAACTTAACTTTTTCAATTGATACTAAAGAAGGAAAATTTGAAGTAGACTGTCATTTGATATCGGGTATTATGGATATACCCGTTAATGATGAAGGTATACCGATTCATACTCTATACGACAAACCATCTGAATCGAAAAAACGTATGTTAACAAGAGACTTACGCAAAATTGATGTGCAATGGACACACAAAGGGAATGCGCTCCCTTTAAAGTATCTGTTACCTAGATACAGAGTGTTACATCATTTTTTCATTTCAAATCTGTATCCTTGGTCCGGTAATAAAATCGAGTTGACTTCTTTCATGGTTCGTGTATTGCATTCTATTGCTTCTGGTACTATGGTCTGTCTTCCTTCTTTAATTTGTCATTTTATCATACAGTTTCGTCTCCATCCAGGTCATAGTGATATTCCGTTTGGTTATCTTATAACTGTGTTAGCCACATACATACTTATCGATAAACCTATTAATGGGGCACCAATTCATCATCTTATTTTCATCAATGCCAATCTTAATAAGATGAAGCTAGATTTGCTTCCTGGTCAAGTAGATGAAGGTGGTGTTGGTGGTGATGGTGGTGAAACCGAAAATGAAGGGGAAGCTGGCGATCTTCCACAATAGGATGTTAATAGGGATGAGTTATTTGATGAGATAGAAATTGATTCGCCAAATGATCCTGATTACAATCCATCTAGTTATGATGCACGCCTTCGTGCATTGGAGGAGAAGGTTGATAACATGAGTGTAGCCCATGATATGCAGTTTAAATATATGTGAAAATATCTTTATCGCATTAATAGGGGCTTACACTAGATTGATCCTACTATCCTTGCTCCCTCCTCTGGATCTGATTAGGTGAATTATCTTTTGGATTGTATAACATTATCTTATCTTTTTTTTTGGATATTATATTAACTTGGTTATGACTTGATGATTCTGGTTTATATTTTGAAATATGTTATGTCCTTCCATATTTCTTTCTCATTATCTGCTTTTTATTATTCTCTATGTTGTTGTGACTTTTCTATTGTGCCTTTCCCTTGTCATTTTGTGACAGAAAGGGGGAGTAGTATGGTAAAGGGGGAGTAGTATGGAAAGGGGGAGTAATTTGTTTAGATTGATTGATTGAAAAGGATATGTGGATTGAGAATATGGAGTCTTGATGTTTACATGTTGTTTATTGTTTACATGAACAGTACTCGTATTTATTGTTTACATGAGCAGTACTTGTATCTCTCAGGGGGAGTAGAGTAATTTGTATGATGTTGCTCTTATCTGTATGATATGTGTTTTGTCACAAATTTTACAAAAGTGTGAGATTGTAAGTGCTATGATTTCATATCCCTTTAGTTGTCAAATTTTTTGGTGCCAAAACTTATATCCATGTCTTATATATCTTGTGTTTCATGTTTGAGACTATTCATTACTTCCAGACATCATATTTCAAGACAAGAACTTAAATGAAGAAAGTTTCAAGTCATGGATGAAGAATTTAAGAATAGAAGTCTCCAAGTATGCATGTTCAAGATTCAAACAAGTATAAGTATAGAAGAAGACTTTGTCAACTCAAGAAAGGATCAAGCTCGAGAAGGCCTATAACAAGATTCATAAATTCTCAAGCTTCTCTTAAAGGTCATCTGAGTGTACAGACTATTAATGTCCATATCACTTTTAAGGTTTGTTTGACCTTAGATTGACCTTAGGATGGGCTTTACTGTAGGTCATTCTAGATACATATGCTTGTTCGGGCTGTTCTAAGACCAGTCCTAGGGACTTCAAGACCAGTCCTAGCTCTGCTACGACCAGTCTTAAGTTTTTCAGGAACAGTCCTATATTGTTGAAGATTTTTGAATTTTTTTGGTTGTACTACGACCAGTCCTGTGAGCTGTATGACTTGTCCTACGACCAGTCTTAGCCCTACAACTCAAACTCCAGCAACTAAACTGGGGGTCCTACGACCAGTCGTAGGTGACCCATGGCCAGTCGTAGGTGGCCCACGACCGGTCGTAGGCTACCAAGGATCAGTCGTGGAACAGCTAATCCTTATCCCGCGAAAATCTTCGAAAATCTTTGAAGCTACGACCAGTCCTAGGATCCTAAGACCAATCGTAGATGAAATTTTTTAGGCTATAAATAGAGCACGAACTCCAGAGTTTTTAAATTCAATTCAACTCAATTCAAGCAATCTTTAGGCTATACTCGGAGATAAGTTCGTGTTTATTTTTAAGCTACTTTGTGCTCATTTAATATTCCTTTTGCTAGCTTGTTTTCTATTTGATTTTGATCTACATTCCAATATTATTAGAAAAGGGGAATTGTTGATATTCCTTCTTCTTGGATTCAAAATCAAATAGAACTAGCCCTTTTGATTTAAAATCAATTAGACTTAGAACCATTCTTCAAGTGAGTATTGGACTTTGAACGTTGAATCGAACTTCTACTCCGATTGGTTCTACCGAGCTACTTCAAAAGGAGATTCAGGTATTTTACATTTGTGTAATTTACATTCTTTGGTTTTGTTTGAGATTTGCCAGAAAAATCTCATTATTTTGGTTATCTGAGGAGAGCCAGAAAACTCAGATTGTGTGGGTTTTTGGATTGTGTAAGCGCGAGATAAAAGACACAATTGTGAAGGTTTTAGGTGAACTTGTGAAACCTATTTTGATAGTGCATGCTAATATCCCCTGTGTGAGGATATTAGGAGTGGAGTAGCATTCTATGTGGCTGTTGGATAACAGTTGGTGTACACACAGGAGAACTACTATATATCGTTGTGTTGTGGATGTGCTTTATTCTTTCATTCCTTTATTCATTCAGTTTTGTGGATTACATTTGTGGATGAATGTTGTAATCATTTTATTTCAAGCAAGTGTGGGGAATGTTGTAATAACCTAGGATTTATTTTTACAAGTTATTTTGGTTGCTTTGGTTTTTATTCCACATTGGTTTGTGATACAAAGGACGTTCTAGAAATAAGGATGTCCTACCTTAAATCATTAGTTTTTGGTGTAAGGTTGTCCTTAGAACTGATATAGTATCATTCTCTTATATCTAGTTTATTGAGATTGATTTTTAATTCAGCATTGTGCTTTATTTCTTTTATTATTCTGCTGTTATATATTTTATTTGGCATTGCACTATTCACCCCCCCTCTAGGACATATAGCTAGGCCCTTTCACCCTACCATATATATATATATATCCTAAATCTTTACCCTAATCATTTGGGACAGAGAAGTGAGAATGCCGGCCAACCTATGAACTTGTTGTAAGGTCTAAAAATGGCTTGAACTCGGCCTGAACTCACCCGTTTGCTAACCGGGCCAAGTTCGGGCTGGACATGTTGGCCCGGTGACTGGGCCGGGTTTGGCTAGTGACCGAGCCGGGCCGGGTTGAGCCCATTTTGACTCGATTTGGCCCAATGTACACCCCTACTCTCTCTACAGAGAGAGAGAGAGAGAGAGAGAGAGAGAGAGAGAGAGAGAGAGAGCGAACGTCCTCCCCCAGCAAACCCTAAGACATTCTCCTTTCATTTTCATCTGATTTGTCTCTATAAGTTGAGGTGTTTGGACAACAAACAGATTGCATGCAACATTCTCTTGAAGGTCTCTCTCTCTATTTTGTGCTCTTCAATTATGAATGTCGAACCTGAATGAGCGTTTTGCAATTGGGAATCCCTAATTAGGGATTTTCTATTTTCAATTTGTAAGTAGTAATTTTCGATCGTGAATCCCTAATTAGGGTTTTTCTATTTTCAATCTTAATATTCAATCCCTAATTAGGTTTTTGTAATCATGAATCCCTAATAGTAAGTGGGACCCATAGATGTATATGTGTTTGTCCTTCATCCATGCCTATGTGACATTATCAATAGGTTGGATCTGCCTCATTTTTTAGGGCCTATGTGACATTATCAATAGGTTAGATCTACCTCATTTTTTGGGGCCTATGTGACATTATCAATAGGTTAGATCTGCCTCATTTTTTGGGGCCTATGTGACATTATCAATAGGTTGGATCTGCCTCATTTTTTGGGGCCTATGACCTAATATGAATTGGAAGAATGTATGGACAGCGTGGATAAAATACATCCCTTATAAATGGGGCCACCGAGGTTTTCTAATAGCACACAACAATATGTTAGTGCTATGTGCTTCACCATGAAGTCCACAATCCTCTGGCTGAGGAGAATTTTTAGCATTTGTAAAACTCAGGACAAGTTAAACTCAGTTTACTTCTGACTAAGTGGTTTAGCATTTGTAAAACTCACTCCACAAGATATTATCGATGTTATTATATTTTTCTGCTTTATCAGTTTACTTCCTTGTTGCATGGTTTGGCTCTAAAATGAAGACTTCATGGATACTTGATCATGCCTGAGTTGACAACCTTGATACATGGTGATATTATTTTCTATTGATCAATGAAGCCTTAAAAGAGTTCTTAGGTTGGTAGATGTGTTGAGTGTCAAATATTGTATATTTGTCTCCATTTATATCCTGATTTTATGAACATGATACTGCTTAATGGTATATTTTATACATGTTTGTGTTGCAAGGTGAATCTGAGAGCTTGGATTGAAAAGAATACTAAAAGCATAGATTTAATGCTCAAGAATCACCAAGCCAAAGGTTAAATCTTAGAAGACCAAAAATAAAGAATTCATATGTCAAAGATCCAATAAAACCAAGTGAGGAATGAAGAGAATTGAAGACATGAAGTGAAGAAAAGGAATCCTAAAAATTTGCCTGCTTTGATTAGTCTAAGTTCTGCTTCATCTAGTCGAAGAAACTTCAGCTCAAACTACAGCAATATGAACTTTTAAATTCCTGTGATCCTCGACTCGTTGAAGATCTGCTTCGACTCATCGAAGGTTATGTAGACAACACACAGACTGCGCAAATATGAGGTGGTTCCAAGGTCGGTTTGTGAATTTTCAAGGTCGGTTTACAAGAGGGAGTTCCCCAACTATAAATAGGAGTCCCTTAGATGTTCCTAGGCATCTTATAGGGTTTAAGGAGTAGAGTAAAAGGGTGGAGACACCGTTCAGGATTTTTTCTCCTTCTTCCTTAGTTAATGTTTTGTTTAAGAGTCTTTAGTTCAATCATGTTTATGGTTGGCTAAACCTCTTAGCTAGGGTTAAGAGGTGAAGCTTGTAGCGTGATTATGATGTTTGCTTTGCTTTGATTCATGTTTTTTTGAACTCTCTTGAATTCTAGTTTGATTATAAGGAATATTTTTAGTTTTTAATGGTTTTCTGTAACAAATTGCAATAAATCTGCAATAGCTTTGAATATCTTCCTTTCCTCTTTGACATTGTGGGATTGGTTAATCCCGTTGTTCACCATCATCCCTTGGGTATGGTAGGGTGATAGAATTCATCCCATAATTCTCCTCTATTGATGATTAGATCCATGAGAAGTTCAGAGATTCAATCATTTCTCTCTTTTTCCAATTGGATAAGATATGAATCTAATTCCAAATGGATTTCTTGAATTAAGTAAGGTAGCATCCTGATTGCTACAAGTGGATCTTTGGCACCCTTGTTACCACCTTTAAATTGATTCTTTAACCTTATTCACAATTATTCTCTTCAATTATTCAGATTTAGTTTTAGTTCTTCATATAGTTCTAGTTCTAGTTAAATTTAGAAGACACAAGTTCAGTCCCCATAGATTCGACCTTGGTCTCACCGAGATTATTACTACATCACGACCCTACACTTGGGGTTGTGATCAAGTTTTTAGCGCTATTTCCGGGGACTAACAGTTGCATTTTTCTGAGATTAATTAGTTTTAAAATTAGGTTAAGATTAAGGTTTATTTACTTTCTATTTTTACGTTAGGGTTTTTCTAAATTATTTTTAGATACTAACTTATTTTTCTATTTTTAGGTTAGGAACTTTCCTAATTTTTTTTTATAAACCAACTTGCTTTTCTATTTTATAGGATTTGAACATAGTAACTTTTATTTGGTAATTTTGTTTCGACCTTCCTTATCTTTTCTAGATCTCTTCTTTGTTTCAATTCATCTAGTTTTCCTTATAGGTTAGATTTTTTTTATTTTCTGAATTTTTTTAATCTAGGGTTTTTAAAACTTTCTAATTTTAGAGTTTTATTTTTAGGAACTAACTTTGTTTTCAATTATAGTCTTCTCTTCTGGTAACTTCTTTCCTCTACTTACTCTTCATATTGTTGTAGGATTTTCTTTTAGAATTAGATTTAGAATTAGGGTTTCACCATGTATATGTAAGAGTAGAATGTCAATACGCTGAGCTAGTTCTAGAGAATGCAAGAAATTGTGAAGGGCTGTCGGATAATTTTGTTAGAAAACAACCTACGTCTTAAAATTTTTCTGAGACCATCATTGAGAACCGGTCGAAATATGATATTCCACCGGTTAAGAAGTCCTTCGGAGATTATAGGCGGGAGAATAATCACACTCCATCGATTAAGAGAACAATACGTGATTATTGGGGTCATCGTGATTATTGGGATGAGAACTATTATCACCCATCAGATAAAAAGAAAATAATGCAAGATTACATTACGAGTGATAATATGTACCAACAACCATCACATTCTCCCTCTTATGACCCGTATGATTATGATCAGTGGAAACATCATCATTGGAGAAATGAACTGTCAATTGATTTTAATGACTACTCTCTTGGATTCCTTATGCGATTGAGCCAGAAACAATCCAAAAGGAATCAATTCAGAAATACATAGATGCTCAAGAACAATTCAATGAATATGTCGCAC
The DNA here is from genome assembly GCA_037074715.1 of Magnolia kwangsiensis. Lineage (NCBI taxonomy): Eukaryota > Viridiplantae > Streptophyta > Magnoliopsida > Magnoliales > Magnoliaceae > Magnolia > Magnolia kwangsiensis. The sequence continues at coordinate 55,899,286 of CM073582.1, read as the reverse complement.
AAGCGTTCGCTACCATTAGAACATCATGCGAATTGCTCATATCTTCAATGTGAAGAATTCAGCCGCACCTCAATAAGGAGGAAGAGGCTAGGTCATACCAGCCTCAACCTAATTTGGAAACACAATGTGAGGAGAGTGATCCTAACTCGTTTGTGGAAGATATTAAAATTGAGATGAGTTAGATTTCGTTAATGAGCACACGGTTTAATTTCCTAAAGAGTCGATCTCGATGACTGTCCAAAGGAATGATCAATAGATACTGTTAGTTTTCAAATATAATGATACTGACATACTTGGTTTTAATGAGGAGGAATATGCTAGTTTATTTGAACCTCAACCCAATCTAGAAACAAAATGTGAGAAAAGTAATCACATTCCACTTGTGCACTGCATTGAATTGGAAGATGATGAGTATTGAGATGACAATCATGAATGTACATCCCAAATCCCCCTGGAATCAATCTTAAGATTGACCCATGTCAATGATCAGGAAGTGGTCGACCATAAGGATTTACTCCACCCATCTGACATGTCTGATTTAAATACGGAGGATGAACCCCTTTCAGCCGACCCTTCAAACTCTCATGAGGTGTGTTTAGACCACTCCCTTGAATTAAATGATGATTGGATTAGGGAGATGGACGATTTGCCCGATATGAATCTGGAACTTGAAACCACTCAATTGAGGCCACCATCTGAGCTGTACACTCTTAACGATTTAAGGCCTCCACTTAGTAGTATCAATTAACAGAGTTTTCACATTAATTCTTCGCCTATTGATCCTCAATCTGTCTGTGGAGGGCAAGAGCTAGAGAGCATGCTTCCATTTATTTTCAAAGATGATGAAATTCTTGGGCAGATCATCACAAACTTCAATGTAGAGAATGAGTTACTCTCAATTGAATCTCTCAACTTTTTAGAAGAATATTTGACACACTTTATAGATTCAAACAATCCCATGATACAAGATAGACTGGATGCCTTGTAAGACTATACCTTGGTAGTTGTTACTGATTGAGAGAACCCTCATTCTGTATCCCATCCTTCTACAGATCTTGAATGTTTGCTATTAAAGGAGGGAGAGCTGACAATTGAACTGAAGTCTGAAACTTTAGAATGTGTTGAGACTATACCACTTACTAAGATTTTTTTTTTTTTTAAATTTCATCTACTTTTAGTCTTTGATTCACCATGGTGTACTAACATTGAAACTTTTTCTATCATAGGTGAATCATATATACTTTGGACACCTTAGGAGATTAAAAGGTAACCTTATGCTGAGGTCCATAAATTCCTCTGAAAATTCTTACTCTATGGCATTTCAGCCTATTGCAAAAGGGGCTTTTGGATGACCTTGTTGAGAAACCTAATGAGAAATTTATCAAGATACTGGCCGGAGGAAGAACCTTGCTGCATGGTTGAGTATCTTTCCTTTATTTTCCTAGTTTAGGTTTATTGCTTTCATATGATTTAGGACTAGGATAGTTTTCTTTCAAATTGTTTAATTTTATTTTGTGCTAACCCATTTTATGATAAGATTCGTGGAAAAGCCTCAAATTTCCTTCATTCAGGTACTATCTTTCCATCATTACTTTGTTTTTTTTCGTCTCATGTGCATTACATATTAATTTCTTTTACATTAAGGATAATGTAGATTTTAGGTTGGGGGGTGGATTAGGTAAACTAATCAGTATTTTGTTTAGTTTTGAGCAAAAATTGTGAAATTTTTGAAATTTTCAAACTAAAACTTGTTTGAAAGCGATAGTTTGTGTAATTAAGAATGCATTGAGTAGGATAATAAGATGAAGATTGAATCTTGAATTGTTGGAGTTTGATCACTTGAGTAAAGTATCTCCTAAGGTTCTTGAATGATTAAGAGGAATTTCTAATTATTTCATTGGGATATGCTATTGTTAGTATGTGAATCATTGATAGATGTTAAAGGATCAAGTCTGGAGAATTTTATCCACCTTAAAAGATGAAAAACCAGTTAAAAAAAATAGAAAATTGATAAAAAGGTCATGAAAAAAATAAAGAATGACAACGTCTTTGAAGGGAATGAAAAATTACTCTGGAAAGAATGTAAAAGTATGAAAAAGAATGAATAAGAGTAATCGTCGATATAAAATTTAAAACTGGAAATAGAAGGATGTAACGCCCTGGAAAAATCAGTACTTGGGCTCGAGTACCAACTCGACCAGAAATCGTGTAGGATTAATTCCTTTTGAAAATAAGTGTAAGTTAGCTAGCGCAACGCTAGAGTAGCTGGAAAATAGTCCCTGATCACTTTAAATACGTTCTACAAGACCCAAAGCGAGTAGAACCAATGACGCTATAATATTCTAAAACCTCGGATCAAACTCTAAACCGGTTTGTTCTCAGGACCTCTTTGAAATTTTGTATTGGATCTAGACCGCGCGTCGAAAGTCCGATACCTACAATCTTAGACCGTTATAACCGCCTAGCTGGACTTGACAATCATTTCAAAAATCAAGTCCAACCGACATTCGCAGGCTATTTCATTGAGCCTGGAGTGAAGAGAGTGAGAATAGGGTTAGATTTGGAATTTGAAATTCAAATCTAGCACACGACTTGACGCGTTATTATTAAGCGTTCTAACCGTTAGAATTCAGCCAAATTACACCCTTGGATCAGGAAAAATTTCTATTTCATATCATGAGACTTGTAGGCCTGATCTACGTGCGGTGACCGTTGAACTGAAACTAGAACGCCACGTGCGATCTACGAACACTGCTGGTCTGAAAATGGGATGTGAGCGACATCCGACGTGCATGAACTTAAGTCCGATCGCATTCGGCCAGGGGACCATCAGAAATGCCTTTTTGGACCGAAACAGCCCCGATTTGGTTAGGCATCAAGTGAACATTATTCCCAAGCCTGTTTTGGGCATGTTTTATGTTATAAAAGGGGCTTAAACCCTCACTTCTCTTACCCATCCGAATTTTCTAGAAACCCTAGCTGGTGTGAGAGAAAAGGTGAGAGATTGTGAGAGAGAGTGGGAGAGAATTTCCTGCTGCTTGCACTACGTCTTGCACGTGCTTAAGCAACGCGCCTCAATCACTTTCCCGGCGATTTCGCCGCGTTTCTAGGTAAGAAAACACCCCAAACACTTGCTGATTTATTGGTTCCCTCATTTTCTTAGCATGGTAGCTTATGGATCTTGTGTATTAGGTTCCCAGTTCGCCGTAGACGAAGCGTATACGCTCCATTCGAATTGATACGCTTCTATGATAAAAGGTGCAGATTTTAGACGCTTTGATTGATTATTTCCAATGCTTTCAATGTCGTTTAATAGTAGATTATCCACGAAAATGCCGTTTGACATGTACAACATGCTGTCCGTTTCCTGTTTCGTAAGCAGACGAAAAATATGAGATTTAGGGCATTTTAGTCATTTGTAGGAAATACTGTTTTCATCCATATTTTTCTGATGTGATTGACATGACTTCTTTTCGCATTAGGATATTAGGAATGCGTGCATAATTAGTTTGGCGAAGAGATTCGCCTAAATGCATACTTTGAGTCGACATACTATATGTAGACTTAAGGGTGTAGTCTAAGTGTTTGTATAAATGTTTGTATTAGTATGTATTGAATTAAATGGTGTTATGAATTAGTTTGAGATTGAATTCTCAAATGATATGCTGATGTAAATGATTTCTTACATGTTGGCTATATGCATGATTTCATTATATGTATGAAATGTATGTGTTAGATGATTTACTTAGTTGTATGTTATAACATGTGTTAACATGCTCACATTGTTGTATTTCATTTCCATTACTCTTATATGATTGCTGATGTGGATTCATAATTGTTTGGGACTATACTTAGTCCAAGCAGTCGGCAACCGAGTAAAGTCGTGGTTGGCTTATCTTTGCCACGAACGACGCGTCGATGAACGCGAGCTGGGTTTTGGAGTTGGCGGCAGTGGTTAGGCCACACGAGGTGTTTTAATGCACTTCATGTCGTTCGAATTGAGATGCGTTCGTGCTAGTCGAGCCCGTCAAGTAACCCGACTGGCCATTGTTTGTTCACCCTTATGAGTCATAACTGCTTGAACCTAGCATACTGAACTTACCATTGTAAACCCTGTCAATCATGTTACCTTGATCCACAAAGACTCATGAGCAGGGCATGGTTGTATGGGATACCGTGGTTGAGCTGTCGGCCTACGCTGAGGTCATAAACCTCCCCGTAGTGACCAGTGAGCACCTATGACTCGTGAGCAGATTATGGTGGTATGGGACACTATATTCTTACTGTCGGCCTACACTGATCAGGCGACGAGTCCTTTGTAGTGACCGCGAGCATATTCTGAGTCTACGGGAGGCGGCGACCCTTCCGTAGCAGTGAGAGTATAGTAGGCCTGTATTGATAAGGTGATGGGGGAGCAGTGCAACGAGTGCGAGCAACAGCCCTGACAGCCCTTGCAGCGACCTACAAAATATACATCGTATGAGATTAATAGGAGTGACGACCCTAGACAGGATCTGTGTTGGGATTGACATAAGGGAAGTACCTTAGTTTCTCAATATTGTTGTATGAAAAGGAATAATAATAACTCGGTAGTCATATCAACATCACATTGCACGTGCCTGGAAGATGTGGAGCACTGAGCGGTACGCAAGCATGCCGCGGACGCAGATGGTGCCGTATGATGGAGAATGTCGGTGAGGGCATCCATCATGTCATGTCATATTGCATTAACAACAGTTTTACGAATGTTTGATTTACTGCTTTACTATTATCGCATGATTGATTTGAGAACATGCTAATCTTTGCTCTATTATTCCACTGAGTTAGCTAGTCACTCCTACGTTACAGGATGGTGTTTGTAACACCCACTAGACCCTGTCTTAGATGCAGGTGAGGCAGCGATTCAGGAGGCAGAGCCCGACTATGATGAGGACCAAGACGAGTTCTCATATATGTAGTACTACGACGGCTTTGCTTAGGTGGCCTGAATTGGCGGGACTTCTCAGTGGGACTCTTTTTAGATATTTGATTTCTATTTATTTACATGTATATGAGACTCAGAGATGTATTCATACTTTGGAGACAATTGAGATCTACTTTGTTTTTCATACAGTGATATATATATTCTTTAGTCTTCCGCTTACTTTTATCACTGGATCTGGAGTATGAATTACAGTTTTGGTATACTTTTACTCATGTGAATGCTTTAACTCAGAAAACATTGAATTATAATCATTTTTATTACATAAGTGACGGTCTGGAACTCGGGAGTTGAGTTTATACACGACCCCCGATTTTCAGGGTGTTACAAGTTGGTATCAGAGCATGAATGAGATTATACCGGGCCTGGGTTATGGTCATGCGACGTACGCTGTCACTTCCTTTGACTTAGGTGGGTGCGAGAAAGGTCTAGAAACACTTATAGGATCGCAGATTCGCCAATAGGCGAGGTCTATTTATATCGATCGCGCGATCGAGTCCGTAACGCATCTAGGGTTGCGTGAAGCGACCTAAGTAGCTCCTAGATTGTAGGTAGGTGGGTTGAGACGTTCTTTGAACGGTTCTAAACCCGTAAATGTGAATCCTTGGGCTATGGGACAACCACAACCCTTACATTCAATCGCTAGGGCTTAAAAACCCCGTTTCACCTAATTTCTTTAAAATTCTTTCTCTCACCGCTCCATTCTTCAATTCTTTCTTATTATTTTCATGTTAGGCATTTATCCTAATGTAAAAATGATATAAAATCATACTTCGATAAAATTTTATAGTGAATAGTAAAATTTTATGAAAACTGGCCATTAGGCAATTCTAAGTTTGCAATATTTAGCTACTAATAGGCTAGATGGATGTATTATCTCCTTCTACCCCAAATTCATATGCTGCATGATAGAAAATTTCATTCAGGTTTACAAATTGGCCCCAGAAATCTCCGAATGGATGTTTGGGCCTCCCTAGGCCAATTTAGAACGAATGAAGGTCGGGCCCATAAATATTTGGGGTCCTTGAGGCAGGGGGACCCAACCCATGTGGTCCCACCGGCCAGCTTTTAAGATGGTCGGCGATGCCATCGCCGATCCGGCGATGCATCGCCGTCCAGTGGGCCCCACTTGCTGTGAAACTTGGGCGTGCGAGTTATTTTGGGTAGGGAACCCCTACCACATGCGGTCCATTTGTAGAAAACCCCTAAAACGAATACTTCCTTCACAAATAGCCCCCTCCCAAGCTCCCTTGCTCGTTTTTCTGCTGTCCATCTCAAAACCGCAACCCCAAATCACTCCCAAATCATCTCATTGCTAAAAACGACCCTATCCCATACCTCCAACGTGATTAGAAACCCTCTCCCTCTTCGATCTCATCCGTTGAAGCTCCTACAACCCCCAAAACGTGTTGAAATCGTGTGGAGCTCCATTCCCCTTTTTCCTTCTCTTTTCTTTTTGAAAATCCACCCTAGGGGAGCTTGAAGCATCCCTCTACAACACCTAGATTTCCTTTTTTCTGTTTGGGTAGCCATTTCTCTACATTTTTCACATTTTCCATGGCTTTTGTTGAAGCCATTTTTAGTTTTTTCTCTCTCTACCATCCTCTCTTTGATGGGAAAGAGAAAGATCACAGCGGATGAGGCTGGGCCTAGTCGCCCTGCGCAATCAAGAAGACCGAGGGGTGGTGCCGCTAGCTCAAGCGTCGCCGCAAGTCCAAGCACAGCCCAAGAGTTCCATACAAAGTGGGATTTGGATCCCCATGCTCAACTTAGGCGAGTGATATTAGCAGAGATACCTCACGACGAATATACTGACCGTAAGGTGTTGTTTGAGGTAAACGTGGAAGGGCGACTCTTCGGTAAATTCCTGTTATTCGAGCGCATTGAAGCTGCACATTGGGGTCCACTTTTTGAAGCCTGTTCTTGTGCTAATGTGAGCATCGTTTGTGCCTTCTACGCTCGTATCCAGAGTCCTACGTTGGAGCCATTGCAGTTCAAGATTCCTTTTGGTAGAGACTGGATGGCTACGATCGATGTTTGGTTGATAGCGTGACTTCTGAACGTGTCCCTTAGTGATGTTCATCACAGTGTAAAGAATTTGAGGAGTAGGCGTGAGCGAGATCACCGTACCAGGTTCCTATGTGGTAGACTGGTTCCATGGCAGTCTAACAATAGCCTCAAGGCGTCTCATATATCTGATGATTTGCGCCTGCTGCACCACATTTGCACGTTCAACGTGTATCCCATGTCGACAAATCGTATTGAGTGTACGCGCCTTATGGTTGATTTCTTATATCAGGTGGCCCAGGGAGAAAATGTGTGTATGGCCACTTTCGTGTTGCGACAGATTATCCTCATAGAGAAATCAAGAAGAACGTCTGAGTTGCTTCCTTTTGGCCGACTTATATGCAAGATCGCTTTTGAGTTTGCTTACAGACTTGGGCCGAAGTTGCCAGTTCCGATTCACTGCATTGATGAGTCTACCATGGTCAAGATGAAGATCGGGTCTCAGTACCGTGAGACTCAGCTTGATGAGGATAGCGAGGATGATTTTGATGATGAAGAGGATCCAAGTGAGGGAGAACCTGGAGCAGAAGTTAAGGAAGAAGTCCAGGAAGAGGTAGAAGAGGAGGCTCAAGATACAGATGAGAGCCCTCCTCTTTCTGCACAGGCTACTAGTGATGTTCGCATTGCCCGAATTGAGGAGAGTCAGGTCACCTTGTGAAGGAAAGTTCAGGAACTTCGGGCTGAGGTCGAGGATACCAAGGCCGTTATGAAGAGGAAATTCGGCAAGGTGACTCGCACCTTGAAGGCGATCTTGTGCTGCTTGCAGGATAAGGGTGCTCCTCCTCCATCACCCGACTCAGACTAGCGATAAGATTTTAGGTGTTGTTGTTAGTAGTTAGTCGTTTCCTTCTTTAAGCTGTGTAAGCCTGTTAAGGCTAGTGCTTTACTTAGGTTGCTGTTGTAACTTTAATTGTCTTAGTTCTCATGTACTTCTTGTCATGATGCTTGTAAGGAGATATCCCTTGTATTGTGATAATTTTGATTAAATGAAATGTATGGAATGCCTTTGACTCTTTATGTGAATGATTGCGGTGTGTTTGTGCTATTGAGACCGACAAGGTTGCGCCCTATTTTGAATATAGGGAATGCCGCCGAAGGCTGCACGGAGCACAGCTTGGCTTACATTGGGTGAGCCTATGGATCAGGTTCCTTTGCAGTCTGATGCTCATGCGGACCCTACTGTGGGCCTGATTCCTGAGACAGCACGTGCGTCTCAGCCTACTACTGGTCCTGCAGTTGGACCACCGCCTTTCACACCGCTCGTCAGAGAGCAGTACCGTGCGTCTTCTTCGATGCAGTACATGCCACAGCCTGCTCCACCTCCAGATAGATTTGAGCAGATGATGGCTATGATGCAGCAGCAGCAGTAGCTCCTAACTACTTTAGTGGGGGCTCTAGCCCAGGGTGGGAGTGTGACTCCACCTGCGCCACCTGCACATCTAGCTGAGGATGCCGATACATATGCTCCGGATGAGGGCATGACTCATCCTGTACCACCTGCTTACCCTGCGAGGAATGCCGCAGACACACCAAGCTTACTAGAGCGATTCCGGCACTTATGGCCTCCCAGTTTTACGGGTTCTCATAGACCCGAGGAGGCCAAGTATTGGCTCGACTGTGTGTCGAAGGTATTACGGATGCTACATTGCTCAGAGTCCGAGCAGGTTGATTTGGCTACGTTCTTGTTCGAGCGGGAGGCCAGTTTATGGTGGGACGGTGTGTTGCGGACCGTTGCCGCTGACTACATATGGACCTGGGCAGCGTTCGAGTTCCGTTTCCACGAGAAATACTATCCCCAGACGTATAGGCATGATCGTGAGAACGAGTTTTTGTGCCTCAGACAGGGAGGCATGACAGTGACTGAGTATGAGCATAGGTTCACTGAGTTGGGCAGATACATCCCGACTATACTGGTAGATGAGCAGATGCGCATACGGCGCTTTTCAGAGGGTTTGTGACCAGATATTCGGTCGAAGATGTGTTGCGTGAGCATTCCCTCCTACGCAGAGCTGATTCACATGTCCATACGGGCAGAGCAGGATGTGGATCGACTTACGCGATCTCGTGGCCCTATTGCTCCTAGGCCGCGACTGGAGTTGAAGGACAGGCCCTTTGCGGGCAAGAGGCCTCGTGTTGACCCTCCTCCTAGGGCTACAGTGCCAGTACCCCCGATGCGGTGCCCCGATTTATCATGTACTTATTATGGGAGATCGGGCCATTCGGCACAGAGTTGTTTCGCTTGGATGAGGGACAGTGGGTTTTCGCCGATGCAGAAGATCGACTGTACACGCCCACAGGCTATATCAGCACCGTCTTTACGGTTGGCTCCTGCGCACCCTTCCTTCAGACCTCCGGTATCTCAGTTCAGGCCGCCTCTAAGGCCCATGGCACAGCGGCCGAACCGGCCACAGCGGGCGCGGGTGCATGCCTTGATAGCTGAGGTGGCCGAGACAGAGACTTCTCAGCATACGGCCTTTGAGGTCACTGCCCACATCGGAGGTATTCCTATTCTCGTGATGGTGGATACTGGATCCACACTTTCTTTGATATCGCATTCCATAGTCAGGCGTCTTGGACTGCCGACCATTCGTATGGATGGAGTGCGAGTCCTTTCAGCTCATGGGAATTTTTCTGATGCCACCCTGATGTGTGAGGGTTGCTTGGTGGATCTAGGAGGAAGGACGATGGCTCTTGATCTTGTCGTCGATCCCTCTCTTGTTTATCTCGACGTCATTCTTGGCATAGACTGGTTGACTGCTGGGAGGGTCGAGATTGACTACGAGACTCGTATGGTGACGGTGTACGAGCCAGAGGGCACGCCTTTCACATTTTCAGTTCGGGTAAATCTCTCCTTCCACATACTTAGCTGCGCTTCTTTACTTCGAGATGCTGATGCCCCGATGCTTGAGCATACGCCAGTCGTTTATGAGTTTGGGGATCTGTTCAGGAATATCCCTGGTTTACCGCCTCGACGAGAGATTGATTTCACTATCGATCTGGTGCCTGGTTCCACGCCCGTCTCACTGCCGACGTATCGCATGATACCATGTGAGATGGAGGAGTTGAGGACGCAGATTGATGGTCTGTTGGAGCTTGGCCTTATTCGACCTAGTGTGTCTCCTTGGGGAACACCAGTCCTATTTGTAAGGAAGAAGGATGGTTCGATGCGATTGTGTATTGATTATCGCAGGCTGAACCAGATCACGGTGAAGAACAAGTACCCTTTACCCAGGATCGATGACTTGTTTGATCAGTTGAGAGGAGCGCAGTACTTCTCGAAGATTGATCTTCAGTCAGGATATCATTAGTTGCACGTCAGGGATGAGGACATGCAGAAGACAGCATTCAGGACCGGCTTTGGACGAGTTCCATGTGATGTCGTTCGGTCTCACAAACGCACCAGCTGTGTTCATGGATCTGATGAACCGGGTATTTCGGCCTTTCCTCTATCGATTCATTGTTGTATTCATTGACGACATTTTGATATACTCCAGGAGTAAAGAGGAGCATGAGGAGCACTTGCGCTTGGTCCTGGATACTCTGAGACAGCATCAGCTGTTCGCACAGTACAAGAAGTGCGACTTCTGGAAGCAGGAAGTGAAGTTCCTAGGACACGTGGTGTCCAAGGATGGCATGGCAGTTGATCTGTCGAAGGTAGCTCCAGTTCAGGACTGGGAGCAGCCTGGTTCTGTTACTGAGGTGAGGAGTTTCTTGGGTCTCGCTGGCTATTATCGACGCTTCATTCGGGATTTCTCGAAGATCGCGATACCTTTATCTCAGTTGACACGGAAGGACGTGAAGTTCGCCTGGAATGACAAGGTGGAGTCAGCTTTTCAGGAACTGAAGGACAGACTTACGTCCGCCCCTGTGTTAGTATTGCCAGAGTAAGGGGTTAAGTACACTATATACACTGACGCGTCTAGCGTTGGTCTGGGTTATGTCCTTATGCAGAAGGACAGGGTAATTTCGTATGCCTCTAGACAATTAAGGAAGCACGAGGAGAATTACCCTACACATGACTTAGAGTTGACAGCCATCATATTCGCACTGAGACTCTGGAGACATTACCTCTATGGAGAGGAGTTCGAGCTCTTTTACGACCACAAGAGCCTCAAGTACTTATTCAAGCAACGAGACTTGAATATGAGGCAGCGACAATGGATGGAGACTTTGAAGGACTTCAAGTTCGAAGTCTCTTACCATCCTGGGAAGGCGAACCTTGTGGCTGACGCATTGAGCGGTAAGAAGGCGATAGAGTTTGCGGCTCCGCTGATGGTTGCTGAGTGGAATATGATTGAGTTTTTACGAGACTTTGAGCAGAAACTCACTGTAGAGGAGCCCTATGAGTTCATCGCACATGTGCAGGTGTGATCTCAGATCGATGACTGGGTCATCGAGGCGTAGAGGGATGATGCGCATCTGACTGAGCTTCGAGAGCAGGCCAGTGATGATATGGTTGCCGAGTGGCGAGTTGGCACGGATGGAGGCTTATGTTATCGTGGCTGCCTATGCGTCCCAGATATCCCTAACTTGAGACGAGAGATTCTCGAGGCTGCGCATTGTACCAGACTCGCGATGCATCCAGGCAGTACGAAGATGTATCGCGACGTGAAGAGGACCTATTGGTGGGAAGGTATGAAGACCCACATAGCAGAGTTCGTGTCCCGTTGTCTTACTTGCCAGTAGGTGAAGGCAGAGCATCGCCGACCACCTGGACTTCTTCAGCCTATGCCAATCGCAGAATGGAAGTGGGACTTCATTTCCATGGACTTCATTTCAGGGCTGCCGAAGATGAGGAAGGGACATGATTCCATAAGGGTGGTCGTCGACCGTCTGACGAAGTCGGCGCACTTCCTATAGATAAGAGTCACGAACTCTACAGACGAGCTGGCTAGACTATATATTAGAGAGATTGTGAGTCTGCATGGAGTTTCGTTGGAGATCGTGTCGGATAAAGACACGCGGTTCACTTCTATTTTCTGAACTCGCATTCAGGAGGTTATGGGTGTGAAGTTGAAGTTCAGTATTTCCTTCCACCTATAGACAGACGGACAGACAGAGCGGGTGAACCAGATCTTAGAGGACATGTTGCGAGCTTACGCATTGGACTTCAAGGACAGTTAGGATGACTGTCTTGCATATGCAGAGTTCGCGTACAATAACAGTTTTCAGGCGAGTATCGGTATGGCACCTTAAGAGGCGTTGTATGGGCGACCTTGTCACGCATCGCATTGCCGGGCAGAGGTCGGTGAGCGTAGCTTGATTGGCCCAGAGTTAGTGCAGGCGACGTCGGAGAAGATTGATATTATTAGATGTCGGCTTCTCACAGCGCAGAGCAGACAGAAGAGTTATGCCGATACGAGACGGCGGCCGCTAGAGTTCACAGTTGGGGATCATGTATTTTTACGAGTTTTCCCTATGAAGGGAGTCCTTCGGTTCTGAAAGAAGGGGAAGCGGGCACCACGATTCATTGGTCCATTCCAAATCCTCGATCGTGTGGGAGCAGTGGCATACCGTTTGGCTTTACCCATGCCTCTCGCGAGTGTTCACAACGTATTTCATGTTTCTATGTTGAAGAAATACGTTTCTGATCCTTCCCATATCATCAGATGGGAGCAGGTGCAGTTAGGAGAGAATGTTACATATATCCTGCGACCGACACATCCTAGACAGGAAGGAGCAGGTATTGCCTAGCAAGGTGATTCCCCTTGTGAAAGTATTGTGGACGCATCACTCTGAGGAAGAGGCTACCTAGGAGACAGAAGCCGAGATAAAAAAGAACTACCCACAGCTTCTCGAGGAGTACGAAAAGGTACAAATTTTGAGGACGAATTTTTTTTGTTAAGGGGGGTAGATTGTAACGCCTTGGAAAAATCAGTACTTGGGCTCGAGTACCAACTCGACTAGAAATCGCGTAGGATTAATTCCTTTAGAAAATAAGTGTAAGTTAGCTAGCGCAACGCTAGAGTAGCTGAAAAATAGTCCCTGATCACTTTAAATACGTTCTACAAGACCCAAAGCGAGTAGAACCAATGATGCTATAATATTCTAAAACCTTGGATCAAACTCTAAACCGGTTTGTTCTCAGGACCTCTTTGAAATTTTGTATTGGATCTAGACCGCGCGTCGAAAGTCCGATACCTACAATCTTAGACCGTTATAACCGCCTAGCTGGACTTGACAATCATTTCGAAAATCAAGTCCAACCGACATTCGCAGGCTATTTCATTGAGCCTGAAGTGAAGAGAGTGAGAATAGGGTTAGATTTGGAATTTGAAATTCAAATCTGGCACACGACTTGACGCGTTATTATTAAGCGTTCTGACCATCAGAATTCAGCCAAATTACACCCTTGGATCAGGAAAAATTTCTATTTCATATCAAGAGACTTGTAGGCCTGATCTACGTGCGGTGACCGCTGAACTGAAACTGGACCGACACGTGCGATCTACGAACACTGCTGGTCTGAAAATGGGATGTGAGCGACATCCGATGTGCATGAACTTAAGTCCGATCGCGTTTAGCCAGGGGACCATCAGAAATGCCTTTTTGGACCGAAACAGCCCCGATTTGGTTAGGCATCAAGTGAACATTGTTTCCAAGCCTGTTTTGGGCATGTTTTAGGTTATAAAAGGGGCTTAAACCCTCACTTCTCTCAGCCATCCGAATTTTCTAGAAACCCTAGCTGGTGTGAGAGAAAAGGTGAGAGATTGTGAGAGAGAGTGGGAGAGAATTTCCTGCTGCTTGCACTACGTGTTGCACGTGCTTAAGCAACGCGCCTCAATCACTTTCTTTGTGATTTCGCCGCGTTTCTAGGTAAGAAAACACCCCAAACACTTGCTGATTTATTGTTCCCTCGTTTCCTTAGCATGGTAGCTTATGGGTCTTGTGTATTAGGTTCCCAATTCACCGTAGACGAAGCGTATACGCTCCGTTCGAATTGATACGCTTCTAGGATAAAAGGTGCAGATTTTAGACGCTTTGATTGACTATTTCCAATGCTTTCAATGTCGTTTAATAGTAGATTATCGACGGCAACGCCGTTTGACATGTACAACATGCTGTCTGTTTCCTGTTTCGTAAGCAGACGAAAAATATGAGATTTAGGGCATTTTAGTCATTTGTAGGAAATACTGTTTTCATCCATATTTTTCTGATGTGATTGACATGGCTTCTTATCGCATTAGGATATTAGGAATGCCTGCATAATTAGTTTGGCGAAGAGATTCACTTAAATGCGTACTTTGAGTCGACATACTATATGTAGACTTAAGGGTGTAGTCTAAGTGTTTGTATAAATGTTTGTATTAGTATGTATTGAATTAAATGGTGTTATGAATTAGTTTGAGATTGAATTCTCAAATGATATGCTGATGTAAATGATTTCTTACATGTTGGCTATATGCATGATTTCATTATATGTATGAAATGTATGTGTTAGATGATATACTTAGTTGTATGTTATAACATGTGTTAACATGCTCACATTGTTGTATTTCATTTCCATTACTCTTATATGATTGCTGATGTGGATTCATAATTGTTTGGGACTATGCTTAGTCCAAGCAGTCGGCAACCGAGTAAAGTCGTGGTTGGCTTATCTTTGCCACGAACGACGCGTCGATGAACGCGAGCTGTGTTTTGGAGTTGGCGGCAGTGGTTAGGCCACACGAGGTATTTTAATGCACTTCATGTCGTTCGAATTGAGATGCGCTCGTGCTAGTCGAGCCCGTCAAGTAACCCGACTGGCCATTATTTGTTCACCCTTATGAGTCATAACTGCTTAAACCTAGCGTACTGAACTTACCATTGTAAACCCTGTCAACCATGGTACCTTGATCCACAAAGACTCATGAGCCGGACATGGTTGTATGGGACACCGTGGTCGAGCTGTCGGCCTACGCTGAGGCCATAAACCTCCCCGTAGTGACCAGTGAGCACCTATGACTCGTGAGCAGATTATGGTGGTATGGGACACTATATTCTTACTGTCGGCCTACACTGATTAGGCGACGAGTCCTTTGTAGTGACCGCGAGCGTATTCTGAGTCTACGGGAGGCGACAACCCTTCCGTAGCAGTGAGAGTACAGTAAGCCTGTATTGATAAAGTGATGGGGGAGCGGTGCAACGAGTGCGAGTAACAGCCCTGGTAGCCCTTGTAGTGACCTACAAAATATACATTGTATGAGATTACTAAGAGTGACGACCCTAGACAGGATCTTTGTTGGGATTGATATAAGGAAAGTACCTTAGTTTTACAATATTGCTGTATGAAAAGGACTAATAATAACTCGGTAATCATATCAACATCACATTGCATGTGCTTGGAAGATGTGGAGCACTGAGCGGTACGCAAGCATGCCGTGGACGCAGATAGTGCCGTTTGAGGGAGAATGTCGGTGAGGGCATCCATCATGTCATGTCATATTGCATTAACAACAGTATTAGGAATGTTTGATTTACTGCTTTACTATTATCGCATGATTGATTTGAGAACATGCTAATCTTTGCTCTATTATTCCACTAAGTTAGCTACTCACTCCCACGTTACGGGATGGTGTTTGCAACACCCATCAGACCTTGTCTTAGATGTAGGTGAGGCAGCGATTCAGGAGGCAGAGCCCGACTATGATGAGGACCAAGACGAGTTCTCATATATGCAGTACCACGACGGCTTTGCTTAGGTGGCCTGGATTGGCGGGACTTCTCAGTGGGACTCTTTTTGGATATTTGATTTCTGTTTATTTACATGTATATGAGACTCAGAGATGTATTCATACTTTAGAGACAGTTGAGATCTACTTTGTTTTCCATACAGTGATATATATATTCTTTAGTCTTCGCTTGCTTTTATCACTGGATCTGGAGTATGAATTGCAGTTTTGGTATACTTTTACTCATGTGAATGCTTTAACTCAGACAAAATTGAATCATAATCATTTTTGTTGCATAAGTAACGGTTTGGAACTTGGAAGTTGAGTTTATACACGACACCCGATTTTCAGGGTGTTACAAAGGAGAAGGGGATAAGTTTGGAATTAGTACTTGAATTCTTAGACTACTCTTGATACGATGAACATGGCTGATATTATGAAATGATAGTATTCTTATGAGAAGTTGATTTTCACTGAGCACATTGAAAAAACTTGATATATGAACTTATGCCCTGATTTAATCAATAAAGAACTTATTTGATTGATTGCTTATATGATTTGGCTCTAGGTTTTCAATATCGCACTTTCTCGTCTTGACTCAACTCATTCATACTTGATTTCACAAAAGATATATTTTTTTTTAAAGGTCTTGAACTTTGAAGATGGAAGATTATTTTATGCATGTTTTTGCACGGGATTAGCAAAATGCTTGTTGGGGAGTGTGTTAAGTGTTAAATATTACATATTTTTCTCCATTTATATCTTGGTTTTATGAACATGATACTGTTTAATGGTATATTTTATACATGTTTGTGTTGCAAGGTGAATCTAAGAGCTTGGATTGAAAAGAATACTAAAAGCATGGATTTAATACTCAAGAATCACCAAGCCAAAGGTTGGATCTTAGAAGACCAAAAATGAAGAATTCACATGCCAAAGATCTAAGAAAACTAAGTGAGGAATGAAGAGAATCGAAGACTTGAAGTGAAGAAAATGAATTCTAAAAATTTATCTGTTTCGACTAGTCTAAGCCCTCCTTCGACTAGTCTAAGCTCTGCCTTATCTAGTTGAAGAAAATTCATCTCGAACTCTAGAAACACAAACTTTTAAATTCCCATGATCCTCGACTTGTTGAAGATCTTCTTTAACTCATCGAAGGTTACAAAGACAGCACACGGACTGCGTAAATTTGAGGCGATTCCAAGGTCGGTTTACTCATTTTCAAGGTTGATTAGCAAGAGGGAGTTCCACAGCTATAAATAGGAGTCTCTAGGATATTCCTAGGTATCTTATAAGATTTGAGGAGTGAAGCAAAAGGGTGGAGCCGCCGTCTAGGAGTTTTTCTTCTTCTTCCTTAGTTAATGTTTTGTTTAAGTGTCTTTAGTTCAATCATGTCTATGGTTGGCTAAACCTCTTAGTTAGGGTTAAGAGGTGAAGCTTGTAGCATGATTATGATGTTTGCTTTACTTTGATTCATGTTTTGTTGAACTCTCTTGGATTCTAGTTTGATTATAAGGAATATTTTTAGTTTTTAATGGTTTATTGTGACAAATTACAATAAATCTGCTACAGCTTTGAATATCTTCTTTTTCTCTTTGACACTGTGGGATTGGTTAATCCTGTTGTTCACCATCGTCCCTTGGGCATGGTAGGGTGACAGAATTCCTCCCATAATTCTCCTCTATTGACGATTATATTCATGAGAAGTTCAGAGATTCAATCATCTTTCTCTTTTTCCAATTGGATACGATATTACTCTAATTGCAATTGGATTTCCTGAATCAAACAAGGTAGCATCCTGATAGCTACAAGTGGATCCTTAGCACCCTAGTTACCACCTTTAAATTGATTATTTAACCTTATTCACAATTATTCTCTTCAATTATTCAGATTTAGTTTTAGTTCTTCATTTAGTTCTAGTTTTAATTAAATTTAGAAGACGCACAAGTTCAGTTCTTGTGGATTCAACCTCGGTCTCACTGAGATTATTAGTACACTGCGACCCTACACTTGGGGCTGTGAACAACTTGCATGAACTATTGGGGGTTGTTTTCTTAGATTTTGTCATGCTAAAAGAAAATTTATGGATTTATATTTGTTACAAGAATGGATTTATTAAATAATGAAAATATCCTTGCAAAGTGTCAATATGTGGTCCTCTAAAACTAATTCTCATGCGAATAAAACACAATTTCTACTAATATATGGTGGTTGAAGGTATGGATTTGCATAGGATTTAGATATGCAGCAGAGAAAAAATAAAGAATAAGTTTGGGTATATATATATATTGTATGGATTTACATAGGATTTAGATTTGGCAGGTTCAAAGTTCATAGTTAGAGAATTAAGTTATAGATTCATGGATTTGAAGATCTTTATTGCAATGGTATATAATATTTCGGTTTAGGAATTTCCTTTTTTCATTTAGAATTTGGATTTTCATCAAATTTGTTGATATATGCATGCACTGATTTGTGAAATCCATGAATTTGGTAAAATCCACACGAAAAACAAACGGAAGTAAAACTTGAGCAGCTTATGAAGCTTGATACCTAAGCATTTAGAAATATACATTGTCTAGTGCACTTGACTAACTTGTATATACATGTATATGCAAGTTAGCTAATGCACACGCTTCCACATAAGCCATCATGGTGGGCAATTGCAATATCCAAGCATCTGGTGGACCTAACTGTGTACAAATTTCTGCCCAAAGATGAAGGTGGTCCATTTAACTATGCCATGATACTAGAAATAAGTTGGCAAGTTAGAAAACTCTAGTTGATTTTTCTCAACAATAATTATTTTTAGTTAATTGTGGCTCACCTGACAAGTGGACTGACATGATTTAAGAATTAAATGATAAAATGTTACAATGGTCCATGATTCATGTAGTTGATCCCAATTAGTTGGAATAAGACTTTGATGAAATTATTTAGTTACAATGATCGATACGTCATTCCTACTATTATCCTTGACCACATACAACAATTTGAACGCATCACCAATCTTTGGGAAGACATAAGGATCATACATAATCAATTCTACAATGGAGGTTATCTTTTATTTTTAGTGAAAATATATATCTTGTTGCTGATTTTGAACATTTTGTTCCCATGTTGGAACTTGGAAGAGATGTTAATTCCTTTGTGGACATGTTTTTGGGGATTTCCCACTCTTTGTATTGGGAACTCCATTACCCTTTCTTAATTTTCATTTTATCCTTTGTTAGTTTTTTAGGAATCTTTCTTTCATTTCCATTACTCTCGTGAGCATGAAACCTATATTAATTCTCCCTTCCAATGTATACACAGTTCTACAATGGAGGTTATCTTTTGTTTTTAATGAAAATATATATCTTGCTGCTGAAATTGAACATTTTGTTCCCATGTTGGAACTTGGAAGAGATGATGATTCCTTTGTGGACATGTTTTTGGGGATTTCCCACTTTTTGTATTGGGAACTCCATTACCATTTCTTAATTTTCATTTTATCCTTCATTTGTTTTTTGGGAAAATAAAAATCCTTTTCTTTCTTTCAATTCCACTGGTTTCCCCTAAGCATGACACCTATATTAATTCTCCCTTCCAATGTATCCACCAACTCCAACCTAATTGAAAGGCTGGTTGTTGACCTGTTCCATATTTTTGTGGGGGTTGGCTTTGAAGCTCCTTCTAGTCACGGTACCTTGCTCACACTGTTGATGGACTTTTTGCTCTTTACGGGCCATTTGTCTAAGAGGTGTATAGGCATCGATGTATCTCCCTTTCCTTAGGTCAGCTAGCTTTGCAGGGCATTGAATTCTCGACATTATTTGGTGGAATCAAGCAAAGGGGAGCTGGGACAGGAAGGTGCAGGGGTGCTTGTGATGATTCTTTTGCTCTGTAACTCCATTATGCCGCGGATTCCTTTGAATTCCTTGCTTTTTCAGATACGCACTGAACTTGTGAGACGTATACTCACCTCCATTATATGTGTGTCTCACCCCTGTAAGATAAGACCAGCCTCAATTATGGACATCAAAATGTTCAGATTAGATTAAAAATTTGTGGACCCTCCTTATTTTTGTTTTGATAATTTTTTGACCAATCCTCCCAGAACCTGCCATTTTCTTTTTTCTTTTGCCTAATCCTTGAATATGATCTCAAAAGCTTTTAAGTGATCTTTTTACATTCACCCGCTCTAGATCTACACTTATTTTCAACTCCCCAAAGCATTTGGTCGATTATTATGCCATTCCTCGTCTCTAGGTGCCTAGGTATCCACAGTAAGCCTTTCCTCGTTTGAACCTTGCCATTAACAAGTATGTGGTCTATTGTGCCTTCCTCTTTGGGTGATACTTGTAGTCGACTGTGATTATCCTTCTAAAAAATGTAAGACACACTCCGCCCATTATTGCTTGCAGTTGGCCAGGCAGTTTCCACTACGGGGGACCTTTCTTTTTTTGCTTCACGCTAGATGAGATGATGATTAGTAGGTCAAGGGAAGTGTGTGTGCTCTTTATCACTATCACTAAAGGGGCGGGTTGGCTGCGTCTAAGTGCTCTCCCCTCTAGTTCTTTCATTGTGTATCTCGTAATCATTTAATTCCCTCCGAATTAGCTCCTCCTCTGATGATCATTGTTGGTCCTTTTATAGTTGTGGCCAATGCACAGTTATCAAGCTCATCCCTACATGCAAGATGTGAAACGGGCCCCTTATTTTACATTAAATGAATCATCTTATGTTGTCATCTAGGTGGGCCGCCTTTGGTCGGTGATCAACAAATGGATATAATGACCTTCGCGAATTGCTGAAGTTAATTGAGATTATCACATCTGACTAGAATTGGTGTACGAATTTTGTTCCGTATCAACTGACGCTCTCGACCAAAGTTATACGTTCTCCAATAGTAGTAGATTCCTCATGTTGATTGGCAACTCACTTACGATGCTTTATTCAAGCAATAAGAGAGTTCGCAGTTGCTGAAGTCATTGCGGTCATCGTAACACCTACTTCAGATTTTCCCAGTTGGTTTTCACCGTTGGTTTTACAGTGTTGATATGCCAGACTTATTCTGAGAGGAAACTATTCCCTTTTGCCATAGCCCACCAGAGTTTTGGATTAGGGTGGAAGTTTGGCCTTCGAGGGTTTCATTAGGTGCCTCATCATGAGGATGGTTCAAATTTTTTTCTCATATAACGTGAGATGAATTTTTAAAAAGTTCTCACGAGTTCTCATGAAAAATTGGTGTGTTGGTGGGCATTTCACTTATATATATATATATATATATATATATATATATATATATATATATATATATATATATATATATATATATATATATATATTCCAAAATCTTCGGAGTACTGACCACACTCTCCACGGACTTCAAGATAGTTACTAAGTCATGGAATCTTTTGAGAGAATTACGCAAAAGAGAGACATTGATCTTGGACATTTTTGCAGCACTATCCAAGACTTTTATGGCAATGTTCATATCTAACCACTAATCATGATATTTGAACATGTGCACAACTGCTGACATGGAGTTCCTCATTAGAGTCAACTTGTAAGCAGGAACTTTCTCCAAGGACAGTAAGTCAGACATAGTGGCCACCGAGTTGGAACTGGCTGAGCCACTCAGAGGAGGATTTTCTATAAGACATTAAAAGAAAGAAATTAGTGTGAAATTTATAAAATAAAGGATATAGGAGTATATATAAGGAAGATGATGAGTATACCTTCTGCAAGAGCACGATCAGTTGGAAGTTGTGCTTCTTTGGCAACAGAAGAACTAGGTCTTATCATGTTAGCAAATGAGGGAGCTCTAGCATCAGTACTAGAGTCAATGGTGGTACGAGTTGCAATATCGACTGATTCTGTGGGGAAAATGATTTCACGGTCTACAGCCCTTGGTGGAATAAGGGGAGCTAAGGGAATCCTTAATGAAACAGATTGTGTTGTAAGAGGTATGTCTTCAGTTGGAATATCATCCGTCTTATCGCCAGTGGCATGAGTATCTGAAACAAAGATAATGATGATAATGACAAAAATAATAACTTTATTAAATATTAAATGACAATGAAAATTATGGAAAACTTCTTACTTGGTGAATAACCATATTCCCCATAATCTAAAGGTTCCTCCTCATCCTCTGTTGTTGTTAGAATTATTGCAAGCACCAGGTTGAGTCGTGGCTTTAATATTTTGGGGAATTGTTGAACAAAGTTCTTCGCTAGTAGAGGCACCTTTGATAATGGTGTCATTTTCATCATCAATGTTAACCTCTCCTTCTTCGAAAGTAACGTCTTCATTAGTCTCTCCATTATCTTCTTCAGTGTCATATTCTGTAGAAGAACTACCATTGGATGATGAAGATAAAAGTATCCTCCAATTCTTCTTATATCTCCTTGATCATTATTTATTTCCCTTTTGAAGAGGAAATTCTGTTACTTTCTAATTGATGATCTTTATTGGCTGGGGTCGAAGAAGTCGAAGGAATGATTCCCTCTTGATGGGTAGAAGAAGAAGCTTGAGAACGTGTTTAAGATCTAGTCATTGGAGAAGATGAGCTAGGACGAGCGAGTTGAGGAGTGGGGGAAGGAACTGGATCATCTTGAACTACAACAGTATCCTCTTGAACTGGAGAGGGCATTTGTGTGACATCATTAACAATCCTGCTAGGGCGATCTCGTGGAATTTTTTTGAATTCCATAAGTTATCCATCCCTCTAGGGTATTGGCAGGCTTTCTCTCAAGGATTAATTCCTCCAAAGATATTCTCCTACAGAGCTGACCAGGAAAAGATTCATGACTCTTCTCTGGTATGAAGCTAATTCCTTCCTCAAACTTTCTACCCTTGAGCTTAGGGGGAGAAATCCATAATGGGTGAGTTACTGGTAGGCACTTAGTAACTAGGTAGGATTGGTGAGTCCACCATCTCATCCAACCGTATGAAACACGAATAGTACAATTGCTACCTGGGATTATGAAAGTAGACTTGACTCGGCCACCTAGTAACTGCTTCCAAATCATATCCCAATTATATGGGCCAACGCCATAACTATGCATTCTTCTCGTAATTATTCCGCAATCTTCAAGAATGGCTTGATCGAAGCTAAACTGTCGGGCAAATCGACTTGGGTAGTAGGGTTCCCTCTAGAATTCTATCCATTCCCTCAGTGGAAGACTGCAAGATTGGATGGAAAGGCAGAATGATCTTTCCTCGGAGAGAGGGATTCAGTATCCACCATATCCGTGTCCTCTCTATATTGATGAAGACAGAACTGAAAGAAGTCAACTGTGTTGGTTGTCAGAATTTTATTGACTACCCAGTCATATGACCTCTTAGCCATGGCTCTCTTTTGGAAGAACCATAAAGGAAGGTGTGAAGGAAGAATATATGCTTTTTCTAGGGCTTCAAAAGTCCATGGGAAGTAGGTGCTTATCCACCCAGTGATGTAATGCCAAGGGGTATATGTGAAAGAAGCTCCAACAACAACACTCTTTATGTGAGTCGCTACCTCTCTAAGAACCTTATAAATGGAGCATAAGACTGGAGGAGTGAGGGAGTGCTTATGGCTTTTCGTCATGGCACCAACAACGACGAATATGGTAGGACGAATAACGTCCACCCATTTTGAGCTAGGTAGAACAACTAAGCCAGTTAACAAGGAAAGCTGCATGTTCTCCATCAAAATTGTATTCTACGTGGTCCTTTATTTTCTCGCAAAGATCCATCAATTCTTGGGAATGATAACCATAAAATCTGCAAAAGAAATGAAAAATGGTGAGAAATATAAGAAGCATAAGTACAATAAGAAGTGATTAATGTATAAGATGGAGAATCACCAAAATGCTCTAGTAAAATGTGTGAACCATTGTAGAGGGGAGATCTTATGAATGTCCAGGAATTTTGACATCTCTTTGAAAAGCTCTGTGGTTGTTTCTGAGATTGAGGCTCCTCGTTCGGGTGAAGAAATTAATGCAAGCTCTTCATTTGTAGGGACATATTCATCAAAGAATTTCCCTATTATTGGAAGGCCAGCTATGTGGTGAAGATCCCAAAGTGTAATATGCTCATTTCTCCTATAGGAAGGTGAAAAGAATTGGTTGTGGGGCACCAGTAGTTTAGAAAACCCTTCAGGATTGGAGTTTCCTTATAGAAGTAATGGGAAGTAACTTCTATGGCATTATAAAGATCGATCTTGATCAGTATTTTGGAGTGCTTCGCCAAGATCGCCTTTGACCAAACTGTATAAGAGCGAGAAGTTAAAAAACCTATGGTCTTGAATTCTTCCTGACCCCAAATTGATTCACGGTCTCTGAAGCGTTGGTGAACTATTTCATAAAAATGAGTGGGAAATAAGGCGTGGGGGCATAAGAAGGGACGAGGAAGTTCATCGGATGAGCTTCGCCAGTTTGTTGCCTCGGCTTCTTAGCCAGGAGAATTCCTTCCAGTATATGGGGTTCTTTCAGTACCCAAGACGCTATATACATTAGCTTCTCTCCGTCTATCTGATCAGAAGGTTCACGATTAAGGATGGATTGATGATGGTGGAGGTTTAATGGAATGATAACCATGACTTCCCTATGAGGGTTATCAAACTTCATGATGCCCTCGATGACTCGAACCATTTTCTAAGAGTTCTGAAGTCTTTCTCCTGTTGTGTTCTTTCACCTTCTCCTAGAATTCTTCATTTCTGTTTCGACAAGGCTTCTTCAATCTGCACAGAGGTGGGGTATTGTGAGTGCTATGATTTCATATCCCTTTGGTTGTCAAATTTTGTGGTGCCAAAACCTATATCTATGTCTTGTATATCTTGTGTTTCATGTTTGAGACTATTCATTGCTTCAAGACATCGTATTTCAAGACAAAAACTTAAATGAAGAAAGTTTCAAGTCATGGATGAAGAATTCAAGAATAGAAGTCTCCAAGTATGCATGTTCAAGATTTAAACAAGTACAAGTATAGAAGAAGACTTTGTCAAGTTAAGAAAGGATCAAGCTCGAGAAGGCCTACAACAAGATTCGTAAATTCTCAAGCTTCTCTTAAGGGTCATCTGAGTGTACAGACTATCAATGTCCATCTCACTTTTAAGGTTTGTTTAACCTTAGATTGACCTTAGGATGGGCTTTACTGTAGGTCATTTTGGATACATAATTTGTATATTTTAATATGCTTGTTCGGGCTGCTCTAAGACTAATCCTAGGGACTTCAAGACCAGTCCTAGCTCTGCTACGACCAGTCTTAAGTTTTTCGGGACCAGTCTTAGGTTGTTAAAGATTTTTAGATTTTTCTGGTTATCCTGCGACTAGTCCTGAACATCCTTCGACTAGTCCTGTGTGCTGTACGACTTGTCCTTCGATCGGTCTTAGCCGTACGACTCAAACTCCAGCAACTAATCTGGGGGTCCTACGACCAGTCGTAGGTGACCCACGACCAGTCGTAGGTGGCCCATGACCGGTCGTAGGCTACCCAAGACCAGTCGTGGAACGGCTAATCCTTATCTCGCAAAAATCTTTAAAAATCTTTGAAGCTACGACCAGTCCTAGGATCCTAAGACTAGTCGTAGATAGGATTTTTCAGGCTATAAATAGAGCACGAACTTCAGAGTTTTTTAATTCAATTCAACTCAAGCAATCTTTAGACTATACTCTGAGATAAGTTTGTGTTTATTTTTAAGCTACTTTGTGCTCATTTAATATTCCTTTTTCTAGCTTATTTTTTATTTGATTTTGATCTACATTCCAATCTTATTAGAAAAGGAGAATTTCTGATATTCCTTCTTCTTGGATTCAAAATTAAATAGAACTAGCCCTTTTGATATAAAATCAATTAGACTTAGAACCATTCTTAAAGTGAGTATTGGACTTTGGACGTTGAATCGAACTTCTACTCCGATTGGTTCTACTGGGCTACTTCAAAAGGAGATTCAGGTATTTTACATTTGTGTAATTTACATTCTTTAGTTTTATTTGAGATTTGCCAGAAAAATCTCTTTGTTTTGGTTATCTGAGGAGAGCCAGAAAACTCAGATTGTGTGGGTTTTTAGATTGTGTAAGCCCGAGATAAAAAGACACAATTGTGAAGGTTTTAAGTAAACCTGTGAAACCTATTTTGATAGTGTATGTTAATATCCCTTTTGTGAGGATATTAGGAGTGGAGTAGCATTCTGTGTGGCTGTTGCATAACAGTTGGTGTACACACAGGAGAACCACTATATATCGTTGTGTTGTGGATGTGATTTATTCTTTCATTCCTTTATTCATTCAGTTTTGTGGATTATATTTGTGGATGAATGTTGTAATCATTTTATTTCAAGCAAGTGTGAAAATGTTGTAATAACTTAGGATTTATTTCTGCAAGTTATTTTGGTTTTCCTGCTTTTTATTTGTCATTGGTTTGAGATACAAAGGACGTTCTAGAAATAAGGTTGTCCTACCTTAAACATTTGGTTTTTGGTGTAAGGTTGTCCTTAGAACTGATATAGTATCCTTCTCTTAATTCTATGTTAATGAGATTACTTTTAATTCAGCATTGTGCTTTATTTCTTTTATTATTCCGCTGTTTTAAGTTTTATTTGGCATTGCCCTATTCACCCCCCCTCTAGGGTATATAGCTAGGCCCTTTTAGGTATCTTCTCTTGTTAGTGTTTTTTGGCTGATAGTTTGAAGATGAGTTGTCGACTTCAACCATTCTTCCCAATCAAATTCGCGTTCATGTTTGGGAGGCCTTTCAATGTCACCCATTGAGATGGCTCTATGAATAGGAGAAGGTAGTGTGTTGATGCGATCAGTGAAGTCAAATGTGGGGAGAACAGGTTCTTTAATGTACGTAGGGCACTTACTGGTAGTCTTGAAATGCTTTCTTTATGGTTGTTCTGAGGGTGGAGATGGAGAAAGCTTGTGTGCATGCGAAGATAATGGGTTTGGTAATTCTTGATGAGAAGGTTGTGTAGTTGGTGACTTTATAAGGCAGAATGTTCTTTTACTATGGGCCATGGTAGGATGAAGAAGATAGGTACTAGAGTGTAAGGGTTTCCTGAAGAATGTAGATAAGGAAAGTTTTAAAAAGTTTAAAGCAAGTGATTCCTAGTACTCAGAAGCTTTTTAGGACAAAGAGTCATTTACGCGGGTACGCGCAAACAAGGCCAGTTTTGTGGAGTCACATTAAGTATGTTATCTTCATGCAAATAAATGTCTGTTGCGTGGGATGGGCGCGCAAAGAGAGTCCATTGCACATGGAGTCGCCAGACAAGCAGAATTTCAGTAGAAGAAAGGGAAATGAAGAATGAAAGTTGGTTCTAGTATTTATAGAAGAACTAGACCCGTTTGTGGGACCTGATTAGCCTTTGTGCGGGGCCATGCAAACAAAGATTGGATAAGTAAAATGGAAAAGGGAAGATTGATCCTACTTCTTTGTCCTAAGAGGGACAAAAGAAAGGATCAATGGGGCATCTGTTGAGGTACAAAAAAATGAATGAAATGAAGATTCAAGGATGGGTTGGAAGAAAGATCAAAGAAAAGATGTATAAAAAGAATGAAAAAAAGGAAGTGTGACCCATAGTGTTTGCATGAACATGCGCAAACCATAGTGATTGCGTGGGACCGCGCAAATGGTATGAGGGGTTGAATGCACTTGCTTAATGGAAATTCAGTTAAGGTGATTGGACGCCGATCTGATGAAAGGTGGGCCCCATGGCACAAAGATTGAGGGTTCGCACGTGTGGTGGTGTAACACCCCGGATTTTGGCTAATCTGAGATTTGACGTTCTTAGGCAATGGGTCAATTAAAACACCTGGAAAATTGCTTAGAAACCAATTCCATAGCCAAAGAAACCACTTAGAATCAATTCCTTTAGAAAATATGACTAAGTTAGCTAGTGCAACGTTAGAATAGCTGGGAAATGGTCCCTAATCACTTTAAATACGTTCTACAAGGCCCAACGCGAGTGGAACCAAGGGTGCTATAATGCTCTAAAGCCTCGGATCAAACTCTAAGCCGGTTTGTTCTCGGGACCTCCTTGAAACTTTGTATTGGATCTAGACCGCGCGTCGTAAGTCAGATGCCTACCATCTTAGACCGTTATGACCACTTAGCTGGGCTTGGCAATCGTTTCGAATATCAAGTCCAACTGACGATCACAGGCTATTTCATTGAGCCCGGACCGAAGAGAGTGTGAATAGGGACATAGTTGGAATTTCAAATTCAAATCTGGCACACAAATTTGACGCATCAGTATTAAGCATTCTGACCGTCAGAATACAGCCAAATTACACCCTTGGATCAGGAAAAATTTCTATTACATATCACGAGACTTATAGGCCTGATCTTGGTGCGGTGACCGTTAAACTGAAACTGGGCCGCCACGTGCGATCTGGGAACCCTACCGGCCTGAAAACTGGATGTGTGCTAGATCCAGTATGCATGAGCTTAAGTCCGACCGCATTTGGCCAGGGGACCTTCAGAAATGCCCTTTTGGACCGAAACGGCCCCGATTTGGTTAGGCACCAAGTAAACATTGTTCCCAAGCCTATTTTGGGCATGTTGTAGGCTATAAAAGGGGTTGAAACCCTCACTCCTCTCTTCCATCCGAATTTGAGAGAAACCCTAGCTTGGGAGAGAGAAAAAGGTGGGAGATTGTGGGAGTGTGGGAGAGTTCTTCCTGCCACTTGTACTACGCGTTGCACGTGCTTAAGCAACACACCTCTACCGCTTTTCCGGCGATTCCACCGCGATCCTAGGTAAGTAAAAACCCTAAATAGTTGTTGATTTGAGTTTGCCTTGTTTCCATAGCGATGTAGCTTATGGATCTTATGTATTAGGCTCCTTACTCGCCGTAGACGAAGCATATACGCTCCGCTTCAATTCCCGAGTCTACAAGACACTAGGTGAGGATTTTAGACGCTTTGATTGACGGTTCCCAACGCTTTCAATGTCGTTTAATAGTAGATTCTTGACGGCATCGCCGTTTGACATGTACAAAATGCTCTCCGTTTCCCGTTTCGTAAGCTAACGAAGAATATGAGATTTAGGGCATTTTAGTCATTTGTAGGAAGTACTGTTTACATTCATATTTTGCTGATGTGATTGACATGGTTTGTTGTCGCATTAGGAAGTTAGGAATGCGTGTATAATTAGTTTGGCGAAGAGATTCGCCTAGTTGCGCACTTTGGGTCGACATACTATATGTAGACTTAAGTGTGTAGTGTATGTGTTTGTATAAATGCTTGTATTAGTATGTATTGAATTAAATGATGTTATGTAGTGGTTTGAGAATGATTTCTTGATTAATATGCTGACCTAAATGATTTCCTACATGTTGATCATATGCATGATTCCATTACATGCATGGAATGTATGTGTTTGAAGATTTGCTTAAGTTGAATGTTATAACATGTGTTAACATGCTCACATGATTGTATTTCAATTCCAAAACCTTTGCATATATTGTTAATGTGATTTCATAGATGTGTGGGACTAGACTTAGTCCAGGCAGTCGGTAACCGAGCGAATTCGTGGCTGACTGGTCATAGCCACGAACGACGCGTCGATGAACGTGATTCGTGTTTAGAGTTGGCGGCAGTGGATAGGCCACGCGAAGTGTTTTACGCACTTCATGTCGTTCGACTTGAGATGCGATCGCGCTAGTCGAGCCCGTCAAGTAACCCGACTGGCCGATGTATGTTCACCTTGTATGAGTCATAACTGCTTGAACCTAGGGTACTGAACTTACCATTATAAACCCTGTTAACTATGGTACCTTGATCCACGAAGACTCATGAGCCGGGCATGGTGGTATGGGACACCGTGGTCGAGCTGTCGGCCTACGCTGGGGCCACAAACCTCCCCGTAGTGACCAGTGAGCACCTATGACTCGTGAGCAGATTATGGTGGTATGGGACACTATATTCTTGCTGTCGGCCTACACTGATAAGGTGATGGGGGAGCGGTGCAACGAGTGCGAGCAACAGCCCTGGCAGCCCTTTGTAGTGACCGCGAGCGTATTCTGAGTCTACGGGAGGCGACGACCCTTCCGTAGCAGTAGAGTACAGTAGGCCTGTATTGATAAGGTGATGGGGGAGCGGAGCAACGAGTGCGTGCAACAGCCCTGGCAGCCCTTGCAGCGACCTACAAAATATACATCGTATGAGATTACTAGGAGTGACGACCCTAGACAGGATCTGTGTTGGGATTGATATAAGGGAGGTACCTTAGTTTCCCAATATTGCTGTATGAAAAGGACTAATAACAACTCGGTAATCATATCACCATGACATTGCATGTGCCTGGAAGATGTGGAGCACTTGAGGGAGTGCGGCATGCCGCGGTCGTAAGATGGTGCCGTATGAGGGAGATCGTCGGTGAGGGCATACATCACGTCATGTCATAAATGCATTAACAACAGTATTAGGATTGTTTGATTTACTGCTTTACTATTATCGCATGATTGATTTGATAACATGTTAATCTTTGCTCTATTATTCCACTGAGTTAGCTACTCACTCCCACGTTACGGGACGGTGTTCCTGGACACCCACCAGACCTTTTGTGATTGCAGATGATGGCGCGGCCTGCGAGGCAGAGCTGGACTTGATGATGAGGAGGAGGATCTCTCCTTTATGCATGTTCTGATCGACGGGATTACAGGGAGGTTGATTAGATACTTTGACATTTGTCATTTTATATTTTGTAGCGCACTCATGTATATTCGTTTCATCTACTTTTGGAGTATACATGTATGTATATAACCTGGTAACATGTTCACACTCTGGAGACATACAACAGTTTATATATGTTATACATACTATTACAGACTTTCGCTGGTTAATTTAACTGTCTCTGGAGTAGGATATGCTGTTCTGGCTTAATTTCACTCATGTTTAATACATTATCACAGACAACATTCAATCATACATATCTATGTTGCATAAATAACATTTTGGAACTCGGGAGTTGGGTTTTTGCTCGACCCTCCGATTTTCGGGATGTTACAGGTGGCTTATAAATACCCCACTCCTCTCATTTAGGCACATTGAAGATTCAGAAGAACATCAGAGCGCCAGAGAAGAAGAGAGATCTGAAGGTATCAAGAGGAGAAAGAAGGAAGAAGAAAGAGGAGACACTGTGCTAAGCCGTGCAACACCATGTGTTTGCGCAACGATGATTATGAAAAGCCGGAATGCTATTGAAATGGTTGTGTGGAATCAGATCTTCTCATCATACGGTGACATGAGCACAAGAAGGAGATATAAGATCATATCCACATAATATTCCTCTCAATGAGATGAAAAAATCACAAGCTGAAATGCTACCGGATTTGATATCCAAACTCTTTCAATACTTGTATTTTAGATAATCTATCCTAGAATCAAAGAGAGTGAAAAGATGTAAATGAACTTAGAATGAATAAATATGATGAATGTTCACTTCCAATTTTCTCTTTGTTATGATTAAATGAGATAATCCTCCAAAGTAAATGCATTTGTTTCTTATCGAAACAAAATGGCAACTTTGCTAGGAAATTTTCTGTAACACCCCGGATTTTGGCCAACCTGGGATTAGACGTCCTTAGGCAATGGGTCAACTAAAACACCTGGAAAATCGCTCAGAACCCAATTCCATAGCCAAAGAAATCACTTAGGATTAATTCCTTTAGAAACTAAGCATAAGTTAGCTAGGGCAACGCTAGAGTAGCTGGGAAATAGTCCCTGATCACTTTAAATACGTTCTACAAGACCCAAAACTTGTAGAATCCATGGTGCTATAATACTCTAAAACCTCGGATCAAACTCTAAGCCGGTTTGTTCTCTGGACCACTTTGAAACTTTGTATTGGATCTAGACCACGCGTCGAAAGTCCGATACTTACTATCTTAGACCGTTAGAACCGCCTAGCTGGACTTGACAATCATTTCGAAAATCAAGTCCAACCGACATTCGCAGGCTATTTCGTTGAGCCTGTACTGAAGAGAGTGAGAATAGGGCTAGATTTGATATTTGAAATTCAAATCTGGCACATGACTTGACGCGTCAGTATTAAGCGTTCTGACCTTCAGAATTCAGCCAAATTACACCCTCGGATCAGGAAAAATTTTTATTTCATATAATGAGAATTGCAGCCCTGATTTACGTGCGGTGACCGCTGAACTGAAACTGGACCGCCACGTGCGATCAGCGAACCCTGCCGGACTGAAAACTTGATGTATGCTAGATCCAGTATGCATGAGCTTAAGTCCGATCGCGTTCGGCCAGGGGACCACCAGAAATGATCTTTTGGACCGAAACAGCCCCGCTTTGGATAAGCATCAAGTGAACTTTGTTGCCGAGCCTATTCCAGGCATTTTTAGGCTTATAAAAGGGGTTGAAACCCTCACTCCTCTCTCCCATCCGAATTTGAGAAAAACCCTAGATTGGGAGAGAGAAAAGGTGAGAGTTTGTGAGAGAGAGTAGGAGTGGATTTTCCTTCCGTCGTGCCACCTGTTGCACGTGCTTTAGCAACACGCTCCGATCACCTGGCCGGTGATTTCTCCACGTTTTTAGGTAAGAAAATACCCCATTTAGTCGCTGATTTGAGGTTCCTTTCATTCCATAGCTTGTTAGTTGATAAATCTCGTAAATCAGGTTCCCTATTCGTCGTAGACGAAGCGTATATGCTCCGTTCGAATTCACATACCTGTAAGAGATAAGGTGCAGATTTTAGACGCTTTGATTGTCTATTTCCAACACTTTCAATGTCGTTTAATAGTAGATTATCGACGGCATCGCCGTTTGACATGTACAACATGCTGTCCGTTTCCTGTTTCGTAAACCGACGGAGAATATGAGATTTAGGGCATTTTAGTCATTTGTAGGAAGTACTGTTTTCATTCATATTTTGATGATGTGATTGACATGATTTATTGTCGCATTAGAATGTTAGGAATGCGTGCATAATTATTTTGGTGAAGAGATTCGCCTAAATGCGCACTTCGAGTCGACATACTATATGTAGACTTAAGTGTGTAGTGTAAGTATTTGTATAAATGCTTGTATTAGTATGTATTGAATTAAATGGTGTTATGAATTAGTTTGAGATTGATTTCTCAATTAATATGCTGGTGTAAATGGCTTCCTACATGTTAGCCATATGTACGATTTCATTATATGTATGAAATGAATATGCTGGATGTTGTACTTAAGTGGTATGCTATAACATGTACTTGATGATTTCCTTATGATTTAGTTTGAGATTGAATTCTCAATTAATATGCTGATGGAGAGGATTTCCTATATGTTGGCGATATGCATAATTTCATTATATGTGTGAAAGACATGTGTAAGATGATTTACTTAAGTTGTAAGTTATAACATGCGTTAACATGCTCACATGATTGTATTTCAATTCCAATACCCCTGCATGAATTGCTGATGTGAATTCATATGTGTTTAGGACTATACCTAGTCCAGGCAGTCGGTAACCGAGCGAATTCGTGGTTGGCTTATCTTGGCCACGAACGACGCGTCGATGAACGCGAGCCATGTTTTGGAGTTGGCGGCAGTGGTTAGGCCACGCGAAGTGTTTTACGCACTTCATGTCATTCGACTTGAGATGCGATCGCACTAGTCGAGCCCGTCAAGTAACCCGACTGGCCGTTGTATGTTCACCCTGCATGAGTCATAACTGCTTGAACCTAGGGTACTGAACTTACCATTGTAAACCCTGTTAACCATGGTACCTTGATCTACAAAGACTCATGAGCCGGGCATGGTGGTATGGGACACCGTGGTCGAGCTGTCGGCCTACGCTGAGGCCACAAACCTCCCCGTAGTGACCAGTGAGCACCTAGTCTTGTGAGCAGATTATGGTGGTATGGGACACTATATTCTTGCTGTCGGCCTACATTGATCAGGTGACGAGTCCTTTGTAGTGACCGCGAGCGTATTCTGAGTCTACGGGAGGCGACGACCCTTCAGTAGCAGTAGAGTACAGTAGGCCTGTATTGATAAGGTGATGGGGGAGCGGAGCAACGAGTGCGTACAACAGCCCTGGCAGCCCTTGCAGCGACCTACAAAAAAATACATCGTATGAGATTACTAGGAGTGACGACCCTAGACAGGATCTGTGTTGGGATTGGTATAAGGGAAGTACCTTAGTTTCCCAATCTTGCTGTTTGAATGGACTAATAATAACTCAGAAATCATATCACCATACCATTGCATGTGCCTGGAAGATATGGTGCACTTGAGGGTCGATTGCATGCCGCGGTCGTAAGATGGTGCCGTATGAGGGAGATCGTCGGTGAGGGCATATATCACGTCATGTCATATTGCATTAACAACAGTATTAGGATTGTCTGATTTACTGCTTTACTATTATCGCATGATTGATTTGAGAACATGTTAATCTTTGCTCTCTTATCCCACTGAGTTGATCACTCACTCCCACGTTACGGGATGGTATTTCCGGACACCCACCAGTCCCTTTTTATGATTACAGATGATGGCGCTGCTTGAGAAGCGGAGCTGAACTTGATGATGAGGAGGAGGATTCCTCCTTTATGCGTGTTCTGATTGACGGGATTATAGGAAAGTTGATTAGATACCTTGACACTTATCATTTTATATTTTTAGAACGCTCATGTATATCCTTTTGGTTTACTTTTGGAGTATACATGTATGTATATAACCTGGTAACATATTCACACTCTGGAGACATACAACAGTTTATATATGTTATACATACTATCACAGTCTTCCGCTTGTAAATTTAACCGTCTCTGGAGCGTGATATGCTGTTTAGCTTAATCTCACTCATGTTTAATACATTATCACAGACAACATTCAATCATACATATCTATGTTGCATAAATAACATTTTGAAACTCGGGAGTTGGGTTTTTGCTCGACCCCCCGATTTTCGGGATGTTACAGATGGTATCAGAGCATGATTTGGATTAAACCGGGCCTGAGTTATGGTCACACGATGTACATTGTCACTTCCTTTGACTTAGGTGGGTGCAAGAAGGGTCTAGAAACACTTATAGGATCGCAGATTCGCCAATAGGCGAAGTCTATTCGTATCGATCGCGCGATCGAGTCCGTAGCGCATCTAGGGTTGCGTGAAGCGACCTGAGTAGCTCCTAGGTTGTAGGTAGTTGGGTTGAGACATTCTTTGAATGATTCTAAACTCATAAATGAGAATCCTTGGGCTGTGGGACAATCACAACCCCTGCATTCAATCGCTAGGGCTTAAAAACCCCGTTTCACTGAAAATCTTCAAAAATTCTTCCTCTCACCACTCCAATCTTCAATTATTTCTTATTATTTTCATGTTAGGCATCAATCCTAATGTGAAAATGACATAAAATCATACTTCAATAAAATTTTATGGTGAATAGTAAAATTTCATGAAAAATGGCCATAAGGACATTCTAACTTTGCTTTATTTAGCAACTAATGGGCTAAATGGATGTATTAGCTCCTTCTACCCCAAAATCATATGCTGCATGATAGGAAATTGTATTCAGGTTTGTAGACTGGCCCCAAAAATCCTTGAACGCATGTTTGGGCCTCTATAGGTCAATATACAATGAACTAAGGTTGGGACCATACCTTTTTGGGGTCCCTGGACCATGGGGAACCATACCCATGTGGTCCCACTGACCAAACAGGGAGTTGGTCAGCGATGCCATCGCCGGTTCGGCGATACATCGCCCCCCGATGTGGCCCATTGGATCTGGTTTTTGGTACGTGTGGTCATTTGGGGTCGTACACACCCCCCATGTGCAGTTCGTCCATAGAAAACCCCAAATAGGGGTACTTCCTTCACAAACAGCCCCATCCCTAGCTCCATTTGAGTTTTCTAGCTGCCCTCTCCCAAATCTGTGGTTCCAAACCACTCCCAAACCCATTTCCTGCTAAAAACAACCACACTCCATCACTCCATTGAAGTTTACAGCCTTCCCTCTTGCAGGTCTCGTCGTTTGGAGCTCTTACAACCCCTAAAACGAGCTGAAATCGTGAGGTGCTCCATTCCCCTTTTTTCTTCTCTTTTCTTTTTAAAAATCTATCCTTTGGGAGCTTGATGCATCCCTCTACAGGGCCTAGATTTCATTCTGTTTATTTGGACGACCATTTCTCCACATTTCCTTTGCTTTCCATGGCTATTGTTAAGGCTGTTTTAGCCTTTTTTCTCTCTTTCCATTGTTCTCTCTCTCATGCCCCTTTTATTAATCCTCAGACTTATGGAAACCTGCTTGCCCATCCCATTTCTCCACGTTCTTCGCTTGTTTGATTACCGTTTTGAAATTTCTGTGTTTTGTTATTGTTAGGTAGAAAATGTGTTTGTGTTGTGGTTTGGGCTTAATGTAGCCGAAATTTATTGAATGAAATGCATGCTGTTTCATTTCGCTGTAAGGTATTGTCCCTAGATTGGGAGTATTATAACTCCCGGGATTTAGCCTACAAATTAATTTTTATCCCAAACCCACCTTCCTACCAAGCATGCCACTTCCAATCCCGACATGGGACTAGGAATGCCGTTCCATTTAATACAACTAAGCGCTACCGGGCCCTAGGAATTTTGGACCTAGAGTTAGCACTTCTAGATTTGAAGGATCTAACGATATAGGAAATCCAATTCTATTTAGATAATCTTAACCCTAAGCGATAGAGCAATTCCCTGTATTAGTAATGGTATGGAACCATTTAGTGTATAATCTTAGGCTTTGGATTATAACTACCGAGTTACAGACTAGCCTACTAGTTACCTTAAGTAGTGTAAAGCCTGTATATGCTAAGGAATTGGAGGTTAGATTTGGTTGAAGTAGAACCTTATTCCTTCGATAGATCCCCTTATGACTTATAGACTTCTATTGTTGCCCATAGGAAAGAACCATTCACTCTCAGGGAACATTTATAAATCCCTCAGATTGAACTTAGAATGTACTAGCACGCCCCTTAGAATTGCCTTCCCCAAGGGCTTATTGCATTCGAGAACGCGGAATAAAGGAAATGCAATTATCAGCGAAGTATTCGCGGTTTGAATCGACTTCTTAATCCTAGTGGTTACCAATGAATCCAATGCTCTGATCAAGCAGAAGATCGGCATCGACTAGGATTGAGGACTGATACAACAACTTTTCTGTTATCACGGGACAGAAGGTTTGTGTATCCGGCTCGGACCCATTACATAACTATTCTTCCGTGTTGGCCTGACCACCTACAACCACAAGTTATTGCTTTGCCCTTGGTAAATGTTAAGAACTTAAAGCCAGTAGATTCGACATCTTGCCACCAATTCATACCTGCCCCTGAACTTAACCACAATAGAGATTAGGCTCATCTCTATGATCATAGGTACCCGTGCCATAGAACGCATTATTAGCAAAGGAAAAACCACTGTAATGAGAGGTTGTTTCCCAATTCATGTCAAGGATAGCCCCTAAGTTGTATTTCGTTCTGATGTACGGAGCGATGCATAAATTCTTGAACTTTAAGTAGAATCAAGTTTCAAGGGGGGTAGAACGTATTGAGTCCAATCCAGTTAGGTTAGTCGACGCTATCGTTCGATCAGAGTGGCGCAGCGGAAGAGTGGTTGGACTCTTTTCCACTGGCCCAGGATCGAAACATTTGAGTTAGGATGTACATACAGTTAGGTCAATAAATAGGATTGACCCTTTCTTAGAATGATACCCTTCGCCAATTTCGAGGACGAAATTGTGTTTTAAGGGGGGCAGATTGTGACACCCCAGATTTTGGCCAACCTGGGATTAGACGTCCTTAGGCAATGGGTCAACTAAAACACCTGGGAAATCGCTCAGAACCCAATTCCATAGCCAAAGAAATCACTTAGGATTAATTCCTTTAGAAACTAAGCATAAGTTAGCTAGGGCAACGCTAGAGTAGCTTAGAAATAGTCCCTGATCACTTTAAATACGTTCTACAAGATCCAAAACTTGTAGAATCCATGGTGCTATAATACTCTCAAACCTCGGATCAAACTCTAAGCCGGTTTATTCTCTGGACCACTTTGAAACTTTGTATTGGATCTAGACCACGCGTCAAAAGTTCGATACTTACTATCTTAGACCGTTAGAACCGCCTAGCTGGACTTGACAATCATTTCAAAAATTAAGTCCAACCGACATTCGCAGGCTATTTCATTGAGCCTGGACCGAAGAGAGTGAGAATAGGGCTAGATTTGGAATCTGAAATTCAAATCTGGCACACAACTTGACGTGTCAGTATTAAGCGTTCTGACTGTCAGAATTCAGCCAAATTACACCCTCGGATCAGGAAAAATTTCTATTTCATATCATGAGAATTACAGCTCTGATCTACGTGCGGTGACTGCTGAACTGAAACTGGACCGCCACGTGCGATCAGCGAACCCTGCCGGACTGAAAACTTGATATATGCTAGATCCAATATGCATGAGCTTAAGTCCGATCGCGTTCAGCCAGGGGACCACCAGAAATGATCTTTTGGACCGAAACAGCCCCGCTTTGGATAAGCATCAAGTGAACTTTGTTGCCGAGCCTATTCCGGGCATTTTTAGGCTTATAAAAGGGGTTGAAACCCTCACTCCTCTCTGTAACGCCCGTGAAAAATCCGTACTTGGAATCGAGTACCGATTTGACCCGAAATCGCGTATAAATAATTTCCATGAAAATTTTACGTAAGTTAGCTAGCGCAACGCTAGAGTAGCTGGGAAATAGTCCCTGATCACTTTAAATACGTTCTACAAGACCCAAATCGAGTAGAACAGACAACTCTACAATACTCTATAACCTTGGATCCAACTCTAAGCAGGTTTGTCCTCTGGACCATATGGAACTTTTGTATTGGATTTAGACCGCGCGTCGAAGGTCTGATACCTCCTATCTTAGACCGTTAGAACCGCCCAGCTGGACTTGACAATCATCTCGAAAATCAAGTCAAACCGATAATCACAGAGTATTTCGTTGAAACTGGACTGAAGCGACCGCGAATAGGGACGAATTGGGAATTTCAAATTTAGATCTGGCACACGACTTGACGCGTCAGTATTAAGCGTTCTGACCGTCAGAATTCATCCAGATTACACCCTCGGATCAGGAAAAATATCTAATTATTGTCACGGAACTTTCAGTCCTGATCTATGTGCGGTGACCGCTGAACTGAAACTGGTCCGCCACGTGCGATCTGCGAACCCTGCCAGACTGAAAACTTAATACGAGGTACATCTGGTACCCATGAGCTTAAGTCTGATCGCAATCGACCAGGGGACCACCAGAAATCAGTTTTTGGACCGAAACAGCCCCGAAATGGATAGGCAATAAGTAAACTTCGTCCCGGAGCCTATTTCGGGCGTTTCCAAGCTTATAAAAGGGGTTGAAACCCTCATTCCTTCCTTGCATACGAATTTCCCTAAACCCTAGAAAAGAGAGAGAGAGTTTGAGAGAAAGGGAAGAGGAGATTTTTCCCGCTTCCGAGCCGCCAACAGTTGCTGCATCAACGCTTCCTTCCAATCACCTGGCTGGTGATTTCTACGCTTTTTCAGGTATAGAAAAACCCTAAAAACTTGCTGATTTAGGGTTCACGTAGATTCTGAACGTATTAGCTAACGAAATCCATGAATCAGGTTCTCCTACTGTCGTAGACGAAGCCTACACGCTCCGTTCAAATTCTCGCGACCGTAAGAGATTAGGTGAGAATTTTAGACGCTTTGATTGACGGTTTACAACGCTTTCAATGTCGTTTAATAGTAGATTATCGACGGCATCGCCGTTTGACATGTACAACATGCTCTCCGTTTCCTGTTTCGCAAATTAACGAAGAATATGAGATTTAGGGCATTTTAGTCATTTGTAGGAAGTACGGTCTCCATGCATATTTTGCTGACATGATTGACATGATTTGTCGCCGCATTAGAGAGTTAGGAATGCCTGCATAATCAGTTTGGTGAAGAGATTCGCCAAGTTGCGCACTTTGGGTCGACATACTATATGTGGACTTAAGGGTGTAGTGTATGTGTTTGTATAAATGCTTGTATTAGTATGTATTGTATTGCATGATGTTATGTAGTAGTTTGAGATTGATTTCATGATTAATAGGCTGACCTAAACGATTTCCTATATGTTGACCTTATGCATGATTGCATCGTATGCATAGAAATGATGCCTTAAGAATTGCCTAAGTTGAATATGCTTGGACAGCATGCCTTGAAGATTTGCCTAAATTGAATGTTATAACATGTGCTAACATGCTCACATGATGTATTTCAATTCCAATACCTTTGTATCGTATTAATGAAATTCCATAGATGTGTGGGACTTGATTTAGTCCAGGCAGTCGGTAACCGAGCGAATTCGTGGCTGACTGGTCATAGCCACGAACGACGCGTCGATGAATGTGATTCGTGTTGAGAGTTGGCGGCAGTGGTTAGGCCACGCGAAGTGTTTTACGCACTTCATGTCGTTCAATTCGAAATGCGATCGCGCTAGTCGAGCCCGTCAAGTAACCCGACTGGCCGATGTTTGTTCACCTTGTACGTATCATAACTGCTTGAACCTAGGGTACTGAACTTACCATTGTAAACCCTATTAACCGTGGTACCTTGATCCACGAAGACTCATGAGCCGGGCATGGTGGTATGGGACACCGTGGTCGAGCTGTCGGCCTACGCTGGGGCCACAAACCTCCCCGTAGTGACCAATGAGCACCTTGACTCGTGAGCAGATTATGGTGGTATGGGACACTATATTCTAGCTGTCGGCCTACACTGATCAGGCGACGAGCCCTTTGTAGTGACCGCGAGCGTATTCTGAGTTCACGGGAGGCGACGACCCTTCCGTGCAGTAGAGTACAGTAGGCCTGTATTGATAAGGTGATGGGGGAGCGGTGCAACGAGTGCGACCAACAGCCCTGGCAGCCCTTGCAGTGACCTGCGAAATGTACATCGTATGAGATTACTAGGAGTGACGACCCTAGACAGGATCCGTGTTGGGATTGATACAAGGGAAGTACCTTAGTTTCCCAATCCTGCTGTTTGAATGGACTAATAACAACTGGGTAATCATATCACCATAGCATTGCATGTGCCTGGAAGATGTGGAGCACTCTAGGGAGTGTGGCATGCCGCGGTCGTAAGATGTTGCCGCATGAGGGTGATCGTCGGTGAGGGCATACATCACGTCATATCATCTTGCATTAACAACAGTATTAGGACTTGTCTGATTTACTGCTTTATTATTATCGCGTGACTGAATTGTGAACATGCTAATCTTTGCTCTATGATTCCACTGAGTTGATCACTCATTCCCACGTTACGGGATGGTGTTTGCAACACCCACCAGACCCTGTTGTAGTTGCAGGTGACGATGAGATCCAGGAGGTGGAGCTAGATGATGACGAGGACCAGGATGAGTTCTCGTATATGCAGTATCATGACGGCTTCCCGTAGGCGACCTGGATCGAGGGGACATCAGTGGGACTTTTCTTTTTGAACATTATTCTTTTGTTATGTACATGTATATGAGACTCAGAGATGTAGTCATACTTTGGAGACAGTTGAGATTACTTTGTTTTTCCATACAGTGATATATATCTTGTTTAGTCTTCCGCTTGCTTTTATCACTGGATCTGAAGTATGAATTGCAGTTTTGGTATACTTTTACTCATGTGAATGCTTTAAATCAGACAACATCGAATCATAACCATTTTTGTTGCATAAGTGACGGTCTGGAACTCGGGAGTTGAGTTTATACGCGACCCCCGATTTTCAGGGTGTTACAAGTTGGTATCAGAGCATGAATGAGAGTATACTGGGCCTGGGTTATGGTCTTGCGACGTACGCTGTCGCTTCCTTTGACTTAGGTGGGTGCGAGAAGGGTCTAGAAACACTTCTAGGATCACAGATTCGCCGATAGGCGAAGTTTATAAGGATCGATCGCAAGATCGAGTCTGTAACGTATCACGGGTCGCGTTAAGCAACCCGAATCACTTCTAAGCTGTAGGAAGTCGGGTGGAGACGTCTTATGAGCGGTTTTAAACCGCAAAAGTGAATCTTTGGGCCGTGGAATGACCACGACTCCAGTAATCAATCGCCAGGGCTTAAAAACCCCGTTTTGCCAAAAATTCTCAAAATTCCTTCTCTAAACACTTCAACCTTCAGTTCTTTTGTATCCATTTCATGTTAGGCATCAAACCTAATGTGAAAATAACACAAATTAGTACATTCACCAAATTTTACAGTGAATAGTAAAATTTCATAAAAAATGGCCATAAAGCCATTCTAACTTCACTTTCTTTAGCAACTAAGGAGCTAGAAAGATGTACTGGATCCTTCTACCCCAAATCCATATGCTGCATCATATGGTTT
Organism: Magnolia kwangsiensis; assembly: GCA_037074715.1. Classification (NCBI taxonomy): domain Eukaryota; kingdom Viridiplantae; phylum Streptophyta; class Magnoliopsida; order Magnoliales; family Magnoliaceae; genus Magnolia; species Magnolia kwangsiensis. The sequence goes on along the minus strand of CM073582.1, from coordinate 55,857,256 downwards.
GGTATTCGGGACTGCGATGTGGACCCGGAAAGCCCAAAAAAAATTTTTGGGCTCATAGGGACCAAAATATAATGAACCAAGGGGTGGGACCAACTTTTTTGGGGCCCTGGGACCATGGGGGACCAGACCCATGGGGTCCCGCTGGCCAACCTGAAGGTTGGCCGGCGATGCCATCGCCGGCCGGGCGATGCATCGCCGGCCGGCCACCTCGGACGGTGCTGCCCTTTGGGCGCACCCACTTAAAGACCTCCCCCATCACTCCTAGCTACCTCCCATCCCACGAAAACCCCTAAAACTCCCCTCTCCTTCACAAACAGCCCCTTGCATACCCTAGATTCGATTTTCAGCACTCCATTCCAAATTCCGGCGACCCAAACCCCTCCTAAACCCTTCCTTGGCCAAAACCGACCACCACTCAGCGATTATTGGGTGTTGGCAGCCCCTTTCCTTGAAGATTTTCCCATTTGGAGCTCCAAAATCCCCCAAATAGTGCTGAAATCGTGAGCAGCTCCATTTCACCTTTTTGTTCTTATTTTTCCCTGAAAGTACAGCCTTGGGAAGCTTGAAGCATCCCTCTACGACGCCTAGATTTCCTTTTGTCAGATTGGGCAGCCATTTCTCCGCATTTTCGGCGTTTTCCATGGCTTTCGTGGAAGCTATTTTGGGTCTTTTGTCACTCTCATCCGTCCTGTCTTTGATGGGTAAGAGGAAAACTGCAACAGACGAGGCTGGGCCTAGCCGCCCTGCTCGATCGAGAAGACCGCGGGGTGGTGCCGCAAGTTCAAGCGCCGCCGCAGGTCCAGCTGCAGTCCTGGAGTGCCGTACAAAGCGGGATTTGGATCCCCATGCACACCTTGGACGAACCATTCTGTCAGAGATGTCTCATGGTGAATACACTGATCGTAGAGTGTTATTTGAGGCGGACGTTGATGGGCGATTGTTCGGCGAGTATCTGTTGTTCGAACGCATTGAAGCTGCGCACTGGGGACCGATCTTTGAAGCTCGTGCTCATGCTAATGTGAGCACTGTTCGTGCCTTCTATGCTAGCATCCAGAGTCCTACCTTGGAGCCCTTGCAGTTCAAAATCCCTTTTGGTAGAGATCGGATGGCTACGATCGACGTCCGGTTGGTTGCGCGACTTCTCAACGTGCCTCTAGGTGATGTACATCCAAGTGAGAAGAATTTGAGGACTAGACGTGAACGAGATCGCCGCACCAGGTTTCTGTGCGGTAAGTTGGTTCCATGGCAGCCTAATAATAGCCTCAAGGCGACGTACATGTCTGAGGATTTGCGCCTGCTGCACCATATCTGCACGTTCAATGTCTATCCCAGGTCGACGAACCGCATTGAATGTGCACGTCTTATGGTCGATTTCTTATTTCTGGTGGCCCAGGGAGAGAACGTATGTATGGCCACTTTCATCTTACGGCAGATAGTTCTCATAGCCAGGTCGAGGAGAACATCCGAATCCCTTCCCTTTGGCCGACTCATTTGCAAGATTGCGCTTGAGTTTGCCTATAGACTTGGACCCGAGTTGCCGGTATCGATTCACACCATCGATGAGTCGACGATGGTTAAGATGAAGATTGGGTCGCAATATCGTGAAAATCAACTTGAAAGGGATAGTGGGGACGACTTTGATGAAGAGGAAGATCAAAGCGAAGGAGAACCTAGTGCAGAGGTTCAGGAAGAGACTCAGGAAGAAGCAGAAGAGGAGGCTCAGGATACTGATGAGAGCCCTCCTCCTTCTGCGCAGACTACTATTGACGATCGCATTGCTCGGATGGAGGAGAGTCAGACCGCTTTGCGAAGGGAAGTCCAAGAACTTCGAGCAGAGGTCGCTGATGCCAAGGCCGTCACGAAGAAGAAATTTGGCAAGGTGACTCGCACCTTGAAGGCAATCCTGTGTTGTTTACAGGATAAGGGTGCTCCTCCTCCGTCGCCAGACTCCGACTAGCGACGCGATCTTTGATGTTGTTATGAGTAGTTAGCTATTTTCTATTTTATGTGTGTAAGGCCTATTAGGGCTAGTGCTTTGCTTTTGTTGCTGTTGCTTAACTGTCTTAATTTCCATGTCATTCTAGTCATGATGCTTGTAAGGATATATCCCTTGTATTGTGACAATTTTGATTAATTGAAATGCATGGAATGCCTTTGACTCTTTAAGTGAATGATTATGGTGTATTTTTGCAATTGAGACTGACAAGGTTGCGCCCTATTTTGAATATAGGGAATGCCACCTAAGATTACGAGGAGCGCGGTTCGACTTTCATTGTCTGAGCAGATGGATCAGACTCCTTCTCAGTCTGGCACTCGTCCGGACCCTGCTGTGGGCCCGATTCCTGAGACTGTTCGATCGTCTCAGCCTGCTGTTGGTCCTACAGATGGACCACCGCCCTTTACACCATCAGTTCGAGAGCCACAGCGCGCATCTACTTCCGCACCTCATCCGCCACAGCCTGCTCCACCCCCTGATAGATTCGAGCAGATGATGGCCATGATGCTACAGCAGCAGAAGCTTTTGACCACTATAGTTGGGACTCTAGCCCAGGGTGGGGGTGCGACTACCTCTACCCCACCTGCACCGCCTGCGCATCCAGCTGAGGATGCCTACATTTACGCCCAGGATGAGGGCATAGCACATCCTGCGCAGCCTGCTTTCCCTGCGGGGAATCCTGCCGACACACGGGGCCTTCTGGAGCGATTTCAGCGCTTGCGGCCTCCTACTTTTTCGAGTTCTCACAGACCTGAGGAGGCAGAGTTCTGGCTCGACCGAGTGTCGAAGATTCTACGCATGTTACACTGTACGGAGGCAGAGCAGGTAGAGCTGGCTACCTTCCTATTTGAGAGAGAGGCCAGTATGTGGTGGGATAGTATATTGCGGACGGTTGCTGCAGATTTCGTATGGACATGGGCAGCATTCGAGTTCCGCTTTCATGAGAAGTATTATCCCCAGACCTACAGGCACGAGAGGGAGAATGAGTTTCTCCGTCTCAGGCAGGCAGCGATGACGGTTACTGAGTATGAGCATCGGTTTACAGAGTTGGGCAGGTACGTCCCGACGATACTAGCAGATGAGCAGATGCGCATACGGCGCTTTTTGGAGGGCCTGAGACCGGATATTCGGTCGAAGATGTGCTGCGTCAGTTTCCCTTCCTATGCGGAGTTGGTTCACATGTCCATGCGGGCAGAGCAGGACGTGGATCGACTGGCGCGATCTCGAGGCCCGACTACTTCCAGGCCGCGACCGGAGTTGCCAGATAGGCCCTTCGCGGGCAAGAGGCCTCGCATTGATCCTCCTACCAGGACCACGGCGCCTGTACGACCGTTTCGGCGCCCTGATTTATCATGCACGTACTGTGGGAGGACGGGCCATTTATCGCAGAGTTGCTTCTCCAGGATGCGGGACAGTGGGTTCTCGCCGCCGCAGAAGATTGATCGTGTACGTCCACAGGCGATATCAGCACCGCCTATACGGTCAGCTCCTGCGCATCCTTCATTCAGACCCACGGTATCGCAGATTCGACAGCCTCCACGGCCCTTGACACAGCGGCCGAACCGGCCACAGCAGGCACGAGTTCATGCACTGACCGCCGAGGCAGCTACGACACCGGCTTTTCAGCATTCAGCCTTCGAGGTCACGGGCCACATCGGAGGTACTCCCGTTCTTATCATGGTGGACACTGGTTCCACGATTTCTTTGATATCGCGTGCCGTAGTCAGACGTCTTGGGTTGCAGACTATCACTATGGATAGCGTGCGAGTCCTTGCAGCTCATGGAGATTATTCGGATGTCACCCAGATGTGTGAGGGTTGTTTAGTTGATCTGGGAGGCAGGACGATGACTCTTGATCTGGTCGTCGATCCCTCGCTCGTATACCTCGACGTCATTCTTGGCATGGACTGGTTGACTGCAGCGAGAGTCGAGATTGACTGCGAGGCTCGTGTGGTGACGGTGTACGAGCCTGAGGGCACGCCTTTCACATTTTCAGTGCAGGTAAATCTTCCTTTCCGCATTCTTAGCTACGCCACTATATTGCGCGACGCTGGTGCCCAGGTCCTTGAGCAGACGCCAGTTGTTTCTGAGTTCGGGGATCTGTTCAGGAAGATCCCTGGTTTGTCGCCCCGACGTGAGATCGATTTCACTATCGATCTGATTCCTGGTTCTACACCCGTCTCACTGCCGACGTATCGCATGGCGCCTTGTGAGATGGAGGAGTTGCGGACGCAGATTGATGGTCTGCTAGAGCTTGGCTTTATACGGCCTAGCGTATCTCCTTGGGGAGCACCGGTCTTGTTCGTGAAGAAGAAGGACGGTTCGCTGCGATTGTGTATTGATTATCGTAGGCTGAACCAGCTCACAGTGAAGAACAAGTACCCTTTACCTAGGATCGATGACTTGTTTGATCAGTTGAGAGGAGCGTAGTACTTCTCGAAGATTGATCTTCAGTCAGGATATCATCAGCTGCGCGTCAGAGATGAGGACGTGCAGAAGACAGCATTCAGGACCAGTTTTGGTCACTACGAGTTCCTCGTGATGTCGTTCGGTCTCACGAACGCACCGGCCGTGTTCATGGATCTGATGAACCGGGTTTTTCGGCCTTTCCTCTATCGATTCGTCGTTGTCTTCATCGACGACATTTTGGTATACTCTAGGAGTCGAGAGGAGCATGAGGAGCATTTGCGTATGGTTCTGGATACGCTCAGACGACACCAGTTGTTCGCACAGTACAAGAAGTGCGACTTCTGGAAGCAGGAGGTGAAGTTTCTGGGACACGTGGTGTCCAAGGATGGCATGGCAGTTGACCTGTCTAAGGTAGCTGCGGTGCAGGACTGGGAGCAGCCTAGTTCTGTCACTGAGGTGAGGAGTTTCTTGGGTCTCGCTGGCTACTATCGGCGTTTCATTCAGGATTTCTCGAAGATCGCGAGACCCTTATCTCAGTTGACACGGAAGGACGTGAAGTTCGCCTGGAATGATAAGGCGGAGTCAGCTTTTCAGGAGCTGAAGGACAGACTTACGTCCGCCCCTGTGCTAGTATTGCCAGAGCAGGGGGCTAGATACACTATATACACTGACGCGTCTAGCGTTGGTTTGGGTTGTGTCCTTATGCAGAGGGACAGGGTAATTTCGTATGCCTCGAGACAATTAAGGAAGCACGAGGAGAATTACCCTACACACGACCTGGAGTTGGCAGCCGTTATATTCGCACTGAGACTCTGGAGACATTACCTCTACGGAGAGGAGTTCGAGCTCTTTTGCGACCACAAGAGCCTCAAGTACATATTCACGCAGCGAGACTTGAATATGAGGCAGCGGCGATGGATGGAGACGCTGAAGGACTTCAATTTTGAAGTCTCTTACCATCCTGGGAAGGCGAACCTTGTGGCTGATGCGTTGAGCCGCAAGAAGGCGATAGAGTTTGCGGCTCCGCTGATGGTTGCCGAGTGGGATATGGTTGAGTTTTTGCGAGACTTTGAGCAGAAGCTCACCGTAGAGGAGCCATTTGAGTTCATCGCACATGTACAGGTGCGATCCCAGATCGATGACCGTGTCATCGAGGCGCAGAGGGACGACGCGCATCTTACTGAGCTTCGAGAGCAGGCCAGTGATGATGCTGACGCCGACTGGCGAGTTGGTATAGATGGAGGCTTACGTTACCGTGGCCGCTTATGCGTCCCAGATGTCCCTGACTTGAGACGAGAGATTCTCGAGGCTGCGCATTCTACTAGACTCGCGATGCATCCTGGCAGCACAAAGATGTATCGTGACGTGAAGAGAACGTATTGGTGGGAAGGTATGAAGACCCACATTGCTGAGTTCGTGTCCCGTTGTCTCACTTGTCAGCAGGTGAAGGCAGAGCATCGCCGACTACCTGGACTTTTGCAGCCTATGCCGATTGCAGAATGGAAATGGGATTTCATTTCCATGGACTTCATTTCTGGGTTGCCGAGGACGAGGAAGGGGCATGATTCCATTTGGGTGATCGTCGACCGATTGACGAAGTCGGCGCACTTCCTACCGATCAGAGTTACGAACTCTGCAGACGAGCTGGCTAGATTGTATATCCGAGAGATTGTGCGTCTGCATGGAGTTCCGTTGGAGATCGTGTCGGACAGAGACACGCGGTTCACTTCTATTTTCTGGACTCGCATTCAGGAGGCTATGGGTGTGAAGTTGAAGTTCAGTACTGCCTTCCACCCACAGACGGACGGACAGACGGAGCGAGTGAACCAGATCCTGGAGGACATGTTGCGGGCTTGCGCATTGGACTTCAAGGACAGTTGGGATGACTGTCTTGCATATGCGGAGTTTGCGTACAACAATAGCTTCCAGACGAGTATCGGCATGGCACCTTATGAGGCGCTGTATGGGCGACCTTGTCGCGCACCGCATTGCTGGTTAGAGGTCGGTGAGCGCAGCTTGATTGGCCCAGAGTTGGTGCAGGCGACGTCAGAGAAGATTGATATTATTCGACGTCGGCTTCTTACAGCGCAGAGCAGACAGAAGAGCTACGCCGATACGAGACGGAGGCCACTAGAGTTTACAGTCGGGGATCATGTGTTTTTGCGGGTTTCCCCTATGAAGGGAGTCCTTCGGTTCGGGAAGAAGGGGAAACTGGCACCGCGCTTCATTGGTCCATTTCAGATCCTCGATCGTGTGGGAGCAGTGGCTTACCGATTGGCTTTACCCACGCCCCTCGCGAGCGTCCACAACGTATTTCATGTTTCTATGCTGAAGAAGTACGTTGCTGATCCTTCCCACATCATCAGATGGGAGCAGGTGCAGTTAGGAGAGGATGTTACTTATATCCTGCGACCGACACGTATCTTAGACCGGAAGGAGCAGGTACTGCGTAGCAAGGTGATTCCCCTTGTGAAGGTACTATGGACGCATCACTCTGAGGAGGAGGCTACTTGGGAGACAGAAGCCGAGATCAGAAAGAACTACCCACAGCTTCCCGAGGAGTACGAACAGGTACAAATTTCGAGGACGAAATTATTTGTTAAGGGGGGTAGATTGTAACGCCCGTGAAAAATCCGTACTTGGAATCGAGTACCGATTTGACCCGAAATCGCGTATAAATAATTTCCATGAAAATTTTACGTAAGTTAGCTAGCGCAACGCTAGAGTAGCTGGGAAATAGTCCCTGATCACTTTAAATACGTTCTACAAGACCCAAATCGAGTAGAACAGACAACTCTACAATACTCTATAACCTTGGATCCAACTCTAAGCAGGTTTGTCCTCTGGACCATATGGAACTTTTGTATTGGATTTAGACCGCGCGTCGAAGGTCTGATACCTCCTATCTTAGACCGTTAGAACCGCCCAGCTGGACTTGACAATCATCTCGAAAATCAAGTCAAACCGATAATCACAGAGTATTTCGTTGAAACTGGACTGAAGCGACCGCGAATAGGGACGAATTGGGAATTTCAAATTTAGATCTGGCACACGACTTGACGCGTCAGTATTAAGCGTTCTGACCGTCAGAATTCATCCAGATTACACCCTCGGATCAGGAAAAATATCTAATTATTGTCACGGAACTTTCAGTCCTGATCTATGTGCGGTGACCGCTGAACTGAAACTGGTCCGCCACGTGCGATCTGCGAACCCTGCCAGACTGAAAACTTAATACGAGGTACATCTAGTACCCATGAGCTTAAGTCTGATCGCAATCGACCAGGGGACCACCAGAAATCAGTTTTTGGACCGAAACAGCCCCGAAATGGATAGGCAATAAGTAAACTTCGTCCCGGAGCCTATTTCGGGCATTTCCAAGCTTATAAAAGGGGTTGAAACCCTCATTCCTTCCTTGCATACGAATTTCCCTAAACCCTAGAAAAGAGAGAGAGAGTTTGAGAGAAAGGGAAGAGGAGATTTTTCCCGCTTCCGAGCCGCCAACAGTTGCTGCATCAACGCTTCCTTCCAATCACCTGGCTGGTGATTTCTACGCTTTTTCAGGTATAGAAAAACCCTAAAAACTTGCTGATTTAGGGTTCACGTAGATTCTGAACGTATTAGCTAACGAAATCCATGAATCAGGTTCTCCTACTGTCGTAGACGAAGCCTACACGCTCCGTTCAAATTCTCGCGACCGTAAGAGATTAGGTGAGAATTTTAGACGCTTTGATTGACGGTTTACAACGCTTTCAATGTCGTTTAATAGTAGATTATCGACGGCATCGCCGTTTGACATGTACAACATGCTCTCCGTTTCCTGTTTCGCAAATTAACGAAGAATATGAGATTTAGGGCATTTTAGTCATTTGTAGGAAGTACGGTCTCCATGCATATTTTGCTGACATGATTGACATGATTTGTCGCCGCATTAGAGAGTTAGGAATGCCTGCATAATCAGTTTGGTGAAGAGATTCGCCAAGTTGCGCACTTTGGGTCGACATACTATATGTGGACTTAAGGGTGTAGTGTATGTGTTTGTATAAATGCTTGTATTAGTATGTATTGTATTGCATGATGTTATGTAGTAGTTTGAGATTGATTTCATGATTAATAGGCTGACCTAAACGATTTCCTATATGTTGACCTTATGCATGATTGCATCGTATGCATAGAAATGATGCCTTAAGAATTGCCTAAGTTGAATATGCTTGGACAGCATGCCTTGAAGATTTGCCTAAATTGAATGTTATAACATGTGCTAACATGCTCACATGATGTATTTCAATTCCAATACCTTTGTATCGTATTAATGAAATTCCATAGATGTGTGGGACTTGATTTAGTCCAGGCAGTCGGTAACCGAGCGAATTCGTGGCTGACTGGTCATAGCCACGAACGACGCGTCGATGAATGTGATTCGTGTTGAGAGTTGGCGGCAGTGGTTAGGCCACGCGAAGTGTTTTACGCACTTCATGTCGTTCAATTCGAAATGCGATCGCGCTAGTCGAGCCCGTCAAGTAACCCGACTGGCCGATGTTTGTTCACCTTGTACGTATCATAACTGCTTGAACCTAGGGTACTGAACTTACCATTGTAAACCCTATTAACCGTGGTACCTTGATCCACGAAGACTCATGAGCCGGGCATGGTGGTATGGGACACCGTGGTCGAGCTGTCGGCCTACGCTGGGGCCACAAACCTCCCCGTAGTGACCAATGAGCACCTTGACTCGTGAGCAAATTATGGTGGTATGGGACACTATATTCTAGCTGTCGGCCTACACTGATCAGGCGACGAGCCCTTTGTAGTGACCGCGAGCGTATTCTGAGTTCACGGGAGGCGACGACCCTTCCGTGCAGTAGAGTACAGTAGGCCTGTATTGATAAGGTGATGGGGGAGCGGTGCAACGAGTGCGAGCAACAGCCCTGGCAGCCCTTGCAGTGACCTGCGAAATGTACATCGTATGAGATTACTAGGAGTGACGACCCTAGACAGGATCCGTGTTGGGATTGATACAAGGGAAGTACCTTAGTTTCCCAATCCTGCTGTTTGAATGGACTAATAACAACTGGGTAATCATATCACCATAGCATTGCATGTGCCTGGAAGATGTGGAGCACTCTAGGGAGTGTGGCATGCCGCGGTCGTAAGATGTTGCCGCATGAGGGTGATCGTCGGTGATGGCATACATCACGTCATATCATCTTGCATTAACAACAGTATTAGGACTTGTCTGATTTACTGCTTTACTATTATCGCGTGACTGAATTGTGAACATGCTAATCTTTGCTCTATGATTCCACTGAGTTGATCACTCATTCCCACGTTACGGGATGGTGTTTGCAACACCCACCAGACCCTGTTGTAGTTGCAGGTGACGATGAGATCCAGGAGGTGGAGCTAGATGATGACGAGGACCAGGATGAGTTCTCGTATATGCAGTATCATGACGGCTTCCCGTAGGCGACCTGGATCGAGGGGACATCAGTGGGACTTTTCTTTTTGAACATTATTCTTTTGTTATGTACATGTATATGAGACTCAGAGATGTAGTCATACTTTGGAGACAGTTGAGATTACTTTGTTTTTCCATACAGTGATATATATCTTGTTTAGTCTTCCGCTTGCTTTTATCACTGGATCTGAAGTATGAATTGCAGTTTTGGTATACTTTTACTCATGTGAATGCTTTAAATCAGACAACATCGAATCATAACCATTTTTGTTGCATAAGTGACGGTCTGGAACTCGGGAGTTGAGTTTATACGCGACCCCCGATTTTCAGGGTGTTACACTCTCTCCCATCCGAATTTGAGAAAAACCCTAGATTGGGAGAGAGAAAAGGTGAGAGTTTGTGAGAGAGAGTAGGAGTGGATTTTCCTGCCGTCGTGCCACCTGTTGCACGTGCTTTAGCAACACGCTCCGATCACCTGGCCGGTGATTTCTCCGCATTTTTAGGTAAGAAAATACCTCATTTAGTCGCTGATTTGAGGTTCCTTTCGTTCCATAGCTTGTTAGTTGATAAATCTCATAAATCAGGTTCCCTATTCGCCGTAGACGAAGCGTATATGCTCCGTTCGAATTCACATACCTGTAAGAGATAAGGTGCAGATTTTAGACGCTTTGATTGACTGTTTCCAACACTTTCAATGTCGTTTAATAGTAGATTATCGACGGCATCGCCGTTTGACATGTACAACATGCTGTCCGTTTCCTGTTTCGTAAACCGACGGAGAATATGAGATTTAGGGCATTTTAGTCATTTGTAGGAAGTACTGTTTTCATTCATATTTTGCTGATGTGATTGACATGATTTATTGTCGCATTAGAATGTTAGGAATGCGTGCATAATTATTTTGGTGAAGAGATTCGCCTAAATGCGCACTTCGAGTCGACATACTATATGTAGACTTAAGTGTGTAGTGTAAGTATTTGTATAAATGCTTGTATTAGTATGTATTGAATTAAATGGTGTTATGAATTAGTTTGAGATTGATTTCTCAATTAATATGCTGGTGTAAATGGCTTCCTACATGTTAGCCATATGTACGATTTCATTATATGTATGAAATGCATATGCTGGATGTTGTACTTAAGTGGTATGCTATAACATGTACTTGATGATTTCCTTATGATTTAGTTTGAGATTGAATTCTCAATTAATATGCTGATGGAGAGGATTTCCTATATGTTGGCGATATGCATAATTTCATTATATGTGTGAAAGACATGTGTAAGATGATTTACTTAAGTTGTAAGTTATAACATGCGTTAACATGCTCACATGATTGTATTTCAATTCCAATACCCCTGCATGAATTGCTGATGTGGATTCATATGTGTTTGGGACAATACCTAGTCCAGGCAGTCGGTAACCGAGCGAATTCGTGGTTGGCTTATCTTGGCCACGAACGACGCGTCGATGAACGCGAGCCGTGTTTTGGAGTTGGCGGCAGTGGTTAGGCCACGCGAAGTGTTTTACGCACTTCATGTCATTCGACTTGAGATGCGATAGCGCTAGTCGAGCCCGTCAAGTAACCCGACTGGCCGTTGTATGTTCACCCTGCATGAGTCATAACTGCTTGAACCTAGGGTACTGAACTTACCATTGTAAACCCTGTTAACCATGGTACCTTGATCTACAAAGACTCATGAGCCGGGCATGGTGGTATGGGACACCGTGGTCGAGCTGTCGGCCTACGCTGGGGCCACAAACCTCCCCGTAGTGACCAGTGAGCACCTAGTCTCGTGAGCAGATTATGGTGGTATGGGACACTATATTCTTGCTGTCGGCCTACATTGTTCAGGCGACGAGTCCTTTGTAGTGACCGCGAGCGTATTCTGAGTCTACGGGAGGCGACGACCCTTCAGTAGCAGTAGAGTACAGTAGGCCTGTATTGATAAGGTGATGGGGGAGCGGAGCAACGAGTGCGTGCAACAGCCCTGGCAGCCCTTGCAGCGACCTACAAAAAAATACATCGTATGAGATTACTAGGAGTGACGACCCTAGACAGGATCTGTGTTGGGATTGGTATAAGGGAAGTACCTTAGTTTCCCAATCCTGCTGTTTGAATGGACTAATAATAACTTAGAAATTATATCACCATACCATTGCATGTGCCTGGAAGATATGGTGCACTTGAGGGTCGATTGCATGCCGCGGTCTAAGATGGTGCCGTATGAGGGAGATCGTCGGTGAGGGCATACATCACGTCATGTCATATTGCATTAACAAAAGTATTAGGATTGTCTGATTTACTGCTTTACTATTATTGCATGATTGATTTGAGAACATGTTAATCTTTGCTCTCTTATCCCACTGAGTTGATCACTCACTCCCACGTTACGGGATGGTGTTCCGGACACCCACCAGTCCCTTTTTGTGATTGCAGATGATGGCGCTGCTTGAGAAGCGGAGCTGGACTTGATGATGATGAGGAGGATTCCTCCTTTATGCGTGTTCTGATTGACGGGATTACAGGGAAGTTGATTAGATACCTTGACACTTGTCATTTTATATTTTTAGAACACTCATGTATATCCTTTTGGTTTACTTTTGGAGTATACATGTATGTATATAACCTGGTAACATATTCACACTCTGGAGACATACAACAGTTTATATATGTTATACATACTATCACAGTCTTCCGCTTGTAAATTTAACCGTCTCTGGAGCGTGATATACTGTTTAGGTTAATCTCACTCATGTTTAATACATTATCATAGACAACATTCAATCATACATATTTATGTTGCATAAATAACATTTTGGAACTCAGAAGTTGGGTTTTTGCTCGACCCCCCGATTTTCGGAATGTTACATTTTCTTATTGAAGATTAACAACGAGAATATTTCGAGAACTTTATTAAAGTTTGACGTCACACCGACGCCAAAATGGCGACTCTCAATGGGAACATCCTCCCATTCATCTCTAAGATAGAATATTGTATCATCCAAATACTCATTACGATTTCATATTATTGTTTGAAGGTTAGCAAAAAAAATCGTAAGTCATGATCAATGGCAAACCTAACAAAGAAGACAAATTCCTACTTCACAGTGACTGGGTTTGTGGTAAAATATGCAACGAATCAACTTACAATCACAAAGCCCAATCTACTGTAAGTGAGAATGACAAGCCTCGAGTTATGGCCGGAGTCATATCTACGTCGCCACTGGCACAACAAGTACTCTGAGTACCTGAATTCCTCTGAAGTCCAAAATCTCCTCTGATGCTCCAAAATCTTCCGTATATCCTAAATGAAGAAGTTAGCGGAGCCTCCCGCACATGTGAATCCTTCAATCAGCACAACGAATACCTTCAAAAGACTCTTTGAGCACTAGCTTCATTGTGCACTGGTTCCATTGTGTGCTTACATTCATTGCGCGATGCATAAGGAAACTATGAAAACTTATGGTGCGCGCCACACAACCAAAGTTTATGAAAATTTACTTTTCTCGAATTTTCTTCCCATTTTTTAATTTTTATGCCTCAACAGATGCTCCCTTAATCCTTCATTTCTGATTTTCTTTCTTCAAGATGAAATGGAGGATCAATCCATAAAAATTTTCACTCTATTTCATCTTTGCGTGCAACCACTGTTCGCTGCGCTGTTAGGTCCACACAACAGACCCGAGTCCAGAGCACTATATAAACAGGACTTATCTTCATTTCACTTATTCAAAATTTTTATCTCTCCTTTGCACGTTAATTTTTTCAGCACAACGTATCCTTGCAAACAATGCATCTCAGCGCACAGCGAAACTTTACGCATAGCACACCCTGCACATAACAGAACTTTGCGCACAACACACCTTGCACACAATAGAACTTTGTGCACAACATACCTTTCACACAACAGAACTTCCTTGTTTGGAAATTTTTTTAAGTGTCCAAACTTTGTTAAATTTTCTCTGATTTTCAATGGCCCGTTCCAAGAGACCGTATCGTTCCCATGATGAACATATCGGCAAATCTTCACATCCTCTGTCATCTACAAAAGGTCATCCTCAAAAGAAAACCTGATCTACTAAAATTTATTTTTCTTTCTTCAAAATACCAGATCCACCAATTGTTAACTTTGTTGAACGCATTCAGCTTATTGTTGACCCTATTCGTAATGTTGTACTAATGGGAGACTTGAGAGACCGCTGACAGAAGGTCGTGAATCTAATTGGGAGGACTGGTTAAAGTCTGCTATTAATATTCATACCGACAGTTCTTGTCCCGCACCTACTGAATCTTCTCCTCCTCCAGCCATTTTAAAAGGTAAGAAATAGAAGAGTAAAGATGAAATTCTTCAGGAGAAAAGAGATCACAACAAGAGATGTTATCAGAACGTCTGGGACATGGTCAAGTTTTAAGAAGATGTGATTAAATTCAAGAACCCTTATAAGGACGAGACTGACATCATTTCGCTGAGCCTCCATCATCAGCTCTCCTTGATTCAAAGTGAACTTTCAGACCATACGACACGCGGTAGTCTCTCTCATCGCCAGTTCTATAGTTCATGCGTCAAGGCCATTCTTCAGAAATATAAAAAGTCCTTGGTGCAATGAATTTATATGTCACCATAGAAGTTACTTTTGATTTCACCATGATTTATAAAGGATTCCTGAAATATTGGTCTTCTGCACAAACTCTTTCCACCTACCGATTGGTGAGGTGAGCATTACTCTATGGGATCTTCACCGAATGGCTAGTCTTCCCATTATAGGGTCTTTTCTTGATGAATTTATTCCTACATATGCGAAGTTTGCTTATTTTGATCCTGGAAGAGATCCTCCCATTTCTGCTTCTACCATCGAACACTTTAGAGAGATGTCCCATTTTCTAAATGTTCATAAAATATCTCTGCTTCAATGGCTTGCACATTTCACAAGATACTTGCGGTATATTCTTTTGATATTCCTTTCCTTTTCTTCTTCTCTCTCTCTCTCTCTCTCTCTCTCTCTCACACACACACACACACACACACACACACACAAACACACACACACACACACACATATTCTCATACTCTTTCTTTCAGATTTTCTAGTAGTCATTCTCCGAAATTGGAATTTGCTCGACGAAGGATAAGAGGTCCTGCTATCTTTAGTCCTAAAACTGAGCTAGCTACCTTCCTCGTATATTGGCTTAGTTTAGTTATTTTGCCAAGTTCAAAATGGTTGGACTCCGTTCGTCCTACTTTGTTTGTTGTTGTTGGAGCTACGATAGAAGGCAAGAAGAAGTATTGTTTGGCTCCACTTGTTCTATGTTCTCCATATAGAGCTTTTGGAAATATTGCGGCCCACTGCTTAAACCTGGCGATTGGAGCTTCGTCTTCATTTACTCCATGGCATTACTTTTCTGGCTGGTTAGGAATATATTTCCCATGGACATACAACAATCCTGAGAAGGCCTATGTCAATCTTGCACGTCCTCCTCTATACCATTATTGCAAGCGAAAAATGGTGAATAGAAAACATATGATGGGTTATTGACAAAATTGAGAGCATGCCATCTATTGATTTCTTTCCATTCTATCTAACCCATTGAGCTAGATAGAGAAGTCGAAGACAATAATGACCTAGAACCTGTTGAAAGAACTTTTTTGATTTGCAATAGGTCTTGCAGTCTACCTCTTTGAGAAGGAAGTGAATTTTGGAGAGAGCCTACTGTCCCAGTAGGTTTGCAAGACAATTTGGTTATGATTGAATGGTATCACAAGTAGGGGAAGAAGTAACTCATATAATGCGGAGTTACGGAGTAGGTCCATATAAATGGGCCTTGATATTGAAGCAATTCCTGGATAGAAATTTTGGTTCTTGCTTCATTCTTCCTGGTTTCAACCACCAAGTACAGGCTTCTTACACTTGGATGTGTTGGTGGTCGCATCAATATTACTTAGTGCGCAATTGTTATCCAGTTGATCATCCTATCTGGATTCCTTCTCCTAGATTGAATAATTACAGACCAAAACAAGGAATAGGCTATTTCATTGAGAAAGATCATGCTGCAACTCCTGGCCAAATTTGTCGAAGAATTTTCACAAAAGAGCCTATTAGGGAAATAAAGCCATCCAATACACTTAAAGGATGGATAGCCTTTGGATCTCCTTTAAACCTTATAAAGAGAGAAGACAGACGAACTACTCTTGCCAATGAATTCGAGACTCTTGCTACTCTTCTTTCTTCCCCTACTCAAGAACCAAAAAACCAAATTGTGGCTACAACTTCTACTATGGAACCAACTCATGCTTCTCCGATTACTCATTCATGAGCTAAATCCTTATCTCCTCAGGTCCAAGCTTTACGGGTTTCTCCTCCTGACAGTGTTCACCTTTTTTCTATTAAAGCTGGTCCTTTTCCTAAAGGTAAACAAGCAGCTTTTGAAGAGAGTTCATCAGACTATTCAATAGAAACTGAAATCTTTGATACCTCTTCTTCCACAAGTCTAATTGTTGAAGGAAATGTTTTAATAGATGACAATCGAGAAGAGGATGCAAAAGTGGATGTTGGTGAAGAAGGTGATATTGGGGCTGATGTTCTGATCATTGAAATTCAGCTAGATCATTAAGATATTTCCTCTCCAATTAGGATGGCTCCTCTTGAAGAGGAACAACTTGATTATGGGGGTTCTAGTTGTTCTCTAGGCGTGAACATTTTCATTTCTTTCAATGCTTTATACTCTTCTTATCTTGCAGAAACTGCTGATGTGATTGAACAAGGCCCCAATATACTTCCAATTATAACAGAAGTTCCTACATCCAGAGAGGCTGAAATTTCTCCATTAGAGGCTCAAGTAGAACCAGAGGCATTATTTTCTTCCCAGAGCATAGAAGTGAATTAAGATACTTCACAGATTCCATCAGCTATTAATGTAGTGTTGGGGCACAAAAATACACGAGTCAAAAGGAGTTTGGTTTGTTGCGCATCAAGATTTCAAGATAAGAAGCCCTGTCCATCACGCGACCCTCTCTCTATCATAAATCTCTCAATGAATAGTGCTACGATGAATAGAGCCACACTGAATAGTTGTGCGGATGAATAGTTGTGTGGGTGAATAGTGCCACAGTGAATAGTTGTGTGGGTGAATAGTGTCATAGTGAATAGTTTCACGGGTGAGTAGTGTTGCGTAGAATGGGGCCCATGGCATGTAAATCAATGCTTCACATGTGTGAAAGCCTATAAATACCCCTCCCCCTCTCATTTACATCATCAAAAGTTCCAGTGAGAGAAGCTGCTTGAATAGTGTCATGTGAATAGTGTTGCACAGTGAATAATGTTGCGCGATGAATAATGTTGCATGGGTGAATAGTGTTGCACGATGAAATAGTGTTGCATAGGTGAATAGGTCGCGTAATAAAAGGCCTCTACAACCCTATATTCTACAGTTTTATGTGTTCCTCTTGGACCCGTACAACCCCTCTGTCACTCTGACGGACACAAAATACGTCAAAATGTTGTTGAAATTTCTATTGGATTGATTATCCTTTCTTTCATTGTACAAATTCATTATACTTTGTTTCAGAATCAAGGGAAACATAAGGATGTAATTAAAACTCAGAATTAATGAAATCTATGATGATGAATGTTCTTCTATTTTCTTTGTTACTATGGAATGATAATTTCCCAAACGAAATACATTTGTTTCTTGTCGAAACAAAATGACGACTTTGCTGGGGATTGTTATTATTTAATGATAACTTAGAAAATATTCAGAGAACTTTCATCACTGTTTGGCGTCGTACAGACGCCAAAATGGCGACTCTCAACGGGACATCCTCCCCTTCATTTCTAAAACGAAGTACAATTTTCTTTCATTAAAGTAGCTGATGCTCTTTTTTAAACAACATGTATTCTGTCTTTACACAACCGCAATGGCTTTTTTTTTTCCCGACTGATATAGTTATTTACTTCACACCTAATGGATTCTTTGTTGATTACATTAACAACACATGATCACTACTATAAAAAGTACCAGAGAAGGTTAAATCTGTTGCGGTCAAGGATAAGCAATGTCAGGAGATGTCCGGAATGGTTTTTGTTTCACTGACAACACAATAGGACAATGAAGGATGGATAGTTATGACATATAAAAGAAGATGCAAAGTATTTTTATAAAAAACTTCTTCTCTTCCAACAGAGAAGTCAATTTAACTGAATTGGCCTCTACTCACCAACGAGAAGACGAATCAATTGATGAATTCATCAGTCAACGGAAAGACTTGGGGGCATCATGTCAATATCTTCAAGGAGAATCAACTTAGGTTAAGCTATTCTTGGAAGGTATAAGACCAGAAATGGCATGTAACTTGATTAGCGTAAATATATGGACCTTTCGTGATCTTACTACTAAGGCTCATACTCTTGAAAAGATGGTTGAAAAAAGTGTCCGCCTTTTACATAAAGTCACTATATTAGAATCTTCATGAAACGTTAGCTAATGCTGCTAGCAAAGAAGAAAATAAACAAGATTATCAGAATGAAGAAAGAAATAGTAGCAAAGAAAATTGGAAAGGTCATACAATGATATATAAAAAATGTAAATAATGTAAGTCCCGAAAGAAATGGGCATTCACAAAAGAAGATATACTTCCTATGAAGAATCAACTATTGGCTAGAGGGGAAATTAAGCTACCACAGTCAATGTACTATAAAGAAATAAAGAAGAGGAGAGCAAAAGGATATTGTCAATACCATTATATGTTCAAGCATCAGATTGGAAATTCCTATGTCATCAAAGATATACTCCAAAGGATGATCGACAATGGTGAAATTGTTATGGAAGAATAAGATAAAAAGAGAAGAATGACGAGTCAATATAATTTTCGCTTGAAAGATGGTATCAATGACTTCTCAAGAAATCAAACATGATTCTAGTAGTGGCATGGTCCATCATGCTTTTCTACAAGAAGGAAAAGTAGAATGGCTATGCAATATATGATAAGAGAAGAAAATTTTGATCACACATCTTCATGAAGAATAATCAATGAATAAAGAAATTAGAAAAAGATATAATTTTTGAATATTCTTTCAAACATCTGTGCGAAATTCCCAATCTACCTAATCCCTAAAAAGGTAATTGTTGATTTCCTGATATGATAATTGTTGATATCAATTTTTACAGGTCAACACAGGGGCCATAATCATTAACAAGATGGAGTTATTATATATTGACACTCAAGCACGAGGTTGTTATTGCAATTGGATTATCACTGCAGCCTTCAAAAGTATCTTCGAAATTATATACTTTGAAAATGCTATTGCAAAACCATTTCTAAGCCCTGACAGGTTATCTGCAAGATTTATAAAGTGATAACTATATCTAGATTATTAGTAATTATTAGGCTTATAATGCCAATTAAGACATGAAGAGATTCAATATATATTCTTTAAGAAAGATAATATACTGAGATTTATTAAAAGTCATTTACAAGACCAGGGCCAAGTTTAAAGCCAAAACGATATAATCAATATATTATCATTGAAGATTATATCAACAAAACTTATCAAGCCAGGGATCAGAATGAATAAGGCATCGGAATGCCTGCGGATATTCATCCTATAAAAAATATTATTCTCGATAGGTAAAAAATTTTTGATTGTAAAGATTCTCAGATATCTAAATGAGGTGTACCCAAAAGATGATTTTCCAATGCCGATAACTGAGTTGTTAATCAACAGTATGATGAAATATTCTGTTATGTCCTTCATGGATGGCTACGCTGACTACAACCAAATAAGAATGGCTCCAGAAGATGAAGAAGCGACGACATTCAAAACTTCATTGGGAATTTATTGCTATAAGGTTATGCCATTCGGTTCCAAGAAAGTCAGCGCGACATATCAAAAAGCGATGCAGAATATCTTTTGAGACATGATGCATAAATAAGTTGAATGTTATGTGGATGATTTGGTAGTTAGATCAGTTGACCGTGAAGAACATCATGAGCATCTGACTTCGGTCTTCCGCCAACTCAGAAAAAAATAGCTGAAGATGATTCTGGATAAATGCGCCTTTGGAGTATCGTCAAGAAAATTCATTGGCTTCATCATTAGGCATAGGGGAATCGAGATCTATCTAGGGAAAGTTAAGGCCACCCAAGATATGCCGCCTCTAAAAATATTGAAAGAATTGAAAAGCCTGTAAGGAAAATTGGTGTATATTCGCCATTTTATATTAAACTTGGCAAGAAGATGTCAGTCCTTTTCTCATTTGATGAAGAATGGAATAGAGTTTGTGTGGGAAAAGTCCTTTCAGAATGTGTTCAATTCGATAAAAGAATTGCTGAAATAGCTACCAGTATTAGCAGTTCCTGTTAAGGGTAAACCACTTATCTTTTATATATATATATATATATATATATATATATATATATATATATATATATATTTTTGCGGCTGAAAATTCATTGGGGGTCTTATTAGCACAGGTGAATGAACATGATAAAGAACTAGCGCTTGATTATCTTAGTCGAACTCTAATAGGCGCAGAATGCAATTATTCTCCGTTCAAGAAAGTATGCTTGACACTAATATTTGCAGTACAAAAAATGAGACATTATTATCTTTCTCACTATATAATTCTAATCTCGTGAGCAGATCCCATAAAGTTCTTAATGACAAGGTTGATGTTATCAGGTAGATTGACCAAATGAATGTTGTTGCTTTCAGAATATACGATCACTTATGAGTTGGCGAAAGTAGTTAAGGGGCAAGCACTGGCAGACTTCTTGGCGGTTCATCCTGTAGCAGACGGTGAGACTGTTAGTGATGACTTTCCCAATGAACAGGTTATGATTATTGAATCATCAAACTCATGACAAATGTACTTTAATGGTACTTCTCAAGCATTAGGAACATGTGCTGGAGTGATATTTATTACTCCTCAGGACAACTTATTACCTTATTGTTTCACATTGGGTACTACATGCACAAATAATGAAGCTAAATATAAAGCTCTCATTATCGGGATGGAAAGAGCTTAAGAAATGAAAATAAAAATGTTGCAAATTTTTTTGAGATTCTAAGTTGATTCTAAGTTGATTATAAATCAACTAATGACTGGGTTCGTAATAAGAAAGCAAGAGCTCTTTCCGTATTGTCGGAGAGCACAATAATTATTAGAGCAATTCTATAACGTCGAAATCAAGCATGTGTCATGATGCAAAAATGCATGGGCAGACGCTTTAGCTAGCTTGGCGGCGGCTTTATCCTGTCCAAATTGGAATCCTCTTCAGGTAATAATAGAAGAAAGAAGGTTCTTGCTATCATCAGACATTATCGATGAAGTTGCTGAATCACTCCCTATATTGTGTCTAGAGGTGACAACTGATGATTGACGCTAGCCTCTTGTAGATTACCTTAAATATGATATTTTTCCAGAAGATTTAGCACAAAAACAACAAATCAAGCAAAGATCGAACAGATTCAACATGTGTAGCAAAGTTTTATATAGAAAGTCTTACAATGAAATGTTGTTGCGTTGTTTGGATAGATAGGAAGCAAGTCAAATGTTGCAAGAGGCTCACTACAGAGAATGTGGATCACATCAAGTCGGCCGAAATGAGGGTGGATTTATAAGAGGCTCACTCCAGATCTTCGGGGGGTATATGTAAGGCCAAGAAGAGTCTTACATATACCCCCCGAAGATCTTCATTAGACGTCGCTTCTTGGCCTTTTGATTCTTAGGGACTCGATGTTATTGGTCCTATAAATCCACCCTCATCCAAAGGAAAGATATATATTGGCAGAAACAGATTATTTCTCTAAATGGACAGAAGCGATTACATTGCGAAATTTAGAGAATATATCATCACGGTACCCAAAGAGAATCATCACCGATAATGGTACTTCTTTCAAGAACAGGGGTATGGAAAAATTATGTCAAAAATTCGGTATTCACCACTCATTCTCGACACCTTACTATCCACCGACCAACAGACTAGCAAAGGCATTCAACAAAATGATTGTAAAAATATTGAAGAAGATGGTAACTGGAAATAAGCGCGATTGGGACGAAAAGTTGCAAGAAGCATTGTTGGCTTATAGGACTACTCATCGAATGAAGATGAAAGCTACGCTGTATTCGTAGGTTTATGGCACGGAGGTTGTCATCCTGATTGAAACACAAGTTGCATCACTCAGAGTAGCAGTGCATTAGTCAATTACAGATAATGAAAATGCAAGTATAAGGCTAGCAGAATTGGATATGCTCGATGAAAAGCGATTGGTAGCTCAATAGCGATTGCAATTATATCAAGTAAGAATCTCTACTGCCTTCGACAAGAAAGTCAAGCATCGGTTTTTTAAGAAAGGAGACATGGTATTAATGTTGAAGAGACCGATAGTGGTCACCCACAGGACAAGGGGCATGTTTGAGCCCAAATGGAGTGGACCGTACATAATAACAAAAGTATATTCCAATGGAGCATACAAAGTTATCAGCATACCAGTCAATGCTCGCTTCATCAAAAAGTATTGCCCTTGAAGGCAGATGTAGTTTTGATCTAGAAGATTATCATAATAATGCTTATATATCAAAAGGGGGCAAGAATAGGTGAAGCCATGTATTCTTCTTCGTACGAATGAATAAAGGGAGAATTCTCAAGCATATCATTATATATCGATAACTATCGTCAAATGATATTATTATCAACTACTGCCTAGTGTTGATGATGATCACCAAAATTAGCAAATATCACTGTCATGATTAATCGCTTATACAAAAGTTGCCCTATTAAAATTGTTATCATTGCCAAGCTGATACACTTTTTTAAACATAACATGAACATTGTCAAAACATCATCAGGGGTGGTAATGTATCAATTATTGATTCTCCATTCGTGGCAGTGGGATAAGCCTATATAGCTAACCACACATAAATTTTATGATAGTGATGGCGGTTTATCATTTAAGGAAGCTTAGCCAAGCATATATAGCTAACTGTGCCTAAGTCCTACAATCATCGACAGTATATATATATATATATATATATATATATATATATATATATATATATATATATATATATATATATATATATATATATATATATATATTATTCAGGCAGTGGTGAGAAGCCAATGGCCTTAAAAAGCCCATATAGGTCATCACATGCATACCCATGCAAGCAGCGGATGGAGCTAGCGACTAAAAGCCCTAAGCGGCCAAAAATCCACAACGGCCAGTCATGCGTGAGACCAATGCCGTTTGTATAACTTCGACAGTGTCATGGGGAAGGAATAAAGTGCTCTCCTGTGAATGGGTCCGACCTTACAGATGAAGAAAAAGTGGGCAGTAGTATGCATTCCTTGGCCATTGTCCATAGATAGGCTAACCATACGTAAGACCCCCAAGATTCCTGGCTTGATTTCAGTAGTAACTCATGAGGACATGATTTTTATAAAATACCCTCTCATTGATGGACTGACAGCCTTAGATTTAGTACCCTAAGGTAGCCTTACGCATCCCGTGAACTCTAGAGAGTTACTGCGACCAACCCTGCGCATAAATCCCTCCGAGTTCACAGTCTTGGTAGCTTCACTGGGCCCCTCTAATGGATCACGGTTTGTTAACTCCTTGGCTGTGATAAGTCCAGTGAGCTCATAAGAGTTACTGTAACACCCTGAAAATCGGGGGTCGAGTGACAACTCAACTTCTGAGTTTTAGACCATCACTTATGTAATAAATATGCTTATGATTAAATGTTGTCTGAGTTAGTGCATTAACACGAGTGAGATTATACCAAAACTGCAATTCATACTCTAGATTCAGTGATAAAACGCAAGCAAAAGACTAGAAGATATATATATATATATATATATATATATATATATCACTATCTGTAAAACAAAACAATCTCGATCTGTCTCCAAAGTATGAATGTATTTCTGAGTCACAAATACATATAACAAACCAAAATCAAAGGTCATATGATAGTCCAACTAGCAAAATCCCACTGACCCAGGCCACCTATGCGAAGCCGTCAGAAAAATGCATGTACGAGAACTCGTCCTGGTCCTCGTAGTAGTCCGGCTCCAGCTCCTGAATCGACTCGCTATCTGCATCTAAGACAGAGTTTGGTAGGTGTTGCAAACACCGTCCCGTAACATGGGAGTGAGTGATCAACTCAGTGGAATCATAGAGCAAAGATTAGCATGTTATCAAATCAATCATGCGATATAGTAAAACAAACAATCAGACACTCCTAGATACTGTAATTAATGCAAGGATGAGATGCAGTAATGATGCATGCCCTCACCGACATACTCCCTTATGCGACACCATTTACATCCGTGGCATGATTTTTTCCGTCAGTGCTCCACATCTTTCATGCACATGCAGTGCAATATGGATATGATTATCGAGTTATTATTAGTCCTTTCAAACAGTATGATTGGGAAACTAAGGTACTTCCCTTATATCATTCCCAACACAGATCCTGTCTAGGGTCGTCACTCCTAGTAGTCTCATACGATGATATATTTCTAGGTCACTGCAAGGGCTGTCAGGGCTGTTTCTTGCACTCGTTGCACCGCTCCCCCATCACCTTATCAATATAGGCCTAGTTGTACTCTTGTTGCTACGGAAGGGTCGTCGCCTCACGTAGACTCAGAATACACTCGAGGTCACTACAAAGGGCTCGTCACCAATCAGAGCAGGCCGACAGCTCGAATGTAGTGTCCCATACCACCACAATCGGCTCACGAGTCTAAGGTGCTCACTGGTCACTACGGGGAGGCTCATCGCCACAGCGTAGGCCAATAGCTCGACCACGGTGTTCCACACCACCATGCCTGGCTCATGAGTCTTAATGGATCAAGGTACCATGGTTATCAGGGTTTTCACTGGTAAGTTCAGTATCCTAGGTTCAAGCAGTTATGACCAATACAAGGTGAACATACAATGGTCAGTCGGGTTACTTGACGAGCTCGACTAGTACGAGCGCACCTCAAGCTGAACGACATGAAGTGCATAAGCACCTCGTGTGGCCTAACCATTGGCATCAACCAAAGCACGACTCGGGTTCGTCGACGCGTCATTTGTGGCGAATAGAAGCCAATCATGAATTCAAATCTGTTACCGACTGCCTGGACTAGAATATAGCCCCAAGCACTTGTAATCTAAATCAATGATCATATGAGAGTGACAGAAATGAAACACAAATAATCCAAGCATGTTAATAACATGTTATAACATACAACATAAGCAATTCAACCAAACATAAGAATTTCATATATATAAGGAAATCAATTCAATATAACAAACATGGAGGAAATCATGTACATCATCATATTAGTTGAGAATCCAATCTCCAAACTAATCTACAACAACATTTACTCAACACTTACTTATACAAAACTTTATACAAATACTTAATCTACACACATTAGCCTACATAGCGTATGTCGACTAATAATGTGCATTAGGGCGAATCTCTTCTCCGAACAGATCATACACGCATAACTAGCATAGGTACATGACAAATACACATGGCAATCATATTAGTAAAATACGTACGTATACAGTATTTCCTACAAATACCTAAAATACCCTAAATCTCATATTCTTCGTACGTATTTGAAATGAAAAATAAACAGCATGTTCTACATGTCAAAAAGCATCCTTGTCGATAATCTACCATTAAACGACATTGAAAGCTTTGAAAACAGGTAACCTAAGCATCTAAAATCCACACCTTATGCCGTAGGAGCGTAACGAATCAAATAGAAACTCTATGCTTTGTCAACGTCAATATGACGACCTATATCACAAGATAAGTCAGCTACTTTACTACTTCTATTGATAGAATTCCTAAAACAGGCTAAGGTTAGGGTTTTCTTACCTAGAATGAAGTCAGAATCACCGGAAGAGTGATTAGAACACGATGGCTAAGCACGTGTAGTAGCAGGATTGAGCGACAGGAACTTTTCCTCACAACTCTCACATAATCTCTCTCTTTTCTCTCTTCTCTTTCCTAGGGTTTCTTGCAAATTCGTATGAGAGGGATGTGAGAGGGTTTAAGGTCCTTATATAGGCTAAAAACTCACCTATTTAGATTTTAAACCAAGGTATACTTGGGTTATAGCCAAATCGGATCCTTTTCGATCCAAAAGAACATTTTTGGAGGTCCCCTGACTGAATGCAGTCGGACTTAAGCTTATGAATGTTGGATCTTAATCACATTAAGTTTGCAGTTCGATCGGGTTTCCAGATCGCACGTGGTGGACCAATTTCAGTTCAGCGGTCACTGAGACTCGATCAGAGATTCCAAGTACACTGACATAAGTGGGAAATGTTCCCTGATCCGAGGGTGTATTTGGGTCAGATTCTAACGGTCTGAATGCTCATAATTAACGCACAAGCGACACGTGCCAGATTTATTTAAATCACATTTAATTTATAAAGAATTCTACTCTCTCTCACACTCCTTGCTCCAGGCTCAATGAAATAGCCTCAGGACATCATTTGAACTTGATTTCTGGGGTGGTAGTCAAGTCCAACGACGCGGTCATAATGGTCTAAGTTCATTGCTACCGGCGGTCAGAGTCCATTACAAAGTTTCAAAGGGTTCTTGAGAATAGACAAGTTTGGAGTTTGATCCTAGGTTTCAGGATGTTATAGCGTTAACGATTCCACAAGTTTTGGGTCTTGCAGAACGTATTTAAAGCGAACAGTACTAATTTCACAGCCAATCTAACGTAGCACTAGGTAACTTAGGTTCATTTTCCAAGAGAATTTGTCCTAAGTGATTTCTGATTGAGGTGGTACTCGGGTCTCTGTACGGATTTTTCCGAGACGTTACAGTTACAAAGACCATTCATATGAGACCAGACTCCAACTACTCATGAGTCTAAAAAACTTTGGTTACTCCACTACTCAAGAGCTTAAACTGTGTGTAAGACTAATTAAACAGAAATTTAGTTCCGCAAATCAAAATGAATGTATATAGGAAGTCCCATCCATACTAACAATCATGATAAACTGTCATTTTATTTCGCAGTTTTGTTAAAATATAACATCTTGTTAATTAATTGCATAAGTATATGTGCTTGAAGTAAATTGTGATTAAGAGAAGAAATAATTATAAAAAAAAACATTACAATCCATTTATATATATATGTATATATGTACATGTTGAAGATTCTGAAGGAGATCAAAGCTCCAGAGAAGAAGAGAAGTTTGAAGGTATCAAGAGGAGAAGGGGAGAAGAAGGGAGAAGAGGCTTTGTGCAGGGCCATGCAACAACATGTTGTTGCGCGAAAATGAATATTCGTAAGCTAGAGTTCTACTAAAATGACTTGATGAAGTGTGATCTTCAATCTTCCTTTTGTACAAGAATATGAACTCAAGAAAGAGAGATCAGATGATCAGATCCGCACAACACTCCTCTCAATAAGATGAACAAATCTCAAGTCGAAATGCTGTTGGATTTGATATCCAGATTTAACATTTAAGCTCTTTAAATTCTTGTATTTTGCATATGCTATCTTAGAATCAAGGGAAATCAAATGATGTAAACGAACTCAGTATGAATAAATATGATGATTGTTATCTACACGTTTGCTTAGTTATGATTAAATAAAACAATCTCCCAAACTGAATGCATTTGTTGCTTGTCGAAACAAAGTGGCGACTCCACTGGGGAGTTTTGTCTTATTTAAGATTAACGTGGAGAAAATTTTGAGATCTTTTATCATAGTTTGACATCTTATTGACGCTAAAATGGCGACTCTTAACGGAAACATTCTCCCCTTCATCTCTAAGATGGAACATTTTACTATTTAAATGCTAATTGTGATCTTATATTTTTGTCTGAAGGTTATAGGACACAATTTCAAATTACGAGCGATGGAAAGAGCAATGAAGAAGACGAACTTCTACTTCACGGTTACTGGGTTTATAGTAGAGTATGAAATGAATCAGATTACAAATCATGAAGCGTAGGTTACTACAAGCAAGAATGACAAGCCCCAAGTTATGGTCGGAGTCATATTCGCTTCGCCCCTGGCACAAGAGAATGACAATGACTGGATTGTCGTAGCAACTAGAAGAAAAAGAACCCAAAATACAATAACCACCAAAAGGAACTCATCTCCACATAAGATCAGTGGACCAATAACATGGAATACAGTTAAAAATAATCCTAAACTCGCTCCTCCAGCCTTGTATCCGGGGATATCTCTTCCTTCTTTGACATTACAGGATTTCTCAGCACTACCTATTATTAAGACTCGATGGACGAGAAAAGAGAAAGGTAAAGCACCGATGAATAATGCAGTTTCTATTTCACCTAAAAATACACCTTAAAAAGAAATCTAGCAGTAGGCTGAGTTCTGCGGGAGTTCGGAAGGTCTGAACGGAACCCCTCTCTCAATAAGTTCCACCATACCCGGATATTCTACTCCTATGATTGCCTCTTTAGATAATGTAGAAGTCATTGTGCATATGGCAAGAATCAGTCAAGGTCCCCTGCCAAATGTTGATGAACATTTGGTAGAGATGGTCGAAACTTAAAGAATCTTAATGGAGGAGTGTCAAAGCCTCGGAGAAGCTTTGGCTACTCTTGCTCATAATGTGGCTCAAGCAGCAGCCCCGCTAGTAATGGCCGCTATGAATGAACAAGAGCAACAACCTAAGGGTTCATTGCCACATAGAGTAGGATCGCACGGATCTGCAATGGCTGTTAGGACAATAACATAAGAGGAAATGCGATAGATGGTTGCAAAAGTCATCAGGGAGCACAAACAAATTGGGAGGTTCCGATATAGAACACCATATCCAAGAGAGGTAGAAGATGTTCCCTTCTCAATAAACTTCAAGCAACCAGATTTTCAGAAATTTAATGGGGAAGGGTCTCCTGAGGAACATCTTGTACACTTTATCACCACCATGGGAAATTTATCTACTATTTCACAATATTGTTTACGGCTATTCGGTTCTTCCTTGACTGGAAAAGCATTTCAATGGTATTCTAATTTGATGCCAGAATCAGTAAGAACTTGGGAACAGATGAAAGATTCATTTATATTAATTTCTTCTCATCAGAGCGTGATGTTAGTGTTACGGAATTGGCTACTATCAAACAAAGAGAAAATGAACCCGTGAAGAAATTCATTGATAAGTGGAAGACTTTGGGGGCTTCATGCAGAAAGTTGTCAGAAGAGAAAGAACAAGTAAACATGTGCTTAAATTATATGGAGCCAGAAATTGCCTTCGCACTCATAAGTGCTAATATAAAGACTTTTTAAGATTTTGCAACGAAAGCACATGCATTAGAGTTGATGGCCAGGAAAATGCCAACATTTCAGATCAGGATAGAAAGAAGAACGAATAGATTAATGGTGAATACTATTGATCAAGAAAAGAAAAAGAATACTTTTTACAATAAGCGAGAAATAAGGATGGGAGAAGATTCGAACTGGTATAAGGATTAAGTAAATGACAAGCGAACTTGATCGTATGACTACCATAAAGAATATGATTTTGAAAAAGAAGATGTTATACCAATGATGGAACAATTAATGGCTGTCGAGACCATTCAATTACCACAACTCAGGCATCCAGAAGAAGTTGAAATGACTAAAGATAAGAGATATTGTCGTTATCATTGTTATGTGGGACACCCAATGGAAAATTGTTTTAAACTAAAGGTCATGTTGCAAAGGATGATAAAATAAGTGGGATAGAAATGAAAAAGAATGAGAAACAAGACAAGAAAGTAATTGTGAATGCAATATTTGCAAGAGATCCTTTGAAAAGATGGAATGATAAAAGGAAGACTATTGTGGCAAGGCAATGGCCAGCTGTGATAGGTTCCATTAAAAAACTCTCTTTATAATTCATGATTTGTTGGATCATCTTCTGAAGAAGCCAGTAATGACTTAGCTTCTATTCGCCTAAGGGAAGATGAACTGGTCAGAGAATTCATCAGTCGATTGAGAACCCTAGGGGCACCAAGCTTACGGTTGTTGAAAAAAAAAAAGAGAATGAATCGAGCTTTGCAAAGGATGCATAAGACCAGATATTGCAATGAGTCTTATTAGTTTGAATATATGCACCTTTCAAGACCTAATGGAAAAGGAGGGTAATATAGAAGAGATCACTGCATAAATGGAGTCTTATAAAAGTGAGATATTTCTAAATCTTAAAAGAATTCAATCAGTATCACAAAAGAAGAAAGAAAGATGAAGAATCAACAAGATGAACAAAGAAAATTTTGCAGAAGGGTCACGAATAAATATATATAAAAGAAAATAAAGAGAAAATTCGGATAGTCTGAGGATTACGGGGGGTATTCGTTCGAAGAAGATGATATACTTCCTATGTTAAATAAATTGTTGGCAGCAGAGAAGATCAAGTTGCCATGGCCAAAACGTCCAAAAGAGATGAAGAAAATAAGTGAAAGTGAATATTGTTATTATCATTTCTCCTCGGACATCGAACTGAGAATTGCTTCAATTTAAAAAAGTTATTGCAAGGAATGATCGATAGTGGTGAAATAATCATAAGGAAAACATACGATGTAAGAGAGGAGATATGAGCACACAAGCCTGATTAAAGCAATTTTTCATTTCTTCATCATAAATGGAGTCTTATAAAAGTGAGATATTTCTAAATCTTAAAAGAATTCAATCAGTATCGGAAAAGAAGAAAGAAAGATGAAGAATCAACAAGATGAACAAAGGAAATTTCACAGAAGGGTCACGAATAAATATATATCAAAGAAAATAAAGAGAAAATTTGGACAGTCTGAGGATTACGGGGGGGTATTCATTCGAAGAAGATGATATACTTCCTATGTTAAATAAATTGTTGGCAGCAGAGAAGATCAAGTTGCAATGGCCAAAACGTCTAAAAGAGATGAAGAAAATAAGTGAAAGTGACTATTGTTATTATCATCTTCTCCTCGGACATCGAATTGAGAATTGCTTCAATTTAAAGAAGTTATTGCAAGGAATGATCGATAGTGGTGAAATAATCATAAGGAAAGCATACGATGTAAGAGAGGAGATATGAGCACACAAGCCTGATTGAAGCAATTTTTCATTTCTTCGTAATCAGGATGCAAGGCTATAAGACAAATATATTCATGAAACTGGGGGCAATTCTAATCTCGGATAGTCCGTGCGTAATGATAAGGCATCAATGTATTTGTCGAAATTCACTGCATCAAGATATATTGCCTTCGAAGATCACTGTGATTTTGATTATGAAGATTATCATTATAATGCTTCATAATCAAAAGGGGGCAAGACAAGTAGAAAGAGATGAAATAGCTTCAAAAGGTAAAGCCAAGCATTCGTCCCCAAGCATGAATGAATAAAAAGGTAGTGTAACGCCCTGAATTTTGAGGGTCGAGCAAAGCTCTACTCTTGAGATCCAGAACATCACTTATGCAATATGGATGATGATGTTCGGATTTAGTCCATATTAATGAGTTAAGAATGAGTGAGATTATATGAAAACAACATATCATACTCCAAGTATAATTAAACTATGCAAGTGGAAGTCTGAAGCATATATATTCAAGTGTGTAAGTGTTTCACAACCTTCAAAGTATGAGTATGTAGCCAAGATGAATATATACATGTATTATTTCAAAATATACAAAATTTGGAAATGTAAGGTGTTCAACTAAGCAAAATATCCCTGTAGTCCCTGCGTATCGGCATAAGGTCTACATAGACCCACCCGAGAGCTAAAAGTAGGAGAACTCTTCCTCCTCATCCATGAAGTCCTGCTCCATCGCATAGACTTCATCAATACCTGCATCTAAACCAGAGTCTTGTTGGTGTTTTAAAACACCATCCCACGGTGGGAGTGAGTGATCAACTCAATGGTACTATAAGGCAAAGGTTAACATATTATCAAGTTAATCAAGCAGTAATGATAAAGCAACATAACAATCACTTCCTAACTACTCTTGTTAATGAAGGAATGTAGTACAGGTAATGATGTATGCCTCGCATCAAAGCTCCCTCAAAAAGCTACTTCGACAACCAATTTTTCATATGACAGCAATCCCTCAAAAAAAGTACAACTTCCTCATCAAAAGAACATCCTAACTAATGCAATGCGATGCATAACCATGTTAGCCGAGTACTCAATTAAGCTTATTTATACGGTAGGTTCGAGAAGCTAAGGTACCTCCCTTTATATTATTAACCCAAACCGAAGTATCCATCTAGGGTCGTCTATCCTAGTTAATCACATACGACAGGCAAGTTGTAAGGCATCAGTCCTAATAAAAAGCTGTCGATAGGCAAGTTCAAAGTTTATACTCGCGGTCACTATGGGGAGACTCGTCACCTCAGCGTAGGATGACATCTCGAACATGGTGTCCCATACTACCATGACCGGCTCATGAGTCTGGATTGCTCACTGGTCACTATAGGAAAGCTTGTCACCCCAATGTAGGCCGATAGATCGACCATGGTGTCCCATACCACTATGCCCGACACATGAGTCTTAGTGGATCATGGTACCATGGTTAAAATGGGCCTTTACATTGGTAAGTAGTACCTTAGATTCAAGCAATCATGTCCATACATGGTAAACACACAATAGGCCAATCAGTTTATTTGAAAAGTTTGATTGGTACGAGCACACGCTGACTTAATCGACATGGAGCGCATAAACACTTCTTATGACTTAACCACTGTCGACAATCGTCGTGCGACCTAGATTCGTCGAGTTACCCAATGTGGCGAGACTAATTCGGCCACCCGTACATGCACTGTTACCGATTACCTGGACTACATTGTAGCCCTATTCTTACTCAGATGTAATGGGTAGACACATGTGATAATCATGTCGACATTCAACAAACAATCCAAATAAATTCTTCATTTGAGCATTTCATCAAACACATTGATCATATTACCTAAGACTTGCATTTTATCCATAAATCGCATAGAGGCAAATAAGATTACATGAAGGAAACTATACATATGAATACGGTAATTGAGAATCTATCTCAATACCCTTAATAAATACAAATCATTAACAATTTCTCATTCAGATAATTTATCAAATACTTAAGTTACACTTGACCAAAATACATAAACTAGATTAGTTACAACATATATTACGACAATTCCTTACACAAAGAGGTCATCATGCATATGACAAACATGAATCCTAGATTAGTAGTCATGGCAAGCACAAATCACATTTACATGTTCATTCAAACATTTCAAAAAATACATAGGATGCATATTTTGTTTAGTATAGTTTATATGTGTAAAATATATCGAAATTGGCGTGTCTAAGATGATATGGTAGTAATCAAGTCAGACATAAATCATTAGCTGCGATTGAATTCATTGAAAGCTGTAACACCCTAAAAATTGGGGGTTGTGTAGAAACCCGACTCTCGAGTTCCAGACCATCACTTATGCAACAAATATACTTATGATTCAATGTTGTCTGAGTTGTGCATTAACATGAGTGAGATTATACTAAAACTGCAATTCATACTCCAGATCCAGTGATAAAATGCAAACGGAAGACTGAAAAATATATATATCACTATATGTAAAACAAAAACAATCTCGATCTGTCTCCAAAGTATGAATACATCTCTGAGTCACATATACATATACCAAACCAAAATTCAAAATGTAATATGGTCTAACTAGCAAGTCTCGCCGATCCAGGCCACCTACGCAAAGCCGTCGAAAAATTGCATGTACGAGAACTCGTCTTGGTCCTCGTAGAAGTCTGGCTCTAGCTCCTGGATCTCCTCACAACCTGCATCTAAGACAGAGTTTGGTAGGTGTTGCAAACACCATCTCGTAACGTGGGAGTGAGTGATCAACTCAGCAGAATCATAGAGCAAAGATTAGCATGCTATCAAATCAATCACGCGATAATAGTAAAGCAAACAATCAGACATTCCTAGATACTGTCGTTAATGCAAGCATGAAATGACATGATGGACGCCCTCACCGACATACTCCCTCATGCGACACCATCTTACGTCCGCGACATGCTTTCTTCCCTCAGTGCTACACATCTTTCAGGCACATGCAGTGCGATGTGGATGTGCTTACCAAGTTATTATTAGTCCTTTCATACAATAGTATTGGGAAACTAAGGTACTTCCCTTATATCAATCCCAACATAAATCCTGTCTAGAGTCGTCACTCCTAGTAATCTCATACGATGTGATATTTTTAGGTCACTGCAAGGGTTGCTAGGGCTGTTGCTCACACTCATTGCACCGCTCCCCCATCACCTTACCAATACAGGCCTAGTGTACTCTTGTTGTTACGGAAGGGTCGTCACCTCACGTAGACTCAGAATACGCTCGAGGTCACTACAAAGGGCTCGTCACCAATCAGTGTAGGCCGACAGCTCGAATGTAGTGTCACATACCGCCACAATCGGCTCACGAGTCTAAAGTGCTCACTGGTCACTACGGGGAGGTTTGTGACCCTAGCGTAGGCCGACAGCTCGAACACGGTGTCCCATACCACCATGCCCGGCTCATGAGTCTTAATGGATCAAGGTACCATTGTTATCAGGGGTTCCACTGGTAAGTTCAGTACCCTAGGTTTAAGCAGTTATGACCATTACAAGGTGAACAATCAACGGTCAGTCGGGTTGCTTGACGAGCTCGACTAGCACGAGCGCACCTCAAGACGAACGACATGAAGTGAATAAAACACCTCATGTGGCCTAACTATTACCGCCAACCCAAAGCACGACTTGCGTTCATCGACGCGTCCTTCGTGGCAACTAGGAGCCAACCACGAATTCAATCTGTTACCGACCGCCTGGACTAACGTATAGCCCCAAGCATTTGAAATCAACATCAGTAATCATATGAGAGACGGGCGTATGAAACCAACCTCCAACAGATCACCGATCTGTTTCCTCAACTCATCCATCTCACACGGGGCCATGCGATATGTCGGCAGTGAGACGGGCGTCGAACCAGGTACCAGGTCGATCGTAAAATCGATCTCACGCTGAGGTGGCAACCCAGGAATCTTTATGAATAGATCCTCATAATCACGAACTACTGGCGTGCGCTCAAGTGTCGGGGCATCAACATCCCTCAGTAAGGAAGCATAACACAGTACTCAGAAGGGGAGGTTAACCTGCACTGGAAATGTAAAGGACGTGCCCTCCGGCTCGTAGACTGTCACTATACAGGTCTCGCAGTCAATCTCGACCCTCCCTACAGTCAACCAATCCATGCCAAGAATGACATCGAGATAAATAAGAGAGGGGTCGACGACAAGGTCAAGAGCCATCGTCCTATCCCCTAGATCCACCAAACAACCCTCACACATCATGGTGGCATCAGAAAAAGTCCCGTGCGCTATAAAAACTCGCACCCCATCCATCTGAGTAGTCGGTGGCCCAAGGCGCTTGACTACTGAATGCGATATCAATGAAATCGTGGATCATGTATCCACCAAAATGAATATACGAGTACCTCCAATGTGGGCTATGACCTCAAAGGCTAAGGGCTGAGTAGTCTCTGTCCCTGATGCCTCTGCTGTCAATGCATGTACCCGTGCCTGCTGTGAACGGTTCGGCAGCGGTACCATGGGCCGTTGAGGCTGCCAGAACTGAGGTATTGGAGGTCCGAAGGAAGGATGCGCAGGAGCCGACCGTAACGGCTGAGCAGATAATGCCTGTGGGCGAGGACGGTCGATCTTTTGCGGCTGCGAAAACCCGCTATCTCTCATCCGAGCAAAACAGCTCTCTACAGTGTGACCCGGTCTCCCACAGTAAGTACATGTCACACCGGGGTGCCTCATCGGAAGCACTGGAGCTGTAGCCCTAGGAGAAGGGTCGATGTGAGGCCTCTTGCCAAGAAATGGCCTGTCCTGAGTATCTGGTCATGGCCTAGCAACCACAGGGCCACGAGAACGTGCCAGTCGATCAATATCCTGCTCTGCCCTCATGGACATATGTATCAGTTCTGCGTAGGAGGGTATACTGACACAACACATCTTCGACCGAATATCAGGTCACAAGCCCTCAAAAAATCGTTGTATGCGCATCTGCTCATCGGCAAGTATCGTAGGGACATATCTGCCTAACTCTTTGAACCGATGCTCATACTCTGTAACTGACATGCCTCCCTGCCTGAGGAACAGAAACTCATTCTCCCTCTGGTGCCGGTAGGTCTGGGGATAGTATTTCTCATGGAATCGGAACTCGAATGCTGCCCAAGTCCAGATGTAGCCAACAACAACCGTCTGTAATACGCTATCCCACCATAAGTTGGCCTCTCGCTCGAACATGAAAGTGGCCAACTCAACCTGCTCAGACTCCGAGCAGTGCAGCATCCTCAGTATCTTCGAGACACGGTCGAGCCAATACTCAGCCTCCTCAGGTTTGTGAGAACCCGAAAAAGTAGGAGGCTGCAAGCGCTGGAATCTCTCAAGTAGGCCTCGTGTATTAGCAGTATTCCCCGTAGGGTAAGAAGATGGTGCAGGATGAGCCATACCCTCATCCTGAGTTGAAGTCCCACCATCCTCAGCTGGATGCACAGGAGGCATAGGTGGAGTCGCACTCCTACCCTGGGCTAAGGCCCCTGCAATGGTAGTCAGAAGCTGTTGATGCTGCTGGTGCATCATGACCATCAACTGCTCAAACCTATCAGGAGGTGGAGCAGGCTGAGGCATATACTGCGTCGAGGAAGACGCACGATACTGCTCTCTAACTGGAGGTGTGAAAGGTGGTGGTCAGACTGTAGGAACTACAGAAGGCTGAGACTCATGTGCAGTCTCACGAATCGGGCCCACAGCAGGGTCCATATGATCATCACTCTGGGGAGGAACCCGATCCATCGGCTCACCCAGTGTAAGTCGTGCCGTGCTCCGAGTAGCCTTAGGCAACATTCCCTATATTTAAAATAGGGCGCAACCTCGTCAGTTTCAGTAATAGCACAAACACACCACAATCATTCACACAACAAATCGAAGAAACTCCATGCATTTCATTAAATCAAAATTTGTCACAATACAAGAGATATATCCTTACATGCATCATGACAAGAAATACATGGGAAACTAAACTAGTCAAAGCTACAACTGCAACATAAACTAACTACTAAGCCTTCTCAGGATCACACACAGAAAATAAAAAACAACCTAATTACGATCAACGACATTAGAAATCTAATCGCTCGTCCAAGTCTAGCGATGGAGGAGGGGCACCCTTATCCTGCAGACAACACAGGATGGCCTTCAAGGTGCGAGTCACCTTGCCAAATTTCTGCTTCATGACGGCCTTGGTATCCTCAAGATCTTATTTTACCTCGGCCTGAAGTTCTTGGACTTCCCGTCGCAAAGCAACCTGACTCTCCTCAAGTCGGGCTACGTGAGCATCCCTAGCAGCCCGAGTTGCAGGAGGAGGACTCTCATCAGTATCTTGAGCCTCCTCTTCTTCTTCTTCCTGGCTTTCTTCCTCTATTTCAGCTCCAACCTCTTCTTCACTTTCATCCTCCTCGCTATCATATTCACCCTCACTTTCATCATCA
Source organism: Magnolia kwangsiensis (assembly GCA_037074715.1). Lineage (NCBI taxonomy): Eukaryota > Viridiplantae > Streptophyta > Magnoliopsida > Magnoliales > Magnoliaceae > Magnolia > Magnolia kwangsiensis. The sequence continues at coordinate 55,819,846 of CM073582.1, read as the reverse complement.
AGCTGAGCCTCACGCTGTCGAGGCCCTATCTTCATCTGGTTCATGGTAGCCTCATCGATGAAATGAATCGGCACAGGCAACTCCGGCCTAAGTCTGTAAGTAAACTCAAGCGCAATCTTGCATATGAGCCGGCCAAAGGGAAGTGACTCAGACGTTCTTCTTGACTTCGCTATGAGGACGATCTGTCGCAACACAAAGGTGGGCATGCACACGTTCTCTCCCTAGCCCACTTGATACAGGAAATCAACCATGAGACGCGTACATTCACTGCGGTTGGTCGACCTGGGATACACATTGAACGTGCAAATGTGGTGCAACAGGAAAAATCATCCGACATATGGGTAGCTAGGAGGCTCTTATTAGGCTGCCACTCCACTAAGCCACCACATAGGAATCTGGTGCGGCGATCTCGCTCATGAACACTCCTCAGGTTCTTAGCACTTGGATGTACCTCGCCAAGAGGCACGTTCAGAAGTCGAACTATCAACCGAACATCGATCGTGACTTCCCGATCTCCATCAAGGGAATCCTGAACTGTAATGGCTCCAACGTAGGATCCTGAATATGAGCATAAAAGGCACGAACAGTGCCCACGTTCACACGAGACTGGCCTTCAAAGAGAGGACCCCACCTGGCAGCTTCGATGCGCTCAAACAACAAAAACTCACCAAAGAGTCGCTCATCCACATGCGCCTCAAACAGAACCTTACGATCAGTATACGCGCCGTGGGCCAAGTCTGCCAACAGTGCTCTCCCTATGTGAGTGCGGGGATCCAAATCTCGCTTAGTATATAGCTCTCTCCCAACATTTGGACTAGCGACGGCACTTGAACTAGTGGTGCCACCTCTCGGCTTCCTTGAACGTGAATGGCGACTAGGCCCAGCTTCATCTGCTGCGGTCTTCCTCTTTCCCATGAGAGAGAGGATGGTGGAAAGGGAGAAAAAGGCTAAAATAGCCTCTAAAAAATCCATGAAAAATGGAGGAAAGGGGGAGAAACGGCTGACCTAGTGGGCTGACACGAATCTAGGTCCTATAGAGGAGTAAAGCAGGACCCTAAATGCTAGGATTGCAAAGGGAAAAGGGTGAGATGGGTTGGGTTTGAAGCTCACACGATTTCTAGCCTCTAATGGAGGATGAGAGAGCTCCAACGGATGAAAATGGAGAGAGGAGTAAGTGCGTATGGTTGTAAATGATGGAGGGGCGTCGGTTGTAGCAGAAAATGGGAATGGGGGTGATTTGAAATGGGATTTGAGAGGGGAGGCAGCAAAAACGTGAGAAAGGGAGAGCTTGAGAGGGGTTTTTGTGAAGGAAGTGGGTCTTTGGGGTGGTTTTAACGGACGGCGCCTATGCACAAGGGCTACACTAGCCCCCAAATGGCGTCGGCCTGACAGCCCGACCGATCTAGGCCCATTGTACAGCGAGGCCTCACCGAACCGGCGAGGTCCTCGCCCACCATTTTGGGTTTCGATGATGCCCGGCCATTTGGGCGAGGTCCCCCTGTCCTAAGGGTCCCAAATACATGTGGTTCCCACCTTCGATCATTCTGGATTTGCGTGGGTAGACCCACAACCCCATCTCGAACCGTTTCAGGTCATTTCAGGTACTAACTGCTGCATATTTGCATTTAGCGACTTTTAACAGCTAGGATTGGGTCCAGAGAGGTCTAGACCCATGCACACACGAACTAGAAGTGGTCCGGGGTCATTTCATGCGACCACGGATGCACACGGACTCGATCAAAACGATCGATTTAAGTGAACTTCGCCAATTGACGAAAGTGGGGTCCTATGAGTGTTTCTAGGTTTTTCTCGCACCCACCTAAGTCAAAGGGGCGACAGCGTATGTCGCGTGTCCATAACCCAGGTCCGGTTTAATCCAAATCATGCTCTGATACCAACTTGTAACATCCTGAAAATCGGGTGTCGTGTAGAAACCCGACTCCCGAGTTCCAGACCATCACTTTTGCAACAAATATACTTATAATTCAATGTTGTCTGAGTTGTGCATTAACATGAGCGAAATTATACCAAAACTGCAATTCATACTCCAGATCTAGTGATAAAATGCAAGCAAAAGACTGAAAAATATATATATATATATATCACTGTATGTAAAATAAAAACAATCTCAATCTGTCTCCAAAGTATAAATACATCTCTAAGTCACATATACATATACCAAACCAAAATTTAAAATGTCATATGGTCCAACTAGCAAGTCCCACCGATCCAGGCCACCTATGCAAAGCTGTCGAAAAACTGCATGTACGAGAACTCGTCCTGGTCCTCGTAGAAGTCCGACTCCAGCTCCTGGATCTCCTCACAACTTGCATCTACGACAGAGTCTGGTAGGTGTTGCAAACACCATCCCGTAACGTGGGAGTGAGAGATCAACTCAGTGGAATCATAGAGCAAAGATTAGCATGCTATCAAATCAATCACGCGATAATAGAAAAGCAAACAATCAGACATTCCTAGATACTGTTGTTAATGCAAGCATAAAATGACATAATGGATGCCCTCACCGACATACTCCCTCATGCGACACCATCTTACGTCTGCGGCATGTCTGTGCTCCACATATTTCAAGCACATGCAGTGCGATGTGGATATGCTTACCAAGTTGTTATTACTCCTTTTATACAACAGTATTGGGAAACTAAGGTACTTCCCTTATATCAATCCTAACATAGATCTAGTCTAGGGTTGTCACTGCTAGTAATCTCATACGATGTTATATTTCTAGGTCTCTGTAAGGGTTGTCAGGGCTGTTGCTCGCACTCGTTGCGTCGCTTCCCCATCACCTTATCAATACAGGCCTAGTGTACTCTTGTTGCTACGGAAGGGTCGTCGCCTCACGTAGACTTAGAATATGCTCAAGGTCACTACAAAGGGCTCGTCACCAATCAGTGTAGGCTGAGAGCTCGAATGTAGTGTCTGATACCACCACAATCGGCTCACGAGTCTAAAGTGCTCACTGGTCACTACGGGGAGGTTTGTGGCCCCAGCTTAGGCCGACAGCTCGACCACGGTGTCCCATACCACCATGCCCGTCTCATGAGTCTTAATGGATCAAGGTACCATGGTTCTCAAGGGTTCTACTGGTAAGTTCAGTACCCTAGGTTCAAGAAGTTATGACCATTACAAGGTGAACAATCAACGGTCAGTCGGGTTGTTTGACGAGCTCGACTAGCACGAGCGCACCTCAAGATGAATGACATGAAGTGCATAAAACACCTCGTGTGGCCTAACCACTACTGCCAACCCAAAGCACGACTCGCGTTCATCGACGCATCCTTCATGGCAACTAGGAGCCAACCACGAATTCAATCTGTTACTGACCGCCTGGACTAACGTATAGCCCCAAGCATTTGAAATCAACATCAGTGATCATATGAGAGTAACAGAGATGAAATACAAGCAATACAAGCATGTTGACAACATGTTATAACATACAATGTAAGCAAATCAACCAACACATATATTCCATATATATAATGAAATCAATTCATATAGCCAACATGGTGAAAATCAAATACATCATCATATTAATTGATAATTCAATCTCAAAACTAATATACAACACTATTTACTCAATACATACTAATACAAACATTTATACAAACACTTAGTCTACACACATTAGTCTACATAGCGTATGTCGACCCAAAGTGTGCATTAGGGCGAATCTCTTCAACAAACAGATCATGCACGTCTAACTAATATCATAACACTACAAATAAATATGGCAATCATTTTTACAAAATACGGACGTATATAGTATTTCCTATAAATACCTAAAATACCCTAAATCTCATATTTTCTGTACGCAGTCGAAATGGAATACAGATAGCATGTTCTACATGTCAAATGGCGTTCTCATCGATAATATACTATTAAACGACATTGAAAGCTTTGAAATCAGTCAATCTAAACATCTACAATCCTCATCTTTCGTCGTAGACGCGTAACGAATCGAACAGAAACTCTACGCTTCGTCAACGCTTGTATGACGACCTATATCACAAGATTACTCAGCTACTTTGCTAATCGTATCTATGGAATCCCTAAAACAGGTTGAATTTAGGGTTTTCTTACCTAGAACGAAGTCAGAAACATCAGGAGAATGATTGGAACACGATGGGTAAGCTCGTGCACTAGCAGGATCGAGTGGCGGGGACTCTCTCACAACTCTCTCACAAACTCTCACTTTCTCTCTCTTCTCTTTCTAGGGTTTCTAGAAAATTCATATGGGAGGGGTGTGAGAGGGTTTAAGGTCTTTAAATAGGTTAGAAAATTACCTAGTTAGACTTGGAACAAAGGTATACTTGGGTTATAACCAAATCGGGTCTCTACCGATCCAAAAGTGCATTTTGGGAGGTCCCCTAACCGAATGCTGTCGGACTTAAGCTCATGGATATTGGATCTTGATCACATCAAGTTTTCAGTCCGGTAGTGTTCCCAGATCGCACATGGTGGACCAGTTTCAGTTCAGCGGTCACAAAGATTCGATCAAGGATTCCAAGTACACTGACCTGAGTGAGAAATGTTCCCTGATCCGAGGGTGTATTTGGGTCAGATTCCGATGGTCTGAATGCTTATACTTAACTTGCAAGAGAAACGTGTCAGATTTATTTAAATGACATTTAATTTTTAAAGAATTTCACTCTTTCTCATACTCCTTGCTCCAGGCTCAATGAAATAGCCTCAGAACATCAGTTGGGCTTGATTTTCAAAACGATTGTCAAGTCCAGCTAAGCGGTCATAATGGTCTAAGATTGTAGATATCGGACTCTCGACGCACGGTCTAGATCCAATACAAAGTTTCAAAGGGTTCCTGAGAGCAAACGGGTTTAGAGTTTGATCCTAGGTTTCAAGATGTTATAGCATCAACGATTCCACAAGTTTTGGATCTTGTAGAACGTATTTAAAGCGAACAGTGCTAATTTCACAGTTAATCTAACATGGCGTTAGTTTACTTATGCTTAATTTCTAAAGGAATTAATCCCAAGTGATTTCTGATTGAGTTGGTACTCGGGTCTCTGTACGGATTTTTCCAAAATGTTACAAAAGCAATAACTTAAGCATTTATAGTCTGCACCTTTCGTTGGAATACTCGATTCAGACTCGGTTCAAATTCTACATTCCTAAAAACAGAATGTCGGGCACCTAAACCGTGAAATTAGTTAGCTAGTTTAGCGATTAATCAATATGGATCTCTACAACGATACTAGGGTTAGGTTTTCTTGCTTAAATCGTAGCTGAAACAGATCATGTAGTGAAATGGGGAGGTGATTTGGTGCGTGGAGTTGTGGGAGAGAATCACGATAACAATCTCCCAAGATTTCTCTTCACTCCTTCCTCTTTTCTCTTCTTTTCTCTCTTCTCTCTCCTTGGGTTTGGAGAAATTCGTATATGGGAGAGAGAGGATGTGTGGGAGGCTATTTATAGGCCCAATAGTGATGTAAATGGCCAGAGGGCCATTATATACATGGTTTATATCCTTTGGGTAGCTGTTTCTGACAAACAAGGCTCATAGGGAGGCCCACTACTCACATGCGTTATAGGGTAAGTTCCCTGACAATGGATCTATGCTAGGATGTGATTTCGGTGTGATCAGACAAGCCGATCATCCGTGGAGGACCTGTGTCAGATCAACAGTCATACTTTCTCGATCGAGGCCATAAATATACGGATATAAGAAGAGAAATTTCCTTTTTCCATGGGTGATGTTTGGTCAGAAACTGAGGGTCCAAAATCCTCAATTTCGTGCGTGAGTGAATGACCAAATTCACTTAAGTTTCATTACATTTTTTAAAGATATTCGCGTTTCTCGCACACTACACTCAGGGCTCAAGTTGTGCGTATCTGGGCTCGATTCCTGTGATGGTTTTAAAGCACACTAGGATGGACATAATCCTATAGTTTCACGGTCATCGGACTCTCGACGTGCAGTTTAGGTCCAATACGGAGTTTCAATGTACTCCCGAGAGTGATAGGCTCTTGGGATTTCTCCTAGGTCTTTATATCATGTTGAGTCAGTGGTATTAATGATTTTAGGCCTTCCTGTTTGTGAAAACGGTGGCCCGAGCTAAATCCACTGATTATTTAGTTTAGTACTTAATTAATTTTCGTCTAAATTACGACAGGATACGTCCTTAGGTGATTTTGCCTGAGGTAGTACTCGGGTCTTTTGACAGATTTTTCCAAGACATTACAATTTACCTCCCTTAAAGAAAATTTTATCCCTGAAATTAGTACCTTTTCATACTCCTTGAGGATCTGAGGGAGTTCTTAGAGAATTTGACTTCCGTTTCCCAAGTAACCTCTTCCTCAGTGTGGTGCGTCCATAATACTTTCACAAGTAGGATAAGTTTGCTACGTAGCACTTTTTCCTTCCTATCTAAAATAGCGTGGGCCATAATAAGTAAGTAACATCTTCACTTAGTTGCACTTGCTCCCATTTAATAATATGGGTAGGGTCAGGAACATATTTCTTCAACATTGATATGTGAAATACGTTGTGCATGCCTACGAGTGGTGTGGGCAAGGCAAGACAGTATGCTACCATATCCACTCGGTCTAGAATCTGGAATATAGCCTAATGAATCTTGGCGTGATTTTCCCTTTCTTACCAAAATGAAGTATCCCTTTCATTGGGGGAACTTTAAGGAATATGTGGTCCCCAACTTCAAATTTCAACCGCTTGCGTCTCGTATCTGCGTAGCTCTTCTGCATACTCTGGGCTATAAGGAGTCAACACTTAATAATGTCGATCTTTTCTAAGGTCGCCTGAACCAAATTTGGGCCAACCAAGCTCTTCTCGCCAACTTCCACCCAATAATGTGGACCTCGACATGGGCGTCCATACAAGGCTTCATAAGGAGCCATCCTAATGCTTTCTTGGAAGCTGTTGTTGTAAGAAAACTTGACATAAGGGAGATAGTCATCCCAGTTGTTCTTGACGTCAAGTACGCATGCTCGTAGCATGTCCTCAAGTATTTGATTTGCCTGTTCTGTCTGCCCATCGGTCTGTGGGTGGAATGCGGTACTAAACTTCAGTTTCACTTCCATTACTTCTTAGATTTGAGTCAAGAAAATAGACATGTATCGGGGGTGTCTTAATCCGACACAATCTCTATAGGAACCCCATGCAGTCGTACTATCTCCTTGATGTATAGTTTGGCTAGATCATCTGCCAAATTAGAAACTCTGATTGAGAGAAAATGAGCCGATTTTGTCAACCGGTCCACAATCACTCAAATGGAGTCATGCCCCCTTCTTGTCTTTGGTGAACTAGAAATGAAATCCATAAATATGAAATCTCACTTCCATTCAGCTATAGGCATGGGTTGATGTAAACTAGGGGGTCGACGATGCTCGGCCTTTACTTGCTGGCATGTGAAACATCAGGACACGAAGTCTACTATCTGGGCCTTCATGTTGTCCCACGAGTACGAACACTTCACATCTCGATACATCTTTGTACTACCTAGATGCATCGCCAACTTTGAATTGTGAGCAACCTTTAGAACTTCTCTCCTTAAGTCGTGACAGTTTGGGATGCATAAGCGGCCACGATACTGCAAACCTCCATCTAAGCTAATTCTCCATTTGGATTCTTCACTGTCACCTGCACGCTCTCTCATTTCCACCAGTAGCTCATCTTTCTTCTGAGCCAGAATGATTCGATCATCAATAGGTGGCTGCACGTGGAAGTGCGCGACGCTCTCGAATGGCTCCTCCACTGTCAGCATCTATTCAAAATCTCACAAAAATTCCAACATATTTCACTCTTCCATCATCAGTGGGGCTGCAAATTCTATATTTTTCTTGTGGCTCAATGCATCCCCCATAAGGTTGGCCTTGACAGGATGGTAGGAGACCTGAAACTTGAAGTCTTTCAAGGTCTCCATCCAATGACTGTAACGTCTCGAAAAAATCCGTACAGAGACCCGAGTACCAACTCGATCAAAAATCACTTAGGATTAATTCCTTTAGAAAATAAGCATAAGTTAACTAGCGCCATGTTAGATTAGCTGTGAAATTAGTACTATTCGCTTTAAATACATTCTACAAGACCCAAAACTTATGGAATTGTTAACGCTATAACGTCCAGAAACCTAGGATCAAACTCTAAACCTGTTTGCTCTTGGGAACCCTTTGAAACTTTCTATTGGATCCAGACCGCACGTCGAAAGTTCGATATCTACAATCTCAGACCATTATGACCGCTTATCTGGACTTGACAATCGCTTTGAAAATCAAGCTCAACTGATGTCCTGAGGCTATTTCATTGAGCTTGGAGCAAGGAGGGTGAGAAAGAGTGAAATTCTTTAAAAATTAAATGTGATTTAAATAAATTTAGCACGTTTCTCTTACGGGTTAAGTATAAGCATTCAAACTGTTGGAATCTGACCCAAATACACCCTTGGATCAGGGAACATTTCTCACTCAGGTCAGTGTACTTGAAATCCTCGATCGAATCTCAGTGACTGCTGAACTGAAACTGGTCCACCACGTGCGATCTGAGAACACTACCGGATTGAAAACTTAATGTGATCAGGATCCAATATCCATGAGCTTAAGTCCGACTGTATTTGGTCAGTGGACCTCCATAAATGCTCTTTTGGATCGGGAAAGACCCGATTTGGCTATAACCCAAGTATACTTTGGTTTAAAGTCTTAATAGGTGACTTTCTAACCTATTTAAGGACCTTAAACCCTCTCATAACCCTCCCATACGAATTTTCTAAAACCATAGAAAAGAGAAGAGAGAAAAGAGAGAGATTCGGTGAGAGTTGTGAGGGAAACTTCCTGCCACTCGATCTAGCTTCTACACGCACTTAACTACCGCGTTCTAATCACTCTTCCAGTGATTCCGACTTCATTCCAGGTAAGAAAACCCTAACCTCAACCTGTTTTAGCGATTCCTTCGATACAAGTAGCGAAGTAGCTGATGTATCTTGTGTTATAGGTCGTCATACAGGCGTTGACGAAGAGTAGAGTTTCTATTCGATTCATTACGCTTCTATGGAGAAAGGTGAGGATTCTAGATGCTTACGTTGACTGATTTCAAAGCTTTCAATGTCGTTTAATAGTAGATTATAAACAAGAACACCGTTCGACATGTAGAACATGCTGTCTGTTTTCCATTTCGACTGCGTATGGAGAATATGAGATTTAGAGTATTTTAGGCATTTGTAGGAAATACTGTATACATCTGTATTTTTCTGAAATTATTATCATGTGTATTTTTCGTGTTATGATATTAGTTAGGCGTGCATGACCTGTTTGGCGAAGAGACTCGCCCTAGTGCACACTTTGGGTCGACATACGCTATGTAGACTAATGTGTGTAGACTAAGTGTTTGTGTAAATGTTTGTATTAGTATGTATTGAGTAAATGTTGTGTAGATTAGTTTTGAGATTAGTTTCTCACTTAAAATGATGATGCACATGATTTCCTCCATGTTGTTACACTGAATTGATTTCCTTATATATATGGAATACATGTGTTTGGTTGATTTGCTTACGTTGTATGTCATAACATGTTGTTAACGTGCTTGGATTGTTTGTGTTTCATTTCTGTTACTCTCATATGATCACTGATGTTGATTATAAGTACTTGGGACTACGCTCTAGTCCAGGCAGTCGGTAATAGATTCAAATTCGTGTTTGACTTCTATTTTCCATGAAGGACGCGTCGATGAACGCGAGTCGTACTTTGGGTTGGCGGCAGTGGTTAGGCCACACGAGATGTTTTATGCACTTCATGTCGTTCAGCTTGAGGTGTGCTCATACTAGTCGAGCTCGTCAAGCAACTCGACTGACCATTGTATGTTCACCTTGTATTGGTCATAACTGCTTGAACCTAGGGTACTAAACTTACCAGTGAAAATCCTGATAACCATGGTACCTTGATCCATTAAGACTCATGAGCCGGGCATGGTGGTATGGGACACTGTGGTCGAGTTATCGACCTACGCTGGGGCCACAAACCTCCCCGTAGTGACCAGTGAGCACCTTAGACTCGTGAGCCAATTGTGGTGGTATGGGACACTACATTCGAGCTGTCGGTCTACTCTGATTGGTGACGAGCCCTTTGTAGTGACCTCGAGCATATTTCTGAGTCTACGTGAGGCGACGACCCTTCCGTAGCGATAAGAGTATACTAGACCTGTATTGATAAGGTGATGGGGGATCGGTGCACCGAGTGCGAGCAACAGCTCTGGCAGCCCTTGCAGCGACCTAGAAATATAACATCGTATGAGATTACTAGGAGTGACGACCCTAGACATGATCTGTGTTGGGATTGATATAAGGAAGGTACCTTAGTTTCCCAATACTACTGTATGAAAGGACTAATAAAAACCCGGTAATCATATCCACATCGCACTGCATGTGCCTGGAAGATGTGGAGCACTGAGGGAAGAAAGTATGCCGCGAACGTAAGATGGTGTCGCATGAGGGAGCATGTCAGTGAGGGCATCCATCATGTCATTTCATGCTTGCTTTAACAACAGTATCTAAGATTGTCTGTTTGATTGCTTTACTATTATCACGTGATTGATTTGATAACATGCTAATCTTTGCTCTATGATTCCACTGAGTTGATCACTCACTCCCACATTACGGGACGGTGTTTGCAACACCTACCAGACTCTGTCTTAGATGCAGATTGTGAGGAGATCCAGGAGCTGGAGCCGGACTTCTACGAGGACCAGGACGAGTTCTTGTACATGCAGTTCCTTGACGGCTTTGCATAAGTGGCCTGGATCGGCAAGTTTTTGCTAGTTGGACTGTTATACGACATTTTGTTTTGGGTTTGATATATGTATATGTGGCTCAGAGATGTATTCATACTTTGGAGATAGTTCGAGATTATTTTGTTTTTCATACAGTGATATATATATTCTTCAGTCTTCCGCTTGCGTTTTATCACTGGATCTGGAGTATGAATTACAGTTTTGGTATAATCTTACTCATGTTAATGCTCTAACTCAGACAACATTGAATCATAAGCATATTTGTTGCATAAGTGATGGTCTGGAACTCGAGAGTCGGGTTTTTACACGACCCCCAATTTTCAGGGTGTTACAATGACATTGCCTCATATTCAGTTCCCTCTGTGTAAAGATGTACTTGAGGCTTCTATGGGCGCAAAAGAGCTCAAACTCCTCTTCATAGAGGTAATGTCTCCAAAGCTTTAATGCAAAAATGACTGCCGCCAACTCCAGATCATGAGTGGGGTAGTTTTCTTCGTGTTTCCTCAACTATCGTGAGGTATAGACGATCACCCTATCCTTCTACATCAGTATACAACCCAAACCGACTCGAGAGGCATCGGTGTAAATAGTATATTTGACCCCTTATTCTGGCAGTACTAGCATGGGTGTGGACATCAGCTTGTCCTTTAATTCCTAAAAGGCTGCTTATGCTTTCTCTTTACAAACAAACTTTAGATCTTTCTGAGTGAGTTGCTACAATAGTCGGGCCATCTTGGAGAAATCTTTAATGAATCGACAATAATAGCTAGAAAGTCCAAGGAAACTCCTCTCTTCTGTAACTGAGCCAGGCTACTCCTAGTCCTATATCGTGGTCACCTTGGTAAGGTCCACGATGATTCCTTCCTTAGAGACCACGTATCCCAAGAACTTGACTTCTTCCTTCTAGAAGTCACATTTTCGATACTATGCAAATAACTGATTCTTCCTGAGTGTATCAAAGGTTGCTCGCAGATGTTCTTCGTGATCTTTCAAGCTCTTTGAGTATATTAAAATGTCATCTATGAATACGATGATGAATCGATAAAGATACGACCGAAATACTCGGTTCATGAGATCCATGAATATGACAGGTGCATTTGTAAGTTCGAACGACATCACAAGGAACTCATTGTGCCCGAAGCAGGTTTAGAATGCTGTTTTCTTCACGTCTTCATTCCTGATGTGCAAATGATGATACCCGGACTACAAGTCTATCTTAGAGAAATACTGTGCCCCCTTTAACTGGTCAAACGGGTCATCTATCTTGGGCAGGGGATACTTGTTCTTTACTGTGACGTGATTTAGCCTGTGATAATTTATACATAACCGCAATAATCCATCCTTCTTTATCACAAACAATATAGGTGCTCCCCAAGGACATACACTCAGCCATATAAAACTCAAATCTAACAAATCATCAATCTGCTTCCTCATTTCCTCTATTTCACATGGAGGCATGCAGTACGTTGGTAAGGAGATAGGTGTTGCACCTGGCACAAGGTCGATGGTAAAGTTGATCTCGTGCTGAGGAGGTAGTCCAGGGATTGTTCTGAACACGTTTGTGAAATCTTGGACTATTGGCGTGTTCTTAAGTGACGGGCCATCACAATTTTCCAACGGGGAAGCATAATAATGAATGCGGTAGGGCCAACTGACCTGAACTGAGAAAGTGAAGGTCGTACCCTCAGCCCCTTGGGCTGTCACCAATCTAATTTCATAGTCAATCTCTACCTTCATTTCGGTGAGCCAATTCATGCTGAGGATGATGTCGTAATGTAACACCCTGGATTTTTACCAACCTGGAATTAGACGTCCTTAGGCAATGGGTTAACCATATCACTCTTAGAGATCAATCCTAAAGTCTAGAAATCACTTTTCAACCCATTTCCTTCAAAATCTCACCTTTCACCACCTCATTCTTCAAATTTCTCCAAGTACTTTCATATTAGACACAAACCTAAAGTTTAAAAGGTGAGGAACTATACTTAAACTAAAACTTACTATAAATGAAAAATACATGCATAAAATGGGATTTTAACTAGTTAATATATAGAATTTCATGATGTAAATAGGTTATTTGGATGGATTAACTTCTTCTACCCCAAAATCATATATTGTACGTCGTGTAGCTCATTCCAGTTTGTAAATGAGACTCGATAAATGCCTCGACAGACTCGTGGGCCCAAACGACTCAATTCGGGGGTATCCAAGGTGGGCCCCACATGTTTTCAGCATCCCTGGGGGGTGAGGACCTCGCCCCTGGGGCTATTCCTCACCAAATAGGTCAGTGAACGGCGGGGACCTCTCCGACTTCGTCCGTATAGCGGTTTGGCAGGCCAGTTTCTGCACTTTTTCCTGCACATTTCTTCCAACTTTGAAGAATCATATCTCCTTCATTTTAACTCAGATTTAGGTGATTCAAAAATTATATTGAATCTAAATAAGTCTAGTTTTATATAAAAATATATGAAAAATATAATAAAATACTTACTATAGTTTAAAGTAGGTCGTTGTGAGAAACTATCTGATAATCACTTGTTGGACAACTGATACTTCTGGAATTTTTAGAATTTTTCTACAACTCGAAATATTATGAAATTTTTTAAAGTTAGGGTAAACTTGATGATAAACTACTAAAAAAATAATTAAAATAATATAATAATTAGAAGTGCCCAAAATGGGGCAAAGAATGGCCCTAGGACTGTATTCTGCCATAATTACGCTAGAATTTGGTTAAGTACCAAACTGAATACTCAGTAGAATTAACATGAACCACTTTTAATTTGAACTACAAGACCCAAAATGAATAGGACTACTAATGCTATGTTACCTAAAAATCTAGGATTAATCTCTATTCCCGTTTGCTCTCGGGAGCACTTTAAAACTCCATATCAGACCTGAATCACACGTCGAAAGTCCGATATCTATGAACTTAGACCATTATGACCGCCTAGTTGGACTTGACAATCACCGTGAAAATTAAGTCCAAACGATGTCCTGAGACTGTTTCCTTGAGTCCGGAGTGAAAAGTGTGAGAAAAGTGAATTTATTTAGAAATTAAATATAATTTTAAGAAATCTGGCAAGTGTCGCTTGCACGGCATTTTTAAGCATTCTGACCGTTAGAATTTGACCAAATTTCACCCTCGGATCAAGATAGGTGGCCGTTACATGTCATAGCACTGGTGGCCTTGATCGAGTTTCAGTGACCGCTGAACTGAAATTGGTCCGCCACGGTCGATCTGGAAATCCGACCAGACTGAAAACTTAGCTTGACCTAGATCCAATATTAGTAAGATTAAGTTTGACCGCGTTTGATAACAAGACCTCCAGAAATGCTCCGTTGGATCGAAACAGACCCACTTTAGTTATAACCTAAGTATACCTTGACTTGGAGTCCGTTTTCGTTATGTTTGGGCTTATAAAAGGGCCTTAAACCCTTAGCTTTCTAACCCATACGAATTTTCCAAACCCTAGAGAGTGAGAGAGAGAGAAGAGAGAGAAAGTGAAGGAGAAGTTGGTGCTGCTTCCTGGAATTCTTCCCAGTCTCTCTACGTGCCTCATCCACCCTTCTGTATCGTTATTTCGGCGATTCTGGTTTCGTTCTAGGTAAGAAAACCCTAACCTTAACCTATTTTATGGTTCCTATGGGTACAAGTAGCTAAGTAGCTGACTCACCTTGTGGTATAGGTCGTCATATCGACGTTGACGAAACCGTAGAGTACCTATTCAATTCATTACGCTTCTACGGCATAAGGTGCAGATTTTAGACGCTTAGGTTACCATTTTTCAAAGCTTTCAATGTCGTTTAATGGTAGATTGTTGACAAGGATGTTGTTTGACATGTAGAACATGCTGTCTGTTTTTTATTTCAAATACGTACGAAGAATATAAGATTTAGGGTATTTTAGGTATTTATAGGAAATACTGTATACGTACGTATTTTGCTGATATGATTGCCATGAGTATTTTCCGTGTACCTATACTAGTTATGAGTGTATGATCTGTTTGGCGAAGAGATTCGCCCTAATGCACATTTTGGCCGACATATGCTATGTAGACTAATGTGTGTAGACTAAGTGTTTGTATAAATGTTTATATAAGTAAGTATTGTGTAAATGAGGCTGTAGATTAGTGTTGAGATAGGATTCTCAAACTATTTTGATGATGTATATGATTTCTTCCATGGTGGTTATATTTGAATTGATTATCTTATATATATGAAATGCTTGTGTATGGTTAAATTGCTTATGTTGTATCTTATAACATGTTGTTAACATGCTTGAATTACTTGTTATTTCAATTTTGTTTATCTCATATGATTACTGATTCACATTACATGTGCTTGGGGCTATACTCTAGTCCAGGCAGTCGGTAACATATTAGAATTCGTGATTGGATTCTATTCACCACGAAGGATGTGTATGACAAACCCGAGTCGTACTAGAGTTGTCGGCAGTGGTTAGGCCACACGAAGTGCTCGTGCACTTCAAGTCGGTCGATTCAACGTACGCTCATGCTAGTCGGACTCATCAAGTAACCCGATTGACCGTTGTATGTTCACCTTGTATTCATCATAACTGCTTGCACCTAGGGTACTGAACTTACCAGTGATAACCCTGACAACCATGGTACCTCGATCCGTTAAGACTCATGAGCCAGGCATGGTGGTATAGGACACTGTGGTCAAGTTGTCGGCCTATGTTGGGGCCACGAGCCTCCCCGTAGTGACCAGTGAGCAACCCAGACTCGTGAGCCGATTATGGTGGTATAGGACACTATATTTGAGCTGTCAGCCTACACTGATAAGGTGATGGGGGAGCGGTGCAATGAGTGCGTGCAACAGCCCAGGAAACCCTTTGTAGTGACCTCGAGCGTACTTTGAGTTTACGTGAGGCGATGACCCTTCCGTAGTAAAAGAGTACAACTAGGCCTGTATTGATAAGGTGATGGGAGAGTGGTGCAACGAGTGCATGCAACAGCCCTATTAGCCCTTGCAGTGACCTAGAACCATATCATCGTATGAGACTACTAGGAGTGACGACCCTAGACAGGATCCTTGTTGGAAATGATATAAGGGAAGTACCCTAGTTTTCCAATCCTGCTGTATGAAAAAGGACTAATAACAACTCGGTAATCATATTCATATCGCACTGCATGTGCCTAGAAGATGTGGAGCACTGAGGGAAGAAAGCATGTCGCGGACGTAAGATGGTGTCGCATGAGGGGGTATGTTGGCAAGAGCATCCATCATGTCATTTTATTCTTGCATTAATTATAGTATTTAGGAATGTTTGATTTTCTTGCTTTATCATTATCGCTTGATTGATTTGATAACATGTTAACCTTTGCTCTATGATTCCACTGAGTTGGCCACTCACTCCCACATTACGGGACGGTGTTGTACACACCAACTAGTCCCTATTTTAGTTTCAGATGATAGCGCTGCTTGTGAAGCGGAGCCGGACTTGTTTGATGATGAGGAGGATTTCTCCTATAGGCGGTTATCAGGCGGGTCTAGGTAGACCGTGTTCTGATCGATGGGATTACAGGGAGGTTGATTAGATGCCATGACACTCGTCATTTTATATTTTTGGAGCACTCATGTATATTATTTTGATCATTTTTGGAGTACACATGTATATGTTTAACCTGGTAACATGTTCACACTCTGGAGACTTACAACAGTTCATATATTTTATATATCTATCACATTCTTTCGCTTGCTAATTTAACTGTCTCTGGAGTATGATATGTTGTTTTGGCTTAATCCACTTCATGTTTTATGCACTATTATAGCTGACATTCATTCATCATTGAAAATGTTGCATAAGTGATGTTCTGGAACTCGGGAGTGGAGTTTATCCTCGACCCCCGATTTTCAGGATGTTACACGTAATGATATACCGTGATGACAATTAGGTCAATGCACACCATTCTACTCCTTAAGTCTATTGGGCAATTCTTACAAAGCTTAGTGGCATTCGAGAAAGTTCCTACTGCGGATGACTCTCACCTCAACCATAGGGGTAGTGTTCAACCCTAAGTGCTTGACCATAGAGCATATTATCATTGAAATAGTGGACCTGGTGTCCACCAACAGAAATATAGGTGTACCTTGGAAGTGGGAAGTGACTTCAAAAGCTAGCGGTACTGTGTCATAGATTCAGATGCTTCAACGTCGAGCGCATGTACTCAAGCTTGTTGTGGACAATTGGGTTACACTGCCATAGGTCATTGAGGTGGCCTATTCTGAACTACGGGAGGTCGGTAGGATGGTTGTGCTGATGGTGCAGATCATAGGGGTGGAGCTAAAATAAAATATGGTGGTTGGCAGTTGACCTTCTGAGGCAGCGTGTAGCCATTGTCCTTCATCTTAGTAAAAAAAAAGGGTTTTGTATGGCTCACCTTATTACAATAGACACACCAAAGATCAAATCGCCTTTGCTGTGCCGGTGAAGCCATTTGTTTATGAGGTGAATTCATACACGGCCTCTTTCTGAGAAACGGTCGGTTCTATAATTCAGGCTGAGGCCTCGGGCCCATTAGGGTACATGTTCGAGACACTCTTTCACCATCCTGCTCGGCTCATAGGGACATGTTCACTAGCTCAGCATAGTTGAGAATGCTAGCGCAACATATCTTGGTGCGGATATCAGCCCGCAACCCTTTTGAAAATCACCACATTCTCATCGGCTCATTTGCCAAAATTAAAGGAGCATATCTGGCTAGATCTGTGAACCGGTTTTTGTATTCTGCCACTGTCATTTCCCCTGTCGAAGGCAAAAAAATTTGCCCTCCTTTTCATTATTGTAAGTGAGGGAGAAGTACTTTTCATGAAAATAGGCTTCGAACTCGTCCAACGTCCATGCAAATCCTGTGGGAACGGTTCGTAGGATGTTATCCCACCAAAGACTAGCCTCCTTTCCAAACATATACATAACAAGCTTGACTTGCTCTGCTTCAGTACAGTGTAATGGCTCAACATCTTGGATATGCCATCCAACCAGTACCCAACCTCCTCAGGTCTATGAGTACCCACAAAAGTGGAAGGACGAAGATGTTGAAAGTGCTCGAATAGGCCACTTGTGGTCATAGCCCTAGTAGTCTGTACAGGTGGCATCGACGAGGCCACATTCATGTTCTACACGATGACCCCCGCTATAGTGGCCAGAACTTTTTGTTGTTGCATTAGGAGCGTCATTTGCTCCAACCTATTAGGGGGAGAGGCCACCTAAGGCATGTATGGGTCGACGAGGATGGGCGGTTCTGACCCAGAACCAGTGGTGCACTCGGTGTTGGCCCATTTGTGGGCACAGTGGTCAGTTATGAATCTAGCTTCATATTGCTACGCGAACCCAAACTAGGGTCCGCTTGGCTACCACTCGGGTGAGGGGCCTCGTCAATCATTCCTCCAAGTGGGGGACGTGCCATGTTTCGAGTAGTCTTAGGAGGTGTTCCCTATATACAACATAGGGTGCAACATTTACAGGATTAGGACAACATCATCCACTTTTTCCAAACATTTTACACATTCCAAAACAACAAAAGATTTATGCATTTCATTTAACAAAATTATCACAGATATATATGTTGTGGTACTTCATGCACTATGATAGAGGATGCATGTAAGCTAGTTAACGAAAGCTTTAACACCTACCAACCTAATATTCAAAGTAAGCCTATCCAAGGCTATTACAAATAGTAAGAAAATAACTACAAATATATGACTAATCCTTCGATTCCGGTGAAGGCGGAGATGCACCCTTATCCTGCATGTAGCACAGGTGGGCCTTTAGGGTACGAGACATTTTCTTAAAATTTTGCTTCAAGTAGGCATGGTTCTCTTCAAACTTCTGCTTTAGGTAGGCCTGGTTTTTCTCAATCTTGGTCATGCAGGCTTCTAAGGCGGCCTGATCATGGCAGTCCTCATGAGCAGTAGGAGGTCCCTCATCTGAATCCTGGGCCTCCCCCTCTCCTTCTTGTCCCTCTTCTTTGCTACCATCCCCTTCCTCACTGGCTTCCTCATCATCACTACCTTCCTTATCTTCAGTGCCATCCTCATCTTCACTATCTTCCTCATCTTCGGTCTCTTCTTCTATCTCATCCCCATACTCATCAATTCTGGCTTGGCGTTGCCTAGGGCCTATCTTCATATTTTTAAGTGTAGTCTCATTGATGAAGTGGATAGGTGCAAGGTTGTCCATGTGAAACCAAAATCTGAAGTTGCGGACGATCTTACAGATGAGTCGATCGAATGGTAGGGATGCAGCCCCCCGAGTAAATCGTGCAGTACTAATTATCTAAGTCAAGGCAAGAGTAGGCATGCATACTTTTTCTCCCTGTGCAACCTTGTACAGGAAGTCCACCATGAACCTAGTACATTCTATACGGTTGCTCAATTTAGGATACACATTATACATGCATATATGGTGGAGCAGGTGGAAATCCTCCGTCATACTTGTTGATGCGAGGTTATTTCCTCACCTCCTGTAAGACCCATATCCTAGCCCGTACCATTCCGTAGGCTTCCACGATCCTCTGGTAGAATTTCGGTGACCTGCATTTTGTTGTCGGGGTTTGCGCACAACCCTGAGTCATATCCCATATTTCAGAGTCAGCTTGACCCAAGACTTGTACCTGTGCGACCATGCTGTTGCCGCGATTCTGATGTCGTGTCTTGCGCGCCGAGGCGATACCCAATCCAGGAGATGTGGGCTCGAGTTCAGGTCAAGGAAAAACATCACGTGTTGTAAAACCCTAGAGAACATCACATCAAGTCTCATCAATCCCATCAATCAAGTACTCATTACCTAACATGTCAAGTATAACCTCATCCCCAAGTAACCCGAAAGTCAACTCTTCCATCACTCACCCATCACTCACCCATCTCTCTCTCTCTCTCTTTCTCTTACAACCTCTCCCTCTCATTTCCTCCCAAGCAACCCACGTCCATGGCCCTCCATGGGAGGAGCTTTTTGTGGCCCACTTTCTATCTCCCATCTCTACCATCCAAGTTTCATCTTAACCGTTGGATTTGTCCATTTGGAGCTCTAGCATGCTTTGGCGAAAGTAAGATGAGAAGATCATAAGCAGGTGCTTCTCTCTCTCCTTAATCAATGGCCCACCTATGATATGTGTATCTTATCCATGCCACCCAACGAACACAGGCCCGGATGAGGGAAAAATACTTATCAGTTTAATCGTATAAGTGTCATCCAGCACCGTCCAGCTTACTGGACGGTGTGCTGGACACGCTGAAGGTGGGACCGACCATGGGAATTGGAATGGTTGGCGTACGTCCCACACCAGCTGCTGGCGTCACTAAGTTCTGTGGGACCCACGTTGAAGTGGATTTCATCCACCTGATGAGTGTGCAGTTCATCCAGCCGTCCATCTGGATGCTGGACGTTGCAATCAGTTTTAAAAAAGGATATATAATAATAATATATCAAATATATACTCATATATTATAATATAATACTTGATGATGGGCCCTACATGGTACCCACCTATGATGTATATGGGGTACCCCAAATCCCAACCATCCAATGTGGTGGGCCCCACTGTCTTCTGGTGTAGAATGTGCACGGTCCAGCAGTAGTTGCTACTAGACGTAGATAACCACAAATATCAGTTTGTCATAGTGTTGTGGGTCCACAAGTGTGGACCCACCTCTGATGAATGTGTTATATGCACACGGGACCCACCTTACATCCCAGTTGTCCATCTGGACAACGGGTCTCATGCAGCATGCTGACCTAGACACCAGCAAGTTATGTGGGCCTACCACCATGACGCATGTGATTTATATCCACTCCATCCGTCTTGAGTGCAGCACGTGGGACCCTCCTTGTTGATGTTATCCACACCGTCATCTGCTGGTGGGCCACCCTAATATATCTGATAATCTGGACCATTCAGATTGTGTGGACCCACCTTGGTCACCTCACGTGACTTCACCAACCGTGCAATTAGGATGGTGGGTTCCACATAGAACTCATATCCCAGCCGTCCACCTACTGTGGGGCTACCCTATGATGTATTTGTTTCATCCAGACCATCCAGACAAATCTAGACGGTGCTGGACAGGTGGGACGGTCCTATGGGATCACACCATGATGTATATATTCTCCATGTCACCCATCTATTCTGGCAGTGCAGGAGAATGGGACAGATCTGACGTTTAGATGGTCCCACACGTGGTGCACGTGCCTGGAATCTTGTCCGTGCAAATTATGTGGGCCATACCAAGATGTATGTGTTAGATCACAACCGTCCAGTTGGACGTGGACCCCAATTTTTGTGTGGATTGAAACTGTACGGCCACCCATGCAGCCTAGCGTGATATATGTATTTTACCTCCACGTCGTTCATCAATTTTGCATCACCACCGTCCATCTATTTTTACTGGTGGGCCAGCAGCCAGCATCTTGCTGCTGCTGTATCATGTTAGCAAGTTCTAGGCCCACCATGATGTAGTGTTGTATTCATACCATCCAAATCTAGACAGGTGCTATGTGGGATGCACCGTGATGTTTGGATCTCATCCACTCCATCCAGCTGATGGGCGTGGGTCCACTTTGATGTATGTAGTACATCCTCACCATCCATCTTCTGATCATGTACGGCCGCCTGTTGGGCAAACCCAACGGCCAGGAAGACCACCCACCAGTAGGCCTGTTTGATAGGGGTCTCAATACCCGCTTGATCTTTTGAGTGGGGTGGCCCATCTGCATGGAGCCTCCATTCAAAATAGCGGGGACAGTAACATCCACCATTCAAAACTTTTTGAGGGCCACGGTACTTCCGATCAAGATGATACTTTGTTTTTACTTCATCTATCTCTGTGGTTAATTGACGGATAGGTTGAGTCTCAAAATACAACACGGTGAGTCCTATAAATGCTTTAACGATGGCTGTGGCTGCTCTCACTGTTTTTTGTGATAGAACCTGTAGTGCTTTAACGGTGGAAATCGTTATCTCCATTGCTAGTTGTAGTATGATCCAGATGATCTTTCGATACGATTCATTTTGTGGGAATGTGTGTGGCCCACTTGATGTGTAAGGCCCATTAGTGTGGCCCATCCTGAGGCCCACCTTTGATATGTTTGTGGCCCATCCATCAGGCCCACTTTGATATATTTGTGGCCCATTAGTGCGGCCCATTGATGCGGCCCACTTGTTGTATATGAGGCCCATTGGTGCGGCCCAATGACGCAACCCATCATGATATGTATGTTATCTAGGTCGTTGTTTGGCTGGACCATTGGTAGGTCTAGCTGTGAGGTGTAGGCCCACTTGCTGCATGTGTAAGGCCCACTTCTGATGAACATTCGAGGCCCACCTGTTGACTATTTAAGGCCCATTTATTGGATATTTGAGGCCCACCTATTATGTATTTTCGGCCCATATGACATGGCCGTTGTGATGTTTTGTAACCCATTTAATGAGGCCCATTATGATGTGCATTAGGCCCATGGGCTATGGCCATGTGATGTATCTGAGGCCCATGTGCAGGGCCCATTTGTTGTATATATGTCACGCCCCAAACTCGGAAATCGGGCTCACAGAATTCCCGATCGCCGAATCCGGTGCCGACAGCCTCCGTAGAACCCTATTCTCGGCTCCTAGCTCCCATTCGCCAGGTTCTGATCCTGGGATGCTACGAGGAGGATTTTTAACATTAGTTTGATTCGTAATAAGCATAACCAAAGGCATAACCCACAAACAACAACCAAGAACTCCATTACATTTCCACTATGATCAAAAACTTTACAAGTACAATGAGCGTAAAGGGAAATACAATGGTAAAGAACCAAAAACTCTAAACACTCTGCAACGTGCTCCTGCCTCAACGCTGCTGCGATCCAACGTCACCTGCACACAACGGTCGTGTGTAAGCTTACAGAAAGCTTAGAGGGTGGTGAAAGTGTGTGCGCAAGGTAGTAATATGAACATGCAATGTCAGAGTAAAGCGGAATATGCAGATGGATCTATAATATCATGAGCCGTAACAAGGCTATACGATGCAAGACATGAATGGTATCGGTCATCCCAAGGCCATGCGATGTGCAATGCAGCTCAAGCATACAGGTCCTCATCTATGTCCACACATCAATACAGCTCAAAATATGGGATATCACCGGGGTCTAGTACACTCTAAACCAGATTGCTGCCACATCACGCGTAATAAGGTGGAAGAGACCTCACTATCTGTCTACCAATATCGGGCGCGACTTGTCAATAGCGGACCCATTCCTCGAGCTGGTCAGACTCAGCCTACCATTTGCCCCCTACACTCGGGCGGGTAAGGCCGCACCCCCTTCCAACCGACCACGACACAGTGGAGAGCACAGCCAACTGGTATTCAGCACTCAGCGCTCATCTACCCACTTGATCTAGACGTTGGAGCAACCTCTTGGTACCATAAGGGTTTAGGGACTTTCACCCAGGGATATCTATAGTACCCCATGTAGAACAGGATTTCTGGTATCCAATCCTGCCAACCACGATCTGTTTATGGAGGCTATGGCCCCAATGTCGCTAGGGCATACAATAACCATGCCACACAAATGTGGAATGCATGAATCACGCTATCCAGTCATGCAACCAATCCTACGCATATCGTGCGCTCATGTAGGGCAACACTGCCTAACCGGGAGCCCATAAACAACCTGCCCCAAGGCAAATGCTATGATCAGACAACTCTCACGTCAAGCATACATATGATGCGTATGATCATGAGTCATGAACTGTACTAAACATGTTATAACAAAATGAACTATCTTACAATGTAGATGGACCTGGACGACCTATACATGATAAGTACGGCCCAGTAATGGGCCCTAAGGAGAGTCGTAATGTGGACATCCAACCAACATTACACTCGCAATGTGGACGTCAAACCAACATTGCTTCCCAGGCATGATCTTGTAAACGTCAGTACTTAGTCTGTAATGGATTTACACATTGCAATGGACCATAGGTTATCCCCATTGGACCTTACATATATATCAAATGGGCCTTATCTTATGGGCCTTTTAGTTATCAGATGGGCCATATAAATGGGTCATACCAATGGGTCTTATGTGCATTGCAATGGGTCAAAATCCGTGGGCCTTGGACCGCATCAAATGAGCTTAGTCATATGCGTCTAATATGTGACCAATGGGCCACACCAATTGGGTCCCACGTGCAGATCAAGTGGGCCTCAACCCATGGACCTGACATGAGTTAAATGGGCCTAAACCCCTAGGCTTTAATCAAATAAAACGGGCCTAACTCATGGGTCTCAAATAAATCCAATGGGGCTAATTCCATGGACCCCTTTTATCATCAAATGGGTTTAGTTATATCAAATGGGTCCACTTCCATGGGTTTTAAGAATGCAACAAATGGGTTCAATTGCATGGGCCTTGAAGTATATCAAATGGGCCTAGTCCCATGAACTTGAAACACATCAAGTGGGCCTAAACCCATAGGCATTAAATATCAAGTGAGCCTAAGCCCATGGGCTTTACATATCAGGTGGGCCCAAGTTCTTAGGCCTTAAATGAATCAATGGGCCTAACTCATAAGCGTTTCATAAATCAAATGGGCCTAGCCCATAGGCCATTTACAGTCCAAATGGGGCCTAACCCATAGGCCTTTACAAATCAAATGGGCCTTTCCCATAGGCCTTAAAATGGTCTATACAAGTGGATGGACGGTCTGGATGCATTATACGCATCATGGTGGGTCCCACTGTCCAGTGGACAGTGCAGGTAAGGCACATACATCACCCAGGGCCCCACCGTCTGTGGACGGTGGAGGCAGCACATGTGCAAGGAGGATGATCCACCGTCCACCTGGACGGTGGACTACCACACATACAACAACGTGGGTCCCATGTGGGGCCCACCCAGTGATGTTTAAACGCCATCCGACCTGTTCATAAGGTCGCTCGGACCTGGATGAAGGGGAAACATAAATTTCAGCTTGATCCAAAACTTCTGTGGGCCCCAGAAATTTTTCAACAGTAGAATTCAATTCACACTGTTTTACGTGGTGTGGGCCACCTGAGTTTTTGGATCTGACTTATTTTTGGAGGGGGGCCCACCACTGGGATGGCCCACCTAATGAACAAGTTGGATGATAAATAAACATTATGGTGGGGCCCACACGCAGGGCCGTGGGCCCCTACTGGATGTCGCCCGCCTCTGCACGGCTGCACGCAGCAGCGTGTAGCGCTGTCCGCAAGACAGAGGCAGAGGCAGAGCCTTTGCCATGTGGTTTTAAAAAAAATGAAAAAAAACATTTTTTTGGGATTTTTCTAGTGTGGGGTCCACTTTAAGTGGATCCACTCCAACCATAGGATTCCTCATCTTGCAATGCATCCAACAAGTCCAAAGTTCAAATTTTTTTGATGAAAGAAAATGAAATAAAATAAGAAAAAGGTATTTGAAAGGTGAGGATGCAATTTGCGACGCTATGGCCCACCAGGTAATTGGATCAGCTCCAAATCTTGGCCCAACGCATGAATCTAGGTGAAAAATGGGATGGACGGCGTGGATTGATTACATACACCACGGTAGGGCCAATGCAAGTGGGCCACCAAAGCCCTCTTTCACTTCTTCCTTTTTTTTTTCCTTCTTTCCCTTGAAACGTCCAGTGTCCCAGACGCTGGACGGTTTTTTTTTTACATATCCCTTTTTTTTTTTTTGAAAATAGTGGGCCCTGATGAAGTGGGCCACCACTGATGGGTGCTATGGTTTCAACGTCTAAGGTGGGCCCCACTTGAATAAAAATGATTATATCAAGGTGGGATCCATTCAAGTGGGCCTCACAATCCTATAACATAAACACAAATAAAATAAAATAAAATAAAATA
This sequence comes from Magnolia kwangsiensis, assembly GCA_037074715.1. Classification (NCBI taxonomy): domain Eukaryota; kingdom Viridiplantae; phylum Streptophyta; class Magnoliopsida; order Magnoliales; family Magnoliaceae; genus Magnolia; species Magnolia kwangsiensis. The sequence continues at coordinate 55,794,207 of CM073582.1, read as the reverse complement.
AATAAAGAGAGAGAGAGAGACATGGAGAGTGGGACACGGCTTGTGATGGAGGGCTCCGCCACTATGAGCCCTCCCTTGCAAGAAACTATACAACAAGTGGGCCTTAAAGCATGTGGGACCACCGAAATTTAAAATCAACGGTGGGGATCCTTTCCCCACCAACATGGACGGTCTAGATGACCTTTGAAGATAAAATAAATATCATAATGGGGTCCATGGAGAATGGCCCCATCATGGAATGATCATGATGATCCAAGTGGTCCATCGGCCACGTATTAGGGTCCCAAGTGAGATCCACACCATTGATCGGTGGGCCTCACTTGGTCCACCATAAAAATAAATAAATCTACCCTATAGAGGCACCCACCGTCCGATCTTCTTGCTCCTAGGGGTCCCTTGGCACCTTAGCTTCAACTTCAATGGTTAAGATGAAGAATGGAGGGTTGAGATGGGAGATTTTGGGGTAGGAAGGTGGGCCACTTGGAGCTTAGGAGCTCTTGCAAATTTCCATAAGTATGGAGCTCCTTAGCTTGGGGTTTTGCAAATGAGAAAGAGAGAAAGAGAGAGAGTGACGTAAAGGGAGAGAGAGAGAGTGATGGATGGATGGGTGAGTGATGGTTGTGTAAGAAATCTTTGACTTTGTGGCCTTTTGTGTAAGGAAGGTATGGGTTAGGAAGACTTTTGTGCCCTTTTGTGTAAGAAAGGAATGGGTTAGGAAGACTTTTGTGGTTGCTTGGGAAAATGGGTGAGAGTGATGTGTACTTGACATGTGATGGATTGATGGGTGATTGATTGATGGGATTGATGTGATTGATGTGACACATCGTAGAGATTTCCTTAATTTTCGCAACGCGCGGCATTTTCTCGCACCGAACGTTGGCCCATAACTCTTGATCAGGGTATCGCCTCGGCGCGCGAGTCGCGGCCTCAGAACCGCGGCGACGGCGTGGTCGCTATGGTATTGGTCGAGGGTTGAGTCGACTCGGGTTGTCGGCACATGAATCAGGGTCGCGCGTCGATATCGTTTAAAGGTCGAAGGTTGCCGAAATTCGACCGGTACGATCGCGAAAGTGTACGGAAAGGTACGGAACAAGATACGGGTCTTACAATATATATATCCCTTATATGAGGTCCAATATGATGTACATTAGGCCTTTGTGTGAGGCTATGGGCCCACCTTATGTTTGACTCTATATGGGCTACTGCTTGGGAGCAATGTTGGTTAAATGTCCACATTGATGGGCAATGATAGTTGGATGTCTACATTACGACCTTCCTTTAAGCCTGGTCAGGCCCATTCTCATCATTCTCTAGTGGGTTAACCCAAACAAATAGGCCCCATTAATATTGCTTGGACCATCATCGGTCGTCCATCTATGGACCCCGCCTTACGCCGATCATCAATTGTAGCTGATTATTGATCGATTTTGATTATCATGACCGATTGTCAATTTTTGATTGACGTGACCGATTTTTTGATTTTGATTATCGATCAATTTCGATTGTTGTGGACGATTGCCAATTAGTGATCGAGGTCATTTATCATGATCAATTGTCGATTTCGATTAACATGACCGATTTGTCGATTCTGATTATCGAGGTCGGTTCTGATTTATCGAGGCTGATTGTATAGGCCGATTCTGATTGTCGAGGCTGAGTATCGAGGCTGATTTCGAATGTCGATTTTGACTATTGAGGCCGACCTCGATTATCGAGGCCGATTTCGATTGCCAAGGCCGATTCTCAAGACATATATGATGTACATGTGACCCGTAGTTGAGGCCCATTATGACATGTATTAGGCCCATGATGCATGATCCATAGGTGAGACCCATCATGGTGTGTTCATGGCCCATGGGTAAGGTTCATTGTGATATATTCATGGCCTATGGGCAAGGTCCATTGTGATATGTATTAGGCCTGTGAGAAGGGTCCACCTATTGTGTATATATGGCCCTTAAGTGAGGCTCATTGTGTTGTATATTAGGCCATTGTGCGAGGCCGTGGGCTCATTATATGTTTGGCTCTTTGTGGCTATTCCTTTGGGGGGGCAATGCTGGTTAAATGTCCACATTGTCGAGGCCGATTGTCGATGTCAGTTATTAATACTGATTATGAGTATGTGACAGCATAGCATCATGATACATGCCCATACGCATCATCTGCATGTTTGTTATAAGATGTGGTTGATCATTGCATATATCATTGAGCATGTTGTTATGAGACTCCTTGATAGGTGGAGGTTATCTCACATGAGCGCACGGTATATGCAAGATTGATGCATGACTGGATTGTATGACTCATGCATCTTGCATTATGTGTTGTGATTACTATATGCCCTAGCGACATCAAGGTCGTAGCCTCCACAGGTATTTAGTGGGTGGTCAGATGGGACACTGAAAATCTGTTCTACATGGGGTGCTATAGATATCCCTGGGTGAAAGTCTCTAAACCCTCTTGGTCTCAGAAGTTGCTCCAACGTCTAGAACGAGTGGATACACGAGCGCATGAGGGCCGTATACCGTTAGGCCGCGTCTCCCACTGTGTCATGGTCGGTTGGAAGGGGGTGTGGCCTTACCTGCCCGAGAGGAGGGGGCAATGCTAGGCTGAGTCTGACCAGCTCGAGGAATGGGTCCGCTATCGACGAGCCCGACCATATATTGGCAGGCTGATAGTGAGGTCTCTTCCACTCACTTTATCATGCGCGATGGGGTGGCAATCTGATTTGGAGTGTAATAGACCCCGGTGATTTTCTAGAGAAGAACCGTATTGATATGTGGACTTATTGAGTAGGAGTTACATGCTCATTCATTCATTCATTCACTATCCACTCAGGCTGGTGGTGTGTAACTAATTGTTGTGTACCTTCATTATGGTAAAGATTTTGGTTGGGCGTGCGACTAACCTGAGATCAGGAGTTTACCACATTGAGTCTGACTATCTAAATTTAGGTATGGGACTGGTTTGGATAGAAGTCCCTTATGATGGACCCCATAGCTTGCGATACTACGTACTATCATCCCGACTTCACTCCATCTTGGTCATTTCATTCGCACCTCATATTACATTACATCCACAGTACTTAGCATTTTGGGTTGCCATGTTTCAGCATTGATATGGCCATTAGTACTCATGCCTTACATCGCATAGCCTTGGTATGGCTGAGGACACTCATAGACTTATCAGTCTATTTTCGCTTATTTTAATATTATATGATTTATAGCATTGTATCCTCGGCATCTAATATTTGGCTCGCTTTGACTCCTCATTTGTATAGCTGGTCTGTATTGTGTACTCTGATATTGTATGACTTGTGGACTTACCAGTATAATTCCACTTACTTTGATCTCGTATCTTGTTAGTATTTTCGTTTATTCCATCGTATGATTTATGACATTGCATTGAATACTTAGCACTTACCTTGCGCACACACTTACACCACCCTCTAAGCTTTCTATAAGCTTATGCATGATAGATGCATGCAGGTGATGTTAGGTTGCAGCAATGTTGAGCTTGGAGCGTGCAGTGGTCTTATGGAGCTTGATTTTCGATTGATGTATTTTTCTTTCAGCATTGTACTCAAATGATTATATTAGTGGATATGTGATGATGATGTTGCAATTGTGAATTGGGTAATCTTGTGGTTAAGCTTATAATGAGTTAAATTTAAAAAAAATAATTAAAAAAAATCCTCCTCGTAGGATCCCAGGATCAGAATCTGGCATATTGACGCTAGGATCCGAGAATGGGGTACTATGGAGGCTGTCAGCACCGGATTTAACGATCGGGATTCCTTTAAATCTGATTTCTGAGTGTGGGGCGTGACACCTCCCATCAATAAGTTGGCCTCAAAGGAAACGGGGGCGGCGATTTCTCTCTCGTTCACTAGCAAGGTTAGTATCACTGGCATGTGGAACTCCACGTTCTATTCTCATGATACGTGCTATGATATCCACATCGACCCTAGCTTGAGTTCTTCCCAATGGTATAGTGAACTGGAGAGGCTCAAGAGTTGGGTCCCGTATGTGTGCATAGAAGGCTCATATGGTGCCTTCACTCACATGAGTCTTTACTTCAAATATGGGACCCCACCCATTATCTAGAAAGATGTCGATCATTAGATATAGCCCAAATAACTTCTCATCAACATGAGCTTCAAACATAACCTTACGATCACGAAACTTACCGAGTTCGGCGCTCGTCAGTAGAGACCTTTCCATCTGGATTCGAGGGTCGAGGTCATGTTTTCACCTACTCTTAGTGCTTGTACTAGTCTCGACACTCATGTTCTTCCTAGAACGGCTTGAATGACTAGGCCCGGCCTCATCTGGGGCCGCCCTCTTCTCTCCCATAAGGGAAAGGAGTGTTGAAATGGAGAAAATGGTGGTTACCACTTCAAAGAGAGCCATTGAGATGGGAAAATCTTGAGTATGAAGTGGATTTGAAAGTTTAAAGGTTACGAGACACAAAAAGATGGGTTTTGTGCTCAAATGAGTGGGAATAAGGAAGATGAAAAGTTGTAAGGGATAGTTTTAGGGGAATGGTGGTGGATGGGTGTTGGATATAGAGGAAATGAGAGATTTGAGTGTATGGGAAAGATGATTTAAGAGAGAAAGAGAGTTATTGGTGGTTTTGGGGGTGTTTGTGGGGTAGGAATAGGGTAAAATGAGCAAAGAGGGGTGTTTGGAAGGTTAAAAGGGGCCCCCCACACGTGGGAGGGACCCACCCACGTCGGCCAGCTAAAACAGCTAATGGTGTGCCGCCGTGCCCCTATGGGGTGTCTGGTGGTGGCTCCGCCCTAGGGCAGTGGTCACCCCCTCCCGGGGTGCTGTTTTGATGCATGGGACCCCCTAGGCCTCACTAAAATTTATGCTTTGGGGTTTTAGGCTCGCACGATCCATTTTCCTAGCTAAACGCGCACGTATTTATGCCTTTTGGGTCTGTTTTAGGTTTGGAATTCATCGACTAACGATTTAAACTCATTGATTGACGACCCAGAGGTGACTTGGGTTAATGGACGTGATCCAAGTCCCTCAGGTATACATTGGGACCAAACTACAACATTTGGTCTCGCCCGTCGGGGAAACCTTGGGGATCCTAATGTGCTCTCTAAATTCCATCGCCTCCTTCCTAACTCAAAAGTGTTTTGTGTTACCTATAACCCATGTCTAGTTTAATCCAAATCATGCTCTAATACCAACTAGTAATGCCCTAAATTTCAAGGGTCAAGTAAAGCTCTACTCTCGAGATTCAGAACATGACTTATGCAATATGGATGATGATGTTCGGATTTGGTCCATATTAATGAGCCAAGCATGAGTGAGATTATACCAAAATAGCATATCATACTCCAGGTATAATTAAACTAAGCAAGCGGAAGTCTGAAGCATATATATTCAAGTGTGGTGTTTCACAACCTTCAGAGTATGAGTATGTAACCAGGCTAAATATATACAAGTATTATTTCAAAATATACAAAATGTGAAAATGTAAGGTGTTCAACTAAGCCAAATATCCATGTAGTCCCTGTGTATCGGCACGAGGTCTACATAGACCCGCCCGAGAGCTGAAAGTAGGGAAACTCTTCCTCCTCATCCATGAAGTCCTGCTCCGTCGCATAGACTTCATCAATACTTGTATCTAAACTGGTGTCTAGTTGGTGTTTTAAAACACCGTCAAAGGGTGGGAGTGAGTGATCAACTCAGTGGTATTATAAGGCAAAGGTTAACATGTTATCAAGTCAATCAAGCAGTAATGATAAAGCAACATAACAATCACTTCATAACTACTCTTGTTAATGAAGAAATGGAGTGCAAGTAATGATGTATGCCCTCGCATTAAAGCTCCCACAAAAAGTGACTCTGACAACCTATTTCGTAAATGACAGCACTCCCTCAAAAAAAGTACAACTTCCTCACCAAAAGTACATCCTAACTAATGCAATGCGATGCATGGTCATGTTAGCTGAGTACTTAATTAAGCTTATTCATACAACAGGTTCGGAAAGCTAAGGTACCTTCCTTTATATCATTAACCTAAACTGAAGGATCCATCTAGGGTCGTCAATCCTAGTTAATCACATACGATAGGCAAGTTGTAGGGCATTACTCCTAAGTAAAAAATAGTCGGTAGATAAATTCAAAGTTTATACTCGCGGTCACTACGGGGAGTCTCGTCACCTCAGCATAGGCCGACAACTCGAACACGGTGTCCCATACAACCATGCCTAGTTTATGAGTCTTAATTACTCACTGGTCACTACGGGGAGGCTTGTCACCCCAGCGTAGGCTGATAGCTCGACCACAGTGTCCCATACCACCATGCCCAGCTCATGAGTCTTAGCGAATCGTGGCACCATGGTTAAAACAGGCCTTTACATTAGTAAGTAGTACCTTAGATTCAAGTAGTGTTGTCCATACATGGTAAATGCACAATAGGCCAATTGGTTTGTTTGGCAAGTTTGATTGGTATGAGCACACGTTAACTTAATCGACATGGAGCACATAAGTAGCCCTTGTGGCCTAGCCACTGTCGACAATCATCGTGCGACCCAAATTCATCGAGTTACCCAATGTGGTGTGACTAATTCAGCCACCCGTACATGCACTGTTACCGATTTCCTGGACTACATTGTAGCCCCATTCTTACTCAGATGCAATAGGTAGACACATGTGATAATCATGTCAACATTTAACAAACAATCCAAATAATTTCCTCATTTAAGCATTTCATGAAATATATTGATCATATTACCTAAGACTTGCATTTTATCCATAAATCGCGTAGATGCAAATAAGATTACATGAAGGAAACTAAACATATGAATAAGGTAATTGAGAATCCTATCTCAATACCCTTAATAAATACAAATCATCAACAATTTCTCATTCAAACAATTTATCAAACACTTAAGTTATAGTTTACCAAAATACATAGACTAGATTAGTTACGACATATATTATGGTAATTCCTTACACAAAGAGGTCATCATGCATATGACAAACATGAATCCTAGATGCAAATTTTATTCAACATAGTTTGTACATGTAGAATATATCAAAATCAGCGTGTCTAAGATGATATGGTAGCAATCAAGTCAGACATAAATCATTAGCTGGCATTGAAAGTATTGAAAACTATAACCTAAACGTTTATAGTCTGCACCTTTCATCAGAATACTCGATTCAGACTCGTTTCGAATTCTATGTTTCCAAAAATAGAATGTCGGGCACTTAAACAATGAAATAGGTTAGCTAGTTCGATGATTAATCAATATAGATCTCTACAACGATACTAAGTTTAGATTTTCTTACCCAAATCATAGCCGAAACAGATCGTGTAGCGAAATGGGGAGGTGATTCGGTGCGTAGAGTTGTGGGAGAAAATTACGGCAACGATCTCCCAAGATTTTTCTTCTTTTATCTCTTCTCTCTCCTAGGGTTTAGAGAAATTTATTTATGGGAGAGAGAGGGTGTGTGGGAGGCTATTTATAGGCCTAGTAGTGATGTAAATGGCCCGAGGGCCACTATATACATGGTTTAGATCCTTTAGGCAGCTGTTTCTGACAAACAGGGCTCATAGGGAGGCCCACTACTCACATACATCATAGGGTAAGTTCTCTGACAATGGATCTATGCCAGGATGTGATTTCAGTGTGATTGGACAAGTCAAGTGACCGTGGAGGACCTATGTTAGATCAACGGTCGTACTTGCTAGATTGGGGCCATAAGTATACGGATATGTGCAGGGAAATTTCCTTTTCCTAAGGGTGAAGTTTGGTCAGAAACTGATGGTCTAAAATCTTCAACTTCATGCCTGAGCAAATGGCCTAATGCACTTAAGTTTCGTTGCATTTTCTAAAGATATTCACGTTTCTCACACACTTCACTCAGGGCTCAAGTTGTGCATTTTGGATACTATTTGGGCTCGATTCTCATGATGTTTGTCAAGCCCAGTAGGACGGACATAATCCTATAGTTTCGCGGTCATCGAATCTCGAAGTGGGATTTAGGTCCGATACAGAGTTTCAATATACTCCTGAGAGCGACAAGCTCTTGGGATTTTTCCTAGGTCTTTATATCATGTTGAGTCAATGGTATTAATGATTTTAGGCCTTCCTGTTTGTGGAAATAGTGGCCTGAGGTAAATCCACTGGTTATTTACTTTAGTACTTAATTAATTTTCATCTAAATTACGACTGGATACATCCTTAGGTGTTCTGCTTGAGGTGGTACTCGGGTCTTTGTTCGTATTTTTTCAACATGTTACAGGTAGATTTCCAAGCATATCAAGTTCAAACATATTATCATTAAGGAAGCAACGATTGTTGCTAGATTAACAGAAACTGCCATTGCCATCACTATATCGCGGAATTATTCTATTTTCGAAGTTTATCAAGATTGATATTATTGCCAAGCTAATGCTCCATTCTGACTAAATTTTATAATACCATCAACAACAACAGGGGTGATATGTCAATTATCAGTTTTTTATCATCAGCGAAGCTTATACGGTCAATTATATATATAAATAGCATGACAGTGATGACAATTTATCATTTACGGAAGCATAGCCAAGACCATATCACCAACTATGCCTAAGACCTACCATCATTTAGTGTAACGCCCGTGAAAAATCCGTACTTGGAATCGAGTACCGATTTGACCCGAAATCGCGTATAAATAATTTCCATGAAAATTTTACGTAAGTTAGCTAGCGCAACGCTAGAGTAGCTGGGAAATAGTCCCTGATCACTTTAAATACGTTCTACAAGACCCAAATCGAGTAGAACAGACAACTCTACAATACTCTATAACCTTGGATCCAACTCTAAGCAGGTTTGTCCTCTGGACCATATGGAACTTTTGTATTGGATTTAGACCGCGCGTCGAAGGTCTGATACCTCCTATCTTAGACCGTTAGAACCGCCCAGCTGGACTTGACAATCATCTCGAAAATCAAGTCAAACCGATAATCACAGAGTATTTCGTTGAAACTGGACTGAAGCGACCGCGAATAGGGACGAATTGGGAATTTCAAATTTAGATCTGGCACACGACTTGACGCGTCAGTATTAAGCGTTCTGACCGTCAGAATTCATCCAGATTACACCCTCGGATCAGGAAAAATATCTAATTATTGTCACGGAACTTTCAGTCCTGATCTATGTGCGGTGACCGCTGAACTGAAACTGGTCCGCCACGTGCGATCTGCGAACCCTGCCAGACTGAAAACTTAATACGAGGTACATCTGGTACCCATGAGCTTAAGTCTGATCGCAATCGACCAGGGGACCACCAGAAATCAGTTTTTGGACCGAAACAGCCCCGAAATGGATAGGCAATAAGTAAACTTCGTCCCGGAGCCTATTTCGGGCGTTTCCAAGCTTATAAAAGGGGTTGAAACCCTCATTCCTTCCTTGCATACTGTAACACCCCGGATTTTGGCCAATCTGGGATTTGACGTCCTTAGACAGTGGGTCAATTAAAACACCTGAAAAATCGTTCAGAACCCAATTCCATAGCCAAAGAAACCACTTAGGATAAATTTCTTTAGAAACTAAGCATAAGTTAGCTAGCGCAACGTTGGAGTGGCTGGGAAACAGTCCCTGATTACTTTAAATACGTTCTACAAGGCCCAAAGCGAGTGGAACCAATGGTGCTATAATGCTCTAAAACCTCGGACCAAACTCTAAGCGGGTTTGTTCTCTGGACCACTTTGAATCTTTGTATTGGATCTAGACCGCACGTCGAAAGTCCGATACCTCCTATCTTAGACCGTTAGAACCGTCTAGCTGGACTTGACACTCATTCCAAAAATCAAGTCAAACCGATGATCACAGGCTATTTCATTGAGCCCGGACCGAAGAGAGTGTGAATAGGGACATAGTTGGAATTTCAAATTCAAATCTGGCACACAAATTTGACGCATCAGTATTGAGCATTCTGACCGTCAGAATACAGCCAAATTACACCCTTGGATCAGGAAAAATATCTATTATATATCACGAGACTTATAGGCCTGATCTTGGTGCGGTGACCGTTAAACTGAAACTGGGCCGCCACGTGCGATCTGGGAACCCTACCGGCCTGAAATCTGGATGCGTGCTAGATCCAGTATGCACGAGCTTAAGTCCGACCGCATTTGGCCAGGGGACCTCCAGAAATGCCCTTTTGGACCGAAACGGCCCCGATTTGGTTAGGCACCAAGTAAACATTGTTCCCAAGCCTATTTTGGGCATGTTGTTGGCTATAAAAGGGGTTGAAACCCTCACTCCTCTCTCCCATCCGAATTTGAGAGAAGCCCTAGCTTGGGAGAGAGAAAAAGGTGGGAGATTGTGAGAGTGTGGGAGAGTTCTTCCTGCCACTTGTGCTACGTGTTGCACGTGCTTAAGCAACACTCCTCTACCGCTTTCCCGGCGATTCCACCACGATCCTAGGTAAGTAAAAACCCTAAATAGATGTTGATTTGAGTTTTCCTTGTTTCCATAGCGATGTAGCTTATGGATCTTATGTATTAGGCTCCTTACTCGCCGTAGACGAAGCATATACACTCCGCTTCAATTCCCGAGTCTACAAGACACTAGGTGCGGATATTAGACGCTTTGATTGACTGTTTTCAAAGCTTTCAATGTCGTTTAATAGTAGATTCTTGACGGCAACGCCGTTTGACATGTACAACATGCTCTCCGTTTCCTGTTTCGTAAATTAACGAAGAATATGAGATTTAGGGCATTTTAGTCATTTGTAGGAAGTACCGTTTACATTCATATTTTGCTGATGTGATTGACATGGTTTGTTGTCGCATTAGGAAGTTAGGAATGCGTGCATAATTAGTTTGGCGAAGAGATTCGCCTAGTTGCGCACTTTGGGTCGACATACTATATGTAGACTTAAGTGTGTAGTGTATGTGTTTGTATAAATGCTTGTATTAGTATGTATTGAATTAAATGATGTTATTTGATAGTTTGTGATTGATTTTTCAATTATTATGCTGACCTAAATGATTTTCTACATGTTGACAAAATGCATGATTTCATTACATGCATGGAATGTATGTGCTTGAGGATTTGCTTAAGTTGAATATGCATGGGAAGTATGCCTTGAAGATTTGCTTAAGTTGAATGTTATAACATGTGCTAACATGCTCACATGATGTATTTCAATTCCAACACCTTTGTATAGTGTTAATGTAATTCCATAGATGTGTGGGACTTGACTTAGTCCAGGCAGTCGGTAACCGAGCGAATTCGTGGCTGACTGGTCATAGCCACGAACGATGCGTCGATGAATGTGATTCGTGTTGAGAGTTGGCGGCAGTGGTTAGGCCACGCGAAGTGTTTCACGCACTTCATGTCGTTCAATTCGAGATGCGATCGCACTAGTCGAGCCCGTCAAGTAACCCGATTGGCCGATGTTTGTTCACCTTGTATGTATCATAACTGCTTGAACCTAGGGTACTGAACTTACCATTGTAAACCCTGTTAACCATGGTACCTTGATCCATAAAGACTCATGAGCCGGGCATGGTGGTATGGGACACCGTGGTCGAGCTGTCGGCCTACGCTGGGGCCACAAACCTCCCCGTAGTGACCAGTGAGCACCTATGACTCGTGAGCAGATTATGGTGGTATGGGACACTATATTCTTGCTGTCGGCCTACACTGATAAGGTGATGGGGGAGCGGTGCAACGAGTGCGAGCAACAGCCCTGGCAGCCCTTTGTAGTGACCGCGAGCGTATTCTGAGTTCACGGGAGGCGACGACCCTTCCGTGCAGTAGAGTACAGTAGGCCTGTATTGATAAGGTGATGGGGGAGCGGAGCAACGAGTGCGTGCAACAGCCCTGGCAGCCCTTGCAGCGACCTACAAAATATACATCGTATGAGATTACTAGGAGTGACGACCCTAGACAGGATCTGTGTTGGGATTGATACAAGGGAAGTACCTTAGTTTCCCAATCCTGCTGTTTGAATGGATTAATAACAACTTGGTAATCATATCACCATAGCATTGCATGTGCCTGGAAGATGTGGAGCACTCTAGGGAGTGTGGCATGCCGCGGTCGTAAGATGTTGCCGTATGAGGGTGATCGTCGGTGAGGGCATACATCACGTCATGTCATAAATGCATTAACAACAGTATTAGGATTGTTTGATTTACTGCTTTACTATTATCGCATGATTGATTTGATAACATGTTAATCTTTGCTCTATTATTCCACTGAGTTAGCTACTCACTCCCACGTTACGGGACGGTGTTCCGGACACCCACCAGACCTTTTTGTGATTGCAGATGATGGCGCGGCCTGTGAGGCAGAGCCGGACTTGATGATGATGAGGAGGATCCCTCCTTTATGCGTGTTCTGATCGACGGGATTACAGGGAGGTTGATTAGATACTTTGACATTTGTCATTTTATATTTTGTAGCGCACTCATGTATATTCGTTTCATCTACTTTTGGAGTATACATGTATGTATATAACCTGGTAACATGTTCACACTCTGGAGACATACAACAGTTTATATATGTTATACATACTATTACAGACTTCCGCTGGTTAATTTAACTGTCTCTGGAGTAGGATATGTTGTTCTGGCTTAATTTCACTCATGTTTAATACATTATCACAGACAACATTCAATCATACATATCTATGTTGCATAAATAACATTTTGGAACTCGGGAGTTGGGTTTTTGCTCGACCCCCCGATTTTCGGGATGTTACAGATGGTATCAGAGCATGATTTGGATTAAACCGGGCCTGGGTTATGGTCACGCGACGCACGTTGTCGCTTCCTTTGACATAGGTGGGTGCGAGAAGGGTCTAGAAACACGTCCAGGATCGCAGATTCGCCGATAGGCGAAGTCTATTAGAATCGATCGCAAGATCGACTCTGTAACGCATCTCGGGTCGCGTAAGGCCACCCGAATCGCTGCTAAGCTATAGGAAGTTAGGTTGAGATGTCCTATGAGCGGTTTTAAACCGCAAAAGTAAAATCCTTGGGCCGTGGAATGACCACGACTCCAGTAATCAATCGCCAGGGCTTGAAAACCCCGTTTTGCCAAAAATTCTCAAAATTCCTCCTCTAAACACTTCAACCTTCAGTTTTTTTTTATCCATTTCATGTTAGGCATCAAACCTAATATGAAAATAACACAAATTAGTACATTCACCAAATTTTACAGTGAATAGTAAAATTTCATGAAAAATGGCCATAAGGCCATTCTAACTTCACTTTCTTTAGCAACTAATGGTCTAGATGGATGTAATAGATCCTTCTACCCCAAAATCATATGCTGCATGATAGGGTTTTGTATTCGGGATTGAATATTGGACCCGAAAAGCCTCGAATGGATGTTAAAAATGTATTGGCCTCCCTAGGGCAATCTACAATGAACCAGAGTGTGCACCATACCTTTTTGGAATCCCTAGGCCAAGGGGAATCCATCCCATATGGCCTTAATGGCCAGTTTGCAATTTCATCGGCGATGCCATCGCCGGTTCGGCGATGCATCGCCGGTAAAACTCCTCGAATGGGTCTAAACTTTGGGCTGGATGAGTTTGGGGGCTAGGGTAGTCCCCTGGTATGCGGTCCGTATCTTGAAACTCCCTAAAAGATGTACTTCCTTCACAAAAGTCCCCTTTCCTAGCCCCATTTTCGTTTTCTTGCTGCCCTAACCAAAAATTGTGGTTCCAAACCACCCCTAGATCCATCTTTGGCCAAAAAAGACCACCCTCCATCATTCCTTTGAAGTTGGCAGCCCTCCCTCTTGAAGGTTTCGTCCGTTGGAGCTCCTAAAACCCCCAAATCGAGCCGAATTCGTGAGGTGCTCCATTCCCCTTTTTCGTTTTCATTTCTTTCTGAAAATACATCCTAGGGGAGCTTGAAGCATCCCTCTACAACGCCTAGATCTCCCTTTTCTATTTTGGTTAGCCATTTCCTTGCATTTCTCCCATTTTTCATTGCTATTGTTAAGCTATTTTAGCCTTTTTCTCCTTTTCCACCATCCTCCTTCTCATGTCCCTTTTATTGGAGACTTTACCCTCTTTTTGGGTCTTAGAATCGTGCTAACCTCAAATCCCATTTCTCAACTTTCTCCGTGTGAGAAGTAGTGAAAATACTTGGCCGATAGAGCTCGAATGGGCAACAGACAGTACTGAACTTGATAGTATTCAAGAAGGTCAGTTGGGACCCTGGTAGAAGTCCTTTGGTAGAATTAGGCATCTATGTCGTTGCCCTTTTTCTTGTTTGATTACTGTTTGAAATTTCTAGGTTGTTTTGTTTTTAGGTAGAAAAATGTGTTTGTGTTGTGGTTTGGGCTTAATATAGCCAAAATTTGTCGAATGGAATGCATGTTGTTTCATTTCGCTATAAAATATTGTCCCTAGATTGGGAGTATTATAACTCCCTGAGATCCAGCCTACAAATTAATTTTTATCCCCACCCACCCTCCTACCAAGCATACCACATCCAATCCTGCCATGGGACTAGGAATGCAGTTCCATTTAATACCACTAAGCGCTACCGACCACATAGGCTCTAGGTGTTTTGGTTCTAGTGTTAGCACTCCTAGATTTGAAGGGTCTGATGACATAAGAAATCCAATTCCAGTTAGACAAATCTTGACCCTAAGCGATAGAAGAATTCCCTGTAGTAGAAATGGAATAGAAAGCCATTTACTGTATAATCTTAGGCTTGGGATTATAGCTACAGAGTTACAGACTAGGCTACTAGTTGTCTTAGGCAGTGTAAGGCCTATATATGTTAAGGGATAGTAGGTTAGATTTGGTTGGAATGGGACTCCCTTCCTTCGGTAGATTCCTTTATGGCTTATAGACTTCTGTTGTTGCCCATAGGAAGGAACCATACACTCTAAGGGAACATTTATAACTCCCTCAGATTGAACTTAGAATGTACTAGCACACCCCTTAGAATTGCCTTCCCCAAGGACTTATTGCATTCGGGAATGCGGAATAAAGGAACTACATGTAAGCGATGTATTCGCGGTTTGAATCGACTTCTTAATCCTAGTGGTTACCAATAAATCCAATGCCCTGATCAAGCAGAGGATCGGCGTCGACTCGGATTAAGAACTGATACAACGCATTTTCTGTCCTGATTAGACAGAAGGTTCAACGTATCCGGCTTAGACCCACTATACAACCTTTCTTCTGTGATGGCCCAACCATTTACAACTAAACAGGATCACATTGTCTTTGGAAAATGGCGAGGACTTAAAGCCAGTAGAGAATTAGACATCTTGCCACCAACTCATACCTGCCCCTGAATTCAATCATAATAGAGATTAGGCTCATCTCTATGATCATAGGTACCAATGCCATAGAACGCATCATTAGCAAGGAAGACCATATAGAGAAAGGCTGTTTCCATCTTAGGTTAAGGATAGCCCCTAAGTTGCACCTCGTTCCGATATACGGAGCGATGCATAGATTCTTGAATTTAAGTAAAACTAAGTTTTAAGGGGGGTAGAACGTATGGAGTCCAATCCGGTTAGGTTAGTCAACGCTCCCGTTCGATCAAAGTGGCGCAGCGGAAGCGTGGTTAGGCTCTTCCCCACTGGCCCAAGATCGAAACATTTGATTTAGGTTATATGTACGGTTAGGTTATTAAGTAGGATTTGAACCTTCCTTAGAATGTCAATACTAAAGTCCCTCTAGGTACTCCTTGCCCTTCGCCAATGTCGGGGACGACATTGTGTTTTAAGGGGGGTAGATTGTAACACCCCGGATTTTGGCCAATCTGGGATTTGACGTCCTTAGACAGTGGGTCAATTAAAACACCTGAAAAATCGTTCAGAACCCAATTCCATAGCCAAAGAAACCACTTAGGATAAATTTCTTTAGAAACTAAGCATAAGTTAACTAGCGCAACGTTGGAGTGGCTGGGAAACAGTCCCTGATTACTTTAAATACGTTCTACAAGGCCCAAAGCGAGTGGAACCAATGGTGCTATAATGCTCTAAAACCTCGGACCAAACTCTAAGCGGGTTTGTTCTCTGGACCACTTTGAATCTTTGTATTGGATCTAGACCGCACGTCGAAAGTCCGATACCTCCTATCTTAGACCGTTAGAACCGTCTAGCTGGACTTGACACTCATTCCAAAAATCAAGTCAAACCGATGATCACAGGCTATTTCATTGAGCCCGGACCGAAGAGAGTGTGAATAGGGACATAGTTGGAATTTCAAATTCAAATCTGGCACACAAATTTGACGCATCAGTATTGAGCATTCTGACCGTCAGAATACAGCCAAATTACACCCTTGGATCAGGAAAAATATCTATTATATATCACGAGACTTATAGGCCTGATCTTGGTGCGGTGACCGTTAAACTGAAACTGGGCCGCCACGTGCGATCTGGGAACCCTACCGGCCTGAAATCTGGATGCGTGCTAGATCCAGTATGCACGAGCTTAAGTCCGACCGCATTTGGCCAGGGGACCTCCAGAAATGCCCTTTTGGACCGAAACGGCCCCGATTTGGTTAGGCACCAAGTAAACATTGTTCCCAAGCCTATTTTGGGCATGTTGTTGGCTATAAAAGGGGTTGAAACCCTCACTCCTCTCTCCCATCCGAATTTGAGAGAAGCCCTAGCTTGGGAGAGAGAAAAAGGTGGGAGATTGTGAGAGTGTGGGAGAGTTCTTCCTGCCACTTGTGCTACGTGTTGCACGTGCTTAAGCAACACTCCTCTACCGCTTTCCCGGCGATTCCACCACGATCCTAGGTAAGTAAAAACCCTAAATAGATGTTGATTTGAGTTTTCCTTGTTTCCATAGCGATGTAGCTTATGGATCTTATGTATTAGGCTCCTTACTCGCCGTAGACGAAGCATATACACTCCGCTTCAATTCCCGAGTCTACAAGACACTAGGTGCGGATATTAGACGCTTTGATTGACTGTTTTCAAAGCTTTCAATGTCGTTTAATAGTAGATTCTTGACGGCAACGCCGTTTGACATGTACAACATGCTCTCCGTTTCCTGTTTCGTAAATTAACGAAGAATATGAGATTTAGGGCATTTTAGTCATTTGTAGGAAGTACCGTTTACATTCATATTTTGCTGATGTGATTGACATGGTTTGTTGTCGCATTAGGAAGTTAGGAATGCGTGCATAATTAGTTTGGCGAAGAGATTCGCCTAGTTGCGCACTTTGGGTCGACATACTATATGTAGACTTAAGTGTGTAGTGTATGTGTTTGTATAAATGCTTGTATTAGTATGTATTGAATTAAATGATGTTATTTGATAGTTTGTGATTGATTTTTCAATTATTATGCTGACCTAAATGATTTTCTACATGTTGACAAAATGCATGATTTCATTACATGCATGGAATGTATGTGCTTGAGGATTTGCTTAAGTTGAATATGCATGGGAAGTATGCCTTGAAGATTTGCTTAAGTTGAATGTTATAACATGTGCTAACATGCTCACATGATGTATTTCAATTCCAACACCTTTGTATAGTGTTAATGTAATTCCATAGATGTGTGGGACTTGACTTAGTCCAGGCAGTCGGTAACCGAGCGAATTCGTGGCTGACTGGTCATAGCCACGAACGATGCGTCGATGAATGTGATTCGTGTTGAGAGTTGGCGGCAGTGGTTAGGCCACGCGAAGTGTTTCACGCACTTCATGTCGTTCAATTCGAGATGCGATCGCACTAGTCGAGCCCGTCAAGTAACCCGACTGGCCGATGTTTGTTCACCTTGTATGTATCATAACTGCTTGAACCTAGGGTACTGAACTTACCATTGTAAACCCTGTTAACCATGGTACCTTGATCCATAAAGACTCATGAGCCGGGCATGGTGGTATGGGACACCGTGGTCGAGCTGTCGGCCTACGCTGGGGCCACAAACCTCCCCGTAGTGACCAGTGAGCACCTATGACTCGTGAGCAGATTATGGTGGTATGGGACACTATATTCTTGCTGTCGGCCTACACTGATAAGGTGATGGGGGAGCGGTGCAACGAGTGCGAGCAACAGCCCTGGCAGCCCTTTGTAGTGACCGCGAGCGTATTCTGAGTTCACGGGAGGCGACGACCCTTCCGTGCAGTAGAGTACAGTAGGCCTGTATTGATAAGGTGATGGGGGAGCGGAGCAACGAGTGCGTGCAACAGCCCTGGCAGCCCTTGCAGCGACCTACAAAATATACATCGTATGAGATTACTAGGAGTGACGACCCTAGACAGGATCTGTGTTGGGATTGATACAAGGGAAGTACCTTAGTTTCCCAATCCTGCTGTTTGAATGGATTAATAACAACTTGGTAATCATATCACCATAGCATTGCATGTGCCTGGAAGATGTGGAGCACTCTAGGGAGTGTGGCATGCCGCGGTCGTAAGATGTTGCCGTATGAGGGTGATCGTCGGTGAGGGCATACATCACGTCATGTCATAAATGCATTAACAACAGTATTAGGATTGTTTGATTTACTGCTTTACTATTATCGCATGATTGATTTGATAACATGTTAATCTTTGCTCTATTATTCCACTGAGTTAGCTACTCACTCCCACGTTACGGGACGGTGTTCCGGACACCCACCAGACCTTTTTGTGATTGCAGATGATGGCGCGGCCTGTGAGGCAGAGCCGGACTTGATGATGATGAGGAGGATCCCTCCTTTATGCGTGTTCTGATCGACGGGATTACAGGGAGGTTGATTAGATACTTTGACATTTGTCATTTTATATTTTGTAGCGCACTCATGTATATTCGTTTCATCTACTTTTGGAGTATACATGTATGTATATAACCTGGTAACATGTTCACACTCTGGAGACATACAACAGTTTATATATGTTATACATACTATTACAGACTTCCGCTGGTTAATTTAACTGTCTCTGGAGTAGGATATGTTGTTCTGGCTTAATTTCACTCATGTTTAATACATTATCACAGACAACATTCAATCATACATATCTATGTTGCATAAATAACATTTTGGAACTCGGGAGTTGGGTTTTTGCTCGACCCCCCGATTTTCGGGATGTTACACATACGAATTTCCCTAAACCCTAGAAAAGAGAGAGAGAGTTTGAGAGAAAGGGAAGAGGAGATTTTTCCCGCTTCCGAGCCGCCAACAGTTGCTGCATCAACGCTTCCTTCCAATCACCTGGCTGGTGATTTCTACGCTTTTTCAGGTATAGAAAAACCCTAAAAACTTGCTGATTTAGGGTTCACGTAGATTCTGAACGTATTAGCTAACGAAATCCATGAATCAGGTTCTCCTACTGTCGTAGACGAAGCCTACACGCTCCGTTCAAATTCTCGCGACCGTAAGAGATTAGGTGAGAATTTTAGATGCTTTGATTGACGGTTTACAACGCTTTCAATGTCGTTTAATAGTAGATTATCGACGGCATCGCCGTTTGACATGTACAACATGCTCTCCGTTTCCTGTTTCGCAAATTAACGAAGAATATGAGATTTAGGGCATTTTAGTCATTTGTAGGAAGTACGGTCTCCATGCATATTTTGCTGACATGATTGACATGATTTGTCGCCGCATTAGAGAGTTAGGAATGCCTGCATAATCAGTTTGGTGAAGAGATTCGCCAAGTTGCGCACTTTGGGTCGACATACTATATGTGGACTTAAGGGTGTAGTGTATGTGTTTGTATAAATGCTTGTATTAGTATGTATTGTATTGAATGATGTTATGTAGTAGTTTGAGATTGATTTCATGATTAATAGGCTGACCTAAACGATTTCCTATATGTTGACCTTATGCATGATTGCATCGTATGCATAGAAATGATGCCTTAAGAATTGCCTAAGTTGAATATGCTTGGAAAGCATGCCTTGAAGATTTGCCTAAATTGAATGTTATAACATGTGCTAACATGCTCACATGATGTATTTCAATTCCAATACCTTTGTATCGTATTAATGAAATTCCATAGATGTGTGGGACTTGATTTAGTCCAGGCAGTCGGTAACCGAGCGAATTCGTGGCTGACTGGTCATAGCCACGAACGACGCGTCGATGAATGTGATTCGTGTTGAGAGTTGGCGGCAGTGGTTAGGCCACGCGAAGTGTTTTACGCACTTCATGTCGTTCAATTCGAAATGCGATCGCGCTAGTCGAGCCCGTCAAGTAACCCGACTGGCCGATGTTTGTTCACCTTGCACGTATCATAACTGCTTGAACCTAGGGTACTGAACTTACCATTGTAAACCCTATTAACCGTGGTACCTTGATCCACGAAGACTCATGAGCCGGGCATGGTGGTATGGGACACCGTGGTCGAGCTGTCGGCCTACGCTGGGGCCACAAACCTCCCCGTAGTGACCAATGAGCACCTTGACTCGTGAGCAGATTATGGTGGTATGGGACACTATATTCTAGCTGTCGGCCTACACTGATCAGGCGACGAGCCCTTTGTAGTGACCGCGAGCGTATTCTGAGTTCACGGGAGGCGACGACCCTTCCGTGCAGTAGAGTACAGTAGGCCTGTATTGATAAGGTGATGGGGGAGCGGTGCAACGAGTGTGAGCAACAGCCCTGGCAGCCCTTACAGTGACCTACGAAATGTACATCGTATGAGATTACTAGGAGTGACGACCCTAGACAGGATCCGTGTTGGGATTGATACAAGGGAAGTACCTTAGTTTCCCAATCCTGCTGTTTGAATGGACTAATAATAACTGGGTAATCATATCACCATAGCATTGCATGTGCCTGGAAGATGTGGAGCACTCTAGGGAGTGTGGCATGCCGCGGTCGTAAGATGTTGCCGCATGAGGGTGATCGTCGGTGAGGGCATACATCATGTCATATCATCTTGCATTAAACAACAGTATTAGGTTTGTCTGATTTACTGCTTTACTATTATCGCGTGATTGAATTGTGAACATGCTAATCTTTGCTCTATGATTCCACTGAGTTGATCACTCATTCCCACGTTACGGGATGGTGTTTGCAACACCCACCAGACCCTGTTGTAGTTGCAGGTGGCGACGAGATCCAGGACGTGGAGCCGGAGATTGACGAGGACCAGGATGAGTTCTCTTATATGCAGTACCACGACGGCTTCCCGTAGGTGACCTGGATCGAGGGGGACTTCAGTGGGACTATTTTGGACTTATTTTTTTGTCTATTTACATGTATATGAGACTCAGAGATGTAGTCATACTTTGGAGACAGTTGAGAGTACTTTGTTTTTTTTTTTTCATACAGTGATATATATTGTTTAGTCTTCCGCTTGCTTTTATCACTGGATCTGAAGTATGAATTGCAGTTTTGGTATACTTTTACTCATGTGGATGCTTTAAATCAGACAACATTGAATCATAACCATTTTTGTTGCATAAGTGACGGTCTGGAACTCGGGAGTTGAGTTTATACACGACCCCCGATTTTCAGGGTGTTACAAGTTGGTATCAGAGCATGAATGAGAGTATACTGGGCCTGGGTTATGGTCTTGCGACGTACGCTATCGCTTCCTTTGACTTAGGTGGGTGCGAGAAGGGTCTAGAAACACTTCTAGGATCACAGATTCGCCGATAGGCGAAGTTTATAAGGATCGATCGCAAGATCGAGTCTGTAACGTATCTCGGGTCGCGTTAAGCAACCCGAATCACTTCTAAGCTGTAGGAAGTCGGGTGGAGACGTCTTATGAGCGGTTTTAAACCGAAAAAGTGAATCTTTGGGCCGTGGAATGACCACGACTCCAGTAATCAATCGCCAGGGCTTAAAAACCCCGTTTTGCCAAAAATTCTCAAAATTCCTTCTCTAAACACTTCAACCTTCAGTTCTTTTGTATCCATTTCATGTTAGGCATCAAACCTAATGTGAAAATAACACAAATTAGTACATTCACCAAATTTTACAGTGAATAGTAAAATTTCATAAAAAATGGCCATAAAGCCATTCTAACTTCACTTTCTTTAGCAACTAAGGAGCTAGAAAGATGTACTGGATCCTTCTACCCCAAATCCATATGCTGCATCATATGGTTTGGTATTCGGGGCTACGATGTGGACCCGGAAAGCCCCAAAAACATGTTTGGGCTCATAGGGACCAAAATACTATGAACTAAGGGGTGGGACCAGACTTTTTGGGACCCTGGGACCATGGGGGACCAGACCCATGGGGTCCCACCGGTCAACTTGCGAGTTGACCGGCGATGCCATCGCCGGCCGGGCGATGCATCGCCGGCCGGCGAGCTCCGTTTGAGCTGTCCTTCGGGCGCACCCCCTTAAATAGGGTCCACATCACCCCTATGCACCTCCCACCTCACGAAAATCCCCAAATCCCACCTCTCCTTCACAAACAGCCCTCTACATAACCCTATCTTCGATTTTCAGTAACCCATTCCAAACCCCAGCGTCCCAAATCACTTCTAACACCTTCCTTGGCCAAAACCGACCACCACCCATCATTTATTGGGTGTTGGCAGCCTCTTTCCTTGAAGATTTTCCCATTTGGAGCTCCAAAATCCCCCAAATAGTGCTGAAATCGTGAGCAGCTCCATTCCACCTTTTTGTTCTTATTTTTCCCTGAAAGTACAGCCTTGGGAAGCTTGAAGCATCCCTCTACGACGCCTAGATTTCCTTTTGTCAGATTGGGCAGCCATTTCTCCGCATTTTCGGCGTTTTCCATGGCTTTCGTGGAAGCTATTTTGGGTCTTTTGTCACTCTCATCCATCCTGTCTTTGATGGGTAAGAGGAAAACTGCAACAGACGAGGCTGGGCCTAGCCGCCCTGCTCGATCGAGAAGACCGCGGGGTGGTGCCGCAAGTTCAAGCGCCGCCGCAGGTCCAGCTGCAGTCCTGGAGTGCCGTACAAAGCGGGATTTGGATCCCCATGCACACCTTGGACGAACCATTCTGTCAGAGATGTCTCATGGTGAATACACTGATCGTAGAGTGTTATTTGAGGCGGACGTTGATGGGCGATTGTTCGGCGAGTATCTGTTGTTCGAACGCATTGAAGCTGCGCACTGGGGACCGATCTTTGAAGCTCGTGCTCGTGCTAATGTGAGCACTGTTCGTGCCTTCTATGCTAGCATCCAGAGTCCTACCTTGGAGCCCTTGCAGTTCAAAATCCCTTTTGGTAGAGATCGGATGGCTACGATCGACGTCCGGTTGGTTGCGCGACTTCTCAACGTGCCTCTAGGTGATGTACATCCAAGTGAGAAGAATTTGAGGACTAGACGTGAACGAGATCGCCGCACCAGGTTTCTGTGCGGTAAGTTGGTTCCATGGCAGCCTAATAATAGCCTCAAGGCGACGTACATGTCTGAGGATTTGCGCCTGCTGCACCATATCTGCACGTTCAATGTCTATCCCAGGTCGACGAACCGCATTGAATGTACACGTCTTATGGTCGATTTCTTATTTCTGGTGGCCCAGGGAGAGAACGTATGTATGGCCACTTTCATCTTACGGCAGATAGTTCTCATAGCCAGGTCGAGGAGAACATCCGAATCCCTTCCCTTTGGCCGACTCATTTGCAAGATTGCGATTGAGTTTGCCTATAGACTTGGACCCGAGTTGCCGGTATCGATTCACACCATCGATGAGTCGACGATGGTTAAGATGAAGATTGGGTCGCAATATCGTGAAAATCAACTTGAAAGGGATAGTGGGGACGACTTTGATGAAGAGGAAGATCAAAGCGAAGGAGAACCTAGTGCAGAGGTTCAGGAAGAGACTCAGGAAGAAGCAGAAGAGGAGGCTTAGGATACTGATGAGAGCCCTCCTCCTTCTGCGCAGACTACTATTGACGATCGCATTGCTCGGATGGAGGAGAGTCAGACCGCTTTGCGAAGGGAAGTCCAAGAACTTCGAGCAGAGGTCGCTGATGCCAAGGCCGTCACGAAGAAGAAATTTGGCAAGGTGACTCGCACCTTGAAGGCAATCCTGTGTTGTTTACAGGATAAGGGTGCTCCTCCTCCGTCGCCAGACTCCGACTAGCGACGCGATCTTTGATGTTGTTATGAGTAGTTAGCTATTTTCTATTTTATGTGTGTAAGGCCTATTAGGGCTAGTGCTTTGCTTTTGTTGCTGTTGCTTAACTGTCTTAATTTCCATGTCATTCTAGTCATGATGCTTGTAAGGATATATCCCTTGTATTGTGACAATTTTGATTAATTGAAATGCATGGAATGCCTTTGACTCTTTAAGTGAATGATTATGGTGTATTTTTGCAATTGAGACTGACAAGGTTGCGCCCTATTTTGAATATAGGGAATGCCACCTAAGATTACGAGGAGCGCGGTTCGACTTTCATTGTCTGAGCAGATGGATCAGACTCCTTCTCAGTCTGGCACTCGTCTGGACCCTGCTGTGGGCCCGATTCCTGAGACTGTTCGATCGTCTCAGCCTGCTGTTGGTCCTACAGATGGACCACCGCCCTTTACACCATCAGTTCGAGAGCCACAGCGCGCATCTACTTCCGCACCTCATCCGCCACAGCCTGCTCCACCCCCAGATAGATTCGAGCAGATGATGGCCATGATGCTACAGCAGCAGCAGCTTTTGACCACTATAGTTGGGACTCTAGCCCAGGGTGGGGGTGCGACTACCTCTACCCCACCTGCACCGCCTGCGCATCCAGCTGAGGATGCCTACATTTACGCCCAGGATGAGGGCATAGCACATCCTGCGCAGCCTGCTTTCCCTGCGGGGAATCCTGCCGACACGCGGGGCCTCGTGGAGCGATTTCAGCGCTTGCGGCCTCCTACTTTTTCGGGTTCTCACCGGCCCGAGGAGGCAGAGTTCTGGCTCGACCGAGTGTCGAAGATTCTACGCATGTTACACTGTACCGAGGCAGAGCAGGTAGAGCTGGCTACCTTTCTATTTGAGAGAGAGGCCAGTATGTGGTGGGATAGTATATTGCGGACGGTTGCTGCAGATTTCGTATGGACATGGGCAGCATTCGAGTTCCGCTTTCATGAGAAGTATTATCCCCAGACCTACAGGCACGAGAGGGAGAATGAGTTTCTCCGTCTCAGGCAGGCAGCGATGACGGTTACTGAGTATGAGCATCGGTTTACAGAGTTGGGCAGGTACGTCCCGACGATACTAGCAGATGAGCAGATGCGCATACGGCGCTTTTTGGAGGGCCTGAGACCGGATATTCGGTCGAAGATGTGCTGCGTCAGTTTCCCTTCCTATGCAGAGTTGGTTCACATGTCCATGCGGGCAGAGTAGGATGTGGATCGACTGGCGCGATCTCGAGGCCCGACTACTTCCAGGCCGCGACCGGAGTTGCCAGATAGGCCCTTCGCGGGCAAGAGGCCTCGCATTGATCCTCCTACCAGGACCACGGCGCCTGTACGACCGTTTCGGCGCCCTGATTTATCATGCACGTACTGTGGGAGGACGGGCCATTTGGCGCAGAGTTGCTTCTCCAGGATGCGGGACAGTGGGTTCTCGCCGCCGCAGAAGATTGATCGTGTACGTCCACAGGCGATATCAGCACCGCCTATACGGTCAGCTCCTGCGCATCCTTCATTCAGACCCACGGTATCGCAGATTCGACAGCCTCCACGGCCCTTGACACAGCGGCCGAACCGGCCACAGCAGGCACGAGTTCATGCACTGACCGCCGAGGCAGCTACGACACCGGCTTTTCAGCATTCAGCCTTCGAGGTCACGGGCCACATCGGAGGTACTCCCGTTCTTATCATGGTGGACACTGGTTCCACGATTTCTTTGATATCGCGTGCCGTAGTCAGACGTCTTGGGTTGCAGACTATCACTATGGATAGCGTGCGAGTCCTTGCAGCTCATGGAGATTATTCGGATGTCACCCAGATGTGTGAGGGTTGTTTAGTTGATCTGGGAGGCAGGACGATGACTCTTGATCTGGTCGTCGATCCCTCGCTCGTATATCTCGACGTCATTCTTGGCATGGACTGGTTGACTGCAGCGAGAGCCGAGATTGACTGCGAGGCTCGTGTGGTGACAGTGTACGAGCCTGAGGGCACGCCTTTCACATTTTCAGTGCGGGTAAATCTTCCTTTCCGTATTCTTAGCTACGCCACTATATTGCACGACGCTGGTGCCCAGGTCCTTGAGCAGACGCCAGTTGTTTCTGAGTTCGGGGATCTGTTTAGGAAGATCCCTGGTTTGCCGCCCCGACGTGAGATCGATTTCACTATCGATCTGATTCCTGGTTCTACACCCGTCTCACTGCCGACGTATCGCATGGCGCCTTGTGAGATGGAGGAGTTGCGGACGCAGATTGATGGTCTGCTAGAGCTTGGCTTTATACGGCCTAGCGTATCTCCTTGGGGAGCACCGGTCTTGTTCGTGAAGAAGAAGGACGGTTCGCTGCGATTGTGTATTGATTATCGTAGGCTGAACCAGCTCACAGTGAAGAACAAGTACCCTTTACCTAGGATCGATGACTTGTTTGATCAGTTGAGAGGAGCGCAGTACTTCTCGAAGATTGATCTTCAGTCAGGATATCATCAGCTGCGCGTCAGGGATGAGGACGTGCAGAAGACAGCATTCAGGACCAGTTTTGGTCACTACGAGTTCCTCGTGATGTCGTTCGGTCTCACGAACGCACCGGCCGTGTTCATGGATCTGATGAACCGGGTTTTTCGGCCTTTCCTCTATCGATTCGTCGTTGTCTTCATCGACGACATTTTGGTATACTCTAGGAGTCGAGAGGAGCATGAGGAGCATTTGCGTTTGGTTCTGGATACACTCAGACGACACCAGTTGTTCGCACAGTACAAGAAGTGCGACTTCTGGAAGCAGGAGGTAAAGTTTCTGGGACACGTGGTGTCCAAGGATGGCATGGCAGTTGACCTGTCTAAAGTAGCTGCGGTGCAGGACTGGGAGCAGCCTAGTTCTGTCACTGAGGTGAGGAGTTTCTTGGGTCTCGCTGGCTATTATCGGCGTTTCATTCAGGATTTCTCGAAGATCGCGAGACCCTTATCTCAGTTGACACGGAAGGACGTGAAGTTCGCCTGGAATGATAAGGCGGAGTCAGCTTTTCAGGAGCTGAAGGACAGACTTACGTCCGCCCCTGTGCTAGTATTGCCAGAGCAGGGGGTTAGATACACTATATACACTGACGCGTCTAGCGTTGGTTTGGGTTGTGTCCTTATGCAGAGGGACAGGGTAATTTCGTATGCCTCGAGACAATTAAGGAAGCACGAGGAGAATTACCCTACACACGACCTGGAGTTGGCAGCCGTTATATTCGCACTGAGACTCTGGAGACATTACCTCTACGGAGAGGAGTTCGAGCTCTTTTGCGACCACAAGAGCCTCAAGTACATATTCATGCAGCGAGACTTGAATATGAGGCAGCGGCGATGGATGGAGACGCTGAAGGACTTCAATTTTGAAGTCTCTTACCATCCTGGGAAGGCGAACCTTGTGGCTGATGCGTTGAGCCGCAAGAAGGCGATAGAGTTTGCGGCTCCGCTGATGGTTGCCGAGTGGGATATGGTTGAGTTTTTGCGAGACTTTGAGCAGAAGCTCACCGTAGAGGAGCCATTTGAGTTCATCGCACATGTACAGGTGCGATCCCAGATCGATGACCGTGTCATCGAGGCGCAGAGGGACGACGCGCATCTTACTGAGCTTCGAGAGCAGGCCAGTGATGATGCTGACGCAGACTGGCGAGTTGGTATGGATGGAGGCTTACGTTACCGTGGCCGCTTATGCGTCCCAGATGTCCCTGACTTGAGACGAGAGATTCTCGAGGCTGCGCATTCTACTAGACTCGCGATGCATCCTGGCAGCACAAAGATGTATCGTGACGTGAAGAGAACGTATTGGTGGGAAGGTATGAAGACCCACATTGCTGAGTTCGTGTCCCGTTGTCTCACTTGTCAGCAGGTGAAGGCAGAGCATCGCCGACCACCTGGACTTTTGCAGCCTATGCCGATTGCAGAATGGAAATGGGATTTCATTTCCATGGACTTCATTTCTGGGTTGCCGAGGACGAGGAAGGGGCATGATTCCATTTGGGTGATCGTCGACCGATTGACGAAGTCGGCGCACTTCCTACCGATCAGAGTTACGAACTCTGCAGACGAGCTGGCTAGATTGTATATCCGAGAGATTGTGCGTCTGCATGGAGTTCCGTTGGAGATCGTGTCGGACAGAGACACGCGGTTCACTTCTATTTTCTGGACTCGCATTCAGGAGGCTATGGGTGTGAAGTTGAAGTTCAGTACTGCCTTCCACCCACAGACGGACGGACAGACGGAGCGAGTGAACCAGATCCTGGAGGACATGTTGCGGGCTTGCGCATTGGACTTCAAGGACAGTTGGGATGACTGTCTTGCATATGCGGAGTTTGCGTACAACAATAGCTTCCAGACGAGTATCGGCATGGCACCTTATGAGGCGCTGTATGGGCGACCTTGTCGCGCACCGCATTGCTGGTTAGAGGTCGGTGAGCGCAGCTTGATTGGCCCAGAGTTGGTGCAGGCGACGTCAGAGAAGATTGATATTATTCGACGTCGGCTTCTTACAGCGCAGAGCAGACAGAAGAGCTACGCCGATACGAGACGGAGGCCACTAGAGTTTACAGTCGGGGATCATGTGTTTTTGCGGGTTTCCCCTATGAAGGGAGTCCTTCGGTTCGGGAAGAAGGGGAAACTGGCACCGCGCTTCATTGGTCCATTTCAGATCCTCGATCGTGTGGGAGCAGTGGCTTACCGATTGGCTTTACCCACGCCCCTCGCGAGCGTCCACAACGTATTTCATGTTTCTATGCTGAAGAAGTACGTTGCTGATCCTTCCCACATCATCAGATGGGAGCAGGTGCAGTTAGGAGAGGATGTTACTTATATCCTGCGACCGACACGTATCTTAGACCGGAAGGAGCAGGTACTGCGTAGCAAGGTGATTCCCCTTGTGAAGGTACTATGGACGCATCACTCTGAGGAGGAGGCTACTTGGGAGACAGAAGCCGAGATCAGAAAGAACTACCCACAGCTTCTCGAGGAGTACGAACAGGTACAAATTTCGAGGACGAAATTATTTGTTAAGGGGGGTAGATTGTAACGCCCGTGAAAAATCCGTACCTGGAATCGAGTACCGATTTGACCCGAAATCGCGTATAAATAATTTCCATGAAAATTTTACGTAAGTTAGCTAGCGCAACGCTAGAGTAGCTGGGAAATAGTCCCTGATCACTTTAAATACGTTCTACAAGACCCAAATCGAGTAGAACAGACAACTCTACAATACTCTATAACCTTGGATCCAACTCTAAGCAGGTTTGTCCTCTAGACCATATGGAACTTTTGTATTGGATTTAGACCGCGCGTCGAAGGTCTGATACCTCCTATCTTAGACCGTTAGAACCGCCCAGCTGGACTTGACAATCATCTCGAAAATCAAGTCAAACCGATAATCACAGAGTATTTCGTTGAAACTGGACTGAAGCGACCGCGAATAGGGACGAATTGGGAATTTCAAATTTAGATCTGGCACACGACTTGACGCGTCAGTATTAAGCGTTCTGACCGTCAGAATTCATCCAGATTACACCCTCGGATCAGGAAAAATATCTAATTATTGTCACGGAACTTTCAGTCCTGATCTATGTGCGGTGACCGCTGAACTGAAACTGGTACGCCACGTGCGATCTGCGAACCCTGCCAGACTGAAAACTTAATACGAGGTACATCTGGTACCCATGAGCTTAAGTCTGATCGCAATCGACCAGGGGACCACCAGAAATCAGTTTTTGGACCGAAACAGCCCTGAAATGGATAGGCAATAAGTAAACTTCGTCCCGGAGCCTATTTCGGGCGTTTCCAAGCTTATAAAAGGGGTTGAAACCCTCATTCCTTCCTTGCATACGAATTTCCCTAAACCCTAGAAAAGAGAGAGAGAGTTTGAGAGAAAGGGAAGAGGAGATTTTTCCCGCTTCCGAGCCGCCAACAGTTGCTGCATCAACGCTTCCTTCCAATCACCTGGCTGGTGATTTCTACGCTTTTTCAGGTATAGAAAAACCCTAAAAACTTGCTGATTTAGGGTTCACGTAGATTCTGAACGTATTAGCTAACGAAATCCATGAATCAGGTTCTCCTACTGTCGTAGACGAAGCCTACACGCTCCGTTCAAATTCTCGCGACCGTAAGAGATTAGGTGAGAATTTTAGACGCTTTGATTGACGGTTTACAACGCTTTCAATGTCGTTTAATAGAGATTATCGACGGCATCGCCGTTTGACATGTACAACATGCTCTCCGTTTCCTGTTTCGCAAATTAACGAAGAATATGAGATTTAGGGCATTTTAGTCATTTGTAGGAAGTACGGTCTCCATGCATATTTTGCTGACATGATTGACATGATTTGTCGCCGCATTAGAGAGTTAGGAATGCCTGCATAATCAGTTTGGTGAAGAGATTCGCCAAGTTGCGCACTTTGGGTCGACATACTATATGTGGACTTAAGGGTGTAGTGTATGTGTTTGTATAAATGCTTGTATTAGTATGTATTGTATTGAATGATGTTATGTAGTAGTTTGAGATTGATTTCATGATTAATAGGCTGACCTAAACGATTTCCTATATGTTGACCTTATGCATGATTGCATCGTATGCATAGAAATGATGCCTTAAGAATTGCCTAAGTTGAATATGCTTGGAAAGCATGCCTTGAAGATTTGCCTAAATTGAATGTTATAACATGTGCTAACATGCTCACATGATGTATTTCAATTCCAATACCTTTGTATCGTATTAATGAAATTCCATAGATGTGTGGGACTTGATTTAGTCCAGGCAGTCGGTAACCGAGCGAATTCGTGGCTGACTGGTCATAGCCACGAACGACGCGTCGATGAATGTGATTCGTGTTGAGAGTTGGCGGCAGTGGTTAGGCCACGCGAAGTGTTTTACGCACTTCATGTCGTTCAATTCGAAATGCGATCGCGCTAGTCGAGCCCGTCAAGTAACCCGACTGGCCGATGTTTGTTCACCTTGCACGTATCATAACTGCTTGAACCTAGGGTACTGAACTTACCATTGTAAACCCTATTAACCGTGGTACCTTGATCCACGAAGACTCATGAGCCGGGCATGGTGGTATGGGACACCGTGGTCGAGCTGTCGGCCTACGCTGGGGCCACAAACCTCCCCGTAGTGACCAATGAGCACCTTGACTCGTGAGCAGATTATGGTGGTATGGGACACTATATTCTAGCTGTCGGCCTACACTGATCAGGCGACGAGCCCTTTGTAGTGACCGCGAGCGTATTCTGAGTTCACGGGAGGCGACGACCCTTCCGTGCAGTAGAGTACAGTAGGCCTGTATTGATAAGGTGATGGGGGAGTGGTGCAACGAGTGCGAGCAACAGCCCTGGCAGCCCTTACAGTGACCTACGAAATGTACATCGTATGAGATTACTAGGAGTGACGACCCTAGACAGGATCCGTGTTGGGATTGATACAAGGGAAGTACCTTAGTTTCCCAATCCTGCTGTTTGAATGGACTAATAATAACTGGGTAATCATATCACCATAGCATTGCATGTGCCTGGAAGATGTGGAGCACTCTAGGGAGTGTGGCATGCCGCGGTCGTAAGATGTTGCCGCATGAGGGTGATCGTCGGTGAGGGCATACATCATGTCATATCATCTTGCATTAAACAACAGTATTAGGTTTGTCTGATTTACTGCTTTACTATTATCGCGTGATTGAATTGTGAACATGCTAATCTTTGCTCTATGATTCCACTGAGTTGATCACTCATTCCCACGTTACGGGATGGTGTTTGCAACACCCACCAGACCCTGTTGTAGTTGCAGGTGGCGACGAGATCCAGGACGTGGAGCCGGAGATTGACGAGGACCAGGATGAGTTCTCTTATATGCAGTACCACGACGGCTTCCCGTAGGTGACCTGGATCGAGGGGGACTTCAGTGGGACTATTTTGGACTTATTTTTTTGTCTATTTACATGTATATGAGACTCAGAGATGTAGTCATACTTTGGAGACAGTTGAGAGTACTTTGTTTTTTTTTTTTCATACAGTGATATATATTGTTTAGTCTTCCGCTTGCTTTTATCACTGGATCTGAAGTATGAATTGCAGTTTTGGTATACTTTTACTCATGTGGATGCTTTAAATCAGACAACATTGAATCATAACCATTTTTGTTGCATAAGTGACGGTCTGGAACTCGGGAGTTGAGTTTATACACGACCCTCGATTTTCAGGGTGTTACATTTAGCAATATATATATATATATATATATATATATATATATATATATATATATATATATATATATATATATATATATATATATATATATATATATATATATATATATATAAATTCGGGCAGCAGTGAGAAGCCAGTGGCCCTAAAAAGCCTGTATAGGCCATTACATGCATAGTACCCATGCGGGTAATGGGTGGAAATGGCAACTAAAAGCCCTAAGCGGCCAAAAGTC
The DNA here is from genome assembly GCA_037074715.1 of Magnolia kwangsiensis. NCBI lineage: Eukaryota > Viridiplantae > Streptophyta > Magnoliopsida > Magnoliales > Magnoliaceae > Magnolia > Magnolia kwangsiensis. Next base: position 55,761,770 of record CM073582.1, on the reverse strand, counting down.
CACAACAGCCAGTCACACGTGAGACCAATGCCTTATTTATAGCTTCCAATAGCATCAAGGGGAAGGAAGAAAATGCCCTCTCGTGAATGGGTCTGACCTTGCAGATGAAGAAAAAGTAGGAAGCAGTGTGCGCTCTTTTGCCAATATTCATAGATAGGCCAACCATTCATAAGACCCCGCAGATCCCTGATTTGATTTCAATAGTAACTCATGAGGAAAGGTTTTTAGCCTACTCATTGATGGACTAGCAGCCTTGTATTTGGTACCCTAAGGTCGCCTTGTGTGCCCCTTGAACTCTAAAGAGTTACTGCGGCCAACCCCGTGCTTAAATCCCACCAAGTTCACTGCCCTAGTAGCTTCACTGGGCCCCTTTGATGGATCGCGGTTTGTGAACTCCCAGGTCATGATAAGTCCAATGAGTTCATGAGAGTTTTAGCGACCATTCGTGTAAGACTCGACTCCAACCTGAGTCTAGGAAACCGTGCTTGCTCCACTAATGAGCTTAAAATGTGTGTGTAAGTGTCAAGTCCAGTTAAGTCCAATTAAGTCAAGTCAAGTCTAGTTAAGTCAAGTCATACACAGTCAAAGTATGTTAAGTCAAAAGTATATTAGCTCGAGCTTAAACCATGTGTAGCATTAAAATGCTGCAAAAGTATATTAGCGCGAATGTGTAGGTTCATCTATTCTATTCAAAATATGCTCAATTGTGCAATTGCCTGATATGATGAGATAGATTATCAGAAATCTCATGGTTAGATTAAACAAACAACAAAATACACCTTTTCTGAAACAGGTTCAGATTACAACAATATCAAGTTTGACCAAAATGTTTGTTACTTCCTATTCTAAAGTCAAAATGTTACAAGATCAATTACGAGCCTTTAATGACGATATGTTCATCTTTCTAAAGAAGATGAGTCTTCAATTATGGTATGTTTATCTTTCTGAAGAGGATGACACAACCTTTTAGTTTCTCGTCTTTTTTATGACAATGGAGGGTTATCTCGTAAAATCTACAAGGGTGGAGGAGGATAGAAGAATTGCAAGGAACTATCACTATGCAGAAACTCAGGAGTATTTTTCAAAGGAGTGCCAAAAGTTATCCATCCTTCAAGAGTATCGACAGGCTTCACTCTAGAAATAGTATCCTCTGAAGAAATATTTATGCAAAGTTGGCCTGGAGAGGGGGCATGATTTGCTTCTTCAAAATAGCCAATTCCTTGATCTTTCTGATAGTCTTATAGGTGAGGAGGAAGAATCCATATGGCATAATTAACTAAGTAACAATGTTCCACTACGTAATACTAGTGAACCCACCAGCGCATCCAACAGTAAGAAGCACTAAACGGATAATTATAGCTAGGAATTATGAAATGCGATCAGGTATGAACGTTCAAGAGTTACTCCATATTAAAGCCCGATTATATGACCCAATTCCATAACTTCTCATTTCTTTAGTAACAATATTGCAAGTCTCCACCACAGTTTGATCGAATCCGAACTGGTGAGCAAACCTGCTGAGATAGTATGGTTCATGCCAGAATACGCTACCTTCCCTCAAAGGAAGAGTACTAGATCTGATGGAAACAAGAAATGAATGCTAGTCAAATGAGATGGAATTATTATAAACATTTTCTACGTCTTCGGGAGAGCTAGTAAATGGAAATTGATGAAAGTCGATAGGATCATTGCTTTCTATCTTTCTAGTGACCCAGCCATTCGACTTCTTGATCATCTTTCTTAGTTGATAATGCTGAAGAGGAGGATGATCAGGGTTTGAATATGCTCTTCCAGAATCAACAAATGTCCAAGGGAAATACACTCCTAGTAGCCTATAAAGAAATGTCATGGAGCACTAACAAGAAAAGGTTCAGAAGAGGAAGAATCTTTAGGCCCAGAGATGACATCCCCAAAGGCGCGATCCAAACAACATATTTTTGGCCTTCTGCCATTACACCTGTAACCACGGATAAAGATGGCCTAATGATATATATCTATTCAAAATATGGAAATATTACTAAGCTCAGCCAGTAACTGAGAAAAGCGGCTAGTTCACATGAAGAATTGTATTCCGCGGTATTCTTGATGTTCTTGCAAATGGTCTTGAGTTCTTGATGGTTATGGCTTGCAAAACTATGAAGGTGAAAATACAGTTAGTGAAACAAGATCATACAAGATCAGAATTTTGGAAATAAAGGATAGGAAGTATACCGTAACTTTCGAGAAAAATGGGCTAGCCATTCAAGAGAAGTAATGCAATCGGGCTGAGGAAAATTAGCAAGCGCATTGAAAAGTTCAAGTGTAGTCTTTGAAATCCCAGATTTGTTGTCCTAGGCAGAAGCTAGAGTAAATTCTCCATTAGAAGGTACATATGCATAAAAGATACTACCCATGATAGGAAGACTTGCTATGCAAAGAAGGTCCCATAAGGTAATGCTCATTTCGCCCGAGGGAAGTTGGAATGAATTGGTTATTGGAGACCAATGATTGAGGAAGCCTCAAAAGATAGTCGCATCTGCATGAAAATGTTTCGATGTAGCTATGATTGCATCAGAAATGTTAATTTGTTCCAGGATAATCGTGTGTTTTTAAACAACGACTTGAGCCTAAGCACTGTAGAATTGCGGAGAGACAAAAGACCTATTATCGAGAATTTTTCTGTATTTCAAGATAACCTTTCAAAGAAGAAGAGCTGTTGGGAAGTTTCAAAATAATGGGCAGGGAAAGGTTACTAAGGGTCACGGTATGGACATAAAAATCCCATTTTATGAATCCTGATGGCACTTTGGAGGGGTCCATTTTCTTCCAGATATCCTGTCCAAATTCTTGGTTCCTTCATGACCCAACTGTCCATAGAAACAAAGACATTTCGTCGATCAAATGGTTTACTATGTAAGACAGACCAATGACGTTGCAGATTAATGGGGATGATGATTGGTTCGTTGGCAGAAGAGTTATGAAGTTCCAAAGTTTCTTCTTTGATCTCTACATAATTCCAAGAATGCTGGAGAAACTATCTAGATCTCGAGGGAGATGGGTGATTCTTTCTTCTTGAGGAAGAAGCCTTTGAGCGATGCATATTTATGAATCAAGAGTTACCAGAACAGAAATAAAAGCAAAGATTCAAGGGATAAAGAAGGATTTTAAAAATCTAAAACTTTTTAGACTTGGAAGTGAAATTTTAAAGATTGTTTGTGCGCAGGTGCGCAATATGGGATGATTGCACAGTATTGTGCAAGCAAGGAAAGGATTCAAGACTTCGAAAATTTTGAAAAAAATGCTTTTTTCATAGAGGAGAAGATTATGCAGGAACGCACAAAGGATATTCATTACGCGGTAACGCTGTAATGCCCCGAAAATCAGCACACATGTCCTTATTTAGAATCAAATTCATTTCACACACAAATAATCAAAGTAGCGCAATTCGAATTGGCGAATCTAAAGCAAGGTAGAAATAACAATAGATTCAGAATGTAGGGCTAAGAGGAAAAAATATAATTTTAGTAGTGAAGATCACCCAAAATGGGATTATACAAGCCACAATATACATACCCAAGATTATTAAAGTGTAAAGCTTTCAGTTTACTCTCAATTCTTCAAAACATGATGACATTGGCACAATCCGATATAAGCCTACCTATTTGAGGTTTCACTAGTATCTGCATCAAAGTAGCGCAATTCATTTCACTCGTATCTGGTAGCTAACTTAGTGGTTCCATTCGTTTTAAGTTACAATGCTATCGATATAATCAGTGCAGTTAATGATAAAATAAGAAATCAAACATTTCCTAAATACTCTTGTTAAATGTGTATATGAAGATATAACATTATGCATGCCCTTTCCAACCAACAGTCCCTCATCACTTCCTCATCACGTGACAACCACGCCTGTTCACCAAATTCTAAGATAATGCAATGTGGTGAATGATAATGTTAGCCAAATAATTATTAACATTAATTCATCCAGCATATTAGCGAAGCTAGGATACCGACGTTATATCACAAGTCTTTATCCGGATCACGTGGCTCGTTGCCACACGTAGTGGCTCCTTACTAATGGCCCTTAATTTAAAATTAGGTATCACTCGTTTATATCACAAATCAATATTTCAAAGATACGGTATGATAACTGAATGTATGAGGATCAACCCGGTTTGAATCATCACCCAATACTAGATATGATCACTCAGTTTTGAGGTGCGGGCTTGTCATATAAAATTTTAAAAAAATACATCAAGGGAAGGGGCTCGTCACCCAATTCCATTCACGCTCGGGTTGTTCAAACAGTGCTCTAGCACACAAACATCAGTTGAGTAATTTGATGGAGGTCGTTCGAACAATGGTCTATCACCTTTATCAGTGCTCACTGGTCACTATGGAGAGGCACGTCACCCCAACATAGGTCGACAGCTCGAAAACAGTATCCCATACCACTATGCCCAGCTCATGAGTCTTAGTTGCTCATTGGTCACTACGGGGAGGCTCGTCATCCCAGCGTACGCTGACAGCTAGGACACGGTGTCCCATACCACCATGCCTCGCTTATGAGTCTTAGTGGATCGTATCGCACTAATAGTTATGAATGGATATATCCAGTGGGAATGAGGCATCTTAGATTTCAATTAGTCGTGTTATACATTGTGAACATAGAAGTCCAGTTGGCTAGTGAACTAATTTGATTGACCTGGGAAAAATACGACACAACCGGCATTGGGTGCAAGCATCCTATGTAGTCCGACTACTGTCGGTCGTCCGTGTTCAACACGGGTCGATTAAACAAGCCTAGGGTGGCCGCCCTAACTTGGGCCACCTGTTGATTTGGGCAATTTACCAACTGACCCAATATCGTAAGAATCCTAAGCATCATTATGAACTAAATATTACATCATGCAATTTATAGCATACATACTACTATGCAATGACCTATGCATTTCATCGAACATATAAGCATCAATGGAAGAACACATCTACTTGGCCATCTTATCGAACTTGTAAGCATCAACAAAAGAACACATTCAGTTGGGCATTCAATTAAGCATATGAGCATCTATAAAATAACATATTCAATCACTTAAACTTTTATCAAACACGTAAGCATCCATATGCAACCAATAACATATATTATAAAAAATCAAATGTCAATAGATTAACCTACACAAATTCATCTACAAGAATTTAATCATTAACTGAGACCCTCAAGGGTCGATAAATGAAAACCTAGAAATAATGGTCCACACCTTAAGAAGAAATCTCTGATTTTGAGCTCCTAGGGTTGGGGATTTGAGGAAAATGCTCCAAACCTAAATTAAAGCATAAGACTATCATTATTGACACAGATTTAGTCCAAATTAAATATTAAACAATGAATTATGGCTTAACTAAATCAATGTGGTTGATCGATCAACTCGGTTCGACAAATCGGGACTCGTAATCGGTGTACAATCGAAACAGTAATGGAATAAGGCCCGATTACGACTCCTTCAAGAGTATGAACTGCTTTAATTGATAATTATGACTTAAAGCCCTAACATACTCAATCCTAATATTAGGGTTTGCGAGAATTGATGGAAATAAAATGGGATTTCTAACCCAAATGGTTTAAAATGAAAGAAATGAAAGAAAGAGATGGAAAGACATGTAGGGAAATCTCTTACCTAGTAAGTGAGTGGAGAATCCAACCTAAAATCTTCAGATTTCATCAGCGGAAGACATGTGATCGAGAATAGAGATGAGGTCTTGCACGAATCCAACGAGCACGGGGATTGGATGGTGTGATCTGGCACCGGGCCCCACCTTCTCTCTCATTCCTCTCTTCTTCTCCTCCTCTTTCCCTCCTTGTCTTTACAAATTCGTATGGGAGCAAATGAGGCCCCCAAATGACCTATTTATAACACCATATTTGGTGCAAATGGCCTCAAGGGATAGGGTTTTACTATACTAGCCCTATGGGAGCGTCTTTCTAACTTACATGGCCCACTATGGGGTGTATATGTTGATATATATCGTAGGATAGTTAGCTCTATTGATGATCTACGTATGGATATGATCGGCCTGCCATTTGGGTGCACCAATCAACGAATATGATTAGAAGTCTGTTTAATGGTCATCGATGGTCGATTGGGGCTGTGACTATATGTATATGAGAAAAGAAATATCATTAACTATGCCTCGAGTTTGGTTGTGATCTAACGGTCGGAAAGCCACAACTTCACGAAAGAGCGAAAGGTCTAATTCACTTAAGTTTCAGATTTCGCTCCAGGGGATTCACGCATTGTAAGCACTTAGCTTCTGGCCCAAGTTGAGCCGTTCTGGACACTACCTAGGTCTCACTCCCATGATGGATGTTGAGCCTAGTAAGACAGACATTATTCTATAGTTTTGGAACTAGTGGCCCACTAATGAGCGGTCTAGAGCTTGTTCAGAAAACTGAGGCATTTCTAAAGTGAATTAGGTATCGAGATTTTTTGTGGTCAATTATTAGGATTTGAATTAACTATGTTCATAGTGTGGCCTATTTATAATTAGTGAAAATGGAGATTTGGTCATGATTTCTCTAAACCGTTGGTTTTAGGCTAAAAGAGTAACGAGGTTGATTTGGCCTATTAGTTAAGAACTGGGCCTTTTCTGACTCGACTTCGAGTAGATCTGATAGTGAAAGGGGGTTTAAGAGGGTTTTGGGGGAGTGAAAATGAGTTGGAAAGGGGTAAAAGGGTTGTGTAGAGGGGACCACCGCATGTGGGAGAGACCCACATGGTTGGGCTCGCGGTGCTGCCAAGCTCCTTTGGAGCCTTTGGCGGTGTGCCGCCAATTTGGCGATGGCCACCCCCTTGGGGTTTGTGTGTTCACTCCATGAGACCCCCTGGGTCCCCTTAAATGTATCCATTTTATCTCTAAATTGAGTATGGTGCATGTACTGCGGTCTAGGGGCTGTTTTTAATCAGTGGTAGGTCAGTTAGATTTGGGCCCTGAGTGAACATATCATGGGGATAAACTTGATTTTAAGTGATCAGTTGGATTTATTGGTTTTCTATGGTTGATCAATCTTATTTATATGGTTCTTTGTCGATACCAGCCATGTGTAAGCTCACCTCGAGTGTCAATGGTCCGTAAGTGATGACGTGACTAGTTATTAAAAAAAATAAAATTTAAAGGATTTTTGACAAATTTAAAATAGTGAAAATCCAAGACGTTACAATCTACCCCCCTTAAAAATAATTTCATCTCTGAAATTGCCTAAGGTTAATAAGTAATGATATTATCATTTCATTTGCTTAATTTTATTGGTTTCAGGTTTATATACATGTTAAGGTATATAATAACTACACTAGCTTAGCTCATTGTGGTATATCCCCCCATAAAATTTTTCACCTTTGAGGTTTGAAAACAAATGTCAAAATCATCATTATCGTACTAAGTATTTGATGATAAAGTTTACCTACGATGGTATATTCTACTATTCATGATTGGGCTAATACGAAAAACACTTGTGGTAGGCTTTAATCCGATATGTCGATTATTTTCTTGATCAGGGCAGACAACTCATTGTATCCCTTTCTAATCTTGATAGATCCTGGTCTTCTGCTTGGCTAGAGCAATGAGTCCGTTGGTAGTCGCCCAGGATTAAGAATTGGGTTAAGCTGTGAATGCTTCGTAGGGATATGGTTATATAATTCTGAAATCTGATCATCCTCAGTATTTAAGGGTATTATAATTCATTAGGAGGTTCAAGCCTCATGTTTATAAAGTTGTCCTTTGGGTCTTGTTCAACGAGAGTTCTTATTTAACCTATGTTTAAATTAGTAGATAATAAATTCTTCCATGGTACTCATAGTCAAAAGACTATACTAGAAGGGTTTTCAATATCTTAAAATTATATCTGTATGTCACCATTTCGATCATATGGCTAGTGGGTTATGGGAAAATTATGCTTTGGTTTCATAAATTTTAACAAGGAAGAATCGAAAGTTTTAAGGTATTTTGAAGGTTTGGAGTGATGGTGACACAAGGAATGTCGTAGAAAAGGAAAAAGGAAGAACATTATCTCCTCAAAGTGGTATAAACTTTGAATCACAAAAAACTTTTTGAAATAAGTGTCATAGTCAAAAGACTTTTTGAAGTTGGTCTAAAAAGGTAAATAAATCACAAAAAATCCAGTGGGCCGGGGTAGCTGGCAGCACGTTGCCGACTGGGCGATGGTACCGCCCCCTTCTGGTGTTGGTGGTGGTGCACCGCTGATTTGGTGGTGCCTCTGCAGTCCTCTAGTGGTCTTGATGGTGGTTCTGCCACTTGATATTTGAAATAAGTGTATCTCCCAATCCATAATGAGTTACTCAACATGCCATATATGAATTTGGGGCAGAAGAAGCTAATATATCCAAATAACCTATTTATTTTATGAAATTACATAATATTAATGGTCAAAAGTCTATTTTATTTATATTTTTAGTATTTATAGTAAATTTTAGTTTAATTATAGCTCTTTATCCTTTGAGCTTTAGGATTTGTGTTTAATATGAAAGTACTTTGAAATATTTGAAGAATAAAGTGGTTAAGCCAGATAGGATACTATAAATAACAAATTTACTATTTATATTAAGTTATAAATTCTAGGGAGTTTGAGTTGGTGTTTGATTTTGAAACTTCTTACAAGGTTTGGTATGACTATTTAAAGGGTTGTAAATTCATTTTTATGGGATTTCAAATTTTCAAGAATTTATTTCTATTTTCTTATTTTTCCTTATGGATTCGAGGTATCTCCGTGAGGAGTCCAGAGAAGCTCCGTGGATTCAGATTAGTTGTCTCCTTCAGGAAGACGGTGATCGACCTCATTACCCCATTCCTTTTCTTTGTTTCTTAGGCCTTTCATTTTCTTATGGGCTCGTTTAGGAGCTTGGATTTGGAACCCTCTGGACTTGGAACCTCATGGGTTTGAAATCCTCTTATTGTGTATGAAACCATTGATTTGGAATCAGCTTTAATCCAAAAGTAGTTATACATAGTATATTTAAAAAAGGTTTGAATTTAATTACTAAATCAACTTTAATATCTCTAATTAGCGAACATATGTTTGATGTAATAGTTGTAAGAATCCCATAGAAATATATAATTTGCTTGAAAATGATGAAATTCAAAATATTGGAGGGGCCACAGGTACAAGATCATGTCCGGGTGACTAACAAACAACTTTTAACCATTGATTTACATGGACAATGTTTGGATGACACTGATCATTATATTAAAGCTATTATAGTGACGCGATTGATAATCTAGTTGTTTTAGGATATCATTAGTGGGTCATGTGCCCAATGGTTTAATAGTCTAGTGACACACGTAACTCTTGGAAGCATTTTAGATGTAATCCAAGCTCTCACCTAGGATTTCGAATCCTTTCTTTGTAGAGATTTGAAACTCTCAGTTACTTTATGATGCCAACAACCAGGGCGGTCCTAAGTTTCTGATTTCTAAGTTAAAGTTCAAAAACATCACAAAATCGGAGATTTAATCCTATTATTCATCATTTCTAAGTTTATATTCAAAATCATCTGCACAATATGAAATTTAATCCTAGAGTCTAGTTTCTGAGTTTTGAATTTCAAAGCATTACAAACAAGGGATTTGGTCCTAAAGTTTATTATTTCTAATTTAATGGATTTCTTACACTGTCGGATACTGCTAAAATTTAGGAGAATCCCCCATTGGACCAATATCTAATCCTAAGTGTCTCAACCTTAGTTATTGTGGTTTGTATAATCTACATTCCCAAGGTCCTAGTTATCTCAATACTCTGTTCTGATACTAACTTGTAACGCCCCAAAAATCAGCACCCAAGTACATAGACTCCGATTCCGAGTTCTCAGGTGTTAACCAAACGAAAACACACGTGTGTCCTTATTCAGAATTAAATTCATTTCACACACAGATAATCAATGTATCGTAATTTGAATTAGCAGATCCAAAGCGAGGTAGAAATAACAATAGTTCAGAAATATAGGGTTGAGAGAAAAAAAATACAATTTCAGTAGTGATGATCACCCAAAATGGGATTATACAAGCCACAATATACATACCCAAGATTATTAAAGTGTAAAGCTTTCAGTTTACTCCAAATTCTCTGAAACATGATGGCGTTGGCACAACCCGATATAAGCCTACCTGTTTGAGGTTTTACTAGTACTTACATCAATGATCTTCCTGGTTGGTGTTTTAAAACACTGTCCCAGGTGGGAGTGAGTAGCTAACTCAGTGGTTCCATTCGTTCTAAGTTACACATGCTATCGACATAATCAGCGTAGGTAATGATAAAACAAGAAATTAAACATTTTCTAAATACTCTTGTTAAATGTGCATATGAAGATATGACATGATGCATGCCCTTTCCAAACAACACTCCCTCATATGTGACTCCCACCACCTGTTTTGTAAATGTTAACACTTCCTCATCACATGACAACCACGTCTGTTCGCCACATTCTAAGCTAATGCAATGCGGTGAATGATCATGTTAGCTGAGTAATTATTAGTTCAATTCATCCAATATATTGACGAAGCTAGGATACCAACGTTATATCATAAATCCTTATCCGGATTACGTGGCTCGTTACCACATGTATTGACTCCTTACCAGTGTCCCTTGATTCAAATTTAGGTATCACTCATTTATATCACAAAATAATAATTTCAAAGATACGGTATGATACCTAAATGTATGAGGATCAACCCGGTTTGAATCATCACCCAATACCAGGTATGATCACTTAGTTTCAAGGTACGGGCTTATCACATAAAATAAATAAAAATACATAAAGGGAAGGGGCTCGTCACCAAATTCCATTCACACCCGGGTCATTCAAACGGTGCTCTACCATACAAACATCAGCCAAGTAATTTGATGAGGGCCGTTTGAACAATGGTCTATCACCTCCATCAGTGCTCACTGGTCACTATGGGAAGGCTCGTCACCCCAGTATAGGTTGACAGCTCGAACATGGTGTCCCATACCACCATGTCTGTCTCATGAGTCTTAGTTGCTCACTGGTCACTAAGGGGAGGCTCGTCACCCCAGCATGGGTCGACAGCTTGGACACAATATCCCATAACATCATGCCCAGCTCATGAGTCTTAGTGAATTGTATCACACTAATAGTTATGAACGAACACATCCATTGGGAATAGGGTACCCTAGATTCCATTTAGTCATGTCATACATTGTAAACATACATGTTCAGTAGGCTAGTAGACTAATTTGATTGACGTGGGAGAACTACGACACAATTGACATTGGGTGCAAGCAGCCCGTGTAGTCCAATTACTGTCAGTTATCTGTGTTCAACCCGGGTTGATCGAACAAGCCTAGGGTGGCTGCCTTAACTTGGGCTACTTGTTGATTTGTGGGATTTACCAACTAACCAAACATCGTAGGAATCCTAAACATCACTATGAACTAAACACCACATCATGCAATTTATAGCATACATATTACTATGTAACGACTTGTGCATTTCATTGAACATGTAAGCATCAATGGAACAACACATCTACTTAACCATTTTATCGAACATGTAAGCATCAACAAAATAACACATTCAGTTGGGCATTCAATCAAGCATATGAGCATCCATAAACAACATATTCAATCACCTAGACATTTTACCAAACACGTAAGCATCCATATGCAACCAATAACATATATTATAAAAAAATAAATCAAATTTCAACAGATTAACATACGCAAATTCATCAACAAGCATTTGATCATTAACTGAGACCTAAAAATAATAGTCCGCACCTTAAGAAGAAATCTCTGATTTTGAGCTCTTAGGGTTGGGGATTTGGAGAAAGCACTCTAAACCTAAATTAAAGCATAAGACTATCATTAATGACTTGGATTTAGTCCTAATTAAATATTAAACTATGAATTATGACTTAACTAAATCTATGTGGTTAAACCATCAATTCGGTTTGACAAATCGGGACTTATAATTAGCATACAATCAAAACCGTAATGGAATAGGGCCCGATTACGACTCCCTCAAGAGTATGGACCACCTAAATTGATAATTATGATTTAAAGCCCTAACATACTCAATCCTCATATTAGGGTTTGTGAGAATTGATGGAAACAAAATGGGGTTTCTAACCCAAGTGGTTCAAAATGAAAGAAATGAAAGAAAGAGATAGAAAGACATGTAGGGAAATCTCTTACCTAGTAAGTAAGTGGAGAATCCAACGTAAAATATTCGTATTTCTTCCACGGAAGACATGAGATCAGGAATAGAGATGTGGTCTTGCATGAATCCAACGAGCACGGGGATTGGATGGTGTGATCCGGCACTGGGCCCCACCATCTCTCTCATTCCTCTCTTCTTCTCTTTCTCTTTTTCTCTGTCTTTGTAAATTCGTATGGGAGTAAATGAGGCCCCCAAATGACCTATTTATAGCACCGGATTTAGTGCAAATGACCTTAAGGGATATGTTTTTACTATACTAGCCTTATGGGAGGGTCTTTCTAACTTCTAGGGCCCATTATGGGGTGTACATGTTGATATATACTGTAGGATAGTTAGCCCTAATAATGATCTACATATGAATTTGATCAGCCCACTATTTGGGTGCACCAATCAACGGATATGATTAGAATTCTGTTTAATAGTCATCGATGGTCGATCAGGGCCGCGACTATATGGATATGAGCAGAGAAATATCATTAACTCATGCCTCGAGCTTGGTTGCGATCTAATGGTCGGAAAGCCACAACTTCATGAAAGAGCAAAAGGTCTAATTCACTTAAGTTTCAGATTTTGGCCTAGGGGATTCGCGCGTTGCAAGCACTTAGCTTCCGGCCCAAGTTGAGCCATTCTGGACACTATCCAGGTCTGACTCCCGCGATGGACGTCGAGCCCGGTAAGACGGACATCATCCTATAGTTTTGGAACTAGTGGCCCATTAACAAGTGGTTTAGAGCTTATTCGAAAAATCACGGCATTTTTGGAGTGAATTAGGTATCGAGATTTCTCATGGGCAATGATTAGGGTTTGGATTAACTATGTTCATAGTGTGGCCTGTTTATAATTAGTGAAAGTGGAGATTTGGTCATGATTGCTCTAAAACATCAGTTTTAGGCTAAAAGAGTAACGGGGTTGAGTTGGTCTATTAGTCAAGAACCGGCCCTTATCTGACTTGGCTTCAGGTAGGTCTGATAGTGAAGGAGGGTTTTGGGGGAGTGAAAATGAGTTGTAAAGGGGTAAAAAATTCATGTAGAGGGGACCACTGCATGTGGGAGGGACTCACATGGTCGGGTCGGCAGTGGCGCACTGCCTTCGTGGTGGTGCCGCGACGTACCTCTGGAGCCTTCAGCGGTCCGCCACCGAGTTGATGGTGGCCACCCCCCTGAGGTTTATATTTTCACTCTGTGGGACCCCCTAGGTCCCCCTAAATGTATCTGTTTCATTTTTAAGTTGAGTATGGTGCATGTACTGCGGTCCAGGGGCTATTTTTAATCAGTGGTTGATCAGTTATATTTGGGCCCTACGTGAACATATCATGGGGATAAACTTAATTTTAAGTGATTGGTTGGGTTCATTAGTTTTCTACGGTTGATCAATCTTATTTATACGGTTCTTTATCTGTACTAGCCGCGTGTAAGTTCACCTTGAGTGTTAATGGTCCTTAAGTGATGACGTGGCTAGTTATTAAAAAAAAATAAAGGATTTTTGACAAATCCAAAATAGTGAAAATTCAGGACATTACAAACGGGCATAGGCAAGGTTTGATAAAATGCAAGGAATATATGTTATGCGGAGATCATGCGCAAAGGTAAGCTATTGCACCGGTAAATAATGAATAGATATGATTTCCACCAAAAGTTGAAGTAATGAAGACAAAGAAGTGGCCTCAATATTTATAAGGAGGCTGGACCTAATAAGTAGGACCCGATTTAATTATACCTTTGCGAGGACTAGCGCAATGACGTTTGTAAAAAAGATTTGATCCTGTTTCTTTATCTAGGGAGGGATAAACAAAAAGGACCAAGGGGGAATCTGTTGAGGTATAAAAATGAAGAACCAAGAATAAAATAGAAAGGAAAACTAGAAGAAAAAACATGAGAAGAAAGTGAAGAAAAGAATGAAATTCATACAATTTGCGTAGACCCATGCAAATCTTGGTGATTGCACGGGACCGCACAAATGGTATGGATGGTTGCGTGCAGCTGCACAAAAGGCAATTAGTCAAAATGGTTCAAACGACTGAGATTTGATGGAAGGTGGGCCCCATGGCATAAAGATCAAGGACCCATGCGTGCGAAAGCTTATATATACTGCACTCCCCCTCTCGTTTACACAGGTTGAAGATTTTGAAGGAGATTAAAGAGCCAGTGAAGAAGAGAAGTCTAAAGTTATCAAGAGGAGAAACGAAGAAGAAGGGAGAAGAGGCTTTGTGTAAGGCTGCGCAACGACATGCTTTTGTGCAGAAATGAATAATCTCAAGCTGGAGTTTTTCTAAAATGACTTGATGAAGTGTGATCTTCAATCTTCCTTTTGTACAAGAACATGATCTTAAGAAAGAGAGATCAGATGATCAGATCTGCACAATGAGTTGAACAAATCTCATGCCGAAATGTTATTGGATTTGATATCCAGATTTAACATTTAAACTCTTTCAATTCTTGTATTCTACATATGCTACCTTATAATTAAGGGAAATCAAATAATGTAAAAGAACTCAGTATGAATAAATATGATGCTTGTTCTCCACATGTTTGCTCTGTTATGAATAAATAAAATAATCTCCCAAACTGAATGCATTTGTTTCTTGTCGAAACACAAATCATCCGTGAGTTACGCAGGTGCTTTATGAAGCAACAATATGTTGATTTTTAGGTGTTTTTCTAAGTCATTACAAATATCTCAAAGGGTTTTGACAATTCCTTTATCATGTTAATGAAGGAAGAAGTGCAACGAAGATCCACACAATTCATCTCAGATAGAGATAAGGATGATATGAGCCAAAATGCTGCCAAAATTCATATTTGAATATACTCAGTACTTGTGTTTTTTTTTTTTTGGCCATTAAGAACTTTGTCTTGGAATCAAAGGATCAAAAGGATGTAATTTACTTAGAATGAATAAATTTGATGATTATTCCCTCTATTCTTTCTTTGGTCATTGTTAAGTAAGCTAATCCGCCTGAATTAAATGCTTTCGTTTCTAGCCGAAACAACACTTGACTTCAATGAGGAGGAAGAGGCTTGTTTATTCAAGCCTCAACTCAACCTAGGAAAATAATGTGAGGAAAGTGATCTCATCCCACTTGTGAACTGTACTAAATTGGAAGATAATAAGTATTGGGATGAGAATAATGAGTTTACAGCCTCAGATTCACTAGAATCAATTTCAATTATGGTTCAGGAAAGTGATCACGAGAAACAGGACATTATCGACCATAATGATCTACTCCACCCATCTGACACGTTTGATTTACAATTGGAGGAAGAGTCCCTTCCAAGTGAACCACATGACTCTTTTTAGGCATGTGTAGACCTCTCCACTAATTTAGATTATAATATGATTAGGGAGATAGACAAGTTGCCCAAGATGACTCTGAAATTTGAAACCACTCAGTTAAGGTCACCTTCTGAGTCGTCAATACTTGATGATATAATGCCTTTACTGAGTAGTAATAATGAACAGAGTCTTCACATCAATGCGTCTACTGATCCATAATCTTTTTATATAGGGCAGGGTGTAACGTCTCAGAAAAATCCATACAGAGACCCGAGTATTACCTCAGGCAGAAAACACTAAGGACCAAATCCTTTAGAAATTAAACGAGAATTAACTAGTGCTAAACTAGATTACCTGTAAAATTAGCACTAATCACTTTAAATGTGATTTACAAGACCAAAAACTTGTGAAATAGTTAATGCTACATTACCCTAAAACCTAGGATCAATCTCTAAACCCAGTTGCTCTCGGGAGCATCTAGAAAATTCGTATCAGATCTGGACCATGCATCAAAAGTCCAATAACTGCAAAACTATACGATTATGACCGCCTTGCTGGACTTGACAATCACCTCAAAAATCAAGTCCAGATGATATCCCGAAACTATTTACTTGAGTCCAGAGCAAAGTGTGTGAGAAACGTGAATATCCTTAGAAATAAAATTCAAACTTAAGTAAACTGAGTCGTGTCTCTTGTTGGCCAAATATTAGGATTTAGACCGTCAGAATCTAACCCAATTACACCCTCGGATCATGAAAATTTTTCCACACATGTTAGTGCACCTGTGGCCCTGATCGAATGCCGGTGACTGTCGAACTGAAACTGGTCCACCACGGGCAATCTGTAAATCTGATCGGACTGAAAATATAGCTTGACCTGGATCTAATGTCAAGGGGCTTAAGTCCGACCGCATTCAGCAAAGGGGCCTCTAGAAGTGCTCCATTGGATCTGAACAGACCGTATTTGGCTATAACCTAAGTATACCTTGGCCTTAAGGCCATTCCCATCAGTTTTGGGCCTATATAAGCACCTTAAACCCTCTCTCTCTCATTCCATACGAATTTAAGAAACCCTAAGATAGAGAAGAGAGAAAAGAGAAGGAAAGAGAGAGCAAGTGAGAGTGAGAGTTGGCGATTCTTCCTGGGATCTAATCCTGCTACTCCATGCACTTAACCATCTCATCTGTATCGCCATTTCGGCAGTTTCGACAATGTACTTGGGTAAGAAAACCTAACCCTAATATGTTTTAGAATTTCATATAGCGTAAGTGATGAAATAAGTAACGTAATTCATGCTATAGTTTGCCATTCTACCGTTGACAAAGATTAAGTGTCTAAAATGAATTCATTACGCGTTTACCAGCGTAAGGTGCGGACTATAAATGTTTAGGTTATGGTTTTCAAGGCTTTCAATGTCAGTAATGGTTTATGACTGATTGATTGCTGTCATGTATGTTTAGATACGAAGTTTTCCATATATTACATATAGATATCAACTATGTTGATTATAATGCACTCCATGTGTTTGTTGAAATGCCTAAATGAATATGGGATTATGATTTGTGCTTGCCATGTTTAATGACTAAGAATACATGATTGTTGTACGTATGGTGAACCCTTTATAAAGGAATTTGCTATAATACTTGTTATAACTACTTTTTTACATGTATTTGCTATGTATAGCCTAAGTGTTTGAAAAAAGGCCTGAATGTGAAATGCTTATTTGAATGTATGTATTGAGGGTGTTGAGATGAGATTCTCAATTCCTGTAACTATGGTTATAGTACCCCTATATATAACCTTGTGTTGTATGGATGAAATGCCTATGTAAGATAGTATGTGTAGTATGTGTTTGTTAAAATGCTCAAGTAAGCTTTATGGCTGATTTCTGTTGTCACAGGCTGTTTGGATTACTTTATGTGAATGCTATCATTTGGAGTGTTCTTGGGGCTACGATGTAGTTATAACAACGAAAGGTCGGCATGTATATGACAATGATGAATCCTAGATTAGAAATCATGACAAGTATAAATCATATTTACAAGTTTATTCAAACATTTCAACAAACACATGAGATGCATCTTTTATTCAACATAGTTCATACAAGTATATTATATAAAAAATGGTGTATCTAAGAAAATATGACAGTAATCAAGTTAGACATAAATTATTAACTGACATTGAAAGCATTGACAACCATAACCTAAATGTTTATAGTCCGTACCTTTCATCGGAATACTCGATTCGAACTCGGTTCAAACTCTATGTTCTCAAAAATGGAACGTCGGGTACCTAAATGGTGAAATCTATTAGCTAGGTTGACAAACAACCATTCTAGATCTCAACTACGGTATTAGGGTTAGGATTTCTCACCTAAATCTTAGCTAAAATAAATCATGTAGCGTAATGGGAAAGTGATTGGGTGCGTAGAGTCGTGGGAGAGAATCACTGTAACGATCTCCCAAAAGCCTTCCACTCCCTTTCCTCTTTTCTCTTCTTTTCTCTCTCTCCCTTAGGGTTTTATGAAAATTCGTATATGAGAGGGGTGGGGTGGTATAAGGGCTATTTATAAGCCAAGAAGTGATGCAAATGGCCCCAGGGCCACTATATACATGGGTTTTACCCTTTGGACAGTTGTTTTTGACAAACAGGACTGACAGGGAGTTCCACTACTCACCTACACCATAGTATAAGTTTCCTGACAATGGATCTATGCCAGGATGTGATTTTGGTGCGATCGGATAAGCTGATCGACCGTGGAGGACCTATGTCAGATCAATGGTCGTACTTACACGATCGGGGCCACAGTTATATGGATTTGTGTAGGGAAATTTCCTTTTTTCATGTGTGAAGTTAGGTCAAAAATCAACAGTCTGAAATCCCTAATTTCGTGCATGAGCGAATGACCCAATTCACTTAAGTTTAATTACATTTTCTAAAGATATTCGTGTTTCTCACACACTTCACTTAGGGCTCAAGTTGTGTGTTTTTGGACACTATCTGGGCTCAATTCCCATGATGGTTGTCACGCCCAGTAGGATGGACATAATCCTATAGTTTCGTGATCATCGGACTCTCGACGTGCGGTCTAAGTTCGATATGGGTTTCAATGTACTTCTGAGAGCGACAGGCTCTTGAGATTTCACCTAGGTCTTTAAGTGATGTTGAGCCCATAGTATTAATGGTTTTAGGCCTTCTCATTTGTGGAAATGGTGGTCCGAGCTTAATCCACCGATTATTCAGTTTAATACTTAACTAAATTTTACCTTAATGATGACAGGATATGGTCCTTAGGTGATTCTGCCTGAGGTGGTATTCGGGTCCTTGTATGGATTTTTCTGAGATGTTACACAAAACATGTAACTGTTAATATATCGAAGAGAGCCTTGATATCCTCGAAATTCAAATATTGATGATATCGACAGACCTTCAATGATATCGGATTGAGATACAAATCTATCCAGTAAGTTTTCAGGTTAAATCTTTCATGTATCGAGGATCACTCGATAAAATCGATATTCACATATTGATCATATCGAGGCTTGGTCGATGTCATCGAAATAGGACATAAACTGTCCAGCAAGCACATAGGAAAACTCCTTGGAATTATCGATGAATCAACACTATAATCGATATCATCGATATTGAAATTCTGATGATATCGAGTGTTTCTCAATCATATCATATATCTAATAAGTTTCAAAGGCATCTGCTCTCTCATTTTCAAATGTTGAAGAATCGAACCTCATTTCGATGAAATCGGAGTTTGAAATCCAATGACATCGAAGCTTGTTTGATTCCCTCGACCAGTAGAAAAAAGGTTCAAAAGCGTTTTGACAGTTTGAGTTCATGTCATCGAGTGGCCATTCAATGTTATCGAGAGTATACACTCGATGATATCAAACTCTGTCAAAAATATAACTGTTTTATATTCGTTGGATATTTTTGCCTATTTAATGAGAGATTGCCTTTGGTTATTGGTAGAGAAAATAAGAGTTCTTTTGAATGTTTAAACCTAGATCATATACCCTAAGACTTTTCTCTCGTGGGAGTTCATCCTACAATCCACCCTCATCATTGACATTCAAGGATCCTTCAGCTACCATCTTAATGACAAATCATTAAGATAAATGCCTTAAATGCATAGATGCTTAGAATCGCTCTCTCCATTATAGGAAAACATTTAATAGAGTAGGATTCCATCATAACCTTGACCCAACCCTTAGCCTTACATTGGTACATCATCTGAGTTGTGGTTCAAGGGAGATGAAGATTCTTCGTCATCAAAGGAGATCTTCATCAACGTGCTTAATGAGAATCATCTACTTATCTGTAAGTCATTAGAGTCCAGAGAACCCTGGTGATCATTCCTTCTGTAGGATTGGGTTAAAGGTGCTTCTCACCCCTATCAAGTCCTCATAGGAGATCTCCGACGGGAGTGCATGTGGGGGTGTTTTGTGTTGACCCTTGCTCTGTGGAGAGCATAAACTCTTAGGTCCTTATGTAGGCCCTTGACTTGTATGGTCTAAAACTTGGGTGTTATGTGTTGACCCTTGCTCGTGGGAGCATAAACTGGTAGGTACCATGTGTCGATCTTTCGCCTGTGTGGCCTAAAAGTTGGGTGTTGTGTGCTGATCATTGCTCCTGTTTGGGGCATAAACTTGTGTCGTAGAGACATGTTAGAGTTAGTGTAACACCCTAAAAATCGGGGGTCGTGTATAAACCCAACTCCCGAGTTCTAGACCGTCACTTATGCAACAAAAATGATTATGATTCAATGTTGTCTGAGTTAAAGCATTCACATGAGTAAAAGTATACCAAAACTGCAATTCATACTCCAGATTCAGTGATAAAAGCAAGCAGAAGACTAAAGAATATATATATCACTATATGGAAAATAAAGTAGATCTCGACTGTCTCCAAAGTATGAATACATCTCTGAGTTTCATATACATGTAAATAAGCAAAAATTAAAATGTCAAAAGTAGTCACACTGAGAAGTCCCGCCAATCCAGGCCACCTAAGCAAAGCCATCGTGGTACTGCATATATGAGAACTCGTCCTGGTCCTCATCATAGTCCGGCTCTGCCTCCTGAATCGCTGCCTCACCTGCATCTAAGACAGGGTCTGGTAGGTGTTACAAACACCATCTCGTAACGTGGGAGTGAGTAGCTAACTCAGTGGAATAATAGAGCAAGGATTAGCATGTTCTCAAATCAATCATGTGATAATAGTAAAGCAGTAAATCAAACATTCCTAATACTGTTGTTAATGCAATATGACATGAAATGATGGATGCCCTCACCGACATTCTCCCTCATACGGCACCATCTTACGCCCGCGGCATGCTTGCATACCACTTAGTGCTCCACATCTTCCAGGCACATGCAATGTGATGGTGATATGATTGTCGAGTTATTATTAGTCCATTCAAACAGCAGGATTGGGAAACTAAGGTACTTCCCTTATATCAATCCCAACACAGATCATGTCTAGGGTCGTTACTCCTAGTAATCTCATACGATGCATATTTTGTAGGTCGCTGCAAGGGCTGCCAGGGCTATTGCTCGCACTCGTTGCACCGCTCCCCCATCACCTTATCAATACAGGCCTACTGTACTCTCACTGCTATGGAAGGGTCGTCGCCTCCCGTAGACTCAGAATACGCTCGCGGTCACTACAAAGGACTCATCGCCTGATCAGTGTAGGTCGACAGCAAGAATATAGTGTCCCATACCACCATAATCTGTTCACGAGTCATAGGTGCTCACTGGTCACTACGGGGAGGTTTGTGGCCTCAGCTATGCCGACAGCTCGACAACGGTGTCCCATACCACCATGCCCGGCTCATGAGTCTTTGTGGATCAAGGTACCATGGTTGACAGGGTTCATAATGGTAAGTTCAGTACCCTAGGTTCAAGCAGTTATGACTCATACAGCGTGAACATACAACGGCCAGTCGGGTTACTTGACGGGCTCGATTAGCACGAGCGCATCTCAAGTCGAACGACATGAAGTGCGTAAAACACCTCGTGTGGCCTAACCACTGCCGTCAACTCCAGAACACGGCTCGCGTTCATCGACACATCGTTCGTGGCAAAGATAAGCCAACCACGAATTTATTCAGTTGCCGACTGCTGGTTAACACATGTTATAACATACAACTTAAGTAAATCATCTAACACATGCATTTCATACATATAATGAAATCATGCATATAGCTAACATGTAGGAAATCAATTACATCAGCATATTAATTGAGAATTCAATCTCAAACTAATTCATAACACCATTTAATTCAATACATACTAATACAAGTATTTATACAAACACTTAAACTACATACTTAAGTCTACATATAGTATGTCGACTCAAAGTGTGCATTTAGGCGAATCTCTTCACCAAACTAATTATGCATGCATTCCTAGTATCCTAATGCGACAAAAAGCCATGTCAATCACATCAGCAAAATATGGATGAAAATAGTATTTCCTACAAATGACTAAAATGCCCTAAATCTCATATTTTTCGTCTGCTTACGAAACAGAAAACGGACAACATGTTGTACATGTCAAACGGCATTGCCGTCGGTAATCCACTATTAAACGACATTGAAAGCGTTGGAAACAGTCAATCAAAGCATCTAAAATATGCACCTTTTCTCCTAAAAGCGTATCAATTCGAACGGAGCGTATACGCTTTGTCTACGGCGAATAGGTAACCTAAAACACAAGATCCATAAGATACTTCGTTATGGAAATGAGGGAACAAAAAATCAGCAAGTGTTTGGGGTGTTTTCTTACCTAGAATCGCGGCGAAATCACCGGCAAAGTGATTGGATTGCGTGGCTTAAACACGTGCAGCAGGTAGTGCAGCAGCAGGAAAAACTCTCCCACCTTCTCTCACAAACTCTCACTTTCTCTCTCACTCTTGCTAGGGTTTCTAGCAAATTCGTATGGGTGAGAGGAGTGAGAGTTTAAGCCCCTTTTATAACCTAAAACTCACCTAAAACAGGCTTGGGAACAATGTTTACTTGATACCTAACCAAATCAGGGCTTTTTCGGTCCAAAAAGACATTTCTGGTGGTCCCCTGGCCGAACGCAATCGAACTTAAGTTCATGCACATCGGATGTCGCTCACATCCCATTTTCAGACCAGTAGTGTTCGTAGATCGCACGTGGCGGTCCAGTTTCAGTTCAGCGGTCACCGCACGTAGATCAGGTCTACAAGTCTCATGATATGAAATAGAAATTTTTCCTGATCTGAGGGTGTAATTTGGCTGAATTCTGATGGTCAGAACGCTTAATACTGATGCGTCAAGTCGTGTGCCAGATTTGAATTTCAAATTCCAAATCTAACCCTATTCTCACTCTCTTCACTCTAGGCTCAATGAAATAGCCTGTGAATGTCGGTTGGACTTGATTTTTGAAATGATTGTCAAGTGCAGGTAGGCGGTTATAACAGTCTAAGATTATAGGTATTGAACTTTCGACGCGCGGTCTAGATCCAATACAAAGTTTCAAAGAGGTCCAGAGAACAAACCGGTTTAGAGTTTGATCTGAGGTTTTAGAGTATTATAGCGTCATTGGTTCTACTCGCTTTGGGTCTTCTAGAACGTATTTAAAGTGATCAGGGACTATTTTTCAGCTACTCTAGCGTTGCGCTAGCTAACTTATACTTGTTTTTCAAAGGAATTAATCCTACGCAATTTCTAGTCGAGTTGGTACTCGAGTCCAAGTACGAATTTTTCCAGGGCGTTACAGTTAGCCTAGAGTAGGTTGTACTAGTTTGAGGTGAACCTGATTTGAAACCTTTGTTAGTGAGATCCGGTACACTCAAGGGTTAAGTGTGTCCGCCGGAAGTAGAGTAGATATGTAGTCGAACCACTATAAAAATAACTGTGTTTGAGACTGCCATTTACATCTACTGCTTGTGTGATTTCTCTAAATGTTTTCATATTCCATGCATATTTGATTATCTAAAATCACACCTCACGTCCATCATGAACTATGTTATGCATCTTATTTATCTTTCAAATAGTTTTGTGACTAGATCCTCTATTTGGCTTGGAAGCCATTAGAGTTATCCTGATACATGCATATTTACTCAGGATAAGATTGATAGGATTTTAAATTACCATAAAATATTAAAAAGTCGTATTCACCCCCTCTAGGACATATTGGCATATTCCTATTTTAATTTAGGCGGTCATTACTGCAATTTCAATTGGTATCAGAGTGGGTCTATCTTAAGGGCTTCACCGCCTAGAGAGTGATCTTGACTGAAGTTGGAATCATGTCCAATAGTGTATTAGAGGGTACGAAATATTAGAACACTTGCCTAGTAATCCATACTGGTCTGAAAGTCAGTAATAGTTCAAAATGGTATCTTGATAGTGGATGTTCCAAACACATGACTGGTGACCAAACTCTTTTTTGTGAGTATTCAGACTTTGATGGTGGATCAGTCACGTTTGGGGATGTGAGCTCTACCAGAATTATTGGGCAAGGTATGATAGCTAGACCAGGGCTTCCAAAATAAAAATTGTTCTCTATGTAGAAGGTTTAAAACATAATCTCCTTAGTATTTCTCAAATCTGCGACAAAGAACATTTAGTAACATTCTCAAAAGATGTGTGTAGAATCTTAGATCATACAGGAAAATCTATCATAAATGGTTTACCCATAAGCGACAATTGCTATGTTATTGAAAGTATAAATGAAAATGTATTATCTACAAAATGTAATATGGCCATGAAAAGCGAATCCAAATTATGGCACCAAAGACTGGGACATGTTCACTACCAAAACTTAGCCAAGCGAAGTTCGAGAAATTTGATTAAAGGACTTCCCAAGATTAGAAAAGAAGAAAAAGTTATTTATTGGGATTGTCTAAAGGGTAGATAAATAAAAGTTGGTCACAAAAAGACAACCACCATAGCAACAACAAAGCCTTTGGATCTATTACATAGGGACCTAGTTGGTCCCACCAAAGTTGAGAGTCATGGGAGAAAAAGATACTTCCTGGTGGTAGTAGATGATTACACCAGATTTACTTGGGTCACATTTCTTTGGGAAAAATCTGATGCTTTTGATGAATTTGTTATCTTGGCAAAGAGACTTCAAAATGAAAAAGGATACTACATAAATCACATTAGGAGTGATCATGGTGGAGAATTTAAAAATGAGCGATTTAAAAGAAAATGTGATGAGCAAGGAATCTATCATGAATTCTCAGCCCCAAAAATTCCACAGTAGAATGGAGTTGTAGAAAAAAAAATTAAGTACTGCAGGAAATGAGGTCAGTTATGCTAAATGGAAAAGATATGGCAAAAAGCTTCTGGGCTGAAGCTGTCAACACCGCCCACTACATAATAAATAGAGTATATCTTAAAGTAGGTTTGAAGAAAACTCCATACAAACTATGGTATGGAAAACAACCTAGTGTGAAATACTTCCGTGTCTTTAGCAGTAAATGTTATATCTTGAGAGACAGAGATCACCTGGGAAAATTTGAGTCTAAAAGTAACGAAGGTATTTTTCTGGGGTATGGCTTGAATAGTCGTGCTTATATAGTGTACAATCTAAGGACCCTCACTATTCAAGAATCAGTAAATGTAGTGGTCGATGACCAGCCCCATAAAGAAGATAACCCCTAAATGAATTAGAAGATGATGTAGATTCGTGCATTCTAGATAAATCAGATAACAAAACTCCATCATCAAATGAACCACAACCGTCATCTAACATACCTATCATTAAGGATCACCCTTGAGAGCAAATCATTGGAGATCCTAATGATGGGGTAACAACTCGAAGGAAGATAAAAAATATCTGTAGTCATTTTTATTTTACCTCAAAGATTGAACCCAAGAATATTGTGGAAGCTCTTCAAGATGAACATTGGATAAATGCTATGCAAGAAAAACTTCAACAATTCCAAAGAAATGAGGTATGGCAATTAGTTTCCAAACCACTCAATACAAATGTCATTGGAACTAAATGAGTCTTCAAGAACAAATACGATGAATCTGGTAATGTGATCAGGAATAAAGCAAGGTTAGTAGCGCAAGGGTATTCACAGATAAAGGCATTGACTTTGATGAAACATTTGCTCTTGTGGCTCGTCATGAGTCTATTAGGATTCTCATGTTTGTTGCATGTGCATAAAAATTTAAACTATTTCAAATGGATGTGAAAAGTGCATTTCTAAATGGGGATCTTGATGAAGAAGTTAATGTGAGCAACCTAAGGGATTTTTAGGTTCTAAGTATCCTCATCATGTCTATTGTCTGAGCAAAGCACTTTATGGTCTCAAATAAGCACCACGTGCTTGGTATGAACAATTGACGAAATTCCTTTTAGATCATAAATTCTATAGGGGAAGTGTAGATAAAACACTTTTCACTCAAAAGATAAAGGATTCATTACTCATTGTTCAGATCTATATGGATGATATAGTCTTTGGCTCTACATGTGAAGAAACTGCATACAAATTTGCCAATCTCATGAAGTCAGAATTTGAAATGAGTATAGTCGGTGAATTGAATTTCTTTTAGGTTTACAAGTGACACAATTAAATGATGGCATCTTTATTTGTCAAACCAAATATGTAAAAGACTTGGTGAAAAGATTTGGTCTCGAGGCTGGTCGTACTTATCATACTCCCATGAGTACCACACTCAAACTCTCCAAAGATGTTAATGGCAAAAGTGTGGACCAACATCTGTACCGAAGTATGATAGGAAGCCTACTGTATCTCATAGCTAGTCATCTTGATATATCTTTCAGTGTCAGAGTGTGTGCTCGATATCAGGTAGAACCTAAGGATCCCACCTAACAGTCGTTAACAGAATCATCAAATACATAGCAGGAACTACCTCTTTCGGCCTATGGTATCCATTTGAAACATCCACCACTATTGCTGGATACTCTGATGCCGATTGGGCTGGAAATTTAGATGATTGAAAATCAAAAAGTGGAGGATGTTTTTATATTAGAAATTGTCTGGTCTCTTGGCAGAGCAAGAAACAAGATTGAATATCTCTGTCTACTGCCGAGGCCAAATATATTACTGCATGTAGTTGTTGTGCACACTCCTCTAGATGAAAAAATGCTGATCGATTATGGGATTGAGCAACCCACAATGGGTCTCTTCTGTGACAACACAAGTGCTATCAACATCTCAAAAAATCCTATTCAACATTCTCAGACTAAACATATTGACATCCTTATCATTTTATCCGAGAACTTTTTGAAGATAAGATTATTGTGTTAGATTATGTGTCTATAGAAAAGCAACTTGCCGATATCCTAATAAATCCTCGTGATGTAAACAGGTTCAGTGATCTTCAAAAATCAATTAGAATATGTGCTTATTGATGGTGTCTCAGTCAAAATGGTCCACATAAGAAAATCTTCAAAATGAGATATTCATGGTTAATTATCAACAACAAAGTCTAAACTTCATGTATTAACCATGTTAGCTATGGGAACTAAAATGCTGATTCTTCACATACTTGATGATATCTAGTTATTCTCGATATCATCGAGATTCAAATGTCGATGATATCAATGTTCACTATCGATATAATTGATGGCTCTCAGGAATGCCATGTTATAACCGTCGGTCCTTCCCAACGGTTAGACTGCCTCAATATCTGCTGGATAGTTGCGTCTTCCCAATAGTCATTGGCACAGTCTTCGATATCTTTATGAGACTGATTTCAATGACATCGATGATGCAAGAATGGGCCTCGTATATATCAAGTGGACTGCATCACATGGGCCTCGTATACATCAAGTGGGTCGTAATATATGGGCCTCATATATATCAAATGGGCCGCAATAATGGGCCTCCAACATATCATAATGGACCTCATATCTGGGCCTCAATACATCAAGTGGGCCATAATGTATGGGCCTCGTATCATCAAGTGGGTCGCACTAAATGGTCCTCCAACATATCATAATGGGACTCATATTTGGGCCTCAAATACATTAAGTGGGCCACATCACATGGGCTACACCAATGGGCCTCATATACATCAAGTGGGCCGCACCATCTGCACCATTCATCTATTTTAAAGATCATCTTAGAGCATTTTCAGAAAAAGGAATCATATCAACAGATCATTTGGACCACACTCCAAATAACAACGGAGATGATGATTAGAAGATCATTTGGACCATACCACAAATAACAGTGGTGATAATAATTTTCACCGTTAAAACCCCACAGGGCCCACCATAGCGTTTATTTTCCATCCAATTAGTGCATATGGTCACAAAGACCTGAATTGAATGGGAAAATAAATATCATATTGATCCACAGCTTCTGTGCACCCAAAAGGGTTTCAAGGGCAGTCGTTCAATCCCCCACTATTTACTGCAGTGTGGTCCACCTGATAGATCTGCCTCATTTTTGTCTCAAGCCTTGGAATGAGCTCACCAAATGGGATGGACGGTTTGGATGTAACATATACATCAAGGTAGCCTCACACCACCCGTCCAGATGGACAGATGAATAAAACACATATATCATTTGGTCGGCCCCACATCGACATGTGCAACACATGTGGGGTGGGGTCCCACACGGATTGAAAAAGCTTGATGGTGTGGATTTTTCCCCACATACATCAAGATGGGGCCACGGAACTTGTTGACGGTAATACAGTAGCTATATAGCTGCTGTAGGTACACTGACCAATCTGCATCCCACAAAGGTTGGTCCCATGGATGAACAGTTGGATGCAAGGCAGACATCAGGTGGGTCCACATGTGTGGCCCACTTGCTGTAGATAAAGAAAGTATTTGTGTTTCCTCTTCATCCAGGGGCGCTGGAGGCTGAACGATACCTGTCCCAACGAAATCCAATCGGGCCCACTGATAGACATCCTGGCCTGATAAAGTACATATATCAAGATGGGACATCAAACGAAAAGGGGAGAGAGAGAGAGAGAGAGAGAGAGAGAGAGAGATGGAGGGGAGGGGCTCCACCACTATGAGCCCTCCCCAGGTGAGCCATGTAAATACAATGCATACATCAAAACAAGTCCCATCACAAGTGGGCATTACATCAAAAATCAAGATCTAATGCTATGAACGCCCATTGATTGTAAATATTCTTGGTCCCTTAGAATCCTTCGCTCCTAAGCTCTCCCTTTGATGGAAGATGATGAGGATTGAATGGTGGAGATGGGAGATAGAGTGGTAGGGAGTGGGCCACACTTGACTCTCTCATGGGAGGCTTTGATGGTGGCTCTCCCTTGGTGCTTGGGATGGAGTGAGAAATGAGAGAAAGAGAGGATGGTTTGTTGTAAGGGAGATGAGATGGAGGGTATGGTTTCTCTTAACTTTTGGTAAGAAGGGAATGGTTAGGTATGGGTGTTGTTGACTTGGTGAAGAGAGAGGTATGGGTGAGTGATGGGTTATACTTGACTTATGATTAATGTCATTGATTGAAGAGATTCTCTCTAGATTCACAATGCACGGCGTTTCCTCAAAATATACATGGGCCCACAACTCCTGGCCTGGGTATCGCATTGGCACATGAGATGTGGCATTGGAACCGCGGCGATGGCGTGATCGCTAGAATACAAGTTTTGAGTTGAGTGGGCATAAATATAAAAGATGTGACTTAGGGTCACGCACAAACACCAATTATAAGTCGTGCATTGCCAGAATTCGACCGGGAGGACTGTAAAAGCATACGGAACGGTACGGTCTAGGATACAAGTCTTACATAGTGGCCCTAAAAAGCCCATATAGGCCATCATATGCATACCTATGCGGGCAATGGACTGAGTCAGCAACTAAAAGCCCTAAAATGCTAAAAAGTCCTCAACGGTCAGTCACGAGTGAGACCAATGCCGTCTATATATGTGAGGCTCGTATCCTAGACCGTACCATTCCGTAGGCTTTGGCGGTCCTCCCGGTCGAATTCCGATGACCCGCGACACGTAGATAGCATTTGTGCGCATCCCCGAGTCATACCTTGTCAATCTGAGTTGGCTCAACTCAAGACTTACACCCTTGCGACTATGTCGTTGCCACTGTTCCGACACCGTGTCTCGCATGTCAATGTGATACCCAGGCTAGGAGATGTGGGACCATGTTAAGTTTGAGGAAAACGCTGCGCATTTGTAAACCTAAGAGAACATGTCCCATTAATCACATCAATCATGTCAAGTACATATCCCATCCCCAAGCACAACGACCATCCCTAAAGTCAACTCTCTCCCTTACATAACCCATACATGTCAAGTACACCCATCATTCACTCACCCATCACTCACAATCCCTCTCCCTCTCTTACATTATCTCTCTCTCTCTCTCTCTCTCTCTCTCTCTCTCTCTCTCTCTCTCTCTCTCTTCTCAACCATCCCTCAAGCAACACCCATGAGAGAGGTGGACCTCTAAGATTCCATGGAGAAAGAATCTTTATGTGGCCCACCTTCCTACCACCCAATCCCACCCTCTAACCATCATCTCAACCGTTGAAATTCATCCCTTGGAGCTTTAGAATGCATCAGTGGAAGGAGTCCAAGATCTAATGGTGGGTGATCCACCGTTGATTTTCAATTTAATGGCCCACTTATGATGGGACCTAATTTGATATGCGTTGTAATCTTATGAGGGGCCCATATAGTGGCGGGGTCCCTCCACGACACCTCTCTCTCTCTCCTTCCCTCTCTCTCTCTCTCTCTCTCTCCTCTGTATGGTGAAGATGATGATGAGGTGTGTGGCCCACCTGATGTGTGTGTGTGGCCCACCATGATATGTGCAATCCATGCTGTGCACCTGTGGGGCCCACCTTACTGAACTTTCCAGTGGACAGACCTGCTGGCTGTCCATTTGGACAGGCTCAGATGCGGGTAAAAATACAAGTATCAGCTTGATCTTACAAACTGGTGGGTCCCAACGTGTGGACCCACCTGTATGTATGTGGTATACCCACACCGTCCATCCAGATGGTGGGTCCCAGTGCGTTAGTGGGTACACTGGACCTCACCACGAGGTATATATTATATGTAAACCATCCTCCCATTCGACACGTGTGAGATGAGACCTGCCTTGATGTACGTGCCTTACACCCAAACTATCCATTCATCTGAACTTCTGGACAGTAGCTTTGTATTATATATATATATAACATTATAATATATTATAATATATAGGTATGTGGTGGGCCCCATGTGGGACCCACCTGCTAGACGGAGTGGTTGGGATCCTCACACCAACTATGTAGTTGTGTATTCACGTCACCAAATTTCGTGGGACGCACCTTAATAGTATGTTTTTTATTTACAATGTCCATCTGGATAGTGCCATGTACTGCCCCACCCTGATGCAGTGTTATATCTGCACCGTCTATACAGTGGTCCACCTTGATGCTTGTGTCTATCACGTCGTCCATCTGTTGAAAACCTACTCCGATGTATGTTTTGTATACCACGTCGTCCATCTGTTGAAAATTCACCGTGATGTATGTTTTGTATTCCATGCCGTCTAGTTCGCTGGACGTGTGGCCCACTTGATATATGTGTTATATATCTAAATTGTTCATTTGGTGGGCCCATTCGGAGGTGCAGGCCCACCTGCTATATGTGTAAGGCCACCTTGATGTATACCCATCGGTTTTGTTGGACCATGGTGTAAGTACTATGTTTTCTAGCTCCTATGATTATCAAATTTTGTAGTGCCAAAACCTATTGGAATCAGTGTCTTGTGTAACTCATCTACATATTCAAGATCTTGCATTACATGTACAAGAACAAAGGTCTTTACCTCAAGAACTTCAAATACAAGATCAAGAGGTATACACGTTCAAGTTCAAGTACAACACCAAGTTATAGTTCAATCTTTCAAGCTTCAATAGTTCAAGGTTTCATAGCTTCATCCATGTTAAGATAAAATTCTTTACTTTGAACCTTAAAGCTCAAGATGAAATACAAGTCAAGTGCTTTAAGTTCAAGCTTCAAATACATCAAGTTCAAACTTCAACATACTTTAAGATGTCAAGCTCTATGTACTTCATGATCAACTAACAATGAAAGAAAAAGGTGTTTCAATATTTAAACATTACTTATAAGGTATGAATGACCTTAGATTGACCATAGGTTAGGTCATATTGATTACATACTTTAATTGGGTCACTTTATAAGTGTATAGGCCATTTCTCGACTAGCCTTAGCCTATGTTCGATTAGTCCTAGTACTAACTCGACCAATCCAAGAATTTCTTCCACCAGTCCAAGGTTTCTTACTTTTTTTGGAGATTTTTTGTTATTACCTTGACCAGTCCTAGAGACTGCTCGACTAGTCGAGTGAACAGTGCTCAACTCAAAGTCCAGCAATTAAATTGGGTCTCACACGACCAATCGTGGACATGACTCAACCGGTCGTAGAGGCCGCTCGACCGGCTAAGCAGGCCCTTTGGCCAGTCGTGGAACGACCTTATCTTATGGCGCCCGAATTTTCAAAAGTTTGTTAGTCCTTTGACCAGTTGAGCTGACCTCTAGGCCAGTCGAGTGAGCGGTTTCTACACTAATTAATAGAGCACAATTTTCAGAGTTTTTCATCTAATTCAAGCAAAATTAAGACACCACTCTGAGAGATAATTTTGTGATATTCTTAAGCTATTTAGTGCTCATTTAATATTCTCTTTAATTAACCTTTTATATTTAATTTTGTATTCTACATTCGAATCTTATTTGAAGAAGGGATTAAAATTTTTTCATTTCTTAGAATCAAAATCAAATTAAGCTAGCCCAAAGTGATTTAATCTAAAAATAATTTAAAACTTAGAACATTTTCATATGTGAGTGTAGACATTGAACATCTACATTGAACTTCTACTCCGAATCGGTTCTACCGAACTGCATCAAAGGAGAATATCCAGATAAGTATTTTATAGTTTTGTAAATCTATTCTTTTGGTTTCTTTGAGATTGTACTAGAAAAATCTTTTTGTTTTTGTTTGTGTGAGGTGATCCGAAAAACTCAGAGTGTAGGGTTTTGAATTGTGTAAGCCCACTTGAGAGACACAATTGTGAAGGTTTGAGGTGAACCTTGAAAAACCTATTGTATAGTGAACACCAATATCCACTGTGTGAGGATATTGGGAGTGGAGTAGTTGTGTGCTTGTTTTTCTAAATAGTTGGTGTACACACAAGTGAACCACTATAATTTCTAGTCACGTGGTGAATGATTGATTATGGCATTGTGTAGATGCTGTAATTTTCATTTTACGCATTTGTGGAGAATGTTGTAATCTTTTTATACAAGTGTGGGAATGTTGTAATAACTTAGTTACTTTTTTTCTATTTTTCTTTATTCCTTTGTATTAGTTTGAGATTTTAATACATAGACCATTCTTGGAATCAGTTTGTCCTACCATAAATAATTAGTTTTTTGTGTAAGGTTGTCCTTAGAATAATATTTGTATCAACCTCTCAATACTTGTACATTTAAGGTTGTTATTCATTTCTGCATTGTGGGATTATTTAAGTGTTATCTTTATTTATATTTGTTAAATTGCACATTTAATTTTTTAATTTAGCATAGTCCTATTTACAGTATCAAAGCCTAATAGCTTACTTTAATTATTTTTGGATTAATTTCTTGAGCTAATTGATCTGAGCTTTTTAAGATGCCAAATTTTGATAGCCTCTCAGTCACTAGGCCTCCACCATTTGATGGCTCCAATTATGCCTATTGAAAAGCCAGAATGAGGATTTTCTTAAAATCCATAGATGAGAGCATTTGGCAAGCCACAATGACCAATTGGAACCCTCCTACCACTGAAGTGACTGGTACTGATGGATCTAAAACTGTAAAAGTCTCACCTTACTTTTCTTGGACCACTCTTCAGAAAAGTGAGAGTAGTACCAATGCGAAGGCTTTAAATGCAATCACTTGTGCACTATCACTGGATGAATTCAAAAGAATTATATCTTGTGGTACTACAAAGCAAGCCTGAGATATTTTAGAAATGACAGACGAAGGAACAACAATTGTTAAGAAATCTAAAGTCCAAATCCTCACAACTAAATTTGAGGAAATACATATGGAAGAAAGTGAAACTTTCATGGACTTCTATACGAGATTGAATGACATTGTCAACTCTATATGGGGTCTCAGTGATAGAATCTAAGAAAGTAAAGTCCATGTAAAGATACTATGCTCATTGCCTGAACGGTTTAATTCAAAGGTGATTGCGATCCAGGAACTTCATGATACGAATAATATGAGGGTAGAAGAATTAGTTGATTCCTTACAGACTTATGAGTTAAACTTTAAAGCTCCTAAAGGTAAATCCATCGCCCTTGAATCTTCTAAAATTATTTCTCAAGAAAATAATAATTCTTATGTAGAAAATTCTGAAGATGATATGAACCTTTTTGCTAAAATATTTTATAAGTAAAAAGAGAGTTGATTTGTAAAAACCAAATGAAAAGAAAATATCCAGATCTAAAACTTAGAAATCTTTAAAAGACAGCCAATGTTATAACTGCCATGAATATAGGCATCTAGCGAACAAGTGTCCTAAAAAGGACAAACCAAAAAAGAAAGGTATGTTGGCTACATGGGATAAATCTTCCTACTATGAAGCTTCTTCTTAGTTAGAAGATTCTGAAACCGAGTTGGGAAATGATGTTTAAGCCCTAATGACTCTAGCTAAGTTCACTTTTTCAAATAATGATGATTCAACCTGTGAAGAAAATCTGAATAGTGACCATGAAAATGAAGAATATCTTCGAGATGCTTATAATGCCCTATACAAGGAAAGTTGCAAAATTACTGTAAAACTAAAAACTTCAGAAAGAAAAGTTTTTAAAACTTAAAGAAAATTTTGATAATCTTGTCTTAGAAAAATCACACATTTCAGATTGTTTTGAAAAAATTAAGTGCGATTTAGATTTCAAAACCTCTCTTGTTGAAAACCTAAAATCTGAAAATGAAAAGCTAAAACTAGAAGTCTCTTCACTTTTGAGTTTAACTGACACATGGAGGTATGCCTAAGGTGATCCTAAGTTAGAAACACTCTTATCTGGATCTAAAAAATGTGGAGATCAATTTGGATTGGGCTTCAACAAAAGTAGTCCTCCCAAATATACGAATACTCCACTCACATTTGTGAAAGGAGAGTCTTCTAACTCAAAAGGGAAAAGTCTAAATCAAAATTATTCTAAAAATGCTAAGACTTTTCAAAACTTAAGAACTAAAAGCAATCATATCAACCAAAAAATCAGAATCATAATCCTTTAGCTGAGAAAATTGTTGACTTACTTAAGGAGCTCTTAAAATCTAACTAAGTGGGTCAGTCTTATAACAACTATAAATATAAGAAGACCAATTATAATCTTAAACCTAAGATTGTAATGAAATGGGTCCCTAAGGTTACTTGTTTGGTTGCCCATACATCTTTCAAAGCTTCAAGCCATTCAAAATGGTACCTAAACAATGGTTGCTCCAGATATATGACAGGTGACAATGGTCTGTTCACTAATCTTAAAGACATGACTGATGGTTCAGTCACATTCAGTGATGGTAGCAACTGCAAAATTCTTGGCCAAGGTACGGTTCAGCTCTTTAACCTCCCTTTATTTGAGAATGTTTTATATGTAGAAGGGTTAAAACATAATTTATTAAGCATCTCTCAAATATACGATAATAATCATAGTGTAAAATTTACTAACCAAGGATGTGAAATTCTAAATAAAAATGGTTCTGTAATATTAACTGGTTGCAGAACTTCTGAAAACTGTTATATTGTTTGTGATTCAAGCTCATCTAATTTATTGTGCTACATGGTCCATACTGATGAGACCAAATTATGGCATAAGCACCTCGGACATGTACACTACTGTAACTTGTATAGAATTAGCAAAGAGAGTTGGTAAGAGGTTTACCCAAAATATAAAAAATAGACAAAATATGTGGCGAGTGTCAGATTTGTAAACAAACCAGAAGTACTCACAAAAAGATGTACTTCAATGCCACATCTAAACCACTCAAACTTCTCCATATGGATCTCATTGGACCAACTAGAATGGAGAGTCGAGGTGGCAAGAAGTACATTCTGATAATTATTGATGGCTTTACTAGGTACACATGGGTAGTGTTCTTAAGAGACAAATTTAAAACTCTCGATGAAGTAAAAAGGGTACTTAAAAGTATCCAAACGGAAAAAAGATCTCAAGTCTCTAAGATCCATAGTGATCATGGATCAGAATTTAAAAATAGCAGTTTAAAATTTTTTTACAGTGATCAGGGAATATCATATGAATTCTCTATGCCCAAGACACCATAACAAAATGGTATAGTAGAAAGAAAAAATAGAGTGCTTCGAGAAATGACAAATGTATTGTTAAATAGTATGAAGCTCCCTAAAAATCTTTGGGCCGAAGTTGTAAATACTGCTTGTTATATAATTAACCGTGTTTACACTAGAAAAAAATGGTAAAATGGCTTACAAAATGTGGTTTGATAAGAAGCTTACTGTCAAATACTTTCGAGTTTTTGGCAAAAAGTGTTGCATTTTACGTGATCAAGAAAATCTAGGTAAGTTTGACACCAAAAGTGATGAAGGGATATTTGTAGGGTATTCTCTAAATAGTCGATCATATCGTGTTCTTAATAAGAGGACTGATGTAATTCAAGAGTCCATTAATGTGGTTATAGATGATCACTTGAATACACTTGTCTCAAGTTCAGAAAATGATGTTCTTCTAATTGATAAACCAGATTCTTCATCAAGTTAAAATAACACTGAACTGAGGACAGTTAAAGACCATCCATCTAATTAAATCCATGGAAACCCTCTGCCTGGTGTGCGCACTCGTGAACAACTTGAAGATATGTGTAACTATGTGTGCTTTACATCTTAAATAGAACCAACTAACATAAAAGAAGCCCTTACTGACGAAAATTGGATTGTTGCGATGTAAGAAGAGCTCAATCAATTTGTTAGAAATGATGTTTGGTACTTATTTTCAAGACCAAAAGATAAACACATTATCGGAACAAAGTGAATTTTTAAAAATAAGTCTGATGAACTTGGTAATATTATTAGAAACAAGGCTAGGCTGGTTGTACAAGGATACACTCAAACTAAAGGCATTGATTATGATGAGACCTTTGCCCTAGTAGCTCGTCTTGAATCAATCAGACTATTTATATCCATTGTGTGCTTTAGAAAGTTCAAAATATACTGAATGGATGTAAAGAGTGCAATCTCGAACGACGATTTGCATGAAGAGGTGTATGTTGAACAGCCATCGGGTTTTGAAGACCCTAAACATTTTAATCATGTCTATCGCCTATAAAAGGCACTTTATGGTTTGAAACAAGCTCCCATGGCATGGTATGAAAAGTTGACTAAGTTTCTACTAAGTCATAACTTTATAATGGGAAGTATTGATAAGACATTATTTGTAAAGAAACATAATGATCACATTTTAATAGTGCAAATTTATGTTGATGATATTATTTATGGATCTACTTGTGCTAACATGACCGTTGAGTTTGCAGATCTTATGAAGTATAAATTTGAAATGAGCATGGTTGGAGAATTAAATTATTTGCTCAGGTTGCAAGTTAAACAGTAACCCGATGGTTTCTTTATCTCTCAAACTAAATATGCTCTAAACTTAGTTAAAAAGTTCAAATTTGAGAGTGGAAAAATTTTTGATACTCCAATGAGTACTACTTTAAAACTCTCAAAGGACTTTATAGGTAAGAGTGTGGATCTTAAGTTGTATCACAATATAATAGGTAGTTTGCTTTATTTAACTGCGAGCTGACCTGATATTGCGTTTAGCATTGGAATTTGTGCTTAAAATCAATCTGAACCTAAAGAGTCACATCTAATTACTGTTAAGTGCATTTTGCGATATGTCGCTAGTTTAGCTAATCTTAGTCTTTGGTATCCACATGACACTAGTGTTCAATTAGCTAGTTACACGGATGCTGATTAGGCTGGTAACATTAATGATAAAAAATCAACCAATAGTGGTTGTTTTATGTAGGGAACTATTTAGTTTATTAGCTAAGTAAGAAATAAAGTTCCATATTGCTCTCAACAGCTAAGGTTAAATACATTATTACAGGTAATGCATGCACTCAGCTTGTATGGATGAAAAGAATGCTAAGCGATTACGGAATTGCACAAGATTCTAGGATTTTATATTGTGATAATTCAAGCGCAATTAATATATCTAAAAATCTATTTCAGCATTCACGAAGCAAGCTAATGCATGCACCCAGCTTGTATGGATGAAAAGAATGTTAAGCGATTACGGAATTGTGCAAGATTCTGTGGTTTTATATTGTGATAATTCAAGCGTAATTAATATATCTAAAAATCCATTTCAGCATTCACAAACCAAACATATTGACATTAGGTATCTCTATATTCGTGAATTAGTAGAAGACAACATAAGTTCTTTGGATTATATTCCAATTGAGAATCAACTAGCTGACATATTCACAAAATCGCTTGACAAAAGTAGGTTTCAAAAATTAAAATTTGATCTTGGTATGTGCAATGTGAATTGATAATTCATGTCTATCTATATCATAATGTATATATTTGTTCTTTTAAAAATTTTAAAATAAATTACAAAATTAATGATGTACATGACTGGTCGAGCATGTACTCGACTAGTCATGAAACGCGGGTTTGGCCTTTTATTTGGGAAAAAATCATTTTTTCTTTATTTGGTTCTTCTTCTTCAACGAGCCCTATCTCGACCGGTCGAACCCATCTTCGATTCCTCAATGGTTAGTGCATTGTTTTCAATTTTCTTATAGATTCAAGTCATTTGCACTTTCTTTTCATCATTTGTGTGGCTTATTTCTTATTTTATGTTGGTTTTTGGGGTTTTCTATTAAAAAATTTGATCTACTAGAAACCCACTTTACCTCTTTTGCAATCTCTTTATTCCTTGCTTTCTTTATTACAAATGGAAGGTAGAACCAAGAAGAAAGGATCTCGTGGTCCCTCTTCCTCTCGTTCGGCTCCTATCACGATGTGCTACCTTTGGTTGCTCGAGGATGATCCCGATTATGTGTGAGATATTCAATTGCACAATGTGATAGTAGAACGAACTGTTAATCTTATTCTTGTGGCACCATTTGAAATTGTTTATCTCCTCAGTCTGTAGGATGGGATAACATACTACATTGGGGTGGGTCGGCATACCGTACCATTGCGTAGGCTATGTATGCTTACATTACTGATTTTTCTACTGAAAATCTGACATTTACTATTACGACCAGAGAAAGTCCAATTGATGTGGATCGTCATCTTATTTCTGGTTTAATGGACCTTCCAGTTAATGACGAAGGTATTCCCATTAGTACTCTAGTGGCAAAACCATCTGAAACTGAGAAGCGAATGCTCACTAGAGATTTATGCAAGATAGATGCGAAATGGAATATTGGAAATGTGCTCGCCTCCAAGTTTCTATTACCCAGATATAGAATTCTTCATAGGATTTTCATTTCAAATTTCTATCCTCGATCTGGTAACAAAATTGAACTTACTATGTTCATGGTTCGTATTCTTTATTCCATCATTTCTAGAGTCCCTGTATGTCTTCCTTCTCTAATTTGTTATAGCATCATTCAATTCCGTCTCCATCCAGGTCACAGAGACATACCCTTTCCTTATCTTATGACTATGTTAGCCACCCATTGTCTAGTGATTACGCCTGTTGGAGAGGCTCTCATTACCCAACTACCATTCAACAACTCTAACATTAACAAGATGAATTTAAAGTTAGCCCTAGGCCAAGTTGATGTGGGTGTTGGTGGAGCTGCTGCCGCAAAAGAAGAGGAGGGTGATTTACCTCCAGACGATATCAATATGGATGACCTTTTGATGAAATTGAATCCGATTTTGCCACTGATCCTGATTATCAATCATCGAACTTTGATGAATGTTTGCGCTCTCTTGAGGAGAAGGTTGAAAGTATGAATGTGTCCCATGAAATGCAATTTAAATATATGCACAAGTATCTAAAGCGTATTAACAAGGGACTTCATCAAATTGATCCTTCCATACCTGTTCCTTCTTCGGGTTCGAATTAGTAGGTGAATATTTGATATGTAATAACTTTTATACTACTCGATTTTCTCTTGTTTTATGGGCTTGGACATGCTTGAACTATGCTTGCTTATGGATTTAGTTATCTTGATTATCTTGTTTATTTATTTTCTTCTTCCTCATTACTCTTCTTTTACTTCCTTATTTATCTACATCTATTATCATTTATTGGTTCCTTCCTTTGACATATTGTGACAAAAAGGGAGAGAATTTTATCATGCTTGTGATGTGTGGATTGGGGATAGGTAGCCAATTTTGTTTGTAAGGGGGAATAAGTAATGGGGAGTATTGATGGGGGAGTATTGTTGTATTGATGCATATTTCTTTAGCCTATTTATAACTGGTGCATGATTCTTTAACCAGGTTGTAACTGGTGCATGATTCTTTATTGTGCGTGTTATGCTTATCTTATTTTAATAAAGTGTGTTTTCTCACAAATTTGAAAAAGGGAGAGATTGTAAGTGCTATTTTTTCTAGCTCCAATGATTGTCAAATTTTGTAGTGCCAAAACCTCTTGGAATCTGTCTCTTGTGTAGCTCATCTACATATTCAAGATCATGCATCACATGTACAAGAACAAAAGTCTTTACCTCAAGAACTTCAATTACAAGATCAAGAAATATACAAGTTCAAGTTCAAGTACAACACCAAGTTATAGTTCAATCTTTTAAGCTTCAATAGTTCAAGGTTTCTTAGCTTCATCCATGTCAAGACAAAGTTCTTTACTTTGAACCTCAAAGATCAAGATGAAATACAAGTCAAGTACTTCAAGTTTAAGCTTGAAAATATGTCAAGTTCAAGCTTCAACATACTTCAAGGTGTTAAGCTTCATGTACTTCATGATCAACTAACAATCGAAGTAAAAGGTGTTTCAATGTTCAAACATCACTTATAAGGTATGAATGACCCTAGATTGACCATAGGTTAGGTCATATTGATTGTATACTTTAATTGGGTTACTTTATAAGTGTATAGGTTGTTTCTCGACTAGTCTTAGCCAATGTTCGAGTAGTCCTAGTTCTAGCTCAACCAGTCCAAGAATTTCTCGACCAGTCCAAGGTTTGTTACTAATTTTTAGGATTTTTTATTATTACCTCGACCAGTCCTGAAGATTGCTCGACCAGTCGAGTGAACAGTGCTCGACTCAAAGTCCAGCAACTAAATTGGGTCCCAAATGACCAGTCCTGGACAGGACTCTACCGATCGAGCAGGCCCTTTAACCTATTATGGAACGACCTTATCTTATCACATCCAAATTTTTAAAAGTTTGTTGGCCCTTCGACCAGTCTAGCTGACTTCTGGGCCAGTCGAGTGAGCAATTTCTCCACTTATAAATAGAGCACAATTTTTAGATTTTTTCATATAATTCAAGTAAAATCAAGACACCACTCTAAGAAATAAGTTTGTGATATTCTTAAGCTATTTAGTACACATTTAATATTCTCTTTAATTAGCTTTTTGTATTTGATTTTGTATTCTGCATTCCAATCTTATTTGAAGAAGGGATTGAATATTTCTTATTTCTTGTAATCAAAATCAAATTAAGCTAACCCAAAGTATTTTAATCTAAAAATCATTTAGAACTTAGAACCTTTTCATATGTGAGTGTGGACATTGAACATCTATGTTGAACTTCTACTCCGAATTGGTTCTACCGGGCTGCATCAAAGAAGAATATCCAGATAAGTATTTTACAGTTTTGTAAATCTATTCTTTTGGTTTCTTTGAGATTGCACCAGAAAAATCTCTTTCTTTTTGTTTGTTAGAGGTGATCCAGAAAACTCAGAGTGTGGGGTTTTTGAATTGTGTAAGTGTAACACCCTGAAAATCGGGGGTCGTGTATAAACTCAACTCCCGAGTTCCAGACCGTCACTTATGCAACAAAAATGGTTATGATTCAATGTTGTCTGATTTAAAGCATTCACATGAGTAAAAGTATACCAAAACTGCAATTCATACTTCAGATCCAGTGATAAAAGCAAGCGGAAGACTAAACAATATATATATCAATGTATGGAAAAACAAAGTAATCTCAACTGTCTCCAAAGTATGACTACATCTCTGAGTCTCATATACATGTAAATAGACAAAAGAATAAGTTCAAAATAGTCCCACTGAAGTCCCCCTCGATCCAGGTCACCTACGGGAAGCCGTCGTGATACTGCATATACGAGAACTCATCCTGGTCCTCGTCAATCTCCGGCTCCACCTCCTGGATCTCGTCGTCACCTGCAACTACAACAGGGTCTGGTGGGTGTTGCAAACACCATCCCGTAACGTGGGAATGAGTGATCAACTCAGTGGAATCATAGAGCAAAGATTAGCATGTTCACAATTCAGTCACGCGATAATAGTAAAGCAGTAAATCAGACAAATCCTAATACTGTTGTTAATGCAAGATGATATGACGTGATGTATGCCCTCACCGACGATCACCCTCGTACGGCAACATCTTACGACCGCGGCATGCCACACTCCCTAGAGTGCTCCACATCTTCCAGGAACATGCAATGCTATGGTGATATGATTACCAAGTTATTATTAGTCCATTCAAACAGCAGGATTGGGAAACTAAGGTACCTCCCTTGTATCAATCCCAACACGGATCCTGTCTAGGGTCGTCACTCCTAGTAATCTCATACGATGTACATTTCGTAGGTCACTGCAAGGGCTGCCAGGGCTGTTGCTCGCACTCGTTGCACCGCTCCCCCATCACCTTATCAATATAGGCCTACTGTACTCTACTGCACGGAAGGGTCGTCGCCTCCCGTGAACTCAGAATACGCTCGCGGTCACTACAAAGGGCTCGTCGCCTGATCAGTGTAGGCCGACAGCTAGAATATAGTGTCCCATACCACCATAATCTGCTCACGAGTCAAGGTGCTCATTGGTCACTATGGGGAGGTTTGTGGCCCCAGCGTAGGCCGACAGCTCGACCACGGTGTCTCATACCACCATGCCCGGCTCATGAGTCTTCGTGGATCAAGGTACCACGGTTAATAGGGTTTACAATGGTAAGTTCAGTACCCTAGGTTCAAGCAGTCATGATACATACAAGGTGAACAAACACCGGCCAGTCGGGTTACTTGACGGGCTCGACTAGCGCGATCGTATCTCGAATCGAACGACATGAAGTGCGTAAAACACTTCGCGTGGCCTAACCACTGCCGCCAACTCTCAACACGAATCACATTCATCGACGCGTCGTTCGTGGCTATGACCAGTCAGCCACGAATTCGCTCGGTTACCGACTGCCTGGACTAGGTCAAGTCCCACACATCTATGGAATTTCATTAACATTATATACCAAGGTATTGGAATTGAAATACATCATGTGAGCATGTTAGCACATGTTATAACATTCAACTTAAGCAAATCTTCAAGGCATACTTCCCATGCATATTCAACTTAAGCAAATCCTCAAGCACATATATTCCATGCATGTAATGAAATCATGCATTTTGTCAACATGTAGAAAATCATTTAGGTCAGCATAATAATTGAAAAATCAATCACAAACTATCAAATAACATCATTTAATTCAATACATACTAATACAAGCATTTATACAAACACATACACTACACACTTAAGTCTACATATAGTATGTCGACCCAAAGTGCGCAACTAGGCGAATCTCTTCGCCAAACTAATTATGCACGCATTCCTAACTTCCTAATGCGACAACAAACCATGTCAATCACATCAGCAAAATATGAATGTAAACAGTACTTCCTACAAATGACTAAAATGCCCTAAATCTCATATTCTTCGTTAGCTTACGAAACGGGAAACGGAGAGCATTTTGTACATGTCAAACGGCGATGCCGTCAAGAATCTACTATTAAACGACATTGAAAGCATTGGGAACCGTCAATCAAAGCGTCTAAAATCCTCACCTAGTGTCTTGTAGACTCGGGAATTGAAGCGGAGCGTATATGGTTCGTCTACGGCGAGTAAGGAGCCTAATACATAAGATCCATAAGCTACATCGCTATGGAAACAAGGAAAACTCAAATCAACAACTATTTAGGGTTTTTACTTACCTAGGATCGCGGTGGAATCGCCGGGAAAGCGGTAGAGGAGTGTTGCTTAAGCACGTGCAACACGTAGCACAAGTGGCAGGAAGAACTCTCCCACTCTCTCACAATCTCTCACTCTTTTTCTCTCTCCCAAGCTAGGGCTTCTCTCAAATTCGGATGGGAGAGAGGAGTGAGGGTTTCAACCCCTTTTATAGCCTAAAACATTCCCAAAATAGGCTTGGGAACAATGTTTACTTGGTGCCTAACCAAATCGGGGCCGTTTCGGTCCAAAAGGGCATTTCTGGAGGTCCCCAGGCCAAATGCGGTCGGACTTAAGCTCATGCATACTGGATCTAGCACACATCCAGTTTTCAGACCGGTTGGGTTCCCAGATCGCACGTGGCGGCCCAGTTTCAGTTTAACGGTCACCGCACCAAGATCAGGCCTATAAGTCTCGTGATATATAATAGATATTTTTCCTGATCCAAGGGTGTAATTTGGCTGTATTCTGACGGTCAGAATGCTTAATACTGATGCGTCAAATTTGTGTGCCAGATTTGAATTTGAAATTCCAACTATGTCCCCATTCACACTCTCTTCGGTCCGGGCTCAATGAAATAGCCTGTGATCATCGGTTTGACTTGATTTTTGGAATGAGT
This sequence comes from Magnolia kwangsiensis, assembly GCA_037074715.1. Classification (NCBI taxonomy): domain Eukaryota; kingdom Viridiplantae; phylum Streptophyta; class Magnoliopsida; order Magnoliales; family Magnoliaceae; genus Magnolia; species Magnolia kwangsiensis. Next base: position 55,717,478 of record CM073582.1, on the reverse strand, counting down.
GTCAAGTCCAGCTAGACGGTTCTAACGGTCTAAGATAAGAGGTATCGGAATTTCAACGTGCGGTCTAGATCCAATACAAAGATTCAAAGTGGTCCAGAGAACAAACCGGTTTAGAGTTTGATCCGAGGCTTTAGAGCATTATAGCACCCTTGGTTCCACTCGCTTCGGGCCTTGTAGAACGTATTTAAAGTGATCAGGGACCATTTCCCAGCTATTCTAACGTTGCACTAGCTAACCTAGTCATATTTTCTAAAGGAATGAATTCTACGCAATTTCGGGTCGAGTTGGTACTCGAGCCCAAGTATGGATTTTTCACGGGCGTTACAGTAAGCCTACTTGAAAGACACAATTGTGAAGGTTTTAGGTGAACCTTGAAAAACCTATTGCATAGTGAATGCTAATATCCACAGTGTGAGGATATTGGGAGTGGAGTAGTTGTGTGGCTATTTTTCTAAACAGTTAGTGTACACATAAGCGAACCACTATAATTTCTGGTCTTATGGTAAATGATTGATTGTGGCATTGTGTGATGTTGTAATTTCCATTTTACGCATTTGTGGAGAATGTTGTAATCTTTTTATGCAAGTGTGGGAAGTTGTAATAGCTTATTTATTTTCTTTACTATTTTTCTTTATTCCTCTATATCAGTTTGAGATTTTGATACACAGACCATTCTAGGAATCAGGCTGTCTTAGCATAAACCATTGGTTTTTGGTGTAAGGTTATCCGTAGAACAACATCCATATCAACCTCTTAATACCATTGGTTTTTGGGATTATTTAAGTGCTATCTTTATTTATATTTATTAAATTCTGCATTTAATTTTTTAATTTAGCAGTCCTATTCACCCCCCTCCCCCCCCCTCTAGGACTCTTAGCTCGACCTTTTCACAAGGGCTGCCTCATCAGGCTCACTATAAATATGATGAGGCCTATCTAATGGAGCCTGACAAGATATGTTTATGGCCCATGTGTAGGGCCCACCTATTATGTATTTGAGGCCTACACGATGAGGCCCATGTGATGTATGTGTGGCCCATTAATATGGCCCACTTGATGTATATGAGGCCCATTGGTGCAGCCCATGTGATGCGGCCTACTTGATGTGTAAGGCCCAGGTAGTGAGGCCCATTGTGATATGTATTAGGCCCATGAGACGCGGACCATTGCGATGTGTAAGGCCCATGTGTTATGACCCGTTGCGATGTTTTTGTAGCCCATTTTGTGAGGCCCATTATGATGTGCATTACGCCATGGGTTGTGGCTCATGTGATGTATTTGAGGTCCATGTGTAGTACCCACCTGTTATGTATTTGAAGCCCATGTGATGAGGCCCATCGTGATGTATTTGATGCCCATGGGTTACGACCCTTTGTGATGTATTCAAGGCTCATGGGACGTGGTCCATTGTGATATATTTGCAGCCCATATGATGAGCCCGACTTGATGTATATTAGGCCCGTGTGAGAGGCCCTTCGCAATGTATATTAAACCCGTGAGATGCGACCCGCTTCATGTATATGTGGCCAGTGTAATGCGGCCTATTGTGATGTGTAATTGGCCCATGTGATAAGGCCCATTGTGATGTATATGTAGCCCGTGCATGAGGCCCAAGCGTGTATGTTAGGCCCTTGTGTGAGGCCATGGGCCCACTATATGTTAGGCTTTACGTGTGTCACTCCTTAGGAGCAATGTTGGTTAAATGTCCACATTCATGGGAAATGACGGTTAAATGTTCACATTGTGACCTTCCCTTATGCCGATTATCGAGGCCAATTTCTATTGTCGAGGTTGATTCTGATTGTCAAGGATGGTTATCAATCGAGGAAGATTATAAAGGACGATTGTCCATGCCAATTGTATAGGCCGATTATCGATTATCAAGGCTGATTCCGATTGTCGAGGTCAATTAATGAGGCCGATTCTGATTGTCGAGGCTGATTGTATAGGCTAATTATCGATTATCGAGGCCGATTCTGATTGTCAAGGTTGATTATCGATTGAGGCTGATTGTCGAGGCCAATTGTATAGGCTGATTATCGATTTTCGAGGCTGATTGATGAGGCTGATTCTAATTTCGAGGTCGATTATTGAGGGCAATTCCGATTGGAGAGGTCGATTATCGATCGAGGCCAATTATCAGGGCTGATTATCAAGGCCGATTGTATAGGCCGATTATCGATTGTTGAAGCTGATTCCGATTGTCAAGACTGATTATCGATCGAGGCCAATTGTCGAGGCCAATTGTATAGGCCAATTATCATCGAGACCAATTGTCCAGGCCAATTGTATAAGCCGATTATTGATTATCGAGGCCGATTGTCGAGGCTAATTTTTGAGACTGATTGTTGAGGCCAATTATCGATGCTGATTATCGATACCGGTTAGCGATGCTGATTATGAGTATGTGATAGCATAACATCATGATACATGCTCATACACATCATCTACATGTTTTTTATGAAGTGTGATTGACCATTGCATATGGCATTGTGCAAGTGGTTTATGGGACTCCCTGATAAGTGGAGTTATTCCACATGAGTGCATGGTATGCGCAGGATTGGTGTATGATTGGACTACATGACTCATGCATCTTACATGGTGTAATTGTGATTACCATACGTCCTAGAGATATCAGGGATGTGGCCTCCGCCGACATGTTTTAGATGCCCAGATGGGACACCAAAAATCTTTTTCTACGTGTGATGCCATAGATTTCCCTAGGTGAAAGTTCTAAAACCTCCGAGGCCAGGAGACGCCCTAATGTCTAGACCGAGTGAATATATAAGCGCCCGAGTGCCGAATACCTATAGGTCACGTCTCCCACTGTGTCGTGGTCGGTTGGGAAGGGGTTGTGGCCTTACCTGCAGAAGGGTAGTGGGCATTTGTAACATCTCAAAAAATTTGTATAAGGGCCCGAGTACCACCTCAGGCAGAATCACCTAAGGACCGTATCCTATCATAATTAAGGTAAAATTTCGTTAAGTACTAAACTAAATAATCGGTGGATTAATCTTGGGCTATCATTTTCACAAATGAGAAGACCTAAAACTAGTAATATCACTGCCTCAACACTTTATAAAGACCTAGGAAAAATTCCAAGAGCCTGTTTCTTTCGGAAGTACATTAAAACCTTGTATCGGACCTGGACCGCATGTCGAGAATTCGATAACTGTGAAACTATAGGATTATGTTTGTCCTATTGGGCTTAATAACCATTGTGGGAATCGAGCCAGATAGTATTCAAAAACGCACCACTTGAACCCTGAGTGAAGTGTGTGAGAAACACGAATATCTTCAGAAAATATAATGAAACTTAAGTGAATTGGGCCATTTGCTCATGCACAAAATTGAGGATTTCAGACTGTCAGCTTCTGACCAAACTTCACCCATGAGAAAAGGAAATTTCCCTACACATATCTGTATACTTGTGGCCCCGATCGAGCAAGTACGACCGTTAATCTGACACAGGTCCTCTACAGTCGATCAGCTTGTCCGATCACATCGAAATCACATCTTGGCATAGATCCATTTTCAGGGAACTTACCCAATGATGTATATGAGTAGTGGGCTCCCTATAAGCCTTGTTTATCAGAAACAGCTACCCAAAGGATACAAACCATGTATATAGTGGCCCTGGGGCCATCATTACTGGGCCTATAAATAACCTCCACACACCCTCTCTCTCCCATATACGAATTTCTCCAAACCCTACGAGAGAGAAGAGAGAAAAGAAGAGAAAATAGGAAGGAGAGAAGAGAAATCTTGGGAGATCGTAGCCGTGATTCTCTCCCACAACTCCACGCACTGAATCACCTCCCCATTTCGCTACACAATCTGTTTCAGCTACGATTTGGGTAAGAAAACCTAACCCTAGTATCGTTGTAGAGATTCATATTGATTAATTGTCAAACTAGCTAACTTATTTCATTATTTAGGTGTCCGACGTTCTTTTTTCGAGAACATAGAATTCAAACCAAGTCTGAATCGAGTATTTCGATGAAAGGTACAGACTATAAATGTTTAGGTTATGTTTTTCAATGCCTTCAAAGTCAGCTAATGATTTATGTCTAACTTGATTGGTACCATATCATCTTAGACATGCTGATTTCGATATATTTTACATGTATGAACTATGTTGAACAAAATATGCATCCTATGTGTTTGATGAAATGTTTGAATGAACATGTAAACAGGATTGGTGCTTGCTTTGACTACTAATCTTGGATTCATGTTTGTCATATTCATGATGACCTCCTTGTGTAAGGAATTGCCATAATATATGTCGTAACTAACCTAGTCAATATATTTTTGTGAAGTGTAACTTAAGTGTTTAATAAATTGTCTAAATGGGAAATTGTTGATGATTTGTATTTATTAAGGGTATCGAGATAGGATTCTCAATTACCTTATTCATATGTATAGTTATCTTCATGTAATCTTATTTGCCTCTACGCGATTTATGGATAAAATGTAAGTCTTAGGTAATATGATCAATGTGTTTAATGAAATGCTCAAATGAGAAATTTATTTGGATTATTTATTGAATGTTGACATGATTATCACATGTTTCTACCTATTACATCTGAGTAAGATTGGGACTACAACGTAGTCCAAGCAATTGGTAATAGTCCATGTACGAGTGATTGAATTAGTCTCACTACATTGGGTAACTCGATGAATTCGGGTCATATGACGATTGTCAACAGTGGTTAGGCCACAAGTGGTTCTTATGCGCTCCATGTCGATTAAGTCAACGTGTGCTCGTACCAATCGAACTTGCCAAACAAATCGATTGGCCTATTGTGTGTTTACCATGTATGAACATCACTGCTTAAATCTAAGGTACCACTTAACAATGTAAAGGCCCATTTTAAACATGGTACCACGATCTGCCAAGACTCATGAGCTAAGTATGGTGGTATGGGACACCGTGGTCAAGTTATCGGCCTACACTGGGATGACGATCCTCCCCGTAGTGACCAGTGAGCAACCCAGACTCATGAGTTAGGCATGGTGGTATGGGACACTGTAACACCCTGAAAATTGGGGGTCGTGTAGAAACCTGACTCCCGAGTTCCAGACTATCACTTATGCACCAAATATGATTATGATTCAATGTTGTCTGAGTTAGAGCATTTACATGAGTAAGATTATACCAAAACTGCAATTCATACTCCAGATCCAGTGATAAAACACAAGCGGAAGACTGAAGAATATATATATCACTATATGGAAAATAAAATAATCTCGAACTGTCTCCAAAGTATGAATACATCTTTGAGTCACAAATACATATAATAAACCAAAAATTAAAATGTCATATGCTCCAACTAGCAAGTCCCACCGATCCAGGCCACCTACGTAAAGCCGTCAGTGAACTGCATATATGAGAACTCATCCTGGTCCTCGAAGTAGTTGGGCTCCGGCTCCTGGATCTCCTCACAACCTACATCTAAGACAGAGTCTGGTAGGTGTTGCAAACACCGTCCCGTAACATGGGAGTGAGTGATCAACTCAGTGGAATCATAGAGCAAATATTAGCATGTTATCAAATCAATCACGCGATAATAGTAAAGTAGGAAATCAGAATTCCTAGATACTGTTGTTAATGCAAGCATGAAATGACATGATGGATGCCCTCACCAACATACTCCCTCATGCGACACCATCTTACGTCCGCGGCATGCTTTCTTCCCTCAGTGCTCCACATCTTCCAGGCACATGCAGTGCGATGTGGAAATGATTACCGAGTTATTATTAGTCCTTTCATACAACAGTATTGGAAAACTAAGGTACCTTCCTTATATCAATCCCAACACAGATCCTGTCTAGGGTCGTCACTCCTAGTAATCTCATACGATGTTATATTTGTAGGTCGCTGCAAGGGCTTCCAGGACTATTACTCATACTCGTTGCACCGCTCCCCCATCACCTTATCAATACAGGCCTAGTGTACTCTTATTGCTACGGAAGGGTCGTCACCTCACATAGACTCAGAATACGCTCAAGGTCACTACAAAGGGCTCGTCAGAAATCATGGTAGGCCGACAGCACGAATATAGTGTCCCATACCACCACAATCGTCTCACGAGTCAAAGGTGCTCATTGGTCACTACGGGGAGGTTTGTGGCCCCAGCGTAGGCCGATAGCTCGACCACGGTGTCCCATACCACCATGCCCGGCTCATGAGTCTTTATGGATCAAGGTACCATGGTTATCAGGGGTTCCACTGGTAAGTTCAGTACCCTGGGTTCAAGTAGTTATGATTCATACAAGGTGAATAATCAAAGGTCAGTCGGGTTACTTAACGAGCTCGACTAGTACGAGCGCATCTCAAGATGAACGACATGAAGTACATAAAATACCTCGTGTGGCCTAACCACTGCCGCCAACTCAAAACACAACTCACGTTCATCGACACGTCCTTCGTGGCAAATGGAAGCCAACCACGAATTCAATCCGTTACCGACTGCCTGGACTAGGTTATATCCTCAAGCACTTGCAGTTTACATCAACGAATATATGAGAGTAATAGAAATGAAATACAAACAATCTAAGCATGTTAGCAACATGTTATAACATACAACGTAAGCAAATCAACCAAAACACATGTATTCCATACGTATAAGGAAATCAATTCAATAACAACACGGAGGAAATCATGTATATCATCATATTGATTGAGAATTCAATCTCAAGACTAATCTACCACAACATTCACTCAATACATACTAATACAAACATTTATACAAACACTTAGTCTACACACTTTAGTCTACATAACGTATGTCGACCCAAAGTGCGCATTAGGGCGAATCTCTTCGCCAAATAGATCTTACACGCATAACTAGTATAATAACATGACAAATAAACATAACAATCATTTCAGTAAAATACAAACGTATACAGTATTTCCTATAAATGCCTAAAATACCCTAATTCTCATATTCACCGTACGCAGTTGAAATGGAAAACAGACAGCATGTTCTACATGTCAAACGACACTCTCGTCGATAATCTACTATTAAACGACATTGAAAGCTTTGAAATCAGTTAATCTAAGCATCTAAAATCCTCACCTTTCACCGTAGACGCGTATTGATTCGAATAGAAAGTCTACGCTTCATCAACGGCGATATGTCGACCTATATCACAAGATGAATCAGCTACTTCGCTATTTGTATCTATGGAATCCCTAAAATAGGTAGTGGTTAGGGTTTTCTTACCTAGAAATGAGTTGGAATCACTGGGAAAGTGATTTGAATGCGGTGATTAAACACACATAGAAGCTATGGCAAGTGGCAGGAAGTTTCTCCCACAACTCTCTCACAATCTCTTTCTCTCTCTTCTCTTTCTAGGGTTTATTACAAATTTGGATGGGAGAGATATGAGAGGGTTTAAGGTCCTTAAATAGGTTAGAAACTCACCCATTTAGACTTGGAACCAAGGTATACTTGGGTTATAACCAAATCGGGTCTTTTTCGATCCAAAAGAGCATTTCGGGAGGTCCCCTGGCTGAATACGATCGGACTTAAGCTCATGGATACTGGATCCAGCTCACATTAAGTTTTCAATCCGGTAGTGTTCCCAGATCGCACGTGGCGGTCCAGTTTCAGTTCAGCGGGCATGGAGACTCGATCGAGGATTCCAAGTACACTGACCTGAGTGAGAAATGTTCCCTGATCCGAGGGTGTATTTGGGTCAGATTCCGACGGTCTGAATGCTTACATTTAACCCGCAAGCGAAACGTGCCAGATTTATTTAAATCCCATTTAATTTTTAATGAATTTCGCTCTTTCTCACACTCCTTGCTCTAGGCTCAATGAAATAGCCCCAGAACATCAGTTGGGCTTGATTTTTGAAATGATTGTCAAGTCCAGCTAAGCGGTCATAATGGTCTAAGATTGCGGATATCGGACTTTCGACGGGCGGTTTAAATCTAACACGAAGTTTCAAAGGGTTCCTGAGAGCAAATTGGTTTAAAGTTTGATCCTAGATTTCAGGGTATTATAGTGTCATTGCTTCTACAAGTTTTGGGTCTTGCAGAACGTATTTAAAGTGATCAGGGACAATTTCACAGCTAATCTAGCATAGCGCTAGTTAACTTACGCTTAATTTCTAAAGGAATTAATCCTAAGTGATTTCTGATTGAGTTGGTACTCAGATCTCTGTACGGATTTTTCCGAGGCGTTACAGACACCGAGTTCGAGCTGTCGGCCTATGCTGATGTGACAAACCTCCCCATAGTGACCATGAGTATAAACTTTGAATTTACCTATCGACTACTTTTCATTAGGAGTGATGCCCTACAACTTTCCTGTCGTATGTGATTAATTAGGATTGATGACCCTAGATGGATCCTTCAGTTTGGGTTAATGATAAAAGGGAGGTACCTTAGCTTCCCAAACCTACTGTATGAATAGGCTTAATTAAGTACTCGGCTAACATGACCATGCATCGCATTGCATTAGTTAGGATGTGCTTTTGGCGAGAAAGTTGCACTTTTTTTTAGGGAGTGTTGTCATATGCGAAATAGGTTGTTGAAGTTACTTTTTTAGGGAGCTTTGATTCGAGGGCATACATCATTATTTGTATTCCACTCCTGCTCAGTTGCTTTGATGAAGTTTATGCGACTGAGCAGGACTTCATGGATGAGGAGGAAGAGTTCTCCTACTTTTAGCTCTCGGGCAGGTCTATGTACACCTAGTGCTGATTTGCTAGGAACACTGGGACACTTGGCTTAGTTGGACATCTTACAGTTCCACATTTTGTATATTTTGAAACAATACTTGTATATATTTGGCCCAATTACATACTCATACTCTGAAAGTTGTGAAACACTTACGAACTTAAATATATATGCATCAGACTTCCACTTTCTTAGTTTAATTATATCCAGAGTATGATATGCTATCCCACTCATGATTAATTCATTAATATGGACAAAATTTGAACATCATTATCCATGTTGCATAAGTGATGTGCTGGATCTCGGGAGTAGAGCTTTGCTTGACCCTCGAAATTCAGGGCATTACAAGTTGGTATTCGAGTAAGATTTAGATTAAACTGGACCTGGGTTATTGGTAACACGATGCACTCTGATGCACTCTGACTTAGGAAAGGGGTGATGGAATTTAGAGACCACATTCGGATCTCAAGGTTTCACCGACGGGCGAGACCAAATGTTGTAGTTTAGTTCCTAACGTATACCTGAGGGACTTGAATCACATGCATTGACCTAAGTCACCTCTAGGCCGTCAGTCGATGAGTTTAAATAGTTAGTCGACCAATTCCAAACCTAAAACAGCCCAAACGGTGCGAATACATGCACGTACAACGAAAAATGGACCGTGCTAGCCTAAAACCTCAAAATACAAAATTCAATGGGGCTAAGGGGGTCCCACACATCAAAACAACACCCCAGGAGGTGGTGGCCACCACCGGACACCCTAGAAAGGTGTAGCAGCACACCGCTGGCCATTCCAGAGGGGCGCCGTGGCACTGCGGGTTCAGTAGACCGCCGCTTTCGACTGACATGTGTGGGTTCCTCCCACGTGTGGGGGGCCCTTTTAACCTTCCAAACACCCCTCTTTCTCATATTACCCTATTCCTACCCCACAAACACCCCCAAACCCACCAACAACTGTCTTTCTCTCTCAAATCCTCTTTCCCACACACTCAAATCTCCCATTTCCTCTATATCCTACACCCATCCACCACCATTCCCCTAAAACTATCCCTTACAACTTTCCATCTTCCTTATTCCCACTCATTTGAGCACAAAACCCACCTTTTTGTGTCTTATAACCTTCAAACTTTCAAATCGACTTCATACTCAAGATTTCCCATCTCAATGGCTCTCTTTTAAGTGATAACCGCCATTTTCTCCCTTTCAACACTCCTTTCCCTTATGGGAAAGAAGAGAGCAGCTCCGAATGAGGCCGGGCCTACTCATTCAAGCCATTTTAGGAAGAAGACGAGTGTCAAGACTAGTGCAAGCACTGAACGAAGGTCAAAATGGGACCTCAACCCTCAAATCCTGATGGAAAAGTCTCTACCAGCGGGTCCCAAACTCGATAAGTTCTGTGATCGCAAGGTTATGTTTAAAGCTCACGTTGATGAGAAGTTATTTGGGCTATATCCAGTGATCGACATCCTTTTGGATAATGGGTGAGGTCCCATATTTGAAGGAAAAAACTCATGCGAGTGAAGGCACCATATGAGCCTTCTATGCACACATATGGGACCAAACTCTTGAGCCTCTCCAGTTTACTATACCATTGGGAAGAACTCAAGCCAAGGTCGATGTGGATATCATAACACGTACCATGGTAATAGAACGTGGAGTTGTACATGTCAGTGATACTAACCTTGCTAGAGAACGGGAGAGAAATTACCGCACACATTTCGTTTACGGCTAACTTGTGGATTAGAGGCAAGGGAATAGCCTCGCATCAACAAGTATGACAGAGGATTTCCACCTGCTCCACCATATATGCACGTATAACGTGTATCCTAGATCGAGCAACCGCATAAAATGTACTAGGTTCATGGTGGACTTCCTGTAAAGGGTTGCACAGGGAGAAAAAGTATCCTTACCTACTCTTTCCTTAACTTAGATAATTAGTACTGCACGATCTACTCAGGGGGATGCATCCCTCCCATTTGGCCGACTCATCTGTAAGATCGCCCGCAACTTTGGATTCCGACTTCACATGGACAACCTCTTGCCTATCCACTTCATCAATGAGACTACACTTAACAATATGAAGATAGGCCCTAGGCAACGCCAAGCCAGAATTGATGAGTATGGGGATGAGATAGAAGAAGAGCCCGAAGATGAGGAAGATAGTGAAGATGAGGAAGGCATTGAAGAGGAGAAAGGCATTGAAGAAGAGGGAGGAAATGGAGAAGAGGAAGTTAGTGAAGAAGAGGTGGACAACAAAGAAGAGAGACAGGAAGAAGAAGAGGAGACCCGAGACTTAGATGGGGGACCTCCTATTGGTCGTGAGGACCACCATGATCAGGCCACCCTAGAAGCCCGCATGGCTAAGATTGAGGAAAATCGAGCCTACTTAAAGCAGAAGTTCGAAGAGAACCAGGCCCGCTTAAAGCAGAAGTTCAAGAGGATGTCTTGCACCCTAAAGGCCCTCTTGTGCTGTATGCAGGATATGGGAACACCTCCGCCTTTGTCAGAATCGAAGGACTAGTCATATGTTTGTAGTTATTTTCTTGTTCCTTTTGTAATAGCCTTGGTTAGGTTTAGTTTGGATGTTAGGTTAGTAAGTGTTAATGCCTTTTGTTAAATTAGTTCACATGCATTCTCTATCATAATTCATGTAATTCTACATCATATGTATTGTAATAAATTTTGGTTAAATGAAATGCATGAAGTTTCTTTTGTTCAGAATTATATAGAATGTTTGAAAAAAAATGGATGATGTTCCCTTAATCCTATAAATGTTGCACCCTATGTTGTATATAGGGAATGCCTCCTAAAACTACTCAGAACATGCATATCTCCCACTTGGCAGAATGATTGACGAGGCCCCTCACCTGAGTGGTAGCGAAGTGGACCTTAGTTTGGGTCGGGGTAGAGAGACAATGCCGGATTCACAACCAGCCACTAGCCCCATAAATGGTCTAACACTGAGTGCACCACCAGTTATGGGTCAGAACCGTGCGTCCTCGTTGACGCCACACATGCCTCAAGCGGCCTCTCCCCCTAATAGGTTAGAGAAAATGATGCTCCTAATGCAACAACAATAATAAGTTCTGGCCACTATAGCGGGGGCCATCGTGCAGAACATGAATGTGGCCTCGTCAATGCCACCTGTACTGCCTACTGGTGCTATGACAGTACAAAGATGTATCGAGACGTGAAGCGTTCATACTGGAGGGACAACATGAAGGCCCAAATAGTAAATTTTATATCCCATTGTCTCACGTGTTAGCAAGTTAAGGCCGAGCATCGCCGACCCTCTGATTTACTTTAGCCCATGCCTATAGGTGAATGAAAGTGGGATTTCATATCTATGGATTTCACTTTTGGGTTACCAAAGACGAGAAGGGGGCATGACTCCATTTGGGTGATTGTGGACCAGTTGACAAAATTAACCCATTTCCTCCGAATCAGAGTTTCTAATTCGACAGATGATCTAGCCAAGTTGTACATCAAGGAGATAGTACGACTACATGGGGTTCCTATAGAGATTGTGTCGGACCGAGACACACGATTCATGACTATTTTTTAGACTCGAATCTAAGAAGCAATGGGAGTGAAACTAAAGTTTAGTACCACATTCCACCCACAGACCGATGAGCAGATGGAATGGATAAATTAGATAGCATGCGTAATTGACTTCAAGGACAGATGGGATGATTGTCTCCCTTATGTCGAGTTTGCTTATACCAACAGCTTCCAAACAAGCATTGACATGACTTCTTACGAAGCCTTGTATGGATGCACATGTCGAGCTCCACATTGTTGGGCAGAAGTTGGCGAGAAGAGCTTGGTTAGCCCTGACCTGGTTCAGGCGACCTCAGAGAAGATCGACATTATCAGGCGTCGACTCCTTGCAGCCCAGAGTAGACAGAAGAGTTACGCCGATACGAGACGGAGACAGTTAGAATTTAAGGTTGGGGACCATATATTCCTTAAAGTTTTCCCAATAAAGGGAGTATTTCATTTGGGCAAGAAAGGGAAACTCATGCCAAGATTCATTGAGCCATTCTAGATTCTAGGCCAAGTGGGTGTGGTGGCATACTGTCTTGCCTTGCCCGCACCACTCGCAGGTGTGCACAACGTATTTCACGCATCGATGCTGAAGAAATATTCCTGACCCTACCCATATTATTAAATGGGAGCAAGTGTAGCTAAGTGAAGATGCTACTTATGTATTACGGCCCACACGTATTCTTGATTTGAAGGAAAAAGTGCTACACAACAAAGTTATCTCACACATGAAAGTGTTATGGAAACACCATACCGAGGAAGAGGCTACTTGGGAAATGGAAGCCGAAGTCCGTAAGAACTACCCTCAGATTCTTGAGGAGTGCGAAAATGTACTAATTTCAAAGATGAAATTTTTCTTTAGGGGGTAGATTGTAACATCTCAAAGAAATCCGTACAAGGGCCCGAGTACCACCTCAGGTAGAATCATCTAAGGACCGTATCATGTCATAATTAAGGTGGAATTTAGTTAAGTACTAAACTGAATAATCGATGGATTAAGCTTGGGCCACCATTTCCACAAATGAGAAGACCTAAAACCAGTAATACCACTAACTCAACACTATATAAAGATCTAGGAAAAATACCAAGAGCATGTCAATTTTGGGAGTACATTGAAACCCCGTATCGGACCTAGATCACAAGTCGAGAATCCGATAATCGTGAAACTATAGGATTATGTTTATCCTACTGGGCTTGACAACCATCGCTAGAATCAAGCCCAGACAATATACAGAAACACACAACTTGAGCCCTGAGTGAAGTGTGTGAGAAATGTGAATATCTTTAGAAAATGTAATGAAACTTAAGTGAATTGGGTCATTTGCTCATGCACGAACTTGAGGATTTCGGACCATTAGTTTTTTACCAAACTTTACACATGGGAAAAGGAAATTTCCCTACACATATCCATATACTTTTGGCCCTGATCGAGCAACTACGACCATTGATCTGACACAGGTCCTCCACGGTCGATCAGCTTGTCCGATCATACCAAAATCACATCCTGGCATAGATTCAATATCACAGAACTTACCCTACGACTTATGTGAGTAGTGGGCCTCCCCATGAGCCCTGTTTGTCAGAAACATCTGCCCAAAGGATATAAACCATGTTTATAGTGGCCCTTGGGCCATTTATATCACTAATGAGCCTATAAATAGCTTCCCACACACCCTCTCTCTCCCATATATGAATTTCTCCAAACCCTAAGAGAGAGAAGAGAAAAAAGAAGAGAAAAGAGGAAGGAGAGAAGAGAAATCTTGGGAATCATTGCCATGATTCTCTCCTGCAACTCCACGCACCGAATCACCTCCCCATTTCGCTACATGATTTGTTTTAGCTACAATTTGGGTAAGAAAACCTAACTCTAGTATCGTTGTAAAGATCCATATTGATTAATCATCTAACTAGCTAACCTATTTCATTGTTTAGGTGCCCGACGTTCCCTTTTCGGGAACGTAGAATTTGAACAGAGTCCAAATCGAGTATTTCGATGAAAGGTGCATACTATAAGCATTTAGGTTATGGTTTTCAATGCTTTTAACGTTAGCTAATGATTTATGTCTGACTTGATTACTACTATATCATCTTAGACACGTCAATTTCGATATATATTACATGTATGAACTATGTTGAACAAAATATGCAACCTATGTGTTTGTTGAAATGTTTGAATGAACATGTAAACATGATTTGTGCTTGCCCTAACTACTAATCTAGGATTCATGTTTATCATATGCATGATGACCTCTTTGTGTAAGGAATTGCCATAATATATGTCGTAACTAACCTAGTCAATATATTTCAGTGAAGTGTAACTTAAGTGTTTGATAATTTGTCTGAATGGGAAATTGTTAATGATTTGTATTTATTAAGTGTAACGCCCTGAAATTCGGGGGTCGAGCACAACTCAGCTCCCGAATTCCAGAACATCACTTATGCAACATATTTGATGCAGATTGTATGTTGTCTGTATTAATGCATAAAACATGAAATAGATAAAGCCAGATAGCAGACATAATTCAGGAATATTAGAAAATGCAAGCGGAAGACTTAAATACATATATAATTCAAAATAAATCCCCAAATGATGCGTGCTCTGCCCAGGGCAATATACATATATCTGTGTCTCAAAATACATACATGAACTGTTCAAAATGATCTAATACATATCCCAAAAATAATCCCCGCTGGTCAGGACGAGGCTCACATGAACCCGCCTGAGAACTTCATATATGAGAACACCTCCTCGTCCTTGTCAAAGTCTGGCTCCTGTAGCATCACCATCTCCTGTAGCTAAGTCAGAGTCTGGTTGGTGTTTAAATACCATCCCAGAACGTAGGAGTGAGTGATCAACTCAGTGGTACTATATAGCAAAAGTTAACATGTTATCAATCCAATCAATCAGTAATGATAAGGCTGTACAATCACACAGGTCCTAGGTACTCTTGTTAATGCAAGGATGATACGAAGAATGATGCATGTCCTCACCACAATCTCCTTCATGCGACATCATCTAATGATCGCGGCATGAATCACTACCACTGTACTCTCACACCAACGCCAATGGCACATGCAGTACGATGTCATGAATATGATTACCCGATTCTTATTAGTCCTTTTCATACAGCAGTATTGGGAAGCTAAGACACCTCCATTGTATCAATTCCCAACATTAATCCTTTCTAAGGTCGTCAATCCTAGGATATCTCATACGATGTTATGGTTCTAGGTCGCTACAAGGGCTGCCAAGGCTGTTGCGCGCAATCGTTACACCACTCCCCCATCACCTTATCAATATAGGCCTAATTATATCCTCAAGACTGCATCAGGACTTGTCGCCTCTATGAGGTGTCAGGATAAACTCAAGGTCACTACAGAGGGCTCGTCACCAATCAGTGTAGGCTGACAATAAGAATATAGTGTCCCATACCACCATAATCTGCTCAGAGTAGGATACTCACTGGTCATTACGGGAAGGTTTGTGGCCCCAGTGTAGGCCAACAGCTCGACCACAGTATCCCATACCACCATGCCCGGCTCATAAGTCTTAGGGAATCTTGGTACCATGGTTAACGGGAGTTTCACTGGTAAGTTCAGTGCCTTAGATTCAAATAGTAGCGACCAAACATGGTGAACAAATATCGGTCAATCGGGTTAATTGATAAGCTCAACTAGGCCAAGCGCATGTTGAGTTGGACGACATGGAATGTATAAGCACTCCATGTGGCCTAACCACTGCCGAACACCCCAAGCACGACTCAGATTCATTAAACTCATCCCATGTGGCGAAGACAACCTCAACCACCAATTACGAAATGTTTTTCGATTGGTTGGGCTGTAGTACAGCCCCATTCACATACCAAGCTAATAACTAGCATATGATTCATATCCTGCATTCATATGAACATGCATGGAATACAACTTGAATGAAAACACAGTACATGCAAGAATTTATACACACATTTAACATGATTCAACCAAATACATAATCCATGGAGGAAATCATACACTCATTTAAACACCAACCAGACTCTGACTTAGCTACAGGAGATGGTGATGCTATATAGTACCACTGAGTTGATCACTCACTCACATGAACCCATATGAACAAACGCTTAGCTTACACTATTCAACATACATCATGTATGTCGACACCGTTGTAAATAAGGGCAAGTCCTCTCACCAAGGAGTTGTCGCATACATATTAGGCATATCATAACGACAATTTATCATGGCAAGCAAATTAGCAAATTCCATACGCATACGTGCATTCTAACGTATACATGAAATATGGTATTTACATTACAAAGTATACGTATGCGGAAGACAAAACGGATAGTGTATTTGGCATGTGTAACGGCAAGCACAGCATGAATAAATCATTATCCAACATTGAAAGGGTTGAAAACCATAGCCTAAGCGTATATAGTCCGCACCTTAAACCAGAAAAGACGTAATCGATATGATTCAGACGATGTGTCTTCGTCAACGGCGGATACGCCACCTATGGCATGAAACAGGTTAGCTAGAACTCTACTTCAGCTAGTTTAGGCTTCAAAACAGGTTAGGGTTAGCTTAACTTACCCAAAAACGGAATCAGAATCACTGGAAGAACGATTCAGGAACGTCGGTTCAATGTACAGATGCACTAGGAAGAATCCTATGGAGTTTCACCTGATTCTCCCACACTTTCTCTCTCTTTTCTTTCTCTTAAATCTCTAGGGTTTGGGAAATTCGTATGGGTTAGAAAGCTAAGGGTTTAAGGCCCTTTTATAAGCCCAAACATAACAAAAATAGACTTTAAGTCAAGGTATACTTAGGTTATACCCAAATCGGGATCTTTCTGATCCAACGGAGCATTTCTAGAGGTCCTCTGATCAAATGCGGTTGGAATTAAGCTCACTATCAGATCTTTAGTAAGTTAAGTTTTCAGTCCGATCAGATATCCAGATTGTCCGTGGCAGACCAGTTTCAATTCAACAGTCACCGAACCTAAATTAGGGCTACAAGCTCTATGACATGAAAGGGCCAACTTTCCTGATCCGAGGGTGAAATTTGGTCGAATTCCAACGGTCAGAATGCTTAAAAATAATGCACAAGTCAACGGTGCCAGATTTCATAATAATATAATTAATTTTCTAAAAATCTTCATTTTCCTAACCTCTTTACTCCGAGCTCTGTAGACTGGTCTCAGATCATTGTTTGGGCTTGATTTTCAAAAGGATGGTCAAGTCCAACTAAGCGGTCGTAATGGTCTAAGATTATAGATATCGGACTTTCGACGTGCGGTCTAGATCCAATACGAAGTTACCAAACATTCTCAGGAACAACTGGGTTTAGAGTTGGATCCTAGATTTCAGGGTATTATAGCGTCATTGATTCTATAAGTTTTAAGTCTTGCAGAACATATTTAAAGCGAACTGTGCAGATTTCACATCCAGTCTAACTTAGCGCTAGGTAACTTAGGTTCAATTTCTAAGAGAATTAATCCTAAGTGATTTCTGATCGAGGTGGTACTCGGGTCTTGGTATAGAATTTTTCAAGTCGTTACAATCTACCCCCTAAAAAAAAATATCCTCAAATTCGTACCTTCTCATACTCCTCAAGAAGATGTGGGTAGTTCTTCCTGATCTCGGCTTCTGTCTCCCAGGTAGCCTCTTCTTCAGTATGATGCGTCCATAATACCTTCACAAGGGGGATGACCTTGCTACGCAATACCTTCTCCTTCCTGTCTAATATAGGCGTCGGGCACAGTTCATAAGTGGCATCCTCGCTCAACTGCACCTGCTCCCATCTGATGATATGGGAAGGATCAGGAACATATTTCTTCAGCATAGAAACATGAAATATGTTTTGTACACTCGTGAGAGGCGTAAGTAAAGCTAGGCGGTATGCTACTGCTCCCACTCGATCAAGTATTTGGAATAGGCCAATAAATCTCGGTGTGAGCTTTCCCTTCTTCCCGAACCGAAGGAATCCCTTCATAGGAGAAACTCTCAAAATACGTGATCTTCAACCGCGAACTCCAACAGTCGCTGCCTCGTATTGGCATAACTCTTTTGCCTGCTCTACGCTATGAGAAGTCGACGCCTGATGATGTCAATCTTCTCTGAGGTCACCTGTACTAACTCAGGACCAAATAATTTTCGATCGTCAACTTCAACCCAGCAATGCGGTGCTCGACAAGGACGTCCATATAAGGCCTCATAAGGTGTCATACCGATACTCACTTGAAAACTGTTATTGTACGTGAACTCTGCATATGGAAGACAATCATCCCAACTGTCCTTGAAATCTAACACGCAAGCCCTTAACATGTCTTCTAAGATCTGGTTCACCCGCTTTGTCTGTCCATTGGTCTGTGGGTGGAATGCAGTACTGAACTTTAACTTCACACCCATCGCTTCCGGGATGCGAGTCTAGAAAATAGAAGTAAATCGCATGTCTCTATCCGACACGATCTCCAAGGGAACTCCATGCAGACAAACAATCTCCCCAATGTACAATCTAGCCAACTCGTCTGCAGAGTTTGTAACTCTGATCGGAAGAAAGTGTGCCGACTTCTTCAAACGGTCGACGATCACCCAGATAGAATCATGTTCCTTCCTCATCTTCGATAGTCCCGAAATGAAATCCATAAAGATATAGTCCCACTTCCACTCAGCTATAGGAATAGGCTGAAGGAGACGAGGAGGTCGGCGATGCTCTGCCTTCACCTGCTGGCAAGTGAGACAACGGGACACAAAGTCTACAATGTATCTCTTCATGCCATCCCACCAGTACGTCCTCTTCATGTCACGATACATCTTCGTACTGCCCGGATGCATCGTAAGTCTAGAACTATGCGCAGCCTCGAGAATCTCTCGTCTCAAGTCAGGGACATCTAGCACACATAGGCGGCCACGATAACGTAAGCCCCCATCCATTTCAACTCGCCACTCGGCATCTGTATCATCACTAGCCTACTCTTGAAGCTCAGTCAGATGCTCATCATCCCTCTGTGCCGCGATGACCCTGTCATCGATAAGAGGTCACACCCGAACGTGTGCGATAACCTCGAATGGCTCCTCCACAGTGAGTTTCTGCTCAAAGTCTCGTAAAAACTCAACCATGTCCCACTCGGTAACCATCAGCGAAGCAGTAAACTCTATCACCTCCTTGCGGTTCAACGCGTCAGCCACAAGGTTCGCCTTACCCGGATGGTAGGATACCTCAAAATTAAAGTCCTCCAAGGTCTCCATCCATCGTCGCTGCCTCATATTCAGGTCTCACTGCGTGAATATATACTTGAGGCTCTTGTGGTCACAAAAGAGCTCGAACTCCTCTCCATAGAGGTAATGTCTCCAGAGCTTCAATGCGAAGATGACCGCTGCCAACTCTAGGTCATGTGTAGGGTAATTCTCCTCATGCTTCCTTAATTGTATCAAGGCATAGCAATCACCCTATCCTTCTGCATAAGGACACAACCTAAACCAACGTGAGACGCATTCGTATAAATCGTATATCCAACCCCTTTCTCTAGTAATACTATCATAGGGGCGGACGTTAGCCTGTCTTTCAGCTCCTGAAAAGCTGATTCCGCCTTCTCATTCTAGACAAACTTCAGATTCTTCCGTGTCAACTGAGACAAGGGTCTTGCTATCTTGGAGAAGTCCCGAATGAATCATCGATAGAGAAAGCATGTGAACAAAACACTAAACTTTGACCACTAAACTTCAGACACTGAACAACTAACAACTGACTAACAACCATCAAACCACACATAAAAATAAACATCAAACAAACAAACAAACAACTACATAAGTCTATGCATCAGATCTGGCGACGGAGAAGGGGCACCCTTTTCCTTCAGGCAGCACAGGATGGCCTTCAAGGTGCGTGTCACCTTGTCAAATTTCTGCTTCATGACGGCCTTGGTATCTTCAAGCTCTTGTTTTACCTCGGCCGGGAGTTCTTGGACTTCTTGTCGCAAAGTAACCTAACTCTCCTCAAGTCGGGCTATATGAGCATCCCTAGCAGCCTGAGTCGCAGGAGGACTTTTATCAGTATCCTGAGCCTCCTCTTCTTCTTCTTCCTAGACTTCTTCCTCTATTTCTTTCCCACCTTTCTCTTCACTATCATACTCCCCCTCGCTATCATCATCAAGCTGGGCATCGCGCTGCTGAGGCCCTATCTTCATCTGGTTCATAGTAGCCTCATTGATGAAATGAATCGGCATAGGCAGCTCTGCCCCAAGTTTATAGCCAAACTCGAGCGTAATCTTACATATGAGCCGGCCAAAGGAAAGTGACTCAGACGTTCTTCTCGATCGCGCTATGAGGATGATCTGTCGCAGCACAAACGTAGGCATGCACACGTTCTCCCCCAGCCTTACTTGATACAAAAGTCTACCATAAGACGCGTACATTCACTACGATTGCTCCACCTAGGATAAATATTGAACGTGTAGATATGGTGAAGCAGACGAAAATCAGGTGACATATGGGTCGCTAAGAGGCTCTTGTTACGCTGCCACTCAAATAAACGACTGCATAGGAACCTGGTGCGGCAATCTCGCTCACGAACACTATTC
This sequence comes from Magnolia kwangsiensis, assembly GCA_037074715.1. Lineage (NCBI taxonomy): Eukaryota > Viridiplantae > Streptophyta > Magnoliopsida > Magnoliales > Magnoliaceae > Magnolia > Magnolia kwangsiensis. Next base: position 55,696,666 of record CM073582.1, on the reverse strand, counting down.
AGATTCTTAGCACTTGGATGTACCTCACCAAGTGGCACGTTCAAGAGTCGAGTTATCAACCGAACATCGATTGTGGCTTTCCGATCTCTGCCAAAGGGAATCTTGAACTGCAATGGCTCCAGCGTAGGCTCCCGAATATGAGCATAAAATGCACGAACAGTACTTACACTAGCACGAGACTGGCCTTCAAATAGCGGACTCCACCTGGCACCTTCAATACGCTCGAATAACAAATACTCACCAAAGAGGCGCCCATCCACATGCGCTTCAAAAAGAACCCTGTGGTCTGTATACGCACCATGAGCCAAATCCGCCAACATTATTCTTCATATCAGAACATGGGGATCCAAATCCCGCTTCATGTGTATCTCTCCCAACACTTGGAGAACTTGCGGTAGCTCCTCTAGGCCGCCTTGAATGAGCGGGACGACTAGGCCCAGCCTCGTCCACAGGGGCACGTTTCTTACCCATCAACAAGAGGATGGTGGAAAAGGAGAAAAAGGCTACAATAGCATCTATAAAGGCCATGGAAAGTGATGAAAGGGAAGAGAGTGGGCTGACCTAATGGGTTCCCACGAGTTTGGGTCAGCTACAGGGGTGCAATGGGCCAAGAAAAGGACCAAAAGAAGAGAAAGGCCAAAGACAAGAGGGATTGAAGGTTACCACATTTTGGAGCTTCAAATGTGATCTTGAGAGCTCCAATCACAACAAATGGATGAAGTAACTGCTGGATATGATTGAGAACAGTAGGGGGATGAAGGAAATAACAGAAAATGAAGGAATGAACGATTGAAAGGGAGGTTGGAGAGAGAAAACAGCAGTTTTGGAAGAAAAGGAAAGCTTGGGGGGTGATTTTGTGAAGGAAGTAGTGGATTTTGAATGAATGGGTGGCTGAACCCTAGACCAAAGGGTCCCATTTAACCCCAAACCTAATCACCCCGGGCGGCCCTGCTCGAAAAGCCCGCTAACCGGTGAGGCCTCGCTGAACCGACGAGGTCCTCGTCGCTCTCTAGACTCTCTGGCGAGGCTTCGCCAAAGGGTCGAGGTCCTCCTGCCCCCTAGGCCCCAAAAAAGTCTGGTTCCCACCTTGGAACCCTCCAAAACATGATTGTTTGGCCACCTTTTCCAATTTTAGCCGTTTTGGGTCATTTCAGAACTAATCTGATCTCTACTCAAAATTAGTGATTTCTAACGGCTGGAATGGAATGAAATGTGGTCTATACCTGTCAATTGAAGGTCTAAAAATGATTTGGAGTCACCGTGTGTGATCAGGAGTGTGAACGGACTCTATCAAAATGATCGATTTGAGTGAACTTCGCCAACTGGCGAAATTGGGATCCTATGAAGGTTTCTATGTTCTTCGCACACCCTCCTACAGTATAGTGGCATCAACGTGCGGTGTGTGACCCTAACCCAGGTTCAGATTAATCTAAATCATGATATGATACCAACTTGTAACGCCCTAAAATTTGGGGGTCGAGCACAATCAGCTCCCGAGTTCCAAAACATCACTTGTGCAACATATTTGATGTAGATTGTATGTTGTCTATATTAATACATAAAATATAAAATAGATAAAGCCAAATAAACAGACACAATTTAGGGATATTGAGAAAATACAAGCGGAAGACTTAAATACATATATAATTCAAAATAAATCTCCAAATGATGCGTGCTCTGTCTATGGCAATATACATATATCTGTGTCTCAAAATACATACATGAACTGTTCAAAATGATCCAATACATATTCCAAAAATAATCCCCGCTGGTCAGGACGAGGCTCACATGAACCCGCCTGAGAACTGCATATATGAGAATACCTCCTCGTCCTCGTCGAAGTCTGGATTCGCCTCGCAAGCATCGCCATCTCCTGCAGCTAATTCAGAGTCTAGTTGGTGTTTAAACACCGTCCCAGAATGTGAGAGTGAGTGATCAACTCAGTGGTACTATATAGCAAAAGTTAACATGTTATCAATCCAATCAAGCAGTAATGATAAGGCTGTACAATCACACAGGTCCTAGGTACTCTTATTAATGTAAGGATGATATGAAGAATAATGAATGCCCTCACCAAAATCTCCCTCATTCGACATCATCTAAAGATCGCGGCATAAATCACTACCACTGTGCTCTGACACCAACACCAATGGCACATGCAGTGCGATGTCATGAATATGATTACCCAGTTCTTATTAGTCCTTTTCATACAGTAGTATTGGGAAGTTAAGACACCTCCCTTGTATCAATTCCTAACATTGATCCTTTCTAGGGTCATTAATCCTAGGATATCTCATACGATGTTATAGTTCTAGGTCGCTGCAAGGGCTATCAGGGCTGTTGCGCGCAATCGTTACACCACTCCCCCATCACCTTATCAATATAGGCCTAATTATATCCTCAAGACTGTATCAGGACTCGTCGCCCCTATGCGATGTCAGGATAAACTCAAGGTCACTACAGAGGGCTCGTCACCAATTAGTGTAGGCCGACAGCAAGAATATAGTGTCCCATACCACCATAATCTGCTCAGAGTAGGGTGCTCACTGGTCACTACGGAGAGATTTGTGGCCCCAGCGTAGGCCGACAGCTTGACCACGGTGTCCCATACCACCATGCCTGGCTCATGAGTCTTAGGGGATCTTGGTACCATGGTTAACGGGAGTTTCACTGGTAAGTTCAGTGCCTTAGATTCAAATTGTGGCAACCAAACATGGTGAATAAGCATCGATCAATCGGGTTAGTTGATAAGCTCAACTAGGCCAAGCGCACGTTATGTTGGATGACATGGAATGCATAAGCACGCCGTGTGACCTAACCACTGCCGAACACCCTAAGTACGACTCAGATTTGCTAAATTAATCCCATGTGGTGAAGACAACCTCAACCACCAATTACGAAATATTTTCTGATTGCCTGGACTGTAGTACAGCCCCATTCACATACCAAGCTAACAACTAGCATATGATTCATATCCTGCATTCATATGAACAAGCATGAAATATAACTTGAATGAAAACACAGTACATCCAGGAATTTATACACACATTTAACATGATTCAACCAAGTACATAATCCATGGAGAAAATCATATACTCATTTAGCATGGATATTCTAAGTCACATGATTCATGAAGAAAATCATTCACACACACATTATGGTTGAAATCCATACCTCAACCATCTTAGCAAACACATTTTTTAACCATTATCTCATTTAGACATTTGAACAAACACTTAACTTACGCTATTCAACATACATCACGTATGTCGACACCGTTACAAATAAGGGCAAGTCCTCTCACTAAGGAGTTGTCGCATACATATTAGGCATATCAGAACGACAATTTATCATGGCAAGAAAATCAGCAAATTCCATACGCATACGTGTATTCTAACATATACATGAAATACGGTATTTACAATATAAAGTATACGTATGCGGAAGACAAAACGGATAGCGTATTTGGCATGTGTAACGGCAAGCACAACATGAATAAATCATTATCTAACATTGAAAGGGTTAAAAACCATAACTTTGAGCGTATATAGTCCACACCTTAAACCAGAAAAGACGTATTCGATATGATTTAGACGATGTGTCTTCGTCAACAGCGGATACGCTACCTATGGCATGAAACAGGTTAGCTAGAACTCTACTTCTGCTAGTTTAGGATTCAAAATAGGTTAGAGTTAGCTTAACTTACCCAAAAACAGAATCAGAATCACCGGAAGAACGATTTAGAAATGCCGGTTCAATGTATAGATGCAACAGGAAGAATCCTACGGAGTTTCACCTGATTCTCCCACACATTCTCTCCTTTTTCTTTCTCTTAAATCTCTAGGGTTTGGGAAATTCGTATGGGTTAGAAAGCTAAGGGTTTAAGGCCCTTTTATAAGCCCAAACATAACAAAAACAAAATTTGAGTCAAGGTATACTTAGGTTATACCCAAATCGGGATCTTTCTAATCCAACGGAGCACTTCTGGAGGTCCTCTGATCAAATGTGGTCAGACTTAAGCTTACTAGCATCAGATCTTTAGTAAGTTAAGTTTTCAGTCCGATCAGATATCCAGATTGTCTATGGCAGACCAGTTTGAATTCAACGATCACCGAACCTAAATCAGGGCTTGTCACGCCCGAAACTCAAAAATCGGATTCACAAGAATCCCGATTGCCGAATCCGGTGTTGATAGCCTCCGTAGTACCCCATTCTCGGTTCCTAGCGTCAATAAGCTGAATTCCGTTCCTGGGATCCTACAAGGAGGATTTTTTTTATATACATTATCTTGCAATAAGCATAACCACAAGATTACCCAATTCACAAAGGCAACATCATCATCACACATCCACTAATATAATCATTTGAGTACAATACTGAAGGAAAATATATAAATCAAAAATTGAGCTTCAGAAGACTACTGCACGCTCCAAGCTCAACACTGCTGCAACCTAACATCACCTGCACGCATCTATCGTGCATAAGCTTATAGAAAGCTTAAAGGGTGGTGTAAGTGTGTGCACAAGGTAAGTGTCAAGTATTTAATACAATGCCATCATCATATGGTACTAGAGATACTAGTAATCCATAAATCGTACAATATCAAAATAAGCAGAAATACTGATAAGAGAAGGAATTATCAGAGTAAGAAGAAATACTGATATGAGCAGGAATTATCAGAGTATGCAGAAATACTGATAAGATAAGGGATTATCAGGGTAAGCAGAAATACTAACAAGATCATAAATCATACAATAACCGAGTAAGCGGAAATACAGACAAGTCCATGAGTCAATCAATGTCAGAGTACGCAATATACAATAGCTATGCAAATGAGGAGTCATAAAGAGCCAAATATCAAATACCGAGGATGTGATGCAATATGTAATTCTTGATAAGTTCGCGAATAGCGTCAGCCGTATCTAGACCATATAAATGCAGAAACACAGTAACACAAAATGTCATATGCCGCGAATGTAATGCAATATGCGGTGCGAATGGAATGACCATGCTGGAGTGTGAAGTCGAGATGATAGTATGTAGTATCGCAGGCTATGGGGTCCACCACAAGGAACTTCTATCCAAATTAGTCCCATACCTAAATTTGGATAGTGAGACTCAACGTGGTAAACTCATGATCTCAGGTTAGTCATGCGCCCAACCAAAATCCTTGCCATAACGAAGGTACATCACAATTAGTTACGGACCACCATCCCGAGTGGATAGTGAATGAATGAATGAATGAGCATGCAACTCCTACTCAATAAATCCACATTCAATATGGTTCCTCTCTGGGAAATCACCGGGTCTATTACACTCCATACCAGATTGTCGCCCCATCGCGCGCAACAAGGTGAGTGGAAGAGACCTCACTATTCGCCTGCCAATATCGGGCCCGACTCGTCAATAGTGGACCCATTCCTCGAGCTAGTCAGACTTAGCCTAGCATTGCCCCCTCCTCTCGGGCAGGTAAGGCCGCACCCCCTTCCAACTGACCATGACACAGTGGAGAGCGCAACCATCTGGTAATCGGCACTCGACGTTCATCTATCCACTCGGTCTAGAATTTGGAGCAACCTCTGGAACTAAGAGGGTTCTGGGACTTTCACCCAAGGATATCTATAGCACCCCATGTAGAACAGATTTTCTGGTGTCCCATCTGGCCATCCATGAAATACTTGTGGAGGCTACGACCCTGATGTCACTAGGGCGTATAGTAATCACAACACACAATACAAGATGCATGAGTCATACAATCCAGTCATATATCAATCCTGCGCATATCGTGCTCTCATGCGAGATAACCTCCGTTTGTCAAGGAGTCTCATATCATCCTACCCAATGACATATGCAATGGTCAATCATATCTCATAACAAACATGCAGATGATGCGTATGGACATGTATCGTGATGCTATGTTGTCACATACTCATAATCAATATCAATAATCACCACCTACAATCATCATCGACAATCGCCCTCGATAATGTGGACATTTAACCAACATTGCCCCCAAGGAATAGTCACATAGAACCAAACATATAATGGGCCCACACCTCACACAAAGACCTAATATACAATCTAATGGTCCTTACTCAAAGGCCACATATACACAACCAGTGGACCCTTCTCATGGGCATAATACAAATCACATTGGGCCTTGCCCATAGGCCATGAATACATCACAATGGGCCTTGCCCATGGGCCATGAATACATGACATATGGGCCCTACACATGGGTCTTGAATACATCAAATGGGCCATGCATCATGGGCCTAATACGTGTCATAATGGGCCTCAACTACGGGTCGCATGTACATCATATAGGTCTTAACAATCGGTCTTGCCAATTGAAATTGACCTTGACAATCGAGGTCGGCCTCAACAATCGAAATCGGCCTATACAATCGGAATTAGTAAATCGATCATGTCAATCGAAATCGATCAATAATCAAAATCGGTAAATTGATCACTTCAATCGGAATCGACAATCGGTTATGATAAATGGCCTCGATCGCTAATCGACAATCGGCCATGACAATTGACACCGATAATCAGCATCGATAATCGACACCAATACTCAGGGTCAATAATCAGTGTCAGCCTCAATAATCGGCACCGATAATCAACAGATAAATAAAGCGGGGTTCATGGATGATCAACCGATCAACTATAGTATAAAGATTGGCCCACGGCCGTGGTTATATCAAATCTGATGGCACAGATCCATTCGTCTATGGTGAATGGGCCCACTTATTTGGGTTAACCCACTTAAAGAATGATACGAATGGGCCTAACAAAACCTACGGAAAGGTTACAATGAGGACATTTAACCAACATTGCTCCCAAGGAGTGGCCTACATAAGGGATTTGTACACAACTTAAAGGCCACACATACATCATATTGGGCCTCATTCATGGGCCTCTCATATATCGCAGTAGGCTTCTTACAAGGGCCTCAAACGTATCACCATGGGCCACGCCCATGGGCCTCGGATATATCACAATGGGCCACGACATATGGGCCGAAAGTACATCACAATAGGCCTCATGCCAGAGACTCAAATACACCATAACAAGCTGCACTACATGGGTCTCATATACATCACAAAGGGCTGCTCACACGGGCCTAATACACATCAAGATGGGACACATCCGTGGGCCTCTCATACATTAAGTGAGCCACATCAATGGGCTGCACCAATGGGCCTCATACACAACAAGTTGGGATGCGTTAATGGGTCACAAGTACATCTGCTTGCGTCCTATGGATGGGCCATAAATACCTCAAGGTGGGCCTCATAGATGAGAGCTTGAATTACATCTAAAAATCATTACAATAGTTACAGGGGCAACATGTGTATCACTGTACACATCATTTTATGGGGCACATGGCACCTTAATGATGATTAGCACCGCCCAAACATTGTCCAGCACCATCCGAACATTGTCTATGTAAATTAACACCATCCAGACGTTGGATAGCACCGTCTAAACACATCCAACACCGTCTAGTACAATCTGGACAGTGTGGATGAAATACATCACAGTGGGGACCACATGTGCCTTCAAGGCCGACCTCATAACTTGCGAAATAGCCAGGTGTGCGGTACCCAGCCAATCCACGTCCCACTGTCCCATGGATTGGACGATGCAAATGGAATGCATCATTACAAGGTGGGCCCCACACGCTGTCATGGTGGGGTCTATGTCCAACATATGGATGATAAGGACATAACATATGCCTCATATGGGTCCTCCACTTGTAGCCGCACACGTAACAGCACACCTTCATGGCACTGTCCAGATGGGTGGTGCTTATGTAAAATACATGCGTTAGAGGTGGGCCCACCAGATATAATATATAATATATACTATACTATATTATATATAAAATATAATACATAATATGATACTATGTATTATATATAATATAATACCTATACAAACCAGCGTCGTCCAGGCCGTACCTAGATGGAATACATACTCTAGGTGAGTCCCGTTCATATGGACAGACGTCACAGGGTGGCTAGTCCATCGTCCAAATGATGAATGACGTGGATTGAACAGATACATCATGATGGTCCTTGCACGACAGCACAATGGATGAACGGCTGAGATATACATCACAGACATCGATGGTGGCTAAAGAACTTAGTGACATTCAACTGCAGCAGCAGCAATGGACGGCCGGCAGCAAATACAAACCTTAAGGTGAGCCCCACCTGCCCACACGTGTAGCACGTGTGGGTGGGCCCCACCTGCTACCAAGTGTATGGACAGTTGGGATATAACGCATACCACAATGATCAGACCCACAAACTTGCTGAACACCAGAGCAGCAACTACATGTTACATGGGACCCACCGTCCCTGATGTACAGATGGCTGGATGGAACACATATCGGGCAGATAAAACCCATACAACATGATGGCCTCCATGACCAAACCACGTCCAGACCTCTGGACGGTCTGGATGAAATAGATGGACAGCGTTGATATAAACACATACATCATGTTGGGTGGGCCCCACCGTTGGACGATCTGGATGAAACACTTTCATCCAGGTGGGGTCCCACGTGGGGCCACCATAATGTTATATAATAAATATATAAATATATTATTATATATTTTACTTTACGTTGCTTAAAGGACTCCAGCATATAAGGGGAGGGGGAGGTTGTATGTCCGTCTAATCGGACGGTCGGGATCACGTCCCACTAGATAGGCCCCCTCATGGATGGACGGTGTATGCTACACACCTCAAAGTGGGCCCCATGTACGGACGGCTATATGGAATACATACATTAAGTAGGGTCTCTACACAGCACCGTCCAACAAATGGATGGTGCATATGACATGTATATCATGATTGGCCCAACAACACCGTCCAGCAATGGACGGTGTGGGCATAAGATACACGCATCAAGGTAGGGCCCCTCCCCACACGTGCAGCACGTGTGGGTGGGTCCCATACCCAAATAAAAAAAAAAAAAGAGGCATGGATGGGTGTGAATAAAATACATACATCAAGTGAACCCTGCACGTTGCAGGTGGGTGGATCCCACCGTCCCATTGTTAGACGGTGGGGATAAAACACGGATAGTACAGGTGGGCCCCACACGCTACCATGGTTGGGTCCACACTTATACAACAGTAAAATCAAGGTGGGACCCACACAGATGGATGGCTGGGGCAAAACACATGCATTGGGGTGGTTCCCACACATCCAGTTCCTAGACAGTGTGGACAGGCCCATACATCATGGCTAGCCCCACAACATAGATGAAACACCATGAATCATTGGTGGGCCACACATTAATAGAGAGAGAGAAATAAATGGAAGAGGGGCCCCGCCACTATGGGTCCCTCTATACAATGCATACATCAACATGGGTCCCAACATATGCGGGCCCTATCACGTCAAAATCATACAAATAAAAAATAAAAAATAAAAAAAACTCACCAATTTCACTTCTTCTAAGCTCCATGAACTCCTTAACTCCTTGTCTTCAACTTTAATGGAGGAAGATGATGATTGGATGGCTACGATGTAAGATTGAGTAGTAGGGAGTGGGCCACACAAAGCTTCTCTCATGAAGCTCTCTTGCTTGGACGTTGGATGCTTCCATGGTGCTTAGGATGGAGTGAGAAAATGAGAGATAGGATGAGTTGTTGTAAGGGAGATGGGATGGAGGGTATGGTTTCTTTTGACTTTTGGTAAGAAAGGAATGGTTGGGCATGGGTATTGTTGACTTGGTGAAGAGAGGGGTATGGGTGAGTGATGGCTTGTCATGGAATGTACTTGATTTGCACATTGGTTGATTGATGTGACGTGTCATAGAAATTCCCTCTGTATTTGCAATGCGTGAACCGAACGCAGGCCCACATCTCATGGTTTGGGTACCGCCTCGGCATGTGAGACGCGACATCAGAACCGCAGCGATGCCGCGATCGCACTAGTACAAGTCTCGGGTCGAGCCGACTCTAATATATGAGACACGACTCATGATCGCGCGCAAACGCTGATAACTAATCTCGAGTCATTGGAATTCGACCGGAAGGATCGCGGGAGTTGACGAAACAGTACGGACTAGGATACGGGTCTTACAGGGCTACAAGTTTTATGACATGAAAGAGCCAACTTTCCTGATCCGAGGGTGAAATTTGGTTGAATTTCAACGGTCAAAATGCTTAAAAATAATGCGCAAGTGAACCATGCCAAATTTCATAATAATATAATTAATTTTCTAAAAATATTCATTTTCCTAACCTCTTTACTCCGGGCTCTGTAGACTGGTCTCAGATCATTGTTTGGGCTTAATTTTTGAAAGGATGGTTAAGTCCAACTAAGCGGTCGTAATGGTCTGAGATTATAGATATCGAACTTTCAACGTGCAGTCTAGATCCAATACGAAGTTACCAAACATTCTCGGGAACAACTGGGTTTAGAGTTGGATCCTAGATTTCAGGGTATTATAGCGTCATTGATTCTGAAAGTTTTAAGTCTTGCAGAACATATTTAAAGCGAACTGTGCAGATTTCACAGCCAATCTAACTTAGCGCTAGGTAACTTAGGTTCAATTTCTAAGAGAATTAATCCTAAGTGATTTCTGATCGAGGTGGTACTCGGGTCTTGGTATGAAATTTTCTGAGTCATTACATTAAGGGTATTGAGATAGGATTCTCAATTACCTTATTCATACATTTCCTTCATGTAATCTTATTTACCTCTAGCGATTTATGAATAAAATGCAAGTCTTAGGTAATATGATCAATGTGTTTAATGAAATGCTCAAATGAGGAATTTATCTGGATTATTTGTTGAATGTTGACATGATTATCACATGTTTCTACCTATTGCATCTGAGTAAGATTAGGGCTACAATGTAGTCTTGGCAATCAGTTACAGTCCATGTACGGGTGGCCGAATTATTCTCGCCACATTAGGTAACTCGACAAATCCGGGTTGCGTGACAATTGTCGACAGTGATTAGTCCACAAGGGGTGCTTATGTGTTCCATGTCGATTAAGTCAGCGTGTGCTCGTACCAATCGAACTTGCTAAATAAACTGATTGACTTATTGTGTGTTTACCATGTATGGACATCACTGCTTGAATATCAGCTACCACATACCAATGTAAAGGCCCGTTTTAACCATGGTACCACGATCTGCGAAGACTCATGAGTTAGGCATGGTGGTATGAGACACCGTGGTTGAGCTGTCAGCCTACGCTGGGGTGACGAGCTTCCCTGTAGTGACTAGTGAGCAATCTAGACTCGTGAGTTGAGCATGGTGGTATAGGACACCATGTTTGAGATATTGGCCTACGCTGAGGTGACGAGCCTCCCCGTAGTGACCTCGAGTATAAACTTTGAACTTGCCTATCAATTGGTTTTCATTAAGAGTGATGCCCTACTACTTGCCTATCGTATGTGATTAACTAGGATTGATGACCCTAGATGGATCCTTCGGTTCGGTTTAATGATATAAAGTTTCACGCCCCAAATCTGAGAATCAGATTCACAAGAATTCTGATCACCGAATCCGGTGCCAATAGCCTCCGTAGTACCTCATTCTCAGCTTCCGACGTCCATACGCTAGATTTTCGATCCTAGGATCCTACAATGTAACACCTCAGATTTTTGTCAAACTGGGGTTAGACGTCCTTAGGCAATGGGTCAACCTTATCACTTTCAGAGCTCAATCCCAAAGCCAAAGAAATCACTTTTCAATCCATTTCCTTCAAAACTCACCTTTCACCACCTCATTCTTCAACTTTCTCCAAGTACTTTCATATTAGACACGACTCCTCAAGTTTAAATAGTAAAGAATACCAATCCTAGGGTATTAATGATGAAGAACAATACCGAAGCTAAAAATTATCATGAATAGTAAATAAATGGGTAAAATGGGTTTCGACCCTTAACCTTTTGGAATCTAACAAAATAGATAGGTTATTTGGATATATTAGCGTCTCCTACCCCAAAATCATATGCTATATGCCATAGAAATTCATTTCAATTTGCAAACTGGCTTCGAAACGCCTCAAACGGAGTCGTGGGCCCAACCACGCTAATCTACAATGATCCAAGGTGGGCCCCACATATTTTTGGGCACCCCAGGGCAGGAGGACCCAGCCTAGATGGCCGGGCATCGCTGAAACCAAGTTCGGTTGGCAAGGACCTCGCCAGTCAAGGGGCCAGGCTGGGTCCGGGCTTCGGGCCGACACATTTTGGGGGGTAGGGTACCTCCCCTAGGTGTGGGCCGTCCCTTAAAACCTACCTGATTGGTACTTCCTTCACAAAGTGACCCTCCAAGCTCTCTTTTCTCCCCCAAACGTCTGATTTTTGGCAAAAACCACCCCTCCAAACTCTTCCTTCTCCCGTTTCCAAGCACCTTTACTCCACCCTTCAAATCTCATCTCAAAAAAAAAATCAATAAAGGCTACTTCCTTTAAAAATCTAACGAGAATTAACTAGCGTTGCACTAGATGGCCTATGAAATTCTCACCAATCACTTTCAATATGATCTACTAGAGTCAAAATGTATAGGATAGGTGACGCTACAATACCGTAAAACCTAGGATCAAACTCTATTCCCAATTGCTCTCGGAAGTACCTTAAAACTTTGTATTGGCTCTGAACCGCACGTCGGAAGTCCGATTACCCCGAACTTAGACAATCCTGACCGTCTAGTTGGACTTGACGATCATATCAAAAATCAAGTCCAGATGATATCCTACGACGATTTTCTTGAGTCCAGAGTGAAGAGTGTGAGAAATGTTAGAAATTAATATAATTTATGAAATCTGGCACGTGTCGCTTGGGCGACATTTTCTAAGCGTTCTGACCGTCAGAATTTGATCAAATTTTACCCTCGGATCAGGATAGGTGGCCCTTACATGTCATAGCACTTGTGGCCCTGATCGAGTACTGGTAGCCGTTGAACTGAAACTAGTCCGCTATGGTCGATCTAAAAATCTGACCGGACTGAAAACTCTGCCTGACCTAGATCCAATGTCAGAGAGCTTAAGTCTGACCGCACTTAGTAGCAGGACCTCCAGAAATTCTCCGTTGGATCAGAACAAGTCCACTTTGGTTATAAAATAAGTATACCTTGGCCCCAAGTCTATTTCCGTCTCTTTTGGACTTATAAAAAGGACTTAAACCCTTACCCTTTTATTCCATACGAATTTGGAGAGAGAAGAGAGAGAGAGAGAAAGGGAAGGAGATTTGGAGCTTTCTCCTGAGATTCTTCCCTGCTGCTCCACGTGCCAAATCCACCTGCCTGTATCGCTTTTCCAACAATTCCAACTCCATTCTTAGGTAAGAAACCCTAACCCTAACCTGTTTTGGAGCTTAGACTAGCTGTAGAAGAGTTCTAGCTAACCTGTTCCTTGCCATAGGTAGTGTATCCGATGTTGACGAAGCGTAGAGTTTCTAATTGATTCGTTACGCTTCTACGGAGTAAGTTACGGATTTTAGATGCTTAGATTACCTGTTTTCAAAGCTTTCAATGCCGTTTAATGGTATATTGCTGATGAGGATGCTATTTGACATGTACAACATGCTGTCCGTTTTTCATTCCGTATACGTACGAAGAATATGAGATTTAGGGTATTTTAGGTATTTGTAGAAAATACTGTATATGTACGTATTTTGCTGATATGATTGCCATGAGTATTTGCCATGTATTTATACTAGTTATGGATGTATGATCTGTTTGGCGAAGAGATTCGCCCTAATACACATATTGGCCGACATATGCTATGTAGACTAATGTGATTGGGCCTATACTGTTTCACATTACATGTGCTTGGGGCTATACTCTAGTCCAGGCAGTCGGTAACAGTTTAGAATTTATGGTTGGATTCTATTCACCACGAAGGATGTGTATGACGAACCCGAGTCATACTAGAGTCGTCGGTAGTTGTCAAGCCACACGAAGTGCTTGTGCACTTCATGTCGGTCAATTCAACGTGCGATCGAGCTAGTCGGACTCACCAAGTAACCCGACTAACCATTGTATGTTCACCTTGTATTCGTCATAACTGCTTAAACCTAGGGTACTGAACTAACCATTGAAAATCCTGTTAACCATGGTACCTTGATCCATAAAGACTCATGAGCCGGGCATGGTGGTATGGGAAACCGTGGTCGAGCTGTCGGCCTACGCTGGGGCCACAAATCTCTCCATAGTGACCAGTAAGCACCCTACTCTGAGTAGATTATGGTGGTATGGGACATTATATTCTTGTTGTCGACCTACACTGATTGGTGACGAGCCCTTTGTAGTGACCTTGAGTTTATCCTGACACCGCATGGGGGCGACGAGTCCTGATGCAGTCTTAAGGATATAAATAGGCCTGTATTGATAAGGTGATGGGGGAGAGGAGCAACAAGTGCGTATAACAGCCCTGGCAGCCCTTGCAGCGACCTATAAAGATAACATCGTATGAGATTACTAGAAGTGACGACCCTAGACAGGATCCGTGTTGGGATTGATATAAGCAAAGTACTCTAGTTTCCCAATCCTGCTGTATGAAAAGGACTAATAACAACTCGGTAATCATTATCCATATCGCACTGCATGTGCCTGGAAGATGTGGAGCACTGTGGGAAGAAAGCATGCCGCGGGTGTAAGATGGTGCCGTATGAGGGAGTATGTAGGTGAGGGCATCCGTCATGTCATTTCATGCTTGCATTAACAAAAGTATCTAAGAATGTTTGATTGCTTGCATTACTATTATCGCGTGATTGATTTGATAACATGCTAATCTTTGCTCTATGATTCCACTGAGTTGATCACTCACTCCCACGTTACGGGACGGTGTCGCACACACCAACCAGTCCCTGTTTTAGTTGCAGATGATGGCGCTGCTTGTGAAGTGGAGCCGGACTTGATGATGATGATGAGGATTTCTCCTATATGCGTGTTCTGACCGAAGGGATTACAGGGAGGTTGATTAGATGCCATGACACTTATCTTTTTTTTCACTTTTGAAGCACTCATGTATATTCTTTTTATTCATTTTTGGAGTATACATGTATATATTTAACCTGGTAACATGTTCACACTTTGGAGACCTACAACAGTTTATATATGTTATACATACTATCACAGTCTTCCACTTGCATAATTTAACTGTCTCTGGAGTATGAAATGTTGTTTTGGCTTAATCCACTTCATGTTTTATGCACTATTACAGCCGACATTCATCCATTATTGAAAATGTTGCATAAGTGATGTTCTGGAACTCGGGAGTTGGGTTTCTACCCGACCCCCGATTTTCGGGATGTTATATACGAGGATTTTTAACATACATTTGTTTCATAACAATCATCACCACAAGTCTACCCAAATCACAAAGGCAACATCATCATCATCACATATCCACTAATATAAATATTTGAATACAGTGCTAAAAGGGAAATACATATGTAAAAATCAAAGCTCTAAAAGTCCGTTCTACACTCCAAGCTGAACACTGCTACAACCTGACGCCACCTACATGCATCTATCATGCATAAGCTTATAGAAAGCTTAGAGGGTGGTGAAAGTGTGTGCATAAGGTAAGTGCCAAGTAAGCAATATAAGGCCCTAAATCATACAATGAAATAAACAGAAATACTAACAAGATATGAGATCAGAGTAAGTGAAATTATACTGGTAAGTTCACAAGTCATACAATATCAGAGTACGCAATACAGATCAGCTATACAAATGAGGAGTCAATGTGAGCCAAATATTAGATGTCGATGATATAATGCCATAAATTATATAATATCGAAATAAGCAAAAATATACTGATAAGTCTATGAGTGTCATCAGTCGTACCAAGGCTATGCGATGCAAGGCATGAGTATTAATAGCCATATCAATTCAGAAACATGGAAACCCAAAATGCTAAGTACTATAGATGCAATGTAATATGCGGTGTGAATGAAATGACTAAGCTGGAGTGAAGTCAGGATGATAGTACGCAGTATCGCAAGCTATGGGGTCCATCACAAGAGACTTCTATCCAAACCAGTCCCATACCTAAATTTGGATAGTCAGACTCAATGTGGTATTCTTCTGATCTCAAGTTAGTCGCGTGCCCAACAAAAATACTGGCCATACGAAGGTACACAACAATTAGTTGCGCACCACTAGCCCGAGTGGATAGTGAATGAATGAATGAATGATTATGCAACTCCTGCTTAATAAGTCCACATATCAGTATTGTTCATCTCTGGGATCATCACCGGGGTTTAGTACACTCCAAATGGCACTGCCTCTCTCCCTAGCCGCATAGTCTAAGTGAGCATAAGAAACCTCACTATCCACCTGACCAATAGTCTATCAATACCTATTCGGCACGTCAATAGCGGACCCATTCACGAGCTGGTCAAACTCAGCCTAGCAATGCCCCCTGTGCTTGGGCGGGTAAGGCCACACCCCCCTCCCAACCGATCACGGCACAGTGGGAGACGTGACCTCCTGGTATTCGACACTCGGGCACTCATGTATCCACTCGGTCTCGACGTTGGTGCGTCTTCTGGTACCAAGAGGGTTTAGGGATTTTCACCCAGGGCCATCTATGGTAGCCCGATGCTCAAACCAAACATTTCCAGTGTCCCATCTGGCCATTCACGATATGCCTATGGAGGCTATGGCCCTGGTGTCGCTAGGTCGTACATGAATCATAATGTAAGATGCATGAGTCATACGATCCAGTCATGCATTAATCCTGCGCATACTGTGCGCTCATGTGAGATAACCTCCGCCTATCAAAGAGCCTCATAACAACATACTCAATGACATATGCCCTGATCAACCACATCTTATAACAAACATATAGATGATGCATATAGGCATGTATCATAATGTTATCTGTCACATACTCATAATCGGTATCAATAACTGGCATCAACAATCAACCTCGATAATGTGGACATTTAACCAACATTACCCCCAAGGAATGACCCTCATAGATCCAAACATACAGTGGACTCATGGCCTCTCATAAGGGCCAAATATACAACACCACTGGCCTCACTCAAGTACTTAATACACATCACAATAGGCTTCACTCATGGGCCACATGTACATCAAGTGGGTCATATCTCACGTGTCTAACAAACATTGCAATGGGCCGCTCACACGAACCAAATATACATCAAGTCAGGCCTCATCATATGGGCCGAAATATATCACAATGGGCCACGTCCCATGGGCCTCGAATACATCACGATGGGCCTCACTCATGGGCCTCATATACAACAGGTGGGCTGCATCAATGAGCTGCACTAATGGGCCTCATACACATCAAGTGGGTTGCATCAATGGGCCGCACTAATGGGCCTCATACACATCAAGTGGATTGCATCAATAGGCCACACTAATGGGCCTCATACACATCAAGTGGGTTGTATTAAATAGGCCAAACTAATGGGCCTCACACACATCAACTATGTTGCATCAATAGACTGCACTAATGAGCCTCATACACATCAAGTGCGTTGCATCAATGGGCCGCACTAACTGGCCTCAAGTATCTCAAAGTGGGCCTTATCACATAAGCCTCACATACATCACATTAGTCCTCACACAAGGCCATATGTAATATCATAATGGTCCCCATATACGGGCCGCATGTACATTACAATGGACTATATCCCATGATCCCCAAATACATCATAATGGGCCACATCCCATGGGCCTCGAATACATCACATTGGGCTACATCTCATGGGTCTTAAATATATCATAATGGGCTACAACCCATGAGATTTAAATACACAATAGGTGGGCCCTACACATGGGCCTAATATACATCATGGGTGGGCCCTGCACATGGGCCAAATATACATCACAGGTGGGCCCTGCACATGGGTCTCATACACAACAAGTTGGGCCTATCAATGAGCCCTGCGGAGATTGACAATGTGGACATTTAACCAACATTAATCTTACAATGTGGACGTCAAACCAACATTGCTCCAAAGACATGGTTTGCCATAAACATCATTATATAACCAATGTGGAATCACATATTGCAAAGGGCCTTATCCGCATCCCATTGGGCCTCGACCCATGGGCCTTAGATACATTAAATGGGCTACATCACATAGGCATCATACATTTCAAGATGGGCCTCAACAACGGGCCTCATACACATGACAATGGGCCTCAATAACGGGCCCTCATACACATCAGGGTGGACCACAACAATGGGCCACAAATATGGGCTACAAAGGCATCAAGGTGGGCCTTATATAAATCAATGGGCCACACCAATGGGACCTACATATACTTCAAATGGGCCATACCAATGGGCCACACCCTAAACAAAAGTGGGATAATGATTTCCACCATTTAAAATTTAGAAGGCCCACTATAACATTTATTTCCATCCAACCTGCTGGATGACGTGGAAGCGAATATCAGCTTATAGGAAGCTACTATGGCGCCTTTAGAATTTTAAACGGTGGACATCATTGTTCACTACATTAAATGGTGGGGACCACTTGAACCATGGATTTAACTCATTCTTTATGCCCATGCCACAAAATGGGCTTTTAAAATGGATGCACTATTTGGATGCAGCCCATGCATCATGGGTGGGTCCCATTGCATGTGGATAGGACACATGTATCAGGGGGGCCACTGGATGTCCAGCAGCCCAGCAGAAAGGTTGGACGGCACGGTAACACATACATTTAGGTGGGATCCACCGTCCGCCTGGACGGTGTGAGTAAGACACATACATCATTGTGGGTCCCACGTGGGGCCCACCATAACATTTATTTTACATCCAAACTGTTGATAGGGTCACACAGATCTGGATGAGGAGGAAAAATAAATTTTAAATTAATCTAAAACTTCGGTGGCCTAGAAAAAGGTTTCAATGGTATACGTTCAATCCCACTGTTTCTTATGATGTGGGCCACCTGAGCTCCAGATGGGGCTAAAATTTGGAGGGGGCCCACTTCAGGGAGTGGACCACCTCGTGAACGAGTTAGATGGCAAATAAACATCAAGGTGGGGCCCACATGTGGGGTAGTAGGCTCCCTGGTGTCTGCCTGCCCACCAGCACTGGCGCGGCCTGCGCCTTTGACGCAGCAGCAACAATGCTGTTGTTTATATTTTTTATTTTTTTTGAAAACCTAAGATTTTAGGGTTTTTCATATGTGGGGCCTACTTCAAGAGAATCCACTCCAGCCATTGGATTCCACAACTCATAGCCAATTCAACGAGTCCAATATTGAGTATATTTTGGAGTATAAAAACATCATGGTGTATTTCAACGGTAAACCACACTGTTTACTATGTATGGCCCGCCATGAAATCGGATTGAAATCATTTTTCAGCTCAACGCCTAAAACGATCCTCTGAATGGGATGGACAACATGGATTGAATACATACAACAAGGTGGGGCCTACACAATTGGACCACCCCAAAAGCATGTCAACCAAGCTAATATTTGTGTTTTCTTCCCAATGACGTCCAGACGCTGGACTCTTTTGGGCTTAAAAAAATAACATTAAGGTGGGCCCTTCTTAGGTGGGCCACCACATGATAGGTGGCGTGGGTACAATACATATAAGGTGGGCCCCACTTGTAGATGGTTTGGATAAAATACATGCCTCATGGTGGGGTCCATCCGGGTGGGCCACATGGCCTTATCATATGAAAGAAAAGGAAAAAATAAAATTAAAAGAGAGGGAGAGAGAGAGAGAGAGAGAGTAGGACACGCGTGTGATGGAGGGACCCTAACACTATGGGCCCTCCATTCCATGATCTACAATATAAATCAAGTGGGTCCCATTACATGTGGACCCATTAAATCGAAATCTAACGGTGGAGATCCCTTCTCCACGAAATAGGCGGTCTAGATGACCCATATACAATCTAGGAAGGTAAACATCGTGATGGGATCCATGGAGAATGGCCCCATCATGGTATGATATTGATAATTAAGATGGGCCATTGACCACATCTTATGATCCAAGTGAGATTCATACCATTGAATGGTAGGCCTCACTTGGCCTATCTTAAAAACATGAAAACTACCCTATAAGAGCACCCACTGTTGATCTTCTTGGTCCGTTGGAAAGCCAATCTTCTTATGCTTCACTTTGATGGAGGGGGATGAAGTTTGAATGGCTAGGATGAAGGTTAAAGGGATGGGAAAATGGGCCACCAAAAATCAATTTTCTCACTTGGAATGCTTGGACGTCCACCTCTCTTTCTCTCCTTTGTTGCTTGGAAAATGGTGTAGAGAGAGAGAGAGAGAGAGAGATGGGATGTAAGGAGAGAGAGTGATGGATGTGAGTGATGGGTGAGGTGATGGATGTGAGGTGAGTGATGGGTGAGGTGAGAGATGGGTTGATTTGGTGGTTGCTAAACTTGTGAAAAAAGAAAGCATGGGTGCTTTGTACTTGACATGTGAGGTGATTGATGGGATTGATTTGACATGTTGTAGAGATTCTCATGGGATTGGAAACGTGCTGCATTTTCTTCAAAATAAACACCAGCTCACATCTCTTAGTCAGGGTATCGGATCGGTACATGAGTCGCGGCGTTAGAACTGTGGCGACGATGCGGTCGCAATAGTACAAGTCTCAAATTAGACTGACTCAAATGTACGGGATACGACTTACGGTCATGTACAAACGTCGATCATAGGTCGCAGGTTACCAAAATTTGATGGGAAGGATCGCGGGAGTTGATTGAACAGTACGGACTAGGATACGGGCCTTACATAAAGGGAGGTACCTTAGCTTCCTAAACCTGTTGTATGAATAAGCTTAATTAAGTAGTCGGCTAACATGGCCATGCATCGCATTGTATTAGTTAGGATGTGCTTTTGGAGAGGAAGTTGCACTTTTTTTGAGGGATTGCTGTCATATGCAAAATAGGTTGTCAGAGTCACTTTTTGAGGGAGCTTTGATGCGAGGGCATACATCATTAATTGCATTCCATTCCTGCATTAACAAGAGTAGTTACGAAGTGATTGTTAATTTACTTTATCATTACTGCTTGATTGACTTAATAACATGTTAACCTTTACCTTATAGTACCAATGAGTTGATCACTCACTCCCACCCTAGGACGGTGTTTTAAAATACTAACCAAACTCTAGTTTAGATGCAGGTATTGATGAAGTCTATGTGACGGAGCAGGACTTCATGGATGAAGAGGAAGAGTTCTCCTACTTTTAGCTCTCAGGAAGGTCTATGTAGACCTCGTGCTAATTCACCGGGAACAATCAGATACTTGAATTAGTTGGACATCTTACAATTCCATATTTTGTATATTTTAAAATAATACTTGTACATATTTATCCCAATTACATACTCATACTATGGAAGTTTTGAAACACTTACGAACTTAAATATATATACTTCAGACTTCTTCTTGCTTAGTTTAATTATATCTGGAGTATGATATGTTGTTTTAGTATAATCCCACTTATGATAACTCATTAATGTGGATAAAATCTGAACATCATTATCCATGTTGCATAAGTGATGTGCTGGATCTCAGGAGTAGAGCTTTGCTCAACCCTCAAAATTCAGGGCATTACAGCATTGCTAGGCTGAGTTTGAACAGCTCATAAATGGGTCTGCTATCGACGTGCCAGGTAGATATTGGATGACTACTGTCCAGGCGGATAGTGAGGTCTCTTCCACTTGCATGGTTGCGCGTCCAATGGGCTGTGATTTCATGTTGACTTTACTAGACCCCGGTGATGATCTTAGAGATGTACACTAGTGATATGTGTACTTATTGAGCAGAAGTTGCATACTCATTCATTCATTCATTTACTATCTACTCGGAATGGTGGTGCTTAACTATTTGTTATGTGTACCTTCACAATAGCTAGGATTTCAGTTGGGGCGCGCAACCAACTTGAGATTAGGAGTTTACCACATTGAGTCTATCTATTCAAATTTAGGTATGAGACTGGTTTAAATAGAAGTCCCTTGTGATGGACCCCGTAGCTTGCGATACTACATACTATCATCCCGACTTCACACTCCAGCTTGGTCATTTTATTTGCACTGTATATTGCATTACATCCACGACATATGACATTTTGGGTTGCTATGTTTCTGTATTTATATGGCCTTGATGAGGTTGACAGTACTCATGGACTCATCAGGATTTATATATTGCATTTCATTCTTAGTATATGATATTTGGCTTACAATGTTTCCACATTGCATACCTGATCTACATCGCTTCTTCAGTATATGATATTGGTTTATTATGTTTTTGCATCACATAGCCTGGATAAGGCTAATGATATTTATGGACTTACCAGCATATTTTCGTATTACTCTGATATTGTACGATTTATAGATTGCCAGAATTTCCACTTACTTTGATATTTATATGCTTAGCATGTATATCGCACACACTTACACCACCCTCTAAGCTTTCTATATGCTTATGTACGATAGATGCATGCAGGTGGTGTTAGGTCGCTGTAGTGTTGAGCTTGGAGCGTGCAACTATCTTATAGAGCTTTGATCCTTGATATATGTATTTCGTTTTCAGTACTATATTCAATTGTTAATATTAGTGGATATGTTATGATGATGTTGCCTTTGTGATTTGGGTATACTTGTGGTTTTTCTTCTTATGAGATAAATGTACAATGAAAAAATCCTCCTTGTAGGATCCAAGGATCAGAACCTGGTGTTTGGTTACTGGTAGCCAAGAATGGGGTACTACGGAGGCTGTCGACACTAGATTTAGCGATTAAAAATTCTGTGAGCCTGGTTTTTAAGTTTAGGGCGTGACAGAAGTTGGTATCAGAGCATAACTTGGGAATACCTGAGGATAACATCACATATCTACTAATA
The DNA here is from genome assembly GCA_037074715.1 of Magnolia kwangsiensis. NCBI lineage: Eukaryota > Viridiplantae > Streptophyta > Magnoliopsida > Magnoliales > Magnoliaceae > Magnolia > Magnolia kwangsiensis. The sequence continues at coordinate 55,673,802 of CM073582.1, read as the reverse complement.
GTTACCCTTCACTCTATGATTGTTGAGAACTTAGAATGATTAGATCCCTGAGTATGAATGACTTAGAAACTTTCTGATATAGCTTCCTACTGTTCAGATTGTGGGGCTGCATAATATTCCAGTTTCGATCATTTCTGATCCAGGATCCGACGTTCATTAAGGTCATCATAATGCTGAGGAATCATCATGGGAGCAAGAGGCTAAGAATCGTTGGCGTTATTCCTATCTCTTACTTATATGATTATGTTGGTATGTTGTGTTCTGATAGGATTTTCATCCCTTGGTGAGCTCTGTATTGGTTGTATTGTAATTTAAATTTTGAGGATGAAATTTTTATTAGGAGGGGAGGGCTGTGAGGCCCATATCCTAGACCGTACCATTCCATAGGCTTCCACGGTCCTCCTGGTCTAATTTTGGTGACCCTCGATGCATAGATAGAATTTGCGTGCATCCCTAAGTTATACCCTGTCAATATGAGTCGGTTCAACCCAAGACTTGCACCCTTATGACCGCGCCGTCGCCGTGTCTTGTATGCCGATACGATACCCGGGCCAGGAGATGTGGGCCCGTGTTCAATTTGAGCAAAATGCTGCGCATTTAGAAACCTAAGAAAACATGTCCCATTAATCACATCAATCATAACAAGTACATATCCCATCCCCAAGTACAATGCCCATCCCCAAAGTCAACTTTCTCTCTTACACAACCCATACATGTCAAGTACACTCATCGCTCACTCACCCATCACTCACCATCCCTCTCCCTCTCTTACATCATCCCCCCCCCCCTCTCTCTCTCAGTCTCTTTCTTAACCCATCTCCAAGCAACACTCATGAGAGAGGTGGATGTCCAAGCTTCCATGGAGAAAGAAGCTTTGTATGGCCCACCTTCCTACCACCCAATCCCACCCTCAAAGCTTCATCTTAACCGTTGAAATTCATCCCTTGGAGCTTTAGAATGCATCGGTGGAAGGAGGAGTCTAAGATCTAACGGTCGGTGATCCACCATTGATTTTCAATTTGATGACCCACTTATGATGGGACCCAATTTGATCTGTGTTGCAATCATATGAGGGGCCCATAGTGGCGGGGTCCCTCCACTACACTGACCTCTCCCTCTCCCTCTCTCCTTCTCTCCTTTGTATGGTGAAGATGATGATGAGGTGTGTGGCCCACCTGATGTGTGTGTGTGGCCCACCATGATATGTACAATCCATGCCGTGCACCTGTGGGGCCCACCTTGCTAGACTATCCAGCGAACAGGCTTGCTGCCTGTCCATCTGGATAGACCCTGATGCAGGTAAAAATACAAGTATCAGCTTGATCTTACAAGCTAGTGGGTCCCACACATGTGGACCCACCTATATGTATGTGGTATACCCACACCATCCAACCAGACGGTGGGTCCTAGTGCATTAGTGGGTACAGTGGACCTCACCACGTGGTATATGTTATATGCAAACTGTCCTCCCATTTGGCACGTGTGGGATGGGATCCACCTTGGTGTACGTTCCTTACACCCAAACCGTCTATTCATCTGAACTTCTGGACAGTAGCTTTGTATTTATATATATAATACTGTAATATATAGGTACGTGGTGGGCCCCATGTGAGACCCACCTATTGGACGGATTGGTTGGGATTTCTACACCAGCTATGTAGTCATGTATTGACGTCACCAAATTCTGTGGGACCCACCTTAATAGTATGTGTTTCATCTTCACCATCCATCTAGACGATGCCATGTACTACCCCACCATGATGCAGTGTTGTATCTGCACTGTCTGTGCAGTGGCCCACCTTGATGTTTGTGTCTATCATGCCATCCATCTGTTGAAAACCCACCCTGATGTATGTTTTGTATTCCACATTGTCCATCTGTTGAAAATCCACCGTGATGTATGTTTTGTATTCCATGTCATCTAGTTCATTGGACGTGTGGCCCACTCGATATATGTGTTGTATATCCAAGTTGTTCATCTGGTTGGCCCATTTAGAGGTGCAGCCCACCTATATGTGTAGGGCCACCTTGATGTATACCCATCTGTTTTGTTGGACCATGTGCTGCCCCATCAAGCTCACTATAAATATGATGAGGCCCATCTAATGAAGCCTGACATGATGTATTTATGGACCATGTGCAGGGCCCACCTATTATGTATTTGAGGCCCATGTGATGTATGTGTGGCCCATTGATATGGCCCAATTGATGTATATAAGGCCCATTGGTGCAGCCCACTTACTGTGTAAGGCCCAGGTAGTGCGGCCCATTGTGATATATATTAGGCCCATGAGACGCGGCCCATTGCGATGTGTAAGGCCCATGTATTACGGCCCATTGTGATGTTTTTGTAGCCCATTTAGTGAGGCCCATTATGATGTGCATTAGGCCCATGGGTTGTGGCCCATGTAATGTATTTAAGGTCCATGTGCAGTACTCACCTGTTGTGTCTTTGAAGCCCGTGTGATAAGGCCCATCATGATGTATTTGAGGCCCATGGTTTGTGGCCCATTGTGATGTATTCGAGGCCCATGGGACATGGCCCATTATGATATATTTTCGGCCTATATGATGAGGCTTGACTTGATGTATATTAGGCTGGTGTGGGCGGCCCTTTACAATGTATATTAGACCCGTAAGATGTGACCCGCTTAATGTATATGTTGCCCATGTAATGCGGCCCATTGTGTTGTGTAATTGGCCCATGTGATGAGGCCCGTCATCATGTAAATGTAGCCTTTGCATGAGGCCCAAGTGATGTATATTAAGCCCTTGTGTGAGGTCATGGGCCCACTATATGTTAGGTTCTATGTGAGTCACTCCTTGGGAGCAATGTTGGTTAAATGTCCACATTGATGGACAATGTTGGTTAAATGTCCACATTGTGACATTCCCTCAGGCCATTTCTGATTGTTAAGGATGATTTTGATTATTGAGGATGATTATCAATCGAGGCCTATTATCGAGGCTGATTATCAAGGACGATTGTCGAGGCCGATTGTATATGCCAATTATCAATTTTTGAGACTGATTGATGAGGTCGATTCCGATTGTCGAGGCCGATTTCATTCGAGGCTGATTGTATAGGCTGATTATCGATTGTCGAGGCTGATTGATGATGTCAATTTCGATTGTTGAGGCCGATTATCGAGGGTAATTTCGATTGTTGAGGATGATTATATATCGAGGTCGATTATCGATTGAGGTCGATTGTCGAGGCCAATTGTATAGGCCAATTATTGATTGTCGAGGCTGATTAACAAGGCTGATTATCGAGGTCGATTGTCGAGACCAATTATCGAGGCCGATTATATAGGACGATTATCGATACTGGTTATCGATGCCGATTATGAGTATGTGACAGCATAACATCATGATACATGCCCTTACGCACCATCTACATATTTGTTATGAGGTGTGATTGACCATTGCATATGTCATAGTGCAGGTGGTTATGAGACTCCTTGCTAGGTGGGGTTATTCCACATGAGCGTACGGTATGCGCAGGATTGATGCATAACTCATGCATCTTACATGGTGTAATTTTAATTATTGTACGCCCTAGCGACATTAGGTCTGTAGCCTCCACCGACATGTCGTGGATGGCTAGATGGGACACCGAAAATCTTTTTTTACATGGGGTGCCATAAATGTCCCTGGGTGAAAGTCCCTAAACCTTTGAGGCCAAGTGATGCCTCAACATCTAGACCGAGTGGATACATGAGTACCTGAGTGCCGAATACCTGTAGGCCGTGTCTCTCATTGTGTCATGATCAATTAGGAAGAGGTTATAGCCTTATCTGCTCGAGGGTAGTGGGCATTGCTAGGCTGAGTTTAACCAGCTCATAAATGGATCCACTATCGATGTGCCGAGTAGGTATTAGCTGACTACTGGTTAAGCGGATAGTAAGGTCTCTTCCACTTGCATGATTACACATCCAGTGGATGACGATTACATGTTGAGTGTACTAGACCCCGGTGATGATCCCATAGATGTACGGTACTGATATGTGGACTTATTTAGCAGGAGTTGCATACTCATTCATTCATTCATTCACTATCCACTCGGGCCGGTGGTGCATAATACCTTCACAATGGCCAGGATTTCGGTTGGAGCACGTGACCATCCTGAGATCAGGAGTTTACTACATTGAGTCTATCTATCAAAATTTAGTTATGAGACTGTTTTGAATAGAAGTCCCTTGTGATGGACCCCATAACCTGCAATACTATGTACTATCATCCCGACTTCACACTCCAGCTTGGTCATTTCATTTGCACCGCATATTGCATTACATCTGCGGCATATACATTTTGAGTTGCTACGTTTCTGCATTTATATGACATATATGAGGTTGATGGTACTCGTGGACTCATCAAGATTTGTATATTGCATTTCATTCTCAGTATATGATATTTGTCTTACTATGTCTCCACATTGCATAGCTGATCTACATTGCTTCTTCAGTATATGATATTGGTTTATTATGTTTTTGCATTATAGAGTTTGGATAAGGCTGATAATATTTATGGACTTACCAGCATGTTTCCACATTACTCTAATATTGTACGATTTATAGATTTCCAGTATTTCCACTTACTTTAATATTTATATGTTTGGCACATGTATCACACACACTTACACCACCCTCTAAGTTTTCTATAAGCTTATGCATGATAGATGCATGTAGGTGGCGTTATGTCACAGCAACATTGAGCTTGGAGCATGCAGATGTCTTCTAGAGCTTTGATTTTTAATATATGTATTTCCCTTTCAATACTGTATTCAATTATTTATATTAGTGGATATGTGATGATGATGTTGCCTTTGTGATTTAGGTATACTTGTGGTTATACTTCTTACGGGATAAATGTATGATGGAAAAATCCTCCTTGTACGATTTAAGGATCGAAAACTAGTGTATGGGTGCTGGGAGCTAAGAATAGGGTACTACAGAGGCTATTGCCACCAGATTCGGCAATTGAGAAGTCTGTGAGCCCAGTTTTCGAGTTTGGAGCGTGACAATATAGCTTTCCGACAGCGTCACTGAGAACGGATGAAATTGCCCTCCCGTGAATGGGTCCGACCTTGTAGATGAAGAAAAAGCGGGTTACAGAGTGCGCTCTTTGGCCATTATCCATAAATAAGCCAACCATGCATAAGACCCTCAGATTACTGGCTTAATTTCAATAATAACTCATGAGGACAAGGATTATATAAAATACTCCCTCATTGATGAACTAACGGCCTTGGATTTGATACCCTAAGGTATACTTGTGCACTCCGTGAACTTTAGAGAGTTACTGCGCCCAACCCTACGTGTAAATCCCACCGAGTTCACGGCCCCGGTAGCTTCACTGGGCCCCTTTGATGGATTGCGGTTTGTGAACTCCTCAGGCTGTGAAAAGTTCAGCGAACTCATAAGAGTTATAGAGACCATTCACGTGAGACCCAACTCCAACTACTTACGAGTCTAAAAAACTGTGTTGCTCCACTACTCAAGAGCTTAAACTGTGTGGCTATCTGACTAAATTAAAATCTAGTTCTACCTACCAAAACAAAAATCATACACGAAATCCTATACTAACAATCATAATATACTGTTATTTTTATCTCAAGCCTTTATTAAATATCATGTTAGAAAATTACATAAATAAACATGCTTGAAATGAATTATGATTAGGAAATTTATGAAGAGATAAACTATCTGAAAATATCACGATGCCTTCATTGATATATGTTGAAAGTTAAAAGAAGCTACATGTGATAAAAAAGAAAAACAACAAACAAAAAAAATTCTTTACAGCTCATCTGTAACCCCCAATACTCCCAAATATTTTTGCAAATCTTCCTTCAACTAAACTTGAGCTGCGACGTGATTTGATCTTGCTTCAAGAATAATCTTTGCTTTATGTGGAATTCCAGCTAATTTTCTTTCCAAAGATGTGATTATCTCTTCATTTTTTATTAATTCAGATTTCTCAGCATCAGTAGATTGAATATTAATTCGCATCTTCTCCTGGATCTCCTTCATAGTTGATTCTTCTATATGGTCTTTCAACTCTAGTTGCAAGATTTCCTCCTTTAGGAGAGCAATAGAACTTAGAATAAACATTTTGTTATTAGCACAAGCCTTCAACTGTTCCTGAAGAGTTGAATGTTCTTGGTTGAATTCAGAAATAGTAAAAGTGCTAAGGGAAACCTTCTTTTTGGACGAAGCTAGTTGTTTTCCATATTCTAATATCTTCGGCGTGATGGTGCATTTTCTGATTCCAAAGAGATTATTGAATCAAGAAATTTGAGAAGAGAATCATGCAGGATAGAAATATTAATCTTCGCCATCCTTGCAGTACTATCCAAGATTTTAATAGCAACATCCAGATCCGACCACTGATCGAGATCTTTAAAAATATGAACTATTGCTGATACAGAATTCCTCATTAAAATCAATTTATGTACAGGAACCTTTTCAAAAGATAATAGATTAGACACCGTGGCTACAGAATCAGAGCTTGTTGTACCACTGCGAGGAGTTCCTGTAAGAGAAAAAGGAAGGGAAATTAGAATAAGGCTAAGGGATATAGAAATACTGATAGAGCAAATGATAAATATACTTGCTGTAAAAATATAGGCAACAGGGGGTCGAATTTCCTTGACAGAAGAAGGGCTAACTCCCAAAAAATTAGCAAAGGAAGGTGCTCTTGCCTCCGTGCTCGAATCCCAAGTAGTTGGAGTTGGAAGATCAGTGGTCTCTACTAGGAAGATGATTTCGCGAGCCACCACCTTTGGTGCAATTAAAGGAGTCAAAGAGATTCTCGTTGGGGATGACGGTGTAATGGGAGGAAGATATTTAGGAGGAATATCACCAGTTCTGGTATCAACAACATGAGTACCTAGAATAAAAAATAACAACAATGAGAAAATAACAATAATAACGATCGCAAGTGAAAAGTTAAAAGATAAAATTGCAAGAAATTTCTTCCTTGGTGAATATCCATATTCTTAATAATCTAATGGTTCATCATCTTCCTCCTCTATTGTTGGTGTGGTTCTTGCAGGAATATTAGCATCGGGAAGAACTTCAACAATGCATGGAGGATGTTCTTCTCCAGTAAAAGTGCCTTCAGTGGCAGCATCATCTTCATCATCAATATTAACCTATCCTTCCTCAAAATCATCGTCTTCATCATCTTCTTCAGTGTTATATTCATCAGAAGAAGTACCTTCAGATGAAAAAGATGAATTCTCCTCCACTAATTCTTCTTCCTCTATGTCTTCAATTATCACCTGTTTCCCTTTAGAAGGGGAAATTTTACTGCTTCATGTTCGAAGGTCCTTATCGATTAGGATTGGGGAGGCCAAGGCAACAGTTCCTTGATGCAAATGAGGAGAAGTCTGAGAACACGTCCGAGACCTTGTCATCGGAGAAGATGGACTAGGGTGAACAGGTCGAGGAGAAGGAGTAAGAACCGGATTATCTTTGGATACAACAACATTCTCTTGAGTAGAAGAAGGAATTTCCACCACCTCTTCAACTGCTCTATCAGAATGATCCCGTGGGACTTTTTCAAAGTCCATAACAACCCCATAAGCTATCCATCCTTCTAGGGTGTTAGTGGGTTTTCGCTCACGAATTGAATCATTCACGGATATCTTCCTGCAGAGGTGACCGGGAAAGGGGGCATGGCTCGTCTCTGGCACAAAGCCTATTCCTTCTTAAAGTTTCGGAGGTGAAATCCAAATTGGCTCAGTCACAAGTAAGCATTTATTAACAATATATGATTGATGCACCCACCACCTCATGTGACCATATGAAGCGCAAGTGATGTGATTGCTACCCGAAATTATAAAAGTAGATCTGACTCTTCCATATCATTGCCCAGTTATATGGGCCAGTTTCATAGATGCGTATTCTCCTTGTTAGTAATCCGCAGTCTTTTGCACGACTTGATCGAAACCAAACTGGCGAGCAAAATGGCTTGGATAGTAAGGCTCCCTCCAAAACTCTACTCCCTCCCTTAATGGAAGGCTGCAAGATCAAATGGAAAGGAAAAATGTTCTCTCTCCTGAATTAAGCAATCGGGTATCTACTTTATCTGTATCCTGTGTAGTAATGCGAGCAAAACTGGAAGAAATCAATTTTTTCAGTGTCCAAGATGGTGCTGACGACCTAATCGTTTTATCTTCTAGCCATAGTCCTCTTATAAAAGAACCATAGGAGGAGATGTAAAGGGTGAATGTATGCCTTCTCCGGAGCATCAAAAGTCCACGAAAAGTAAATACCTAGCTATCTCGTGATGTAGTGTCAGGGAGTATAAGTAGAAGAAGCGTAGACAGCAGGGCTCTTTACATGAGACGCTATCTCTCCGAGAGCCCTATAAATCGAGCATAAGATAGGGGGAGGGGGGGCAAGAGAATGCTTGTGGCCATTCACCATCGCACCAGCAGCAATAAAAACTATAGGGCAGATAACATCTGCCCATTTTAAGCTGGGGAGGACCACCACGCTTAGCCAATAAACGAGGAAAGCTGTAAGCTCTCCATCGAGGCTATATTCTGGATGCTTTGTTATCTTCTCATGAAGATTTATCAGGTCTCGTGAATGACAACTGTTGAATCTAAGAAAAGGAAGAGAAAGAGAACATATAGCAAGAAGTATGAAAATAAAGATGCAATGGAAATGATTGGTTTATGAAGAAGAAGATTACCAAAGGGCTCTAGCGAAATGGGCAAGCCATTGTAGTGGTGAGGTCTTGTGAATGTTAGGAAACTTAGACATCTCCTTAAAGAGTTCTATGGTTGTTTACGAAATCAAGGCCACTCAGCCGGCTGAAGAATGAACGCCAATTCTTCGTTCGTGGGTACAAATTCATCATAGAATTTTTTTGATCAGTGGAAGACAAGCAATTGAATGAAGATCCCAGAGGCTAATGCTCATCTCGCCTACTAGAAGATGGAAGTAGTTGGTTGTGGGACACCAATAATTAAGGAAGCCTTTCAAGACGGAGGTCTCCCTGTAGAAATGCTGAGAAGTGACCTCTATTGCATTATATAGGTAAATCTTGATCAACACTTTGGAATGTTTGGCCAAAATTGTCATTGCCCAATCAGAGTAGTAGTCACGAGATGTTAAGAGGCCTCTTGTTCTGAACTCTTCGTTGCCCAAAAGCGATTCAAGATCCCTAAAATGCTACTAGAGTGTTTCGTAGAAATGGGTTAGAAATAGGGTGTGAGGATCATGAGAGGGAGTAAGGAAGGTCATTGGATGGTTGTCGCCAATTTTCTATCTTAGCTTCTTCGCTAGCAAGACCCCTTCTAAGATTCTTGGTTCCCTTGATGACCAGGATTCTATGTAGGCAAATTTTCCCCGTCCATTTGATCTGAAGGCTTGCAATTCAGAATGGACTGGTGTTGGTGAAGGCTTGGAGGGATTATCATCGGACCTTGTTTATGAGGGTTATCAAATTTCATAATACCCTCAATGACTAGGAATTCCTCCCAAGAATTCTGCAGTTTCTTCTTGTTGTGCTCTGTAATTTTCTCTTGAAATTCCTTGGCCTTATTATGATGAAGCTTCTTCGATCTAGACCCGAGAGGGGGGGGGGGGGGGGGGGGGGGGGGGGGGGGGGGAGTGTCCTTTCTAACAGGAGGTTTCTGACTGATTGTAGGAAAATGAGCTGTGGTCTTCAGCCACTCTTCCTAGTCAAAGTCACGGCCGTGTTTCGGTGGTCGTTCAATCTCACCTAGAGATATAGCCCTATGGATGGGGGAGGGTAGTGAAGAGATCCGATGTGAGAAAATGAAAGTGGGGAGTACGAGCTCCTTTATATAAGCGGGATGCTTGCTGGTAGTCTTGAAGTGCTTACTTGGCGGTTGATCAAGAGATGGTGATGGTTCAATGTAATGGGCAGATGAAGAGTTTGACAAGTCCTGGTGAGAAGGTTGTGTCGTGGGAGGTTCAGCAACACAGAAAGTACTCTTAGTGCGGGCCATAGTGGAAAAGTTAAGTTCTGAAGAAGGTCTGAAAAAAGCTAAGTCTTGAAGATTCTGCAAAGGGTCCTTTGCACTGGTGCGCGCAAAAAAAAATCAGTTGCACGGAGCAGCGCAACGTCTAGAAGTATTGCGCGAACAGAAAGTCTATTGTGCTGGTTTGTGCAAATGAGAGAAGTTGAGCGGGGTAATAGCGGATGAGCAAAGCTTCGCTAGGAAAATAGAGAGTGGGAAATAGGGAAAGGCTTCTGATATTTATAGGGAGTGTGGCCCGAGTGCGGTACTTGAGCGCCCTTTACGCGGGCGCATGCAAACGATTGCAAGAGGTGAAAGATAAGTGATTGATCCCGATTCTTTGATTCTGAAGAACAAAGAAAGGATCAAGGGGGACATCTATTGAGGTGTAAAAATAAAGATAGAAAGATTAAAAGACTGTAATTAGAAGAAATATGCGTGCAAAGATGAAATAGAGTGTAAGTTCATATGATTGTGCGGGACCGCACAAACAACCATATTGGTTGCGCAATCATGCGCAAAGGGTTGCATGGGTTATCTTGTATGAACGGTTGGATCTAAAGAAAGGTGGGCCCCATGGCATAAAGATCGAGGGCTTGCACATGTAAAGGTATATAAATACCTCACTCCCCCTCTCATTTGAGGAGGTTGAAGATTTTTAAGAAGATCAGAGCTCCGGAGAAGAAGAGAAGACTGAAGGTATTAGAAGAAAGGAGCAAGGGTTTGCACCAAGCTGCGCAACAGTGTTTTTGTGAATCTAGTAATGATCAAGGGCTGATATGCTACTGAAATTATCAATCTTGGTTTTCGTAATATTCAATTCTCCTTTTACATAAGGATTTGTGCTAAAGAAAGAGAGATCTGATGATCGAATCTACACAATATTCCTCTTAAAGAGATGATTAAATCACAATTCGAAATGCTGCCAGATTTGATATTCAAATTCAATATTCGAACTCTATCATATTCCTATCTCAGAATCAAGGGAAATCTGAGGATGTAAATGAACTCAATATGAATAAATATGATGATTGTTCTTAATATACTCTCTCTGTTATGCTTGAATACGATAATCTCCCAAATCGAATGCATTTGTTTCTTGTTCGAAACAACCGTCGACCAAATTTAAGAAACAGATGTTGAAATGATCAAGTATCTGGAGACAGCTCCAAAGTAAATGGAGGATGTGGAGAAGTCGACAATTGATAGTCTACAAGAAATAAATCTGGGCACGGAAGAAGAACCACGGAACACGTTTATATGCGCTAATCTCCTCGAGCAAGAGACCGAGGAATATGTCCAACTCCTAAAAGAGAACAAGAACTTCTTCGCTTGGACGTATGCAGAAATATCGGGTCTAGAACCATCAGTAGCAATGCATCGGTTGAATATTTCCAAAGACAAGAGACCAATTAAGCAAGCGCAAAGGCGATTTCACTTGGACTTGATTTCCTTAATAGAAGAAGAAATAAGCAAGCTAATAAGAGTTGGGTTCATCAGAGAGGTTAAATATCATATATGGATATCAAATGTCGTCCCAATAAAGAAGAAAAGCAGGCAGATCAAGGTATGTATTGAGTTCAGGGATTAAATGAAGCTTGCCGAAAAGATGATTTTTCATTACCAATAACTGAGTTGTTAATTGACAGCATGACACAATATGTTGTCATGTCCTTCATGGATGGTTATGCCAGTTACAACCAAATTAAAATGACTCCTGAAGACGAACAAGCAACAATGTTTAGAACTTCATTAGGAATCTGCTGCTATAAGGTCATATCGTTCGGTCTCAAGAATGTCAGAGCAACATATCAAAGGGCAATTCAAAACATCTTTCAAGACATGATGCATAAGCATGTTGAATGTTATGTAGATGATTTGGTAGTTAGATTAAATGATCACGAAGAACACCGCGGGCAACCGATTTCAGTTTTTCGCTGGCTGAGAATGATGCAACTGAAGATGAACCCAACTAAATGCGCTTTTAGAGTATCATCGGGAAAATTCCTCGGTTTCATCATTAGGCATAAGGGAATTGAGATCGATCTAGGGAAAGTCAAGGCCATACGAGATATTCCACCCCCGAAAATGTTGAAAGAATTGAAAAGCCTGCAAGGAAAGTTAGTGTATATCCACCATTTTATTTCAAATTTGGCAGGGAGATGTTAGTCATTTTCTCATTTGATGAAGAATGTAACAGATTTTGTGTGGGATAAGTCCTGTTAGAATGCGTTCGATCCAATCAAAGAATTACTGAAACAACCTCCAGTATTACTAGCTCCTGTAAAAGGTAACCCGCTTATTTTATACATATCTACAACTGAAAATTCGTTAGTGGCCTTATTAGCACAGGAGAATGAACACGGGAAGGAAATGGCACTCTATTATTTGAGTCGAACTCTGGTAGGCATAGAAAGTAATTATTCTCTGCTTGAGAAAGTATGCTTGGCACTAATATTCACAGTGCAGAAATTGAGACATTATTGTCTCTCACATGATATAATTCTAATCTCACAGGCAGATCTCATAAAATTCTTAATGACAAGGCCGATGCTATCTGGGAGATTAGCCAAATGGATGCTATTACATTTGGAATATAAAATTACTTATGAGCTAGCGAAAGAAGTTAAGGGGCAACCGGTGGCAGACTTCTTGGCAGCTCATCGTGGAACAAACAGTGAGATTGTCAACGACGACTTTCTCGATGAACAAGTTCTGACGATTGAATCGCCAAACTCGTGGAAAATGTACTTCGATGAAGCTTCTCGAACATTAGGGACAGGTGTCGAAGTGGTATTTATTACTCCTCAGGGTGACTTATTACCTTATCCCTTCACGTTGGGAAGTGAATGTATGAATAATGAAGCTAAATATAAAGCTCTCATCATCGAAATGGAAATAGCTCAGGAAATGAAGATAAAACGTGACAAATCTTTGGAGATTCTAAGCTGATTTTAAATCAACTGACGACTGAGTTTAAAATAAGAAAGCAAGAGCTCTTGCCATATTATCGGGGAGCACAATGGTTATTGGAGCAATTCTATCATTTTGAAATCAAGCATGTACCGTGATGTGAAAATGCAAAGGCAAACACTTTGGCCAGTCTGGTAGTAGCCATGTCCTGCCCGAATCGGAATCCTCTTCTAGTAACTATAGAAGAAAGAAGGTTCCTGCCGTCCTCAGAGATTATCGATGAAGTCGGTGAAGCACTCACTTTATCATATTAGGAGGTGATAACAGACGATTGGTGCCAGCCTTTTGTAGATTACCTTAAATATGATATCCTGCTAGAGGATTCATCACAAAGACAACAAATCAAGCAGAGATCAAATAGATTCATCAATGTAGTGAGGTATTATATAGAAAATCTTACATCATATGTAGCGAGGTATTATATAGAAATGTTGTTGCGTTGTTTGGATAAACAAGAAGCAAGTCAAATATTGCAAAAGGCTCACTCTGAAGAATGTGGGGCACATCAAGCTAGCTGAAATTTATTCCATTGGGTGCACCGAATCGGGTATTACTAGCCCATAATTTTCAAGGATACTATAGATTATGTGAAGAGATGCCACGAGTGTTAGATCCGTGAAGATGTCATACATATGTCCCCTGAAGAGCTTCATCAAATAGTCACTTCTTGGCCTTTTGTTGCCTGGGGACTTGATGTTATTGGCCTTATAAACCCACCTTCATCCAAAGGGAAGTAATATATATTGGCAGCAACGTACTATTTCTCCAACTGGATGGAAGTGATCATGTTGTACAATGTCAGAGAAAAGGATGTTGTCACTTTCATCCAGCATGCGATAATATATTGTCATGGCATCCCAAAGAAAATCATTAGCGATAATGGTACTCCTTTTAAGAATAGGGGTATGAAAAAACTGTGTCAAAAATTCAGCATTCACCACTCGTTCTCAATGCCCTACTATCCACTGGCCAATGGGTTCGCAGAGGCATTTAACAAGACAATTGTGAAAATACTGAAGAAAACGGTGACTGAAAATAAGCGTGATTCAGATTAAAATTTATAAGAGGCTCTGTGGACTTACAAGACTACTCATCGAACAGCAACCAAGGCTACGCTGTATTCATTGGTTTATGGCATGAAGGCCATCATCCTAATCGAAGCACAAGTCGCATCACTCCGAATAGATGTCAGGCCCGTATCCTAGACCAAGCAATTCCTTACACTCCCGCGGTCTTCCCAATCAAATTTTGGTGACCCGTGATGCGTAAATAGCATTTGAACGTGACCATGAGTCATATCCTGTCGATCTGAGTTGGCTCGATGCAAGACTTGTACCCTTGCGACCATGCCATCACGGCGATTCCAACACCACGTCTTGCGCGCCGACGCGATAGCTAGGCCAGCAGTTGTGGGCTCGTGTTTATTTCAAGAAAAATGTTGGACGTTGCGAAACCTAAGAGAATCTCTACCTAACATCAAATCAATAAATCAATCTTAAGTCTAGTATAGAAAGTACACAACCCATCCTTCTCCCATTCCTAAAGTCAACTCTCTCTCTCTCTCTCCACCCATCCCTTTCTTACACTCACCCATCACCCATCACTCACTCTTACATCACCTCTCTCTCTCTCTCTCTCTCTCTCTCTCTCTCTCTCTCTCTCTCTCTTTCTCAAGTCCATCTCCCAAGAAACTCCCAAGGAGAGGACGTTCAAGCTTCCCATGGAGAAGCTATGGTGTGGCCCACTTCCTACCCCCTAATCTCTCATCTCCACCCTTAAACCTTCATCAACTTCCATCAAAGGGAAAGCCTAGGAGCTGGGGAGTTCATGGAGCCTAGAAGAAGGCAAAATGGTGGGTGTTTATAGGTTTAGATTGTGCTTTTTTTGATGGACCAAGTGGGGCCCACCGATTGATGGTGTGGATCCTATTTGGGACCCCCTTTGATGTATGTTTTGTAACCTAGAGGGGCCTATAGTGGCAGGGTCCCTCCATCATCACACACACACACTCTCTCTCTCCCCCTTTTGATGATGTGTGTCCCACCTAATCTAGATCGTCCGATCATGAAGCCCATCTTGTTGCTGCCCATTTTTTGGGTAGACCATATAGGTAGGAAATCTCAAATATTAGTTTGATCCACTAGGTGGGCCGAGACCCACTGTGATGTATGCATTTCATTCATACCGTTCATCAGAGGAGGCTACTGGACTGACGTCGAGTAGCTGTGGGACCCATGTGGTATGTGTTATCCCCACACTGTTTGTCCATGGGACCCACTGCAGTAAGTGTGGGGACCACCACAAAGCAAGTGTTTTATCCGGGCCACCCGTCCAACGCTTGGACGCTGGATGCTGGTGCTTAAAAAAACATATATATATATATATATATATATATATATATATATATATGTATATAAAATAATATATTATATTCGATAGGGTGGGCCACACGTGTGGACCCACCTTTTTTGTATGAATCTGGGTTGTCCATCTGCTGGAAAGCTAGCAGCTTTACTTACTGTATTAACGCCTGCAAGTTCTGGGGTCCTAATCACGAGGTAGTGTTATATCCTAACCACCCATCCATTTTTTCTGATGGGTGGGACCCATCCACATGTGTAACATGTGTGGGATGCGGCCCACCTTTGAGATATGTATCTCTGTCATTCATCTGTTTTACAGGACGGTGGGTCCCACTACTAACTGACGTCAACATGCTTTGTGGGCCACCATGATGTATGTATTCTCCATGTTGTCCATCCATTTTGGGAGGACGTGGGGCCACCCCACACATGTTGCACATGTGGGGGTGGGCCCACATTGATTTATGTGTTGTATATTTCACACCATCCATCTCTAAGCGATGTGTCATGTGGGACCTACCTTAATGGACCGTCTAGATCATGGACTCCACCATGATGTATGTGTTATTCCACAATGTCCATCTGTCTGTTTAGATCTTGGATGTGGGGCCCCACCTTGATGTTTGTTTTTTATAACCACCATTTAGACGTCGTGGGCCACTGATTTATGGGTTTCATCCTCACCATCTAGGGACGTGGGTCTCACATGATATGTGTCTTATCTATATCGTCCAACTATTAGTAGAGATAGTTATGTGGCACTACAAAGAGGATGAAATAGATCTAAATTCCAGGTGGGAACCCTCCTTGATGCATGTATATCCACGTTGTTCACCTACAGGGCCCACCTACTGTATGCAGGGCCCACTTGATGTATGTGAGGCCATTATGTCGTATGTTAAGCCCATCATGGCCGTATGCGGGGCCCGTTGTGGCTCAAGTAATGGGGCCCATTGTGATGTATATTAGGCCCATGTGAGCGGCCCATTGAGATTGTATATGAGGCCCATGTGATATAGCCCATTGATGTATATGAGGCCCATACGATGCAACCCACTTAATATATACGAGGCCCATGTGATGCGTCCCATGATGATGTATATGAGGTTCATTGTGATGTATGAGAGGCAATTTTATAAGGCCCGATGTGATGCATATGAGACCCATGAGTGAGGCCCAATGTGATCCATATGTGGCCCATGAGTGAGGCCCATCGTGATGTGTATTAGGTCCTTGAGTGAGGCCCATGGTGGTGTATATTAGGACCTTATGTGTAACACCGCAGATTTTTACCAACCTGGAATTAGACGTTCTTAGGCAATGGGTCAACCATATCACTCTTAGATATCAATCCTAAAGTCTAGAAATCGCTTTTCAACCCATTTCCTTCAAAATCTTACATTTCACCACCCCATTCTTCAAATTTCTCCAAGTACTTAAACTAAAACTTACTATAAATGGTAAATACATGTGTAAAATGAGATTTTGAATATTTAATATTTATAATTTCATGATTTAGATAGTTTATTTGGATGTATTATCTTCTTCTACCCCAAAATCATATATTGTACGTTGCGTAACTCATTCCAGTTTGCAAATGAGACTCAATAAACGCCTCGACGGACTCGTGGGCCCAAACGACTCAATTCGGAGGGATCCAAGGTGGGCCCCATATGTTTTCGGCATCCCTGGGGGGTGAGGACCTCACCCATGGGGCGATCCCTCACTAAATAAGTCAGTGACCGGAGAGGTCCTCGCGGCATCGGCGAGGCCTCGTCCGTACAGCGGACAGGCAGCCCAGTTCCTGCATTTTTTCTACACATTTTATCAAACTTTGAAAAATCATATCTCCTTCGTTATAATTCAAATTTAGGTGAGGTAAAAATTATATTGAAGAAAAATGAGTCTAGTTTTATATAAAAATATGTGAAAAATATAATAAAATACTTAATATAGTTTAAAGTAGGTCATTGTGAGAAACTATCCGATAATCACTTATTGGACAGCTACTACTTCTGGAATTTTTAGAATTTTTTTACAACTTGAAATCTTATGAAATTTGGTGGAGTCAGGGTAAACTTGATGATGAACCACTAGAAAAATAATTAAAATAATATAATACCTAAAAGTTCCCAAAATGAGGCATAGAATGGCCCTAGGACCGTATTCTGCCATAATTAGAGTAGAATTTGGTTAAGTACCAAACTGAATACTCAGTAGAATTGACTTGAACCACTTTAAATATGAACTACAAGACCCAAAATGAGTAGGACTGCTAACGTTATGTTACCTAGAAACCTAGGATCAATCTCTAAACCCAGTTGCTCTCGGGAGCATTTAAAAACTTCGTATCGGACCTGGACCGCATGTCGAAAGTCTGATAGCGATGAACTTAGAAGATATTGACCGCATTGTTGGACTTGACAAGCATCGTGAAACTCATGCCCAAACGATGTCCTGAGACCATTTTATTACGTCTGGAGTGAAGAGAGTGAGAAAAGGAAGATATTTAGAAAATTAATTATAATTTTAAGAAATCTGGCACGTATCACTTGCCCATTATTTTTAAGCATTCTGACCATTAGATTTTGATCCAAATTTTCCCTCGGATCAGGATAGGTGGCCCTTACATGTCAAAGTACTTGTGGCCTTAATGAAAGTTAAGTGACCGTTGAATTGAAACTGGTCCGCCACGGACGATCTGGAAATCTGATCGGATTGAAAACTTAACTTACTAAAGATCTGTTGCTAGTGAGCTTAAGTCCGACCGCATTTAATAAGAGAACCTCCAGAAGTACTCCGTTGGATCAGAACAGACCCGATTTGGTTATAACTTATGTATACCTTGACTTCAAGTCTGTTTTCATCGTGTTTGGGCTTATAAAAAGGCCTTAAACTGTAACATCCTGAAAATCAGGGGTCGAGCATAAACTCCACTCCCGAGTTCCAGAACATCACTTATGCAATATTTTTAATGATGGATGAATGTCGGCTGTAATAGTGCATAAAACATTCATTCATCATTGAAAATGTTGCATAAGTGATGTTCTGGAACTCAGGAGTGGAGTTTATCCTTGACCCCCGATTTTCAGGGCGTTACATTATGTGAGGTATGGGCCCACTATACGTTTGTCTCTATTTGGGCTAGTCCTTGGGAGCAATGTTGGTTAAATGTCCACATTGATGGGCAATGATGGTTAAATGTCCACATGGTGACCTTCCCTTAGGCCTTTATTTTTCCCATTCTCATTATTCTGGGTCAACCCAAATCATTGGGCCCCACTGATGTTACATGGCCATCATCGCCGTAGACAGATGGATCCATGCTCCGGATTTGGCATAACCACGGTCGAGGGCCGATCTTTATATTTTGGTTTAGATCGGCTCTTCATCTATGGACCCCTCTTAGCATATAGGCTAATTATTGATGCTGATTATCGATACCGATTATGAGTATGTAACAGCATAACATCATGATACATGCCCATACGCATCATCCACATGTTTGTTATGAGATGTGATTGACCATCGCATATGCCATAGGGAAGGTTGTTTATGGAACTCTCTGATAGTTAGAGTCGTCCCACATGAGCACACAGTATGCACAAGATTGATGCATGATTGGACTGTATGATGAAATAGTGATGAAGATCGCTTGAGTTGAAGTAGGAATATGCCAATATGTCCTAGAAGGGGGTGAATAGGACTTTATAAAGTTTTACAATGTATTTAAAAATCCCATTACACTAATCCTATCAAATATACAATTATCAGGATTACTCAAATGTAACTCTACTGGCTTCCAAGCCTTGTAGAGGATCCAATCAGAAACTCTTTAAAAGATAAACAAGTTGCATGAAAGATTGTGATGGATATGACCGTGTGTGTGTATGAGGAGTGATCTGTAAGTGCTCTTACGAGTGCTCTTATTTGTCAATTACGGTGAAAGTTGAGTCAGTCGGACTACAACGCCTAACAAGAAGATCAATTCAAGCGTCTGCCTCAATTGGGTGTGTGGAAGCCCACCTTAGGTAAATCATAGCCTCACATCCCAT
The DNA here is from genome assembly GCA_037074715.1 of Magnolia kwangsiensis. Classification (NCBI taxonomy): domain Eukaryota; kingdom Viridiplantae; phylum Streptophyta; class Magnoliopsida; order Magnoliales; family Magnoliaceae; genus Magnolia; species Magnolia kwangsiensis. Next base: position 55,654,405 of record CM073582.1, on the reverse strand, counting down.
GTCCCAAAACACCAGGTGATTAAAACCCTTAAAACTAAGTAGAACATCTTAGGGTTTTATAATAAGAAAACTTTTTATCAAACAAGAAAATCTTTAAGTTTTTTTACCCTGTCGATTGTATCGATACCCCTTTCGATATGATCAACCTGCTCTGTCGATGTCCTCAGCATCTCAATCGATATAATCGAGTGAAGACAAAAAGCATCCAGCAACCGCACATTCATCTGGACGATTTATCGATATATCGAAGTTTCAATCGATATCATCGATATTCGAATATCGAGTCCATCGAAAGTAGATCCATAATATCGACAGGCAATTTTTCGGCACCCTTATTTTTCTAAAGAAAACTACTATAAGCTTCAATATATCGATGACTGTTCTGATTCAATTTGAATTTAAATATCGATCATCTCAGAATTCATTTGATTATATCCACATTGGGCGCGTGTTTCCTCCAGCAAATATTTCAAGATGTTCTAAAAGTTGATCGGGGGCCACTCGAGGAAATCGATATTCCTTTGTCGATACTCTCGAGTCCTGGTCGAGTGGATCAAGTCTGAACATAAACTGTCCAGCGTGCTTATACGTAAATCTATATGATTTATCGATCCTATCGACGCGTTCTCGATATCATTGACATTCAAATTCCGATGACATCGGTTGACCCTCAATCATATCCTATATCCTAAAATATTTTGACTAGTCTCTCTCATTCTTCAAGTGTCAATAGATCGATCCAAGTATCGATGGAATCGGAGTTCGAAATTCGATGACATCGACATATGTATTGATCCCATCGATCAGCTGGCAATAGGTTTCAAAAGTGTATGACTTTGAAGTCTATGTTATCGAGCTGACAGTCGATCCCATCGAGAGTATACGCTCGATGATATCAACCATGCTCGATGACATCGAACTCAGTCATAAATATGACCATTTTATATCCGTTGAAACCTTTTATCGATTTAAAGAGAGACTTGGTCATATTGCTGGTAGAGAAAGAAGAGAGTGCTTTTGTGTGTCTTACCCTCAGATCATATACCCAAAGCCCTTTCTCTCACGGGAGTTCATCTTCAATCCACTCTTACCATTGACATTCAATAGAGTGGATTGAGAAATGAACTTTTACATTCAAGGATCCTCTAGCAACTATCTTAATAGCATATCATTAAGTTGGGATACCTTGAATGAATAGATGATGGGAATCACTCTATCTTCCTTATAGGAAAATTCCAAGAGAGTGGATTTTCGTCCTAACCTTGACCCAACCCGAAGCCTAGTACTGGTACATCTTTTGTGTTGCGGATCAAGAGAGCTGAAGACTCTTCATCAACAAGAAGGAGATCTTCATCACTGTGCTAGAAGGGACTCATCAACTTATCTGTAAGTACCTAGAGTCCAGAGGACACTTATGATCATTCCTTTCTAGGATTAGGTCTTAAGTGTTGCTCACCCTTTGAAGTCCTCAAAGGTGGCCTCCGGCGAGAGTGTACACTGTGGGTGCGTTGTGAGGACCCTTGCTCTATGGAGAGCATAAATGTCCGGGTGCATTGTGTGGACCCTTCCTCTATGTGGGCATAAACATCTGGTTAGGAGTGCACCAGCAAAAATCCAGGGTTAGAGGTGAACCAAGTAGAAACCTCCGTGTAAAGGTTAAAGGTGAACCTGATTTAGAACCTTAGGTTTGAGGTGAACCATGGGAAACCTCCTTAGTGAAATCTGGTACACTCAAGGGTTGAGTGTGGCAGTCGGGAGTGAAGTAGACAAGTAGTCGAACCACTATAAATGACTGTTTTTGTGATTGATTCTTGTGCCTGATCATTTGTGTGATTATATTAACTGCATTTATATTTTCTCACACTTCACACAGTCACATCCATCATAGACTATAAATCCTCCATGCTTATCATTTAAATAATTCTATGATTGGATCCTCTACCAGGCTTGGAAGCCAGTAGAGTTAATTTTGAGTAATCCTAATATGTACTCTGTGATAGGATTAATGTGATAGGATTTTTAATAAATCATAAAAACTTTAAAAAGTCCTATTCACCCCCCTCTAAGACATATTGGCATATTCCTACTTCAACTCAAGCGGTCTTCACCGCTATTTCAATTGGTATCAGAGCGGGTCTCTCTTTAAGGGTTTCACTGACTAGAGAGTGATCTTGACTGAAGTAGGAATAATGTTCAAGGAAGTTTCAAAAGATGTGACAGATCAAAACAATTGCCTTGTAATTCATACTGCTCTGAAAGCTGGCAATAGTTCGAAATGGTATCTTGATAGTGGATGCTCCAGACACATGACTGGTGATCAAACTCATTTTTGAAAGTACTCAAACTTTGATGGAGGATCGGTCACATTTGGAGATGGCAGTTCAGCCAAAATTATTAAACAAAGAACAATAGTTGTACCAAGTCTTCCAAAAATCAAACATGTCCTCTATCTAGAAGGTCCGAAACATAATCTTCTTAGTATTTCTCAGATTTGTGATAAGGAACATCTTGTCACCTTCTCAAAAAATATATGTAAAATCTTAGATCACATAAGAAAATCCCTCATAAATGGATTAGATACTAGTGATAACTATTACATCATAGAAAGTGCAAATGCGAATGTGATGACTACAAAGTGTAATATGGCTGTGAAAAATGAATTCAAATTGTGGCATCAAAGACTGAGACATGTTCACTACTGGAATTTAACCAAGCTCGGCTCTAGAAATTTGGTTAGAGGTCTTCCCAAGATTAGAAAAGAAGAAAAAGTTATGTGTGGAGAATGTCTAAAAGGAAAATAAATAAAAACAGGACACAAAAAGACAACCACCATAGCAACAACAAAACCGTTAGATCTACTACATATGGATCTAGTTGGCCTAACCAAAGTGAAAAGCCATGAAAGGAAGAGGTACTTTCTTGTTATAGTCGATGACTACACCAGATTTACTTGAGTTGCATTCCTTCGAGAAAAATCAGATGCTTTTGAAGAATTTGCAATCCTGGCCAAACGAGTTTAAAATGAAAAGGGATATGACATTAATCGTATTAGAAGTGATCATGGTGGGGAATTTGAAAATGAAAAATTTGAAAGATAGTGCAATGAGAAAGGAATCCATCATGAATTCTTAGCCCCAAAAACCCCACAAAAAAATGGAGTCGCTGAAAGAAAAAATTGTGTGCTGCAAGAAATGGGGTCAGTCATGCTAAATGGAAAGGATATGGTAAAAATTTTTTGGGTAGAATCTATCAACACCGCCTGCTACATTATAAATAGAGTATATCTTAGAGCAGGTCTGAATAAAACTCCATACGAACTTTGGTATGGAAAGACACCTAGTGTAAAGTATTTTCGAGTCTTTGGGAGAAAATGTTATATTTTGAGAGATAGAGATCACTTAGGTAAATTTGAGCGTAAAAGTGATCAAGGTATTTTTCTAGGGTATGCCATGAATAGTCGTGCGTATAGAGTATACAATCTAAGAACTCTCACTATTCAAGAGACAGTCAATGTGGTAATTGATGATCATCTTCATGATGAGGAAAAACCTGCAAATGAATTAGAAGATGATGTAGACTCATGCATTTTAGAAATATCAGAGAATAAAACCCCAGCACCAAATGAACCTGGACCGTCTTCTAAAATACCCATCATAAAGGATCACCCACAGGAACAAATCATTGGAAATCCAAATGATGACGTAAGTACTCGACGGTAGATAGGAAGTATTTATAGTCATTTCTGATTTACCTCAAAAATTGAACCTAAAAATGTTATGGAAGCTTTTCAAGATGAACACTGGATAAATGCCATGCAAGCAGAACTTCAACAATTCCAAAGAAATGAGGTATGGAAATTGGTTCATAGACCAACTGATACAAATGTCATTAGTACTAAATGGGTTTTCAAGAATAAATCTGATGAGTCAGGAAATGTGATCAGAAATAAAGCAAGGTTAGTTGCCCAAGGATACTCATAGATAGAAGGAATTGATTTTGATGAGACATTTGCTCCTGTTGCTCATCTCGAATCTAATAGAATTCTCTTGTCTATCGCTTGCACATTAAAATTTAAACTGTTTCAGATGAATGTTAAAAGTGCATTTCTTAATGGGGATCTTGCTGAAGAAGTTTATGTAAAATAACCTAAAGGATTTTTAGATCATAAGTTCCCTTAGTATGTTTATCATCTTGATAAAGCTCTGTATGGTCTCAAACAAGCACCCTGTGCATGGTATGAATGGCTAACAAAATTTCTGTTAGATCATGAATTTTGCAAAGAAAGTGTAGATAAGACAATTTTTACTCAAAGAGCAAAGAACTCCTTGCTTATTGCGCAAATATATGTGGATGACATAGTGTTTGGATCAACATGTGGAGATGAGGCACACAAATTCGCCAACCTCATAAAATCAGAATTTGAAATGAGTATGGTTGGTGAATTAAACTTTTTTTTAGGGCTGCAAGTCAACCAACTACCTGATGGCATTTTCATAAACCAGACCAAGTATGCAAGAGATTTGGTGAAAAGATTTGGGCTTGAGTCAGGTCATACCTATCACACACCTATGAGTACCACTCTTAAACTCTCCAAAGATATTAATAGAAAAAGTGTGAACCAACATCTTTATCGAAGCATGATCGAAAGTTTACTGTATCTCACAGCTAGTCATCCACATATATCCTTTAGTGTGGGTGTATGTTCTCGATATCAGGTAGATCCTAAGGAATCCCACTTAACAGCTGTTAAAAGGATTATCAAATATGTAGCTAGGACTACCACCTTTGGTCTATGGTATCCATATGAAACATCCACCATCATTGCAGGTTATTCTGATGCAGACTGGGCTGGAAATATAGATGATCGAAAATCAACAAGTGGAGGATGTTTTTATATCGGTAATTGTTTGGTCTCCTGGCAGAGTAAAAAGCAAAATTCAATCTCGTTATCCACTGCAGAGGCTAAATATATAGCTGTAGGTAGCTGTTGTGCGTGACTCCTATGGATGAAACAAATGATATTGGACTACGGGATTGCACAGCCTATAATGAGTCTTTTCTGTGACAATACAAGTGCTATAAACATCTCAAAAAATCCTGTTCAGTACTCTCGGACCATGCATATTGACATCCATCATCATTTATCCGAGAACTTGTTGAAGAAAAGATCATTGCATTGGATTATGTAGCTACCAAAAAACAACTTGCTGATATTCTCACAAAGCCTCTTGACACCAACCGATTCTGTGATCTTGAAAAATCCATTGGCATATGTTCTCATTGATAAGTATCTCAAGAACAATGGCTCACATAGATACACTTAAAGTCTGAGATATCCCTGGCCACACTGTTAAGTGAGCAAATGTAAAAATTTTCATAGAAGCGATACCATCCATACAATCTTCAATTTCATCATCAATGTCATCGAAATAGTATATTGATCCAATCGACAGTTGTGGGAAATACGATGTTTCAACCATAAATTCCTTCCTGCAGTCAAACTGCGTTCAATTGTCTTCCTGATTTCCAACGACCATTCGCACAACTCTTGATGGAAGAAATAATGATTCTATCGATAACTGATCGATATGATCGATGAGGGTGCTATATTAAGAGAAGAATTCAAGCTGATTCCTAATACTTCCTTTCCAGTATTTCATCTCTTCACCATGATCAAGGGAAAAGGAAAGTCATCTCTCCATCCTCAGAAATCAAAGAATGTACCATTGGAAACCAGCAGGCAACACCTTATGGAAGGACATCCATCTGCTATCATTGAACGTATTGTGCTTAATAGTGTCATCGAATCGTTTGGTGTGGATCTACTTCTGGAAGTAATCGGCTAACAAAATATCCTCAATCTTAGAGGATCATATCAGGTAGGGGTGATCTATGAATTTTTCAATCACTGTCATATCATTAGCAATGATCCCCCTAACATTCGAATTAACCTCACACACCACTCCAAACTGATCACTCCAATCACCTTGGCTCATCTTCTTGATCTAAAGGTCTCTCGCATTCCCGTGACTTCTTAAAATCTCAACGGTTTGGGTGTATGGGGAGAAGTAACTTGTGCACTCTGTCAAGGCATGACTATTCTGAGGAATGATGAAAATCTGCTCCATGTCAACTATCTAGGCCCCACGTTCAAAATTCTTCATAGCATTCTTGAGTCTAATGTATATCCTTACGATATTAAAGGGAATCATCTTCCTCCTTTTGTGATCAATGTCATCTATGATATACATCAAGAAATTTTAGTTTGTCTGCCAACTCTTCTTCTCAAGCAAATCATTCATGTCATGCAAGGCAATCATAGGGAGACATTACTCTTCCTTATGCTCATATGCAAACTCACTCATCATGCGGGCCTACCTTCCACCTCTGATGAAGCATATCTTGCAAAATGGTTTGACGACGATGCAACACTAACAGCACAACAGTTGTTATCTCGGCCAAGTGCTTCCATTCCCAGGAGTGTTCCACATGCTTCACCATCCAATCGACCTATCCATGCCGGTTCGAATCCCACGCCATTGCTAAGCCCCGAGTCAATTACAAATCAACAATCCTATCACCTCGAACGTCACCTGCTAATTGGGATGGCAGGGCTGAAAGACCGATTACATCTATGCGAATGATGCCTTACTGCGATTGAAGATAAAGTCGACATTCTCTAGCAAACCACTCAGCAAGTGGTGGATTTACTCACACATCACTCTTCTCAAGGACATTAAGCAAGTGTAGTCCTTCTCTAATTATCAAATGCATCTGATGTTGTGATCTTTGTCTTATTATACTACTGTTGTCTGTGGCAGTATATTTTGGATATTGATTGACTATGGCTGCATCTAATTCTATTATGTTTGCCGTAGTGATATACTACTGTTCCCTGGTTAAACGAAGTACTTTTTTTAATGCATGTGTTCTTCCTGACTCTCTTATCTGATTGTTTCTTTTGACAATGATGTATGGCTTAAAATGATTTAATCCTTATGCATTTCTATCTGTAAGTCAGTTCTCCCATATGCTTACAATCTTCAATTAATATCACTTGTTATGACTTTGCCAATGACTGACAAAAAGGGGGAGAAAAGTTAAAAACATCTTGTGTGGAAAATTGGATATCTGTTCTTATATATTGCAGGTGTAAGGGGGAGCAGCTGCACCAAGAAAGGGATTTTTACAGTAAGGGGGAGTAAATTCTGGTTGTGTACATGAATGTGTTAGAATTTATAAAATTGTGTAATTACATGTACATACAATTTAGGATGTATCTGTCTAGATATTTTCCTAGGGTGTTTTGGATATTTTGTCACGTAATTGATAAAGGGGGAGATTGTAAGTGAACCTACTAGTGCTCTTGTTTGTCAATTACGGTGAAAGTTGAGTCAGTCGGACTACAGTGCTTAACAAGAAGATCAATTCAAGCATCTGCCTCAATTGGGTGTGTGGAAGCTCGCCTTAGGTAAATCATAGCCTCACATCCCATGTCCCAAAACACCAGGTGATTAAAACCCTTAAAACTAAGTAGAACATCTTAGGGTCTTATAATAATAAAACTTTTTATCAAACAAGAAAATCTTCAAATTTTCTTACCCTGTCGATTGTATCGATACCCCTTTCGATATGATTGACCTGCTCGGTCGATGTCCTCGGCCTCTCAATCGATATAATCGAGTGAGGATAAAAAGCGTCCAGCAACCGCACATTCATCTGGATGATTTATTGATATATCGAAGTTTCAATCGATATCATCGATATTTGAATATCAAGTCCATCGAAAGTGGATCGATAATATCGATAGGCAATTTTTTGGCGCCCTTATTTTTCTAAAGAAAACTACTATAAGCTACGATATATCGATGACTGTTCCAATTCAATCTGAATTTAAATATCGATCATCTCAGAAGTCATTCGATTATATCGACAGTGTGCGCGTGTTTTCGCCAGTAAATATTTCAGGATGTTCTAAAAGTTGATCGGGGGCCACTCGAGGAAATCGATATTCCTTTGTCGATACTATCGAGTCCTGGTCAATTGGATCGAGTCTGGACATAAACTGTCCAACGTGCTTATAGGTAAATCTATATGATTTATCATCCTATCGACGTGGTCTTGATATCATCGACATTCAACTTTTGATGACATCGGTTGACCCTCGATCATATCCTATATCCTGAAATATTTCGACTAGTCTCTCTCATTTTTCAAGTGTCGATAGATCGATCCAAGTATCGATGGAAGTTCAAAATTTGATGACATCGACACATATATCGATCCCATCGATCAGCTGGCAATAGGTTTCAAAAGCGTATGACTTTGAACTTTATGTTATTGAGTGGACAGTCGATCCCATCGAGAGTATACGCTCGATGATATCGACCATGCTCGATGACATCGAACTTAGTCATAAATATGACTGTTTTATATTTGTTGAAACCTTTTGCCTATTTAAAGCGAGACTTGGTCATATTACTGGTAGAGAAAGAAGAGAGTGCTTTTGTTTATCTTACCCTCAGATCATATACCTTAAGCCCTTTCTCTTATGGGAGTTCATCTTCCAATCCACTCTTACCATTGACATTCAATAGAGTGGATTAGGAAATGAACTTCGGCATTCAAGGATCCTTTAGCAACTATCTTAATAGCATATCATTAAGCTGGGATGCCTTGAATGAATAGATGATGAGAATCACTCTATCTTCCTTATAGAAAAATTCCAAGAGAGTGGATTTTCTCCCTAACCTTAACCTAACCCGAAGCCTAGTATTGGTACATCTTTTGTGTTGCGGATCAAGGGAGCTGAAGACTCTTCATCAACAAGAAGGAGATCTTCATCACTGTGCTAGAAGGGACTCATCAACTTATCTGTAAGTACGTAGAGTCCAGAGGACACTTGTGATCATTCCTTTCTAGGATTGGGTCTTAAGTGTTGCTTACCCTTTGAAGTCCTTAAAGGAGGCCTCCGACAGGAGTGTACGCAGTGGGTGCGTTGTTGTAACGCCCCAGATTTTTTCCAACTTGGAGTTAGGCGTCCTTAGGCAATGGGTCAACCATAACACCTCGGTAATTTCTCAGAACTCAATTCCAAAGCCAAAGTAATCATTTAGAACCTAATTCTTTAGAAATTTAACGTGAATTAACCAGCGCCACACTAGATTTCCTGCAAAATAAGCACCAACCACTTTAAATACGATCTGTAAGACCCAAAACCTATAGAATCATTGACGCTATCTTATCCTAAAATCCAGGATCAAACTCTAAACCTGTTTGTTCTCAGGAACACTTTGAAACTTTGTATTGGATCTAGACCGCATGTCAAAAGTCCGATATCTATAATCTTAGAATATTATGACCGCCTAGTTGGACTTGACAATCATTTCAAAAATCAAGCCCAACCGATATCCTGAGACCATTTTACTGAGTTCAGAGTGAAGAGAGTGAGAAAAGGAAAATATTTAAAAAATTAATTCAATTTTTAATAAATCTGGAACGTGTCACTTGCGCGATATTTTTAAGAATTTTTACGTGATATTTTTAATTCAATTTTCACCCTTGGATCAGGATAGGTGGCCCTTACATGTCATAGCACTTGTGGCTCTGATCGAGTTTCGGTGACCGCTGAGCTGAAACTGGTCCACCACGGTCGATCTGGAAACCCAACCAGACTGAAAACTTATCTTGACCTAGATCCAATATCAGAGAGCTTAAGTCCGACCGTATTTAATACTAGGACCTCTAGAAGTGCTTCGTTGGATCGGAACAAACCCGATTTGGCTATAACTTAAGTATACCTTGACTTAAAGTCTATTTTGGTCATGTTTGGGCTTATAAAAGGGCCTTAAACCCTTAGCTTTCTAGCCCATATGAATTTGAGAGAAACCCTAGGAGAGAGAAGAGAGAAAAGAGAGAGAAAGTGTGAGAGAAGTGGGAGAACCTTCCTACTATTCTTCCCTGCTAATCTACGTGCTTACCAATCACTTTACAATCGCTATCCTGGCAATTCTGGCGTCATTCTTAGGTAAGAAAATCCTAGCCCTAACTTGTTTTAGGGTTTCCATTGATGCTAGTAGCTAGATAGCTAACCTAGCTTGTATTACAGGTTAATATTCCACGTATGCGAAGACTTAGAGATTCCATCGACTTCTTTACGCTTCTACGGCGTAAGGTGCAGATTTTAGATGCTTAGATTACCTGTTTTCAAAGCTTTCAATGCCGTTTAATGGTAGATTGCTGATAAGGATGCTGTTTGACATGTAGAACATGCTGTCCATTTTTCATTTCGAATACGTACGAAGAATATGAGATTTAGGGTATTTTAGGTATTTGTAGAAAATACTGTATATGTACGTATTTTGCTAATATGATTGCCATGAGTATTTACCAAGTACCTATACTAGTTATACGTGTATAATTTGTTTGGCAAAAAAATTCGCCCTAATGCACATATTGGCCGACATATGCTATGTAGACTAATGTGTGTAGACTAAGTGTTTGTTGAAATGCCTAAATCAATATGATTTATGCTTGCCATATGTTTTGAATGTAAGAACATGATTGTTGTGTATTAGACATCTCCTTGATATAAGGATCTGTCATATTATATGCTGAAATTAACATACGTCAAGTACGTTGGAGTTGTGTAGTCTAAGTGTTTGTGTAAATGTATGTATTAGTAAGTATTGAGTAAATGGTGTTGTAGATTAGCGTTGAGACTGGATTCTCAACTAATTTGATGATGTACATGATTTCCTCCATGCTTGTATTTCAATTGATTACCTTATGTGTGAAGTACTCGTGTATGGTTAACTGCTTATGATCTATGTTATAACATGCTGATAACAAGCCGAAATTTCTTGTATTTCAATTCTGTCTCTCTCATATGATTATTGATTTAGATTACAAGTGTTTGAGGTTATAATCTAGTCCAGGCAGTCGATAACAGATTAGAATTCATGGTTGGAGTCTATTCGCCATGAAGGATGTGTATGACGAACCCGAGTCGTACTAGAGTCGTCGACAGTGGTTAGGCCACACGTAGTGCTTGTGCACTTCATGTTGATCAATTCAACGTGCGCTCGTGCTAGTCAGACTCATCAAGTAACCCGATTGACCATTGTATGTCCACCTTGTATTCGTCATAATTGCTTGAACCTAGGGTACTGAACTTACCAGTGATAACCGTGGTACCTTGATCCATTAAGACTCATGAGCCGAGCATGGTGGTATGGGACACCGTAGTCGAGCTGTCGGCCTACGCTGGGGCCACAAACCTCCCCATAGTGACCAGTGAGCAACCCAGACTCGTGAGCATATTATGGTGGTATGGGACACTATATTCTTGCTGTCGGCCTACACTGATAAGGTGATGGGGGAGTGGAGCAACGAGTGCGTACAATAGCCCTGACAGCCCTTTGTAGTGACCTCGAGCGTACTCTGAGTCTACGTGAGGCGACGACCATTCCGTAGTAACAAGAGTACAACTAGGCCTGTATTGATAAGGTGATGGGGGAGCAGAGCAACGAGTGCGTGCAACAGCCCTGACAGCCCTTGCAGCGACCTAGAAATATATCATCGTATGAGACTACTAAGAGTGACGACCCTAGACAGGATCCTTGTTGGGAATGATATAAGGGAAGTACCCTAGTTTTCCAATCCTGCTGTATGAAAAGGACTAATAACAACTCGGTAATCATATTCATATCGCACTACATGTGCTTGGAAGATGTGGAGTACTGAGGGAAGAAAGTATGTCGCGGATGTAAGATGGTGTCACATGAGGGAGTATGTCAGCGAGGGCATCCATCATGTCATTTCATTCTTGCAGTAATCACAGTATTTAGGAATGTTTGATTGCTTGCTTTACCATTATCAGTGATTGATTTGATAACATGTTAAACTTTGCTCTATGATTCCACTGAGTTAGCTACTCACTCCCACGTTACAGGACAGTGTTGCGCACACCAACCAGTCCCTATTTTAGTTTCAGATGGTGACGATGCTTGCGAAGCAGAGCCGGACTTGATGAGGAGGAGGAGGATCACTCCTATATGCAGGTTCTGATTGACGGGGTTACAGGGTTACCGATTAGATGTCAATACACTTGGTATTTTACCTTTTATTTACACACTCGTGTATATTCTTTTGATCATTTTTGGAGTTTACATGTATATGTTTAACCTGGTAACATGTTCACACTCTAGAGACTTACAACAGTTCATATATTTTATATATCTATCACATTCTTCCGCTTGTTAATTTAACTGTCTCTGGAGTATGATATGTTGTTTTGGCTTAATCCACCTCATGTTTTATGCACTATTATGGCCGACATTCATCCATCATTGAAAATGTTACATAAGTGATGTTCTGGAACTCGAGAGTGGAGTTTATGCTCAACCCCCAATTTTTAGGGCATTAGAGTTGTGTGGACCCTTGCTCTATGGAGAGCATAAACATCCAGGTGAGTTGTGTGGACCCTTGCTCTGTGTGGGCATAAACATCTAGTTCGGGGTGCACTAGCAAAACTCCAGGGTTAGAGGGGAACCGAGTAGAAACTTCCATGTAAAGGTTGAAGGTGAACCTAATCTAAAACCTTAGGTTTGTGGTGAACCATGGAAAACTTCCTTAGTGAAATCCGGTACACTCAAGGATTGAGTGTGGCAGTCGGGAGTGGAGTAGACAAGTAGTGGAACCACTATAAATGACTATGTTTGCGATTGATTCTTGTGCCTGATCATTTGTGTGATTATATTAACTGCATTTATATTTACTCACACTTCACACACAGTCACATCCATCATAGACTATAACTCCTCCATGCTTATCATTTAAATAGTTTTGTGATTGGATCCTCTACCAGGCTTGAAAGCCAGTAGAGTTAATTTTGAGTAATCCTAATCTGTACTCTATGATAGGATTAGTGTGATAAGATTTTTAATAAATCATAAAAACTTTAAAAAGTCCTATTCACCCCCCTTTAGGACATATTGGCATATTCCTACTTCAACTCAAGCGGTCTTCACCGCTATTTCATGATCTTAGACAATCAGATATAAAGGCATGTAAGGAATATCACACAAATGAAAATAAATAACAATCTCAAACACATTCATTTTTATAGTGGTTCGACTACTTGTCTACTCCACTCTCGGCTGCCGCACTTAACCCTTGAGTGTACCAGATTTTACTAAGGAGGTTTCCTAGGGTTCACCTCAAACCTAAGGTTTTAAATCAGGTTCACCTTCAACCTTTACACGAAGGTTTCTACTCGGTTCACCTCTAACCCAGAAGTTTTACTGGTTTATTCTTAACCAGATGTTTATGCTCTCCACAGATCAAGGGTCCACATAACGTACCCACTACGTACACTCCCGTCGGAGGCATCTTATAAGGACTTCAAAGGATGAGCAATACTTAAGACCCAATCTGTAACACCCTGAAAATCGGGAGTCGTGTATAAACTCAACTCCCGAGTTCCAGACCGTCACTTATGCAACAAAAATGATTATGATTCAATGTTGTCTGAGTTAAAGCATTCACATGAGTAAAAGTATACCAAAACTGCAATTCATACTCCAGATCCAGTGATAAAAGTAAGCGGAAGACTAAAGAATATATATATCACTGTATGAAAAACCAAAGTAGATCTCGACTGTCTCTAAAGTATGAATACATCTCTGAGTCTCATATACATGTAAATAACAGAAATCAAATGTCAAAATAGTCCCACTGAGTAGTCCCGTCATTCCAAGCCACCTAAGCAAAGCCGTCGTGGTACTGCATGTATGAGAACTCATCCTGGTCCTCATCATAGTCCGGCTCTGACTCCTGGATCGCTGCCTCACCTGCATCTAAGACAGGGTCTGGTGTGTGTTGTAAGCACCATCCCGAAACGTGGGAATGAGTAGCTAACTTAGTGGTATAATAGAGCAAGGATTAACATGTTCTCAAATCAATCATGCGATAATAGTAAAACAGTAAATCAAATATTCCTAATACTATTGTTAATACAATATGACATGACGTGATGGATGCCCTCACCGACAATCTCCTTCATACGGCACCATCTTATGACCGCGGCATGCAATCGTCCCACAGTGCTCCACATCTTTCAGGCACATGCAATGTAATGGTGATATGATTTTCAAGTTGTTATTAGTCTATTCAAACAGCAAGATTGGAAAACTAAGGTACTTCCCTTATATCAATCCCAACACAGATCCTGTCTGGGTTCGTCACTCCTAGTAATCTCATGCGATGTATATTTAGTAGGTCGCTGCAAGGGCTGCCAGGGCTGTTGCTCGCACTCGTTGCACCGCTCCCCCATCACCTTATCAATACAGGCTTACTGTACTCTCATTGCTACGGAAGGGTCGTTGCCTCCCGTAGACTCAGAATACACTTGCGGTCACTACAAAGGACTCGTCGCCTGATCGGTGTAAGCCGACAGCAAGAATATAGTGTCCCATACCACCATAATCTTCTCACGAGACATAGGTGCTCACTGGTCACTACGGGGAGGTTTGTGGCTCCAGCGTAGGCCGACAGCTCGACCACGGTGTCCCATACCACCATGCCTGGCTCATGAGTCTTCTTGGATCAAGGTACCATGGTTGACAGGGTTTACAATGGTAAGTTCAGTACCCTAGGTTCAAGCAGTTATGACTCATACAGGGTGAACATACAACGGCCAGTCGGGTTACTTGACGGGCTCGACTAGCACGAGCGCATCTCAAGTTGAATGACATGAAGTGCGTAAAAAACCTCGTGTGGCCTAACCACTGCCGCCAACTCCAAAACACGACTCGCGTTCATCGACGCGTCGTTCGTGGCAAAGATAGGCCAACCATGAACTTACTCGGTTGCTGACTGCCTGGACTAGGTATAGTCCTAAACAATGATGAATCCACATCAGCAATCATGTGAGAGTATTAGAAATGAAATACAACCATGTGAGCATGTTAACACATGTTATAACATACAACTTAAGTAAATCTTCCAACGCATGCATTTCATACATATAATGAAATCATGCATATAGCTAACATGTAGGAAATCATTTACATCAGCATATTAATTGAGCAATCAATCTCAAACTAATTCATAACACCATTTAATTCAATACATACTAATACAAGCATTTATACAAACACTTAAACTACACACTTAAGTCTACATATAGTATGTCGACTCAAAGTGCGCATTTAGGCGAATCTCTTCACCAAACTAATTATGCACGTATTCCTAATATCCTAATGTGACAAGAATCCATGTCAATCACATCAGTAAAATATGGATGAAAACAGTATTTTCTACAAATGACTAAAATGCCCTAAATCTCATATTCTTCGTCTGCTTACGAAACAGGAAATGGACAGCATGTTGTACATGTCAAACAGCATTTTCGTCGATAATCTACTATTAAACAACATTGAAAGCGTTGGAAATAGTCAATCAAAGCGTCTAAAATCCGCACCTTATCTCCTAGAAGCGTATCGATTCGAACGGAGCATATACGCTTCGTCTACGGCGAATAGGAAACCTAATTTACAAGATCCATAAGCTAACATGCTATGAAAATGAAGGAACACTAAATCAGCAACTATTTAGGGTATTTTCTTACCTAGAAATGCGGAGAAATCACCGGCCAAGTGATTGGAGTGTGTTGCTTAATCACGTGCAACAGGTAGCACAAGCAGCAGGAAATTCCCTTCCACTCACTCTCACAAACTCTCACTTTCTCTCTCACTCTTGCTAGGGTTTCTAGCAAATTCGGATGGGTGAGAGGAGTGAGGGTTTCAAGCCCTTTTATAAGCCCAAACATGCCCAAAACAGGCTTCAGGTCAAGGTATACTTAAGGTATATCCAAATCGGGGCTGTTTCGGTCCAAAAGGACATTTCTGGTGGTCCCCTGGCCGAACGCAATCGGACTTAAGTTCATGCTCGTCGGATTTCGCTCACATCCCACTTTCAGACCAGCAGTGTTCGTAGATCGCACGTGGCGGTCCAGTTTCAGTTCAGCGGTCACCGCACGTAGATCAGGCCTACAAGTCTCATGATATGAAATAGAAATTTTTCCTGATCCGAGAGTATAATTTGGCTGAATTCTGACGATCAGAACGCTTAATACTGACAAATCAAGTCGTGTGCCAGATTTGAATTTTAAATTCCAAATCTAACCCTATTCTCACTCTCTTCAGTCCAGGCTTAATGAAATAGCCTGCGAATGTCGGTTGGGCTTGATTTTTGAAATGATTGTCAAGTCCAACAAGGCAGTTCTAACGGTCTAAGATTGTAGGTATCGGACTTTTGATGCGCGGTCTAGATCCAATACAAAGTTTCAAAGAGGTCTAGAGAACAAATCGGCTTAGAATTTGATCCGAGGTTTTAGAGTATTATAGAGTCATTGGTTCTACTCGCTTTGGGTCTTGTAGAACATATTTAAAGTGATCAGGGACTATTTCTCAGCTACTCTAGCGTTGCGCTAGCTAACTTATGATTAGTTTCTAAAGGAATTAATCCTAAGTGATTTCTTTGGCTATAGAATTGGGTTCTGAGCAGTTACGAAGGTGTTTTGGTTGAACCATTGCCTAAGGACGTCTAATCCCAGGTTGGAAAAAATTCGAGGTGTTACACAATCCTAGAAAGGAATGATCACAAGTGTCCTCTGGACTCTAGATACTTATAGATAAGTTGATGAGTCTCATTCAGCGCAATGATGAAGATCTCCTCGATGTTGAAGAATAGTCAGCTCCCTTGATCCGCAACACAAAAGATGTACCAGTACTTGGCTTCATGTTGGGTCAAGGTTAGGATGGAAATGCACTCTTTTAGAATTTTCCTATAAGGATAGAGTGATTCCCATCATCTATTCATTCAAGGCATCCCAGCTTAATGATATGCTATTAAGATAGTCACTGAGGGATCTTTGAATGCAGAAGTTCATTTTCCAATCCACTCTATTGAATGTCAATAAATGAGAGTGAATTGGAAGATGAACTGCCATGAGAGAAAGGGCTTTGGGTATATGATCTAAAGGTAAAACACACAAAAGCACTCTCTTCTTACTCTACCAGCAATATGGACAAGTCTCTCTTTATATAGGCAAAAGGTTCCAACAGATATAAAACGGTCATATTTATGACAGAGTTCAATATCATCGAGCAGGGTCGATATCATCGAGCGTATACTCTCGATGGGATCGACTATTCGCTCGATAACACAAACTCAAATTTCATATGCTTTTGAAACCTTTTGCCAGTTGGTCGATGAGATCAATATTGGTATCGATGTCATCGAATTTCGAACTCTGATTCTATCGATACAAGGATTGATCTATTGACATTTGAAGCATGAGAGAGACTAGCCTTGAAATATTTTAGGTTTT
This sequence comes from Magnolia kwangsiensis, assembly GCA_037074715.1. Taxonomy (NCBI): domain Eukaryota; kingdom Viridiplantae; phylum Streptophyta; class Magnoliopsida; order Magnoliales; family Magnoliaceae; genus Magnolia; species Magnolia kwangsiensis. The sequence continues at coordinate 55,637,010 of CM073582.1, read as the reverse complement.
TAGGATATGATCAGGGAACAACTGATGTCATCGAAATTTGAATATCGATGATATCGAGGCCGTGTCGATGGGATCGATAAATCATATAGATTTACCTAAAAACAAGCTGGACAGTTTGTGTCCAGTCTCGATCCAATCGACTAGACCTTGATAGCATCGACATAAGAATATTGTAATGACTCAGAAAATTTTATACCAAGACCCGAGTACCACCTCGAGCAGAAATCACTTAGGATTAATTCCCTTGGAGTTTAAACATAAGTTAACTAGTGCTAAGTTAGACTAGCTATGAAATTAACACTATTCACTTTAAATACGTTCTACAAGATCCAGAACTTGTAGAATCGTTAACGCTATAATACCCTAAAATCTAGACTCCAACTCTAAACCCAGTTGCTCTCGGGAGCACTTTGAAACTTCGTATCGGACCTGGAATGCGCGTCGAAAGTCCGATAGCGATAAACTTAGAATATATTGACAGCATTGTTGGACTTGATAAGCACCGTGAAAATCACGTCCAAATGATGCTCTAGGACGATTTCCATGAGTCCGAAGCAAAGAGTGTGAGAAAATATAATTTTCTTTATAAATTAAATCTAATTTAAGTAATCTGGAACGTGTCGCTTGTGCGATGTTTCTAAGAATTTCAACCTTTAGATTTCAACCCAAATTCACCCTCGGATCAGGGAACATTTCCCATACATATCCGCGTATTTGAAATCCCCGATCGAGTTTCAGTAACTGTTAAACTGAAAATGATCCGCCACGGTCGATCTGGAAATCCGATCGAACTGAGAACTTAACTTGATCAAGATCTAGCATCTATGAGCTTAAGTCCGACCGCACACAGTAACAAGACCTCCAGAAGTGCTCTGTTGAGACGGAATAGTCCGTATTTGGACATAACCTAAGTATACCATGGCCCTGAGTCTAATTGGGTGAGTTTTGGGCCTATATAAGGACCTTAAACCCCCTCTCATTCCTTCCATACGAATTTGAGAAAAACTAGGAGAGAGAAGAGAGAAAAGAGAGAGGAAATGTGAGAGTTGTGGCAGGAAGACCCTGTTACTCTACCCTGCTGTCATACGTGCTTAATCACCCTGATCTAATCGCTATTTAAATGATTCCGACTTCATTCCTAGGTAAGAAACCCTAACCCTAACCTATTTTAGGATTTTTATTGGTACAAGTAGCAAAGTAGCTGACTTACCTTGTGTTATAGGTCGTCATACTGCCGTTGACGAAACGTACGGATAAAATCATATTCGTTACACTTCTACGGCATAAGGTGCGGACTTTAGACGTATAGGTTATGGTTTTCAAGGCTTTCAATATCAGTTAATGATTTATAACTGACAAGGGTGCGATTACACATGCAAAATGCATCGTCTGTTTCGTTATACCTATTCACATGAACTATGTAAAATATAGTATATTCTATGCATATGTTGGAATGATTGAATATGTTTGGAATTTGGATTTGTGCTTAGCATGTTTATTTGTCATGAATATATGTCTAATACATGTGGGACAACTCCTTAGTGAAAGGACTTGCCCAAAATCATGTCACGGCAAATATACGTTATATGTGACTAAGTGTGTAGCCCAAGTTTTTGTAGAAATGTCCAAATGAATATGGAACCCGGATTCATGCATGCCATGATAATCCGTTGTGGGTATATGTGCGTGGTATACGGGGCAACTCCCTAGTGAAAGGATTTGGCCTAATACATGTGTAGCCAACACACCATATGTCTGATGTTATGTCTAGTCTAAGTGTTTGTAGAACCGACTAAATGAGCTAGTTGTTACCAAGTTATGCTTCTATGAGGGTTGAAATGTAAATCTGTAACACCCTGAATTTTTACCAACCTGGGATTAGACGTCCTTAGGCAATGGGTCAACCATAGCACCTTGGTAGTTTCTCAAAATTTGATTCCAAAGCCAAAGAAATCACTTAGAACCAAATTCTTTAGAAATTAAGCGTAAGTTAGCTAGTGCTACGCTAGAGTAGCTGTGAAATTATCCCTGATCGCTTTAAATACATTCTACAAGACTCAAAACTTGTAGAATCGTTGACACTACGTTACCCTAAAATTCAGGATCAAACTCTAAACCAGTTTGTTCTCGGGAACCCTTTAAAACTTCGTATTGGATCTAGACCGCGTGTCGAAAGTCCGATATCTACAATCTTAGACCGTCATGACCGCTTGGCTGGACTTGACAATTGTTTCGAAAATCAAGCCTAACCGACGTTCAGAGGCTATTTCATTGAGACTGGAGTAAAGAGAGTGAGAAAGGGTTAGATTTAGAAATTTTAATCTAAATCTGGCACGTGACTTGGCGCGTTATTATTAAGCGTTCTGACCGTCAGAATTCAGCCAAATTACACCCTCAGATCAGGAAAGATTTCTCTTTCATATCATGAGACTTGTAGACTTGATTTAGGTATGATGACCGCTGAACTGAAACTGGACCGCCACGTGCGATCTATGAACTCTGCCGAACTGAAAACTGGGTGTGAGCAACATCCAGTGGCCATGATCTTAAGTCCCATCGCATTCGACCAGGGGACCTCCCGAAATGCTCTTTTGGATCGAAAAAGTCCCGATTTGGTTATAACTCAAGTATACTTTGTTCCCAAGTATGTTTTGGTGAAGTTTTAGCCTATATAAGGGCTTGAAACCATCTCATATCTCTCCCATCCGAATTTGGATAGAAACATAGATTGAGAGAGAGAGAAAGTGAGAGATTTTGAGAGAGTAGTGGAAGAGAATTCCCGCCCCTTGTTGCAGCTTTTGCACGTGCCAAAGCACCGCACTCCAATGACTTTCCCAGCGATTCCAACGCACTCCTAGTTAAGAAAAACTCTAACTACTTGCTGTTTTGGGATTCTTTCGATTCAAATATCGAAATAGCTTATGTATCTTGTGCATTAGGTCGCATTTACGGCGTTGACGAAGCGTATACGTGCTATTCGAATCGATACACGTCTAAGGCAATAGGTGAGGATTTTAGACGCTTTGATTGACTGATTTCAAAGCTTTCAATGTCGTTTAATAGTAGATTATCAACGGCAACACCGTTTGACATGTACAACATGCTGTCTATTTTCTATTTCGTAAACGTACGGTAAATATGAGATTTAGGGTATTTTAGGCATTTATATAAAATACAGTATAAGTCCATATTTTACTGAAATGATTGCCATGACTATTTGTCGTATTATGATATTAGAAATGCGTGTATGATTTGTTTGGCAAAGAGATTCTCCCTAACGCATATATTGGCCGACATACGCTATGTAGACTAAAGTGTGTAGACTAAGTGTTTGTATAAATGTTTGTATTAGTAAATATTGAGTAAATGGTGTTGTGAATTAGTTTTGAGATTGAATTCTCAATTAATATGTTGATGTAAAGGATTTTCATCATGTTGGCTATATGTATTGATTTCATTATATATATGAAATGCATGTTTTGGATGATTTGCATAAGTTGTATGTTATAACATGTGTCAACATGCTTACATTGTTGTATTTCATTTCTGTTACTCACATATGCTTACTGATGTTGATACACAAATGCTTGGGGCTATGACCTAGCCAAGGCAGTCGGTAATGGATTGAACTCGTGGTTGGTTTCTATTTGGCACGAAGGACGCGTCGATGAATGCGAGTCGTGTTTTGAGTTGGCGGCAGTGGTTAGGCCACACGAAGTGTTTTATGCACTTCATGTCGTTCAGCTCGAGATGCGCTCGTGCTAGTTGAGCCCGTCAAGTAACCCGACTGGCCATTGTATGTTCACCCTGTATGAGTCATAACTACTTGAACCTAGGGTACTGAACTTACCATTGGAAACCCTGTTAACCATGGTACCTTGATCCATAAAGACTCATGAGCCAGGCATGGTGGTATGGGACACCGTGGTCGAGCTGTCGGCCTACGCTGGGGCCACAAACCTCCCCGTAGTGACCAGTGAGCACCTATGACTCGTGAGCAGATTGTAGTGGTATGGGACACTATATTCTTATTGTCGGCCTACACTGATCAGGTGACAAGCCCTTTGTAGTGACAGCGAGCGTATTCTGAGTCTACGGGAGGCGACGACCCTTCTGTATCGACGAGAGTACATTAGGCCTGTATTGATAAGGTGATGGGGGAGCGGTGCAACGAGTGCGAGCAACAGCCCTGAAAGCCCTTGCAGCGACCTACAAATATAACATCGTATGAGATTACTTGGAGTGACGACCCTAGACAGGATCTGTGTTGGGATTGATATAAGCAAGGTACCCTAGTTTCCCAATCCTGCTGTATGAAAAGGACTAATAACAACTCGGTAATCATTATCCATATCCATTGCATGTGCATGGAAGATGTGGAGCACTGAGGAACGTAAGTATGCCGCGAGCATGAGATGGTGCCGTATGAGGTAGTATGTCGGTGAGGGCATCCATCATGTCATTTCATGCATGCATTAACAACAGTATCTAGGAATGTTTGATTGACTGCTCTACTATTATCGTGTGATTGATTTGATAACATGCTAATCTTTGCTCTATGATTCCACTGAGTTAATTACTCACTCCCACGTTACGAGACGGTGTTCCGGACACCACCAGACCCTTTTGTAATTACAGATGATGACACGGCCTGCGAGGCGGAACCAGACTTGATGATGATGAGGAGGATCCCTCCTTTATGCGTGATCTGATCGACGGGATTACATGGAGGTTGAGTAGATGTCTGGACACTTGTCATTTTATATTTTTGGAGAACTCATGTATATTCTTTTCTTTCCATTTTTGGAGTATACATGTATTTAATTAACCTGGTAACATGTTCACACTCTGGAGACTTACAATTAATTATATATTTTATGTATATATCACATCTTCCGCTTGCTAATTTAACTGTCTCTGGAGTATGATATGCTGTTTTGGCTTAGTCTCAATCTTGTTTAATGGCATTCTACAGACAACATGCATTTATCATTATCTATGTTGCATAAGTCACGTTCTGGAACTCAGGAGTTGGGTTTCTACCCGACCCCCAATTTTTGAGGTGTTACAGTTGGTATCAGAGCTTGATTGAGATTAAGCTGGACCTGGGTTATGGTCACGTGACGTACGCTGTCGCCCCTTTGACTTAGGTGGGTGCGAGAAAAATCTAGAAACACTCGTAGGACTTCGGTTTCTCCAATAGGCAAAGTCTACTCAAATCGATCATTTTGATCGAGTCCATGACATATCTTTGGTCGCGTGAAGCGACCTAAGTTGCCTCTAGGTCGTTAGTTGTCAGATTTGTGACGTTCCCATAAGAATTCTAAACCTGAAAATGCATGTCCTTGGGTTATGGGGCAACCACAATCCTTACACTCAATCTCAGGGCTTGAAAATCCCGTTTTCCCTAATTCCTTCAGAATCCTTCCTCTTACCACCCCATTCTTTAAACTTTTCTAAGTTTTTTCACACTAGGCATAAATCCTAATGTGTAAGAGATAGAAAATCATACTTAGACAAAAATTTACTATAAATAGTAAATATAGGTTAGAATTAGACTTTTAGCCATTACAATTATGGAATCTCTTGTAAAAAATAGGTTAATTGGATGGATTAGATTCTCCTACCCTAAAATCATATGCTACATGATACATAAACTTATTCTGGTTTACAAATTGGCCCCAGAACTCTCCAAATAGAGTTTTGGGCCTATCTAGGCCAAAATACAATAAACTAGGGTGGGTCCCACACATATTTGTGGTCCCTAGGGCCAGGGGAACCCAGCCCACATGGCCGGACTGGCCAGATTGAAAGTTGGCCGGCAATGCATCGCTGTACAGTGGGCCCCACTTGATCTGAAAATTGGGCTGGCGCCCTTTTGTTGCTTGGACACCTCCCCCATGGGTAATTCGCACCTTTAAACCCCCTAAAACCCATGCTTCCTTCACAAAAAACGTCCCCAAGCCCTCCCTTTTCAGTTTTCTTGCTGCCTCCCTCTCAAATCACGTCTCCAAACCACTCCTAATCCTATTTTCTGCTAAAAACGATCCCACTCCATCGTCCATGGCAGTAGGCAGTCCCCTCTCTCTCCATTTTCATTGTTTGAAGCTCCCATAACCTCCAATCAAGGTTGAAATTGTGTGGAGCTCCATTTCCATTTAGTTTTCTCTTTTCCCTTTGAGAATCCAGCCTTTGGGAGCTTGATTCATCCCTCTACAGCGCATAGATTTGCTTCAATCCATTTGGGCTACCATTTCTCCCCATTTTCCTCTTTTTCCATGGCTCTTGTGGAGGCTATTTTGACCTTTTTCTCCCTTTCCACCATCTTCCCTCTCATGTCCCTTTTATTTGAGCCTTTACACTCTTTTGGTGTCAAAATCATGCAAACCTCAAATCCCATTTCTCTATTTTCTTCGCTTGAGGAGTAGTGAAACTTCATGCCCGATAGAGCCCTAATGGGCAACAGGCAGTGTTAAACTAGACAGTATTAAAGAAGGTAAGTCAGGACCGTGGTAGAAGTCCTTGGGTAGAATTGATCATCTATGCCGTTGTCCTGTAGATTGTTTGTTTACCATTTTACAGATTTCTGTGTTTTGTTGTTGTTAGGTCTAGTGAAGTCATTGGTAGAAAGTGTGTTTGTGTTTAGTGGTTTGGGCTTAATATAGCCGAATGCGCTCCTATCATAATTCATGTGGAGCTTTATTCCATATATTATGACATATTTTGTTAAATGAAGTGCATGTCGTTTCGTTCGCTGTAAGGTATTGTCCCTAGATTGGGTGTATCCTATGGTTTCCACTGCCATGTTGTAAATCCCGGGATTAAGCTTACAAAATTAGTTTTTATCCCACCCCACCCTCCTACCAAGCATGCCACTCCCAATCCCGACGTAAGATTAGGAAAGTAATTTCATTTCATACAACTTAATGCTACTGGCCATATAGGCCCTTGGCGTTTTGGACCTAGAGTTAGTGCTCCTAGATTTGAAAGGTTTGACGATATAGGAAATCCAATCCCATTTAGACAATCTTGACCCTAAGCGATAGAGCAATTCCCTGTATTAGAAATGGTATGAAACCATTTGGCGTATATGCTTAGGCTTTGGATTACAGCTAGTGAGTTACAGACTAGTTTATTATTTACCTTAAGTAGTGTAAAGCCTGTATATATTAAGGAATAGTAGGTTAGATTTGGTTGGAGTAGAACCTCATTCCTTCGATAGATCTCCTTAATACTTATAGACTTCTTTTATGACCCTTAGGAAAGTTATTTTAACTTAGAACCAGTCACTCTCAGGGAAAACTTATAAATTTCTCAGATTGAACTTAGAATAAACCAGCACGCCCATTCAATTTTTCCTTAGAATTTCCTTCCCAAGGATTTATTGCAATCGGAAACTCGGAGTAAAGGAATTGTATATTAGCGATGTATTATTCGCGGTTTGAATTAACTTCTTAATCCTGGTAGTTACCAATGAATCCAATGCTCTGATCAAGTAGAAGATTGGCATCAACTCGGATTAAGAACTGATACAACGAGTTTTCTGTCCTGATTAGACAGAAGGTTCAACGTATCCGGCTCAGACCCATTACACAACTTTTCTTCCGTGTTGGCTCGACCATCTACAACCAAAATTTATTGTTTTGCCTTTAGAAAATGTTGAGGACATCTAGCCAATAGAGAGTAGGCTTATTTCTATAACCATAGGTACAAATGCCACAGAACGCATCACTAACAAAGGAAGACCAATGTAGCGAGAGGTTGTCTCTCATTCCATGTCAAGGATAGGTCCTAAGTTACACCTCGTTTTGATATACGGATCGAGGCAGAGATTCTTGAACATTAAGTAGAACTAAGTTCTAATGGGGGTAGAACATTTTGAGCCCAATCTAGTTAGGATTAGCTAACACAACTATTGGATCAGAGTAGCGCAGTGGAAGCGTGGTTAGCCTCTCCCCCACTGGATCAAGATCGAAACAGTTGGTTTAGGTTATACGTAAGGTTAGGTCATTAAATAGAATATGAACCTTCCTTAGAATGTCAATACTAAAGTCTCTCTAGGGACTCATTACCCTTAGCCAATTTTGGGGATAAAATTTTATTTTAAGGGATGTAGATTATAACACCCCAGATTTTTGCCAACCTGGGATTAGACGTCCTTAGGCAATGGGTCAACCATAGCACCTTGGTAGTTTTTCAAAATTCGATTCCAAAGCCAAAGAAATCACTTAGAACCAAATTCTTTAGAAATTAGCGTAAGTTAGCTAGCGCTATGCTAGAGTAGCTGTGAAATTGTCCCTGATCGCTTTAAATACGTTCTACAAGACCCAAAACTTGTAGAATCGTTGACGCTACGTTACCCTAAAATTCAGGATCAAACTCTAAACCGGTTTGTTCTCGGGAACCCTTTGAAACTTTGTATTGGATCTAGACCGCGCGTCGAAAGTCTGATATCTACAATCTTAGACCGTCATGACCGCTTGGCTGGACTTGACAATCGTTTCGAAAATTAAGCCTAACCGACGTTCAGAGGCTATTTCATTGAGCTTGGAGTAAAGAGAGTGAGAAAGGGTTAGATTTGAAAATTTTAATCCAAATCTGGCACGTGACTTGGCGCGTTATTATTAAGCGTTCTGACCATCAGAATTCAGCCAAATTACACCCTCGAATCAGGAAAAATTTTTCTTTCATATCATGAGACTTGTATATCTGATTTAGGTACGATGACCGCTGAACTGAAACTGGACCGTCACGTGCGATCTATGAACTCTGCCGGACTGAAAACTGGGTGTGAGCAACATCCAGTGACCATGAGCTTAAGTCCCATCACGTTCGACCAGGGGACCTCCCAAAATGCTCTTTTGGATCGGAAAAGTCCCGATTTGGTTATAACTCAAGTATACTTTGTTCCCAAGTATGTTTTGGTGAAGTTTTAGCCTATATAAGGGCTTCAAACCATCTCATATCTCTCCCATCTGAATTTGGAAAGAACCCTAGATTGAGAGATAGAGAGAAAGTGAGAGATTTTGAGACAGTAGTGGGAGAGAATTCCCACCACTTGTTGCAGCTTTTGCACGTGCCAAAGCACCGCACTTCAATGACTTTCCCGGTGATTCCAACGCACTCCTAGGTAAGAAAAATCCTAACTACTTGCTGTTTTGGGATTCTTTCAATTCAAATATCGAAATAGCTTATGTATCTTGTGCATTACGTCGCATTTACGCCGTTGACGAAGCGTATACGTGCTATTCGATTCGATACACGTCTAAGGAAAAAGGTGAGGATTTTAGATGCTTTGATTGACTAATTTCAAAGCTTTCAATGTCGTTTAATAGTAGATTATCGACGGCAACGCCGTTTGACATGTACAACATGCTGTCTATTTTCTGTTTCGTAAACGTACGGTAAATATGAGATTTAGGGTATTTTAGGCATTTATATAAAATACAGTATAAGTCCGTATTTTGCTGAAATGATTGCATGGCTATTTGTCGTATTATGATATTAGAAATGCGTGTATGATCTGTTTGGTGAAGAGATTCTCCCTAACGCACATATTGGCTGACATACGCTATGTAGACTAAAGTGTGTAGACTAAGTGTTTGTATAAATGTTTGTATTAGTAAGTATTGAGTAAATGGTGTTGTGAATTAGTTTTGAGATTGAATTCTCAATTAATATGCTGATGTAAAGGATTTTCATCTTGTTGGCTATATATATTGATTTCATTATATATATGAAATGCATGTGTTGGATGATTTGCTTAAGTTGTATGTTATAACATATGTCAATATGCTTACATTGTTGTATTTCATTTCTGTTACTCACATATGCTTACTGATGTTGATACACAAATGCTTGGGGCTATGACTTAGTCCAGGCAGTCGATATTGGATTGAACTCGTGGTTGGTTTCTATTTGCCACGAAGGACGCGTCGATGAATGCGAGTCGTGTTTTGAGTTGGCGATAGTGGTTAGGCCACACGAAGTGTTTTATGCACTTCATGTCGTTCAGTTCGAGATGCGCTCGTGCTAGTCGAGCCCATCAAGTAACCCGACTGGCCATTGTATGTTCACCCTGTATGAGTCATAACTGCTTGAACCTAGGGTACTGAACTTACCATTGGAAACCCTGTTAACCATGGTACCTTGATCCGTAAAGACTCATGAGCTGGGAATGGTGGTATGGGACACCGTGGTCGAGCTGTCGGCCTATGCTGGGGCCACAAACCTCTCCGTAGTGACCAGTGAGCACCTACGACTCGTGAGCAAATTATGGTGGTATGAGACACTATATTCTTATTGTCGGCCTACACTGATCAGGTGACGAGCCCTTTGTAGTGACCGCGAGTGTATTCTGAGTCTACGGGAGGCGACGACCCTTCCGTAGAGACGAGAGTACATTAGGCTTGTATTGATAAGGTGATGGAGGAGTGGTGCAACGAGTGCGAGCAACAGCCCTGACAGCCCTTGCAGCGACCTACAAATATAACATCATATGAGATTACTAGGGTGACGACCCTAGACAAGATCTGTGTTGGGATTGGTATAAGCAAGGTACCCTAGTTTCCCAATCCTGCTGTATGAAAAGGATTAATAACAACTCGGTAATCATTATCCATATCGCATTGCATGTGCCTGGAAGATGTGGAGCACTGAGGAACATAAGCATGCCGCGGGCGTAAGATGGTGTCGTATGAGGGAGTATGTCAATGAGGGCATCCATCATGTCATTTCATGCATGCATTAACCATAGTATATAGGAATGTTTGATTGACTGCTCTACTATTATCGCGTGATTGATTTGATAACATGCTAATCTTTGCCTATGATTCCACTGAGTTAATTACTCACTCCTACGTTACGGGACGGTGTTCCGGACACCAGCAGACCCTTTTATAATTACAGATGATGGCGCGGCCTGCGAGGCAGAGCCTGACTTGATGACGATGAGGAGGATCCCTCCTTTATGCATGATCTGATCGACGGGATTACAGAGAGGTTGAGTAGATGTCTGGACACTTGTCATTTTATATTTTTGGAGCACTCATGTATATTCTTTTCTTTCTATTTTTGGAGTATACATGTATTTAATTAACCTGGTAACATGTTCACACTCTGGAGACTTACAATTAATTATATATTTTATGTATATATCACAGTCTTCTGCTTGCTAATTAAACTGTCTCTGGAGTATGATATGCTGTTTCGGCTTAGTCTCAATCTTGTTTAATGCCATTCTACAGACAACATGCATTTATCATTATCTATGTTGCATAAGTGATGTTTGGAACTCGGGAGTTGAGTTTCTACCCGACCCCCGATTTTTGAGGTGTTACAAAATCTTGGCTACCTTACTTATGTGTATGATTTCCTCCATGTACGTTTACATTATGATGTCTCCTTTCTTTATGGAATGAATGTGTGTCAACTCATGTTTATGTTGCACTTCACAACATGCTCATATGCTTGAAAGAATCGAACTATCTGTTCATTACTGCTTTAACTGTTTCATATGATTACTCGTGAAAACGGAATGTGTTTGGGGCCATGTTATGGTCCAGGCAATCGGTAACAGGTTTGGAGTTCGTGGATGAGATTCATTCACCATGTAGGACACATTTGACGAACCCGAGTCGTATGTTGGTCGACGACAATGGTTAGGCCACATGAAGTGCTTACGCATTTCATGTCGATTAGTGCGATGTGCGCTCGTATTAGTCGAGCTCGTCAAGTAACTCGATTGACTGTTGTATGTTCACCTTTTATTCGTTATAACTGCTTGAACCTAGGGTACTGAACTTACCAGTGATATTCCCATTAACCTTGGTACCTTGATCCGCTAAGACTCATGAGTCGAGCATGGTGGTATGGGACACGGTGGTCGAGCTATCGGCCTACACTGGGGCCACGAGCCTCCCCGTAGTGACCAGTGAGCAACCCAGACTTGTGAGCTGAATATGGTGGTATGGGACACTGTATTTAAGTTGTCGGCCTACATTGATAAGGTGATGGGGGAGCGGTGCAACGAGTGCCTGTAACAACCCTGATAGCCCTTTGTAGTGACCTTGAGCATACTCTAAAAATACGGAGAGGCGATGAGCCTTCCCAAAGTAAACAGAGTATAAATTAGGCCTATATTGATAAGGTGATGGGAGAACGGTGCAACGAGTGCGTGTAACAGCCCTGACAGCCTTTTACAGTGACCTAGAACCGCATCATCATATACGATTATCTAGGACTGACGACCCTAGAATGGATCATTATTTGAGAATGATACAAGGGAGGTACCTTAGTTTCCCAATACTGCTGTATAAAAAAGGACTAATAACAACTTGGTAATCATGTCCATATCGCACTGCATGTGCCTGGAAGATGTGGAGCACTGAGGGACGAAAGTGTAACGCCTTAAAAAAATTCATACAGAGACTCGAGTACCAACTCAATCAGAAATCACGTAGGATTAATTCCTTTAGAAATTGAGCGCAAGTTAGCTAGCGCTATGATAGATTAGCTGTGAAATTGTCCCTGATCGCTTTAAATACGTTCTGCAAGACCCAAAACTTGTAGAACCAATGACGCTACAATACCCTGAAATATAGGATCAAACCCTAAACCTGTTTGCTCTCAGGAACTCTTTGAAACTTCGTATTAGATTTAGACTGCGCGTCGAAAGTCCGATATCTACAATCTTAGACCGTTATGACCGCTTAGTTGGACTTGACAATCATTTTGAAAATCAAGCCCAACTGATGTTCTGAGGTTATTTCATTGAGCTTGGAGCAGGGAGTGTGAGAAAGAGTGAAATTTATAAAAATTTAAATGGGATTTAAATAAATCTGGAATGTTTCATTTGCGGGATCAATATAAGCATTCAGACCGTCGGAATCTGACCCAAATACACCCTCGGATCAGGAAACATTTCTCACTCAAGTCAGTGTACTTGGAATCTTCGATCGAGTCTCCGTGCACGCTGAACTGAAACTGGACCGCCACGTGCGATCTGGAACTCTACCAGTCTGAAAACTTGATGTGAGCAGGATCCGATGTGCATGAGCTTAAGTCCGACCGCGTTCGGCCAGGGAACCTCCCGAAACGCTCTTTTGGCTTGGAAAAGTCCCGATTTGGTTATAACTCAAGTATACCTTGTTCCCAAGTCTATTTAGGTTAGGTTTTAGCCTATATAAGGGCTTTAAACCCTCTCATATCTCTCCCATTTGAACTTTCTATAAACCCTAGAAAGTGGTGAGAGAGAAAGAGAGAGATTGTGAGAGAGTTGTGGGAGAGATTTCCTGCCACTTGTACCAGCTATTGCACGTACCGAAGCACCTTATTCAAATCACTTTTTCGGTGATTTCCAACTCACTTATAGGTAAGAAAACCCTACCCCCTTGCTATTTTAGGGATTCCTTTGATTCAAATAGCGAAGTACATTACGTATCTTGTGCATTAGGTCGCCTTAACGCCGTTGACGAAGCATAGAAATTCTGTTCAAATCGATACATGTCTAAGGCGAAAGGTGAGGATTTTAGATGCTTTGATTGACTGATTTCAAAGATTTCAATGTCGTTTAATAGTAGATTATCAAAGAGAACACCATTTGACATATAGAACATGCTGTCCGTTTTTCATTTCGACTGCGTACGGGAAATATGAGATTTAGGGTATTTTAGGTATTTGTAGGAAATACTGTTTACGTCCATATTTTACTGAAATGATTGCCATGGCTATTTGTCGTGTTATCATATTAGGAATGCGCGTATGATCTGTTTGGCGAAGAGATTCGCCCTAATGCGCACTTTGAATTGACATACGCTATGTAGACTAAAGTGTGTAGACTAAGTGTTTGTATAAATGTTTGTATTAGTATGTATTGAGTAAATGGTGTTGTGAGTTAGTTTTGAGATTAAATTCTCAATTAATATGCTGATGTTTATGATTTCCATCATGTTGGCTATATGTATTGATTTCATTATATATATGAAATGCATGTGTTGCTTAATTTGCTTACGTTGTAAGTTATAACATGTGTCAAGATGCTTGTATTGTTTATATTCATTTCTGTTACTCTCATATTCTTACTGATGTCGTTATACAAATGCTTGGGGCTATAACTTAGTCCAGGCAGTCCGATAATGGATCGAATTCGTGGTTGGCTTCTATTTACCAATAAGGACGCGTCGATGAACATGAGTCGTGTCTTGGGCAGGTGGCAGTGGTTAGGCCACACAAAGTGTTTTATGCACTTCATGTCGCTCAGCTTGAGATGCGCTCATACTAGTCAAGCCCGTCAAGTAACCCAACTGGCCATTATATGTTCACCTTGTATGAGTCATAACTGCTTGAACCTAAGGTACTGAACTTACCATTGAAAACCCTGTTAACCATGGTACCTTGATCCATAAAGACTCATGAGCCAGGCATGGTGGTATGGGACACCGTGGTCGAGCTGTCGGCCTACGTTGGGGCCAAAAACCTACCCGTAGTGACCAGTGAGCACATTTGACTCGTGAGCCGATTGTGGTGGTATGGGACACTACATTCAAGCTGTCGGCCTACTTTGATTGGTGATGAGCCCTTTGTAGTGACCTTAAGCATATTCTGAGTCTACGGAAGGCGACGACCCTTTTGTAGCAATGAGAGTACATTAGGCCTGTATTGATAAGGTGATGGGGGAGCGGTGCAACGAGTGCGAGCAATAGCCCTTGCAGTGACCTATAAATGTAACATCGTATGAGAATACTAGGAGTGACGACCCTAGATAGGATCTGTGTTGGGATTGATACAAGGAAGGTACCTTAGTTTCCCAATACTGCTGTATGAAAAGGACTAATAACAACTTGATAATCATATCCACATCGCACTACATGTGCCTGGAAGATGTAGAGCACTGTGGGAAGAAAGCATGCCGCGGACGCAGATGGTGTCGCATGAGGGAGTATGTCAGTGAGGGCATCCATCATGTCATTTCATGCTTGCATTAACAACAGTATTTAGGAATGTTTGATTTCCTGCTTTACTATTATCGCGTGATTGATTTGATAACATGCTAATCTTTGCTCTATGATTCCACTGAGTTGATCACTCCCTCCCACGTTACGGGACGGTGTTTGAAACACCTACCAGACTCTGTCTTAGATGAAGGTGTCGAGGGGATTCAGGACGCGGAGTCAGATTACTACGAGTTCTCGTATATGCAGTTCTCCGACGGCTTCGCATAGGCAGACTGGATCAGTGGGACTTGTGCTAGTTGGACTATCACCTGACATTTATTTTTACTTTATGACATGTATATGACTCAGTGATGTATTCATACTTTGGAGACAGTTTGAGATTTTTTTATTTTCATACAGTGATATATATATATATATATATATATATATATATATATATATATATATATATATATATATATATATATATATATATATATCTTTCAGTCTTTTGCTTGCGTTTTATCACTGGATCCGGAGTATGAATTGTAGTGTTGGTATAATCTTACTCATGTTAATACTCTAACTCAGTCAACATTAAATCATAAGCATATTTGTTACATAAGTGATGGTCTGGAACTCGGGAGTTGGGTTTCTACACGACCCCCGATTTTCAGGGTGTTACAAGTTGGTATCAGAGCATGATTTGGATTAAACTGGACCTGGGTTATGGCCACGTGACATACGCTGTCACCCCTTTGACTTAGGTGGGTGCAAGAAAAATCTAAAAACATTTATAGGATTGCAGTTTCGCCTATCGGTGAAGTTTACTCAAATTGATCACTTTGATCGAGTTCGTGTGCACCCATGGTCACATGAAATGACCCTGGACCACTTCTAGATCGTGTGTGGATGGGTCTATACCTCTCTAGACCCAATCCCAGCTGTCAAAAATCGCTAAATGTGAATGTGTATCAGGTAGTATTTGAAATGACCCAAAATGGATCGAAATGGGGTCATGGGCCTATCCAGGCTAAAATACAATGAACCATGGTGGGACCCACATATATTTGGGACCCCTAGGGCAGGGGGGACCCAGCCCATATGGCCGGCCTCACTGAAAATGACTTTTACATGTGAGGACCTCGCCGTCCGGTGGGCCCCACTCGGGCCGTACTTCGGGCCGACACCCTCTGATGGGTAGGGTACCCCTCCTATATGTGGTTCATCCATTAAAAATACTCCAAAGTCCTACCTCCTTCACAATCCAAGCCCCCAAGCTCTCCTTTTCCCTTCTTGTTGTTGTCCTCCCTTTTAAAACCCATTTTCAGTCACAACCGATGCCAACCCATCATCATCCACAGCTGTTGGCACTCCCTTTCCTCTCCATTTTCATCATTTGGAGCTCTCCCAACCTCCATAGAATGCTAAAAATTGGGTGAGCCTCCATTCTAACTTATCTTACTTTTTTTCCTTTGAAAATCCAGCCTTTGAGGGCTTGATTTACCCCTCTATAGAGCCTAGATTCGTTTCAGTCCGTTAGGGCAGCCATTTCTTCCCCTTTCCTCCATTTTCATGGCTATTGTTCAGGCTATTTTGACCTTTTTCTCTCTTTCCACCATCCTCTCTCTCATGGGAAAGAGGAAGACCGCCGCATACGAAGCTGGGCCTAGTCGCCCTTCATGATCGAGGAAGCCGAGGTGGCTTCCGCTAGCTCAAGCGCCGTCGCTAGTCCAAGTGTTGGCAGAGAGCTACATACGAAGCGGGATTTGGATCCCCGTGCTCACATAGGGCGAGCACTGTTGGCAGACTTGGCTCAAGGTGCGTATGCTGACCGCAAGGTTCTGTTTGAGGCACATGTGGATGGGCGGCTCTTTGGTGAGTTTTTTTTATTTGAGCGCATTGAGGCTGCCAACTGGGGTCCGCTCTTTGAAGCCCAGTCTCATGTGAACGTGAGCACTGTTCGTGCCTTCTATGCTCATATTCGAGCTCCTACGTTGGAGCCATTGCAGTTCAGGATTCCCTTTGATAGAGATCGGGAAGCCACGATCGATGTTCGGTTGATAGCTCACCTTCTGAACGTACCTCTTGGCGAGGTACATCCAAGTGCTAAGAATCTGAAGAGTGTTTGTGAGTGAAATTGCCGCACCAGGTTCCTATATGGTGGTTTGGTTCCGTGGCAGCGTAACAAGAGCCTCTTAGCGTCCCATATGTCGGATGATTTTTGCCTGTTGCATCACATTTGCACGTTCAATGTGTATCCCAGGTCGACCAACTGCAGTGAATGT
This sequence comes from Magnolia kwangsiensis, assembly GCA_037074715.1. NCBI lineage: Eukaryota > Viridiplantae > Streptophyta > Magnoliopsida > Magnoliales > Magnoliaceae > Magnolia > Magnolia kwangsiensis. Next base: position 55,619,789 of record CM073582.1, on the reverse strand, counting down.
ACGCGTCTCATGGTCGATTTCCTGTATCAAGTGGGCCAGGGAGAGAATGTGTGTATGGCCACCTTTGTGTTGCGACAGATCATCCTCATAGCGAAATTGAGAAGAACGTCTGAGTCACTTCCCTTTGGCCGGCTCATACGCAAGATTGCGCTTGAGTTTGTTTACAGACTTGGGCCGGAGATGCCTGTGTCGATTCACTTCATTGATGAGGCTACCATGAACCAGATGAAGATAGGACCTCGGCAGTGTGAGGTTCAGCTTGATGATGACAGTGAGGGCGAGTATGATAGTGAGGAGGATGCAAGTGAAGAAGAGGTTGGAGCAGAAATAAAGGAAGAAGTCCAGGAAGAAGAAGAAAAGGAGGCTCAGGATACTGATGAGAGTCCTCCTACTGTGACTCGGGCTGCTAGGGATGCTCATATAGCCCGACTTGAGGAGAGTTAGGTTTCTTTACGACTGGAAGTCCAAGAACTTCAGGCTGAGGTGAAACAAGATCTTAAAGATACCAAGGCCGTCATGAAGTGAAAATTTAGCAAGGTAACTCGCACCTTGAAGGCCATCCTGTGTTGTATGCAAGATAAGGGTTCCCCTCCTCCATCGCCAGACTCGGATTAGTGATTAGATTTTAGACGTTGTTGCTCGTAGTTAGTTGTTTCCTGCTTTCTGTGTGTAAGCCTGAGAAGGCTAATAGTTAGCTTATGTTGCAGTTGTAGCTTTGACTAGCTTAGCTTCCCATGTGTTTCTTGTCATGATGCATGTAAGGATATATCTCTTGTATTGTGATGAATTTTGAATTTAATGAAATGTATGAAATTTCTTCGGCTTGTTAAGTGAATGATTGTGTGGTGGTGTATTTGTACTATTACTGAAACTGACGAGGTTGCGCCCTATTTTGAATATAGGGAATGCCGCTTAAGGCTATGTAGAGCATGACGCGACTTACACTGGGAGAGCCTATGGATCGGGTTCCTCTCCAGAGTGATGTTCATACGGACCCTGCTGTGGGCCCGATTCCTGAGACTGCACTTGAGTCTCAGCCTTCTATGGGTCCTATAGTCGGACCACCACCGTTCACACCGCCTGTCAGAGAGCAGTATCGTGCATCTTTCTCGACGCAGTGTGTGCCTCAACATGCTCCACCTCCTGATAGGTTTGAGCAGTTGATGGTCATGATGCACCAGCAGCATCAGTAGCTTTTGACTACGATAGTAGGGGCCTTAGCCAGGGTGGCAGTGCGGCTCCACCTGCACCACCTGAGCATCTAGCTGAGGATGCCGGTACTTCGGCTAAGGATGAGGAGATGGCTCATCTTATACCATCTGCTTACCCTACGAGGCATACTGCTGATTCACGGGGCCTACTTGAGCGATTTCAGCACTTGCGGCCTCCTACTTTTACGGGTTCTCACAGACCCGAGAAGGTCGAGTATTGGCTCAACCGTGTGTCAAAGATTTTGAGGATGCTGCACTGCTCATAGTCTGAGCAGGTTGAGTTGGCCACCTTTATGTTCGAGCAAGAGGCCAGCTTGTGGTGGGATAGTGTTTTGTGGACAGTTGCTGTTGATTTCGTCTAGACTTGGGCAGCATTCGAGTTCCGTTTCCATGAGAAATACTATCCCCAGACTTACAGGCACGAGAAGGAGAACGAGTTTTTACGCCTCAGACAGGGAGGCATGTCAGTCACAGAGTATGAGCATCGGTTTACTGAGTTGGGCAGATACATCCCGACGATACTTGCTGACGAGCAGATGTGCATACGGCGATTTTCTGAGGGCTTACGACAGGACATTCGGTCGAAGATGTACTGCATCGGCATACCTTCCTATGCAGAGTTGATACATATGTCCATGAGGGTAGAGCAGGATGTTAATCGACTTGCGCGATCTCGTGGCCCTGTGGTTGGTAGGCCACGACCGGATTGCAGGATAGGTCATTTGTTGGCAAGAAGCCTCGCATCGACCCTCCTGCCAGAGCTACAGCGCCAATACTTCTGATGCGGCGCCCTGATGTGTCATGTACTTATTGTGGCAGACCGGGCCACACTGTGGGGAGCTGCTTCGCTCGGATGAGAGACAGCGGGTTTTCGCCGCTGCAGAAGATCGACCGTCCTCGCCCATCTGCTCTATCTGCTCCGCCGTTACGGTCGGCTCCTACGCATCCTTCCTTCAGACCTCCAGTACCTCCGTTCCGGACGCCTCAACGACATATGGTACCGCGACTGAACCGTCCACAGCAGGCTCGGGTACATGCTTTGACAGCAGAGGCATCCGAGACAGAGACTACTTAGCCCTTAGCCTTTGAGGTCACTGCCCACATTGGAGGTATTCCTATATTTGTGATGATGGATACTGGATCCACGATTTCTTTGATATCGCATTTCATAGTCAGGCGTCTGGGCTACCGACTATTCGGACGGATGGGGTACGAGTTCTTACGGTTCACGGGACCTTTTCTAATGCCACCATGATGTGTGAGGTTTGTTTGGTGGATCTGGGGAGCAGGACGATAGTTATTGATCTTATTGTCGACCCCTCTCTTGTCTATCTCGACGTCATTCTTGGCATGGATTGGTTGACTGCAAGGAGGGCCGAGATTGACTGCGAGACTCGTATAGTGACAGTCTACGAGTCGGAGGGCACATCCTTTACATTTCCAGTGCGGGTAAATCTCTCCTTCCGAGTACATAGCTAAGCTTCCTTATTGCGGGATATTGATGCCCCGACACTTGAGTGCACGCCAGTAGTTCGTGACTATGAGGATCTGTTCAAGAAGATTCCTAGGTTGCCACCTCAGCGAGAGATTAATTTTACTATCGATCTGGTACCTGGTTCCACGCCCGTCTCACTGCCGATCTATCGCATGGCACCGTGTGAGATGGAGGAGTTGAGGACACAGATTGATGATCTGTTGGAGCTTGGTTTTATATGACCGAGTGTGTCTCCTTGGGGATCAACGGTGCTGTTTGTGAAGAAGAAGGATGGTTCACTGCGATTATGTATTGATTATCGCAGGCTGAACCAGATTACGATGAAGAATAGATATCCCTTTCCCAGGATAGATGACTTGTTCGATCAATTGAGAGAGGCGCAGTACTTCTCAAAGATTGATCTGTAGTCAGGATGTCACCAGTTGCACGTCAGGGATGAGGACATGCAGAAGACAGCTTTCAGGACCAGCTTTGGCCACTACGAGTTCCTCGTGATGTCGTTTGGCCTCACGAACGCGCCAGCCGTGTTCATGGATCTGATGAGTAGCGTGTTTCGGCCATTCCTCTATTGATTTGTCATTGTATTCTAGACGACATTCCAGTGTACTCCAGGAGTCGAGAGGAGCACGAGGAGCACTTGCGATTGGTCCTGGATACACCGAGGCAGTATCAGTTGTTCGCACAGTATAAGAAGTGCGACTTCTAGAAGCAAGAAGTGAAGTTCCTGAGACATGTGGTGTCCAAGGATGGGATGGCAGTTGACCTGGCGAAGGTAGCTGCAGTTCAGGACTGGGAGCAGCCTGGTTTTGTCACTGAGGTGAGGAGTTTCTTAGGTTTGGCAGGCTACTATAGATGTTTCATTCGAGATTTCTTGAAGATCTCCAGACCTCTATCTCAGTTGACACGGAAGGATGTGAAGTTCGCCTGGAACGAAAAGGCAGAGACAGCTTTTCAAGAGCTGAAGACAGGCTTACGTTCACCCCTATGCTAGTATTGTCAGAGCAAGGGGTTAAGTACATTATATATACCGATGCGTCTAACATTGGTCTGGGTTGTGTCCTTATGCAGAAGGATAGGGTAATTTCGTATGCCTCGAGATAATTAAGGAAGCACGAGGAGAATTACCCTACACACGACCTTGAGTTGACAGCCGTCATTTTCGCATTGAAGCTCTGGAGACATTACCTCTACGGAGAGGAGTTCGAGCTCTTTTGTGACCACAAGAGCCTTAAGTACATATTCACGCAGCGGGGCCTGAATATGAGGCAGCGACGATAGATGGAGACTTTGAAGACTTTGAAGGACTTTAAGTTCAAAGTCTCCTACCATCCGAGTAAGGCAAACCTTGTGGCTGACGCGTTGAGCCGTAAGAAGGCGATAGAGTTTGCGGATCCACTGATAGTTGTCAAGTGGGACATGGTTGAGTTTTTACGAGACTTTGAGCAGAAACTCACTGTGGAGGAGCCATTTGAGTTCATCGCATATGTTCAAGTGCGATCTCTTATCGATGACAGGGTCATCACGGTGCAGCGGGATGATGCGCGACTGACTGAGCTTCGAGAGCAGGCCAGTGATGATGCAGACACCAAGTGGTGAGTTGGAACGGATGGGGGCTTACATTATCGTGGCCGCCTATGCGTCCCAGATATCCCCGACTTGAGACGAGAGATTCTCGAGGCTGCGCACAGTACCAGACTTGCGATGCATCCGGGTAGTATAAAGATGTATCGCGACGTGAAGAGGACGTATTGGTGGGAAGGTATGAAGACTCACATTGCAGAGTTCTTGTCCCATTGTCTCACTTGTCAGCAGGTGAAGGCAGAGCATCACCGACCTCCTGGACTCCTTCAACCTATGCCTATAACTGAGTGGAAGTGGGACTTCATTTCCATGAATTTCATCTCAGGACTGCCGAAGACGAGGAAGGGACATGATTCTATTTAGGTGATCGTCGACCGTCTGAAGAAGTCGGCTCACTTCCTACCGATCAGAGTTACGAACTCTGCAGACGAGTTAGCCAGGCTTTATATCAGAGAGATCGTGCGTCTGCATGGAGTTTCCTTAGAGATCGTGTCGGACAGAGACACGCGCTTTACTTCTATTTTCTGGACTTGCATTCAGGAGGCTATGAGTGTGAAGTTGAAGTTCAGTACTGCCTTCCACCCACAGACAAACGGAAAGACAGAGCGGGTGAACCGAATTCTAGAGGACATGTTGCGGGCTTACATATTGGACTTCAAGGACTGTTGGGATGATTATTTTGCATATGCAGAGTTCGCGTACAACAACAGTTTCCAGGCGAGTATCAGTATGACACCTTATGAGGCCTTATATGGGCGACCTTGCCGAGCACCGCATTGCTAGACAGAGGTCGGTGAGCACAGATTGATTGACCCAGAGTTAGTGCAGGCGACGTCGGAGAAGATTGATATTATTAGACGTCGGCTTCTTACAGCGCAGAGTAGACAGAAGAGTTATGATGATACGGGACGATGCCCGCTAGAGTTTGTGGTTGGAGATCATGTATTTTTACGAGTTTTCCCTATGAAGGGAGTCCTTCGGTTCAGGAAGAAGGGGAAGCTAGCACCGCGATTCATTGGTCCGTTTCAGATTCTCGACCGTATGGGTGCAGTGGCTTATCGTTTGGCTTTACCTACGCCTCTCGCGAGCATACACAACGTATTTCATATTTCTATGCTGAAGAAATATGTTCCTGATCCTTCCCATATCATTAGATGGAAGCAGGTGCAGTTAGGTGAGGATGTTACATATATACTGCGACCGACGCGTATACTAGATAGGAAGGAGTAGGTACTGCGTAGCAAGGTCATCCCCCTTGTGAAGGTGTTGTGGACGCATCACTCTGATGAAGAGGCTACTTGGGAGACGAAAGCCGAGATTAGAAAGAACTATCCACAGCTTCTCGAGGAGTACGAAAAGGTACAAATTTCAAGGATGAAATTTATTGTTAAGGGAGGTAGATTGTAACGCCTCAAAAAAATCCGTACAGCGACTCGAGTACCAACTCAATCAGAAATCACGTAGGATTAATTCCTTTAGAAATTAAGCGCAAGTTAGCTAGCGATATGCTAGATTAGCTGTGAAATTGTCCCTGATCGCTTTAAATACGTTCTGCAAGACCCAAAACTTGTAGAACTAATGACGCTACAATACCCTGAAATCTAGGATCAAACTCTAAACCCGTTTCCTCTCAGGAACCCTTTGAAACTTCGTATTGGATTTAGACCGCGCATCGAAAGTCCAATATCTACAATCTTAGACCGTTATGACCGCTTAGCTGGACTTGACAATCATTTTGAAAATCAAGCCTAACTGATGTTCTGAGGCTATTTTATTGAGCTTGGAGCAGGGGGTGTGAGAAAGAGTGAAATTTATAAAAATTTAAATGGGATTTAAATGAATCTGGCACGTTTCGTTTGCGGGATCAGTATAAGCATTCAGACCGTCGGAATCTGACCCAAATACACCCTCGGATCAGGAAACATTTCTCACTCAGGTCAGTGTACTTGGAATCTTCGATCGAGTCTCCGTGACCGCTGAACTGAAACTGGACCGCCACGTGCAATCTGGAAACTCTACCAGTCTAAAAACTTGATGTGAGCAGGATCCGATGTGCATGAGCTTAAGTCCGACCGCGTTCGGCCAAGGGACCTCCCGAAACGCTCTTTTAGCTCGAAAAAGTCCCGATTTGGTTATAACTCATGTATACCTTGTTCCCAAGTCTATTTAGCTTAGGTTTTAACCTATATAAGGGCTTTAAACCCTCTCATATCTCTCCCATCCAAATTTGCTATAAACCCTAGAAAGTGGTGAGAGAGAAAGAGAGAGATTATGAGAGAGTTGCGGGAGAGATTTCCTACCACTTGTACCAGCTATTGCACGTACTGAAGCACCGCATTCAAATCACTTTCCCGGTGATTTCCAACTCACTTATAGGTAAGAAAACCCTACCCTCTTGCTATTTTAGGGATTCCTTTGATTCAAATAGCGAAGTACCTTACGTATCTTGTGCATTAGGTCGCTTTAACGCCGTTGATGAAGCGTAGAAATTCTGTTTGAATCGATACGCGTCTAAGGCGAAAGGTGAGGATTTTAGACTCTTTGATTGACTGATTTCAAAGATTTCAATGTCGTTTAATAGTAGATTATCGAAGAAAACACCGTTTGACATGTAGAACGTGCTGTCCATTTTTCGTTTCGACTGCGTAAGGAAAATATGAGATTTAGGGTATTTTAGGTATTTGTAGGAAATACTGTTTACGTCCATATTTTACTAAAATGATTGCCATGGCTATTTGTCGTGTTATGATATTAGGAATGCGCGTATGATCTGTTTGGTGAAGAGATTCGCCCTAATGCGCACTTTGAATCGACAGACGCTATGTAGACTAAAGTGTGTAGACTAAGTGTTTGTATAAATGTTTGTATTAGTATGTATTGAGTAAATGGTGTTGTGAGTTAGTTTTGAGATTAAATTCTCAATTAATATGCTGATGTTTATGATTTCCATCATGTTGGCTATATGTATTGATTTCATTATATATATGAAATGCATGTGTTGCTTGATTTGTTTACGTTGTAAGTTATAACATGTGTCAACATGCTTGTATTGTTTCTATTCATTTCCGTTACTCTCATATGCTAACTGATGTCGTTATACAAATTCTTGGGGCTATAACTTAGTCTAGGCAGTCGGTAATGGATCGAATTCGTGGTTGGCTTCTATTTACCACGAAGGACGGGTCGATGAACGTGAGTCGTGTCTTGGGCAGGCGGCAGTGGGTAGGCAACACGAAGTGTTTTATGCACTTCATGTAGCTCAGCTTGAGATGCACTCGTACTAGTCGAGCCCGTCAAGTAACCCGACTGGCCATTGTATGTTCACCTTGTATGATTCATAACTGCTTGAACCTAGGGTACTGAACTTACCATTGAAAACCCTGTTAACCATGGTACCTTGATCCATAAAGACTCATGAACCGGGCTTGGTGGTATGGGACACCGTGGTCGAGGTGTCGGCCTACGCTGGGGCCAAAAACCTCCCCATAGTGACCAGTGAGCATATTTGACTCGTGAGCCGATTGTAGTGGTATGGGACACTACATTCGAGCTGTCGGCCTACTCTGATTGGTGACGAGCCCTTTGTAGTGACCTCGAGTGTATTCTGAGTCTACGGGAGGCAACGACCCTTCCGTAGCAATGAGAGTACATTAGGCCTGTATTGATAAGGTGATGGGAGAACAGTGCAACGAGTGCGAGCAACAGTCCTAACAGCCCTTACAGCGACCTACAAATGTAACATCGTATGAGAATACTAGGAGTGACGACCCTAGACAGGATCTGTGTTGGGATTGATACAAGGAATGTACCTTAGTTTCCCAATACTGTTGTATGAAAAGGACTAATAACAACTCGGTAATCATATCCACATCGCACTGCATGTGCCTGGAAGATGTGGAGCACTATGGGAAGAAAGCATGTCGCAGACGTAGATGGTGCCGCATGAGGGAGTATGTCGGTGAGGGCATCCATGATGTCATTTGATGCTTGTATTAACAACAGTATCTAGGAATGTTTGATTGCCTGCTTTACTATTATCGCGTGATTGATTTGATAACATGCTAATCTTTGCTCTATGATTCCACTGAGTTGATCACTCACTCCCATGTTATGGGACAGTGTTTGCAACACCTACCAGACTCTGTCTTAGATGCAGGTGTCGAGGCGATTCAGGACGCGGAGTCGGATTACTACGAGGATCAGGACGAGTTCTCGTATATGCAGTTCTCCGATGGCTTTGCATAGACGGACTAGATCAGTGGGACTTGTGCTAGTTGGACTATCACCTGACATTTATTTTTACTTTATGACATGTATATGACTCAGTGATGTATTCATACTTTGGAGACAGTTTGAGATTATTTTATTTTCATACAGTGATATATATATCTTTCAGTCTTTCGCCTGCATTTTATCACTGGATCTGGAGTATGAATTGCAGTGTTGGTATAATCTTACTCATGTTAATGCTCTAACTCAGTCAACATTAAATCATAAGCATATTTGTTGTATAAGTGATGGTCTGGAACTCGGGAGTCGTGTTTCTACATGACCCCCGATTTTCAGGGTGTTACAGAAAGCATCCCATGAACGTAAGATGGTGTCGCATGAGGGAGTATGTCAGCGGGGGCATACATTATTATTGCATCTCATCTTTGCATTAATTACAGTATTTAGGAGTGTTTGAATGTAATGCTTTATCATTACTGCTTGATTGAATTAATAACATGTTAACTTATGCTTTATTATTCCACTAAGTTAGCTACCCACGCCCATGTTATGGGACGGTGTTCTGGACACCCACCAGACCCTGTCTTAAATGCAAGTATTGGCGAGGCGCAGGAGGCTGTGCCTGACTACTACGATGATCAGGACGAGTTCTCATATATGTAGTTCTCTGATGGTTTTGCCTAGGCCATTCAGATTGACGGGGCTACAGGGTTCACCATGCTAGTGGAACTATTCTTTTGATATTTTGATTTTTGTATTATGACATGTATATGGTAGCTCAGTGATGTATTCATACTCTGGAGACCGAACATGATCTTTGACTTCTATACGTTATATTCACCTCACAGTCTTTCGCTTGCATATTATGAATTAATCTGGAGTATGAATTACTATTTTGGTATAATCCCACTCATGATTAATGCACTAACACAGACAACATCCAATCATAAGCATTTGTGTTGCATAAGTAATGTTTTGAAACTCGGGTGTTGAGTTGCTACTCGACCTCTGATTTTCAGGGTGTTACAAATATCAATTTCCTCGAGTGAAGCCCGATCAAAGTTAAAAACATCATGAAATATATGCTGGAAGAAATGTACGCCCACTGTCGATATGATCGATGGCCTTCCGATATGATCGATATTTGAATTCAGATTGAATCGAAAAAGACATCGATATATCGAAGTACATAGTGATTTTCTTGAAAAAATAGGGGCGCTAGAAATCTGCCTGTCGATATTATCGAGTCACTTCCGATGGGCTCAAAATTTGAATATTGATGATATCGATAGGTATATCGATATATCGATAAATCCGTTCAGATGAGTATGCGGTTGCTGGACACTTTTAGTCTTATTATCGATAGTATTGATTAATAGTCAAGGACATCGACAGCACAGGTCGATCATATCGAAATGTGTATCGATACAATCAACAGGGCAAGTAAGCTTAGAGATTTTCTGATGTTTGAAAAAGTTCACTTACCCAAAAACCCTCATATGTTCTAAGTTATTTTTAAGGATTTTAATCACCTGGTGTTTTGGGACATAGGATATGAGGCTATGATTTACCAATGAAGAGCTTCCACACATCTGGTTGAGGTAGGCGCATGAATTGTTCTTCCTGTGAGGCTCTGTAGTCCGACTGACTCAACACACATGGTAATTGACAAACCAGGGCACTAGTAGGTGCACTTTCATATGACTCATGCATCTCGCATTTATGCGGCATGATCACTTAATGCCTTAACGATATCAAAGTTGTGGCCTCCACAGGTTCATCGTGGATGACCAGATGGGATATTAAAAATATTTGGTTCTAGCATTGTGGGCGCATAAGATGTCCTTAGGTGAGAGTCTTAGAATCCTCTTGGAACCGAAGGATACTCCAACGTCTAGACCAAGTACATACATGAGTGCCCGAGTGCCGAATACTAGTAGGCGGCTTCTCCCACTGTGTCGTGGTCAGTTGGGAGCGGGTGTGTAACATCTCGAAAAAATTCGTACAAAGACCTGAGTATCACCTCAAGCAGAAATCACTAAGGACTAAATCCTTTAGAAATTAAACAAGAATTTACTATTGTTAAACTACATTACCTGTGAAATTAGCCCCAATCACTTTAAATACGAAATACAAGACTGGGTATAACTATTAACGCCACATTACCTAAAAACTTAGGATCCATCTCAAAACCTGGTTGATCTCGAAAGCATCATGAAACTCCGTATCGAACCTGGACCGCGTGTCAAAAGTCCGATTATCCCAAAACTATACGGTTATGACCGCCTTGCTAGACTTGGCAACTATCTTAGAAATTAAGTCCTAAAGGTACCCAGAAACGCACAACTTGAGCCCAGAGTGAAGTGTGTGAGAAACATGAATATCTCTAGGAAATGATTTAAAACTTAAGTGAATTGAGTCATTTGCTTGCAGGCTAAATCTAAGGATTTAGACCGTCAGAATTTGACCCAATTACACTCTCGGATTAGGAAAAATTTCCAACACAGATCAGTGCGCTTGTGGCCCTGATCGAGTACTGGTGACCGTTGAACTGAAACAGGTCTCCCTCAGCCAATCCACTGATCTGATCAGATCAAGATCTTAACCTAACCTAGATCCAATGTCAGGAAGCTTAAGTCTGACTGCATGTAGAAAAGAAGCCTCCAGAATAGCTCCGTTGGACCCGAAATAGCCAACCTTTGGCTATAACCTAAGTATACTATGGCCCTGGGGCCATTCCCATCAGTTCTGGGCCTATATAAGGGAATTAAACCCTCTATCCCTCATTCCATACGAATTACAAACCCTAGGAGAGAGAAGAGAGAAGAAAGAGAAGGAAAGAGAGAAAGTGAGTGTGAGAGTTGGAGTTTGTACCTAGGATTCTTCCCTGTCGCTCCACATGCTTAGCCACCCCGTCTGTATCGCTATACCAGCAATTTTGACCCCATACTTGGGTACGAAATTCTAACCCTAATCTATTTTAGATATTCAAATAGATTAAAGGGTGAAATAGTTAATCTATTCTATGTTATAGGTTGTCGTTGTGCTCTAGACGAGGACTTAGCATTTAAACTGAGTTCATTACGAGTCTACCGGTGAAAGATGCGGACTATAGATGTTTGGGTTATGGATTTCAAGGCTTTTAATGTCAGTAATGATTTATGACTGACTTGATTACTTCACATGTGCATAGGTACGATGTTTTCCATACATTACGTATATATGTAGACTATGTTGATTTTAACGCATTCCACGTGTTTGTTGAAACGTTTGAATGACTATGGAATTATGATTTATGCTTACCATGTTTATTGACTAACAATACATGATTATTGTACATATGGTGAACCCCTTTTGAAAGGAATTTGTTATAATACCTATTATAACTACTTTATTACATGTATATGATATGTGTAGCCTAAGTGTTTGGTAAAATGCCAGAATGTGAAAATGCTTATTTAAATGCTTGTAATAAGGGTGTTGAGATAAGATCCTCAATTCCTTTATCTATGGTTATAATATCCTTTATGTAACCTATCTAACTACTATATGATTTATGGATGAACTGCCTATGTATGGTAATATGTGTAGTATGCGTTGGTCAAATTGCTTAAGTAAGATTTGTATTTGATTCAATTATCACATGCTGACTTTGGCTACTACATGCATATGCTATTGATTGGAATGTGTTTGGGGTTACGGCGTAGTCCAGGCCATCGGTAACAGGTCCTGGTTTGGTGGCTGAGGTTGTTTTGCCACACAGGACGTGTTCGATGAATTCGAGCCGTACTTTGGATGTCGACAGTGGTTAAGCCACACAGAGTGCTTACACACTTCATGTCGATCATCTTGATGTGTGCTCGTACCAGTTGAGCTCTTCAAGTAACCCAATTGACCCGATGTATGTTCACCATGTATGGACGCTATTACTTGAACCTAAGGTACCAAACTCACAGTTAGAAGCCCTGTTAACCTTGGTACCTCGATCTACTAAGACTCATGAGACAGACATGGTGGAATGGGACACCATGGTCAAGCTTTCGGCCTACACTGGGGTGACGAGCCCACCCGTAGCGACCAATGAGCAACCTAAGCTCATGAGCCGAATCCATGGTATGAGACACTATATTCGAGCTGTCGACCTACGATTAGATGATGAGCCATTCGTAGTGACCTCGAGCATACTCTGAGATTACGCTTAGGTGATGAGCCTTTCCGTAGCAACTAGAATATAAGCAAGGCCTACATTGAGGTGACGAGCCCTTTGTAGCGACCTGGAACCACAACTTCATATGAGACTAGCTAGGACTAACGACCCTAGAATGGATCATTGTTTGGGAAATGATATAAGGGAGGTACCTTAGCTTCTTAATCCTGCTGTATGAAAAGGTCTAAAAGAACTCGGAAATCTAGCTTATGCACCACATTGCATGTGCGTTTGGCGTTGGTGTTAAGCACAGTGGGAGTGTTGCATGTCGCGATCGTAAGATGATGTCATAGAGGGAGGGCAGGTGAGGGCATACATCATTTATACATTTCATGTTTTCATTTACCAGAGTACTTAAGGATGTTTGATTATATTACTTTATCATTACTGCTTGATTGAATCGATAACATATTAACCTTTGCCTTATAGCTCCACTGAGTTGATCACTCACTCTCACTTTTTGAGATGGTGTTTTAAACACCAACCAGACTCTGTCTTAGCTGCAGGTGATGGCGATGCTTATGAGGCAGAGCTGGACTATTATGATGATGAGGAGTTCTCCTATATGCAACTCTCTGGCGAGTCTATGTAGACCAGGAGTTGCACTGACGGGGCTACAGGGTTTTGGATAGAGAACGTTACACTTTCTTATTTTGTACATTTAGAAACTAAACTTGTAATTATTTAACCTAGTGACAATCGTACTCTGCGGGCTTGCTATCACTTTTATACAGTTATATACATATCACAGACTTTCTCTTGCGTAATTTACTGTCTCTTGAGTATGATATGTTATTTTGGTATAATCCCACTCATTTTTAAGGCACTAATACAGACAACATTTAATCATCATAATCTATGTTGCATAAATGATGTGTTGGAACTCGGGAGTTGGGCTCCTGCTCGACCCCCAATTTTCAGGGCATTACAAGTTAGTATCAGAACATGATTTAGATTAAACTGGATCTGGGTTATGGTAACATGACACACACTGACGTACTTTGACTTAGGAGGGAGTGACGAAACATAGAAATGATTATAGGATTTTCGGTTTCACAACGAGTGAATTGACCCTTAGAATCGGGACCCGTACGCATCCGAGATCATGCGTGGTAACCCCAGATCATTTCTAGACCGTCTAGTGACGGGTTTATGTGATAAAGTGATAGATTCCACCCTCGAACTACTAGAAAGACATGAATATACGCGTAATGGGACCCGAAACTGCCTTAAACGGCTGAGGGGGCCCGAATCACATAAAATGGTGGGACCCATGGGGGTCCCTACACACATATGGCACCCCGGGAGGGGGGTGGCCATCGTCCAACCGCAGTGGCACAATGCTCGGGTCCAGTGGACTGCGGCGACAGCACACTAACCATGGTCGACCGCGCCCAGGGTCACCCAGGCCTGTCGGGCCGATTCATGTGGGATGTTGTGGGGCCCACCAAATCATGAGTGGAACCCTATTTCTTCCCCATTTTCTCCCTTTTCTTCCCCTAAACACTTACAAGCTCTCCAAACCTCCAAAAAAAAAAAACTTCATTTTTCTCCCTCAAATCTCCCCCTCTTCCACTATCTTCTTCACTCCCTTCACCACATACTCTCTTTCTCTCATCCTCCCCAAAACCCTATCTTTCCCTATTTTCATTTTCCCTTTTTCCTACCCATTTAGGCATAAAGTTTGTAGTTTTATGTCTCATCTTTCAAGAGCCCCACATATACCTCCATTATAAAGCTATTTGGGTTTTTATGACTCTTTTTGAGCTTGTGGCAACCATTTTCTCTCACACTATCATTCTTTCCCTCATGGGAAAGAAGAGAACTCCTGTGGATGAAGCCGGGCCTAGCTGCCCTACTCGTCCGAGGAAGAAGGCGGGCGCTGAAACTAGCACAAGCACCGCCCAAGAGCGAAGGTCGAAGTGGGAGCTCGATCCCCGACTCCTTCTTGAGAAAGTTCTACCGGCGGGCTTTAAACAAGGCCATTTTAGTGTCCATAGGGTTGTGCTTGAGGCTCATGTGGATGAGAAGCTATTTGGGCTGTATCCAATGATGGACTACCTGGTGGATGCTGGATGGGGTCCCATATTCGAGGGTGAGTCTCACGCATATGAGAACACGGTTCGAGCCTTCTATGCGCATATATGGGACCCATTACTAGAGCCTCTACAGTTTAAGATTCCATTTGGAAGGTGGGAAGCAACCATTGATGTGAATTTGGTATCCCGAATCATGGGAATTCTGCATGGAGAGGTGCACACTAGCGATAAGCCTCTTAAGAACGCGTGAGAAAGAGATCGCCACACGGGCTACCTCTGCGGCCGATTAGCTCATTGGAAGGAAGGCAGAAGCCTCCCGATGTTGGAGATGATAGATGAGTTTCGCTTGCTTCACCACATATTCAGGTATAACGTGTACCCTAGGTGGGGAAACCGTACTAAATGCACTCAATTGATGGTAAACTTCTTGTATAAAGCTGGGCAGGGAGACAAGCTCTATCTGCCTACATTCAACATACTACAGATTATCCAGATGGCGCGTTCTCGTAGGAATGATATCTCACTTCCATTTGGTCGACTCATATGCAAGATTTCTCGAGAGTTTGCCTATGGACTTAACATGGATGACCTCGCGCTGATCCACTACATTAATGAGACCAGGCTCAACAACATGAAGATTTTCCCTCGACAACGTCAACCCCGACTTGACGAGTATGGGGACGAGACCAAGAGTGAAGAGGAAGAAGATGAGTAGAGGGAGGAGGTGAAGAAGGTGAGAGTGAGGACGAGGAAGAGGAGGCCCCGGGTTCCGATGAGAGCTCTTCTCCTGCTACTCAGGTGCACGACAGTGATCGGGCTGCCAGGGAAGCCTGCTTGGCTCAACTTGAGGAGGGCCAAGCCACCTTGAGGCAGGAGATCCAGGAGACCTGGACTGAAGTAAGGCAAAAGCTTGAAGATAACGAGGCCTTCATAAAATGAAAATTTAAGAAGGTGTCTCGCACCTTGAGGGCTATCTTATGCTATGTACAGGATAAGGGTGCACCTCCACCATCGTCGAATTCTAACAGCTAGTCATGCATGTAGTCGTCTCTTATTTTGCTTAATTTACTTGTTGCTATGTATCTCCTTGTTAGGCATAGTAGTGTGATAGAGTGGTTAGTATGTATTAGTGTTTGAATTCTTGCTTATGTTAGCTCACATGCATCTTCTGTCACAATCTATGTAATACCACATCTCACGTATTGTGACAATTTTGGTAAATAAAATTCATGAAGTTTTCTTTAAAGCTGTTTGTGAATGCTGTGTAGTTGAGTTTGTGAGTATGCGAAATCTGACCTAGGTTGCACCCCATATTGTATATAGGGAATGTCATCTAAGGCCACACAGAGTACGACACGTCTCACACATGGCGATTTAGTTGACAGGGCACCTTCCCTGAGCGATAGCCAGACGGACCCCAGCTTGGGCCCGACTCACAACACTATGCCAGACTCTTAGCCGGCCACTTGCCTCATTAATGGGCCGACACCTGTTGCCCATCGGTTCCTGAACAGAATCGTGCATCTACTTCAACGCCACACGTACCTCAGTTTTCTCTTCCTACTGATAGGTTGGAGTAGATGATGTTACTGATGCAGCAGCAGCAACTACAATAGTAATAGCAGTAGTAACAATTTTTGACCACCACGGCTGGGATATTTGGCCAGAGCATGGGTGTGGCCCCACCTGCACCTCTTGTGCAACCTGTGGGCAGTACAAGTGCTAGCAGCCTCTTCGAGCGATTCCGGTGTTTCTGACCTCCTACATTTGTGGGTACTCACAGACCCGAGGAGGCTGAGTATTGGCTTGACCGCATCTCTAAGATGCTAAAGCCGCTGCATTGTATTGAGCCAAAGCAGGTGGAGTTGGTCACCTTTATGTTCGAAAAGGAGGCCAGCTTATGGTGGGACAACGTTCTTTGCACTGTTGCTGTCGGATATGGGTGGACGTGGAAGGCCTTCAAGATGCGCTTCCATAAGAAATACTTTCCCCTGACGTACTGCTATGAGAAGAAGGAAGAGTTCCTTCACCTCCTACAGAGAGGCATGACAATGGCAGAGTACGAGAATAAGTTCACGGAGCTGGCTAGGTATGCTCCTTTGATTCTCGCAGATCAGCTGATGAGGATGTGACGCTTCTTTGAGGGTCTGCAACTTGAGATTCGTCGAAGATATGTTGTGCTAGTATACCCACTTATGTTGAGCTAGTGAACATGTCTTTGTAAATGGAGCAGGATGGGGATCGTTTATCTCGCACGCTTGCACCCATGGGTCAGAGGCCTCGACCAGATCTACCGAGTCGATCGTTCCTCGGTAGGAGGCCCCGCACAGACTCGCCTCCTAGGATAATGGCTCCACTAGCCCCTATGAGGCGACCAGATGTGTGGTGCATATACTGCAAGTGTTCGGGCCATACAGATACTTATTGCTTTACTAAGATGAGGGACAATGGCTTCTTGCCACCTCAGAGGATCAACCGTCAGCTTCCTCAGACGATTACAACTCCACCTCTGCGGTTAGCACCAGCACATCCATCTTTTTGGCTGCCTGCACCTCGATTTAGGTAGCCTCAGCGACCTATGGTACTGCAGCCGAATCGTCTGCAGTAGGCTTGGGTGCATTCACTTATAGCGGAGGCATCCGAGACAGTGGACACAGCACCGATGGCTTTCAAGGTCACGACATAGATCTAAGGTATTCCAGTCTTCTTATTGGTGGACACTGGGTCCACTACCTCCATCATATCATGCGCAACAGTTAAGCGACTAGCTTTGGGTACAACTCCTACGAAAGGAGTGAGAATCCTTACCACCACAGGAACTTTTTCTGACGTTACTAGGATTTGCGAGGGTTGCTGGATAGATTTAGGAAGCAGGGCAGTACTAGTTGATCTGATTGTTGTCCCCCTGTATCATTATGATGTCATCCTCGGTATGGACTGGTTCACTGATATGAGAGCAGAGATCGATTGTGAGGCAGGGTGGTGACAGCCCATGGACCTGAGGGCACGACTTTTACTTTCTTAGTTCAGTTCAATCACCCTTCCCGTTTGAGTTAGTACGCTTCTCTATTGGAGAGTATTGATGGTCTGACACTTGGGAACACGTCTGTAGTTCAGGATTTTGAGGATGTGTTCAAAAAAATACCTGGGTTGCCCACTCAGCGCGAGATCGATTTTACCATAGATCTAGCGCCTGGTGTGACACCCATTTCATTACCGATGTATCGCATGCCTCCATATAAGATGGTGGAACTGAGGAAACAAATCAATGATTTGTTGGATACAGGTTTCATATGACCTAGCATGTCTCCATAGGGAGCACCTATGTTGTTTGTGAAGAAGAAGGATGGATCTTTACGATTGTGTATTGATTTTTGCAGGTTGAACCAAGTGACGGTGATGAACAAGTATCCTTTACCCAGGATAGATGATCTATTTGATCAGTTGAAGGGGGTGCAGTATTTCACAAAGATTGACATATAGTCAGGGTATCACCAGTTATGTGTCAGGGATGAGGACATGCAGAAGACAGTTTTCAGGACCATTTTTGGGCACTACGAGTTCCTCGTGATGTCGTTCAGCCTCACGAACGCACCGGCCATGTTCATAGACTTGATGAATAGGGTGTTTCGGCCGTTTCTTTTTTGATTTGTCATCATGTTTATTGATGACATCCTAATATATTCTAAGAGTCAAGAAGATCACGAGGAGCACCTGCGAGATGTCTTCGATACTCTCAAAAAGAACCAATTGTTTGCACAGTACAAGAAGTGCGACTTCTAAAAAGAAGAATTCAAGCTCCTTGGACATGTGGTGTCCAAGGAAGGAGTATCTGTGGACCTTGCTAAGTTAGCCACAGTTCGAGACTGGGAGCAAACCGGTTTGGTTACTGAAGTGAGGAGCTTTCTTGGTCTGGCTGGTTATTATCGACGATTCATTCGAGACTTCTCCAAGATAGCCAGACCTTTGTCTCAATTGACTCGAAAGGATCTTAAGTTCACTTGAAACGAGAAGGAAAAAGAAGCTTTTCAGGAGCTAAAGGACAAGTTAACGTCCTCCCTTGTGCTAGTATTGACAGAGCAAGGGGTCAAGTATACGATATACACCAACGTGTCTCGCGTTAGTTTGGGTTGTGTCCTTATGCAGAAGGACAGGGTGATTGCCTATGCCTCAAGGCAGATGAGAAAACATGAGGAGAACTACCCTACACACTACCTGGAATTAGCGACCGTTATCTTTGTACTGAAGCTCTAAAGACATTACCTCTATGGAGAGGAGTTCGAGCTCGTTTACGACCACAAGAGCCTCAGATACATATTCACGCAGAAGGACCTGAATATGAGACAACAGTAATGGATGGAAACCTTAAAGGACTTCAAGTTTGAGGTCTCGTACCATCCGGACAAGGCTAACCTTGTAGAAGACACATTGAGCCACAAAAAGGCAATAACATTTGTGGCTCCGCTGATGATCGAGGAATGGAACATGGTCGAGTTTGTGCAAGATTTTGAACAGAAACTTATGGTAAAGGAACCATTTGAGAGCGTCGCACATATTCATGTCCAGCCACTCAACGATGATCAAATCATAGTAGCTCAATGAGAAGATGAATGGTTAGAGGAGATGAGAAAATGGGCTAGTGATGACAAATACGCCGAGTGGGGAGTTAGTACGGATGGGGGCTTACGTTATCTTGGCCGCCTATGCGTCCCAAATCTTCATGACTTGAGACGAGAGGTTCTTGAGGCTGCGCACAATTCGAAGATGGTGATGCATCCTGGTAGTATGAAGATGTATCAAGATATGAAGAGGGCATACTGGTGGGACAACATGAAGGCCCACATAGTAGATTATGTGTCCCATTGTCTCACGTGCCATCAGGTCAAGGCTGAACATCGTCGACCTTCTAGGCTTCTTCAGCTCATGCCCATAGTTGAATGGAAATGGGATTTCATCTCTATGGATTTCATATTAGGGCTGCCGAAGATGAGGAAGGGACATGACTCCATTTGGGTGATCGTGGACCAGTTGATGAAATTGGCTCATTTTCTCCTTATTAGAGTTTTGAACTCTGCAGATGATTTGGCTAGGCTGTACATCAAGGAGATAGTACATCTACATGGAGTTCCTATGGAGATTTTGTTGGACTGAGACATGTGATTCACATCTATTTTTTGGACTTGTATCCACGAAGTGATGGGTGTGAAGTTGAAGTTCAACACCACGTTCCACCCACAAACTGACGGGTAGACGGAACGAGTGAATAAGGTGTTGGAATATATGCTGCGAGCTTGAATGTTTGATTTCAAGGACAATTCGGATGATCGCCTTCCTTATGCAGAGTTCGCTTATAATAATAGTTTTCAGGCGAGTATTGGTATGACTCCTTGTGAGGCCTTATATGGGCGTCCCTGTCGAGCACTGCATTGCTGGGCAGAGGTTGGTGAGAAGAGCCTGATTGGCCCAGATTTAGTTCAGGCGACCTCAGAGAATATCGACATTATCAGGTGTCGACTGCTGGTAGCATAAAGCAAATAGAAGAGCTATACATATACAAGGCGGCGACCGATAGAGTTTAAGGTCGGGGACCATGTATTCCTTAGGGTTTCCCCCATGAAGGGAGTCCTTCGATTTGACGAGAAGAAAAAATCAACCCTAAGATTTATTGGTCCATTCCAGATACTAGATCGGGTGGGCATGCTGGAGTACCACCTGACTTTGCCTACACCACTTGCGGGCGTGCATAAAGTATTTCATATTTTTATGCTGGAGAAATATGTTCTAGATCCTTCACACATTATCAGATGGGAGCAGGTATAGTTGAGTGAGGATGTTATATATGTACTGCATCCGACGCGTGTCCTGGATAGGAAGGAACAAGTACTTCGCAGTAAAGTTATCCCGCTTGTTAAGGTACTATGGACACATCATACTGAGGAGGAGGCTACTTAGGAAATAGAAGCCGAGGTCCAAAAGAACTACCCTCAGATTCTTAAGGAGTATGAAAAGGTACTAATTTCAAGGATGAAATCTTTCTTTAAGGGGGACAGATTGTAACGTCTCGAAAAAATCCGTACAAAGACCCAAGTACCACCTTAGGCGTAAATCACTAAGGACCAAATACTTTAGAAATTAAAAGAGAATTAACTAGTGCTAAACTAGATTACCTGTGAAATTTTCCCTAATCACTTTAAATACAAACTATAAGACCCAAACCGGGTAGAACCATTAATGCTACATTACCTAAAAACTTAAGATCCATCTCAAAACCCGGTTGCTCTCTCGAGCATCATTAAACTCTGTATCAGACCTAGACCATGCGTTGAAAGTTTGATTACCCCAAAACTATACAGTTATGACCGCCTTGCTGGACTTGGCAATCATCTCAAAAATCAAGTCCTAAAGGTACCCAGAAGCACACAACTTGAGCTCAGAGTGAAGTGTGTGAAAAATGTGAATATCTCTGGGAAATGAACTGAAATTTTAGTGAATTGAGTCGTTCGTTTGTAGGCTAAATTTAAGGATTTAGACTGTCAGAATCTGACTCAATTACACCCTCAGATCAGAAAAAATTTCTAACACAGGTCAGTGCACTTGTGGCCCTGATTGAGTACCGGTGACCGTTGAATTGAAATAGGTCTCCCGTGGCCGATCCACTGATCCGATCGGACCAAGATCTTAACCTGACCTAGATCCAATGTCAGGAGGCTTAAGTCCTGCTGCAAGTAGAAAAGGTGCCTCCAAAATAGCTCCATTGGACCGAAATAGCCAACCTTTGGCTATAACCTAAGCATTTCATGGCCTTGGGGCCATTCCCATCAGTTTTGGGCCTATATAAGGGCCTTAAACCCTCTCTCCCTCATTCCATACGAATTATGAACCATTGGAGAGAGAAGAGAGAAGAAGAGAAGGAAAGAGAGAGAAAGTGAGTGTGAGAGTTAGAGTTTATTCCTGGGATTCTTCCCTGCCGCTCCACGTGCTTAACCACCCCGTCTGTATCGCTATACTAGCGATTCTAACCCTGTACTTGGGTAAGAAATCCTAACCCTAATCTATTTGAGCCGGGTAGGTATTAGCAGACTACTAGTTTGGCGGATAGTGAGGTCTTTTCCACTCGCTGGTTGTGTGGCTGGGAGGCGGTAGCCATTATGGAGTGTACTAGACCCCGATGATATCGTAGAGATGAGCTATACTGATATGTGGACTTATTGAGTAGGAGTTGCTTATTCAGCATTTAACTCATTCATTCATTCATTCACTATCCACTTTTGCTGGTGGTGCGCAAACAATTCATCATGTGTACCTTCGTAGTGCCCAGGATTTCTATTGGGGTGCGTGACCAACCTGATTTTAGGATTTTACCACATTAAATCTGGCTAACCAAATTTAGGTTTGGGATTGGTTTGGATAGAAGTCCCTTGTGATGGACCCCATAGTCTGCGATACTGCATACTATCATCCCGATTTCACATTCTAGTTTGGTCATTTCATTTGCACCACATATTGCGTTGCATCCTCAACACATAGCATTTGGTTTACTATGCTTCTATATTACATAGCCCGAATAAGGTTGATGGTATTTATGAACTTACTACTATGTTTTTGCATTGCTATGATATTATATACTTGGTACTTACCTTTCGCACACACTTACACCACCCTCTAAGCTTTCTATAAGCTTATACACGATAGATTCGTGCAGGTGGCGTTAAGTTATAGCAGCGTTGAGCTTGGAGCATGCAGCTATCTTCTGGAGCTTTAATTTTTGATACATGTATATTTCCCTTTTAGAACTGTATTTAACTGTTCATATTAGTGGATATGCGATGATGATGTTGTCTTTGTGATTTGGGTAAACTTGTGGTTATGTTTGTTATGAAACAAATGTATGTTGAAAATCCTCCTTGTAGGATCCCAGGGTTGAAAGTCTGGCATATGGGCACTGGAAGCCGAGAATGAGGTACTATGGAGACTTTCGGCACCAGATTCAGCGATCGAGAATTTTGTGAGCCCGGTTTTTGAGCTTGGGGCGTAATAATAGTAGTGCATCGGTCAATTATAGATGATGAAAATGTAAGAATAAGGTTGCAAGAATTGGACTTACTCGATGAAAAGCGATTGATAGCTTAACAGTGGTTACAGTTGTATCAAGCAAGAATATATGTCACCTTGGATAAAAGAGTCAAGTATCGCTCTTTCAAGAAAGGGGATATGGTACTCATGTTGAAAAGACTGATAGTGGTCACCTGCAAGATGGGGGGCAAGTTCGAGCCCAAATGGGATGGGCCATATATAATAATAGAAGTATACTCCAATGGAGCATATAGAGTCGTGGACCAAGATGGATAGGGTATTAGTATACCAGTTAATGCTCACTTCATCAAAAAGTATCGCCCTTGAGGATAAATGCAGTTTTGATACAGAAGAATATTAGAATAATTCTTCTATATCAAAATAGGGCAAGAATTAGTGAGGCCATGTATTTTGTTTCAAACAAATGAATAAAGGATGAATCTCAAGCATATTTGGATTGTGTACTCATGATTATTGTCAAAAGCCAATTGCTGCCAAAATTAACAACTATCGCTGTCGTCGTCATTATCAAACAAGCCTTACTAAAATTGTTATCATTGTCAAGCCGATATATTATTACAAACATAACATGAATATCGTTAAGACGCTATCAACAGTGGCGATGTATCAATTATTGACTCACCATTCATGACAGTAGGATGAGCCTATATGGTCAACCACACATAATCTTGTGACATCGATGGTGACTTATATTTAAGGCAGCCTAGCCAAGCCTATATGGCCAACTATGTATAACGCCTACCATTATTGGTAATACATTCATTATTCGGGCAGCAGTGGGAAGCGATTGGCCATAAAAAGCCCGCATAGGCCATCACATGCATACCCATGTGGGCAGTGGATGGATCCAGCAACTAAAAGTCCTAAGAGGCCAAACGTCCACAATGGTCAGTCACGCATGAGACCAATGCCATCTGTATAGCTTCTGACAACGTCACGGGAAAAGATGAAACTGCCCTCCCGTTAATAGGTCTAACCTTGCAGATGAAGAAAAAGTGGGATGCAGTGTGCACTCTTTGGCCATTGTCCATAGATAAGCTAACCATGCATAAGAACCCCCTGATTCCTGGTTTGATTTCAATAGTAACTCATGAGGAAGGGTTCTTAACCTACTCATTGATGGACTGACGACCTTGGATTTGGTACCCTAAGGTAGCCTTGCGCGCCCTGTGAACTTTAGAGAGTTACTGTGGCTAACCCTGTGGGTAAATCCCATCGAGTTCATGGCCCCGGTAGCTTCATTGGGCCCCTCTAATGGATCATGGTTTTTGAACTCCCCAGTTGTGATAAGTTCAGTGAACTCATAAGAGTTACAAAAACCATTCACGTGAGACTTGACTCCAACTACTTATGAGTCTAAAAAACTATGTTGCTCCACTACTCAAGAGCTTAAATGTGTGGCTATCTAACTAAACCGAAATCTAATATCTCCTATAAAAAAAAAAATCATATAGGAAATCTGGTACTAACAATCATGATAAACTACGATGAAAAAAATGTGATGTATCATTAAAAGATCGCATAAGTATATATGCTTGAAATATGTTGTAATTCGAAAAAAAAAACTCCCAAAGAAATAATTATCCCAAAACATTATAATGTATTCTTATATCTTGGAACTTAAGAAAAAAAAAACAAACATGACCATAAAAGAAAAGAAAGCAGAACAAAGTCTTTTATAATTCTTCTGCCATGCCTAATGCTGCCAAATATTTTTACAAATCTTCTTTGAGTTGAACTTAAGCTGTAATATGTTTTGATTTCGCCTTAGAAATGATCTTTGTATGATCTGGAATTTCAGCTAACTTCCTCTCCAAAGAGGCAATTAATTCTTCACTTTTTATCAGCTCAGATCATTCAGCATCGGCAAAATGAATATTAGCCTGCATCTTCTCCTGGATCTTCTTTGTATTCAACTCCTCTTCCCAATCCTTCACCTCCAATTGTAAAACTTCCTTCTTTAAAAGAGCAATCTGGTTCTAAATAGTTGTTCTATTGTTGGTGGAAGCTTTCAAATGCTCTTGGGGGGAAAACTACTCCTGATCGTATTGGGAAACGACAGAAGCAATTTGAGAAGCCTTTTCCTTGGAAGATACTAGTTGTCTCCCATATTCTAGAATCTCTAGGGCGACAACTATATTCTCTGTTGACTTCAAAACAGTTATTGAATTATGAAACCTCAGGAGAGAGTCGCATGGAGGATAAATGTTAATTTTGGCCATCTTTGTAGCACTGTCTAAGACCCCTTTGGAAATATTTAGATCTGACCATTGATCAGGGTCTTTGAACATGTGAATAGTTGCTGACATGAAATTTCTCAATAATGTTAGTTTATAAATAAGGACTTTCTCAAAAGATAACAGATCGGATACTGTGACAATAGAACTGGAGCTGGCGGTGCCACTTCGGGGAAGATTTCCTGCAAAATAAAGGAATTTGTAGTAAAAACCATGAAAGTCACTGATATAGGAGCACAGGTAAAGAAAGAGACAAATGTAATTTCTGTAAGAATCTGAGCAGTAGGAGATTGTGTCTCTCTAACAAAAGAAGGATCATACCCCATCATATCAACAAAGGAAGGGGCTCTGGCCTCGGAGCTTAAATCAATGTTCATTAGAGTTGGTACATCCGTGGGTTCTATTGGAAAAATGATTCCATGGGCCACCACCCTTGGTGCCACTAGGGGGGCCAAGGAAATTCTGGCTAGGACCGATGGCACAGCAAGAGGAAGGTCTTCAGGAGGAGTATTTCTTGTCATAGTGTTGATAGCATGAGTACCTAAGACAAAGAAAATAATGATAATGATAAAATAATAATGGCAAGTAAAAGATTAAATGATATAATTACAGGAAATTTCTTACTCAGCGAGTACCCGTACTCCCCATAATCTAAAGGCTCATCACCTCCCTCTTCTACTATTGTTGGGATTTTTTCAGGAATATCAGTAGAGGGATGAGCTTCGATTTCAATATTTAGGGGAATTGACGAAGGATGTTCTTCGCCAATAGAGACACCCTTAATAACAGCATCATCCTCATCATCAATGTTAACTTCCCGCTCTTCAAAATCATTATCCCCGTCGGCTTCCTCGTCATCTTCCTCAGTATCATATTCAATGGAAGCTGTTTCTTTAGATGACGAGGGTGAATTCTCTCCCTCTGTTTCTTCTTCTTCTATTTCTTCGATCACAACGTGCTTCCCTTTAGAGGGGAAAATTCTGCTACTTCCTGGTCGAGAGTCCTTATCAACAGGGATTGAAGAAGTTAGAGCAACAATTCCTTCTTAATGCAAGGGAGAAGAATCCTGAGAACGCAATCGGGACCTTGTCATCGGGGAAGATGGACTAGGGCGAGCGGGTTAAGGGGTAGGAGAGGGAGCTAGGTTATCATGAGATACGAAAACATTCTCTTAAGTTGGAGAAGGAACTTCCATCATATCTTCAACTACTCTATCAGAGCGGTTTCAAGGGACCTTTTAAAATCCATGACAACCCCGTGGGCTATCCATCCCTCTAGAGTGTTGGCGGGATTTCTTTCACGAATTGGCTCTTTTCCTGGGAAATGTTTCTACAAAGTTGACTAGGAAAAGGTACGCGACTCCTTTTCGGTACAAAGCCTATTCCTTCTTTAAATCTACAGCCCTTAAGTTTTGACAGTGAAATCTAGATTGGGTCAGTCACAGGTAAGCATTTAGTAACTAGATACGATTGATGAACCATATAACCATACGAAGCACAGGTGGTGTGATTACTGCCTAGAATTATAAAAGTAGATCTGATTCAACCGCCCAGCAACTGCTTCCATACCATCACCCAGTTATATGGGCTAGTTCCATAGTTAAGAATTCTCCTCATCACCAATCCACAGTCTTCTGGAATGGTTTGATCAAAATAAAACTGGCGAGTGAATCGGCTCGGGTAGTAAGGCTCCATCCAAAACTCTACTCCCTCTCTAAATGGTAGGCTGCAGGATCGAATGGAGAGGTAAAATGCTCTTTCTCCTGAAGTAAGTGATTCAGTGTCTACCATATCCGTATCTTGAGTGTATCGGTACAGGCATAACTGGAAGAAGTCAATTGTATCAGTTGCTGAGATTGTGTTGACCACCCAGTCATGTGATCTTTTGGCCATTGTTCTCTTTTGAAACAACCACTGAGGAAGATGAGAGGGATGGATATATTCTTTTTCTGGAGCTTCGAAGGTCCATGAAAAATAAACACCTAGCCAACCAGTAATATAGTGTCAAGGAGTGTACGTAGAAGAAATGCTCATGGCCTTTTGCCATGGCACCGGCAATGACGAACACTGTACGGTAAATAATGTCTGCCCATTTTGAGATAGGAAGGACGACCATGCTCAACTAATAGACGATGAACGCTGCAAGTTCACCATCGAGACTATATTCTACACGTTCCTTTATCTTTGCACAAAGATTTATTAATTCTTGCGAATGGCAGCCATTGAACCTAACACTACCAAAAAATCTAGCAAAGGCTACGGACTTTGAAGGCTTTTGGCTGCAGATTAAATCTATAGTAATTAAGCTATAGATTTAATCAGTAACTAAAACCTAATTGATCTGTTGCTAAAACCTACATCCTCACCAGAACCTCATTAAATATTAATGATGCTTAAGGGGCTCCATGGGGCCCATTAGAATATATGTGTTTGATCTAAGTCGCCCATCAATTCTTATATATAATTTCAGTGAATGAGCCCAAAAATTATGTAAATTAAAGGTCTAAGTGGACCACACCATAAGAAATAATAAAAATTAAATTTTTATTGTTAATATGTTATGTGGTCTTCTTACAGCTTCGATCTGACTCATTTTTTGCATCAACCCTTAAAGTAGTACTTTAAAATTAATGGATGAAGTGGATAAATAACATATATCATGGTGGGCCCCACAGTCCTAAAACCTAGTCTTAAAGGGTCGTCCGTCACGCGCCTCTCCCCTAAAACGAAATTTGCGTCCACCCTTTTCTCCCGCGTGCATACCTCCCAAAACACACATGTTCTTCATCGACCTTTCCTTTGCCCTCTCTCCATCTCCTAGGCTCCCTCACCCTCTCTCTCGCACTCAGCCTCTCCCTTTCCCTCACCCTTTCTTGATCTCCCGCTCTCCCTCACCCTCTCCCTGTCTCTTGGCTGCATTCCCTCCTCTCTGTTTCCCAACCTCTCTCTCTCTCATTTTTCCTTAAAAATTAATATATAGAACAGAGAAATCTCAGTGTCCTGAAATCAACGATACTCTACAATCCAGTCTAGAGATTTTCTAAAGAAATAATGCAATTTCGTTAATGTTTTCTCAGGTAAGTCTTCAGAAATCTCAGTAATTTTTCGTTTGTATTGCATTGATTTTTAAATTTTAGTTTATTCAGATTTCATGTTAGGATAACTCACTTTAGAGCGATTTTATCGTGAGTAACGAATTTCAGTTTTTTGGAGAATTTGAAGGATTTCTTGCAAGGTATGGCATTCTGTTTGTAATTCTTGATGAGTTAAGCGTATATTTATTTTGATTTGTTACACTTCTGCAGTTCTCTCATTTATTGATTCAGGAATTTTTTTCATCTTGTAATTGATATCATTTGAGCTTTTGAAGGTTTTTCAAGGAATTCGATCGTTTTATGATTATGATTTTGTACTTTTTTGTGTGTCCTTGTAAATTCGGATGATCTTGTTGTAAATATCCTCTCTTTTTTTAATTGATTTTTTTGTCTTCTGTATCCTCACTTATTGATTGTTGAGGCATCTGAGATTTTTTTATTATCATTATTAAACACGAAGGTTTTAAGTGCTTCCTTATCTTTTTCATAGTTCTTTGAATGGAAATCAAAATTCTGAGTGGAAACTTGTGTTCCTGTTTTCTTAAATTTCCATGATATTTTATTTTATGATTAATAAATTCAGTTTCTAAAAACAAACAAATAAATAAAGGGCCCGATTTCTGTTTGAGGGACACGACTTTTGAGTCAGACATCTGAAACTGTATGCTTGGGACATGTGGACGAGATCTAGATTGTTCGTCAGGCTGGCCAACAATGGATGATCCATAGCTCATAAATCACACTAATGATTGATCCAACAATCTTGACTGTTGAACGAATCATTGCAGATGCATTGTTGATTTTGTCAACACAACACAGAATAGTACTATCCAAGACTCAAATCTGCACTTGGAGTTTCCTATTTATATGAACGACAAACTGCCATTCCTATTTTGAGTCATCGTAGATCAAGTTGATCAACCTTTTTATTAGGAACTAGATCATTCAGTTTTGGACTAGAACAGACTATCAAGGCATCTGGCTTTGGTCATTCAAGGTTTCAAACTAGTACAACAATTGTGGAGTTCCAACTCACCATGAAACCACCAAGGAATGTTGTAACGTCTCAAAAAAAAATTCATACAATGACCCGAGTACCACCTTAGGAGAAATACCTAAGGACCGTATCCTGTCGTAATTTAGGCAGAAATTAGTTAATAACTAAATTAAATAATCAGTGAATTTAGCTCGGACCACCATTGCCACAAATGAGAAGGCCTAAAACCATTAATACCACTGGCTCAACATCACTTAAAGACCTAGGAGAAATCATAAGAGACTGTCGCTCTCGGGAGTACATTGAAACCTCATATCGGACCTAAATCGCATGTCAAGAGTTCGATGACTGTGAAACTATAGGATTATGTCTGCCCTACTGGGCTTGATAACCATCACGAAAATCGAGCCCAGATAGTGTCCAGAAATGCACAACTTGAGCCCAGAGTGAAGTGTGTGAGAAACGCGAATATTTTTAGAAAATGAAATGAAACTTAAGTGAATTGGACCATTCGCTCTCACGCGAAATTGAGGATTTCAGACTGTTAATTTTTGATCCAGTACATCACTTATGTAATATGGATAATGATGTTCAGATTTCGTCCATATGGACACCACTACTTAAATCTAAGGTACCCCTCACCAAAGTAAATGCCCATTCTAACCATGGTACCATGATCCCCTAAGACTCATGAGCCGATCATGGTGGTATGGGACATCGTGTTCGAGCTGTCGGCCTACATTGGGGTGACGAGCCTCCCCATAGTGATCAGTGAGTAACTAAGACTCGTGAGTTGGGCATGGTGGTATGGGACACTATGTTCATGCTGAGGTGACAAGCCTCCTCGTAGTTACCACGAGTATAAACTTTTAAATTTTCCTATTGACTGTTTTTCATTAGGAGTGATGACCCTACAACTTGCCTATTGTATATGTTTAACTAGGAGTGACGAACCTAGATGGATCCTTTAGTTTGGGTCAATGATATAAAGGGAGGTACCTTAGCTTCCCAAATCTGTTGTATGAATAAGCCTAATTAACAACTTGGCTAACATGACCTTGCATCGCACTGCATTAGTTAGGACGTGCTTTAAAGGTGTTGAAGTCGCACCAGAGGCAGTGATGTCATATGCGAAATTGGTTGTTGGAGTCGCTTTTGAGGGAGCTTAGATGAGAGGGCATACATCATTACTTACACTCCATTCCTGCATTAACAAGAGTATTTAGGAAGTGATTGTTATGTTTCTTTATCATTACTGCTTGATTGACTTGATAACACGTTAACTTTTACCTTATAGTACCACTGAGTTGATCACTCACTCTCACCCTGGGACGGTATTTTAAAACACCAACCAGACTCCAGTTTAGATGCAGGTGATGAAGTCTACGCAATGGAATAGGACTTTTTGGATAAGGAGGATTTCTCCTACTTTTAGCTCTCAGGCGGGTCTATGTAGACCTTGTGCTGATACACAGGGAACACTAGGATATTTGGTTTAGTTAGACACCTTAAATTTTTACATTTTGTATATTTTGAAACAATACATGTATATATTCAGCGCGGTTACACCCTCATACTCTGGAGGTTGTGAATCAATTACACACTTAAATATATATAATTCAGACTTTCGCCTGCTTAGTTTAATTATATCCGGAGTATGATATTTTATTTTAGTATAATCCCACTCATGTTTAACTCATTAATATGGATGAAATATGAACATCATTATCCATATTACATAAGTGATGTACCGGATATCGAGAGTAGAGCATTGCTCAACCCTCGAAATTCAGAGCGTTACAAGTTGGTATTAGAGCATGATTTGGATTAAACTGGACCTGGGTTATAGGTAACGTGACACACTCTGACGCACTCTGATTTACGAAGGGGGTGATGAAATTTAGAGACGACATTAGAATCCTAAACTTTCTCTGACAGGCAAGACCAAACATTGTAATGGAGTTTTCGATGTACACTTAAGGGATGTAGGTCATGTGCATTGACCTAAGTCACCTCTAGGCCATTAGTTGATGGTTTTGAGTCATTAGTTGATGATTTTCAAACCTAAAATAAACCCAAAGGGCCCGAATACACGCGCATTGAGCCTTGAAAATGGACTGTAGGGGCCTAAGACCCCAAAGTATGAGATTTAGTGGGGCTCAAGGGGCCCTCGCATTAAAACGTGACCCCATGAGGGGGTGGCCACCACTCGAGGGTGAAGCCACCGTTGGACCCTCCATATGGGTGAGGCGACATCACCTGATCGGCGGCGCACCGCCAGCTGGTTCAGAGGGGAGCGACGATGACGCGGGATCTGTGGCACGTCGCCGTCGGCCAACAAGGTGGGTCCCTCCCACGTGTAGGGGGCCCCTTTTAACCCTCTAAATGCCCCTATTTGCTCATTTTACCCTATTCTTACCCCCATAAACACCTCCAAACCCTCCAAAAACTTTCTTTCTCTCTCAAATCCTCTTTCCCATACACTCAAATCTCTTATTTCCTCTACATCTAACACCCTCCACCATTATTCCTCTAAAACTATCCTTTACATCTTCCCATCTCCCTTATTCTCACACATTTGAGCACAAAACCCTCCTTTTTGTGTCTCATAACCTTTAAACTCTCAAATCCACTTCATACTCAAAGTTTTTCCATCTCAATGGCTCTCTTTGAGATTGTAACCACCATTTTCTCCATTTTAACACTCATTTACCTTATGGGAAAGAAGAGAACGGCCCCGTATGAGGCCGGGCCTACTCATCCAAGCCATTGTAAGAAGAAGACGAGTGGTGAAACAAGTGCAAGCACTGAGCGAAGGTCAAAATGGGACATCGACCCTCAAATCCTGATAGAAAGGTCTTTACCGGTGGACGCCGAACTTAGTAAGTTCTGTGATCATAAGGTTGTGTTTGAAGCTCACGTTGACGAGAAGCTATTTGGGTTGCATCTAGTAATCGACCTCCTCCTAGAGAATGGGTGGGGTCCCATATTTGAAGGTAAAGTGCATGCTACTGAGGGCACTGTACGAGCCTTCTACGCACACATAAGTGACACAACCCTCGAGCCTCTCCAGTTTACCATATTGCTGGGGAGAACTAAAACCATGGTCGATGTGGACATCATGGCACGTATCATGGGAATAGAGCATGGTGTTGTGCAATCTAGTGATACTAACCTCGCTAGTGGACGGGAGAGAGATCACCACACACGTTTCCTTTGCGGCTAACTTGTTGATTGAAGGTGAGGAAATAGCCTCGCATTAACAAGTATGACGGAGGATTTTTGCCTGCTCCACCATATATGAACGTACGACGTGTATCCTAGATGGAGCAACTGCAAAGAATGCACTAGATTTATGGTAGACTTCCTGTACCGAGTTGGACGGAGAAAAAGTGTACATGCCTACTCTCGCCTTAACTCAGATAATTAGTACTGCATGATCTACTCGGGGGGACACATCCTTCCCATTCAGCCGACTCATCTTCAAGATCACCCGTAACTTCGGATTCAGGCTTCACATGGACAACCTCATGCTTATCCACTCATCAATGAGACTACACTCAATAATATGAAGATACGCCCCAGGTAATGTGTAACATCCCGAAAATCGGGGGGTCGAGCAAAAACCCAACTCCCGAGTTCCAAAATGTTATTTATGCAACATAGATATGTATGATTGAATGTTGTCTGTGATAATGTATTAAACATGAGTGAAATTAAGCCAGAACAGCATATCCTACTCCAGAGACAGTTAAATTAACCAGCGGAAGTCTATAATAGTATGTATAACATATATAAACTGTTGTATGTCTCCAGAGTGTGAACATGTTACCAGGTTATATACATACATGTATACTCCAAAAGTAGATGAAACGAATATACATGAGTGCGCTATAAAATATAAAATGACAAATGTCAAAGTATCTAATCAACCTCCCTGTAATCCCGTCGATCAGAACATGCATAAAGGAGGGATCCTCCTCCTCATCATCAAGTCCAGCTCCGCCTCGCAGGCCGCGCCATCATCTGCAATCACAAAAGGTCTGGTGGGTGTCCAGGAACATCGTCCCGTAACGTGGGAGTGAGTAGCTAACTCAGTGGAATAATAGAGCAAGGATTAACATGTTCTCAAATCAATCACGCGATAATAGTAAAGCAATAAATCAAACAATCCTAATACTGTTGTTAATGCAATTATGACATGACGTGATGTATGCCCTCACCAACGATCACCCTCATGCGGCAACATCTTACGACCGCGGCATGCCACACTCCCTAGAGTGCTCCACATCTTCCAGGCACATGCAATGTAATGGTGATATGATTTTCGAGTTGTTATTAGTCCATTCAAACAGCAGGATTGGGAAACTAAGGTACCTCCCTTGTATCAATCCCAACACAGATCCTGTCTAGGGTCGTCACTCCTAGTAATCTCATACGATGTATATTTTATAGGTCGCTGCAAGGGCTGCCAGGGCTGTTGCTCGCACTCGTTACACCGCTCCCCCATCACCTTATCAATACAGGCCTACCGTACTCTACTGCAACGGAAGGGTCGTCGCCTCCCGTGGACTCAGAATACGCTCGCGGTCACTACAAAGGGCTCGTCGCCTGATCAGTGTAGGCCGACAGCAAGAATATAGTGTCCCATACCACCATAATCTGCTCACGAGTCTAGGTGCTCACTGGTCACTACGGGGAGGTTTGTGGCCCCAGCGTAGGCCGACAGCTCGACCACGGTGTCTCATACCACCATGCCCGGCTCATGAGTCTTCGTGGATCAAAGTACCATGGTTAACAGGGTTTACAATGGTAAGTTCAGTACCCTAGGTTCAAGCAGTTATGACTCATACAAGGTGAACATACATCGGCCAGTCGGGTTACTTGACGGGCTCGACTAGCGCGATCGCATCTCAAGTCGAACGACATGAAGTGCGTAAAGCACTTCGCGTGGCCTAACCACTGCCGCCAACTCTCAACACGAATCCCGTTCATCGACGCGTCGTTCGTGGCTATGACCAGTCAGCCACGAATTCGCTCGGTTACCGACTGCCTGGACTAAGTCTAGCCCCACACATCTATGAAATCACATCAACAATATATGCAAAGGTATTGGAATGGAAATACAATCATGTGAGCATGTTAACACATGTTATAACATTCAACTTAAGCAAATCTTCAAACACCTACATTCCATGCATGTAATGGAATCATGCATATGGTCAACATATAGGAAATCATTTAGGTCAGCATATTAATCAAGAAATCATTCTCAAACTACTACATAACATCATTTAATTCAATACATACTAGTACAAGCATTTATACAAACACATACACTACACACTTAAGTCTACATATAGTATGTCGACCCAAAGTGCGCAACTAGGCGAATCTCTTCGCCAAACTGATTATGCAAGCATTCCTAACTCCCTAATGCGGCAACAAACCATGTCAATCACGTCAGCAAAATATACATGTAGACCGTACTTCCTACAAATGACTAAAATGCCCTAAATCTCATATTCTTCGTTAATTTACAAAACGGGAAACGGAGAGCATGTTGTACATGTCAAACGGCGTTGCTGTCAAGAATCTACTATTATACGACATTGAAAGCTTTGGAAATAGTCAATCAAAGCGTCTAATATCCGCACCTTGTCTCTTATGAATGTTGAAATTCGAACCGAGCGTATATGCTTCGTGTACAGCGATAAGAGAACCTGTTTTACAAGATTTATTAACTGTCAGGCTATGAAACAGAAGAAACATCAAATCAGCAACTTTCTAGGGTTTTTCTTACCTGAAAACGCGGAGGAATCGCCGGGAAAGTGATCGGAGTGCGTTGCCTAAGCACGTACAGCAGCAGCAGGAAAAGCTCTCCCACCTTCTCTCACAAACTCTCACTCTCTCTCACTCTTGCTAGGGTTTCTAGCAAATTCGGATGAGTGAGAGAAGTGAGGGTTTCAACCCCTTTTATAAGCTCAAATGTACCCAAAACAGGCTTGGGAACAAAGTATACTTGAGGTATATCCAAATCGGGGCTGTTTCGGTCCAAAAGCTGCTTTCTGGTGGTCCCCTGGTCGATTGCGATCGGACTTAAGCTCATGCGTACCAGATGTAGCACGTATTAAGTTTTCAGTCTGGCAGGGTTCGCAGATCGCCCGTGGTGGACCAGTTTCAGTTCAGCGGTCACCGCACATAGATCAGGGCTGAAAGTCTCATGATAATAAATAGAAATTTTTCTTGATCCGAGGGTGTAATCTGGATGAATTCTGACAGTCAGAACACTTAATACTGACGCGTCAAGTCGTGTGCCAGATTTGAATTTGAAATTCCAAATCTGTCCCTATTCGCGGTCTCTTCAGTCCGGGTTCAACGAAATAGTCTGTGATTATCGGTTTGACTTGATTTTCGAGATGAGTGTCAAGTCCAGTTGGGCGGTTCTAACGGTCTAAGATAGGAGGTATCGGACCTTCGATGCGCGGTCTAAATCCAATACAAAAATTCAATGTGGTCCAGAGAATAGACCTGCTTAGAGTTTGATCCGAGGTTATAGAGTATTATAGGGTCATTGGTTCTACTCGATTTGGGTCTTGTAGAATGTATTTAAAGTGATCAGGGACTGTTTCCCAGCCACTCCAACGTTGCGCTAGCTATCTTATGCTTAGTTTCTAAAGAAATTAATCCTAAGTGGTTTCTTTGGCTATGGAATTGGATTCTGAACGATTTTTCAGGTGTTTTAATTGACCCATTGCCTAAGGACGTCAAATCCCAGATTAGCCAAAATTCGGGGTGTTACATAATGCCAAGCTAGAATTGATGAGTATGGGGATGAGATAGAAGAAGAGATCGAAGATGAGGAAGGTAGTGAAGAAGAGGAAGGCAGCAGAGAAGAGGGATAAGAAGAAGAAGAGGAGACCCAAGACTCAGATGGGGGACCTCCTACTACTCGTGAGGACCGCCATGACCAGGCCACCCTTGAAGCCTGCATGGCCAAGATTGAAGAAAGTCAGGCCTACTTAAAGCAGAAGTTTGAGGAGAACCAGG
The DNA here is from genome assembly GCA_037074715.1 of Magnolia kwangsiensis. Lineage (NCBI taxonomy): Eukaryota > Viridiplantae > Streptophyta > Magnoliopsida > Magnoliales > Magnoliaceae > Magnolia > Magnolia kwangsiensis. Next base: position 55,583,554 of record CM073582.1, on the reverse strand, counting down.
CCTACCTGAAGCAAAAGTTTAAGAGAATTTCCCACTTCTTAAAAGCCCTCCTAGCTGTATGAAGGATAAGGGAGCGCCTCTAACTTTGCCAGAATCGGAGGACTAGTCATATATTTGTAGTTATTTTTCTTATTTTTTTTGTAACAGCTTAGATAGGCTTAGTTAGATGTTAGGTTAGTAAGTATTAAAGCCTTTTTATTAATTAGCTCACATACATTCTCTGTCATAGTTCATGTAATGTTACATCATATGAATTGTGACAAATTTTATTAAATGAAATGCATGAAGCTTCTTTTATTTAAAAATGTGTAGAATGTTTGGAAAAAGTTGATAATGTCATCTTAATCCTATAAATGTTGTACCATATGTTGTATATAGGGAATGCCTCCTAAAATTACTTGGAACATGACATGTCTCCCACTTGACGGAATGATTGACGGGGCCTCTCAACCAAGTGGTAGCAAGACGGACCCCAGTTTGGGTTCATGTAGTGAGACGTTGTGGGATTCACAATAGGCCACTGGCCCCACAAATGAGCCATGATAGGTTGGAGCATATGATGCTCCTAATGCAATAACAACAATAGGTTTTGGCAACTATAGCGGGGTCCATCGCATAAAACATGAATGTGACCTCGCATATACCACCCGTGCAGCCTACGGGGACTATGACTACAAGTGGCCTATTTGATTGCTTTCAGCACCTCCGTCCTCCCACTTTTGAGGTTACTCATAGACCAAAGGAGGCTGAGTACTGGTTGGATTGCATATCTAAGATGTTAAAGCCATTGCACTATGTTGAAGTAGAGCAAGTCAAGCTTGTTACATATATGTTTGAAAAGGAGGCTAGTCTTTGGTGGAATAGCATCCTATGAAATGTTCCTATGGGATTTGCATGGACGTGGGACGAGTTTGAAACCCATTTTCATGGAAAGTACTTCCCCCTTATTTACCGTAATGAAAAGGAGGGCGAATTTCACTGCCCAAACAAGCGGGAATGACTATGGCAGAATATGAAAATTAGTTCATGGAGCTAGCCAGATATGCTCCTTTAATTTTGGCAGATGAGCCGATGAGAATGCGGTAATTTTCAGAAGGGTTGCGGGTTGATATCTTCACCAAGATGTGTTTCATTAGCATTCCCAACTATGCTGATCTAGTGAATATGGCCCTGTGAGCTGAGCAGGATGGTGAAAGAGTGTCTTAAACACGTATGTCAATGGGCCCGAGGCCTAGACTTGAATTTCAAAACTGGCCATTTCTCGGCAAGAGGCCGCGTGTGAACTTGCCTCCCAGACCAATGGCTCCACCGGCTCAGCAGAGGTGAACTAACCTTTAGTGTACTTATTGTAACAAAGGGGGCCATACTAATCCCTTTTATTTTACCAAGATGAAGGACAATGGCTTTACGCCACCTCAGAAGGTCAACCGCCAGCCACCACATGTTATTTCAACTCCACCTCTACAATCTGCACCACTAGCACAATCATTCTATCAACCTCCCATATCTTGAAATAGGCCACCTCAACGACCTATGACAGTGCAACCTAATAGCCGCAATAAGCTCGAGTACGCGCACTCACAGCCAAAGCCTCTAAATCAGTGGTTGTAGTACCACTAGCCTTTGAAGTCACTGCCCACATTCAAGGTACACCAGTATTTCTGTTGGTGGACACCGGATCCACTGTTTCGATGATTACATGCACTACAGTCAAGCGATTAGGGTTGAACACTACCCCTATTATTGGGGTGAGAGTCATCGTCACAGAAGGGACCTTCATAGACGCCACTAAGCTTTGTAAGAATTGTCAGATAGACCTAGGGAGTAGGGTAGTGTACATTGACTTGATTTTAACCAAGATATATCATTACGATGTCATCCTCGGCATGGATTGGATCATCGAAATGAAGGTAGAGTCGATCTTGTGGCGGTATATCATTTGTAAGAATTGTCCGATATATATAACGACATCATCCTCGGCATGCGGTATGTCAGTAAGGAGATCGGTGTCGCGCCTGACACAAGGTCGATGGTAAAGTCGATCTTGTGCTGAGGAGGTAGTCCAAGGATCATTCTAAACACGTCCGTAAAATCTTAGACTACTCCAAGATAGCCCGACCATTGTCTCAACTTACTCACAAAGATCTTAAGTTTGTTTGGAACGAGAAAGCAAAAGTAGCCTTTCAAGAATTAAAGGACAAGTTGACGTCCGCACTCGTGCTAGTACTGCCCGAGCAAGGGGTCAAATGTACTATTTACACCGATGCCTCTCGAGTCGGTTTGGGTTGTGTACTTATGCAGAAGGATAGGGTGACCGCTTATGCCTCACGACAGTTAAGGAAACATGAAGAAAATTACCCCACTCACGACTTGAAATTAGTGGCAGTCATCTTCGCATTAAAGCTTTAGAGACATTACCTCTACGGAGAGGAGTTCGAGCTCTTTTACAACCATAAAATCCTCAAGTACATCTTTACATAGAGGGACCTAAATATGAGGCAACACCATTGGATGAAGACTTTAAAAGATTTCAAGTTTGAAGTCTCTTACCATCCTGGCAAGGCCAACCTTGTGGCCAATGCATTGAGCCACAAAAAACCATAGAATTTATAGCCCCACTGATGATAGAAGAGTGGAATATGGTGGAATTTGTACGTGACTTCAAACAGAAGCTGACAATGGAGGAGCCATTCGAGAGTGTCGCACACTTCCATGTGCAGCCACTTATTGATGACCAAATCATTATGGGTTAGAAAGAAGATGAATTGTTGGTGAAGATAAGAGAGTGTGCAAGTGACAGTGAATAATCTGAATGGAGGATTGGCTTGGATGAAGGTTTGCGATATCATGGCCACTTATGCATCCTGAACCTCATGACTTGAGGAAGGAAGTTCTAGAGGCTGCACACAATTCAAAGTTAGCGATGCATCTGGGCAGTACAAAAATATATCGAGATGTGAAGTGTTCCTACTAGTGGGACAACATGAAGGCCCAAATAACAGATTTTGTGTCCTGATGTCTCATGTGCCAGCAAGTCAAGGTGGAGCATCACTGACCCCCTGGTTTACTTCATCCCATGCTCATAGCTAAGTGGAAGTGGGATTTCATTTCTGGGTTACCAACAATGAGAAAGGGGCATGACTCCATTTGGGTGGTTATGGACCGATTGACGAAATCAGCCCATTTCCTCCCGATTAGAGTTTCTAATTCGCCAGATGATCTAACCAAAATGCACATCAAGGAGATAGTACGAGTGCATGGGGTTCCTATAGAGATTGTGTCGGATCGACACACACAATTCACGTCTATATTCTGGACTCGAATACAAGAGGTGAAGGGGATGAAACTGAAATTCAGTACCACATTCCACCCTTAGATCGATGGGCAGACAGAATGAATAAATCAGATACTTTAGGACATGTTACGAGCATGTGTACTTGACTTAAAGGACAGCTTGGATGACTATCTCCCTTATATCGAGTTTTCTTATAACAACAGCTTCTAAGGAACCATTGGCATGGCTCCCTACGAAGCTTTGTATGGGCGCCCATGTCGAGCTCCACATTGTTAGGCAGGATTGGTGAGAAAATCTTGGTTGCCCCGATCTGGTTCGGGAAACCTTAGAAAAGATTGATATTATCAAGTGTCGACTCCTTACATCCCACAGTAGACAGAAGAGTTACGCTGATATGAGACAAAGACAGTTAGAATTCAAAGTTGGGGACCATATATTCCTTAAGGTTTCCCCAATGAAAGGAGTACTTCGTTTTGGCAGGAAAGGGAAACTCATGCCAAAATTCATTAGCGCATTCCAAAATTTTGACCCACTGGGTGTGGTGGCATACCATCTCGCCTTGCCCACACCACTCGTAGGCGTGCACAATGTATTTCATGTATCGATGCTAAAGAAATATGTTCCTGACCCTACCCACATTATTAAGTGGGAGCAAGTGCAACTAAGAGAAGACGCTACATATGTATTATGGCCAACACGTGTTCTAAATAGGAAAGAACAAGTGTTGCATAGCAAGTTTATCCTACTCGTGAAAGTATTATGGACACACCACACTAAGGAGGAAGCTACTTGAGAAATGGAAGCTGAAGTCCGTAAGAACTACCTTCAAATCCTCGAGGAATACGAAAATGTACTAATTTTGGAGATGATATTTTTCTTTAAAGGGGGTAGATTGTAACGTCTCGAAAAAATTCGTACAAAGACTCGAGTACCACCTTAAGAGAAATACCTAAGGACCGTATCCAGTCACAAATTAGGCAAAAATTAGTTAAATACTAAACTAAATAATCAATGGATTTAGCTCGGACTACCATTGCCACAAATGAGAAGGCCCAAAACCATTACTACCACAGACTCAACATTACTTAAAGACCTAGGAGAAATCCCAAGAGCTTGTCACCTCGGGAGTACATTGAAACCCCGTATCGGACCTAGACCGCACATCGAGAGTCTGATGACCACGAAACTATAGGATTATGTCTGTCCTACTGGGCTTGACAACCATCGCGAGAATTGAGCCAAGATAGTGTCCAGAAATGCACAACTTAAGCCCTGAGTGAAGTGTGTGAGAAACACGAATATCTTTAGAAAATGAAATGAAATTTAAGTGAATTGGGTCATTCGCTCTCATATAAAATTGAAGATTTTAGATCGTCAATTTCTGACCAAACTTTACCCGTGAGAAAAGAAAATTTCCCTACATATATTCGAATAATTGTGGCCCCGATCGAGTAAGTATGACCGTTGATCTAACATAGGTCTTCTATAGTTGATCAACTTATCCAATTACACCAAAATCACATCCTGAAATAGATCCATTGTCACGGAACATGCCTATTACATAGGTGGGTAGTGGACCTCCCTATGAGCCCCATTTGTCAGAAACAGTCACCCTTTGGGTATAAACTAAGTATACCGAGGCCATGGGACCATTTGAATCACTTCTAGTCTTATAAATAGCCCTTATATCACCCCTCCCCTCTCATATACAAATTTTCTAAAGCCATAAGGGAGAGACAGGAGAAAAGAAGAGAAAAGAGGAAGGAGAGAAGAAGGAGCCTAGGATATCGTTGCAGTAATTCTCTCCCACGACTCCACGCATCGAATCACCTCCCCGTTACACTACGTAATCTGTTTTGGCTACGATTTTGGGTAAGAAACCCTAACCCTAATCTTGTTATGAGGATCTAGATTGATTACTTGTCAAACTAGCTAACCTATTTCATCACTTAGGTGTCCGACGTTCCGTTTTCAGAAACATAGCTTTGAACCAGGTTCGAGTCGAGTATTCCAACGAAAGGTGTGGACTATAAATGCTTAAGTCATTATTATCAATGCTTTCAATGTTAGATAATAATTTATGTCTGACTTGATTGTTGCCATGCTGTCTTAAATACGCCGTTTTCAATATAATATACATGTATGAACTATATAGAACAAAAGATGCATCTCATGTGTTTGTTGAAATATTTGAATGAACATGTAAACGTGATTTGTGTTTTCCATGACTAGTAATCTAGGATTCATCGTTGCCATATGCATGCTGACCTCTTTGTATAATAATTTGCTAAAATGTATGCTGTAACTAACCTAGTTTATATATTTGGGAACTGTAGTCTAAGTGTTTGATGAATTGTCTGAATGGGAAATTTGATGATGATTTGTATTTATTAAGAGTATTGAGATAGGATTCTTAATCACCTTATTCATATGTATAGTTTCTTTCATGTGATCATATTTTTCGCTATGCAATTTATGGATAAAATGTAAGTGTTTGGTAATATGTTCAATGTGTTTGATGAAATGCTCAAATGAGGAAATTACTTGGGTTGTTTGTTAAAATGCTGAAATGATTATCATATGTATTTTCTTACTGCATCTGAGTAAGATTGGGGCTACAACTTAGCCCAGGCAATCGGTAACTGTCCTTGTTCAGGTGGCCAAATTAATCTCACCACATTGGGTAAACTCAACGAATCTAGGTCGCACGACGATTGTCAACAATGGTTAGGCCACGAGGGGTGCTTATGCGCTTCATGTCAATTAAGTCAGCATGTGCCCATACCAATCGAACTTGCCTAACAAACCGATTGGCCTATTGTGTGTTTACCATGTATGGACACTACTGCTTGAATCTAAGCTACCCCTCACCAATGTCAAGGCCCATTTTAACCATGGTACCACGATCTGCTAAGACTCATGGGCCGAGCATGGTAGTATGGGACACCATGTTCGAGCTGTCGGCCTACGTTGGGGTGATGAGCCTCCCCGTAGTGACCAATGAGTAACTAAGACGTGTGAGCAGGGCATGGTGGTATGGGACACCGTGTTCGTGTTGTCGGCCTACATTGAGGTGATGAGTCTCCCCATAGTGACCGAAAGTATAAGCTTTTGAATTTACCTATCGACTGTTTTTCATTGGGAGTGATGACCCTATAACTTGCCTATTGTGTGTGTTTGACTAGGAGTGATAAACCTAGATGAATCCTTCGGTTCAGGTCAATGATATAAAGGGAGGTACCGTAGCTTCCCAAATCTGTTGTATGAATAGGCCTAATTAACTACTTGGCTAACATGACCATGCATCGCACTGCATTAGTTAGAACGTGCTTTAAAGGCGTTGAAGTCACACCGGAGGCAGTGATGTCATATGCAAAATTGGTTGTCGGAGTCGCTTTTATCTTTTATGGGAGGCAGTGATGAGAGGGCATACATCATTACTTGCACTCCATTCCTGCATTAACAAGAGTAGTTAGGAAGTCATTATTATGTTTCTTTATCATTACTGCTTGATTGACTTGATAACATGTTAACTTTTGCTTTATAGTACACTGAGTTGTTCACTCACTCCCACCCTGGGACGGTATTTTAAAACACCAACCAGGCTCTAGTTTAGACACAGGTGATGATAAAGTCTATGTGACGGAGCAGAACTTTATGGATGAGGAGGAGTTCTCCTACTTTCAGCTCTCGGGCAGGTCTATGTAGACCTCGTGCTGATACGCAGGGAACACTAGGATATTTGGCTTAGTTAGACACCTTAAATTTCCACATGTTGTATATTTTGAAATAATACATGTATATATTCAACCCGATTACATACTCATACTCTGGAGGCTGTGAATCACTTGCACACTTAAATATATATGCTTCTGACTTCCGCTGGCTTAGTTTAATTATATCCCGAGTATGATATGTTGTTTTAGTATAATCTCACTCGTGTTTAACTCATTAATATAGATGAAATCTAAACATCATTATCCATATTGCATGAGTGATATACTGGATCTTGGGAGTAGAGCTTTACTTGACCCTCGAAATTCAGGGTGTTATAAATGCTAAGTGAACTTGTGCAAGTAAACTTTTGCAGCAGTCACCTCTTACACATGGCATCTTGGCACACACGAGCAATATTCATGTTGATCATCAGGTTGATCCTACCGTGTAGATTCCTGGCCCAAAAATAGGCCAGTTTACTCATTAGGTGGGCCACGACATTAAAAAAAGAAGTAACGAGCATTTGAAACAAAATTAACCCATAGTCCATATTCAACATACAAGTGTGGCCTATCTGAAGAGTGTAGTTTCATGAGTTTTGGGACAAGATATTGATGGTGTTCTACTCCTGAAGAATATCATGGATCTTACATATGTGTTGTTCCCATATGTATATAGGGCAGCAGGACAAACTAAAATAAGCATATAAGGGCAAGCATTCATGTGCTAACCTAGAGAGTGAATCAGCCTCATTTTCGAGAAGGGTAATCTTCATGGTGGGCCTACTGTTTTCATGTAATGGATGTCCTACACAAGTGACATGTTAGTGGAAAGGTGGTACAGGACCACAAGTTGCAGCAGGTGATAAGTTCTCTAAACCAAAATGTATTTCCTTGATATATTATCATTTTTTACCATCATGCTTATCACTGATTTATAGCATAATGATAATTGGTTAATATCAAATGATGGTATATCTTATCATTTTGTCTTTTATTGTGCTTTTCTTTTGCCGTTTGGGCTTTAAAAATATTCAATTCTTTTAAAAAAAATAATAAAATCAAATGATGGTATATACCTCATTTTTATGCTCATGTAAATAATTTATGTCAAATGTTTCAAATTTTTATTTTAAATGTCAAATTGCTCATGAGTGCTTCACTGAAAAATGCATATCCAGAGGTTTTCATGGGACCTTTGTGCAGATCTGTCATGCTGTCGTTCACCTATTGACCCTGTCTCTGCTATATCAATGATTGATTATTCATCTTTTTTAATGATTTATGGAGATTGAAACTGTTGGGGCACAAAAAATGCACGAGTCAGAAGGAGTTTGGTTTGTTGTGCATCAAGATTCCAAGATAGGCAACCTTGTCCATCGTGCGGCCCTCTCTCTATTATAAATCTCTCAGTGAATAGTGTCGTTGTGCGTGGTGAATAGTGCTGTTGTGCGGGATGAATAGTGCCATTGTGCGGGATGAATATTGTTGTTGTGCACCGTGAATAGTGCCATTGTGCGGGATAAATAGTGTTGTTGTACGGGATGAATAGTGCCATTGTGTGTGGTGAATAGTGCCATTATGCGGGATGAATAGTCCCATTGTGCGCGGTGAATAGTGTCGTTGTGCGCCGTAAATAGTGTCATTATGCATTGTGAATAGTGTCGTTGTGCGTTGTGAATAGTGCCATTGTGCGGAAATAACCTTCACATGTGTGAAAAGCCTATAAATACGCCTCTCCCTCCTCATTTGGTGAGAACAGAAGTTAGAGAAGTTTAAGGAGCTCCCGGAGTAAGAGGAAAATAGAAGTTTCCACATAATAGAAGTTTCCGCACAATAGAAGTTTTCACACAATAGAAGTCTCCGCACAATAGAAGTTTCCGCATAGTGGGTTTCGAATAATGGATTCTGCGCAATGGATTCCGCACAGTGGATTCTGCATAGTGGATTCCGCACAGTAGAGTCTACACAATGAAGACTACACATTGGGGTCTGCACGGAAGGGATCAGCTCACAATGAATATGTGGCATATTCACACGTGTAAGAGGGTTATAAATACCCCATGACCCCTCTAAAGGGAGGAAGAGCACCAGATTCAAGAGAAGATAGAGGAGAAGAGGAAAAGAGATAGAGTTCGCACCTATTGTACAGAACAAGTGTTGTGCGGCACACAACACTGTCAGCGCACAACATTGTTAACGCACAACAAGCTGCAGCGCACAATGCTCCAGTGCATAGCCCACAACAGAAATATGGCACAACAGAAATATGACACAACAGAAATATGGCACAACAGAAATATGACACAATAAAATTATGGCACAACGGAGTTATGGCACAACCCAAGTTCATGAAGTTTCCTAGTTCTCTTAGAATGTGCATCAGTGTTCTTGCCCAGAATGCGCAGTCCTTGATCAAGTGCTCCAATTGCCGAAATCATAAAGAGAAAGTAAGGGAAATGTGAAGCCTAGAAAGAGAGCTCCAGGAGAAAGAAGAGTTCATCCGTACGATTGAAAGGATGAGAGGAAGGAGGATCAATGCCTATCGCATAACCAAATCAAGTCTCTTCAAGACCCCACAACCTCTTCTGTCTCTACGATGAACATCGAAAGCATCGAAATGCTGCCAAAATTACCATTAAATTACCTTCTCTTTCAATTGTACTCTATTTTTAGAATAAGGGAATGTGAGGATGTAAATGAACTCAGATTGAATAGAATACTTTGTGATCATTGTTCTCTCATTCTTTCTTTATTATCATTGAATGAAATGTCCCAAATCGAATGCATTTGTTTCTTGTTCGAAGCAAAATGACGACTCCTCTGGGGATTCTTTTCAATGATAACTTAGAAAATATTTAGAGAACATTTATCACTTTTTAGTGTCGTATAGATGTCAAAATGGAAACTTGTAACGGGTACATCCTCCCCTTCATCTCTAAAAATAAAGTAAATTTTCATTTAAGTAAAATAACTAACACTTTATTCCGAATGACAGGTATACCGCAACAACCTTTCTCCCGACTAATGTGTTTGTCTACTTCACATCCGACAGATTTCCACCAGAAAGTATCAGAAAAGATCAAATCAGTTGTGATCAATGTCAGGTAATGTCCGAAGTAGTTTCTACTTCACCAGTAACACATCAAGACGATGAGAGACAGATGACAGTGTGTTGGCGCACAAAAATGGTTGCACAAATGGTTTGGGAAGTTGTGCGCACCTATGTAACAGTAGACTGGTTAAGTATAACGAGACCCTTGGGTGGACTTACGCAAAGGGTATAGGGTGTTGTGTGCACAGGCACAATGGTGATTCAAATAGGCTGACAAGGATGGTTGAGATTTGATGAAAGGTAGGCCCACGATATGCATACCAAGGATTCATACATATGGAGGTCTGAAAAATGAAATATAGTAATATCTAGAAAATGAAGGGTTTGAACTTCTTTTACAAGGGGTATCATCCTGCCAAGTATGGTTAAAGGTTCGGTTATGTGCAATACTGCGAAGCATAGTCTTACCTCACTCACTCAGTTCATCCTCCTTGACGGCATCAACAATGCAGTTTTCATTTTCTCCTTCGATATTAGGATGCTCGAAGTACACATAAGCACTGAAAATTTGCTAGTAAATATTAATTGGCCTTCATCAGATGAGCATGTTGCAAAAGAAGTCTTAACCTTCCAAAAATGTCTACCGTGAACAACAATAGGCCCTAATGAAAGCCTTCAGATAAGAAATTAGTTTGATTGAATTAAACGTTTCCCACCAACGAGAAGACAAATTAATAGTGCATTCATCAGTCAATAGAGAACCTTGGGGGCATCACCACAATTTACTAGAATAGAAAAACAAGTCAATATGCAATTTGAAAAGAGTCAAAGTGAAGTTGCTCAACACTCATATGAATCAATTATTTCAAAGTCTTAAGAGAACGACAATAGATATTGCCAAAGAAAGAAAGAAAAATGAAGGATCGTCAAAAATAAAGAGTTGAAATTTTGACAAAGAAATTGACGGCGATTTTACAAATAAGAAAGTAAAGAAAGAGTTGGGACAATTTAAGGACAACGAGAAACATATAGATGGTAAACTTCCTATAAGGAATCAATGGTTAGCTGCAAAGAAAATAGAATTGTCACAACTAAAGTATTTAAAGGAAGTGAAGCAAAGAAGAAAAAGGTATTCTAATGAAGATGACCAGCAATAGTAAAATTGTCATAAAGAAGATATGAAATAAGAAAGAAAGTAATGATATATTGTAACACCCCGAATTTTTACTAACCTGGGGTTAGACGTCCTTAGGCAATGGGTCAACCATAACACTCTCAGAACTCAATTCCAAAGCCAAAGAAATCATTTAGAACCTAATTCTTTAAAAATTTAACGTGAATTAGCCAGCGCTACACTAGATTTCCTGCAAAATTAGCACCAACCACTTTAAATACGATCTGTAAGACCCAAAACCTATAGAATCATTAACGCTATCTTACCCTAAAATTCAGGATCAAACTCTAAACCTGTTTATTCTCAGGAACCCTTTGAAACTTTGTATTGATCTAGACCACGCGTCGAAAGTTCGATAGCGATGAACTTAGACGATTACGACCGCTCAGTTGGACTTCACAATCATTTCGAAAATCAAGCCCAACCGGTATCCTGAGACCATTTTACTGAGTCCGGAGTGAAGAGAGTAAGAAAAGAAAAATATTTAGAAAATTAATTTAATTTTTAATAAATCTGGCACGTGTCGCTTGCGCGACATTTTTAAGCGTTCTGACCGTTAGGATTCGACCAAATTTCATCCTCGGATCAGGATAGGTGGCCCTTACATGTCATAGCACTTCTGGCCCTGATCGAGTTTCGGTGATCACTGAATTGAAACTGGTCCGCCACGGTCGATCTGAAAACTCGACCAGACTGAAAACTTAGCTTGACCTAGATCCAATATTAGAGAGCTTAATTCTGATCGTATTTAGTAACAGGACCTCTAGAAGTGCTCCGTTGGATCGGAACAGACCCGATTTGGTTATAACCTAAGTATACCTTGGTCCTAAGTCTATATAGGTGAGTTTTTAGCTTATAAAAAGGCCTTAAACCCTCTCCCATTCATCCCATATGAAATTTGAGAGAAACCCTAGGAGAGAGAAGAGAGAAAAGAGAGAGAAAGTGTGAGAGAAGTGGGAGAACCTTCCTGTTATTCTTTCATGCTTACCCATCACTTTACGATCGCTATCCCGGCGATTCCGGCTTCGTTCTAGGTAAGAAAACCCTAACCTTAACCTATTTTATGGTTTCTATCGATACAAGTAGTGAAGTAGCTGACTTCCCTTGCATAATAGGCTATCATATCGACATTGACGGAAGCGTAGAGTACCTATTCAATTCGTTACACTTCTATGGCGTAAGGTGCAGATTTTAGATGCTTAGATTACCTGTTTTCAAAGCTTTCAATGCCGTTTAATGGTAGAGTCTTGACAAGAATGTTGTTTGACATGTAGAACATGCTGTCTATTTTTCATTTCGAATAATTACAAAGAATACAATATTTAAGGTATTTTGGATATTTGTAGAAAATACTGTATACGTACGTATTTTACTGATATGATTGCCATGATTATTTGCCATGTACCTATACTAGTATGCATGTATGATCTGTTTAGCGAAGAGATTCTCCCTAATGTACATTTTGGCTGACATATGCTATATAGACTAATGTGTGTAGACTAAGTGTTTGTATAAATGTTTGTATAAGTAAGTATTGCGTAAATGAGGTTGTAGATTAGTGTTGAGATAGGATTCTTAACTATTTTAATGATGTATATGATTTCTTCTATGGTTGTTATATTTGAATTAATTATCTTATATATATGAAATGCTTGTGTATAGTTAAATTGCTTATGTTGTACCTTATAACATGTTTTTAACATGCTTGAATTACTTGTTATTTCAATTTTGTTTATCTCATATGATTACTGATTCACATTACATGCGCTTGGGGCTATACTCTAGTCCAGGAAGTTGGTAACAGATTAGAATTCGTGGTTGGATTCAATTCGCCATGAAGGATGTGTATGACGAACCCGAGTCGTACTAGAGTTGTCGGCAGTGGTTAGGCCACACGAAGTGCTTGTGCACTTTATGTCGGTCGATTCAACGTGTGCTCATGCTAGTCGGACTCATCATGTAACTCGATTGACCGTTGTATGTTCACCTTGTATTCTTCATAACTGCTTGAACCTAGGGTACTGAACTTACCTGTGATAACCCTGATAACCATGGTACCTCGATCCATTAAGACTCATGAGCCGGGCATGGTGGTATGGGACACCGTGGTCGAGCTTTCGGCCTACGCTGGGGCCACAAGCCTCCCTGTAGTGACCAGTGACAAACCCAGACTCGTGAGCTGATTATGGTAGTATGAGACACTATATTCGAGCTGTCGACCTACACTGATAAGGTGATGGGGGAGCGGTGCAATGAGTGCGTGCAACAGCCCTGACAGCCCTTTGTAGTGACCTCGAGCATATTTTAAATCTGAGGAGAGGCGACGGGCCTACCCACAGTAAATAAAGTATAAACTAGGCCTGTATTGATAAGGTGATGGGGGAGCGGTACAACAAGTGCGTGCAACAGTCCTGACAGCCCTTGCAGCGACCTAGAACCATACTTCCGTATAAAATATGCTAGGACTAACGACCCTAGAATGGATCATTGTTTGCATATTGATATAAGGGAGGTACCTTAGCTTCACAATCCTGCTGTATGAAAAGGACTAATAACAACTCGGTAATCATGTTCATATCACACTGTATGTGCCTGGAAGATGTGGAGCACTGAGGGAAGAAAGCATGTCGCGGACATAAGATGGTGTCGCATGAGGGAGTATGTTGGCGAGGGCATACATCATGTCATTTCATCCTTGCATTAATTACAGTATTTAGGAATGTTTGATTGTACTGCTTTATCATTACTGCTTGATTGAATTAATAACATGTTAACCTTTGCTGTATAGTTTTCACTAAGTTATCTACTCACTCCCACGTTACAGGACGATGTTTGCAACACCAACTAGTCCCTTTTTTTTTTGTTTTAGAAGATAGCGATGCTTGCGAAGCAGAGCCGGACTTGATGATGTTGAGGAGGATTTCTCCTACATGCAGGTTCTGATCGACGGGGTTACAGGGTTACTGATTAGATGCCAATACACTTGGTATTTCGCCTTTTATTTAAACACCCATGTATATTCTTTTCTTTCTATATTAGAGTATACATGTATTTAGTTAACCTAGTAACATGTGAAATTACGGTGAAGACCGCTTTAGTTGAAGTAGGAATAGGTCAGTATATCCTAGAGGGGGGTGAATAGGACTTTTTAAAATTTTTATAGATTATTAAAGATCCTCATCACACTAATCCTATCACAGAGTATAAATTAGGATTACTCAAGAATTAACTCTATTGGCTTCCAAGTCTAATAGAGGGTCCAATCACAAACTATTTAAAAGATAAACAATGTAGATGAGATTGTGATGGATATGACTGTGTGTATAAAATGTGATCATATATAAAGACTTGCAAGGCAATCACATAAATGAGAGGCAATATCAAACTCAAACACAGTCATTTTATAGTGGTTCGACGACTAGTCTACTCCACTTCCGGCTTCCACACTCAACCCTTGAGTGACCGAATTTCACTAAGGAGGTTTCCCATGGTTCACCTCAAACCTAAGGTTTTAAATTAGGTTCACCTTTAACCTTTACAGAGGTTTCTACTCGGTTCACCTCAAACCCTGGAGTTTTACGGGCGTACTCCTAACCAGATGTTTATGCCCACACAGGACAAGGGTCCACACAACGCACCCTGAGGTTTCTACTCGGTTCACCTCTAACCCTGGAGTTTTGCTGGCGTACTCCTAACCAGATGTTTATGCTCTCCACAGAGCAAGGGTCCATACAACACACCCAGCACGTACACTCCCGTCGGAGGCCTCCTTTGAGGACTTCAAATGGTGAGCAAAACTTAAAACCTAATCCTAAAAAGGAATGATCACAATTGTCCTCTGGACTCTTAGTACTTACAGATAAGTTGATGAGTCCCTTTTAGCACAATGATGAAGACCTTCTACTTGTTGTTGAAGAGTCTTCAGCTCCCTTGATCCGCAACATGAAGATGTATATATGCTAGGCTTAGGTTGGGTCAAGGTTATGATGGACTACAACTCTCTAAAGGTTTTCCTATAAGGAAGATAGAGAGGTTCCCATCATCTATGCATTCAAGGCATCACAGCTTAATGATATGTCATTAAAGCAGTAGCTGAAGGATCCTTGAATGCAGAAGTTCATTCCCCAATCCACTCTATAAGATATCAATGATAAGGGTGGATTTGGAGGATGAACTTCCTGAGAGAAAGGGCTTAGGTAAATGATAGGAAGGTTAAAACACTCTAAAGCACTCTCTTCTTTCTCTACCAGCAATGAAGACAACTCTCTCTATTTATAGGCAAAAGGTTCCAACGGATATAAACGGTCATATTTATGACAGAGTTCGATATCATCGATCAGTCATCGATATGATCGAGCATATACTCTCGATTGTATTAGCCGACTTCTCGATGATAAGAACTCAATTATCATTTCGCTTTTGGAAACCTTCTGCCAACTGGTCGATGGGATCGAGACACACATCGATGATATCAGATTTCGAACTTCGATTCCATCGAGTGATGGTTCGATTCTATCGACAGTTGAAAAATAAGAGAGAAGTCTTGAAGAATTTCATGATCACAAATATGATCGGGGAGCCAGTCGATGTCATCGAAATTTGTACATCGATCATATCGGCGACCATTCGATGGGATCGAAAATCGTATAGATTTTACATGTAAGCTTGTTGGACGAATTATGTCCTGACTCGATCCAATCGACTTGTTCTCGATATGATCGATATATGAATATCGATTTATCGACAGGCACCCCGATCAACATTAAAAGCAACCTGAAATTCATGCTGGAGAGAACATGCGCCCCACGGTCGATATGATCGACTAACTCCCGATATGATCGATATTTGAGTTCAGATTGAATCGGACAGTCATCGATATATCAAAGCAGATGATAATTTTCTTTAGAAAAATAGGGGCGCCGGAAGCATTCTGTCGATACGATCGACCCACTTCAGATATGATCGATTTTTGAATATCGATGATATCGACTCAAAGGTCGATATATCGATAAATCGTCCAGAAGATTGTTTGATTACTGGACGCTTTTTGTCCTCACTCGATTGTATCGATTGATATGCCAAGGACATCGACAGAGCTGGTCGATCATATCGAAAGGGGAATCGATATAATCGATAGTGTAAGAAAAACTTAAAAATTTTTCTTTTGGATAAAAAGTTTTCTTACACATAAACCCTAAGATGTTCTAGTTCTTTTTAAGGGTTTAATCACCTGGTGTTTTGGGACATGGGATATGAGGCTATGATTTACCTTTTGGAGAGCTTCCACACATCCAAATGAGGCAGACGCTTGACTTGATCTTCTTGTTAGGTGCTGTCATCCGACTGACTCAACATACAACGTAATTGACAAATCAGGGCACGTAATAGGTGCACTTTCAATATGTTCACACTCCGGAGACTTACAATCATTTATACATTTTCTATATTTATTATAGTCTTTCGCTTGAGAAATTTAACTATCTCTGGAGTATGATATGTTGTTTTGGCTTAATCCATCTCATGTTTTATGTATTATTACCTCCGACATTCATCCATCATTGAAAATGTTATATAAGTGATGTTTTGGAACTCGGGAGTGGAGTTTATGCTCGACCCCAAAATTTTGGGATGTACAGATGGTATCAGAGCATGATTTGGATTAAACCGGACTTGGGTTATGATAACACAACGCACACTGACGCACTCTGACTTAGGAAAGGGGCGATGGAATCTAGAAACTACATTAGCATCCCAAGTGTCTCCAGCGGGCGAGATTAATTACTGTAGAATAGTCCATACGTAACCGAGACCATCCAAAATGATCTCATATCCCTACTTCTATTCACTCAAGCTTCTGTCTTCTACACCCATCCACCACTATTCTTTACAACTCTTTACCTTCCTTTTAAAATTATACTTAGAATTTCATCATCATGGGATTTGGAAATCCCATCTCACACTCTCCACACAAGGCCCATTTTCCAAAGCCTATGAAATTAATTTTTAATCCCAACCCACCCTCCTACTAAATATGTCGTTTCCTAATCCCGAGGTGGGATTAGTAACGCCAACTATTGAATACACCTTAATGCCACTAGCCAAACAAGCCCTTAGAGTTTTGGACCTAGAGTTGGTATTCCTAGATTTAGAAAGATCTGACAGTATAGGGGATCCAATAAAGTGATAACATGAACCCTATGACCTCCTTAGCTAGTATGGACATATGCAAATTTTTACTCCTAATATAAGACTAAACTACTAATTATACTAAGGAAAGTAAAAGAATGAATATGCTAAGATAATTGAATAATGAACTTAGTTAGTCGGCTTGATTAGGTTGAAGTGAGACCTCATTCTTTCGTTGAATCCCCATAATACTTATAGGCTTCTTTAATGACTCTTATGAAGGTTGTTTGATTAGAAACTATTCACACTTGGAGAGAACTTATAAATCCCTTAGAATTAATGTTAGGTCAAACCAACACACCCCCTAGAATTACCTTCCCAAAGACTTATTGCAATCGGGAACGCGGAGTAAAGGAACTGTATATAAGCGATGTATTCGTGGTTTGAACTGAATTCCTAATCCTAGTGGTTACCAATAAATCCAATGCTCTGATCAAGCAGAAGATCGGCATCTACTCGGATTAAGAATTGATACGACAAATTTTCTGTCATCGCGAGGCACGAGGTCTATATATCCAGCTCAGACCCACTACACAACTTTTCTTCCGTGTTGGCCTGACCATATACAACCAAAAGTTATTGCTTTACCTTTGGAAAATGTTAAGGACATATAACTAATAGAGATTTTTTAGTGGGCAATAGACAATTAGGAATTAGGTCCCAAATCGCAGACTATTCTAGCATACATATTGTGCTTATGAATTTAGAGAGATAGTTTTCCTGTCAACCTGCTTTATCCAAACTTCCGTATGTACTAATAATGTATAGATCCTATTATGGTATTAAAGAGGGTGAGTCAGGACTGTAGTAAGAGTCCTTATTGGGTAGAATTTAGCATCTCGCCACCAACTCACATCTGCCCCTGAACTCAACCACAATAAAGATTAGGCTCATTTCTACAACCATAGGTACCAATGCCATAGAACGCATCATTAGCAAAAGAAGACCAATGTATTGAGAAGTTATTTCCCATTTCATGTCAAGGATAGGTCCTAAGTTATACCTTGTTCTGACATATGGATCGAGACATAGAATCTTGAGCTTTGAGAGTAGAAATAATTTTTAAGGGGGGTAGAACCTTATAAGCCCAATCTAGTAAGGCCAGCTAATACAACAGTTGAGTTAGAACTGCGTAGCGAAGCGTGGTTGGCCCTTTCCCCACTGCCCCAGGATCGAAGAAAGTGATTCTGGTTATACGTAAGGTTAGGTCATTAAATTAGGATTTGAATCTTCCTTAGAATGTCAATAGTGAAGTCTCTATAGGGAAACGATTAGGGCTTAAGTGTTGAACCCATTCATATTAAATCATAGGCCTAACAATGGGAACCGTCGTCAAGACTCCAAATAGATAAGGAAATAAATTGCGGCAAACCATTAGGGCATAAGCAAGAGAAAAAGAGTAAGTTTTTAGGAGGGTAGACTAAAATGCATCAGACTAGCATAGATAGTATACACCCTACCACGCATATAAATTTGAAATCAGTAGAGCTTAGGCGAAAGGAATAATAGAATCTTTACTCATTACCCTTAGCCAATTTCGGGGACGAAATTATGTTTTAAGGGGGGTTGATTGTAACACCCCGGATTTTTGCCAACCTGGGGTTAGACGTCCTTAGGCAATGGGTCAACCATATCACTATCAGAACTCAATTCAAAAGCCAAAGAAATCATTTAGAACCTAATTCTTTAAAAATTTAACGTGAATTAGCTAGCGCTACACTAGATTTCTTACAAAATTAGCACCAACCACTTTAAATACGATCTGTAAGACCCAAAACCTATAGAATCATTGACGCTATCTTACCCTAAAATCTAGGATCAAACTCTAAACCTGTTTGTTCTCAGGAACCCTTTGAAACTTTGTATTGGATCTAGACCATGCGTCGAAATTCCGATAGGGATGAACTTAGACGATTACGACCGCCTAGTTGGACTTGACAATCATTTCAAAAATCAAGCCCAACTGGTATCCTAAGACCATTTTACTGAGTCCGGAGTGAAGAGAGTGAGAAAAGGAAAATATTTAGAAAATTAATTCAATTTTTAATAAATCTGGCACGTGTCGCTTGCGCTACATTTTTAAGCGTTCTGACCATTAGGATTCGACCAAATTTTTTCCTCGGATCAGGATAATGACCCTTACATGTCATAACACTTGTAGCCTTGATTGAGTTTCGATGATCGCTGAACTGAAACTGGTCCGCCACGGTTGATCTGGAAACCCGGCCAGACTGAAAACTTAGCTTGACCTAAATCCAATATTAGAGAGTTTAAGTCCGACCGCATTTAGTAATAAGACCTCTAGAAGTGCTCCATTGGATCGGAACAGACCCTATTTGGTTATAACCTAAGTATACCTTGGTCCTAAATCTATATAGGTGAGTTTTTAGCTTATAAAAAGGCCTTAAACCCTCTCCCATTTATCCCATACGAATTTGAGAGAAACCTTAGGAGAGAGAAGAGAGAAAAGAGAGAAAGTGTGAGAGAAGTGGGAGAACCTTCCTGCTATTCTTTCCTGTCGATCTACATGCTTACCCATCGCTTTACGATCGCTATCCCAACGATTCTGGCTTCGTTCTAGGTAAGAAAACCCTAACCTTAACCTATTTTAGGATTTCTATTGATGCAAGTAGTGAAGTAGTTGACTTCCCTTGTGTAATAGGCTGTCATATCGACATTGACGGAAGCGTAGAGTACCTATTCAATTCGTTACACTTCTATGGGGTAAGGTGCGGATTTTAGATGCTTAGATTACTTATTTTCAAAGCTTTCAATGCCATTTAATAGTAGATTGTTGACAAGAATGTTGTTTGACATGTAGAACATGCTGTCTGTTTTTCATTTCGAATACGTACGAAGAATATGAGATTTAAGGTATTTTGGATATTTGTAGGAAATACTGTATACATACAAATTTTGTTGATATGATTGCCATAATTATTTCCATGTACCTATACTAGTTATGCGTGTATGATCTGTTTGGCGAAGAGATTCTCCCTAATGTACATTTTGGCTGACATATGATATGTAGACTAATGTGTGTAGACTAAGTGTTTGTATAAATGTTTGTATAAGTAAGTATTGCGTAATGAGGTTGTCAATTAGTGTTACGATAGGATTCTCAACTATTTTGATGATGTATATGATTTCTTCTCTGGTTGTTATATTTGAATTGATTATCTTATATATATGAAATGCTTGTGTATGGTTAAATTGCTTATGTTGTATCTTATAACATGTTGCTAACATGCTTGAATTACTTGTTATTTTAATTTTGTTTATCTCATATGATTACTGATTCACATTACATGTGTTTGGGGCTATACTCTAGTCCAGGCAGTCGGTAACAGATTAGAATTCATGGTTGGATTCTATTCGCCACGAAGGATGTGTATGACGAACCCGAGTCGTACTAGAGTTGTTGGCAGTGGTTAGGCCACTCGAAGTGCTTGTGCACTTCATATCGGTCGATTCAACGTGTGCTCGTGCTAGTCGGACTCAACAAGTAACCCAATTGACCGTTGTATGTTCACCTTGTATTCGTCATAACTGCTTGAACCTTGGGTACTGAACTTACCAGTGATAATCCTGATAACCATAGTACCTTGATCTATTAAGACTCATGAGCCGGGCATGGTGGTATGGGACACCGTGGTCGAGCTGTCGACCTACGCTGGGGCCACGAGCCTCCCCGTAGTGACCAGTGAGCAACCTAGACTCGTGAGCCGATTATGGTAGTATGGGACACTATATTCGAGCTGTCGGCCTACATTGATAAGGTGATGGGGGAGCGATGCAACGAGTGCGTGCAACAGCCCTGACAGCCCTTTGTAGTGACCTCGAGCATATTCTGTATTCGCGGAGAGGCGACGAGCCTTCTTGGAGTAAATAAAGTATAAACTAGGTCTATATTGATAAGGTGATGGGAGAACGGTGCAACGAGTGCGTGCAACAGCCCTAGCAGCCCTTGCAGCGACCTAGAACCATACTTTTGTATGAGATATGCTAGGACTGACGACCCTAGAATGGATCATTGTTTGGGTATTGATATAAGGGAGGTACCTTAGCTTCCCAATCCTGCTGTATGAAAAGGACTAATAACAACTCGGTAATTATGTTCATATCGCACTGCATGTGCTTGGAAGATGTGGAGTACTGAGGGAAGAAAGCATGTCACGGACGTAAGATGGTGTCGCATGAGGGAGTATGTTGGTGAGGGCATATATCATGTCATTTCATCCTTGCATTAATTACAATATTTAGGAATGTTTGATTGTACTGTTTTATCATTACTGCTTGATTTAATTGATAACATGTTAACCTTTGCTGTATAGTTTCCACTGAGTTAGCTACTCACTCCCACGTTACGGGACAGTGTTTGCAACACCAACTAGTCCCTATTTTTTTTTTAGTTTCAGATGATGGTGATGCTTGCGAAGCAGAGCCGGACTTGATGATGTTGAGGAGGATTTCTCCTACATGTAGGTTCTGATCGACAGGGTTACAGGGTTACTGATTAGATGCCAATACACTTGGTATTTCGCCTTTTATTTAAACACCCATGTATATTCTTTTCTTTCTATTTTGGAGTATATATGTATTTAGTTAACCTGGTAACATGTTCACACTCTGGAGACTTATAATCATTTATACATTTTATATATTTATTACAGTCTTCCGCTTGAGAAATTTAACTGTCTCTGGAGTATGATATGTTGTTTTGGCTTAATCCACCTCATGTTTTATGTACTATTACCGTCGACATTCATTCATCATTGAAAATATTTCATAAGTGATGTTCTGAAACTTGGGAGTGGAGTTTATGCTCGACCCCCGATTTTTGGGACGTTATATATATGGTCCCGACTGGAGATATTCACTCTATAGAAGAACAAACAAGCAAGAAGAAAGCAAGACAAGTATGTCCATCATGTGGGCAAATTTTCATACCTGTCAGTTTATCAGTAAAATATATCATCCATGAATATCAAGAGGATTCACGGCATGTTGACTCAGAAGATTCATGGTGTAATTATTTTGGGGGTAGACAAAGGCGTACAAAATATGTTATCCTTGAAGATAAATTATAGTTTTGATTTCGAAGATTATTAGCATAATACTTCAAAATCAAAAGGGGCCAAGATAACAGGAATACCAAGAAGGCCAAAGACTCAGAATGTCAAAAGTCCAAGAATACCAAAGTCTCAGAATACCAAGAAGCCAATGTCATACAGGAATAAGAGGCAAATTCTCAAGCATATCAAGTTGAAGTATATTATTATTGTCGAGCACCAACGATAGTTGCTGGACCATATTAGGAAAACTACCATTTCTATTTCCATATCGCTAACATGAAGATTATTCTATTATTGAAGTTTATTGAAATTAATATTATTATCAAGTTGAAGTTCCATTCGGTTATACCAATCATTAATCTGTTATCTTCAGTTACAATTTCTTATCTTCAACAAAGCCTGTACGATCAACCATCATGTTAGTCACAGCAGTTTATCATTTAAGGTAGCCTAGCCAAGCCCTATACAGCCAACTACGCATAAGACATATATTATTCGGGACAGCGGTCTAGAGCCAGTGGCACTAAAAAGCCCATATATGCCACATCGCCTGCATACCCATGCAGGCAGTAGATTGAGCCAGCGACTAAAAGCCCTAAAGGCCAAAAAGTTATAAAATGGCCAGCCACACATGAGACCAATGCCGTCTGTGAGCTCTCCGACAGTGTCATAGATAAGGATGAAAATACCCTCCTAGGAATGGGTCCAAAATCACAGACAAAGAAAACCCAGATCCCTGGTTTGATTTCAGTATTAACTCATGAGGAAGGGCTTAAACCTACTCATTGATAGACCGACGACCTTGGATTTGGTACCTAAGTTAGCCTAGTAAAGCCCCGTAAACTCTAAAGAGTTACTACGGCCATCCTTGTGCATAAATCCCACTAAGTTCATAGTTGTGATTGCTTCAACTACTCAAGAGCTTAAACTGTGTGTTACTCCACTGATCAAAGAGCCTAAACTATGTGAAGTGTCTAGTCAAGTCAAGTCCAATTAGTAAAGTCAAGTAAAGTTATGTTCAGTTCAGTCAAGTTCTGTCCAGTCAAAGTATGGTCAGTTAAAAATACACTAGCTCCATTGCTCAAAAGCATTAACTCTGTGAAGCAAATCATAAACTATGTGTGCATCAAAATGATGGAGATATATTTCACTTTAGATATGCTCAAATATGTAATTTCCTGATGAAAATTTTAAATATATAGTAAACAACATGCAAAAATGCGTTTCTCTTGAATCAGGTTCAAATTACAGAAACAGCAAATGCCTTCAAAATATTGGCAATTATCTACTCAAAAGTTCAAATCTTCAAGATCAATTATTATATTGATAAGAGCTATGAGGTCTTTCTGTCTCTCGCCTTCTTGATGATAGAGAAATATTATCACACAAGATTTTCAAAGCCAGCAGAGAATAAACTAGTGAAGAATTATCATTCTCTTTCGGACAATCTAAAGATTCAAATATATTCTTTGGATTTGTTAAAGGAGTAGCAAAGATTTTCCATCCTTCAAGGGTATCAGCAGGCTTCACTTCGGAAGTATTATCTTCTAAAGAAATCTTTATGCGAAATTAACCTAGAAAGGGGGCATGATCTATGTCATTAAAGTAATCTATGCCTTGGTCTTTCTGATAATCCCTTATGCACGATGAAGGAATTCATATACTGAGAATTATGAAACATGATTCAGTGTGAATGTTCAAAAGTTACTTCTATATCAAGGCCCGGTTATATGGTCTGATGCCATAACTACTTACTGTTCTAATAATAATGTCGCAAGACCTCAAGTATTGGATCTGATGGAGATAAGGAAAAAATGTCTATCAAAAGAGATAGAATCATCGTTAATAACTTTTATGGCCTTTGGGAAGTTATTAAATGAAATTGAGAGAAGTCTCATCTATTTTTCTAAATTAACAAAGGTTCAAGAAAAATATACTCCTAGCCAGTCTATGAAGAAATGATGAGGAAGCACAAACTAGAAAAGACTCAGTAGTTGAATTTATAGGGCCAGAAATGACATCTCCAAGAGCATGATATAATGCAAAAAATGATGACAAGCACAAAGAGAGGATAATCAAATTATTATCATATTTCTAGAAGTTTTTAATATATTTTAAAATTATATATACTTCATGAAATTAAATCAAAAAGTTATAATATCTTAAGATACTAATTCTGATCAATTTGGCAAGAAAGATTACCATTCGAAAGATTGGGTTATGAAGATCATTAACAAAGGAGATAATCGAAAGGGTTATTGCAGTCGGAGCAGTATTAAAGAACAACTCCCTATACACAAAGTTCAAAGAAAGAGTTACAAGAGGTAATCAAAGGGACTGTTGTAGTAGCAACAACATTGAAAGATAATTCTCTAACCAAGTTACTCAAAGATGAAGTCGTCACAGCTATCACAATGAAAAGTTTTGATGAAAAGAGAATTTATCCTCTCTGAAGAAAGCATCTGGTCGACACTACTGGATGGGGGCATTTAATCTTCTGGTCGAGCATGATCATTCAGTCCTCCGTACAAACATGATTATCTAGTTATCCTTCAGTCATAGTTCATTCGGTTCTTCGGACAAGCGATTCTTCTCCATTAATGCGACTATGTTTCATAAAGAATCCTCTCTGAAGTGAAAGGATTTTGTGCAGAAGAAGATCGATTCTCCATTTAATTTCATAACTCGATTAAAGAAGGATCGAGGGGGCATCTGTTGGGGCATAAAAAATGCACAAGCTAAAAGGAATTTGGTTTGTTGTGCATCAAGATTCCAAGATATGCAGCCCTGTCCATTGCCCGACCCTCTCTCTATTATAAATCTCTCAGTGAATAGTGTTGTTGTGCATGATGAATAGTGCCATTGTGCGGGATGAATTGTGCCATTGTGCGGGACAAATAGTGTCATTGTGCATGATAAATAGTGTCATTGTGCGCAATGAATAGTGTCGTTGTGCAGGATGAATAGTGCATTGCGTGGGATGAATAGTGTCATTGTGCGTGGTGAATGGTGTCGTTGTGCGAGATGAATAATGTCGTTGTGTGAGATGAATAGTGTCATGGTGAATAGTGTCGTTGTACACTGTGAATAGTATCGTTGTGCACTGTGAATAGTGTCGTTGTGCGGAAATAGCCTTCACAAGTGTGAAAAGCTTATAAATACCTCTCTCCCTCCTCATTTGATAAGAACAGAAGTTAGAGAAGTTCAAGGAGCTCCTGAAGCAAGAGGAAAATAGAAGTTTCCATAGAATAGAAGTCTCCACACAATAGAAGTTTTTGCATAGTGAATTCTGCATAATGGATTCCGCATAGTGGATTCCGCGCAGTGGATTTTGCACAGTGAAATCCACACAGTAGAGTTCGTAAAATGAAGACTGCACACTCGGGTTTGCATGGAAGGGATCGACGCATAATGAATACGTGGCATATTCCGTGTAGGAGGGTTATAAATACCCCATGACCCCTCTAAAGGGAGGAAGAGCACGAGATTCAAGAGAAGATAAAGGAGAAGTGGAAAAGAGGTAGAGTTCGCCCCTATTGTACAGAACAAGTGTTGTGCAGCGCACAACACTATCAGCGCATAACATTGTTAGTGCACAACAAGTTGCAACGCACAGTGCTCTAGCGCACAGCCCACAATAGAAATATGGCACAACAAAAATATGGTACAACAGAAATATGACACAATGGAAATATGGCACAACGAAATTATGGCACAACGGAGTTATGGCACAACCCAAGTTCATGAAGTTTCCAAGTTCTCTTAGAATGTGCATCAGTGTTCTTGCCTAGAATGCCCCATCCTTGATCAAGTGCTCCAATTGTCAGATTCATAAAGAGAAAGTAAGAAAAATGTGAAGCCCAGAAAGAGAGCTCTAGGAGAAAGAAGAGTTCGTCCGTACGAATGAAAGGATGAGAAGAAGGATGATCAATGCCTATCACATAACCAAAACAAGTCTCTTCAAGACCCCACAACCTCTTCTGTCTCTGCGATGAACATTCAAAGCGTCGAAATGCTGCCAAAATTACCATTAAATTACTTTCTCTTTCAATTGTACTCTATTTTTATAATCAAGGGAATACGAGGATGTAAATGAACTCAGATTGAATAGAATACTTTGTGATCATTGTTCTCTCATACTTTCTTTGTTATCATTGAATGAAATCCCCCAAATCGAACGCATTTGTTTCTTGTTCGAAATAGAAACTAGTTTGCAATATCATGCACCCAAACAAAAAGACTAAGAAGAAAATTATTCCATTCTGTTGCCATTTTCTGTTGTAGAATAATCAGGTCTGTTTTGTTAGGTTATTCTGAAGATTGGTTGATTAGTATTAGGTGTATCTTTCTTCCTCCAGGAGAGTTGCCTCTGAGTATATCAACTTTTAGAACTTTTGTTACTCTAGATCTTGATGGGAATGCATGCTAATTTGTGCTAGTAGATTCTTTGCAGGGAGACATAAATGCAGCCTTAGGAAATATGACTGAAGATGATTGGAGGTGGCATATGTATCACACTGTCAAAGGAAGCAATTGGTTAGGTAATACATTCAAGTGATAGAAATTTCCAACTTTGGCATTCACTTACATGGCATGTTCTATAAGTCCTTGGTTATTTGAGTTACAATGAAAAATCAATTTTTTTTCCTTGCATTAGTTCTTCTTTCTTTCTTTTCTTTCGTTCTTCCTAATCTTGGGTAAGAAATATTTTACCATATCCTGTACTCTTATATTGTCTTTTCATAAACATCTTCTACACATTCTTTGGCTTCCAAGTATTTACTTAACTACAATTGTTATTACATGTTATGTAACTTGAATCAAACTAAATGGAGTGTCTCTACATTTTCCACTAGTTAACAGGCGATGGAGTCATGAGAGTGTGATTTTTATTTTATTTTTGTGTTTTTTCCCTTTATGGTTGCCAATTTGTATGCAATTCCTCTTGCAACTGTTTTATGTGTGTTCTTAAAGTGGAATGTTGTTGTGTTATGTAGGAGATCAAGATGTTATCCAGTATATGTATAAAGAGGCACCAAAAGCTGTCCTATAGCTTGAAAATTATGCGTTGCATTTTCCCGAACTGAAGAAAGGAAAATATATCAGCGTGCATTTGGTGGTTAAAGCCTGAATTTCGAAAAAGGTTCACATAACTTTTTATAGGGGTAGTTAGTTTCACGAGTTATCTATAACATTTCCTAATTTTTACCGTCTTCTGTGATGCAACTGTAGGTGAGCAGGCCTATCGTTGTGCATGTGTTGCTGATCAAATTGGTCATGTTTTACTGCACCCGCTTTATGGCCAGGCAATGAGACAATACACAGTTCCTTGTCGAATACTTTGCTTTGGATCTTATAATGGACAGTACGGGTAAGTTACTTTTTAAGTGATATATTTCTTCACCAAAAGAATTGACCTAATCTCGCTTTTCTCTTATTTGAATTTGAACTTTTTGTGGTTCTAACTTGTCAAACACATGTTGAGTGTGATACAATTAAATTGCTTCAGTGCAGCGAGAAAGTACTGAATGATTATCTTTTGAATTTTATGTGGCATTCTTTTCCATTTTGTGGGAAATCATAAGGTGATAACTTGACATATTAAGGTAGGATACACCAGATAACTAAAGTATGGACCAGCCAGATCCATGTACTTTTCTTCCTGTTGTTGAAAGAAAGATTGAAAAAAAAAGAGACCAGTTTTGGATTGAGAAAATCAGTTAGAGAGAAAAATGCTAGCATTGTTTGAGAAATTAGTGGCAAAGAGCCCAGAAGGGCTGAAGAGCCCACATGAAAATGGTGGAAAAGAAGGAAAAGGGGATTTGTTGGAGCATTTCTCATCTGTGAATTTTGTTGTCGTCTCTATAAACCTTGGCCCTCTTACATCTATGGCTTACACCACTCAGATATAGAATCCTCTCCTTCCAAGGCTATTTGCTGTCGTGGACGACATATTTTGCTTGTTCTAGGGACACTTTGAGAACATTTCCATTCTAAAACAATAGTATAGGATGAACAAGATGGAAAACGAAGTTATCATTGTAATCAAAGCTTACAAGACTTTGAGAGATAGAGGTCCTTATCTTGCAGACCAGGTTGTGAGGGATCTAAATGGGAAATTCACATTCATTCTGTTTGATAGCTCCGCAAAAGCAACCTTCATAGCTGCTGACGCTGATGGGAGTGTTTCCCTTCTTTTAGGGCATCGATTCTGAAGACAATCTTGTTCTTAGAAACGATGTGGAGATCATTAAAAAGGGTTATGGGAAATCTTTTGCACCATTTCCAAAAGGCCGCTTCTTCACAACCGCTAGAGGGTTGTAGAGTTTTGAACATCCACTCAATGAGTTGAAGCCATTGGTGAGGGTTGATAGTCAAGGCCAGGTGTGCTGTTTGAATTATAAGGTCGATGTGAAGTCGAAGAAGGATACTGGCATGCCTAGAATCGGGAGCGCTACAAATTGGTCTACGCACTACTGATCTAATATCCACCACCCAGAGAGGCTTTGTTACAGTGTGGCCTCTAACTTGTATTTATCATCCTATTCATAACATGGACATCATTTCTAGTTCTTATATGATTGACTTTGCTGCTTTTATATAAGAGGATGCTATGACTCCCGGGCATGTTTAAATTAATAGATTTTCTTTATATGAAGTTTTTATCCCTTGATTTGGGTCTTCTGAAATGCTAAAAAAATGTGCTTTTCTTCCTTGTGTTTGCTGACTTCACTTATCTCCTTTTTTATCAAGGAAATGTCATATTAAAACTCATTAGGCACTGAGCGTTTAGCTCAGCAAGCCTTGCTTGTTGCATGGACCATTACAAATCCATCATGGAATGTAACCAGTTAATGTTTCCATGCTGCAAATTGTAGTCTTCTCTTTCAGGAGATATGACCGATATGACCGATATGTGAAGATGCGCCTAAATAAAATTTCAGAGTTGATACATAATTCTACCAATCACCAAAACTTAGACAATGCAGGTGTTTCTGTTCACTTTCAGGAGATAATTAATATGGTGAGACCATTCCTTTTTTATCAATTTCATTCCTCTTTGAGTTTTTATTAATTCATTAAGAAAAAAAGAAAATGGTCATACATGATGTACTTCTTTCACTTTGTCTTTTTTTTCATCCAATGGTCATTCCGATTTATGAATGCCATGACTATTTGTAGGATGATGGAACATATGAAGTTGTTGCAGGAAAGTGACTTTGTCATTACTAGAGTTGCATTTTGAGACAACTCTTCAAAGTACGACAAAAAGGAAAAGAAGTGGACATGGACTTGGAAGTAATTTTACAGAGGTCACCAAGATTTGTATTTTCAACATTATTGTAATTGTAATTGTAATTGATTGAATGAAGGATTGTAATTGATTCATTATTGATTGAATGAATGATTATGCAGGTGATAATTGAATGAATGAATGATTATAATTTTTTTAATGTAGGAAATAGCTACAAATATCGACCATAGCTGGTAATCTGACAACCGTAGTTGTTATTAAATTCAGCATATTGCTACGAATCTAACACTGCTTTTAGCTACAAATACTATCTGTAGCTGTACGTACTTTTTCCTATAAAAATGGTTGCTACGGATTACATCTGTAGCTATTGTAATCTATGGCTATGGATTAAATCCGTAGTAATGGGTTTTAGACCTATTACTACGGCACCTACGACTACGGTCGTGCTATGGACTAAAATTATAGCCATAGGTCTATGGCTACGGATTAAATCCGTAGCCTTTGCCCAGTTTTATGGTAGTGTAAGAGAAGGAAAGGAGAGAACATATAGTGATAAATATAAGAAATCAAAATACAACAAGAAGTGATTTATGAAGCAAAAATTTACTTGGGCCCCGAGTAAAGTGCACAAGCCATTGTAAAGGAGAAATCTTATGAATGTTTGGAAACTTTGACATCTCTTTGAAGAGTTCTGTGGTTGTTTCCGAAATTGAGGCCACTCGGCCAGGCGAAGAGATGAACGCCAATTCTTCATTAGTGGGAACGAATCCATCATAGAACTTCCCCATAAGCAGTAGGCCAGCAATCCAGTGGAGATCCCAAAGAGAAATGCTCATTTCCCATGCTGAAAAATGGAAGAAGTTGGTCGTGGGACACTAGTACTTGAGAAAGCCTTTCAAAACGGAGGTCTCTTTGTAGAAGTGTTGGGAAGTGACTTCTATCGCGTTATATATGTCGATCTTGATCAGCACTTTGGAATGCTTTGCTAGAATTGTTGTTGCGCCGTCAGAATAGTAAGCATGGGGGGTTAGGAGGCCCCTAGTTTTGAATTCTTCGTGGCCCCAAAGTGATTCACGATCACTGAAACGTTGCTTGAGCATTTCATAAAAGTGAGTGGGGAGTAGGGCATGAGGATCATGGGAAGGAGTGAGGAAGATCATCGGATGAACTTCACCGATCTACTGCCTTGGCTTCTTTGCTTGTAGGGTTCCCTCCAGAATGCGAGGTTCTTTTAATACCCAAGATTCCGTATACGCCAGTTTCTCTCCGTCCATTTGATCTGAAGGCTCGCAATTAAGAATGGACTGGTGGTGATGGAGGTTTACTGGAATCTCCATCATGCCTTGTCTATAAGGGTTATCGAACTTTATAATAGCCTCGATGACGCGAACCATCTCCCAAGAATTCTGAAGTCTCTTTTTATTGTGTTCCTTTATCTTCTCCTAGAATTCCTTAGCCTTATTACGATGCGGCTTCTTCGATCTAGAAGGAGGAGTATCTTCCTTGGTCGGTGGTTTCTGGCTCATGGTTAGTAGATGAGTTGTTGACTTCAACCATTCTTCCCAGTCAAATTCACGGCCATACCTGGGGGGCCGTTCAACTTCACCAATCGATATTGATCTGTGGATGGGAGAGGGTAATGTGGTAATGCGGTCAGCAAAGTTAAAAACTAGAAGAACAGGTTCTTTAATATATGCGGGGCATTTACTAGTAGTCTTCATACATTTCCATTGAAGTTGTTTTGAAGGTGGAGATGGAGATGGTTTGAGAGCATGGGAAGAGGAGGGGTTTGGTAGATCTTGGTGAGAAGGTTGTGCTATAGATAGTTCGATGAGGTGAAAAGTTTTCTTAGTACGGGCCATGGTGGATTGAAGAGGATAATTACTGGAATTGTCTCGAAGGGAAAGTGTTTTAGAGGTTTAAAGCTCTAAGTACTTGCAAAATTTTTCTAAGTAAAGAGACCTTTGTGCGAGAGGGTGAAACAAGTGCACTTGCGCTAAATAGTGCCAAACATAGAGGTCTTGCGCAAACAGATGGACTGTTACGCAGGTGTGCGCAAAGAGATGCAGTTGCACGGAGATTCTTAAAAAAGACAAAGCTTCAAAAGTAAAAGAAGAGAGTAAAGAATGAGGTTTGGGGTCCCATATTTATAAAGGGATGAGACCCGATTGTAGGACCCGATTCCCTTTGCGTGTGTGCGGGTAAATTACTGGTAGTAGAAAAGATTGATCCTGATTCTTTATTTTGAGGAACAAAGAAAGGATCAAGGGGGCATCTGTTGACGCATAATGTAAGACCCGTATCCTAGTCTATACCATTCTGTAGGTTTTCGCGGTCCTCCCGGTAGAATGCCGGCAACCCTCGACCTGTATCCACCTTTTACGCACGATCCTAAGCTGAGTCTTGCATATCGAAGTCGGCTCGACCAAAAACTTGTATCTTAGCGACCGCGCCATTGTTGTGGTTCCAACGTCGTGACTCATGTACCGATCTGATACCCAGGCTAGAAGATGTGGGCACATGTTCATTTCGAGAAAAACACCGCGCGTTATGAATTTCGAGGGAATCTCTACAACATGTCTCATCAATCAATTAATCAATCAATCAATCAATGTCAACTACACTCCATACCCCAAGTACAACAATCCATCCCTTCCCATTCCCAAAGTCAACTCTCTCTCCCTCTCTCCACCCATCCCTTTCTTACAACCTCATCACTCCACCCATCACCCATCATACCTCATCCCATCCCTTTTCACCTATTACTTCTCTCTCTCATTCCCCTCTTCACTCCCAAGCAACCCAAAACACCACATGTCCAAGCCCTCCCAAGCTCTTCCAAATCATCAAGTGTGGCCCACTTTCTCACCCTCTCATCTCACATCTCAACCGTTCATTCATCATCTACCTCCATCAACATTGAAGGCAAGGAGCTAAGAAAGTTAAGGGATCAAGGAGGAGTGTAATAGGTGGGTGATCCACCATTGATTCTTATTTTAGGGCCCACTTATTGGTGGGACCCATTTTGATGTATGAGATGTAACCATGAGGGGCCCCTAGTGGCGGGTTCCCTCTATCATCATCTATCTCTCTCTATGTCTTTGTATGATGATGATGATAAAGGGGTGTGTGTCCCATCTGGTGTGTGTGTGTCCCACCATGAAGCATATATTTTATCCATGCCATTCACCTTCATGTGGGACCCACCTGACAGATGTGTTGGATCTACACCATCCAGCCCGTTAGTGGGCCTGGATGGAAGGAAAAACACAAATATCATGTTGATCCAAGTCGGTGGGCCACGTTCATGTGGGACCCACCATGATGCTTGTGTTGTTTCCACACCATGTGAACTGGACTGTGGTGTACCGGCGGCAAAACATAAATATTATCTTTGGTTCAAAGCTTTTGGGTGGACCACTCATGCAGGCCCCACCTTAATGCATGGACCTAATCCAAGTCGTCCATCCCATTCCCCTACTCATTTTAGGCGTTGAGCCAAAAAATGAGGCCAATCCGATTATCTGGTAGGCCTTAGCATAGAAAATAGTAGTTTTTACTATTAAAATTCACTCTAATCTTTCTACACACTAAAATATGCTAGATATTGGGCTTGTTTGGCCTGTCTTAAGCTATAGGAACCAGTAGATGGGATGGATTCTATGATGTGGGCCCCACCTAGGAAAAACCATAAAAAAACCCCCTTTAAAAAAAAAAAATTTATATGTAAACAGCAGCGTCTGCTGCTGCTGCTAACAGAGTACGCGCAGTGTCCTGCGCTGATTGCATGGACGAATGGGCTTTGGAGGTCTTATGCATAGTTGGCCGTATAAGTTTGGCTAGGCTGCCTTAAATGATTATAGGTCTTAAGCGTAGCTGGCCGTATAGGCTTGGTTAGGCTTCCTTAATTGATTATAGGTCTTAAGCGGAGCTGACCGTATAGGCTTGGCTAGGCTGTCTTAACTGATATTTTGCCATCACTGTCGTAAGATCTGTGTGATTGACCATGTAGGTTTATTCCATTGCTTATTTCATTATCATGAATGGTAAATCCATAGCTGATATTTCGCCAGCTGCTGATATATTCTGAGAATCAATATTTAACATTTTGTCATCGCTGATATATTCTGAGAATATTCATGTTGTATTTGAAATAGTTTATCAGCTTGGTGATGACAACAATTTTGATAAGATAAGCTTGCATGAGCCATTGATGACGACAGCGATAGTTGCTTATTTTGGTGACGATCATTGGCGCTTCGCATTCAGGCATTTGTCATTGGTGCTTCGCATTTGGCAATGACTTGATATGCTTGAAAGCCTGCATTTTATTCAAATACAAAAGAAATACATTCTATAGTGAGAGATACATTGTGTGTTTTTTTTTTTTACTCACCTGTCTTGCCCCCTTTTGATTTTGGAAGTATCATACTGATATATATCTTTCGAAATCAAAATAGCGATCATCTCTTGAACTATCAGGTATTACAGTGCATATCTGCAACGAATATGCTTTTTATCACGGCTTTACATCTTTTGCGTCACTCGCTTCTTTTCATTTGAGTATTCAGGCAATGACAGCTCGATCTTGTCAATTACTAACGATTCACCATATGAAGCATCATCTTTTAACGCGGATGCCCCCAGAATTTTCTTTATCGAGTTTCTGTCATTTTCCTCCATTTTTCTCTATTTGTCATGCTCTTTTCATCACAATTTCTCCCTTATCGATCATCTTTTGTAGCTTTTTCCTAAGTGAATTACAATTTTCCGTATGATGCCCAAATTTACGATGATAATTGCAATAATCCATTCCTCTAGTATTTTCAATTTCTTCGTGGTGTCTTAGCCGAGGTAATTCAGTACTCTTCATAGCCAACAATTGATTCAGCATAGGAAGTATATCTTTTTTTGCAAACGAATACTTCGTATGATTCTTATTTTGCCTAGACCTTTTATATGCCATTATGATCTCATGACCATTTCTATCTTCTTCATCACTGTCTTTTTCCACATCCTGACAATCTTCTTTAGTTTCTTCTTTCTGAATTATGTGAGCTGATTGTGACTGAAAAGCAGACATTCTTCCCATCATCTTTTCAAGAGCATAAGCCTTTGTAGCAAAATCACGAAAGGTTCTCCAGTCTTTACTAATCAGGTGGCATGCCAGCTCTGGTCTCATGCCTTCTAAACATAATTCTACTTGTTCTGTTTCCCGTAAAGGATGTTGACATGACGCTGCCAACTCCTTCCATCGACTGATGAATTCTTCAACTAATTCATTTTCTTCTTGGCAAATAGAGGCCAATTCGGTCCAACCAACTTCTCGATCTAAAGAAAAAAAGTTTGACATAAAAGCATCTTGCATCTGTTCCTAGGTTTGAATAGATCCTGGGATTAAATCTGAATATCATCTAAAAGCTCTTCCTGTTAGAGAAGATCTAAAGAATTGCGGACAATATTAAGGAACTCTAGAGAAATTTCCCATATTTATTACGAAATGCATCATATGCACTTCTGGTGATCCGTTCCTGTTAAATTTATGAAAATCTGGGTGTTCGAAGTCAGCGAAAAATGACATTTCTTCTATTTCACAAGAATATGGTGTCTGATATAGAAAATTTTTATTCTGACCTCGTTCATTCTCTAGATGAATAGATTCAGTGACCATCCGCCAGATTTCTTCCTGCGTTATATTTTGAGTAATATTAGGCGTCGGTTCTTGAAATCTAACCGATTGCAGTTGTGACCTTTCTTTTTGTGGTTCAATGTTGTCTACAACAGTCACTGTCGGAATATTAGGGACTTCCTCAGCCACAAGCTCATCTAGTGAAAACTGATCAGGCTGATTAATATCTATCAGCTTTTTGTTTCTTTATACTTCGATTGTCTTGATATTGAAGGAGGAAATAAGCATCGGAATGATGCCAAAATTTATATGTTGAGTGGACATTCTCTAATTAAGGTTGCCTTCTCTTTATTTTCCTGAACTCACAATGATTCTTTGGAAGATGTCTTTACAGTTATAGTTGACGATATTGAAAAATCTTTTGGAGTGATGGGCCTTTCTGGTTTTCTCGAATGAGATGATTATATAATCGAAATAGGACTGTGTCTCATGACACTTCGCATAGTCGACCCAGTACTTGGCAAGATGATGCTTCTTGCGGAAGTAGATCAAACTTTCTGACTTTTAGATGTTACCAACTTTCGTCCTTCCTCATCTTTTTGAACTATTGGTGAAACAGAGATTGTTCCGTCCATTACACGAAATTCACTACTCTTGATCACAATAGACTTTTCTTTCTCTAACGCTTTCTATTTACTTGTAGACAAAATATAAAAATCGTAATTAATCATCTAATTGATAAAACATTCTATCTCAGAGAAAGCATGAAAGAGTGTTAGTTAATTTATTAAATAAAATTGTGCTTTATTTTCAGAGAGAAGG
This sequence comes from Magnolia kwangsiensis, assembly GCA_037074715.1. Classification (NCBI taxonomy): domain Eukaryota; kingdom Viridiplantae; phylum Streptophyta; class Magnoliopsida; order Magnoliales; family Magnoliaceae; genus Magnolia; species Magnolia kwangsiensis. The sequence goes on along the minus strand of CM073582.1, from coordinate 55,547,344 downwards.
GGAGGATGTTCCCGATGAGAGTTGCCATTTTGGCGTCTATACAGATGCCAAAAAATGATAAATGTTCTCTTAATATTTTCCAAGTTACCATCGAATAATAAAATCCCCAGCAGAGTTGCCATTTTGTTTCAATAAGAAAACAAATGCGTTTGATTTGGGGATATATTCAATGATAACAAAGAATTCAATGAGAGAATATTGATCACATTTATCTGAGTTCATTTACATCCTCTAATTCCCTTGATTCTGAAAACAAAGTATAATTAATGTAATGCAATTAAAGAGAAAATAGTTCACTAGAAATTTCGGCAGCATTCTGACGCTTGTTTCAGTCATCTCCTAAGTACTTAGGAGGAATGTTGATCTGATCAACCGGTCTTCAATGAGATGGGGTTGTGCTAGAGTTGTGCGGGCCGTACAAAGACTTTCTTTCCATTGTGCAGGTCGTACAACGCTTTCCTTCCATTGTGCGGGTCATACAACGCTTTCCTTCCGTTGTGCAGGTCACACAATGCTTCCTTCCGTTGTGTGGGTCGCACAACAATCCTTCTGCAGTTGCGCGAAAACTATTGCGTGCTGGAACTGTTGCGCACTGGCCGTTGTGCAGAAACTGTTGCGCGCTGGTGCTGTTGCGCGCTGACGCCGTTGTTCGAAAACTGTTGTGCACTGACGCCGTTGTGCACAGATGGTGTTATGCACCACACAATAGTTGTTCCGCATCATGGGTGCGAACGCTTCCTCTCTCTCCAGAGTCTTCTTCTCTCCTTTCTCTTCTCCTGAATCTGGTACTAATGACCCCTTTAGAGAGGTCATGGGGTATTTATAGCTCTCTCACACATGCGAACATGCCATGTATCCAATGTGCGGGATCCATTGTGTCGGATCCATTATGCGGGATCCGTTGTGCGGAGGATGTGTTGTGCGCCGCACAATGCTCCCAGCGCACAACAGGGTGCGCACAATGCTCTCCCTCTCTTACCTCCTTCTTCTCTCTCATTTCCTGGCTCACCAAATGATCTAACCCGATCCAACCTCTCAAATGAAGTAGAGGAAGGGTATTTATAGGCCACGCTACTCTTACAAAGTGGTGATCACCACCACTTATCCCTTCATATGTGGACATCTTCTTTTCTTAAACCATGGTGTCCACCAAGCTCCCTCTTAAATGGTGGTGTACAACCTCTTTCTCTTAAAATGATACCTATGCACCCCATTTTTTACCAAACTAGCTTTTCAATTGCTTTTATTGAAATACTTAAACTATGCCTGGAGCTAGAATTTTACCAAAATACTTAAACTACCCGTGGACATGAAAATTACCAAAATACCCCCGAACATGAAAATTACCAAAATACCCCCAGACATAGAAATTACCAAAGTACCCCCAGACATGAAAATTACCAAAATACCCCCAGACATGAAAATTCTCTGACCAATGCAATGCCATATTTTTTATGCCTCAATAGACCCACCGTGCATCAGTGGGCCACACTACACCCTAAGGGCGTCGGCCCGAGCCGGCCTAGCTCGCTGGGGGGCGAGGCCCTCGCCGGTCGCTGGAGGTTCCGGCGAGGACTTGCTAGTGGGGCGATGTCCTCCCCCCCCCCCCCAAAGTCTAAAAAGGTATGGGTCCCACCCTGGGTCCCCCTGAAAGTTCCCCGATTGGCCCCCTACTCCGTTTCTACTCGTTTCGAGTCATTTCAAATAGAATTTGATGCATATTCATGCTTACCGATTTTATACAGCTGGGATGGGATGAAACATGATCTAAACCCGTCAATTGACAGTCTATAAGTGGATTAGGGTCATTTTGTGTGATCACGGGTGCGAACGGACCCGATCTCGGTGATCGATTACAGTAATCTTTCGACAATTAGCGAAAGTGGGAAACCTAAACTTGTTTCTAGATTTTTCTTGCACCCTCCTACGTGAAATTGGTATCAGTGTACGTCGTGTGACCATAACCCAGGTCCAATTTAATTCAAATCATGCTCTGATACCAACTTATAACGTCTTAAAAATCTGGGGTCGAGTATAACCCAACTCCCGAGTTCCAAAACATCACTTATGCAATATTTTTAATGATGGTTGTATGTAGTCTGTGCTAGTGCATAAAATATGAAGTAGATTAAGCCAAATCAGCAAAACATAATCTAGGGACAGTTAGAATACGCAAGCGGAAGTCTGAAATGAATATATAAACAAGTACAAGTCCCCAAAATATGTGTGCTATACCGGGTCAATAGTTACAAGTCTTGTTTCAAAATACGAATGAAAAAATGTGAAAGTCCTCTAATAAAGCATAAACCAAGAAGCCCCGATGATTCAGAACAGTCTAAGTGAACCCCCTGAATACTGCATACACGAGAATGCCTCCTCGTCATCCTCGAACTACGGCTCTGCCTCATGCGTCACATCCTCATCAAAAAATAAGATAGTGTCTGGTTGGTGTTTAAGCACCGTCCTAGAACGTGGGAGTGAGTGATCAACTCAGTGGAACTATACAGCAAAGGTTATCATGTTATCAATTCAGTCAAGCAGAAATGATAAAGCAGTACAATTAAACATCCCTAATTACTCTGATTAATGCAAGAATGTATGAAGAAATGATACATGTCCTTACCTACACTCCCTCTGCGATCTTCAACTAACGGTCAGGCATGTCAGTCACTTCCTTACTTCTCTGCCCAACGTCAAATGGCACATGCAGTGTGGTTCATGTACATAATTACCTAGTTTTTATTAGTCCTTTTCATATAGCTGAATTGAGAAGCTAAGGTACCTCCCTTATATCAATACCCAAATAATGATCCATTCTAGGGTCATCAGTCTTAGTAAATCTCATATGATGTTACAGTTCTAGGTCGCTGCAAAGGGCTCGTCCCCAATCAATGCAATCCTAGTTATACCTTAGTTACTACAAAAAGGCTCGTCGCCTCCATACAGTGTCAAGGTATGCTCGAGGTCACTACAAAGGGCTCATCACCAATCAATGTAGGCCGACAGCACGAATACAGTGTCTCATACCAACATATTCAGCTCACGAGTCTGGGTTGCTCACTAGTCACTACGGGGAGGCTCATCGCCTTAGCGTAGACCGACAGCTCGACCACGATGTCCCATACCACCATGTCCGGCTCATGAGTCTTAGCGGATCGAGGTACTAAGTTTATCAAGGTTTCACTGGTGAGTTTGGTACCTTAGATTCAAGCAGTGACGTCCAAACATGGTGAATATACATTAGTCAATTGGGTTCATTGATAAGATCGACTAGGACGATCGCACGTTGAGTTGATCGACATGAAATGCATAAGCACTCCGTGTGGCCTAACCACTGTCGACATCCCAAGTACGGCTTGGATTTTTCGAACACATCCTGCATGGAGAAAACAATCTTAGCCACTAGTTTAAGAACTATTACCGATTACTTGGACTGTGATATAGTCCCAACCACGTACAATCACAATATTAAGTCAAATGCTACAATCATATGAACATGTTATGGAATATAACTTAACCATGAATACACAGTACATGGAGGAAGCCGTACACATAGTTAACATGAATAAGTAGGCTATGCAAGTCATGGAGAAAATCATACACACAGTTAAGGTAGTTAGGATTCATATCTCAACTCCCTTATAAATCACACTTTACTAACTACTAACTCATTCAGACATTTTCACAAACACTTAGACTACACTTTTCAACATACATCACGTATGTTGGCCATATGACCTATTAGGGCAAATCCTTTTGCCAAGGAGTTATCGCATACATAACAACCATGCTCCTACGACAATTAATCATGGTAATCACAACATCAGATTCCAAATGCATACAAACATTTCAACAAAAACATGAAATAGTTTATACACAACATAGTTCATACATATACATTAAACGAAACAGATATCGCATTTGGCATGTGTAATGGCACCCATGTCAGTAATAAATCATTTACTAACATTGAAAGCCTTGAAAACCATAACCTAAACGTATATAATCCGCACCTTAAACCGATAAACGTGTAACAAATTTGATTTAGACATTTAGTCTTCGTCAATAGTGGATTAGCAACCTTGAGTATGAAATAGGTTATCTACATCATCACTTAAACTATTTGAAAGCCCTAAAACAGATTAGGGTTAGGTTTTTTTACCCAAGTATGGAATTGATATCGCCCGTATAGTGATATAAATAGGTGGATAAGGCACGTAGTGCAGCTGAGAAGAATCCCAGGATGAATCACCAACTTCTCTCTCTCTTTCTCTCTCTTTACTATCTCTTTTCTTAGCTAGGGTTTAAAATTCGTATGGAATATGTGAAAGGGATTTTAAAGCCCTTATATAGGCCCAGAACTGACGAAAATAGTCCTAGGGTTATGGTATACTTAGGTTATAACCAAATCGGGCTTGTTCCGATCCAACAGAGCATTTATGGAGGTCCCTTTACTGAATGCGGTCGGACTTAAGCTCACAAATACTGGATCAAGGTCAAGCTAAGTTTTCAGTATGATTGGGTTTACAGATCGATCGTGGTGGACTAGTTTTAGTTCAGTGGTCATCGATACTCGATCAGGGCCATAAGTACATTGGCATGTGTGGGACATTTCCCCTTATCCGAGGGTGTATTTCGGTTAGATTCTAACGTTAGAATGCCTATAATTGGCCTGCAAGAGACACGACTCAGATTACTTAAATTCATATTTAATTTCTAAATATATTCAGTTTTCTCACACACTTCACTCCGAACTCAAGAAAATAGTCTCAGGACATCATCTGGACTTAATTTTTAAGGTGATTATCAAGTCCAACTAGGTGATCATAATTGTCTAAGTTTATCGCTATTGGACTTTCAATGTGTGGTCCAAGTCCGATACGAAGTTTCATTGTGCTCCCAAGAGCAATCGGGTTTAGAGATGGATCCTAAGTTTCAGGGTAAAGTAGCGTTAATAATTCTATGAATTTTGAGTCTTGCAGATCGTATTTAAAGTGATTGGTGCTAATTTCACAGGTAATCTAGTTTAGTGTTAGTTAATTCTCATTAAATTTCTAAAGGATTTTGTCCTAAGTGATTTCTACTTGAGGTGGTACTCGGGTCTTCATATGGATTTTTCCAAGACGTTACAGCTTGATGGGGCGGCAAGCTAGTGTCAAGTGTACTAGACCCCGGTGATGATCTCAAAGATGAACAGTACTGATATGTGACTTATTGAACAAGAGTTGCATATTCATTCACTCATTCATTTACTATCCACTCGGGCTGGTGGTGTGCAACTATTTGTTACGTGTACATTCACAATGGCCAGAATTTTGGTTGGGGCGCGCGACTAACTTGAGATCAAGAGTTTACCACATCGAGTCTAACTGGCCAAATTAGATATGGGACTAGTTTGGATAGAAGTCTCTTGTGATGGACCCCATAGCCTACGATACTACATACTATCATCCCGACTTCACACTCCAGCGTGGTCATTCCAATCGCATGACATATGGCATTTTGGGTTACTATATTTTTACATTTGTATGACCTAGATAAGGCTAATGGTATTTGTAGCTCTCCTGAATTACATATTCTATTGCATCCTCGATATCTGATATCTGGTTCATTGTGTTTCCGCATTACATAGCCGATTTACATTACTTTCATAGTATATAACATTGACTTACTATGTCTTTTCATCGCATATCCTGGATGATGTTGATGATATTCTTATAGACTTGCAGTATTTTTGCTTACTCTGATATCATATGATTCATGCCAGTAATTCTGATATTATATGATAAAGGCATTGTATTGAATGTTTGGCACTTATCTTGTGCACACATGTACACCACCCTCCGAGCTTTCTATAAGCTTATGCACGATAGATGTGTGTAAGTATTGATAGGACACAACCAAGCTAGGGAAGGAGTGTGCGGCAGAACTTTTGGGGATTTTATTATTTGCATGTATTTCCTTTTCAGTATTGTACTCAAACGATTATATTAGTGGATTTGTGGTAATGATGTTGTTCTTATGATTTGGGTATACTTATGGTTATGCTTCTTATGAAATAAATTCATGTTAAAAATCCTCCTTGTAGGATCCCGGGATCGGAATTTGGTGTGTGAGCGCTGGGAGATGAGAATGGGGCACTAAGGAGGCTGTCAGCACCGGATTTGGCGATCAAAAATTTTATGAGCCTGATTTTCGAGTTTGGGGCGTGACACATAAAATAAGGAATTAAGAATAAATTAGAAGGAGAAAACTAAGAGAAAATATGCAAAGAAGAATGAAGAAGTGAGGAAGAATTCACGTGTTGTGTCGACCCGCGCAAACCATACCGGTTACGCGGGACCATGTAAGCGATTATATTGGTGGTTGCACGCCCCTGCACAACAACTAGTCTTGACTGTTCGAGATGAATGGTTGGATCTGTTGGAAGGTGGGACCCATGGCATAAAGATCGAGGGTTCGCATGTGTGGAAGCCTATAAATACCCCACTCCCCCTCTCATTTTTATGGTGGAAGATTCCCAGGAAGATCAAATCTCTGGAAAAGAAGAAGTTTGGAAGGTATTCAGAAGGAGGGGGGAGATTGTGCTAGCCCACTCAAATAGTAATGCGTTTGCACGGACCTGTGCAAACACTACTGTTTGCATGGGCATCAATAAGCAAGAAAAAATGCTGTCAGAATATCACCTTTTCTTCAAATCCCAGGGTTTCTCTGGAAGGAAGATAGAGATTATTATATTCCTCTCAATGAAATGACCGAATCACAAGCTAAAATGCTGCTGAATTGGATATTTAGATTTGATATTCAAACTCTCGCAATACTTGTATTTTAGATATTCTATCTTAGAATCAAGGGAAATCAAAGGATGTACATGAACTTAATATGAATAAAATGATGATTGTTCTCTAAACACTCTCTCTATTATGACTGAATAAGATAATCTCCCAAATTAAATACATTTGTTTCTTATCGAAACAAAAATCAAAAGCTTGAAGAATAAAAAGACTGAAATGCAAGGCAACTTTTTATTTAAGTTTTGGTCATCCTAAATGCTCTTTTGATTATCAATGTTATCATGAAAATTAAGAATTGAACCTTTGATTGGGATAAGTCCAGATGTCATTATGCACCCATGGAAGTCAATGTTTAGAATTGCTCTAATTTGTGGATTAATACTTTGAACTTGAGTATGAAATTTATCAAGTGCTAGGGTTTAGGAGAAAGTAATGCTCAACATTGATGTATTTTAGAATTTTATTATCTGGATTGTTTTAAAATCACTTGGGCTTATAGAATTTATCCCATGTTCTTGAAATATTTTTCGCATACTTTGCTCGGGACTGATAAAATGTTGGTTGGGGATTGTGTTGAGGGTCAAATATTACATGTTATCCCCCATTTTTTACTTGGTTTTATGAACATGATAATGCTTAATGTTCTGTTCTAATCATGTTTGTGTTGCAAGGTGAATTTAAGAGCTTAGATTGAAAAGGATGCTAAAAGTATGGATTTAACGCACAAGAATCACCAAAGCTTAGGATGGATCTTATGAGAACAAAAATGAAGAATTCACATGTCAATGATCAAAGAAAACTGAGGAATGAAAAGAATCGAAGACTTGAAGTGAAGAAAAAGAACCTTAAAAATCTGCCTACTTCAACTAGTCTAAGTCCTCCTTCGACCAGTCTAATCTCTTCCTTGACTAGTCGAAGTAACTTCAACTTGAACTCCAGTGATTAAAATCCTCTAAATTTTTATCATCCACAACCAATCAAAGGCTATCCTCGACTAGTCTAAGGTTACATAGACAACAAACAGGTTATTGAATTTCAAGGTCTGTTTGTAAGAGGGTATTGCACAACTATAAATAGGAGTTCCTAGGATGTCTATAGGCATCTTCTAGGATTTGAGGAGTGGAGAAAAAGGGTTGAGCCGCCATCTGGAAATTTTTCTTCTTCTTCCTTAGTTGATGTTTTGTTTAAGAGTCTTTAGTTCAATCGTGTTTATAGTTGTCTAAACCTCTTAGCTAGGGCTAAAAGGTGAAGCTTGTATCGTGATTGGGATGTTTGCTGTATTTTAAACTCATGTTTTGTAGAACTCTCTTGGATTCTAGTTCTTTATTAAGGAAAATTTTTAGTGTTTAATGGTTTGTTGTGAGTCAAATTATAATGGATCTACGATTGCTTTGAATATCTTTGTAACGCTCCATACTTTTCAGTACTCGGGTGTTACCATTTAAATCAAACTTAGCTTGAACACATGATAAAATGCACATAACCTATAACTCACACCACACTTGATTACTCATGATCCACAGTTGGATAACCCTTATGTCTCAATGTAGGTCTATATCGACACTAACTAATCTAATCACGATCCAAATCCAGCCATTGAGGCATGTGACATCATACTTAAATATCTTTAGGATTTCCAGGGTTATCAATAATTAAATAACAGTCAATCTGACCGTTGGATTGTTTGAACACTCAGTAAAACTAGACTTGAAAATTAGACGTTCACATAGTGTGGCTAACACGACAATTAAAAATTACCTTAAGATTGATCTATCATAAGAACAATTCTGTTTATGAGTAGGCATTTCAATTTTAAGTTAATATAATAATGATAACCATTTATATTGTGAAAGATATTATAATAAAGGTATTAATAGTGAAAGCCTATAGAATAAGTATCCTAATCATCCAAACAGATTCCTAAGGCCCTTTTGACCGTTGGAGTTCAAGTTGAAATCAAACTGACCGTTCGGATAATGAAAGTCAATCAAATGACACAAAATCTAGTTCCTATAGACCACCTAAGCTCTGAATTAACCTCTTGTTTTGTCTAATACCTTAGAATGATCTGTTAAAGTTGATGGACGGAGCAGATTTGTTAAGTCCATCACAGTGGACCTCACATTAGTGCGAGTATGAACCACAGTCAGTGCACCCACGGTGCACAGGACCATCAACACATTCAAATATGTGTTAACCCGAGATATTTGCAAAAAGGAGAAAGACTCCTCTCTTTCCTCCCGTGCATTTGGGATTTAAACAAGTAACCGCTTTTTGGGTTTGATAGTAGCCCACCATCATGCCCATTGCGCCAATCCAAACCGTCCATCTGGTCTGGACTAGAGGTCTGACCAAAACCCTTAATGTTTTGGTCCAAGTCACGCACGCTTGGGCGAACAATTTTGGCCACAAGTGATGCTGCACACGCACAGATTGCTTTCAAAAATGAAGGTCCATTTTCTATGCTAGTGTAACGACTCGAAAAATTCCGTACCAAGACCCGAGTACCACTTCGATCAGAAATCACTTAAGATTAATTCTCTTAGAAAGTAAACATATGTTAACTAGCGCTAAGTTAGACTAGCTGTGAAATTAGTATTGTTCACTTTAAATACGTTCTGCAAGACTTAAAACTTGTGGAATCGTTAACGCTATAATACCATGAAATCTAGGATCCAACTCTAAACCCAGTTGTTCCCGGTATTGCTTTGTAACTTTATATTGATTCTAAACCGTGCATCGAGAGTCTGATAGCTATGAACTTAGACCATTTTGACCACCTAGTTAGACTTGACAGTCGCCTAAAAAATTAAGCCCAAATGAAATCCTGAGACCATTTTATTGAGTCCGGAGTGAAGAGAGTGAGAAAAGGAAGATATTTAGAAAATTAAATACATTTTTAAGTAATCTGGCACGTGTCACTTACACGATATTTTTAAGCATTCTGACCATTAGATTTCAACCAAATTTCACCCTCGGATCAGGAAAGTTAGCCCTTACATGTCCAAGTACTTGTGGCCTTGATCGAAGTTTGGTAACTGTTGAATTGAAGCTGGTCCGCCACGGACGATCTGAAAATTCGATTGGACTAAAAACTTAACTTACTAAAGATCTGATGCTAGTGAGCTTAAGTCCGACCGCATTTAATAAGAGGACCTCTACAAGTGCTCCGTTGGATCAGAAAGATCCCGATTTGGTTATAACCTAAGTATACCTTGACTTAAAGTCCATTTTCGTCATGTTTAGGATTATAAAAAGGCCTTAAACCCTTAGCTTTCTAACCCATATGACTTTCCCAAACCTTAGAGTTTTAAGAGAAAGAAAAGAGAGAGAAAGTGTGGGAGAATCAGTTGAAACTCCATAGGATTCTTCCTAACCCATCTATACATTGCACCAGCTTTTCTAAATCATTTTCCCGGTGAATCCGATTTCATTTTTGGGTAAGTTAAGCTAACCCTAACCTGATTTAAGACCTAGAAGAGTTTAAGTGACATTATAGCTGACCTGTTTCATGCCATAGGTAGCGTATCCGCCATTGACGAAGACACATCGTCTGAATCATTTCGAATACGTATGTTCTGGTTTAAGGTGCGGACTATATACGCTTAGGTTATAGTTTTCAACACTTTCAATGTTAGATAATGATTTATTCATGTTATGAATGCAATTACACATGGTAAATGTGTTATCCGTTTTATTTTTCATATGCGTATGCTTTATATTATAAATACTGTATTTCATGTATATGTTAGAATACATGTATGCGTACGGAATCTGTAGTTTTGGTTGCCATGATAAATTGTCATTGTTATATGCCTGATATGTATACGGTAACTCCTTGGCGAAAGGACTTATCCTAGTATGCGATAGAGACGACATACGTGATGTATGTTGAATAGTATAACCTAAGTGTTTGAATAAATGCCTAAGTGAATTAGTAGTTAGTAAAGTGTGATTGCTAAGGTGGTTAAGATATGGATCACCATCATAATACTTGAGTAAATGATTTCCTCCATGAATCATGTGACCTAGATTCTCCATGCTAAATGAGTGTATGATTTCCTCCATGGATTATGTACTTTGTTGAATCATATTAAATGTGTGTTTAATTTCCTACATGTACTGTTTACATTCAAGTTATACTTCATGATTTTTCATATGGATGTAGAATATAAACCATATGCTAGTTATTAGATTTGTATGTGAATGGGGCTGTACTACAGTCCAGGTAATCGAAAACCGTTCTGTAAATAGTGGTTGAGGTTGTTTTCACCACACAGGATAAGTTTAGCGAATCTAAGTCACACTTGGGATGTTCGATAGTGGTTAGGCCACACGGAGTGCTTATGCATTCCATGTCATTCAACTCAACGTGCACTTGGCCTAGTTGATCTTATCAACTAACCCGATTGACCGATGTTTATTCACCATATTTGGTCGCTACTGTTTGAATCTAAGGCACTGAGCTTCCCATTGAAACTCCCATAACCATGGTACCAAGATCCCCTAAGACTCATGAGCCAGACATGGTGGTATGGGACACTGTGGTCGAGCTGTCAGCCTACGTTGGGGCCACAAACCTCCCAGTAGTGACTAGTGAGCACCCTACTCTGAGCAGATTATGGTGGTATGGGACACTATATTCTTGTTGTCGGCCTACACTGATTGGTGACGAGCCCTTTGTAGTGACCTTGAGTTTATCCTGACACTGCATAGGGGCGACGAGTCATGTTGTAGTCTTGAGGATATAAGTAGGACTGTATTGATAAGGTAATGGGGGAGTGGTGTAACGATTGCGTGCAACAGCCCTGACAGCCCTTACAGTGACCTAGAACCGTAACATCGTATGAGATTCCTAGGACTGACGACCATTGAATGGATCAACGTTGGGAGATGATACATGGGAGGTGTCTTAGCTTCCCAATACTGCTGTATGAAAAGGACTAATAAGAACTGGGAAATCATATTCATGACATCGCACTGCATGTGTCATTAGCGTTGGTGTGAGAGCACAGTGGTAGTGATTCATGCCGCGATCGTTAGATGATGTCACCGGAGGGAGTTTGTAGTGAGTGCATGTATCATTATCTCATTCATTTTTTGCATTAATAAGAGTATCTAGGACCTGTTTGATTGTACTGCCTTATCATTACTGCTTGATTGGATTGATAACATGTTAACCTTTGCTGTATAGTACCATTGAGTTGATCACTCACTCCCACGTTCTAGGACGGTGTTTAAACACCAACCAGACTCTGACTTAGCTGCAGGAGATGACGATGCTTGCGAGGCGGAACCAGACTTCGATGAGGACGAGGAGGCATTCTCATATATGCAGTTCTCAGGCGGGTTCATGTGAACCTTGTCCTGACCAGCGGGGATTATTTTCTAGGATATGTACTTGATGATTTTTACGCAGTTAATACATGTACTTTTGAGACACAGATGTATATATTGACCTGGGCAGAGCACGCATCATTTGAGGATTTATTTTGAATTATATATGTATTTAAGTTTTTCACTTGCATTTCCTAAATATCCCTGAATTATGTCTGCTAATCTGGCTTGATCTATTTCATGTTTTATGCATTAATACAGACAATATACAATCATCATCAAATATGTTGCATAAGTGATGTTTTGGAACTCGGGAGCTGAGTTATGCTCGACCCCTGAATTTCAGGACATTACAAGTTGGTATCAGAGCATGATTTGGATTAATTTGGACCTGGGTTAGGGTTACACAATGTACGTTGATGCCACTATAATGTAGGAGGGCATGAGAACAATCTAGAAACAAAACTAGGACTCCCAGTTTGTCGTTCGGCGAAAGTTTATTGAAAATGATCGCCGAGATCGAGTCCGTGCATACTCCTGATCACACACGGCAACCCCAAATTGCTTCTAGACTGTCAATTGACGGGTATAGATCGCATTTTATTCCATTTCAGCCGTTAGAAATTGCTAAGAGTGAATAGAGGTCAAGTTAGTGCCGAAATGACCCGAAACGGCTCAAATCGAGAGAGGGGACCAATTGATCATCTTATAGGGGGTTCCAGAGTGAGACCCCAACTTTTTCTGGACTCAGGGGCTGGGAGCACCTCGCCCATTTGGTGAGCCCTGACCAACTTGTCCAGGGGGTGGTGAGGCCCTCGCCGGTCAGCGGGCTTGGCGGGCTGGGCCGCCCAGGCCGATGGTGTTTGGGGTCTAATGGAACCCCTTCATACAGGGTTCGACCCTCCCTTTATTCAAAAATCCCTACTTCCTTCATAAAGTGACCCTCTAAGCTTTCTTTTTCCTCCAAACTTGCTGCCTTCTCTCTCAAACCTCCCTTCTAAGCACTCCTTCCTTCATTTTTCGTTATTTTCATCATCTCTCCATTGTTCTCAATCATATCCAGCAGCTACTTCTACCATTTTTCGTGATTGGAGCTCCCAAGCTCTCATTTGAAGCTCCAAAATGTGCCAGCCCTCAACCTTCCTTATCTTACTCCTTTCTTTCTATTATTTCCCCTTCCTTTACCCATTACACCCCTGATTCTGACCCAGATCCGTGAGAACCCATTTGGGTCAGCCCTATCCTTCATTTCATCACTCTTTCATGGCCTTTATGGAGGCTATTGTAGCTTTTTTCTCATTTTCCACCATCGTTTCGCTGATGGGTAAGAAATGTGCCCCTGAGGACGAGGCTGGGCCTAGTCGTCCCACTTGTTCAAGGCAGCCTAGAGGAGCTACTGCAAGTTCAAGTGTTGGGAGAGAAATACATACGAAGCGGGATTTGGATCCCCAAGCTCCTTTTGGGAGGGCATTGTTGGCAGAGTTGGCTCATGGCGCGTATACGGATCGCAGGGTTCTTTTTGAAGCACATGTGGATGGGTGGCTCTTTGGCGAGTATTTGTTGTTTGAGCGTATCGAAGCTGCCGGGTGGGGTCCGCTATTTGAAGGCGAGTCTTGTGCTAATGTGAGCACTGTTCGTGCCTTTTATGCTCATATTCGGGACCCTACGCTGGAGCCACTGCAGTTCAAGATCCCCTTTGGCAGGGATCGGGAAGCCACAATCGATGTTCAGTTGATAGTTCGACTTCTAAACGTGCCACTTGGTGAGGTACATCCAAGTGCTAAGAATCTGAACAGTGTTCGTGAGAGAGATCGTCGCACCAAGTTTCTATGTGATCATTTATTTAAGTGACAGCGTAACAAGAGCCTCCTAGCGACCCATATGTCGGGTGATTTTCGTCTGCTTCATCACGTCTGCACGTTTAATGTTTATCCTAGGTGGAGCAATCGCGGTGAATGCACACGTCTTATGGTAAATTTTCTGTATCAAGTGGGGTAGGGAGAGAATGTGTGCATTCCTACGTTTGTGCTGCGACAGATCATCCTCATATCACGATCAAGAAGAACGTCTGTGTCGCTTCCCTTTGGCCGGCTCATATGCAAGATTGCGCTCGAGTTTTCCTATAGACTTGGGGCAGAGTTGCCTGCGCCGGTTCATTATATCAATGAGGCTACTCTGAACTAGATGAAGTTGGGACCTCGGCAGCTTGAGGCCCAACTTGATGATGACAGCGAGGGTGAGTATGATAGTGAAGAGGAGGAAAGTGAAGAAGAAGGTGGGGTAGAGATAGAGGAAGAAGTCCAGGAAGAAGAGGAAGAGGAGGTTCAGGATACTAATGAGAGTCCTCCTCCTGCGACTCAGGCTGATAGAGATGCCCACATAGTGCGACTCGAGGAGGGTCAGGCTGTTCTTTGACAAGATATTGGGGATTTACGGGACCTCGTGAAGGATAAGTTCTAGAAAGTAACCCACACGCTAAAGACCATCCTGTGCTGCCTGAAGGATAAGGGCGCCCCTTCTCCATCACCAAATTTCGATGCATAGGTTTTTCGTAGTCATTGTTTACTTGTTTGTTGCTTATTTTTATGTTTATGTGTGGTATGCTCGTGTTTAACAGTTGGTAGTTGTTCAGTGTTTGAAGTTTAGTGGTTGAAGTTTAGTATTTTGTTCACATGCTTTCTCTGTCGCGATTCATGTAATGTTGTAAATCATGTATTGTGACAATTTTATTAATGAAATGCATGTGGTTTTCTTGGCTTGTGAAGTACATGTTGTGAATGGACTGTGTGAATGCTTAATCTCTTTGGTTGTTACCCTCTGTTGTGTGTAGGGTATACCACCTAGGGGTTCAAGATCTTCGGCTCGTCTTTCTTTGGGAGATTCACTCGACGGGGCCCTTGCCCTATGCGATACTCCTATGGACCCTCATTCGGGCCCATCTCGATCAGATCCTAGGCCGAGTTCTCAGCCGGCTTCTTTCCTTGCTGCTGGGCCACTCCCTGTGACACCTTCTGTGGTGCCTCCTGTTACACCTGCAGTTCTCGAGCAGCATCGTGCGTTTGCGTCGATGCCTTCTACATCACAGTCCGCTCTGCCTCCTGATAGGCGAGAGCAGATAATGTTGTTGATGCAGCAGCAGCAGATACAGCAGCAGTAGCAGTTCTTGTCCTCCATGGCTGGCATTTTTGCTCAGTCGATGGTGGCGACTCCACCTGCCTCACCTTTACACCCTATTGGGCATGCTAGTGCGAGCGGTTCTTTTGAGCGATTTCAGCGCTTGAGGCCTCCTAAATTTTCAGGTACTCACAGACCTAAGGAGGCTGAGTATTGGATAGACCGCATCTCGAAGATGCTGAGACTGTTGCACTGTTCTGAGGTGAAATAGGTTGAGCTGGCCACCTTCATATTTGAGAAGGAGGCTAGCCTATGGTGGGACAGTATTCTCCGCACTGTGGCGGAGGGATTTGAGTGGACATGGGCAGCGTTTGAGGCACGCTTCCACGAGAAGTATTTCTCAGTTACTTATCGACATGAGAAGGAGAGTGACTTCCTTCGCCTTCGCCAGGGAGGCATGTTAGTGACGGAGTATGAAAATAGGTTCACAGAACTAGGGAGGTATGCTCCTTTGATTCTGGGTGATCAGCTGATGAGGATGCAGCATTTTTCTGAGGGCTTACGGCCCGAGATTAGATCGGAGATGTGTTGTGTGAGTATTTCTTCTTATGCAAAGCTGGTAAGCATGTCCTTACGTGCAGAGCAGGACGGGGACAGGTCGGCCCACACGGGAGCACCTATGATTCCTAGGCCGCGACCTGAGTTCGAGAGTAGGCCTTTCCTCGCTAAGAGGCCTCAATCTGATTCACCGCAGGGGTCTTCTGCATCTCCTGGCTATTTGAGGCATCTTGATGTGTGGTGTCGCTATTGCAAGAAGCCTGGCCACACTGAGATTTCTTATTTTTCCAGGATGCGAGACAATGGGTTCTCGCCACCTCAACGGATTGGTCGTCAGATGCCTCAGACCATTTCACCACCACCCCTTCGATCTGCATCAGCTCATCCATCCTTCAGACCTCCAGCACCTCATTTTAGGCCACCACATCAGCCTATGGTACCACAGCCGAACCATCCTTCAGACCATTTCTCGCCGCCTCAGCGGATTGGTCGTCCACTTATGGCCTTGATCAAAGTTCGGTAACCGTTGAATTGAAGCTAGTCCGCCACGGACGATCTAAAAATCTGATTGGACTGAAAACTTAACTTACAAAAGATCTGATGTTAGTGAGCTTAAGTCCGACCGCATTTGATAAGAGGACCTCCAAAAGTGCTCCGTTGGATCAGAAAGATCCCGATTTGGTTATAACCTAAGTATACCTTGACTTAAAGTCCATTTTCGTCATGTTTAGGCTTATAAAAAGGCCTTAAACCCTTAGCTTTCTAACTCATACGAATTTTCCAAAATCTAGAGTTTTAAGAGAAAGAAAAGAGAGAGAAAGTATGGGAGAATCAATTGAAACTCCGTAGGATTCTTCCTAACCCATCTATACATTGCACCAACTTTTCCGAATCATTTTTCCGGCGAATCCGATTCCGTTTTTGAGTAAGTTAAGCTAACCCTAACCTAATTTAAGACCTAGAAGAGTTTAAGTGACATTATAGCTGACCAGTTTCATGCCATAGGTAGCGTATCCGCCGTTGAGGAAGACACATCGTCTAAATCATCTCGAATACGTATTTTCTAGTTTAAGGTGCGAACTATATACGCTTAGGTTATGGTTTTCAACACTTTCAATATTAGATAATGATTTATTCATGTTATGAATGCAATTGCTGTAAGTTTTATAATTTCATATCCCTTTAGTTGTCAAATTTTATGGTGCCAAAACCTATATCTATGTCTTGTATATCTTGTGTTTTATGTTTAAAGACTAGTCATTGTAATCAAGACATATCAAGACATTGCATTTCAAGACAAGATCTTAAATAAAGAAAGTTTTCAAGTCTTGGAAAAAGAAATCAAGAATAGAAGTATTCAAGGTTTCATGTTCAAGATTTGATCAAGTTCAAGTTTACTAGAAGACTTTGTCAAGTCAAGATCAAGCTCATGAAGGCCTACTACAAGTTTTGTATATTCACAAGCTTCTCTTAAGGGTCATCTGAGAGAATAGACTTTCAATGTCCATCTCACTTTTAAGGTTTGTTTGACCTTAGATTGACCTTAGGATGGGTTTTACTCTAGGTCATTCTGGATACATAACTCATATACTTTATTATGCTTGTTTGGAGTATTCTTAGACCAGTCCTAGGGACTTCAAGACCAGTCCTAGCTTTGCTACGACCAGTCTTAAGTTTTTCAGGACCAGTCTTACATAGTTGAAGATTTTTGAATCTTTCTGGCTGTCCTACGACCAGTCCTGGACATCTTACGACCAGTCCTGTGAGTTCTACAACTCATCCTTCGACCGGTCGTAGCCCTATGACTCAAACTCCATCAACCATTTTTAGGGTCTTACGACCGGTTGTAGGTGTCTCACGACCAGTCGTAGGTGGCCCACGACCTGTCGTAGACCACCCAGGACCGGTTGTGGAACAGAAAATCTTATCCCGTGGAAATCTTTCGAAAATATTTGAGGCTACGACCTGTCCTAAGATCCTAAGACCAGTCGTAGATGGAATTTTTTAGGCTATAAATAGTGCACGAACTTCAGAATTTCGGTACTTCAAATCAATTCTATTCAAGCATTCTTTAGGCTATTCTCTGAGATAAGTTTGTGTTTATTTTAAGCTACATTGTGCTTATTTAAT
The DNA here is from genome assembly GCA_037074715.1 of Magnolia kwangsiensis. Lineage (NCBI taxonomy): Eukaryota > Viridiplantae > Streptophyta > Magnoliopsida > Magnoliales > Magnoliaceae > Magnolia > Magnolia kwangsiensis. The sequence goes on along the minus strand of CM073582.1, from coordinate 55,529,411 downwards.
ATTCCTTTTTCTAGCTTACTTTTATTTGATTTTGATCTACATTCCAATCTTATTAGAAAAGGAGAATTTCTGATATTCCTTCTTCTTGGATTCAAAATCAAATAGATCTAGCCCGTTTGATCTAAAATCAATTAGACTTAGAACCATTCTTAAAGTAAGTATTGGACTTTGAACGTCGAATCGAACTTCTACTCCGATTGATTCTACCGGGCTTCTTCAAAAGGTGATTCAGGTATTGTACATGTTTTGTAATTTACTTTCTCTGGTTTTTGTTTGAGATTCGCCAGAAAAATCTCATTATAATGGTTATCTGAGGAGAGCTAGAAACTCAGATTGTGGAGTTTTTGGATTGTGTAAGCCCAAGATCAAAGACACAATTGTGAAGGTTTTAGGTGAACCTGTGAAACCTATTTTGATAGTGCATTCTAATATCCCCTGTGTGAGGATATTAGGAGTGGAGTAGCAATCTGTGTGGTTGTTGGATAACAGTTGGTGTACACACAGGCGAACCACTATATATCGTTATGTTGTGGATGTGCTTCATTCTTTCATTCAGTTTTGTGGTTTGTGTTTGTGGATGAATGTTGTAATCACTTCAAGCAAGTGTGGATGAATGTTGTAATAACTTAGGATTTATTTTCTGCAAGTTATTTTGATTTCATTACTTATTATTCCTCTTTCGTTTGTGATACTAAGGACGTTCTAGAAATAAGGTTGTCCTACCTTAAACCTCTAGTTTTTGGTGTAAGGTTGTCCTTAGAACTAATAAAGTATCAATCTCTTTATTTTAGGCTATTGTGATTGTTTTATATTCAGCATTGTGCTTTAAATCTTTTATTATTCCGCTGTTATTAGTTTTATTTGGCATTGCCCTATTCACCCCCCGTCTAGGGCATATAGCTAGGCCCTTTCAAGTGGTATCAGAGCCTAATAGCTCGTGCTTATTGTTTATTTATTGGATTTATTTCCTTAGCTAATGATCTAAGCTATATTAAGATGTCAAATTTTGATAACCTATCAGTCACTAGGCCACCACCCTTTAATGGCACAAACTATGCCTATTGGAAAGCCAAGATGAGGATCTTCCTCAAATCCTTGGATGAAAGTGTGTGGCTGGCCACAGTGAATGAATGGAACCCTCCTATCACTGAAGTAACTAATGGCGATGGTTCAAAATCTATGAAAGTAACGGCTTATTCGGTTTGGACCACACTTCAGAAAAGTGACAGTAGTGCAAATGCAAAAGCACTAAATGCAATTACTCGTGCATTATCACCAGATGAATTCAAAAGAATCATCTCTTGTGAAAATGCAAAATAAGCATGGGATATATTAGAAATGACACACGAGGGTACATCTATTTTCAAGAAATCTAAAGTCCAACTCCTCACAACTAAAATTGAAGAAATTCATATGGAGGAGAATGAAATGTTTATGGACTTCTACACTAGATTGAATGACATTGTGAACTCTATGTGGGGTCTTGGTGATAGAATCCCTGAAAGAAAAGTGTGCGTAAAAATACTACGTTCACTTCCTGAACGGTTCAATTCTAAAGTGACCGCGATTCAAGAACTTCGTGATACGGATACCATGAGGGTTGAGGAATTAGTTAGTTCACTTTAAACCTATGAGTTATCCTTTAAGGCTCCTAAAGGAAAATCAATTGCTCTCAAATCATCTAAAAATGTTTCACAAGAGAGTACTTCGGATTCAGAAAATACCGAAGATGATATGGCACTTTTAGCAAAAAGGTTTTACAAAATTTTTAAAAACAAGAAAAAGGTTAATTTTCAAAAATCAAATGATAAGAGACGATCTAAACCTAGAACTCGTAAATCCTTGAAAGATAGTCAATGTTACAACTGTCAAGAGTATGAGCACTTATCTAACAAATGTCCTAAAAAGGACAAATCAAAAAGGAAAAGCATGATGGCTACTTGGGATGAATCATCTGATTCTGAATCCTCTTCTAAATCAGAAGATTCTGAAACCGAGTTGGGCGATGGTATTAAAGCCCTTATGACTCTAGCCAAGATCACCTATTCAGATCATGATGATATATCTAGTGAAGAAAATCTGAATAGTGATTGCGATAATGAAGATGATCTTCAAGATGCTTATAATGCCCTTTATAAAGAGAGTTGTAAAATTGTTGTCAAGCTTAAATTACAAAAAGAAAAATTTTCTAAGATTAAGGAAGATTATGAGTCTCTTCTCTTAGAAAAGTCTCATATTTCTAATTCTTTTGAAAAAACCAAAAATGATTTAGATTTTAAAATCTCCCAAATTGAAGATTTGAAATCCGAAAAAGAGAAACTAAAAAATGAGGTAGCTTCTCTTCTGAGTTTGAAAGACACATGGAGATATGCCCAAGGTGATCCGAAATTGGAAAAATTATTGTCCGGATCAAGAAAATGTGGCGATCGATCCGGGTTGGGATATGATAAGAATACATCTCCTAAACAAAAGAACACTGCTCTTAAATTTGTAAAAGGAGAGTCTTCAAACTCAAAAGAAAAGAATACTTTTCAAGGTTTTTCTAAAAATTCAAAAACTTTTCAAAAACCTAAAAGTAGCCATGTCAACTTTAATTTTCAAAACCGAAATCAATTAGCTGAAAAAATTATTGATCTTCTCAAGGAGCTATTAAAGTCGAACTCTATATGTCGTTCCTACAACAATAGACAGAAAAAGACCATCTATACTCCTAAACCCAAAACAGTTATGAAATGGGTTCCTAAAGTTGCCAGCTTGGTTGCCCACACTGCTTTCAAAGTAACTAGCCATTCAAAGTGGTACCTAGATAGTGGTTGATCCAAGCATATGACAGGTGACAAAGCTTTATTCACCGATCTTAAAGATATGACTGACGGGTCAGTCACATTTGGTGATGGAAGCAATTGTAAGATTATTGGCCAAGGTACGGTTCAACTTTATAACCTTCTCTTATTTAAGTATGTCTTATATGTGAGGGTTTAAAACATAACCTATTAAGCATTTCTCAGATATGTGATAACAACCATAGTGTAAAGTTTTCTAATTAAGGTTATGAGATAGTTAATAAAAGGGGTTCTGTTATATTAACTGGTTGCAGAACTTCTGAAAACTGCTACGTCGTTAGTGATGCTAGTTCATCTACTCAATCATGTTACATGGTCCATATCAATGAGACTGAATTATGGCATAAACGCCTTGGACATGTACACTATCGAAACTTATTTAGATTAAGCAAAAGAGAACTAATTAGAGGTCTACTCAAATTGCAAAAAGTAGACAAAATATGTGGTGAATGCCAGTTGGGCAAACAGATTAGGAGCTCTCACAAGAAAGTGAACTCCAATACCACATCTAGACCACTCGAGCTTCTCCATATGGATCTTATTGGACCAACCAGATCAGAGAGTCGAGGAGGCAAAAAATACATCTTGGTTATCGTAGATGACTATATCAGATTCACTTGGGTATCATTCTTAAAAGACAAAACTGAAACCCTGGATGAAGTAAAAAAGGTCATCAAATGAATCCAAAATGAGAAAAGTTCTCGTGTTAGCAAGATCCGTAGTGATCATGGATCTGAATTCAAAAACAGTAGTTTTGAGAAATTCTGTAGCGATCAGGGAATATCACATGAATTCTCAGCGCCCAAAACACTGCAACAAAATGGTATAGTTGAAAGGAAAAATAGAGTGCTTCAGGATATGGCTAATGTTATGTTGAATAGTATGAAGCTCTCTAGAAATCTTTGGGCTGAAGCAGTTAATACCACATGTTATATTATTAATCGGGTTTATACTAGTAAATCTGATAATAAGACTACTTATGAATTATGGTTTGAAAAGAAACCTACTGTCAATTACTTTCAGATTTTTGGCAACAAGTGTTATATTATACGGGATCGTGAAATTTTGGGTAAGTTTGATACGAAGAGTGACGAAGGAATTTTTCTTGGTTATTCTTTGAACAGTCGAGCTTATAGGGTTCTAAATAAGAGAACTGGTGTGATTCAAGAGTCCATCAATGTGGTCATTGATGATCAAGTAAAATAACAACCTGATGGAATTTTCATTTTCCAGACCAAATATGCTTCAAACTTAGTTAAAAGGTTTGGATTTGAGAATGGTAAGAACTTTGATACTCCTATGAGTACAACATTAAGACTCTCAAAAGACTCTTCAGGTAAAGATATAGATCCTAAATTATATCGCAGTATGATTGATAGTTTGTTATATCTTACTGCTAGTAGACCTGATATCGTATTTAGTGTTGGTATTTGTCCGAGATATCAGTCTAATCCTAAGGAATCACATCTTACTGTTGTTAAATGGATTATTAGATATGTCGCAAGTTCTATAAATTTGGGACTTTGGTATCCTTTTGATACTAATGTTCAATTAGTCGGGTATTCAAATGCTGATTGGGCTGAAAATATTGATGATAGAAAATCAACTAGTGGTGGTTGTTTTTACATTGGAAATTTCTTAGTTTCTTGGTTCAGTAAGAAGCAAAGCTCAATATCGCTCTCAACTACTGAGGCTGAATATATTACAGCTAGATATACATGTACTCAACTAGTTTGGATGAAACGCATGCTTAGCAATTATGAAATTAATCAAGATTCAATGATCTTACATTGTGATAATTCCAGTGCTATAAACATTTCCAAAAACCCAATCCAGCATTCACGTACTAAGCATATTGACATTAGGTATCATTACATTCATGAGTTGGTTGAAGAAAAAGTTATTTCATTGGAATATATACCAACCGAAACTCAACTTGCTGATATATTTACTAAACCGCTCGACAAAAGCAGGTTTAATAAATTGAAATTTGATCTTAGTATGTGCATTTTACATTGAATATTCTTGCTTGCATGTATCATAGTGTATTATATTTCATATTATAATTGTTTAAATTTTAAATTTTTTCATTAAAAATGTATTTTTGGTCGATGCTCGACCGGTCGTGGTTGTACACGACTAGTCGTGGTTCGACCGGTCGTGAACCACTCTCGACCGGTCGTGGATCTCGTGAATGTGATATAATTTGGGGAAAATCCCCTTCTTCTTCATTTCCACACCGACATACGACGAGTCGTGGCTCGGCCAGTCATAGAATTTCTAGTTTTTCTTCAAAGTAAGTCCTATTTCATCATTTTTCTTGAAGATTCATGATCTCTATGCTTTGATTTGTTCATAGTACAGCTTGATTTCATCTCTTGTTAAGTTTTTCAAGGGTTTCCTCTCAATTTGCTGATCTAGAGAAAACCCATCTGTCTTTTGTGCATCTTGCTTGCTCTTTGTATATCTTTTTTTAATATGGATGCTAGAGGAAAAAAAAATATCTCATGGTCCATCTTCATCCAGATCTGCACCGATAACTAAACGGCACCTTTGGTCACCCGAAGATGATACTCAAGATGTACGGGATTTGCATGTCCGTAACATTATCATTGAGCATACCGCTGATCTAAATCACATTGCTCCATATGGTGTCATTCCCCTTCTTGAATCTGTAGGCTGGACCAACATTTTTCTTTGGCGTGGGTCTGCATACCAGTCCATTGCTCAATCAATGGTAGCATGCATCTCAAACTTTTCTCTTGATAATTTAACATTTTCAATCGATACTAGAGAAGAAAAATTTGAAGTAGACCGTCATTTGATATCAGGTATTATTGATATACCTGTTAATGATGAAGGAATACCAATTCATACCTTATACAATAAACCTTCTGAATCGAAAAAATTCATGTTAACAAGAGATTTATGCAAAATTGATGCACAATGGACTCACAAAGGGAATGCGCTCCCTACAAAGTATCTGTTACCTAGTTATAGAATATTACATCATTTCTTCATTTTCAATGTATATCCTCGGTCTGGTAATAAAACTGAGTTGACTTCTTTCATGGTTCGTGTGTTACATTCTATTACTTCTAGAACCAAGGTCTGTCTTCCTTCTTTGATTTGTCACTCCATTATACAATTTTGTTTCCATCCGGGTCATAGTGATATTCCATTCGGTTATCTTATGACTATTTTAGCCACTCACATGCTTGTCGATAAACCTGTTAATGAGGCACCAATTCATCATCTTATTTTCAGCAATGCCAATCTTAATAAGATGAAATTGGATCTGCTCCCTGGCCAATTTGATGAAGCTAGTGTTAGTGGTGTTGGTGGTGATGGTGGTGATGCTGGAAACGAAGGGGAAGCTGGCGATCTTCCTCAAGATGTTAATATGGATGACATATTTGATGATATTGAAACTGATTCACCTAATGATCCAGATTATAATCCTTCTGGTTTTGATCCACGCCTTCATGCATTAAAGGAAAAAGTTGATAATATGAATATAGCCCATGATATGAGATTCAAGTACATGCGGAAATATCTTTGTCGCATAAATAAGGGCTTACACCAGATTGATCCAACTATCCCTGCTCCCTCCTCTGAATCAGATTAAGTGAATTATCTTCTGGATAGTATGCCATTTCCTTTTATTTTGGGTATGTATTATGAATTATGGTTTCATAACATTGTCTTTTGGATAATGGATTATGACTTGATGCTTAAAATTTATATGATGTCCTTTCATATCTCTTTCTCATTTTTTTTAACTTTCTATGTTCTCCTTCCTATTGTGCCTTTCCCTTGTCATTTTGTGACAAAAAGGGGGAGTAGTAAAGCTAATGCTAAAAGGAGAGTAATACAGATAGGGGGAGTAATTTGTTTGCATTGTTTGAGAAGGATATGTGGATTGTTGGATATGTGGATTGAAGTCTTGAGATTTTCATGTTGTGTACTGATTATATGAGCAATACTCGTATTACTCAGGGGGAGTAGAGTATTTTTTGATTTCATGACTTATCATTCCTTATTATCTTTGATGCTATGTGTTTTGTCACAAATTTGACAAAGGGGGAGATTGTAAGTGCTATGATTTCATATCCCTTTAGTTGTCAAATTTTGTGGTGCCAAAACCTATATCTATGTCTTGTATATCTTGTGTTTTATGTTGGAAGACTAGTCATTGCAATCAAGACATATCAAGACATTGCATTTCAAGACAAGATCTTAAATAAAGAAAGTTTTCAAGTCTTGGAAAAAGAAATCAAGAATAGAAGTTTTCAAGGTTGCATGTTCAAGATTTGATCAAGTTCAAGTTTACTAGAAGACTTTGTCAAGTCAAGATCAAGCTCATGAAGGCCTACTATAAGTTTTGTATATTCACAAGATTCTCTTAAGGGTCATCTGAGAGAATAGACTTTCAATGTCCATCTCACTTTTAAGGTTTGTTTGACCTTAGATTGACCTTAGGATGGGTTTTACTATAGGTCATTCTGGATACATAACTCATATACTTTATTATGCTTGTTTGGAGTGTTCTTAGACCAGTCCTAGGGACTTCAAGACCAGTCCTAGCTTTTCTACGACCAGTCTTAAGTTTTTCAGGACCAGTCCTAGGTAGTTGAAGATTTTTGGATCTTTTTGGCTGTCCTACGACCAGTCGTAGATATCCTACGACCAGTCCTGTGAGTTCTATGACTCATCCTTCGACCGGTCGTAGCCCTATGACTCAAATTCCAACAACCATTTTTGGGGTCCTACGACCGGTCGTAGGTGTCTCACGACCAGTCGTAGGTGGCCCACGACCGGTCGTAAACCACCCAGGACCGGTCGTGGAATAGAAAATCTTATCCCGTGGAAATCTTTCAAAAATCTTTGAGGCTACAACCAGTCCTAAGATCCTAAGACCAGTCGTAGACGGGATTTTTCAGGCTATAAATAGTGCATGAACTTCAGAGTTTCAGTACTTCAAATCAATTCTATTCAATCATTCTTTAGGCTATTCTCTGAGATAAGTTTGTGTTTATTTTAAGCTACATTGTGCGTATTTAATATTCCTTTTGCTAGCTTATTTTTATTTAATTTTGATCTACATTTCAATCTTATTAGAAAAGGAGAATTTCTGATATTCCTTCTTCTTGGATTCAAAATCAAATAGATCTAGCCCGTTTGATCTAAAATCAATTAGACTTAGAACCATTCTTAAAGTAAGTATTGAACTTTGAACGTCGAATCGAACTTCTACTCCGATTGGTTCTATCGGGCTTCTTCAAAAGGTGATTCAAGTATTTTACATGTTTTGTAATTTACTTTCTCTAATTTTTGTTTGAGATTCCCTAGAAAAATCTCATTGTAGTGGTTATCTGAGGAGAGCCAAAAAATTCAGATTGTGGGGTTTTTGGATTGTGTAAGCCTGAGATCAAAGATATAATTGTGAAGGTTTTAGGTGAACCTGTGAAACCTATTTTGATAGTGCATGCTAATATCCCCTATGTGAGGATATTAGGAGTATAGTAGCAATCTGTGTGGCTGTTGGATAACAGTTGGTGTACAAATAGGCGAACCACTATATATCGTTGTGTTGTGGATGTGCTTCATTCTTTCATTCCTTTATTCATTCAGTTTTATGGTTTGTGTTTGTGGATGAATGTTGTAATCACTTCAAGCAAGTGTGGATGAATGTTGTAATAACTTAAGATTTATTTTTCGCAAGTTATTTTGATTTCATTACTTATTATTCCTCTTTGGTTTGTGATACTAAGGACGTTCTAGAAATAAGGTTGTCCTACCTTAAACCTCTGGTTTTTGGTGTAAGGTTGTCCTTGGAACTAATAAAGTATCAATCTCTTTATTTTTGGCTATTGTGATTGTTTTATATTCAGCATTGTGCTTTAAATCTTTTATTATTCCGTTGTTATTAGTTTTATTCGGCATTGCCCTATCCACCCCCTCTCTAGGGCATATAGCTAGGCCCTTTCAATTACACGTGCCAAATGTGTTATCCGTTTTATTTTCCGTATACGTATACTTTATATTATAAATATTGTATTTCATGTATTTGTTAGAATACATGTATGCATACGGAATCTGTAGTTTTGGTTGCCATGATAAATTGTCATTGTTATATGCCTGATATGTATATGGCAACTCCTTGGCGAAAGGACTTGCCCTAGTATGCGATAGAGACGACATACGTGATGTATGTTAAATAGTGTAACCTAAGTGTTTAAATAAATGCCTAAGTGAATTAGTAGTTAATAAAGTGTGATTGCTAAGGTGGTTGAGATATGGATCTCCATCATAATACTTGAGTGAATGATTTCGTCCGTGAATCATGTGACCTAGATTCTCCATGCTAAATGAGTGTATGATTTCCTCCATGGATTATGTACTTTGTTGAATCATATTAAATGTGTGTTTGATTTCCTACATGTACTATTTACATTCAAGTTATACTTCATAATTGTTCATATGGATGTATAATATAAACCATATGCTAGTTATTAGATTTGTATGTGAATGGGGCTGTACTACAATCCAAATAATCGAAAACTGTTCTGTAAATAGTGGTTGAGGTTGTTTTCGCCACACAGGATGAGTTTAGCGAATCTAAGTCACGCTTGGGATGTTCAACAGTGTCTAACCCGATTGACCGATGTTTGTTCACCATGGTTGGTCGCTACTGTTTGAATCTAATGCATTGAGCTTACCAGTGAAACTCTCGTTAACTATAGTTCTAAGATCCCCTAAGACTCATGAGCCAGACATGGTGGTATGGGACACCGTGGTCGAGCTTTCGGCCTATGCTGGGGCCACAAACCTCCCCATAGTAACCAGTGAGCACCCTACTCTGAGCAAATTATGGTGGTATGGGACACTATATTCTTGTTGTCGGCCTACACTGATTGGTGACGAGCCCTTTGTAGTGACCTTGAGTTTATCCTGATACTACATAGGGGCGACGAGTCCTGTTGTAATCTTGAGGATATAAGTAGGCCTGTATTAATAAGGTGATGGGGGAGTGGTGTAACGATTACGCGCAACAGCCCTGACAGCCCTTACAGTGACCTAGAACCGTAACATCGTATGAGATTCCTAGGACTGATGACCCTAGAATGGATCAACATTGGGAGATGATACAAGGGAGGTGTCTTAGCTTCCCAATACTGTTGTATGAAAATGACTAATAAGAACTGGAAAATCATATTCATGACATCGCACTGCATGTGCCATTAGCGTTGGTGTGAGAGCACAGTGGTAGTAATTCATGCCGTGATCGTTAGATGATGTCGCATGAGGGAGTTTGTAGTGATGACATGCATCATTTTCTCATTCATTTTTACATTAACAAGAGTATTGAGGACCTGTTTGATTATACTGTCTTATCATTACTGCTTGATTGGATTGATAACATGTTAACCTTCGCTGTATGGTACCACTGAGTTGATCACTCACTCCCACGTTCTGGGACGGTGTTTAAACACCAACCAGACTCTGACTTAGCTGCAGGAGATGGCGATGTTTACGAGGCGGACCCAAACTTCGATGAGGACGAGGAGGCATTCTTATATATGCAGTTCTCATGCGGGTTCATGTGAACCTTGTCCTGACCAGCGGAGATTATTTTCTGGGATATATACTTGATGATTTTTGTGTAGTTTATACATGTATTTTTGAGACACAGATGTATATATTGCCCTGGGCAGAACACGCATCATTTGGGGATTTATTTTGAATTAAATATGTATTTAAGTCTTCCACTTGCATTTCCTCAATATTCCTGAATTATGTCTACTAATCTGGCTTGATCTATTTCATGTTTTGTGTATTAATATAGACAACATACAATCATCATCAAATATGTTGCATAAGTGATGTTTTGGAACTCGGGAGCTGAGTTATGCTCGACCCCCAAATTTCAGGGTGTTACAGCTAGCTGGCAACCCATGTGCGTGATTCTCACTCAATCTCAGGACCAATCATCACCATCCATACGTTAAGGATCCTCAGATTAACCATCCATTGGAGTTTCACCATTAACGGTGGTGCCATTTTCTCCATTGGGACGGAAACACCCACCGGGGGGTTGATCAAGAGTTTCTAATCGAAGACGTTAGGTAGGTGAACTAGGGACCCGTAAGTTCATCTAAGCGATCAAATTTAGACCATACAATCAGAACTCTTTAGTAGCGATTAACCAATAAACCATTACGGGTGTAACTAATCCTGTGATTAGTTGGCATCTGAATCGTCTAAAGAAGATTAATGGAGCCTTTAAAAAGGGGTGCTTTTAAGGCATTCTTTCCAAAGATGAAAAGATAGATAGATAGATAGAGAGAGAGAAAGTTCCACATCTACTGCCGCACCCCATGGAGTCGACTCGGTGCAAGTCACTGCAAGTCACGGCCGAGTCCAGATTCTATCTAGACGAGCAGAGCTGAGAAGAAGAGAGAAGAATGCAAGTAGGAAGGAGAGTAAGAAAAGAAGGAGAAACAGAAAGAAAAGGATGGGAGAGAAAAGAAGAAATAAAAACAGAGAGAGAGGATGTGTGGTTGCTGATTCGAGTAGGGCCAAGTTACTGTCGAGTCAGCCTAACCATGCTATAATGAGTCCATGTCCAATTTAAGCCGGAACTTCTTCCTGGTCAAGGGGAGAGAATCATGAGAGAGAGATGGAGAGAAAGAGAGTAGAGGAAGAGGGAAGTGATGGTGGTTGTGACCGAGTTTCACCTCTGCACCACATCACCCTGTCGAGTCAGCCGAAGTGGGTTCTCCGAGTCGGGTTGAGCTTCTGTTGAGTCCAGTAGCTGGTCGTGGGTTTTGAAAGAAGAAGAAGGAGGAGAAAGAAGAAGAAGATAGTGAAGGAGGGAAGGACGATTGTCCTTCATTATGTGTCACATTGAGTCATTACATGAGTCATATTGACAAGTTACGAGTCGGTGAGGGGCAGACTGTTCAGCTACATCACTGAATACCTCTTAGAGAAAGGAAAGGAAAAGGAGGAAAAGGGAAGAGAATAGAAAGAAAGAAGAGAAGGATGAGAAGTAGGAGAAAAGGAAAAGATGGAAGTAGTTGAGTTGCTGCTGCCGAGTTGACTCGGCTGATATTCGATGAGTCGTGAGCTGAGTCTAGGCCCTTTCATGTTCAATAAGAGTAAAAGAAGAAGGTAAGAAGAAGAGAGAAGAAGGATGAAAGAAGAAAGGCAAGAGTGGAGAGAAGAGAAGAGAGAAGAAGGGAGCTCCTAGCCTACTGAGCTAACTCACTTAGTCAAACCGCCGGTCCGCTATGCATCAGGTCGAGCCCAAATAGGTCAGCAACCCTTCCCAAAGTTAGTAATTCATACAATGGTAAAGGAAATTAGGGCTTGTTATTTCTTCGATAACATGACGACTCATCGAGTCAACTCATTGAGTCATCTCGCTAAGTTGGACTTATTTTGACTAAGTTTATTCTCATCACAATTAGTTGATTCTAACAAGGTAGTGCGATGAGATTTGGTTCGAGTAGAGAGGTAGATTCACATCGATTCAAATCATATAAGTTGAGTCGAATTAAGTCGAGTCGCACCGTGACTCATATGAGTTGATGCTAGAGTATTGGCTTGAATTTCAATACAACAAACATTTAATCATACTACTCTTATGTCGAAATTCGAATCACCTCCTCTTAATCATAGATTCATACTCAAATCCTACACTATTTAATCTTTAGGATTAATTTTAGGGATTGATGTTGCGATCTAATCGATCAAATGGTTTAAAGTGTGGTTAGAATCGGACTCATGGATGTGTGTAAACAATTCCATCAACATAGGAAGGCAATTCAACTCTTGAAAGGTGAGGATTACCTTCAAGATTTTCTACATCATTATAATTATTTTAGTTCATTTATTTAGTCAATTGCTTAATTTAATCTTTAGTTAAAATGATAATGAATGCTAGTTTGTGCTTAAGTGGATTCTTCATACATGATTGGTTGTTGTATTTATATTCAAGCATCTGAACATGCTATGAATCGTAAACATCTCTATCCTAGTTTAAATGAAACATCTTATGTGGATAAGTGTCATTGACTTTGTACGTGACTTGTCTTACCATTTGCGATTACTTTGTGGTGTATTTAGAGGTCCTCAAATTAGTGGCCATTTGTGTAATGAATTAAATGAAATTATAGTGGACTTACCATCTTATGGACCATTTATTTCCTAAGTGTCTTTTGAGATAATCTTCTTTTATTACATCCTCGGGATGGATTATTTGCTCTTTGTGGCTTTGATAGGCTATTTGCTCTTTGTGGCTTGTTTGGCTATTTGTCTTTGCGCCTTTAATGAATTACTATTAAATAACCCTTTGATGGTAAGCTCCACTCGTCAAACTACGACTGGCCACTAGTTGAAGGGGTTACCCTTAAAACATCATATTTATTAGTCTCATGAGCCAAGGATGGTGGAATGAGACACTATGCTTGAGCTATCGGCCTATGCTAGGTGACTAACCCCCCATAGTGACCTTTAAGCTTTCCTAAATTGATTGTTTGAAATTGAAATAAAAATGGTTGGGCAAATCATGCATTTTCATGGCATGGGGTCTTTTTTGGTGACTAGTTCTCTTTGGGCGTATCTTGAGTACTTTTCCAGGTGGCTAGATCTCCTTGGGCGATCTGCATATTATTTTGGTCCTTTTTCGGTGACTAGTTCTCCTTGGGCGTACCTTGAGTACTTTTTCAGGTGGCTAGATCTCCTTGGGCGATCTTTATTATTATGGTGTTTTTCGGGTGGTTAATTCTCCTTGGGCGTACCTTTATGTACTTTTTCGGGTGGCTTATCCTCCTTCGGCGATATATATTGTAGTCTTTTATGGATGGCTGGTTCTCCTACGACGTACCTTTAAGTACTTTTTCGGGTGGCTGGTTCTCCTTGGGTGACTTTTTACAAGCTGGATGTGCATCCCTAAGTCTATGAGCATGTCCATGCATCCATGCATTTAAATAAGATTATCTTATGTAATTTTCTTAATGAATGCGTATCTGATGAACCTTATCTAATTCCCCTGATAATCATTGTGTAATATTTGTTATATACTGTCTCTGATAACTATACTTAATTATCTTAATGCTGCGATAAATCTTGGGGGTTATACCTCACTGGATAGTCATTGACGCTATCAAACCGTACTTAGTGTGTAGGAGACACAAATGACGCACATGCTAGCGTTCATATGGAATGGGAGGAGCCATATGATCTTGCGACTCCTTATTCCTAATTTCATTTGTATTTAATTTATATTGTCATGTTTGTAAAAGTTAAGACATTAATTTGTATAAGTTTTTGGGTAACCACTTGAAACCTTGGTTATATATATTTGGACTCCCTCTTATACCTGGATTATTTTTATTCCACTTAAATGGTTAACTTTGATAAAGAAAAAAATGTACGTGAAATTTAGAATATTTTAAAGGTTAACACTTGGGTTTTTGGAAAATGAGTAGTGTACTCGGGTTCCAGGATCTGGGGTGTTACAGATGGTATCAGAGAGAGTCTAGACAAACCTTGACTTTGGGAAATAAACTTATACAAACCTTTAATTTCTTAAGTGGATATGTTGGAGATTAGAGATTTGAACTTAGGCGAGTCTTACGTAGACGTAGAGAAAATTTGAAATCTAGAGACCTAAACATAAGTCCCATTTGAAACTATTTAACCATTCGAGTGTACGTGAAATTCCCATAGAAATAGGAAGGTTTGAGAACATGGAAATCTAAAATCAAGATCCCTTTGAAATTGATAGGATAGCCGTTCAAGTTACATGAAATCCCTTTAGAATTGGAGACAGTTAGGAACATAGAAATTTAAAACTATAGGCCCCTTGGAGAATTTAGGTTTAGTTGTTTGAACTCAGGAATTAACCTTAGATACCATGGGAGAACAAATGCCCACTATGATGTGATTAAGATCATCAAGAACATCTCTTAAACTTAACCCCAAAGAACATTTTAAGGAGTCCAGGATTTGAAGGTTTTTTTTCTATAATTTCCCTTGGTTGAAATAACATTGTCAAAACACTCAGTGAGTGAAATGAATTTAGGCATTGTAGGAAATTCCCTACCCACCATACCCAACATTAAATCGAATATAAGTAGTCCTTAAATTTAAGGAATTGTATTAAGAATTATAATATGAATTTCCTCGTACATCTCTCTAGTTAGAGACAATGTTTCATACAAATTCTAACACTTAAAGTAACTAGTGGTAGAGTTACAAAATGTTAGGTATATTTGCAACCCTAGACTAGGTGTATTGGAACTAGATTCAAGGATCTGGATAAATGTAGCAAATATCAAATTCAAATTCCACGTCCTAAAAATTTCAGGTAGCACATTACGTAATTTGAATTTGTGATGAAAATGTGATGGACATTTGGGCTGGTTTCACATAAATTTTGAGTACACATATAGTACAAATAGAAAACTTTATAATATTCATCCTGAGTTTTGAATAATCGTAATCATGGACCAATGGAATCATGTTTAAGTAGGTATTGAGGTTTGACTCAAATTCCACATCTTATCAAGTCCCAATGATCTCAATGCCCTAATCAAGCAGGAGATCGAGATTTACCTGGATGAGGAAATGATACTTGTAAATCCACCATTCTACAAGTAGAGGAGTGATGTATCAGGCTCAAACCTACTATAACTGTCTATTTGTGTTATCCCCAAAATAAGAAAAAAAAGGGATATAATATTATGATTAGTTATTGCCTAATCAACTTGTAACCCCAGTAATGCTATAGAAAATTATAAGGTCGATTGGACCAGGAAATAGACCCCTAGTTTTGTTAAATATGGAAAAGATTTCCAACCTTTAAGGGAACATACATACATTGGGAAACTTGTTAGAATAGATGCATCAGAGTGGTGGCAAATTTTAGATAGAACCTGTCAAAATCCAGGGTGTAAATCACGCCTATTAAATACCATGAGAAATTGTGGTTGTAGCAAGCTTTAAACTAAATCTCTACTTTTAGAATAGTATTAGTAAGACTTCTAACCTTTTGTGAAATCTATATACATTAGTTAATCTCTTAGGTCGAAGATCTGAGAATTGTGACAGAAAAATTAGATGTAACTTCATAGGAATCTAAGTCCTAATTACACAACTAAACAAATTCGAGATAAGGTGCATGTTATGAGGATTTTACTACTTGTGATAATAACAACTGGAATGTACATATTGAATCTCGAGGATGAGATTTTCTTTAAGGGGGTTAGGTTGTAACACCCCGTACTTTTCAATACTCGGGTGTTACCATTTAAATCAAACATAGCTTGAATGCATGATAAAATGCACGTAACCTATAACTCACACCACGCCTGATTACTCATGATCCACCGTTGGATGACCCTTACATCTCAACGTAGGTCTATATCGACACTAACTAATCGACCTACGATCCAAATCCAGCCATTGAGGCATGTGACATCATACTTAAATATCTTTAGGATTTTCAAGGTTATCGATAATTAAATATCAGTCAATCCGACCGTTGGATTGTGTGAACGCTCAGTAAAACGAGACTTGGGAATTAGACATTCACATAGTGTGGCCCGCACGACAATTAAAAATTATCTTAAGATTGATCTATCATAAGAACAATTCTGTTTAGGAGTAGGCATTTCAATTTTAAGTTAATATAATAATGATAACCATTTATATTGTGAAAGATGTTATAATAAAGGTATTAATAGTGAAGCCCATAGAATAAGTATCCTAATCATCCAAACAGATTCCTAAGGCCCTTTTGACCATTGGAGTTCAAGTTGAAATCAAACTGACCGTTAGGATAGTGAAAGTCAATCACATGACACAAAATCTATTTCCTATAGACCACCTAAGCTCCGAATCAGCCTCTTGTTTTGTCTAATACCTTAGAATGATTTATTAAAGTTGATGGACGGATCGGATTTTTTAAATCCATCACGGTGGACCCCACATTAGTGTGAGTGTGAATCATCCATCTGGTCCAGACTAGAGGTCTGACTAAAACCCTTAATGTTTCATTCTAGGTCACGCACTCTCGGGCGAACAATTCCAGCCATGAGTGATGTTGCGCATGCGCAGATTACTTCCAAAAATGGAGGTCCATTTTCAATGCTAGATGGCAACCCATATGCACGATTCCTACTCAATCTCAAGACTAATCCTCACCGTCCATACATGAAAGATCATCAGATTAACCATCCATTGGAGTTTCATCATTAACGGCAGTGCCATCTTCTCCATTGGGTCGGATACCCCCACCAAGGGTTTTATCAAGGGTTTCTAATCTAAGATGTTAGGTAGGTGGACTAGGGACCTGTAAGTTCATCTAAGTGGTCAGATTTAGACCATACAATCAGAACTCTTTAGTAGCAATTGATGAATAAATCATTGCGGGTGTAACTAATCCCGTGATTAGTTGGCATCTGAATCGTCTAAAGAAGATTAATGGAGCCTTTAAAAAGGGTCGCTTTTAGGGCATTCTTTTCGAAGATGGAAAGATAGACAGAGAGAGAGAGAGAGAAAGCGCCACATCTACTACCACACCCGATAGAGTCGACTCAGCGCGAGTCATTGCAAGTCACAACTGAGTCTAAATTTTATTTGGACGAGCAGAGCTGAGAAGAAGATAGAAGAATGAAAGTAGGAAGGAGAACGAGAAAATAAGGATAAACAAGAAGAGAAGGATGGGAGAGGAAAAAAGAAATAAAAATAGAGAGAGGGGATGTGTGGTTGCTAATTCGAGTCGGGCCGAGTTGCTACTGAGTCAGCCCAACCATGCTGCGATGAGTCCCTGTCCAATTCAAGTCGAAACTTCTCCCTGGTCGAGGGGAGAGAATTATGAGAGAGAGATGGAGAGAAAGAGAGCAGAGGAAGAGGGAAGTGATGGTGGTTATAACCAGGTTTCACCGCTGCACCACATCACCCTACCGAGTCAACTGAAGCAGGTTCTCCAAGTCGGGTTAAGCTTCTGCTGAGTCCATTGGCTAGTCGTGGGTTTTGAAAGAAGGAGGAGAAAGAGGAAGAAGAAAATAGTGAAGGAGGGAAGGATGATTATCCTTCATTTTGTGCCACACTGAGTCGCTGCATGAGTCAGATTGACAAGTTACGAGTTAGTGAGGGGCAGGCTATTCAGCCACCTCGCCGAATACCTCTTAGAGAAAGGAAAGAAAAAGGAGGAAAAAGGAAGAGAATAGAAAGAAAGAAGAGGAGAAGGATGAGAAGTAGGAGAAAAGGAAAAGAAGGAAGGAGTTGAGTTGTTACTGCCGGGTTGACTCGGCTGATATTTGGTGAGTCGTGAGCTGAGTCCAAACCCATTCATGTTCAATGAGAGTAAAAGAAGAAGGCAGAAGGAAGAGAGAAGAAAGAAGAAAGAAGAAAGGCAAGAGTGGAGAGAAGAGAAGAGAGAAGAAGGGAACTCCTAGCCCACTGAGTCGACTCACTGAGTCAAATTGCTGGTCCTCTATGTGCCAGGCCGAGCCCAGATAGGTCAGAAACCATTCCCAAAGTCAATAATCCATAGAAAGGTAAAGGAAATTAGGGCTTGTTATTTCTTCGATAACATGACGACTCATTCAGTCGTCTCGCTAAGTTGGACTTGTTTTGACTAAGTTTAATCTCATCACAATTAGTTGATCCTAACAAGGTAGTGCGATGAGATTTGGCTTGAGTAGAGAGGCAGATTCACATTGCTTCAAATCATATAAGATGATTCGAATTGAGTTGAGTCACACCGTGACTCATATGGGTTGATGCTAGAGTTTTGGCTTGAATTTCAATACAACGAACATTTAATCATACTACTCTTATGTCAAAATTCGAATCGCCTCCTCTTAACCATAGATTCATACTCAAATCCTACACTATTTAATCTTTAAGATTAATATTAGAGATTGATGTTGCGATCTAATTGATCGAACGGTTTAAAGTGCGGTTGGGATCGGACTCGTGGATGTGTGCAAACAATTCCATCAACATAGGAAGGCAATTCAACTCTTGAAAGGTGAGGATTACCTTCAAGATTTTCTACATCATTATAATTATCCTAGTTCATTTATTTAGTCAATTGCTTAATTTAATCTTCAGTTAAAATGATAATGAATGCTAGTTTGTGCTTAAGCGGATTCTTCATATATGATTGGTCATTGTATTTATATTCAAGCATCTGAACACGTTATGAATTGTAAACATCTCTATCCTAGTTTGAATGAAACATCTTATGTGGATAAGTGTCATTGACTTTGTACGTGACTTGTCTTACCATTTGAGATTACTTTATGGCGTATTTAGATGTCCTCAAATTAGTGGTCATTTGTGTAATGAATTAAATAAAATTATGGTGGACTTTCCATCTTATGGACCATTTATTGCCTAAGTGTCTTTTGAGATAATCTTCTTTTATTACATCCTCAGGATGGATTATTTACCCTTTGTGGCTTTGATTTGGTTATTGTCCTTGCGACTTTAATAGGCTATTTTCCCTTTGTGGGCTTATTTGGCTATTTGTCTTTGTGCCTTTGATGAATTATTATTAAATAACCCTTTGATCGTAAGTTCCACTCGTCGAATTACGACTGGATACTAGTTGAAGGGGTTACCCTTAAAACATCATATTTATTAGTCTCATGAGCCAGTGATGGTGGAATGGGACACTATGCCTAAGTTGTCTGCCTATGCTGGGTGACCAACCCCCCATAGTGACATTTAAGCTTTCCTTAATTAATTGTTTAAACTTGAAATAATAATAGTTGGGTTAATCATGCATTTTCATAGCATGCGGTCTTTTCTGGGTGACTAGTTCTCCTTGGGCATACCTTGAGTACTTTTCCGGGTGGTTAGATCTCCTTGGGTGATTTACATATTATTATGGTCTTTTTCAGGTAACTAGTTCTCCTTGGGCATACCTTGAGTACTTTTTCGGGTGGCTAGATCTCCTTGGGCGATCTTTATTATTATGGTCTTTTCCGGGTGGTTATTTCTCCTTGGGCGTACCTTTATGTACTTTTTAGGTGGTTAGTCCTCCTTGGGGGATCTATATATTATAGTCTTTTTCGAGTGACTAGTTATCCTTTAGCGTACCTTTGAGTACTTTTCCAGGTGGCTAGTTGTAATGACTTGAAAAAATCCGCACGAAGACTCGAGTACCACCACATGCAGAAATCTCTAAGGAACAAATCCTTTAGAATTTAAATAAGAATTAACTAGTGTTATACTTAATTACTTATAAAATTAGTACCAATGACTTTAAATATGATCTGCAAGACCCAAAACTTGTAGCATCATTAACGCTACTTTACCCTGAAATCTAGAATCAATCTCTAAACCCAGTTGCTCTTGGGAGCACCTTGAAACTTTGTGTCAGACCTGGACCACGCGTCAAGTGTCCGATTACCCCAAAGCTATATAAATACAAACATCTTGTTAAACTTGATGACCACCTCGAAAATCAAGTCCAGATAGTATCCCAAAGTTATTTTCTTGAGCCCAAAGCGAAGTGTGTGAGAAACTTGAATATCTTTAGGAAATGAACTTAAACTTAAGTAAACTGAGTCGGTTCACTTGAAGACCAAATCTAAGGATTTAGATCGTCAGAAACTGACCCAATTATACCCTCCAATCAGGAAAATTTGCCAACACATGATAGTATGCTTGTGGCCCTGATCGAGTTCCGGTGACCATTAAACTGAAACTGGTCCGCCGCGGTCGATCTGTAAATCCGATTGGACCGAAAACTTAGCTTAACCTAGATCCAATGTCAGGGAGCTTAAGTCCGACCGCACGCAGAAAAGGGGCCTCTATAAGTGCTCCGTTGTGTCGGAACAGCCCCTATTTGGCTATAACCTAAGTATACCATGGCCCTGAGGCCATTCCCATCAGTTATGGGCCTATATAAGCCCCTTAAACCCTCTCTCCGTCATTCCATATGAATTTAAAAAACCCTAAGAGAGAGAAAAGAGAAAAGAGAAGGAAAGAGAGAGTGAGAGAGAAAGAGTCGGCGTTTGTTCTTGGGATTCAATCCTGTCACTCCACGCACTCAGCTACCACATCTGTATCGACGTACCGACGATTCTAGATCCATTCTTAGGTAAGAAAATCTAACCTAATCTGTTTTAGGGTTTCAGATAGTGTAAGTTATGAAATAGCTAACCTAATTCATACTATAAGTTGCCAATCTATGCTTGACGAAGACTTAGTGTCTAAACTGAATTCGTTACACGTTTACCGGTGTAAGGTGTGGACTATATATATTTAGGTTATGGTTTTCAAGGCTTTCAATGCCAATTAATGATTTATAACTGTCATGGGTGCCATTTCACATGCCAAATGCGATATCTGTTTTGCTTTACGTATATATATGAACTATGTTGAGTATAGTGTACTTCATGTGGATGTTGAATATTTATATTGTTATGGAATTTGGATTTGTGCTTACCATGATTATCTATCATGGTTATGTGCTTGTTGTATATGCGACAACTCTTTGGCGAAAGGATTTGCCCTAATACGTAATATAATCAACATACGTCATGTATGTTGGAATATGTAGTCTAAGTGTTTGTAAAAATGTCTGAATGAGTAAATAGTTAGTAAATCGTAATTTATATGAGTGTTGAGACATAATTCCCAACTACCTTAACTATGTGTATGATGTCCTCCATGTACCGTATATTATAGTGTCTGTTTTAGTTATGGAATGCATACGTATAAATTCATGTGTAAGTTGTACTCCATAATATGCTCAAATGATTGTAGGATTTGAATTATTTATTCGCTACTGCTTTGATTATCTCATATGATTACTTGTTGTAATTGAACATGGTTGGGGCTATGTTATAGTCCAGGCAATCGGTAAAATGCCCTGATTTGGTGGCTGAAATTGTTTTCGCCACATAGGACGTGTTCGATGAATCCAAGCCGTACTTCGGTTGTCGATAGTGGTTAGGCCACGCGAAGTGCTCACATACTTCATGTCGATCAACCCAATGTGCGCCCGTGCTAGTCGATGTCACACCTCGAACTCGAAAAATGAGCTCACAAAATTCTTGATCACCGAATCCGGCACTGACAGCTTCCGTAGTGCCCCATTCTCGGATCCCGCCACTCACATGCCAGATTCCGATCCTGGGATCCTACAAGGAGGATTTTCAATATGATTTTTTTTATAATGGAGCATAACCACAAGCATAACCAAGTCATAAAACAACATCACCACATATCCACTATGTAATCATTTGAATACAATGTTGAAAGGGAAATACATATATCGAAATCAAAGCTCCAGAAGACAGCTGCACACTCCAAGCTCAACGTTGCTGTAACCTAACGCCACCTGCACACATCTATCATGCATAAGATTATAGAAATCTTTGAGGGTGGTGTAAGTGTATATAAGGTAAGTGCCAAGTATACCATAAAGCCCATAAATCATACATCATCGGAATAAGCAAAAATACTGACAAGATCATGAATCATACGATATCAGAGTAAGCGAAAATATACTAGTAAGTCCATGAGTGCTATTAGTCATACCAAAGCTATGCGATGTGAAACATAATAAGATAATAATAGATGTTAAGGATGCAATGCAATATGCAAATCCTGACAGACCACGAATACCATCAACCTTATCTAGGCCATATTAGTGCAAGAACATAGTAACCCAAAATTTTAAGTACTGCGAATGTAATGTAATATGCGATGTAAATGAAATGACTATGCTGAAATGTGAAGTTGGGATGATAGTATGAAGTATCACAGGCTATGGGGTCCATCACAAGGGACTTTTATCCAAACCAGTCCCATACCTAAATTTGGATAGTCAGACAAAATGTGGTAAACTCTTGATCTCAGGTTAGTCGCGCGCCCAACAAAAATCCTGGCCATACGAAGGTACACTTAACAAATAGTTATGCACCACCAGCCCGAGTAGATAGTGAATGAATGAATGAATGAATGGATATGAAATTTCTGCTCAATAAGTCCACATATCAGTATAGTTACTCTTTGGAGAAATCACTGGGGTCTATTACACTCTACCTCGACTGTATCCTCCCTAGCTGCACAGCCCCACGAGCAGAATAAACC
This sequence comes from Magnolia kwangsiensis, assembly GCA_037074715.1. Classification (NCBI taxonomy): domain Eukaryota; kingdom Viridiplantae; phylum Streptophyta; class Magnoliopsida; order Magnoliales; family Magnoliaceae; genus Magnolia; species Magnolia kwangsiensis. The sequence goes on along the minus strand of CM073582.1, from coordinate 55,506,435 downwards.
TCACTATCCGCCTGACTAGTAGTCTGCCAATACCTACCCTGTCACGCTCCAAACCCAAAAATCGGATTCACATGAATCCCGATTACCGAATTCGGTGCCAACAGCCTCCGTAGTGCCCCATTCTCAGCTCCTGACAATCAAATGCCAAATTCCGATCCTGGGATCCTACAAGGAGGATTTTCAGAATGATTTTTTTTTGTAATGGAGCATAACCACAAGCATAACCAAGTCACAAAACAACATCACCACATATCCAATATATCAGAAACTTTAAGTACAATGAGGAAAAGAAAATACAAAGTGATCAAAAAGCTTCAAAAGGTCCTGATACGCACTCCTGCCTCAGCGCTGCTGCTATCCAACGCTACCTGCACGCAACTGTGGTGCATAAGCTTACAAAAGCTTAGAGGGTGGTGTAAGTGTGTGCGTAAGGCAAACGTTAAGTGTACAATATCAGAGTAGTGTGGAAGTATGTGGTAAGTCCGTGAACACAATCAACCATACCAAGGCTATGTAATGTAAGGCATGAATGCTATCGGCCATACCAAGGCCATGCAATGCGAGACATGAGTGCTATCGACCACACCGATGCAATGTGAGGCCTACATAGCCGAATGTCATATGTGAAATGCAATCCAACTAAGTCGGTACTTATCATGTACACATATCAGTACAGTTTCTCTCTGGATATCACCGGGGTCTAATACACTTCGCAGTGACTGCCACCTCCCTAGTTGCACAGTCAAGTAAGCGGAATAGACCTCACTATCCGCCTGACCAGTAGTCTGCCAATACCTATCCGGCTCATCGATAGCGGACTCATTTATGAGCTGGTCAAACTCAGCCTAGCTTATAGCCCCCTCACTTAGGCGGATAAGGCCACATCCCCTTCCAAACGACCACGACACAGTGGGAGACGCGGCCTACTGGTATTCGACACTCGATAGCTCGTGTATCCACTCGGTCTAGACGTTGGAGCATATCCTGGTACCAAAAGGTTCTGGGACTTTCACCCAAGGACATCCTAAGTGCCCACAGTGCTAGAATAAGTATTTTCGGTATCCAATACGGCCATCCATGATGTACCTGTGGAGCCACAGCCCTGATGTTGCTAGGGCGTGCAGTGATCAAGTCACACATATGCGAGATGCATGAATCATGCCGTCAAATCATGTAGAAATCCAGCATGTACTGTGCGATCATGTGGGGCACTCCGTCTCATAACGGGTCTCATAAGTGGTCTGCCCAATGGCATATGCTACGATCAGTCACTACTCAAATCAAGCATACATATGATGTGTATGGGCATGAGTCATGGGATTATACTAAGTATGTTATAAAGTGATGAATAGTAATGAGTATGGGCCTATCAATGGGCCCTAAGGAGAGTTACAATGCGGACATTTAACCAACATTGTACTTACAACGTGGACGTCAAACCAACATTGTTCCTTAGGCACGGCCCGCCATAAATATCATTACATGAACCATGAGAAACGTACATTGCAATGGACCCTAAGGACATCCGTTGGGCCTCGATCCATGGGCCATAGATACATCAAATGGGCCGAATTACATGAGCCTTACATTCGTCAAATGACTACATTAATGGCCCTCACCAATGAGCCTTATGTACATTGCAATGGTCCATGACCCATGGGCCTTAAAATACATTAAAGTGGGCCTCACAACTTGGGCCTGAAATGTATTAGATGGGCTTGAATCCCATGGGCCTTATATAGATTAAATGGGTCGGATCCCATGAGCATTGTATATGTCAAATGGGCCTGAACCCATGGACCTTATATATGACAAATGGGCTTAATCCCATAGGCCTCATGCACGCCAAATGTGATTAATCCCATAGGACTTATGTGTGCACCAAGGTGGGCGTTAATGAATGGCCATAAATGGATCAACATGGGCCCTATACACATACCAAAGTGAGCCCATTTGAACCATAGATCTGGCTCATTTTAAACTCAACCATAAAAATGAATTTTTAAAAATAAATGGACAGTTTAGATGCAACACATTCGTCATGGTGGGTTCCACACATACGGCCCACCAATTAAAGGGGCAGTTTAGATATAATACAAACATAAGGGTGGGGGTCCACTGACCTATAGATCTTACTCATTCTTTAGCTCATGCTATGAAATGAGCTTTAAAAATGGATGGACGGTTTGGATGCAGAACATGCATCATGGTGGGGTCCATAGATGGACGGTGTGGATGATACAAAGGGGGCCCACAGAGCTTAGTGATGCCACTCCAGCAGGCTACTGGAGTGAAGTACACCAGTCGTCCCACCTAGGGACGGTGTGGGTCATAATACATGCATCAGTGGGTCCCACATGGGGCCCACCATAATGTTTATTTTCCATCCAGCCTGTTAATAAGGCCACAAGGACCTGGATGAACGGGGAACACAAATTTCAGATTGATCCAAAACTGCAGTGGGCCCAAAAGGATTTCAATGGTAAAGTTCAATCACCACTGTTTCTTATGGTGTGGGCCGCCTGAGTCTTGGATTTCACTGAAACTTGGAGGGGGCCCACCTCATGAATGGGCTGGATGACAATTAAAAATCAAGGTGGGGTCCACGTGCAGAGCCGTGGGACCCTGCCCAGTGCCCGCCCGCCGCTGGCGCAGCCAACATCCTGACACAGCAGCAACTGCTGTTATGTTGTTTTTTTTTTGAAACCTGATTTTCCAAGGATTTTTGGGTGTGGGGTCCACATCTGATAGATCCACTCCATCCACTGGCTTCCATAGCCCTAGAGAATTCTATCAAGACCAATATTGGGCCATTTTCAGCGTATAGGAAAGATCTGGATAGATTTTAATGGTAAAAATACTATTTTCAACACTATGGCCCACTAAATGCTCCGATCAACGCATCTTTCATTTCAACGCTTAAAATGTTCCGCTAAATGGGATGGACGGCATGGATTGAATACATACATCAAGGCGAGGCCTATGCAAGCAATTCACCCCAATGGCTTGTAAAAATCAAGCTAATATTTATGTTTTCCTTCTACGTCCAGCGTCCATACGCTGGATGTTTCCCCCTTCTTTTTTTGTTTAGGTGGGCCACCACAGGATGGATGGTGTAAGTACAATACGTCTAAGATGGGCCCCACTCATGGACGGCTTGGAAAAAAATTACATATTTCATGGTGGGGCTCATTCAAGTGGGCCACATGGCCACATCAACATAAAAAGGAGAGGGAGAGAGAGAGTAAAAGAGTGGGACACGCGTGATGGAGGGACCCCGGCACTATGGGCCCTCCGTTTCAACCATCCAATCATACATCAATGAGTCCCATTGCATATGGGGCATCCAAATAAAAGATCAACGGTGGAGATCCCTCTCCACCCAAAATGAACGGTTTATATGACCTCTTAATGCAAGAAAAGTAAACATCATGATGGGGTCCATGGAGAATGGCCCCATCATGAAATGATTTGATGATCAAGATGGGCTATCGGCCACATCTTAGGGACCCAAGTGAGATCCAAACCATTAATCGGTTGGCCTCACTTGGCCCTTCTTAAAAACATGAAAATTAGACTATGGAGTCACCCACCGCTTGATCTTCTCGGTCCGTTGGAAAGCTACTCTCCTAGAGCTTCACTTTGATGGTGGAGATGGAAAATGGATGGCTAGGATGATAGGTTTTGGAGTGGGAAGTGGGCCACCAAAATCACTATCTCACATGGGAAGAGCTTGGACGTGAGAGGGCTCTCTTGGTTGCTTGGAATTGTTGGGAAATGAGAAAGGGAGAGAGATTTTGTAAGAGGGATGTGAGGTGAGTGATGGAGTGATGTGAGTGGTACTTGACATGTAAGGTGGTGTAAGAGAGAGAGAGGGAGAGAGTTGACTTTAGGTAAGGGTGATGTAAGAGAGGTATGGTTGCTTGTACTTGACATAAAGTGATTGATGGGTGATTGATTGATGGAATTGATTGATGTGATTGATTGATGTGATTGATGGGACATGTTGTAGAGATTCTCTTGAAATTGCAAATACGCGGTATTTTCTCGAAATAAACGCCGACCCACATCTCTTAGTCAGGATATCGGATCGGTACATGAGTTGCGGCGTTGGAACCGCAGCGACGGTGCGGTCGCAATGATACAAGTCTTAGATTAAGCCGACTCAAATATATAAGATACGTCTTATGATCGTGCGCAACGTCGACTACAGGTCGCGGGTTGTCGAAATTTGATGAGAAGGATCGCGGGAAGCGACGGAATAGTACGGATTACGATACGGGTCTTACATACCCGGCTCGTCAATAGCGGACCCATTTACGAGCTGGTCATACTCAACCTAGCTTATAGCCCTCTCACCCGGGCGGATAAGGCCACACCCCCTTCCAACCGACCATGACACAGTGAGAGACACGACCTCATGGTATGGGCATCGGCGGTCATATTCCACTTGGTCTAGATGTTGGAGCAACTCCTGGTACCAAGGAGGTTCTGGGATTTTCACCCAAGAACATCCTAAGTGCCTACAGTGTAAGAACCAATTATTTTCGGTGTCCCATCTAGCCATCCACAATGTGCCTGTAGAGGCCACAACCCTGATGTCACTAAGGCGTAAATGATCAAGTCACATATATGCGAGATGCATGAGTCACACTATCCAGTCATGCAGTAATCCTGCGGGCACGGTGCGATAATGTGGGTACTCCGTCTCATAAAGAGTCTGCCTAATGGCGTATGCTATGATCAAACATTTCTCATATCGAGCATACATTGATGCGTATGGGCATGAATCATGAAGTTATACTAAGCAATTTATATGGTGATGAACTATCCTCACAACGAAAATGGGCCTTGATGGCCTATGCACAACAAGTACAGGCCTATCGATGAGCCCTGGGGAGAGTTCTAATGTGGAAATTTAACCAACATTATCCTTTCAATGTGGACGTCAAACCAACATTGCTCCCAAGACATGGCCTGCCACAAAGGTCAACACATAAACCACAGTGGAATCACATTACAATGGGCCTCAACCCATGGGCTCCAAATACATCATAATGTGCCTCAACCCATGGGCCCTATACACATCATAGTGGGTCTCAACAACGGGCCTCAAAATACACAACAGGCGGACCCTACACCTGGGCCTCAAATCATGCAAGAGGTGGGCTTGCACAATCCATATAGGCCCCCACCAGAAGGACAATTATGATATACAATGCATATATCATGGTGGGCTCCATCGCTAATGGCCAACAAGGGTGAAATACATACATCATACGGCCCTATGGCCTGGTGTAAATACATAACACATACCTCAAGATGGACCTCAAATGCACCGTCCATGTGGACAGTGTGTAGAATACATACATTAAAGGGGACCCACATCGCAAGATGAAACATGTACACTTGAAGTGGGTCCCACACATACATATTGGGCCTCTTATTGGGCCTCTTATTGGGCCTCAAATACATCTCAATGGGTTAGGCCCTGCTCATTCTAAATGAGCTCATCTATGAACAACTTGGATAAAACACATACATCATGTGGGAGCCACATGAATGGGCGGTGTGAATATAATATACATACATCTAGGTGGGCCGCATTAAAGGGGCCTTATGTACATTGGAATGGGCCATATCTCATGGGCCTTTGAATACATCACAATGGGCTTCGACCCATAGGCCTTGGAATACATCAAAATGGGCCTAATTTCATGGGCCTTATATATATATATATATATATATATATATTAAATGGGCCACACTAATTGGGTCGTACAATGGGCCTTAGATTCATATCAAGGTGGGCCTCAACAACGGCCCCAAATAAATCAACATGGGCCCTATACGCGTACCAAGGTGGGTCCACTTGAACCATAGATCTGACTCATTTTTAGCTCAAGCCATGAAATGAGCTCACAAAGTGGATGGATAGTTTGGATGCAACACATGCATCGTGGTGGGGGGTCCACATAAAGGCCCACCATCATACATATATAATATATATAATATATACAATATATAATATAATATAATATATATATATACACACACACACACACACACCCACACACATGATTTAGTGTGGACAAAGTGGATAGAACACATAAATCATGGTGGGTCCCACTATCCAATCAGTGAACAGTGCAGATAAACACATACATCACAGTGGGCTCCACCGCCCGCTGGACGGTGGGAATACAACACATACATCACCGTGGACTCCATCGTCCTCCTGGACGATGGGAGTACAACACATACATCACTGTGGGCTCCCACGTGGGGCCCACCATAACATTTATTTTCCATTCAACCGGTTGGTAAGGTTGTACAGACCTAGATGAAGAGGGAATACAAATTTCATCTTGATCCAAAACTTTTGTGGACCTAAAATGGGGTTTCAATGGCAGGCTTTAAATCACCACTGTTTCCTCTGATGTGGGCCACCTGAGCCATGGATGAAGCTAATTTTTGGGTGGGGCCTACTTCAGGTAGGGGCCCACCTAATGAACAGGTTGGATGATGAACAAACACCATGGTGGGGCCCATGGCTGAGGCCATGGGTCCCTACCCGTTTCACGCTGACGCTAGCAACGTCTTGCTGCTGTGCAGGCACTGCACCCTCCTCTCTTTTCTTTTTTCTTTTTTTTTTTTTAAAAGAAAACCATTTTTCTACGGTTTTTCGTACCTAGGGCCCGCATCAAATGAATCCACCTCAGCCAATGGATTCTATGTCCCATAACCCATCCATCAAGCCCAATATTGGGTATTTTTCGGTATGTAGAAAAATTAAAGTGAGTTTTGAATGGTGAAAATCATTGTTTTCAAAGGGTGGCCCGCCAGAAGATTAGATCAGCTTCATGTTTTGGATCAACGCCTAAAATGGCCTGAGGGAGAGGATAGACGGCGTGGATGGAATACATACATCAAGGTGGGGCCTATATGAGTGGCCTTTCTCCAATGCTTGGAAAGCTAAGCTCATATTTGTGTTTTCATTCTAGCAATGTCCAGACGCTGGACGTTTTTGGACTTAACAAGCATATTTGAGGTGGGCCCTGCTTAGGTGGGCCACCATGTGATGGATGGTGTGGGTACAATACATATAAGGTGGGCCCCACTTTTAGATGGCTTAGGTCAAGACATACCTAATGGTGGGGTCCATCCAAGCGGGCCACACAACCACTTCCTGATTACATCAAACAAATGAAATAGAGAGGGAGAGAGAGAGAAAGAGACACACGTGCATAGAGGGCTCCGCCACTATGAGCCCTCCCTTCCATACATCCAATCATACATCAAAAGGGTCCCATTACATGTGGGCCCACCAAATTAAGAATCAACGGTGGAGATCCCTTCTCCACCAAAATGAAAGGTCTAGATGACATCATTCAATTAAAAAAGTAAACATCATGATGGGGTCCATGGAGATTGGCCCCATCATGGAGTGATCATGAGAATCAAGATGGGCCATTGGCCACACCTAGGGTCCAAAGTGAGATCCATACCATTGATCGGTAGGCCTCACTTGGCTCATCTTAAAAACATGAAAAACTACCCTATTAAAGCACATACCTATGATCATCTTGGTCCGTTGGATAGCCAATCTCCTTGTGCTTTACTTTAATGGAAAGGATGAGAAATAGATGGCTAGGATGATGGGTTTTGGAGTGGGAAGTGGGCCACACAAACTCTTTCTCTCACCTTAGAATGCATGGACGTGAGCTCTCTCTTGGTTTCTTGGAATTATGATGAGAAATGAGAGAGAGAGGTGAGATACAAGGAGAGAGAGTGATGGATGTGAGTGATGGGTGAGGTGATGGAGTGATAGGTCATGTGCTTGACATGTATGAGTGTGTAAGAGAGAGAGAGGGAGAGAGTTGACTTTAGGTAAGGGTGATGTAAGAGGGGGATGGTTTCTTGTACTTGACATAAGATGATTGATTGATTGATGGAGTGATTGATTGATGAGACATATTATAGAGATTCTCTTGGGATTTACAATGCGCAGTGTTTTTTCTCGAACTGAACGCGAGTCTGCATCTCCCTGCAAGGGTATCAGATCAGTGCACGAGTCACGGCATTGGAACCGTGGTGACAGTGCGGTCATAATGGTACAAGTCTCGGATTGAACTGACTAGATATATAGGATGTGACTTAGGGTCGAGCGCAAACATCGATCATTGATGGCAGGTTGTCGAAATTTGACTGGAAGGATCGCTGGAGTTGACAGAATAGTACGGACTATGATATGGGTCTTACAGTCGAGCTCGTCAAGTAACTCGATTGACCCGATGTATGTTCACAATGCTTGGATGCCACTGCTTGAATCTAAGGTACTAAACTCACCAGCGAAAGCTCTTTAAACCATGATACCTCGATCTGCTAAGACTCATGAGCCGAACATGGTTGTATGGGACACCGTGGTCGAGTTGTCGGCCTACGTTGGGGCGACGAGCTTCCCCGTAGTGACCAGTGAGCAATATCACCTCGTGAGCCGAATACGGTGCCATGGGATACTGTATTCGAGCTGTCAGCCTACACTAATCAGGTGACGAGCCCTTTGTAGTGACCTTGAGTGTACTCTGAGTCTACGTTGAGACAATGAGCTTTCTGTAGCAACTAGAGTATAAACTAGGCCTACACTGATCAAGTGACAAGCCCTTGTAGCACCTAGAACCGTAACATCGTATGAGATTTACTAGGACTGACGACCCTATAATGGATCATTGTGTGGGAATTGATATAAGGAAGGTACCTTAACTTCTCAATCTTGCTGTATGAATGAAATTAAGTAAGAGTCTGGCTAATCACGTGCATGCACCGCATTATGTGTGCCTTTGGCGTAGCACGTTAAGCACTGAGGAAGGGTTGCATGCCGTAATCGTAAGATGAAGTCGCTGAGGGAGAGTAGGCGAGGGCATGCATCATTATTTCATATCATTCTTGCATTAGTCAGAGTACTTAGGACTTTTTTGTTGTACTGCTTTATCATTACTACTTGACTAAATTGAAAACATATTAACCTTTGTTGTATAGCTCCACTGAGTTGATCACTCACTCTCAAATTCTGGGATGGTATTTTAAACACCAACCAGACTCTGTCTTAGTTGCAGATGACGATGCGACTCATGAGACGGAGCCTGACTTTTATGAAGATGAGGAGGTATTCTCATATATGCAGTATTCAGGCAAGTTTCTATAGACCGTTCTGATCGAAAGGGCTTTAGGGCTTATACTTGTAGTGGACCTTGACATTTTGTATTTTAAAACAATACTTGTAATTATTGACCTGACAATACATACATACTTCGGGGACCTACTTTGGTTTATACGTTCTATATTTTCATTACAGTCTTCCGCTGCGTATCTCAACTATCCCTGGATTATGTTTTGTTATTTTAGCTTAATCTCATTCATGTTTTATGCACTAATACGGACAATATATAATCATTTATAAATTGTGTTGCATAAGTAACGTGTTGGAACTCAGGAGTTGGGTTTCTACTCGACCCCCAAATTTCAGGGCGTTACACTGGTTCTCCTTAAGGGACTTTTTACCAGATGGATGTGCATCCCCAGGTCTGTGAGCATGTGCATGCATCCATTCATTTAAATAAGATTATTTTATGTGATTTATTTAATGAATGTGTATCGGATTAACCTTATCTGATTCTCGTGATAATCATTGTGTAATATTTATTATATGCTGTCTCTGATAACTATACTTAATTATCTTGATGTTGCGATAAATCTTGGGGGTTATACCTCACTGGATAGCCATTAACACTATTAAACCGTACTCAATGTACAGGAGACGCGAATGATGCGCATGCTGGCGTTCATATGGAATGGGAGAAGCCAGATGATCTTGAAACTCTTTATTCCTAATTTCATTTGTATTTAATTTGTATTGTCATGCTTGTAAAAGTTAAGACATTTATTTGTATAAGTTTTTGGGTAACTACTTAAAACCTTGGTTATGTATATTTGGACTCCCCTTTATACTTGGATTGTTTTTATTCCGCTTAAATGGTTAACTTGGATAAAGAAGAAAAATGCACGTGAAATTTGAAATATTTTAAAGGTTAACACTTGGATTTTTTGAAAATGAGTAGTGTACTCGGGTTCACGGAACCGGTGTGTTACAATCTTCTTTTCCTAAATTGAGATTGTAAAATTAGTAAGCCTTGTTGTTCACCATCGTCCCTTGGGCATGGTAGAGTGATGGAATTCTTCCTAACCTTCACAATTCCCCTATGATTGGTTGTGGGATTAGTATGTCTTGTTGTTTGTTATTGTCTCCTGGGCATGGTTGGGTGATGGAATCACTTTCAATCCTCACAACGCTCACCTATTAAGACTAGGTTTATGAGAAGTTTAGAGATTTGACCGTCTTTCCTTTCTCCATATGGATATGATAAGACTCTGATTCTAGTTAAATCTATTGAATCACGCAAGGTAGCCTCCCAATTGCTACAAGTGGATCCTTGGCACCCTAGTTACCAACTTTAAATTTATAAGTTTCAATTACCTTATTCAAAATCACTCTCTCAAATATTTCAGATTTAGGTTTACATCTTCTTCTAGTTCTAATTCTGGCTATTTTTAGAAACGTACGAGATTTTCCATGTGGATTCGACCTCGGTCTTAATGAGATTATTACTACATCGTGACCCTACACTTGGGGTTGTGAACACCTAGCCAATGGTACCATAGTCTAGGGCTTGCAATGGGGTCATCTGATCCATCCACCTTGTCGGTCAGCTCGTTGTGGGCCTAAAAAGTCCTGACGTGGGTAGTGCCTACTTGTAACAAACATCACAATGAGCCTAAAAAGTTTCAGCAGTCACCATTATTTTATATTTTGTTGCCCACATGAGCACTAGATCAGGATGATATTTGGGCCCTAGCCTTAAAATGACATGACAAAAAGGATGGGTAGTATAGATTATACGCGTACATCAATGTGGGCCCATATGGGTCGTGGTTTGCATGGGTCATAGTTGTCATGTTATATGAGTCGTGGTTGTCATGTTATATGGGTCGTGGTTTTCATGTGTTCACATCCTTTACTATATAGTCATTGTTACCATATCCTAAGGCCCATAATAGGGTTATCCGATCCATCCACCTTATCAGCCAGCTCGATGTGGGCCCAAAAAGTCCTGACTTGGGCAGTGTTCACTTCTAACAAACATCATAGTGAGCCTAGAAAGTTTTAACAATTACCACTATTTTCTATTTTGTGGCCCACATGAATGTTGGATCTGGCTGATATTTTGGCCCTAACCCTAAAATGACAAAGGAAAAAGGATGTGCGGCATGAATTATACACATACATCAATGTGGGCCCATATGGGTTGTGGTTTGCATGGGTCGTAGTTGGCATGTTATATGGGTCGTGGTTATCATGTTATATAAATCGTGGTTTTCATGTGTTCACTTCATTTACTACTTAGCCATTGGTACCATAGCCTAAGGCCCACAATGGGGTGATTTGTTCCCTCCACCTTGTCACCAGCTTGCTATGGGCCCAAAAGGTCCTGCCTTGTCCGGTGTCCACTTCTAACAAACATCGCAGTGAGCCCCATGAGTGGGTGACACCATTACCATTATTTTATTTTATGTGGCCCACACTAGCTCTTGATCAAGCTGATATTTGGGCCCTAGCCCTAAAATGACATGGCAAGAAGGATGGGCGGCATGGATTATACACATACATCAGTGTGGGCCCCACGAGTTGAGCATTGCCCATGCCCCAAAAAGGGTTCCGTACACATCATTAAATACGGTGTAACTTCTTATTCCCGAAAAAATCATACAACTACTTAACCAAGGACAAAGGGCATTTTGGTCCAAATAATATTCATAAGCTTGTCAGAAGGCTTCCCTTGGATTATTTGAAAGGTTGAATCTCTTTAGGGAATTCGACCATTCATCGAGACAAGTACGGTCAATTTCCCATTTCAATAACCCTAGCGACTGAATGCATCGTCGAAGGACATGGTCAAAACTCAGGTGGACTGGGGCGAATAGGATCGTCAGGACAGCCAGGTCCATGGCGTTGAGTTTCGACAATCTAGCAAGTGTCACCACATACTCTCGTCGTGGTCTAATTAACACCAGCCTCTACCTTATAAATATCAAGGGATAAAATAAAAAGATTCAAGACTCCTCTGAAGGTCACAGTCCATGCCCTTTAACAAACCTGTCACCCAATAATTGTGGCAGCTTCTGACCTGCGAAAGAGTAGTTATGGTCCAGCTAAAGAGCAAAAATGTAATGGAAAACAGTGAAAAATAAAATACCTACGCTTATAACGAGGATAAAGTTCATTTATGTGCCAAGGAACCAAGTTCTATCCGCTTGCTGCATTTATAAACAGCTTTGGAACGGAAGATAGACTTATATAAGTTTCCAAGGAGAAGAGGAAGGAGGTGTGAACACCACAGAGAGAGTGATATTGGCGCGGCTCAATCTGAGATCGTTTTTACGATCCAAACGTAAATCCATCTTCGGATTGAACCTCACCAACATCGCTTTCCTATATTCCGTCTTCTACGTGGATGCCGATAAAAACATGGATCATGGACATGGAGCCCTCCGCAATAACACTTTATGTAGCGAGCAATATCAGCATATCCTGCACAACAACCACAGTAAAAGCTATGAGGACAACAATTTATCATTTGAGAAGACAATGAAATTATTATTATAATTATACATGCAGAGGTGTCTGATGCAGACGGTTGGCAATCGACCGTTCAAATTCAGACGGACAGCCCAGATCTGATGGTGTTAGCAATGAAGAATGAAGGATGATAGCAGAAGAGTCCGTCAGATTTCAATTGCCCAAGATCAGTCTTCTCTGATAGGATGTGACCAGAAATAGTAGGAGAATGGGAAACTGCATTAAGTAGAGACGATGAATATATGGATATTCATAGGGGTTCTAAAGCGCATGTGTATACAGCTGGATACACCTCACACACCCATATATACAAGATATGCACAATATACTCTTAACAGGTGGAGCAGTGGAATATTGTATTGGCTGGTGAAGATGACTGTGTGGATAACTAGGATTCAGAAAAAAATAAAATAAAAAAAAATGACAATCAATCTCATGACATATGAGTGCATCCATTTTCTAGATACTGACTCATCGACCTTGGCTTTTGGGCTTGCCTGCCATTCTCAATATAGAATGTATTGTGTTGAATGCCCGAATCGATCAGTTAAATGGATCATGGATCACATGCCGTTACTACAGAAGCATCACAAGGTGTGATCCAGTCACGATGCTGTGTATAATTCACTCATTTTTTCGAGCATCAGTACTGTTCGTTTATAGGTGGTTTTCTCATTTTGGGTTGTGATAGGAGATGATGAGGTTCTTCTCTATAGATGACCATGAATGATGATAGGAGCCCAAGAGATTAAGAGACCTTGTGTGTGTGTGTCTGTGTGGAGTCAGCAAGATAAGAGAGGAGGAGAAGTTAACTGAAGACAGTGGAGAGGAAGGTAAGGGAGAAGGTGAGATGTATAAGTGTAAGGTTTGCCTCGGGATGGTAAGGAGGAGAAGGTGAGTGGAATGATGGGAAGGGAACAACTTATTGCTTTAGCGTGAGTCATGCTTAGCTTGTACTCATAAAATCAAAACCCTAGCCCGCATGCACCTGCAATATTCTCCTCCAAAAAACCAAACGACCCCTTTTTACTCTTTCCTTACTCCCACTCCCATGACATACATACCCCCATTGTCTGATATCCTACTTTAATTGCATGTTTGCATTCTATTAATATAATATTTAGGTAGTTATTTGATACTCTGGCGATTTGTGACACTTGATACACAGGCACTTACAAATGGTACACCTTGCATAAATTAACTCATAACTAAACCAACTAAATCGTAGAATGCAGTGTAGAGAAGTTACCTTTTAAAATTCAAATTGATTGGACATTCCTAACGTGTGATTCTTCGATCACACTTGTTTTTTTTTTTTTTCGCAAATAAGACCATCAGATTTTTTTTCATCTTTAACGGTCCAATAGTAAGATCAATCTAAAGGTCAAATCAACAAACAAAACTAATTTTTGCTTCACGGTACATCTATACTTGTAGGCCAGACTATCAAAGCTCACCACTCGCAGGGAGAATAAAATATTACGTAGGCCACTGTGGATGGGGCACAGTCCTAAAATTATGAAACTTGTGATGGACCACTGATCACAGTGGGACCGACAACAGTAAATGACACGTGGGCGTATGAGGGATAGTGGTCCACCCTGGGGAAAGGGGCGTTAAAGGGTTTTTCGGGAACAAGAGGAAGAGAATCTTGGGAACATAAGTGCAGAATGTCAGCAAGGGGATTTGTCTTGAAACAAGTTAAGGAGGGGTACGTAGAAAGCTCACTCGCTCTAGCAATCGCCAACCCAAAGCGGAGACAGCGGCGCTAAAAGAGCCCCTGCCTTGGGGTGTAAGTGGGGGACAACACCCTCGGGCTTCTACCCTTTTTCCTTATTTTATTATTTATTTATTTTCTTTTCTTCCTTTCAAAGCTCTCCTTCTTTCTTCATTTTTATTTATATTTTCTAAATTTAATTAATTATAAGCTCTCCTTCTTTCTTCATTTTTATTTATATTTTCTAAATTTAATTAATTATGGATGTTTGGAGAGGGAGACGTGCACCTTTTAAAAAGCTCTTGTATAAGATAAATTGAAAAGAGGTTCTCGCGTTCATGATTTTAGGGGCTCAGTTCGCGTGCTTCCGCCCAGAGAGATTCCTCCACGCCTTAACCATTCCGCGACCCATCTCTTGTTTTCTTCTATTTTCTTCTCTACTCCCCTCTCATACATCAGATCCTAGGTCTCTCTCTCTCACAACTGATCTTTACGCTTCTCTTACTTGATGTACACGTGGGTTACATTCACGATATCAGAACCATCGATTTGGTGTTTCGAATAGTGAAGGTGTCATGGTCCAAAAATAACAATGTTTGGACGGTCATAGCCTTTTATAACTGTTGGCATACAAATAAACACGTAAAGTAGAAATATGAGAGAAGAACTCCGTTTTATTAGATAGTTAAGGCAATCAGGACAGAGTATATTTTAGTGCTGGGCCAATCAGCGGCTTCACCCATTGGATGCCTGATCAGGATCATCATATGCAATCTCGGACGCACACGAAATTGCCGTGATTCCATTCCCTTGATGATATCTAGCTGGAGAATGGGTGGATATGCATACAAACCAGCATGAATAATGCACAACTGATCCATGCAGGCAATGGTGCTACAAACTCTGGTACATTATCATTATTGAGGGAAAAATAGATTGACTTATGGAATAGACCAACTCTACAAACCATTACGGGACCAATAGAGCTTGTGCCTTAAGAGGCCCCCCACCGGCAAGGAAAGGTAAACCTTCAAGTAGATCGATGCAATTGTAAGGCCACTCAAAGAGGATACAACTATAAGTCCACTCAAAAATCCAACCTCGACCATAGGTTGACCGGACTATAGGTCGCTCATAGCTCGACCATAGGTCGATCATAGGTTGACCCAATTATAGGTCGTACATAGCTCAGTCACGGGTCGGCTACAGGTCAACCCAGCCATAGGTCGGGATAACCTCTGAACGAGATAAATACTGATTTGACGAAAGGCTCAGTATTATTTACGTTTACTGTATCCAACACCTCTGCCACCTAACATTTTTCCGGACCAACAGTCCGAGAATCCCTCCAACGGCCCGAAGATCTCTCCCAAGATCTTCGAGAGATAAAATTAGATCCTAAGAATCTCAGACAACCATAATCCCTGGAAGATCCCGAACAAATCTGGAAACCTATGCGAGAAGATTTCCGACATATTAAGAAAGACTCCCTACGACACGGTCTTCCTTCTCCTATAAATAGAGATACCTCCAGCCCATGTAAGGTATGCATACATACCCTAATACTCGACTGGTGACTCTTTTCCATAAAATTCTATCATACAAAAGACCCATGATGCCGACTTAGCCATCGAAGGGTTCCCTGTACAAGTCAAGGTCTCCTTTGTCTATTACTTTCATCTGTGCAGGTCCCGAAGGGTTAATAAAGGAGGGTCTACTAAAAAACTGCATGACCGGTTTAGCGCCATTTGTGGGAACCGATGTCTTAGCCGTTCTTGCTTTACTAGAAAAATTACAATGGCTCCCGCCCCCCCTCCCCTGCCGCTGACCGCACACTGTCGCCCCTAGAGTAACCCAAACAACTGAAAAGCCATTAGGACTCTTCCTCATAACATCAGGCTAATTCCAGTTCCAGGAGGAAGGGTCAGCGATCTCACATAAAAGGAGGTTGGTTGAATTCCCTCGAAAGGGTGGTCAGAATACTAAGAGAGAATATGGACTACATGAAGCAGATGATGGAACAACTATAGCCTCAACAAGTGCAAAGGACCATCAGGAAGGATGAACACATGGGCAACAACCCTCCTCAACCTTCCTGTACACGCGTGGCCTCTCAGAGGACCCGACCACCCTCACAGAGGAGCCAACAACATAAATTGGCCAAACTAGCCCTGTCACATGCTTTTGAGACGACGACCTTGCCTACTTCCAATCTACATCATGAGCTAGATCGAAAAAAGCGCGGAAAGGTCCAGGTAAAGGCTACTGTGGAAAGCGGTGAACCCTGGGAGGTCGAACTAAAAATCTTGCGAGATCAGATCATAGACATGCAGCAAGCCTACCGAACTAAAGCTTCGACGCGAATGCAAGCCATAATGGAGGAATCTGATCCCCATTTGATGCCGACATCATGCAAGTGAGACTACCAAATAGATTTTGGTTGCCTCAGATCGCTCTGTTCTCAGGAAACATCGACCCATCTGTAACACCCCGAAAATCAGGGGTCAGGTAGAAACCCAACTCCCGAGTTCCAGAACGTCACTTATGCAACATAGATAATGATAAATGCATGTTGTCTGTAGAATGGCATTAAACAAGATTGAGACTAAGCCAAAATAGCATATCATACTCCAGAGACAGTTAAATTAGCAAGCGAAAGACTGTGATAAATACATAAAATATATAATTAATTGTAAGTCCCCAGAGTATGAATATGTTACCAGGTTAATTAAATACATGTATACTTGTAACACCTTGAAAATCGGAGGTCGTGTATAAACTCAACTCCCGAGTTCCACACCGTCACTTATGCAACAAAAATGATTATGATTCAATATTGTCTGAGTTAAAGCATTCACATGAGTAAAAGTATACCAAAACTGCAATTCATACTCCAGATCCAGTGATAAAAGCAAGCGGAAGACTAAAGAATATATATATCACTGTATGAAAAAATAAAGTAGATCTCGACTGTCAATAAAGTATGAATACATCACTGAGTCTCATATACATGTAAAGAAACAAAATCAAATGTCCAAAAAGAGTCCCACTGAGAAGTCCCGTCAACCCAAGCCACCTAAGCAAAGCCGTCGTGGTACTGCATGTATGAGAACTCGTCCTGGTCCTCATCATAATCCGGCTCTACCTCCTGGATCACTGCATCACTTGCATCTAAGACAGGTCTGGTGGGTGTTGCAAACACCATCCCGTAACGTGGGAGTGATTGATCAACTCAGTGGAATCATAGAGCAAAGATTAGCATGTTCTCAAATCAATCATGCGATAATAGTAAAGCAGTAAATTAAATAATCCTAATACTGTTGTTAATGCAATATGACATGACATGATGGATGCCCTCACCGACGTTCTCCCTCATACAACACCATCTTACGCCCATGGCATGCTTGCGTACCGCTCAATGCCCCACATCTTCCAAGCACATGCAATGTAATGGTGATATGATTGTTGAGTTGTTATTAGTCCATTCAAACAGTAGGATTGGGAAACTAAGGTACTTCCCTTATATCAATCCCAACACAGATCCTGTCTAGGGTCGTCACTCCTAGTAATCTCATATGATGTATATTTTATAGGTCGCTGCAAGGGCTACTAGGGCTGTTGCTCGCACTCGTTGCACCACTCCCCCATCACCTTATCAATACAGGCCTACTGTACTCTCACTACTACGGAAGGGTCGTCGCCTCCCTTAGACTCAGAATACGCTCGCGGTCACTACAAAGGACTCGTCGCCTGATCAGTGTAGGCTGACAGCAAGAATATAGTGTCTCATACCACCATAATCTGCTCACGAGACATAGGTGTTCACTGGTCACTACGGGGAGGTTTGTGGCCCCAGCGTAGGCCGACAGCTCGACCACGGTATCCCATACCACCATGCCTGGCTCATGAGTCTTCGTGGATCAAGGTACCATGGTTAATAGGGTTTACAGTGGTAAGTTTAGTACCCTAGGTTCAAGCAGTTATGACTCATACAGGGTGAACATACAATGGCCAGTCGGGTTACTTGACGGGCTCGACTAGCACGATCGCATCTCAAGTCAAACGACATGAAGTGCGTAAGACACTTCGTGTGGCCTAACCACTGCCTCCAACTCCAAAACACGGCTCGCGTTCATCGACGAGTCGTTCGTGGCAAAGATAGGCCAATCACGAACTTGCTCGGTTACCGACTGCCTGGACTAGGTATAGTCCCAAACATACATGAATTCAAATAAGCAATCATATGAGAGTATTGGAAATGAAATACAACCATGTGAGCATGTTAACACATGTTATAACATACAACTTAAGTAAATCATCAAGCACATGCATTTCATACATATAATGAAATCATGCATATAGCTAACATGTAGAAAATCATTTACATCAGCATATTAATTGAGAAATCAGTTTCAAACTAATTCATAACACCATTTAATTCAATACATACTAATACAAGCATTTATACAAACACTTACATTACACACTTAAGTCTACATATAGTATGTCAACCCGAAGTGCGCATTTAGGCGAATCTCTTCGCCGAAATAATTATGCACGCATTCCTAACATCCTAATGTGACAAGAATCCATGTCAATCACATCAGCAAATTATGGATGAAAACAGTATTTTCTACAAATGACTAAAATGCCCTAAATCTCATATTCTTCGTCTATTTACGAAACAGGAAACGGACAGCATGTTGTACATGTCAAACGGCGTTGCCGTCGATAATCTACTATTAAACAGTCAATCAAAGCATCTACAATCCGTACCTTTTCTCTTATAGGTGTGTTAATTCGAACGGAGCGTATACGCTTCGTCTACGGCGAATAGGGAACCTAATACACAAGATCTATCAGCTACTTCGCTATGAAACCAAGGAAACCTCAAATCAGCAACTTATTAGGGTATTTTCTTACCTAGAAACGCGGAGAAATCACCGGCCAAGTGATTGGAGCGTGTTGCTAAAGCACGTGCAATAGGTAGGGCAGCAGCAGGAAAATTCTCTCCTACTCTCTCTCACAAACTCTCACCTTTTCTCTCTCCCAATCTAGGATTTTTCTCAAATTCGGATGGGAGAGAGGAGTGAGGGTTTCAACCCCTTTTATAAGCCCAAATGTGCCCAAAATAGGCTCGGGAACAATGTATACTTGAGGTATATCCAAATCGGGGCTGTTTCGGTCCAAAAGGACATTTCCGGTGGTCCCCTGGCCGAACGCGATCGGACTTAAGTTCGTACTTGTCGAATGTCGCTCACATCCCATTTTCAGACCATCAGTATTCGTAGATCGCACATGGTGGTCCAGTTTCAGTTCAGCGGTCACCGCACGTAGATCAGGCCTACAAGTCTCATGATACGAAATAGAAATTTTTTCTGATCCGAGGGTGTAATTTGGCTGAATTCTGACGGTCAGAACGCTTAATACTGACACGTCAAGTCGTGTGCCAGATTTGAATTTCAAATTCCAAATCTAACCCTATTCTCACTCTCTTTAGTCCAGGCTCAATGAAATACCCTGCGAATGTCGGTTGGACTTGATTTTTGAAATAATTGTCAAGTCCAACAAGACGGTTCTAATGGTCTAAGATTGTAGGTATCGGACTTTCGACGCGCGGTCTAGATCCAATACAAAGTTTCAAAGAGGTCCAGAGAACAAACCTGCTTAGAGTTTGATCCGAGGTTTTAGAGTATTATAGAGTCATTGGTTCTACTCGATTTAGGTCTTGTAGAATGTATTTAAAGTGATCAGGGACTATTTTCCAGCTACTCTAGCGTTGCGCTAGCTAACTTACATTTATTGTCTAAAGGAATTAATCCTACGCGATTTCTGGTCGAGTTGGTACTCGAGTCCAAGTACGGATTTTTCCAGGGCGTTACAATACTCCAAAAATGGAAAGAAAAGATTATACATGAGTGCTCCAAAAATATAAAATGACAAGTGTCAAGGCATCTAATCGACCTCCCTGTAATCCCATCGATCAAAACACGCATAAATGAGGGATCCTCATCATCATCAAGTCCGGCTCCGTCTCGCAGGCCGCGCCATCATCTGTAATTACAAAAGGGTCTGGTGGTGTCCGGAACACCGTCCCATAACGTGGGAGTGAGTAATTAATTCAGTGGAATCATAGAGCAAAGATTAACATGTAATCAAATCAATCACGCAATAATAGTACAATAAACAATCAAACATTCCTATATACTGTTATTAATGCAAGCATGAGATGACATGATGGATGCCCTCACCGACATTCTCCCTCATACGGCACCATCTTACGCCCTGTAACACCCCGAATTTTGGCCAACCTGGGATTAGACGTCCTTAGGCAATGGGTCAACTAAAACACCTGGAAAATCACTCAGAACCCAATTCCATAGCCAAAGAAATCACTTAGGATTAATTCCTTTAGGAACTAAGCATAAGTTAGCTAGCGCAACGCTAGAGTAGCTGGGAAATAGTCCCTGATCACTTTAAATGTGTTCTACAAGACCCAAATCGAGTAGAACCAATGGTGCTATAATACTCTAAAACCTCGGATCAAACTCTAAACCGGTTTATTCTTTGGACCTCTTTGGAACTTTGTATTGGATCTAGACCGCGCGTCGAAAGTTTGATACCTATAATCTTAGACTGTTAGAACCGCCTAGTTGGACTTGACAATCATTTCGAAAATCAAGTCCAACCGACATTCACAGGCTATTTCATTGAGCCTGGACTGAAGAAAGTGAGAATAGGGTTAGATTTGGAATTTGAAATTCAAATCTAGCACACGACTTGGTGCATCAGTATTAAGCATTCTGACCATCAGAATTCAGCCAAATTACAACCTCGGATTAGAAAAAATTTCTATTTCATATCAGGAGACTTGCAGACCTGATCTACGTGCGGTGACCGCTGAACTGAAACTGGACCGCCACGTGCGATCTACGAACACTGATGGTCTGAAAACGGGATGTGAGCGACATCTGACATGTATGAACTTAAGTCTGATCGCGTTCAGCCAGGGGACCACCAGAAATGTCCTTTTGGACCGAAACAGCCCCGATTTGGATATAACCTAAGTAAACATTGTTCCCGAGCCTATTTCGGGCATGTTTGGGCTTATAAAAGGGGTTGAAACCCTCATTCCTCTCTTCCATCCGAAATTAAGAAAAACTCTAGATTGGGAGAGAGAAAAGGTGAGAGTTTGTGAGAGAGAGTAGGAGAGAATTTTCCTATTGCCGCCCTACCTGTTGCACGTGCTTTAGCAACACGCTCCAATCACTTGGCCGATGATTTCTCCACGTTTCTAGGTAAGAAAACAACCCTAATAGTTACTGATTTGCTGTTCCCTTGGTTGCATAGTGAAATAGCTGATCGATCTTGTGTAATAGGTTCACAGTTCGTCGTAGACGAAGCGTATACGCTCCGTTCGAATTAGCACACCTATAAGAGAAAAGGTGCAGATTTTAGACACTTTGATTGACTGTTTTCAACGCTTTCAATGTCGTTTAATTGTAGATTATCGACAGCAACGCCGTTTGACATGTACAACATGTCGTCCGTTTCCTGTTTCGTAAATAGACGAAGAATATGAGATTTAGGGCATTTTAGTCATTTGTAGGAAATACTGTTTTCATCCATAATTTGCTGATGTGATTGACATGGCTTCTTGTCGCATTAGGATATTAGGAATGCGTGCATAATTAGTTTGGCGAAGAGATTCGCCTAAATGCGCACTTTGAGTCGACATACTATATGTAGACTTAAGTGTGCAGTTTAAGTGTTTGAATAAATGCTTGTATTAGTATGTATTGAATTAAATAGTGTTATGAATTAATTTGAGATTGATTTCTCAATTAATATGCTGGTGTAAATGGTTTCCTACATGTTAGCCATATGCATAATTTCATTATATGTATGAAATGCATGTGCTTGATGATTTACTTAAGTTGTATGTTATAACATGTGCTTGATGATTTCATTATGATTTAGTTTGAGATTGAATTCTCAATTAATATGCTGATGGGAATGATTTCCTATATGTTGGCGATATGCATAATTTCATTATATGTATGAAAGGCATGTGTTAGATGATTTACTTAAGTTGTACGTTATAACATGTATTAACATGCTCACATAGTTGTATTCCATTTCCAATACTCTTACATGATTGCTGACGTGGATTCATAATTGTTTGGGACTATACTTAGTCCAGGCAGTCGGTAACAGAGAAAATTCGTGGCTAGCTTGTATTTTCCAAGAAGGATGCGTCGATGAACGCGAGTCGTGTTGGAGTTGGCGGTAGTGGTTAGGCCACGCAAAGTGTTTTACGCACTTCATGTCGTTCGACTTGCGATGCGCTCGTGCTAGTCGAGCCCGTCAAGTAACCCGACTGGCCGTTGTATGTTCACCCTGTATGAGTCATAACTGCTTGAACCTAGGGTACTGAACTTACCATTGTAAATCCTGTGAACCATGGTACCTTGATCCACGAAGACTCATGAGCCGGGCATGGTGGTATGGGACACCGTGGTCGAGCTGTCGGCTTACGATGGGGCCACAAACCTCCCCGTAGTGACCAGTGAGCACCTATGTCTCGTGAGCAGATTATGGTGGTATGGGACACTATATTCTTGCTGTCGGTATACACTGATCAGGCGACGAGTCATTTGTAGGGACCACGATCGTATTCTTAGTCTACAGGAGGCGACGACCCTTCCGTAGCAGTGAGAGTACAGTAGGCTTGTATTGATAAGGTAATGGGGGAGCGGTGCAACGAGTGCGAGCAACAGCCCTGACAGCCCTTGCAGCGACCTACAAAATATACATCGTATGAGATTACTAGGAGTGACGACCCTAGACAGGATCTGTGTTGGAATTGATATAAGGGAAGTACCTTAGTTTCCCAATCCTGCTATTTGAATGGACTAATAATAACTCGACAATCATATCACCATCATATTGCATGTGCCTGGAAGATGTGGAGCACTGAGCGGGATGCAAGCATGCCGTGGGCGTAAGATGATTCCGTATGAGGGAGAACGTCGGTGAGGGCATCCATCATGTCATGTCATATAGCATTAACAACAGTATTAGGATTGTTTGATTTATTGCTTTACTATTATCGCATGATTGATTTGAGAACATGTTAATCCTTACTCTATTATTCCACTGAGTTAGCTACTCACTCCCATGTTACGGGATGGTATTTTCGGACACCCACCAGTCCCTATTGTGATTGCAGATGATGGCGCGGCCTGCGAGGCGGAGCTGGACTTGATGATGATGATGAGGATCTCTCCTTTATGCGTGTTCTGATTGACGGGATTACAGGGAGGTTAATTGGAAAACTTGACACTTGTCATTTTACATTTTTAGAGCACTCATGTATATTCTTTTTTTCTACTTTTAAAGTATACATGAATGTATATAACCTGGTAACATGTTCACACTCTGAAGACATACAACAGTTTATATATGTTATACATACTATCACAGTCTTCCGCTCATAAATTTAACTGTCTCTGAAGTATGATATGCTGTTCTGGCTTAATCTCACCCATGTTTAATACATTAATACAGACAACATTCAATCATATATATCTATGTTGCATAAATAACATTTTGGAACTCGGGAGTTGAGTTTTTACTCGACCCCCGATTTTCGGGATGTTATAGATGGTATCAGAGTATGATTTGGATTAAACCGAGCTTAGGTTATGGTCACGCGATGTACTCTGTCGCTTCCTTTGACTTAGGTGGGTGCGAGAAGGGTCTAGAAACACTTATGGGATCGCAGATTCGTCAATAGGCGAGGTCTATTCGTATCGATCGCGCGATCGAGTCCGGAACGCATCTAGGGTCGCGTGAAGTGACCTGAGTAGTTCCTAGGTTGTAGGTAGGTAGGTTGAGACATTCTTTGAACGATTCTAAACCCATAAATGTGAATCCTTGGGCTGTGGGGCAACCACAACCCTTACATTCAATCGCTAGGGCTTAAAAACCCCATTTCACCTAATTTCTTCAAAATTCTTCCTCTCACCACTACATTCTTTAATTATTTCTTATTCTTTTCATGTTAAACATTGATCCTAATGTGAAAATGATATAAAATTATACTTCGATAAAATTTTACGGTGAATAGTAAAATTTCATGAAAAATGGCCATTAGGCCATTCTAAGTTTGCTTTATTTAGCAACTAATAGGCTAGTTGAATGTATTAGATCCTTCTAACCTAAAATCATATGCTGCATGATAGGGAATTGTATTTGAGATTATAGATTGGCCCCGAAAAGCCCCGAATGTATGTTTGGGCCTCCATAGGGCAATATACAATGAACCATGGTGGGGACCATACATTTTTGGGGTCCCTGGACCATGGGGGACTAGACCCATGTGGTCCCACCGACCAATTAGAGAGATTGTCGGCGATGCATCGCCGTCCAACATGGCCCCCTTGATGTAATTTTTGGGATTTGGGGGTATTTTGGGTAGTGTACACCCCCCGTGTGCGATTCGACCATAGAAAACCCCAAAAAGGGGTACTTCCTTCACAAAAGTCCCCTTCCCTAGCCCCATTTTCATTTTCTTGCTGCCCTAACCCAAAATCGTGATTCCAAATCATTCCTAAATCCATTCCCTAATGAAAACGACCACACTCCATCACTCCAAAGTGATTTGCATCTCTCCCTCTTGCAGATCTCGTCGTTTGGAGCTCTTAAAACCTCCAAATCGAGCTGAAATCGTGAGGTGCTCCATTCCCCTTTTTCATTCTCTTTTCTTTCTGAAAATTCATCTTAGGGGAGCTTGAAGCATCCCTCTACAACGCATAGATCTCCCTTTTTCAGTTTGGATAGCCATTTTTCTATATTTTCCCCATTTTTCATGGCTTTTGTTGAAGCCATTTTGGGTCTTTTGTCACTCTCCACCATCCTCTCTTTGATGGGTAAGAGAAAGACCGCAGCGGATGAGGCTGGGCTTAGTCACCCTGCTCAATCAAGAAGACCGCGGGGTGGTGCCACTAGCTCAAGCACCGCCGCAAGTCCAAGCACAGCCCGAGAGTTCCATACAAAGCGGGATTTGGATCCTCATACTCAACTTGGGCGAGTGATTTTAGCAGAGATGCCTCACGGCCAATACACTGACCATAAGGTGTTGTTTGAGGTGGACGTGGAAGGGCGACTATTCAAAAAATTTCTATTGTTCGAATGCATTGAAGCTGTGCATTGGGGTCCGATCTTTGAAGCTCGTGCTCGTGCTAATGTGAGCATCGTTCGTGCCTTCTACGCTCGTATCCAGAATCCTACACTGGAGCCATTGCAGTTCAAGATTCCTTTTTGTAGAGACCGGATGGCTATGATCGATGTTCGGTTGATTGCGCGACTTCTGAACGTGCCTCTTGGTGATGTTCATCCTAGTGCGAAGAATTTGAGTAGGTATGAACGAGATCTCCGTACCAGGTTTCTATGTGGTAAACTGGTTCCATGACAGCCTAATAATAGGCTCAAGGCATCTTACATGTCTGATGATTTGCGCCTGCTGCACCACATTTGCACGTTCAACGTGTATCCCAGGTCGACAAATCGCATTGAGTGTACGCGCCTTATGGTTGATTTCTTGTATCTGGTGGCCCAGGGAGAGAATGTATGTATGGTCACTTTCATCTTGCGACAGATAATCCTCATAGCGAAATCAAGAAGAACATCTGAATCGCTTCCTTTTGGCCGACTTATATGCAAGATTGCGCTTGAGTTTGCTTACAGACTTGGGCCGGAGTTGCCAGTTCCGATTCACAGCATTGATGAGTCTACCATGGTCAAGATGAAGATCGGGTCTCAGTACCGTGAGACACAGCTTGAGGAGGATAGCGAGGACGACTTCAATGATGAAGAGGATCCAAGTGAAGGAGAACCTGGAGCAGAAGTTGAGGAAGAAGTCCAGGAAGAGGTAGAAGAGGAGGCTTAGGATACAGATGAGAACCCTCCTCCTTCTTCTCAGGCTACTGGCAATGATCGCATTGCTTGAATTGAGGAGAGCTAGGTCGCCTTGCGAAGGAAAGTTCAGGAACTTCGAGCTGAAGTTCAGGATACCAAGGTCGTTACGAAGAGAAAATTCAGCAAGGTGACTCGCACCTTGAAGGCGATCCTGTGCTGCTTGCAGGATAAGGGTGCTCCTCCTCCATCGCCCGACTCGGACAAGTGATCTAGATCCAGATATCGCGGGTTGTAGTCAGTTATTTCCTACTTTATATTGTGTAAGCCTGATAAGGCTAGTAGTTTGCTTATGTTGCTATAGTAGCTGACTGACTTAGCTCCCATGTACTTCTTGTCATGATACTTGTACGGAGATATCCCTTGTATTATGACAATTTTGGTTTAATGAAATGCATGACGTTTTTCGGCTTGTTATGTGAATGTTTGTGTTGTGGTTTGGGCTTAATATAGCCGAATTTGGTTAGATGGAATGCATGCCGTTTCATTTCGCTGTAAGGTATTATCCCTAGTATGGGTGTATCCTATGGTTTCCACTACCATATTGTAAATCCTGGAATTAAGCCTACAAAATTAATTTTTATCCCATCACACCCTCCTACCAAGCATGCCACTTCTAATCCCGCCATGGGACTAGGAATGTCGTTCCATTTAATACAACTAAACGCTACTGGCCACATAGGCCCTTGGCGTTTTGGACCTAGTGTTAGCACTCCTAGATTTGAAGGATCTGACTATATAAGATAGCCATTTACCGTATAATCTTAGGCTTTGGATTATAGCTACTGAGTTACAGACTAGCCTACTAGTTACCTTAAGTAGTGTAAAGCATGTATATGCTAAGGAATTATAGGTTAGATTTGGTTGAAGTATAACCTTATTCCTTCGATAGATCCCCTTATGACTTATAGACTTCTGTTGTTGCCCATAGGAAGGAACCATTCACTCTCAGGAAACATTTATAAATCCCTCAGATTGAACTTAGAATATACTAGCACGCCCCTTAGAATTGCCTTCCCCAAGGGCTTATTGCATTCGGGAACGCGGAATAAAGAAAATGCAATTATCAGCGAAGTATTCACGGTTTGAATCGACTTCTTAATCCTAGTAGTTACCAATGAATCCAATGCTCTGATCAAGCAGAAGATCGGCATCGACTAGGATTGAGGACTGATACAACAACTTTTCTGTTATCGCGGGGCAGAAGGTTTGTGTATCCGGCTCAGACCCATTACACAACTATTCTTTCGTGTTGGCCCGACCACCCACAACCACAAGTTATTGCTTTGCCCTTGGTAAATGTTAAGGACTTAAAGCCAGTAGAGGATTCGACATCTTGCCACCAACTCATACCTGCCCCTGAACTTAACCACAATAGAGATTAGGCTCATCTCTATGATCATAGGTACCAATGCCATAGAATGCATCATTAGCAAGGAAAACCATGTAGAGAAAGGTTGTTTCCTAATTCACGTCAAGGATAGGTCTTAAGTTGCACCTCGTTCTGATGTACGGAGCGATACATAGATTCTTGAACTTTAAGTAGAATCAAGTTTTAAGGGGGGTAGAACGTATTGAGTCCAATCCGGTTAGGTTAGTCAATGCTACCGTTCGATCAGAGTGGCACAGAGGAAGTGTGGTTGGCCTCTTCCCCACTGGCCCAGGATCGAAACATTTGAGTTAGGGTATACGTACGGTTAGGTCATTAAATAGGATTGACCCTTTCTTGGAATGTCAAGACTGAAGTCTTGCTAGATACTCCTTGCACTTTGCCAATTTTGGGGACGAAATTATGTTTTAAGGGGGGTAGATTATAACACCCCAAATTTTGGCCAACCTGGGATTAGACGTCCTTAGGCAATGGGTCAACTAAAACACCTGAAAAATCGCTCAGAACCCAATTCCATAGCCAAAGAAATCACTTAGGATTAATTCCTTTAGAAACTAAGCATAAGTTAGCTAGAGCAATGCTAGAGTAGCTGAGAAATAGTCCCTGATCACTTTAAATATGTTCTACAAGACCCAAATCAAGTAGAACCAATGGTGCTATAATAATACTCTAAAACCTCGGATCAAACTCTAAATCGGTTTGTTCTTTGGACCTCTTTGGAACTTTGTATTGGATCTAGACCGCGCGTCGAAAGTCTGATACCTACAATCTTAGACCGTTAGAACCACCTAGCTGGACTTGACAATCATTTCAAAAATCAAGTCCAACCGACATTCACAGGCTATTTCATTGAACCTGGACTGAAGAGAGTGAGAATAGGGTTAGATTTAGAATTTGAAATTCAAATCTGGCACACGACTTGGTGCGTCAGTATTAAGCGTTCTGACTGTCAAAATTCAGCCAAATTACACCCTCGGATCAGGAAAAATTTCTATTTCATATCATGAGACTTGCAGACCTGATCTACGTGCGGTGACTGCTGAACTGAAACTGGACCGCCACGTGCGATATACGAACACTGATGGTCTGAAAACGGGATGTGAGCGACATCTGACATGTATGAACTTAAGTCCGATCGCGTTCGGCCAGGGGACCACCAGAAATGTCCTTTTGGACCGAAACAGCCCCGATTTGGATATAACCTAAGTAAACATTGTTCCTGAGCCTATTCCGGGCATGTTTGGGCTTATAAAAGGGGTTGAAACCCTCATTCCTCTCTCCCATCCGAAATTGAGAAAAACCCTAGATTGGGAGAGAGAAAAGGTGAGAGTTTGTGAGAGAGAGTAGGAGAGAATTTTCCTGTTGCCGCCCTACCTGTTGCACGTGCTTTAGCAACACGCTCCAATCACTTGGCCGGTGATTTCTCCGCGTTTCTAGGTAAGAAAACAACCCTAATAGTTGCTGATTTGTTGTTCCCTTGGTTCCATAGTGAAATAGCTGATAGATCTTGTGTAATAGGTTCACAGTTCGCCGTAGACGAAGCGTATACGTTCCGTTCGAATTAGCACACCTATAAGAGAAAAGGTACGGATTTTAGACGCTTTGATTGACTGTTTTCAACGCTTTCAATGTCGTTTAATAGTAGATTATCGACGGCAACGCCGTTTGACATGTACAACATGCGGTCCGTTTCCTGTTTCGTAAATAGACGAAGAATATGAGATTTAGGGCATTTTAGTAATTTGTAGGAAATACTGTTTTCATCCATAATTTGCTGATGTGATTGACATGGCTTCTTGTCGCATTAGGATATTAGGAATGCATGCATAATTAGTTTGGCGAAGAGATTCGCCTAAATGCGCACTTTGAGTCGACATACTATATGTAGACTTAAGTGTGTAGTTTAAGTGTTTGTATAAATACTTGTATTAGTATGTATTGAATTAAATGGTGTTATGAATTAATTTGAGATTGATTTCTCAATTAATATGTTGGTGTAAATGGTTTCCTACATGTTAGCCATATGCATGATTTCATTATATGTATGAAATGCATGTGCTTGATGATTCACTTAAGTTGTATGTTATAACATGTGCTCAATGATTTCATTATGATTTAGTTTGAGATTGAATTCTCAATTAATATGCTGATGGGAATGATTTTCTATATGTTGGCGATATGCATAATTTCATTATATGTATGAAAGGCATGTGTTAGATGATTTACTTAAGTTGTACGTTATAACATGTGTTAACATGCTCACATGGTTGTTTTCCATTTCCAATACTCTTACATGATTGCTGACGTGGATTCATAATTGTTTGGGACTATACTTAGTCCAGGCAGTCGGTAATAGAGAAAATTCGTGGCTAGCTTGTATTTGCCACGAAGGACGCGTCAATGAACACGAGTCGTGTTGGAGTTGGAGGCAGTGGTTAGGCCACGCAAAGTGTTTTACGCACTTCATGTCGTTCGACTTACGATGCGCTCGTACTAGTCGAGCCCGTCAAGTAACCCGACTGGCCGTTGTATGTTCACCCTGTATGAGTCATAACTGCTTGAACCTAGGGTACTGAACTTACCATTGTAAACCCTGTGAACCATGGTACCTTGATCCACGAAGACTCATGAGCCGGGCATGGTGGTATGGGACACCGTGGTCGAGCTGTCGCCTACGCTGGGGCCACAAACCTCCCCGTAGTGACCAGTAAGCACCTATGTCTCGTGAGCAGATTATGGTGGTATGAGACACTATATTCTTGCTGTCAGCATACACTGATCAGGCGACGAGTCCTTTGTAGTGACCGCGAGCGTATTCTGAGTCTACGGGAGGCGACGACCCTTCCGTAGCAGTGAGAGTATAGTAGGCCTGTATTGATAAGGTGATGGGGGAGCGGTGCAATGAGTTCAAGCAACAGCCCTGGCAGCCCTTGCAACGACCTACAAAATATACATCGTATGAGATTACTAGGAGTGACGACCCTAGACAGGATCTGTGTTGGGATTGATATAAGGGAAGTACCTTAGTTTCTCAATCCTGCTGTTTGAATGGACTAATAATAACTCGGCAATCTTATCACCATCACATTGCATGTGCTTGGAAGATGTGGAGCACTGAGCGGGATGCAAGCATGACGCGGGCGTAAGATGGTGCCATATGAGGGAGAACGTCGGTGAGGGCATCCATCATGTCATGTCATATTGCATTAACAAAAGTATTAGGATTGTTTGATTTACTGCTTTACTATTATCACATGATTGATTTGAGAACATGTTAATCCTTGCTCTATTATTCCACTGAGTTAGCTACTCACTCCCACATTATGGGATGGTGTTTTTGGACACCCACCAGTCCGTATTATGATTGCAGATGATGGCGCGGCCTGCGAGGCGGAGCTGGACTTGATGATGATAAGGAGGATCTCTCCTTTATGCGTGTTCTGATTGACGGGATTACAGGGAGGTTGATTGGAAACCTTGACACTTGTCATTTTACATTTTTAGAGCACTTATGTATATTCTTTTTGTCTAATTTTGAAGTATACATGAATGCATATAACCTGGTAACATGTTCACACTCTGGAGACATACAACAGTTTATATATGTTATACATACTATCACAGTCTTCCGCTCGTAAATTTAACTGTCTCTGGAGTATAATATGTTGTTCTGGCTTAATCTCACTCATGTTTAATACATTAACACAGACAACATTCAATCATACATATCTATGTTGCATAAATAACATTTTAGAACTCGGAAGTTGGGTTTTTACTCGACCCCCGATTTTCGGGATGTTACACGCCTGCGGCATGCTTTCTTCCCACAGTGCTCCACATCTTCCAAGCACATGCAATGCGATGTGAATATGATTATTGAGTTATTATTAATCCTTTCATACAGCAGTATTGGAAAACTAGGGTACCTTCCTTATATCAATCCCAACACAGATCCTGTCTAGGGTCGTCACTCCTAGTAATCTCATACGATGTTATATTTATAGGTCGCTGCAAGGGCTGTCAGGGCTGTTGCACGCACTCGTTGCTCCTCTCCCCCATCACCTTATCAATACAGTCCTAGTATATCCTTAAGACTGCATCAGGACTCGTCGCCCTCATGCGGTGTCAGGATAAACTCAAGGTCACTACAAAGGGCTCGTCACCTGATCAGTGTAGGCCAATAGCAAGAATATAGTGTCTCATACCACCATAATCTGCTCAGAGTAGGGTGCTCACTGGTCACTACGGGGAGGTTTGTGGCCCCAGCGTAGGCCGACAGCTCGACTACGGTGTCCCATACCACCATGCCCGGCTCATGAGTCTTTATGGATCAAGGTACCATGGTTAACAGGGTTTCCAATGGTAAGTTCAGCACCCTAGGTTCAAGCAGTTATGACTCATACAGGGTGAACATACAATGGCCAGTCGGGTTACTTGATGGGCTAGACTAGTACGAGCGCATCTCAAACTGAACGACATGAAGTGCATGAAACACTTCGTGTGGCCTAACCACTGCCGCCAACCCAAAACACGACTCGCGTTCATCGACACGACCTTTGTGGTATATAGAAACCAACCACGAATTCAATCCATTACCGACTGCCTGGACTAGGTCATAGCCCCAAGGATTTGTGTATCAACATCAGTAAGCATATGTGAGTAACAGAAATGAAATACAACAATGTAAGCATGTTGACACATGTTATAACATACAACTTAAGCAAATCATCCAACACATGCATTTCATACATATAATGAAATCAATACATATAGCCAACATGATGGAAATCATTTACATCAGCATATTACTTGAGAATTCAATCTCAAAACTCATTCACAATACCATTTACTCAATACATACTAATACAAACATTTATACAAACACTTAGTCTACATAGTGTATGTCGACTCAAAGTGCGCATTAGGACGAATCTCTTCGCCAAACAGACCATGCACGCATTCCTAGTATCCTAACACGACAAATAACCATGAAAAATATTTCAACAAAATGTGGATATAAACAATATTTCCTACAAATGACTAAAATACCCTAAATCTCATATTTTCCATACGCAGTCGAAATGGAAAATGGACAGCATGTTCTACATGTCAAACGGCGTGCTCGTCGATAATCTACTATTAAACGACATTGAAAGCTTTGAAATCAGTCAATCAAAGTGTCTAGAATCCTCACCTTGTGTCGTAGAAGTGTATCGATTCAAATCGAACGTCAACGCTCCATCAACGGCGTTATGGCGACCTAATGCACAAGATACATAAGCTATTTCGATATTTGAATCGAAAGAATCCCAAAACAGCAAGTAGTTAGGGTTTTTCTTACCCAAGAGTGCGTTGGAATCGTCGGGAAAGTCATTGGAGTGCGGTGCTTCCATACGTGCAAAAGCTGCAGCAAGTGGCGGGAATTCTCTCCCACTACTCTCTCAAAATCTCTCACTTTCTCTTTTCCTAGGGTTTCAAGCAAATTCGGATGGGAGGGTTGTGAGAGGGTTTAAAGCCCTTATATAGGTTAAAACATAACCTAAATAGACTTGGGAACAAAGTATAATTATTTTATGTCCAAATACGGACTGTTCCGTCTCAACGGAGCATTTATGGAGGTCCCCTGGCCGAATGCGGTCGGACTTAAGCTTATGGATATTGGATCCTGCTCACACGAAGTTTTCAGACCGGTAGAGTTCCCAGATCGCACGTGGCGGTCCAGTTTCAGTTCAACGGTCATCGTACCTAAATCAGGTCCACAAGTCTCATGATATGAAAGAGAAATTTTTCCTGATCCGACAGTGTAATTTGGCTGAATTCTGACGGTCAGAACGCTTAATAATAACGCGCCAAGTCACGTGCCAGATTTGGATTAAAATTTTCAAATCTAACCCCTTTCTCACTCTCTTTACTCCAGGCTCAATGAAATAGCCTTTGAACGTCGGTTGGCCTTGATTTTCGAAACGATTGTCAAGTCCAGCTAAGCGGTCATAACGGTCTAAGATGGTAGATATCGGACTTTCGACGCGCGGTCTAGATCCAATACAAAGTTTCAAAGGATTTCTGAGAACAAACTGGTTTAGAGTTTGATCCTAGATTTTAGGGTAACGTAGCATCAACGACTCTACAAGTTTTGGGTCTTGTAGAACGTATTTAAAGCGATCAGGGACAATTTCACAGGTAATCTAACGTAGCTCTAGTTACGCTTATTTTCTAAAGGAATGTGGTTCTACATGATTTCTTTGGCTTTGGAATTGGGTTCTGAAAGGATACCAAGGTGTTATGGTTGACCCATTGCCTAAGGACGTCTAATCCTAGGTTGACAAAAATTCGGGGCGTTATAATTTACCCCCCTTAAAATAAAATTTCATCCCCAAAATTAGCTAAGGGTTATGAGTCCCTAAAGAGACTTTCGTATTGATATTCTAAGGAAGGTTCAAATTCTATTTAATGACCTAACCTTACGTATAACCTAAACCAACTGTTTCGATCCTGGGCCAATGGGGAAGAGGCTAACCACGCTTCCGCTACGCCAATCTGATCTAATGGTTGCATTGGCTGACCAAACTAGATTGGACTCAAAATGTTCTACTCCCCTTAAAACTTAGTTCTACTTAAGGTTCAAGAATCTATGTATCGATTCGTATATCGAAACGAGGTGCAACTTAGGGGCTATCCTTGACATAAAATGGGGAAACAACCTCTCACTACATTGGTCTTCCTTTGTTAGTGATGCGTTCTATGGCATTAGTACCTATGGTTGTAGAAATAAGCCTACTCTCTATTGGCTAGATGTCCTCAACATTTCCCAAAGGCAAAGCAATAACTTTTAGTTGTAAGTGGTCGAACCAACACGGAAGAAAAATTATGTAGTGGGTCTGAGCCGGATACATGTATTTTCTACCTAGAACAGAAATTTTACCGTATCAGTTCTTAATCCTAGACGATGCCGATCCTCTGCTTGATCAGAGCATTGGATTTATTGGCAACTACCAGGATTGAGAAGTCAATTCAAACCGCGAATACATCGCTAATATATACAGCTCCTTTACTCCGCATTTTCAAATGCAATAGGCCCTTGGGGAAGGCAATTCAAAGGGGCGAGAAGGTTTATTCTAAACTCAATCTGAGGGATTTATAGTTTTCCCTGAGAGTGAATGGTTCTAAGATTAGACAACTTTCCTAAGGGTTATAACAGAACTCTATAAGTCTTAAGGGGATCTATCAAAGGAATGAGGTTCTACCCCAACCAAATCTAACCTACTATTCCTTTACATACATAGGCCTTACACTACTTAATTCAACAAGTAGTCTAGTCTGTATCTCACTTGCTATAATCCAAAACCTAAGCCTATACACTAAATGGTTTCATACCACTTCTACTACAGGGGATTGTTCTATCGCTTAGAGTCTAGTCGTCAGATCTTTCAAATCTAGGGATACTAACTCTAGGTCCAATACTCTAGATGTTTTAGCACTAGATGATCATTGTTTATGGACTAGGCTACTGCGCTCGGTTTTCCTCTTTCCCATGAGAGAGAGGATGCTGGAAAGGGAGAAAAAGGCTAAAATAGCCTCACAAAAACTGTGAAAAAATGATGGAAATGGGGAGACATGGCTACCCTGATGGACTGAAACGAATCTAGGCCCTGTAGAGGGGTAGATCAAGCTCCTAAAGGATGGATTTTCAAAGGGAAAGGAAAATAATAAGTGGGAATGGAGCTCACCCGACTTTCAGCCTTGATTGGAGGTTGTGGGAGCTTCAAACAACGAAAATGGAGAGAGAGGGGACTGCCTACTGCCGTGGACGATGGAGTGGGATCGTTTCTAGCAGAAAATGGGATTGAGAGTGGTTTGGAGACGTGATTTGAGAGGGAGGCAGCAAGAAAACCGAAAAGGGAGGGCTTGGGGACATTTTTTGCGAAGGGAGTATGGGTTTTAGGGGGTTTAAACGTGCAAACCACCCATGGG
The DNA here is from genome assembly GCA_037074715.1 of Magnolia kwangsiensis. Lineage (NCBI taxonomy): Eukaryota > Viridiplantae > Streptophyta > Magnoliopsida > Magnoliales > Magnoliaceae > Magnolia > Magnolia kwangsiensis. The sequence goes on along the minus strand of CM073582.1, from coordinate 55,470,684 downwards.
GGAGGTGCCCTAACCGAAAAAGGGCGTCGGCCCAAATTTCAGACCCAGTGGGGCCCACCGTACGGTGATGCATCGCCGAACCGGCAATGTCATCGCCGGCCAAAGTGGCATCCGGTGATGGGCACCCCCCATGACTGGTTCCCCCTGTCCTGTAGGCCCCAAATGTACATGGGTCCCACCCTGGTTCATTGCATATCAGCATAGATTGGCCCAAGACTCTATTAGGGGTGTTTCGGGGCTAGTCTGTAGATCAGAATGAGTTTATACATCATGTAGCATATGATTTTGGGGTAGCAGAGGCTAATCCATCCACATAACCCATTTATTACAAGATATTCCATAATCGGAATGGCCAAAAGTCCAATTCTTACCTATATTTACTATTTATAGTAAATTTTTGTCTAAGTATGATTTTATATCATTTACACCTTAGGATTTATGCCTAGTGTGAAAGGACTTAGAAAAATTTGAATCATGGGGTGGTGAAAGGAGGGATTCTGAAGGATTTGGATGAAAATGGGTTTTAGGCCTTGGAATTGAGTGTAAAGGTATTGTGGTTGCCCCACAACCCAAGGACATCCGTTTCTAGGTTCGGAATTCTTCAGGGAATAACTCAAACCCATCGACTGACGGCCTAGAGGTGACTTAGGTCGCTTCACGCGACCGAAGAAATGTTACGGCCTAAATTACCTTATAGTCTCACCTATCGGCGAAACTTGGGATCCTAATGTAGTTACCATAATCCAGGTCCCTTCCTAAGTTTCCATCGCCCCCTTCCTAAGTCGGAGTGCGTCAGTGTGCATCGTGTTACCATAATCCAGGTCCGGTTTAATCCAAATCATGCTCTGATACCATCTGTAACACCCCAAAAATCGGGGGTCGGGTAGAAACCCAACTCCTGAGTTTCAAAACGTCACTTATGCAACATAGATAATGATAAAGGCATGTTTTCTGTAGAATGGAATTAAACAAGATTGAGACTAAGCCAAAATATCATATCATACTCCAGAGACAGTTAAATTAGCAAGCAGAAGACTGTGATAAATACATAAAATATATAATTAATTGTAAGTCCCCAGAGTGTGAACATGTTACCAGGTTAATTAAATACATGTATACTCAAAAAATGTAAAGAAAAGAATATACATGCGTGCTCCAAAAATATAAAATGACAAGTTCCAAGGCGTCTAATCAACCTCCCTGTAATCCCGTCGATCAGAACACGCACAAAGGAGGGATCCTCATCATCATCATCAAGTTCGGCTCCGCCTCGCAGGCCTCCCCATCATCTATAATTACAAAACGGTCTGGTGGTGTCCGGAACACCGTCCCGTAACGTGGGAGTGAGTAATTAGCTCAGTGGAATCATAAAGTAAAGATTAGCATATAATCAAATCAATCACGCGATAATAGTAAAGCAAACAATCAAACATTCCTAGATACTATTATTAATGCAAGCATGAGATGACATGATGGATGCCCTCACCGACATTCTCCCTCATACGATACCATCTTATGCCCGCGGCATGTTTTCTTCCCACAGTGTTCCACATCTTCCAGGCACATGCAATGCGATGTGGATATGATTACCGAGTTATTATTAATCCTTTCATACAGCAGTATTGGGAAACTAGGGTACCTTCCTTATATCAATCCCAACACAGATCCTGTCTAGGGTCTTCACTCCTAGTAATCTCATACGATGTTATATTTATACGTCGCTGCAAGGGCTGTCAGGGTTGTTGCACGCACTCGTTGCTCCTCTCCCCCATCACCTTATCAATACAGGCCTATTATATCCTTAAGACTACATCAGGACTCGTCGCCCCCATGCGGCGTCAGGATAAACTCAAGGTCACTACAAAGGGCTCGTCACCTGATCAGTGTAGGCCGACAGCAAGAATATAGTGTCCCATACTGTAACACCCCAGATTTTTGTCAACCTGGGATTAGACGTCCTTAGGCAATGAGTCAATTAAAACACCTGAAAAATCGCTCAGAACCCAAGTCCATAGCCAAAGAAATCACTTAGGATTAATTCCTTTAGAAAATAAGTGTAAGTTAGCTAGCGCAACGCTAAAGTAGCTGGGACATAGTCCCTGATCACTTTAAATACGTTCTACAAGACCCAAAGCGAGTAGAACCAATGACGCTATAATACTCTAAAACCTCGGATCAAACTCTAATTCGGTTTATTCTCTGGACCTCTTTGAAACTTTGTATTAGATCTAGACTGCGCGTCGAAAGTCCGATACCTTTAATCTTAGACCGTTATAACCGCGTAGCTAGACTTGACAATCATTTCGAAAATCAAGTCCAACCGACATTCGCAGGCTATTTCATTGAGCCTGGACTGAAGAGAGTGAGAATAGGGTTAGATTTAGAATTTGAAATTCAAATCTGGCACACGACTTGATGTGTCAGTATTAAGCATTCTGACCGTTAAAATTCAGCCAAATTACACCCTCGGATCAGGAAAAATTTCTATTTCATATCATGAGATTTGCAGACCTGATCTACGTGCGGTAACCGCTGAACTGAAACTGGACCGCCACGTGTGATCTACGAACACTACTGGTCTGAAAATGGGATGTGAGTGACATCTGACACGTATGAACGTAAGTCCGATCGCATTCGGCTAGGGGACCACCAGAAATGGTCTTTTGGTTCGAAACAGTCCCGATTTGGATATAACTTAAGTATACCTTGGCCTGGAGCCTGTTTTGGGCATGTTTGGGCTTATAAAAGGGCTTGAAACCCTCACTCCTCTTGCCCATCCGAATTTGGTAGAAACCCTAGCAAGAGTGAGAGAGAAAGTGAGAGTTTATGAGAGAGAGTGGAAGAGAATTCCCTGCTGCTTGTGCCACATGTTGCACGTGCTTAAGCAACGTGCCTCAATCACTTTCCCGGCGATTCCGCCGCGATTCTAGGTAAGAAAACACCCTAAACACTTGCTGATTTGAGGTTCCGTCATTTCCATAGAGAAGTAGCTTATGGATCTTGTGTATTAGCTTGCCTATTCGCCGTAGACGAAGCGTATACGCTCCGTTCGAATTAATACACCTATAAGAGTAAAGGTGCAGATTTTAGACGCTTTGATTGACTGTTTCCAACGCTTTCAATGTCGTTTAATAGTAGATTATCGACGGCAACGCCGTTTGACATGTACAACATACGGTCCGTTTCCTGTTTCATAAATAGACGAAGAATATGAGATTTAGGGCATTTTAGTCATTTGTAGGAAATACTGTTTTCATCCATAATTTGCTGATGTGATTGACATGGCTTCTTGTCGCAATAAGATACTAGGAATGCGTGCATAATTAGTTTGGCAAAGAGATTTGCCTAAATGCGCACTTTGAGTCGACATACTACATGTAGACTTAAGTGTGTAGTTTCAGTGTTTGTATAAATGCTTGTTTTAGTATGTATTGAATTAAATGGTGTTATGAATTAGTTTGAGATTGATTTCTCAATTAATATGCTGATGTAAATGATTTCCTACATGTTAACTATATGCATGATTTCATTATATGTATGAAATGCATGTGCTTGATGATTCACTTAAGTTGTATGTTATAACATGTGTTAATATGCTCACATTGTTTTATTTCATTTCCAATACTCTCATATCATTTTTGATGTGAATTCATATGTGTTTGGGACTATCCCTAGTCCAGGCAGTCAGTAACCGAGAAAATTCATGGTTGGCTTATCTTTGCCACGAACGACGCATCGATGAACGCGAGCTGTGTTTTGGAGTTGGCGGCAGTGGTTAGGCCACATGAGGTGTTTTACGCACTTCATGTCGTTCAACTTGAGATGCGCTCGTGCTAATCGAGCCCGTCAAGTAACCCGACTGGCCTTTGTATGTTCACCCTGTATGAGTCATAACTGCTTGAACCTAGGGTACTGAACTTACCATTGTAAATCCTGTCAACCATGGTACCTTGATCCACGAAGACTCATGAGCCGGGCATGGTGGTATGGGACACCGTGGTCGAGCTGTCGGCCTACGCTGGGGCCACAAACCTCCCCGTAGTGACCAGTGAGCACCCATGACTCGTGAGCAGATTATGGTGGTATGGGACACTATATTCTTACTGTCGGCCTACACTGATCAGGCGACGAGTCCTTTGTAGTGACCGCGAGCGTATTCTGAGTCCACAGGAGGCGATGACCCTTCCGTAGCAGTGAGAGTACAGTAGGCCTGTATTGATAAGTTGATGGGAGAGCGGTGCAACGAGTGCGAGCAATAGCCCTGGCAGCCCTTGCAGCGACCTACAAAATATACATCGTATGAGATTACTAGGAGTGATGACCCTAGACAGGATCTGTGTTGGGATTGATATAAGGGAATTACCTTAGTTTCCCAATCCTGCTGTTTGAATGGACTAATAATAACTCGAAAATCATATCACCATTACATTGCATGTGCCTGAAAGATGTGGAGCACTATGGGACGATTGCATGCTGTGGTCGTAAGATGGTGCCATATGAGGGAGATCGTTGGTGAGGGCATCCATCACGTCATGTCATATTGCATTAACAACAGTGTTAGGAATGTTTGATTTACTGCTTTACTATTATCGCATGATTGATTTGAGAACATGTTAATCCTTGCTCTATTATTCCACTGAGTTAGCTACTCACTCCCACGTTACGGGATGGTGTTTCCGGACACTCACCAGTCCCTATTTTGGTTGCAGATGATGGCGCTTCTTGAGAAGCGGAGCTGGACTTGATAATGATGAGGAGGATCTCTCCTTTATGCGTATTCTGTTTGACGGGATTACAGGGAGGTTGATTAGATACCTTGACACTTGTCATTTTATATTTTTAGAATACTCATGTATATTCTCTTTTGTTTACTTTTGGAGTATACATGTATGTATATAACCTGGTAACATGTTCACACTCTGGAGACATACAACAGTTTATATATGTTATACATACTATCACAGTCTTCCGCTTGTAAATTTAACTGTCTCTGGAGTATGATATGTTGTTTTGGATTAATCACACTCATGTTTAATACATTAACACAGACAACATTCAATCATACACATTTATGTTGCATAAATAACATTTTGGAACTCGGGAGTTGGGTTTTTACTCGACCTCCGACTTTCGGGATGTTACAGATGGTATCAGAGCATGATTTGGATTAAACCGGGCCTGGGTTATGGTCACACGACATACGCTGTCGCTTCTTTTTACTTAGGTGGGTGCGAGAAAGGTGTAGAAACACTTATAGGATTACAGATTCGCCAATAGGCGAAGTCTATTCGTATCGATCACGTGATCGAGTTCGTAACGCATCTAGGGTCGCGTGAAGCGACCTAAGTAGCTCCTAGGTTATAGGTAGGTGGGTTGAGACATTCTTTGAATGATTCTAAATCTGTAAATGTGAATCCTTGGGCTTTGGGACAACCACAACTCTTACATTCAATCGCTAGGGCTTAAAAACCCTGTTTCACCTAAATTCTTCAAAATTCATTCTCTCACCATCTATTCTTCCATTCTTTCTTATCCTTTTCATGTTAGGCATTGATCCTAATATGAAAATGATATAAAATCATACTTTGACAAAATTTTACAGTGAATAGTAAAATTTCATGAAAAATGGCCATTAAGCCATTCCAAGTTTACGATCTTTAGCAACTAATGGGCTAAATGAATGTATTAGCTCCTTCTACCCCAAAATCATATGCTGCATGATAAAGGATTACATTTAGGTTTACAGATTGGTATTGAAAATCCCCGAACGCATGTTTGGGCCTCCATAGGGCAATCTACGTTGAACGAAGGTGGGGCTCATATATTTTTAGAGTCCCTGGGCCTGGGGGGACCCGACCCATGTGGTCCCACCAGCCACCATGCAAGATGGCCGGCGATGCCATCGCTGATCCGGCGATGCGTCGCCGCCTGGTGGACCCCACTTGATGTAAAATTTGGGGCGTGGGGGTATTTTGGGTATTACACCCCCCTCCCCCCCATGTATGGTCCGACCTTAGAAAACCCCTAAATGGGGTACTTCCTTCACAAACAGCCCCCTTACCAAGCCCCTTACTTGTTTTCTTGCTGCCCTCTCTCAAATCCTTGCTCCAAATCCTTCCCAAACCCATTCTTTGCTGAAAACGACCCCACTCCATCACTCCATTGTAATTTTTAACTCTCCCTCTTGTAAATCTCGTCCGTTGGAGCTCCTACAACCCCAAGACGAGCTAAAATCGTGAAGAGCTCCATTCCCCTTTTTCATTCTCCTTTCTTTCTGAAAATCCATCCTAGGGGAGCTTGAAGCATCCCTCTACAATACCTAGATCTCCCTTTTTCAATTTGGGCAGCCATTTCTCTAATTTCTTCCATTTTTCATGGCTTTTGTTGAAGCCATTTTGGGTCTTTTGTCTCTCTCCACTATCCTCTCTTTGATGGGAAAGAGAAAGACCGCGGCGGATGAGGCTGGGCCTAGTCACCCTGCGCAATCAAGAAGATCGAGGGGTGGCGCCGCTAGCTCAAGCGCCACCGCAAGTCCAAGCACGGCCAGGGAGTTCCATACAAAGCGGAATTTGGATCCCCATACTCAACTTGGGCGAGTGATTTTAGCAGAGATGCCTCACGGCGAATACACTGACCGTAAGGTGTTGTTTGAGGCAGACGTGGAAGGACGACTCTTCGGTGAATTCCTGTTATTTGAGCGCATTGAAGTTGCACATTGGGGTTCGCTCTTTGAAGCTCGTGCTCGTGCTAATGTGAGCACCGTTCGTACCTTCTACGCTCGTATCCAGAATCCTACACTAGAGCCATTGCAGTTCAAGATTCCTTTTGGTAGAGACCGGATGGCTACGATCGATGTTCGGTTGATGGCGCGACTTCTGAACATGCCCCTTGGTGATGTTCATCCCAGTGCGAATAATTTGAGGAGTAGGCGTGATCGAGATCGTCGTACTAGGTTCCTATGTGGTAAACTGGTTCCATGGCAGCCTAATAATAGCCTTAAGACGTCTTATATGTCTGATGATTTGTGCATACCGTACCACATTTACACGTTTAACGTGTATCCCAGGTCGACAAATCGTATTGCGTGTACGCGCCTTATGGTTGATTTCTTATATCAGGTGGCCCAGGGAGAAAATGTGTGTATGGCCACTTTCATCTTGCGACAGATTATCCTCATAGCAAAATCAAGAAGAACGTCTGAGTCGCTTCCTTTTGGCCGACTGATATGCAAGATCGCGCTTGAGTTTTCTTATAGACTTGGGCCAGAATTGCCAGTTCTGATTCACTGCATTGATGAGTCTACCATGGTTAAGATGAAGATCGGGTCTCAGTACCGTGAGACTCAGCTTGAGGAGGATAGCGAGGAAGATTTTGATGATGAAGAGGATCCAAGTGAGGGAGAACCTGGAGCAGAAGTTGAGGAAGAAGTCCAGGAAGAGGTAGAAGAGGAGGCTCAGGATACAGATGAGAACCCTCCTCCTTCTGCTCAGGCTATTGGTGATGATCGCATTGCCCGAATTGAGGAGAGCTAGGTCACCTTGCGAAGGGGAGTTCAGGAAATTCGGGCTGAGGTCGAGGATACCAAGGCCATTATGAAGAGGAAATTCAGCAAGGTGACTCGTACCTTGAAGGCGATCCTGTGCTGCTTGTAGGATAAAGGTGCTCCTCCTCCATCGCCCAACTCGGACTAGTGATCTAGATCCAGATATCGCGGGTTGTAGTTGGTTGTTTCCTGCTTTTTGTGTGTAAGCCTGATAAGGCTAGTATTTCGCTTATGTTGCTGTAGTAGCTGACTGGCTTAGCTCCCATGCATTTCTTGTCATGGTACATGTAAGAATGTCTCCTATATTGTGACAATTTTGATTTAATAATATGCATGGCATTTTTCGGCTTGTTATGTGAATGTTTGTGTTGTGGCTTGGGCTTAATATAGCCAAATTTGTTTAGATGGAATGCATGCCGTTACGTTCGCTGTAAGGTATTGTCCCTAGTTTAGGTGTATCCTATAGTTTCCACTGCCATATTGTAAATCTTGGGATTAAGCCTACAAAATTAGTTTTTATCCCACCCCACCCTCCTACCAAGCATGCCACTTCCAATCCCAACGTGGGACTAAGAATGCCATTCCATTAGGCTGTAGATTACAGACTAGTCTACTAGTTACCTTAAGTAGTGTAAAGCCTGTATATGCTAAGGAATAGTAGGTTAGATTTGATTGGAATGGGACTCCCTTCCTTGGATAGATCCTCATAACATCCATAGACTCCTTTATTAACTCTCAGGAAGCTTATGTAACTTAGAACCATTTACTCTTAGGGAAGACTTATAAATCCCTTAGATTGAACTTAGAATAAACCAACACACCCCTTAGAATTGCCTTCCCCAAGGGCTTATTGCATTCGGGAACGCGGAGTAAAGAAATTGCATATAAGTGATGTATTCGCAGTTTGAATTGACTTCTTAATTCTAGTGGTTACCAATAAATCCAATGCTCTGATCAAGCAGAAGATCGGCATCGACTCGGATTAAGAATTGATATAATAAATCTTCTGTCCTAGCTAGATAGAAAGTCTATGTATCCGGCTCAGACCTACTACACAACCTTTCTTCTGTGATGGCCCAACCACCTACAACCAAACGGGATCACATTGCCTTTGGAAAATGGCAAGGACTTAAAGCCAGTAGAGAATTCGTCATCTTGCCACCAACTCATACCTGCCCCTGCACTCAACCACAATAGAGATTAGTCTCATCTCTATCGCCATAGATACCAATGCCATAAAACGCCTCAATAGCAAAGGAAAACCACTGTAATGAGAGGTGGTTTCCTAATTCATGTTAAGGATAGCCCCTAAGTTGCGCCTCGTTCTGACATATGGAGCGATGCAAAGATTCTTGAACTTTAAGTCGAACCAAGTTTTAAGGAGGGTAGAACGTATTGAGTCCAATCCAGTTAGGTTAGTCAACGCTACCGTTCGATCAGAGTGGCGCAGCGGAAGCGTGGTTGGCCTCTTCCCCATTGGCCCAGGATCGAAACATTTGAGTTAGGATATACGTACGGTTAGGTCATTCAATAGGATTTGAACCTTCTTTAGAATGTCAAGACTGAAGTCTTGCTAGATACTCTTTACCCTTCGCCAATTCTGGGGATAAAATTGTGTTTTAAGGGGGGTAGATTATAACACCCCGGATTTTTGCCAACCTGGGATTAGACGTCCTTAGGCAATGGGTCAATTAAAACACCTAGGAAATCGCTCAGAACCCAATTCCATAGCCAAAGAAATCACTTAGGATTAATTCCTTTAGAAAATAAGTGTAAGTTAGCTAGCGCAACGCTAGAGTAGCTGGGAAATAGTCCCTGATCACTTTAAATACGTTCTAAAAGACCCAAAGCGAGTAGAACCAATGACGCTATAATACTCTAAAATCTCGGATCAAACTCTAAACCGGTTTGTTCTCTGGACCTCTTTGAAACTTTGTATTGGATCTAGACTGCACGTCGAAAGTCTGATACCTTCAATCTTAGACCGTTATAACCGCCTAGCTGGACTTGACAATCATTTCGAAAATCAAGTCCAACCGACATTCGTAGGCTATTTCATTGAGCCTGGACTGAAGAGAGTGAGAATATAGTTAGATTTGGAATTTGAAATTCAAATCTGGCACACGACTTGACGTATCAGTATTAAGCGTTCTGACCGTAAGAATTCAGCCAAATTATACCCTCGGATCAGGAAAAATTTCTATTTCATATCATGAGATTTGCAGATCTGATCTACGTGCGGTGACCGCTGAACTGAAACTGGACCGCCACGTGCGATCTACGAACACTACTGGTCTGAAAACGGGATGTAAGCGACATCTGACATGTATGAACTTAAGTCCAATCACGTTCGGCCAGGGGACCACCAGAAATGGTCTTTTGGTTCGGAACAGTCCCGATTTGGATATAACTTAAGTATACCTTGGCCTGGAGCCTATTTTGGGCATGTTTGGGCTTATAAAAGGGCTTGAAACCCTCACTCCTCTCACCCATCCGAATTTGCTAGAAACCCTAGCAAGAGTGAGAGAGAAAGTGAGAGTTTGTGAGAGAGAGTGGAAGAGAATTCCCTGCTGCTTGTGCCATGTGTTGCACGTGCTTAAGCAACGCGCCTCAATCACTTTCCCGGTGATTCCGCCGTGATTCTAGGTAAGAAAACACCCTAAACACTTGCTGATTTGAGGTTCCGTCATTTCCATAGCGAAGTAGCTTATGGATCTTGTGTATTAGGTTGCCTATTTACCGTAGACGAAGCGTATACGCTCCGTTCGAATTAATACACCTATAAGAGTAAAGGTCCGGATTTTAGACGCTTTGATTGACTGTTTCCAACGCTTTCAATGTCGTTTAATAGTAGATTATCGACGGTAACGCCGTTTGACATGTACAACATGCGGTCCATTTCTTGTTTCGTAAATAGACGAAGAATATGAGATTTAGGGCATTTTAGTCATTTGTAGAAAATACTATTTTCATCCATAATTTGCTGATGTGATTGACATGGCTTCTTGTCGCATTAGGATACTAGGAATGTGTGCATAATTAGTTTGGCAAAGAGATTCGCCTAAATGCGCACTTTGAGTCGACATACTATATGTAGACTTAAGTGTGTAGTTTAAGTGTTTGTATAAATGCTTGTATTTGTATGTATTGAATTAAATGGTATTATGAATTAGTTTGAGATTGATTTCTCAATTAATATGCTGATGTAAATGATTTCCTACATGTTAGCTATATGCATGATTTCATTATATGTATGAAATGCATGTGCTTGATGATTCACTTAAGTTGTATGTTATAACATGTGTTAACATGCTCACATTGTTGTATTTCATTTTCAATACTCTCATATCATTGCTGATGTGAATTCATATGTGTTTGGGACTATACCTAGTCCAGGCAGTCAGCAACCGAGCAAATTCGTGGTTGGCTTATCTTTGCCACGAACGACGCGTCGATGAACGCGAGCCGTGTTTTGGAGTTGGCGGCAGTGGTTAGGCCACACGAGGTGTTTTACGCACTTCATGTCGTTCAACTTGAGATGCGCTCGTGCTAGTCGAGCCCGTCAAGTAACCCGACTGGCCTTTGTATGTTCACCCTGTATGAGTCATAACTGCTTCAACCTAGGGTACTGAACTTACCATTGTAAACCCTGTCAACCATGGTACCTTGATCCACGAAGACTCATGAGCCGGGCATGTTGGTATGGGACACCGTGGTCGAGCTGGACTAGGTCATAGCCCCAAGCATTTGTGTATCAACATCAGTAAGCATATGTGAGTAACAGAAATGAAATACAACAATGTAAGCATGTTGACACATGTTATAACATACAACTTAAGCAAATCATCCAACACATGCATTTCATACATATAATGAAATCAATACATATAGCCAACATGATGGAAATCATTTACATCAGCATATTACTTGAGAATTCAATCTCAAAACTCATTCACAACACCATTTACTCAATGCATACTAATATAAACATTTATACAAACACTTAGTCTACACACTTTAGTCTACATAGCGTATGTCGACTCAAAGTGCGCATTAGGGCGAATCTCTTCGCCAAACAGACCATGCACGCATTCCTAGTATCCTAACATGACAAATAACCATGACAAATATTTCAGCAAAATGTGGATGTAAACAGTATTTCCTACAAATGACTAAAATACCCTAAATCTCATATTTTCCATATGCAGTCGAAATGGAAAATGGACAGCATGTTCTACATGTCAAACGGCGTGCTCGTCGATAATCTACTATTAAACGACATTGAAAGCTTTGAAATCAGTCAATGAAAGCGTCTAGAATCCTCACCTTGTGTCGTAAAAGTGTATCGATTCAAATCGAACGTCAAAGCTCCATCAACGGCGTTATGGCGACCTAATGCACAAGATACATAAGCTTTTCGATATTTGAATCGAAAGAATCCCAAAACAGCAAGTAGTTAGGGTTTTTCTTACCCAAGAGTGTGTTGGAATTGTCAGGAAAGTCATTGGAGTGCGGTGCTTCGATACGTGCAAAAGCTGCAGCAAGTGGCGGGAATTCTCTCCCACTACTCTCTCAAAATCTCTCACTTTCTCTCTCTCTTTTCCTAGGGTTTCAAGCAAATTCGGATGGGAGGGTTGTGAGAGGGTTTAAAGCCCTTATATAGGCTAAAACATAACCTAAATAGATTGGGAACAAAGTATACTTATTTTATGTCCAAATATGGACTGTTCCGTCTCAACGGAGAATTTATGGAGGTCCCCTGGCCGAATGCGGTCGGACTTAAGCTTATGGATACTGGATCTTGCTCACACGAAGTTTTCAGACCGGTAGAGTTGCCATATCGCACGTGGCAGTCCAGTTTCAGTTCAACGGTCATCGTACCTAAATCAGGTCCACAAGTCTCATGATATGAAAGAGAAATTTTTCCTGATCCGCGAGTGTAATTTGGCTGAATTCTGACGGTCAGAACGCTTAATAATAACGCGCCAAGTCACGTGCCAGATTTGGATTAAAATTTTCAAATCTAACCCCTTTCTCACTCTCTTTACTCCAGGCTCAATGAAATAGCCTCTGAACGTCGGTTGGCCTTGATTTTCGAAACGATTGTCAAGTCCAGCCAAGCGGTCATAACGGTCTAAGATGGTAGATATCGGACTTTCGACGCGCGGTCTAGATCCAATACAAAGTTTCAAAGGGTTCTCGAGAACAAACCAGTTTAGAGTTTGATCCTAGATTTTAGGGTAACGTAGCATCAACGATTCTACAAGTTTTGGGTCTTGTATAACGTATTTAAAGCGATCAGGGACAATTTTACAGGTAATCTAACGTAGCGCTAGTTAACTTACGCTTATTTTCTAAAGGAATGTGGTTCTACATGATTTCTTTGGCTTTGGAATTAGGTTCTGAAAGGATACCAAGGTGCTATGGTTGACCCATTGCCTAAGGACGTGTAATCCCAGGTTGGCAAAAATCTGGGGTGTTACAATTTACCCCCCTTAAAATAAAATTTCATCCCCGAAATTGGCTAAGGGTAATGAGTCCCTAAAGAGACTTACGTATTGACATTCTAAGGAAGGTTCAAATTCTATTTAATGACCTAACCTTACGTATAACCTAAACCAACTGTTTCGATCCTGGGCCAGTGGGGAAGAGGCTAACCACGCTTCCGCTGTGCCAATCTGATCTAACGGTTGCATGGGCTGACCTAACTAGATTGGACTCAAAATGTTTTACTCCCCTTAAAACTTAGTTCTACTTAAGGTTCAAGAATCTATGTATCGATCCGTATATCGGAATGAGGTGCAACTTAGGGGCTATCCTTGACATAAATGGGAAAACAACCTCTCACTACATTGGTCTTCCTTTGTTAGTGTGCGTTCTATGGTATTGGTACCTATGATTGTAGAAATAAGCCTACTCTCTATTGACTAGATGTCCTCAACATTTTCCAAAGGTAAAGTAATAACTTTTGGTTGTAAGTGGTCGAGCCAACATGGAAGAAAAGTTATGTAGTGGGTCTGAGCCGGATACATAGACTTTCTGCCTATAACAGAAAATTTACCGTATCAGTTCTTAATCTTAGACGATGCCGATCTTCTGCTTGATCAGAGCATTGGATTTATTGGCAACTACCAGGATTGAGAAGTCAATTCAAACTGCGAATACATCGCTAATATATACGGTTCCTTTACTCTGCGTTCCCAAATGCAATAGGCCCTTAGGGAAGGTAATTCAAAGGGGCGAGCTGGTTTATTCTAAACTCAATCTGAGGGATTTATAGTTTTCCCTGAGAGTGAATGGTTCTAAGGTTAGACAACTTTCCTAAGGGTTATAACAGAACTCTATAAGTCTTAAGGGGATCTATCAAAGGAATGAGGTTCTACCCCAACCAAATCTAACGTACTATTCCTTTGCATACATAGGCCTTACACTACTTAATTCAACAAGTAGTCTAGTCTGTATCTCACTCGCTATAATCCAAAACCTAAACCTATACACTAAATGGTTTTATACCACTTCTACTACAAGGGATTGTTCTATCGCTTAGAGTCTAGTCGTCAGATCTTTCAAATCTAGGAATACTAACTCTAGGTCCAACACTCTAGATGTTTTAGCACTAGATGATCATTGTTTATGGACTAGGCTACTGCGCTCGGTCTTCCTCTTTCCCATGAGAGAGAGGATGCTGCAAAGGGAGAAAAAGGCTAAAATAGCCTCACAAAAACTATGAAAAAATGATGGAAATGGGGAGACATGGCTACCCTGATGGACTCAAAACGAATCTAGGCCCTGTAGAGGGGTAGATCAGGCTCCCAAAGGCTAGATTTTCAAAGGGAAAGGAAAATAATAGTGGGAATGGAGCTCACCCAACTTTCAGCCTTGATTGGAGGTTGTGGGAGCTTCAAACAACGAAAACGGAGAGAGAGGGGACTGCCTACTGCCGTGGACGATGGAGTGTGATCGTTTCTAGTAGAAAATGGGATTGAGAGTGGTTTGGAGACGTGATTTGAGAGGGAGGCAGTAAGAAAACCGAAAAAGGAGGGCTTGGGGATGTTTTTTGTGAAGGGAGTATGGGTTTTAGGGGGTTTAAAGGTGCGAACCACCCATGGGGGAGGTGCCCTAACCGAAAAAGGGCGTCGGCCCAAATTTCAGACCCAGTGGGGGCCACCGTACGGCGATGCATCGCCAGCCAAAGTGGCATCCGGTGATGGGTACCCCCCATGACTGGTTCCCCCTGTCCTGTAGGCCCCAAATGTACATGGGTCCCACCCTGGTTCATTGCATATCAGCATAGATTGGCCCAAGACTCTATTAGGGGTGTTTCGGGGCTAGTCTGTAGATCAGAATGAGTTTATACATCATGTAGCATATGATTTTGGGGTAGGAGAGGCTAATCCATTTAAATAACCTATGTATTACAAGATATTCCATAATTGGAATGGCTAAAAGTACAATTCTTACCTATATTTACTATTTATAGTGAATTTTTGTCTAAGTATGATTTTATATCATTTACACCTTAAGATTTATGCCTAGTGTGAAAGGACTTAGAAAAATTTGAATCATGGGGTGGTGGAAGGAGGGATTCTGAAGGATTTGGATGAAAATGGGTTTTAGGCCTTGGATTTAAGTGTAAAGGTGTTGTGGTTGCCCCACAACCCAAGGACATCCGTTTCTAGGTTCAGAATTCTTTAAGGAATGACTCAAACCAGTTGACTGATGGCCTAGAGGTGACTTAGGTCGCTTCACGCGACCGAAGATATGTTACGGACTAAATTACCATATAGTCTCACCTGTCGGTGAAACTTGGGATCCTAATTTAGTCTTTAAGTTTCCATCACCCCCTTCCTAAGTCAGAGTGTGTCAGTGTGCATCGTGTTACCATAACCCAGGTTCGGTTTAATCCAAATCATGCTCTGATACCATCTGTAACACCCCAAAAATTGGGGGTCGGGTAGAAACCCAACTCCCGAGTTCCAGAACGTTACTTATGCAACATAGATAATAATAAATACATGTTGTCTGTAGAATAGTATTAAAAAAGATTGAGACTAAGCCAAAACAGCATATCATACTCCAGAGACAGTTAAATTAGCAAGCGGAAGACTGTGATAAATACATAAAATATATAATTAATTGTAAGTCCCCAGAGTGTGAACATGTTACCAGGTTAATTAAATACATGTATACTCCAAAAATGGAAAGAAAATAATGTACATGAGTGCTCCAAAAATATAAAATGACAAGTTTCAAGGCGTCTAATCAACCTCCCTGTAATCCCGTTGATCAGAACACGCATAAAGGAGGGATCCTCATCATCATCAAGTTTGGCTCTGCCTCGTAGACCGCTCCATCATCTATAATTATAAAAGGGTCTGGTGGTGTCCGGAACACCGTCCCGTTATGTGGGAGTGAGTAATTAGCTCAGTGAAATCATAGAGCAAAGATTAGCATGTAATCAAATCATTCATGCGATAATAGTAAAGTAAACAATCAAACATTCCTAGATACTGTTATTAATGCAAGCATGAGATGACATGATGGATGCCCTCACCGATATTCTCCCTCATGCGGCACCATCTTACGCCCGCGGCATGCTTTCTTCCCACAGTGCTCCACATCTTCTAGGCACATGTAATTCGATGTAGATATGATTACCGAGTTATTATTAATCCTTTCATACAGCAGTATTGGGAAACTAGGGTAACTTCCTTATATCAATCCCAACACAGATCCTGTCTAGGGTCGTTACTCCTAGTAATCTCATACGATGTTATATTTATACGTCGCTGCAAGGGCTGTCAGGGTTGTTGCACGCACTCGTTGCTCCTCTCCCCTATCACCTTATCAATACAGGCCTATTATATCCTTAAGACTACATCAGGACTCGTCACCCCCATGCGGTGTCAGGATAAACTCAAGGTCACTACAAAGGGCTCGTCACTTGATCAGTGTAGGCCGACAGCAAGAATATAGTGTCCCATACCACCATAATCTGCTCAGAGTAGGGTGCTCACTGGTCACTACGGGGAGGTTTGTGGCCCCAGCGTAGGCCGACAGCTCGACCACGGTGTCCCATACCACTACGCCCGGCTCATGAGTCTTTATGGATCATGGTACCATGGTTAACAGGGTTTCCAATGATAAGTTCAGTACCCTAAGTGCAAGCAGTTATGACTCATACAGGGTGAACATACAATGGCCAGTCGGGTTACTTGACGGGCTAGACTAGTACGAGCGCATCTCAAGCTGAACGACATGAAGTGCATGAAACACTTCGTGTGGCCTAACCACTGCCGCCAACCCAAAACATGACTCGCGTTCATCGACGCGTCCTTTGTGGTACATAGAAACCAACCACGAATTCAATCCATTACCGACTGCCTGGACTAGGTCATAGCCCCAAGCATTTGTGTATCAACATCAGTAAGCATATGTGAGTAACAGAAATGAAATACAACAATGTAAGCATGCTGACACATGTTATAACATACAACTTAAGCAAATCATCCAACACATACATTTCATACATATAATGAAATCAATACATATAGCCAACATGATGGAAATCATTTACATCAGCATATTACTTGAGAATTCAATCTCAAAACTCATTCACAACTCCATTTACTCAATACATACTAATACAAACATTTATACAAACACTTAGTCTACACACTTTAGTCTACATAGCGTATGTCGACTCAAAGTGCGCATTAGGGCGAATCTCTTCGCCAAATAGACCATGCACGCATTCCTAGTATCCTAACACGACAAATAACCATGGAAAATATTTCAGCAAAATGTGGATGTAAACAGTATTTCTTACAAATGACTAAAATACCCTAAATCTCATATTTTTCATATGCAGTCGAAATGGAAAATGGACAGCATGTTCTACATGTTAAACGGCGTGCTCGTCGATAATCTACTATTAAACGACATTGAAAGCTTTGAAATTAGTCAATCAAAGCGTCTAGAATCCTCACCTTGTGTCGTAGAAGTGTATTGATTCAAATTGAACGTCAACGCTCCGTCAACGGCGTTATGGCGACCTAATGCAGAAGACAAATAAGCTATTTCGATATTTGAATCGAAAGAATCCAAAAACGGCAAGTAGTTAGGGTTTTTCTTACCCAGGAATGCGTTGGAATCGTCGGGAAAGTCATTGGAGTGCGGTGCTTCGATACGTGCAAAAGCTGTAGTAAGTGGCGGGAATTCTCTCCCACTACTCTCTCAAAATCTCTCACTTTCTCTCTCTCTTTTCCTAGGGTTTCAAGAAAATTCAGATGGGAGGGTTGTGAGAGGGTTTAAAGCCCTTATATAGGCTAAAACATAACCTAAATAGACTTGGGAACAAAGTATACTTATTTTATGTCCAAATACGGACTGTTCTGTCTCAACGGAGCATTTATGAAGGTCCCCTGGTCGAATGCGGTCGGACTTAAGCTTATGGATATTGGATCCTGCTCACACGAAGTTTTCAGACCGGTAGAGTTCCCAGATCGCACGTGGCGGTCTAGTTTCAATTCAACGGTCATCGTACCTAAATCAGGTCCACAAGTCTCATGATATGAAAGAAAAATTTTTCCTGATCCAAGAGTGTAATTTGGCTGAATTCTGACGGTCAGAATGCTTAATAATAACGTGCCAAGTCACGTGCCAGATTTGGATTAAAATTTTTAAATCTAACCCCTTTCTCACTCTCTTTACTCCATGCTCAATGAAATAGCCTCTGAACGTCGGTTGGCCTTGATTTTCGAAACGATTGTCAAGTCCAGCCAAGCGGTCATGACGGTCTAAGATGGTAGATATCGGATTTTCGACGTGCGGTCTAGATCCAATACAAAGTTTCATAGGGTTCCCGAGAACAAACCGGTTTAGAGTTCGATCCTGAATTTTAGGGTAACGTAGCACCAACGATTCTACAAGTTTTGGGTCTTGTAGAACATATTTAAAGCGATCATGGACAATTTCACAGGTAATCTAACGTAGCGCTAGTTAACTTATGCTTATTTTCTAAAGGAATGTGGTTCTACATGATTTCTTTGGCTTTGGAATTGGGTTCTGAAAGGCTACCAAGGTGATATGGTTGACCCATTGCCTAAGGATGTCTAATCCCAGGTTGGAAAAAATTCGGGGTGTTACACCATCGGAGCACATGGAGTCCTTCAGAGTCTACATGGAACTCCACAATACTTCTGATGTGGTCAAGTGTCGAGCATTTTCCCTGAACTCAGTTGGAGCTACCCAAGCTGTGGTTCAAGTGGTTAAAACCAAACTCTATTAATTCGTTCTCCCAACTCAGTCAAACCTTCATAACGAAATTTATCTGGAGAAAGAAGAGGATCAAAGAACCTACCCATCTCCTTCATGTCATTAAGAAAAAATGATGAGCTTTTGAAAGACTACATCAAACACTTCAATCTGGAAGCTTTATAGGTTTGAAAGCACTCGGAAGAGCTCACCCTAAATGCCATCATGGGAGGGTTGAGTATTGAGTGTTAAATATTGCATATTTTCTTCTATTTATATATTGGTTTTATGAACAGATAATGCTTAATGGGTATATTTTATACATGTTTGTATTGCAAGCTGAATCTAAGAGCTTGGATTGAAAAGAATGTTAGAAATATAGATTTGACGCTCGAGAATTACCAAGTGAAAAGGCTGAGCTCAAAGTCCTAGATGGGGGGTGAATAGAACTATGCCAAATAAAAAATAAATGCAGAATACAAAGATAGACAACACAATTAAATAATATGATAGCACAAGTAAATAGAAACCTCAAATGCACTAGTCTTGAGAGATTGATACAAACTGAGTTCTAAGGACAACCTAACACCAAAAACCAACGACTTATGGCAGGACAACCTTACTAGAACGTTGGTAAGTATCAAAAACTCAAAACCAATAAAGAGGCAAAGCAACATTCACCACAAGTGCATAAAGTAAATTACAACATTCACCACAAGTGCATAAAGTAAATTACAACATTCACACACATAAATAAATACAATCATCCACCACAACTCCAGGAATTATAGTGGTTCATTTGTGTGTACACTAACTGTTAACAAACAACCACACAATTACTCCACTCTCAATATCTACACCCACAGGATATTGGCTTTTACTAAGATATATGGTTTTTCAAGGTTCACCTTAAAACCTTCACAATTGTGTTTTTCAAATGGGCTTACACAATCATAAAAACTCCAAAATGAGTTTTGCTGGCTGAATCTTACAAACTAAAAATATAAAAAATGAAATTGTACTTATCTGAAGATTTTTCTTTTAATGTAGCCCGATAGAACCAATTCGATGTAGATGTAGATGTTCAATGTCCAATCTTACAAACGAAAGGGTTCTGGGTTGAAATGATTTTTAAATTAAATTAACCTGGGGCTAGCTTGTTTTGATTTTGATCTCAAAAGGGTAAATCACAATTCCCCTTTTTAATAGAATAGAATTGAATAGAGAGATCACAAAATCAAATAGAAAAAGATATAAAAAGAATTTAAAATGAATAAGTAATAGCTTCACAATTACATGAACTTATCTCTCAGAGTGATGACTTGATTAGGCATGGAACAATTGAAAAACTATGAGATTTGTCCTCTATTTATAGGTAAAAATTTTGTTCCCTTGACTGGTCTAAGGGTCGGTTCGACTGGTGGAAGCACCAACCAATTTTTAAATTTTCTAGCATGTTAAGATAAACCTGTTACTCGACTGCTTGAGTGGTCTGCTCAACTAGTCTAGCAATGCACTTGGCTGGTCGAGTGGGACCAGATGAGCTTGCTGGACTTCTAGTCGAGCCCTGTTTGACTAGTCGAAACTGTTCACTCGACTGGTTGAGCAGTGTGCACGACTGGTAGAGCCTTAACAAAAAATTCTCAAAAATTCTCAACAAATCTTAGACTGGTTGAGAAACTCTTTGGACTGGTCAACTAGCGCCTGGACTAGTTGAACAATAACTAGGACTAGTCGAAGAAAAGCCTATAAACATATATAATGACCCAAATTTAATATGCAATTAACATGACCTAACCTATGGTCAATTTAAGGTCATTCATACCTTAAATGCGAGTTTGAAACATCTTTCACTTCGGTAGAAAGCACATGAAGCTTGACCTCGAACTCTTGAACTTGAGTTTGAGCTAGAGCTTATATTCATGAGACTTTAAACTTGAGGTAGTGATCGTGTAATATGAGCTTGAGTACTTAAAACTTGAGCTAGAGGTAATGTACTTGAACTTGAGCTTTGAGGTTAAGATAGACTTTGTGTTCTTGTACTTGAGCTTGTGTTCAATCTTTGGCAAAGTTCCTCAACTTGAAATTGTAAAAGAGTTGATGATGACTTGAAGGTGAACTTTCCATCTTATCATAACAAGATACTGACTCCAAGTGGTTTGACACAACAAAATTTGAGAATATCAGGTGCTAGAATTACAACATAGCACTTACAATCTCCCCCTTTGTCAAATTTGTGACAAAATCGACTAAAGAATCATGCACCAGTTTATACACATTGCACAGCAATGTTACTACTCTCCTTAATCCATTAATTCCCCTCAATTCAAGCAGGGTGATTTGTAGAGTACTTATATTAACCAAATACATTTTTAAAAAAATATGCACTTCCATACACATATGTCTCTACAACCACATCCACAACAATAATCATGTAAAGACATATTACCACATTTCTCCCCCTTTTTTCACAAAATGACAGAGGAAAAATGATATAAACAGATGATTGAGGTAACATAAAAATGTAAGAGAAGAGTATAAAAAAGAGAGTGAACAAGAAATGATACCATCATGTTCAAGTATCAACAAGCATAAACATGTCCACAGAGTAGCAAAAAAAATATGTCGAAGGATCATCCAAGCAAAAGTAAAGATTAAGATTTAGTACATGCCCAATAAAACTAAAAAGACTAATCCAAACTAGAAGACGGAGTAGGAATAAATTGGTCAATTTGATGCAATCCCTTGTTTATGCAACGAAGGTATTTGCGCATATATTTGAATTATCTTTCATGCGATACATAGAGACCTTCCACCTTCTCTTATAAGGTTCTAAGTCTCTCATCAAAATCATAAGGCTGAAAATCGGGATCAACCTCAGAAACAGATTCTAACTCATTAAATAGATCATCCATATTCACGTCATCAGTGGGTAAATCTTCCTCTCCAACTTCTTCACTACTTTCTCCAACATCCTTATCAACTTGACCAAGATCTAACTTAAAATTCATCTTATTAATATTTGAGTTGTTGAATGGTAGAAGGGAAATAGCAGCTTCTCTATTTGGTGTGACCCCGCGGCAATGAGTAGGAAGGATAGTCATCAAATAAGCGAAAGGAATATTACTATGCCCCGGATGTAAACGAAATTTGATTATAAAGTAACAAATTAATGAAGGAAGGAACACTTGAATACCAGAAACAACAGAATGAAGAATGCACACCATGAAAGAGGTTAATTTAGACTTGTTACCATATCTAAGGTATACATTGGAAATGAAGATACGATGAAAAACTCTGTATATGGGTAACATATGATTGGAACGGAATGCAATCCCAGAATTCCATTCCGAGTTTATATTGCAGAAATTTCTGGTTAATGTGGATATTGGAATCCCTTTATCATTAACTGTTATATCCATCAATCCAGAGATTAAGTGATGATCTATTGGAAATGTACCTTCTCAGTTTGGATATGCTTGAGTATCCTTTTCACTTCATCGAGAGTTTCAGACTTCTTTCTCATGAAAGCTACCCATGTATATCTGGTAAAGTCATTTACAATTATCAGAAAATCTTTCTTTCCAGCTCGACTCTCCATTCTGGTAGGTCCAACGAGATCCATGTGGAGGAGTTCAAGGGGTTTAAATGTGACTTTAGAGTTCACTTTCTTGTGACTACTCCTTGTTTATTTTCTGATTTAATATTCGCCATAAATTTTGTCCATTTTTAAAATTTGGGTAGACCTCTTATTAACTTGCCTTTGCTCAGTCTATATAGATTTCGGTAGTGTACATGTCCAAGGTGTTTATGCCATAATTCAGTCTCATTGGTTTATATAACGTCTCAAAAAAATTCGTACAAAGGCCCGAGTACCACCTTAGGCAAAAATACTTAAGGATTGTATTCTATACAAATTAGGCGAGAATTAATTAAGTACTAAACTAGTTAATCGCTGAATTTAGCCCCAACCACTATTTATACAAATGGCAAGACCCAAAAACTACCAAAATCACTAACTCAACACTACTTGAAAACCTAGGAGAAATTCCAAAAGCTAGTTGCTCTCGGGAGCACATTGAAACTACGTATCAGACCTCGACCGCACGTCGAAAGTTCGATGACCGTGAAACTATAGGGTTATGATCGCCTTATTGGGTTTGACAACCATCGAGGGAACTGAGCCCAAATAGTATCTAAAAATGCACAACTTGAGCCCTGAGCAAAGTGTGTGAGAAACACGAATATTTTTAGAAAACGTAACAAAACTTAAGTGAATTGGGCCATTGGCTTGCGGTCAAAATTGAATATTTCAGACCGTCATTTTCTTATCGAACTGCACCCATGGATCAGGAAAATTTTCCTGCACATATCTGTATACTTGTGGCCTAGATCGAGTGATAACGACCGTTGATTTGATATAGGTCCTCCACGGTCGATCCGCTAATCCGATCGTACTAAAATCATAATTTGGCTTAAATCCATGGTCAAGAAATTTTCTTTATGTTGTAGGTGAGAAATGGACCTTGTTAAGGGCCCTGTTTGTCAAAAACAGGCATGTAACACCCCAGATTTTTGCCAACCTGGAGTTAGGCGTCATTAGGCAATGGGTCAACCATAGCACCTTGGTAATTTCTCAAAACTCGATTCCAAAGCCAAAGAGACCATTTAGAACCAAATTTTTTAGAAATTTAATGTGAATTAACCAGCGCTACACTAGATTTCCTGTAAAATTAGCACCAACCACTTTAAATACGATCTGTAAGACCCAAAACCTCTAGAATTGTTAACGCTACGTTACCGTGAAATCTAGGATCCAACTCTAAACCCAGTTGCTCCCGAGAATGCTTTGTAACTTTGTATTGATTCTAGACCGTGCGTCGAGAGTCTGATAGCTATGAACTTAGACCATTACGACCGCCTAGTTGGACTTGACAATCACCTACAAGATCAAGCCCAAACGACGTCCTGAGCCTATTTTATTGAGCCCGGAGTAAAGAGAGTACGAAAATGAAGATTTTTAGAAAATTAATTATGTTTTTATGAAATCTAGAACGTTTCACATGCGCTTTATTTTTAAGCATTCTGACCGTTAGAATTCGACCCAAATTCACCCTCGGATCAGGATAGGTGGCCCTTACATGTCATAGTACTTGTAGCTCCGATCGAGTTCCCATAACCGTTGAACTGAAACTAGTCCGCCACGGTCGATCTAGAAACCCGACCGGACTGAAAACTTAGCTTGACCTAGATCCGATACTAGAGAGATTAAGTCCGACCACATTTAGTAACAGAACCTCCAAAAGTGCTCTGTTGGATCGGAACAGACCCGATTTGGTTATAACTTAAGTATACCTTGACCTCAAGTCTGTTTTCGTCACTTTTGGGCTTATAAAAAGGGTTTAAACCCTCTCTCACAAATCCCATACGAATTTCAAACCCTAGCCAAATTAAGAGAGAAAAAAGAGAGAGAAAGTGAGGGAGAAGTTGGAGTTTCTTCCAGGGATTCCTCCCAGTCTCTCTGCGTGCCTCATTCATCCTTCTGCATTGTTATTCTGGCGATTCCAACTCCGTTCTTAGGTAAGAAATCCTAACCCTAACCTGTTTTGAAGCCTAGAATAGTTCCAATGATGTTATAGCTAATCTATTTCATGCCTTAGGTAGCGTATCCGCCGTTGACGAAGACTTATCGTCTGAATCATATCCATTTCACATTTTCTAGTTTAAGGTGCGGACTATATACGTTTAGGTTATGGTTTTCAAGACTTTCAATGTTAAGTAATGATTTATTCTTGCCTACGATGCTATTTCATATGTATAAAGTGCTGTCCGTTTTATTTTTCAGTTATACGTTAACTATGTTGAATATATTGTATTCCTTGTATTTGTCGAAAATACCGTATGAGTATAAAATTTGGATTTGTGTTTTTCATGATTAACTGCCGTCTATGTATACTAGATGTATGTGTAACAACTCCTAGGCTAAAGGTTTAGTCCAAATACATGATATGCCAACATATGATATGTATTTAGTATGTGTAGCCTAAGTGTATGTGAAAATGACTGAATGAGTATAGAATTTGTATTCGTGCTTGCCAAGACAATCTGTCGTGAATATATGATTGTTGTATGGGCGACTATCCTTTGACGAAAGGACTTGCCCTAATACATATGCTAACTAATACATACATGTATGACCTAATGTGTATGTTAAGTGTTTATAAATAGATCCGTATGAATAAATACTTGTAAACTATTCTTTAAATGGGTGTTGAGATAGGATTCTCAACCACTCTAATGATGTGTATGACTTCCTCCATATACTTTATTTTATACTCATTGCTTTTACTTAGAAATGCATAAGTGTGGATTCATGTTTATGTTGTACTACGTAACATGCTCAATTGATTATATGATTTGGATCATTACTCCATTACTGCCTTGAGTATCTCATATGCTAGATCGTTATAATTGAATGTGATTGAGGCTATTGTATAGTCCAGGTAATCGGTAATCGTACTCCAAATGGTGGTTGAGATTGTTTTCACCACATAGGATGAGTTTAACGAACCCGAGTCGTACTTGGGATGTTCGACAGTGGTTAGGCCACACGGAGTGCTTATGCATTCCATGTCATTCAACTCAACGTACGCTTGGCCTAGTTGAGCTTATCAACTAACCCGATTGACCGATGTTTGTTCACAATGTTTGGTCGTAACTGTTTAAATTTAAGACACCGAACTTACCAGTGAAACTCCCGTTAACCATGGTACCATGATCCCCTAAGACTTATGAGCCGGGCATGGTGGTATGGGACACCGTGGTTGAGCTGTCGGCCTACGCTGGGGCCACAAATCTCCCCGTAGTGACCAATGAGCACCCTACTCTGAGTAGATTATGGTGGTATGGGACACTATATTCTTACTGTCGGCCTACACTGATTGGTGACGAGCCCTCTGTAGTGACCTTGATTTTATCCTGACACTGCATAGGGGCGACGAGTCTTGTTGCAGTCTTGAGGATATAAGTAGGCCTGTATTGATAAGGTGATGGGGGAGAGGAGCAACAATTGCACGTAACAGCCCTGGTAGCCCTTGCAGCGACCTAGAATCATAACATCGTATGAGATTCTTAGGACTGACAATCCTAGAATGAATTAACATTGGAAAATGATACAAGGGAGGTGTCTTAGCTTCCTAATCCTGCTGTATGAAAAGGACTAATAAGAACTTGGTAATCATACTCATGACATCGTACTGCATGTGCCATTGGCGTTGGTGTGAGAGCACAGTGGTAGTGATTCATGCCGTGATCGTTAGATAATGTCGTATGAGGGAGTTTGTGGTGAGGGCATGCATCATTTTTCATATCATCCTTATATTAACAAGAGTATCTAGGACATGTTTGATTGTACTGCTTTATCATTACTGCTTGATTGGATTGATAACATGTTAACCTTTGCTGTATAGATTTTACTGAGTTAATTACTCACTCCTATGTTACGGGACGGTGTTAGCCACACCAACCAGTCCCTGTTTTAGTTTCAGATAATGGCGTTTCTTGAGAAGCAGAGCCGGACTTTATGATGTTGGGAGGGATTCCTTCTATATACAGGTTCTGATCGACGGGGTTACAGGGTTACTGATTAGATGT
The DNA here is from genome assembly GCA_037074715.1 of Magnolia kwangsiensis. Lineage (NCBI taxonomy): Eukaryota > Viridiplantae > Streptophyta > Magnoliopsida > Magnoliales > Magnoliaceae > Magnolia > Magnolia kwangsiensis. Next base: position 55,444,232 of record CM073582.1, on the reverse strand, counting down.
CAATACACTTGGTATTTTTTCTTTATTTAAATATCCATGTATATTCTTTTCTTTCCATTTTTGGAGTATACATGTATTTAGTTAACCTGGTAACATGTTTACACTCTGGAGACTTACAATCAATTATACATTTTATATATTTATCACAGTCTTTCGCTTGAGAAACTTAACTGTCTCTGGAGTATGATATGTTGTTTTAACTTAATTCACTTCATGTTTTATGCACTACTATCGCCGACATTCATCCATCATTGAAAATATTGTATAAGTGATGTTTTGGAACTCGAGAGTGGAGTTTATGCTCAACCTCCAATTTTTGGGATGGTACAAGGCACCCTTTGGCTATAACCTAAGTATACCATGACTTTGGGGCCATTGACATCACTTCTGAGCCTATATATAGCCCTTAAACAACCTTCTCTCTCTCTCTCTCTCCCATACGAATTTCTCCAAACCTTAGGAGAGAGAAGAGAGGAAAAGGAGAGAAAAGGGGAAGCAAGGAAGAAAGGTTCTTGGAGTTTGCTGCAGTGATTCCTCCTTGCTACTCCATGTACTGAATCGCCTTTACATCTAGCTAACCGATTCATTTCAACTACGATTTGGGTAAGAAATCCTAACCCTAATCTTGATTCAGGGATTCAAATAGATTAATCGACGAAATAACTAACCTATTTCGATGTTTGGGTACCTGTTGTTCAGTATTCGGGAACGTAGGATTCGAATCGCGTCCGATTGAGTATTCCGATGAAAGGTGCAGACTATAAACATTTAGGTTATGGTTTTTAATACTCTCAATGTTAGCAGTGATTTATGTCTAACTTGATTGCTGCCATAAGATCTTAGTTACAACGTTTTCGATAAATTACACATGCGTGAACTATGTTGAATATAAGATGCATTCCATGTGTTTGTTAAAATGTTTGAATGAACGTGAAATCCTTATTTGTGCTTGACATGATTTCTAATTTAAGATCCATGTATGTTACATGCTTTATGGACAATGTTGTGTAATGAATTGTTATGGTAATGTTGTAACAAATTTAGTCCATGTATTTACTAAGGTGTAGTCTAAGTGTTTGATAAAATGTCTAAATGAGAATTTGTTGATGAATTGTATTTATTAAGGGTATTGAGATAGGATTCTCAATTACCTTATCTATATGTATAGTTCCATCATGTAATCATAATTTCGATTACGCAATTTATGGATGAAATGTAAATATTAGGTAACATGTTCAATGTGTTTGACAAAATGCTCAAATGAGAATTGTATTTGAATTGTTTGTTAAATGTTGTTATGATTATAACATGTGTTCTACCTACTGTACTTGAGTAGGATTGGGCCCATAACTTGGCCCAGACAATCAGTAACAATTCTCGCTGAGTGTCAGAATTAGTCTCGCCACATTTGATACGTTCGGTGAATTCGGGTCGTACGACGATTGTCGATAGTGGTTAGGACACGTGGAGTGCTTACGCGCTCTATGTCGATTGATTCAGCGTGCGCTTGTACCATTTGCAATTATCCAACAAAATCGATTATCTTATTACGTGTTTACCATGTATGGACATCCTTGCTTGAATCTAAGGTACCACTTACCAATGTAAAGACTCATTTTAACCATGGTACCTTGATCCTATAAGACTTATGAGCCGGGCATGGTGGTATGGGACATCGTGGTCGAACTGTTGGCCTATGTTGGGGTGACGAGCCTCTCCGTAGTGACCAATGAGCAACTCAAACTTGTGAGCTGGGCATGGTGGTATAGGACAATGTGTTCGAGCTATCGACCTAAGCTGAGGTGATGAGCTTTCCCATAGTGACCTCGAGTATAAACTCTTGAACTTGCTCATCCACTATTCTTCATTAGGGTGATGCTCTACAACTTTTCTATCGTATGTAATTAACTAGGATTAACGACCCTAGATAGATCCTTTATTTGGATATTTGATTTAAAGGGAGGTACCTTAGCTTCCCAAATCTGCTGTATGAATAAGCCTAATTAAGAACCCGGCTAAGATGACCATGCACCACATTGCATGTGCCTTTGTAGATGAAGGACATGATTTGGGAGTTTTTCATGCATGAATGACTGATGTTGTCGCTTGTGAGGGAGCTTTGTGCGAGTGCATGCATCATTATTGTACTCTATTCTTGCATTAATCAGAGTATTTAAGAAGTGATTGTTCTATTGCTTTATCATTACTGCTTGATTGAATTGATAACATGTTAACCTTTGCCTTATAGTACCACTGAGTTGATCACTCACTCCCACTCTAGGATGGTGTTTTAAAATACCACTCAGACTCTGTTCTAGATGTAGGTGATGAGGATGTATATGTAGTGGAGTTGGACTTCGTAGACGAGGAGGAAGATTTCTCCTATGTTCAGCTCTTTGGCAGGTCTATGTAGACCTCGTGCTGCCTCAATAGGATTACAGGGATACATGAATTAGTTGGACATTTACATTTTGACATTTTATCTATTTTGAAACAACACTTATATATATTCAGCCTGGTACATAGGCTTACTCCGATTTATGAAACACTTTCATGTGTTAATACACGTACGTAAGTCTTTCGCTTGCTTAAATTTAATTGCACCTGGAGTATGATATGCTGATTTAGTATAATCTCTCTCATGTTTAATACACTAATATAGCCAACATTTAAACATCATTATGTATGTTATATAAGTGATGCGTTGGGTCTCGGGAGTTGAGCTTTGCTTGACCCTCGAAATCCGAGGCATTACAATTTAGACCATGTAGCACGATAATTTGAACGAGCTAGAGTCACTAACTATTATTTCGACAAGAAACAAATGCGTTCGATTTGGCGGAAATATCTTATTCAATCATAACAAAAAGAGAGTATGCGGGAACAATCATCATATTTATTCATACTGAGTTCATTTACATCCTTTGAGTTCCCTTGATTCTAAGATAGAATATCCAGAATATAAGAATTTAAAAGGTTTGAATGTCAAATCTAGATCTCCAATCCTGTAGTATTTCAGCTTGCGAATTGATCATCTCATTAAGAGGAATGTTGTGTGGATTCAATCATCTGATCTCTGCTTCTTGAGTTCATGTCATTGTGCAAAAAGGAAGATCGAAGATTGCACCTTATTCAGAGATTTCAACAACATTTTGGCCCATCTAGTGATGCCCACGCAATTGCAATACTGGTTGCACAGGTCCGCGCAACTGAAATATTAGTTATGTGGGTCTGCAGAACTACCTCTCTGCCTTCTCCTAAATACCTTCTCTTCTCCCTCAGAGCTCCGATCTTCCTGAAAATCTTCAACCACAATAAATGAGAGGGGGAGTGGGGTATTTATGCCTCCACACATGCAAACCCTCGATATCCGTGCTGTGGGGCCCACCTTCCATCAAATCTTAACCGTCTGAATCATCTTGATCGCACAAATGTTGTATAGGAGCACATAACCAACATATCCTTTGCGCGGTCCAGCGCAACCAACATGGTTTGCACAAGTTCGCGTAACACTATTCATCTACGTAATAGCACTATTCACTTGCGCAATGACACTATTCAGCTGTGCAATAACACTATTCACCTGTGCAATGGGACTATTCACCCAAGAAAAAACACTATTCATCCGTGTAACAACACTATTCATCAATGCACTATTCACTGAGAGATTTATGATACAGTCGCACAATGGGAGAAATGCTATGCGAATGAGAGATCCAGGGAGATAGAGAGTAATGTGAGATGGACAGGGTTACCTATCTTGGAATCTTGATACGCAATAAAATAAAACTCTTTTTGACTCGTGTATTTTTTGTGCCCCAACAAATGCCCCCTCGATCCTTCTTTGATTGATTTATGAAATTAAATGGAGGATCGATCTTCTTCTACACAAAAATTCTTTCTCAACAATAGACTCTTCATGAACGCAGATATGACTATATATCGAAGAAGAATCACTTGAATGGAGAACTTCAACAGTCGAGCTCAGATGGAGGATCATGCTTAAAACAGATTGTTATTGAATGAATCACGATCGAAGGAATCAAGCTCGAATGAATTACGGTTGAAGGATGACTAGATGGTCAAGCCTGAACGAAAGACTGAAATGATCGCGCTCGAGTAGAAGACTGAATGCCCCTAGTCAGAGGTACCGAGCGAATGTTTCAATACAGAAGATAATGCAGCAATAAAAGCATAGTCTTCCTAGTAGTGGATTAGACAGAACGCTTTTCCTTTATTCGTGTGATTCTTTTCTTCTTCACAAAAAATTTCCATCGTAACGACAACTGCGACTTCATCTTTAAGTAACTTGATCAAGGAATTGTCCCTTAATGCTGCTCCTACTGCAACGATTTCTTTGATCAACTCCGGTAGCTCTTTCTTTGAACTTTGCATTTAGGGAGTGGTTCTTTAATACTGCTCCTACTGCAACAATCTTTTAATTGTCTCCTTTATTCATGGTCTGCATAACTCGAGCTTTTGAATGGTAATATTTCCTACCAAATTGATCAGAATCAGTATTTCAATACATTATAATTCTTCAGTTTAATTTCATGAAGTATTTATAATTTTGAAATACATTGGAAGCTTTTAGAATAATTGTAAGATTTGTAATATGATGATGATTTAGTCTTGTGCTTGTCAGTATGCTTTGCATTGCATTTTTTACATTCTTTACTCATTATATCATGCTCTCGAAGATGTTGTCTTTGGTTTTAAGGGTCATTTTTTAAAATCTTTTCCTGTTTGTGCCCCATGGCACTTCTTCATAGGCTGGTTGGGAATGTACTTCCCATTGGACATTTGCTGACTCTAGTAAAGCATATTCGAACCTTGATCACCCTAATCACCTTCCTCATTTTAGCGCTTCTAATTCCTGGATGCAATGGTGGGCTCACCAGTATTTTAGTTGAATACTGTTACCCAGTAGATCATGCCATATGGATTCTTCTCCCTAGTTGCTGATACTCTCGAGGGATGGATAATCTTTAGTATGCCTTTGAAGAATACCCATGCATTTCCTATAGAAACTAATAGCTCTTCACAATTCTATCTTCCCCCTCCTTTGTGGATTTAAAGAAATAATATTCCTTCGTCAACAAAAAGGTAGGAGATAAGAAGGCATCATCATCCTCTTCAGAAGGACAGACTTATTATCATTGAGGACTCCTCTTCTTCGAAAAAATAGACATATTTTAAAGTACTTGACTTTATAATAGAGATATCGAATATCTTGATCAATCTTAATGTAACTATAATATGTACTTGTTTCAAAAGAAACACATTTTGTATATCACATATCCATTTATGCTAAATATGAAATTTTCATGATTTTTGTTATCATATCAATTAGTTTGTTTCTTTGAGCGTATTTCTAGAAGATAGATGATCATGCATTCTTTGCAGCATTTTGAATGCTACGCATAGTTTAAGATCTTGCATAATGGAGCTAGTGCACTTTGACTGACCATGATTGGACACGACCTGACCGTATTGAACTTGACTAGAATAGGCCTAACTGGATAAGACTTGACGGGACAAGACTTGACTGGACACAACTTTTTCATTAGTTTAGGCTCTTGAGTAGTGGAGCAAGTAGTTTCTTAGACTCATGCGGGAGTCAAGTCTTACACGAATGGTCACTATAACTCTCTAGAGTTCATGAGACTTATCGCGGCCGGGGCGTTCACAAACCGTGATCTATTAGAGAGGCGCAATGACGCTACCGGGGCGTGAACTCAATGGGATTTACGCATAGGGTTGGCCACATTAACTCTCTAGAGTTCACAGCGGGACATGAGTGCTACCTTTGGGTACCAAATCCAAGGCAGCTAGTATATCAATGAGGGGTCATCTTGCTTCAGAGACTTTCCCTCATGCTTTACTACTGAAATCAAACCAGGAATCTGGGGAGTCATCTTACTTCAGAGACTCATTTTTTCTTTGCCTGCAAGGTCGGACCCATTTACAGGAGGGTATTTTCATCCTTCCTCGTGATGCTATCAGAAGCCGTACAGACGGCATGGGTCTTACGTGACTGCTTCGTCAATTGCCCGCATGGGTATGCATGTGATGTGGCCTATACGGGCTTTTTAGGGCCACTGGCTCCACACTGCTGCCCGAATAACATATATATATATAGCGTTGATGATGATAGGTCTTATACTAGTTGGCCATTGAGGGCTTGGCTAGGCTGCCTTAATTAATGATAAGCTATCATCACTGTCATCAACTTTATATGTGGTTGGCCATATAGTTTTATTCCACTGCCAAAAATAGTGAATACCGCGTTGATAATGTACTATCAATATTCATGTTATATTTGAAACAGTTTATCAGCTTGGCGATGATAGCAATTTTGATAAAATAAGCTTGTATGAGCGATTGATGATGACAACGATAATTGATGATTTTGGTGATTTTGGAAATATCATCGACACTTGGCGATTTTGGCGATATCAATGACGCTCGGTGATTTTGGCGATATCATCGACACTTGGTGATTATGGTGATATAATCGACGCTTGACGATTATTAACGATGATAATCATTGACATCGGTGGCAATCATCGATGCTTTATAGCCATCATCAATGCTTAACACCAATCATTAATGCTTGAGATATGTTTAAGAAGCTTTACTTGAAATTTACACCTTTTATTCATTCACATGAAGAGGAGTACATGACTATGTCTTTTGCAGCCCTTTCATCCTTTTACTTGTCATGCTCCCTTTTGATTAGGAAGCATTGCTCTGGGAATCTTTGTAATCAAAATCATGATGTTGTGATCCTTAACAAATATACTAATGTTGCGTTACTTCATACTATTTGTTCACGATTGAGATTGCCCCCAGTCTTGAACTAATCAAGCCTATGTACTGTTAATTCTTCTTTTATTTCATACACTTTCCTTATAGAGATTTTACCTTTATCAATCATCTTTTGTAACTTGTTCTTCAAACTAAAACAGTTCTCCGTTCGATGTCTGAGGAAACGATGATAGTAGAAATAATCACCTTCACTTATTTTCTTCATTTCCCTTGGACGTTTTGGCCATGGCAATTTGATCTTTTCAACTACTAGCAATTTGTTCAACATAGGGAACATATCATCTTTTTCAAATGAATACCTCTTATAACCCTTAGGTTGTGCAAATTCTTTCTTCATTTTCTTGGTTGTATGTTCATTCATATTTCTTATATCTAAACTTCCTTGCTCATTCTATTGATTATTCGCTTTTCTTTCTTCCTTAATCATATCAGTTGAATTTCTCCTAAGGTTTGGAATCAACTGGCTTATATAAAAGTTAAACACTTTAGCAATAACTCTTCCTAAACTACAAGCCTCTTCAATCAGATCTTGAAATGGTTTTATATTCGAATCCACGATACTTAATGCAATACTTGGCCTTATGCATTCCATGCGTAACTTAACTTGTTCTTTTTCTTCTTTAACCAATCGCAAGCATGATGCCCCCAAGATTCTCCATCGATTAATGAATTATTTGACCAGTTCATCCTCTCTTTGGTGAATGGAAGCTAATCCATGACTGACTTCTTTAGAGGATAATTCAACAAATTATGAATTATAATGAGAGTTTCTGAGTGAATCCATTACTGTCAGCCATTCCCTTGTCGCAACGGCCTTCCCTTTATTTTTCCAGTTCTTTGTTGGATCTCTTGCAGATGTCGTGTTCACAGTGACTTTCTTGTCTTGCCCTTTATTCCTGTTCATCACTATCTCACCTTGTTTTATCATTCGCTTTAATATATTTTTTAGCGTAAAACAATCTTCTGTACGATGTCTTAAACAACAATGGTAATGACAATATTTTTCCTCTTTAGTCATTTCATCTTCTTCTAGATATCTCGATGAAGGTAAGCTGATAGTTCCGGCGGCAAGCAATTGTTCCATCAATGACTACATATCTTCTTTGTCAAATGCGTATTCCCTGTAGGAGTCGTATGGTTGCGGTCGCTTATCGTTTACCCGATCCTTATATCGATCTGAATCTTCTCTCTTATTTGTTTCTTGTTTATTGTAAAAAAATATTCTTTTTCTTTTCTTAAGTAATAATATTTACCATTAATCTATTCGGTTCTCTTCCTTCTGTCCCAATTTGAAAGGCTAGCATTTTTCTAGCCATCAATTCCAATGTATGAGCTTTTGTTGCAAGATCTTAGAAAGTCTTTATATCAGCACTTGTGAGCCGAAAAGAAATTCTCGGTTCCATAGAATTCAAACACATGTTCACTTGTTCTTTCTTTTTTGATAACTGTCTACATGAATCCCCCAAGGTCTTCCACTTGTCAATGAATTTCTCCATGGGCTCGTTTGCTCTTTGTTTGACAAAGGCCAATTGTAACACCTTAATTTTTTATCAACCTGGAATTAGACATCCTTAGGTAATGGGTCAACCATATCACTCTTAGAGATTAATCCTAAAGTCTAGAAATTACTTTTCAACCCATTTCCTTCGAAATCTCACATTTCACCACCCCATTCTTCAAATTTCTCCAAGTGCTTTCATATTAGACACAAACCTAAAGTTTAAAAGGTGAGGAACTATACTTAAACTAAAACTTATTATAAATGGTAAATACATGCGTAAAGTGGGATTTTTACTATTTAATATTTAGAATTTTATGATTTAGATAGGTTATTTGGATGGATTAGCTTCTTATACCCTAAAATCATATATTTTACATTGCGTAACTCATTCCAGTTTGCAAATGAGACTCGATAAACGCCTCGACGAACTCGTGGGCCCAAACGAATCAATTCGGGGGGATCCAAGGTGGACCCCACATGTTTTCGGCATCCCTAGGGGGTGAGGACCTCACCCATGGGGCGATCCCTCACAAAATAAGTCAGTGACCTGCGAGGTCATCACGGCATCGGCGAGGCCTCGTCCGTACAGCGGACAGGCAGCCCAGTTTCTGCATTTTTTCTGTGCATTTTATCAAAATTTGAAAAATCATATCTCCTTCGTTATAACTCCGATTTAGGTGATTCAAAAACTAGATTGAAGATAAATGAGTCTAGTTTTATATAAAAATATGTGAAAAATATAATAAAATACTTAATATAGTTTAAATTAGGATGTTGTGAGAACTGTCTGAAAATCACTTGTTGGACAGCTGCTGCTTCAGGAATTTTTAGAAGTTTTATACAACTTGAAATCTCATGAAATTTGGTGGAGACAGGGTAAAATTGATGATGAACCACCAAAAAAATAATAAAAATAATATGATAATTAGAAGTGCCCAAAATGGGGCATAGAATGGCCCTAGGACCGTATTCTGCCCTATTAGGGTAGAATTTGGCTAAGTACCAAACTGAATACTCAGTAAAATTAACTTGAATCACTTTAAATATAAACTGCAAGACCAAAAATTAGTAAGACCACTAACTATATATTACCTAAAAACCTAGGATCAATGTCTAAACCCAGTTACTCTCGGGAGCATTCAGAAACTTCGTATCGGACCTGGACCGGACATCGAAAGTCTGATAGCGATGAACTTAGAAGATATTGATCGCATTGTTGGACTTGACGAGCACCGTGAAAATCACACCTAAACAATGTCCTGAGACCATTTTATTGCGTCCGAAGTGAAGAGAGTGAGAAAAGGAAGATATTTAGAAACTTAATTATAATTTTAAGAAATCTGGCACGTTTCACTTGCGCGTTATTTTTAAACATTATGACCATTAGATTTTGACCCAAATTCACCCTTGGATCAGGATAGGTAGCCCTTGCATGTCAAAGTACTTGTGGCCTTGATCGAAGTTCAGTAACCGTTGAATTGAAACTCGTCCGCCACGGACGATCTGGAAATTTGATCAGACTAAAAACTTAACTTACTAAAGATCTATTGCTGGTGAGCTTAAGTCCGACTACATTTGATAAGATGACCTCTAGAAGTGCTCCGTTGGATCGGAACAGACTCGATTTGGTTATAACTTAAGTATACCTTGACTTCAAGTCTGTTTTCGTCGTGTTTGGAATTATACAAAGGCCTTAAACCCTCTCTCACAAATCCCATACTAATTTCAAACCCTACCCAAATCAAGAGAGAGAAAAGAGAAAGAAAGTGGGAGAGAAGTTGGTGATTCTTCCTGGGATTCTTCCCAGCTTTGCTACGTGCCTAATCCACCCCTCCATATCACTTTTTTGGCAACTCCGGCTTCGTTCTTAGGTAAAAAAGCCAAACCCTAACCTGTTCTAGGGTTTCAATTGGTGCAAGTAGTGAGATAACTAACCTAAATCATACTGTAGGTTGCCAATCAGTCGTTGATGATAACTTAGAGTCTCTATTGAATTCGTTACACTTCTACGGCGTAAGGTGCAGATTGTAGAAGCTTAGGTTACCATTTTTCAAAGCTTTCAATGTCGTTTAATGGTAGATTATTGACAAGGATGTTGTTTGACATGTAGAACATGCTGTCCATTTTTCATTTTGAATACATACGAAGAATATAAGATTTAGGGTATTTTAGGTATTTGTAGGAAATACTGTATACGTACGTATTTTGCTGATATGATTGCCATGAGTATTCATCGCGTACCTATGCTAGTTATGCGTGTATGATCTGTTTGGCGAAGAGATTCGCCCTAATGCACATTATTGGCCAACATATGCTATGTAGACTAATGTGTGTAGACTAAGGGTTTGTATAAATGTATGTATTAGTAAGTATTGAGTAAATGGTGTTGTAGATTAGCATTAAGATTGGATTCTCAACTAATTTGATGATGTACATGATTACCTCCATGCTTGTTGTATTTGAATTGATTACCTTATGTTTGAAATACTCGTGTATGGTTAACTGCTTATGATGTATGTTATAACATACTGATAACATGCTGGAATTACTTGCATTTCAATTCTGTCTCTCTCATATGATTATTGATTTAGATTACAAGTGTTTGGGGCTATACTCTAGTCCAGGCAGTCGGTAACAGATTTGAATTCGTGGTTGGATTCTATTTGCCACAAAGGACGCGTTGACGAACCCGAGTCGTGCTTTGGTTGACGGCAGTGGTTAGGCCACACGAGGTGTTTATACACTTCATGTCGTTCAGCTTGAGGTGCGCTCGTACTAGTCGAGCTCGTCAAGTAACCCGACTGACCATTGTATGTTCACCTTATATTAGTCATAACTGCTTGAACCTAGGGTACTGAACTTACCAGTGATAACCCTAATAACCGTGGTACCTTGATCCACTAAGATTCATGAGCCGGGCATGGTGTATGGGACACCATGGTTGAGCTATCGGCCTACATTGGGGCCACGAGCCTCCCCGTAGTGACCAGTGAGCAACCCAGACTCGTGAGTCGATTACAGTGGTATGGGACACTATATTCGAGTTGTCGGCCTACACTGATAAGGTGATGGGGGAGCGGTGCAACGAGTGTGTGCAACAGCCCTGGCAGCCCTTTGTAGTGACCTCGAGCGTACTCTGAGTCTACGTGAGGCGACAACCCTTCCGTAGCAACAAGAGTACGACTAGGCATGTATTGATAAGGTGATGGAGGATCGGTGCAACGAGTGGGTGCAATAGTCCTGGCAGCCCTTGATGTGACCTAGAACCATATCATCGCATGAGACTACTAGGAGTGACGACCCTAGACAGGATGCTTGTTGGGAATGATATAAGGGAAGTACCCTAGTTTCTTAATCCTGCTGTATGAAAAAGACTAATAACAACTCGGTAATCATATTCATATCGCACTGCATGTGCCTGAAAGATGTGGAGCACTGAGGGAAGAAAGCATGTCGCGGATGTAAGATGATGTTGCATGAGAGAGTATGTTAGCGAGGGCACACATCATGTCATTTCATCCTTGCATTAATTACAGTATTTAGGAATGTTTGATTTGCTTGCTTTATCATTATCGCTTGATTGATTTAATAACATGTTAACCTTTGCTCTATGATTCCACTGAGTTGGTCACTCACTCCCACGTTACAGGACTATATTGTATACACCAACCAGTCCCTGTTTTAGTTTCAGATGATAGCGCTGTTTGTGATGCGGAGTCGGACTTGTATGATGATGAGGAGGATTTCTCTTATAGGCGGTTATCAGGCGGGTCTATGTAGACCGTGTTCTGATCGACGGGATTATAGGGAGGTTAATTAGATGCCATGACACTTGTCATTTTATATTTTTGGGGCACTCATGTATATTCTTTTTTTATCATTTTTGGAGTATACATGTATATGTTTAACCTGGTAACATGTTCACACTCTGGAGACTTACAACAGTTCATATATTTTATATATCTATCACATTCTTTCGCTTGCTAATTTAACTGTCTCTGGAGTATGATATGTTATTTTAGCTTAATCCACTTCATGTTTTATGCACTATTACAGTCGACATTCATTCATCATTGAAAATGTTACATTAGTGATGTTCTGAACTCGGGAGTGGAGTTTATCCTCGACCCTCTATTTTCGAAATGTTACATATGGTATCAGAGCGTGATTTGGATTAAACCGGGCCTGGGTTATGGTAACGCGACGCACTCTGACGCACTTTGACTTAGGAAGGGGACGATGAAATCTAGAAACCATATTAGAATTCTAAGTTTCAACGACCAGCGAGATTAAATATCATAGTATAGCCCATACGTAACCGAGACCATGTAAAATGATCTCACATCCCCACTTCTATTCACTCAAGCTTCCGTCTTCTTCTACATCTTACACCCATCAACCACCATTACCCAAAAACTACTCTGTATGACTTTCCACCTTCATTATACCCTCTAATATGGGCACAAAACTCACATTTTTATGTCCCATAACCTGCACATTTCCAAATGATGGGACATTTAGGGCCCATTCGACCAACTGCATTAGGTGAGATTATGATAGATAAAATTGTAAAAGTAACAATAAATGCATGTGTAAGGTATTGTCCTTAGATTTGGGTGTAACCCATGGTTTCCAATGCCATGGTTGGAATGTATGCAATTAACAGTAAATCCCAGGATTTCCTTTCAAATTACACTTGGACATTCATCATCATGGGATTTGGAAATCCCATCTCACACTTTTCACCGCAAGGTTCATTTTCCAAAGTCTATGTAATTGATTTTAATCACATCCCACCCTCCTTCCAAACATGTCATTCCCAATCCTGAGGTGGGATTAACGACGCAATCCATTTAATACAACCTTATACCACTAGCCAAACAGGCCCTTAGAGTTTGGACCTAGAGTGGGTATTCTTAGATTTAGAAAGATTTGACGGTATAGGAAAGCTAGTAAATAAAAAACGTAAACCCTAGGACCTCCTTAGCTAGTATAGACATATGTGAAGTGATTGAGCATCGTTAAATTTATTAAGACTAGGCTACTGGTTTTGTTAAGGAATGTAAAAGACTGATTTTGCTAAGGTAATTGGAATATAAACGTAGTTAGTTGTTTTGATTTAGGTAGAGTGAGATCTCGTTCTTTTGTTGGATTCCTTTGATACTTATAGGCTCCTTTATTAACTCTTAGGAAGCTTGCTTGACTCAGAACTAGTTGCGCTTAGAGAAAACTTACATACCCCTCAGATTAAATGGTAGGATAAACCAGCACGCCCCTTAGATTTGCCCTCCCAAGGACTTAGTACAATTGGGAACACGGAGTAGAGAAATTATATATAAGCGAGGTATTCGCGGTTTGAATTGACTTCTTAATCCTGGTAGTTACCAATGAAATCAATGCTCTGATAAAGCAGAAGATTGAGACCAATTAGGATTAAGAACTGATACGACAAGTTTTCTATCCTAGCTAGACAGAAAGTCTATGTATCCGGCTCAGACCCACTACACCACTTTTCTTTCGTGTTGGCCCGACTACCTATAACCAAAAGTTATTGCTTTACCCTTGGGAAATGTTAAGGATATATAGCCAGTAGAGAATTAGATATCTTGCCACCAACTGACACCTGCCCCTAAAATCAACTGTAATAGAGACTAGGCTCATTTCTATAACCATAGGTGCCAATGTCATAGTGTACATCGTCAATGAAAGAAAGACTAATGTATTGAGAGGTTGTTTCCCATTTCATGTCAAGGATAGGTCCTAAATTATACCTCGTTCCGACATATGGATCGAGACATAGAATCTTGAGCTTTGAGAGTAGAAATAATTTTTAAGGGGGGTAGAACCTTATGAGCCCAATCTAGTAAGGTCAGCTAATACAACAGTTGAGTTAGAACTGCACAGCGAAGCGTGGTTGGCCCTTTCCCCACTGGCCCAGGATCGAAGAAAGTGATTCAAGTTATACGTAAGGTTAGGTCATTAAATTAGGATTTTGAATCTTCCTTAGAATGTCAATAGTGAAGTCTTTATAGGCAGACAATTAGGGCTTTAGTGTTGAACTCATTCATATTAAATCATAGTCCTAATAGTGAGAGTGAGCGAAGGCTAGTGTATCCATAAACCTACTCGTTAAATACGAACATAATAGAAGCCTTGGCCAACTCTATACGATTAGAAATCCTTTTAGGATGATCTATTAGAGTGCGTATTAACCCCTACCTTGGACATTGATTCAAACGAGGACTCCCTTAGACCAAGACCCAAAGTGCAACCTTATAAATAGGAAATTAGAACCTTTCAATGATGGGCATTCCCTAAGCTTTGGAGTAATCGGATTATACGGAGTTACTGAAATATACAATGGCAAAGCATTCACGGCTTGACTCATTTCTCAATCCTGGGAGACTACCAATGGACTCACTGCTTTGACCAGGCAGAAGACCATGATCTACCAGGACTAGGAAGGGATACGATGAGCCTTCTACCCTGGTCAGGTAGATGTTCAATGTATCAGGATCGAGCCCACTACAACCATCTCTCTATACTGGTCAACCACTGAAAATATATATATTACTCTAAGCAGTTGGGAATCATCATCGAGATTCCAAATAAATAAAGAAATCAATTGTAGCCAGCCATCAGGGTATAAGCAAGAGATAAAGAGTAAATTTTTAAGGAGGATAGACAAAAATGCACCAGACTAGTATAGATGTATATATCCCACCACGCATATAAACTTGAAATCAGTAGAGTTTAGGCAAAAGACATAATAGAATCATTACTCATTACCCTTCGCCAATTTCGGGGATGAAATTATTTTTTAAGGGGGGTAGATTGTAACATCCCAGATTTTTACCAACTTGGAATTAGACTTCCTTAGGCAATGGGTCAACCATATCACTTTTAGAGATCAATCTTAAAGTCTAAAAATCACTTTTCAACCCATTTCCTTCGTAATCTCACCTTTCACCACCCCATTCTTCAAATTTCTCCAAGTGCTTTCATATTAGACACAAACCTAAAGTTTAAAAGGTGAGGAACTATACTTAAACTAAAACTTACTATAAATGGTAAATACATGCATAAAATGGGATTTTGACTATTTAATATTTAGATTTCATGATGTAGATAGGTTATTTGGATGGATTAACTTCTACCCCAAAATCATAGACTATACATTACGTAACTCATTCCAGTTTGTAAATGAGACTCGATAAACACCTCGACGGACTCGTGGGCCCAAATGAATCAATTCGGGAGGATCCAAGGTGGGCCCCACATGTTTCCGGCATCCTTGGGGGGTGAGGACCTCACCTATGGGTCGATCCCTCATAAAATAAGTTAGTGACCGGTGAGGTCATCGCAGCATCGGCGAGGCCTCGTCCGTACAGACGACAGGCAGCCCGATTTCTACATTTTTTCTTCCCATTTTGTCAAACTTTGAAAAATCATATCTTCTTCATTATAACTTTGATTTATGTAATTCAAAAACCAAATTGAAGCTAAATGAGTCTAGTTTAATATAAAAATATGTGAAAAATATAATAAAATATTTAATATAGTTTAAAGTAGGACGTTGTGACAACTATCCAAAAATCACTTGTTGGACAGCTGCTGCTTCAGGAATTTTTAGAATTTTTATACAACTCAAAATGTCATAAAATTTGGTGAAGACAGGTTAAACTTGATGATAAACCACTAGAAAAATAATAAAAATAATATAATAATTAGAAGTACCCAAAATGGGGCATAGAATGGCCCTAGGACCGTATTCTGCCCTATTAGGGTAGAATTTGGTTAAGTACCAAACTGAATACTCAGTAAAATTAACTTGAATCAGTTTAAATATAATCCACAAGACCCAAAATTAGTAGGATCACTAATGCTATGTTACCTAGAAACCTAGGATCAATCTCTAAACCCAGTTGCTCTCGGGAGCATTCAGAAACTTCGTATCGGACCTGGACCGCACGTTGAAAGTCTGATAGTGATGAACTTAGAAGATATTGACCGCGTTGTTGGGCTTGACAAACACCGTGAAAATCATGCCCAAACGATGTCTTGAGACCATTTTATTGCATCCGGAGTGAAGAGAGTGAGAAAAGGAAGATATTTAGAAAATTAATTATAATTTTAAGAAATCTGGCACGTTTTACTTGCGCGTTATTTTTAAGCATTCTGACCGTTAGATTTCGACCCAAATTCACCCTTGGATCAGGATAGGTGGCCCTTACATGTCAAAGTACTTGTGGCCTTGATCGAAGTTCAGTAACCGTTGAATTGAAACTGGTCCACCATGGACGATTTAGAAATCTGATCGGACTGAAAACTTAACTTACTAAAGATCCGTTGCTAGTGAGCTTAAGTCCGACCGCATTTGATAAGAGGACCTCAAGAAGTGCTCCGTTGGATCGGAACAGACCTGATTTGGTTATAACTTAAGTATACCTTGACTTCAAGTCTATTTTCGTCGTGTTTGGGCTTATAAAAAGCCCTAAAACCCTCTCTGACAAGTCCCATACGAATTTCAAACCCTACCCAAATGAAGAGAGAGAAAAGAGAGAGAAAGTGGGAGAGAAGTTGGTGATTCTTCACAGCTTTGCTATGGGCCTAATCCACCCCTCCGTATCACTTTTTCGTCAACTCCGGCTTCGTTCTTAAGTAAGAAAGCCTAACCCTAACCTGTTCTAGGGTTTCAATTGGTGCAAGTGGTGTAACACCTCAAAAAAATCCATATAAAGACTCGAGTACCAACTCGATCAGAAAATAAGCATAAGTTAACTAGCGCTATGTTAGATTAGCTATGAAATTGTCCTTGATCGCTTTAAATACGTTCTGCAAGACCCAAAACTTGTAGAACCAATGACGCTACAATACCCTAAAATCTAGGATCAAACTCTAAACCCGTTTGCTCTCAGGAACCCTTTGAAACTTCATATTGGATTTAGACCGCGCGTCGAATGTCCAATATCTACAATCTTAGACCGTTATGACCGCTTAGCTGGACTTGACAATCATTTCGAAAATCAAGCCCAACTGATGTTCTGAGGCTATTTCATTGAGCCTGGAGCAGGGAGTGTGAGAAAGAGTGAAATTTATAAAAATTTAAATGGGATTTAAATGAATCTGGCACGTTTCGTTTGCGGGATCAGTATAAGCATTCAGACCATCGGACTCTGACCCAAATACACCCTCGGATCAGAAAATATTTCTCACTCAGGTCAGTGTACTTGGAATCCTCGATCGAGTCTCCGTGACTGCTGAACTAAAACTGGTCCGCCACGTGCGATCTGGGAACTCTACCAGTCTGAAAACTTGATGTGAACAGGATCCAATGTGCATGAGCTTAAGTCCGATAGCGTTCGGCCAGGGGACCTCCCGAAACGCTCTTTTGGATTGGAAAAGTCCTGATTTGGTTATAACTCAAGTATACCTTGTTCCCAAGTCTATTTAGGTTAGGTTTTAGCCTATATAAGGGCTTTAAACCCTCTCATATCTCTCCCATTCAAATTTGCTATAAACCCTAAAAAGTGGTGAGAGAGAAAGAGAGAGTTAGTGAGAGAATTTGTGGGAGAACTTCCTGCCGTTTGCTCCAGCTTTTGCACATACCAAAGCACCGCATTCAAATCACTTTCCTGGTGATTCCAACACACTTCTAGGTAAGAAAACCCTACCCTCTTACTGTTTTAGGGATTCCTTTTATTCAAATAACGAAGTAGCTTACGTATCTTGTGCATTAGGTCGCCTTAACGCCATTGACGAAGCGTAAAAATTCTGTTCGAATCGATACACGTCTAAGACGAAAGGTGAGGATTTTAGACGCTTTGATTGACTGATTTCAAAGCTTTCAATGTCGTTTAATAGTAGATTATCGAAGAGAACGCCGTTTGACATGTAGAACATGTTGTCCATTTTCTATTTCGACCGCGTACGGGAAATATGAGATTTAGGGTATTTTAGGTATTTGTAGGAAATACTGTTTACGTTCATATTTTACTGAAATGATTGCTATGGCTATTTGTCGTGTTATGATATTAAGAATGCGTGTATGATCTGTTTGGCGAAGAGATTCGTCCTAATGCGCACTTTGAGTCGACATATGCTATGTAGACTAAAGTGTGTAGACTAAGTGTTTGTATAAATGTTTGTATTAGTATGTATTGAGTAAATGGTGTTGTGAGTTAGTTTTGAGATTAAATTCTGAATTAATATTCTGATGTTTATGATTTCCATCATGTTGGCTATATTTATTGATTTCATTATATATATGAAATGCATGTGTTGCTTGATTTGCTTACGTTGTAAGTTATAACATGTGTCAACATGCTTGTATTGTTTATATTCATTTCTGTTACTCTCATATGCTTACTGATGTTGATATACAAATGCTTGGGGCTATAACTTAGTCCAGGCAGTCGGTAATGGATCTAATTCGTGGTTGGCTTCCATTTGCCACGAAGGACGACTCGATGAACGCGAGTCGTGCCTTGGGCAGGCAGCAGTGGTTAGGCCACGCAAAGTGTTTTATGCACTTCATGTCATTCAACTTGAGATGCGCTCGTACTAGTCGAGCCCATCAAGTAACCCGACTGGCCATTATATGTTCACCATGTATAAGTCATAACTGCTTGAACCTAGGGTATTGAACTTACCATTGAAAATCCTGATAACTATGGTACCTTGATCCATAAAGACTCATGAGTCGGGCATGGTGGTATGGGACACCGTGGTCTAGCTGTCGGCCTACACTGGGGCCACAAACCTTCCCGTAGTGACCAGTGATCACATTTGACTCGTGAGCCGATTGTGGTGGTATAGGACACTACATTCGAGCTGTCGGCCTACTCTAATTGGTGACGAGCCCTTTGTAGTGACCTCGAGCGTATTTTGAGTCTACGGGAGGCGACGACCCTTCCATAGCAACGAGAGTACATTAGGCCTGTATTGATAAGGTGATGGGGGAGCGGTGCAACGAGTGCAAGCAACAGCCCTGATAGCCCTTGCAGTGACCTGCAAATGTAGCATCGTAAGAGAATACTAGGAGTGACGACCCTAGACAGGATCTGTGTTGGGGTTGATACAAGGAAGGTACCTTAGTTTTCCAATACTGCTGTATGAAAGGACTAATAACAACCTGGTAATCATATCCACATCGCACTGCATGTGCCTGGAAGATGTGGAGCACTGTGGGAAGAAAGCATGCCTCGGACGCAGATGGTGCCGCATGAGGGAGTATGTCGGTGAGGGCATCCATCATGTCATTTCATGCTTGCATTAACAACAGTATCTAGGAATGTTTGATTGCCTGCTTTAGTATTATTGCGTGATTGATTTGATAACATGCTAAATTGGGGAATCAACAAAAAAATAACTACACACTAAATAATAATGATGCGTCCACCATCGCATCTAAGAGTATGAAGCCACTACATGATGATTGAACCCCAAGAGGATAAAACGAGAGCCAAAATTCCTTGTCAAAATCTGCTTCCATATTAAAGCCTAATTATATGAGCCGACCCTATAGCTTCTCATCGTTCGAGTAACTTCTTCTCCCGCTTAGGGCACGACTTGATCGTAGCCAAATTGCCTAGCAAACCTACTCAGATAGTAGGGTTCTCTCCAAAATTCTACTCCTTATCACATTGGCAAGCTACAAGAACATATGCAAAGGAAGAAGGTCCTCTTAATGGGCTCCAGCTTGTCGTTATCTTCAACTTCTCTGTCCTCATCTTGGTTTGTTAGATAGAAAGGAAAGAAATCAATGGATTCTGTATCTTCAATTTTATTAACTATCCATTCTTACTCCATCACCATCTTGGGTTTGAGGTAATGCCATAAAGGTAGGTGTTGAGGATAGACATAAGCTTTCTTAGGATCACCATAAGTCCATGAAAGTATACTCCAAGCCAACTTGAGAAGGAATGTTTGATTGCCTGCTTTACTATTAATGATAGATTGTTGACAAGGATGCTGTTTGACATGTAGAACATGCTGTCCATTTTTCATTTCGAATACGTACAAAGAATATGAGATTTAGGATATTTTAGGTATTTATAGGAAATACTGTATACGTACGTATTTTTCTGATATGATTGCCATGAGTATTTATCGTGTACCTATGCTAGTTATGCGTGTATGATCTGTTTGGCGAAGAGATTCGCCCTAATGAACGTTATTAGCCGACATATGATATGTAGACTAATGTGTGTAGACTAAGGGTTTGTATAAATGTACGTATTAGTAAGTATTGAGTAAATGGTGTCGTAGATTAGCGTTGAGATTGGATTCTCAACTAATTTGATGATGTACATGATTACATCCATACTTGTTGTTTTTGAATTGATTACCTTATGTTTGAAATACTCGCGTATGGTTAACTGCTTATGATGTAGGTTATAACATGCTGATAACATGCTGAAATTACTTGTATTTCAATTCTGTCTCTCTCATATGATTATTGATTTATATTACAAGTGTTTGGGGCTATACTCTACTCCAGGCAGTCGGTAACAGATTTGAATTTGTGGTTTGATTACCTGCTTTACTATTATCACGTGATTGATTTAATAACATGCTAATCTTTGCTTTATGATTCCATTGAGTTGATCACTCACTCCCATGTTACGGGACGGTGTTTGCAACACCTACCAGACTCTGTCTTAGATGCAGGTGTCGAGGCGATTCAGGACGCGGAGTCAGATTACTACGAGGATCAGGACGAGTTCTCGTATATACAGTTCTCCGACGGCTTCTCATAGACGGACTGGATCAGTGGGACTTGTGCTAGTTGAACTATCACCTGACATTTATTTTTTCTTTATGACATGTATATGAGACTCAGAGATGTATTCATACTTTGGAGACAGTTTTATATTATTATTTTTTCATATAGTGATATATATATATATATATATATATATATATATATATATATATATATCTTTTAGTCTTCCGCTTGCGTTTTATTACTGGATCTGGAGTATGAATTACAGTGTTGGTATAATCTTACTCATGTTAATGCTCTAACTCAGTCAACATTAAATCATAAACATATTTGTTGCATAAGTGATGGTCTGAAACTCGGGAGTCGGGTTTCTACATGACCCCCGATTTTCAAGGTGTTACAAGTTGGTATCAGAGCATGATTTGAATTAAATCGGACCTGGGTTATGGCCACGCGATGTACGCTTTCACCCCTTTAACTTAGGTTGGTGTGAGAAAAATCTAGAAACACTTATAGGATCGCAATTTTACCAATCGGCGAAGTTTACTCAAATCGATCACTTTGATCGAGTTTGTGTGCATCTGTGGTCACATGAAACGACCCCGGACCACTTCTAGATCATGTGTGGATGGGTCCAGACCTCTCTGAACCCAATCCCAGCTGTCAGAAATTGCTAAATGTGAATGTGTATCAGGTAGTACCCGAAATGACCCTAAATGGATCGAAATAGGGTCATGGGCCTATTCAGGCTAAAATACAATGAAACAGGGTGAGATCCACATATATTTGGGACCCCTAGGGTAGGGGGACCTAGCCCATATGGCTGACCTCACCGAAAATGACTTTCACCGGCGAGGCCTCGCCGTTCGGTGGGCCCCACTCGGGCCATACTTTGGGCCGACGCCCTCTGATGGGTAGGGAACCCCTCCTATATGTGGTCCGTCCCTTAAAAATGCCCCAAAGCCCTACCTCCTTCATAATTCAAGCCTTCAAGCTCTCCTTTTCCCTTCTTGTTGTTGTCCTCCCTTTTAAAACCCACTTCAAGATGCCCCCAATCCCATTTTCGATCACAACCGATGCCAACCCATCATCCACAGCTATTGACACTCCCTTTCCTCTCCATTTTCATCATTTAGAGCTCTCCCAACCTCCATAGAAGGCTGAAAAATGGGTGAGCCTCCATTCCAACTTATCTTACTTTTTTTCCTTTGAAAATTTAGCCTTTGAGGGCCTGATTTACCCCTCTATAGAGCCTAGATTCGTTTCAATCCGTTAGGGCAGCCATTTCTTTCCCTTTTCTCCATTTTCCATGGCTATTGTTGAGGCTATTTTGGCCTTTTTCTCTCTTTCCACCATCCTCTTTCTCATGGAAAAGAGGAAGACCACTGCAGACGAAGCTGGGCCTAGTCGCCCTTCACGATCGAGGAAGCCGAGAGGTGGCACCGCTAACTCAAGCGCCGTCGCTAGTCTAAGTGTTGGCAGAGAGCTACATACGAAGTGGGATTTGGATCCCCTTGCTCATATAGGGCAAGAACTGTTGGCAGACTTGGCTCATGGTGCTTATGCTAACCGTAAGGTTCTGTTTGAGGCACATGTGAATGGGCGGCTCTTTGGTGAATTTTTTTTATTTGAGCGCATCGAAGCTGTCAGATGGGGTCCGCTCTTTGAAGCCCAGTCTCGTGTGAACATAAGCACTATTCGTGCCTTCTATGCTCATATCCGAAACCCTACGTTGGAGCCATTACAGTTCAGGATTCCCTTTGATAGAGACCGGGAAGCCACGATCGATGTTTGGTTGATAGCCCGACTTCTGAATGTGCCTCTTGGCGAGGTACATCCAAGTGCTAAGAATTTGAAGAGTGTTCATGAGAGAAACACCAGATTCTTATGTGGTGGTTTGGTTCCGTGGTAGCGTAACAAGAGCCTCTTAGCGTCCCACATGTCTCATGATTTTTGCCTGTTGCACCACATTTGTACGTTCAATGTGTATCCTAGGTTGACCAACCGCAGTGAATGTACGCGTCTCATGGTCGATTTCCTATATCAAGTGGGCCAGGGAGAGAATGTGTGCATGACCACCTTTGTGTTGCGACAGATCATCCTCATAGGGAAATCGAGATGAACGTCTAAGTCACTTCCCTTTGGCCGACTCATTTACAGGATTGCGTTTGAGTTTTCTTACAGACTTGGGCCAGAGATTCCTGTGCCGATTCACTTCATTGATGAGGCTACCATAAACTAGATGAAGATAGGGTCCCGGCAGTGTGAGGCTCAGCTTAATGATGACAGTGAGGGCGATTATGATAGTGAGGAGGATGTAAGTGAAGAAGAAGCTGGGGCAGAAATTGAGGAAGAAAACCAGGAATAAGAAGAAGAGGAGGCTCAGGATACTGATGAGAGTCCTCCTACTGCGACCCGGGTTGCTAGGGATGCCCACATGGCCCGACTTGAGGAGAGTCAGGTTGCATTGCGACGGAAAGTCCAAGAACTTCGGGCTGAGGTGAAACAAGATCTTGAAGATACTAAGGCCGTCATGAAGCGGAAGTTTGGCAAGGTGACTCGCACCTTGAAGGCCATCCTGTGTTGTCTGCAGGATAAGAGTACCCCTCCTCCATCGCCAGACTCAGATTAGTGATTAGATTTTAGACGTTGTTGCTCGTAGTTAGTTGTTTCCTACTTTCTATGTGTAAGCCTGAGAAGGCTAGTAGTTAGCTTATGTTGCAGTTATAGATTTGACTAGCTTAGTTTCCCATGTGATTCTTGTCATGATGCATGTAAGGATATATCTCTTGTATTGTGATGAATTTTGAATTTAATGAAATGTATAAAATTTCTTCGGCTTGTTAAGTGAATGATTGTGTGGTGGTGTATTTGTGTTATTACTGAAACTGATGAGGTTGCGCCCTATTTTGAATATAGGGAATGCCGCCTAAGCCTACGTGGAGTACGACGCGACTTACACTGGGAGAGACTATGGATCGGGTTCCTCTCCAGAGTGATGTTCATACGGACCCTGCTGTGGGCCTGATTCCTGAGACTGCACCTGAGTCTCAGCCTTCTATGGGTCCTACAGCCGGACAACCACCTTTCACACCGCCTGTCAGAGAGCAGTATCATGCGTCTTCCTCGACGCAGTATATGCCTCAGCATGCTCCACCTCCTGATAGGTTTGAGCAGTTGATGGTCATGATGCACCAGCAGCATCAGTAGCTTTTGACTACGATTACAAGGGCCTTAGCCCAGGGTGGTAGTACGACTCCACTTGCACCACCTGAGTATCCAGTTGAGGATACCGGTACTTTGGCTCAGGATGAGGAGATGGCTCATCCTATACCATCTTCTTACCCTACGGGGCATACTGCTGATTCACGAGGCCTACTCGAGCGATTCCAGCGCTTGCGGCCTCCTACTTTTACGGGTTCTCACAGACCCGAGGAGGCCGATTATTGACTCGACCGTGTTTCGAAGATTTTGAGGATGCTGCACTGCTCAGAGTCTGAGCAGGTTGAGTTGGCCACCTTTATATTCGAGCGAGAGGCCAACTTATAGTGGGATAGTGTATTATGGACAGTTGCTACTGATTACGTCTGGACTTAGGAAGCATTCGAGTTCCATTTCCATGAGAAATATTATCCCCAGACTTACAGGCACAAGAGGGAGAATGAGTTTTTACGCCTCAGACAGGGAGGCATGTCAGTCATAGAGTATGAGCATCAGTTTACTGAGTTGGGAAGATACGTCCCGACGTTACTTGCTAACAAGCAGATGCGCATATGACAATTTTCTGAGGGCTTGCGACCGGACATTCGGTCAAAGATGTGCTGCATCAGCATACCTTCCTATGCAGAGTTGATACATATGTCCATGAGGGCAGATCAGGATGTTGATCGACTTGAGCAATCTCGTGGCCCTGTGGTTGCTAGGCCACGACCGGATATGCAGGATAGACTATTTGTTGGCAAGAGGCCTCGCATCGACCCTCCTCCTAGAGCTACAACGCCAGTACTTCCGATGCGGTGCCCTGATGTGTCATGTACTTATTGTGACAGACCGGGCCACACTGTGGGGAGCTGCTTCGGTCAGATGAGAGACAGCAGGTTTTCACCACCGCAGAAGATCTACCGTCCTCGCCCACCGGCTTTATCTGCTCTGCCATTATGGTCGGCTCCTGCGCATCCTTCCTTCAGACCTCCAGTACCTCTGTTCCGGCCACCTCAACGCCATATGGTACCGCGGCCGAACCGTCCACAGCAGGCTTGGATACATGCTTTGATAGGAGAGGCATCCGAGACAGAGACTACTCAGCCCTTAGCCTTTGAGGTCACTGCCCACATTGGAGGTATTTCTATATTTATGATGATGGATACTAGATCCATGATTTCTTTGATATCACATTCCATAGTCAGGCGTCTTGGGCTACCGACTATTCGGATGGATGGGGTGCGAGTTCTTACGGCTCACGGGACCTTTTCTGATGCCACCATGATGTGTGAGGGTTGTTTGGTGGATCTGGGGAGCATGACGATAGCTATTGATCTTGTCGTCGACCCCTCTCTTGTCTATCTCGACGTCATTCTTAGCATGGATTCGCTGACTGCAAGGAGGGTCGAGATTGACTGCGAGACCCGTATAGTGATAGTCTATAAGCCGGAGGGCTTTACATTTCTAGTGCGGATAAATCTCCCCTTTCGAGTACGTATTTACGCTTCTTTATTGCGGGATGTTGATACCCCAACACTTGAGTGCACGCCAGTAGTTCGTGACTATGAGGATCTGTTCAAGAAGATTCCTGGGTTGCCACCTCAGCGAGAGATTGATTTTAGTATCGATCTGGTACCTGGTTCCATGCCCGTCTCACTGTCAACGTATCGCATGGCACCGTGTGAGATGGAGGAGTTGAGGACACAGATTGATGATCTGTTGGAGTTTGGCTTTATACAACCGAGTGTGTCTCCTTGGGGAGCACCAGTGCTGTTTGTGAAGAAGAAGGATGGTTCACTGCGATTATGTATTGATTATCGTAGGCTGAACCAGATTACGGTGAAGAATAGGTACCCTTTACCCAGGATTGATGACCTGTTTGATCAGCTGAGAGGGACACAATACTTCTCGAAGATTGATCTTCTGTCATGGTATCACCAGTTGCGCGTCAGGGATGAGGACGTGCATAAGACAGCCTTCAGGATCAGCTTTGGCCACTATGAGTTCCTCGTGTTGTTGTTCGGCCTCACGAACGCGCCAGCCGTGTTCATGGATCTGATGAACGGGGTGTTTCGGCCATTCCTCTATCGATTCGTCATTGTATTCATAGACGACATTTTGATATACTCCAGGAGTCAAGAGGAGCACGAGGAGCACTTGCGATTGGTCCTGGATACACTGAGGCAGCATCAGTTGTTCGTACAGTATAAGAAGTGCAACTTCTGGAAGGAAGAAGTGAAGTTCCTGAGACATGTGGTGTCCAAGGATGGGATGACAGTTGACCTGGCTAAGGTAGCTGCGGTACAGGACTGGGAGTAGCCTGGTTCTGTCATTGAGGTGAGGAGTTTCTTAGGTTTGGCAGGCTACTATAGACGTTTCATTCAAGATTTCTCGAAGATTGCCAGACCTCTATCTCAGTTGACACAGAAGGATGTGAAGTTCGCTTGGAACGAAAAGGCAGAGACAGCTTTTCAGGAGCTAAAGGACAGGCTTACGTCCGCCCCTATGCTAGTATTGCCAGAGCAAGGGGTTAAGTACACTATATATACCGATGCGTCTAGCATTGGTCTGGGTTGTGTCCTTATGCAGAAGGATAGGGTAATTTCGTATGCCTTGAGACAATTAAGGAAGCACGAGGAGAATTACCCTGCACACGACCTTGAGTTGGCAGCCGTCATTTTCGCATTGAAGCTCTGAAGACATTACCTTTACGGAGAGGAGTTCAAGCTCTTTTGCAACCACAAGAGCCTCAAGTACATATTCACGCAACGGGACCTGAATATGAGGCAGCGGCGATGGATGGAGACTTTGAAAGACTTTAAGTTCGAAGTCTCCTACCATCCGGGCAAGGCAAACCTTGTGGCTAACGCGTTGAGCCACAAGAAGGCGATAGAGTTTGTGGCTCCACTGATGGTTGCCGAGTGGGACATGGTTGAGTTTTTACGAGACTTTGAGCAGAAACTCACTGTGGAGGAGCCATTTGAGTTCATCGCACATGTTCAGGTGCGATCTCTTATCGATGATAGGGTCATCCGGCGTAACGGGATGATGTGCGTCTTACTGAGCTTCGAGAGCAGGCCAGTGATGATGCAAACGTCGAGTGGCGAGTTGGAACGGATGGAGGCTTACGTTATCGTGACTGCCTATGCGTCCCAGATATCCCCGACTTGAGACGAGAGATTCTGGAGGCTGCGCACAGTACCAGACTTGCGATGCATCCGGGCAGCACAAAGATGTATTGCGACGTGAAGAGAAAGTATTGGTGGGAAGGTATGAAGACCCACATCACAGAGTTCATATCCCATTGTCTCACTTGCCAGCAGGTGAAGGCAGAGCATCGCCGACCTCCTGGACTCCTTCAGCCTATGCCTATAGCTGAGTGGAAGTGGGACTTCATTTCCATGAATTTCATCTCAGGACTGTCGAAGACGAGAAAGGGACATGATTCTATTTGGGTGATCGTCGACCGTCTGACGAAGTCAGCGCACTTCCTACCGATCAGAGTTACGAACTCTTCAGACGAGTTAGCCAGGCTGTATATCAGAGAGATCATGCGTCTGCATGGAGTTTCCTTAGAGATCGTGTCGGATAGAGACACGCGTTTCACTTCTATTTTTTGGATTCGCATTCAGGAGGCTATGAGTGTGATGTTGAAGTTTAGTACGGCCTTCCACCCACAGACAGAAGGACAGACAGAGCGGGTGAACCAGATTCTAGAGGATATGTTGCGGGCTTACGTATTAGACTTCAAAGACAGTTGGGATGACTGTCTTGCATATGCAGAGTTCGCTTACAATAACAGTTTCTAGGCGAGTATCGATATGGCACCTTATGAGGCCTTGTATGGGAGACCTTGCCGACCACCGCATTGCTGGGCAGAGGTCGGTGAGCGCAGATTGATTGGCCCAGAGTTAGTGCAGGCGACGTCGGACAAGATTGATATTATTAGACGCTAGCTTCTTACAGCGCAGAGTAGATAGAAGAGTTATGCCGATACGAGACGGCGCCCGCTAGAGTTCGCAGTTGGAGATCATGTATTTTTACGAGTTTCCCCTATGAAGGGAGTCTTTCGGTTCAGGAAGAAGGGGAAGCTAGTACCGCGATTCATTGGTCCATTTCAGATTCTCGACCGTGTGGGTGCAGTGGCTTATCGTTTGGCTTTACCTACGCCTCTCACGGGTGTACACAACATATTTAATGTTTCTATGCTGAAGAAATACGTTCCTGATCCTTCCCATATCATTAGATGGGAGCAGGTGCAGTTAGGTGAGGATGTTACGTATATACTGCGACCGGCGCGTATACTAGATAGGAAGGAGCAGGTACTAAGTAGCAAGGTCATCCCCCTTGTGAAGGTGTTGTGGACGCATCACTCTGAGGAAGAGGCTACTTGGGAGACGGAAGTCGAGATCAGAAAGAACTACCCACGGCTTCTCGAGTAGTAAGAAAAGGTACAAATTTTGAGGATAAAATTTATTGTTAAGGGGGATAGATTGTAACGCCTCGAAAAAATCCGTACAGAGACTCGAGTACCAACTCGATCAGAAATCACTTAGGATTAATTCTTTTAGAAAATAAGTGTAAGTTAACTAGCGCTACGTTAGATTAGTTGTGAAATTATCCCTGATCGCTTTAAATACGTTTTGCAAGACACAAAACTTGTAGAACCAATGACGCTACAATACCCTGAAATCTAGGATCAAACTCTAAACCCGTTTGCTCTCAAGAACCCTTTAAAACTTCATATTGGATTTAGACAGCGCATCGAAAGTCCGATATCTACAATCTTAGACCGTTATGACCGCTTAGCTGGACTTGACAATCATTTCGAAAATCAAGCCCAACTGATGTTCTAAGGCTATTTCATTGAGCCTGGAGCAGGGAGTGTGAGAAAGAGTAAAATTTATAAAAATTTAAATGAGATTTAAATGAATCTGGCACGTTTCGTTTGCGGGATCAGTATAAGCATTCAGACCGTCGGAATCTGACCCAAATACACTCTTGGATCAAGAAACATTTCTCACTCAGGTCAGTATACTTGGAATCCTCGATCGAGTCTCCGTGACCGCTGAACTGAAACTGGTCCACCACGTTCGATCTAGGAACTCTACCGGTCTGAAAACTTGATGTGAGCAGGATCCGATGTGTATGAGCTTAAGTCCGACAGCGTTCGGCCAGGGGACCTCCCGAAACGCTCTTTTGGATCGAAAAAGTCCTGATTTGGTTATAACTCAAGTATACCTTGTTCCCAAGTCTATTTAGGTTAGGTTTTAACCTATATAAGGGCTTTAAACCCTCTCATATCTCTCCCATCCGAATTTTCTATAAATCCTAAAAACTGGTGAGAGAGAAAGAGAGAGTTAGTGAGAGAATTTGTGGGAGAACTTTCTGCCGTTTTCTCCAGCTTTTGCACATACCAAAGCACCGCATTCAAATCACTTTCCATGTCGTTTAATAGTAGTGATTTTAGACGCTTTGATTGACTGATTTCAAAGCTTTCAATGTCGTTTAATGGTAGATTATCGAAGAGAACGCCGTTTGACATGTAGAACATGTTGTCCATTTTCTGTTTCGACCGTGCACGGGAAATATGAGATTTAGGGTATTTTAGGTATTTGTAGGAAATACTGTTTACGTCTATATTTTGCTGAAATGATTGCCATGGCTATTTGTCGTGTTATGATATTAGGAATGCGTGTATGATCTGTTTGGCGAAGAGATTCGTCCTAATGCGCACTTTGACTCGACATACGCTATGTAGACTAAAGTGTGTAGACTAAGTGTTTGTATAAATGTTTGTATTAGTATGTATTGAGTAAATGGTGTTGTGAGTTAGTTTTGAGATTAAATTCTCAATTAATATGCCGATGTTTATGATTTCCATCATGTTCGCTATATTTATTGATTTCATTATATATATGAAATGCATGTGTTGCTTGATTTGCTTACGTTGTAAGTTATAACATGTGTCAACATGCTTGTATTGTTTATATTCATTTCTGTTACTCTCATATGCTTACTGATGTTGATATACAAATGCTTGGGGCTATAACTTAGTCCAGGTAGTCGGTAATGGATCTAATTCGTGGTTGGCTTCCATTTGCCATGAAGGACGAGTCGATGAACGCGAGTCGTGCCTTGGGCAGGCAGCAGTGGTTAGGCCACGCAAAGTGTTTTATGTACTTCATGTCATTCAACTTGAGATGCGCTCGTACTAGTCAAGCCCGTCAAGTAACCCGACTGGCCATTGTATGTTCACCATGTATAAGTCATAACTGCTTGAACCTAGGGTATTGAACTTACCATTGAAAATCCTGATAACCATGGTACCTTGATCCATAAAGACTCATGAGTCGGGCATGGTGGTATGGGACATCGTGGTCTAGCTGTCGGCCTACACTGGGGCCACAAACCTCCCCGTAGTGACCAGTGATCACATTTGACTCGTGAGCCGATTGTGGTGGTATGGGACACTACATTCGAGCTGTCGGCCTACTCTGATTGGTGACGAGCTCTTTGTAGTGACCTCGAGCGTATTTTGAGTCTACGGGAGGCGACGACCCTTCCATAGCAACGAGAGTACATTAGGCCTGTATTGATAAGGTGATGGGGGAGCGGTGCAACGAGTGTAAGCAACAGCCCTGACAGCCCTTGCAGTGACCTGTAAATGTAGCATCATAAGAGAATACTAGGAGTGACGACCCTAGACAGGATCTGTGTTAGGGTTGATACAAGGAAGGTACCTTAGTTTCCCAATACTGCTGTATGAAAGGACTAATAACAACCTGGTAATCATATCCACATCGCACTGCATGTGCCTGGAAGATGTGGAGCACTGTGGGAAGAAAGCATGCCTCGGACGCAGATGGTGCCGCATGAGGGAGTATGTCAGTGAGGGCATCCATCATGTCATTTCATGCTTGCATTAACAACAGTATCTAGGAATGTTTGATTGTCTGCTTTACTATTATTACGTGATTAATTTGATAACATGTTAATCTTTGCTCTATGATTCCACTGAGTTGATCACTCACTCCCACGTTACAGGACGGTGTTTGCAACACCTACCAGACTCTGTCTTAGATACAGGTGTCGAGGCGATTCAAGACGTGGAGTTGGATTACTACGAGGATTAGGATGAGTTCTCGTATATGCAGTTCTCCGAAGGCTTCTCATAGACGGACTGGATCAGTGGGACTTGTGCTAGTTGGACTATCACCTGACATTTATTTTTGCTTTATGACATGTATATGAGACTCAGAGATGTATTCATACTTTGGAGACAGTTTGAGATTATTTTATTTTCATACAGTGATATATATATATATATATATATATATATATATATATATATATATATCTTTCAGTCTTCCGCTTATGTTTTATTACTGGATCTGGAGTTTGAATTGCAGTGTTGGTATAATCTTACTCATGTTAATGCTCTAACTTAGTCAATATTAAATCATAACCATATTTGTTGCATAAGTGATGGTCTGGAACTCGGGAGTCGAGTTTCTACACGACCCCCGATTTTCAGGGTGTTACAAGTGGTGAGGTAGCTAACCTAAATCATACTGTAGGTTGCCAATCAGTCGTTGACGATGACTTAGAGTTTCTATTGAATTCGTTACACTTCTACGACATAAGGTGTGGATTTTAAATTCTTAGGTTACCATTTTTCAAAGCTTTCAATGCCATTTAATGGTAGATTGTTGACAAGGATGCTGTTTGACACGTAAAATATGCTGTCCATTTTTCATTTCGAATACGTACGAAGAATATGAGATTTAGGGTATTTTAGGTATTTGTAAGAAATACTGTATACGTACGTATTTTGCTGATATGATTGCCATGAGTATTTATCGTGTACCTATGCTAGTTATGCGTGTATGATCTGTTTGGCGAAGAGATTCACCCTAATGAACATTATTGGCCGACATATGCTATGTAGACTAATGTGCGTAGACTAAGGGTTTGTATAAATGTACGTATTAGTAAGTATTGAGTAAATGGTGTTGTAGATTAGCGTTGAGATTGGATTCTCAACTAATTTCATGATGTACATGATTACCTCCATGCTTATTGTTTTTGAATTGATTACCTTATGTTTGAAATACTCGTGTATGGTTAACTGCTTATGATGTAGGTTATAACATGCTGATAACATGCTGGAATTACTTGTATTTCAATTCTGTCTCTCTCATATGATTATTGATTTAGATTACAAGTGTTTGGGGCTATACTCTAGTCCAGGCAGTCGGTAACAGATTTGAATTCGTGGTTGGATTCTATTCGCCATGAAGGACGCGTTAATGAACTCAAGTCGTGCTTTGGTTGACGGCAGTGGTTAGGCCACACGAGGTGTTTATACACTTCATGTCGTTCAACTTGAGGTGCACTCGTACTAGTCAACCTTGTCAAGTAACCCGACTGACCATTGTATGTTCACCTTTTATTGGTCATAATTACTTGAACATAGGGTACTGAACTTACCAGTGATAACCCTGATAACCGTGGTACCTTGATCCACTAAGACTCATGAACCGGGCATGGTGGTATGGGACACCGTGGTCGAGCTGTCGGCCTACGCTGGGGCCACGAGCTTCCCCGTAGTGACCAGTGAGTAACCCAAACTTGTGAGTCGATTATGGTGGTATGGGACGCTATATTTGAGTTATCGACCTACACTGATAAGGTGATGGGGGAGCGGTGCAACGAGTGCGTACAATAGCCCTGACAACTCTTTGTAGTGACCTCGAGCGTATTCTTAGTCTACGTGAGGCGACGACCCTTCTGTAGCAACAAGAGTACAACTAGGCATGTATAGATAAGGTGATGGGGGAGCTGTGCAGCGAGTGCGTGCAACAGCCCTGACAGCCCTTGCAATGACCTAGAATCATATCATCATATGAGACTACTAGAAGTGACGACCCTAGACAGGATCCTTGTTGGGAATGATATAAGGGAAGTACCCTAGTTTCCCAATCCTACTATATGAAAAGGACTAATAACAACTCAGTAATCATATTCATATCTCACTGCATGTGCCTAAAAGATGTGGAGCACTAAGGGAAGAAAGCATGCCTCGAACGTAAGATGGTGTCGCATGAGGGAGTATGTTAGTGAGGGCATACATTATGTCATTTCATCCTTGAATTAATTATAGTATTTAGGAATGTTTGATTTGCTTACTTTATCATTATCGCTTGATTGATTTGATAACATGTTAACCTTTACTCTATGATTCCACTGAGTTGGCCACTCACTCCCACGTTACGGGATAGTGTTGTACACACCAACCAGTCCTTGTTTTAGTTTCAGATGATGGCACTGCTTATGAAGCGGAATCATACTTGTATGATGATGAGGAGGATTTCTCCAATAGGCGATTATCAGGTGGGTCTATGTAGACCGTGTTCTGATTGACGGGATTATAGGGAGTTGATTAGACGCCATGACACTTGTCATTTTATATTTTTAGAGCACTCATGTATATTCTTTTTGATCATTTTTGGAGTATACATGTATATGTTTAACCTGGTAACATGTTCACACTCTAGAGACTTACAACAGTTCATATATTTTATATATCTATCAAATTCTTCCGCTTACTAATTTAACTGTCGCTGGAGTATGATATGCTGTTTTGGCTTAATCCACTTCATGTTTTATGCACTATTACAGCCGACATTCATTCATCATTGAAAATGTTGCATAAGTGATGTTCTGGAACTCGGGAGTGGATTTTATCCTCGACCCCCAATTTTCTGGATGTTACACCAATTTTACAATACTGACGTCGCGTTCTGATGAGAAGAAATTGGATATGAATGCATCTTGCATCTGTTCCCAAGTTCTTATTGACATGGGCGACAAACCAGAATACCATTGAAATGCTTTGCCTGTTAAAGAAGAACCAAACAACCGCAAACAATATTGAGGAATAGTGGAGAAATTTCCCATAGTGGTGATAAAGTGTACAAGATGTTCTTCTAAAGACCCATCTCCTTTAAATTTCTAAAAATCTGGCTGCTTGAAGGTGGCTAAAAATGGAACGTCTTCCACCTCTCTTGGATATGGTGTTGTATAGGAACCTCCCAGTATGCTCATGCTCTCTAACAATGTCTACAACCATCTGTCGCATCTCCTCTTGCGTTATTGTCCTAGCAACTGAAGTAGACCTATGAGATCCTGTTCTTTGTGGCAATGAAGCTTCAATTTGTCACTCTTATTTGTTCATAGTGTCTGTTACTGGTGAGACTGTTGCTTAAGCTACATTATGAGCGAGAGTAGTCAAAGCTTCTCAGAGATTTCAACATTCCTCCATTAAGATTCTTTAAGCTTCGGCCATCTCAGCCATACATTCATCAACATTTGGTGGGGGATCTTGACTAATTCCTATCATATGTATAGTGGCCTCTCTACTCTGCGATGATACCATCATTGGAGTAGAATGTGAAAATAATGGTATAACAGGACTGATCAAAAGAGGAGTTTCGTTTAATTTGCCTATGCTTTTGCAGAATTCAGTTGATTGTGAAATTTCCTGCCGAGGTGTATCTTGAGGTGAAATAGAAACTGCACTATTCACCAATGCTTTACCTTTCTCTTTTCTTGTCCATTGAGTCTTCATAACAGGTAATGCCGGGAAATCTTGTGATGTCCAAGAAGGAAGAGATCTCTCTAGATACAAGACTGAAGGCACGAGTTCAGGATTATTTTAAGCCATATTCTATGTTACTGCCTCCATGATCTTACGTAGGGATGAGTTCATCTTGGCAGTTGCTGTATTTTGAGCCTTTTTTCTTTGAGATGCTACAACAATCCAAGTATCATCATTCTCTTGTGCCAATGGTGAAGCAGATATAACTTCGACCATAGCTTCGGGCTTATCATTCTTGTTTGTAGTAAACTGGGCTTTGTGACTTATAAGCTGGTTCGTTGCATATTCTATTACAAACCCATTTATTGTGAAGTAGAAGTTTGTCTTCTTCGTTATGTTTGGCATTGATTGTAATTTGAAATTTTTTTTTCTTCAGATTCCTTCTAAATAAGAATATAAAATCAAAATTAGTATTTAGATAATGAAATATTCTATCTTAGAGATGAAGGGGAGAATGTTCCCGTTGAGAGTTGCCATTTTAACGTCTATACAACGCCAAACTTATGACGAAAGTTCCCATAACCATCTCAATGTTATTATTAAATAAGATAAATGATTCCCCAGCAGAGTCACCATTTCGTTTCAACAAGAAACAAATGCGTTCGATTTGGGGGAATATCTTATTCAATCATAACAAAAACAGAGTTTGAGGGAACAATCATCATATTTATTCATACTGAGTTCATTTACATCCTTTAATTTCCCTTAATTCTAAGATAGAATATCCAGAACATAGGAATTGAAAAAGTTTGAATGTCAAATCCGGATATCCAATCTGGCAGCATTTTGGCTTGCGAATTGATCATCTCATCAAGAGGAATGTTGTGTGGATTTGTGTCACGCCCCAGACCAGGAAATCGGATTCACATGAATCCCGATCGCCGAATCTGGTGCCGACAGCCTTCGTAGTGTCCCATTCTCGGCTCCTGACAATCATATGTCAGATTCCGACCCTGGGATCCTACAAGGAGGATTTTCAGAATAATTTTTTTTTTTTTGTAATGGAGCATAACCACAAGTATAACCAAGTCACAAAGCAGTAACACCACATATCCACTATATCAAAAACTTTTAGTACAATACGAAAAAGGAAATACAAGGTGATCAAAAGCTCCAAAATAGTCAGATGCACACTCCTGCCTCAGCGCTGCTGCTGTCCAACGTTACCTGCACGCAACGGTCGTGCATAAGCTTACAAAAGCATAGAGGGTGGTGTAAGTGTGTGGGTAAGGCAAAGTATACAGTATCAAAGCAATGCGGAAGTATGCGGTAAGTCCATGAATAAAACCAATCGTATTAATGCTATGTGATTTAAGGCATGAATGCTATCGGCCATACCAAGGCCATGCGATGTGAGACATAAATGCTATCGGCCACACCGATGCAATGCGAGGCCTACATAGCCGAATGTCAATGTGACTGCCACCTCCCTAGCTGCACAGTCAAGCAAGCGGAATAGACCTCACTATCCGCCTGACTAGTAGTCTGCCAATACCTACCTGGCTCGTCGATAGCGGATTCATTTGAGAGCTGGTCAACCTCAGCCTAACTTATAGCCCCCTCACTCAGGTGGATGAGGCCACACCCCCTTCCAACCAACCACGACACAGTGAGAGACGCGGCCTACTGGTATTCGGCACTCGGGCACTCGTGTATCCACTCAGTCTAGACGTTGGAGCATCTCCTGGTACCAAAAAGGTTCTGGGACTTTCACCTAAGGACATCTTAAGTACCCACAGTGCTAGAACAAAGTATTTTCGGTATCCAATACGGCCATCCATGATATGCCTGTGGAGGCCACGACCCTGATGTCGCTAGGGCGTGCAGTGATCAAATCACACATATGCGAGATGTATGAATCACACCGTCAAATCATGCAGCAATCCAGTGCATACTGCGCGATCATGTGGGGCAATCCGTCTCATAACGAGTCCCGTAAATGGTCTGCCCAATGGTATATGCTATGATCAGTCACTACTCATATCAGGCATACATATGATGCGTATGGGCATGAGTCATGGGATTATACTAAGCATGTTATAAAGTGATGAATATTAACGAGTATGGGCCTATCAATGGGCCCTAAGGAGAGTTACAATGCAGACATTTAACCAACATTGTACTAACAATGTGGATGTCAAACCATCATTGTTCCCTAGGCTCGGCCCACCATAAATATCATTACACAACCCATGGAGAAATCGCACATTGCAATGGACTCTAAAGACAACCCGTTGGGCCTCGACCCATGGTCCTTAAATACATCAAATGGGCCACATCATATGGGCCTTTGGTAAATCAAGTGGGCCGCATTAAAGGGGCTTATGTACATTACAATGGGCCTTACATGTAACAAATGGGTCTACTCACAGGGGCCTTAAATATATCAGATGGGCCTATACACATGAGCTTTAAATATATCAAATGGGCCACTCTCATGGGCTTTAAATATATCAAATGGGCCACTCTCATGGGCTTTAAATATACCAAATGGGCCACACTAAATAAGAGTGGTGAAAAGATTTCCGCAATTAAAATTCCTACGGCCCACTATGACATATGTTTCCCATCCAACCTATTCATAAAATATCATAGTGATAGATGAAGTGAGACACAAATATCCACTTAATGGGAAGCTACAATGGCCCTTAGATATTTTTGAACGGTGGGAGTCATTGACCACTACCTAAAATGGTGGGGTCCATTTGAACTTTAGATCTGCCTCATTCTTTAGCTCATGCAATGAGCTTTCAAATGGTTGGATGGTTGGATGCAACACGTGCATCATGGTGGGTCCCACCAGCCGTCCCGCAGCCTGCAAAATGGCTAGACAGCATGGTAAAATGCATACATTACTGTGGAACCACCGTCCGCTTGGACGGTGGAGATAAAGCACATATATTATTGTGGGTCCCATGTGGGGCCCACCATAGTGCTCCTTTGCAATCCAACCCATTGGTAAGGTCTCACAGACCTGGATGAAGAGGGAAAAAAATAAATTTCATTTTGATCCAAATCATCAGGGGACCCAAAAATGGGTTTTCAAAGGTAGACATTCAATCACACTATTTTTTAAGATGTGGGCCACCTGAGCGTTGGATATACCCCATTTTTGGAGGGGGCCCACCTGAGGAGGGGACCCACCAGATCAACGGGTTGGATGGCTAATAAATATCAAGGTGGGGCCCACGACCGAAGCCGTGGGTGCCCTAGCATCCGCCCATCCATGGAGCGCAGGATGCCTGCGCGTCCTGACCTCCAGAGGCGGCGCTCCTACTGCTTTGAGATTTTATTTTATTTTTTGAAAACCCACTTTCTGGAGTTTTTCTCATGTGGGGCCCGCATTAGGCACATCCACTCCAGCCATTGGATTTCTCAGCCCATAACAATTCTATGGAGACCAATATCGGGCCCTTTTCAGCATGTAAAAAAAAAACTGGATAGATTTCAATGGTAATGATACTGTTTTCAACACTATGACCCACTAAATACTCCGATCAACCTCATTTCTCGGCTCAACGCCTAAAATGAGTCAGGGAGTGAGGTGGATGGTTTGGATTAGAAACATTCATCAGGGTGGGGCCTACACGAGTGGTTCACCCCAATGGCATGTAGAACCAAGCTAATATTTTTGTTTTCCTTCCACGTCCAGCAACGTCCAGACACTGGACGTTTTTGAGTTTTTCAACATATTTAAGCTGGGCCCTATTTAGGTAGGACACTACAAGATGGATGGTGTAAGTATAATACATATAAGATGGACCTCACTCATGGACGACTTGGATAAAATACTCACTCCATGGTGGGGTCCATTCAAGTGGACCACACAAACTCATCATCATCACATAAAAATATATAAAAGAGAGAGAGAGAGAGAGAGAGAGAGAAAAGATTGGGACACGCGTGATGGAGGGACCCCAACATAATGGGCTCTCCATTTCAAGCATCCAATCATACATCAATGGGTCTCATTACATATGGGCCCTCCAAATAAAAGATCAACGGTGGAGATCCCTCTCCATCCAATATGAACGGTCTATATGACCTCTTTAATGCAAGGAAAGTAAACATCATGATGGGGTCCATGGAGAATGGCCCCATCATGGAATGATATTGATGATCAAGATGGGCCATCGGCCACATCTTAGGGTCCAAAGTGAGATCCATACCATTAATCGGTAGGCCTCACTTGGCCCATTTTAGAAATACAAAAATCTATCTTATGGAAACACCCACCTATCGATCTTCTCGGTCCGTTGGATAGTCGGTCTCCTAGAGCTTTACTTTGATGGTGTATGATGAGATTTTGATGGCTAGGATGGAGGTTTTGGGATGGAAAAGTGGGCC
Source organism: Magnolia kwangsiensis (assembly GCA_037074715.1). Classification (NCBI taxonomy): domain Eukaryota; kingdom Viridiplantae; phylum Streptophyta; class Magnoliopsida; order Magnoliales; family Magnoliaceae; genus Magnolia; species Magnolia kwangsiensis. The sequence continues at coordinate 55,404,962 of CM073582.1, read as the reverse complement.
ACACAAACTCTCTCTCTCTCTCTCACTTGGAAGCTTGGACGTGGAAGCCTCTCTTGCTTAGGATTTGTTGCTTGGGAAATGAGAGAGAGAGAGAGAGATGGGATGTAAGGAGTGATGGAGTGATGGGAAGTGAGTGATGGGTGAGGTGAGTGATGGGTGAGGTGAGAGGTTAGTTGACTTTGGGATTTGCTTGACTTGTGGAGAAAGAAAGCATGGTTGCTTTGTACTTAACATGAGAGGTGATTGATGGGATTGATTGATGTGATTGATTTGACATGTTGTAGAGATTCTCTTTAGATTTATAACGCGTGATGTTTTCTCAAAATAAACGCTGGCTCACATCTTTTAGTTAGGGTATCGGATCGGTACATGAGTCGCGGCGTTGGAACCGCGACGACTGTGCAGTCGTAATGGTACAAGTCTCGAATTAGGATATGACTTACGGTCGTGCGCAAACGTCGATTACAAGTCACGGATTGCCAGACTTTGACGAAAAGGATCGCGGGGGTTGACGAAACAGTACGGATTAGGATACGGGTCTTACAATTCGATCATCTGATCTCTCCTTTTGGAGTTCATGTCCTTGTGTAAAAAGGAAGACCGAAGATTATGTCTTATTCAGAGATTTCAGTCACATTTCAGCCCATCTAGTGATGTCCATACAATAAAGAGTGTTTGCGCGGATCCACGCAACTGCAATACTGGTCACACGGGTCTGTGTAACTGAAATATTAGTTGCATGGGTCCGCGCAACTGCCTTTCTGCCTTCTCGTGCTTACCTTCTCTTCTCCCTCAGAGCTCTTATCTTCCTGGAAATGTTCAACCATCACAAATGAGAGGGGGAGTGGGGTATTTATAGGCCTCCACATGTGTAAACCCTCAATATCCATGCCGTGGGGCCCACCTTCCATCAAATCTTAACAATCTAAATCATCTTGAACGTACAAATGTTGTGAGGGTTCACATAACACTATTCATCCTTTTCGCAGTCCCATGCAACCAACATGGTTTGCATGGGTTCACGTAACACTATTTTTATCGTACCGCACAAATGTTGTGAGGGTTCGTACAACTTGTTGATTGCTGAGTTCGTATACCGAGATGAGAATTAAGGATGTGTTGGTTTAGTTTGACAGATTGTATGACCTGATAGATTTTATCGTACTGGATAACCCATCAGTAACATGAGCACTCAAATTTTCGTGATTCTTGGTTGCCCATTCCTTGTCACTTCAAACGTAATCATTAATTGCAGGAATGGAGTCATGAGTATATCTTTTGAAAATATGATATTGGAGTTAAACATACTTTTCAATATGGACAGACAGTTAGAGGATGATGACGATTTTTACAATATTAACATGATTAACTCTTTCGTGGAAGATAGAACACTTTTGATCTTATCCTCTGACCCTCTAGAGACGTTTCTGGCACACTCCCATGATTTTGATGATGACATAATTAAGGAGATGGGGGCTATGTTTGATATTGTGTTGGCACTTGAAGTTAATCGGTGAAGGTCACAATTTGAAGAATTACCCCAAATTATTGTAGTGCCTCTACCGTTTAACCTCAAGGAACCGAAGCTTGACCTAAAACGTTTACCCTCTGATTTGAAATATGTTTATTTATGTCAAGATGAGACATACCTGGTGGTGATTTCTTCTCACCTTGAGCAAGAACAAGAGAGTATACTCATCTCTACTCTCATTAAGAACAAAGGAGCCCTTGGATGATCGATTGCGGACCTCAAGGGAATTGACCCTTTGATTTGCACTCACTGCATTCATCTTAAGGATAATACGAAGACCTCATGACAACCATGATGTAGACTAAATCTAAACATGAAGGAAGTGGTTAAGGCCGAGGTTCTTAAACTATTAGATGTGGGTATCATATACCATGTATCCGATAGTTAATGGGTGAGTCCAACTTAGGTGGTTCATAAGAAGTCCGGAATCACTATCATAGCAAATGCCAATAATAAACTCGTGCCAACTAGAGTTACTACTATGCATTGACTACATGAATTTGAATATCGTCGCGAGGAAAGACGACTTTCCTTTGTCCTTCATTGATTAAATTTTGAAAAGGCTATCTGGTCATTCCTTGTAAGACCCGTATCTTAGCCCGTACCGTTCCATATGCCTCCACGGTCCTCCCAATCGAATTTCGGTGACCTGTGATCTGTTATTAGCGTTAGCGCGTGATCCAGAGTCATGCCTTGCATTCCAGAGTCGGCTCAACTCAAGACTTGTACCTGACGACCACATCGTCAGCGCGGTTCCGATGCCGCGTCTCACGCACCGAGGCGATACCCGAGCCAGGAGATGTGGGCCCGTGTTCATTTTGAGGAAAACACGCATGTTGCAATCCTGAGAGAATCTCTATGACACATCACATCAATCAATCAAAGTACAACCCATCACTCCATCCCATCCCCATGTACAACTACCCTCCCCAAAAGTCAACACTCTTCTTACACAAGTACACATCTATCACTCACTCACCCATCACACCCCATCACTCACCCATCCCTCTCTCTCTTACACTTCTCTCTCTCTCATCTCTCTCTCATCCCCCAAGCAACTCCAATGTCCAAGCCTTTCAAGAGAGAGCTAGGTGTGGCCCACTCCCTACCTCCCTCAATCCTCACCATCCAACCCTTAGATCATCATCTCCACTATTGAAGGAGCTTCTTAGGAGCCTTGGAGCACTAGGGAGGAAGAAGAAGGAAAGGTGGGTGATTTTCTACCATTGTTTTTATGATTTGAGGGCCCACATATGGTGGGACCCATCTTGATGTATGTGATTGTAAGCTAGAGGAGCCCATAGTGGCGGGGTCCCTCTTACTTCCTCCGATCCCTCTCTTTTTCTCTTTTTCTCTCTCTTTCTCTCTTTTGATACGTGTGGCCCACCTTGATGCAACCCCATCATGATGTATGTATTAGATCCATACCATCCATACGTGGGGCCATCTCAATGTGTGTGGCTGGTGGGCCATGTGTACATGGACCCCACATTGATGCCGGTACTGTATTCACACCATCCAGCAGCTGAGGTTGCTGGACTGCATGAAGGAAAATACAAATATCAGCTTGGTCCTAAGCTTGTGGGCCACCTGTGTGGATCCCCCCTTGATGCATCTGCTATACACATGGATCCCACGTGATGTATATATTTTATATCCACACCGTCCAGTTTTCTGGACGGTGAAAACCCACCGTGATTTATGGGTCTTACCTACACCATTAGTAGAGTGGGACCCCACTATGTTGAATGTATTTCATCCACACAATCCATCCAGGCTGTGGGTCCCAGTAGCCACAGCTACTGATTGACGTCAGCAGATCTATGGGCCACTGTAATGTATCATATGTGCACCATCCATAGCTGGACGGTGCTGTGTAAGAGCCACCGTGATGTGTTGTATTCACACCATGCTTCCAGGCGGTGGGTGCCATGTAGCATGCAGCAACTGTTACTCCATGTCAGCAGTTTCGTGGCATCCACTATGAGGTATGTTTAAATCCAGTCCGTCCATCAGTAATGTCTACGGCTGGACATGGACGTTTGTAGTATAATCAATATTATAATATAATATAATATATATAAATGTATTTATTTTATATCTCCACTGTCCATCTATGGACTGGTGGAAGTCCTCCTGTTGAGTGCTGTCCACGTGGACACCATAAGATGTAAGTATCTCAAATCCACACCGTCCAGTTCTCTGGACGGTGGAATCCACCGTAAATATATTTGTTTTATCCCTGTTGTCCACGTGTGGACCCCCAACAGTGATGTATTTGTCTTCAATCCACGCCATTCGTCCGTGAGATGCACATGGGACCCACTTCCATGATGTATGGGTTTGTTCCTCACCGTCCAGCACTCTGGACGGTGGGACACCTTCTTGATGTATGTGTTTCAAATCCCCACCATCCAGAAGCTGAATGTGTGGAGCCTACCATGATAGATGTATTGTATCTTCACCGTCCAATCTCTGGACGGTGGGAAGTTGATTAGCTGGAGTGCCTCATATCGGCTATACGCAGTTGCCGTGGGTCCCACATGGATATTATATCCAGACTGTCCGTTAATGGACGTTCAAAGGCTGGAGGTTTGATAATAAATATTATAATAATATTAAAATAATATAATATACATATATATACATATTGATATATATATACATATATATATATATATATATATATATATATATATATATATATATATATATCTAGTGGGCCACACGTGGGATCCACCAGATGTAGGTGTTTCATCCACCATCCATCATTTGGACGGTGGGGCTTTCTACTATGTATGGGGTTCACCTACACCGTCCATCTAGTGGGAGATCCACATGATGCATGGGTTTTATCCTCACTTTCCGTCCACTTGTTGGGATGTAGGACCCACCTACTGACGTGCTGCATGCAGCATGTGGGGACACCATGATGTATGTTTGATCCACACTGTCCGTGGGACGTGTGACCCACCTAATGTATGCATTTTATATCCACGCTGACCATCTAGTGGGGCCCATTTGCTGCAAGTGTGGGGGCTACCTATTGTACATTGGAGCGGCCTATTGATGCAGCCCATTTGATGTTTATGAGGTCCATTGGTGTGGCCCATTAATGGGATCCACTTGTTGTGTACAAGGCCCATGTATAGGGCTCACCTATTGTGTATTTGAAGCCTATGGGTTGTGGCCCATTGTGATGTACTCGAGGCCCATTTGATGAATTCAAAACCCATGGGCAAGGCTTGATGTGATGTAATCATGGCCGATGTGTCGAGGCCACTGTGATGAGTATTTGGCCCATGAATGAGACCCATAGTAATGTGTATTAGGTCCTTATATGAGAACATGGGCCTACGATATGTTTGCTTCTATGCGGGCCACTCATTGGGAGCAATGTTGGTTAGATGTCCACATTGATGGGCAATGATGGTTAGATGTCCTCATTGTGACCTTCCATTAGGCCTTATTAGGCCCCTTCTTACCGATTCCTCTTAACTTGACTGATATGCCGATTCTGATTATCGATCGATTCCAATTGCTGTGGTCAATTTATCGATTCTGATTATCGATCGATTCTGATTGTCATGGCCGATTGCCGATTCCGATTGACGTGATCGATTTACCGACTCTGATTATCGATTGATCCCAATTATTTTGACCAATTTACCGATTTTGATTATTGATCGATTCGATTGTCGTGGCTGATTTACCGATTCTGATTATCGATCGATTTCGATTGTCGTGGCCGATTGTAGATTTTGATTGACGTGACTGATTTACCGACTTTGATTTTCGATCGATCCTAATTGTTGTGACCGATTTGTCGATTCTGATTATCGATCGATCCGATTATCGTGGCCGATTTGTCGATTCTGATTATCGATCGATTCCGATTGTCGTGGCCGATTGCCGATTCCGATTGACGTGACCGATTTGTCGACTCTGATTACCGATCGATCCCGATTGTTGTGACCAATTTGTCGATTCTAATTATCAATCGATCCAATTGTCGTGGCCGATTTGTCGATTCTGATTATCGATCGATCCAATTGTCATGGCTGATTGTCGATTCCGATTGAAGTGACCGATTTGCTGACTTTGATTACCGATCGATCCCGATTGTTATGACCGATTTGGCGATTCTAATTATCGATCGATCCAATTGTCGTGGCCGATTTGCCGATTCTGATAATCGATCGATTCCAATTGTCATGGCCGATTGTCGATTTTGATTGATGTGACCGATTTGCCGACTCTGATTACCGATCGATCCTGATTGTTATGACCCATTTGTCGATTCTAATTATCGATCGATCCAATTGTCATGGCCAATTTGCTGATTCTGATTATCGATCGATTCCGATTGTCATGGCCGATTGTCGATTCCGATTAACGTGACCGATTTTTCGACTCTGATACCGATCGATCCTGATTGTTATGACCGATTTTCCAATTTTGATTATCAATCGATCCCGATTGTCGTGGCTGATTGTCGATTTCGACTAGCATGACCGATTTGTTGATCCTGATTATTGAGGCCAAGTATCGAGGCCGACTCCGATTATCAATGCCGACTCCGATTGTCGAGGCCTAGTCTGAGTGTCGATTTCGATTGTCGATGCCGATTGTCAAGACCTATATGGTGTATATGTGACTCGTAGTTAAGGCCCATTGTGATGTATGTTAGGCCCATGTGAAGAGTCCATCTTGATGTATATTAAGCTCTTGAGTAAGGCACATGTTGTTGTATATTTGGCCCTTGTGTGAGGTCATGGGTCCACTATATGTTGGGATCTATGAGGGCCATTCCTTGGGGTAATGTTGGTTAGATGCCTACATTGTCGAGGTCGATTGTTGATGCCGGTTAGTGATACCGATTATGAGTATGTGACAGCATAGCATCATGATACATGCTCATACGCATCATTTGTATGTTTGTTATGAGATGTAGTTGACCATTGCATACGTCATTAGACATGTTGTTATGAGACTCCCTGATAGGCGGAGATTATCTCACATGAGCACACGGTATACGCAGGATAGATGCATGACTAGATTGCATGACTCATGCATCTTGCGTTGCATTGTGTTGTATTGTACGCCCTAGCGACATCAAGGTCGTAGCCTCCACAGGCATTTCGTGGATGGCCAGATGGGATACCGAAAATCTGTTCTACATGGGGTGCTATAGATATCCCTGGGTGAAAGTCCCTAAACCCTCTTGTTCCAGAGGTTACTCCAACATCCAGACCGAGTCGATGCATGAGCGCATAAGGGCCATATACCGTTAGGCCTCGTCTCCCACTGTGTCATGGTAGGTTAGAAGAGGGTACGACCTTACCTACCTGAGAGGAGGGGGCAATGCTAGGTTGAGTTTGACTAGCTCAAGGAATGGATTTGCTATCGACGAGCTGAGCCCGATATTGGCAGGTAGATAGTGAGGTCTCTTCCACTCACCTTGTTGCGCCCGATGGGGTTGTAACCTGGTTTTAAGTGTAATAGACTTCGGTGATGATCTCAAAGAGGAACCGTACTGATATATGGACTATTGAGTGGGAGTTGCATACTTATGCATTCATTTCATTCACTATCCACTCGGGTTGGTAATGCGCAACTAATTGTTGTGTACCTCCGTTATGACAAGGATTTCGGTTGGGCGCGTGACTAACCTGAGATCAGGAGTTTACCACGTTGAGTCTGACTATCCAAATTTAGGTATGAGACTGGTTTGGATAGAAGTCCCTTGTGGTGGATCCCGTAGCCTGTGATACTAAGTACTATCATCCCGACTTCACACTCCAGCATGGTTATTTCATTCGCATCATATATTGTATTACATCCGCCGGCATATGGCATTTTGGGTTGTTATGTTTCTGAATTTATATGGCCTAGACAGACTTAGCAGGATTTGTATATTGCATTGTATCCTCGGCATTTGATATTTGTCTCTTTATGACTCCTTATTTTATAGTTGTTCTATATTGCGCATTCTAATATTGATTAACTCATGGAATTGTCCGTATTTTCGCTTACTCTGTTACCGTATGATTTATAATCTTGACAGTATTTCTGTTTACTCTAAATTCATGATCTTGTCTATATTTCTTCTTATTCCGATGTTGTATGATTATGAATTATCAGCATTTTCGGTATTGTATAATGATGGTATTGTATTTAATACTTGGCACTTACCTTGTGCACACACTTACACCACCCTCTAAGCTTTCTATAAGCTTATGCACGATAGATGCATGCAGGTGATGTTAGATTGTAGCAGCGTTGAGCATGGAGCGTGCAGCTGTCTTATGGAGCTTTGATTTTATTTTGACATATGTATTTCCCCTTTTAGCATTGTATCCAAAGCTTATATTAATAGATATGTGATGATGATGTTGCCTTTGTGATTTGGGTATACTTGTGGTTATGCTTATTACGAGTTAAATGTATAAAAAAAAATTCCTCCTTGTAGAATCCTAGGATAAAAATCTGGCGCATGGACGCTAGGAGCCGTGAATGGGGTAATACGGAGGCTGTCGGCACTGGATTCGGTGATCGGAATTTCTATGAATCTGATTTTCAAATTTAGGGCGTGACATTCCTACTATTGCTTCCTCAGCGATTATTCGGGCTACAATCAGATCAAGATAGCCCTTGAAGATCAGGAAAAGACCACATTTACATGTCCTTATGACACATTTGCTTATCGAAGGATACCTTTCGGGCTATGTGATGCCCCCACCACGTTTCAACAATGCATGTTGAGTATTTTTTCTAACATGGTGGGGCAATATTTAGAGGTCTTCATAGACGACTTCTCGGTCTTTGGCCCATCCTTCAGCGAATGCTTGAAAAATTTGAAAAATGTGCTGAAGCGATGCTAGAAAAAGAACTTGGTACTAAATTAGGAAAAGTGTCACTTCATGGTTTGTAAGGAAATTGTCCTTGGACACATCATTCCATCTAAGGGAATCGAGATAGATAAGGCTAAAATTAATCTTACCTCTAACCTACCTCCACCCAAGAACATATGCGACGTGCGATCCTTCCTAGGACACACCGGTTTTTACAGAAGATTCATAAAGGACTTTAATCACCTTTCTCGTCCTCTATATAATCTACTTCAAAAGGATGCACCATATGAGTGGACTGAGTAATGCTAGGAAGTTTTTACTAAGCTCAAGGACATATAAACCACTGCACCTATCATGCAGCTACCCGACTAGAGCCTTCCTTTTGAACTTATGTACGATGCGTCTGACTAAACTCTTGGGACGGTTCTAGGCTAGAGAAAAGAAAAGAATCCGTACATTATTCATTACACAAGTAGTGAACTACTCTACTATGGAAAATGAACTCTTAGCCGTAGTGTTTGCTTTAGACAAATTTATGTCCTACTTGATCGGATCCAAGATCGTTATCTACACAGATCATGTGACGCTCAAGTATATTCTTTCTAAAAATGAAGTTAAGCCCCTTCTGATAAGATGGATCCTCCTACTCCAAGAATTTGATTTGGAAATAAAAGATAAAAAGGGAGTAGACAACATAGTGGCTGACCATATTTCCCACCTTGATCTTTCTAATTCCCTTGAGACAACACATATAAATGACATGTTCTCTGATAAACAATTGTTCAAAGTCTCTCATTCACCTTAGTTCGCTGATATTGCTAATTATCTTGCCACAGGTTTCACCCTGACACATTGGACTGTGCAAGATAAGAAAAAAATTCTTTGTCAAGGTTTGTAAGTTCTTTTGGGATGATCCATATTTGTTTAAGTATTACCCGGATCAAATCTTAAGGAGATGTGTGCTAGACAATGAACACTAAAGTGTCATCTCCTTCTGCCACTCTCAGGCTTGTGGTGGTCACTTTTTTTCTAAAAAGACCACGACTAAGATTCTGCAGTGTGGCTTTTACTGGCCCACTATGTTTAGGGACACTCATGAATTTTACAAATCTTGTGAGCGTAAACAGAAATTAGGAGCATTGTCCCATCGAAATATGATGCCTTTAAACTCCATTATCATCATAGAAGTATTTAATTGCTGGGGCATCGATTTCATGGGATCATTCCTCCAATCCTTTGAGAATTTATATATTTTATTAGCCCTAGACTATGTCACTAAATGGGTCGAACCGATTCCATGTCGGAACAATGACCATCAAACGGTCATTAAATTCTTAAAAGAGAATATCCTTTCCCAGTTCGGAATGCCTTGAGCCATCATTAGTGATGAGGGCTCACATTTTTGTAATAAGCCATTCACGAACGTAATGAAGAAATATGACATCTCTCACAAGGTGAACACTCCATACCATCCACAAACAAGTGGGCAAGCTGAGATTTCTAATAAAAAAAACAAACACATTTTAGATAAAATAGTTAACCTTTATTGAAAGGATTGGTCAACTCGATTGACCGATGCTTTATAGGCTTACCATACTACATTTAAGACTCTTATTGAAATCTCCCTTTAGACTCGTCTATGGGAAGGCTTGCCACTTGCCTCTAAACTTGGAACAGAGAGCATACTGGGCTATTAAAAATCTGAATTTCAGCTTGGACAACGTTGTCTCGCTACACATGTCACACCCCAAACTCAGAAATCGGACTCAAAAAATTCTCGATCGCTTAATCCGGTGTTGACGGCCTCCGTAGTACCCCATTCTCAGCTTTTAGTGCCCATACACCAAATTCTGTTCCTGGGATCCTATAAGAAGAATTTTTCAACGTACATTTAACTCATAATAAGCATAACCACAAGTTTATCCTAATCATAAAGGCAACATCATCATCACATATCCACTAACATAAACATTTGAATACGGCTGAAAGGGAAATACATATATCAAAAATCAAAGCTCCAGTAGACAGCTGCACACTTCAAGCTCAACGTTGTTGCAACCTTAATGCCACCTGCATGCATCTATCGTGCATATTCTTATAGAAAGCTTAGATGGTGGTGCAAGTGTGTGTGCAAGGTAGGTGCAAGTGTGTGTGCAAGATAAGTGTCGGTATGCAATATCAAAGCAATGCAGAAACATGCCGATAAGTCCATAAATATCATCAGCCTTATCCAAGCTATGCGATGCAAAAACATAATAAGCTAATAACATATACTAAGGAAGCAATGTATATCAGCTATGCAATGAGGAGACATAGTAAGCCAAACATCAAATACTGAGGATTCAGTACAATATGCGATGTAAATGAAATGACCAAGCTAGATTGTTAAGTTTAGATGATAGTGCGTAGTATCGCAGGCTATGGGGTCCATCACAAGGGACTTCTATCCAACTAGTCTCATACCTCAATTTAGATAGATAAACTCAATGTGGTAAACTCCTGATCTCAGGTTGGTCGCGTGCCTCAACCAAAATCCTAAACATTGCAAAGGTACACATAACAATTAGTTACGCACCACTAGCCCGAGTGGATAGTGAATGAGTAAAATAATGAGTATATAACTCCTACTCAATAAGTCCACATATCAGTATCGTGCATCTCTGAGATTATAAACAGGGTTTAGTACACTCCACACTGGTTGCTGCCTCCCTAGCCTCACACCTATGCAAGTGGAAAAGACCTCACTACCCACCTACCAGAAGTATACCAATGCCTACCCGGCTCGTCGATAGCGGACCCATTTGGAAGCTGGTCAAACTAAGCCTAGTTTACAACCCTCTCACTCGGGAGGATAATGCCACACCTCCTTCCAACCAACCACGACATAGGGGAAGACGCGGCCTACTGGTATTTGGCACTCGAGTGCTCTTGTATATCCACTCGGTGTAAATGTTAAAGTGTCTCATGGCCAAGGAGGTTTAGGGACTTTCACCCACGGACATCCAACATGACCAGATGTTCGAACCAAACATTTTTGGTATCCCATCTGGCCATCCACGACATGCCTATGGAGGCCACAACCCTGGTGTTGTTAGGGCGTATGGTGGCCATATCATAAAATGTGAGATGCATGAGTTATACCATCCAGTCATGTATCAAACTTATGCGTATCGCGTGCTCATGTGGGGAAACTTCATCTCTCAGGGAGTCCTATAATAATCCGTCCAATGACATGTGCTATCATCAATCACTCCGCATATCAAGCATATATATGATGCGCATGGGCATAGATCGTGGAGCTATACTAAGCATGTTATATGATAGTGATATAGTCTCCTCATATGAAGGATGAGCCTAGATGGCCTACTCATATCAAGAATGGGCCTAACGAGGCCTAAGGAAAGTCACAATGTGGACATTTAACCATCATTGCCCATCAATGTAGACATTCAACCAACATTGCTCCCAAGGAGTGACCCTCATAGGGCCAAACATATAGTGGGGCCCACGACCTCACATAAGGGTCTCACATACAAAATAATGGGCCTCACATATCACAATGGGTCACATTACATGGGCCTCATATACATCAAGTGGGTTGCATCACATAGGCCACACCAATGGGCCCCATATACATCAAGATGGGTTGCATCACATGGGCCGCACGAATGGGTCTCATATACATCAAGATGAGCCGCAACAATGGGCTGCACCATCTACACCATTCATCTATTTTAGAGATCTTTTTAGAGCATTACCCAAAAATGAATCACATCGGAAGATCATCTGGATCATACCACAAATAACAGTGGAGCTAATAATTTCTACCCTTAAAATTACCAGGGCCCACCATAACGTTTATTTTCTATCCAATCTAATCATACAGTCATAGAGACCTAAATCAAGAGGAAAAACAAATATCATATTGATCCAGAACTTCTATGATCCCTAAAGGATTTCAATGGTAGGAGTTTAATTCCTCGCTGTTCTCTGCAATGTGGTCCACCTAATAGATCTGCCTCATTTTCAGTCTCAAGCCTTAAGACGATTTCGAAAAGTGGATGGACGGTTTGGATCTAACACAAACCTCGTGATCCCGCCCACAGAGCGATAGACGGTGTGGACACAAAATACATACATCAATGTGAGATCCACTGAGCTTACTGACGTCATCAACAACTATATTGTTGGTGTAGATGGACGGTGTGCATACATGCGAGACCCACAGAACTTGTTGGCATCCTTGCAAATGGATGGTGTGAATGAAACACGTACATCAGGGTAGGTCCCTGATCTAGGCGGTATGAATGAAACATATACATCAAGGGCCCCACATCTAGATGGACGGTCTAGATTTAAAACATATCAATGGTGGGTCCCACAGAATTTGGTGATGTCACTACAATAGCTATATAGCTGGTGTATGGTAGTCCAGCCAATCCACTTCCATTCAAAGTAGGCCCCATGTGTGGGATGGGTTCCCACCGTCCAAGCAATGGATGGTGTGGATATAGGTTCATACATCAAGGTGAGTCACATAAGTAGACAGCATAGATGAAATACTTACAACATGGTGGGCCCTGCGATTACACAGCAGATGGGTCATGCGTCTAACAACACGGACCGATGGCGCGGATATGAAACACATACATCATTGCAGGCCTCACCATCCAGCCTATCTGGATGGTGTGGATAGAATACAAGCATTAAGGGTCCCACGTGTGGGATGCTTTGAATAAGACACGTATATCTTTAGGTGGGCCCATGATCTAGACGGCATGAGTGAGACATATACATCAGGTGGGTCACACATCCCAGAAAAATAGACGGACGTTGATCAAAATATACATCATGGGCAGGCCCCACGTGCATATTATGGGACGATATAGATAAAAATACATACATCAATATGGGCCCCACCCTTCCAGCAAAATCGACAGATGGTTGGACATCAGATACATTACGGCTGGGCTCCACACAGCCTGTCCAGATGGACAGTGTGGATACAAGCACATACATCAGGGTGCGCCCGATACTTGACTGTCTAAATGGACAGTGTGAATACAAAATACATAAATCAAGATGGGTTCCACTTGCCCACACATGTCACACGTGTGTGTAAAAACACATACATCATGAAGGCTCCACCGTCTAGCCTATCTAGACGGTGTGGAATAAAACACATATATCATGGCTGGCCCATGACTTGGACGGTCTGGATGGGATGGGCCTGGATGAAAAATGTACATCAAATGCGTCCCATCGTCCTGGGATGGACGGTGTGATCTAACACATACCTCCTGATCACACTCACAGAACTTGCTGATGTCAACCCAACAACCATCTGTTGCTGGTGGGGTGCACGATCTCTTCTAGACAACTGGACGACTTGGATTAAGCACGTACATCATAGGTGAGGTCGACGATCATGTCCAGACAGCTGGATGGCTTGGATTAAGAATACATACATTGAGGTGGGGTCCCACCGTCCAGCAGCTGGACTGTGAGAATGAAACCCATATATTACGGTAGGGCCTCACCGTCTAGGGTCTAGACGGTGTGGCAAAGCACATACATCAGGGTGGTGCCACGTGGTGGCCCACCCAATCAAGTTGATATTTGATTTTTCCTTTCATCTAAGGCCTACTAACCTGTTGGGCTTTGCCAGCACCAGCTAATGGGCCACAGTAGACCGGGGCCCACTCCTAAAGTGGCCCCACCATACGAACAGTGTGGATGCTACATAAATGAGGGTGGGGCCCACACGTGTGTGGCCCACCTGCTGGAAGTCAAGCAAATATTTGTACTTTCCCTTCGATCCAGTCCAATCCAAATAGACAGCAAGGTGGTCCGTTTGGTGGTTGGTATAGATAAAATTCATGCATCGCGGTGGGCCACAAACAGGGAAGAGAGAGAGAGAGAGAGAGAGAGAGAGAGAGAGAGAGAGAGAGAGAGAGAGAGAGAGAGAGAGAGAGAGACATGTAGCAGAGGAGCTCCACCACTATGAGCTCCTCTAGTAATTACAATGCATACATCAAGATGGGCCTCAAAAATCATGTAGACCCTAGATCAAAATCAAGATCTAGTGCTATGAACACCCACCGATTTCACTCCTTCTTGACTCCTTGGACTCCTAAACTCCTTGGCTTTCCTTTTGATGGAAGTTGATGAAGGTTGGATGGCTAGGATGAGAGATTGGGTGATAGGAAGTGGGCCACACTAGGCTCCTCTCTTTTCTCTCCTTAGCTTGGACATTTCTCTCCTTAGTGTTGCTTGGAAAAATGGTAGAAAGAATGAGAGAGAAAGGAGATGTAAGGAGAGAGGGCTGGGCGATGGATGGAGTGATGGGAGATGGGTGGTATGGGTTGTGTAAGAGAAAGTTGACTTGGGGGATGGCTTATGTACCTGGGGATGGGATAGAGTGATGGGTTGTACTTTAATTGATTGATGTGGTGGGTGTAGAGATTCTCTCAAGATTCTCAATGCGCAACGTTTCCTCAAAATGTACGCAGGCCCACAACTCCTGGCCTAGGTATCGCATCGGCGCGCGAGACGTAGCGTTGGAACCGCGACGACGGTGTGGTCGCATGGGTATAAGTTTCGAGTTGAGTCGACTCAGAATCATGGGGTGCGACTCAGGGTCATGTGCAAATGCCGATTATAGGTCATGATTTTTTGAAATTCGATCGGGAGGACCGCGGATGTCTAAGGAATGGTACGGACTAGGATACGGGCCTCACAACACAAATTTCAATTGAATGGACTCGAAGAAATCTGGAATGATGCATATGAGAACTCAAGAATTTATAAGGACAAGATGAAGGTGGTTCATGACCATCACATTCTTCAAAAATCATTCACACCAGGTCAAAAAGTTCTCTTGTATAATTCTTGGTTACATCTCTTTTCGGGAAAACTCCGATCTCGTTGGACCGGTCCTTTCAATATTATTAATGTCTATTCTCATGGGGCCATTGAGATACAAGATCCGAACAATGGTAAAGAATTCAAAGTAAATGGACATCGATTAAAGCCCTTTGTTGAGAAATTTGATTCAGAGGACATGTCCATACCTTTGACTGATCCTGTATATCAGGATTGACCTCCTAGTCTGATGGAGGTATAGTTAGGTTTATTGCTTTCATGTTATGTTTAGGATAGTTGGCTTTATGCTGTTTAGGATAGTTTTCTTTCCATTTGTTTTAGGATAGTTTATTTTTGGTTGTTTAACTCTTGTGTTAACCACCTTCACGCTGAGATCTATCAGAAAAAGCCTCCAAATCCCTCCTTCGAGTACTATCTTTCCATCACTTCTCTCTTAATTATATTGTTCTTTTGCAAATTATGCTTCTTTCTTTTACATTAAGGACAATTTAGATTTTAGGTTGGGGGTGGAAGATTAGGTAAACTAATTAGTGTTTTCTTAATTTTGAGCAAAAATTGAAAATTGTTTGAAAAATTTTCAATGTTTATCTGTTGGACGTGATAAGTTGTGCATTTAAGATTGTTTTGAGTATGATGGTAGGATAGAAATGGAATTTTGAGTTGTTGGAGTTGGAGCAACTAAGTACCCGATCACTTATGGTTCTTGCATTCAAATGTTTCAAAGTAAGTTCATCATTATATTATTCAAATTGTTTTTAATAAATAGTACTAGATTTTCTGATTGTTAGTATGATCATCATTGAAAGATATTGAGAACCAAGTTTGGAGAATTTTATCCACCTTAAAAGAAGAAAAGAATCGGTTAAAAAATAGGAGATCGACAAAAAGGTGAAAAAGTATGAAAAAGAATGAAGAAGGACAACACCTTTGAGGGGAATGAAAAATGTCATTGAAAAGGGTGTAATATTTGAAGAAGACTGAATGAACACAAATGACCATTGGTATAATATCAAAAACTGAAAAAAGAAGGAAAATGAGATAAGTTCGGAATCAGTACTTGTGTTTTCAACTCATCTGGAAGTGATAAGCATGACTAACATTATGAGAAGATAGTATTTTCACTGAGCACTTTAAAAACTTGATATACGAACTATGTTATAATCTAATGGATAAATCAAGTGCTTATGTGATTCAACTCTAGGTTTTTAAAATCCCACTTTTTCATCCTGAGTCTACTCATTCATGCTTGATTACACAAAAGATCAATTTCTGAAAAAGGTTTGAACATTGCACATTGAGATTTATTTTTTGCATACTTTGCTCGGAGTAGAAAAATGCTAGTTAGGGATTGTGTTGAGGGAAAAATATTACATATTAGACCCCATCTATTACTTGGTTTTATGAATATTATAATGCTTAATGTTCTATTTTAATCATGTTTATGTTGCAAGGTGAATTTAAGGGCTTGGATTGAAAGGATGTTAAAAGCATGGATTTAAACGTTCAAGAATCACCAAAGCCAAGAGTGGATCTAATAAAACGAAGAATGAAGAATGCACATACTGAAGATCTAAGAAAACTAAGTCAAGAATGAAGAAAATCGGGGTTTTGAAGTGAAATTGAGTAATCCTCGACCAGTTTTGCGTACGCTCGACCAGTCCTGGGCTCTACTCGACTGGTCGAGGGTCGACCAGTCGAGGTGTCTCGACTCAAACTCCAGTGAGTAAAATCTCAAATTTTTCTTCTTGCTCGACCAGTCGAGAGTAGTCCACGACCAGTCAAGGACATCCCAAAACCAGTCGAGGACAGCTCACGACCAGTCGAGGGTTATGCAGTTTTTCCACGAATTGTGTAAATTTGAAACGATTTCCAAAAATTTTCACTCGGTGCGAAAGTCTAAGGCCTAAAACTATAAATAGGGGTCCCTAGGGCATCCCTAAGCATTATCTAAGGTTTGTGGAGTGTACAAAAAGCATGAAGAAGCCGTCACCAAGAGTTTTTCTTCCCTTTCCTTAGTTGTTTATGCTTTTCTTAAGAGATTACAGTTCAATCATGTCTATGGTTGGATAAACCTCTTATCTAGGGCTAAGAGGTGAAGCTTGTAACGTGATTGGGATGCTTGCTTTATTTTAATTCGTAACTTGTTGAACCTTATGGATTTTACTTTGATTATTAAGGATTTTTTTTTTTTTTTTTTTTTTGTTTAATGGTTTATTGTGATTCAAATTACAATGGATTTGCGATTACTTTGAATATCTTCTTTTCATGTATTGAAGTTGTGAAATCAGGAAATCCCATTGTTCATCATCATCCCATAGACATGGTTAGGTGATGCAATCCTCCTAAATGCTCTCAATTCTCTTATGATTAGTTGTGGGTTTGGTAAATTGTTGTTGTTTACTTTGTCTCATAGGCATGGTTAGGTGATGGAACCACTTTCAAAACCTCACAACTCTCATCCATTGATGATTAGATCCATGAGAAGTTTAGAGATCTGACATATCTCTTTGTCCTTGAATTAAGCAAAGTAGCATCCTGAGAACCTACAAGTGGATCCTTGAAAACCCTAGTTTCCCACCTTTAAATTTCTTAAGTTTTTTTTTTTAATCTCTCACAATTACTCTCTCAAATATTCTAGATTTGGGTTTTCATCTTTTTATAGTTCTTCTTCTAGTTACTTTTAGAATACTCACGAGATTAGTTCCTATAGATTCTACCTCGGTCTCACTGAGATTATTACTACATCGTGACCCTACACTTAGTGTTGTGAACATTTTCTTGAGAGATTTTGGTATAATCATGTCCATGGTTAACTAAACCTCTTAGCTAGGGCTAAGATGTGAAGCTTGTAGCGTGATTGAAATGTTTACTTTACTTTGATTCATGTTTATATTAAACTTCATTGATTTCTAATGGATTTTAAGGAATATTTTCAGTTTTCTATGGTTTGTTGTGACTCAAATTACAATAGACGCAATAATAGCTTTGAATATATTCTTTGCTTATTTGATACTATGGGATTGGTAAATCCCATTATTTGTCATAGTCTCCTGGGCATAGTTGGGTGATGGAATCCCTTCCAAATCTTCACAATTCTCTTCTATTGAGGTTGGATCAATAAGAAGTTTAGAGATTTGATCATCTCTCCTTCCAACTGGATAAGATAAGACTTTGATTCCAGTTGTGTCTCTTAAATCAAAGTAAGGTAGCATCTTAGTAGCTACAACTGAATCCTTGGAACCCTAGTTCCCCCCTCTAAATTCACAAGTTTCAATCTACACTATGCACAATTACTCCCTTTATCTCAGATTTCTAATTTAAATCTTCTTCTTTCTCTAGTTCTAATTACTTTTAGAAATGTACAAGATTAGTCCCTGCGGATTCAACCTTGGTCTCACCGAGATTATTACTAAATTGCGACCCTACACTTGGGGTTGTGAACATTGAGAGTGCCATTTCCTCTTTTCATTAGACAAAAACCCTCCCATGACGATGGTCGAACTACGGAACATGTCACAGAAGTACGCTAATGCTGAAGAAGCTCGTATCTTGTGAGAGGTTGTCCAGAACAAAGCTCTTCCAACCAAAGAGTAGCAGACAAGGGCAGAACCAAGTTTAGCCAATACGAACAAGAAGAGGAAGGACGATCAATCATGGGACAATCATCGCTCGAACAAGCGGCCTGATAGTAAGTTTAAAACTTACGCTCCTCTCAACAAAACTCCTGAACAAGTTTTGATGGAAATCCAGGACAAGCATATCCTCTACTAGTCAAACAAGTTGAAGTTCAATCCCAAAAACAGAAGTAAAAAAAACAAATATTGCCTCTTTTATTGAGATCACAAACATAACACAAGTGACTATTTTAACCTCAAACAAGAGATCGCAGTGGCCATCATGGGGAGTAAGTCAATCATAGAGGAGATCGGGTCTTATTGAAAGATGAACAACCAGCCAACAATGAACCGACTGGGAAGATTTGCACAATCTTCGGAGGCCATGGAGGTGGAGGAGATTCAAACAATGCTCAGAAGGTACACGCAAGGAATGTTGGTCACCCCGAAGATGAAGTTCTACTTGTGGGAAAATCTCTAAAAGAGCAAAAGGTGGAGACTCATAGTCTGACCTTCACCGAAGAAGATGCCCGAGAAATCCACCATCCGTATGATGATACATTCATGGTCATCCTGACCACAGTCAATCGTAAAGTGTTCCGAATCCTTGTGGACACTAGGTCATTGACTGATGTACTCTTCACTTAGGCTATTGACAAAATGGGAGTTGGTCAATCTCTACTTCAACCTGTTAAAACTCCATTATTTGATTTCTCGAGGGGGAGGGGGGAGCAATACAACTCCCACTTATGGCCGGAGATGAACAAAACCAAGTCACTAGAGTGGTCGATTTCTTAGTAGTGGACTGTTCGTCTGTTTACAATGCAATCCTTGATCGACCATATCTAAATGACCTATAAGATGTGGTCTTAACCTACCACTTAACCATGAAGTTTCCAACTGACCAAGGCATCAGATCAATGAAGGGAGATCAACACAACACTCGACGGTGCTATGCAATGTCACTAAGAGCTTCACACCAAACACTGACTGTCACTTCTCTGGATCCTCGTGAGGATTACGAAGAAAGAGGCCGTCCCATGAAAGACCTCGTTCCCATCCTGATCGACGACTCTGTCTCATCTAAGATTGTCCAAATTGGGTTGTCCCTAGCAGCACCACTATGAGACAAGATGGCAGCTCTCCTCTGACGTGAACAAGGTCTTTCCCAAAGATAACTTTCCTCTTCCCCGAATCGATCAACTTGTCGACAACATCGCTGGGCACGAGCTACTTAGTTTTATAGATTCTTATTCTGTTTATAATCAAATTGTAATGCATCCACATGATAAAATAAAAACTGCCTTTGTCACCAACAAATGTCTTTATTATTACCGAGTCATGCCTTTTTTATTGAAAAATGTAGGTGCCACTTATCAGCGACTGGTCAACAAAATGTTCGCCCATCAAATAGGGTAAACAATGGAAGTCTACGTCGACGATATGCTCGTCAAGAGCATCAAAGCTACAGATCATGTTACTGATCTCAAGGAAATGTTCTTCATCCTTCGAGAATACATGATGAAGTTGAATCCGAACAAATGTATCTTTGGGGTTAGCTCAAGAAAATTCCTCAGTTTCTTGGTCATCCAACGAGGAATCGAAACAAACCCTGAGAAAATCAATGCTCTCCTTGATATGGATTCACCAAAGATGACTAAAGACATTCAACAACTTACAAGGAGGATCACAACTCTCAATCACTTCGTGTCCCGAGCTCCAGACAAATATGTCCCCTTCTTCAAATAGTTGTGTTAAGGCATAAAAAAAGAGAAGATGAAGAATGAAGATTGAAAAGATGAAGAAAGCAAAAGTTAGAAGAAAAATGTGAATAACAAGTATCATGTTATATTAGTTACGAAGGTCCGCACAAACCATATTGGTTGCGCCAGTTGCGCAAACTGTCTCATTGACTACACGATCCACGTAAAGGGATGACGTGTTGTTCTGAATGGATGGTTAGATTTGATGAAAGGTGAACCCCATTGCACAGAGTTCGAGGGTTCGCACATGTGAAGGTTTATAAATACCCCACTCCTCTCATTTGTGGTTGGAAGATTTTGGAAGAAGATCAGAGCTCCAGAAGAGATTGAAAGTAGGGGAAGAGAGAGATACAAAGGTTTTCGTGGGTTCGTGTAAACCATATCGATTGCATGGCCTGCGAAATAGGGTTGTTGTACAACCAGTAAAGGTTGGGGCCGAAATGCTATTGAAATTGTTGATATTGGTCTTCATCACTTAGTTCTCATTTTTCATAAGGATATAAGCTAAGAGAGGGAGATTAGATGATAAAACCTGCACAATATTCCTCTTAAAGAGATGAACAAACTACGAGTTGAAATGCTGCCTAATTTGATATTCAGATTCGACATTAGAGCTTTGTCAATTCTTATATTTTAAATAATCTATCTTAGAATCAAGGGATATTCGAGGATGTAAATTAACTCAATGTTAATAATATAATGATTGTTCTTCATACACTCTCTTTGTTATATTTGAATAAGATAATCTCCCAATTCAAATGCATTTGTTTCTTGTTCGAAACAAAATGGCTACTCCACTGGGGACTCTTTATCTTATTTAATATTAACAGTGAGAAGGTTACAGGACTTTTTTCATAGCTTGGCATCTTTCTGACACCAAAATGGCGACTCTCAGTGGGAACATCCTCCCCTTCATCGCTTAGATAGATTATTTTATCATCCAAATACTAATTGCAATTTTATGATATATTTTGAAGGTAAGAAGATAAAATTGCAACTTACAATCAATGGAAAATTCAAAGAAGAAAGTGAATTTCTATTTCACTACGACTGGATTTGTAGTGGAGTATGAAATAAGGGAATCATCAGATCGTAGAGTCTAATCTCCTGCAAGTAAGGGTGGTAAATCTCTAGTGATGGCCGAAGTTATATCTGCTTCGCCCACAGCGCTAGAAAGTGATCAAGACTGGGTCGTTATCACGTCTCGAAGAATAGGAGATCATAATGCAGCAACTACCAGAGTGAATGCATTGTCAAGAAGAGCCATGGGACCAGTAATGCAAAATATGACAAGAAATAACCCCGAACTCACTCCTCCAACTATGTATCTAGGGAGATCTCTTCCCTCTTTGATAGTCCAAGACTTCTTAACGTTGCTTGTCATGAAAACTCGATTGATAAGGAAAGAAAAGGGTAAATCCCTGATGAAGGATTCAGTTTCCACTTCATCTCAAAATACGCCCTAGCAAAGAACACTTTGGTCGGTTAAATTTTGCAAAAAAATACACAAAGTCTAAATGACACCCCTCTTCCAATGAGTCCTATCATGTTTGGAGATTTTACTCCTACGATTGTTTCCTCAGACAATGTTGAAGCCACTGTATGCATGGCAGGAACTGATCAAGGGTCAAAACCAACAACCGAAGATTGCATTGTCGAAATGGCTGAAGCATAAAGAAATCTCCTGGAAGAATGTAGAAGTCTTTGAGAATCTTTAGCCACTTTATCACATAATGTGGCTCGGATTGTAACCCCTCCAATGATGGCTGCCATGAATGAGCAAGAACAATAGCCAGAAGGTTCTTAGCCACCAAGGGCAGGGTCACTTGGGTCTACTCCTTCAATAAGAGCAATAACCTAAGAAGAAATAAGATAGGTGGTTGTAAAAGTTATTATAATAGAAAAAGAGTGGGAGAATGTTGGAAGATTCAAATACTGAACTCCATACTCGAGAGAGGTGGAGGATATTCCTTTTCCAGTTAATTTCAATCATCCTGATTTTTAAAATTTCAATGGAGACGGATCACCGGAGGAACATCTCATGCACTTCTTCACAAGCATGGAGAATGTTTCTACAGTATCACAATATTCCCTTCGGTTATTTGAGTCTTCTTTGACAGGTAAAGCATTCCAATAGTACTCCAGCCTAGCAGCAAGATCGATGTGCACCTGGGAACAGATGCAAGATGCATTTATATCCAACTTCTTTTCATTGGAACGCGACGTCAGTGTTGTAGAATTGGCTTTTGTCAAGCAAAGAGAGGATGAACCTGTAGAGAAATTCATCGACGGGTGAAAGACTTTCGGGACTTCATGTAGACAGCTGTTAGAGGAAAAGGATTAAGTAAACATGTGTTTGAATTCCATGGAGTCAGGAATCACCTTCAGACTCATAAGCGCTAATATAAAAACTTTTTGAGAATTAGCGACAAAAGCGCATGCTTTGGAATTAATGGCTAGGAAGATGCTAGCATTTCAAACCAAACAGTTAGAAGAGGATCGAATAGACTGCTAGTAAATATTGTTGCTCAAGAAAGAAAGAAAAATACTTTCTATAACAAGAGAGAAGCAAGAAAGAGAGAAGACTCAGATAGGTATAAAGATCGAGTAAATGATAAGCGAACTCAGTCGAATGATTATCATAAAGAGTATGATTTCGAAAAAGAGGATGTCGTACCAATGGTGGAACAATTGTTAGCTACCAGAACCATTTAGTTACCTCATCCAAGATGTCCAAAAGAAATCGAAATGACTAAAGACAAGAGATATTGTCGCTATCATCGCTATATTGGACATCTGACAGAGAATTGTTTTACGTTAAAAGATATGTTGTAGAGAATGGTAAAACAAGGTGAAATAGTAATGAAAAAGGAGGAGAAGTGAGATAGGAAAGTGAACGTGAATGCCACATTTATAGGGAATTCATTGAAAACTTGGAAATGTAAAAGGAAGGTTGTTGCAATAAGAGAGTGGCTGGCAACAATGGATTTTCTTAGGAATTCTCATTATGATTCACAATTTGTGAAATTATCCTCCGAAGAAATCAGTCATTTTTTAGTTTCTATTCACCAAAGAGAGGATGAACCGGTTGGAGAATTCATTAATCGATGGAGAATCCAGGGGGCATTATCTTTGCGATTGGTGAAAGAAGAAAAAGAACAAGTTAAGTTTTGCTTGGAATGTATAAAATCAAGTGTTGCATTAAGTCTTGAGGGTCTAAACATACAAACATTTCAAGACTTGATTAAAGAGGCTTGCAGTTTAGAAAGGATTATTGTAAGGGTAGCTGACTTTTATATAAACCAGTTGGTTCCGAATCTTGGGAGAAATCCAACTGTGTGATTGATGAAGAAGAAAAAATAAAGAATCGACAGGATGAGCAGGGAAGTTTGGATACAAGAAATATGAATAGAGACAAGACCAAGAAAATAAAGAAAGAATATGCATTTGAAAGGGATGATATGCTCCCTATGCTGAACAAATTATTAGCGGCCCGAAAGATCATATTGCCATGGCCAAAACATCCAAGAGAAATGAAGAAAATGAGTGAAGGTGATTATTGTTATTACCATCATTTTCTCGGACATCGAATGGAAAATTGTTTCAGTTTGAAGAACAAGTTACAGAAAATGATTGATAAAGGTGAAATTTCTATAAAGAAAGAATATGAAATAAAAGAGAAGATAAGAGCACACAGGCCTGATTAGTTCAAGACTGGGGGCAATGTTAATCTTGGGCAAATAGTATGAGGTGATGCGACATGATTTTTATTACGAAGATTCCCAAAGCAATGCTTCTTAATCAAAACGGGGCATGACAAGTAGAAGGATGAAAGAGCTGGAAAAGATAAAGTTATGTATCCCTCTACATGTGAATGAATAAAAAGCGCATAATTTCAAAGTTAAAGCTTCTCAAGCATATCAAACATATCAAGATCAAGCACATTGTTAACCATTGCTGACTATTGTTATCAAAAGTTGATGATTTCTCATAAGCATCGATGATTACCACCGATATTTGTCAAATTCGTCAAAGATCGATGATTATCGCCAAAATTAGCAACTATTACTGTCATCATCAATCACTCATACAAACTCATTTTATTGAAATTGCTATCATTGCTAAGCTAATATACTATTTTAAACATGATAAGAATGTTCTCAACATACTATCAGTGGCGGCGAAATATCAATTATTGATTCACCAATTTTGGCACTGGAATAAACTATATACCCAACCACATATAAAGTTGATGACAGCGATGGTAGCTTATCATTTAAGGCAGCCTAGGCAAGCCCTCAACGGCCAACTACACATAAAACCTATCATCATCGATGCTATATATATGTTATTCGATCAGCGGTGTGGAGCTAGTGGCCCTAAAAAGCCTGTATAGGCCACATCACATGCATACCCATGTGGGCAGCAGACGAAGCCAATGACTAAAAGTCTCCAATAGCCAATCGCGTGTGAGACGAATGCCACCTATAGAGCTTCCAACAACATCACGAGGAAGGATGAAAATACCCTTCCATGAATGGGTCCGACCTTGCAAGCTAAGAAAAAAGCAGGCCGCAGTGTGTGTTTTAAGCCAACCATGCGTAAAACCCCCTAGATTCCTGGTTTAATTCTAGTAGTAATTTATGGGGAAGGGTTTTTAACCTACTCATTGATGGACAGACAGCCTTCGATTTGGTACCCAAAGGTAGCACTTATACCCCCTGCAAACTCTAGAGAGTTACTGTGTCTAGCCCTGTGCATAAATCCCACTGAGTTCACGCCCCGGTAGCTTCATTGGGCCCGTCTGATGGATCGCGGTTTGTGAACTCCTCGGCCCCGATAAGTCCTGTGAACCCTAGAGAGTTACAGGAAGCATTCATGTAAGACCTAACTCCTGCATGAGTCTAAGAAACCGTTTGCTCACTATTCAAGAGCTTAAACTGTGTGGTTATTTAACTAAATTGAAACTTAGTTTTGCCTATTAAAAATAAAAATCCCATACTAAAAATCATATATGAAATCCCATACTAAAAATCATAATATATTGTTATTTTTATCTTAAGCCTTCATTAGTCATAATGTCAGACAATTGCATAAATAAACATGCTTGAAATAGATTATGATTTAGAAATTTATGAAGAGACAAAATATCACGATGCCTTCATTAATATATGTTGAAAATCAAAAGAAGCTACATGTGATTTATTGTTTTAAAAAATAAAAAATAAAAAAAACAAGTTCGTTACAGTTCATCTGTAATACCCAATACTCCTAAATATTTCTGCAAATTTTCCTTCATTTGAATTTGAGTTGCGATGTGTGTTGAGGCATAAAAAAATATTCCATGTCTGGGGGTATTTTGGTAAAATCCAGTTCCAAGGGTAGTTTAGGTATTTTGGTAAAATACAACTCCAGAGGTATTTTGGGTATTTTGGTAAAATCTAGTTCCAGAGGTATTTTGGGTATTTTGGTAAAATCCAGCTCTAGAGGTATTTTGGTAAAAATTCAGCTCCAAGGGTAGTTTAGGTATTTTGGTAAAAGGGATTGAAAAGGGTAGTTTGGTTAAAAAGGGTGCACACGTGTCATTTTAAGGGAGAAAGGTTATACACCACCATTTAAGAGGTAGCTTGGTGGTCACCATAGTTTAAGAAAAGAAGAAGTTTATATGTGATCACCACTCTATAAGAGTGGTGGGGCCATTAAATACCCCACTCCTGCTTCATTTGAGGGGTTAGATCGGATTGGATCAGTTGGTAGGCCAAAGAAATAACAGAGAAGCAAAGAAGAAGAGGTCTTTGGGCATACCCACACAGCTGAAGTGCTGCTTGCGCGTACCTGCACAACTGAAGTGCTGCTTACGCGTACCCATGTAGCTGAAGTGCTGCTTAAGCGTACATGCGCAACAGAAACAGGAAGGAGGCATCTTTTTCTTCTACTGCATTGTTGGTGGGGCCCAATACAGCGTCCTTTTGAGAAATCTACACGGTCTATTGTCTTCCTTTTGAGATTTTGACCGTGAAAGGAGAGTTCTGATTGTCTGTTAACGTGGCCCACCTAGAGTTCTCTTGTGATCACTATTGCGATCATATGAACGAGCAGGGTGGCTAAAGATCAACATGGTTGTGAAGGGTTTTTCTCCCTCTACCTCATGGATGCTTCAGATCAAGCTTTTGTTGCACGATGGTGACCCACAACGCACAAACAGAAGCTTTATTTTGTAATTTTGATGGCCCACTTATTAAACTTTAGTGGAAAATCCACTCTGTCCGTTGGGTTGAGGATGAAAAATCGTCCGGGATGGACTGTTTCGAGAGTAGCATTGGTGTGGTCCACATAATCTTTTAAACCGCCATCCATTCCATATTCGACGGTTAAGATCTTGCAATCACTTGCATGAAGACAAAAGGAGAGCTAGGCGAGGCTAATTCCCATCATCTGAAGAGGATGGACGACTCAGATCATTCAATGGAGTAGAGAGTGGGCCTCACTACACAGAACCAACGAACAACGTCTGGACGCTGTTTGCTTTTGAGGAAGAAGGTCGGGTCAAACCGACCATTGACCGAGAGCTCGTGCAGTGCACGACAAGTGCACGAGCACACTATGTACATGCGATGTACATATGGGCTTCAATGTGATGTTCATGGGAAATTCGCTCCGTCCATCCACTTTGCCATCACATTTAGCGCGTTGGGACCAAATCTGAAGCATGTCCAGATATCAGGCGGGCCCCAAATCATGATTTCAGGGGCTGATTTGTCAGTTCGGCCATTTCTACAAGGATTCAGAGCTGAAATTTGACATGTACAACTAATTTATGGTTCTAAGGCTGCACATAAAGTTTCGGTCCAAACGGACGGTGGCAACCCCTTGATCTTACATTCTGAGAGACTTTTCAGGCCCGTTTAGCATGATCGGATTGATTTCTTCAGGGCTTGGCCACATTGCAACGGGCTACTATATATTTTAAGGAAGAATGACCGGAAGGATGCTCCATCTCATTGAAGACTGGCTGATCAGATCAGCAATTCCTCCTAAGTACCTAGGAGATGACCAAAATAGGGCCGAAATGCTGCCAAAATTTCTATCTCATTGGGAGATTGGCTAATCAATTCGTCAATTCCTCCTAAGTACCTAGGAGATGACCAAAATAGCGCTGTTATGCTACCGAAATTTCCATCGAGCTATCTTCTCTTTCATTCAGTACATTGTATTAATTGTACTTTATTTTCAGAATCAAGGGAATCAGAGGATGTAAATGAACTCAGATAAATGTGATGAATGTTCTCTCATTCATTCTTTATTATCATTGAATAAATCCTCCATATGAAACTATAGACACTGAAAAATTGGGTGTCTATGCTTGATTTGTGATTCGTGTTGCTGATTGAGGTGATAGGTTGATTATGGATGTTGGAGTCGCCACTAGCCAAAAAATCTTAAAATCCCGTGGTCAGCTAGAACCACGAAATATGCAAGGTGAAGAAAATACAGAGACTTCCCTACCTTAAATTGACTCCTGGTCTGCGATCCGAGATTCCGGGCAAGGGACCTCAGTTACAAAGAGGGAAGGTGTTAGGCACCCTCTCTGCCCATAGAAATGTACGGTCTCTACTCAGTGTGGTAAAACAATCTCAAGGGATGATGGATATTGTGGCCGAGATGGGACTAGGCACACATGTGGATTTCTGATGCGGCAAGATCTGAGATTTCGACAAGTCATAGAGCATACGTCCAACAGTGTGTCTAGAAGGCGGATGTGATGATGCTTATGCAAAATGGTAAGAAAATTGGACTAGATCACAAGAAATTTCTGATGCGACAGGATCCGATGTACGGTAAGCCACAGAGCATACATTCATTGGAGATCTAGAGAAGTAGGGGGGTTGAGAAGGGAGTGAATGTCATGATGGATGTATGTAAAATGAATGGATCTTTGGCTTGATCTCTTGAGTAGGCTAAGATGTGGGTTAAACCATGATCAACAAGGTTAGGCTATTGGGTTGGAAAGGTTGAGAGAAAGGCTAGGGGGTGGCTAGAAAGATCAGATCTTTGAAGGCTTGGGAGCTCCTTCCCTTTCCTTCACTCTCGCCCTCACTCTCTCACTCTCGTCTCCTCACTTTCTCTTCCTTGGATGAGAAGATCCTCCTCCCTTTTTGTGAAGAGGAGAGGGCTATTTATAGCCTTCTCCAATGGCATTACTGTAAATTCTGGGTTTGAGAGGGGTAAAAGGTGAGGTGGCAAGTTATGGTTGGTTATGGAGAGAGGAATGCCACATGACACTCTCTCATTAGCCATGAGGGGCGGTAAAAAGGTAATTAGTAAAATTTAGGAGGGTAATTTTAAAGGAAAGTTGACTTTTAGACGCTGGGACAGCTGTCCGCATGCGGTCCGCGAGCAGCGGCACTTGAAGTACCGCAGGCGACAGTCAGACTACCGCCCGGGCTCAGTTTGGGCCAGTTTCACGCTTGCGAACCTTGTACACTGTGCGGGTTCACTCGGAAGTCTCTTTTTAGGTTTTTCAGCTCAGAAAAATGGGTTTCGACTTGGATAATGAGGATCTGGGCCATGGTATGGGGTATAGGAAGGGTTACATGTGTGATGAATGGTTTGGATCATGGTTTTGGATTACGGATTTGGGTTTTAGGGACTTTGATTTGGTTGGGTATGATCATGGTTCCTGAACGGTCTTAACCTTTTCAAGATGTAGCCTGGGTAGGGTGTCTACAGATGCCACTCTTTGACCGAGGTTACAAGCAACCGAAGGTCAAAGTGAGTGGACACCCCACCCTTCTGGTTAGAAAAAGGGATAGTAACTTGAATCTGTTGTCTAACATTATATCATTGTCAGTTGATTGTCTGGAAAAGGGATGACTTGCACATATCACGAGGGTTGAGGAAAATGTTGTAATTGCCTCCTGCGCATTTGTCACAACTTTACGGATCACCAATCACAACCCTTTCACGTCTAATTATTAATAGCATTGGAGGGTAAGTCTGAAAAGTAAGGGCCTCTGTACATTTGTCACAGCTTTACAAGGTTTCTCGTACTGTTTGTGTAAGACCCGTATCCTGGTCTGTACCTTTCCGTACACTTCCGCGGTCGTACCGGTCGAATTCCGGCAACTTTCGACCCTTAAATAATATCGACGCGCGACCTGGATTCATGTACCGACAACCCGAGTCGACTCAACTCGAGACCTATACCATAGCGACCGCGCCGTCATTGCGGTTCCGATACCGCGACTCACGCGCCGAGGCGATACCCTGATCAAGAGATATGGGCCAACGTTCGGTGCGAGAAAACGCCGCGCGTTGCGAAAACCAAGGGAATCTCAACGATGTGTCACATCAATCACATCAATCCCATCAATCAATCACCCATCAAGCCATCACATGTCAAGTACACATCACTTCCTTCCCTTTTTCCCAAGCAACCACAAAAGTCTCCCAAACCCATACCTCTCTTACACAAAAGCCAACAAAGTCTTCTCAACCCATACCTTTCTTACACAAAAAGACACAAAAGTCTTCCTAACCCATACTTTTCTTACACAACCATCACTCACCCATCCATCCATCACTCTCTCTCTCTCCCTTTACATCACTCTCTCTCTTTCTCTCTTTCTCATTTCAAAGAAAAAGCTCCAAGCAAACATCCCACGTATGGAATTTTGCAAAAATCCCTAAGCTCTAAGTGGCCCACCTTCCTACCCCAAAATCCCCCATCTCAACCCTCCATTCTTCATCTTAGCCATTGAAGTTGAAGACAAGGTGCCAAGGAACCCCTAGGAGCGAGAAGATCGGACGGTGGGTGCCTCTATAGGGTAGTTTTTATTGTTTTTATGGTGGACCAAGTGAGGCCCACCGATCCATGGTGTGGATCTCACTTGAGACCCTTATTTGTGGCCGATGGACCACATGGATCATCATGATCATTCCATGATGGGGCCATTCTCCATGGACCCCATCATGATGTTTATTTTCTCTTCAAAGGTCATCTAGACCGTCCATGTCGGTGGGGAAAGGATCCCCACCGTTGATTTTAAATTTCGGTGGTCCCACATGTTTTAAGGCCCACTTGTTACATGATTTGTTGCTAGGGAGGGCCCATAATGACGGGGTCCCTCCATCACAAGCCGTGTCCCACTCTCCATGTCTCTCTCTCTCTCTCTCTCTCTCTCTCTCTCTCTCTCTCTCTTTTATTTTATTTTATTTTATTTTATTTTATTTTATTTTATTGCAATAGGAGGGTGTGGCCCACTTGAATGGATCCCACCTTGATGTAATTTTTATTCAAGTGGGGCCCACCTTGGACATTGAGCCCATGGCACCCATCAGTGGTGGCCCACTCCATCAGGGCCCACACTCCAAAAAAAAAAAAAAAAAATAATTTAATTAACAAAAGACCGTCCAGCGTCTGGGACGCTGGACGTTTCAACAGAAAGAGAATGAAGGAAGAAAGAAAAAGAAAAGGGAAATGATGGGCTGCTCCAACATGGCCCCACCTTGATGTATATTTTTAATCTAAGCCATTCATTTTATTCTCGGGATCGTTTTAGGCGTTGAGCCGAAAAATGAGATCGATCCAATTATCTGGCGGGCCGTGACATTAAGAATACTAGTATCTTCCTTTAAAACTTGAAAAAAATGATTTATGGGGTCCACCAGAAGCTTGGACCTACCTGAAACTTGTTTTGGACCCCTATTTTTGTGAGAAACATGCAATGGACGGGATAGATTTATTTAATGTGGGTCCCACCTAGGAAAAAAAAATAATTTTCTTTTTTGGCATGAATTTGTGCCATGAGTCCAGAGACGTCCACGTTAAAAAGGGTGGCCGCATTGGCCCTCTTGTAGACTCCACCATGGTGTATATTTTACATCTATACCGTTCATTTAATAGGTCCCCTTGAATGGTGCGTTAACTCCAAAAATCATCCACAAACTGAACTCAGGTGGGCCATGCCATCCAAATCATGTGAAGACATGCCTAAATCATATAAAAACACTTGGTGGGGCCTACCTGAATTTTGAATGTAGCTGAAACTTGGTGTGAACCCTCAAACAGGTGGGACACACGTAATGGAAGGGTTAGATTACAAATAAACATTTTGGTGGGCCCCTTGCTACATGGCCTTATCAACAGGTGGGATGTAAAATAAACATTTTGGTGGGCTCCTTGCCACACGGCCTTAACAACAGGTTGGGCGGCAAATAAGCATTTCAGTGGGCCCAGGATTGGCTGGAAAATAAATGTTATAGTGGGCCCACATGGGAGTCTACCATGATGCATGAGTTTCATCTAAACCGTCCAACCATTTTGAGATCATTTTAAGGCCATTGTTGAGGCCCATCTTAATGTATTTGTGGCCCGCCCACTAAGGCCCACTTTGTTATTTATGGGCCCATGTGTGTAGGCCCAATTGATGTATTTGTGCCCCATTGTTGAGGCCCACTTTGGTATAAGGCCTATGTGATTAGGCCCATAAAGCTCATGTGATTGGGCTCATTTTTTTTTATGAATTCTAAGGCCCATGGGTTATGACCCATTGCAAAGGACCTCAGGCCCATTGGTGAGGCTCATTGAGGTGATTCGCTTGATGAATGTAAGGCCCATATGATACGGCCTAATTGATGTACTTAAGACCCAATTGAGTTCAACTAGGTCCATTGCAATGCGTGATCCCTCTATGGCATATAACGATATTTATAGTAAGTAATGCCTTAGGAACAATGATGGTTAGATGCCCACATTGTAAGGATGACGTCGGTTAAATGTCCGCATTGTCACTCTCCCTAAGGCCCACTAATAGACCTATACTTGTAGTAAGTAGGCTATCTCGGCCCATCTCAGTTATACGCAAAGTCCATCTTGATTATAACATGTTAGTACAGTTCCATGACTCATGATCATACGCATCATATGTATGCTTGACGTGAGAGTTGTCTGATCATAGCATTTGCCTTCGGGCAGGTTGTTTATGGGCTCCCGGTTAGGCGGTGTTGCCCTACATGAGCGCACGTTATGCGCAGGATTGGTTGCATGACTGGATAGTGTGATTCATGCATTCCGCATTTGTGTGACATGGTTACTGTACGCCCTAGCGACATCAGGGCCGTAGCCTCCACAGACAGATCGTGGTTGGCAGGATTGGATACCGGAAATCTTGTTCTACATGGGGTACTATAGATATCCCTGGGTGAAAGTCCCTAAACCCTTATGGTACCAAGAGGTTGCTCCAACGTCTAGACCGAGTGGGTAGATGAGTACTGAGTGCCGAATACCAGTCGGTTGTGCTCTCCACTGTGTCGTGGTCGGTTGGAAGGGGGTACGGCCTTACCCGCCCGAGTGTAGGGGGCAATGCTAGGCTGAGTCTGACCAGCTCGAGGAATGGGTCCGCTATCGACGAGTCGCGCCCGATATTGGCAGACGGATAGCGAGGTCTCTTCCACTTACCTTATTGTGCGCGATGTGGCGGCAATCTGGTTTAGAGTGTATTAGACCCCGGTGATATTCCATACTTTGAGCTGTACTGATATGTGGACATTGATGAGGATCTGTATGCTTGAGTTGCATTGCACATTGCATGGCCTTGGGGTGGCCATTACCATTCAGGTCTTGCATCGCATAAGCCTTGGTACGGCTCATGATATTATAGTTCCATCTGCATATTCCGCATTACTCTGATATTACATGATCATATTCTACCTTGTACACACACTTTCACCACCCTCTAAGCTTTCTGTAAGCTTATGCACGACCGTTGCGTGCAGGTGACGTTGGACTGCAGCAGCGTTGACGCAGGAGCGCGTTGCTGATCATTTTGGAGTTTTCTGTTATTTACCATTGTATTTCCCTTTATGCCCATTGTACTTGTAAAGTTTTTTATCATAGTGGAAATGTGATGGAGTTCTTGGTTGTTGTTTGTGGGTTATGCCTTTGGTTATGCTTATTACGAAACAAACTGGTATTTGAAATCCTCCTGGTAGCATCCCAGGATCGGAACCTAGCGAATGGGAGCTAGGAGCCGAGAATGGGGTTCTACGGAGGCTGTCGGCGCCGGATTCGGCGATCGGAAATTTTGTGAGCCCGGTTTCCGAGTTTGGGGCGTGACAGAAGTTGGTATCAGAGCATAACTTGGGAATAACCGAGAACGACATTACATGTTTGCTATGAGTGAAGAATGGCTAAGTTCTGAAGTTCGGATAACTTCACGACCTTCTGATTCAGACCGTTAACGTGCGTACATTCGAAAGTTTTGAAGTTGATAGGCGCTTTCGCTCTTTCCTGTAGGGTATGGCGCCTGTTACTCGATCGACTCCCGCACCACCACCCGAGGATTCTACTTCACCATCAGAGGCTCCAGTTTTACCCCCTGCGTCTCCCGATCCACCCTCAGAGATTCCTGCTTCTTCCCATGAGGATGACATTCCTCCACCTGAGACTGATGAGGAGCCGACTGTGACTGTGAGTGCCTCTCAGTTACAGCAGATGTTACTGGCTGTGACCGCCGCACTCCAGGGTCAGGGTAGACGCCCAGCTGTTTCACCAGCTCAGGCGGAGCAGGAGCGCGCGAGCGCCGTACTTCGTGAGTTTAGACGGCATGATCCCCCTCGTTTCCAGGGTGAGCCGGATCCGACTGCAGCCGAGAGATGGCGCTCCGATGTGGAGAAGATATTCGATACCATGTTGTGCACGACCGAGCAGCGCGTCCGGTTAGCAGTATTTCTCTTCCACGGTGAGGCCGAGCATTGGTGGACCTCTGTCGCCCGTGTCGCTGGACCTGATTATGTCTGGACATGGGAGGACTTTGTGGACCGATTTGAGGAGCAGTACTTCCCTGACCACATCCGTCGTCAGCGAGCCTTAGAGTTCGAGACTCTGGTGCAGGGAGATATGACCGTGGCACAGTACGCGGCCCGTTTCATGGCACTGTCGAGATTCGCACCATATATGGTTGATGATGAGGGGCGGAAGGCCCGCCGTTTCGAGCACGGCTTACGTTACGGCCTTCGAGGTCGTGTCATTGGGCATGAGCTTCCTACCTTCCAGGCAGTGGTGCGGAAGGCTCAGATATACGAGACTGAGTGGGCCGGTTCTCAGTCTGATCGTGGTCAGAGGGGAGACCGGAAGAGGCAGGCTTCTTCCAGTCATTCCCAGCAGGGTCGACCACAGCAGCAGAGGCGTACTGGTCGCCCAGCTTTCCGTGCACCATCAGCACCAGCAGCACCTCCACCACCACCTCAGAGACAGTTCACCGGCACTTGCTTCAGGTGCGGTGCGACGGGACACCGTTCATGGGAGTGTCCCAGTCCCCAGCAGCAGCAGAGAGGTCCACAGCAGCAGAGACCTCCACCACAGCAGCAGAGACCCCCACAGCAGCAGCGACAGCAGCCTCTACCACCGAGGCCACCTCAGCAGCAGCATCAGCATCAGCATCAGCCTCAGAGGCCGCAGCAGCAGAGGCAGCAGTTTCGACCGCCTCAGCGACCTCAGCAGCAGCAGCAGCACGTTCAGAGGGGACAGGCACCTCCCCAGCCAGCTCAGGCTAGGTTTTATGCGGCTCAGCAGGATCCGCAGTCATCCGGAGGAGTCGTTGAGGGTATATTGCCAGTTTCTGCATGCATTGCACGTGTACTGTTTGATTCTGGTGCATCGCATTCTTTTGTGGCCGAGAGCTTCTGTCGATCGGCTGACTTACCGTTAGAGTCTGCTGGTGAGAGTCTATCAGTATCGACTCCCTTGGGAAGGACTGCAGCGTTGGGACGATTTTGTTCGTCTTGTCCCGTTCTAGTTGGGGATACCTTCCTGCCTGCTGATTTGTTTGTTTTGCCGATGTCCGAGTTCGACGTTATCTTGGGCATGGATTGGCTCGCCGAGTACTATGCCATTTTGGACTGCGCCGCGAGGACCGTTACGTTTTGTATACCCGGCGTGCCACAGTTCCAGTTCGTTGCAGAGGCTAGAGGAGAGCGGTTGTCTTGCTTGATGTCTTGCGCCATAGAGGAGCCTGTAGCCGTTTGCATCGACCATTTACCGATAGTTTGCGATTTTCCCGATGTGTTCCAGGAGATTCCGGGATTACCGCCTCGTCGACTCACCGAGTTCCAGATCGATCTAGTGCTTGGTACCGCGCCTATTTCAAAGGCCCCGTATCGTATGGCACCGTTAGAGTTACGGGAACTGCAGAAGCAGTTGGACGAGTTACGTGAGTTGGGTTTTATCCGTCCGAGCAGTTCGCCGTGGGGAGCGCCGGTACTCTTCGTGAAGAAGAAGGATGGCTCGTTGAGGCTCTGCGTTGATTATCGTGAGCTCAACAAAGTCACGATCAAGAACAAGTACCCGCTCCCTAGGATTGATGATTTGTTCGACCAGCTGCAGGGTGCACAGTTCTTTTCGAAGATTGACCTGCGCTCCGGTTATCATCAGATTCGGGTCCGAGATGAGGACATTCCGAAGACGGCATTCAGGACGCGTTATGGTCATTTTGAGTTTCAGGTCATGTCCTTCGGACTGACCAATGCACCCGCGGTCTTCATGCAGCTGATGAACGAGGTTTTTCGCCCATATCTAGATCAGTTTGTTGTAGTCTTCATCGACGACATTCTGATCTACTCGAGGACCCGTGAGGAGCATGAGCAGCACTTGGAGATCACTTTACAGACCCTCCGCGCACACCAGCTGTATGCAAAGCTGGAGAAGTGCGAGTTCTGGCAGGAGGAGGTGAAGTTCCTCGGTCACGTGGTGACGAGGGAGGGCGTCGCAGTGGACCCCTCGAAGGTCGAGGCAGTGCGTCAGTGGGGCCAGCCCACGACTGCGACAGAAATCCGTAGTTTCCTTGGTTTGGCGGGCTACTACCGGCGTTTCATCGAGGGTTTCTCTCGTATTGCAGCCCCGCTGACCAGGTTGACTCGGAAGGGCGCAGAGTTTATTTGGAGTGACGCCTGCGAGCGAGCATTTACGGAGTTGAAGGACCGTCTGACGTCCGCTCCTGTCCTCACTCTCCCATCTGGGAGTGACGGCTTCATTGTATTCACCGATGCCTCGCATATCGGTTTGGGTGCTGTCCTGATGCAGCACGGGAGACCAGTGGCCTTTGCGTCTCGTCAGCTCAAGGTCCATGAGCTGAACTACCCTACACATGATCTGGAGCTGGCTGCCGTTGTCTTCGCACTGAAGGTGTGGAGGCACTACCTTTACGGGATTAGGTTCGAGCTCTTCTCTGATCACAAGAGCTTGAAGTACCTCTTCTCGCAGTCTGAGTTGAATATGAGACAGAGGCGCTGGATGGAGCTCCTGAAGGACTATGATTTCGACCTTCAGTACCACCCGGGCAAGGCGAATGTGGTGGCAGATGCCCTCAGCCGTCAGCCACGAGGCCTAGTGGCGCACATGATGATTCAGGAGTGGCGGATGCTTGAGGATATTGCTGCATATGACTTTGAGTTCGGCCTGCAGTCTTCCATTGTACAGTTATCGAGCTTGTCGATTCAACCCTCTCTTGTCGCTAGGGTGATCGAGGCTCAGCAGGCTGATGAGTCGTTGCAGAGTTATATGGCTGAGGCGGCATCTGAGGGTCAGGCAGATTGGCAGATCGGTACAGACGGTGGACTTCGCTTCAGAGGCCGATTATGTGTCCCGGATATCCCAGAGTTACGCAGAGATCTTATGACCGAGGCACATCGATCGCGATTTTCTATCCACCCGGGCTCGACGAAGATGTACCGTGACATGAGGCGACAGTATTTTTGGGCGGGGATGAAGCGCCAGATCGCCAGTTTTGTGGCCGAGTGTGACACGTGCCAGCGTGTCAAGGCCGATCATCAGAGACCTCCTGGTCTTTTGCAGCCGTTGAGCGTCCCGATGTGGAAGTGGGAGCACGTGTCGACTGATTTCATTATGGGTTTGCCGAGGACTCAGCGCGGTCATGACTCCATTTGGGTTGTTGTGGATCGTCTGACGAAGTCGGCACATTTCCTTGCGATGCGTGCGACTTGGTCTATGGACCGGCTTGCGAGACTGTTTATCGAGGAGATTGTGAGACTGCATGGCGTTCCAGTCTCGATCGTTTCTGACCGAGACTCGAGGTTCACGTCTCAGTTTTGGGGGAGCTTCCAGCGTGCGATGGGGACTGATTTGCAGCTCAGCACCGTGTACCATCCGCA
Organism: Magnolia kwangsiensis; assembly: GCA_037074715.1. NCBI lineage: Eukaryota > Viridiplantae > Streptophyta > Magnoliopsida > Magnoliales > Magnoliaceae > Magnolia > Magnolia kwangsiensis. The sequence continues at coordinate 55,367,146 of CM073582.1, read as the reverse complement.
GACCGATGGCCAGACCGAGAGGGTCAATCAGATACTTGAGGACATGCTTCGGGCCTGCGCGATTGACTTCGGGGGTAGCTGGGATGAGCATCTGCGATTGGCTGAGTTTGCGTACAATAACAGCTATCAGGCGACCATCGGCATGGCTCCTTTTGAGGCACTGTATGGCAGACCATGCAGATCACCGAGTTGTTGGACCGAGGTTGGAGAGCGTCGTCTCCTAGGTCCCGAGCTTGTGCAGGAGACTTCAGAGGCTATTGACATCATCAGGCAGAGGATGCGCACAGCTCAAAGCCGACAGAAGAGTTCTGCTGATCGTCGGCGTCGTCCCTTGGAGTTTGATGTAGGGGACCATGTGTATCTCAAGGTCTCGCCTATGAAGGGCGTAGTTCGATTTGGAGCGAAGGGCAAGCTTGCCCCGAGATTCATAGGACCTTTTGAGATCACTGGGCGCGTTGGCGCCGTGGCCTATCGGCTTGCCTTACCATCACAGTTGTCTGGCGTCCACAACGTGTTTCACGTCTCCATGTTGAGGAAGTGTGGGTCAGACATAGTTCCCGTTATTGATTGGCAGCCGTTGGAGGTTCGTGAGGACGCTTCTTACATTGAGCAGCCAGTCCGTATCCTTGATCGGAAGGAGCAGGTCCTCAGAACCAAGGTCATTCCGCTGGTGAAGGTGCAGTGGGGTCACCATTCTATAGAGGAGGCTTCTTGGGAGCGTGAGGCTGAGATTCGAGAGCGATATCCTCATCTCTTTGAGGGTTGATGATCATGTATTGTATTTTGTACGCTGTCCCTGATTCTATATGATGACGTTATGTTTCTCATTCCTCGCGAGTTATGCTTAGTTGCGACGCTTGTGTAAATTTCGAGGATGAAATTTTTATAAGGAGGGGAGAGCTGTAAGACCCGTATCCTGGTCTGTACCTTTCCGTACACTTCCGCGGTCGTACCGGTCGAATTCCGGCAACTTTCGACCCTTAAATAATATCGACGCGCGACCTGGATTCATGTACCGACAACCCGAGTCGACTCAACTCGAGACCTATACCATAGCGACCGCGCCGTCATTGCGGTTCCGATACCGCGACTCACGCGCCGAGGCGATACCCTGATCAAGAGATATGGGCCAACGTTCGGTGCGAGAAAACGCCGCGCGTTGCGAAAACCAAGGGAATCTCAACGATGTGTCACATCAATCACATCAATCCCATCAATCAATCACCCATCAAGCCATCACATGTCAAGTACACATCACTTCCATCCCTTTTTCCCAAGCAACCACAAAAGTCTCCCAAACCCATACCTCTCTTACACAAAAGCCAACAAAGTCTTCTCAACCCATACCTTTCTTACACAAAAAGACACAAAAGTCTTCCTAACCCATACTTTTCTTACACAACCATCACTCACCCATCCATCCATCACTCTCTCTCTCTCCCTTTACATCACTCTCTCTCTTTCTCTCTTTCTCATTTCAAAGAAAAAGCTCCAAGCAAACATCCCACGTATGGAATTTTGCAAAAATCCCTAAGCTCTAAGTGGCCCACCTTCCTACCCCAAAATCCCCCATCTCAACCCTCCATTCTTCATCTTAGCCATTGAAGTTGAAGACAAGGTGCCAAGGAACCCCTAGGAGCGAGAAGATCGGACGGTGGGTGCCTCTATAGGGTAGTTTTTATTGTTTTTATGGTGGACCAAGTGAGGCCCACCGATCCATGGTGTGGATCTCACTTGAGACCCTTATTTGTGGCCGATGGACCACATGGATCATCATGATCATTCCATGATGGGGCCATTCTCCATGGACCCCATCATGATGTTTATTTTCTCTTCAAAGGTCATCTAGACCGTCCATGTCGGTGGGGAAAGGATCCCCACCGTTGATTTTAAATTTCGGTGGTCCCACATGTTTTAAGGCCCACTTGTTACATGATTTGTTGCTAGGGAGGGCCCATAATGACGGGGTCCCTCCATCACAAGCCGTGTCCCACTCTCCATGTCTCTCTCTCTCTCTCTCTCTCTCTCTCTCTCTCTCTCTCTCTCTCTTTATTTTATTTTATTTTATTTTATTTTATTTTATTTTATTGCAATAGGAGGGTGTGGCCCACTTGAATGGATCCCACCTTGATGTAATTTTTATTCAAGTGGGGCCCACCTTGGACATTGAGCCCATGGCACCCATCAGTGGTGGCCCACTCCATCAGGGCCCACACTCCAAAAAAAAAAAAAAAAAAAAAAATTTAATTAACAAAAGACCGTCCAGCGTCTGGGACGCTGGACGTTTCAACAGAAAGAGAATGAAGGAAGAAAGAAAAAGAAAAGGGAAATGATGGGCTGCTCCAACATGGCCCCACCTTGATGTATATTTTTAATCTAAGCCATTCATTTTATTCTCGGGATCGTTTTAGGCGTTGAGCCGAAAAATGAGATCGATCCAATTATCTGGCGGGCCGTGACATTAAGAATACTAGTATCTTCCTTTAAAACTTGAAAAAAATGATTTATGGGGTCCACCAGAAGCTTGGACCTACCTGAAACTTGTTTTGGACCCCTATTTTTGTGAGAAACATGCAATGGACGGGATAGATTTATTTAATGTGGGTCCCACCTAGGAAAAAAAAATAATTTTCTTTTTTGGCATGAATTTGTGCCATGAGTCCAGAGACGTCCACGTTAAAAAGGGTGGCCGCATTGGCCCTCTTGTAGACTCCACCATGGTGTATATTTTACATCTATACCGTTCATTTAATAGGTCCCCTTGAATGGTGCGTTAACTCCAAAAATCATCCACAAACTGAACTCAGGTGGGCCATGCCATCCAAATCATGTGAAGACATGCCTAAATCATATAAAAACACTTGGTGGGGCCTACCTGAATTTTGAATGTAGCTGAAACTTGGTGTGAACCCTCAAACAGGTGGGACACACGTAATGGAAGGGTTAGATTACAAATAAACATTTTGGTGGGCCCCTTGCTACATGGCCTTATCAACAGGTGGGATGTAAAATAAACATTTTGGTGGGCTCCTTGCCACACGGCCTTAACAACAGGTTGGGCGGCAAATAAGCATTTCAGTGGGCCCAGGATTGGCTGGAAAATAAATGTTATAGTGGGCCCACATGGGAGTCTACCATGATGCATGAGTTTCATCTAAACCGTCCAACCATTTTGAGATCATTTTAAGGCCATTGTTGAGGCCCATCTTAATGTATTTGTGGCCCGCCCACTAAGGCCCACTTTGTTATTTATGGGCCCATGTGTGTAGGCCCAATTGATGTATTTGTGCCCCATTGTTGAGGCCCACTTTGGTATAAGGCCTATGTGATTAGGCCCATAAAGCTCATGTGATTGGGCTCATTTTTTTTTATGAATTCTAAGGCCCATGGGTTATGACCCATTGCAAAGGACCTCAGGCCCATTGGTGAGGCTCATTGAGGTGATTCGCTTGATGAATGTAAGGCCCATATGATACGGCCTAATTGATGTACTTAAGACCCAATTGAGTTCAACTAGGTCCATTGCAATGCGTGATCCCTCTATGGCATATAACGATATTTATAGTAAGTAATGCCTTAGGAACAATGATGGTTAGATGCCCACATTGTAAGGATGACGTCGGTTAAATGTCCGCATTGTCACTCTCCCTAAGGCCCACTAATAGACCTATACTTGTAGTAAGTAGGCTATCTCGGCCCATCTCAGTTATACGCAAAGTCCATCTTGATTATAACATGTTAGTACAGTTCCATGACTCATGATCATACGCATCATATGTATGCTTGACGTGAGAGTTGTCTGATCATAGCATTTGCCTTCGGGCAGGTTGTTTATGGGCTCCCGGTTAGGCGGTGTTGCCCTACATGAGCGCACGTTATGCGCAGGATTGGTTGCATGACTGGATAGTGTGATTCATGCATTCCGCATTTGTGTGACATGGTTACTGTACGCCCTAGCGACATCAGGGCCGTAGCCTCCACAGACAGATCGTGGTTGGCAGGATTGGATACCGGAAATCTTGTTCTACATGGGGTACTATAGATATCCCTGGGTGAAAGTCCCTAAACCCTTATGGTACCAAGAGGTTGCTCCAACGTCTAGACCGAGTGGGTAGATGAGTACTGAGTGCCGAATACCAGTCGGTTGTGCTCTCCACTGTGTCGTGGTCGGTTGGAAGGGGGTACGGCCTTACCCGCCCGAGTGTAGGGGGCAATGCTAGGCTGAGTCTGACCAGCTCGAGGAATGGGTCCGCTATCGACGAGTCGCGCCCGATATTGGCAGACGGATAGCGAGGTCTCTTCCACTTACCTTATTGTGCGCGATGTGGCGGCAATCTGGTTTAGAGTGTATTAGACCCCGGTGATATTCCATACTTTGAGCTGTACTGATATGTGGACATTGATGAGGATCTGTATGCTTGAGTTGCATTGCACATTGCATGGCCTTGGGGTGGCCATTACCATTCAGGTCTTGCATCGCATAAGCCTTGGTACGGCTCATGATATTATAGTTCCATCTGCATATTCCGCATTACTCTGATATTACATGATCATATTCTACCTTGTACACACACTTTCACCACCCTCTAAGCTTTCTGTAAGCTTATGCACGACCGTTGCGTGCAGGTGACGTTGGACTGCAGCAGCGTTGACGCAGGAGCGCGTTGCTGATCATTTTGGAGTTTTCTGTTATTTACCATTGTATTTCCCTTTATGCCCATTGTACTTGTAAAGTTTTTTATCATAGTGGAAATGTGATGGAGTTCTTGGTTGTTGTTTGTGGGTTATGCCTTTGGTTATGCTTATTACGAAACAAACTGGTATTTGAAATCCTCCTGGTAGCATCCCAGGATCGGAACCTAGCGAATGGGAGCTAGGAGCCGAGAATGGGGTTCTACGGAGGCTGTCGGCGCCGGATTCGGCGATCGGAAATTTTGTGAGCCCGGTTTCCGAGTTTGGGGCGTGACAGAAGTTGGTATCAGAGCATAACTTGGGAATAACCGAGAACGACATTACATGTTTGCTATGAGTGAAGAATGGCTAAGTTCTGAAGTTCGGATAACTTCACGACCTTCTGATTCAGACCGTTAACGTGCGTACATTCGAAAGTTTTGAAGTTGATAGGCGCTTTCGCTCTTTCCTGTAGGGTATGGCGCCTGTTACTCGATCGACTCCCGCACCACCACCCGAGGATTCTACTTCACCATCAGAGGCTCCAGTTTTACCCCCTGCGTCTCCCGATCCACCCTCAGAGATTCCTGCTTCTTCCCATGAGGATGACATTCCTCCACCTGAGACTGATGAGGAGCCGACTGTGACTGTGAGTGCCTCTCAGTTACAGCAGATGTTACTGGCTGTGACCGCCGCACTCCAGGGTCAGGGTAGACGCCCAGCTGTTTCACCAGCTCAGGCGGAGCAGGAGCGCGCGAGCGCCGTACTTCGTGAGTTTAGACGGCATGATCCCCCTCGTTTCCAGGGTGAGCCGGATCCGACTGCAGCCGAGAGATGGCGCTCCGATGTGGAGAAGATATTCGATACCATGTTGTGCACGACCGAGCAGCGCGTCCGGTTAGCAGTATTTCTCTTCCACGGTGAGGCCGAGCATTGGTGGACCTCTGTCGCCCGTGTCGCTGGACCTGATTATGTCTGGACATGGGAGGACTTTGTGGACCGATTTGAGGAGCAGTACTTCCCTGACCACATCCGTCGTCAGCGAGCCTTAGAGTTCGAGACTCTGGTGCAGGGAGATATGACCGTGGCACAGTACGCGGCCCGTTTCATGGCACTGTCGAGATTCGCACCATATATGGTTGATGATGAGGGGCGGAAGGCCCGCCGTTTCGAGCACGGCTTACGTTACGGCCTTCGAGGTCGTGTCATTGGGCATGAGCTTCCTACCTTCCAGGCAGTGGTGCGGAAGGCTCAGATATACGAGACTGAGTGGGCCGGTTCTCAGTCTGATCGTGGTCAGAGGGGAGACCGGAAGAGGCAGGCTTCTTCCAGTCATTCCCAGCAGGGTCGACCACAGCAGCAGAGGCGTACTGGTCGCCCAGCTTTCCGTGCACCATCAGCACCAGCAGCACCTCCACCACCACCTCAGAGACAGTTCACCGGCACTTGCTTCAGGTGCGGTGCGACGGGACACCGTTCATGGGAGTGTCCCAGTCCCCAGCAGCAGCAGAGAGGTCCACAGCAGCAGAGACCTCCACCACAGCAGCAGAGACCCCCACAGCAGCAGCGACAGCAGCCTCTACCACCGAGGCCACCTCAGCAGCAGCATCAGCATCAGCATCAGCCTCAGAGGCCGCAGCAGCAGAGGCAGCAGTTTCGACCGCCTCAGCGACCTCAGCAGCAGCAGCAGCACGTTCAGAGGGGACAGGCACCTCCCCAGCCAGCTCAGGCTAGGTTTTATGCGGCTCAGCAGGATCCGCAGTCATCCGGAGGAGTCGTTGAGGGTATATTGCCAGTTTCTGCATGCATTGCACGTGTACTGTTTGATTCTGGTGCATCGCATTCTTTTGTGGCCGAGAGCTTCTGTCGATCGGCTGACTTACCGTTAGAGTCTGCTGGTGAGAGTCTATCAGTATCGACTCCCTTGGGAAGGACTGCAGCGTTGGGACGATTTTGTTCGTCTTGTCCCGTTCTAGTTGGGGATACCTTCCTGCCTGCTGATTTGTTTGTTTTGCCGATGTCCGAGTTCGACGTTATCTTGGGCATGGATTGGCTCGCCGAGTACTATGCCATTTTGGACTGCGCCGCGAGGACCGTTACGTTTTGTATACCCGGCGTGCCACAGTTCCAGTTCGTTGCAGAGGCTAGAGGAGAGCGGTTGTCTTGCTTGATGTCTTGCGCCATAGAGGAGCCTGTAGCCGTTTGCATCGACCATTTACCGATAGTTTGCGATTTTCCCGATGTGTTCCAGGAGATTCCGGGATTACCGCCTCGTCGACTCACCGAGTTCCAGATCGATCTAGTGCTTGGTACCGCGCCTATTTCAAAGGCCCCGTATCGTATGGCACCGTTAGAGTTACGGGAACTGCAGAAGCAGTTGGACGAGTTACGTGAGTTGGGTTTTATCCGTCCGAGCAGTTCGCCGTGGGGAGCGCCGGTACTCTTCGTGAAGAAGAAGGATGGCTCGTTGAGGCTCTGCGTTGATTATCGTGAGCTCAACAAAGTCACGATCAAGAACAAGTACCCGCTCCCTAGGATTGATGATTTGTTCGACCAGCTGCAGGGTGCACAGTTCTTTTCGAAGATTGACCTGCGCTCCGGTTATCATCAGATTCGGGTCCGAGATGAGGACATTCCGAAGACGGCATTCAGGACGCGTTATGGTCATTTTGAGTTTCAGGTCATGTCCTTCGGACTGACCAATGCACCCGCGGTCTTCATGCAGCTGATGAACGAGGTTTTTCGCCCATATCTAGATCAGTTTGTTGTAGTCTTCATCGACGACATTCTGATCTACTCGAGGACCCGTGAGGAGCATGAGCAGCACTTGGAGATCACTTTACAGACCCTCCGCGCACACCAGCTGTATGCAAAGCTGGAGAAGTGCGAGTTCTGGCAGGAGGAGGTGAAGTTCCTCGGTCACGTGGTGACGAGGGAGGGCGTCGCAGTGGACCCCTCGAAGGTCGAGGCAGTGCGTCAGTGGGGCCAGCCCACGACTGCGACAGAAATCCGTAGTTTCCTTGGTTTGGCGGGCTACTACCGGCGTTTCATCGAGGGTTTCTCTCGTATTGCAGCCCCGCTGACCAGGTTGACTCGGAAGGGCGCAGAGTTTATTTGGAGTGACGCCTGCGAGCGAGCATTTACGGAGTTGAAGGACCGTCTGACGTCCGCTCCTGTCCTCACTCTCCCATCTGGGAGTGACGGCTTCATTGTATTCACCGATGCCTCGCATATCGGTTTGGGTGCTGTCCTGATGCAGCACGGGAGACCAGTGGCCTTTGCGTCTCGTCAGCTCAAGGTCCATGAGCTGAACTACCCTACACATGATCTGGAGCTGGCTGCCGTTGTCTTCGCACTGAAGGTGTGGAGGCACTACCTTTACGGGATTAGGTTCAAGCTCTTCTCTGATCACAAGAGCTTGAAGTACCTCTTCTCGCAGTCTGAGTTGAATATGAGACAGAGGCGCTGGATGGAGCTCCTGAAGGACTATGATTTCGACCTTCAGTACCACCCGGGCAAGGCGAACGTGGTGGCAGATGCCCTCAGCCGTCAGCCACGAGGCCTAGTGGCGCACATGATGATTCAGGAGTGGCGGATGCTTGAGGATATTGCTGCATATGACTTTGAGTTCGGCCTGCAGTCTTCCATTGTACAGTTATCGAGCTTGTCGATTCAACCCTCTCTTGTCGCTAGGGTGATCGAGGCTCAGCAGGCTGATGAGTCGTTGCAGAGTTATATGGCTGAGGCGGCATCTGAGGGTCAGGCAGATTGGCAGATCGGTACAGACGGTGGACTTCGCTTCAGAGGCCGATTATGTGTCCCGGATATCCCAGAGTTACGCAGAGATCTTATGACCGAGGCACATCGATCGCGATTTTCTATCCACCCGGGCTCGACGAAGATGTACCGTGACATGAGGCGACAGTATTTTTGGGCGGGGATGAAGCGCCAGATCGCCAGTTTTGTGGCCGAGTGTGACACGTGCCAGCGTGTCAAGGCCGATCATCAGAGACCTCCTGGTCTTTTGCAGCCGTTGAGCGTCCCGATGTGGAAGTGGGAGCACGTGTCGACTGATTTCATTATGGGTTTGCCGAGGACTCAGCGCGGTCATGACTCCATTTGGGTTGTTGTGGATCGTCTGACGAAGTCGGCACATTTCCTTGCGATGCGTGCGACTTGGTCTATGGACCGGCTTGCGAGACTGTTTATCGAGGAGATTGTGAGACTGCATGGCGTTCCAGTCTCGATCGTTTCTGACCGAGACTCGAGGTTCACGTCTCAGTTTTGGGGGAGCTTCCAGCGTGCGATGGGGACTGATTTGCAGCTCAGCACCGCGTACCATCCGCAGACCGATGGCCAGACCGAGAGGGTCAATCAGATACTTGAGGACATGCTTCGGGCCTGCGCGATTGACTTCGGGGGTAGCTGGGATGAGCATCTGCGATTGGCTGAGTTTGCGTACAATAACAGCTATCAGGCGACCATCGGCATGGCTCCTTTTGAGGCACTGTATGGCAGACCATGCAGATCACCGAGTTGTTGGACCGAGGTTGGAGAGCGTCGTCTCCTAGGTCCCGAGCTTGTGCAGGAGACTTCAGAGGCTATTGACATCATCAGGCAGAGGATGCGCACAGCTCAAAGCCGACAGAAGAGTTCTGCTGATCGTCGGCGTCGTCCCTTGGAGTTTGATGTAGGGGACCATGTGTATCTCAAGGTCTCGCCTATGAAGGGCGTAGTTCGATTTGGAGCGAAGGGCAAGCTTGCCCCGAGATTCATAGGACCTTTTGAGATCACTGGGCGCGTTGGCGCCGTGGCCTATCGGCTTGCCTTACCATCACAGTTGTCTGGCGTCCACAACGTGTTTCACGTCTCCATGTTGAGGAAGTGTGGGTCAGACATAGTTCCCGTTATTGATTGGCAGCCGTTGGAGGTTCGTGAGGACGCTTCTTACATTGAGCAGCCAGTCCGTATCCTTGATCGGAAGGAGCAGGTCCTCAGAACCAAGGTCATTCCGCTGGTGAAGGTGCAGTGGGGTCACCATTCTATAGAGGAGGCTTCTTGGGAGCGTGAGGCTGAGATTCGAGAGCGATATCCTCATCTCTTTGAGGGTTGATGATCATGTATTGTATTTTGTACGCTGTCCCTGATTCTATATGATGACGTTATGTTTCTCATTCCTCGCGAGTTATGCTTAGTTGCGACGCTTGTGTAAATTTCGAGGATGAAATTTTTATAAGGAGGGGAGAGCTGTAAGACCCGTATCCTGGTCTGTACCTTTCCGTACACTTCCGCGGTCGTACCGGTCGAATTCCGGCAACTTTCGACCCTTAAATAATATCGACGCGCGACCTGGATTCATGTACCGACAACCCGAGTCGACTCAACTCGAGACCTATACCATAGCGACCGCGCCGTCATTGCGGTTCCGATACCGCGACTCACGCGCCGAGGCGATACCCTGATCAAGAGATATGGGCCAACGTTCGGTGCGAGAAAACGCCGCGCGTTGCGAAAACCAAGGGAATCTCAACGATGTGTCACATCAATCACATCAATCCCATCAATCAATCACCCATCAAGCCATCACATGTCAAGTACACATCACTTCCATCCCTTTTTCCCAAGCAACCACAAAAGTCTCCCAAACCCATACCTCTCTTACACAAAAGCCAACAAAGTCTTCTCAACCCATACCTTTCTTACACAAAAAGACACAAAAGTCTTCCTAACCCATACTTTTCTTACACAACCATCACTCACCCATCCATCCATCACTCTCTCTCTCTCCCTTTACATCACTCTCTCTCTTTCTCTCTTTCTCATTTCAAAGAAAAAGCTCCAAGCAAACATCCCACGTATGGAATTTTGCAAAAATCCCTAAGCTCTAAGTGGCCCACCTTCCTACCCCAAAATCCCCCATCTCAACCCTCCATTCTTCATCTTAGCCATTGAAGTTGAAGACAAGGTGCCAAGGAACCCCTAGGAGCGAGAAGATCGGACGGTGGGTGCCTCTATAGGGTAGTTTTTATTGTTTTTATGGTGGACCAAGTGAGGCCCACCGATCCATGGTGTGGATCTCACTTGAGACCCTTATTTGTGGCCGATGGACCACATGGATCATCATGATCATTCCATGATGGGGCCATTCTCCATGGACCCCATCATGATGTTTATTTTCTCTTCAAAGGTCATCTAGACCGTCCATGTCGGTGGGGAAAGGATCCCCACCGTTGATTTTAAATTTCGGTGGTCCCACATGTTTTAAGGCCCACTTGTTACATGATTTGTTGCTAGGGAGGGCCCATAATGACGGGGTCCCTCCATCACAAGCCGTGTCCCACTCTCCATGTCTCTCTCTCTCTCTCTCTCTCTCTCTCTCTCTCTCTCTCTCTCTCTCTCTTTTATTTTATTTTATTTTATTTTATTTTATTTTATTTTATTGCAATAGGAGGGTGTGGCCCACTTGAATGGATCCCACCTTGATGTAATTTTTATTCAAGTGGGGCCCACCTTGGACATTGAGCCCATGGCACCCATCAGTGGTGGCCCACTCCATCAGGGCCCACACTCCAAAAAAAAAAAAAAAAAAAAAAATTTAATTAACAAAAGACCGTCCAGCGTCTGGGACGCTGGACGTTTCAACAGAAAGAGAATGAAGGAAGAAAGAAAAAGAAAAGGGAAATGATGGGCTGCTCCAACATGGCCCCACCTTGATGTATATTTTTAATCTAAGCCATTCATTTTATTCTCGGGATCGTTTTAGGCGTTGAGCCGAAAAATGAGATCGATCCAATTATCTGGCGGGCCGTGACATTAAGAATACTAGTATCTTCCTTTAAAACTTGAAAAAAATGATTTATGGGGTCCACCAGAAGCTTGGACCTACCTGAAACTTGTTTTGGACCCCTATTTTTGTGAGAAACATGCAATGGACGGGATAGATTTATTTAATGTGGGTCCCACCTAGGAAAAAAAAATAATTTTCTTTTTTGGCATGAATTTGTGCCATGAGTCCAGAGACGTCCACGTTAAAAAGGGTGGCCGCATTGGCCCTCTTGTAGACTCCACCATGGTGTATATTTTACATCTATACCGTTCATTTAATAGGTCCCCTTGAATGGTGCGTTAACTCCAAAAATCATCCACAAACTGAACTCAGGTGGGCCATGCCATCCAAATCATGTGAAGACATGCCTAAATCATATAAAAACACTTGGTGGGGCCTACCTGAATTTTGAATGTAGCTGAAACTTGGTGTGAACCCTCAAACAGGTGGGACACACGTAATGGAAGGGTTAGATTACAAATAAACATTTTGGTGGGCCCCTTGCTACATGGCCTTATCAACAGGTGGGATGTAAAATAAACATTTTGGTGGGCTCCTTGCCACACGGCCTTAACAACAGGTTGGGCGGCAAATAAGCATTTCAGTGGGCCCAGGATTGGCTGGAAAATAAATGTTATAGTGGGCCCACATGGGAGTCTACCATGATGCATGAGTTTCATCTAAACCGTCCAACCATTTTGAGATCATTTTAAGGCCATTGTTGAGGCCCATCTTAATGTATTTGTGGCCCGCCCACTAAGGCCCACTTTGTTATTTATGGGCCCATGTGTGTAGGCCCAATTGATGTATTTGTGCCCCATTGTTGAGGCCCACTTTGGTATAAGGCCTATGTGATTAGGCCCATAAAGCTCATGTGATTGGGCTCATTTTTTTTTATGAATTCTAAGGCCCATGGGTTATGACCCATTGCAAAGGACCTCAGGCCCATTGGTGAGGCTCATTGAGGTGATTCGCTTGATGAATGTAAGGCCCATATGATACGGCCTAATTGATGTACTTAAGACCCAATTGAGTTCAACTAGGTCCATTGCAATGCGTGATCCCTCTATGGCATATAACGATATTTATAGTAAGTAATGCCTTAGGAACAATGATGGTTAGATGCCCACATTGTAAGGATGACGTCGGTTAAATGTCCGCATTGTCACTCTCCCTAAGGCCCACTAATAGACCTATACTTGTAGTAAGTAGGCTATCTCGGCCCATCTCAGTTATACGCAAAGTCCATCTTGATTATAACATGTTAGTACAGTTCCATGACTCATGATCATACGCATCATATGTATGCTTGACGTGAGAGTTGTCTGATCATAGCATTTGCCTTCGGGCAGGTTGTTTATGGGCTCCCGGTTAGGCGGTGTTGCCCTACATGAGCGCACGTTATGCGCAGGATTGGTTGCATGACTGGATAGTGTGATTCATGCATTCCGCATTTGTGTGACATGGTTACTGTACGCCCTAGCGACATCAGGGCCGTAGCCTCCACAGACAGATCGTGGTTGGCAGGATTGGATACCGGAAATCTTGTTCTACATGGGGTACTATAGATATCCCTGGGTGAAAGTCCCTAAACCCTTATGGTACCAAGAGGTTGCTCCAACGTCTAGACCGAGTGGGTAGATGAGTACTGAGTGCCGAATACCAGTCGGTTGTGCTCTCCACTGTGTCGTGGTCGGTTGGAAGGGGGTACGGCCTTACCCGCCCGAGTGTAGGGGGCAATGCTAGGCTGAGTCTGACCAGCTCGAGGAATGGGTCCGCTATCGACGAGTCGCGCCCGATATTGGCAGACGGATAGCGAGGTCTCTTCCACTTACCTTATTGTGCGCGATGTGGCGGCAATCTGGTTTAGAGTGTATTAGACCCCGGTGATATTCCATACTTTGAGCTGTACTGATATGTGGACATTGATGAGGATCTGTATGCTTGAGTTGCATTGCACATTGCATGGCCTTGGGGTGGCCAATACCATTCAGGTCTTGCATCGCATAAGCCTTGGTACGGCTCATGATATTATAGTTCCATCTGCATATTCCGCATTACTCTGATATTACATGATCATATTCTACCTTGTACACACACTTTCACCACCCTCTAAGCTTTCTGTAAGCTTATGCACGACCGTTGCGTGCAGGTGACGTTGGACTGCAGCAGCGTTGACGCAGGAGCGCGTTGCTGATCATTTTGGAGTTTTCTGTTATTTACCATTGTATTTCCCTTTATGCCCATTGTACTTGTAAAGTTTTTTATCATAGTGGAAATGTGATGGAGTTCTTGGTTGTTGTTTGTGGGTTATGCCTTTGGTTATGCTTATTACGAAACAAACTGGTATTTGAAATCCTCCTGGTAGCATCCCAGGATCGGAACCTAGCGAATGGGAGCTAGGAGCCGAGAATGGGGTTCTACGGAGGCTGTCGGCGCCGGATTCGGCGATCGGAAATTTTGTGAGCCCGGTTTCCGAGTTTGGGGCGTGACAGTTTGGTCTATCATTCCTTTACCACGTAATCACCCTAGGAGTATTCGGTCTATTTGATTGTTAAAGTGGTTAGCTGCCCTGTGTGTTGGTGCGGCCTTACCAGGAACTCACTACTCCAACTTGGACTCAATCAAAATTTTTGAACATCCCTTGCTAGGTATGTGCGAGTATTCTTTTTCCATGCAGTCTACTGCTTCTGATACTTTGGTTACAATGGATTGTAGTCACTTTGAGTTTGATTATTCTTTCTAGAGATGGATCCAATCATTTACTAGCATTTGTACGACTGTCTAGATATAGAGATCGGGCCAATCGTACATGTATCATGTACGAATTCGATCATCTTCTGGGAAACCGGAAGAGATCGAATCTTATTTAGCTGTGTGCACTGGCCGCAACTGGAGAATATGGAAGATTCCTCAGTGTACTGCGTGTCGCGTGTGGTGGTGAACTTTGTTTGAAAGCTATTCCCTTTTTGAGCTAGACTCCTTGGGAATTTTATTTGAAGATATATTTTTTCAGTTTTCTTTCTTGAAAGATCCGTCCGATCTCGCGGGAGGGCGTCGTCGTCCGGTTTTTTATTGTACGAAAACTCAGATGGCCTCCACTAAATAAATTAATGGGGCTTGTTAGCTTAAAAGGGACAGACCTCTTTTCGAGGTAATACTCACTGGGGATTTATTTCGTGCTTACTTTGGTAATTTTTGGAATTTTTTTTTAGATTATTTAAATTTTTTCTTGGATATATATTTTTTTTTTTTGAAAAAAGAGGCTATTTAGGTATGTTTTGAAGACTTGGGGACTATTTTTGAAGGTTTGGAGGCTGTTTTTGTAACTTTTAAAAATGCGGGACTGTTTGTTAAAACCTTTGAGAGTTTGGGTTTATTTTTAAAAATATTTTGGGTATTGTCCAGTGGTTAGAGGTAAAAACTGGTTGCTTGCAACTACCTTAGGGGACAGCACGCTGCCCCATGCACTCTTTCGGTCGGGCGACAGTTGGACTTCCATGGGCGACAGTCCGACTACCGCCTGCGTGTCATTTGGACCACCGGTCCGTTCAGTGCATTGGTCCGTCCGGTGTGGCCTTCTCCTCTATTTCATTCTTGCAGTTGGGACGTCCAGGGACCCATTGTGGTCCCTGGAGCTATTTTTGGAGAGGTTTTTCAGCTCATTTTCTTGCATCTTTCTCTTTCTTTCCATTTCAGGTTATCTTGGCTAACAAATCTTTGTGGGACACTTTCTTCAAGAGCTTTTGGTGGGATAAATTTTTCCTTGGGTTGGGAGAGAGCCATGATCGGGACCGCTAGATCATTTGAATCTGATCTGAGCCGTTGAATCTTGTTGAACTTGTTTTGTTTAGGCCAGATAGTTGGCTGGATCATTATTGTATTATTTTTTTAGGTGGGGTGGGGTGTGATAAGAAAAGGGCCCCACCCTTCTTTTTTTTTTACATTTTCCATCTCTTTTTTTGGGGTGATATGAACCATCGGATCGATGATTTGAGGCCTATTTGTGCGTATGGACGATGCAGATGATGATCGGTAGTTTATGGTGGATGGAATTTTAAAAATGGGCCCCACATCATGATCTCGATTGGTTCAGATGTAGGGATGGACCTATGGAATGTGTACTGGGTCTTTTGGTATGGGCCTGGTGGGCCTTGAATCATGAGCCTGATAGGCCTGGGCTTTTTTGAAATGGGCCTTGGACATGGGCTTTATGAGATGGGCCTTGGGACATGGGCTTTTTTGAAATGGGCCTTGGATATGGGCTTTGGGCCTTGGACATGGGCTTTATGAGATGGGCCTTGGATATGGGCTCTTTTTTTTTTTAAAATGGGCCTTGGATATGGGCTTTTTGAAATGGGCCTTAGACATGGGCTTTTTGAAATGGGCCTTTTTTTTCTTGAAATGGGCCTTGGATATGGGCTTTTTGAAATGGGCCTTAAACATAGGCTGGGGTACTTACTCGGATACTTTGTATGCACAGCATGCCTCGACGTGGTAAAAATGAGGCTAGCTCCTCACACCAATCACCTGATCTGTGCTTCGTGCCTCGTGAGGGTCGGTATTTGTCTAACATTGCCCGAGAAGGTGGTGCACCTGTTGTTTTGAGTGGGCGTGGGGTTAGGACGCACTGGCCTGACTAGTTTGAGGATCCACAACCGTTGTTCTTTGATGTTCTGGAGCGGACCCCCTTCTCTCACCTGTTTCGGGTCCGTCTGAGTCGGACAAACATGTCTCTCTTGCTGCTCTAGCTGAGAGATGACACCCTGAGACCCATACCTTCCAGCTTCCTTTTGGCGAGTGGGGAATTACCCCATATGACATTTATATGCAGCTAGGTCTCTGATATGATGGGGGGTCTATCCCTTTTGAGGATGACCTTCCGGTGCCTACTGAGGAGGATTGGATGAGTCTCCTGGGGATGATGCCAGACGCAGCGGACTTTACTGGTCTTCGCTTCAAACTCCTCTGGTTATCATCGAATTTTGCCAGACGTGTCCTTGAAATCGAAGCAGCAGCTGTGGTGAAGGCGCGTACCCTAATTTTATACACTATGGGTGCGATGATTTTCTATCACGGGAATGAGCTGGTGAGTTCCCATTTGTTGTCGCTCGTGGCAGATATCACCTTTCTCACACCGTATAATTGGAATACAGCCCTCCTGGCCCATTTGTACGAAGGGTTGGACAAGGCCAGCCATTGTATCAGTCGATCCCTGACTGGCTTTTATCCCGTCATTGAGGTATTCTCTTTGGCCTCCATCTTTTGTAATATATTCACTGGGGATGAACTGGTTTGTCCTCCTCTGACCATGAGTCGTGCAGGTCAGCTTCTTTGACCACTTTTCACATTTGGCCCCCACCTTGATCGACCATTTGCCTCTGTTTCCTCGCATGATGCTGTGGTACAAGGATAACCGCAGCCGCACGCATTTATTTTCAGACCTTGCCTGGAGGTCAAACGTTGATATCCTTGTTCCGAGTGATGTGAGTGATCTCACCCTTTTCTGTGTTGTCCATGTGTTATCCTTTTTTGCTCAAATCTTCGATTTCCCTTTTTGCAGTTCTTATCCAGGTCGTATCTCCGATCGAATGTGGCACTTACTCCTAGGGTCCAGGAAGCTTTTCAGGCTTCTCATCAACGTCGTATTCTTGAGGATCCTCGTGTGGCTAAATGGTACTTGGGAGAGAGACTTTTCTGGCAGCTGACCTATAGTCCCATGGTACCACTCAGTCCTCCGTCTGGTCCTTCTGATTGGAGATTGGTGCATGAAAGGGAGCTGACTGCTGCGCTGGAGGGCTATGATGAGAGTGCCTTTGTAGATCCATCTAGAGAGTACAACACCTGGTGCGAGCGGTATGGTATCGGCCCGATTCTACAACCTGGTTATGCTCCCAGCGGCGGTGCGCGTTTTGCTGGAGGAGGAATTATGGGGCCTCACTTTCATCACTAGGATACTGATGCATATCTTCCTGATGACGACTAGCTTGTTGTATCTTGCTTTTCTTGTAAAATCTTCATGTTTATAGTTTCAGTTTATTGATACTGTTCTCTTTCAATCTTTACTTTTATGCACCCCTGGGATCCTTGTTGGATGTATAGATATTTGTTCTAAGGTCCTAACATACAGAAGCGGGTCCCACCCAAAATGTGGCCGAAAGTGGGCCAGGGCGGTAATCGGACTGCTGTCTGCTGGCTTTTTTCCTGCCCGTTCTGCCCTGTCAGTGCTGAATCAATGACACATAAATGGCAGGTTTGCAGGCGATGATTGGATTACCGTAGGCGGTAATCGAGGTGCCGCCTCCATTCATCTTTTCTTCCAGCGACCGTCTCCTCTTCCTGTTCATTCTTGCTGACCCATTTCGGACATTCCTTGCTGTCTTTGTTCGTCTGATCATCCCCTTTGCCATTCTCCCTTGTCTCCTTCTCTTTTCCTTCTTCCCATTTTGTCTTCTTTTTTTCCTTTTCGGTCTGATTATGGCCAGCCATGATGGGAACAATGATGGGCTCATGAGTGGTGAGAGAGTTGGTGGGTCCAATAATGATGGAGGGAATCCATTTATGGAAGAGTTTACGGAGGTTGGTGGGGGAGTAATGGGCTCTTTTGGGGAGATCAATGCTATTTATGGTATTCCTATCACTATTAATGGAGGACGTGAAGTTGGATTGGATGGGATAAAAGGGTTTGATGGATCCATGTTGGATCGGCCACCAGGGTTCATGGATGTGAGTTTGGCGAGGATAGATGGCTTGATTGATGGGCCGATATCTATAGATGGGGTGGATGGTGGTATGATGGTGACAGATGGTGTGGATAGGATAGATCAGATTTCTATGGATGGCGAGCCCTATTTTAGTGGCGCAAGCGGCTTGAATCTGGCGGGTGATGATTCGCTCGCAGATGGTCTGGCTCAGATTTTTAACGTGGATATTGAGACAGTGTCGGGACAGGCAGTCACTGTCGGGGCTTGTGGTGTCAGTCCTGTTAGGCATTGGGAGTCCGTAGGTGCTACAGATCCTGGGGTTCATATGTTTCGGTCAGCTCCTGAGGTGACAATTATTGGCGGTTCGAGCCCACCTGTTGCTGCTTTTCAGGACACTCTGCGTGATGCGATGGGAGATGTTAGTTTCTTTTGTCACCATGAGATTGGCTTACTGGACGAGGGGATTCCCATTTTTGATGATTCTCCGGCTGATCCGGGGATCTTGATTGTTGAGGGCGTACCTGTCCGGACTTTCCGGTTGTATCCTCGTGGTACATGTTCCGAGCGATTGCATCTTTGGATCGAGAGTTTGACCGAGTCTGAGATCTTCAAGTTGAGCTCCCTGGGTTTCCGAGAGGTTCTCCACTTACATCGGGTCCACCTAGATTGGCGGTTGTTGAGTGTGGTGTTATACGATTGGGTTACATCCTTGAATTTGTTCTCTTTTAATGACTTGGAGTTGGGCCCGTCATTGGAGGAATTTTCTCGCATGTCTGGTCTGCCTCTTACTCGAGAGACCTATGTTCCCTCATCCGAGCCGGTTCGATCTTCTGATCTGATCGCCTGGTTTAGATTTCTTATGGCCCTCCCCACTGCGGAGGGTGGGGCTGGTGAGTTATCACTTGAGATGTTGTATGATTGCTGCTCTACTTCTCGAGGCACCCCAAGATCTGATCGTCAGCTTTATTGCCTGAATGCGCTGATATTCTGCGTCTTGGCCGACCTGCTCTTCTCAGGATGGAGACGATCGTCGTTAGGAGCTTTGTTGGACGTATTCCGTCGTATATTGCATCGCAGGAGCATCATTTCGGTGGTGCTGGCGGAGCTCTTCTTAGGGCTGACTGAGTGCTCGCTCGGATGTACTCGCATCTTGTGGGGTTGCTGCTCGTTCCTTCAGGTACTCTTTACTCTGCTTCCTTCTTTCTCTTTCCCCTCTTTTTTTTTTACTTGCATCTTAAGTTTGATTTATTCCTTCCCAGGTGTGGTTATGGGAACACCTTTATATGACCCCTATGCTTTCTTGGCCTGATTCCCACTGTGATGATGTGTTGTCTTTGCTACTTGATGGCCTTCCCTCTGGTGCTGAGGCCACTGAGCCATTGTACCGCTGCATGCTCCCTCAGCTTCAAGGTTGGGAGGTTAATTGAGAGGCTACCTGGCTCTGTCGCCCGCCGGTGATCAGCAGTGCAGCTCGCACTCCCTTGCTGTTGTTAGGCCTTCGAGGATACTGCTCTTATCATCCTATGTGATTTCTTCATCAGTTTGGCTTTTGGCAGGACATCCCAGAGTTTGCCTTTTCTGAATTTGTCCATGCTTCTTTTCCTTCTCACTTGATTGCTTTGTATCAACAGGTTTGAATTTCCTAGCAAGGGTCGTTGGATGTGGCGATGCTAGATCTTGAGTCCTGGGCTCCTCCTTTGGCCACAGTGTCGTATCAGAGGTGGGTTGCAGAACAATCTCTTTATCGACAGGTTCCGGGCTGGCATTTGGAAGATGAGGTTGCTGATCAGGACATGGTGAGTGATATTGCTTCACCCTCCTCATGTGTTGTTGACTCGTTTGAGGCTTTTGAAGAGCGACCCTTCATTGATCCTTCCTTCTTGTTGGCCACACATGACCACTTGATCAGTGAGATTTTTGTCCTCTGACACACATGTGAGGACATGGCTGTCGTTTGGCAGTGGGGCGACGATATGATGAGAGTATGCTTGCGACGCATCGCTTGGATAGAGACGAGGCCTTCTACCTGCGCATGGAGATAGAGAGGCTTAGACAGAGATTGTCAATGTATGAGAGATAGTAGTTTACCTGTAGTGCTTGATGCTGACCAACTGTTTTGCTTGCCTGAAACCTTTTTTCTTTTTTCTTTTTTGAAAATAGGAAGATAAAATACTTGCAAGAAAATTTTAAAGGAATGAAAGAAAATTTTTTTGTGCCAAATGTCAATGTTTTGCTTGTGTTTGGATTCGTGCATTAGATGATTGGGATCAGAATCTTGGGCTCCGGCCACGTTGTGTGTAGTAATCTAGATTGTATCCTTAGGGTCTTGGTTCCTTGAAGGGGTATCCGAGATCGCATCCTGTGGATTTGGGCAGAGTTTGATAGAGTATTGTTCCGAAGTTATCCCTTCC
The DNA here is from genome assembly GCA_037074715.1 of Magnolia kwangsiensis. NCBI lineage: Eukaryota > Viridiplantae > Streptophyta > Magnoliopsida > Magnoliales > Magnoliaceae > Magnolia > Magnolia kwangsiensis. Next base: position 55,346,534 of record CM073582.1, on the reverse strand, counting down.
TTGTATCTCGTTGTGATGCTTTCTATCTCGACTTCTTTTTGTACCTGCACTTTTATTATTTTTTATTTTCTTTCCTTACTATTTTTACCCGTAGCGCCCTTTCAGGTTTTCACTACTTCCAGCTTTTCTCGTCATTTTTGCCCATAGTGTCCTTTCAGATTTTCACTACGTCCCGGGTTTTTGATCTTTCCTACCCCTTGGCAGCTGTACTGTTTTTACCCTTGGTGCCTCTTCAAGTTTTCACCAAGTCCGCTACATGCCTCCTATTTTTACTAGAGCCACCCTTTCGGGTTTTCAACTCACCCTTTTTGCTTAGGCATGTTCCTATTTTTTTTCTTTTAGTGCGCCAAGGATGTTGGAGGAGGCGGAGAGACTTCCTTTATTGTCGGCCCACTAATTTCCATCCTATCCTTGTCTCTGAGTACAATTAAAAGCTGCCTTTGGTGAGGGGGAGATTTGAGAGGGATTTGTTTTATATATTTTTTTCTGGAGGCTTATTTTCTGATTTTTTTTTTCTTTTGCTTTTGTCTTTTCTTCTTTCTTCTTTTTCTTCTTTTCCTTTTTGTTTTGGGGATAGACGATTGGTGTTTTTCTGATGGGGTAAGTGGTGGATATACCCCCCCTTTTCTTTCTCTTCTTCTCTTTTTTTTTTCATGGGGGAAGTGATGGGTGCAGCTTTGTAATTGTAATCATTGACAAAGTCAGGTAGGGTTACCCGTGATAGATTTTCACGTTGTCGGCGTTGATGGGCTCGAGAAGATCGTCTCCTTTCAGACTGGTGAGATGGAGGGCGCCTCCTGGGAGCACTTCTCGGATGATCAGTGGTCCTTTCCACGAGGATTTGAACTTTTCTCTAGGATCGGGTAGGTGCGGTTGTAAAATACGCTTCATGACCATGTCGCCAATTTTAAAACTTCTTTTGCGGACTCTTTTATTGTAGGCCCGTGCGATCCTTCTCTGATAGCATTGGGAGTGGCTTAGCGCCTGCATGCATTTTTCATCTGCCAGATGCAGTTGATCGAACCTTGCTTGCTGTCACTCGCCCTCCTCGACTTCACTTTCTAGCAATATCCATAGTGATGGGATTTCGATCTTAACTGATAGTATCGCCTCCATTCCGTATGTAAGCTCATATGGAGTTGCGCATGTAGCAGACCGTACAGACGTCCAATAGGCCCAAAGTGCGTAGGGAAGTATCTTCGACCAGTCGCGATATATTTTCACTATTTTCTCCAGGATTCGGATGATAGTCTTGTTGGCCGTTTCAACCCCACCATTCATCTGGGGACAATAGGGGCTTGATCGATGGCGCTGGATCTTGAATTTGTCGAGAAAATCGCTCATCCTTTTATTGACGAACGGGGTTCCGTTGTCAGTAATGATGGCCTGAGGAACCCCATAACGGCTGATGATGTTGTTCTTCATAAACTTTACCACATGAGATGCTGCGATGGTGGTGTAGGATACTGCCTCTATCCATTTGGTGAAGTAGTCTACTGCTACCAGGATGTACTCATGCTCATTTGAAGCTTTAGGGCTGATTTTACCGATGATGTCTAGCCCCCATACAGAAAAGGGCCATGGAGATGTCAGGTTGTAGAGTTCGGATGTGGGGGCATGGATCTGGTTTGCATGTTCCTGACATTTGAAGCATTTCCTGACATGCTTGCAGCAATCTGTCTCCATTGTGAGCCAATAATAGCCAAGTCGCAAGATCTTTTTTGCCATCATGTGCCCATTCATGTGAGGGCCACATAGTCCTTCGTGGATTTCTGACATGACATGCGTAGCTTTTGTTTCATTCACGCAATGAAGGACTTGATTGAAGGATCGCTTGTAAAGGATGAAGCCGATAATTACGAATTGCGCTGCCAACTGTTTCATGGTGCGACGATCTATCAGAGTTGCTCCTTCTGGGTACTTCTGGTGCTCAAGATACTCCCTGATGTCTGTGTACCATGGCCGATCGCTTGAGGGAAGGTCGGCTTCATTGATCTGCAGGTAGAATGCGGGTTCCTCCTGAAGTTCGGTAAGTTCCCATTCAGCAACTCCTCTTGGGATTTCCAGCATTGAAGCGAGAGTAGCCAAAGCGTCTGCAAATTGATTCTTCGCTCGAGGCATGTAAGAGAAAGTGATCTCCTCGAACTCTTCGATTAAATTCTCCAGATAGACGTGATACGGGATCAGCTTCTCGTCCTTGGTCTTCCAGTCACCGTTCGTCTGATTGATGATGAGTTGTGAATCCCCGAAGACCCGTAATTTCTTCACATTAAGGATTATGGCTTCTCTTAGACTGGCGATGTATGCTTCGTATTCTGCTACGTTGTTAGTGCACTGGAACGTTAGTCTTCTGGATATGGAAATTGGGACGTCTTCGGGAGAGTAGAGTATGACGCCTACTCCACTTCCTTTCGAGTTTGCAGCTCCGTCAAAGAAGAGCGTCCATTCTCCTGCCTTTCTTCCTCTTCTTCCTCGATTAGGAGAATGTCCTCATCAGGTAAGAAGGTCTTTAATGGCTGGTAGTCAGGCAGGGAATGTACGGCTAGATGATCGGCCAGTGCCTGCCCCTTGATTGCCTTTTGAGTGACATATGTGATGTCGAACTCAGAAAGTAATAATTGCCATTTTGCAATCCTACCCGTTAGTGTTGGTTTCTCGAACAAGTACTTCAATGGGTCCATGCAAGCGAGTAGAAGGACTGGATGAGCGATCATGTATTGTCGCAGCCGCTGTATTGCCCAGACTAGGGCGAGACACATTTTCTCTAAGCTGGAGTATTTGACTTCATAGCTCGTGAACCCTCTGCTCAGATAGTAGATTGCCTGCTCTTTTCTTCCCGTGTCATCATGTTGGCCAAGAACGCATCCAATTACTTCTGCTACAACGGAGACGTATAACAGTAACGGTCTTCCTAGAACAGGTGGCATTAGCACTGGAGGGTTTAGCAGGTACCCTTTGATTTTGTCAAAGGCCGCTTGACAGTCGTCATTCCATTCTTTTGGTGAGCTCCTCCACAGGAGCTTGAATATGGGCTCACAGACCGGAGTGAGCTACGCAATGAACCTGCTGATGTACTGGATCTGTCCGAGGAAGTGTCGAATTTCCTTTTCGGTCTTGGGCGGTGGAATTTCAATGATTGCCTTGGTCTTGGTTTCATCTACCCAAATTCCATCCTCGCTAACGATGAAGCCCAACAATTTGCCCTTGGTTGCCCCGAAGACACATTTTTGGGGGTTGAGTCGAAGCTTGAATTTTTTTAGCCTGTCGAAAAGCTTCTTGAGATCTTTGAAGTGTCCTTCAATTGTGTGAGACTTGACGATCATGTCGTCCACATAGACTTCCATTTTCTTGTTTATCATGTCCTGGAATAAGGTAGTCATGACTCGCTGATATGTAGCTCCTGCATTCTTCAATCCGAAGGGCATGACCCGGTAGCAAAAAGTTCCCCATGGTGTGATGAAGGAGGTCTTCTCACGATCCTCGATGGCCATTTTAATCTGATTGTATCCGGAGAATCCGTCCATGAAGGAGAAGATCTTGTGTCCAGCTGTATCGTCTACCAGTGTGTCAATGTGAGGCAGAGGCAAGTCGTCCTTGGGACTTGCTTTGTTGAGATCTCTAAATTCGATACACATTCTGACTTTCCCATCCTTCTTTGGAACTGGTACGATATTTGTGAGCCATTCCGGGTAGTTGGAGACTACCAGAAATCCCACATTGTATTTCTTGATGACTTCATCACGGACCTTCAGGGCCCATTCGAGCTTCATTCTCCCCAGTTTTTGTTTGACTGGCTTCATGTCTAGCTTTATTGGTAGATGGTGCACCACCAGATCTTCATCAAGCCCAGGCATGTCCTCGTACGAGAAAGCAAAGTTGGACAATTTTTGTTTAAGAAACTCCATCATCCTCTACTTGTACTCTGGAGACAGCGATCATCCGATGCGCACCTCTCTAAGGAGTTTTGTTGACCCTAAGTTTACAATTTTAAAATCATCTGCCACAGCATTAGCCTTTGTTTCAAATTTTTCAAGGGAGTCCTCGAATTCGAGAGTTGTATCATCATTTCCCTCATCCGGGGCTTCATCCAAACTTATGAGCTCGAAGTCCAACTCGAGATTGAAATCATACAAGTCGACCTTGAACTTCTGCGGTGTGTGTGAGATGTTTGGCACAGTGGTTTTTGAAATTTTTTCTGTTGTTTTTGTGTTTTGAAGATTTTCTGATGTTTTGTGATTTTGAGAGATATCTGATTTTTTTATACTTTTGAGAATATATGATGTTTTTATGTTTTGAAATTTTTTTGATTCTTTTGTGACACATGGAGGTCCCAAACAGGACGGTGTTGCGAACCAAGATTGGTCATGTCCTAGTCTGGGGTACCAACTGCTATTTACATCGGTATTTTTTTTAGGTCGACATCCACAGACTAGGATGGGCTGCTTCTGCCTGGGACCTTAATGTCTGTCCTCTGATTGGTCCTGCGATGGGACCTTGATGTCTGTCCAGTCAAGGATAGGCCACTTCCCTTTGTCAATCCAATGAATGGGCTGCTTCTACCCCTTGTATTGCTGGACTGGTGTTGGGGACATGTTCCTTTGACTGTGTGCGGGAATGAGTGTCTCTCTAGGTTTGTCTGCATCCTTTTCAAGAGGCATCCCTGGTTCTGGATCCCGCATGGGTGGACCTATTTTCATGCCTCTTGCCTTTTGTGGTGGATTTGGGGGTTCTACCCCTTGTGTCAGATTTGTTTTTACTGCCTCGAGAATCTTATCCCATCTTATGGGTGGCCAGACAGACTCCAGGTGGGAATGATCTGAGGGTTTGAGCCTTTGGACTTGGTCCTCAAGGGGAATCACCGAGTTTTCATAAACTGTCCCAGCCCTGATGAAATTGATGAGTGTGCACCTAAATGGTTATCTCTTCTTGGACTTTTTAACTTGACCCTCCGGTGTTGGTTGATATCCCAGTCCCTATTTCTGCATGTTAGTACGTGTTGGTTGTACTATACCTTTTTCATGGAACTCAGTACGGTAGTTCCAGATTAATCGTTCAGCGGGGGAAATGACATGTTCAGTAGTGAGAGGGTGAGGATTAGTGATTAAATTTACAACTTCGAATTCGAAGCTATGATATGATACATCGCCCTCTGTATGTTAGATGTCGATCATAGGGATGTCAGTTTCTAGGATATTAACCGCTACCGGCAGGACAGTTTTCGGCTCGGCCAATACTGAGATGATTCGATTTCTTGAAGGGACCTTGACCCTTTGATGAAGGGTTGAGGGAATGGCTCCAACAGCATGGAGCCATGGCCGCCCCAATAGAAGATTAAACGAGGCAAGTATGTCAATGACCTGGAATGTGACAAGGGTCAGGTCTAGTCTAATTTGTAGCTCAATGTCAATCTCTGCCTCAACCTACCTTTGGGAATTATCGAAGGCTCTTACACTCATGGTGTTGGGCCTAAAAGAGGATGATTCTATCCCTAACCGTTCAGCAGTCCTTAGAGGGAAAACATTAAGGCTAGATCCATTATCAATGAGCACAAGTGGGACTTTAAAATTTTTGTGGCGGGCCACTATGTTCAGTGAGCGCCCGTGCTTGCGTCCCTCAAGTGGTAATTCATCATCAGAGAAAGTGATGGCTTGCAGTGCGAGGAGTTGTCCAATCATACTTGCCAACATTTCGGGGGGTACGTCAGGAGAGATATGTGCATCATTCAGAGTTTTCGCAAAGATTTCTCTATGCGATCTTGATGTGCATAAGAGTTCCCATATGGAAATTTGTACGGGAGTGGTTTTGAGCTGGGTTTCTATGTCATAAGTAGTGTCAGTTTTATAGGTGGTTCCCGACAAAGCTCCTCGGGTTTCTTTTGGGTTTTGGTTATCTCTCCTAAAGTACCTCCCATTGTTGCCTACTTCAGTGCATTCTGGGTAATGCCATGGGACTTCCTTCGGGTTATAGGATGGAACTGCCCTTCCTTCCAAATATATTAGGGGTTCATGAGGCTGAGGGGTTGTGGTTGTGACAGTTTGTGGAAGACTTAATGATTTCTCTTGAAGTACCATTGAGGTTTGGCAGATTTTAACATTGGTATTTTCCTCCACTTTTTGATGTACAAGAGAGGTCCTCTAGCCGTATGCCAGTTGGTGAGGCATCAGGAATTCAGGACCTTGAACTGGGGCTGCCCCTTGCAGAGTAAGCGAAGATAGATCAGGGAGACCTATTGGGAGAATGACAGGTTCAAAATTCGACCTTTTTGGATATGCGAGGTGTGCCTCTTGAGAGGCAAGATGCTACAAGTGTGACCTGTTGGGTGCAGCTTCAAGGGTCACGAGAGGCGGTGTTGATGGTGCTGCTTCTAGAAAGACAAGGGGTTGAATGGCTGGTGCTGCTTCAAGGAATATCTGTGGCCCAGGCGATGGCGCTTGTTGGTATTCTCGTGCCCTGTTCGTTGTGATTGCTTGTATGGAATGATGTGGGGAGGAATACCTAGGTTACCCTCCTTCAATGTGGTTGACAGTAGAGGCGCCAGATGTGTTGGGTCCTGTTTGATGCAATGGCAGGGGATTTTGGAGAATGTTGGCCTGAACTGTATTGTTAGCCTGTGGGGTGATTGTAATCTTCTGGCTTTCGATCAAATCTTGGACCGCATGTTTCAGGGTGAAGCAGCGGTCCGTCAGATGACTAGGAACCTGGTGATATGCACAATATTAATTTTCATTGTAACCAGGTGGCAAGGGGTTAGGAGGAAGTCAAGGTTAGAGAGGGGTCAAGAGTTGCTTTTGCATTAGCATTGTCAAAACCTGACTGTATGTTTGTGCTAAAGGGGTGAACTTCCTCCCTAATATTGCCTGCTTGTATGGGCTTGGCGCATTTCCCCTAGGCTGTTGTTGCTGTTGTTAAGACAATTACCGCTGATATGTCTGCTAGGCTTACTGTGATTGGTACTGCCTGTTTGGTTGCGATTGGTATTGTCTGTCATGCTTCTGTTGTGGAGCATACTGACTGCCTTGAGTGTTGGTAACAATGTTGTTAACTTCCGTAGTGCATTGCACAAGAGCAGTGTCATTTTCATTCCCATAACCAACAGGTTTCCCTTCGGCTTTGTTTCTTTTGATTGCAGGGGTCTGATGTGGCTATGGAGAAATGGTTCCGGCTCTGATCCTTGCCTCGACTTGTTCTTCAGCTCGGATGAGTTGAGAAAAGTTTACGTATGGGTACGAGATTAGATATCCTGAAATACTAGGATTTGCCGAGTATACAATCATGGATATCTGCTCCTCGTCATCGATGGAGTTTCTCATCTGAGCTGCCATGGCTCGCCATCGTCCTACATATGCTGATAAAGATTCATCACTTTTTTGTCTCAAGGTAGCCAAGTCGGACCTTCTAGGAGCTATGTTCAGGTTGTACAAGAACCTGTCAATGAATGCCTGAGAGAGATTTTCCCAGGTTCTGATTTGGTGGCTGTCAAGTGAGGTGTACCAATCTAGAGCGTCACCCTTAAGGGATTTTTGAAAGAGCCGTATCAAGGCTCCATCATTCCCTGCTATCGAATTGAGTTCCCCGCAAAATGCTTTCAGGTGTGTTGTAGGACACCCACTACTATCATACCTTTTGAATTTTGGTACCTCAAAATTTGGAGGTACTCGGGCGTCCGGGAAGGGACAAAGGTCCCTGAACTTAGTGGATGGGTGATCCACTCCTTGCTGTTTTTTAAGCTAGCTTTGCATCATTTGTAATTGCTCTCGTAGTTCCTCAATCTCTGACTTGCCTTGTTGCGGGTATCTTTCCCCTTGCTGTAGGGCCTGCACTGCTTCTTCTTCATATGGATCGATGATGGGATGTTGTTGGAAAGAAGATGGACTCCCAGTGACGGGAGGTAGCTGAAATTGGACACTGCTCCCTTTTGTAAGAGGGTGTGAAGTTCGGAAGTGGCTCCCGCCTGGGGTATCTGCCAATTCCGGAATGTTACTCTCGTTGGGGGGGTGAATTGGACTTGAAACTGACCCCCTTCATGGGCATCCGCCAGTTCTTGTCGGTGGTTATTAGGGGCAGCCTGTGTTGTAACCTGATTGTTGTTATGTGTTGAGTAGGGATGTATGGGAGGGTTGATCTCGTTTGCTGGTTGCTGTTGTTCTGGTGCTGACTCTTTCGGAAGAGAGAACATGGGATTTACTGGGGGAATGGGGGAAAAGGCAAAGGGGGTTTGCGGGAGTGAACTATTCTGTACACTAGGCTGGTTTGCCTGTGTATGTGGTGTGGCATTTGACACTAGGCGATGTAGCAGCTCTTGTACTGCCCGTAGACTCTGGGCCATTTCTTGCATGGTGGTGTTGGCTTGTAGGTCTACCGAAGCCACTGGTAGTGGTTGCGCTGGTGTCGATATGGGTGCCGGTGCTGATGTTTCAGGAGCTAGTTGAGCTGTTGGCTCTTCTTCATGGGTAGCTTGAGAGGCTATGACTGCCCGGGATCGGGTGGTCATGGTTCTGATATGTATCTACGCAAGAGTAAGCCAAAATATTTTTTTGGGTTTTGTATGAATGCGAATGATGATTTCTCTTGAGATTAGAGTACCACACGTTTTCAAGTTGGGTCTCGGTTAGTGCTCTAGCAGCTCATCCCCAGCGGTGTCGCCATTCTGTAGACACTGAAAAATCGGGCGTTTATGCTTGATTTGTGATTCGTGTTGCTGATTGAGGTGATAGGTTAATTATGGATGTTGGAGTCTCCACTAGCTGAAAAATATTGAAATCTCGTGGTCGGCTAGAACCACGAAATACACAAAGCGAAGAAAATCCGGAGACTTCCCTACCTTAAATTGACTCCTGGTCTGTGATCCGGGATTCCTGACAAGGGACCTCAGTTACAAAGGGGGAAGGTGTTAGGCACCCTCTCTACCCGTACAAATGTACGGTCTCTACTCAGTGTGGTAAAACAATCTCAAGGGATGATGGATATTGTGGCCGAGATGGGACTAGGCACTGATGCGGCAAGATCTGAGATTTCGGCAAGCCACAGAGCATACGTCCAACGGTATGTAAGGTGGATGTGATGATGCTTATGAAAAATGGTAGGAAAATTGGACTAGATCAATAGGAATTTCTAATGCGACAGGATCCGATGTATGGCAAGCCATAGAGCATACGTTCACTAGAGATCTAGAGAAGCAGGGGGGTTGAGAAGGGAGTGAATGTCATGATGGATGCTTGTAAAATGAATGGATCTTTGGCTTGATCTCTTGAGTAGGCTAAGATGTGGGTTGAACCATGATCAACAAGGTTAGGCTGTTGGGTTGGAAAGGTTGAGAGAAAGGCTAGGGAGTGGCTAGAAAGATCAGATCTTTGAAGGCTTGGGAGCTCCTTTCCTTTCCTTCACTCTCTTCCTCACTCTCTCACTCTCTTCTCCTCACTTTCTCTCCCTTGGATGAGAAGATCCTCCTACCTTTTTGTGAAGAGGAGAGGGCTATTTATAGCCTTCTCTAATGACATTGCTGTAAATTTCAGGTTTGAGAGGGGTAAAAGGTGAGGTGGCAAGTTATGGTTGGTTATGGAGAGAGGAATGCCACATGACACTCTCTCATTAGCCATGAGGGGCGGTAAAAAGGTAAATAGTGAAATTTGGGAGGGTAATTTTGAAGGAAAGTTGACTTTTGGACACTGGGACAGCTGTCCGCACTCGGTCCGTGAGCGGCGGCACTTGAAGTACCCCTGGGCTTAGTTCGGGCCGGTTTCACCCGTGCGAACCTTATACACTGTGGGGGTTCACTCGGAAGTCTCTTTTTGGGTTTTTCAGCTTAGAAAAATGGGTTTCGACTTGGATAATGAGGATCTGGGCCATGGTATGGGGTATAGGCAGGGTCGTATGTGTGATGAATGGTTTGGATCGTGGTTTTGGATTACGAATTTGGGTTTTAGGGACTTTGGTTTGGTTGGGTATGATCATGGTTCCTAAACGGTCTTAACCTTTTCAAGATGTAGCCTGGGTGGGGTGTCTACAGAAACACATTTGTTTTCTTGTCAAAATAAAATGGCCACTCTGCTGGGGATTTTATTATTCGACGGTAACTTGAAAAATAATAAGAGAACATTTATCAATTTTTGGCATCTGTGTAGATGCCAAAATGATGACTCTTAGTGGGAAGGTCCTCCCCTTCATCTCTGAAAATAAAGTACAATTTATTTAATAAATTACCTAATGCTCTATTCTAAATGACAGATATACCACATCCAATAAACTTCCACAAAAAAAAGTGTGTCAGAAATGATCAAATCAATTTCGATCAAAGACAAATAATGCTAGAACGATGACAGTTACCGGAGAAAGCTAGCTTCCTGTACAAAAGCAATACGAACATCAACTAGTCAGTACATGTCCAAGGAAGAGGAACAGGCTGCCTTGATGTGTCTCAGATGAAAGGCTTCTTCAAAAGTGTTGTGTGGCTCCCACACATGACCAGTTAATAGATCGAGCAGAGAAAGGGTGGAGCACTGATGAATCTTCCAAGACTGAAAATAGGAAACATCTAGAATCAACTATCAATTCAATTATAGCACGTCCAATCGATGAAATATTGGCACAGTGTTATCAAAAGAGAATTGAATGATATCGCTGAAGGAACAAGGAAGATGCAATTTTCAGGAGATTTCTCTGATTTGTTAGCTTTCACGACATTACTGAAGATGAAGTTATATTCCTAGCGGTAGATGGGGAATTATCGTTTGCTCAGGAACACACTGAAGAAGAAAGCCAATTCGATAATTTTAGATGCTTGATAAAAAGCATTCTGAGTTCTAGAACCAATTCAAATTTAGCTGATTTTTATGTAAATCTATGCTCACATGCTGACCAAATAATGAATACCATGCAAAAGCACTTCCATGGCGGGGAAGTTGAATGAAGAAGAAGCAAGGTAGCATCGAAAGCAGTGTCTGCTTCATCAGTAGCACTGTGAGACAATGAAGGATGGATGATAGCGTGTTGGTGCACAAAGAATGTACAGAGCCTTCAGATGAAACGTCAGTTTAACTAAGTCAAGCGTTGCTCGCCAACAAGTAAATGGATCAATTAATGAACTAATGAATTCATCAGTCAGTAGAGAGCCCCGGGGGCATCGTCACAACTTTCCAAATTAGAAGAGCAAGAGTCAAAGTAAATTTGCTCCACTCTCATATGAACCGGCTATTTCAAGAGTCCTAGGGGAACAACAACAGATATTACCGAAGAAAGAAAGAAAAATAAAGGATTCTCAAAGATGAAGAAGGCAATATACTGCTTATCAGGAATCAATCGCTAGTTGCAGAGGCAATCAAGTTACCATAGTTAAAGTGTTAAAGGAAATGAAACAAAGAAGAAAGAAGAACAGGCAAGAAGGAAGCAAGACAACATGTTAACTCAGAAGATTCATGGCACAATTATTCAGGGGGGGAGATAAAGGCATACAAAATAAGTAAAGAGCTACAGTTTTGATGTTCTGAAAAAAAAAAAAAAAAAGAAGAAAAGAGAGGAAAAAGAGAGAAAGATTAGTAAAGTCTTAGAATAACAAAATCTCAAAATTCCAAATAAGGAGAAAGACAAAGAGATATGATCGAAGAAGAAAGAAAAGTGAATGGCTGGAAGAACAAGTTACAGAAGACGGTTGATAAAGGAGAAATTATTAAGGCGTACGACATAAAAGAAAAGAAAAAAAAAGAAATAAGAATACATAGGCTTGATTAGTTCGAGACTGGGGGCAAAGCTAATCCTGGACAAAAAGTATGAGGAGATGCGGTGTCAGGTTACAACATCATGATTTTGATTACGAAGATTCCCAGAGTAATGCTTCCTAATCAAAAGGGGGCAAGACAAGTGAGTAAAAACTGTGAAATATATTTCTCACCATATAATATATTTCTTTTGTATATTTGAATGAAAGACAGGCTTTCAAGCATATCAAGTCATCGCCAAAGCAAGACAAGCTTTCAAGCATATCAAGTCATTGTTAAAAACCAAGCACTGATGATGATCACTACCAAGCATTGATGATCGTTACCAAGCATTGATGATTGCTACCAAGCGTTGATGATCGCTACCAAGCGTTGATGATTGCTGTTAAGACACCAAACACTGATGATAGCTGTCCAGCGTTGATCGCCAAAGATTTCCATCAGTAAGTACCGATGACTAGAACTTAGATTGATAACTATCGCTGTCGTCACCAATCGTTTATCAAAATTGCTATCATCGCCAAGTTGATACACGATTTCAAACATAATATGAATGTTCTTAGAACATTATCAGCAGTGGATAAATATCAATTATTGATCTGAGATGTCAATTATTGGTCTAAAGTATCAATTATTGATCGCCATCTTTTGGCAGTGGAATAAACTATATAGCCAATCACATATAAAGTTGATGACAATGATAGTTGCTTATCATTCAAGGTAGCCTATCCAAACCTATATGGCCAGCTACGTATAAGACTTATAATCATTTAAGGCAGTCTAGCTAAGCTCTAAAAGAGCCAAACCCTAAAAAGGGCTAAAAGTTCTAAAAGATCCAAACCCTAAAAAGGGCTAAAAGCTCTAAAAGAGCCAAACCTTAAAAGGGTTAAAAGCTCTAAAAGGGTCAAGCTCTAAAAGGGCCAAAAGTTCTAAAAAGGGTCAAGCTCTAAAAAAAGGGGACAGAAGCTCTAAGAGGGCCAGCTATGCATAAGACCTATCAAGATCGCCATTCGAGCAGCGACGAGATGCCAGTGGCCCTAAAAAGCCCGTGAAGGCCATCATACGCATACCCATGGGGGCAGCTGATCAAGCCATCTTTAATGGCCAGTCACGCATGAGACCAATGCCGTTTGTGAGCACTCCGACAACGGCATGGGCGAGGAGAAAAATACCCTCCCCAGGAATGGGTCTGAACTCATAGATGAAGAAAACCCAGATCCCTGGTTTGATTTCAGTACTAACTCATGGGGAAGGATTAGACTAAACCTACCCATCGATGGATCGACGACCTTGGATTTGGTATTTAAGGTAGCTAGGAAAAAAAGCCCCGCGAACTTGTAACATCCCAAAAATCGGGGGTCGGGTAGAAACCTAACTCTCGAGTTTCAGAACATCACTTATGCAACATTTTCAGTGATGGATGAATGTCGCCAGCAATAGTACATAAAACATGAGGTGGATTAAGCAAAAACGACATATCATACTCCAGAGATAGTTAAATTAGCAAGCGGAAGAATGTGATAGATATATAGAATATATGAACTGTTGTAGGTCTCCAGAGTGTGAACATGTTACCAGGTTAACTAAATACATGTATACTCCAAAATAGAAAGAAAAGAATATACATGAGTGTGTAAATAAAAGGTAAAATACTAAGTGTATTGGCATCTAATCAGTAACCCTGTAAACCCGTTGATCAGAACTTGATATGGGAGGGATCCTCCTCATCATCACCAAGTCTGGCTCTACTTCGCAAGCATCGCAATTATCTGAGACTAAAATAGGAACTGGTTGGTGTGTACAACACCGTCCCGTAACATGGGAGTGAGTAGCTAACTCAGTGTGATCATAGAGCAAAGATTAACATGTTATCAAATCAATCACGCGATAATAGTAAAGCAAACAATCAAACATTCCTAAACACTGTGATTAATGCAAGCATGAAATGACATGATGGATGCCCTCACCGACATAGTCCCTCATGCGACACCATCTTACGTCTGCGGCATGCTTTCTTCCCTCAGTGCACCATATCTTCCAGGCACATGCAGTGCAATATGAATATGATTACCAAGTTGTTATTAGTCCTTTTCATGTAGCAGGATTGGGAAACTATGGTACTTACCTTATATCATTCCCAACAAGGATCCTGTCTAGGGTCGTCACTCCTAGTAGTCTCATACGATGATATATTTCTAGGTTGCTGCAAGGGCTGCCAGGGCTGTTGCACGCACTCGTTGCTCCGCTCCCCCATCACCTTATCAATACAGGCCTAATTTATATCCTTAAGACTGCATCAGAACTCGTCGCCCCCATGTGGTGTCAGGATAAACTCAAGGTCACTACAAAGGGCTGCTAGGGCTTGTAACACCCTGAATTTTTGCCAACCTGGGGTTAGACGTCCTTAGGCAATGGGTCAACTAAAACACCTGAGAAATCGCTCAGAACCCAATTCCATAGCCAAAGAAATCACTTAGGATTAATTCTTTTAAACTAAGCATAAGTTAGCTAGCGCAACGCTAGAGTAGCTGGGAAATAGTCCCGGATCACTTTAAATACGTTCTACAAGACCCAAAGCGAGTAGAACCAATGACGCTATAATACTCTAAAACCTCGGATCAAACTCTAAACCGGTTTGTTCTCAGGACCCCTTTGAAACTTTGTATTGGATCTAGACCGCGCGTCGAAAGTCCAATACCTACAACCTTAGACCGTTATAACCGCCTAGCTGGACTTGACAATCATTTCGAAAATCAAGTCCTACCGACATTCAGAGGCTATTTCATTGAGCCTGGAGTGAAGAGAGTGAGAATAGGGTTAGATTGACATGTCAGTATCAAGCGTTCTGACCATCAGAATTCAGCCAAATTACACCCTCGGATCAGGAAAAATTTCTATTTCATATCAGAAGACTTGTAGACCTGATATAGGTGCGATGACCGCTGAACTGAAACTGGACCGCTACATGCGATCTGAGAACTCTACCAGTCTGAAAACTTGATGTGTGCTAGATCCAGTATGCATGAGCTTAAGTCCGACCGCGTTCGGCCGGGGGACCTCCAGAAATGCTCTTTTGGACCGAAACAGCCCCGATTTGGTTACCCCTCAAGTAAACATTGTTTCCAAGCCTAATCTGGGAAGTTTTTAAGTTATAAAAGGGGTTTAAACCCTCACTCCTCTCACCCATACGAATTTGGTAGAAACCCTAGCAAGAGTGAGAGAGAAAGTGAGAGTTTGTGAGAGAAGGTGGGAGAGCTTTTCCTGCTGCTTGCACTACCTGCTGCACGTGTTTAAGCCACGCAATCCAATTACTTTGCCGGTGATTTCACCACATTTCTAGGTAAGAAATTACCCTAACCACTTGCTGATTTGGAGTTCCATCGATTCCTTAGCGATGTAGCTTACGAACCTTGTGTATTAGGTTGTCTGTTCGCCGTAGACGAAGCGTATACGCTCCGTTTGAATCGATTCGCCTCTAGGGAAAAGGTGCAGATTTTAGATGCTTTGATTGGCTGTTTTCAATGCTTTTAATCTCGTTTAATAGTAGATTATCGACGACAACACCGTTTGACATGTACAACATGCTGTCCGTTTCCTGTTTCGTAAGCAGATGAAAAATATGAGATTTAGGGCATTTTAGTCATTTGTAGGAAATACTGTAAACATCCATATTTTGTTAAAATGATTGACATGACTTTTTGTCACCTTAGGATACTAGGAATGCATGCATAATCAGTTTGGCGAAGAGATTCGTCCAAATGCGCACTTTGAGTCGACATACTATATGTAGACTTAAGTGTGTAGACTAAGTGTTTGTATAAATGTTTGTATTAGTATATATTGAATTAAATGGTGTTATGAATTGGTTTGAGATTGAATTCTCAAATAATACACTGATGTAAATGATTTCCTTCATGTTGGCTATATGTATGATTTCATTATATATATGAGATGCATGTGCTAGATGATTTACCTAAGTTGTATGTTATAACATGTGTTAACATGCTCACATTTTTGTAATGCATTTCCATTACCTTTATATGATTGCTGATGTGGATTTATAAATGTTTGGAACTATGCTTAGTCCAGGCAGTCGGTAACAGAGAAAATTCGTGGTTGGCTTATCTTTGCCACGAAGGACGCGTCGATGAATGTGAGTCATGTTTTGGAGTTGGCGGTAGTGGTTAAGCCACACGAAGTATTTTATGCACTTCATGTCGCTCAGCTTGAGATGCGCTCATGCTAGTCGAGCCCGTCAAGTAACCCGACTGGCCATTGTATGTTCACCATGTATGTGTTATAACTGCTTGAACCTAGGGTACTGAACTGACCATTGAAAACCTTGTCAACCATGGTACCTTGATCCATAAAGACTCATGAGCCGGGCATGGTGGTATGGGACACCGTGGTCGAGCTGTCGGCCTATGTTGGGCCCACAAACCTCCCCGTAGTGACCAGTGAGCACTTTTGACTCGTGAGTAGATTATGGTGGTATGAGACACTATATTCTTGCTGTCGGCCTACATTGATAAGTGATGGGGGAGCGGTGCAACGAGTACGAGCAACAGCCCTGGCAGCCCTGGCAGCCCTTTGTAGTGACCTCGAGCGTATTCTGAGTCTACGGGAGGCGACGACCCTTCCGTAGCAATAAGAGTATAGTAGGCCTGTATTGATAAGGTGATGGGGGAGCGGTGCAACGAGTGGGAGCAACAGCCCTGGCAGCCCTTGCAGCGACCTACAAAATATACATCGTATGAGATTACTAGGAGTGATGACCCTAGACAGGATCTGTGTTGGGATTGATATAGGGGAAGTACCTTAGTTTTCCAATATTGCTGTATGAAAAGGACTAATAATAACTCAGTAATCATATCATCATCACATTGCATGTGCATGGAAGATGTGGATCACTGAGCGGTACGCAAGCATGCCGCGGACGAAGATGGTGCCGTATGAGGGAGATCGTCAGTGAGGGCATCCATCATGTGATGTCATATTGCATTAATAAAAGTATTAGGAATGTTTGATTCATTGCTTTACTATTATGGCATGATTGATTTGAGAACATGCTAATGTTTGCTCTATTATTCCACTGAGTTAGCTACTCACTCCCACGTTACGGGATGGTGTTTTCGGACACCCACCAGTCCCTATTTTGGTTGTAGATGATGGCGCTGCTTGAGAAGCGGAGTTGGACTTGATGATGAGGAGGAGGATCCCTCCTTTATGCGTGTTCTGATTGACGAGATTACAGGGAGGTTGATTTGTTGCCTCGACACTTGTCATTTTATATTTTTAGAGGACTCATGCATATTCTTTTTGTTTACTTTTGGAGCATACATGTATGTATATAACCTAGTAACATGTTCACACTCTGGAGACATACAACAGTTTATATATGTTATACATACTATCACAGTCTTCCGCTTGTAAATTTAACTGTCTCTAGAGTATGATATGATGTTTTGGCTTAATCCCACTCATGTTTAATAGATTAACACAGACAACACTCAATCATACACATTTATGTTGCATAAGTGATGTTCTGGAATTCGGGAGTGGAGTTTTTACTTGACCCTCAATTTTCGGGATGTTACAGGGCTGTTGCTCGCACTCGTTGCTCCACTCCCCCATCACCTTATCAATGTAGGCCGACAGCAAGAATATAGTGTCCCATACCACCATAATCTGCTCAGAGTAGGGTGCTCACTGGTCACTACGGGGAGGTTTGTGGCCCCAATGTAGGCTGACAGCTCGACCACGGTGTCCCATACCACCATGCCCGGCTCATGAGTCTTAGTGGATCAAGGTACCATGGTTATCAGGGTTATCACTGGTAAGTTCAGTACCCTAGGTTCAAGCAGTTATGATGAATACAAGGTGAATATACAATGGTCATTCGGGTTACTTGATGAGTCCGACTAGCACGAGTGCACGTTGAATCGACCGACATGAAGTGCACAAGCACTTCGTGTGGCCTAACCACTGTCGACGACTCTAGTACAACTCGGGTTCGTCATACACGTCCTTCGTGGCGAATAGAATCCAACCATGAATTCTAAACTGTTACCGACTGTCTGGACTAGAGTATAGCCCCAAGCACTTGTAATCTAAATCAACAATCACATGAGAGAGTCAGAATTGAAATACGAGTAATTCCAGCATGTTATCAGCATGTTATAACGTACATCATAAGCAGTTAACCATACATGAGTATTTCACACATAAGGTAATCAATTCAAATACAACCAGCATGGAGGTAATCATGTACATCATTAAATTAGTTGAGAATCCAGTCTCAACACTAATCTACAACACCATTTACTCAATACTTACTAATACATACATTTACACAAACACTTAGACTACACAACTCCAACGTACTTGACGTATGTTGATTCCAACATATAATATGACAGATCCTTATATCAAGGAATTATCTAATACACAACAATCATGTTCCTACATTCAAAACATATGGCAGGCATAAATCATATTGATTTAGGCATTTCAACAAACACTTAGTCTACACACATTAGTCTACATAGCCTATGTTGGCCAATATATGCATTAGGGCGAATCTCTTCGTCAAACAGATCGTACACGCATATCTTGCATAATAACACGATAAATAAACATGGCAACCATTTTAGCAAAATACGGACGTATACAGTATTTTCTACAAATACCTAAAATACCCTAAATCTCATATTCTCCGTATGCAGTCGAAATGGAAAACAGACAGCATGTTCTACATGTCAAACGGCGATCTTGTCGATAATCTACTATTAAATGACATTGAAAGCTTTAAAAACAGTTAACCTAAACATCTAGAATCCTCACCTTTCACCGTAGAAGCGTATCGATTCGAATAGAAAGTCTACGCTTCGTCAACGTCGATATGGCGACCTAATTCACAAGATAGGTTAGTTACTTCGCTACTTGTATTGTTAGAATCCCCAAAACAGGTTGAGGTTAGGGTTTACTTACCTAGAACGGAGTTGGAATCGCCAGAATAGCGATGCAGGTGGAAGGATTTGGCACGTGGAGCAGCAGGGAAGAATCCCAGGAAGCTTCTCCCACTTCTCCCACACTTTTTCTCTCTTTTCTCTCCTCTCTCTTAGGGTTTTCTCCAAATTCGTGTGGATTAGAAGGCTAAGGGCTTAAGGCCATTTTATAAGCCCAAACATAACCAAAACAGACTCCAAGTCAAGGTATACTTGGGTTATAGCCAAATCGGGTCTTTCCCGGTCCAAAAGAGCATTTCTGGAGGTCCCCTGACCAAATGCAGTCGGACTTAAGCTCATGGATATTGGATCCTGATCACATTAAGTTTTCAGTCCGGTAGTGTTCCCAGATCGCACGTAGCGGACCATTTTCAGTTCAGCGGTCACGGAGACTCGATCAGGGATTCCAAGTACACTGACCTGAGTGGGAAATGTTCCCTGATCCGAGGGTGTATTTGGGTCAGATTCTGACGGTCAGAACGCTTAAAAAATGTCGCGCAAGCGACATGTGCCAGATTTATTTAAATTGAATTAATTTTCTAAATATTTTCCTTTTCTCACTCTCTTCACTCCGGACTCAGTAAAATGGTTCAGGATATCGGTTGGGCTTGAATTTCGAAACGATTGTCAAGTCCAATCAAGAGGTCATAATGGTCTGAGATTATAGATATCGGACTTTCAACGCGTGGTGAAGATCCAATACAAAGTTTCAAAGGGTTCCTGAGAGCAAACGGGTTTAGAGTTTGATCTTAAGTTTTAGGGTAACGTAGCGTCAATGATTCTATAGGTTTTAGGTCTTTTAAATCGTATTTAAAGTGGTTGGTGCTAATTTTGTAGGAAATCTAGTGTAGCGCTGGCTAATTCACGTTAAATTTCTAAAGAATTAGGTTCTAAATGATTTCTCTGGCTTTGGAATCAAATTTTGAAAAGCTACCAAGGTGCTATGGTTGACCCATTGCCTAAGGACATCTAACCATAGGTTGGCAAAAATTCGGGGTGTTACAGAACTCTAGAGAGTTACTGTGGCCATCCTAGTTCGTAAATCCTATTCACGGCCGTGATTGCTCCAACTACTCAAGATCTTAAACTGTGCTGCTCCACTGATCAAAAGAGCTTAAACTATGTGTCGCTCCACTACTCAAGAGTTTAAACTGTGTCTCGCTCACTACTCAAGAGCCTAAACTGTGTGTGCAAGTGTCAGTCCAGTCCAGTCCAGTCTAGATCAATCTAGACTAGTCTAGTCAATCAGGTCAACGTCAGTTTTATCCAGTCAAAAGTACATTATCTCCATTGCTTAAAAAGCATATGCTATGTGAAGCATTCAAAATGCTATAAATACATATTTCACTCTAGATATACTCAAATATGCAATTGCCTCATGAAAATTTTAAACATTAATTAGAAAACATGCAAAAATGCATTTCTCTTTAATCAGGTTCAAATTACATCAACAATAAATGCCTTTAAGATATTGGCGATTATCTAGTCAAAAGCTCAAGTCTCCAAGGTCAATTACTATATTGACAAGAGCTGTAAGGTCTTTTCGTCTCTCGCCTTCTTAGTGAATAGAAGCATATTATCGCATAAGGTTCTCAAAAGGGGGCAGAGGATAAACTAGTGAAGAATTATCATTCTCTACCGGACAATATAAGGAATCAGATATATTCCTTGGATTCTTTAAAACAACAGTAAAGATTATTCATTCGTCAGGAGTATCAGAAAGCTTCACTTCAAAAATATTATCTTCTGAAGAAATCTTTATGTGACATTGACCTAGAAAGGGGGCAGGATTTAATGTCTTCAAAATAATCTATGCCTTGGTCTTTCTGATAATCTCTTATACGCGGCTAAGGAATTCATATGCCAAGTATTATGGATAATAATATTGTAAGACTCCAAGTATAGGATCTGATGGAGACAAAGAACATATGGAAGCGTCATCATTAGTAACTTCTATGACCTTTGAAAAGTTATTAAATGAAAATTGAAAAGAAGTCTTGTCTATTTTTCAATTTTTCAGAATCAACAAAGATCCAAGGAAAAGTCTATGAAGAAATGCTAAGGAGCACAAACTAGAGATGACATATCTAGGAGTGCGACATAATAAGAAAAGAGTACAATGAGAAGCACGATGACAAGCACAAAGACTGATTAAATCATATTATGAATATCACACTCAGCCTAAAAAAGAGAAGAAACTCTCAATCTATTTCAAAAAATTATCAATGCTTCATAAAGCTACATTAAAAAAAATTATAATGAATTAAGATACTAATTCTGATTAATTTGGAAGGAGAGACCATTATTCAAAAGCTTGGGTTATGTAGATCGTGAGTAAAGGAAACAATCGAAAAATTTATTGCGGTAGGAGCAGCGTTAAAGAACAGCCCCAGATACAGAGTTGAAGGAAAGAATCGTTGGAGTTGATCAAAAGGAAAGAATCGCTGGAGTTGATCAAAGAGACCGTTACAGCAGCGATGGTGTTAAAAGATAGTTCTCTGATCAAATCGCTAAAAGACAAAGTTGTCACAGCTGTTGCAGAGACGTGCTTCAATGAAAAGAGAATTTTATCCTCTCTAGTGAAACATCTGCTCGACACTGCTGGCTGGGGGCATTCAAGTCTTTTGTTCGAGTGCCTTCATTCAAGTCTTCTGTTCGAGTGCCTTCATTTAAGTCTTCTGTTCGAATGCAATCATTCAAGCTTTCCATTCAAGATCATCCAGTCTTCCATTTGAATGTGAGCATTCCAATCTTCTGATCGAATGCGATCATTCAATCTTCTGGTCAAGTATGATCATCCATTCTGCCATGCAAGTAGGATCAGCTAGCCTGCTAGTAAGCATGATCATCCAGTCATCCTTCAGTTGCAGTTCATTCAAGTTTTTCAGGCGGAGAAAGATTGATCCTCCATTTGATTTTAGGAATCAATCAAAGAAGGATTGAGTCGGGGTATTTTGGTAAAATCCAGTTCCAAGGGTAGTTTAGGTATTTTGGTAAAATTCAGCTCTAGAGGTATTTTGGGTATTTTGGTAAAATCCAGCTCCAGAGGTATTTTGGGGTATTTTAAAAAAATCTAGCTCCAAGTGTAGTTTAGGTATTTTGGTAAAAGGGATTAAAAAGGGTAGTTTGGTAAAAAAAAGGGTGCACATGTGTCATTTTAAGGAAGAAAAGTTATACACCACCATTTAAGAGGTAGCTTGGTGGTTACCATAGTTTAAAAAAAGAAGAAGTACGTATGTGAAGAGATAGGTGGTGGTGATCACCACTCTATAAGAGTGGTGGGGCCTATAAATACCCCACTCCTGCTTCATTTGAGGGGTTGGATCGGATTGGATCAGTTGATGGACCAAAGAAATAAGAGAGAAGCAAAGAAGAAGAGGTCTTTGCGCGTACCCGCGTAGCTGAAGTGCTACTTGCGCGTACCGGCGCAGCTGAAGTGCTGCTTACGTGTACCAGCACAGCTGAAGTGCTTCTTGTGAGTACAAGCGTAGCTGAAGTGCTGCTTGCATGTACCCGCACAGTTGAAGTGCTGCTTGCGTGTACACGTGCAACAGAAACAGGAAGGAGGCATCTTCTTCTTCTACTACATTGTTAGTGGGGCCCAATACAGCGTCCTTTTGAGAAATCTACACTGTCTACTGTCTTCCTTATGAGATTTCGACCGTGAAAGGAGAGTTCTGATTGTCTGTTAACGTGGCCCACCTTGATAATCAAGCCAGGAAAGCAGCTGAACGGTCCGCTTGCGATCACTATTACGATCATATGAACGAGTAGGGTCGCCAAAGATCAACATGGTTGTGAAGGATTTTTCTCCCTCTACCTCATGGATGCTTCAGATCAAGCTTTCGTTGCACGATGGTGGCCCACAACACACGGACAGAAGCTCTGTTTTACAACAGAGTCGATGTACGTCGACTTTGTAAATTTTGATGGCCCACTTATTAAACTTAAGTGGAAAATCCACTCCGTCCGTTGGGTTGAGGACGAAAAACCATTCGGGATGGACTTTTTCTAGAGTAGAATTGGTGTGGTCCACATGATCTTTTAAACCGCCGTCCATTCTGTATTCAACGGTTAAGATCTTACAATCACTTGCATGGAGACAAAAGGAGAGCTAAGCGAGGCTAATTCCCATCATCTAAAGAGGATGGACGACTCTGATCATTCAATGGAGTAGAGAGTGGGCTCCACTACACAGAACCGACGAACAACGTCTGGACGCTGTTTGCTTTTGAGGAAGAGGTCGGGTCAAACCAACCATTGACCGAGAGCTCGTACGGTGCGCGGCGAGTGCACGAGCACACTATGTACATGTGATGTACATTTGGGCTTCAACGTAATGTTCATGGGAAATCCGCTCTGTCCATCTGCTTTGGCATCACATTTAGCGCGTTGGGACCAAATCTGAAGCATGTCCAGATATCAAGCGGGCCCCAAATCATGATTTCAAGGGATGATTGATCAGCCATTTTTACAAAGATTCAAGAGTTGAAATTTGACATGTACAGCTAATTTGTGGTTCTAAGGCTGCACATAAAGTTTTGGTCTGAACAGACGGTGGCAACCCCCTAATCTTACATTCTAAAGACTTTTCAGGCCCGTTTAGCATGATCGGCCTGATTTCTTCAGGGCTTGGCCACATTGCAATGGGCTGCTGTATATTTTAAGGAAGAATGACCGGAAGGATGCTCCATCTCATTGAAGATTGGCTGATCAGATTAGCAATTCCTCCTAAGTACCTAGGAGATGACCAAAATAGCGTTGAAATGCTACCGAAATTTCTATCTCATTGGGAGATTGGCTGATCGATTCGTCAATTCTTCCTAAGTACCTAGGAGATGACCAAAATAGAGCTGTTATGCTGCCAAAATTTCCATCGAGTTATCTTCTCTTTCATTCAGTACATTGTATTAATTGTACTTTATTTTCAGAATCAAGGGAATCAGAGGATGTAAATGAACTCAGATAAATGTGATGAATGTTCTCTGATTCATTCTTTGTTATCATTGAATAAATCCCCAAAATGAAATGCATTTGTTTACTTGTCGAAATAATGTGTTTTGATCTTGCTTTAAGAATCATCTTTATTTGATCTGGAAGGCCAGCTAACTTTCTCTCCAAAGATGCAACTATTTATTCATTCATGATTAATTCAGATTTCTCAACATTGGTAGACTGAATACTGATTTGTAACTTCTCACAGTCGATTCATCTATTTGATCTTTCAGCTCCAGTTGTACGACTTCCTCCTTCAGAATAGTAATGCGACTTTGAATGATCATTCTGCTGCTAGCATAAACCTTCAACTTTTCCTGAAGAGTTAATTGCTCTTGGTTGAATTTAGAAATGGCAAAAGTGATAAGGGAAACCTTCTCTTTAGAAGAATCTAGCTATTTTCCATATTCTAATATCTCTGGGGTGATGGTGACATTTTCTGCTGATGCCAAAGAGATTATTGAATCGCTAAATTTGAGAAGAGAATCGCGCAGGACAGAAATATTAATCTTCGCCATTCTTGCTGTACTATCTAGGATTTCAATAACATCATCTATATCTGACCATTGATTGGGACCTTTAAAATATGAATATTACTAATACAAAATTTCTCATCAAAATGAATTTATGTGCAGGAACCTTTTCGAAAGATAATATATTAGACACAATGGCTACAGAATCAAAGCTTAATATACCACTGTGGGGAGGAGTTCCTGTAAGAGAAAAAGGAAAGGAAATTAGAATGAGGCTAAGGGATATAGAAGTACTGATAGAGCAAGTGATTGATATACCTATTACAGAAATATGGATAGCAAGGGGTTGAATTTCCTTGATAGAAGAAGGGCCACCTCCCATCAAATCAGCAAAGGAAGGTGCTCTAGCCTCCGTGCTCGAATCCCTAACAGTTGGAGTTGGAAGATTAGTAGTCTTTACTGGGAAGATAATCCCGCGACCCACCACCTTTAGTGCCACTAAAGGAGTTAAAGAGACCCTCTATGAGACCACTGGTGTAGTCAGAGGAAGATCTGCAGGGGAAGTATCATCTGCCCCAGTATTAACAACAAGAGCACCTAAAATAAAGACTATAATAATAATAATGAGATAACTATTACAATATATATATATATATATATATATATATATATATATATATATATATATATATATATATATATATATATATATATATATATAACAACATCTTCCTCACCATCAATGTCAACTTTTCCCTCCTCGAAGTCATCGTCTTCATCATCTCCTTCAGTATCATATTTAACCGAAGCGGTGCCTTCAAATGAAGAGGCTAAACTTTCATCCTTTAAATCTTCTTCATCTACTTCTTCGATCATGACCTTCTTTCCTTTGGAGGGAGAAGTCCGGCTACCTCCTGGCTGAAAATATTTATTAAATGGGACCAGAGAAGCTAGAGCAATGATCCTTTCTTGAGGCGAAGGGGGAGAGGCCTAAGAGTATGGCCGAGAACTTATCATCGGTGAAGATGGACTAGGGTGGGTAGTTTGAGGGGCAGGAGAAGGAGCTGGCTAATCTTGAGGTTCGACAACGTTTTCTTGAGTCAGAGAAGAAGCTTCTGTTACCTCCTCAATTACTCTCTCAAGACGATCCCCTGAGACCTTTTTAAATTCCCTAATTACCCCACGAGCTATCCACCCTTCTAAAGTGTTAGCAGGTTTTTGTTTGCGAATGGGATTATCTATAAATATCTTAACACAGAGCTGATCGGGAAGGCGGGCATGACTTGTTTCTGGCACAAAGCCTATCCCTTCTTTAGACTTACGACCCCCAAGCTTTGGCGGCGAAATCCAAATAAGTGCAGTCATAGGTAAGCATTTATTAATTAAATATGACTGATGTACCCACCATCTCATGTGACTATATGAAGCACGAGGGATGCAATTTCTACTTGGAATAATGAAAGAAGATCTGACTCGGTCTCCCAGAAGCTGCTTCCATATCATCAACCAATTATAAGGGCTGGTCCCGTAACTCTGCATTCACCTAGTCACCAACCCACAATCTTCTGGAATGGTTTGATCAAAACCAAATTAACGAGCAAAGCGGCTCAAGTGATATGGCTCCCTCCAAAACTCCATCCCCTCTCTCAATGGGAGACTATGGGATTAGATCGAGAGGTAAAATTCCCATTCTCTAGAGGTAAGTAATGTAGTATCTATTTTATCTGTATCCATTGTGTAGCGGTATAGGCAGAAATGGAAGTAGTTGATATTATCAACAGAAGAAATCGCGTCAATAACCCATTCATACGATCATTTCGCCCTCGCTCTCTGCTGAAAAATCCAGAGCGGGATATGGGAGGGATGAATGTAGGCCTTCTTTGAAACTTTGAAAGTCCATGTGAAATATACATCGAGCCAGCTAGTGATGTAATGCCACAAAGTGTAAGTTAAGGAAGAACAGACGGAAGGACTTTTGGTATGCGAGGTAATCTCTTCGAGAGACCTATAAATTGAGCATAGGACTGGAGTAGCGAGAGCATACTTGAACCCTTCTGCCATTGCACCAGAAATAATAAACACCATAGGGCAAATGGCATCTGCCCACTTTGAGCTGGGGAGAACTACCACACTCAACCAATATATAAGAAATGTCGTAAGCTCCCCATCAAGGCTATACTCTGGACGCTCTTTTATGTTGTTGCGGAGAGTTGTCAATTCTCGCAAATGGGAGCCGCTGAATCTGGAAAAGAAGGAAAAGATAGGTGAGGGGAAATATAAATTAAGATACACTGAGAAATTGTTAGTCCATAAGAGAGAAATTATCGGAGGGCTTTGCTGAAGTGTCCAAGCCATTGCACAAGCAAAATCTTGTGATATTCAGGAATTTGGTCATCTCCTTAAAAAGTTCAGTGGTCATTTCTGAGATCAAGGTCACACGACTTGGAGAAGAGATATAGGCCAGTTCTTCATTCGTAGCACATATTCATCGTAGAACTTCCTGGTCATTAAAAGACCGACAATTCGATGTAGATCCCAGAGTGTGATGCTCATCTCGCCTGCGGGAAGATGGAAGGAATTGATTGTGGGACACCAATAATTAAGGAAGCCTTTCAGAATAGAAGGCTCCTTGTGGAAATGTTGCGATGTAGCTTCTATCGCATTGTAAAGATCAATCTTAATCAAGATCTTCGAATGTTTGGCTAAGATCGCCGCTACCCATTTAGAATAATAGTTGAGGGAAGTCAAGGGGCCTCTCGTATTCTCTAGACTCCAAAGCAATGGGCGTTCTCTGAAACGCTGCTGAAGCGTCTCATAGAAATAAGTCGAGAATAGATTGTGTGAATTATGAGAAGGGGTGAGCAAGATCATCGAATGAATGTCGCCAATTTGTTGTCTCGGATTCTTTGCCAGTAAGATACCTTCCAGGATTCTGGTTTCCCTTGATGACCAGGATTCTGTGAAAGCCAGCTTCTTTCTAACCATTTTATCCAATGGCTCGTAGTTAAGGATAAAATGATGGCGATGAAGATTCAACACAATCACCATCATACCTTTCTTATAAGGGTTGTCGAATTTCATAATACCCTTGATTACCCGAACCATCTCCCACGAATTCTGGAGTTTCTTCTTCCTATGCTCTCTAATCTTCTCTTAAAATTCCTCAACCATGTTGCGACGAATCTTCTTCTATTTAGATGGAAGAGGAGTGTCTTCTCTCATTGGTGGCTTCTAACTCATTATGGGTAAGTGAGTCATCTTCTTTAGCCACTCATCCCAGTCAAAATCCCAGCTGTGTCTCGGTGACCGTTCAATCTCACCCATAGAGATAGCCCTGTGAATAGGAGATGACAGTGTGGTGATTCAATCAACAAAATCGAAGGTGGGGAGCACAGTCTCCTTTATGTAGGTGGGACGCTTACTGGTAGTTTTGAAGCGTTTAGGTGACGGTTGGTCAGGAGATGGCGATGGTTTAGTGGCTTGAGGAGGTGAAGGATTTGGTAGTTCTTAGTGGGAGGGTTATGCTGTGGAAGGCTCGACAAGACGATAAGTCCTCTTGGTGTGGGCCATGGTGAAAAGGTTCAAATTTTGGAAAAAATCAGAAAAAAAAAGCTAAGCATGGAAAGGAGTCTGTTGTGCAGGTCACGCAAATGAAGTCAATTGTGCAGAGCAGTGCCACGCCCAAGTGCCTTACGCGAGTAGGATATCTATTGCGCAGGTTGTGCAAACGAAATCAATTACGCGGGGAGATAACAGAATGGTGGAGCTTCGCTAGAAGGAAATGAAAAGTGACAAATGAAGAAAGGATCCTGGTATTTATAGTGAAATTAACTCGAGTACCATATTCGGCCACCTGTTACGCGAGTCGCACAAACGACTACAAGAATTAAAGAATGAATGATTGATCCTGATTCTTTAATTCAGAGGCAACAAAGAAAGGATCAGGGGGTCATCTGTTGAGGCATAAAAAAAAAAGAGGAAGAAGAATGAAGATTGAAAAGATCAAGAAAGCAAAAGTTAGAAGAAAAATATGAATAATAAGTATCATGTTATACTAGTTGTGCGGGTTCGTGAAAACCATATTGGTTGCGCAGGCCACGCAAACGGTCTTATTAATTACGCGATCCATGCAAATGGATGAAGTGTTTTTTTAAATGGACGGTTAGATTTAATGAAAGGTGGACCCCACTGCATAGAGATCGAGGGTTCACATGTGTGAAAGTCTATAAATACACAACTCCTCTCATTTGTGGTTGGAAGAATTTGGAAGAAGATCAGAGCTCCAAAAGAGATTGAAGGTAGGAGAAGAGAGGGACGCAAAGGTTTGTGTGGGTCCACACAAACCATATCAGCTGTGCGGCCCACCCAACAGGGCTATTGTACAGCCAGTAAAGGTTGGAGCTGAAATGCTACCGAAATTATTGATCTTGGTCTTCATCATCTCTATTTCTCCTTTTGCATAAGGATATAAGCTCAAGAGAGGGAGATCAAATGATCAAACCTGCACAATATTCCTCTTAGAGAGACGAACAAACATGAGTTGAAATGCTGCCAAATTTGATATTCTGATTCGACATTCGAACTTTGTCAATTCCTGTATTTTAAATAATCTATCTCAGAATTAAGGGATATTTGAGGATGTAAATGAACTCAATGTTAATAATATAATGATTATTCATCATACACTGTTATATTTGAATAAGATAATCTCCCAAATCAAATATAATTGTTTCTTGTTCGAAACAAGTCGAAAGGGAAACTAGTAGTAGATTGGATAAAAGAATGTGAGACGGCCTTCCAGAAGCTCAAGCATTACCTAGGGTTGCCACCACTACACTCTAAGCCTGAGCAAGGAGAATCCCTATTGATATACTTGGTTATTTTTTATACAATAGTTAGCTTGGCTTTAATTAAGGGAACTATAGGAAAGCAATTCCCAGTATACAATGTAAGTAAAGCCCTGGTTTCAGCCGAGACCAGATACCCAAACTTGGAAAAATTAGCATAGGCCTTAGACATTTCCTCTCAATGTTTGCGACCATACTTCCAAGCTCACACTATCTTCGTCTTGACTGATCAACCACTACATCAAGTGCTCCAAAAAATCGAAGCTTCGGGAAGGTTGACTAAGTGGGCGATCAAGATAAGTGAGCTTAATATCAAGTATCGGCCCTGAGCAGCTATTAAAGGTCAGGCAGTGGTTGATTTCATTGTTGAGTTAACTGGCCAAGGTACCAACCTACCATGGCTGGAGCTCGCCCAGCTGGCCAAGCACCTAACCAGGCATCCGACCAAGCATCCGACGCCCAAGCTACTCCGGACCCACCCAAGTGGACGCTCTATATTGATGGTTCATCTAACTCTAAGGCAAGTGGGGCTAGGATAGTCCTAGAGACCCCGGACCAAATATGTATCCAATATGCCTTAAGATTCAGATTTTAAACCTCTAATAATACAACAGAATACGAAGCCTTACTCGTAGGACTTAAACTTCCAGACAATATGGGAGCTCAGTACCTCGAAGTCTTCAATGATTCCCAGTTGGTCGTCAATCAAATATTTGAAGCATACTAGGTGTCACGCCCCAAACCCTGAAATTGGATTCACAGGAATCCCGATAGTCGAAGCCAGTGCCGACAGCCTTCGTAGTGCCCCATTCTCGGCTCCCAGCGCAGCATACGCCAGATTCCAATCCTGGGATCCTACAATGAGGATTTTTCAATGTACATTTGTCTTGTAATAAGCATAACCACAACTTTACCCAAATCATAAAGGCAACATCATCATCACATATCCACTAATATAAACAGTTTACTATAATGCTGGAAGGAAAATACATATGTATCAAAATCAAAGCTCCTAAAAATCATTACATGTTCGAAGCTCAACGCTGCTGCAACCTAACGCCACCTGTACGCATCTATCGTGCATAAGCTTACAAAAGCTTAGAGGATGGTGTAACTGTGTGTAAGGTAAGTGTCAGGTATACAATAAAGCTCATAAATCATACATCATCGGGATAAGCAGAAATACTGACATGATCATGCATCAAACGATATCAGAGTGATGTGAAAATATGTGTTAAGTCCATGAATACAATCATCTATACCAAAGCTATGTGATGCAAGGCATGAATGTTATTGGCCATACTAAGGCCATGCAATGCAAAACTTAATAAGACAATAACAGATGCAGAGGATGCAATGCAATATGCAAATCTAGACGAGCCATAAATACCATCAATCTCATCTAGGCCATATAAGTGTAAAACATCGTAACCCAAAATACTAAGTACGGCGGATGCAATGTAATGTGAGGTGCGAATGAAATGACCATGCTGAAATGTGAAGTCGGGATGATAGTACGAAGTATCGCAGGCTATGGGGTCCATCACAAGGGACTTCTATCCAAACTAGTCCCATACCAAAATTTGGATAGCCAGACACAATGTGGTAAACTCCTGATCTCAAGTTAGTCCGCACCCAACCGAAATCCTGGCCATGTGATGGTACACGTAACAAATAGTTACGCACCACTAGCCCGAGTGGATAGTGAATGAATAAATGAATGGATATACAATTCTTGCTCAATAAGTTCACATATCAGTACGGTTACTCTCTAGAAAAATTACCGAGGTCTATTACACTCCACGCCGACTGCCTCCTCCCTAGCTGCACAGCCCCACGAGCAGAATAGACCTCACTATCCGCCTGACTAGTAGTTTGCCAATACCTACTCGGCTCGTCGATAGCGGACCCATTTACGAGCTGGTCATACTCAGCCTAGCTTATAGCCCCCTTACTCGGGAAGATAAGGCCACACCCCCCTTCCAACCTCCCACGACACAGTGGGAGACACGATCTCATAATATAGGCACCGAGGCTCATATTCCACTCGGTTTAGACATTGAAGCAACTCCTGGTACCAAGGAGGTTCTGAAATTTTCACCTAAGGACTTCCTAAGTGCCCACAGTGCTAGAACCAATTATTTTCAATGTCCCACCTAGCCATCCACGATGTGCCTGTGGAGACCACAGCCCTGATGTCACTAGGGCTACAATGATCAAGTCACATATATGCGGGATGCATGATTCACACTATCCAGTCATGCAGCAATCCTGCGTATACGGGGTGATAATGTGGGTACTCCATCTCATAAGGAGTCCTGTAAATAGTCTGCCCAATGGCATATGCTATGATTAAACAATCCTCATATCAGGCATACATATGATACGTACGGGCATGAATCATGGAGTTACACTAAGCATGTTATAAGGTGATGAACCACTCTCACAACGAAGATAGCCCTAGACGGCCTGCACACAACAAGTATGGGCCTATCAATAGGCCCTAGGGAGAGTCATAATGCGGACATTTAACCAACATTATTCTTATAATTTGGACGTCAAACCAACATTGCTCCCAAGGCATGGCCAACCATAAATGTCATTACATAACCCATGGTGGAATCACACTACAATGGGCCTCAACCCATGGGTTCTAAATACATCACACTGGGCCTCAACCCATGGGCCCTATACACATCACAGTGGGTCTCAACGCATGGGCCTTTATAAATCACAATGGGTCTCAACCTACGGGCCCTAATACATCGCAATGGGCCTTAACCCATGGGCCCTAGAATACATCACAATGGGCCTTAACCCATGGGCCCTAATACATCACAATGGGCCTCAACCCATGGCCCCAAATTCATTACAATGGGCCTCAACCCATGAGCCATCAACACACCAAAGGTGAGCCTCAACAACAGGCCTTAAACATGGTAAGTGGGCCACATCACATGGGCCATATGCGTATCAAATGGGCCACACCAATAGATAAGTAATGGTAATGATTTTCACCATTAAAATTCTTAAGGTGTCCTGTTAAACGGGCCTAAAAACCCAACCAGAGTGTAAGATTACGGGGTTGCCACGATCCAATCAGCTTAAAACTTTATATGTAACCTTGGGACCACAAATTAGCTCTACACGTCAAATTTCAGCTCCTGGATCCTTCTGAAAATGGCTAAAATGATAGATCAGCCCCTGAAATCATGATTTGGGGCCCGCCTGATATCTGGATAAGCTTCAAATTCGGTCTCAACGCTTTAAATGAGCTGACAATGCGGATGGACGGAGCAGATTTCTCACGATCATCACCATGGACCTATATGTACATTGCATGCGCATCACGTACATGCATGACATCTTCTCATTTACGTAAACGGTGTTTACACTATGCATTTAAAATTTTCTTAGTACGACCTACTCCACATTTAAATCATCGATCCATACCGTTCATCGTGTTCAAAAGGAAGATTTAACCCTTGCCAAAGTGGCATTCTGAAACCATACAGGCTGTTGCAACATCCTAGCCGTTAAATATAAGATGGACGGTGAAGTAGACAAACCCATGGACTGCACGGATTTCACTCCAAAAACAGTCTTTTCCGGATGGTTTTTCGTCCTGAAATCAATGGATGCAATGGATAAAACACATATATATCGTGGTGGGTTCCACCTCATGATGAACGACATGAATGAAACACATACCATGGTGGGTTCCAGCTGAACCTTAGATCTGACTCATTTTTACTCTCAAGCCCTAAAATGGGCTTTCAAAATGGTTGGACGGTGGGGATGCAACACATGCATCATGGTGGGTCCCACTGTCCAAGCAGTGGATAGTGTGAATAAACACATACATCACTTGGGGGTCCCATCGTCCAGTGGTATGGACAGTGGATAGAACACATACTTCATGGTGGGTAACACCGTCCACTGTCGTGGACGTTGTGTATAAAACACATACATCATTGTGGGTCCCATGTGGGGCCCACCATAACATTTGTTTGCATCCAATTTGTTGATAAGGTCATACAAACCTAGATGAAAAGGAAAGACAAACTTCATCTTGATCCAAAACTTCTGTGGCCCAAAAAGAGTGTCAATGGTAGATGCTCAATTCTCACTATTTCTTATGATGTGGGGCACCAGAGCCCGGGATGTGGCAGAAATTTGGAGGGGGCCCACTGCAGGAAGGGGCCCACCTAATGAACCGGTTGGATGACAAATGAACATTATGGTGGGGCCCACGGCTGGAGCCGTGGGACCCTTGCTGGTTGCCCGTCCAAAATGTAGCAGCGTCCTGCTGTTGTGTCAGCGGCAGCAGGCGCTGCCCTTTTTTTTTTTGTCTTTTCTTTAAAAATAGAATTTCTGGGGTTTTGATATGTAGGGCCCACATCAGGGAAATCCAACCCTTCCATTGCATTCCATGGCCCGGGACAGACCCATCAAACCCAATATTTGATATGTTTTGGGGTACAAATACATCCGGGTAGATTTCAACGGCAGAAAACACTGTTTGTTATGTTATAGCCCACCAGAACATCGGATTGGGTCTATTTTTCAGCTCAACATCTAAAATGAGCTAAGGAATGGAATGGACGGAGTGGATTGAATACATGCGCCAAGGTGGGGCCTATATGAGTGGTCCACCCAAATAGTTATAAAAAATTTTATTTTAAATTTGTTAGAACTCCCACTTCCTTCACAGCGTCCAGCGTCCAAGGACGTTGGACATGGACATAAATGTCAAGGTGGGTCCCATGTGGACGTGGCCCACCTATATCAATTAGATATTTGTGTTTTTCCCCCACCATTAAGGTAGGGCCCACATAGCTTGGATGATATAGATAAGACATACATTAAGGTGGGGTCCAATACATGTGGACCACACAACCCACATCATCACACACCAAAAACAAATAAAAGCAAAGGAGAGAGATAGAAGGAGACACGCATGTGATGGAGCGACCCCGACACTATGGGCCCTCCTTTGCAATCAATCATACATCAAGTGGGCCCCATTACACATGGGCCCACAAAATCAAGAATCAACAGTGGAGATTACTTCCCACCAAAATGGAAGGTCTAGATGACCCTTATCAAACTAGAAAGTAGACATCATGATGGGGTCCATGAAGAATGGCCCCATCATAGAATAATATTGATAATCAAGATAGGCCATCGGCCACATCTTAAGGTCCAAAGTGAGATCCATACCATTGATCGGTAGGCCTCACTTGGCCCATCTTAAAACATGAAAAACTACCCTATTAAAGTACCCACCTATCGATCTTCTCGGTCCGTTGGAAAGCCTATCTCCTCGTACTTCTCTTTGATGGTGGAAGATGAAAAATGGATAGCTAGGATGGAGGTTTTTGGGAAGGGAAAGGTGGACCACACAACTCACATTTCTCCCTTGGAATGCTTGGACGTCCACCTCTCTTTCTCTCCTGTGTTGCTTGGAAAATGGTGTAGAGAAAGAGAGTGAGAGAAATGGGATGTAAGGAGAGAGAGTGATGGATGTGAGTGATGGGTGAGGTGAATGATGGGTGAGGTGAGAGATGGTTGACTTGGCGGTTGCTTAACTTGTGGAGAAAGGAAGTATAGGTGTTTTGTACTTGACATGAGAGGTGATTGATGGGATTGATTGATTGGATTGATTTGACATATTACAGAGATTCTCTTGGGATTGCAAATGCGCGGTGTTTTCTTCGAAATAAACACTGACCCACATCTCTTAGTCAGGGTATCAGATCGGTATGTGAGTCGCGGCGTTGGAACCGCGGCGACGGTGCGGTCGCAATGGTACACGTCTCGGATTAAGCCAACTCAAATCTACAAGGTACGACTTAGGGTCATGCACAAACATCGATTACTGGTCGCGGATTGCCGAAATTCGACGAGAATGATCGCGACAGTCGATGGAACAGTACGGACTAGGATACCGGTCTTACAGCTCTCCTCACCTAATAAAAATTTCATCCTTGAAATTTAAACCATAACATAACCAATACAAAGCTTACCAAGGGAGGGAAACCACACCAGTATATATATAATCAGAACACAACATACCAACATAATCAAACTCTAATGGATGGGGATAACACCCACAAATCCCAAGCTTTAACTCCTAGGACGCCTCATTCATGAACAATCTAGGAAGATGGTGTAGGGGCCAAGTCACAAATCGAAGGCGACTCCTCCTGAGGTCTGAGGATCCTGCTGCTGCTGCTGAGGATGGGGACACTCGCTCCTACGATGCCCTATCCCACCATACCCAAAGCAA
This sequence comes from Magnolia kwangsiensis, assembly GCA_037074715.1. Lineage (NCBI taxonomy): Eukaryota > Viridiplantae > Streptophyta > Magnoliopsida > Magnoliales > Magnoliaceae > Magnolia > Magnolia kwangsiensis. The sequence goes on along the minus strand of CM073582.1, from coordinate 55,311,209 downwards.
GCACTAGAGAACATTTTGGGCGGCAGGGGCTACCGAGGGTGGGGCACTCCCAAATGCGGTGCCCCATCACACCATATCTGAAGCATACACTTAAGGACTGACGTTTAGGTAGTGCAAATAATCGAAAGGATGGGCGGTTCTTATGCCTTTGTGGCTGTCGACATTGCTGCACCTGGGAACTACCGGAGGGGGCCTTCCTCTTCCTGTTTCCTTTCTGAAGAATGACGATCATGGCTTGTAACATCTGTTGTAACTGGTCTGCACTTACGTACACGGTCGATGCTGCACTATACTCGGATGGGGGTGCAAAAGTCTCAGGTGGGGGAACAGGAATCTCAGGCTAGGAAACGAAAGTCGCTCAGGTCACTTTCTTGGGTGTCATGTCCTATAGGAAGGAACAAGGGCTTATCATACTTGGGAACTCTCGAATACACACATGATAAGGAGCTATATCCGGGAGTTTCTAAGTTATTCGAACTCAGGGGTCTAACCATTCTAAATTCTCAACAATCACACAGTGAAGGGTAGTTATCAGCAGAAATGTGATGTTATTTTCAAGTATTCCTAAGTTATGCTCTGCTACCAACTTCTGTCACGCCCCAAACCCAGAAATCAGATTCACAGGAATCCCGATTATCACAGTCAATGCCGACAGCCTCCGTGGTGCCCCATTCTTGGCTCCCAGCGTAGCATACACCAGATTCTGATCTTGGGATCCTACAAGGAGGATTTTTTAATGTACATTTGTCTTATAATAAGCATAACCACAACTTTACCCAAATCATAAAGGCAACATCATCATCACATATCCACTAATATAAACAGTTTAATACAATGCTAGAAGGAAAATACATATGTATCAAAATCAAAGCTCATGAAAAGCACTGCATGCTCCAAGCTCAACGCTGCTGCAACCTAACGTCACCTGCACGCATCTATCGTGCATAAGCTTACAAAAGCTTAGAGGGTGGTATAAGTGTGTGTAAGGTAAGTGCCAGGTATACAATAAAGATCATAAATCATACATCATCGGGATAAGCAGAAATACTGACAAGATCATGAATCATACGATATCAGAGTGATGCGAAAATATGTGGTAAGTCCATGAATATAATCAGTTGTACCAAAGCTATGTGATGCAAGGCATGAATGTTATTGGTCATACTAAGGCCATGCAATGTAAAACTTAATAAGACAATAACAGATGATGAAGATGCAATGCAATATGTAAATCCAGACGAGTCATAAATACCATCAATCTCATCTAGGCCATATAAGTGCAAAACATTGTAACCCAAAATACTAAGTACGGAGGATGTAATGTAATGTGAGGTGCGAATGAAATGACCATGCTGGAATGTAAAATCTGGATGATAGTACGAAGTATCACAGGCTATGGGGTCCATCACAAGGGACTTCTATCCAAACCAACCCCATACCTAAATTTGGATAGCCAGACACAATGTGGTAAACTCCTGATCTCAGGTTAGTCGCGCGCCTAACCGAAATCCTGGCCATGTGATGGTACACGTAACAAATAGTTACACACCACCAGCCCGAGTAGATAGTGAATGAATGGATATACAATTCCTGCTCAATAAGTTCACATATTATTACGGTTGCTCTCTGAAAAAATCACCGGGGTCTATTACACTCCATGCAAACTGCCTCCTCCCTAGCTGTACAGCCCCGTAAGTAGAATAGACCTCACTATCTGCCTGACTAGTAGTCTGTCAATACCTACCTGACTCATCGATAGCGGACCCATTTACGAGCTGGTCATACTCAGCTTAGCTTATAACCCCCTCACTTGGGCGGATAAGGCCACACCCCCTTCCAACCGACCACGACATAGTAGGAGACACGACCTTATGGTATAGGCATCGACGCTCATATTCCACTCAATCTAGCATTGGAGCAACTCCTGTTACCAAGGAGGTTCTGAGATTTTTACCCAAGGACATCCTAAGTGTACACAGTGTTAAAACCAATTATTTTTGATGTCCCATCTAGCCATCCACGATGTGCCTGTGGATACCACGGCCCTGATGTCACTAGGGCGTACAATGATCAAGTCACATATATGTAGGATGCATGAGTCACACTATCCAGTCATGCAGCAATCCTGCACGTACGGCGTGATAATATGGGCACTCCGTCTCATAAGGAGTCTCATAAATAGTCTACCTAATGGTATATGCTATGATCAAATAATCCTCATATCAGGCATACATATGATGCGTATGAGCATGAATCATGGAGTTACACTAAGTATGTTATAAGGTGATGAACTACTCTCACAATGAAGATAGGCCTAGACGGCCTACACACAACAAGTATGGGCCTATCAATAGGCCCTAGGGAGAGTCATAATGCGAACATTTAACCAACATTATTCTTACAATGTGGACGTCAAACCAACATTGCTACCAAGGCATGGCCCGCCATAAATGTCATTACATAACCCATGGTGGAATCACACTATAATGGGCCTCAACTCATGGGTTCCAAATACATCACACTGGGCCTCAACCCATGGGCCCTATACACATCACAGTGGGTCTCAACTCACGGGCCTTTATACATCACAATGGGTCTCAACCTATGGGCCCTAATACATCATAATGGGCTTTAACCCATGGGCCCTAGAATACATCACAATGGGCCTTAACCCATGGGCCCTAATACATCACAATAGGCCTCAACCCATGGCCCCAAATTCATTACAATGGGCCTCAACCCATGGGCCATCAACACACCAAAGGTGGGCCTCAACAACGGGCCTTAAACATGGTAAGTTGGCTACATCACATGGGCCATATGTGTATCAAATGGGCCACACCAATAGATAAGTAGTGGTAATGATTTTCACCATTAAAATTCCTAAGGTGTCCTATTAAACGGGCCTAAAAACCCATCTAGAGTGTTAGATTACGGGGTTGCCACCATCCAATAAGCTCAAAACTTTATATGTAACCTTGGGACCATAAATTAGCCGTACACGTCAAATTTTAGATCCTGGATCCTTCTGAAAATGGCTAAACTGATAGATCGGCCCCTGAAATCATGATTTGGGGCTCGCCTGATATCTGGATAAGCTTCAAATTCGGTCTCAACGCTTTAAATGAGCTGACAATGCGGATGGATAGAGTAGATTTCTCATGATCATCACCATGGACCTATATGTACATTGCATGCGCATCAAGTACATGCATGACATCTTCTCATTTACGTAAACAATGTTTACACTGTGTATTTAAAATTTTCTTAGTACGGCCTACTCCACATTTAAATCATCAATCCGTACCATTCATTGTGTTCAGAAGGAAGATTTAACCCTTGCCAAAGTGACATTCTGAAACCATGCAGGCTGTTGCAACATCCTAGCCGTTAAATATAAGATGGACGACGAAGTAGACAAACCCGTGGATTGCATGGATTTCACTCCAAAAATAGTCCTTTTCGGATGATTTTTTATCCTGAAATTAATGGATGGAGTGGATAAAACACATATATATCGTGGTGGGTTCCACCTTATGATGGACGGCATGAATGAAACACATACCATGGTGGGTTCTAGCTGAACCTTAGATCTGACTCATTTTTACTCTAAAGCCCTAAAATGGGCTTTCAAAATGGTTGGACGGTGGGGATGCAACACATGCATCATGGTGGGTCCCACTGTCCAAGCAGTGGACAGTGTGAATAAACACATACATCACTTGGGGGTCCCATCGTCCAGTGGTATGGACGGTGGACAGAACACATACTTCATGGTGCGTTACACCGTCCACTCCATGGACGGTGTGTAAAAACACATACATCATTGTGGGTCCTATGTGGGGCCCACCATAACGTTTGTTTGCATCCAATTTGTTGATAGGGTCGTACAGACCTGGATGAAAAGGAAAGACAAACTTCATCTTGATCCAAAACTTTTGTGGCCCAAAAAGAGTGTTAATGGTAGATGCTCAATTCTCACTATTTCTTATGATGTGGGGCACCAGAGCCCGGGATGTGGCAGAAATTTGGAGGGGGCCCACTGTCACACCCCAATCTCAAAAATCGAATTCAAAGGAATCCCGATCGTCGAATCCGGTGCCGACAGCCTCCGTAGTGCCCCATTCTCGACTCCTGGTAATCATATGCCACATTCCGATCCTAGAATCCTACAAGGAGGATTTTTAGAATGATTTTTTTTTTGTAATGGAGCATAACCACAAGCATAACTAAGTCACAAAATAACATCACTACATATCCACTATATCAAAAACTTTAAGTACAATAGGAAAGGGAAATACAAGGTGATAAAAAACTCTAAAATATTCAGATGCGCACTCCTACCTCAGCACTGCTGCTGTCTAATGCTACCTGCACACAACAGTCGTGCATAAGCTTACAAAAACTTAGAGGGTGGTATAAGTGTGTGAGTAAGGCAAACGCCAAGTGTACAATATCAGAGTAATACGAAAGTATGCGGTAAGTCCATGAATGCTATCAGCTGTACTAAAGCTATATGATGTAAGGCATGAATGCTATCGACCATACCAAGGTCATGCGATGGGAGGCTTATGTAGCCAAATGTCATATTCGAGATACAAAGCAAGCATGCCAGTACTCATCAAGTACACATATCAATACAGTTCCTCTCTGGATATCACCGGGGTCTAATACACTTCGCAGTGACTGCCACCTCCCTAGCTGCACAGTCAAGTAAGCGGAATAGACCTCACTATCTACCTAACCAGTAGTCTGTCAATACCTACCTGGCTCATCGATAGTGGACTCATTTGTGAGCTGGTCAAACTCATCCTAGCTTATAGCCCCCTCACTCAGGCGGATAAGGCCACACCCCCTTCCAACCGACCACGACACAGTGGGAGACATGGCCTACTGGTATTCGGTACTCAGGCACTCGTGTATCCACTCGGTCCAGATGTTAGAGCAACTTCTGGTACCAAAAAGGTTCTGAGACTTTCACTCAAGGACATCCTAAGTGCCCACAGTGCTAGAACCAAGTATTTTCGGTATCTGATACGGCCATCCATGATGTACCTATGGAGCCACGGCCCTGATATCCCTAGGGCGTGCAGTGAACAAGTCACACATATGCGAGATGCATGAATCACACCATCAAATTATGTAGTAATCCAGCACGTACTGCGTGATCATGTGGGGCACTGAACAACCCGAATTTTTATCAACCTGGGGTTAGACGTCCTTAGATAATGGGTCAACCATATCACTCTCAAAAATCAATTCTAAAGCTAAAGAAATCATTTAGAACCTAATTCTTTAGAAATTTAACGTGAATTAGCCAGCGCTACACTAGATTTCCTGCAAAACTAGCACCAACCACTTTAAATACGATCTGTAAGACCCAAAACCTATAGAATCATTGACGCTACCTTACCCTAAAATCCAGGATCAAACTCTAAACCCGTTTGTTCTCAGGAACCCTTTGAAACTTTATATTGGATCTAGACCGCGCGTCGAAAGTCCGATTGTCCCGAACTTAGACAATCCTGACCGCCTAGTTGGACTTGACAATCACCTCAAAAATTAAGTCCATATGATATCCTGAGACCATTTCCTTGCGTCTGGAGTGAAGAGTGTGAGAAATGTTAAAAATTAAATATAATTTATGAATCTGGCACATGTCACTTTTCTAAGCGTTCTGACCGTCAGAATTTGATCAAATTTTACCCTCGGATCAGGATATGTGGCCTTTACATGTCATAGTACTTGTAGCTCTGATCGAGTACCAGTAGCCGTTGAACTGAAACTGGTCCGCCACGGTCGATCTGGATTTTCGATCAGACTGAAAACTCTGCCTGACCTAGATCCAATGTCAGGGAGCTTAAGTACGATCGTATTTGATAAGAGGACCTCTAAAAGTGCTCCGTTGAGACGGAACAGTTCGTATTTGGACATAACATAAGTATACTTTGGCCCCAAGTCTATTCCCATCATTTTTGGGCTTATAAAAAGGCCTTAAGCCCTCTCTCACAAACCCCATACGAATTTGAGAAATCCCTAGGAGAGAGAGGAGAGAAAAGAGAGAGAAAGTGAGGGAGAAGTTGGGGCTTTCTCCTGGGAGTCTTTCCTGCTGCTCCACGTGCCAGATCCTTCCACCTGCATCACTATTCTGGCGATTCCAACTCCGTTCTAGGTAAGAAAACCCTAACCTCAACCTGTTTTGGGGATTCTAAAAATACAAGTAGCGAAGTAGCTGACCTATCTTGTGAATTAGGTCGCCATATCAACGTTGACGAAGCGTAGACTTTCTATTCGAATCGATACGCTTCTACGGTGAAAGGTGTAGATTTTAGACGCTTAGGTTACCATTTTTCAAAGCTTTCAATGCTGTTTAATGGTAGATTGTTGACAAGGATGCTGTTTGACATGTAGAACATGCTGTCCATTTTTCATTTCGAATACGTATGAAGAATTTGAGATTTAGGGTATTTTGGGTATTTGTAGGAAATACAGTATACGTACATATTTTTTCGGTATGATTGCCATGAGTATTTACCGTGTACCTATACTAGTTATACGTGTAGGATCTGTTTGGTAAAGAGATTCGCCCTAATGCACATATTGGTCGACATATGCTATGTAGACTAATGTGTGTAGATTGTGTTTGTTGAAATGCTTAAATCAATATGATTTATGCCTGCCATATGTTTTGAATGTAAGAACATCATTGTTATGTATTAGAAAACTCCTTGATATAAGGATCTATCATATTATATGTTGGAATCAACATACGTCAAGTACGTTAAAGTTGAATAGTCTAATTGTTTGTATAAATGTATGTATTAGTAAGTATTGATTAAATGGTGTTGTAGATTAGCGTTGAGACTGGATTCTCAACTACTTTGATGATGCACATGATTTCCTCTATGCTTGTTGTATTTGAATTGATTACCTTGGGCGTGAAATACTCGTGTATGGTTAACTGTTATGATGTATGTTATAATATGCTGATAACATGCTAGAATTTCTTGTATTTCAATTCTGTCTTTCTCATATGATTATTGATGTAGATTACATGTGTTTGGGGCTATACTCTAGTCCAGGCAGTCGGTAACAATTTAGAATTCGTGGTTGGATTCTATTCGCCACAAAGGATGTGTATGACGAACCCGAGTCGTACTAGAGTCATCGGCAGTGGTTAGGTCACACGAAGTGCTTGCGCACTTCATGTCGGTCGATTCAACGTGCGCTCGTGCTAGTCGGACTCATCACCGACTGACCATCGTGTGTTCACCTTGTATTCGTCATAACTGCTTGAACCTAGGGTACTGAACTTACCAGTGATAAGCCCCTCTAACCTTGGTACCTCGATCCCCTAAGACTCATGAGCCGGGCACGGTGGTATGGGACACCGTGGTCGAGCTGTCGGCCTATGCTGGGGCCACAAATCTCCCCATAGTGACTAGTGAGCACCCTACTCTGAGCAGATTATGGTGGTATGGGACACTATATTCTTACTGTCGGCCTACATTGATAAGGTGATGGGGGAGTAGAGCAATGAGTGCCAGCAACAGCCCTAGCAGCCCTTTGTAGTGACCTTAAGTTTATCCTGACACTGCATGGGGGCGACGAGTCCTGATGCAGTCTTAAGGATATAAACTAGGCTTGCATTGATAAGGTGATGGGGGAGCGGAGCAACGAGTGTCTGCAACAGCCCTGACAGCCCTTGCAACGACCTAGAAATATATCATCGTATGAGAGTACTAGGAGTGACGACCCTAGATAGGATCCTTGTTGGGAATGATATAAGGGAGGTACCCTAGTTTCCCAATCCTACTGTATGAAAAGGACTAATAACAACTCGGTAATCATATTCATATCGCACTGCATGTGCCTGGAAGATGTGGAGCACTAAGGGAAGAAAGCATGCCGCTGATGTAAGATGGTGTCGCATGAGGGAGTATGTCGGTGAGGGCATCCATCATGTCATTTCATGCTTACATTAATCACAGTATTTATGAATGTTTGATTTTCTTGCTTTACCATTATCGCGTGATTGATTTGATTACATGCTAACCTTTGCTCTATGATTCCACTGAGTTAGCTACTCACTCCCACGTTACGGGATGGTGTTGCGCACACCAACCAGTCCCTATTTTAGTTTCAGGTGCTGGCTCTGCTTGTGAAGCGGAGCCAAATTTTTTTGATGATGAGGAGGATTTCTCCTATATGCTGGTTCTGATCGACGGGTTTATAGGGTTACTGATTAGATGCCACTACACTTGGTATTTTACCTTTTATTTATACACCCATGTATATTCTTCTCTTTCTGTTTAGGAGTATACATGTATATGTTTAACCTAGTAACATATTCACACTCTGGAGACCTACAACAGTTCATTTATTCTATATATCTATCACATTCTTCCGCTCGCTAATTTAACTGTCTCTGGAGTATGATATGCTGTTTTTGCTTAATCCACTTCATATTTTGTGCACTACTACAGTCGACATTCATCCATCATTGAAAATGTTGCATAAGTGATGTTCTGGAACTCGGGAGTGAAGTTTATCCTCGACCCCCGATTTTCGGGATGTTACAGGCACTCTGTCTCATAATGAGTCCCATAAATGGTCTGCCCAATGGCGTATGCTATGATCAGTCACTACTCATATCAAGCATACATATGATGCGTATGGGTATGATTCATGGGATTATACTGAGCATGTTATAAAGTGATGAATATGAACGAGTATGGGCCTATCAATGGGCCCTAAGGAGAGTTACAATGTGGACATTTAACCAACATTGTACTTACAATGTGGATGTCAAACCATCATTGTTCCCTAGGCACGACCCTCCATAAAACGTCATTACACAAACCATGGAGGAATCACACATTGCAATGGACCTTAGGTAACTCCCATTGGGCCTTAAATACATCGAATGGGCCATATCACATGGGCTTTCTGGTTATCAAGTAAGTGGGCTGCATTAATAGGCCTGATGTACATTACAATGGGCTATAACCTACGAGCCTTAGAGTACATCACAATGGGCCTTAACCCATGGCCTTGGAATACATCAAAACAGGCTTAATCCCATGGGCCTTATATATGTTAAATGGGCCTAATCCCATGAGCCTTATATATGTCAAATGGGCCTAATCTCATGGGCCTTATATATGTCAAATGGGCTTAATCCCATGGGCCTTATGCATACCAAATGGGCTTAATCATATGGGCCCTAGATATATACCAAGGTGGGCCTTAATGGATGGCCATAAGTAAATCAAGATGGGCCCCGTACATATGCTAAGGTGGGGTCCATTTGAACTACAGATCCATCCTTTTTTTTTTTAATCTCAAGCCTTAAAATGGGCTTTCAAAATGATAGGACAGCTTGGATGCAACACATGCATCATGGTGGGGGCCCACATGAAGGCCCACCATCAGGTATATTATATATAATATATAAACTATATATAGGATATATATATACACAACATTATATATAATATAATATTTTATATATATATATATATATATATATATATATATATATATATATATATATATATATATATATATATATATATGCACACACAGAGGGGGGTCCCACCGTCCGCTGGACGGTGCACTGGAACACATACATCATGGTGGGTCCCACTGTCCAAACAATGGACAGCGTGGACACATGTACATCACAGTGGGCTCCACCGTCCGCTGGACGGTGGTAATACAACACATACATCACTGTGGACTCCATCATCTGCCTGGACGGTGGGAGTACAACACATACATCATTGTGGGCTACCACGTGGGGCCCACCATAACATATATTTTCCATCTAATCTGTTGGTAAGGTCACAAAGACCTGGATGAATAGGAAAAATAAATATCAGATTGATTCAAAACTTCCGTGGGCCCAAAAAGGGTTTTAATGGTAGAGTTCAATCACCTCTGTTTCTTATGGTGTGGGCCACCTGAGATCTGGATTAAGCTGATTTTTGGAGGGGACCCACCTCTGGGGGTGGTCCACCTCATGGATGGTGTGGATACAAAATATACATCATGGTGGCGCCCACACGGTCAGCCGTGGGACCCCCCGGCGTCCGCCCACAGCGCAGGACGCCTACACGTCCTCTGCCAGCGTCCAGAGGCAGTAGCCTCTGCTGCTTTTATTTTTATTTTTTAAAATCTTAGTTTTTCACGATTTATCATGTGTGGGGCCCGCATCTGATGAATCCATTCCAGTCGTTGGATTCCACAGCCCATAACAACTCTATCAAGACTAATATTAGGCCTCTTTTAGCGTGTAAAAAAAATCTGGGAAGGTTTCAATGGTAATAATATTGTTTTCAACACTATGGCCCACTAGATACTCCGATCAACCTCATTTTTCGGCTCAACACCTAAAATGAGTTGGTAAATGGAATAGATGGCGTGGATTGAATACAAACATCAAGGTGGGGCCTATATGAGTGGCCCTTCTCCAATGCTTGGAAAAAGCTCATATTTGTGTTTTCTTTCCAGCAACGTCCAGGTGCTGGACGTTGTTGGGCTTAACAACATATTCAAGGTGGGCCCTATTTAGGTGGGCCACCACATGATGGATGGTGTGAGTACAATACATATAAGATGGGCCCCACTTTTAGATGGCTTAGGTCAATACATACCTAGTGGTGGGGTCCATCCAAGTGGGCCACACGGCCATTACATCACACACCAAAAAAAAAATGAAAAGAGAGGGAGAGAGAGAGAGATAGAGTGGGACACGAGTGTGATGGAGGGACCCCGGCACTATGGGCCCTCCGTTCCATGATCTACACCATAAATCAAGTGGGTCCCATAACATGTGGGCCCATAAAGCTGAAATCCAATGGCGGAGATCCCTTCTCCATGAAATTAAACGGTCTAGATGACCCATATACAAGCTAGGAAGGTAAACATCATGATGGAGTCCATGGAGAATGGTCCCATCATGGAATGATATTGATGATCAAGATGGGCCATCAGCCACATCCTAGGATCCAAAGTGAGATCCATACCATTGATTGGTAGGCCTCACTTGGCCCATCTTAAAAACATGAAAAACTAGGCTATGGAAGCACCCACCACTTGATCTTCTTGGTCCGTTGGAGAGCCGGTCTCCATGTGCTTCACTTTAATGGAGAGGATGAGAAATTGATGGCTAGGATGATGGGATTTGGAGTGGGAAGTGGGCCTCACACATGCATTTTCTCTCCATGGGAAGGCTTGGACGTGAGCTCTTTCTCTTTCTTGGGATGTGTTGAGAAATGAGAGAGATGGGATGCAAGGAGTGATGGAGTGATGGGAAGTGAGTGATGGGGTAATGGACATGTACTTGACATGTATGGGTGTGTAAGAGATAGAGAGGGAGAAAGTTGACTTTAGGTAAGGGTGATGTAAGAGGGGAATGGTTGCTTGTACTTGACATGAGATGATTGATGGATGGATTGATTGATTGATTGATGAGATATATTGTAGAGATTCTTTTAAGATTTACAACGCGTGGTATTTTTCTTAGAACTGAACGCGGGTCCACATCTCCCTGCAGGGTATCGGATCGGTATGCGAGTTGCGGCGTTGGAACCGCGGCGACTGTGCGGTCGCAATGGTACAAGTCTCAGATTAAGTAGACTTAAATTTATAGGATACAACTTAAGGTCATACACAAATATCGATTATACGTCGCAGGTTGCTGGACTTTGACGAGAAGGATCGCAGGAGTCGACGGAACAGTGCAGATTAGGATACGGGTCTTACACCCACTGTTGGAAGGGGCCCACCTAATGAACTGGTTGGATGACAAATGAACATTATGGTGGGGCCCACGGCTGGAGCCGTGGGACCCTTGCTGGCCGCCAGTCCAAAACGCAGCAATGTCCTACTGCTGTGTTAGCGGCAGTAGGAGCTACCCTTATTTTTTTATTTTTTCTTTAAAAATTGAATTTCTTGGGTTTTTGATATGTAGGGCCCACATTAGGGAAATCCAACCCTGTGATTGCATTCCATGGCCTGAGACAGACCCATCAAACCCAATATTTGATATGTTTTGGGGTACAAATACATTCGGGTAGATTTCAATGGCAGAAAACACTGTTTGTTATGCAATGGCCTGCCAGAACATCGGATTGGGTCCATTTTTCAGCTCAACGTCTAAAATGAGCTAAGGAATGGAATGGATAGAGTGGATTGAATACATGCGCCAAGGTTGTAACGCCCTAGAAAAATCCATACTTGGGCTCGAGTACCAACTTGACCAGAAATCGCGTAGGATTAATTCCTTTAGAAAATAAGTGTAAGTTAGCTAGCACAATGCTAGAGTAGCTGGGAAATAGTCCCTGATCACTTTAAATATGTTCTATAAGACCTAAAGCGAGTAGAACCAATGACGCTATAATACTCTAAAACCTCGGATCAAACTCTAAACCAGTTTGTTATCTGGACCTCTTTGAAACTTTGTATTGGATCTAAACTGCGCGTCGAAAGTCTGATACCTACAATCTTAGACCGTTAAAACCGCGTAGTTGGACTTGACAATCATTTCAAAAATCAAGTCCAACCGACATTCGCAGGCTATTTCATTGAGCCTGGACTGAAGAGAGTGAGAATAGGGTTAGATTTGGAATTTGAAATTCAAATCTGGCACACGACTTGACGCGTCAGTATTAAGCGTTCTGACCGTCAGAATTCAGCCAAATTACACCCTCGGATCAGGAAAAATTTCTATTTCATATCATGAGACTTGCAGACCTGATCTATGTGCGGTGACCGCTGAACTGAAACTGGACCGCCACGTGCGATCTACGAATACTACTGGTCTGAAAATGGGATGTGAGTGACATCCGACGTGTATGAACTTAAGTCCGATCGCGTTCGGCCAGGGGATCACCAGAAATGCCTTTTTGGACCGAAACAGCCCCGATTTGGTTAGGTATCAAGTAAACATTGTTCTCAAGCCTATTTTGGGCAAGATTTAGGTTATAAAAGGGGCTTAAACGCTCACTCCTCTCACCCATCCGAATTTTCTAGAAACCCTAGCAAGAGTGAGAGAGAAAGTAAGAGTTTGTGAGAGAAGGTGGGAGAGTTTTTCCTGCTGCTTGCACTACCTGCTGCACGTGTTTAAGCCACACAATCCAATCACTTTGCCGGTGATTTCGTGACGTTTCTAGGTAAGAAAACACCCCTAACACTTGCTCATTTAAGGTTCCTTTGGTTCCTTAGCATGGTAGCTGATGCATCTTGTAAATTAGGTTGCCTATTCGCCGTAGACGAAGCGTATACGCTCCGTTCGAATTAATACACCTATAGGAGAAAAGGTGCAGATTTTAGATGCTTTGATTGACTGTTTCTAACGCTTTCAATGTCGTTTAATAGTAGATTATCGACGGCAACGCCGTTTGACATGTACAACATGCCGTCTGTTTCCTGTTTCGTAAGCAAACGAAGAATATGAGATTTAGGGCATTTTAGTCATTTGTAGGAAATACTGTTTTCATCCATAATTTGCTGATGTGATTGACATGGCTTCTTGTCGCATTAGGATACTAGGAATGCATGCATAATTAGTTTGGCGAAGAGATTCGCCTAAATGCGCACTTTGAGTCGACATACTATATGTAGACTTAAGTGTGTAGTTTAAGTATTTGTATAAATGCTTGTATTAGTATGTATTGAATAAAATGGTGTTATGAATTAGTTTGAGGTTGATTTCTCAATTAATATGCTGATGTAAATGATTTTCTATATGTTAGTTATATGCATGATTTCATTATATGTATGAAATGCATGTGCTTGATGATTCACTTAAGTTGTATGTTATAACATGTGTTAACATGCTCACATTGTTGTATTTCATTTCCAATACTCTTACATGATTGCTGATGTGGAATCATCATTGTTTAGGACTATACCTAGTCCAGGCAGTCGGCAACCGAGCAAGTTCGTGGTTGGCCTATCTTTGTCACGAGCGACGCGTCGATGAACGCGAGCCGTGTTTTGGAGTTGGCAGCAGTGGTTAGGCCACACGAGGTGTTTTACGCACTTCATGTCGTTCAAGTTGAGATGCGTTCGTGCTAGTCGAGCCCGTCAAGTAACCCGACTGGCCGTTGTATGTTCACCCTGTATGAGTCATAACTGCTTGAACCTAGGGTACTGAACTTACCATTGTAAACCCTGTCAACCATTGTACCTTGATCCACAAAGACTCATGAGCTGGGCATGGTGGTATGGGACACCGTGGTCGAGCTTTCGGCCTACGCTGGGGCCACAAACCTCCCCGTAGTGACCAGTGAGCACTTATGACTCGTGAGTAGATTATGGTGGTATGGGACACTATATTCTTGCTGTCGACCTACACTGATCAGGCGATGAGTCCTTTGTAGTGACCATAAGCGTATTCTGAGTCTACGGGAGGCGACGACCCTTCCGTAGCAGTGAGAGTACAGTAGGCCTGTATTGATAAGGTGATGGGGGAGCGGTGCAACGAGTGCGAGCAACAGCCCTGATAGCCCTTGCAGCGACCTATAAAATATACATCGTATGAGATTACTAGGAGTGACGACCCTAGACAAGATCTGTGTTGGGATTGATATAAGGGAAGTACCTTAGTTTCCCAATATTACTGTATGAAAAGGACTAATAATAACTCGGTAATCATATCACCATCACATTGCATGTGCTTGGAAGATGTGGAGTACTTTTGGATGAATGCATGCCGCGGGCGTAAGATGGTGCCGTATGAGGGAGATCGTCAGTGAGGACATCTATCATGTCATGTCATATTGCATTAACAACAGTATTAGGAATGTTTGATTTACTGCTTTACTATTATCGCATGGTTGATTTGAGAACATGTTAATCTTTACTCTATTATTCCACTGAGTTAGCTACTCACTCCCACGTTATGGGATGGTGTTTGCAACACCCACCAGACCCTGTCTTAGATGCAGGTGAGGCAGCGATTCAGGAGGAAGAGCCGGACTATGATGAGGACCAGGACGAGTTCTCACATATGCAATACCACGACGGTTTTGCTTAGGTAGCCTGGATTGGTGGGACTTCTCAGTGGGACTATTTTGATATTTGATTTCTATTATTTACATGTATATGAGACTCAGAGATGTATTCATACTTTAGAGACAGTTGAGATCTACTTTATTTTCCATACAGTGATATATATATTCTTTAGTCTTCCGCTTACTTTTATCACTGGATCTGAAGTATGGATTGCAGTTTTGGTATACTTTTACTCATGTGAATGCTTTAACTTAGACAAAACTGAATCATAATCATTTTTGTTGCATAAGTGACGGTCTGGAACTCAGGAGTTGAGTTTATACACGACCCCCGATTTTCAGGGTGTTACAAGTTCGTATCAGAGTATGAATGAGATTATACCGGGCCTGGGTTATGGTCATGAGACATACGCTTCACTTCTTTTGACTTAGGTGGGTGCGAGAAAGGTCTAGAAACACTTATAGGATCGCAGATTTGCCAATAGGAGAGGTCTATTCGTATCGATCGCGTGATCGAGTCCGTAACGCATCTAGGGTCGCGTGAAGTGACCTGAGTAGCTCCTAGGTTGTAGGTAGGTGGGTTGAGATGTTCTTTGAATGATTTTAAACCCATAAATGTGAATCCTTAAGCTGTGGGACAACCATAACCCTTTCATTCAATCGCTAGGGCTTAAAAACCCCGTTTCACCTAAATTCTTTAAAATTCTTCTTCTCACCACTCCATTCTTCAATTCTTTCTCTAAATTTTCATGTTAGGCATTGATCCTAATGTGAAAATGATATAAAATCATACTTCGACAAATTTTTATAGTGAATAGTAAAATTTCATAAAAAATGGCCATTAGGCCATTCTAAGTTTGCAATCTTTAGCAACTAATGGGCTAGATGGATGTATTAGCTCCTTCTACCCTAAAATCATATGCTGCATAATAGGAAATTACATTCAGGTTTGCAGATTGGCCCCAGAAAGCCCCGAATGGATGTTTGGGCCTCCCTAGGCCAATCTAGAATGAACTACGGTGGGGCCCATATATTTTTGAGGTCCCTAGGCCAGGGGCGACCTGAACCATGTGGTCCCACCGGCCACCTTGCGAGATGGCCGGCGATGCCATCGCCGATCCGGCGATGCATCGCCTTCCGGTGGGGCCCACTTGCAATAAATTTTGGGTGCACGTGTTTTTTTGGGTAGTACACCCTTCCTATGTGTGGGCCGATTGTCGAAAACCCCTAAAAAGGGTACTTCCTTCACAACACTCCCCTTCCCAAGCTCCTTCTCACGTTTTCTTGCTGCCTATCTCAAAACCGTGACCCCAATTCACTCTCAAATCATCCCATTACTGAAAACAACCACATCTCATACCTTCAACGTGATCAGCAACCCTCTCCCTCTCCGATCTCATCCGTTGAAGCTCCTACAACCTCCAAAACTTACTGAAATCGTGTGGAGCTACATTCCCCTTTTTCCTTCTTCTTTCTTTTTGAAAATTCATCCTAGGGGAGCTTGAAGCATCCCTCTACAACGCCTAGATCTCATTTTTTCAGTTTAGGTAGCCATTTCTTTACATTTCCCCCATTTTTCATGACTTTTGTTGAAGCCATTTTGGGTCTTTTATCTCTCTCCACCATCCTCTCTTTGATGGGAAAGAGAAAGACCGCAGTGAATGAGGCTGGGCCTAGTCTCCCTGCGCAATCAAGAAGACCGAGTGGTGGCGCCACTAGCTCAAGCGCCACCGTAAGTCCAAGCACAGCCCGAGAGTTCCATACAAAGCGGGATTTGGATCCCCATACTCAACTTGGGCGAGTGATATTAGCAGAGATGCCTCACGGCAAATACACTGACCGTAAGGTGTTGTTTGAGGTGGATGTGGAAGGACAACTCTTCGGCGAATTCTTGTTATTCGAGCGCATTGAAGTGGCACATTTGGGTCCGCTATTTGAAGCTCGTTCTCATGCTAATGTGAGCACCGTTCGTGCATTCTACGCTCGTATCCAGAATCCTACACTGAAGCCATTGCAGTTCAAGATTCCTTTTGGTAGAGACCGGATGGCTACGATCGATGTTCAGTTGATAACGTGACTTCTGAACGTGCCCCTTGGTGATGTTCATCCCAGTGCGAAGAATTTGAGGAGTAGGCATGAGCGAGATCACCGTACCATGTTCCTATGTGGTAGACTGGTTCCATGACAGCCTAATAATAGCCTCAAGGCATCTCATATGTCTGATGATTTGTGCCTGCTGCACCACATTTGCATGTTCAATGTGTATCCCAGGTCAACAAATTGCATTGAGGACAAGGGTGCTCCTCCTCTGTCACCTGACTCAGACTAGCGATGAGATCTTAGATGTTTCTGGTAGCAGTTAGTCATTTCCTGCTTTATGTTGTGTAAGCCTATTAAGGCTAGTAGTGTACTTATGTTGTTGTTGTAACTTTAACTGTCTTAGTTTTCATGTACTTCCTGTCATGATGCTTGTAAGGAGATATCCCTTGTATTGTGACAATTTTGATTAAATGAAATGCATGGAATGCCTTTGACTCTTTATGTGAATGATTGCGGTGTGGTTGTGCTATTGAGACTGACAAGGTTGCGTCCTATTTTGAATATAGGGAATGTCGACGAAAGGCTACACGGAGCACAGCTCGGCTTACATTGGGTGAGCCTATGGATCAGGCTCCTTTGCAGTCTGATGCTCATGCAGACCCTGCTGTGGGCCCGATTCCTGAGACAACACGTGCGTCTCAGCCTACTACTGGTCCTGCAGTTGGACCACCGCCTTTCACACCGTCCGTCAGAGAGCAGTACCGCGTGTCTTCTTCGACGCAGTACATGCCACAGCCTGCTCCACCTCCAGATAGATTTGAGCAGATGATGGCTATGATGCAGCAGCAGCAGCAGCTCCTGACTACTATAGTGGGGGCTTTAGTCCAGGGTGGGAGTGTACATCCACCTGCACCACCTGCACATCCAGTTGAGGATGCCGATACCTATGCTCAGGATGAGGGCATGGCTCATCCTGCACCACTTGCTTACCCTACGGGGAATGCCGCAGATACATGGGGCTTGCTAGAGCGATTCCAGCGCTTACAGCCTCCCACTTTTACGGGTTCTCATAGACCCGAGGAGGCCGAGTATTGGCTCGACCGTGTGTCGAAGATACTATAGATGCTGCATTGTTCAGAGGCTGAGCAGGTCGAGTTGGCTACGTTCTTGTTTGAGCGGGAGGCCAGCTTATGGTGGGACAGTGTGTTGCGGACCGTTGCTGCTGATTACATATGGACCTGGGCAGCGTTCGAGTTCCGCTTCCATGAGAAATACTATCTCCAGACGTATAGGCATGATTGGGAGAACGAGTTTCTACACCTCAGACAGGTAGGCATGACAGTCACTGAGTATGAGCATAGATTCACTGAGTTGGGCAGATACATCCTGACTATACTGGCAGATGAGCAGATGCGCATACGGTGATTTTCTGAGGGTTTACGACCGGATATTCGGTCGAAGATGTGCTGTGTGAGCATTCCCTCCTATGCAGAGCTGATTCACATGTCCATGCGGGCAGAGCAGGATGTAGATCGACTTGCACGATCTCGTGACCCTCCGACTTGCATGATCTCGTGCTCCTAGGCCACGACCAGAGTTGCAGGATAGGCCCTTTGCAGGCAAGAGGCCCCCCGCCGACCCTCCTTCTAGGGCTACAGTGCCAGTACCCCGGATGCGTCGCCCTGATTTATCATGTACATATTGTGGGAGATCGGGCCATTTAGCACAGAGTTATTTTTCTCGGATGCGGGACCGTGGGTTCTCGCAGCCGCAGAAGATCGACCGTACACGCCCACAGGCTATATCAGCACCACCTTTATGGTTGGCTCCTGCGCACCCTTCCTTCAGACCTCCCGTATCTTAGTTCAGGCCACCTCTATGGCCCATGGCACAGCGGCTGAATGGGCCATAGCAGGCACGGGTGCATGCCTTGACAGCTGAGGCAGCTGCGACAGAGATTTCTCAGCATTCGGCCTTTGAGGTCACTGTCCACCTCGGAGGTATTCCTATTCTTGTGATGGTGGACACAGGATCCATGATTTCATTGATATCACATGCCATAGTCAGGCGCATTGGGCTACCGACTATTAGGATGGATGGGGTGTGAGTTTATACAGCTCACGGGTCCTTTACAGATGCCACCCTGATGTGTGAGGCCTGTTTGGTGGATCTGGGGGGCAAGACGATGGCTCTTAATCTTGTCGTCGACCCCTCTCTTGTTTATCTCGACGTCATTCTTGGCATGGACTGGTTGACTGCAGCGAGGGCCGAGATTGACTGCGAGACTCGTATAGTGATTGCCTACGAGCCAGAGGGCACATCCTTCACATTCCCAGTATGGGTAAATCTCCCCTTCCGCATACTTAGCTACGCTACTTTACTACGAGACGCTGGTGCCTAGATGCTTGAGCATACGCTAGTCGTTTGCGAGTTTGGGGATCTGTGCAGGAAGATCCCTGGTTTGTCGCCTCGACGAGAGATTAATTTCACTATCGATCTGGTGCCTGGTTCCACGCCCGTCTCACTGCCGACGTATCGCATGGCACCATGTGAGATGGAGGAGTTGAGGACGCAAATTGATGGTCTGTTGGAGCTTGACCTTATTCGACCTAGTGTGTCTCCTTGGGGAGCACCAGTCCTATTTGTAAGGAAGAAAGATGGTTTGATGCGATTGTGTATTGATTATCGCAGGCTGAACCAGATCACGGTGAAGAACAAGTACCCTTTACCCAGGATCGATGACTTGTTTGATCAGTTGAGAGGAGCGCAGTACTTCTCGAAGATTGATCTTTAGTCAGGATATCATTAGTTGCACGTCAGGGATGAGGACGTGCAGAAGACAGTATTCAGGACCAGCTTTGGCCACTACGAGTTCCTTGTGATGTCGTTCGGTCTCACGAACGCACCAACCGTGTTCATGGATCTGATGAACCGAGTATTTCGGCCTTTCCTCTATCGATTCGTCGTTGTGTTCATTGACGACATTTTGGTATACTCCAGGAGTCGAGAGGAGCATAAGGAGCACTTGCGCTTGGTCCTGGATACACTCAGACAGCATCAGTTGTTTGCACAGTACAAGAAGTGCGACTTCTGGAAGCAGGAAGTGAAGTTCCTAGGACAAGTGGTGTCCAAGGATGGCATGGCAGTTGACCTGTCTAAGGTAGCTGCAGTTCAGGACTGGGAGCAGCCTGGTTCTGTCACTGAGGTGAGGAGTTTCTTGGGTCTCGCTGGCTATTATCGACGCTTCATTCAGGATTTCTCGAAGATTGTGAGACCTTTATCTCAGTTGACACGGAAGGACGTGAAGTTCGCCTGGAATGACAAGGCGGAGTCAGCTTTTCAGGAGCTGAAGGACAGACTTACGTCCGCCCCTGTGCTAGTATTGCCAGAGCAAGGGGTTAGGTACACTATATACACTGACGCGTCTAGCGTTGGTCTGGGTTGTGTCCTTATGCAGATGGACAGGGTAATTTCGTATGCCTCGAGACAATTAAGGAAGCACGAGGAGAATTACCCTACACACGACCTGGAGTTGGCAGTCGTCATATTCGCACTGAGACTCTGGAGACATTACCTCTATGGAGAGGAGTTCGAGCTCTTTTGCGATCACAAGAGCCTCAAGTACATATTCACGCAGCGAGACTTGAATATGAGGTAGCGACGATGGATGGAGACTTTGAAGGACTTCAAGTTCGAGGTCTCTTACCATCCTGGGAAGGAAAACCTTGTGGCTAACGCGTTGAGCCGCAAGAAGGTGATAGAGTTTGCGGCTCCGCTGATGGTTGCTGAGTGGGATATGGTTGAGTTTTTACGAGACTTTGAGTAGAAACTCACTGTAGAGGAGCCGTATGAGTTCATAGCACATGTACAAGTGCAATCTCAGATCGATGACCGGGTCATCGAGGCGCGGAGGAATGATGCGCATCTGACTGAGCTTCGAGAGCAGGCCAGTGATGATGCGGACGCCGAGTGGCGAGTTGGCACGGATGGAGGCTTACGTTATCGTTGCCGCCTACAATCTTAGATCGTTAAAATTGGGACTTCATTTCCATGGATTTCATTTCAGGGCTGCCGAAGACGAGGAAGGGACATGATTTCATATGGGTAATCGTCGACCGTCTGACAAAGTCGGCGCACTTCCCACCGATCAGAGTTACGAACTCTGCAGATGAGCTGACTAGACTATACATCAGAAAGATCGTGCGTCTGCATGGAGTTCCGTTGGAGATCGTGTCAGACAGAGACACGCGGTTCACTTCTATTTTCTGGACTCGCATTCAGGAGGCTATGAGTGTGAAGTTGAAGTTCAGTACTGCCTTCTACCCATAGACAGACGGACAAACAGCGGGTGAACCAGATCTTAGAGGACATGTTGCGAGCTTGCGCATTGGACTTCAAGGACAGTTGGGATGACTGTCTTGCATATGCGGAGTTCGCGTACAACAACAGTTTTTAGGCGAGTATCGGTATGGCATCTTATGAGGCGTTGTATGGGCGACCTTGTCGCGCACCGCATTGCTGGGCAGAGGTTGGTGAGCGTAGCTTGATTTGCCCAGAGTTAGTGCAGGCGACGTCGGAGAAGATTGATATTATTAGACGTCGGCTTCTCACAGCGCAGAGCAGACAGAATAGTTATGCTGATACGAGAGGGCGGCCGCTAGAGTTCATAGTTGGGGATCATGTATTTTTACGAGTTTTCCCTATGAAGGGAGTCCTTCGGTTCGGGAAGAAGGGGAAGCTAGCACCGCGATTCATTGGTCCATTCCAGATCCTCGATCGTGTGGGAGCAGTGGCGTGCCGTTTGGCTTTACCCACGCCTCTTGTAAGCATTCACAACGTATTTCATGTTTCTATGCTGAAGAAGTACGTTTCTAATCCTTCCCATATCATCAGATGGGAGCAGGTGCAGTTAGGAGAGGATGTTACATATATCCTGCGACCGACGCGTATCCTAGACAGGAAGAAGCAGGTACTACGTAGCAAGGTGATTCCCCTTGTGAAGGTATTGTGGACGCCTCACTCTGAGGAAGAGGCTACCTGGGAGACAGAAGCCGAGATCAGAAAGAACTACCCACAGCTTCTCGAGGAGTACGAAAAGGTACTAATTTCGAGGATGAAATTTTTTGTTAAGGGGGGTAGATTGTAACGCCCTGGAAAAATCCGTACTTGGGCTCGAGTACCAACTCGACCAGAAATCGCGTAGGATTAATTCCTTTAGAAAATAAGTGTAAGTTAGCTAGCGCAATGCTAGAGTAGCTGGGAAATAGTCCCTGATCACTTTAAATACGTTCTACAAGACCCAAAGCGAGTAGAACCAATGACGCTATAATACTCTAAAACCTCGGATCAAACTCTAAACCGGTTTGTTCTCTGGATCTCTTTGAAACTTTGTATTGGATCTAGACCGAGCGTCGAAAGTCCGATACCTACAATCTTAGACCGTTAAAATCGCCTAGTTGGACTTGACAATCATTTCGAAAATCAAGTCCAACCGACATTCGCAGGCTATTTCATTGAGCCTGGACTGAAGAGAGTGAGAATAGGGTTAGATTTGGAATTTGAAATTCAAATCTGGCACACAACTTGATGCGTCAGTATTAAGCGTTCTGACCATCAGAATTCAGCCAAATTACACCCTCGGATCAGGAAAAATTTCTATTTCATATCATGAGACTTGCAGACCTGATCTACATGCGGTGACCGCTGAACTGAAACTGGACCGCCACGTGCGATCTACAAACACTACTGGTCTGAAAATGGGATGTGAGCGACATCCGACGTGCATGAACTTAAGTTGATCGCGTTCGGCCAGGGGACCGCCAGAAATGCCTTTTTGGACCGAAACAGCCCCGATTTGGTTAGGTATCAAGTAAACATTGTTCCCAAGCCAGTTTTGGGCAAGATTTAGGTTATAAAAGGGGCTTAAACCCTCACTCCTCTCACCCATCCAAATTTGCTAGAAACCCTAGCAAGAGAGAGAGAAAGTGAGAGTTTGTGAGAGAAGGTGGGAGAGTTTTTCCTGCTGCTAGCACTACCTGCTGCACGTGTTTAAGCCACGCAATCCAATCACTTTGCCGGTGATTTCGCAGCGTTTTTAGGTAAGAAAACACCCCTAACACTTGCTGATTTAAGGTTCCTTTGGTTCCTTAGCATGATAGCTGATGCATCTTATAAATTAGGTTGCCCATTCACCGTAGACGAAGCGTATACGCTCCGTTCGAATTAATACACCTATAGGAGAAAAGGTGCGGATTTTAGATGCTTTCATTGACTGTTTCCAACGCTTTCAATGTCGTTTAATAGTAGATTATCGACGGCAACGCCATTTGACATGTACAACATGCCGTCCGTTTCCTGTTTCGTAAGCAGACGAAGAATATGAGATTTAGGGCATTTTAGTCATTTGTAGGAAATACTGTTTTCATCCATAATTTTCTTATGTGATTGACATGGCTTCTTGTCGCATTAGGATACTAAGAATGCGTGCATAATTAGTTTGGCGAAGAGATTCGCCTAAATGCGCACTTTGAGTCGACATACTATATGTAGACTTAAGTGTGTAGTTTAAGTGTTTGTATAAATGCTTGTATTAGTATGTATTGAATTAAATGGTGTTATGAATTAGTTTGAGATTGATTTCTCAATTAATATGCTGATGTAAATGATTTCCTACATGTTAGTTATATGCATGATTTCATTATATGTATGAAATGCATGTGCTTGATGATTCACTTAAGTTGTATGTTATAACATGTGTTAACATACTCACATTGTTGTATTTCATTTCCAATACTCTTACATGATTGCTGATGTGGATTCATCATTGTTTGGGACTATACCTAGTGCAGTCAGTCGACAACTGAGCAAGTTCGTGGTTGGCCTATCTTTGCCACGAGCGACACGTCGATGAACGCGAGCCGTTTTTTGGAATTGGCGGCAGTGGTTAGGCCACACGAGGTGTTTTACGCACTTCATGTCATTCAACTTGAGATGCGCTCGTACTAGTCGAGCCCGTCAAGTAACCCGACTGGCCGTTATATGTTCACCCTGTATGAGTCATAACTGCTTGAACCTAGGGTACTGAACTTACCATTGTAAACCCTGTCAACCATTGTACCTTGATCCACAAAGACTCATGAGCAGGGCATGGTGGTATGGGACACCGTGGTCGAGCTGTCGGCCTACGCTGGGGCCACAAACCTCCCCGTAGTGACCAGTGAGCACCTATGACTCGTGAACAGATTATGGTGGTATGGGACACTATATTCTTGCTGTCGGCCTACACTGATCAGGCGACGAGTCCCTTGTAGTGACTGCGAGTGTATTCTGAGTATACGGGAGGAGACGACCCTTCTATAGCAGTGAGAGTACAGTAGGCTTGTATTGATAAGGTGATGGGGGAGCGGTGCAACGAGTGCGAGCAACAGCCCTGGCAGCCCTTGCAGTGACCTACAAAATATACATCGTATGAGATTACTAAGAGTGACGACCCTAGACAGGATCTGTGTTGGGATTGATATAAGAGAAGTACCTTAGTTTCCCAACATTGCTGTATGAAAAGGACTAATAATAACTCAGTAATCATATCACCATCACATTGCATGTGCTTGGAAGATGTGGAGCACTGTGGGATGAATGCATGCCACGGGCGTAAGATGGTGCCGTATGAGTGAGATCGTCGGTGAGGGCATCCATCATGTCATTTCATATTGCATTAACAATAGTATTAGGAATGTTTGATTTACTGCTTTACTATTATCGCATGATTGATTTGAGAACATGTTAATCTTTGCTCTATTATTTCACTGAGTTAGTTACTCACTCTCATGTTATGGGATGGTGTTTACAACACCCCCCAGACCCTGTCTTAGATGCAGGTGAGGCAGCGATTCAGGAGGAAGAGCCGGACTATGATGAGGACCAGGACGAGTTCTCATATATGCAGTACCACGACGGCTTTGCTTAGGTGGCCTGGATTGGCGGGACTTCTCAGTGGGACTATTTTGACATTTGATTTCTGTTATTTACATGTATATGAGACTCAGAGATGTATTCATACTTTAGAGACAGTTGAGATCTACTTTGTTTTCCATACAGTGATATATATATTCTTTAGTCTTCCGCTTGCTTTTATCACTGGATCTGAAGTATGAATTACAGTTTTGGTATACTTTTACTCATGTGAATGCTTTAACTCAGACAACACTGAATCATAATCATTTTTGTTGCATAAGTGATGTTCTGGAACTCGGGAATTGAGTTTATACACTACCCCCAATTTTCAGGGTGTTACAAAGGTGGGGCCTGTATGAGTGGTTCACCCAAATAGTTACAAAAAAATTTATTTTAAATTTGTTAGAACTCCCACTTCCTTCACAGCGTCCAGCGTCAAGGGACGTTGGATGTGGACATAAATGTTAAGGTGGGTCCCACGTGGACGTGGCCCACCTATATCAATTAGATATTTGTGTTTTTCCCCCACCATTAAGGTAGGGCCCACATAGCTTGGATGATATAGATAAGACATAAATTAGGGTGGGGTCCAATACATGTGGACCACACAACCCACATCATCACACACTAAAAATAAATAAATGCAAAGGAGAGGGAGAGAAGGAGACACGCATGTGATGTAGCGACCCTGACACTATGGGCCCTCCTTTGCAATCAATTATACATCAAGTGGGCCCCATTACACATGGGCCCACCAAATCAAGAATCAATAGTGGAGATGACTTCCCCACCAAAATGGAAGGTCTAGATGACCCTTATCAAACTGGAAAGTAAACATCATGATGGGGTACATGAAGAATGGTCCCATCCTAGAATAATATTGATAATCAAGATGGGCCATCGGCCACATCTTAGGGTCCAAAGTGAGATCCATACCATTGATCGGTAGGCCTCACTTAGCCCATCTTAAAACATGAAAAACTACCTTATTAAAGCACCCACCTATTAATCTTCTCAGTCCATTGGAAAGCCTATCTCCTTGTGCTTCTCTTTGATGGTGGAAGATGCAAAATGGATGGCTAGGATGGAGGTTTTAGGGAAGGGAAAGGTGGACCACATAACTCACATTTCTCACTTGGAATGCTTGGACGTCCACCTCTCTTTCTCTCCTTTGTTGCTTGGAAAATGGTGTAGAGAAAGGGAGAGAGAATGATGGATGTGAGTGATGGGTGAGGTGATGGATGTGAGGTGAGTGATGGGTGAGGTGAGAGATGGGTTGACTTGGTGGTTGCTTAACTTGGAGAGAAAGGAAGCATGGGTGTTTTGTACTTGACATGAGAGGTGATTAATGGGATTGATTGATTGGATTGATTTGACATATTATAGAGATTCTCTTAGGATTGTAAATATGCGGCATTTTCTTCGAAATAAACGCTGACCCACATCTCTTAGTCAGGGTATCGGATCGGTATGTGAGTCACGGCGTTGGAACCGCGGCGACGGTGTTGTCGCAATGGTATAAGTCTTGGATTAAGCCGACTCAAATCTATGGGGTACGACTTAAGGTCATGCACAAACATCAATTACTGGTCGTGGATTGTCAAAATTCGACAGGAAGGATCACGGTAGTCAACGGAACAGTACAAACTAGGATACGGGTCTTACACTAGGCCAAGAAAGAACACATAAAAGCCAATCTACAAAAAGACAAACAATTGATTAGAAAATTCCAAAAGTGCAATGTTGCTTTGATTCCTCATGCTAAAAATTTCAAAGCTGCCATGCTGGAAAAGCTAGCCATTTCAGATGAAGACAATATTCTAAGATTTGTCCTAATTGAGTTCCTTACAAAACTGAATATTGATGAGGTCAACCTCGCTGTGGTTCTTCCGATAAGTTCGAAACCTACTTAAATGGATCCAATTGTCGACTATCTCAAAGAAAACAAGTTACCCGAAAATCGAATTGAAGCACACAGATTGTGTAGTAAGGCAGCCCGCTACACCATGCTCAACGACATCCTCTACAAAAAAGGTTTTTATCTCCCCTATCTCAGATGTTTCTAATCGGAGGAATTAAAGTATGTCCTAAGGGACACCCACAAGGGGATCTATGGAAACCACTTCGGAGGCTGAGCTTTAGCCTATAAAGTTATTCAGCAAGGTTATTACTAGCCAACCATCCAAATTGATGCTCAAAAATTCACTCAGAAGTGCGATAAGTGCCAATGCTTCCCGAATATACCCTGATAGCCACCCGAAGAGCTCCCCCTATGACCGGACCATGGCCATTTACTCGGTGGGGAATTGACATCATTAGTCCTCTTCCAACTGGTAAAGGGAAGACCAAGTTTGTTTTTAGTACCGGTTGATTACTTTACGAAATGGGCTGAAGTTGAACCATTGGCAAAGATAACTGAACAAAAGATCACAGACTTCATCTGGAAGTGTAAGTGCACCTACTAGTGCTCTTATTTATCAATTACAGTGTAAGTTAAGTCAGTAGGACTGCAGCGCCTAACAAGAACTAGGTGTGTGGAAGCTCGCCTTAGGTAAATCATAGCCTCACATCCCATATCCCAAAACACCAGGTGATTAAAACCCTTAAAACTAAGTAGAACATCTTAGGGTTTTATAATAAAAAAACTTTTTATCAAAAAGAAAAATCTTCAAGTTTTCTTACCCCGTTGATTGTATCGATACCCCTTTCGATGTGATCGACCTACTCTGTCGATGTCCTCGGCATCTCAATTGATACAATCGAGTGAGGACAAAAAGCGTCCAGCAACTGCACATTCATCTGGACGATTTATCGATATATCGAAGTTTCAATAATATTCGAATATCGAGCCCATCGAAAGTGGATCGATAATATCGACAGGCAGTTTTTTCGTGCCCTTGTTTTTCTAAAGAAAACTACTATAAGCTTTGATATATCGATGACTGTTCCTATTCAATCTGAATTTAAATATCGCTCATCTCGGAAGTCATTCGATTATATTGACAGTGGGCATGTGTTTCCTCCAGCAAATATTTCAGGATGTTCTAAAAGTGATCGGGGGCCACTCGAGGAAATCGATATTCCTTTGTCGATACTATCAAGTCCTGGTCTATTGGATCAAGTCTGGACACAAACTATCCATCGTGCTTATAGGTAAATCTATATGATTTATCGATCCTATCGACACGGTCTCGATATCATCGACATTCAAATTTCGATGACATCGGTTGACCCTCAATCATATCCTATATCCTGAAATATTTCGGCTAGTCTCTCTCATTCTTCAAGTGTCGATAGATCGATCCAAGTATCGATGGAATCGGAGTTCAAAATTCAATGACATCGACACATGTATTGATCCTATCGATCAGCTGATAATAGGTTCTAAAAGTATATGACTTTGAAGTTTATGTTATCGAGCGGTCAGTGGATCTCATCGAGAGTATACGCTCGATGATATCGACCATGCTCGATGACATCGAACTCAGTCATAAATATGACCATTTTATATCCATTGAAACCTTTTGCCTATTTAAAGAGAGACTTGGTCATATTGCTGGTAGAGAAAGAAGAGAGTGCTTTTGTGTGTCGTACCCTCAGATCATATATCGAAAGCCTTTTCTCTCACGGGAGTTCATCTTCCAATCCACTCTTACCATTGACATTCAATAGAGTGGATTGGGAAATGAACTTCCGCATTCAAGGATCCTCCAGCAACTATCTTAGTAGCATATCATTAAGCTGGGATGCCTTGAATGAATAGATGACGGGAATCACTCTATCTTCCTTATAGGAAAATTCTAAGAGAGTGGATTTCCGTCCTAACCTTGACCTGACCTGAAGCCTAGTACTGGTACATCTTTTGTGTTATGAATCAAGGGAGCCGAAGACTCTTCAACAACAAGGAGGAGATCTTCGACATTACGCTGAATGGGACTCATCAACTTATCCGTAAGTATCCAGAGTCCAGAGGATACTTGTGATCATTCCTTTTTAGGATTAGATCTTAAGTGTTGCTCACCCTTTGAAGTCCTCAAAGGAGGCCTCTAGTGGGAGTGTACGTTGTGGGTGCGTTGTATGTACCCTTACTCTGTAGAGAGCATAAACATCTGGGTGCGTTGTGTGGACCCTTGCTCTATGGAAGGCATAAACATCCGGGTGCGTTGTGTGGATCCTTGCTCTGTGTGGGCATAAACATCTGGTTAGGAGTGCACCAGTAAAACTCCAGGGTTAGAGGTGAACCAAGTAGAAACCTCCGTGTAAAGGTTGAAGGTGAACCTGATTTAAAACCTTAGGTTTGAGGTGAACCCTGAGAAACCTCCTTAGTGAAATCTGGTACTCTCAAGGGATGAATGTGAAGGCTGGGAGTGGAGTAGACAAGTAGTCGAACCACTATAAAAATGACTGTGTTTGTGATTGTTATTATTTTTCATTGTGTGATATTTCTTACATACTCTTATATCTGATAATCTAAGATCACACTCATATACACACAGAGTCATATCCATCACAACTTATATGCAACGTATTTATTTTTCAAGAAGTTTGTGATTGGATCCTCTACTAGGCTTGGAAGCCAGTGGAGTTACGTTTGAGTAATCTTGATAGTCGCATATCTGATAGGATTAGTGCAATAGGATTTTGAATATATTATAAAACTTTAAAAAGTCCTAATCACCCCCCCCCCCCCCCCCCCCCCCCTCTAGGACATATTGGCATATTCCTACTTCAACTTAAGCGGTCTTCACCGCAATTTCAATTGGTATCAAAGCGGGTCTCTCTTTAAGGGTTTCATGCCTAGAGAGTGATCTTGACTGAAGTAGGAATAATGTTCAAGGAAGTCTCAGAAGATGTGACAGATCAAAATAATTGTCTTGTAATTCATACTTCTCTGAAAGCTGGCAATAGTTCGAACTGGTATCTTGATAGTGGATGCTCCAGACACATGACTGGTGATCAAACTTATTTCTATGAGTACTCAAACTTTGATGGAGGATCGGTCACATTCAGAGATGGCAGTTTAACTAAAATTATTGGACAAGGAACAATAGCTGTACCAGGTCTTCCAAAAATCAAACATGTCCTCTGTGTAGAAGGTCTGAAATATAATCTTCTTAGTATTTCTCAGATTTGTGATGAGGAACATCTTGTCACCTTCTCAAAAAATATATGTAAAATCTTATATCGCACAAGAAAATCCCTCATAAATGGATTACGCATTAGTGATAACTGTTACATCATAGAAAGTGTAAATGAGGATGAGATGACTACAAGTGTAATATGGCTGTGAAAAATGAATCCAAATTGTGGCATCAAAGACTGGGACATGTTCAGTACAGGAACTTAACTAAGCTCAGCTCTAGAAATTTGGTTAGAGGTCTTCCCAAGATTAGAAAAGAAGAAAAAGTTGTGTGTGGAGAATGTCTAAAAGGAAAACAAATAAAAAAAGGACACTAAAAGACAACCACCATAGCAACAACAAAACCGTTAGACCTACTACATATGGATCTAGTTGGCCCAACCAAAGTGGAAAACCATGGAAGGAAGAGGTACTTTCTTGTTATAGTCGATGACTACACCAGATTTACTTGGGTTGCATTCCTTCAGGAAAAAATCAGATGCTTTTGAAGAATTTACATTCCTGGCCAAACGAGTTCAAAATGAAAAGGGATATGACATTAATCGTATTAGAAGTGATCATGGTGGGAAATTTGAAAATGAAAATTTTGAAAGATATTGCAATGAGAAAGGATTCCATCATGAATTCTCAGCCCTAAAAACCCCATAGCAAAATGGAGTTGCTGAAAGAAAAAATCGTGTGCTACAAGAAATGGGGTCAGTCATACTAAATGGAAAGGATGTGGTAAAAATTTTTTGGGCAGAAGCTGTCAACACCGCCTGTTACATTATAAATAGAGTATATCTTAGAGCAGGTCTGAATAAAACTCCATACGAACTTTGGTATGGAAAGACACCTAGTGTAAAGTATTTTCGAGTCTTTGGGAGCAAATGTTATATTTTGAGAGATAGAGATCACCTAGGTAAATTTGAGCCTAAAAGTGATGAAGGTATTTTTCTGGGGTATGCCATGAATAGTCGTGCATATAAAGTATACAATCTAAGAACTCTCACTATTCATGAGACAGTCAATGTGGTAATTGATGATCATCTTCATGATGAGGAAAAACCTGCAAATGAATTAGAAGATGATGTAGACTCGTGCATTTTAGAAATACTGGAGAATAAAACCCCAACACCAAATGAACTTGGACTGTCTTCTGAAATACCCATCGTAAAGGATCACCCGTAGGAATAAATCATTGGAAATCCAAATGATGGCGTAAGAACTCAATGGCAGATAGGAAGTATTTATAGTCATTTCTACTTTACCTCAAAAATTGAACCTAAAAATGTTATGGAAGCTCTTCAAGATAAACACTGGATAAATTTTATGCAATAAGAACTTCAACAATTCCAAAGAAATGAGGTATGGAAATTGGTTCCTAGACCAACTGATACAAATGTCATTGGAACTAAATGGGTTTTCAAGAATAAATCCGATGAGTCAGGAAATATGATCAGAAATAAAGCAAGGTTAGTTGCCCAAGGATACTCACAGATAAAAGGAATTAATTTTGATGAGACATTTTCTCCTATTGCTCGTCTCAAATCTATTAGAATTCTCTTGTCTATCGCTTGCGCATTAAAATTTAAACTATTTCAGATGGATGTTAAAAGTGCATTTCTTAATGGGGATCTTGCTGAAGAAGTTTATGTAGAACAACCTAAAAGATTTTCAGATCACAAGTTCCCTCATTATGTTTATCGTCTTGATAAAGCTCTGTATGGTCACAAACAAGCACCCCGTGCATGGTATGAACGGCTAACAAAATTTCTGTTAGATCATGAATTTTGCAGAGGAAGTGTAGATAAGACACTTTTTACTCAAAGAATAAAGAACTCCTTGCTTATTGCGCAAATCTATGTGGATGACATAGTGTTTGGATCAACATGTGGAGATGAGGCACACATTTCGCCAACCTCATGAAATCAGAATTTGAAATGAGTATGGTTGGCGAATTAAACTTTTTTTTAGGGCTGCAAGTCAAGCAACTACCTGATGGCATTTTCATAAACCAGACCAAGTATGCAAGAGATTTGGTGAAAATATTTGGGCTTGAGTCAGGTCGTACCTGTCACACACCTATGAGTACCACTCTTAAACTCTCCAAAGATATTAATAGCAAAAGTGTGGACCAACATCTTTATCAAAGTATGATCGAAAGTTTACTGCATCTTGCAGCTAGTCGTCCAGATATATCCTTTAGTTTAGGTGTATGTGCTCGATATCAGGTAGATCCTAAGGAATCCCACTTAATAGCTATTAAAAGGATTATCAAATATGTAGCTGGGACTACCACCTTTGGTCTATGGTATCCATTTGAAACATCCACCATCATTGCAGGTTATTCTGATGCAGACTGGGCTGGAAATTTAGACGATCGAAAATCAACAAGTGGAGGATGTTTTTATATCGGTAACTATTTGGTCTCCTGACAGAGTAAAAAGAAAAATTCAATCTTGTTATCTACTACAGAGGCTGAATATATAGCCGCAGGTAGCTGTTGTGCACAACTCCTGTGGATGAAACAAATGTTGTTAGACTACGGGATTGCATAGCCTACAATGAGTCTTTTCTATGACAATACAAGTGCTATAAACATCTCGAAAAATCTGTTCAGCACTCTCGGACCAAGCATATTGACATCCGTCATCATTTTATCCTAGAACTTGATGAAGAAAAGATCATTGCATTAGATTATGTAGCTACCGAAAAACAACTTGCTGATATTCTCACAAAGCCTCTTGACACCAACCGATTCTGTGATCTTCAAAATCCATTGGCATATGTTCTCATTGATAAGTATCTCAAGAACAATGGCTCACATAGATACACTTAAAGTCTGAGATATCCTTGGCCACATTGTTAGGTGAGAAAATGTAAAAATTTACATTACAGCGATACCATCCGTACAACCTTCGATTTCATCATTGATGTCATCGAAATAGTATATTGATCTAATCGACAATTGTGGGAAGTATGATGTTTCAACCACAAATTCCTTCCTGCAGTCAAACTGCATTCAATTGTCTTCCTAATTTCCAACGACCATTCGCACAACTCTTGAAGGAAGACATAACAATTCTATCGATAACTGATTGATATGATCGATGAGGGTGCTATATTAAAAGAAGAATTCAAGCTGATTCCTAATACTTCCTTTCCAGTATTTCATCTCTTCACCATGATCAAGGAAAAAGGAAAGTCGTCTCTCCATCCTCTGAAATCAAAGAATGTACCATCGGAAACCAGCAGGCATCACCTTATGGAAGGACATCCATCTGCTATCATTGAACGTATTGTGCTTAATAGTGTCATCAAATCGTTTGGTGTGGATCTACTTCTAGAAGTAATCGGCTAGCAAAATATCCTCAATCTTGGAGGATCATATCAGGTAGGGGTGATCTACGAATTTTTCAATCACTCTCATATAATTAGAAATGATCCCCCTAACATTCGGATTAACCTCACACACCTCTCCAAACTGATCACTCCAGTCACCTTGGCTCATCTTTTTGATCTAGAGGTCTCTCACATTCTCGTGACTTCTCAAAATCTCAACGGTTTGGGTGTATGGGGAGAAGTAACTCATGCACTCTGTCAAGGCACAACTGTTTCAAGGAATGATGAAAATCTGCTCCATGTCAACTATTTAGGCTGCACGTTCAAAATTCTTCATAGCATTCTTGGGTCTAATGTATATCCTTGCGATATTAAAGGGGATCATCTTCCTCCTTTTGTGATCAATGTCCTCTATGATATACATCATGAAATTCCAGTCTGTCTGCCAACTCTTCTTCTCAAGCAAATCATTCGTGTCATCTAAGGTAATCATGGGGAGACACTGCTCTTCCATGTGCTCATATGTAAATGCGCTCATCATACGGGCCTACCTTCCACCTCTGATGAAGTATATCCTGTAAAATGGTTTGATAATGATGCAACACTGATAGCACAATAGTTGTTATCTCAGCCAAGTGCTTCCATTCCCAAGAGTGTTCCACATGCTTCACCATCCAATCGACCTATCCATGCTGGGTCGAATCCCATGCCATTGCTAAGCCCCGAGTCAATTACAAATCGACAATCCT
This sequence comes from Magnolia kwangsiensis, assembly GCA_037074715.1. Taxonomy (NCBI): domain Eukaryota; kingdom Viridiplantae; phylum Streptophyta; class Magnoliopsida; order Magnoliales; family Magnoliaceae; genus Magnolia; species Magnolia kwangsiensis. Next base: position 55,276,980 of record CM073582.1, on the reverse strand, counting down.
ATCACCTCGAACGTCACCTGCTAAATGGGATGGCAGGGCTGGAAGACCAATTACATCTATGTGAATGACGCCTTACTGCGATTGAAGATAAAGTTGACATTCTCCAGCAAACCACTCAGCAAGTGGTGGATTTACTCACATATCACTCTTCTCAAGGACATTAAGCAAGTGCAGTCCTTCTCTAATTATCAAATGCATCTGATGTTGTGATCCTTGTCTTATTATACTACCGCTGTCTGTGGCAGTATATTTTGAATACTGACTGACTATGGCTGCATCTAATTCTATTCTGTTTGCCGTAGTGATATACTACTGTTCCCTGGTTGGATAAAGCTTCTGCTATCAAATGCTTATGGTTTTCATGATTATCTCATCTGACCAGTTTAAAATGCATTCCTATTTTCTCATGATAATGCGTGCTTTCCACTGATCTCAGCTATATACATCTCTAACTATGGTTCTCTCATCTTCTTACAATCTTCAGTCAATATCACTTGTCATGCCTTTGCCAATGACTGAAAAAAAGTGGGAGACAAGTTACAAAAACCCCATGTGGAAAATTAGATATTTGTGCTCTTATATGTTACAGGTGTAAGGGGGAGCAGCTGCACCAAGAAAGGGGTTTTTATAGTAAGGGGGAGAAAATTTAGTTGGGTACATGAATGTGTTAGAATTTGTAAAATTGTGTAATCACATGTACACAAAATTTAAGATATATATGTCTAGATATCTTCCTTGGGTGTTTTGGGTATTTTGTCACGTAATTGACAAAGGGGGAGATTGCAAGTGCACCAACTAGTGCTCTTGTTTGTCAATTATGGTGTAAGTTGAGTCAGTCGGACTACAACGCCTAACAAGAAGATCAATTCAAGCGTCTACCTCAACTGGGTGTGTGGGACTTAGGTAAGTCATAGCCTCACATCCCATGTCCCAAAACACCAGGTGATTAAAACCCTTAAAACTAAGTAGAACATTTTAAGGTTTTATAATAAGAAAACTTTTTATCAAACAGAAAAATCTTCAAGTTTTCTTACTCTGTCGATTGTATTGATACCCCTTTCAATATGATCGACCTGCTCTGTCGATATCCTCAGCATCTCAAACGATATAATCGAGTGAGGACAAAAAGCATCCAGCAACCGCACTGTAACACCTCAGATTTTTTCCAACCTGGGGTTAGACGTCCTTAGGCAATGGGTTAACCATAGCACTTTGGTAACCTCTCAGAACCCAATTCCAAAGCCAAATAAATCATTTAGAACCTAATTCTTTAGAAATTTAACATGAATTAACCAGCACTACACTAGATTTCCTACAAAATTAGCACCAACCACTTTAAATACGATCTGTAAGACCCAAAACCTATAGAATCATTGACATTACGTTACCCTAAAACCTAGGATCCAACTCTAAACCCAGTTGCTCTCAGGAACCCTTTGAAACTTTGTATTGGATCTAGACCGCACGTCGAAGTCCAATATCTATAATCTCAGACCATTATGACTGCTTGGTTGGACTTGACAATCGTTTTGAAAATCAAGCCCAACCGATATCCTGAGACCATTTTACTAAGTCCGGAGTGAAGAGAGTGAGAAAAGGAAAATATTTAGAAAATTAATTTAATTTAAATAAATCTGGCACATGTCGCTTGCGCGACATTTTTTAAGCGTTCTGACCGTCGGAATCTGACCCAAATACACCCTCGGATCAGGGAACATTTCCCACTCAGGTCAGTGTACTTGGAATCCCTGATCGAGTCTCCGTGACCGCTGAATTGAAACTGGTCCGCCACATGCGATCTGGGAACACTACCGGACTGAAAACTTAATGTGATCAGGATCCACTATCCATAAGCTTAAGTCCGACCGCATTTGGTCAGGGGACCTCTAGAAACGCTCTTTTGGACCGGAAAAGACCCGATTTGGCTATAACCCAAGTAGACCTTGACTTGGAGTCTGTTTTGGTTATGTTTGGCCTTATAAAAGGGCCTTAAACCCTTAGCCTTCTAACCCATACGAATTTGGGAAAAACCCTAGGAGAGAGGAGAGAAGAGTGAGAAAGTGAGGGAGAAGTTGGTGATTCTTCCAGGGATTCTTCCCTGCTGCTCCAAATGCCAAAGCCATCCACCTACATCGCTATTCTGGTGATTCCAACTTCGTTCTAGGTAAGTAAACCCTAACCTCAACCTGATTTAGGGATTCCTTCGATACAAGTAGCGACGTAGCTGATGTATCTTGTGCTATAGGTCGTCATACAGGCGTTGATGAAGCGTTGAAGTTTCTATTCGATTCATTATGCTCCTACGGCATAAGGTGCAGATTTTAAACGCTTTGGTTACTATTTTTCAAAGCTTTCAATGTCGTTTAATGGTAGATTGCTGATAAGGATGTTGTTTGACATGTAGAACATGTTGTCCGTTTTTCATTTCGAATACGTACGAAGAATATGAGATTTAGGATATTTTAGGTATTTGTAGGAAATATGTATACGTACGTATTTTGTCGATATGATTGCCATGAGTATTTGTCATGTACCTATGTTGGTTATGCGTGTATGATCTGTTTGACGAAGAGATTCGCCCTAATGCACGTATTGACCGACATATGCTATGTAGACTAATGTGTGTAGACTAAGTGTTTGTTGAAAGGCCTAAATCAAGATGATTTATGCCTGTTATATGTTTTGAATGTAAGAACATGATTGTTGTGTATTAGACAACTCCTTGATATAAAGATCTGTCATATCATATGTCGAAATCAATATACGTCAAGTACGTTGGAGTTGAGTAGTCTAGGTGTTTGTATAAATGTACGTATTAATAAGTATTGAGTAAATAGTGCTGTAGATTAGCGTTGAGACTAGATTCTCAACTAATTTGATGATGTACATGATTCCTCCATGCTTGTTGTATTTCAATTGATTACCTTATGTGTGAAGTACTCGTGTATGGTTAACTGCTTATGATGTATGTTATAATATGCTGATAACATGCTGGAATTTCTTGTATTTCAATTCTATCTCCCTCATATGATTATTGATTTAGATTACATGTGCTTGGGACTATACTCTAGTCCAGGAAGTCGGTAACAGTTTAAAATTCATGGTTAGATTCTATTCGCCATGAAGGATGTGTATGATGAACCCGAGTCGTACTAGAGTCGTCAACAGTGGTTAGGCCACACGAAGTGCTTGTACACTTCATGTCGGTCGATTCAACGTGCGCTCGTGCTAGTTGGACTCATCAAGTAACCCGACTGACCATTGTATGTTCACCTTGTATTCGTCATAACTGCTTGAACCTAGGGTACTGAACTTACCATTGGAAAGGCCCTCTAACCTTGGTACCTCGATCCCCTAAGACTCATGAGCCGGGCATGGTGGTATGGGACACCGTGGTCGAGCTGTCGGCCTACGCTGGGGCCACAAACCTCCCCGTAGTGACCAGTGAGCACCCTACTCTGAGCAGATTATGGTGGTATGGGACACTATATTCTTTCTTTCGGCCTACATTGATAAGGTGATAGGGGAGTGGAGCAACGAGTGCGAGCAACAGCCTTGACAGCCCTTTGTAGTGACCTTGAGTTTATCTTAACACCGCATGGGGGCAATAAGTCCTGATGCAGTCTTAAGGATATAAATTAGGCCTGTATTGATAAGGTGATGGGGGAGCGGTGTAACAAGTGCGTGCAACAGCCCTGGCAGCCCTTGCAGCGACCTAGATCTATACTTCGTATGAGATATGCTAGGACTGATGACCCTAGAATGGATTATTGTTTGGGTATTGATATAAGAGAGGTACCCTAGTTTTTCAATCCTGCTGTATGAAAAGGACTAATAACAACTCGGTAATCATATTCATATCTGTAACGCCCGTGAAAAATCCATCCTTGGGCTCGAGTACCAACTCGACCCGAATTTGCGTAGAATTCATTCCTTTGGAAAATTTGACTAGGTTAGCTAGTGCAACGTTAGAATAGCTGGGAAATGGTCCCTGATCACTTTAAATACGTACTACAAGGCCCGAAGCGAGTGGAACTAAGGGTGCTATAATGCTCTAAAGCCTCGGATCAAACTCTAAGCCGGTTTGTTCTCTGGACCACTTTGAATCTTTGTATTGGATCTAGACCGCACGTTGAAAGTCCGATACCTCCTATCTTAGACCGTTAGGACCGTCTAGCTGGGCTTGACACTCATTCCAAAAATCAAGTCAAACCGATTATCACAGGCTATTTCATTGAGCCCGGACCGAAGAGAGTGTGAATAGGGACATAGTTGGAATTTCAAATTCAAATCTGGCACACAAATTTGACGCATCAGTATTAAGCATTCTGACCGTCAGAATACAGCCAAATCACACCCTTGGATCAGGAAAAATATCTATTATATATCACGGGACTTATAGGCCTGATCTTGGTGCGGTGACCGTTAAACTGAAACTGGGCCGCCACGTGCGATCTGGGAACCCAACCGGTCTGAAAACTGGATGTATGCTAGATCTAGTATGCATGAGCTTAAGTCCGACCGCATCTGGCCTGGGGACCTCCAGAAGTGCCCTTTTGGACCGAAACGGCCCCGATTTGGTTAGGCACCAAGTAAACATTGTTCCCAAGCCTATTTTGGGAATGTTTTGGGCTATAAAAGGGGTTGAAACCCTCACTCCTCTCTCCCATCCGAATTTGAGAGAAGCCCTAGCTTGGGGGGAGAGAAAAAGAGTGAGAGATTGTGAGAGAGTGGGAGAGTTCTTCCCGCCACTTGTGCTACGTGTTGCACGTGCTTAAGCGACACTTCTCTACCGCTTTCCCGGCGATTCCACCGCAATCCTAGGTAAGTAAAAACCCTAAATAGTTGGTGATTTGAGTTTTTCTTGTTTCCATGGCGATGTAGCTTATAGATCTTATGTATTAGGCTCCTTACTCGCCGTAGACGAAGCATATACACTCCGCTTCAATTCCCGAGTCTACAAGACACTAGGTGAGGATTTTAGACGCTTGGATTGACGGTTCCCAATGCTTTCAATGTCGTTTAATAGTAGATTCTTGACGGCATCGCCGTTTGACATGTACAAAATGCTCTCCGTTTCCCGTTTCGTAAGCTAACGAAGAATATGAGATTTAGGGCATTTTAGTCATTTGTAGGAAGTACTGTTTGCATTCATATTTTGCTGATGTGATTGACATGGTTTGTTGTCGCATTAGGAAGTTAGGAATGCGTGCATAATTAGTTTGGCGAAGAGATTCGCCTAGTTGCACACTTTGGGTCGACATGCTATATGTAGACCTAAGTGTGTAGTGCATGTGTTTGTATAAATGCTTGTATTAGTATGTATTGAATTAAATGATGTTATTTGATACTTTGTGATTGATTTTTCAATTATTATGCCGACCTAAATGATTTTCTACATGTTGACAAAATGCATGATTTCACTACATGCATGGAATGTATGTGCTTGAGGATTTGCTTAAGTTGAATATGCATGGGAAGTATGCCTTGAAGATTTGCTTAAGTTGAATGTTATAACATGTGCTAACATGCTCACATGATGTATTTCAATTCCAATACCTTTTATAGTGATTCCATAGATGTGTGGGACTTGACTTAGTCCAGGCAGTCGGTAACCGAGCAAATTCGTGGCTGACTGGTCATAGCCACGAATGACGCGTCGATGAATGTGATTCGTGTTGAGAGTTGGCGGCAGTGGTTAGGCCACGCGAAGTGTTTTACGCACTTCATGTCGTTCAGTTCGAGATGCGATCGCGCTAGTCGAGCCCGTCAAGTAACCCGACTGGCCGATGTTTGTTCACCATGTATGTATCATAACTGCTTGAACCTAGGGTACCGAACTTACCATTGTAAACCCTATTAACCGTGGTACCTTGATCCACGAAGACTCATGAGCCGGGCATGGTGGTATGGGACACCGTGGTCGAGCTGTCGGCCTACGCTGGGGCCACAAACCTCCCCGTAGTGACCAATGAGCACCTTGACTCGTGAGCAGATTATGGTGGTATGGGACACTATATTCTAGCTGTCGGCCTACACTGATCAGGCGACGAGCCCTTTGTAGTGACCGCGAGCGTATTCTGAGTTCACGGGAGGCGACGACCCTTCCGTGCAGTAGAGTACAGTAGGCCTGTATTGATAAGGTGATGGGGGAGCGGTGCAACAAGTGCGAGCAACAGCCCTGGCAGCCCTTGCAGTGACCTACGAAATGTACATCGTATGAGATTACTAGGAGTGACGACCCTAGACAGGATCCGTGTTGGGATTGATACAAGGGAGGTACCTTAGTTTCCCAATCCTGCTGTTTGAATGGACTAATAATAACTTGGTAATCATATCACCATAGCATTGCATGTGCCTGGAAGATGTGGAGCACTCTAGGGAGTGTGGCATGCCGCGGTCGTAAGATGTTGCCGTATGAGGGTGATCGTCGGTGAGGGCATACATCACGTCATATCATCTTGCATTAACAACAGTTTTAGGACTTGTCTGATTTACTGCTTTACTATTATCGCGTGATTGAATTGTGAACATGCTAATCTTTGCTCTATGATTCCACTGAGTTGATCACTCATTCCCACGTTACGGGATGGTGTTTGCAACACCCACCAGACCCTGTTGTAGTTGCAGGTGACGATGAGATCCAGGAGGTGGAGCTAGATGATGACGAGGACCAGGATGAGTTCTCGTATATGCAGTATCATGACGGCTTTCCGTAGGTGACCTGGATCGAGGGGACATCAGTGGGACTTTTCTTTTTTGAACATTATTCTTTGTTATGTACATGTATATGAGACTCAGAGATGTAGTCATACTTTGGAGACAGTTGAGATTACTTTGTTTTTCCATACAGTGATATATATCTTGTTTAGTCTTCCGCTTGCTTTTATCACTGGATCTGAAGTATGAATTGCAGTTTTGGTATACTTTTACTCATGTGAATGCTTTAAATCAGACAACATTGAATCATAACCATTTTTGTTGCATAAGTGACGGTCTGGAACTCGGGAGTTGAGTTTATACACGACCCCCGATTTTCAGGGTGTTACAAGTTGGTATCAGAGCATGAATGAGAGTATACTGGGCCTGGGTTATGGTCTTGCGACGTACGCTGTCGCTTCATTTGACTTAGGTGGGTGCGAGAAGGGTCTAGAAACACTTCTAGGATCACAGATTCGCCGATAGGCGAAGTTTATAAGGATCGATCGCAAGATCGAGTCTGTAACGCATCTCGGGTCGCGTAAAGCGACCCGAATCACTTCTAAGCTGTAGGAAGTCGAGTGGAGACGTCCTATGAGCGGTTTTAAACCGCAAAAGTGAATCTTTGGGCCGTGGAATGACCACGACTCCAGTAATCAATCGCCAGGGCTTAAAAACCCCGTTTTGCCAAAAATTCTTAAAATTCCTTCTCTAAACACTTCAACCTTCAGTTCTTTTGTATCCATTTCATGTTAGGCATCAAACCTAATGTGAAAATAACACAAATTAGTACATTCACCAAATTTTACAGTGAATAGTAAAATTTCATAAAAAATGGCCATAAATCCATTCTAACTTCACTTTCTTTAGCAACTAAGGAGCTAGAAAGATGTACTGGATCCTTCTACCCCAAATCCATATGCTGCATCATATGGTTTGGTATTCGGGACTGCGATGTGGACCCGGAAAGCCCCAAAAACATGTTTGGGCTCATAGGGACCAAAATACTATGAACTAAGGGGTGGGACTAGACTTTTTGGGACCCTGGGACCATGGGGGACCAGACCCATGGGGTCCCGCTGGCCAACCTGGAGGTTGGCCGGCGATGCCATCGCCGGCCGGGCGATGCATCGCCGGCCGGCCACCTCGGACGGTGCTGCCCTTTGGGCGCACCCACTTAAATACATCCCACAACACCCCTATGTACCTCCCATCCCACGAAAACCCCTAAAACACCCCTCTCCTTCACAAACAGCCCCCTTGCATGCCCTAGATTTGATTTTCAGCGCTCCATTCCAAATCCCGGCGACCCAAACCCATCCTAATCCCTTCCTTGGCCAAAACCGACCACCACCCATCGATTATTGGGTGTTGGCAGCTTCTTTCCTTGAAGATTTTCCCATTTGGAGCTCCAAAATCTCCCAAATAGTGTCGAAATCGTGGGCAGCTCCATTCCACCTTTTTGTTCTTATTTTTCCCTGAAACTACAGCCTTGGGAAGCTTGAAGCATCCCTCTACGACGCCTAGATTTCCTTTTGTCAGATTGGGCAGCCATTTCTCCGCATTTTCGGCGTTTTCCATGGCTTTCGTGGAAGCTATTTTGGGACTTTTGTCACTCTCATCCATCCTGTCTTTGATGGGTAAGAGGAAAACTGCAACAGACGAGGCTGGGCCGAGCCGCCCTGCTCAATCGAGAAGACCGCGGGGTGGTGCCGCAAGTTCAAGCGCCGCCGCAGGTCCAGCTGCAGTCCTGGAGTGCCGTACGAAGCGGGATTTGGATCCCCATGCACACCTTGGACGAACCATCCTATCAGAGATGCCTCATGGTGAATACACTGATCGTAGAGTGTTATTTGAGGCGGACGTAGATGGACGATTGTTCGGCGAATATCTGTTGTTCGAACGCATTGAAGCTGCGCACTGGGGACCGATCTTTGAAGCTCGCGCTCGTGCTAATGTGAGCACTGTTCGTGCCTTCTATGCTAGCATCCAGAGTCCTACCTTGGAGCCCTTGCAGTTTAAAATCCCTTTTGGTAGAGATCGGATGGCTACGATCGACGTCCAGTTGGTTGCGCGACTTCTCAACGTGCCTCTAGGTGATGTACATCCAAGTGAGAAAAATTTGAGGACTAGACGTGAACGAGATCGCCGCACCAGGTTTCTGTGCGGTAAGTTGGTTCCATGGCAGCCTAATAATAGCCTCAAGGCGACGTACATGTCTGAGGATTTACGTCTGCTGCATCACATCTGCACGTTCAATGTTTATCCTAGGTCGACGAACCGCATTGAATGTACACGTCTTATGGTCGATTTCTTATTTCTGGTGGCCCAGGGAGAGAACGTATGTATGGCCACTTTCATCTTACGGCAGATAGTTCTCATAGCCAGGTCGAGGAGAACATCCGAATCCCTTCCCTTTGGCCGACTCATTTGCAAGATTGCGCTTGAGTTTGCCTATAGACTTGGACCCGAGTTGCCGGTATCGATTCACACCATCGATGAGTCGACGATGGTTAAGATGAAGATTGGGTCGCAATATCGTGAAAATCAACTTGAAAGGGATAGTGGGGACGACTTTGATGAAGAGGAAGATCAAAGCGAAGGAGAACCTAGTGCAGAAGCTCAGGAAGAGACTCAGGAAGAAGCAGAAGAGGAGGCTCAGGATACTGATGAGAGTCCTCCTCCTTCTGCGCAGACTACTATTGACGATCGCATTGCCCGGATGGAGGAGAGTCAGACCGCTTTGCGAAGGGAAGTCCAAGAACTTCGAGCAGAGGTCGCTGATGCCAAGGCCGTTACGAAGAAGAAATTTGGCAAGGTGACTCGCACCTTGAAGGCAATCCTGTGTTGCTTACAGGATAAGGGTGCTCCTCCTCCGTCGCCAGACTCCGACTAGCAACGCGATCTTTGATGTTGTTATGAGTAGTTAGCTATTTTCTGTTTCATGTGTGTAAAGCCTATTAGGGCTAGTGCTTTGCTTTTGTCGCTGTTGCTTAACTGTCTTAATTTCCATGTCATTCTAGTCATGATGCTTGTAAGGATATATCCCTTGTATTGTGACAATTTTGATTAATTGAAATGCATGGAATGCCTTTGACCCTTTAGTGAATGATTGTGGTGTATTTGTGCAATTGAGACTGACAAGGTTGCGCCCTATTTTGAATATAGGGAATGCCACCTAAGACTACGAGGAGCGCGGTTCGGCTTTCATTGTCAGAGCAGATGGATCAGGCTCCTTCTCAGTCTGGCACTCGTCCGGACCCTGCTGTGGGCCCGATTCCTGAGACTGTTCGATCGTCTCAGCCTGCTACTGGTCCTACAGATGGACCACCGCCATTTACACCATCAGTCAGAGAGCCACAGCGCGCATCTACTTCCACACCTCATCCGCCACAGCCTGCTCCACCCCCTGATAGATTCGAGCAGATGATGGCTATGATGCTACAGCAGCAGCAGCTTCTGACCACCATAGTTGGGACTTTAGCCCAGGGTGGGGGTGCGACTGCATCTACTCCGCCTGCACCACCTGCGCATCCAGTTGAGGATGCCTATGCTTACACCCAGGATGAGGGCATAGCACTTCCTGCGCAGCCTGCTTTCCCTGCGGGGAACCCTGCCGACACACGGGGCCTTCTGGAGCGATTTCAGCGCTTGCGGCCTCCTACTTTCACGGGTTCTCACAGACCCGAGGAGGCTGAGTTTTGGCTCGACCGAGTGTCGAAGATTCTGCGCATGTTGCACTGTACTGAGGCAGAGCAGGTAGAGCTGGCTACCTTCCAGTTTGAGAGAGAGGCCAGTATGTGGTGGGATAGTGTATTGCGGACTGTTACCGCAGACTTCGTATGGACATGGGCAGCATTCGAGTTTCGCTTCCATGAGAAGTATTATCCTCAGACCTACAGACACGAGAGGGAGAATGAGTTTCTCCGTCTCAGGCAGGCAGCGATGACGGTCACCGAGTATGAGCATCGGTTCACAGAGTTGGGCAGGTACGTCCCGACGATTCTAGCTGATGAGCAGATGCGCATACGGCGCTTTTTGGAGGGCTTGCGACCGGATATTCGGTCGAAGATGTGCTGCATCAGTTTCTCCTCCTATGCGGAGTTGGTTCACATGTCCATGCGGGCAGAGCAGGACGTGGATCGACTTGCGCGATCACGAGGCCCGACTACTTCTAGGCCGCGACCGGAGTTGCCAGATAGGCCCTTCGCGGGCAAGAGGCCTCGCATTGATCCTCCTACCAGGACCACGGCGCCAGTAGGACCATTTCGGCGCCCTGATCTATCATGCACATACTGTGGGAGGACGGGCCACCTAGCGCCGAGTTGCTTTACGAGGATGCGGGACAGTGGGTTCTCGCCGCCGCAGAAGATTGATCGTGTACGTCCACAGGCGATATCAGCACCGCCTATACGGTCAGCTCCTGCGCAGTCCTCTTTCAGACCCACAGTATCACAGATTCGACAGCCCCCACGGCCCTTGACACAGCGGCCGAACCGGCCACAGCAGGCTCGAGTTCATGCACTGACCGCTGAGGCAGCTACGACGCCGACTTTCCAGCATTCAGCCTTCGAGGTCACGGGCCATATCGGAGGTACTCCCGTTCTTGTCATGGTGGACACTGGTTCCACGATTTCTTTGATATCGCGTGCCGTAGTCAGACGTCTTGGGTTGCAGACTATTACTATGGATAGCGTGCGAGTCCTTGCAGCTCATGGAGATTATTCGGATGTCACCCAGATGTGTGAGGGTTGTTTACTTGATCTGGGAGGCAGGACGATGACTCTTGATTTGGTCGTCGATCCCTCGCTCGTATATCTCGACGTCATTCTTGGCATGGACTGGTTGACTGCAGCGAGAGCCGAGATTGACTGCGAGGCTCGTGTGGTGACGGTGTACGAGCCTGAGGGCACGCCTTTCACATTTTCAGTGCGGGTAAATCTTCCTTTCCGCATTCTTAGCTACGCCACCCTGTTGCGCGACGCTGGTGCCCAGGTACTTGAGCAGACGCCAGTTGTTTCTGAGTTCGGGGATCTGTTCAGGAAGATCCCTGGTTTGCCGCCCCGACGTGAGATCGATTTCACTATCGATCTGATTCCTGGTTCTACACCCGTCTCACTGCCGACGTATCGCATGGCACCATGTGAGATGGAGGAGTTGAGGACGCAGATTGATGGTCTACTAGAGCTTGGCCTTATACGGCCTAGCGTATCTCCTTGGGGAGCACCGGTCTTGTTCGTGAAGAAGAAGGATGGTTCGCTGCGATTGTGTATTGATTATCGCAGGCTGAACCAACTCACAGTGAAGAACAAGTACCCTTTGCCCAGGATCGATGACTTATTTGATCAGTTGAGAGGAGCGCAGTACTTCTCGAAGATTGATCTTCAGTCAGGATATCATCAGCTGCGCGTCAGAGATGAGGACGTGCAGAAGACAGCGTTTAGGACCAGTTTTGGTCATTACGAGTTCCTTGTGATGTCGTTCGGTCTCACGAACGCACCGGCCGTGTTCATGGATCTGATGAACCGGGTATTGCGGCCTTTCCTCTATCGATTCGTCGTTGTCTTCATCGACGACATTTTGGTATACTCTAGGAGTCGAGAGGAGCATGAGGAGCACTTGCGTTTGGTCCTTGATACGCTCAGACAGCATCAGTTGTTCGCACAGTATAAGAAGTGCGACTTCTGGAAGCAGGAGGTGAAGTTTCTGGGACACGTGGTGTCCAAGGATGGCATGGAAGTTGACCTGTCTAAGGTAGCTGCGGTGCAGGACTGGGAGCAGCCTGGTTCTGTCACTGAGGTGAGGAGTTTCTTGGGTCTCGCTGGCTACTATCGGCGCTTCATTCAGGATTTCTCGAAGATCGCGAGACCCTTATCTCAGTTGACACGGAAGGACGTGAAGTTCGCCTGGAATGATAAGGCGGAGTCAGCTTTTCAGGAGCTGAAGGACAGACTTACGTCCGCCCCTGTGCTAGTATTGCCAGAGCAAGGGGTTAAATACACTATATACACTGACGCGTCTAGCGTTGGTTTGGGTTGTGTCCTTATGCAGAGGGACAGGGTAATTTCGTATGCCTCGAGACAATTAAGGAAGCACGAGGAGAATTACCCTACACACGACCTGGAGTTGGCAGCCGTGATATTCGCACTGAGACTCTGGAGACATTACCTCTATGGAGAGGAGTTCGAGCTCTTTTGCGACCACAAGAGCCTCAAGTACATATTCACACAGCGGGACTTGAATATGAGGCAGCGGCGATGGATGGAGACGCTGAAGGACTTCAAGTTTGAAGTCTCTTACCATCCTGGGAAGGCGAACCTTGTGGCTGATGCGTTGAGCCGCAAGAAGGCGATAGAGTTTGCGGCTCCGCTGATGGTTGCCGAGTGGGATATGGTTGAGTTTTTGCGAGACTTTGAGCAGAAACTCACCGTAGAGGAGCCATTTGAGTTCATCGCACATGTTCAGGTGCGATCCCCGATCGATGACCGTGTCATCGAGGCGCAGAGGGACGACGCGCATCTTACTGAGCTTCGAGAGCAGGCCAGTGATGATGATGACGCCGACTGGCGAGTTGGCATGGATGGGGGTTTACGTTACCGTGGCCGCCTATGCGTTCCTGATGTCCCTGACTTGAGACGAGAGATTCTCGAGGCTGCGCATTCTACTAGACTCGCGATGCATCCTGGCAGCACGAAGATGTATCGTGACGTGAAGAGGACGTACTGGTGGGAAGGTATGAAGACCCACATTGCTGAGTTCGTGTCCCGTTGTCTCACTTGTCAACAGGTGAAGGCAGAGCATCGCCGACCACCTGGACTTTTGCAGCCTATGCCGATTGCAGAGTGGAAGTGGGATTTCATTTCCATGGACTTCATTTCTGGGTTGCCGAAGACGAGGAAGGGGCATGATTCTATTTGGGTGATCGTCGACCGATTGACGAAGTCGGCGCACTTCCTACCGATCAGAGTTACGAACTCTGCAGACGAGCTGGCTAGATTGTATATTAGAGAGATCGTGCGTCTGCATGGAGTTCCGTTGGAGATCGTGTCGGACAGAGACACGCGGTTCACTTCTATTTTCTGGACTCGCATTCAGGAGGCTATGGGTGTGAAGTTGAAGTTCAGTACTGCCTTCCACCCACAGACGGACGGACAGACAGAGCGAGTGAACCAGATCCTGGAGGACATGTTGCGAGCTTGCGCATTGGACTTCAAGGACAGTTGGGATGACTGTCTTGCATATGCGGAGTTTGCGTACAACAATAGTTTCCAGGCGAGTATCGGCATGGCACCTTATGAGGCGCTGTATGGGCGACCTTGTCGCGCACCGCATTGCTGGTTAGAGGTCGGTGAGCGCAGCTTGATTGGCCCAGAGTTGGTGCAGGCGACGTCAGAGAAGATCGATATTATTCGACGTCGGCTTCTTACAGCGCAGAGCAGACAGAAGAGCTACGCCGATGCGAGACGGAGACCACTAGAGTTCACAGTCGGGGATCATGTGTTTTTGCGAGTTTCCCCTATGAAGGGAGTCCTTCGGTTCGGAAAGAAGGGGAAGCTGGCACCGCGATACATTGGTCCATTTCAGATCCTCGATCGTGTGGGAGCAGTGGCTTACCGATTGGCTTTACCCACGCCCCTCGCGAGCGTCCACAACGTATTTCATGTTTCTATGCTGAAGAAGTACGTTGCTGATCCTTCTCATATCATCAGATGGGAGCAGGTGCAGTTAGGAGAGGATGTTACTTATATCCTGCGACCGACACGCATCTTAGACCGGAAGAAGCAGGTACTGCGTAGCAAGGTGATTCCCCTTGTGAAGGTACTATGGACGCATCATACTGAGGAGGAGGCTACTTGGGAGACAGAAGCCGAGATCAGAAAGAACTACCCACAGCTTCTCGAGGAGTACGAAAAGGTACAAAATTTCGAGGACGAAATTATTTGTTAAGGGGGGTAGATTGTAACGCCCGTGAAAAATCCATCCTTGGGCTCGAGTACCAACTCGACCCGAATTTGCGTAGAATTCATTCCTTTGGAAAATTTGACTAGGTTAGCTAGTGCAACGTTAGAATAGCTGGGAAATGGTCCCTGATCACTTTAAATACGTACTACAAGGCCCGAAGCGAGTGGAACTAAGGGTGCTATAATGCTCTAAAGCCTCGGATCAAACTCTAAGCCGGTTTGTTCTCTGGACCACTTTGAATCTTTGTATTGGATCTAGACTGCACGTTGAAAGTCCGATACCTCCTATCTTAGACCGTTAGGACCGTCTAGCTGGGCTTGACACTCATTCCAAAAATCAAGTCAAACCGATTATCACAGGCTATTTCATTGAGCCCGGACCGAAGAGAGTGTGAATAGGGACATAGTTGGAATTTCAAATTCAAATCTGGCACACAAATTTGACGCATCAGTATTAAGCATTCTGACCGTCAGAATACAGCCAAATCACACCCTTTGTAGCCAAATCAGTATTAGACAACTCCTTGATATAAAGATCTGTCATATCATATGTCGAAATCAATATACGTCAAGTACGTTGGAGTTGAGTAGTCTAGGTGTTTGTATAAATGTACGTATTAATAAGTATTGAGTAAATAGTGCTGTAGATTAGCGTTGAGACTAGATTCTCAACTAATTTGATGATGTACATGATTCCTCCATGCTTGTTGTATTTCAATTGATTACCTTATGTGTGAAGTACTCGTGTATGGTTAACTGCTTATGATGTATGTTATAATATGCTGATAACATGCTGGAATTTCTTGTATTTCAATTCTATCTCCCTCATATGATTATTGATTTAGATTACATGTGCTTGGGACTATACTCTAGTCCAGGAAGTCGGTAACAGTTTAAAATTCATGGTTAGATTCTATTCGCCATGAAGGATGTGTATGATGAACCCGAGTCGTACTAGAGTCGTCAACAGTGGTTAGGCCACACGAAGTGCTTGTACACTTCATGTCGGTCGATTCAACGTGCGCTCGTGCTAGTTGGACTCATCAAGTAACCCGACTGACCATTGTATGTTCACCTTGTATTCGTCATAACTGCTTGAACCTAGGGTACTGAACTTACCATTGGAAAGGCCCTCTAACCTTGGTACCTCGATCCCCTAAGACTCATGAGCCGGGCATGGTGGTATGGGACACCGTGGTCGAGCTGTCGGCCTACGCTGGGGCCACAAACCTCCCCGTAGTGACCAGTGAGCACCCTACTCTGAGCAGATTATGGTGGTATGGGACACTATATTCTTTCTTTCGGCCTACATTGATAAGGTGATAGGGGAGTGGAGCAACGAGTGCGAGCAACAGCCTTGACAGCCCTTTGTAGTGACCTTGAGTTTATCTTAACACCGCATGGGGGCAATAAGTCCTGATGCAGTCTTAAGGATATAAATTAGGCCTGTATTGATAAGGTGATGGGGGAGCGGTGTAACAAGTGCGTGCAACAGCCCTGGCAGCCCTTGCAGCGACCTAGATCTATACTTCGTATGAGATATGCTAGGACTGATGACCCTAGAATGGATTATTGTTTGGGTATTGATATAAGAGAGGTACCCTAGTTTTTCAATCCTGCTGTATGAAAAGGACTAATAACAACTCGGTAATCATATTCATATCTGTAACGCCCGTGAAAAATCCATCCTTGGGCTCGAGTACCAACTCGACCCGAATTTGCGTAGAATTCATTCCTTTGGAAAATTTGACTAGGTTAGCTAGTGCAACGTTAGAATAGCTGGGAAATGGTCCCTGATCACTTTAAATACGTACTACAAGGCCCGAAGCGAGTGGAACTAAGGGTGCTATAATGCTCTAAAGCCTCGGATCAAACTCTAAGCCGGTTTGTTCTCTGGACCACTTTGAATCTTTGTATTGGATCTAGACCGCACGTTGAAAGTCCGATACCTCCTATCTTAGACCGTTAGGACCGTCTAGCTGGGCTTGACACTCATTCCAAAAATCAAGTCAAACCGATTATCACAGGCTATTTCATTGAGCCCGGACCGAAGAGAGTGTGAATAGGGACATAGTTGGAATTTCAAATTCAAATCTGGCACACAAATTTGACGCATCAGTATTAAGCATTCTGACCGTCAGAATACAGCCAAATCACACCCTTGGATCAGGAAAAATATCTATTATATATCACGGGACTTATAGGCCTGATCTTGGTGCGGTGACCGTTAAACTGAAACTGGGCCGCCACGTGCGATCTGGGAACCCAACCGATCTGAAAACTGGATGTATGCTAGATCTAGTATGCATGAGCTTAAGTCCGACCGCATCTGGCCTGGGGACCTCCAGAAGTGCCCTTTTGGACCGAAACGGCCCCGATTTGGTTAGGCACCAAGTAAACATTGTTCCCAAGCCTATTTTGGGAATGTTTTGGGCTATAAAAGGGGTTGAAACCCTCACTCCTCTCTCCCATCCGAATTTGAGAGAAGCCCTAGCTTGGGGGGAGAGAAAAAGAGTGAGAGATTGTGAGAGAGTGGGAGAGTTCTTCCCGCCACTTGTGCTACGTGTTGCACGTGCTTAAGCGACACTTCTCTACCGCTTTCCCGGCGATTCCACCGCAATCCTAGGTAAGTAAAAACCCTAAATAGTTGGTGATTTGAGTTTTTCTTGTTTCCATGGCGATGTAGCTTATAGATCTTATGTATTAGGCTCCTTACTCGCCGTAGACGAAGCATATACACTCCGCTTCAATTCCCGAGTCTACAAGACACTAGGTGAGGATTTTAGACGCTTGGATTGACGGTTCCCAATGCTTTCAATGTCGTTTAATAGTAGATTCTTGACGGCATCGCCGTTTGACATGTACAAAATGCTCTCCGTTTCCCGTTTCGTAAGCTAACGAAGAATATGAGATTTAGGGCATTTTAGTCATTTGTAGGAAGTACTGTTTGCATTCATATTTTGCTGATGTGATTGACATGGTTTGTTGTCGCATTAGGAAGTTAGGAATGCGTGCATAATTAGTTTGGCGAAGAGATTCGCCTAGTTGCACACTTTGGGTCGACATGCTATATGTAGACCTAAGTGTGTAGTGCATGTGTTTGTATAAATGCTTGTATTAGTATGTATTGAATTAAATGATGTTATTTGATACTTTGTGATTGATTTTTCAATTATTATGCCGACCTAAATGATTTTCTACATGTTGACAAAATGCATGATTTCACTACATGCATGGAATGTATGTGCTTGAGGATTTGCTTAAGTTGAATATGCATGGGAAGTATGCCTTGAAGATTTGCTTAAGTTGAATGTTATAACATGTGCTAACATGCTCACATGATGTATTTCAATTCCAATACCTTTTATAGTGATTCCATAGATGTGTGGGACTTGACTTAGTCCAGGCAGTCGGTAACCGAGCAAATTCGTGGCTGACTGGTCATAGCCACGAATGACGCGTCGATGAATGTGATTCGTGTTGAGAGTTGGCGGCAGTGGTTAGGCCACGCGAAGTGTTTTACGCACTTCATGTCGTTCAGTTCGAGATGCGATCGCGCTAGTCGAGCCCGTCAAGTAACCCGACTGGCCGATGTTTGTTCACCATGTATGTATCATAACTGCTTGAACCTAGGGTACCGAACTTACCATTGTAAACCCTATTAACCGTGGTACCTTGATCCACGAAGACTCATGAGCCGGGCATGGTGGTATGGGACACCGTGGTCGAGCTGTCGGCCTACGCTGGGGCCACAAACCTCCCCGTAGTGACCAATGAGCACCTTGACTCGTGAGCAGATTATGGTGGTATGGGACACTATATTCTAGCTGTCGGCCTACACTGATCAGGCGACGAGCCCTTTGTAGTGACCGCGAGCGTATTCTGAGTTCACGGGAGGCGACGACCCTTCCGTGCAGTAGAGTACAGTAGGCCTGTATTGATAAGGTGATGGGGGAGCGGTGCAACAAGTGCGAGCAACAGCCCTGGCAGCCCTTGCAGTGACCTACGAAATGTACATCGTATGAGATTACTAGGAGTGACGACCCTAGACAGGATCCGTGTTGGGATTGATACAAGGGAGGTACCTTAGTTTCCCAATCCTGCTGTTTGAATGGACTAATAATAACTTGGTAATCATATCACCATAGCATTGCATGTGCCTGGAAGATGTGGAGCACTCTAGGGAGTGTGGCATGCCGCGGTCGTAAGATGTTGCCGTATGAGGGTGATCGTCGGTGAGGGCATACATCACGTCATATCATCTTGCATTAACAACAGTTTTAGGACTTGTCTGATTTACTGCTTTACTATTATCGCGTGATTGAATTGTGAACATGCTAATCTTTGCTCTATGATTCCACTGAGTTGATCACTCATTCCCACGTTACGGGATGGTGTTTGCAACACCCACCAGACCCTGTTGTAGTTGCAGGTGACGATGAGATCCAGGAGGTGGAGCTAGATGATGACGAGGACCAGGATGAGTTCTCGTATATGCAGTATCATGACGGCTTTCCGTAGGTGACCTGGATCGAGGGGACATCAGTGGGACTTTTCTTTTTTGAACATTATTCTTTGTTATGTACATGTATATGAGACTCAGAGATGTAGTCATACTTTGGAGACAGTTGAGATTACTTTGTTTTTCCATACAGTGATATATATCTTGTTTAGTCTTCCGCTTGCTTTTATCACTGGATCTGAAGTATGAATTGCAGTTTTGGTATACTTTTACTCATGTGAATGCTTTAAATCAGACAACATTGAATCATAACCATTTTTGTTGCATAAGTGACGGTCTGGAACTCGGGAGTTGAGTTTATACACGACCCCCGATTTTCAGGGTGTTACAATATCACACTGCATGTGTCTGGAAGATGTGAAGCACTGAGGGAAGAAAGCATGCCGCGAACGTAAGATGGTGTCGCATGAGGGAGTATGTCAGTGAGGGCATCCATCATGTCATTTCATGCTTACATTAATCACAGTGTTTAACAATGTTTGATTGCTTGCTTTACCATTATCGCGTGATGGATTTGATAACATGTTAACCTTTGCTCTATGATTCCACTGAGTTGATCACTCACTCCCACGTTACAGGACGGTGTTCCTGACACCCACCAGTCCCTATTTTAGTTTTAGATGATGGCGATGCTTGCGAAGCAGAGCTGGACTTGATGATGAGGAGGAGGATCCCTCCTATATGCAGGTTCTGATTGACGGGATTACAGGGTTACTGATTAGATGCCAATACACTTGGTATTTTGCCTTTTATTTTTACACGCATGTATATTCTTTTTGATCATTTTTGGAGTATACATGTATATGTTTAACCTGGTAACATGTTCACACTCTGGAGACTTATAATCACTTATATATTTTATATATCTATCACATTCTTCCGCTTGCTAATTTAACTGTCTTTGGAGTATGATATGCTGTTTTGGCTTAATCCACTTCATATTTTATGCAATATTACCATCGACATTCATCCATCATTAAAAATGTTGCATAAGTGATGTTCTGGAACTCGGGAGTGGAGTTTATGCTCGACCCCCGATTTTCGGGATGTTACACGCACATTCATCTGGATGATTTATTGATATATCGAAGTTTCAATCGATATCATCGATATTCGAATATCGAGTCCATCAAAAGTGGATCGATAATATCGACAAGTAGTTTTCCCACAGCCCTATTTTACTAAAGAAAACTATAAGCTTCGATATATCGATGACTGTTCTGATTCAATCTGAATTTAAATATTAATCATCTCGGAAGTCATTCGATTATATCGACAGTGGGCGTGTGCTTCCTCCAGCAAATATTTCAGGATGTTCTAAAAGTTGATCGGAGGCCACTCGAGGAAATCGATATTCCTTTGTCGATACTATCGAGTCCTAGTCGATTAGATCAAGTCTAGACATAAACTATCTAGCGTGCTTATAGGTAAATCTATATGATTTGTCGATCTTATCGACACGGTCTCGATATCATCGACATTCAAATTCTGATGACATCGGTTGACCCTCGATCATATCCTATATCCTGAAATATTTCGGCCAGTCTCTCTCATTCTTCAAGTGTCGATAGATCGATCTAAGTATCGATGGAATCGGAGTTCGAAATTCGATGACATCGACACATGTATAGATCCCATCGATCAGCTGGCAATAGGTTTCAAAAGCGTATGAATTTGAAGTTTATGTTATCGAGCGGTCAGTTGATCCCATCGAGAGTATACTCTCAATGATATCGACCATGCTCGATGACATCGAACTCAGTCATAAATATGACCGTTTTATATCTGTTGAAACCTTTTGTCTATTTAAAGAAAGACTTGGTCATATTGCTGGTAGAGAAAGAAGAGAGTGCTTTTGTGTGTCTTACCCTTAGATCATATATCAAAAGCCCTTTCTCTTATGGGAGTTCATCTTCCAATCCACTCTTACCATTGACATTCAATAGAGTGGATTGGAAAATGAACTTTCACATTCAAGGATCCTCCAGCAACCATATTAATAGCATATCATTAAGCTGGGATACCTTGAATGAATAGATGATGGGAATTACTCTATCTTCCTTATAGGAAAATTCCAAGAGAGTGGATTTCATCCTAACCTTGACCTGACCCGAAGCCTAGTACTGGTATATCTTTTGTATTGCGGATCAAGGGAGCCAAAGACTCTTCAACAACAAGGAGGAGATCTTCGACATTACGTTGAATGGGATTCATCAACTTATCTGTAAGTATCTAGAGTTCAGAGGACACTTGTGATCATTTCTTTCTAGGATTGGGTCTTAAGTGTTGCTCACCCTTTGAAGTCCTCAAAGGAGGCCTCCAATGGGAGTGTACGTTGTGGGTGCAGTATATGGACCCTTGCTCTGTGGAGAGCATAAACATTTGGGTGCGTTGTGTGGACCCTTGCTCTGTGGAGAGCATAAACATTCAGGTGCGTTGTGTGGAACCTTGCTCTGTGTGGGCATAAACATCTGGTTAGGAGTGCACTAGCAAAACTCCAGGGTTAGAGGTGAACCGAGTAGAAACCTCCGTGTAAAGGTTGAAGGTGAACCTAATTTAAAACCTTAGGTTTGAGGTGAACCCTGGGAAACTTCCTCAGTGAAATCTGGTACTCTCAAGGGATGAGTGTGACAGCTGGGAGTGGAGTAGACAAGTAGTTGAACCACTATAAAAATAACGATGTTTGTGATTGTTATTATTTTTCATTGTGTGATATTTCTTACATACTCTTATATCTGATAATCTAAGATCACACCTCATATACACACAGAGTCATATCCATCACAACTTATATGTAACGTATTTATTTTTTAAGAAGTTTGTTATTGGATCCTCTACTAGGCTTGGAAGCCAGTGGAGTTACGTTTGAGTAATCCAGATAATCGCATATCTGATAAGATTAGTGCAATAGGATTTTGAATATATCATAAAACTTTAAAAAGTCCTATTCAACCCCTCCCCCCCTCCCCCCACTCTAGGACATATTGGCATATTCTTACTTCGACTCAAGCAGTCTTCACTGTAATTTCAGGAAGAACATTATATGCAGATTTAGAATTCCTCGGATGATCATCTTTGATAATGAATAGCAGTTCAATAATAAGTAATTCCAAGGGATGTGCAAGAACCTCAGAATTCATAATGTTTACTCTTCACTGCGACATCTGCAGGAAAATAGACAAGTCGAAGCAGTCAACAAAACCGTTAAACATCACCTCCGAACCAAGCTCGAGAATGCTAAGGGAACATGGACCAAGAAACTCCCTGAAGTCCTTTGGGTAAACAACCACTGGGGAGACGCCCTTTTCCTTAGCATATGGAGCTGAAGCGGTCACCTGAGTAGAGATCAGAATATTGACAACTTAGACTGAGACATTCGATGAATAAATGAATTCCGAGCGAATGACACTAAGTCTCGACCTTCTTGAGGAAAGGAGAGAACAAGCTCAAATCTGAACTGCTATTCGCAGGCAACAAGTGACGCGTTTTTACAACTCTAGGTTGAAATTTGAAAGATTCTGAGCTGGTAACTTAGTCCTTCGAAGAACCTTCCAAAATACCAAGGAACTAGGATCGAGAACTTTGGGCCCAAACTAGGAAGGACCCTATGTAGTGACGAGTACAAGCTGACCTGGTTCATACCGACTGGAAGATCTAGATGGTCAACTCTTACATAATCCCCGGAATGCTGAACATCTCAAGATTTATCGCCCTTAGTAGATTGACGCATAGTATATTGTATATTGATTAGCTTCAAGATAAAGCTAATAAAGATCTGTTACCACATAACTCCTATTAGGTCTACTATGTCTGCTGAATCTAATTAAAGTCCAATTAAGGTCTGACCTATGTCCAACCTATCTATAGGATTTGCCCAAATCCCATTTATCTACCTGATCAAGTCTTCTATTGGGCATGATCTACTTAGAAAAATCTACAAATGAACATGTTATCTTAAAAAGGGGGTAACTTTCATTGATAAGGCCACAAATGGCATGACTACATCATTCTACATTAAAAAAAATAAAAGGAAAAGGTATTGCAAAGAGAAGTTATTTTTCAAGCCTCAAGGGCCTGCTTGTTATTAAGGGTTAAATATTGCATATTAACCCCATTTATACCTTGGTTTTATGAACATAATAATGCTTAATGTTCTATTTTCGCAAGGTGAATTTAAGAGCTTGGATTGAAAAGGGTGCTGAGAGCATGGATTTGATGTTGAAGAATCACCAAGGTAAGGGATGAATCTTAGGAGACCAAGATTGAAGAATTCACATGCCAAAGATCCAAAGGTAACCAAGTGATGAAGGAAGAAAATTGAAAATTTGAAGCGAAGAAAAAGAATCCTGAAAATATATTCTAGGGCCAGAAAAGTATAGTTCTGAAAAACTACCAGAAAGGCCATCGATTCTATCAAAAACTATTAGATAGTATCTAAGAACATATCGAAGATACTTTAATAGAATCGAGAAATTTAGGCCAAACTCGCTGGATAGTTCTGGACTGATCTTTGATTATATCAAAGACTATTCGATAGAATCAAAGGACATATCAAAGACACATCGATAGAATCAAAATTGTGTAAATTTGAGGAGGTTTCTAGATTTTTCCAAGTTGGTGAAAAAGGAGGTATTGCACAGCTATAAATAGGAGTTCCCAAGGCATCTCTGGGCATCATCTAGGGTTTGGAGGAGCAAAGCACAAGGGTGGAGATCCATCACCAAGCATTTTTCTTTTCTCCTTAATTTTTCATGCTCTTTTAGGGTTTTAGATCCAATCATGTTTACGGTTGGCTAAACCTCTGAGCTAGGGATAAGAGGTGAAGCTTGTAATATGATGGGATATTTTTATTGCTTTGATTTATGTTTATGTTGAACTTACTTTGAGTCTAGTTTGATATTTAAGGAATACTTTCAGTTTTTAATAATTTATTGTGACTTAAATTACAATAGACCTGCAATAGCTTTGAGTATCTTCTTTTCCTATTTTGAGATTATGGGATTAGTAAATCCTGTTATTTTCCATCATCTCATGGGCATGGTTTGGTGATGGAATTACTGTCAATTATCATAATTCTCCTCTTTTGAGAATTGGGTTAAAGGAAGTTCAGATTTGATCTTAATTGTTATATCTTCTAATTGGATAGGATAGGACTCCAATTCTAATCGTGTCACTTGAATCAAGTAAGGAATCATCCTGATTGCTACAAGTGGATCCTTGGAAACCATAGTTCCCACCTTTAAATTCTTAAGTTTCTAATTAAACACTTCAAAATTACTTCCTTTTATTCCTAATTTAGATTTAGATCTTCTTCTAATTTTGATTCTAGTTACTTTTAGAATACACCCAAGATTAGTCCCTATGGATTCGACCTCGATCTTAGCGAGATTATTACTACATCGCTACCCTACACTTGGGGTTATGAACACTTGGGAGCCACTTCATCGCCAGATGTGTTGGAGCTTGACTCAGATTCATCAAAGCCCGAGAGATCTAACTCTGGAAAGGTCTCCTTCATGGTCTCGACGCACTTCACGTAACCCTGACAATAGAGAGCATTTCTGTCATCTATGTACACCTAGGAAGACCAATATTCTTTGATAGCATCCTCCAGAGGTTGGGTGATAGCAGCTCGAGCTCCTACCTTAAGCTTCCCAAGCTTCACCTCAGTCTCCCTGAGCTTCGTTCCGGCCTCCCTGAGCTTCGTTCCAGCTTCCTTGAGCTTTGCCCCCAACTCAGCCTCCCACCAAGCCAACTTTCTAGAAACCCCTTTAAGAAGCTTCTTCATGGCCTCTAGCTCGGCCTCCGTAGAAGATGCATGAGCTTGGGATTAAGCGACCTCAATCTCTTTTTATGAGAGCTTCTGACTAGTCTCGCTTATTTTCCCATACAATTGAGCCATCTCACGGTGCACCTTCAGCACGCATGGGGAGAACTGCTAAGAAAAGAAAAAATAAGTGAAAATAGACAATCAAAAAGAAGGTTGAACTACTTATAGAAGTATGCTTACCCCAGGAAGGTTGTCGTCATAAACGCGAGGACCGTGTTCGCGGAAGAGTTGAACAACCCAAGGAATTCTGCCTTGGGCACATACTAATCAGCCCAAGGAAGGATCTCCTCAATAGCTCGGCGGAGGCCTTGACCTTCCTCCTCCCATGCTTCTGAACGGCCAGCTGAAGGATGGTCGATCTCTTCCACCCCTGCAGAACGAGCCTCCATGGAAAGCTCGGTAGCTCCCTACACTTCATCAAAAGAAGCCTCTTCACGAATGGTCATCCCAACCATTGCAGCAACAACATCAAGGACGAGCTTCGCCTCCACTTCCTCTCCTTCGACCTCCATCATGACGGGGAATGAAGGGCCGACCTTCCCCTTGCTCTTGGAGGAGGTCTTCTGTCTCTTCCCTTTTGGTGCTGTTATTTCTTCCAGGGAAGGCACCTGGATCTTAGAGGCGAGCCTTAGTAGAGGACGAGCTTCTGGTATTTTTTCACCAAAATATGAAGAAACTCAATTATGGAAGTCCATAAAGATTTCTAAGTCCTAAAGCTTGGCCAAAGTTTTACCAAAGTTCTTACCAGTGAGAATGAGGTCTAAGCCCGACTTAAGAAGCATCTCAAGTTGGACAAGTACCCTCCAAGATCTTTCCTCCTCCTTTAGTGCTTTCGCCCCTCTGATCCGAACAAGAGATCCATTGTCCAGCAGGGGTGTAACACCCCGAGTTTTCGAAACCTGAGTATATGACTTGTTTTCCAAAAAATCTGAGTGTTAACCTTTAAGGACATTTAAATTCCATGTATATATTTTTTTTCTTATTTTCTTTTTCGGAGTTAGCTGCTTGGTGGAAGATTAACAAATCAAGCATAAAGGAAATTGTCATACACATTCAAAATATATGAGAGGCTGCCCAAATGACTTAAACAAACCAATCTCTTTAGAATAACAAATACAATAAATACACAATTTAACACATGAGAAATAATAAAATGTGTATAAACTTAAGTTGTAAGATCGTGTAACTACACTTGGAAAATACAGCCATGCACCCTTGATAAGTGTACCCTACTCTTCATCAATCTTGTCATTGATATTATTTAAGCCACCTACACTACCTGTACAGTTATATATTCGATGAATGAGTGGTCAACACAGTGTGAATTCTCCTCAAGATTACACACCACCGCATTAGTTAAGCATAGTTGTAAACAAAAAGGCATTCAAAACAATACACAATGCAGCCTTATTAAATGCATGGATGCATGAGTGAACATCAACTGGGGATGCTCATCCAGTTGGCTTTTGGGCGAAACTCATGCATGTGGCCAGTCACCAGTGAAACTATATCCTGTACATGCGTAGTGCCAAATTCATTGAAAGTGGGTCGACAGTCGATGATCCGGGAGCTACGAAACGATACCACGACTAATGGCACGTGTTATAATATCTAGAATTAGTCATTCGTCATCGCCCATATGTTATAAATGCATGATTAGTCCAACTGTTATTATTTAATTTACAACCAGCCAATTTAAGATAGCTCAAAGGTCACACAAGGGGTTCATCACCCACCGTAGGCCGATGGCTCGGGCATAGTGTCCCATTCCCACCATCCCCGGCCATGAGACCTCCACCTTAGGATGTTTAATGGAAGCCCATCGACTAGTAGCCAATCATAATTCAGTGTATGGGACTTTCCATCACAAGGTTATATGAGAATGAACCGTTAAAGCCATGTAGGGCAAATATCAAATTAAAGGACAAATACCAAATCGAAGCGATAAGAAGGTCACATGAGGTAAACACTAAATCGAAGCGGTAGAGAGGTTATGTAGTCAAAATAACTTATAGATGGCAAACCCAAGTTAACATTCCAAAAGTAACCTCCAAGTCGAGGGTCCATTTCCCACATATTTCATCCCATTACATCCTAAGTGTGGGTTCACATACATAAGTGGAGTTTTCCACTAGTAAATGTAGTGAAACAAATTTCATAAGTGACTTACAAGCGATTCATTAGCATGAGAAAGTGTATGGATACAACATGCATGATAGGTGTTGATAATAAAACTCTTAACTACCACAAGAGATCATAAATCAAAGGCATATGCTATCACTTAAAATGGAAATTAACATGCGGGACTTAATGACTATTGTATGTGAACATGGTTTACAAGCTATCAATTATAGTTCAAATGTAAGTCATTCCTTAAGATTTGATAACTAGTGGAAGTGATCATGAGTTATAAGATAACAATTGTAATTCAAACGGAAACTATCACTTAGACTAATTTGGAAATGGAATGCTTAAGGGGAAGAAGTCATCACCTCTTTGGATTGGCTATCACTTACTATTGAGGGTCAAATATTGTATATTATCCCCCATTTATTTCTTGGTTTTACAAACAGAATCTGGCTTAATAGTATATTTTACATGTTTTTGTGCTACAAGGTGAATTTAAGAGCTTGGATTGAAAAGAATGCTAAAAGCATTGATTTAGTGCTCAAGAATTGTCAAAGTAAAAAATGGATCTTTCGACACCAAGATGAAATATTTCAAGACTCCAAGATCCAAGAAAACTAAGTGGAGAAGGAAGGAAGTAGAAAGAACAAGAGCATAAATCATAAAGACTGTGTCATCGAGAACTTCTCGATGACATCGAAGCTATAATTCAATGACATTGAATTTATAAAGGAAAATTGAGTTGGTTGTTGGACATATTAGGTGCTTTTCTCGATCAATCGAATACATGTTCGATGACTCGAAGAAAGGTGCTTGATGACATCGAATTTATTGAAGAATTATGGAGCAACTCGCTGGATTGTTTTGGACACTTTCTTGATGACTCGAAAACCTGTTTAATGAATCGAAGCTCCACTCGTGACATCGAAGGAAGGTTCGATGACATAGAGACTTACAGAGTACGAAAGAAGAAAAGGCGTGACTTTCGAATTCAAACCCCTTCGATGACACCGAAGGTGGTTTGATGACATCGAACTGGTTATGCAGTCTTTACACGAACTGCATAAATTTGATCGAATTTTGCAAATTTATGGAACTTGGCCTATAAATATGGATTTCCTAAGTCTTTCTAGAAAATCTAGGGTTTGGAGAAGGAGTGCAAAAGGGAGGATCCACTTCACAAGATTTCTTTGTCCCTTCTTCTTAGTTTTTAATGCTTTCTTCTAGGGTTTTTAATCCAATCATGTCTATGGTTGGCTAGATCCCTTAGCTAGGGTGAAGCTTGTAACATGGTTGGGATGTTTTTCTTGTTTAATTCTTATTATTGTTGAACTCCTTTTATTCTAGTTTGATATTTATAGAATATTTTTAGTGTTTATTGGTTTATTGTGACTTAAATTACAATTAATCTGTAATAGCTTGAAGTATCTTCTTTTTCTGCTTAGAGACTATGAAGTTAGTAAATCTTGTTGTTCTCCATCGTCCCTTGAACATGGATGAGTGACGAAATCCCTTTTAACTCTCACAATTCTCCTATGTTGGTTGTTGGATCGGTATATCCTGTTGTCTGCCATTATCTCTTAGGCAAGGTAAAATGATGTAATCACTTCCAATCCTTACAACTTTTATCCATTAAGAATTAGGTCAATGGAAGTTCAGATCCAATCTTATTGTAAATCTTCCAATTGGATAGGATAGGACTCTGATTCCAATTGAGTTCCTTGAATCAAATAAGGAAACATCTTAATAGCTGCAAGTGGATCCTTGGAAACCCTAGTTACCACCTTTTAATTCCTAAGTTTTACTTAGACATCATAATTACTCTCTTATTTTCCTGATTTAGGTTAGATCTTCACCTACTCCTGATTCTAATTAACCTCAAAATACACAGAAGATTAGTCCATGTGGATTCGACCTCTGTCTCACCAAGATTATTACTACATCTTGACTGTACACTTGGGGTTGTGAACAAGTTTTTGGCGCCGTTGCCGGGCATTAACAATTGTGTTTTTCTGAGATTGATTAGTTTAGAATTAGGTTAAGATTAATACTTTTTTACTTTTTATTTTTAGGATCAGGGTTTCTCTAGATTTTTTAGAAACTTTACTTTCCTGTTTTGTAGGATTGTAATATAGAAACTTTTAATTCGGTAACCTTTTTCTAATTTCCCTCTGTCTTTTTATTTTTAGATTAAGGATTGTTTTCCAGTTTATTTTTATAAACTTTCTAATTCTAAAATTTTATTTTTTAAAAAACTAACTCATCTTTCTACTTTCATTTTTAGAAACTTTTTTATTTTTGAATTTTTGTTTTTAGAAACTGACTTGTTTTATTTTATTCTGCAGGATCTTAACTTAAGAACTTCTAATTTGGTAACTTCTTTTTAATTCTCTCTCTTTATTTTTCCAGATTTCTATTCCTTTAAGCTTATTTCTTTTTTAGGGTTAGGTTAGATTATATGATTGAGGGTTGAGAATGTTTCATGCTCAAGTGGGTCCGTGATAACACTCAACGTCTCTTGAGTGAAGAAGGATTGGTCAAGGGGTTATTTATCCATCATAGGGTTAGACACCACCTGAGATCCTCAGAGTCAATTGTAGTGATGAGTGTCAATCAACTAGGAAGACAACCTCAACCTTAGGTTGAGAAAGTCCAAGATGAGAATGAGGTGCATCAAGCACCCCCGCCTCGTACTTTATGAGATTACTTACAACCGGCGAGGGTGAGTACACCTTCATGCATGATTTTTTCAGAAAACATGAGACATATGGATATCAAGCTAGGGGTGATCCAACTCCTTTCAAAATTTCATGGGCTTAAATCTGAAAATTCGTATTTACACTTAAAAGAGTTCGACGAGATCATAGCCACTTTATACTTTCCTAACAAGTCTGACGATACAGTCAAGCTGAAACTATTTCCCTTTTCTTTGAAAGAGAAAGCTAAGACCTGGTTGCATTCACTATATCCACAATCTATTAGTAGATGGAATGACATGACAAGGGAGTTCATAAAAAAAATTCCCATACCATAAAACAAACACCCTTAGAAAGTCAATCATGAACTTCGTCCAAAAAGAAGATGAAACATTCTTCCAATGTTGGGAGCAGTTCAAGGATCTTGTCAGTTCATGCCCACAAAACTGTTTTCAAACGTGGCACATCACGAAATTCTTCATTGATGGACTGACGTCTTCCATGGGCCAATTGATCAAGATAATGTGCAATGGGGAATTTATTAATAAAAATGTCGATGATGTGTGGGACTATTTTGATAAGCTTTCTAAAAACACACAATAATGGGACATCACCCTAAAATCAAGCACAACCTTTAGGCTTACTCAATCAAAGGAGAGGGGTGGAATGTATCTCCTGAAAGAGGATGATGATATCAATGCTAAAGTGGCAAATCTCACAAGAAAACTCGAGGCCATAGAACTAAAAAAGGATAAGGTTAAGGAAACTATTTGCGGTATTTGTGCTTGCAACATTCACACAATTTTGAATTGTCTAACAATACCTGCTTTTCAAGAGGTACTAAATGAGTAATCTAATACCGTAAATAAATACCAAAGACCTTTTAATGGACCCACCTCCAATACGTACAATCCTAGTTGGAGAAATCATCCCAACTTCAATTGGATGAATGGACAAACTGCTACTTCTCAAGGATTCCCTAATCAAATTCCAATTCAAGGGAAACCTCAAGAGGATCCGGTTCTAAAGCATCTTCAAAATCAAGATCTTTTAAATGAGGGTATGCTACAAGTTTTTCAAGACCTTACAAAGGCCATGTACTTAAGAAAAAAAATGCGATTAGGACAAGGGAAGCCTTCCAGCCCAACCTCTTCCCAATTCAAAACCACAATATGAAGTTAGTGACCCGAGCTCTTCAAATCAGATGGAGCAAGCTAAATCTATCACTACTCTTAGGAGTGGGAAGACCATTGATAAAAACATTCCGGTTAAGGCTGAAAAGCCTAAGGATGCGAAAGAGGACAACAATGATAGACCTGGCACTACTCCAAAAGAATTAGAACCGAAACTTCAAGGCAAGCAGGTTTTATCATTTCCCGAATGGATGATAGCACCAAAACATGTTTCTAATTCTCAAGACATTATAGAGGTGCTTAAGAAAGTGAAGGTCAATATTTCTCTACTAGATGTCGTTAAATAAATACCTTCATATGCCAAATTTCTAAAAGACTTGTGTATGACCAAAAGACGGTAGAATATTCAAAAGAAAATCCTTTTAACTGAAAAAGTTACTGTCATCCTAAAACATGATGTGCCTCAAAAGTACAAAGATCCCAGTAGCCCAACCAATGCTTGCATAATTGGGAACTACCGGATCGAGCACGCACTTTTTGACTTAGGAGCGAGCGTAAATTTGATCCCATACTCAGTCTATGAGTAACTAGGTCTATGTGAACTAAAAGCCACTCGAACCACATTACAACTTGTTGATAACTCAGTTCATGTATTGAGAGGGATAATCGAGGATGTGTTGGTCCAAGTTGACAAATTCTACTACTCGGTAGATTTTATCATCTTGGATACTCAACCCATCGTGGACATGAGCATTCAAATTTCAGTCATTCTTGGTCTTCCATTCCTCGTCACATCAAACGCAATCATTAATTGCAGGAATGGAGTCATGAGTATATCTTTTGGGAATATGACTTTAGAGTTAAACATCTTTTTCAACACAGGTAAACAATTAGAGGATGAAGACGATTCCCACGATATTAACCTTATTGATTCTTTCATAGAAGATAGAATACTTCTGACCTTATCCTCTGACCCTCTCGAGACATGCCTGGCCCACTACCATAATTTTGATGATGATATGATTAGGGAGATGGGGACCATGCTGGATACCGTGCTGGTACTTGAAGTTAACTGGTGAGGCCACAATTTGAAGAATTATCCCAAACTAATGTAGTGCCTCTACCGTCTAACCTCAAGGCATCAAAGCTTGACCTAAAACCATTGCCCTATGAATTGAAATATATCTATTTAGGTTAAGATGAGACATACTCAGTAATGATTTCTTCCCACCTTGAGCAAGAATAGGAGAGTATGCTCAAGTCTACTCTCGTTGAGCATAAGGGATCCCTTCGATGGTCAATTATGGACCTCAAGGGAATTGACCCTTCGATTTGCACTCATCGCATTTATCTAGGGATAATATTAAGACCTCACAGCAACCACAATGTAAATTAAATCCAAACATGAAAGAAGTGGTTAAGGTCAAGGTTCTTAAGCTATTATATATGGGTATCATATACCCTATATGGATAGCCAATGGGTGAGTCCAACTTAGGTGGTTCCTAAGAAGTCCAGAATCACCATAGTAGCCAATACCAATAATGAACTCATACTAACCAGAATTACTACTGGTTGGAGGATGTGCATTGACTACCAGAAGTTGAATACCGTCACTAGGAAGGACCACTTTCCTTTGCCCTTCATTGATCAGATATTGGAAAGGTTAGCTAGTCACTTATACTATTGCTTCCTTGACGAGTATTCGAGCTATAATCTTATAGAAATATCCCTTGAAGATCAGGAAAAAGTCACATTCACGTGTCCCTTTGGAACCTTTGCTTACCGGAGGATGCCATTCAAACTATGCAATGCCCCCGACACTTTTTAGCGATGCATGTTGAGTATTTTTCTGACATGTGGGGAAATATTTAAAGGTCTTTATGGACTACTTCTCAGTCTTTGGTCCATCTTTCAACAATTATTTGAAAAATCTTAAATGTGTACTGAAAAGATGTGAAGAAAAGAATTTGGTACTCAATTGGGAGAAGTGTCATTTCATGGTTCGTAAGGGAATTGTTCTTGGACATCATCTCATCCAAGGGAATTGAGGTAGATAAAGCTAAGATTGATCTTATCTCTACCCTACCCCCGCCCAAAAGCATACGACACGTGTGATCCTTCTTAAGACAAGGGGGTTTTATAGAAGATTCATAAAGAACTTTAGTCACATTTCTCATCCTTTATGTAATCTACTTCAAAAGGATGTTCCATATGAGTGGACTGAGGAATGCCAAGATACTTTCTCTAAGCTTAAGGGCATGTTAACTACTACACATATCATATATCCACCTGATTGGAGCATCCCTTTTGAACTCATGTGCGACGTGTCTGACTATGCTATTGGGGTGGTGTTAGGCTAAAGAAAAGAAAAGACCTATATTATTCATTACACAAGTAAGACTCTAAATTCAGCCCAAGTGATTTATTCTACTATAGAAAAGGATCTCTTAGCCGTGGTATTCACTTTAGACAAATTTAGATCTTACTTGATCGGATCCAAGATCATCATTTACACCAATCATGCAGCACTCCAGTATCTTCTTTTCAAGAATGATGCTATGACCCGCTTGATAAGATGGATCCTCCTATTCTAGGAATTTAATTTAGAAATAAAAGATAAAAAGGGAGTAGAAAACGTAGTAGCTGACCATCTTTTAAGACTTGACCTCCTTGATTCCCTTGAGATGACACGCATAAACAGTATATTCCCTGACGAACAATTATTTAAAGTCTCTCACTTACCTTGGCTCGTTGATATTACTAATTATCTAGCCATAGGTTTTATGTTGACACATTAGACTGCCCAAGATAAGAAGAAATTTTTCGCCGAGGTACGTAAATTCTTCTGAGATGATCTGTACTTATTTAAATATTTCTCAAATTAGATTTTAAGGAAGTGTGTGCTAGACAACGAACACCAAAGTATCATCTCCTTTTATCACACTCAGGCATGTGGTGGTCACTTTTCTGCTAAAAAGACCACGGCCAAAATTTTACAGTGCAGTTTTTATTGGCCCACTATGTTCAAGGACACTTATGAGTTTTACAAAGCTTGTGAGCGTTGTTAAAAATTAGGGGCATTATCCCATCGAAATATGAACCCCATTCTCGTAATTGAAGCATTTAATTGTTGAGGCATCAATTTCATGGGACCATTCCCCCAATCTCATGGAAATTATATATTCTACTAGCAGTAGACTATGTCACTAAATGGGTCGAAGTGATCCTGTGCCGGAACAACAACCATCAAACAGTCATTAAATTCTTAAAAGATAACATCCTTTCCCAGTTTGGAACGCCTCAGGCCATCATTAGTGATGGAGGCTCACATTTTTTTAATAGGCCATTTTCAAACCTAATAAAGAAATATGACATCTCTCACAAGGTGAGCACTCCATACCACCTAGAGACAAGTCAGCAAGATGAAATTTTCAATAGGGAGATTAAGAACATTCTGAAAAATATGGTTAACCCTGACCACAAGAATTGGTCAATTTGTTGACTGATGCATTATGGGTTTACTGTACCGCATTTAAAACCCCTATTGAAATGTGTCCCTTTAAACTTGTCTATGAGAAAGCTTGTCACTTACCTGTGGAGTTGGAACATAGGGCCTACTAGGCAATTAAAAATCTGAACTTCGATTCGGACAATGCTGGCTCGCTGCACAAGCTACAATTGAATGAACTCAAGGAGATTCGGAATGATGCATATGAGAACTTGAGAATTTACAAGGACAGGATGAAGGTGTTCCATGATAAGAACGTCCTTTAGAAATCATTCTTGATTAGCCAAAAATTTATTTTGTACAATTCTCGGTTACATCTTTTTTCGGAAAAGCTTTGATCTCGTTGGTCCAACCCTTTCACTGTTATAAATGTGTATCCTCATGGGGCCTTTGATATAACAAATCCCAACAATGACAATGTTTTTAAAGTAAATGGATATCGTTTAAAGCCATTTGTTGAAAAATTTGATTCAGAGGACATGTCCATACCTTTGACTGATCCTGTGTACCAAGATTGACCTCCTAGTCTGATGGAGCTATAGTTAGGCTTATTGTTTTCATATTATGTTTAAGATAGTTTTCTTATACTCTATTGATTTTTGTGTTGTGCTAACCCATTTTATGCTAAGATCCGTCGAAAAGCATTAAATTCCTTCCTCTAAGTATTATTTTTCCATCACTTACTCATTTCCTTTCGTTGCCTCATATGCATTACATGTTCATGTCTTTTACATTGAGGACAATGTAGATTTTTTGTGGGGGTTGTGAGGGATTACTAATT
This sequence comes from Magnolia kwangsiensis, assembly GCA_037074715.1. NCBI lineage: Eukaryota > Viridiplantae > Streptophyta > Magnoliopsida > Magnoliales > Magnoliaceae > Magnolia > Magnolia kwangsiensis. The sequence continues at coordinate 55,241,722 of CM073582.1, read as the reverse complement.
AGTGTTTTCTCAGTATTGAGCAAAAAAAATGAAATTTTTATAAGATTTTGAGTTGAAATTTGGTTAGAAAGTGATAGTTTATGTAATTAAGAATGCTTTGAGTATGATAAGAGGAATTGAATTTTGAATTGTTGGAGTTTGAATCATCTAAGTAATATATCACTTACAATTCTTACATTAAGAGAAAGTTTAAATATCGTGTTAATCTAAACCCTAAGACACATACAAGTTGGTTTCTGAGAAAGTGCGTGAGTTTCTAATGGTTAGTATGTGAATCATTGATCTGGAAGTTGAGAATTTAGTCTGGAGAATTTTGTCCACCTTAAAGGATGAAAAACAGTTAAAAATAGGAGATCGACAAAAATGTCATGAAAAGAATGAAGAATGACAACATCTCTGAGGATAATGAAAAAGGTCTCTTAAAATGATATAATGTTAGAAAAAAAAAAGAATAAATAATGATTATCATCGATATAAAATAAAAAATTGGAAAAAGAATAAAAGGGGATAGGTTCAAAATCAGTACTTAAGTTTTCAATTAATCTTGAAATGGTGAGCATGACTAACATTACGAAATAATAGTAGACTTCTGAGAAGTAAATTGATTTTCACTAAACACATTCGGAAACTTGATATTTGAATTTCCATTCTAATATAATTGATAAAGAACCTACTTGATTAAATTGCATCTTGGTTCGGCTCTAAGTTTTCCAAATCTAAATTTTCTTCTTAATTCTACTCATTCATACTTGATTGTACTAAAGATTATTTTTTGAAAAAGGTTTTGAACTGAGATTGAAGATTATTTTTTGCATATTTTGCTCGGGACTAGCAAAATGTTGGTTAAGAGTTGTGTTGAGGGTCAAATATTGCATATTATCCCCCATTTATTTCTTGGTTTTACAAACATAATATGGCTTAATGGTATATTTTACATGTGTTTGTGTTACAAGGTGAATTTAAGAGCTTGGATTAAAAAGAAAGCTAAAAGCATGGATTTAGTGCTCAAGAATTACCAAAGCAAAGAATGGTTCTTTGGAGACCAAAATGAAAGATTTCAAGAGTCCAAGATCCAAGAGAAGGAAGGAAGTTGAAATAACAAGCGTGAAAATCATAAAGACTGTGTCATCGAGAACTTCTCGATGACATCGAAGCTACTGTTCGATAACATCGAACATGGGTTGATGACATCAAATTTATGAAGGAAAATCGAGTTGGTTACTAGACATATGGGGTGCTTTTCTCGATTAATCGAATACATGTTCAATGACTCGAAGAAAGGTACTCGATGACATCAAATTTATTGAAGAATTATGGAGCAACTCGTTCTGCTATTTTGGACACTTTCTCGATGACTCGAAGGCCTGTTCGATGAATTGAAGCTCTGCTCGGTGACATCAAAGGAAGGTTTGATGACAAAGAGGCTTACGTAGTGCGAAAGAAGAAAATGCACAACTTTCAGATTCAAAACTCTTCGATGACATCGAAGGTGGTTCGATGACATAGAACCAGTTACAAAGTGTTTATGTGAACTTCATAAATTTGATTCGATTTTGCAATTTTGTGGAACATCGCTTATAAATAGGGGTTTCTTAAGTCTTTCTAGAAAATCTAGGGTTTGGAGAAGGAGAGAAAAAGGGTAGAGCCGCTTCCCAAGAGTTCTTCTTCCCTTATTCTTAGTTTTTAATGCTTTCTTCTAGGGTTTTTAATCCAATCATGTTAATGGTTGACTAGATCCCTTATCTAGGGCTAAGGGGTGAAGCTTGTAGCATGGTTATGATGTTTTTCTTGTTTGATTCTTGTTATTGTTGAACTCCTTTAATTCTAGTTTGATATATACAAAATACTTTTAGTGTTTAATGGTTTTTTGTGACTTAAATTACAATGGATTTGTAATAGATCGAAGTATCTTCTTTTTCTCTTAGAGACTGTGAAGTTAGGAAATCTTGTTGTTCTCCATTATCCCTTGGGCATGGATGAGTCTCCATTATCCCTTGGGCATGGATGAGTGACAAAACCCTTTTAACTCTCACAATTCTCCAATGTTGGTTGTTGGATCAGTATATCCTATTGTCTGCCATTGTCTCCTAGGCATGGTTAGATGATGGAATCACTTTGAATCCTCACAACTTTCATCTGTTGAGAATTAGGTCAATGGAAGTTCAGATATGATCTTATTATATATCTTCCAATTGGATAGGATAGGACTCTGATTCCAATTGAGTTCCTTGGATTAAATAAGGAAACATCCTAATAGCTGCAAGTGGATCCCTGGAAACCCTAGTTATCACCTTTAAATTCCTAAGTTTTACTTAAAAATCATAATTTCTCTCTTATTTTCCTTATTTATGTTAGATCTTCACCTACTCCTTATTCTAATTATCCTTAAAATACACACAAAACTAGTCCCTGTGGATTCGACCTTGGTCTCATCGAGATTATTACTACATCGCGACCCTACACTTATGATTGTGAACACTTATCTGATCTATGAATTGTTAAACACTTGCTCAACTCGACAAATCAATTTCGCATAACTAAGTGTGATGGTTTTAACCTGACAAAAATGTCACGCCCCAAACCCAAGTGACGGACAGATTCCGTGATGCCTCGAATCCGGCACTCTACTTTCATACAACAAGTCCTGATTTTGGCGTACCACAAGGAAGATTTTGAATGAATTTTTTTTACAAAATAATACCTGAGCATGAAGATCCATGATCAAAATACCAAGCAACACTTTCTATTATAAATCCTGATGGTTATAAGTGCAATGCTTTCCAAAAGGTACATAATGTCAACATTGCCAAATTGAAAAATAGATACAATGCATTGAGAACACCAAGTCGTCCTCCTGACCTGAAAAAAATTAAAAATAGGAAGCTTAGACATAAAGACTAGTGAGTACACATGTGTGTGAAGTATGTCCTACATGTAAACAAGATAAATATGCCACGAAGAAATCATGTATGCTGAAACGCATGTAGTATGCAAGGTATGATGTCAATGCTAATGCAATGCATATGCATCATAGTAATACTCCGAGTCAATGCTACCAGCATCACTAAGTCATATTTTCATTTTTCCTATACCACAGTCATAACCTTATTACACGCATCCACAATCACATCATCATAATCATATTGTCATCCCATATCATAATTGTATATATATCGGGAAACACCGTGGTCGACACCCATGCACCAGACACTAGTAATCGACCTCTCATACCCACCCTGTGGTGGACTTTCACTGACTGTATATCATGGGAAACAACATTGTCGACACCCATACACCAAACACCACAAATCAACCTTGCATACCCTCCCTACAGTGGACTTCCATCTGGCATGCTAGTAGCGGACCTCATTCATGCTTCTCCTTATCGACGGGTCAGACTTGTCCCGGTTTGCACCTCAGTCCTTAAGCAGGTTAGACCCAGCTCTTCTTAACACTTTCATTTTCAAGGATAACCCAAGTCATCATCATAGATATACATTTCGTCGTCAAGATGCAACTCATGTTATATGGCACAACTATAGTATTTCGATCATCACGTATGTCATGATTATGCATAAATTTAAGCAATCATGATAAGGAATATGTTCAAGTGCATGTGGTATGCATATAATGCCATGAGTTTAGGGTCTGCTTAACCTTAAAGCAAAAAATGACATATAATCATCATTTGCCACTATTACCTATATCAATCCATGGTCATATGACTAAACTGAAGAGGACATATCTTACACATGAACAAATGTATTGAAGTACACTTGTGCATACCATCATTCCATGGTGCATGAGTATGATTAATATCAACATGGTTAAGTAGATGAATTTAGTATACTAGGAAGTGGAACAACATTAATCAAGATATTAAATCACATACTTCTATTAACCATAATCACTAACATTAATAATATCATCCAAAATTATCATAATCACGAGCATTAATTATATTCAGAGTTACACCATATCTTTCACAAGATAGATATTCCATTAGCAGCTTTGGCCTGACATGATTTTCTTCTATTGGAACCACATGGTTATACCCTAACTAGGCCTTATGGTTAATGAGTGGTGATGACACAAAGTACATGCACCAAGTGGTTATGAGATGAAAGGCATGGTTATAATATATAGTAAATGAGCCACAAGATGGATGGTGCTAGTGAAACTCATATAATGTAGTGGACTTCACCTTTACGTAGGTTGTTAGTAGATTGGATTTACAAATAATTATTGTAGTAATTTTATAATGGTTAGGAAGGCATAAGTAAATCTCATAAGATATAGTGAGCCCTAAGTTGAACGACTTAGGTATATAATATACACATAAGATTCACAGTTGGATGACGAGGGTTTGTCTTATACGACGTAGTGGGTCCTACTTCCAAGTGGTACCACAAGCAGATGGGTTCACACACAAACAATACGGTGGGTCCCAACAAGTAGACAATATAGGTAACTCACATACATTAAGGTAGTACAAGGAAGAACAGTTCAGATACACAAGGTACACGTCAGCAGGCTCCATCATCGAACTCTTTGGTTGGTAAAACAATTGAACGGTGCGGATAAAATATATACATTGAGTGGGTTCACAAGTATTCGAAAGTTATACATTCAATTAATACTATTTTATATCGTCTGACTTATTTAGGAATTGGATCTAGGTCATTTTGGAATCATGTTATAGAATTAGCTAGCCTAAATGGTGAAATATGCAATACTTACATCAAGGTAGGGTCCATAATCAATCTAACACATGTCTTAAGTTCATAATCAATCTAACACACGGTGAAATACCCAAGAGGTTACACCATCAGCATAGTCCATGAGTCTCAGTAATCACACAATTCTCATATGGCCACATGGTCTTATGGCCACTCCATTATCAGAAGTCCATATGGTTGAGTGGCCAAACAAATGTCACTCTACTTGTCATTATAAGAGACTTAAGGTGAGATGGTTACTTATTATTATTATTATACCATATTTCACATAATGGGGCAACTACTTTACTAAACTTTCACGTAGGCAGGCGGCTAGTGCCACCATTTTGCATAGCTTAATAGTCACCTAAACATCACATGATCATATGGTTGGGCCACACATTCCCCTCATACCCACATGATTTACGGCTATCCACGTCATGCATGATCACAAAATTTATGAGCTACATAATCAACACCATTTTACCAAATCTAGTTGTCATTCATCCCGTTAGTGATCATATGGTTAAGGGCCACAACAATCATAAATCTACTTAGACAAGTAGTCACACGATTACCCCAATTTCATACAGTTAAGTGGGCTATAAAAATCACGCACTCACATGGTGTGGTGGCCCACACAACTTCCACCAATTTACACGACTACTTGGGCCACCCAAAATCCCAAAATCCTATAGTGTAGTGATCCACATGATTCCTACCAACTGACGGTCTAAATGAGGAATAACCATTATAATGGGTACCATGAAAACGACTTAGATTGTAGTAAATATATAGGTAGCCCCACACTCTAAAATGATCTAATCAAAATAGATGAATGACTGGTAAAACATGTATATTAGGTGGTCCATGATCGGTTAAAAAGAATAGATGGATAGATGTCTCACAAACATTACTGCAACTCTAGGAAATATTTAACAGTGGACAAGTGATCAATATTGCTCCCGTGGCATGAGAATTGGATCTGACTAGTATGTGGGATCATACCCTAAAATGATAAGGATAAACGATGAATGGCATGAATCTACATCTGTAAGACCCGTATCTTAGTCCGTACCGCTCCGTAGACCTCCGCGGTCTTACCGGTCGAATTTCGGCAACCTTCGACCCTTAACCGATAGTCAAGCGCGACCCTGATTCATACGCCGTCAACCCGAGTCAACTCAACCCAAGACCTGTACCTTATCGACCGCGCTGTCGCTGCGGTTTCGATGCCGCGACTCGCGCGCCGAGGCAATACCCTAGTCAAGAGTTGTAGGCCAACGTTCGGTGCGAAGAAATGCCGCGCGTTGCGAAACCCAAGGAAATCTTTACGAGGTGTCCCATCAATCCATCAATCAATCAATCCATCACATGTCAAATACATGTCAAGTACACATCACCTTTCACCCATTGCCAAGCAACCACAAAAGTCAAGAATTTCTTACAAAGCCCATACCTCCCTTACATAAAAAGCCTCAAAAGTCAAGAATCTCTTACACCTCCCATACCTCTCTTACACAAATGGTCACAAAAGTCAAGGTTTTCTTACACACCCATCATTCATCCACCCATCCATCACCCATCTCTCTCTACAACACTCTCTCTCTTTCTCATTTCTCATCTCATTCTCTCCAAGCAAAATTCCATACGTATGAGCTCTCCCTCCCTTTTAAAAAAAACTCCAAGGTGGCCCACTTTCCTACCCCACCATCTCCCATCTCAACCCTCCATTTCTCATCTCCTCCATTGAAATCTAAGCTAAGGTGCTAAGGAACTCCTTGGAGCAAGAAGATCGGACGGTGGGTGCTTAATACTATTAGATTTTTATGTTTTTGAGATGGGCCAAGTGAGGCCAACTGATCAATGGTTTGGATCTCACTTGGGACCCTAAGTAGTGGCCGATGGTCCACCTTGATCATCATGATCATCCATAGTGGGTCCATTCTCCATGGACCCCATCATGATGTTTATTGCATAAGGAAGGTCATCTAGACCGTTCATATCGGTGGGGAACGGATCACCACCGTTGATTTTCAATTTCAGTGATCCCATGTGTAGAGGGATCCACTTGATGTATGATTCATTGCAAGGGAGGGCCCATAATGTCGGGGTCCCTCCATCACAAGCGTGTCCCACCTTCTATCTCTCTATCTCTCTCTCCCTTTCTATTTCTTTTTATATGGTTGTGTGGCCACTTGGATGGACCCCATTAGGATGCATGTATTGGATCCAATCCATTTTTAGATGGGGCCCACTTTGTATGTGTATGGGGTAGCCATGTGATGGCCCACCTAATCAGGGCCCACAATGTATTTAAAAAAGAAAAAAAGAAAAAGGGAAGGTTTAGGTGGGCCGGCTCATGCAGGCTCCACCTTGACATATGTATGAAATCCAAGCCGTCCATTCTCTTACCCATTGCATTTTAGGCGTTGAGCCAAGAGTTGGGGTTGATTGGAAGATCTGGTGGGCCATAGCGTCGAAGATCGCGTCATTACCATTCAAATATCATTTTCTTATTGTATTTTATTTTCTAAACATATAAAAATTTGAACTTTAGACTCATTGGGATGGCCTCGAGCCACTGAATGCAATGGCCGGAGTGGATTCGCTTGGAGCGGGCCCCACACGCGAAAAGCCCCAAAAAAATGGGTTTTTTCTAATTTTTGGTAAGAGGCAGACCCTCTGCCTCTAACGACAGCAGTAGCGGCTGCACATTGTTGCGTGCAGCGTTCGACGGGCGGATGTCAGGGGCCCACGACCCTGCATGTGGGCCCCACAGTGATGTTTATTTGTAATCCAATCTGTTCATGAGGTGGGCCACCTCCTGAAATGGGCCCCTGCCAAAAATCAGCTTCATCCATGACTTGGGTGGCCCACACCATAGGAAACAGTGGGATTGCACCTCTACCATTGGAACCCCTCTCATGGGCCACAGGAGTTTCAGATCAATCTGAAATTTGTGTTTTCACTCCATCCAGGTCTAAGTGACCTTGTGAATGGGTTGGATGGCATCTAAACATTACAGTGGGCCCCACATGGGACCCACAATGATGTATGTGTTTTAAGTCCACCGTCCAGGCGGACGGTGGTACCCACCTTAATGTATCTGTTGCCTCCACTGTCCAGTGGACGGTGGAGCCCTTTGTGATGTATGTGCTCTGTCCTCACTGTCCAGCGACAGTGGGACCCGCCATGATGCATGTGAGGCATCTAGACCGTCCATCCACTTGGTGAGATCATTTTAAGGCTTGAGTTGCCGATTAGGTGGGCCACCTATGTTTGGGTTAGGCCCATTTGATTTGCAAAAGGCCGATGAGTTAGGCCCATTTGAATTATAAAAGGCCTATGAGTTAGGCCCATTTGAATTATAAAAGGCCCATGAGTTAGGCCCCTTTGGTTTATAAAAGGCCCATGGGATTGGGCCCATTTTGAAGTATTCTAAGGCCCATGGGATTGGGCTCATTTTGAAGTATTCCAAGGCCCTTGGGATTAGGCTCATTTGATTTATTTAAGGCCTATGGGTTTAGGCCCACTTGATCTATATAAGACCTATGATTTAGGCCCATTTGATATGTATAAGGCTCATGGGTCGAGAACCAATTGATGTAGTCTAAGGCCCACGGGTTATGACCCATTGCAATGCACATAAGGCCCATTGGTGTGGTCCATTTATGTGGCTCAATTGATGAATAAAAGGCCCATATGATGTGTCTCATTTGATGTATTTAAGACCCAATGGGAAGTACCTAAGGTCCATTGCAATGTGTGACCCCAACACCGATTATGAAACGATGTTTACGACAATCGTGCCTTGGGAGCAATGCTAGTTTGACGTCCACATTGCAAGTATAATGCTGGTTAGATGTCCACATTACGACTCTCCTTAGGGCCCAGTGTTAGGCCTGTACTTATTGTGTATAGGCCATCCAGGCCCATCTGTATTGTAAGGATAGTGCATTACTTTATAACATGTTTAGTATAGTTTCATGACTCATGAACATACGCATCATATGTATGCTTGATATGAGAGGTGACTGATCATAGCATATGCCTTCAGGAAGACTGTTTATGGGACCCCGATTAGGCAATGTTGCCCTGCATGAGCGCACGATACGAGCAGGAATTGCTGCATGATTGGATAGAGTGATTCATGCATTTCACATTGTGTGACATGGCCATTGTACGCCCTAGCGACATTGGGGCCGTAACCTCCACAGATGCATTGTGGTTGGCAGGATTGGATACCAAAAATCTTATTCTACATGGGGTGCTATAGATATCCCTGGGTGAAAGTCCCTAAACCCTTATGGTACCATGAGGTTGCTCTAACGTCTAGACCGAGTGGGTAGATGAGCGTTGAGTACCGATTACCAGACAGTTGCACTCTCCACTGTGTCGTGGTCGGTTGGAAGGGGGTGCGGCCTTACCCGCTCGAGTGTAGGGGGCAATGTTAGGCTGAGTTTGACCAGCTCGAGGAATGGGTCCGCTATCGACGAGTCGTGCCCGATATTGGCAGACGGATAGTGAGGTCTCTTCCACTTACCTTATTACGCGCGATGTGGCGGCAATCTGGTTTAGAGTGTACTAGACCCCGGTGATATCCCAGAGTTGAGCTGTATTGACATGTGGACTTAGATGAGGATTGTATGCTTGACTTGCATCTTGCATCGCATAGCCTTGGTACGGCTCATGATATTATGGATCCATCTGCATATTTCGTATTACTCTGATATTGCATAATCATATTACTACCTTGCGCACACACTTTCACCACCCTCTAAGCTTTTCTATAAGCTTATGCACGACCGTTGCGTGCAGGTGACGTTGGGGCGCAGCAGCGCTGAGGCTTGAGCACGTGGCAGATTACTCTGGAGTTTTTGGTCTATCATCATTGTATTTCCCTTTATCCTCATTGTACTTGTAAAGTTTTTTATCATAGTGGAAATGTAATGGAATTCTTGGTTGTTGTTTGTGGGTTATGCCTTTGGTTATGCTTATTACGAATAAAAGTGACGTTGAAAATCCTCCTCGTAGCATCCCAGGATCGGAACCTGGCGAATGGAAGCTAGGAGCCGAGAATGGGATTCTAAGGAGGCTATCGGCGCCGGATTCAGTGATCAAGAATTTTGTGAGCCCGGTTTCCGAGTTTGGAGCATGACAACATCATACTACACGGTGGAGTCCATGGTCAAGGAAGCATCCCAACATATAGGGGGCACACTAGAGCCTAAGAATTTCAATGGTTATTACTACTATTTTTTACTTACAGCGTGGCTTGCCTAAAATTGAGTTCTACTTCATCTTGTCTCCACAGGTAGGAGGTGGGCCCACTTGCCAAGTGACTGGAAAATATAGGCAGTGTGGGTATACAATACATGCACCTAGGTGGGATTCACATGCATCACATTATGTCCAGGGAAGTTTTCATTGGTAAGCATGCAATTCCCTTTCCTTATTATTATTATTATTATATTTTGTATAATTGTGGGTCCCATTGACATGGTGGGGTCCACCCCATGAATAATTTGTACAACACACAACATCATAATTGATACCACCCACTAGATGAATGACATGGCATAAGGTACATACGTCGAGTGAGGCCCATAACACATGGATGGTCTAAATGATGGACGACATAGTTATAAAATACATGTAACGAATTGGCTCCGTTGTCCAATGACCGACCCAACTTTGGTGCTGTTACACATCATAGTAGAACTCAAGGGATTTAATGATAGGGATTTTTATTCCCACTGTTTCTTATAGTGTGGTCCACCTAGGGCGTGGATCTACCTCATTCTTTTACTCATGTCGTAAAATGGTCTGAAGGAGTGGATGAATGACCCAGATATACTTTTCATCACTAAGGTGGGCCCCAAAAAGAATCTGAGTATTTTGAGTACAATTTCCACTATCAAAGTGGCATGGCCTGCATCAACTTCCAATCAGCCTGATTTTTGGGACCATATAATAAATGGGGCTAGTAAGATGGATGAATGGTGTGGATTTAGTACATACATCATGGTGTGGCCATGATCACTCCCACAAAACTTAACCCTAAAGGTAGGCAGGGACCGTCCTCTTTGAAAGTCCAGGGAGGACGTCACCTCCTCCACGCCCTTTCTTTTATTATTATTATTATTATTATTATTATTTTGTATATTTCTCATCATGGTGGGTCACTTGAGAGATCCAATCCATCCATTGTGTGTGTCCCATATAGTGGAGGGGTCAGTCCAAGTTTCAGGTGCATCAAAATTTCAGGTGGACCCCAGAAAGTACTTTTATATAATTTACCTACTCTTCACATGATTTTAGATGGTGTGGGCCACCTGAGTTCCATGTACGGATGATTTTTGGGATATCCCATTTTCAAAAGGGGAGCCATCAAATGCACGGTGTAGATGGTCGACATGCATCATGGTGGGACTCACCGTCCCTGCCCTCTCAAGCAGCAAGACGCTAGCAGCAATAGGGTCAGGTTATTGTTGTTATTATTATTATTTTGTTTCCTCATCAATTTTCATAGGTGGGGCCCACATCAGGACGATCCACTTCGTCTGCCGAGTTCCTTGGCTCGTGATGGATCAAATAAGCCTAATATTCAATATGTTTTGACGCATAGAAACATCACAATGGGCCCTAATAGTCTATCACTATTAAAATAATTCTTTTGATAGTGTGGCCTACCAGTGATTTAGATTAGCTTCATTTTTTAGTTCAATGCCTAAAATAAGCTGGGGAATCGGGTGGATAATGTGGATTAATATATACGTCATGGGTAGAGCCTGTTGTGGACCCACAGTCTCAACCCCTTTGAACTCAAGCAGCATGATGTTGCTTACTGCAGTATCATCTGGATGCTGGTAGCAGCGTTCACTCCCCCATTTTATTTTATTTTATTTATTTATTTATTTATATTATTATTATTATTGATGGTGTGGTGTGCACATGTGTGCATGGGTGTGTGTGGCCAGCCCAATGAGACACATCTTGGACGGTTTGGATGTTATACAAAATTTTTGTGGGGCCCACTATTGATGGGGCCCACATGAAGCCTATAACAATTTAAGTTTTGTATATTTTCTCTTATACGTCCACACCATTAATGACATCATTATCATCATATCCTCACCACTATTAACCATCTTTTTACATTTATTCTCTTATACATCCACACCATTAATCACATCATTATCATCAACATCATCTCCACCATACAAAAAACACAACGAAAACAAAAAAAGAATGAGTGGGGTGGGTGTACTCATCTTGATGGATTAGATGGATGGTTGAGATGGATGGAAGGCATGGGATTGATGGCCCACCAAGATCACTTCTCTCTCTCTCCTTGTGCAGAAAAATGGTGAAATGCTAAGGGATGAAGGACTATTTGTAGAGAAATTGTTAAAATGTGGTTAGATTCAATTAATGTGATTTTGGTTAGCCTAGACTAGGATTATGGCAATTAATTTATGATTTGCAATTAATGGTGGATTAAAGGGACATGGGATGGCATGATGTGATGATGTAATACATAGGGTATGGAATGGAGAGAAGTTGACTTTGGGGAGCACATGAGAGAGGGGAGGTATGGATGTGTGACATCACAAACATGGGTAGAGATTCTCTCACCCATGTGTGACATATGCATGTATTGTGCACATGTGTGGAATGGAGTACATGGCACCATGTACACATGATACACTAATGATTCTTCATGGTGTATCTCACTAATAGAGTGTCGTATAGACGCATGGGTTTTACTTCCACGATCGCAACGATGGGGTGGTCGATATGAATTGGATTTCGAGGTCTTGGGGTTCCGGTCAGCTGGGTGTGCACTATGAACAGCCAATCCAAGTCTGCCTAAGGGCGTCGAACATCGTGTGCATAGGCATAAAAAGTGGTACGGAATGGATGGGGTCTTACAAAAAATATTTAAGTCAGATTTCTTAGAGCTAACAACATAAGATAGCCACAACTAAGATGAGAATTGATTTGTTGAGTCAACTCAACCCACCACAACTTTACTTTAGCCCGAGATTATCCTAGACTTAATTGCATCTGGTGATTTCCCTGATTAATGCGATTTTCAGCATTCACAAGGCATTCTTTGAGTCCAACTAGATCAATCTCATTTTGAGGAATGAAAGTAAATGGGCCAGATGAAACTGTGTTGATTCAACTAGGTTTCACCTTGCTGACTTAAGGTTCCCTACCACAGCAAAGCCTATCTCAACTAAAGTGGACCCGAACTTGGTTGGGAGGGTCAGAATGTAGCAGGATTGCTCCCACTCTGAACCTGGATGGAGTGTGGGCTGAGTCGACTCGATCCGACTTGATAGTTGTCCACTCCCTTTCTCCTCTACTGTCTCCTCCCTTCTCTCCTTCCCTACTCCCTTTCTCTTTCATTCACCCTTCTACCACCCCTTATGGACGAGCAGGGACTCAACGATGACTAGCTGGTCATAGAGTCTGGTCGACTTAGGACCCGACGGGCTCATTTTAGCTCGACAATGGAGGATGATGTACTATCTCAGCCATCATTCCCTCCATATTTCCTCCTAAGGATACGTCTAGATAAGGCTGAAGTGGTGTAAGTTCATGCTGCTAGTTGTAGCTGCTGCTGCGACAAGTTGAGTCGGCTTGCTGAGTTTAGTCAGGGACTCGAGCTTGGTTGAATGGCAGCGAGAGACAGTGTTAGGTTCTAGAGCTCAACTCGGATAACACCACTCAAGCCAACCTTCATGGGAGGATGGTTGAGCCAACTCGGCAGACCTCACTTACACGATAGTAAGCCCTGACCCGACTTGATTCGGCCTGGTGCAATGCCGTCAGGCCTTCCTCTCTCTCCTCTTTTCAGTCTCATCCTCTAACTCTCTTTCTCCTCTCCTTCACTCTCGATATTTCCCGAAACCAGGACCCCTGGCCGCCCCAACTCGCTCTGAGTTTGAGTTAACTCAGATGGTTTGGTGTGGTGCAGTACCAGTTGCCCGCCTTTCTCTCCCTCGTTCCTCTCCTGTTCTCTCTCTCTCTCTCTCGCCCTCTTTTCTCTCCTAAATTTTTGGTGGGAATCTTGAGATGAATGTGTAAGTGTTATGTTCTCTATCTCCTATGATTGTTAAATTTAGTAGTGCCAAAACCTCTTGGAATTTGTATCTTGTTTAGTTTGTCTTCAAATTCAATATGATCCATTACAAAGTGTTCCATTTCAAGATTAAAGCATCAAAAGTATAAGAATTCAAATATAACATCAACTGATAGTTCAAAGTTTCATCTAAGTCAAGACAATAGTCCTTGCTTTGGTACTCAAAGATCAAGTTGAAATACAACTCAAGTACTTCAAGCTCAAGCTTCGAAGTGTCATAAGTTCAAGCTTCAAAATGTTACAAATTCAAGCTTCAAAGTGTCACAAGTTCAAGCTTTATAGGTACCTTCAAGATTCAAAGTATGTCAAGTTATCAAGCTTCGTGTACTTCAAGAACAACAATCAACTGAAGCAAAGATGTGTCAATGTTCAAACATCGCTTATAAGGTATGAAAGACCCTAAATTGACCATAGGTTAGGTCATTATTGATTGCATACTTTAATTAGATCACTTTATAAGTGTATAATCTTTTTCTTGACTAGTCTTAGACTATATTCGACTAGTCCCAGTACTAGCTTGAACAATCTAAGAAATTCCTCGACCAGTCCTAAGTTTGTTACTAATTCTCGAGATTTTCTGTTATTGCCTCGACCAGTCCTGGAGACTGCTCGACCAGTCGAGTGAATAGTGCTCGACTCAAAGTCCAGCAACTAAAATGGGTCCCACATGACCAGTCATGGGCAGGACTCGACCAGTCGTGGAGGCCACTCGACCGGTTGAGAAGGCCCTTTGACTAGTCGTGGAACGGCTTGATCCTATCGCACCCAAAATTTTAAAAGTTTATTAGTCCTTCAACCGGTCGAGCTGACCTCTGGGCCAGTCAAATGAGCAATTTTTTCACTTATAAATAGAGCACAATTTTCAGAGTTTGATATTCAATTCAAGCAAAATCGAGACACCAATATGAGAGATAAGTTAATGATATTCTTAAGCTATTTAGTGCTCATTTAATATCTCTTTAATTAGTTTTTTTACATTTGATTTAGTATTCTATATTCCAATCTTATTTGAAGAAGGGATTGAAGTTTTCCCTTTTTTTTGGAATTAAAATCAAATCAAGATAGCCCAAAGTGATTTAATCTAAAAATCATTTAGAACTTAGAACCTTTTCATAAGTGAGTGTGGACATTGAACATCTGTGTTGAGCTTCTACTTCGAACTGGTTCTTTCGAGCTTCATCAAAGGAGAATATCTAGATAATTATTTTACTATTTTATAAATTAATTATTCTTTTGGTTTCTTTGAGATTGTGCTAGAAAAATCTCTTTCTTTTTGGTTTGTCTGAGGTGATCAAGAAAACTTAGAGTGTGGGGTTTTTGAAATGTGTAAGCCCACTTGAAAGACACAATTGTGAGGGTTTTAGGTGAACCTTGAAAAACCTATTTCATAGTGAATGTCAATATCTACTGTGTGAGGTTATTGGGAGTGGAGTAGTTGTGTGGCTATTTTTTTAAATAGTTGGTGTACACACAAGAGAACCACTATAATTTTTGGCCTTCTAGTGGATGATTGATTGTGGCATTGTGTGGATTTTGTAATTCCCTTTATGCATTTGTGGAGAATGTTGTACTCTTTTAATGTACGTGTGGGAATGTTGTAATAGCTTAGTTATTTTCTTTACTATTTTATTTTTTATTCCTCGGTATCAGTTTGGGATTTTTATACACAAACCATTCTAGGAATCAGGTTGTCCTACCATAAGTCATTAGTTTGTGGTGTAAGGTTGTCCTTAGAACAACATCTGTATTAACCTCTCAATACTTGTACATTTGAGGTTGTTATTCATTTCTGTATTGTGGGATTGTTTAATTGCTATCTTTATTTATATTTGTTAAATTCTGCATTTAATTTTTTAATTTGGCATAGTCCTATCCATCCCCCCCTATAGGACTCTTAGCTCAGCCTTTTCAGAATGGCCTCCATTTATAGTCGTGAAGCACACTCGAACTGTTCCATCGAACAGTCGAGATAGGTGGCTAAACTCATGCATCCTCCTCTGATTCATGGATACATGGGGTCCATCCATCATGAGGGATGGATTTTTATCATTATGGTCCACTGAAAAAGTATTCCTAATTAGCAAATGAGACCCACACCATCATAGTGGATTTTTTCAGTTAATCGAAGAAGATGACATAGTGACTAATGACAGATTTTCAACTATGGCCTACCAAGATGATCTAGACCGTTTAAATGATTTAAATGGGGTCATTGATCATTACGGGGGCTACTAACCCCACCAACCATCGCTATTTCCTTGTTTCTTAAGAGATTTTCCGCCTCTCACGGTCTTCTCGTGAGACGAGAAACTCCTTTCGATAGAGTTGTTGTTACCCTGAGGGAACTGCTGAGATCAGTCTACGGAGCTCAGAGAGAGGTTCGGATAGTGCCAATGTGGTCCTTCCCAAAGTGGAGATGTCTCCACGCCTTTTTCCATTTCTTGGTCAGGTGTCTTCCTGTTTTTGGCACTGAAGGGAACACTGAGATGCTCCCGTTATGGAAGACCAAGATTGAAGGAAGGTCTTTATCTTAGATTGTGAAGCTGGCAGCCACTCAACTCCCTTTTTCAGAAGGAATCCGTCACATGCCTCCATTTGGCTCCTACCCGTGCGCATGCACGATTGCATGGGCATATACGGTTGACGTGGATTTGGTCGTCCAGGGCTCCTCTATCCGATGAACGACTTAGATCGCCCAGATAGTGGTTGGAGCTGGGCCATAACTCGTCCAAAATGGACGTCTTCTGTTTGAATCCATCCCAGGTGGGAAATTTTCCCATTTAGGATTTTCTTCAAGTCAATCCTCATTTAACTGAGCTAGCTGATCCCATGTGCGGCGAGTGAAGGTGCACTCGGTGCACATGCACTTCAAGTGTGGGGCCCACAGAGATTCTTTCAAAGGATCCATCCCGTTTATTTGATCTCTAAGGTTTTACTATGATTGTAAGTCAAAGATGGGTCCACTCTATAATTCAGGTGGGCCATAATATCGATTTTATGCATCTAAATGATGATATCTGACGATCTTTGAGGGTTTAATGGTTAGATCGCTTCCTAGTATAGTTTAATTAACTATTTGGGGTTTTGAGGGTTGATTACGTGGAATCTGATAGTTGTTGAGGCATAAAAATCAATCAATCAGAAGAAAGAGGATTCCTAAAGAAAACAGAATTCTGCACCATTTAGTTGTGCGACACACAACAGAAGTAGCCACAGAGGTATTGTTGTGCGGCGCACAACAAAATATGATTGAAGATAGCATTGTGCAACTCACAATAGGTATATTCACATGATGAGTATATGTGCACAATCAATCTTTTATGAGGTGTTCACACGTGCGGAAGGCTATAAATACCCCACTGTTCCCTATAATTCATTCATTCAAACAGCACCAGAGTAGCAGAGAAAAGTTCAGACTTCAGAGGAATCCAGGTATGAAAGTACCTGTTGTGCGGCACACAACAAGTAGTCCGCACAATAGAGAGTGGTGCACAATGGAAGTGGTTCGTACAATGAATGTGCATAATAGCCATGTCCATACAATGGGTCCACTGTGTAGACAGTTAGCTCAAGTGATGATTATTCATCTTGAAATGACTAAAAGAATCCTAATTTGGGTTGAAGGATTAAAACATCTCAGAAGAATGGAATCAATCAAGATGAATATTATTCTAGCACAACAACATCTCCATACTGAAGATCATGATATAATCTGAAATATTGCATAAATTAACAATACAATTGGAACATTTGATATTTGTATTGTATTATGTAAATACTTTACTTTGGAATCAAAGGAGAGAAAGGATGTGAGGGAATTCAAAATAAATAAAATAGAGTGATTGTTCTCTTCACTCTTCCTTCATCATTGTTGAGTTAAATAACTCTTCCAAATTGAATGCATTTGTTTCTTGTCGAAACAAAATGGCGACTCTGTTGGGGACTTTTTTATTTTACTTGATATTAACTTAGGAACAATACAGAGAATTTTCACCACTATTTGGCATCGTGCAGACGCCAAAATAGCGACTCTCAATGGGAACATCCTCCATTTCATCTCCTAAGTAAAGTATGTTCTTATTTAAATACTGATTTGCATGGCTCCTCAATAATCCAAGAGAAAGGAAAAACTACAACTAACTAATGGCAATGTTTCGACCAGAAATGAAAAGTATTTGATTTGGGGGAATTATCTTTCTCAATATTAACAAAAGATAGAGCAAAGAGAATAATCATTAGTTTCATTCATTCTGAGTTCATTACATCCTTTTGATCCTTTGATTCCAAGACAGAATTTCTTAGAGAATACAAAAATGCGAGTATTAAATCGGCTCAAGTGTAAATTTTGGCAGCATTTCGACTTATATCAGTCACATCCCCAGAGGAGACAAATTGTGCAAGATTTCCATGTATTTCGTCCCTCATTGACATGATGGAGGAGTGCTAGAATCCCTTTAAAATAACCGAACTCGCCTGAAAGCCTGAAAAAATGTGTAACATGGTGCTGCTTCAAAAAATACCTGCACAACTCCTATGAGTTGCACAGGCCGAGGAGTTACACGGGTCTGTGCAACTCAACAGGAGTGGTGCGGTCTGTGCCTTCTGTGCTTCGCACCCTCTCCTCTTCTCTTTATCTCCAGTACCTGTCAGAGGCACTGGTCTTCTGAGCATCCGATCCTCCAAATGAGGGGGTGGGGGGTATTTATAGGTTTCACACGTGTGAGCCCTCGAATCCTATGTCGTGGACCCCACTTCGCATTTTCTAATCCATCTCTTCCTGGAATGAGAAACAGCCCAACGCAACCATCATAAGTTGCGCGGACCCGTGCAACTTAGGTGCCGCGTAACTTGGGTCCCATGCAACTCATGACCCGTGTAAATCACCTTATCTTCACCTTTATGCTTCATTTCATTCTTCAATTCTTCTTCTTGAAAGCTCTTTTCCTTGACCAAATTGCATGCTCCAACAGATGCCCCCTTATCTAAAATTTAATTTCTCTAAATCAACTTGAAGGATCAACTTCTTCATGTGGAACCTGAGTTGTGCAGGTCCGTGTAACTTCCACCCTCACAACTTGATGCCAGTGCTCTTGGTCTATAAATACTAAACTGCACAATCATTCCTCACTTCAAAATTTTTCTATCTCTTGGCGAACCCCTTTTGCTCATAACTGTTCTGCGCTACTTGCGCGCGCAACTCTTCCGCACTTAGTGCCAGAACCTTCTGGTTCGAAACTCTACCCAAATTTCTAACTTTTTCCTTTTAGGCCCTAAGTTTCTCACTTCAGAGCTTCATACTTTTCTTAATAATTTTTCAACATTCAGAAGCTTCGTCTTTAAGGAAAAGGAATCCTTTGCCCTTCTCCGCACTTGAACAGTTCTCTCGCCATACTTGGGATTGTGTAGGTATTAACGAAAAAGTATTAGAGCTCCGCCACACCTATACAGGTAAAATCATCTTTTCCCCTATAAATTTACAGCGCCATTTGTCAATCCCGCATTGCGAGCCATCCATCCATTAAAGTAGCCCTATTTCTATAGACAACTAGATCATGAGAGAACCCTGGATTTTAAAAGACTGTGTAGAAGGAAAGGACTGACATCAAAAGACTAGCATGATATACAAAATACGATTTCAACGTCCTTATCATGATCCTCATTAGCCTTTCTCGACTCATTTCTTTGAAACTACTCGTTAATATTTCCTTACTAGTCATGTCTCTTGGAGAACAAATGACTTTCTAGCCAAGGGTCTTTTGTCTCCTTAAGATTTCTATAGTGCCTGGGCCCGTGTTGTTGCTCGAAAACACACTGCTACTCTGGAACAAATTAATCTTCTTAATGCTATTACAGCCACATCAGAGCATTTTCATGGAAACGCTGCTATCTTCAGGGGCTTTCTTAACTTTTGGTCTCCAATTACCAACTCATTTCATCTTCCTCTGGGTGAGATAAGCATCACTCTATGGGATCTTCTCTGTATAGCAGGCCTCCCCATCATGGGCAACATCCTTGATATTTATATCCCTTCAAACAAGGAATTGTCTCATGCCCCTACAAAACACAATAAATCTGATATTTCAAAGACCACTCTTGAACTCTTTGGAGAATTGACCAACTTCCCCCATCCTGACCACATTACTTCTCTTGAATGGCTAGCTCATTTCTCTCATTGACTAAGATATATTTCTTTTCTCTTACTCTTTTTCTCTTCAGGTCTTCATCCTTTCTCTGAAATAACCATTTTATTTTAATCTTCCAGTTTTGAAGTCTATAATCATCAGGATCTCAAAACCATTCATGAGAATATTACAAGAACCACTGAATACAACCACTCTTACGAATTAGCAGCCTTCTTAGTTTATTGGCTAAGTTTAGTAATATTCCCTGGCTCAGAATAGGCGGATATCATCAGACGATCCCTTTTTATAGTTACTGGTGCGATGGCTAAGGGTCAGAGACATTCATTAGAGCCTTCAGTTCTATGCTCCCTATATCGTGCTTTTGGTGATATAGTTTCTGGCCTTGCAGATTCAACACTCCAATCTTTCTCAGTTTACGCTTCTTGGCATTTCTTCGTGGGCTGGCTAGGAGTTTATTTCCCTTGGACCTTTGATGACTCAAGAGGGACATATTCAAATCCCCATCCGCTTCCTCTTCAACACTATCAGCTAAGGAAGATGGTTGAAAAATCACATGGCTGGATCACTCGTAAGATAGAAGATGGCGATCCTATTGATTTTCATCAATTTCCATTCACCATTCATTCGAAAGGCATAGAGGCCGTTAATAACAATTCTATTTCTTATGGCAAACGTTCATTCCTTGTTTCCATTAGATCTATTACTCTTTCATTAAGAGAAGGTAGTTCATTTTGGCATGAACCATATTATCGAAGTAGATTTTCCCATCAATTCAGATTTGACTAGACTGTGCCGAAGACTTGTGATGTTGTTATGAGGTCTATGAGGAACTGTGGCATTGGGCCGTATAATTGGGCCTTGATATGGAGGCAACTCTTGAATGTTAATACGGGATCTCACTCATACTCTCAGGCCAAGGTTACCCAGTCCATACTTCTTATCCCCGGATGCGCTGGTGGGCCCATCAGTACTATTTGGTGCACAAATACTATTCAGCTAACTATGCCATATATATTCTTCCACCACAACTAAGGAGTTATCAAGAAGACCAAAGCATATACTATTCTAAAGAGACCAACCATGCCCTTTGTCCCGGTCAATTCTGCATGAAGATTTCTTGAACAGACAATATTTCTGAAATAAAGCCCACTGATATTCTAGAAGGATGGATAGCCTTTGGTATGCCTTTGAAGAATATCCATGAATCTTCTGCAGAAAATGATGATTCTTTGAAATTTTATCCTCCTCCTCCCTTACGAATTTTAGAAAGCAATATTCCCGAAGTATCAAGTAGACAAGAGATAGAAAAACATCGTCGTTTTCCTCAAAAGGACAAACATGTCATCATTAAAAGTACATCTTCTTCGAAGTAAGAAATAGTGAATGTACTGACCAAGTTAGACATTATTGTATTCGAATAGGAAATATAACATTTACTTTCTCACATTTATTTTGATATCGCATCTTTATATGAAACATATAAGTATACGCATTTTCAGAATTACATATTGATTTAAGATTCGTAGTATTTCTAAGCTTGAGCAATTCTTATAGGCATATTTGATAGACACATGCTAATCAAAGCAATAAGCTATTATAATGGTTAACATAGCATTGCCAGTATGATATTTTAGAATGGGCGAAACTAAGTTTCGGTTCCAGTGGCGATGTCATACATGTACCCCTTGAAGACTTACATTAGTCAGTAGATTCTTGGCCCTTCACAGCTTGGGGACTTGATGTTATCAGTCCTATAAACCTATCATCATCCAGAGGAAAACAATACAGTTTAGTAGCCAGAAATTACTTCTCAAAGTGGACTTAAGCCATCGCATTGAGAAATGTCAAAGAAAAGGGCGTCGTGAATTTCATACGACATGTAATAATATACCGTTACGGTATTCCAAAAAAGATCATCACCGATAACGGGACCCCATTTAAGAGTAGGGGAATGGAGAAATTGTGCCAAAAACTCGATATCTAGCATTCTTTCTCGACACCTTACTACCCGCCGGCTAATTGGTTGGCCGAGGCATTCAACAAGACGATTGTGAAAATATTAAAGAAATAGTTATAGGAAACAAACATGATTGGGATGAGAAGTTGTAAGAAGCTCTATGGGTTTATCAAACCACTCATCGTACTGCTACAAAAGTAATGCCATATTCTTTGGTTTACGGGGTTGAAGCTGTTATCCCCATTGAAGTGCTAGTTGCATCGCTAGAATAGCAGTACATCAGTCGATTACTAATGATAAAAACACTAAGATTAGGTTGGCAAAATTGGATGAGCTAAATGAAAAGCAATTAGCGGCCCAACAATGATTACAGTTATATTAAGCAAGAATCTCTACCGCTTTTGAAAGAAAGGTCAAGCATCGCTCCTTCAAAAGAGGCGATATAGTATTGATGCTGAAAAGACTGATAGTGGTCACTCGCAAGACAGGGGGCAAGTTCGACCCTAAATGGGATAACCCATACATAATATCAAAAGTGTACTCTAATGGGGCCTATCGGGTGGTGGATCAAGATGGACGAGGCATAAGTATACTAGTGAATGTCTGCTTCATAAAAACATATCATCCTTGAATATATGTGCAGTTTTGATCCAGAATATTCATAACATAATTCTTCTCCATTAAAAGGAGGCAGGTAAGAGTATACAAATGCAAAATTCTATATTTCTTTTTACATTGTATTTTTCTTTGAATACTTCTTTAAGTATTAATGAAGTGCAGTTGTAACACCCCGAAAATCGAGGGTCAGGTATAAACCCAACTCCCGAGTTCCAGAACATCACTTATGCAACATTTTCAATAATGGATGAATGTCGGCCATAATAGTGCATAAAACATGACATGGATTAAGCCAAAACAGCATATCATACTCCAGAGACAGTTAATTTAGCAAGCGAAAGAATGTGATAGATATATAAAATATATGAACTGTTGTGAGTCTCCAGAGTGTGAACATGTTACCAGGTTAACTAAATACATGTATACTCCTAAATAGAAAGAAAATAATATACATGAGTGCTCCAAAAATATAAAATGACAAGTGTCATGGCGTCTAATCAACCTCCCTATAATCCCGTCGATCAGAACCTGCATATAGGAGGAATCCTCCTCATCATGATAAAGTCCGGCTCCGCCTCGCAAGCTGCGCCATCATCTGAAACTACAATAGGGACTGGTTGGTGTGCCCAACACCGTCCCGTAACGTGGGAGTGAGTAGCTAACTCAGTGGAATCATAGAGCAAAGATTAGCATATTATCAAATCAATCACACGATAATGGTAAAGCAAACAATCAAACATTCCTAAATACTGTGATTAATGCAAGCATGAAATGACATGATGGATGCCCTCACCGACATACTCCCTCATGAGACACCATCTTACGTCCGCGGCATGCTTTCTTCCCTCAGTGCTCCACATCTTCCAGGTACATGCAGTGCGATATGAATATGATTATCGAGTTGTTATTAGTCCTTTTCATACAGCAGGATTGGGAAACTAGGGTACTTTCCTTATATCATTCCCAACAAGGATCCTATCTAGGGTCGTCACTCTTAGAAATCTTATACGATGATATATTTCTAGGTCGCTGCAAGGGCTGTCAAGGCTGTTGCACGCACTCGTTGCTCCACTCCCCCATCACCTTATCAATACAGACCTAGTTGTACTCTTGTTACTACGGAAGGGTCGTCGCCTCATGTAGACTCAGAGTACGCTCGAGGTCACTACAAAGGGCCGTCAGGGCTGTTGCATGCACTTGTTGCACCTCTCCCCCATCACCTTATCAGTGTAGGCCAACAGTAAGAATATAGTGTCCCATACCACCATAATCTGCTCACGCGTCTGGGTTACGCACTGGTCACTACGGGGAGGTTTATGGCCCCAGCGTAGGCCGACAGCTCAACCACGATGTCTCATACCACCATGTCCGACTCATAATTCTTAGTGGATCAAGGTACCATGGTTATCAGGGTTATCACTGGTAAGTTCAGTACCCTAGGTTCAAGTAGTTATGACGAATACAAGGTGAACATATAATGGTCAGTCGAGTTACTTGATGAGTCCGATTAGTGCGAGCGCACGTTGAATCGACCGACATGAAGTGCACAAGCACTTCGTGTGGCCTAACCACTGCCGACGATTCTAGTACGACTCGGGTTCGTCATACACATCCTTCGTGACGAATAGAATCCAACCACGAATTCTAAACTGTTACTGACTTCCTGGACTAGAGTATAGCCCCAAGCGTAAAGATGTGAATCAGTAATCATATGAGATAAACAGAATTGAAATAATAAGTAATCCAAGCATGTTAGCAACATGTTATAAGATACAACATAGGCAATTTAACCATACACAAGTACTTCACACATAAGAAAATCAATTGAAATACAACAAGTATAGAGGAAAATCATATACATCATCAAATTAGTTAAGAATTCAGTCTCAACGTTAATCTACAACACCGTTTACTCAATACTTACTAATACATACATTTATACAAACACTTAGACTACTCAACTCCAACGTACTCGACGTATGTTGATTACAACATATAATATGACAGATCCTTATATCAAGGAGATGTCTAATACAAAACAATCATGTTCTTATATTCAAAACATATGGCAGACATAAATCATATTGATTTAGGCATTTCAACAAACACTTAGTCTACACACATTAGTCTACATAGCATATGTCGGCCAATATGTGCATTAGGGCGAATCTCTTCGCCGAACAGATCATACACACATAACTAGCATAGGTACACGATAAACACACATGGAAATCATATCAGAAAAATACGTACGTATACGGTATTTCCTACAAATACCTAAAATATCCTAAATCTCATATTCTTCGTACGTATTCGAAATGAAAAACGAACAGCATGTTCTACATGTCAAACAACATCCTCATCAGCAATCTACCATTAAACGACATTGAAAGCTTTGAAAACAGGTAATCTAAGAGTCTAAAATCCGCACCTTTTGCCGTAGAAGCGTAATGAATTGAATAGGTATTCTACGTCGTTGTCAACGACTGATTGGCAACCTGCAACACAAGGTGAGTCAGCCACTTAGCTACTTGTACCCATAGGAGCCTCAAAACAGGTTAGGGTTAGGGTTTTCTTACCTAGAATGAAATCAGAATTTCCTGAACAATGATACAGAAGGGTGGATGAGGCACGTGGAGCAGCAGGGAAGAATCCCAGGAGAAAACTCTAACTTCTCCCCCACTTTCTCTCTCTTTCTCTCTTCTCTCCTAGGGTTTTCCCCAAATTCGTATGGGTTAGAAAGATAAGGGTTTAAGGCCCTTTTATAAGCCCAAACATAACCAAAGCAGACTTTAAGTCAAGGTATACTTGGGTTATAGCCAAATCGGGTCTTTTTCGATCCAAAAGAGCATTTCTGGAGGTCCCCTGACCAAACGCGGTCGGACTTAAGCTCATGGATATTGGATCCTGATCACATTAAGTTTTCGTTCTGATAGTGTTCCCAAATCGCACGTGGTGAACCAGTTTCAGTTCAGCGGTCACTGAGACTCGATCGAGGATTCCAAGTATACTTACCTTAGTGAAAAATATTCCCTAATCCGAGGGTGTATTTAGGTCAGATTCCGACGGTCTGAATGCTTATACTTAACTCGTAAGCGAAATGTGCCAGATTTATTTAAATCATATTTAATTTATAAAAAATTTCACTCTTTCTCACACTTCTTGCTCCAAGCTCAATGAAATAGCCTCAGAACATCAGTTGGGCTAGATTTTTGAAACAATTGTCAAGTCCAATTAGGCGGTCGTAATGGTCTAAGATTATAGATATCGGACTTTCGACGCGCAGTCTAGATCCAATACAAAGTTTCAAAAGGTTCGTGAGAATAAACCGGTTTAGAGTTTGATCATGGATTTTAGGGTAACGTAGCGTCAACGATTCTATAGGTTTTAGGTCTTACAGATTGTATTTAAAGTGGTTGGTGCTTATTTCACAAGTAATCTAATGTAGCGCTAGTTAATTCACGTTAAATTTCTAAAGAATTTCGTTCTAAATGATTTCTTTGGCTTTGGAATTGGGTTCTGAGAGTGATATGGTTGACCTATTGCCTAAGTACGTCTAACCCTAGGTAGGCAAAAATCTAGGGTGTTACAGCAGGCCTTCAAAGCATATCAAATTCAAGCAAGACAATGAAAAGCGCCAATGGTTATCGCCAAAATGCCAAATGAATATTTTCAAATGCAAATCATCGATGCAACAATAACTATCACCGAATCACCAAAGCTCTCATTATCATTATCTCGCTAACACAAGGCCGTTTAAATTTATCAAAATCAATAGCACCACCAAGCTGATATATTATCTTAAGTATAAATTTTTGTTTCATATCATTAGTGAGTGCGGTATATTAATTTTGATTTATTATTCCAACAAGGCCGATTCATCATTTACAGGTGGCGGAATAAGCTTATAAATCTAAGTAGGAGAATCACGACAACAATGAAGATTTGTCACACATGACAGCGAGAAAGACGCCGCTACGAAGTCGAACACATATAAGGCTTATCATTATTGGTGATAACGATATGTCAGAACTATACAGGTAGTAGTGACCTGTGGCCTTAAAAAGGCAAGAAAGAGCATCACGCACACTCATGTGGGCAGTGACCTATGCCATCTGTACAGCTTCAAGCAACGTTATGTGCGCAGCCAAAGAGTGCCCCCTCGTAATCGGTCTGACATTGCAGATGATAGAAAAGTGAGTCTCTGAAGCAAGATGACTCCTTAGATCCCTAGTTTGATTTCAATAATAACTCATGAGGGTAGGTCTCTGAAGTAAGATGACCCCTCATTGATGGACTGGCGGACTTGATTTGGTACTCGAAGGTATCCTTGTGCGCCCTGTGAACTCTAGAGAGTTACTAATGCCAACCCTGTGCATAAATCCTATTGAGTTCACTGCCCTGGTAGCTTCACTGGGCCCCTCTAATAGATCGCTGTTTGTGAACTCCCTAGCAACGATAAGCCCTATGAACTCTAGAGAGTTATAAAAGTCATTCGTGCAAGACTAACTCCAACTACCATACCGATCCGTAAGCTTCCGCAGTCCTCTTAGTTGAATTTTGACAACCCGTAGCCTGTAATTGACATTTTCCCACGACCCTGAGTCGCATCCTGTTAATCTGAGTCGACTCAACCTGAGACTTATACCCCTGCGACCATGTCGCCGCTGTGGTTTTAAAGCCACATATCGCACGCCGATGCGATACCCAGGCCAGGAGATGTGGGCCTGCGTTCAGTTTGATGAAAACGCCGCGCATTTACAATCTCGATAGAATCGCGACCAAATGTCAAATCCATCAATCAATGTATAAACCAAGCACATATCCCATCACACTCATCCCTCTCTCACCCAAAGTCAAAGCGACCCATTCTTAGCCCATTCCTTTCTTACCAAAAGTCAAGAGAACCCATCCCTTTTCATCTCATCACCACTCCTCCCTCTCTCATTTTCTCATTCCAACCAAATCCCAAAGGGAGATCCAACGTCCAAGCTTCCCATGAGAGCTTAGAGTGTGGCCCACCTTCCTACCCCAATATCTTCCATCTCCACCCTCCAAACTTCAACATCCACCATCAAAATCGAAGCTTAGGAGACAAGGAGTCCATAGAGCTAAAGAAGAAGACGATTAGTAGGTGTTCATGGCACGAGATGGTGATTTTGATTTAGGGCCCACATGATTTAGGACCCATATTGATGTATGTATTAATGCATGTGTTAGAGGTATCCATAATAGCGGGGCCCCTCCATCTCACATTTTCTCTCTCTTTCTTTTTTTTTATGTATGATGGCTCACCTTGATGAATGATCCATGCTGTCCAGTGGGACCACACCCTGTTCAAATAGTGGGGTGTCCACTGTCTAGCAGCTGGACTGTCTTAATGTCCCGACAGGAGAGAAACATAAATATTAGCTTAAATCCAAAACAATTGTGGGCTACACTGAGGTGGACCCTACCTAATGTATGCATTTCATCCATGTTGTTTGCTGTCTAGCAATGGATGGTGGAGCCGCATGATGTATGTGTTTCATACCCACGCCGTGGGGCCACACATGACATACGTGTTTTATATACGTCACTCAAGTAGACTCTGGACCTTTTAAAATAAAGATTATTATAATAATATAAAAAGTAAATATTATATTTATGTGGTGGGCCCTATGTGGGATCCACATTGATGCATTTATTTTACATCTACACCATCTCTCTGGACGGTGCGTGTGAAACCCCCCATGATGTATGTTTGTATCTACACCATCCAGTTGTTGGATGGTTCTTAGTAGGCCCCACCTTAACATCTAGACCCACTGCTAGCGTGTCTAATCTAGACCGTCCAGATGATGTGGAGCCTACCAAGACGTGTGTGTTGTATCTACACCGTCCAGGGGCCACCATGATATTCATGGTTTTCCCAACACGTGAGACCTACCTTGTATGTGTGTATACACACTATCCAAAGACAAGGACTGAAAGATTTTAAATATATAAATATATATATAATAATAGATATAAGGTAAGTTTAGTATATATTATATTACCTGGCTAGTGAGTCACACGTGGGACCCACCAAATATATGCATTTTATCCACTGTCCATCTGGACGAGGACCCACCTTTATGTATGGTATGAACCACATTGTCCAGTGGTCCGGACGGCAGGGACCACCGAGATGCATGCGTTTTAATCCTCATAATCTATCTCGTAGACGGCGGGACCAGTGAGGTATGTGTTTAACCAGGCCGTTCATCCATAGAGCCTACCTCACGCACGTGCAAGATCCACACCGTCCAGCAAGGATGGTGGGATCCACCGTGATGTGTGCTATATATATTCTGTTTATTCATTTTTATTTGGGCCTTGCGCCCCTTACATTATGCGGTCCATCGTGAGGGGTGTGTTGTATACACACTATCCATCCATTTTTTTGAACCGTGGGTTGCCTCATGAGGCCCGTTTCTGAGGCCCAATATGATGTATATGAGGCCCGTGTTTGAGGCCAACTATGTATGTGTGAGGCCCACCTGTTGTATATAAGGCCTATGCGATGCAACCCACTTGATGTGTATGAGGCCCATGTGATGCGGTCCATTGTGATGTATGAGACCCTTGTGTAAGTCCCATTGTGATGTATATGAGGCCCATTGGTGCAGCCCACTTGATGTATATAAGGCCCATTGGTGCGGCCCACTTAATGTATATGAGGCCCATTGGTGTGGCCCATTGATGCAGCCCACTTAATGTATGTGAGACCCATTGTTGTGATGCCCAAGTGTTGTATTTATGACTTATTTGGCGAGGCCCAATACGATGCATTTGGGGCCCTTGAGTGAGGCCTGATGTGATGTATTCATGGTACATGTGTCAAGGCCCATTGTGATATATATGCGGCCCATGAGTGAGGCCAATAGTCATGTGTATTAATTCTTTGTGTGAGGCTATGGGCCCATGATATTTTTAACTCTATGTGGGTTACTCCTTGGGAGCAATGATGGTTAAATGTCTACATTGATGGGCGATGACGGTTAATGTCAACATTATGACCTTCCCTTAGGCCCTTTATTAGGCCGATTATCGATTCTTATTATCGAAGCTGACTTCGATTGTCGAGGCTGATTCCGATTATCGAGGCTAATTCCGATTGTTGAGGTCAATTTTGATTATCGAGGCCGATTTGGATTATCGAGGAAGATTTTGATTGTCAAGGTTGATTATCGAGGCCGATTCCGATTGTCGAGGCCGATTGTATAGGCCAATTATTGAGGCCAATTATCGGTGCCGGTTGTTGATACCGATTATGAGTATGTGACAACGTCTTGATACATGCTCATATGCATCATCTACATGCTTATTATGAGATGTGGTTGACCATTGCATGTCATTGGACAAGTTGTTATGAGACTCCCTAATAGGCAGAGATTATCTCACATGAGCTTATGATATGTGCCGGATTGATGCATGACTGGATTGTATGACTCATGCATCTTACATTGTGTGTTGTGATTACTGTATGACCTAGTGACATCAGGGTCGTAGCCTTCACAGGCATGTCATGGATGGCTAGATGGGACACCAAAAATCTGTTACTAGCATCGGGGTGTCATATAAGCCTCTGGGTGAAAATTTCTAAACCTCCGTGGCTAAGAGATGCCCCAATGTCTAGACTGAGTGGATATATGAGCGCCTAAGTGTCAAATACTAGGGGTTGTCACCTTACCCGCCCGATTGTAGTGGGCATAGCTAAGCTAAGTTTGACCATCTCGTAATTGGGTCCGCTATCGACGTGGCGGGTAAATATTAGTTGACTACTGGCCAGGCGAATAGTGAGGCTCTTCTATTTGCACAGTTGTGTGTCCAGTAGGTGGCGATTGCATGTAGAGTGTACGAGACCCCGATGATGATCCCAGAGATATATAGTACTGATATATGGCCTTATTGAACAGGAGTTGTATACTCAGCATTTTACTCATTCATTCACTATCTACTCGAGCTGGTGGTATGCAACTAATTGATATGTGTACTCTCGTAATGGCTAGGATTTTAGTTGGGGAACACAACTAACCTGAGATCAGGAGTTTACCGCATTGAGTCTGACTATCCAAATTTAGGTATGAGACTGGTTTAAATAAAAGTCCCTTGTGATGGACCCTGCAGCCTGTGATACTACATACTATCATCCCGACTTCACACTCCAGCTTGGTCATTTCATTCGCACCGTATATTGCATTACATCCGCAGTATATGGTATTTTGGGTTGCTATTTTTCAACATTTATATGGCCTAAATGAGGTTGAGGGCATTCGTAGATTCATCAAGATTTACATATTGCATTGTATCCTCAGTATATAATATACAGTTTACTGTCTCCACATTACATAGTTGATCTGCATTGCTTCCTTAGTATATCATATTAGCTTATTATCTTTTTGCATCACATAACCTGGATAAGGTTAATGGTATTTATGACTTACTAGCATGTTTTTGCATGGCTCTAATATTGTATACTTGGCATATACCTTACACACACACTCACACCACCCTCTAAGCTTTCTATAATCTTATGCACAATAAATGCGTGCAGGCGACGTTAGGTCGCAACAATGTTGAGCATGGAGTATACAGTGAATTTTTAGAGCACATAATTTTTGATATATGTATATTTCCCTTTCAACACTGTATTCAACTATTTATATTAGTGGATATGTGATGATGATGTTGCCTTTGTAATTTGGGTAAACTTGTGGTTATGCTTATTACGAGATAAATATACATTGAAAAATCCTCCTTATAGGATCCCAGGATCAGAATCTGACGTATGCGCACGGGGATCTGAGAATGGGGTACTATGGAGGCTGTCAACACCAGATTCGGCGATCGTGAATTTTGTGAGCCCTGTTTTCGAGTTCGGGGCATGACAGAAGTTGATATCAAAGAATAACTTGGGAATACCTGAGGATAACGTCACATATTTGGTGATAGCTACCCTACACTCTATGATTGTTAAGAACTTAGAATGATTAGATCCCTAAGTTTGAAGAACTTAGAGAACTTTCTGATATAGCTCCCTGTACCGTCGAGATTATGAGGCTGCTGATATTTCAGTCTTGATCATTTCTGACCAGGATTCGATGATTAGTGGGGTCATCATAGTGCTGACAAGGCATTTAGGGGGCAAGGGCCTGAGATTCGCAAGCGCTATTTGATTGTATTTTATTTTCGATAAATATAATGCTATGATTTCTCCTCCCATCCCTTATGAGTTATGTCTAGTTCCATAATAGTGTAAATTTTGAGGATGAAATTTTTATTAGGAGGGGAGAGCTATGAGGCTCGTATCCTAGACCGGACAATTTCATAGGATTTTTTGGTCCTCCCAGTCACAGTAAACTGAGACCTATAATTGGCATTTGTGCATGACCCAAAGTCGCGTCCCGTCAATGTGAGTCAACTCGACCTGAGACTTGTACCCTTGTGACCTCACCATCACCGAGGTTCTAAAGTCGCGTCTCGCACGCCAATGCGATACCCAAGTTAGGAGATGTAGGCCCGTGTTCTTTTTGAGGAAATCGCCGCACATTTACAATCTCGAGAAAATCTCTATCAAATGTCAAATCCATCAATCAATGTACAAGTCAAGTACATATCCCATCACACCCATCCCTCTCTCACCCAAAGTCAAAGAGACCCATTCTTAGCCCATTCCTTTCTTACCAAAAGTCAAGAGAACTCATCCCTTTTCATCCCATCACCACTCCTCCCTCTCTCATTTTCTCATTCCAAGCAAATCCCAAAGGGATATCCAACTTCCAAGATTCCCATGAGAGAGCTTAGAGTGTGGCCCACCTTCCTACCCCAAGATCTTCCATCTCCACCCTCCAAACTTCATCATCCTCCATCAAAATCGAAGCTTAGGAGCCAAGGAATCCATGGAGCTAAAGAAGAAGATGATCGGTGGGTATTCATGGCAGGAGATGGTGATTTTTATTTAGGGCCCACATGATTTAGGACTCGTATTGATGTATGTATTAATGCATGTGTTAGAGGGACCCATAGTGGCGAGGCCCCTCCATCATACGTTCTCTCTCTCTCTCTCTCTCTCTCTCTCTCTCTCTCTCTCTCTCTCTCTCTCTCTCTCTTTCTCTCTCTTTTTTGGTGCATGATGGCTCACCCTGTGAATGATCTACGCTGTCCAGTGGGACCACACACTGTTCAAACAATGGGCGTCCACTATCCAGCAGCTGGATTGTCTTGATGTCCCAACGGGAGAGACAGAAATATTAACTTAAATCCAAAACTCTGCTGGGCCACACTAAGGTGTACCCCACCTAATGTATGCATTTCATCCATGCTATTCACCGTGCAATAATGGATGATGGAGACGCATGATGTATGTGTTTCATACCCACGCCCTGGGGCCACACATGACGTACGTGTTTTATATACGTCACTCCAGCAGACATTGAACCTTTCAAAAAAAGATTATTATAATAACATAATAAGTAAATATATTATATATATATATGTGTGTGTGTGGTGGGCCTCATGTGGGACCACGTTGATGCAATTATTTTACATCTACACCGTCCCTCTGGACAGTGCTTGTGAAACTCACCATGATGTAAGTTTGTATCTGCACCGTCCAGTTGCTGGAGGGTGCTGAGTAGGCCTCACCTTAACATCTAGATCCACCGCTGGCGTGTGTGATTCAGACCATCCAGATGATGTGGGGCCTACCAAGATGTGTGTGTTGTATCTACACCATCCAGGGGCCACCGTGATATTCATGATTTTCCCAGCACGTGGGACCCACCTTGTGTGTGTATATGCACACTGTCCAGAGACAGGGATTGGAGGATTTTAAATATATATATATATAAATATATATATATATATATATATATATATATATAAGGTAAGCTTAATATATATTATATTACCTGGCTGGGGGGTCACACTTGGGACCCACTAGATACATGCATTTTATCCACCGTCCATTTGGACGTGGACCCACCTTTATGTATGGTATGAACCACACCGTCCAGTGGTCTAGACAGTGGGGACAACCTAGATGCATGCATTTTAATCCTCACCGTCTATCTCATGGACGGCAGGACTCGTGAGGTATGTGTTCAACCAGGTCGTTCATCCATGAAGCCTACCTCACGCACGTGTAGGATCCACAACATCTAGTAAGGAAAGTGGGATCCACCATGATGTGTGCTATATATACTCTATTCATTCATTTTTCTTTAGGCCCTACACCCCTTACATTGTGCGGTCCACCATGAGGTATGTGTTGTATACACACTATCCATCCATTTTTCTTAATCGTGGGCTGCCTCATGCGGCCCGTGTCTGAGGCCCAATATGATGTATATGAGGCCCATGTTTGAGGCCCACTATGTATGTGTGAGGGTCACTATTATGAGGCCCACCTGTTATATAAGAGGCCCATGCGATGTAGCCCACTTGATGTGTATGAGGCCCATGTGATGCGTCCCATTGTGATGTATGGGACCCTTGTGTAAGGCCTATTGTGATGTATATGAGACCCATTGGTACAACCCACTTGATGTATATAAGGCCCATTGGTGCATCCCACTTGATGTATATGAGAATCATTGGTGTGGCCCGTTGATGCGGCCCACTTGATGTCTGTGAGACCCATTGTTGTGATGCCCAAGTGATGTATTTGTGACTTATTTGGTGAGGCCCAATATGATGCATTTGGGGCCCTTGAATGAGGCCCAATGTGATGTATATGCGGCCCATGAATGAGGCCCATTATGATGTATATGCAGCCCATAAGTGAGGCCCATAGTGATGTGTATTAGGTCTTTATGTGAGGTCATGGGCCCACGATACGTTTAGATCTATGTAGGCCACTCCTTAGGAGCAATGATGGTTAAATTTCTACATTGTGACCTTCCCTTAGGCCCATTGTTAGGCCGATTACTGATTCCGATTATCGAGGCCTGAAATAGCGGTGAAGACAGCTTGAGTTAAAGTTGGAATACACCAATATGTCCTAGAGGGGGGTGAATAGGACTTTTTAAAGTTTTTATGAGTTATTAAAAATCTTATCACACTAATCCTATCACAGAATACAGATTAGGATTACTCAAGGTTAACTTTACTGGCTTCCAAGCCTGGTAGAGGATCCAATCACAGAGCTATTTAAATGATAATCAAGGTGCAATTATAGCCTATGATGAATGTGACTGTGTGTGAAGTGTGAACAAGTATAAATACATTTAATATAATCTCACAAAAAATCAAACATAAGTATCAACCTCCAACACAGTCATTTTATAGTGGTTCGACTACTTGTCTACTCCACTATCAGCTTCCACACTCAACCCTTGAGTGACCGGATTTCACTAAGGAGGTTTCCCATGGTTCACCTCAAACCTAAGGTTTTAAATCAGGTTCACCTTCAACCTTTACATGGAGGTTTCTACTCGGTTCACCTCTAACCTTGGAGTTTTACTGGCACACTCCTAACCAGATGTTTATGCCCACACAGAGCAAGGGTCCACACAACGCACCCGGATGTTTATACTCTCCCCAGAGCAAGGGTCCTCCTTTGAGGACTTCAAAAGGTGAGCAACACTTAAGACCTAATCCTAAAAGGGAATGATCACAAGTGTCCTTTGGACTCTAGATACTTACAAATAAGTTGATGAGTCTCATTCAGCGCAATGTTGAAGATCTCCTTCTTATTGATGAAGAGTCTTCAGCTCCCTTGATCCGTAACACAAAAGATATATCTATTTTAGGCTTTAGGTTGGGTCAAGGTTGTGATGGAATTTCACTCTCTAAGGATTTACCTATTAGGAAGATAGAGTGGTTCCGATCATCTATGCATTCAAGGCATCCCAGCTTAATGATTTGCCAATAAGGTAGTAGCTGAAGGATCCTTGAATGTGGAAGTTCATTCCCCAATCCATTGTATTGAATATCAATGATGAGGGTGGATTGGAGGATGAACTCCCTGAGAGAAAGGGCTTAAGATAAATGATAGGAAGGTTAAAACACTCAAAAGAACTCTCTTCTTTCTCTACCAACAGTAAAGGTAAGCTTCTCTATATAAAGGAAAAATGTTCCAATGGATATAAAATGGTCATATTTATGACAGAGTTCGATATCATCAAGCAAGTATTGATATGATCGAGCGTATACTCTCGATTGTATCGATTGTCCTCTTGATGATACAAACTCAAATGTCATTTTCACTTTTGAAAACCTTTTACCAACTGGTCGATGGGATCGAGACACACATCGATGTTATCGGATTTCGAACTCCGATTGCATCGATAGATGAGTCGATCTATCGACAGGTGAAAATAAGAGAGACAAGTCTTGAAGATTTTCAGGTTCTAAAGATATGATCGGGGAACAGTCGATGTCATCAGAATTTATATATCGATGATATCGGAGACCATATCGATGGGATCGATAAATCGTATAGATTTACCTATAAGCTTACTAGACGGTTGTGTCCCATCTAGATCCAATCGACCAGGTTTCAATAAGATCAACATATGAATATCGATTTCTCGACTGGTACCCTGTTCACTAAATAAAACATTCTAAAAATCATGCTGGAGAAAACATGCGCCCTCTATCGATGTGATCGACTGACTTCCGAAATGTTCGATATTTGAGTTCAGATTGAATCGGACAGTCATCGATATATCGAAGCTCATAGTGGTTTTCTTTAGAAAAATAGGGGCGTCGAAAAATTGCCTGTCAATATTATCGATCCACTTTCGATAGGATCGATATTCGAATATCGATGATATCGACTGAACCATCAATATATCGATAAATCGTCCAGATGAATGTTTGATTGCTGGACACTTTTTGTCCTTACTCAATTGTATCGATTGATATATTGAGGACATCAACGGAGCAGGTCGATCATATTGAGATATGAATCGATATAATCGACAGTGTAAGAAAAACTTGAAGATTTTCCTATTTTGTAAAAAGTTTTCTTACACAAAAAACCCTAAGATGTTCTACATATTTTTAAGGGTTTTAATCACCTGGTGTTTTGGGACATGGTGTGAGGCTATGATTTACCTATGGTGAGCTTCCACACATCCAGTTGAGGCAAACACTAGAGTTGATCTTCCTGTTAGACGTTGTTGTCTGACTGACTCACCTTACACCGTAATTGACAAACCAGGGCACTAGTAGGTGCACTTTCAATCTCCGCCTTTATCAATTACGTGACCAAATGCCCAAAAACACCCTAGGAAAATATCTAGACATATACATCCTAAATTGTGTGTACATGCATTAACACAATTTATAAATTCAATCACCCATGTACACACCCAGTAATTTCTCCCCCTTTCTTGTTGCGGATGCTCCCCCTAACACCTGCAACATATAAGATCACAGATATCCAATTTTCCACAGGGGTGTAGTTTTTCTCCCCCTTTTTGTCAGTCATTGACAAAGATATAACAAGTGATATTGACTGAATAGTTTAAGTATATGGGAGAACCAGATAGAGATGCATCAATGATAGAACATTACGAGAGCAATAAAAGATAAGATAGTCATTTAAAATCTCATGCATTGTAATAATTCACCAGATAAACCAAGATGGCAGTAAAGATATATAAGTGAAAATAGCACATGCCATGCAGAACTATGAAAGGGCCTAGCTATATGCCCTAGAGGGGGGGTGAATAGGGCAATGCCAAATAAAAATAATAACAGTGAAATAATAAAAGATTTAAAGCACAATGCTGAATATAAAACAATCACAATAGCCTAAAATAAAGAGATTGATACTTTATCAGTTCTAAGGACAACCTTACACAAAAAACCAGAGGTTTAAGGTAGGACAACCTTATTTTTAGAACGTACTTTGTATCAAAAACCAAGGAGGAATAATAAGCAATGAAATCAAAATAACTTACGGAAAATAAATCCTAAGTTATTACAACATTCATCCACACTTGCTTGAAGTGATTACAACATTCATCCACAAACACTCTCCACAAAATAGAATGAATGAAAGAATGAAAGAATAAAGCACATCCATAACACAACGATATATAGTGGTTCGCCTGTGTGTACACCAACTGTTATCCAACAGCCACACAGATTGCTACTCCACTCCTAATATCCTCACATAGGGGATATTAGCATGCACTATCAAAATAGGTTTCGCAGGTTCACCTAAAACCTTCACAATTGTGTCTTTGATCTCGGGCTTACACAATCCAAAAACCCCACATTTTGAGTTTTCTGGCTCTCCTCAGATAACCAATACAATGAGATTTTTCTGACGAATCTCAAATAAAAACCAAAGAAAGTAAATTACAAAACATGTAAAATACCTGAATCACCTTTTGAAGAAGCCTGGTAGAACCAATCGGAGTAGAAGTTAGATTTGACGTTCAAAGTCCAATACTCACTTTAAGAATGGTTCTAAGTCTAATTGATTTTAGATCAAACGGGCTAGATCTGTCTGATTTTGTAACACCCTGAAAATTGGGGGTCATATATAAACTCAACTCCCGAGTTTCAGACCGTCACTTATGCAACAAAATGATTATGATTCAATGTTGTCTGATTTAAAGCATTCACATGAGTAAAAGTATACCAAAACTGCAATTCATAC
The DNA here is from genome assembly GCA_037074715.1 of Magnolia kwangsiensis. Taxonomy (NCBI): domain Eukaryota; kingdom Viridiplantae; phylum Streptophyta; class Magnoliopsida; order Magnoliales; family Magnoliaceae; genus Magnolia; species Magnolia kwangsiensis. The sequence continues at coordinate 55,203,486 of CM073582.1, read as the reverse complement.
TCCAGATCCAGTGATAAAAGCAAGCGGAAGACTAAACAATATATATATATCACTGTAAGGAAAAACAAAATAGATCTCATCTGTCTCTAAAGTATGAATACATCTCTGAGTCTCATATACATATACATGAACAAAATCAAATGTTCAAAATAGTCCCACTGAAGTCCCATCAACCCAGGTCGCCTATGCAAAGCCATCATGGTACTGCATGTACGAGAACTCGTCCTGGTTATCGTCAAAGTCTGGCTCTGCCTCCTGGATCTCAGCATCACCTGCATCTATAAAAGGGTCTGGTGGGTGTTGCAAACACCATCCCGTAACGTGGGAGTGAGTGATCAACTCAGTGGAATCATAGAGCAAATATTAGCATGTTCACAAATCAATCATGCGATAATAGTAAAGCAGTAAATCAGACAATCCTAATACTGTTGTTAATGCAAGATGACATGACGTAATGTATGCCCTCACCGACGATCTCCCTCATACGGCACCATCTTACGACCGCGGCATGCAATCGACCCTCAAGTGCTCCACATCTTCCAGGCACATGCAATGGTATGGTGATATGATTTTCGAGTTGTTATTAGTCCATTCAAACAGAAGGATTGGGAAACTAAGGTACTTCCCTTATATCAATCCCAACACAGATCCTGTCTAGGGTCGTCACTCCTAGTAATCTCATACGATGTATATTTTGTAGGTCGCTGCAAGGGCTGCCAGGGCTATTGTTCGCACTCGTTGCACCGCTCCCCCATCACCTTATCAATACAGGCCTACTGTACTCTACTGCTACTGAAGGGTCGTCGCCTCCCCTAGACTCAGAATACGCTTGCGGTCACTACAAAGGACTCCTCGCCTGATCAGTGTAGGCCAAAAGCTAGAATATAGTGTCCCATACCACCATAATCTGCTCACGAGACTAGGTGCTCACTGGTCACTACGGGGAGGTTTGTGGCCCCAGCGTAGGCTGACAGCTCGACCACGGTGTCCCATACCACCATGCCCGGCTCATGAGTCTTCGTGGATCAAGGTACCATGGTTAACAGGGTTTATAATGGTAAGTTCAGTACCCTAGGTTCAAGCAGTTATGACTCATGCAGGATGAACATACATCGGCCAGTCGGGTTACTTGACGAGCTCGACTAGCGCGATCGCATCTCAAGTCGAACGACATGAAGTGCGTAAAACACTTTGCGTGGCCTAACCACTGCCGCTAACTCCAAACACGACTCGCGTTCATCGACGCGTCGTTCGTGGCCAAGACCAGCCAACCACGAATTCGCTCGGTTACCGACTGCCTGGACTAAGTATAGTCCTAAACACATATGAATTCACATCAGCAATTTATGTAGGAGTATTGGAATTGAAATACAATCATGTGAGCATGTTCACACATGTTATAACATACAACTTAGGCAAATCTCCAAGCACGTACATTTTATGCATATAATGGAATCATGTACATAGTCAACATGTAGGAAATCATATACATCAGCATATTAATTGAGAAATCAGTCTCAAACTAATTCATAACATCATTTAATTCAATACATACTAATACAAGCATTTATACAAACACATACACTACACACTTAAGTCTACATATAGTATGTCGACCCGAAGTGCGTAATTTGGCGAATCTCTTCGCCAAACTAATTATGCACGTATTCCTAACTTTCTAATGCGACAAAAAACCATGTCAATCACATCAGCAAAATATGAGTGTAATCAGTACTTCCTACAAATGACTAAAATGCCATAAATCTCATATTCTTCGTTGATTTACGAAACGGGAAACGGATAGCATGTTGTACATGTCAAACGGCAATGCCGTCGATAATCTACTATTAAACGACATTGAAAGCGTTAGAAACCGTCAATCAAAGCATCTAAAATCCTCACCTTATCTCTTATGGATGCGTGATTTCGAACGGAGCATATACGCTTCGTCTACGGCAATAAGAGAACCTGATTTACGAGTTACGTTAGCTAACATGCTACGAATCCTAGTAAACCTTAAATTAGCAACTTCTAGGGTTGTTTCATACCTGAAAACGCGGAAGAATCACCGCTTGGTGATCAGGAGGTGTTGCTACAGCACGTGCAATAGGCGGCACGAAGACAGGAAAATTCTCTCCTACACTCTCTCTCAAACTCTCACCTTTTCTCCCTCCAAATCTAGGGTTTCTCTCAAATTCAGATGGGAGAGAGGAGTGAGGGTTTTAACCCCTTTTATAAGCCCAAAAACGCCGAAAATAGGCTCCGGTACAAGGTTCACTTAGTGCATATCCAATTCAGGACTGTTTCGGTCCAAAAGATGCTTTCTGGTGGTCCCCTGGCCGAATGCGATCGGACTTAAGTTCATGCGTACCAGATCTAACACGTATTAAGTTTTCAGTCCGGCAGGGTTCGCAGATCCCACGTGGCGGACCAGTTTCAGTTCAGCGGTCACCGCACGTAGATCAGGGTTGAAAGTCACATGATATGAAATAAAAATTTTTCCTGATCCGAGGGTGTAATCTGGCTGAATTCTGACGGTCAGAACGCTTAATACTGACGCGTCAAGTCGTGTGCCAGATTTGAATTTGAAATTCCAATTCTGTCCCTATTCGTACTCTCTTCAGTCCGGGCTCAATGAAATAGCCTGTGATTATCGGTTGGACTTGATTTTCGAAATGATTGTCAAGTCCAGCAAGGCGGTTCTAACGGTCTAAGATAGGAGGTATCAGACTTTCGACGCGCAGTCTAGATCCAATACAAAGATTCAAAGTGGTCCAGAGAACAAACCTGCTTAGAGTTTGATCCGAGGTTATAGAGTATTGTAGAGTCATTGGTTCTACTCGATTTGGGTCGTGTAGAACGTATTTAAAGTGATCAGTGACTATTTCCCAGCTACTCTAGCGTTGCGCTAGCTAACTTACGCTTAATTTTCATAGGAATTAATTCTACGCAATTTCGGGTCGAGTTGGTACTCGAGCCCAAGTATGGATTTTTCACGGGCGTTACAGATTTTGAATCCAAGAAGAAGGAATATCAGAAATTCTCCTTTTCTAATAAGATTGGAATGTAGATCAAAATCAAATAAGAAAAAACTAGCAAAAGGAATATTAAATAAGCACAATGTAGCTTAAAATAAATACAAACTTATCTCAGAGAATAGCCTAAAGAATGCTTGAATAGAATTGATTTGAAGTGCTAAAACTCTGAAGTTCGTGCTCAATTTATAGACTGAAAAATCCCGTCTACGACTGGTCTTAGGATCCTAGGACTGGTCGTAGCTCCAAAGATTTTTGAAAGATTTCCGCGGGATTTGATTTTCAGTTCCATGACCGGTCGAGGGTGGTATACGACCGATCGTGGGCCACCTACGACTGGTCGTGAGACACCTACGACCAGTCGTAGGACCCCAAAAATGGTTGTTGGAGTTTGAGTCGTAGGGCTACGACCGGTCGAAGGATGAGTCGTTAAAAATACAGGACCGGTCGTAGGATGTCCAGGACTGGTCATAGGACAGCTAGAAAGATTCAAAAATGTTCAACTACCTAGGACTAGTCATGAAAAACTTAAGATTGGTCGTAGCAAAGCTAGGACTGGTCTTGAAGTCCCTAGGACTGGTCTTAGAACACTCCAAAAAAGCATATAAAAATATATGAGTTATGTATACGGAATGACCTATAATAAAGCCCATCCTAAGGTCAATCTAAGGTCAAACAAACCTTAAAAGTGAGATGGACTTAAAAGTCTGAACACTCAGATGACCCTTAAGAGAAGCTTGTGAATATTCAAAACTTGTAGTGGGCCTTCATGAGCTTGATCTTGACTTGACAAAGTCTTCTAGTAAACTTGAACTTGATCAAATCTTGAACATGCAACCTTGAAAACTTCTATTCTTGATTTCTTCATCCAAAACTTGAAAACTTTCTTCATTTAAGATCTTGTCTTGAAATGCGATGTCTTGATATGTCTTGATTGCAATGAATAGACTTCAAACATAAAACACAAGATATACAAGACATAGAAATAGGTTTCAGCACCACAAAATTTGACAACTAAAGGGATATGAAATCATAGCACTTACAATCTTCCCCTTTGTCAAATTGTGACAAAACACATAGCATCAAAGATAATAAGGAATGATAAGTCATGAAACCACAAAATACTCTACTCCCCCTGAGTAATACGAGTATTGCTCATATAATCAATACATAACATAAAAACCTCAAAACTTCAATCCACATATCCTTCTCAATCAATACAAACAAACAAATTTAATTTACTCCCTCTATCCGTATTACTCCCCTTTTAGCAATGCTGCAATGCTTACTACTCCCCCTTTTTGTCACAAAATGACAAGGGAAAGGAACAATAGAAAGGAGAACATAGAGAGCAAATAATGAGATGGTGATATGAAAGGACATAAAATAAACCTTAAGTGTCAAGCCATTATCCATAATCCAAAATACAATATTCAAAAGAAAATGTTATGAAACCAGAATCCATAATACATATCCAGAGTAAAAGAAATGTTATACTATTCAGAAGATAATTCACTTAATCTGATCTAGAGGAGGAAGCAGGAATAGATGGATCGATCTGGTGTAAGCTCTTATTTATGCGACGAAGATATTTTCACATGTACTTGAATCTCATGTCATGGGCTATATTCATATTATCAAGTTTTTCCTCTAATGCATGAAGGTGTGCATCAAAATCAGAAGGATCATAATCTGGATCATTAGGTGAATCAATTTCTATGTCATCAAATAAGTCATCCATATTAACATCTTGAGGAAGATCGCCAGCTTCCTCTTCGTTTCCAGCATCACTACCAACTCCACTAACACCAGCTTCATCAAATTGGCCAGGGAGCAGTTCCAATTTCATCTTATTAAGATTGGCGTTGTTGAAAATGAGATGAAGAATTGGTGCCTCATTAACAGGTTTATCGACAAGCATGTGAGTGGCTAAAACATTCATAAGATAACTGAATGGAATATCACTATGACCCGAATGGAAACGAAATTGTATAATGGAATGACAAATCAAAGAAGGAAGACAGACCTTGATTCTAGAAGCAATAGAATGCAATACACAAACCATGAAAGAAGTTAACTTGGTTTTATTACCGGACCGAGGATATACATTGGAAATGAAGAAACGATGTAATATTCTGTATTTGGGTAACAGATACTTTGCAGGGAGCGCATTCCCTTTGTGAGTCCAATGCACATCAATTTTTCATAAATCTCTGGTTAACATGTGTTTTTTCTATTCTGAAGGTTTGTTGTATAAAGTATGAATCGGTATTCCTTCATCATTAATAGGTATATCCATAATACCTGATATTAAATGATGGTCAACTTCAAATTTCCCTTCTCTAGTATCGATTGAAAATGTTAAATTATCAAGAGAAAAATCTGAAATGCATGCAACCATTGATTGAGCAATGGACTGGTATGCAGACCCACCCCAAAGCAAAATGTTAGTCCATCCTACAGATTCAAGAAGGGGAATGACACCATATGGAGCAATGTGATTTAGATCAGCGGTATGCTCAACGATAATGTTACAGGCACACAAATCCTGTACATCTTGAGTATCATCTTCGGGTGACTGAAGATGCCGTTTAGTTATTGGTCCAGATCTGGATGAAGATGGACCACGGGATATTTTCTTTTTCCTTCTAGCATCCATATTCAAAAAGATATACAAAGAACAAGTAAGATGCATAAATGAAAGATGGGTTTTCTCTAGATCAACAAATAGAGAGGAAACCCTTGAAAAACTCAACAAGGGATGAAATCAAGCTATACTATGAACAAATCAAAGCATAGAGATCATGAATCTTCAAGAAAAATGATGAAATAGGACTTACCTTGAAGAAAAACAAGAAATCCTATGACTGGTCGAGCCACGACTCGTCGTAGGTGGGTGTGGAAATGAAGAAGGGGATTTTTCCCAAATTATATGATGTTCACGAGATCCATGACCGGTCGAGTGTGGTTCACGACCGGTCGAACCATGACTGGTCGTGTACAACCACGACCGGTCGAGCATCGACTAAAAATATATTTTTAATGAAATTTTTTAAAATTTAAACAATTATAATATGAAATATAATACACTATGATACATGCAAGTAAGAATATTCAATGTAAAATACACATACTAAGATCAAATTTCAATTTATTAAACCTGCTGTTGTCGAGCGGTTTAGTAAATATATCAGCAAGTTGAGTTTCGGTTGGTATATATTCCAATGAAATAACTTTTTCTTCAACCAACTCACGAATGTAATGATACCTAATGTCTATATGCTTAGTACGTGAATGTTGGATTGGGTTTTTGGAAATGTTTATAGCACTGAAATTATCAAAATGTAAGATCATTGAATCTTGATTAATTCCATAATCGCTAAGCATGCGTTTCATCCAAACTAGTTGAGTACATGCATATCCAGCTGCAATATATTTAGCCTCAGCAATAAAGAGCGATATTGAGCTTTTCTTCTTGCTGAACCAAGAAACTAAGCAATTTCTAATGTAAAAACAACCACCACTGGTTGATTTTTTATCATCAATATTTCTGGCCCAATCAGCGTCTAAATACCAGCTAATTGAACATTAATATCAAAAGGATACCAAAGTCCCAAATTTATAGAACTTGCGACATATCTAATAATCCGTTTAATAGCAATAAGATGTCATTCCTTAGGATTAGACTGATATCTCGCACAAATACCAACACTAAATGCGATATCAGGTCTACTAGCAATAAGATATAACAAACTACCAATCATACTGCGATATAGTTTATGATCTATATCTTTACCTGTAGAGTCTTTTGAGAGTCTTAATGTTGTACTCATAGGAGTATCAAAGTTCTTACCAATCTCAAATCCAAACCTTTTAACCAAGTTTGAAGCATATTTAGTCTGAAAAATGAAAATTCCATCAGGTTGTTGTTTTACTTGCAACCCTAGGAAATAGTTAAGTTCGCCAACCATGCTCATTTTGAACCTTGATTTCATTAACTCTACAAACTCAGTAGACATGTTGGAACAAGTAGATCCATAAATAATATCATCAACATATATTTGAACCATCAAAATATCATTGTTATTCTTCTTAACAAAAAGCGTCTTATCGACACTACCTACTTAAAAGTTATGACTAAGTAAGAATTTAGTCAATTTTTCATACCATGCCCTGGGTGCTTGTTTTAGACCATAGAGAGCCTTTTTGAGATGAAATACATGGTCAACTAACTTAGGGTCTTCAAACCCTGAAGGTTATTCAACATACACTTCTTCATGTAAATCGCCATTCAAGAAAGCACTCTTTACATCCATCTGATATATTTTAAATTTTCTAAAACATGCGATGAAAATAAAAAGTCTGATTGATTCAAGGCGAGAGACTGAAGTAAAGGTTTCATCGTAATCGATGCCTTCAATCTGAGTGTACCCTTGTACAACCAGTCTAGCCTTATTTCGCATAATATTTTCGAGTTCATCAGACTTATTTTTAAAGATCCACTTTGTTCCAATAATATTTTTATCTTTAGGTCTAGGAACAAGATACCAGACATCATTACGAACAAATTGATTAAGTTCATCCTGCATAACAATTATCCAATTTTCGTCAGAAAGTGCTTCTTTTACGTTGACCGGTTCTATTTGGGATGTAAAACAAACATAATTACATATGTTCTCAAGTTGTTTGCGAGTACGAACTCCAGTGAGAGGATTTCCAAGTATTTGATTGGTTGGATGATCTTTAACAGTCCTTGGTTCAGATTCTTTTTAACTTGATGAGATATCTAGATTGTCAATAATAAGAGCTTCATCATCATCTGAACTTAGGGGTGATGTATTCAAATGATCATTAATGACCACATTGATGGACTCTTGAATCACACTAGTTCTCTTATTTAGAACCCTATAAGCTCGACTGTTCAAAGAATAACCAAGAAAAATTCCTTCGTCACTCTTCGTATCAAACTTACCCAAATTTTCACGATCCCGTAAAATATAACACTTGCTGCCAAAAACTCGAAAGTATTTGACAGTAGGTTTCTTTTCAAACCATAATTCATAAGCAGTCTTATTATCAGATTTACTAGTATAAACCAGATTAATAATATAGCATCCGGTATTAACTGCTTCAGCCCAAAGATTTTTAGAGAGCTTCATACTATTCAACATAACATTAGTCATTTCCTGAAGCACTCTATTTTTCCTTTCAACTATACCATTTTGTTGCGGTGTTTTGGGCGCTGAGAATTCATGTGATATTCCCTGATCGCTATAGAATTTCTCAAAACTACTGCTTTCGAATTCAGATCCATGATCACTACGGATCTTGCTAACATGAGAAATTTTCTCATTTTGGATTCGTTTGATGACCTTTTTTACTTCATCCAGGGTTTCAGTTTTATCTTTTAAGAATGATACCCAAGTGAATCTTGTATAGTCATCTACGATAACCAAAATGTATTTTTTGCTTCCTCGACTCTCCGATTTGGTAGGTCCAATAAGATCCATGTAGAGAAGCTCGAGTGGTCTAGATGTGGTGTTAGAGTTCACTTTCTTGTGAGAACTCCTAATTTGTTTGCCCAACTGGCATTCACCACATATTTTACTACTTTTTGCAATTTGGGTAGACCTCTAATTAATTCTCTTTTGCTCAATCTAAATAAGTTCCGATAGTGTACATGTCCAAGGTGTTTATGCCATAATTCAGTCTCATCGGTATGGACCATGTAACATGATTGAGTAGATGAGCTAGCATCACTAACGATGTAGCATTTTTCAGAAGTTCTGCGACCAGTTAATATAACAAAACCCCTTTTATTAACTATCTCACAACCTTGATTAGAAAACTTTACACTATGGTTGTTATCACATATCTGAGAAATGCTTAATAGGTTGTGTTTTAAACCCTCAACATATAAGACATTCTTAAATAAGGGAAGGTTATAAAGTTGAACCGTACCTTGTCCAATAATCTTGCAATTGCTTCCATCACCAAATGTGACTGACCCATCAGTCATATCTTTAAGATCGATGAATAAAGCTTTGTCACCTGTCATATGTCTGGAGCAACCACTATCTAGGTACCACTTTGAATGACTTGTTGCTTTGAAAGCAGTGTGGGCAACCAAGCTGGCAACTTTAGGAACCCATTTCATAACTGTTTTAGGTTTAGGAGTATAGATGGTCTTTTTCTGTCTATTGTTGTAGGAACGACCTATAGAGTTTGACTTTAATAGCTCCTTGAGAAGATCAATAATTTTTTCAGCTAATTGATTTCGGTTTTGAAAATTAAAGTTAACATGGCCACCTTTAGATTTTTGGAAAGACCTAGAATTTTTAGAAAAACCTTGATAGGTATTCTTTTCTTTTGAGGTCAAAGACTCTCCTTTAAAAAATATAGGAGCAATGTTCCTTTTTTTAGGAGATGTATTTTTATCATAGCCCAATCCGGATCGATCGCCACATTTTCTTGATCCGGACAATAATTTTTCCAATTTTGGATCACCTTGGGCATATCTCCATGTGTCTTTCAAACTCAAAAGAGAAGCTACCTCATTTTTAAGTTTCTCTTTTTCGGATTTCAAATCTTCAATTTGAGAGGTTTTGAAATCTAAATCATTTTTAGTTTTTTCAAAAGAATCAGAAATATGAGATTTTTCTAAGACAAGAGACTCATAATCTTCCTTAAGCTTAGAAAATTTTTCTTTTTGTAATTTAAGCTTGACAGCAATTTTACAACTCTCTTTATAAAGGGCATTATAAGCATCTTGAAGATCATCTTCATTATCGCAATCACTATTCAGATTTTCTTCACTAGATGTATCATCATGATCTGAATAGGTGATCTTGGCTATCATAAGGGCTTTAACACCATTGCCCGACTTAGTTTCAGAATCTTTTGATTTAGAAGAGGATTCAGAATCAGATGATTCATCCCAAGCAGCCATCATGCTTTTCCTTTTTGATTTGTCCTTTTTAGGACATTTGTTAGATAAGTGCCCATACTCTTGACAGTTGTAACATTGACTATCTTTCAAGGATTTATGAGTTCTAGGTTTAGATCGTCTCTTATCATTTGATTTTTGAAAATCAACCTTTTTCTTATTTTTGAAAATTTTGTAAAACCTTTTTGCTAAAAGTGCCATATCATCTTCGGTATTTTCTGAATTCGAAGTGCTCTCTTAAGAAATATTTTTAGATGATTTGAGAGCTATTGATTTTCCTTTAGGAGCCTTAAAGGATAACTCATAGGTTTGAAGTAAACCAACTAATTCCTCAACCCTCATGGTATCCATATCACGAAGTTCCTGAATCGCGGTCACTTTAGAATTGAACCATTCAGGAAGTGAACGTAGTATTTTTGCGCACACTTTACTTTCAGGGATTCTATCACCAAGACCCCACATAGAGTTCACAATGTCACTCAATCTAGTGTAGAAGTCCATAAACATCTCATTCTCCTCCATATGAATTTCTTCAAATTTAGTTGTGAGGAGTTGGACTTTAGATTTCTTGACAATAGATGTACCCTCGTGTGTCATTTCTAATATATCCCATGCTTGTTTTGCATTTTCACAAGAGATGATTCTTTTGAATTCATCTGGTGATAATGCACAAGTAATTGCATTTAGTGCTTTTACATTTGCACTACTTTCACTTTTCTGAAGTGTGGTCCAAAGCGAATAAGCTGTTACTTTCATAGATTTTGAACCATCGCCATTGGTTACTTCAGTGATAGGAGGGTTCCACTCATTCACTGTGGCCAGCCACACACTTTCATCCAAGGATTTGAGGAAGATCCTCATCCTGGCATTCTAATAAGCATAGTTTGTGCCATTAAAGGGTGGTGGCCTAGTGACTGATAGGCTATCAAAATTTGACATCTTAATATAGCTTAGATCGTTAGCTCAGGAAATAAATCCAATAAATAAACAATAAGCACGAGCTATTAGGCTCTGATACCACATGAAAGGGCCTAGCTATATGCCCTAGAGGGGGGGTGAATAGGGCAATGCCAAATAAAAATAGCCAAATAAAAATAATAACAGCGGAATAATAAAAGATTTAAAGCACAATGCTGAATATAAAACAATCACAATAACCTAAAAAAAAGAGATTGATACTTTATTAGTTCTAAGGACAACCTTACACCAAAAACCAGAGGTTTAAGGTAGGACAACCTTATTTCTAAAACGTCTTTTGTATCACAAACCAAGGAGGAATAATAAGCCATGAAATCAAAATAACTTGCGAAATATAAATCCTAAGTTTTTACAACATTCATCCACACTTGCTTGAAGTGATTACAACATTCATCCACAAACACTCTCCACAAAACAGAATGAATAAAAGAATGAAAGAATAAAGCACATCCACAATACAACGATATATAGTGGTTCGCCTGTGTGTACACCAACTGTTATCCAACAGCCACACAGATTGCTACTCCACTCCTAATATCCTCACACAGGGGATATTAGCATGCACTATCAAAATAGGTTTCACAGGTTCACCTAAAACCTTCACAATTGTGTCTTTGATCTCGGGCTTACACAATACAAAAACTCCACAATCTGAGTTTTCTGGCTCTCCTCAGATAACCAATACAATGAGATTTTTCTGGCGAATCTCAAATAAAAACCAGAGAAAGTAAATTACAAAACATGTAAAATACCTGAATCACCTTTTGAAGAAGCCCGGTAGAACCAATCGGAGTAGAAGTTAGATTTGATGTTCAAAGTCCAATACTCACTTTAAGAATGGTTCTAAGTCTAATTGATTTTAGATCAAACGGGCTAGATCTATTTGATTTTGAATCCAAGAAGAAGGAATATCAGAAATTTCCCTTTTCTAATAAGATTGGAATGTAGATCAAAATCAAATAAGAAAAAGCTAGCAAAAGGAATATTAAATAAGCATAATGTAGCTTAAAATAAACACAAACTTATCTCAGAGAATAGCCTAAAGATGCTTGAATAGAATTGATTTGAAGTGCTAAAACTCTGAAGTTCGTACTCAATTTATAGACTGAAAAATTCCGTCTACGACTGGTCTTAGGATCCTAGGACTGGTCGTAGCTCCAAAGATTTTCAAAAGATTTCCGCGAGATTTGATTTTCAGTTCCACGACTGGTCAAGGGTGGTCTACGACTGGTCATGGGCCACCTACGACTGGTCGTGAGACACCTACGACCGGTCGTAGGACCCCAAAAATGGTTGCTGGAGTTTGAGTCGTAGGGCTACGACCGGTCGAAGGATGAGTCGTAGAAAACACAAGACTGGTCGTACGATGTCTAGGACTGGTCGTAGGACAACTAGAAAGATCCAAAAATCTTCAATTACCTAGGACTAGTCCTGAAAAACTTAAGACTGGTCGTAGCAAAGATAGGACTGGTCTTGAAGTCCCTAGGACTGGTCTTAGAGCACTCCAAACAAGCATATAAAAATATATGAGTTATGTATCCGGAATGACCTACAATAAAGCCCATCCTAAGGTCAATCTAAGGTCAAAAAAACCTTAAAAGTGAGATGGACTTGAAAGTCTGAACACTAAGATGACCCTTAAGAGAAGCTTGTGAATATTCAAAACTTGTAGTAGGCCTTCATGAGCTTGATCTTGACTTGACAAAGTCTTCTAGTAAACTTGAACTTGATCAAATCTTGAACATGCAACCTTGAAAACTTCTATTCTTGATTTCTTCATCCAAGACTTGAAAACTTTCTTCATTTAAGATCTTGTCTTGAAATACGATGTCTTGATATGTCTTGATTGCAATGAATAGACTTCAAACATAAAACACAAGATATACAAGACATAGAAATAGGTTTTGGCACCATAAAATTTGACAACTAAAGGGATATGAAATCATAGCACTTACAAACTATGGTCTTCAAAACAGCAACCCGCATGGGGTATATTTAAACCAAAAAGAAACAACCTTGGCAAGTCTGTAATTCATCATACCCACAAATGTGATCACAGGCATTCAAAAAGATATTTAGGCCTGGAGCATTTCAAGAGGACTTCAGGGATGTGATGGATGTGTATCCTGAGCACGCTTATGGAGCAGGTAGACGTTTCAGAACTCGTTTAGTTGTGCGTTGCAGGATCATCAGTCGTTGTCGAACTTCAGAAAGATAGGCTTCACAATCATTTAGGTTCTCTAAAGTGTGAGCTTGTTCATTCAGAAGATCTTGTATGCTATCTCACACAGGGATATTTGGAATGATTTTAATAGAGTCAGAATTGTGCACCATTCTGCTACTGCAAGGAATTGAACCAGTTCTTCCACCACAAAACACATTTTCAAAGATGTTTAGTTATGTATGTCTTCAAAGTTGAACCACGCACAAGGATGAGGGAGATCATAAGTCGGTGGTAGTCTGAATTGACGTGAAAGCTTAGATAGAAGACATGAAAATGGTAGTGTAGTGACGGATGCTTTTGTAAGCACATGGATCAGCTGTTGTATAATTAGAGTGGGTAGGCATATTGGAATTCTCAGATGAATGTCATACACAATGTTAAGAATATATGGGGAGAGTTTGTTGCCGGAGACTTCGCAGGGATAGACATTAGTGCTGAAAATGCTGTGAAGAATCCTATAGGTAGGATCAAGATACTTGATATGGAGAATATTTTTGGCATTCCTGGGAATTGTGGTACCATTGCACAAATCACGAGTAACTTCCCACCATACACCGAGACCATTCATATTGTGATCAGTTACAGATGCGCCAGTGAATCCGATGTCAACCAGCCTACTTATCAGTTTAGGCGTGATGTATTCGACTCGATTGACGACCGCAACTGAGATGGCTGGAGGATTGTTATCAACATTGAAGATTAAGCTAATAAGCTGATGTACCAGATTATTTTGAAACATTTCACCAAGATTCACAACATTTTCCCATCCAATCTGTTTTAGAAGATCAATGATTCTAAAGGGTTCAATGCTCTTTTTGTGAACCATTCGCTCCGCCACAAGTTTTAAGTTGAATAAAGGAGAAGAGGTGGTTGCATCATGCTTACCTTTCTTCTTTTTAGTTGATGCACGCTGTGGATGGAACAATCCTTTCTCTTTTTCCATCTTAAGGAGATGAAATATCCAGGTCTGAGAGCACCAGATGTGGCTCTCCTTCTTAATCTTCTGATTCTCACCAGGAAACTATAATCTATCCCTTTGATCATGTTCTCGGATTCTAAATTTTGATTTTTAATTTCAAGCTCTAAGGAAGAACAATTGTCCCGACGTTTCAACTACCCAAAGAGTCGTTGATTCTATCGATTCTCAGTCGATGTGCTAGACATTTTCAAGTGTCCAATCGATGTTCATATCGAAGATGGATCTTTTCAAAATTTTCTGAGATCTGATGATCACTCATGTACAGAATAGTATATCTATTAAAGGTTTTAGCAAAAAATTATCAGTAAAATTTTGTATAGCATATGTACAACAGGGGTATAAACATTTTATGTAAAAAAATGAGGTGAGAGATCTCAGATTGTTTCTTCAGCAAAATTGCATTATTTCAACAAATATCCAGATTTTTGATGCGTAACTTGGACCAGTTTCTTCACACTCAGTGTTTCTCAGTATCACTCCTTCCTTTTCCTACAATAATGTAGCAGTGGTTATTTGTGCGAAGACCCTTCATAATTGATTTTCCTGATTGATCTAGAATCTCGCATTCTTCTTTGTTGAAATTTACCACATGCCCATTTTCACAGATTTGAGAGATGCTTAGTAGGTTATGTGTCAAACCTTTTATGCAAAAAGCATTCTCATTCTTAAACAAATTAATTCCTTCTATAATTCCCTGACCAATTACTTCAGTAGTGGTTCCATCTCCGTAGGTGACTAACCCTTTGTGAAGATCCTTATAGTTTGAAAGGAGGGACTTGTCACCCGTGACATGTCTTGAACAACCACTATCCACGTACCATTTAGCTACATTGCCTGATAAATGATCTGAATGAGTAAAAAGGCAATTTGTCTTTTCCTTAATCACCCACTTTGTGACAGGAGTTTTTCTTGTGGTAGATTTATTCTTCTTATCTGATTCAACCACCTAATTCACTGGGTCTTTCTTTCTGTCAACTAGCTCAAGTGATGATGATTGTATACTTCTTTTATCTAGCTCATAAACTGGGTCCTCCTTTTTGTAATGAACTGGGATAGGTTTGGTGTTACTACTAAATGCAACAGATTTTTCAAATGGTTGTGCATCATATTCAGTTTTTGTTCTAGTCTTTCCATAACCTAATCCCTTTTTTTTCTCTCCATATTTTCCCATACCTAATAGTTTTTCTAATTTCTCACCACTCTGGGAAAATTTACAGTTTATTTTGACACTTTTACTAGATTCTTCTAGATCATTTTGAAGTGTATAGTTTTTATTTTGAAGGATCAAATGTTCCTCATTTAGAGCTTTGACTTGTTTCTTTAATTTTTCTGACTCAGATTTCAAAGAGTCGTTAGTTCTTTTAAGTCTATCATTATCTGAGTGTCATTGCTGCAAATCAGTAATTAGATGAGTATTAATATTTGAAGCTTTATCCATATCTATTTGCAGCAATTCCTTTTTATTTTTGACTATTCCAAGTCTCTTGACAATATTGACGCTATGGATGTAAAGTTGGTTGTAAGCGTCTTGTAATTCATTTTACTCTTTATCTTCTTCTTCTTCAATTTTCTCATTGTCAGATGAAAATGATTTAGTGGCTTGTTGTTCTTCCTCAGATTCAGTTGGAATGATTAAAGTAGTGGAGACGATAAGTATTTTCAAGGATTTTTGATCTCCATCACTTTCTGAGTCACTGTTTTCTGAGTTTGACTCTTCCGTATCATCCCATGTGGCGGCCATCGCCTTGCCCTTAGTTTTTTCATTTGGGCATTCAATAGATAGGTGTCCATACTCATGACAGGCGTAACATTGTGATTTTTTAGTCCTTTTTTCCAAATTTTCCTGCAGAAGGTTTGTCATCTACCTTTCTACCTTTAGAGGGGTGGCCGTGATTCCTTTGAAAGAATTTTCTGAATCTTTGTGCAAGTAGAGCCACTTCCTCATCTTCATCTTCTTTTTCACTTTCACTATCCTCATGTTTTGATTTCTTAGAAGTCTTTAGGATAGTTTTTTTGGATTTTTATGGTTGAGTGAAGTGTAGTTCAAAAGTTTGTAGGGAACCTACTAGTTCTTCTACTTTCATTTCATCAATATTCCTACACTCCTCAATTGTTGTTACTTTGGGATTGAACCGTTCCAGTAGGGATCTTAAGATTTTCTTACATATTTTAGGTGTCGGAACCTTCTCTCCCAATCCACCCATGGAGTTACAAATGATATCCAATTTGGTGAAAAACTCCATAAATGTCTCATGCTCTTCCATCCTGAGATTTTCGAACTGTGAAGTTAAAAGTTGTAATTTAGATCTCTTCATAGTGCTTGTGCCTTCATGGGTTGTTTTTAATAGGTCCTATGCTTCTTTAGAGGTCCTACACATACTTATTTGATTGAAAATATCTTGGGACACGGCACAGAAAATGGCGTTCATTCTTTTGCTTCAGCGTTTTGCTATTCTTTATCAAACGCCATCCACTTTTCATTAGGTTTGGGTTTAGTGATTGTGGTTTCATTTTCAAGTAAAATTTATTCAGATGGTACCACATATCCTTTTTCAACTACATCCCAAACTTCATGATCCAAGGATCTCAGGAAGTAATGCATTCTAGCCTTCCAGTACGCATAATTTGAACCATCAAATACTAGAGGTCTAGTGATAGATGAGCCCTCTCCTTTGGCCATATTTCAACTTTAGATAAGATCACTCTTTAGGCGGTGAAGCCCTTAAAGAGAGACCCGCTCTGATACCAAATTGAAATAGCGGTGAAGACCGCTTGAGTTGAAGTTGAAATACGCCAATATGTCCTAGAGAGAGGTGAATAGGACTTTTTAAAGATTTTATGAGTTATTAAAAATCCTATCACACTAATCCTATCACAGAGTACAGATTAGGATTACTCAAGGTTAACTCTATTCTCTTCCAAGCCTGGTAGAGGATCCAATCACAGAGCTATTTAAATAATAATCAAGGTGCAATTATAGTATATGATGAATGTGACTGTGTGAAGTGTGAGTAAGTATAAATGTAGTTAATATAATCTCACAAAAAATCAAACACAAGTATCAATCTCAAACACAGTCATTTTATAGTGGTTCGACTACTTGTCTACTCCACTACCGGCTTCCACACTCAACCCTTGAGTGACCGAATTTCACTAAGGAGGTTTTTCATGGTTCACCTCAAACCTAAGGTTTTAAATCAGGTTCACCTTCAACCTTTATATGGAGTTTTCTACTCGGTTCACCTCTAACCCTGGAGTTTTGCTGGCGCACTCCTAACCAGATGTTTATGCCCACACAGAGTAAGGGTCCACACAATGCACCCGGATGTTTATGCTCTCCACAGAGTAAGGGTCCTCCTTTGAGGACTTCAAAGGGTGAGCAACACTTAAGACCCAATCCTATAAGGGAATGATCACAAGTGTCTTCTAGACTCTAGATACTTACAAATAAGTTGATGAGTCTCATTCAGCGCAATATTGAAGATCTCCTTCATGTTGATGAAGAGTCTTCAGCTCCCTTGATCTGCAACACAAAAGATATATCTATTCTAGGCTTTAGGTTGGGTCAAGGTTGTGATGGAATTCCACTCTCTAAGGATTTACCTATTAGGAAGATAGAGTGGTTCCGACTATTTATGCATTTAAGGTATCCCAACTTAATGATTTGCCAATAAGGTAGTAGCTGAAGGATCCTTGAATGTGGAAGTTCATTCCCCAATCCACTGTATTGAATATCAATGATTAGGGTGGATTGGAAGATGAACTCCCTGAGAGAAAGGGCTTAAGGTAAATGATAGGAAGGTTAAAACACTCAAAAGCACTCTCTTCTTTCTCTACCAGCAATAAAGGCAAGCTTCTTTATATATAGACAAAAGGTTCCAACGGATATAAAATGGTCATATTTATGACAGAGTTCGATATCATTGAGCAAGTGTCGATATGATCGAGCGTATACTCTCAATTGTATCGATTGTCCTCTCGATGATATAAACTCAAATGTCATTTTTACTTTTGAAAACCTTTTGGCAACTGGTCGATAGGATCGAGACACACATCGATGTTATCGAATTTCGAATATCGATTCCATCGATAGATGAGTCAATCTATCGACAGGCGAAAATAAGAGAGACAAGCCTTGAAAATTTTCAGGTTCTAAAGATATGATTGGGGAACAGTCGATGTCATCGGAATTTATATATCGATGATATCGGAGACCATATCGATGGGATCGATAAATCGTATAGATTTGCCTATAAGCTTGCTGGACGGTTGTGTCCCATCTCGATTCAATCTACCAAGCCTCGATAAGATCGACATATGAATATCGATTTCTCGACTGGCACCCCGATCACTGAATAAAACATCCTAGAAATCATGCTGGAGAAAACATGCGCCCTCTATCAATGTGATCGACTGACTTCCGATATGATCGATATTTGAGTTCAAATTGAATCGGACAGTCATCGATATATCGAAGCTCACAATGGTTTTCTTTAGAAAAACAAGGGCACCGAAAAATTTCCTGTCGATATTATCGATCCACTTTTGATAGGATCGATATTCGAATATCGATGATATCGACTGAACCGTCGATATATCGATAAATCGTCCAGATGAATGTTTGATTGCTGGACGCTTTTTGTCCTCACTCGATTGTATCGATTGATATATCGAGGACATCGACAGAGCAGGTCGATCATATCGAGATATGAATCGATATAATCGACAGTGTAAGAAAAACTTGAAGATTTTTCTATTTTGTAAAAATTTTTCTTACACAAAAAATCTTAAGATGTTCTACATATTTTTAAGAGTTTTAATCACCTGGTGTTTTGGGACATGGGATGTGAGGCTATGATTTACCTATGGCGAGCTTCCACACATCCAGTTGAGGTAGACACTAGAGTTGATCTTCCTGTTAGGCGCTATTGTCTGACTGACTCAACTTACACCATAATTAACAAACCAGGGCACTAGTAGGTGCACTTTCAAGGCCGACTCCAATTGTCGAGGTTGATTCTGATTGTCGAGGTCGATTCTATTTATTGAGTTTGATTTCAATTATTGAGGCCGATTTCGATTATTAAGGCCGATTATAGAGGCCAATTCCGATCATCGAGGTCGATTCCTATTGTCGACGTCGATTCTGATTATCGAGGATGATTCTGATTGTCGAGGCTGATTGAATAGGCCAATTATTAAGGCCGATTATTGATGTCGATTATCAATGCCGGTTGTCGATATCGATTATGAGTATGTGACAGCATCATGATACATAACCATATGCATCATCTGCATGTTTATTATGAGATGTAGTTGACCATTGTATATGTCATTGGGTAGGTTGTTATAAGACTCCCTGGTAGGTAGAGATTAACTCACATGAGCGCATGGTATGTGCAAGATTGATACATGACTGGAATGTATGACTCATGCATCTTGATTGTGTGTTATGACTACTGTACGCCCTGGTGACATCAGGGCTGTATCCTCCACAGGCATGTCATGGATGACCAAATGGGACACTGGAAATATGTTACTAAAATCAGGGTGTCATAAATGTCCCCGGGTGAAAATCCATAAACCTTCATGGCCAAGAGATGCCCCAACGTCTAAACCAAGTCGATACATGAGTGCCCAAGTGCCAAATACCAGTAGGCTATGTCACGCCCCAAATTCGGAAACCGGGCTCACAAAATTCTTGATCGCCGAATCCGGCGCCGACAGCCTCCGTAGAACTACATTCTCGGCTCCTAGCTCCTATTCGCCAGGTACCGATCCTGGGATGCTACGAGGAGGATTTTCAACGTCAGTTTGATTCGTAATAAGCATAACCAATGGCATAACCCACAAACAACAACCAAGAACTCTATTACATTTCCACTATGATAAAAAACCTTACAAGTACAATGAGCATAAAGGAAAATACAATGGTAAAGAATAAAAACTCCAAAACAATATGCAACATGCTCCTGTCTCAGCGCTGCGGCGAACCAACGTCACCTGCACGCAACGGTCGTGCATAAGCTTATAGAAAGCTTAGAGGGTGGTGAAAGTGTGTGTGCAAGGTAGTAATATGAACATGCAATGTCAGAGTAATGCGGAATATGCAGATGGAACTATAATATTATGAGCCCTACCAAGGCTATGCAATGCAAGACATGAATGGTATCAGCCATCCCAAGGCCATGCGATGTGCAATGCAACTCAAGCATACAGATCCTCATCTATATCCATACATCAATACAGCTCAAATATGGGATATCACCGGGGTCTAGTACACTCTAAACCAGATTGCCGCCACATCGCGCGCAATAAGGTAAGTAAAAGAGACCACACTATCCGTCTGCCAATATTGGGCGTGACTCGTCGATAGCGGACCCATTCCTCGAGCTGGTCAAACTCAGCCTAGCATTTCCCCCTACTCTCGGGCGGGTAAGGCCGCACCCCCTTCCAACCGACCATGACACAGTGGAGAGCGTAACCGTCTGGTAATCGGCACTCAACGCTCATCTACCCACTCGGTCTAGACGTTGGAGCAACCTCTTGGTACCATAAGGGTTTAGGGACTTTCACCCAGGGATATCTATAGCACCCCATGTAAAATAAGATTTCTGGTATCCAATCCTGCCAACCACGATGCATCTGTGGAGGCTACGGCCCTGATGTCGCTAGGGCGTACAATAACCATGTTACACAAATGCAAAATGCATGATTCACACTGTCCAGTCATGTAACAAATCCTGCATATATCGTGCGCTCATGTAGGGCAACACTGCCTAATCAGGAGCCCATAAACAACCTACCCGAAGGCATATGCTATGATCAGTCAATCCTCATATCAAGCATACATATGATGCGTATGATCATGAGTCATGAAACTATACTAAACATGTAAGTGAGTGATGAACCATTCTTACAACGCAAATGGGCCTAGACGGCCTATACACAGCAAGTACGGCCCAGTAATGGGCCCTAAGGAGAGTCGTAACGTGGACATCCAACTAACATTACACTCGCAATGTGGACGTCAAACCAACATTGCTCCTAAGGCACGATCTTTGTAGACATTGCTACTTAGTCTGTATTGGAATTACACATTGCAATGGACTTTAGGTTCATCCCATTGGGCCTTACATATATATCAAATGGGTTATATCTTATGTGCCTTTTATTCATCAGATGGGCCACATAGATGGGCCACACCAATGGGTCTTATGTGCATTGTAATGGGTCAAAACCCGTGGGCCTTGGACGCCAGACAACTGTGATGGCAAGGCAAGCTGATAGGCCACGGCGCCAACGCGCCCAGTGATCTCAAAAGGTCCTATGAATCTCGGGGCAAGCTTGCCCTTCGTTCCAAATCGAATTACGCCCTTCATAGGAGAGACCTTGAGATACACATGGTCCCCTATATCAAACTCCAAGAGACGACGCCGACGATCAGCAAAACTCTTCTGTCGGCTCTGAGCTGTGCGCATCCTCTGCCTGATGATATCAATAGCCTCTGACGTCTCCTGCACAAGCTCGAGACCTAGGAGATGACGCTCTCCAACCTCGGTCCAACAACTCGGTGATCTGCATGGTCTGCCATATAGTGCCTCAAAAGGAGTCATGCCGATGGTCGCCTGATAGCTGTTATTGTACGCTAACTCAGCCAATCGCAGATGCTCATCCCAGCTACCGCTGAAGTCAATCGCGCAGGCCCGAAGCATATCCTCAAGTATCTGATTGACCCTCTCAGTCTGGCCATCGGTCTGCGGATGGTACGCGGTGCTGAGCTGCAAATCAGTCCCCATCGCTCGCTGGAAGCTCCCCCAAAACTGAGACGTGAACCTCGAGTCTCGGTCATAAACGATCGAGACTGGAATGCCATGCAGTCTCACAATCTCCTCAATAAATAATCTCGCAAGACGGTCCATAGACCAAGTCGCACGCATCGCAAGGAAATGTGCCGACTTCGTCAGACGATCCACAACAACCCAAATGGCGTCATGACAGCGTTGAGTCCTCGGCAAACCCATAATGAAATCAGTCGACACGTGCTCCCACTTCCACATCGGGACGCTCAACGGCTGCAAAAGATTAGGAGGTCTCTGATGATCGGCCTTGACACGCTGGCACGTGTCGCACTCGGTCACAAAACTGGCGATCTGGCGCTTCATCCACGCCCAAAAATACTGTCGCCTCATGTCACGGTACATCTTCGTAGAGCCCGGGTGGATAGAAAACCGCGATCGATGTGCCTCGGTCATAAGATCTCTGCGTAACTCTGGAATATTCGGGACACATAATCGACCTCTAAAACTAAGTCCACCGTCTGTACCAATCTACCAATCAGCCTGACCCTCAGATTAGCCTCAACCATGTAACTCTACAATGACTCATCAGCCTGCTGAGTCTCGATCACCCTAGCGACAAGAGAGGGTTGAATCGACAGGCTCGATAACTGTACAATGGAAGACTGCAGGCCGAACTCAAAATCATACGCTACGATATCCTCAAGCATCTGCCACTCCTGAATCATCATACGCGCCACTAGGCCTTGTGGCTGACGGCTGAGAGCATCTACCACCACGTTCGCCTTGCCCGGGTGGTACTGGAGGTCAAAATCATAGTCTTTCAAGAGCTCCATCCAGCGCCTCTGTCTCATATTCAACTCAAACTGCGAGAAGAGGTACTTCAAGCTCTTGTGATCAGAGAAGAGCTCGAACCTGACCCCATAAAGATAGTGCCTCCACACCTTCAGTGCAAAGACAACTGCAGCCAGCTCTAAGTCATGCGTAGGATAGTTCAGCTCATGGACCTTGAGCTGACGAGACGCAAAGGCCACTGGTCTCCCGTGCTGCATCAGGACAGCACCCAAATCGATATGCGAGGCATCAGTGAACACAATAAATCCGTCACTCCCAGAGGGAAGAGTGAGGACAGGAGCGGACGTCAGACGGTCCTTCAACTCCATAAATGCTCGCTCGCAGGCGTCACTCCAAATAAACTCAGTGCCCTTCCGAGTCAACCTGGTCAGTGGGGCTGCAATACGAGAAAGCCCTCGATGAAACGTAGGTAATAACCCGCCAAACCAAGGAAACTACGGATCTCAATGGCAGTCACGGGCTGGCCCCACAGACGCACTGCCTCGACCTTCGAGGGGTCCATTGCGACACCCTCCCTCGTCACCACGTGACTGAGGAACTTCACCTCCTCCTGCCAAAACTCACACTTCTCCAGCTTCGCATAAAGCTGGTGTGCGCGGAGGGTCTTCAAGGTAATCTCCAAGTGCTGATCATGCTCCTCACGGGTCCTCGAGTAGATCAGAATGTCGTCGATGAAGACTATAACAAACTGATCCAGATATGGGCGGAAGACCTCGTTCATCAGCTGCATGAAGACCATGGGTGCATTGGTCAGTCCGAAGGATATGACCTGAAACTCAAAATGACCGTAACGCGTCCTGAATGCCATCTTCGGAATGTCCTCATCTTGGACCCGAATCTAATGATAACCGAAACGCAGGTTGATCTTCGAAAAGAACTGTGTACCCTGTAGCTGGTCAAATAAATCATCAATCCTAGGGAGCGGGTACTTGTTCTTGATCGTGACTTTGTTGAGCTCGCAGTAGTCAACGCAGAGCCTCAACGAGCCATCCTTCTTCTTCACGAAGAGCACCGGCGCTCCTCACGGTGAACTGCTCGGACGGATAAAACCCAAGTCTCGTAACTCGTCCAACTGCTTCTGCAGTTCCCATAACTCTAACATTGTCATACGATATGGGGCCTTCGAAATAGGCGTGGTACCGGGCATGAGATCAATCTGAAACTCGGTGAGTCGACGAGGCGGTAATCCCGGAATCTCCTGGAACACATCGGAAAAATCACAAACCACGAGTAAGTGGTCGATGCAAGCGGCAACAGGCTCCCCTATGGCGCAAGACATCAAACAAGACAACCGCTCTCCTCTAGGCTTTGCAACCAACTGGAACTGTGGCACGCCGAGTATACAGAACGTGACTGTCCTCGCGGCGCAGTCTAAAATGGCATAATACTCAGCGAGCCAATCCATGCCCATGATGACGTCAAACTCGGACATCGATAAAACAAACAAATCGGTAGGCAGAAAGGTATCCCCAACCAGAACGGGGCAAGACGAGAAAAATCATCCCAACACTGCAGTCCTCCCCAAGGGAGTCGATACTGATAGGCTCTCACCAGCAGACTCCAACGATAAGCCAGTCGATCGATAGAAGCTTTCAGCCACAAAAGAGTGCGATACACCGGAATCAAACAGCACACGTGCAATGAATGCAGAAACTGGAAGTATACCCTCAACGACTCCTCCGGATGACTGCGGATCTTGCTGAGCTGCATAAAATCTAGCCTGAGCTGGCTGGGGAGGTGCCTGTCCCCTCTGAGCATGCTGCTGCTGCTGATGAGGTCGCTCAGGCAGTCAAAACTATTGTCACTGTTGTTGTGGCCTCTAAGGCTGATGCTGATGCTGAGGTGGCCTTGATGGTGGAGGTTACTGTCGCTGCTGCTGTGGGGGTCTCTGCTGCTGCGGTGGAGGCTGCTGGGGAGCCCTCTGCTGCTGTGGACCTCTCTGCTGCTGTTGGGAGCTGGGACACTCCCATGAACGGTGTCCCGTCACACCGCACCTAAAGCAAGTGCCGGTGAACTGCCTCTGAGTGGTGGTGGAGGTGCTGCTGGTGCTGATGGTGCACGGAAGGCTGGGCCACCTATGCGCCTCTGCTGCTGTGGTCGACACTGCTAGGAATCACTGGAAGAAGCCTGCCTCTTTCGGTCTCTCCTCTGACCACGATCAGACTGAGAACCGGCCCACTCAGTCTCATAAATCTGAGCTCTCCGTACCACTACCTGGAAGGTAGGGAGCTCATGCCCAATAACACATCCTCGAAGGCCGTAACGTAAGCCGTGCTCGAAACGGCGGGCCTTTCGCCCCTCGTTATCAACCATATACGGTGTAAATCTCGATAGTGCCACAAAACGGGCTGCGTACTGCGCCACAGTCATGTCTCCCTGCACCAGAGTCTCGAACTCTAAAGCTCGCTAACGACGGATATGGTCGTGGAAGTACTGCTCCTCGAATCGGTCAACAAAGTCCTCCCATGTCCAGACATACTCAGGTCCGGCAACACGGGTAATAGAGGTCCACCAATGCTCGGCCTCACCCTGGAAGAGAAATACTGCTAACCGGACTCGCTGCTCAGTCGTACATGACATAGTATCAAAAATTTTCTCCACATCGGAGCGCCATCTCTCTACTGCAGTCGGATCTGGCTCACCCTAAAAACGTGGGGGATCAAGCCGTCTGAACTCACGAAGTAAGACGCTCACACACTCCTGCTCTGCCTGAGCTGGTGAAATAACTGGGCGTCTGCCCTGTCCCTGGAGTGCGGTTGTCACAGCCTATAACATCTGCTGTAACTGAGAGGCACTCACATTCACCGTCGGCTTCACATCGGCCTCAGGTGGAGGAATGTCATCCTCAGGGAAGGGAACAGGGATCTTTAAGGGTGGAACGGGAGGCGCAGGTGGTAAAGCTGGAGCCTCAGGTGGTGAAGCGGAATCCTCAGGTGGTGGTGCGGGAGTCGATCCGGTAACCCTCCCAGGCGCCATGTCTTACAGGAAAGAGCGAAGGCACCTATCAACTTCAAAACTCTCGAAAGTACGCACGT
This sequence comes from Magnolia kwangsiensis, assembly GCA_037074715.1. NCBI lineage: Eukaryota > Viridiplantae > Streptophyta > Magnoliopsida > Magnoliales > Magnoliaceae > Magnolia > Magnolia kwangsiensis. The sequence goes on along the minus strand of CM073582.1, from coordinate 55,177,635 downwards.
TAATGGTCTGTAACGGAAGGCTGCTAAGCTATCCAAACTTCGAGACTTAGACATTCCATACTCATAGCAGACATGTAATGTTGTTCTCGATTATTCGCAAGTTATGCTCTGATACCAACTTCTGTCACGCCCCAAATTCGGAAACCGGGCTCACAAAATTCCCGATCGACGAATCCGGTGCCAACAGCCTCCATAGAACCCCATTCTCGGCTCCTAGCTCCTATTCGCCAGGTTCCGATCCTGGGATGCTACGAGGAGGATTTTCAACGTCAGTTTGATTCGTAATAAGCATAACCAATGGCATAACCGACAAACAACAACCAAGAACTCCATTACATTTCCACTATGATCAAAAACTTTACAAGTACAATGAGCATAAAGGGAAATATAATGGTAAAGAATAAAAACTCCAAAATGATCTGCAACGTGCTCCTGTCTCAGCGCTGCTGCGAACCAACGTCACCTACACGCAACAGTCGTGCATAAGCTTATAGAAAGCATAAAGGGTGGTGAAAGTGTGTGCGTAAGGTAGTAATATGAACATGCAATGTTAGAGTAATCTGGAATATATAGATGGAACCATAATATCATGAGCCGTACCAAGGCTATGCAATGCAAGACTTGAATGGTATCGGCCATCCCAAGGCCATGCGATATGCAATGCAACTCAAGCATACAGATCCTCATCTATATCCACACATCAATACAGCTCAAATATGGGATATCACCGGGGTCTAGTACACTCTAAACCAGATTGCCCCACATCGCGCATAATAAGGTAAGTGGAAGAGACCACACTATCTGTCTGCTAATATCGGGCGCGACTCGTCGATAGCGGACCCATTCCTCGAGCTGGTCAAACTCAGCCTAACATTGCCCCCTACTCTCAGGCGGGTAAGGTCGCACCCCCTTCCAACCAACCACGACACAGTGGAGAGCATAACCATCTGGTAATCGGCACTCAACGCTCATCTACCCACTCGGTCTAGACGTTGAAGCAACCTCTTGGTACCATAAGGGTTTAAGGACTTTCACCCAGGGATATCTATAGCACCCCATGTAGAACAAGATTTTCGGTATCCAATCCTGCCAACCACGATGCGTCTATGGAGGCTACGGCCCTGATGTCGCTAGGGCCTACAATAATCATGTCACACAAATGGAAAATGCATGATTCACACTGTCCAGTCATGCAACAAATCCTGTGCATATCATGCGCTCATGTAGGGCAACACTGCCTAACCAGGAGCCCATAAACAACCTGCCCAAAGGCATATGCTATGATCAGTCAATCCTCATATCAAGCATACATATGATGCATATGATCATGAGTCATGAAACTATACTAAACATGTAAGTGAGTAATGAACCATTCTTACAACGCAGATGGGCCTAGACGGCCTATACACAGCAAGTACGGCCCAGTAATGGGCCCTAAGGAGAGTCGTAATGTGGACATCCAACCAACATTACACTCGTAATGTAGATGTCAAACCAACATTGCTCCCAAGGCACGATCTTTGTAGACATCGCTACTTAGTCTGTATTGGAATTACACATTGCAATGGACTTTAGGTTCATCCCATTGGGCCTTACATATATATCAAATGGGTTATATCTTATGGGCCTTTTATTCATCAGATGGGCCACACCAATGGGTCTTATGTGCATTGCAATGGGTCAAAACCCGTGGGCCTTGGATTGCATCAAATGGGTTTAATCTCATGGGCCTTATATATCTTAAATGGGCCTAACCCATAGGGCTTTAACAAATCAAATGGGCCTACTTCCATGGGCTTTAAAAACGCATCAAATGGGTCTAATTTCATGGGCCTTTGGATTACATCAAATGGGCCTAGTCCCATGGACTTGAAACATATCAAGTGGGCCTAAACCCATAGGCCTTAAATATCAAGTGAGCCTAGGTCCATAGGCTTTACATATCAAGTGGACCTAAGTCCATAGGCCTTATTTGAATCAAATAGGCCTGACCCATAAGCCTTTCATAAATCAATTGAGCCTAACCCAAAGGCCTTTTTTAATTCAAATGGGCCTAGCCCATACATGAGTGGCCCACCCAACCAGCCACTCATGCCTTAAAATGATTTCACCAAGCGGATGGATGGTCTGGATGCATCACATGCAGCATGGTGGGTCCCACTACCGTTGGTCAGAGGGGATGGCACACGCATCAAGGAGGGCTCCACCGTTCGCTGGACGGTGGAGGCAATACGGTGTCAAGGTGGGCGCCACCGTCCACTGGACGGTAGACTTACAACACATACATCATTGTGGGTCCCATGTGGGGCCCACTGTAATATTTATTTGGCATCCAAGCTGCTCAAAGGTCACTCTGACCTGGATGAAGGGAAAACATAAATTTCAGCTTGATCCAACACTTCTGTGGGCCCCAAAAAGGATTTCAATGGTAGGTATACAATTTCACTATTTCCTGTGGTGTGGGCCGCCTGAGTTCTAGATCGGGTTGAAATTTGGAGGGGGCCCACCTGAGGAGGGGACCCACCTCATGAATGGTGTGGATCTTAACATATACATCATGGTGTAACGCCCGTAAAAAATCCGTACTTGGAATCGAGTACCGATTTGACCCGAAATCGCGTATAAATAATTTCCATGGAAATTAAACGTAAGTTAGCTAGCGCAACGCTAGAGTAGCTGGGAAATAGTCCCTGATCACTTTAAATACGTTCTACAAGACCCAAATCGAGTAGAACAGACAACTCTACAATACTCTATAACCTTGGATCAAACTCTAAGCAGGTTTGTCCTCTGGACCATATTGAACTTTTGTATTGGATTTAAACCGCGCGTCGAAGGTCCGATACCTCCTATCTTAGACCGTTAGAACCGCCCAGCTGGACTTGACAATCATCTCAAAAATCAAGTCAAAACGATAATCACAGAGTATTTCGTTGAACCCGGACTGAAGCGACCGCGAATAGGGACGAATTGGGAATTTCAAATTTAGATCTGGCACACGACTTGACGCGTCAGTATTAAGCGTTCTGACCGTCAGAATTCATCCAGATTACACCCTCGGATCAGGAAAAATATCTATTTATTATCATGGAACTTTCAGCCCTGATCTATGTGCGGTGACCGCTGAACTGAAACTGGTCCGCCACGTGCGATCTGCGAACCCTGCCCGACTGAAAACTTAATACGAGGTACATCTGGTACCCATGAGCTTAAGTCTGATCGCAATCGACCAGGGGACCACCAGAAATCAGTTTTTGGACCGAAACAGCCCCGAAATGGATAGGCAATAAGTAAACTTCGTCTCGGAGCCTATTTTCGGCGTTTCCAAGCTTATAAAAGGGGTTGAAACCCTCATTCCTTCCTTGCATACGAATTTCACAAACCCTAGAACAAGAGAGAGAGAGTTTGAGAGAAAGGGAAGAGGAGATTTTTCCCGCTTCCGAGCCACCAACGGTTGCTGCTTCAACACTTCATTCCAATCACCTGGCTGGTGATTTTTCCACTTTTTCAGGTATAGAAAAACCCCAAAAACTTGCTGATTTAGGGTTTATGTAGATTCTGAATATGTTAGCTAACTAAATCCATAAATCAGGTTCTCCTACTGTCGTAGACGAAGCGTACACGCTCCGTTCAAAATCCCGCGACTGTAAGAGCTTAGGTGAGGATTTTAGACACTTTGATTGTCGGTTTACAACGCTTTCAATGTCGTTTAATAGTAGATTATCGACGGCATCGCCGTTTGACATGTACAACATGCTCTCCGTTTCCTGTTTCGTAAATTAACGAAGAATATGAGATTTAGGGCATTTTAGTCATTTGTAGGAAGTACGGTCTCCATGCATAATTTGCTGACGTGATTGACATGAATTGTCGCCGCATTAGAGAGTTAGGAATGCTTGCATAATCAGTTTGGCGAAGAGATTCGCCAAGTTGCGCACTTTGGGTCGACATACTATATGTGGACTTAAGTGTATAGTGTATGTGTTTGTATAAATGCTTGTATTAGTATGTATTGTATTGAATGATGTTATGTAGTAGTTTGTGATTGATTTCATGATTAATATGCTGACCTAAATGATTCCCTACATGTTGACCTTATGCATGATCGCATTACATGCATAGAAAGTATGCCTTGAGGATTTGCTTAAGTTGAATATGCTTGGGAAGTATGCCTTGAAGATTTACTTAAGTTGAATGTTATAACATGTGCTAACATGCTCACATGATGTATTTCAATTCCAATACCTTTGTATAGTGTTAATGTAATTCCATAGATGTGTGGGACTTGACTTAGTCCTGGCAGTCGGTAACCGAGCGAATTCGTGGCTGACTGGTCATAGCCACGAACGACGCGTCGATGAATGTGATTCGTGTTGAGAGTTGGCGGCAGTGGTTAGGCCACGCGAAGTGTTTTACGCACTCCATGTCGTTCAATTCGAGATGCGATCGCGCTAGTCGAGCCCGTCAAGTAACCCGACTGGCCGATGTTTGTTCACCTTGTATGTATCATAACTGCTTGAACCTAGGGTACTGAACTTACCATTGTAAACCCTATTAACCGTGGTACCTTGATCCACGAAGACTCATGAGCCGGGCATGGTGGTATGGGACACCGTGGTCGAGCTGTCGCCCTACGCTGGGGCCACAAACCTCCCCGTAGTGACCAGTGAGCACCTTGACTCGTGAGCAGATTATGGTGGTATGGGACACTATATTCTAGCTGTCGGCCTACACTGATCAGGCGACGAGCCCTTTGTAGTGACCGCGAGCGTATTCTGAGTTCACGGGAGGCGACGACCCTTCCGTGCAGTAGAGTACAGTAGGCCTGTATTGATAAGGTGATGGGGGAGCGGTGCAACGAGTGCGAGCAACAGCCCTGGCAGCCCTTGCAGTGACCTACGAAATGTACATCGTATGAGATTACTAGGAGTGACGACCCTAGACAGGATCCGTGTTGGGATTGATACAAGGGAAGTACCTTAGTTTCCCAATCCTGCTGTTTGAATGGACTAATAACAACTTGGTAATCATATCACCATAGCATTGCATGTGCCTGGAAGATGTGGAGCACTCTAGGGAGTGTGGCATGCCGCGGTCGTAAGATGTTGCCGCATGAGGGTGATCGTCGGTGAGGGCATACATCACGTCATATCATCTTGCATTAACAACAGTATTAGAATTTTCTGATTTACTGCTTTACTATTATCGCGTGATTGAATTGTGAACATGCTAATCTTTGCTCTATAATTCCACTGAGTTGATCACTCATTCCCACGTTACGGGATGGTGTTTGCAACACCCACCAAACCCTGTTGTAGTTGCAGGTGACGACGAGATCCAGGAGGTGGAGCCGGAGATTGACGAGGACCAGGATGAGTTCTCGTATATGCAGTATCACGACGGCTTCCCGTAGGTGACCTGGATCGAGGGGGACTTCAGTGGGACTATTTTGAACTTATTCTTTTGTCTATTTACATGTATATGAGACTCAGAGATGTAATCATACTTTGGAGACAGTTGAGATTACTTTATTTTTCCATACAGTGATATATATATTGTTTAGTCTTTCGCTTGCTTTTATCACTGGATCTGAAGTATGAATTGCAGTTTTGGTATACTTTTACTCATGTGAATGCTTTAAATCAGACAACATTGAATCATAACCATTTTTGTTGCATAAGTGACGGTCTGGAACTCGGGAGTTGAGTTTATACACGACCCTCGATTTTCAGGGTGTTACACATGGTGGGGCCCACGGCAGCAGCCGTGGGCAGCTGCTCGACCGCCCACCACGTTGACGCTGCTGCTGCAGCCGTTGTCAAAAGCAAAGAGGCAAGGCCTCTTGCAATTTTTGGGAAAAACCTGATTTTTCGGGGTATTTCACACGTGGGGCCCGCTTTACAACGATCTACCCCAGCCATTGCGTTCAGTGGCACGTAACGGGCGAAATGAGTCCGAAGTTTAAATTTTTTTGTGATTAGAAAATGAAATAAAATCAGAAAAGGATCCTTGAATGGTAATGATGCGTTCTTCGATGCTATGGCCCACCAGGTCTTCCAATCAGCCCCAAACTTCTACCTAACGGCTAAAATGCTGTAGGTAAGAGGATGGACGACTTGGATTGTTTAAATACATCACGGTGGGGCCTAAGCAAGTGGACCACCAAAGGCCTCCTTTTCTTCTTTTTTTTTTTTTTTTTTTGGAACGTCCAGCGTCCCAGACGCTGGACAGTTTGCTTCTTTTAGAAATACATGGTGGTGGGCCCTGATGAAGTGGGCCACCACTGTTGGGTGACGTGGGTACAACGTATATGGTGGGCCCCACTTGAATAAATCTTGAACAAAATAATGTCTCAAGGTGGGGTCCATACAAGTGGGCCACACAACCCTATTGCATAAAATAAGATAAAATAAAATAAAAAGAAATAAAAGAGAGAGAGAGACATGGAGAGTGGGACACGCCTTGTGATGGAGGGACCCCGACACTATGGGCCCTCCCTTTCAATGAATCATACATCAAGTGGGTCATTTAGCATATGGGACCATCAAAACTTAAAATCAACGGTAGGCATCCTTTCCCCACCAATATGGATGGTCTAGATGACCTTTCTAAAGAAATAAACATCATGATGGGGTCCATGGAGAATGGCCCCATCATGGAATGATCATGATGATCCAAGTGGTCCATCGACCACAACTTAGGGTCCCAAGTGAGATCCACACCTTGGATCGGTGGGCCTCACTTGGTCCATCATAAAAATAAGAAAAATTATCCTATAGAGGCACCCACCGTCTGATCTTCTTGCTCCTAGGGGTTCCTTGACACCTTAGCTTCCACTTCAATGGATGAGATGAGGAATAGAAAGTTGAGATGGGAGATGGTGGGGTAGGAAAGTGGGCCACTTGAAGCTTAGGGATACTTGGAAAATTCCATACGTATGAAGCTTGGGAATTTTTGGTTGCTTGGAGATTTTTACAAATGAGGAAGAGAGGAATTGTAAAGGGAGAGAGAGAGTGATGGATGGATGTGGTGAGTGATGGTTATGTAAGAAATCTTTGACTTTTGTGGCCTTTTGTGTAAGAGAGGTATGGGAGGTGTAAGAAAAGCTTGACTTTTGAGGCTTTTGTGTAAGAGAGGTATCGGAGGTGAAGACTTTTGTGGTTACTTGGGAAAAGGGGTGAAAGTGATGTGTACTTGACATGTGATGGATTGATGGATTGATTGATTAATGGGATTGATGTGATTGATGTGACACATCGTAGAGATTCTCTTGAGTTTCGCAACACGTGGCGTTTCCTCGCACCGAACGTTGGCCTACAACTCTCGACCAGGGTATCACCTTGGCACGCGAGTCGCGGCATCGAAACCGCAACGACGGCGCGGTCGCTATGGTATTGGTCTCGGGTTGAGTCGATTCGGGTTATCGGTATATGAATCAGGGTCGCGCGTTGATATCGGTTAAGGGTCGAAGGTTGTCGGAATTTGACCGGTAAGACTGCGGAAGTCTACGAAAAGGTACGGACCAAGATACGGGTCTTACAGGCTATGTCTCCCACTGTGTCGTAGTCAGTTGGGAAGGGGTTATGGCCTAACCCGCCCGAGGGTAGTGGGCATATCTAGGCTGAGTTTGACCAACTCGTAATTGGGTCCTCTATCAACATGCCGGGTAGATATTAACTGGCTACTAGCCAGGCGGATAGTGAGGTCTCTTCCATTTACATGGTTACACGTCTAGTGTGTCGACATTACATGTAGAGTGTACTAGACCCCTGTGATGATCCCAGAGATGTACAATACTGATATATGGACTTATTGAGTAGGAGTTACATACTCAGCATTTTACTCATTCATTCATTCATTCATTCACTATCCACTTGGGCTGGTGGTGCGCATCTAATTGATATGTGTACCCTCATAATGGCTAGGATTTCGGTTGGGGCATGAGACTAACCTAAGATCAGGAGTTTACCAAATTGAGTCTGACTATCTAAATTTAGGTATGGGACTGGTTTGGATAAAAGTCCCTTGTGATTGACCCTGTAGCCTGTGATATTACGTACTATCATCCTGACTTCACACTCCAGCTTACACATTTTATTCGCACCGCACATTGCATTACATCAATGGTATATGGTATTTTGGGTTGCTACGTTTCTGCATTTATATGGCCTAAATGAGGTTGACGACATTCATGGATTTGTTAGGATTTTAATATTGCATTGTATCCTCAGTATATGTGTAACACCCCGAATTTTTACCAACCTGGGGTTAGACGTCCTTAGGAAATGGGTCAACCATAACACCTTGGTAACCTCTCAGAACCTAATTCCAAAGCCAAAGAAATAACTTAGGATTAATTCCTTTAAAAATTAAGCATAAGTTATCTAGTGCTACGCTAGAGTAGCTATGAAATTATCCCTGAACACTTTAAATACGTTCTGCAAGACCCAAAACTTGTAGAATTAATGACGCTATAATACCCTGAAACCTAGGATCAAACTCTAAACCCGTTTGCTCTCAGGAACCATTTGAAACTTTGTATTGGATCTAGACCACGCGTCGAAAGTCCGATACCTACAATCTTAGACCGTTATGACCGCTTAGCTAGACTTGACAATCATTTCAAAAATCAAGCCCAACCAACGTTCAGAGGCTATTTCATTGAGCCTGGAGTAAAGAGAGTGAGAAAGGGTAAGGATTTAGAAATTTTAATACAAATCTGGCACGTGACTTTGTACATTATTATTAAGCGTTCTGACCGTCAGAATTCAGCCAAATTTCACCCTCGGATCAGAAAAAATTTCTCTTTCATATCATGAGACTTGTAGACCTGATTTAGGTGCGATGACCGCTGAACTGAAATTGGACCGCCACGTGCGATCTGCGAACTCTACCGGACTGAAAACTTGGTGTGAGCAACATCCAGTGACTATGAGCTTAAGTCCGATCGCGTTCGGCCAGGGGACCTCCCGAAATGCTCTTTTGGATCGAAACAGTCCAGATTTGGTTATAACCCAAGTATACTTTGTTCCTAAGTCTAAAATGGTGAGGTTTTAGCCTATATAAGGGCCTTAAACCCTCACATATCTCACCCGTCCGACTTTGCTAGAAACCCTAGCTAGAGAGAGAGAGATTGTGAGAGAGTAATGGGAGAGAATTCCCGCCACTTGCTGCAGCTTTTGCACGTGCCAAAGCACCGCACTCCAATGACTTTCTCGGTGATTCCAACGCACACCTAGATAAGAAAAACCCTAACTACTTGTTGATTTAGGGTTCTTTCGATTCAAATAGCAACATAGCTTATGTATCTTGTGCATTAGGTCGCCTGTACGCCGTTGACGAAGCATATACGTTCCATTCGAAACGATACACGTCTAGGGTAAAAGGTGAGGATTTTAGATGCTTTGATTAACTGATTTCAAAGCTTTCAATGTCGTTTAATAGTAAATTATCGACGGTAACTCCGTTTGACATGTACAACATGCTATCCATTTTTCATTTCGTAAACGTACGGTAAATATGAGATTTAGGGTATTTTAGGCATTTATAGAAAATACTGTATACGTCCGTATTTTGCTGAAATGCTTGACATATAAATTTATCGTGTTACGATATTATGTATACGTGTATAATCTATCGGCCTACGCTGGGGCTACAAACCTCCCCATAGTGACCAGTGAGCACCTTTGACTCGTGAGCCGATTGTGGTGGTATAGGACACTACATTCGAGTTGTCGACCTACACTGATCAGGTGACGATCCCTTTGTAGTGACCTCGAGCGTATTCTGAGTCTACGGGAGGCGACGACCCTTCCGTAGCGACGAGAGTACATTAGGCCTGTATTGATAAGGTGATGGGGGAGCGGTGCAACGAGTGCGAGCAACAGCCCTGACAGCCCTTGTAGTGACCTACAAATATAACATCGTATGAGATTACTAGGAGTGACGACCCTAGAAAGGATCTGTGTTGGGATTGATATAAGGGAAGTACCTTAGTTTCTCAATCCTGCTGTATGAAAAGGACTAATAACAACCCGGTAATAATTATCCATATCGCACTGCATGTGCCTGGAAGATGTGGAGCACTACGGGAAGAAAGCATGCCGCGGACACAGATGGTGCCGCATGAGGGAGTATGTCGGTGAGGGCATCCATCATGTCATTTCATGCATGCATTAACAACAGTATCTAGGAATGTTTGATTAACAGCTCTACTATTATCGCGTGATTGATTTGATAACAAGATAATCTTTGCTCTATGATTCCATTGAGTTAATTACTCACTCCCACGTTACGGGACGGTGTTCTGGACACCACCAGACCCTTTTGTAATTGCAGATGATGGCGCGGCCTGTGAGGCGGAGCCAGACTTGATGATGAGGAGGAGAATCCCTCATTTATGCATGTTCTGATCGACGGGATTACAGGGAGGTTGATTAGATGCCATGACACTTGTCATTTTATATTTTTGGAGAACTCATGTATATTCTTTTCTTTCTATTTTTGGAGTATACATGTATTTAATTAACCTGATAACATGTTCACACTCGGGAGACTTACAATCAATTATATATTTTATGTATTTATTATAGTCTTCTGCTTGCTAATTTAACTCTCTCTGGAGTATGATATGCTGTTTTGGATTAGTCTCAATCTTTTTTATTGCCATTCTACAGACAACATGCATTTATCATTATTTATGTTGCATAAGTGATGTTCTAGAACTCGGGAGTTGGGTTTCTACCCGACCCCCGATTTTCGGGATGTTACAGATGGTATCAGAGCATGATTTGGATTAAACTGGACCTGGGTTATGGTAACACGACGCACACTGTCGCACTCTGACTTAGGAAGGGGGCGATGGAAACTTAGAGACTACATTAGGATCCCAAGTTTCACCGACAGGTGAGACTATACGGTAATTTAGGACGTAACATATCTTTGGTCGTGTGAAGTGACCTAAGTCACCTCTAAGCCGTCGGTCGACGGGTTTGAGTCATTCCCTGAAGAATTTCAAACCTAAAAATGGATGTCCTTGGGTTGTGGGGCAACCACAATACCTTTACACTCAATTCCAAGGCCCAAAACCCATTTTCATCCAAATCCTTCAGAATCCCTCCTTCCACCACCATATGCTTCAACTTTTTCTAAGTCCTTTCACGCTAGACATAAATCCTAATGTGTGAATGATACTGAATCATACTTAGATAAAAACTTACTATAAATAGTAAATATAGGTAAAAATTAGACTTTTGGTCATTCTAATTAGGGAATATGTTGTAATAAATGGGTTAGTTTGATGGATTAGCCTCTCCTACCTCAAAATCATATGCTACATGATGCATAAACTCATTCTGGTTTACAAAATGGCCTTGAAATACCCCAAATGGAGTTTTGGGCCTATCCAAGCCCAAATACAATGAACCAAGGTGGGAGCAACATACATTTGGGGTCCCTAGGGCAAGGGGAACCAGCCCCATAGGACGGCCATCACCGGATGTGAGTTTGGTCGGTGATGGCATCGCCGGTCAAAATCCTCAGTTGGGTCCGGGCTTCGGGCTGGAGGTGTTTGGGGGCTAGGGTAGCCCCCTGGTAGGTGGGGCGTTCGTTAAAAACCCTCCTATCTAGTATCTCCTTCAAAAAATGTCCCTCTAAGCTCTCCTTTCTTCACAGTTTTGCTGCCTTCCCCTCAAATCTCGATGCCAAACCTCTCCCAATCTCATTCTCGATCACAACCGATGTCAACCCATCCATTTTCAGCTATTCACAGTCCCCTCTCTCACCATTTTTGTCCGTGGAAGCTCTTACAATCTCCATTCAAGGCCGAAAGTCGGGTGAGCTCCATTCCTACTTATTGTTCTCCTTTTCCTTTGAAAATCCAGCCTTTGGGAGCTTGATTCATCCCTCTACAGGGCCTAGATTCGTTTCAGCCCATTAGGGCAGCCATTTCTCCCCATTTCTCTCCTTTTCCATAGCTTTATTGAGGCTATTTTAGCCTTTTCTTCCCTTTCCACCATCCTCCCTCTCATGTCCCTTTTATTTGAGCCTTTATATTCTTTTTGGTCTCAAAATCATGCAAACCTAAAATCCCATTTCTCCATTTTCTTCGCTTGAGGAGTAGTGAAAATACATGGCCGATAGAGCTCTAATGGGCAACAGGCAGTGTTAAACTAGACAGTATTAAAGAAGGTAAGTCGGGACCGTGGTAGACGTCCTTTGATAGAATTGGGCATTTATGTTGTTGTCCTGTAGATTGTTTGTTTACCATTTTAGAGATTTCTGTGTTTTGTTGTTGTTGGGTCTAGTGAAGTCATTGGTTGAAAGTGTGTTTGTGTTTAGTGGTTTGGGCTTAATATAGCCGAATGCGTTCCTTTCATAATTCATGTGAAACTTTATTCCATACATTGTGACAAATTTCGTTAAATGGAGTGCATGTCGTTTCGTTCACTGTAAGGTATTATCCCTAGATTAGGTGTATCCTATGGTTTCCACTGCCATGTTGTAAATCCCGGGATTAAGCCTACAAAATTAGTTTTTATCCCACCCCACCATCCTACCAAGCATGCCACTCCCAATCCCGACGTAGGATTAGGAAAGCAGTTTCATTTCATACAACTTAATGCTACTGGCCACATAGGCCCTTGGCATTTTGGACCTGGAGTTAGTGCTCCTAGATTTGAAAGGTTTGCCGATATAGGTTATCTAATCCCATTTAGACAATCTTGACCCTAAGCGATAGAGCAATTCCCTGTATTAGTAATGGTATGAAACCATCTAACGTATAAGTATAGATTTTGGATTATGGCTAGCAAGTTAAAGACTAGTCTACTAATTACCTTAAGTAGTGTAAAGCCTACATATGCTAAGGAATAGTAAATTAGATTTGGTTGGAGTGGGACTCCCTTCCTTAGGTAGATCCTCATAACATTCATAGGCTCCTTTAGTAACTCTCAGGAAGCTTATTTAACTTAGAACCATTCACTCTCAGGGAAAACTTATAAATCTCTCAGATTGAACTTAGAATAAACCAGCACGCCCCTTAGAATTCCTCTTAGAATTGCCTTCCCAAGGATTTATTGCATTCGAGAACGCAGAGTAAAGGAACTGTATATACAAGCGATGTATTCGCGGTTTGAATCAACTTCTTGATCCTAGTGGTTACCAATAAATCCAATGCTCTGATCAAGCAGAAGATCGGCATCGACTCGGATTAAGAACTGATACAACGAATTTTCTGTCCTGATTAGACAGAAGGTCAATGTATCCGGCTCAGACACACTACACAACTTTTCTTCCGTGTTGGCTCGACCACATACAATCAAAAGTTATTGCTTTGCCTTTGGAAAATGTTGAGGACATCTAGCCAATAGAGAGTAGGCTTATTTCTACAACCATAGGTACCAATGCCATAGAACGCATCACTAAAAAAGTAAGACCAATGTAGTGAGAGGTTGTTTCCCATTTTATGTCAAGGATAGCCCCTAAGTTGCACATCATTCCGATATACGGATCGATACATAGATTCTTAAACCTTAAGTAGAACTAAGTTTTAAGGAGGGTAGAACATTTTGAGTCCAATCTAGTTAGGTCAACCAATGCAACCGTTAGATCAGAGTGGCACAGCGAAAGCATGGTTAGCCTCTTCCCCACTGGCCTAGGATCGAAACAGTTGATTTAGGTTATATGTAAGGTTAGGTCATTAAATAAGATTTGAACCTTCTTTAGAACGTCAATACAAAAGTCTCTTTAAGTACTCATTACCCTTAGCTAATTTCGGGGATGAAATTTTATTTTAAGGGGGGTAGATTGTAACACCACGAATTTTTGCCAACCTGGGGTTAGACGTCCTTAGGCAATGGGTCAACCATAACACCTTGGTAACCTTTCAGAACCCAATTCCAAAGCCAAAGAAATCACTTAGGATTAATTCATTTAGAAATTAAGCGTAAGGTAGCTAGCGCTACGCTAGAGTAGCTGTGAAATTATCCCTGAACACTTTAAATACGTTCTGCAAGACCCAAAACTTGTAGAATCAATGACGCTATAATACCCTGAAACCTAGGATCAAACTCTAAACCCATTTGCTCTTAGGAACCCTTTGAAACTTTGTATTGGATCTAGACCGCGCGTCGAAAGTCCGATACCTACAATCTTAGACCGTTATGACCACTTAGCTGGACTTGAAAATCATTTCAAAAATCAAGCCCAACCGACATTCAGAGGCTATTTCATTGAGCCTGGAGTAAAGAGAGTGAGAAAGGGTAAGGATTTGGAAATTTTAATCCAAATCTGGCACGTGACTTTGCGCATTATTATTAAGCATTCTGACTGTCAGAATCAGCCAAATTTCACCCTTGGATCAGGAAAAATTTCTCTTTCATATCATGAGACTTGTAGACCTAATTTAGGTGCGATGACCGCTGAACTGAAATTGGACCGCCACGTATGATCTGTGAACTCTACCGAACTGAAAACTTGGTGTGAGCAACATCCAGTGACTATGAGCTTAAGTCCGATCGCGTTCGGCCAGGGGACCTCCCAAAATGCTCTTTTGGATCGAAATAGTCCAGATTTGGTTATAACCCAAGTATACTTTGTTCCTAAGTCTAAAACGGTGAGGTTTTAGCCTATATAAGGGCCTTAAACCATCACATATCTCACCCATCCAAATTTACTAGAAACCCTAGCTAGAGAGAGAGAGATTGTGAGAGAGTAGTGGGAGAGAATTCCATATCTCTGGAGTATGAGGCCCACTGGAGTATGATATATTGTTTTGGCTTAGTCTCAATCTTGTTTAATGTCAATGTACAGACAACATGTATTTATCATTATCTATGTTGTATAAGTGACGTTCTGGAACTCGGGAGTTGGGTTTCTACCCGACCCCCGATTTTCGAGATGTTACAATATGATATTTGGTTTACTATGTCTCCGCATTATATAACTGATCTACATTACTTCCTCAGTATATCATATTAGGTTACTAGCTTTTTTCATCACATATCCTGTATAAGGCTAATGGAATTTATGACTTGCCAGCATGTTTTCACATTACTTTGATATTGTATACTTGGCACTTACCTTGTGCACACACTTACACCACCCTCCATGCTTTCTAGAAGCTTATGCTTGATAGATGCGTGCCGGTGGTGTTAGGTCTCAGCAATGTTGAGCTTAGAGCATGCCGCAGATTTCTAAAGCATATGATTTTTGATATATGTATATTTTCTTTTCATCACTGAATTCAACTGTTCATATTAGTGGATATGTGATGATGATGTTACCTTTATGATTTGGGAAAACTTGTGGTTATGCTTATTACGAGATAAATATACATTGAAAAATCCTCCTTGTAGGATCCTAGTATCGGAATCTAGCGTACGTGCGCTGGGAGCTGAGAATGGGGTACTACGGAGGCTATCAGCACCGGATTCAGCGATCGAAAATTTTGTGAGTCTTGTTTCTGAGTTTAGGGCGTGACAAAAGTTGGTATCAGAGCATAACTTGGAAATACCTAAGGATAAAGTCACATATTTTTTGATAGCTACCCTACACTCTATGATTATTGAGAAGTTAGAATGATTAGATCCCCGAGTTCGAATAACTCAGAAAACTATCTGATATAGCTCCTTACCATTAAGATTGTAAAGCTGTTGATATTTCAGACTTGATCATTTTTTACCATGATTCAAGGATTAGTGGGGTCATCATAGTGCTGATGAGGCGTCTTGGTAGCACTATTTGATTGTATTTTGTTTTCACTATATATAATGCTATGATATCTCCTCCCTTCCCTTATGAGTTATATCTAGTTACATAATGGTGTAAATTTCATCCTTGAAATTTTTATTAGGAGGGGAAAGTTGTGAGGCCCGTATCCTAGACCGTACCATTCCACAGGCTTCCGCGGTCCTTCTGGTCCTATTCCAGCAACACGTGACCTGTAATCGGTATTTACATGTGACCCTGAGTTGCGTCCTATTAATCTGAGTCCACTTGACTCGAGACTTATACCCTTATAACCGCGCCGTCGCCACAGTTCTAAAACAGTGTTTCGCACGTCGATGTGATACCCATGGCAGGAGATGTGGGCTCGCGTTTAGTTCGAGGAAAACGCCGCACATTTACAATCTTAAGAGAATCTCTATCAAATGTCAAATCCATCAATCAATGTACAAGTCAAGTATATACCCCATCACACCCATCCCTCTCTCACCCAAAGTCAAAGCGACCCATTCTTAGCCCATTCCTTTCTTACCAAAAGTCAAGACAACCCATCCCTTTTCATCCCATCACTACTCCTCCCTCTCTCATTTTCTCATTCCAAAGGGAGATCCAAAGTCCAAGCTTCCCATGAGAGAGCTTAGAGTGTGGCCCACTTTCCTACCCCAAGATCTTCCATCTCCACCCTCCAAACTCCATCATCCTCCATCAAAATCGAAGCTTATGAGCCAAGAAGTCCATGAAGCTAAAGAAGAAGACGATCGGTGAGTGTTCATGGCACAACATGGTGATTTTGATTTAGGGCCCACATGATTTAGTACACACATTGATGTATGTATTAATGCATGTGTTAATATATATTAAACTAACCTTACATCCGGTGAGTCCCATGTGTGACCCACCGGCCTGGTAATATAATATATATTAAACTAACCTTATATCTATTATTATATATATTTATATATTTGAAATATTTTAGTCCCTGTCTTTGGAGAGTGTGCATACACACATACAAGGTGGGTCCCACGTGCTGGGAAAATCATGAATATCACGGTGGCCCATGGATGGGGTAGATACAACACACACATCTTGGTAGGCCCCGCATCATCTGGATCGTCTGGATCAGACATGCTAGCAATGGATCTGGATGTTAAGGTGGGGCCTATTCAACACCGTCCAACAACTGGAGGGTGCAGATATAAACTTACATCATAGTGAGTTTGACAAGCACCATCTAGAGGGACAGTGCAGATGTAAAACAAATGCATCAACGTGGGTCCCACATGGGGCCCACCACACATATAATATATATATATATAATTATTATTATATTATTATAATAATGTTTTTTTAAAAGGTCCAGTATCTACTGGACTGACGTATGTAAAGCACGTACGTCATGTGTGGCCCCACGACGTGGGTACGAAACACATACATCATGCGGCTCCACCATCCATTGTTGCTGGACAGCGGACAACCCACTATTTGAACAGCGTGTGGTCTCACTGGACATCATGGATCATTCATCAAGGTGAGCCATCATACACCAAAGAGAGAGAGAGAGAGAGAGAGAGAGAACGTGCAATGGAGGGGCCCCTCCACTATGGGTCCCTCTAACACATGCATTAATACATACATTAATATGGGTCCTAAATCATGTGGGCCCTAAATCAAAATCACCATCTCGTGCCATGAACACCCACCGATCGTCTTCTTCTTTAGCTCCATGGACTCCTTAGCTCCTGGCATGGGTATCCCATCGGCGTGTAAGACGCGACTTTATAACTGCGACGACGGTGCAATCGCAAGGGTACAAGTCTCGGGTTGAGTTGACTCAGATGACAGGACGTGACTCAGGGTAGGTGCAAATGCCGATTACAGGTCACGGGTTGTAAAATTCGATCGGGAGGACCACGAAAGCTTACGGAACAGTACGGTCTAGGATACGGGCCTCACAGCTCTTCCCTCCTAATAAAAATTTCATCCTCAAAATTTACACTATTGAGCAACTATACATAACTCATGAGGGAAGAGGAGAAATCATAGCATTATATATACAGGAAACAAAATACAATCAAATAGCGCTTGTGAATCTCAGGCCCTTGCTCCCAAGACGTTTCATCAACACTATGATTACCCCACTAATCCTCAGATCCTAGTTAGAAACGATTAAGATTGAAATATCAACATCCTTACAATCTCAATGATAGGGAGTTATATCAGGAAGTTTTCTGAGTTATTCGAACTCAGGGATTTAATCATTCTAAGTTTTCAACAATCATACAGTGTAGGGTAGCTATCAGTAGATATGTGACATTATCCTTATGTATTCCTAAGTTATGCTCTAATATCAACTTCTGTCACCCCCCAAACTCAGAAGTTAGGCTCACAAAATTACCGATCATGGAATCCGATGCTGACGGCCTCCGTAGTACCCCATTCTCGGCTCCCAGCGTGCATACGCCAGATTTCAATCCAGGGATCCTATAAGGAGGATTTTTCAACGTATATTTATCTCCTAATAAGCATAACCACAAGTTTACCCAAATCACAAAGGCAACATCATCATCACATATCCACTAATATAAACAGTTGAATACGGTACTGAAAGAGAAATATACATATATTGAAAATCATATGCTCCACAAATCCGCTGCACGCTCCAAGCTCAACGTTGTTACGATCTAACGCCACCTACATGCATCTATCATGTATAAGCTTATAGAAAGCTTAAAGGGTGGTGTAAGTGTGTGCATAAGGTAAGTATTAAGTATGCAATATCAGAGTAATGCTGAAACATGCTGGCAAGTCATAAATACCACTAGCCTTATCCAGGCTATATGATGCAAAAAGATAATAAGCCAATACGATATACTGAGGAAGCAATATAGATCAGCTATGCAATGCGGAGGCATACTAAAAAAAATATCATATACTGAGGATACAATGCAATATGCAAATCCTGATGAATCCACGAATGCCATCAATCTCATCTAGGCCATTTAAATGGAGAAACATAACAACCTAGAATACCATATATCATGGATGTAATGCAATATGTGGTGCGAATGAAATGACTAAGCTAGAGTATAAAGTTAGGATAATAGTACATAGTATCGCAGGCTATGCATCAATGTGGGTCCCATAATAGAAGTCCATCACAAGGGACTTTTATCCAAACAAGTCATATACTTAAATTTGGATAGTAAGACTCAATGTGGTAAAATTCAGATCTCAGGTTAGTCGCGTGCCACAACCAAAATCCTAGTCATTACGAGGGTACACATATCAATTAGTTGTGCACCACCAGCTTAAGTGGATAGTGAATAAATGAATGAATGAGTAAAATGCTGAGTATGCAACTCTTGCTCGATAAGTCCATATATTAGTAGTGTACATCTCTAGGATCATCACTAGAGTTTAGTACACTTTACATGCAATCGCCGCCCACTGGATGCATAACCATACAAATGGAAGAGACCTCACTATCCACCTGGCCAGTAATCAGCTAATATCTACCCAGCACTTCGATAGAAAACCTAATTATGAGCTAATCAAACTCAACCTAGATATGCCCACTATCCTTGGGCGGGTAAGGCCACAACCCCTTCCCAACTGACCATGACACAGTAGGAGACGAGGCCTACTAGTATTGGACACTCGGGAGCTCATATATCCACTCGATTTAGACATTGGGGCATCTCCTAGCCACGGAGG
The DNA here is from genome assembly GCA_037074715.1 of Magnolia kwangsiensis. Classification (NCBI taxonomy): domain Eukaryota; kingdom Viridiplantae; phylum Streptophyta; class Magnoliopsida; order Magnoliales; family Magnoliaceae; genus Magnolia; species Magnolia kwangsiensis. The sequence goes on along the minus strand of CM073582.1, from coordinate 55,158,195 downwards.
TTTAGGAATTTTCACCCAGGAACGTCTATGGTATCCCGATGCTAGTAACAGATTTTCGGTGTCCCATCTATCCATCAATGACATGCCTATGAAGGCTATAGTAATCACAACACACAATGCAATATGCATGAGTCATACAATCCAGTCATGCATAAATCCTTCGCATATCGTATGTTCATGTGAGATAATATCTACCTATTAGGGAGTCTTATAACAACCTACCCAATGACATATGAAATGGTCAACCACATCTCATAACAAAACATGCAGATGATGCGTATGGGCATGTATAATGATGTTGTCACATACTCATAATCGGTATCGACAACCGGCACCGATAATCGGCCTCAATAATCAGCCTATACAATCGGTCTCAACAATCAAAATTAGCCTCAACAGTCGAAATCGGCCTCAACAATTGAAATCAGGCTCGACGATCAGAATCGGCCTTGATAATCAAAATTAGCCCAGGAAATCGTAATTGACATTGACAATCGAAATCGGCCTCGACAATCAAAGTTGGCCTCGATAATCAGATTCGGCCTCGATAATCGAAATCTGTAATCGGCCTAACAAATGGCCTAAGGGAAGGTCACAATGTGGACATTTAACCATCATCGCCCATCAATGTGGACATTTAACCATAATTGCTCCTAAGGAGTGACCCACATAAAGCCAAACGTATAATGGGCCCATGACCTCACATAAGGACCTAATGCACATCACTATGGGCCTCACTCATGGGCCACGTATACATCATAATGGGCCTTGGCACATGTACCATAAATACATCACATAGGGCCTCACTTAAGGGCCCCAAATGCATCATATTGGGCCTCGCCAAATAAGTCACAAATTCATCATTTGGGCATCACAATCATGGGTCTCACATACATCAAGTGGGCCACATCAATGGGCCACACCAATGGGCCTTATATACATAAAGTTGGTTGCTCCAATGGACCTTATATACATCACAATGGGCCTTACATAAGGGTCTCATACATCATAATGGGTCGCATCATATGGGCCTCATACACATCAAGTGGGCTATATCGCATAGGCCTCATATACATCACGTGGGCCTCACAATAGTGCGCCTCACATATACATAGTGGGCCTCAAACACGGGCCTCATATACATTATATTGTGTCTCAGACACAGGCCTCATAAGGAAGCCCATGCTTTAGAAAAATAGGTGAATAGTCTGCATACAACACACACCTCACAGTGGACCGCACAATGCAAGGGGCGGAGGGCCCAAAGAAAAATGAATGAACAGAGTATATATAGCACACATCATGGTGGATCCCACAGTCCTTGCTGGCTGGTGTGGATCCCGCACGTGCGTGAGGTAGGATCATTGGATGAATGGCCTGGTTGAACACATACCTCACGGGTCCCGCCATCCATGAGATGGATGGTGAGGATTAAAACGCATGCATCTCGGTGGTCCCCGCCGTCCAAACCACTCGACGATGTAGTTCATACCATACACAAAGGCGGTTGCACATCCAGATGGACAAGTGATAAAATGCATGTATCTGGTGGGTCCCACGTGTGACCCACCAGCCAGGTAACATAATATATATTAAACTTACCTTATATCTATTATTATATATATTTATATATTTGAAATCTTCCAATTCTTGTCTCTGGACAGTGTGTATACACACATAAAAGGTGGGTCCCATGTGCTAGGAAAATCATGAATATCACGGTGGTCCCTGGATGGTGTAGACACAACACACACATCTTGGTGGTCCCCACATCATCTGGACAGTCTGGATCAAACACGCTAGCAGTGGGTTTGGATGTTAAGATGGGGCTTACTTAGCACCGTCCAGCAACTAGACGGTGCAAATACAAACATACATCATGGTGAGTTTCACAAGCACCATCCAGAGGGACGATGCAGATGTAAAATAAATGCATCAACGTGGGTTCCACCACATATATGCATATAATATATTTACTTATTATATTATTACAACAATCTTTTTTGAAAGGTCCAACATCTTCTAGAGTGATGTATATAAAACACGTACATCATGTATGGCCCCATGACGTGGGTATGAAACACATACATCATGCGGCTCCATCGTCCATTGTTAGACGGTGAACAGCATGGATGAAATGCATACATTACGTGGGGTCCACCTCAGTGTGGCCAACCAGAGTTTTGAATTTAAGCTAATATTTGTATTCTCTCCCATTAGGACATCAAGACAGTCCAGCTGCTGGACAGTGGACACCCCACTATTTGAACAGGGTGTGGGACTGGACAGCGTGGATCATTCATCAAGGTGAGCCATCATACACCAAAAAAAAGGGGGAGAGAGAGAGAGAGAGAGAGAGAGAGAGAGAGAGAGAGAGAGAGAATGTGTGATGGAGGGGCCCCACCACTATGGGCCCCTCTAACACATGCATTAATACATACATCAATATGGGTACAAAATCATGTGGGCCCTAAATCAAAATCACCATCTCATGCCATGAACACCCACCGATCGTCTTCTTCTTTAGCTCCATGGACTCCTTGGCTCCTAAGCTTCGATTTTGATGGAGGATGATGAAGTTTGGAGGGTGGAGATGGAATATCTTAGGATAGGAAGGTGGGCCACACTCTAAGCTCTCTCATGGGAAGCTTGGATGTTGGATCTCCCTTTGGGATTTGCTTGGAATGAGAAAATGAGAGAGGGAGGAGTGGTGATGAGATGAAAAGGGATGGGTGCTCTTGACTTTTGGTAAGAAAGGAATGGGCTATGAATGGGTCGCTTTGACTTTGGGTGAGAGAGGGATGGGTGTGATGGGATATGTACTTGACATGTGCATTGATTGATGGATTTAACATTTGATAGAGATTCTCTCACGATTGCAAATGCACGGCATTTTCCTCCAATTGAACGAGGGCCCACATCTCCTAGCCGGGGTATCACATCAGCGTGCGAAACGCAGCTTTAGAACCATAGCGACGGAACGGTCGTAAGGGTACAAGTCTTAGGTTGAATCGACTCAGATTGATAGGACGCAGCTCAGGGTTGTGCACAAATGTCAATTACATGCCGCATGTTGCCGGAATATGACTAGGAGGACTGCAAAAGCCTTTAGAATGGTACGGTCTAGGATACGGGCCTCACAGCTCTCCCCTCCTAATAAAAATTTTGAGGATGAAATTTTCACCATTACGCAACTAGACATAACTCATAAGAGAAGGGAGGAGATATCATAGCATTATATATACCGTAAATAAAATACAATTAAATAACGCTTGTGAATCTCAAGCCCTTGCTCCCAAGACGCCTCATCAGCACTATGATGACCCCACTAATTCTTGAATCCTGGTAAAAAAATGATCAAGTCTGAAATATCAGCAGCCTCACAATCTCAACGGTAAGGAGTTATACCAGAAAGTTTTCTAAGTTATTGGAACTCGAGGATCTAATCATTCTAAGTTCTCAACAATCACAGTGTAGGGTAGCTATCAGCAGATATGTGACGTTATCCTCAAGTATTCTCAAGTTATGCTCTGATACCAACTTTTGTCATGCCCTAAACTCGAAAATAGGGCTTATAAAATTCTCGATTACTGAATCTGGTGCTGACAGCCTCCGTAGTACCCCATTCTCAACTCCCAACACGCGTATGCCAGATTCCGATCCTAGGATTGTATAAGGATTATTTTCTAACATATATTTATCTCGTAATAAGCATAACCACAAGTTACCCAAATCACAAAGACAACATCATCATCACATATCCACTAATATAAACAGTTGAATACAGTGCTGAAAGAAAAATATACATATATCAAAAATCATATGCTTCAGAAATCTGCGACACGCTCCGAGCTTAACGTTGTTGCAACCTAACGCCACCTTCACGTATCTATCGTGCATAAGCTTATAGAAATCTTAGAGGGTTGTGTAAGTGTGTGTGCAAGGTAGGTGCCAAGTATACAATATCAGAGCAATACAGAAACATGCTGACAAGTCACAAATACCATTAGCCTTATCCAGGCTATATGATGCAAAAAGATAATAAGACAATATGATATACCGAGGAAGCAATGTAGATCAATTATGCAATGCGAAGACATAGTAATCCAAATATCATATACTGAGGATACAATGCAATATTTAAATCCTAAAGAATCCACAAATGCTATCAACCTCATCTAGGCCATATAAATGCAGAAACGTAGCAACCTAAAATACTATATACCACGGATGTAATGTAATATATGGTGCGAATAAAATGTGAAAGCTGGAGTGTGAAGTCAGGATGATAGCACAAAGTATCGCAGGCTACGGGGGTCCATCTCAAGGGACTTCTATCCAAACCAGTCTCATACCTAAATTTGGATAGTCAGACTCATTCTGGTAAACTCCTGATCTCAGGTTAGTCGCGTGCCCCGGCCGAAATCCTGGCCATTGCGAGAGTACACATATCAATTAGTTGTGCACCACCCACCTGAGTGAATAGTGAATGAATGAAGGAATGAGTAAAATTTTGAGTATGCAACTCCTACTTAATAAGTCCATATATCAATATTGTACATCTCTAAGATCATCACCAGGGTCTAATAGACTTTACATGAAATCACCGCCCACTAGATGTGCGACCATGCAAATGGAAGAGACCTTACTATCCGCCTAGCTAGTAGTCAGTTAATATCTACCCGGCACGTTGATAACGGACCGAATTACGAACTGGTCAAACTCAGCCTAGCTATGCCCACTACCCTCGAGCGAGTAAGGCCACAACCCCTTTCCAACCGACCACGACACAGTGGGAGATGCAACCTACTAATATTCAACACTCGGACACTTATGGATTGACTCGATTTAAACGTTGGGGCGTCTCTTGGCCATAGAGGTTTAGGAATTTTCACCCAAGGACATTTATGACACCCGAATGCTAGTAACAAATTTTTGGTGTCTCATTTGGTCATCCACGACATGCCTGTGGAGGATACGGCCCTGATGTCGCTAGGGCATACAGTAATCACAACATACAATGCAAGATGCATGAGTCATACATTCTAGTCATGCATCAATCCTACGCAAACCATGCGCTCATGTGAGTTAATCTTCGCCTATCAGGGAGTCTCAGAACAACCTGCTAATGACATATACAATAGTTAACCACATCTTATAACAAAAATGCAGATGATGCATATGGGTATGTATTATGATGTTGTCATATACTCATAATCGGTATCAATAACCAGCACCGATAATCGACATTGATAATCAGCCTTAATAATTAGCCTATACAATTGGCCTCAACAATCGAAATCGACCTCAACAATCGGAATCATCGTCGACAATCGGAATCGGCCTCGACAATAGGAATCGACCTCGATAATCAGTCTTGACAATCAGAATCGACCTCGATAATCAGAATCGACCTTAACAAACGGAATCAACCACGATAATCAGAATCAGCCTCGATAATTGGAATCGGCCTCAGTAATCGATTTTGGTAATCAGCTTAACAAAGGGCCTAAGGGAAGCTCACACTATGGACATTTAACCATCATTGCTCCCAAGGAGTGGCCTACGTAGTTCCAAACGTATCGTGGGCCCATGGCCTCACACAAAGACCTAATACACATCACTATGGGCCTCACTCATGGGCTGCATATACATCACAATGGGCCTCGGCACATGTGCATAAATACATCACATCGGGCCTCACATAAGGGCCCCAAATGCATCATATTGGGCCTCACCAAATAAGTCACAAATACATCACTTGGACATCACAACAATGGGTCTCACATACATCAAGTGGGCTGCATCAATGGGCCACACTAATGGGCCTCATATACATTAAGTGGGCTACACTAATGGGTCTTATATACATCAAGTGGGTTATACCAATAGGCCTCATATATATCACAATGGGCTTTACACAAGGGTCTCATACATCACAATGGGACGCCTCACATGGGCCTCATGCACATCAAGTGGGCTGTATCGCATGGGCCTCATATACAACAGGTGGGCCTCACAATAACGGGCCTCACACATACATAACGAGCCTCAAACATGGGCTCATATACATCATATTGGGCCTTAAACACGGGCCTCATGAGGCAACCCACGATTTAGAAAAAAGGATGGATAGTGTGTATACAACACATACCTCACGGTGGACCGCATAATGCAAGGGGCGCAGGGCCCAAAGAAAAATGAATGAACAAAGTATATATAGCACACATCACGCTGGATACCACCATCCTTACTGGACGTTATGGATCCCGCACGTGCATGAGGTAGGCTCCATGGATGAACGGCTTGGTTGAACACATACCTCACGGGTCCCGTTGTCCACGAGATAGACAATGAGGATAAAAACGCATGCATCTCGTTGGTCCCCACCATCTAGACCACTGGTCAGTGTGGTTCATACCATACACAAAGGTGGGTCCACATCTAGATAGATAGTGGATAAAATGCATGTATCTGGTGGGTCCCACGTGCTGGGAAAATCATGAATATCACGGTGGCCCCTGGACGGTGTAGATACAACACACACGTCTTGGTAGGCCCCACATCATCTAGACAGTCTGGATCAGACACGCTAGCGGTGGGTCTGGATGTTAAGGTGGGGCCTACTCAGCACCATCCAGTAACTGGATGGTGCAGATACAAACATACATCATGGGGGTTTCACAAGCACCGTCTACGGGCACGGTGCAGATGTAAAACGCATCAACATGGGGCCTACCACACACACACACACACACACACATATATATATATATATATATATATATATATATATATATATATATATATATATATACACTTTTTATATTATTATAATAATCTTTTTTATTTTGAAAGGTCCAATGTCTGCTAGAGTGACGTATATAAAACACGTACATCATGTGTGGCCCCACGACATGGGTTTGAAACACATACATCATGTGGCTCCACCATCCATTGTTAGACAGCGAATAACATGGATGGAATGCATACATTAGGTGGGGTCCACCTCAGTGTGGCCCACCATTATTTTGGATTTAAGTTAATATTTGTGTTTTTCTCCCATTGGGACATTAAGATAGTCCAGCTACTGGATAGTGTACACCCCCACTGTTTGAACAGCGTGTGGTCCCAATGGACAGTGTGAATCATTCATCAAGGTGAGCCATCATACATAGAGAGAGAGAGAAAGAAAGAGAGAGAAAACGTGCGATGGAGGGGCCCTGCCACTATGGGTCCCTCTAACACATGCATTAATACATACATTAATATGGGTCCTAAATCATGTGAGCCCTAAATCAAAATCACCATCTCGTGCCATGAGCACCCACCGATCATCTTCTTCTTTAGCTCCATGGATTCCTTGACTCCTAAGCTTCGATTTTAATGGAGAATGATGAAGTTTGGAGTGTGGAGATGGAAGATCTTGGGGTAGGAAGGTGGGCCACACTCTAAGCTCTCTCATGGGAAGCTTGGACATTGGATCTCCTTTGGGATATGCTTGGAATGAGAAAATGAGAGAGGGAGGAGTGGTAATGGGATGAAAAGGGATGGGTTCTCTTGACTTTTAGTAAGAAAGGAATGGGCTAAGAACGGGTTGCTTTGACTTTGGGTGAGAGAGGGATGGGTGTGATGGGTTATGTACTTGACTTATACATTGATTGATGGATTTGGCATTTGGTAGAGATTCTCTCGAGATTGCAAATGCGAGGCATTTTCGTCAAACAAACGCGGGCCTACACCTCCTAGCCTGGGTATCGCATCGGTGTACGAGACGTGACTTTAGAAATGCAGCGATGGCATGGTTACATGGGTACAAATCTTAGGTCAAGTGGATCAGATTGACAGGACGCGACTCTAGGTCGCGCTCAAATGCTGATTACAGGTCCCGGTTGCTGGAATACGATCGGGAGGACCGTGAAAACCTACAGAATAGTACGGTCTAGGATACAGGCCTCATAGCTCTCTCCTCCTAATAAAAATTTCATCCTTAAAATTTACACTATTATGCAACTAGACATAACTCATAAGGCAAGGGAGGAGAAATCATAGCATTATATTTACCGGAAACAAAATACAATCAAATAGCACTTACGAATCTTAGGCCCTTGCTCCCAAAATTCCTCATTAGCACTATGATGACCCCACTAATCCTCGAATCCTGGTTAGAAACAATCAAGATTGAAATATCAGTAGCCCCACAATCTCAATGGTAGGGAGCTACATCAGAATGTTTTCTGAGTTATTTCAACTCGGGGATCTAATCATTCTAAGTTCTCAACAATTAGAGAGTGTAGGGTAGCTATCACCAGATATGTAACATTATCCTCAGGTATTCCCAAGTTATGCTCTGATACCAACTTCTGTCACGCCCCAAACTCGAAAACAGAGCTCACAAAATTCACAATCGCCGAATTCAGTACTGACAGCCTCCCTAGTACCCCCATTCTCGGCTCCCAGCATGCATACGCCAGATTCTGATCCTAGGATCCTACTAGGAGGGATTTTTAACGTATATTTATCTCATAATAAGCATAACTATAAGTTTACCCAAATCACAAAGGTAACATCATCATCACATATCCACTAATATAAATAGTTGTATACAGTGCTGAAAGGGAATTATATATATATATCAAAAATCATATGCTCTAGAAATCCACTTCACGCTCTAAGCTCAACGTTATTGCGACCTAACGCTGCCTGCACGCATCTATCGTGCATAAGCTTATGGAAAGCTTAGAGGGGAGTGTAAGTGTGTGGGCAAGGTAAATTCCAAGTATACAATATCAAAGCCATGCATAAACATGCTGGCAAGTCATAAATACCATTAACTTTATCTAGGTTATGTGATGTAAAAAGATAATAACCCAATATGATATACTGAGGAAGCAATGTAGATCAGCTATGCAATGCGGAGACATAGTAAACTATATATTATATACTGAGGATACACTATAATATACAAATCCTAACGAATCTACGAATGTCGTCAACCTCATTAGGCCATATGAATGCAGAAACGTTGCAACCCAGAACACCATATACCGCGGATGTAATGCAATATGTAATGCGAATGAAATGACCAAGCTGGAGTGTGAAGTCAGGATGATAGCACGTAGTATCGCTGGCTACAGGGTCTATCACAAGGGACTTCTATCCAAACCAATCTCATACCTAAATTTGAATAGTCAGACTCAATGTGGTAAACTCCCGATCTCAGGTTAGTTGCGTGCCCCAATTGAAATCCTAGTCATTATGAGGGTACACATATTAATTAATTGCGTACCACCAGCTCGAGTAGATAGTGAATGAATGAATGAGTAAAATTCTGAGTATGTAACTCCTACTTAATAAGTCCATATATCAGTATTGTACATCTTTAGGATCATCACCGGGGTCTCGTACACTCTACATGCATTCGCTGCCCACTGGACATGCAACCATGCAAATAGAAGAGCCTCACTATCTGCCTGGCCAATAGTCAGCTAATATCTACCTGACACATTGATAACGGACCCAATTACGAGCTAGTCAAACTTAGCCTAGCTATGCCCAATACCATCGGACGGGTAAGGCCATAACCCCTACTAATATTTGGCACTCAGGCATTCATGTATCCACTCGGACTAGACATTGGGGCGTCTCTTAGCCACGGAGGTTTAGAAATTTTCACCTTAGGACTTCAATGGTACCCCGATGCTAGTAGCATATTTCTAGTGTCCCATCTGGCCATCCACGACATGCCTGTGGAGGCTATGGCCCTAATGTCGCTAGGGCATACAGTAATCATAACACGCAATGCAAGATGCATGAGTCATACAATCCAGTCATGCATCAATCCAACGCATACGGGGCGCTCATGTGAGATAATCTCAGCCTATCAAGGAGTCTCATAACAACCTGCCTAATGACATATGCAATGGTCAGCTACATCTCATAACAAACATGCAGATGATGCGTATAGGCATGTATCATAATGCTGGCATATACTCATAATCAGTATCAACAACTGGCATCGATAATCAGCATCGATAATCGGCATCAATAATTTGCCTATACAATCGGCCTCGATAATCAGCCTCGACAATCAGAATCAGCCTCGACAATCAGAATCGACCTCAACAATCAGAATTGGCCTCGATAATTAGAATCGTTGTCGACAATCGGAGTCAGCTTCAATAATCAGAATCAGTACTCAGCCTAATAAAGGGCCTAAGGGAAGGTCATAATGTGGACATTTAACCATCACCCATCAATGTGGACATTTAACCATAATTGCTCACAAGGAGTTGCCCACATGGAGCCAAACGTATCGTGGGACAATGGCCTCACACAAGGACCTTATACACATGACTATGGGCCTCACTCATGGACCGCATATACATCACAATGGGCCTCAGCACATGTACCATAAATACATCACATCGGGCCTCACTCAAGGGCCCCAAATGCATCATATTGAGCCTCGCCAAATAAGTCATAATACATCACTTGGGCATCACAACAATGGGTCTCACATACATCAAGTGGGCTGCATCAATGGGCCTCATATACATTGAGCGGGCCGCACTAATGGGCCTTATATACATCAAATGGGCCGCACCAATGGGCCTCATATACATCACAATGAGACTTACATAAGGGTCTTATACATCATAATGGATCGCATCACAAGTGCCTCATACACATCAAGTGGGCTGCATCGCATTGGCCTCATATACAACAGGTGGGCCTCAAACACGAACCTCATATACATTATATTGGGCCTCAGAAACAGGCCTCATGAGGTAGCCCACAGTTTAAAAAAATGGATGGATAGTGTGTATACAACACACCCCTCACGGTGGACCGCATAATGCAAGGGGCGCAGGACCCGAAGAAAAATGAATGAACAAAGTATATATAGCACACATCACGGTGGATCCCACCATCCTTGCTAGATGGTGTGGATCCCGCACGTGCGTGAGGTAGGCTCTATGGATGAATGACTTAGTTAAACACATACCTCACAGAGCCCGCCGTCTATGAGATAGACTGTGAGGATTAAAATGCAAGCATCTCGTTGGTCCCCATCGTCTAACCACTGGACGGTGTGGTTCATACCATACACAAAGGTGGGTCCACGTCTAGATGGACAGTGGATAAAATGCATGTATCTAGTGGGTCCCACATGTGACCCACCAGCCAGGTAATATAATATATATTAAACTTACCTTATATCTATTATTATATATATTTATATATTTGAAATCCTCCATTCCTTATCTCTGTATAGTGTGTATACACACATACAAGGTGGGTCCCACATGCTGGGAAAATCATGAATATCACGGTGGCCCCTGGATGGTATAGATACAACACACACGTCTTGGTAGGCCCCACATCATCTAGACAGTCTGGATTAGACATGCCAGCGGTGGTCTAAATGTTAAGGTGGGGCCTACTAAGCATCGTCCAGCAACTGGACGGTGCAGATACAAACATACATCATGTGGGGTTTCACAAGCACCGTCTAGAGGCACGGTGCAGATGTAAAACAAATGCATCAACATGGGTCCCACATGGGGCCCACCACATATATATTTACTTTTTATATTATTATAATAATCTTTTTTATTTTGAAACATCTAGCGTCTGCTGGAGTGACATATATAAAACATGTACCTCATGCGTGGCCCCACGGCGTGGGTATGAAATACATACATCATGTGGCTCCACCATCCATTGCTGGACGGCGAACAACATGGATGAAATGCATACATTAGGTGGGGTCCACCTCGGTGTGGCCCACTAGTGTTTTGGATTTAAGTTAATATTTGTGTTTCTCTCCCGTAGGGACATTAAGACAGTCCAGCTGCTGGACAGTGTACACCCCACTGTTTGAACAGCATGTGGTCCCACAACGTCGATCATTCATCAAGGTGAGCCATCATACACAAAGAGAGAGAGAGAGAGAAAGAGAAAATGTGCGATGGAGGGGCCCCGCCACTATGGATCCCTCTAACACATGCATTAATACATACATTAATATGGGTCCTAAATCATGTAGGCCCTAAATCAAAATCACCATCTCGTGTAATGAGCACCCACTGATCATCTTCTTCTTTAGCTCCATGGACTCTTTGGCTCCTAAGCTTCAATTTTGATGGAGGATGATGAAGTTTGGATGGTGGAGATAGAAGATCTTGGGGTAGGAAGGTGGGCCACACTCTAAGCTCTCTCATGGGAATCTTGGACGTTAGATCTCCCTTTGGGATTTGCTTAGAATGAGAAAATGAGAGAGGGAGGAGTGGTGATGGGATGAAAAAAGATGGGTTCTCTTGACTTTTGGTAAGAAAGGAATAGGCTAAGAATGGGTTGCTTTGACTTTGGGTGAGAGAGGGATGGGTGTGATGAGATATGTACTTGACTTGTATATTGATTGATGGATTTGATATTTAGTAGAGATTCTCTTGAAATTACAAATGCGCGGTGTTTTCATCAAATTAAACGTGGGCCCACATCTCTTGTCCTAGGTATAGCATCGGCGTACGAGATGCGACTTTAGAACCACGACGACGGCGTGGTCGCAAGGGTATAAGTCTCGGGTCAAGTTGACTCAAATTGACAGGACGTGACTCAGGGTCGCACACAAATGCCGATTACAAGTCACGGGTTGTCAGAATTTGACCGAGAGGACTGCAGAAGCCTACGGAACGATACGGTATAGGATACAGGCCTTACAGAGAGAGAGAGACACAAGTGCGGGAAGGAGAGAGAGAGAGAAAGAGAGAGAGAGAGAGAGAGAGAGGAATGATGCCAACCAAACCTACTGCGCTACTGAAGGACGACTTTAAGTCATCACCCTTACACGGTCTAGATTCGGCCTCCCCTAACCTTCTTCTTTTCTTTACATTCTTACCTTCTCTTTCCAAATTTAATTTTTCTTTACAATAGGACGCCATCACACCAAACCGAGTCAACTCAGTGGTAGGATGGGCCTAAACACGACGAGTTAGAACCTATCTTGCTTAAAGCACCTAATTGGAATCTAATTAAAACAATCCCAAACCATGTGGATTAATGTAGAATCTGATCTTAAAATACATCCCAAAGTATTTAGCTGAGTAAAAAACAATTTAAAGGTGAGGGTTTTATCCTTTAAGATTTCTTTAATTTAAGTTAGTATTGTCACGCTCCAAACTCAGAAACCGGGCTCACAGAATTCCCAATTGCCGAATTCGGTGCCGACAGCCTCCGTAGTACCTCATTCTCAGCTTCCAGCGCCCATATGCTAGATTCCAATCCTGGGATCCTACATGGAGGATTTTTCAACATACATTTATCTCGTAAGAAGCATAACCACAAGTTTACCCAAATCACAAATGCAACATCATCATCAAATATCCACTAATATAAACAATTGAATACATTGTTAAAAGGAAAATACATATATCAATAATCAAAATTCCAGAAGACGGTTGCACACTCCAAACTCAACGCTGCTGCGACCTAATACCCCCTGCACGCATCTATAGTGCATAAGCTTATAGAAAGCTTAGAGGGTAGTATAAATGTGTGCGCAAGATAAGTGCCAAGTGTCACGCCCCAAATTCGAAAATCGGATTCACAGGAATCCCAATCGCCGAATCCGGTGCCGACAGCCTCCGTAGTACCCCATTCTCAGCTCCTAGCATTCATATGTCAGATTTTCGATCCTGGGATCCTACAAAGAGGATTTTTTTTTATACATTTAACTAGTAATAAGCATAACCACAAGTTTATCCAAATCATAAAGGCAACATCATCATCACATATCCACTAATATAATCATTTGAATACAATGCTGAAAGGGAAATATATATGTTAAAATCAAAGCTTCAAAAAACAGCTGCACGCTCCAAGCTCAATGCTGCTGCAACCTAACATCACCTATACGCATCTATCGTGCATAAGCTTATAGAAAGCTTAGAGGGTGGTGTAAGTGTGTGCACGAGATAAGTGCGAAGTATTCAATACAATATCATAATCATACAATACCGGAAAGCTATTAATCCATAAACCATACAATGACTGAATAAGCAGAAACACTGATAAGAGCAGGAATTATCAGTGTAAATAGAAATACTGACAAGATTATAATCATGCGATAACAGAATAAGCAGAAGTATGAACAAGTCCATAAGTTAATCAATATCAAAATACGCAATATAGGACAGCTATGCAAATGATGAGTCATAGATAATCAAATGTCGAATGACAAGCATATAATGTAATACACAATTCGAAAGAGCTAACAAATATCATCACTCTCATCTAAGTCACAGGAATACAGAAATATAATAACCCACGATTCCACATGCCGAATATATAATGAAACATGCAGTATATGGTGTTAATGGAATGACCATGCTAGAGTGTGATGTCGGGATGATAGTATGTAGTATCGCAGGCTACGGAGTCTGCCACAATAGACTTCTATCTAAACCAGTCTCATACCTAAATTTGGATAGTCAGACTCAACGTGGTAAACCCCTGATCTCAGGTTAGTCGCGCGCCCAACCGAAATCTTTGCCATAACGAAGGTATACAACAATTAGTTGCGCATCACCAGCCCGAGTGGATAGTGAATGAATGAATGAATGAACATGCACTCCTACTCAATAAGTTCACATATCAGTACAGTTCCTCTCTGGGAAATCACCGGGGTCGATTACACTCCATACTAGATTGTTGCCCCATCGCGCGTAACAAGGTGAGTGAAAGAGACCTCACTATTTGCCTGCCAATATCGGGCCCGGCTCGTCAATAGCGGACCCATTCCTCGAGCTGGTCAGACTCAGCCTAGCATTGCCCCCTCCTCTCGGGCAGGTAAGGCCGCACCCCCTTCCAACAGACCACGACACAGTGGAGAGCACAGCCATATGGTAATCGGCACTCGGCGCTCATCTACCCACTCAATCTAGACGTTGGAGCAACCTCTGAAACCAAGAGAGTTTAGGGACTTTCACCCAGGGATATCTATAGCATCCCATGTAGAACAGATTTTTGGTGTCCCATCTGGCCATCCACGATATGCCTGTGGAGGCTACGACCCTGGTGTCGCTAGGGCATACAGTAATCACAACACACAATGTAAGATGAATGAGTCATATAATCCAGTCATGCATCAAGCTTGCACAAACCGTGCGCTCATGTGAGACAATCTCCGCCTATCAGGGAGTCACATAACAACCAGCACTATGACATATGCAATGGTCAATCATATCTTCTAACAGACATGTAGATGATGCGAATGGGCATGTATCATGATGTTATGATGTCACATACTCATAAACGGTATCAATAACCGGCGTCGACAATGTGTACTTTTAACCAACATTGCCCCCAAGGAATGACCCACATAGAATCAAATATATAATGGGCACATGGCCTCACACAAGGGCCAAATATACGAAACAGGTGGGCCCTGGTCATGGGCCTAACACATATCACAATGGGCCTTGCCCATAGGCCTCAAATACATCTGGATGGGTCACACCCATGGGCCTCAGATATATCACAATGGGTCTCAAATATACTTCGCAGGTGAGTCACATACTTGGGTCTAATATACATCAGTATGGGGTACATCACATAGGCCTAATATACATCACTATGGCCACAACCCATGGGCTTGAAATACACAATAGATGGGCCCTACACATGGGCCTCAAATATATACCACAGGTGAACCTCAATGGACGGGTCACCAATACAATAGGATGGGCCTAATGACATGGACCCCATAAATATATCGAATAGGCCGCACCAATTGGGCCTTACATACATTGCAATGGGCTATGACCCATGGGCCATACAACCATCACAATGGGACTTGCAACATGGGCCTCATACATATTTAAGGTGGGCCTCAACAACGGGCCTCATACACATCAAGGTGGGCTTCAACAACGGGCCTTATACATATCAAGGTGGGCCTCAACAACGGGCCTCATACACATCAAGGTGGGCCTCAACAACGGGCCTCATACACATCAATGTGGGCCTCAACAACCGGCCTCACACACATCAAGGTGGGCCTCAACAACAGGCCTCATATATGGCCTTAGCAACAAGCCACAAATATATCAAGATGGGCCTAATCAATCATATGGTATAAATCAATCAAATGGCCGATACGAGCAGGCCGATCAAATGGACCGATACAAATGGGCTGTGCGTCATGGAGTTATACTAAGCATGTTATAAAGTAATGCCCTATCCTTACAATGCAGCTGGCCTAGACGGCTTGCATACAACAAGTATGGCCTACCAATGGGCCCTAGGGAGAGTCGCAATGCGGACATTTAACCAACATTATACTCGCAATGTGGACGTCAAACCAACATTGCTCCCAAGGTGTAGCCCGTGGTGAATAACATTACGTAAACCAGGTTGGGATCACACATTGCAATGGACCTTAGGTACACCCCATTGGGCCTTAAATACATCAAATGCGCCATGTCATATGGGCCTTTTACTCATAAAATGGGCCACATCAATGGGCCACACCAATGGGCCTTATGTGCATTGCAATGTGTCATAACCCGTGGGCCTTAAATTGCATCAAATGGTTCTCGACCCATGGGCCTTATACATATCAAATGGGCCTAATCCCATGGGCTTTAAAATACATCAAATGGGTCTAATCCCATGGACCTTGGAACATATCAAATGGGTCCACTCTATGGGCCTTAAATATATCAAATGGGCCTAATCCCATGGGCCTTGGAACACATCAAATGGGTCCAATCTATGGGCCTTAAATAGTTCAACAACTAGCTACATTCATGGACCCAATTACATTTAACTGTGGTGGGCCTCAAAAGTGCATTCATTAAGCCCAACATTTAAGGAACTAAAGATATAAATTATTTTCTCTAAGATCTTTAGAATATGGTGGGCCCCACTCCTCAAAATTTCAGCCCAAGGCCAGCATAATTATGACATGTTGTTGTCCTAAATTTGGGCACTCCATTGGAGTGGATCCAAGGCCTCTAAAACTATGAAAATTAAGGGTCAAGGTCCCTCATCATGTATACATTGAGAGGAAACCCAAAAAGGTGGCCCACCATCAGAAGAAATATTTTTGAATTATGATTTTTTTTTATCAAGGCATATTGCTGGACTGCACAGCAGAAACAATCTGGGAGTCCAACCATCTTGGCCCATTATTTTGGATACCCAAACGGGGTCACTTGAGACTGAAATTCTACAGAGTGATACTTTCATAGGTGGGTCACATCCTCATAAAATTTCATAATTTTTAGATACCTCTAAGTATTTTAATTAATTTAAACAAAATAAACTATTTAGAAAAATCGAACAGACCTATACGTCCCAACGTGGTGGGCTAGTCCGGCCCACACCACGGTGTGTACAGGGGTCCATTGGCCCTAAAATTTGGTAGGTGGGTTCAAAAACAAGTGGACCACATTCTTAAAAAATTTTAAAATTTTTAGATATATTTAAATATTTTAATTTATTTACATAAATCAATCTGTCCTGAAAATCGGACTGATCTGAACACCATATTATTATGGGCCGGTCCCGCCATCACCATGGTGTGTACAGGCGTCCATTGGCCCCAAAATTTTGTAGGTGGGTCCTACCATAAGTAGACCACCTCCTTAAAAGTTTTTATAATTTTTAAACACCCATACGTATTTTAATAAATTTCAAAAAAATTCAACTGTCCATGGTGGAATGTTGCTGGAACAGTGCAGAAAATCCAGACTGTCCACCTCACTTGGACCACACCTTTGGGACCCCAATGAAGGTCAGTTGGGGCTGAAATTTGGGGGACATCAAGATGAGATTCTCACCTTTCAGAAAAGTATATTTAATAGGTATGAATAGTCCCCCAAACAGTCCCAAAATCTGGTCCAAAAACAACCAGAAACTGTCCAGAAAATTCTGGACAGCAACATGTACTTAGATAAAATTTATTATATAAGTTAAATAAAAAGGAAAATACATTAATGGGCCACGCACATCAGGAAATAAAATGAGGAAAAAGAGAGATAGAAAGACAATCCGGCTATAGGGAAAGGGGCTCCACCACTATTGAGCCCTCCCAAGATCAATCACACCCACACATCATACCTAGATTTACATTTACAACATGGATCTTGCACATGCATGGCCTATAATTAAAATGCATGGTGAGTATGTCATCCCCACCATGGTTATAAGGTCTAGATGACCCAAACATAAAATGATATGAAATAAAACTACCATGATGGGGCCCATAGAGAAAGGCCCCATGCATGGATCATGCATACATAAGGTAGGCCATTAGGCCACAACCATGGGATTGTGTGGGATCTCCACCATTGATTGGTGGGTCCTACACTTCCCTCATGAAAGAAAGAAAACATCTAGGCTATAGAAATCAAATTATTTTTTTTAACATCTAGAGGAGCACCCACCGTTCGATCTTCTTGCTCTTATGAGTTCCTTAGCACCTTAGCTTGAATTTCAGTGGAGGAGATGAGAAATTGAGGGTTGAGATGGGAGATGGTGAGGTAGGAAAGTGGGCCACCTTAGAGTTTTTTTTTTGAAAGGGAGGGAGAGCTCATACGTATGGAATTTTATTTGGAGAATGAGATGAGAAAATGAGAAAGAGAGAGAGTGTTGTAGAGAGAGATGGGTGACGGATGGATGTGGTGAATGATGGGTGTGTAAGAAAACCTTGACTTTTGTGACCATTTGTTTAAGAAAGGCATGGGAGGTGTAAGAGATTCTTGACTTTTGAGGCTTTTTGTGTAAGAGAGGTATGGGCTTGTAAGAAAATCTTGACTTTTGTGGTTGCTTGGGAATGGGTGAAAGGTGAAGTGTACTTGACATGTACTTGACATATGATGGATCGATGGATTGATGGATTGATGGGATTGATGTGACACCTTGTAGAGATTCTCTTGGGTTTCGCAATGCGCGGCGTTTTCTTCGCACCGATCGTTGGCCCACATCTCCTGACCAGGGTATCACCTCGGCACGCAAGTCGCTGCATCAGAACCGCAGTGATGGCGCGTTCGCTATGGTAATAGTCTTGGGTTGAGTCGATACGGGTTGACAGCATATGAATCAGGGTCGCGCGTAAATATCGGCTAAGGGTCAAAAGTTTCCGTAATTCAACCGGTAAGACCGTGGAAATCTATGGAACGGTACGGTCTAGGATACGGGGCTTACAGCTCTCTCCTCCTAATAAAAATTTTGTCCTCGAAATTTAAACCAAAATATAACCAATACAGAGCTTACCATGGGAGGAAAATTTTATCCGAACACAACATGCCAACATAATCAAACACGTAAAAGATGGGAAAAATGTCTCTAAATCCCAATCCCCTGCTCCCAAAACGCCTTGCCAGCACTACGATGATCCAACAGAACTTCAAATCCTGAAGTAGAAACGATCGAACTGGAACACTATACAGCCTCAATCTCAACGGTAGGGAACTATATCAGAAAATCTCTAAGTTATTCGAACTCGGGGATCTAATCATTCTAAGTTCTTAACAATCATAGAGTGAAGGATAGCTATTAGCAGATATGTGATGTTATCACCAGGTATTCCCAAGTTATGCTCTGATACCAACTTCTGTCACGCCCCAAACCCAGAAATCGGATTCACAGGAATCCCAATCGCCAAATCCGGTGTCGACAGCGTCCGTAGTACCCCATTCTCGGCTCCTAACATTCATATGCTAGATTTTCGATCCTAGGATCCTACAAGGAGGATTTTTTTTATATACATTTAACTACTAATAAGCATAACCACAAGTTTACCCAAATCATAAAGGCAACATCATCATCAGATATCCAATAATATAATCATTTGAATACAATGCTGAAAGGGAAATATATATGTCAAAATCAAAGCTCTAGAAAACAGCTACATGCTCCAAGCTCAATGCCGTTGCAACCTAACATCACCTGCACGCATCTATCGTGCATAAGCTTATAGAAAGCTTAGAGGGTGGTGTAAGTGTGTGCACGAGATAAGTGTCTTGTATTCAATACAATATCATAATCATACAATACCGGAAAGCTATTAATCCATAAACCATACAATGACTGAATAAGCAGAAACACTGATAAGAGCAGGAATTATCAGCGTAAACAGAAATACTGACAAGATTATAATCATGCGATAACAGAATAAGCGAAAGTATGAATAAGTCCATAAGTTAATCAATATCAGAATACGCAATATAGGACAACTATGCAAATGATGAGTCATAGATAATCAAATGTCGAATGACAAGGATATAATGTAATACACAATTCGAAAGAGCTAACAAATATCATCACTCTCATCTAAGTCACAAGAATACAGAAACATAACAACCCACAATGCCACATGCCAAAGATGTAATGAAATATGCAGTATATAGTGCTAATGGAATGACCAAGCTGGAGTGTGATGTCGGGATGATCGTACGTAGTATCGCAGGCTATGGAGTCCGCCACAATGGACTGCTATCCAAACCAGTCTCATACCTAAATTTGGATAGTCAGACTCAACGTGGTAAACCCCTGATCTTAGGTTAGTCGCGCGCCCAACCAAAATCTTTGCCATAACGAAGGTACACAAAAATTATTTGTGCACCACCAGTTCGAGTGGATAGTGAATGAATGAATGAATGAACATGCACTCCTACTCAATAAGTTCACATATCAGTACAGTTCCTCTCTGGAAAATTCCCGGGGTCTATTACACTCTATACCAGAATGCCGCCCCATCGTGCGTAACAAGGTGAGTCAGCCTAGCATTGCCCCCTCCTCTCGGGCAGGTAAGGCCACACCCCCTTCCAACAGACCACGACACAGTGGAGAGCGCAGCCATCTGGTAATCGGCACTCGGCGCTCATCTACCCACTCGGTCTAGACGTTGGAGCAACCTCTGGAACCAAGAGGGTTTAGGGACTTTCATCCAAGGATATCTATAGCACTACATGTAGAAAAGATTTCCGGTGTCCCATCTGTCCATCTACGATATGCATGTGGAGGCTACGACCCTGGTGTCGCTAGGGCATACAGTAATCACAGCACACAATGCAAGATGCATGAATCATACAATCTAGTCATGCATCAATCCTGCGTAAACCGTGCGCTCATGTGAGACAATCTCTGCCTATCAGGGAGTCTCATAACAACCAGCACTATGACATATGCAATGGTCAATCATATCTCCTAACAGACATGTAGATGATGCGAATGGGCATGTATCATGATGTTATGAAGTCACGTACTCATAAACGGTATCAATAACAGGTGTCGACAATGTGGACTTTTAACTAACATTGCCCCCAACGAATGGCCCATATAGAATCAAATATATAATGGGCACATGGCCTCACACAAGGGCCAAATATACGAAACAGGTGGGCCCTGGTCATGGGCCTAACACATATCACAATGGGCCTTGCCCATAGGCCTCAAATACATCTAGATGGGTCGCACCCATGGGCCTCAGATATATCACAATGGGCCTCAAATATACTTCGCAGGTGAGTCACATACTTGGGTCTAATACACATCAGTATGGGCTACATAATATAGGCCTAATATACATCACTATGGCCACAACCCATGGGCTTTAAATACACAATAGATGGGCCCTACACATGGGCCTCAAATATATATAACGGGTGAACCTCAATGGATGGGTCACCAATACAATAGGATGGGCCTAATGACATGGACCCCATAAATATATCGAATAGGCCGCACCAATTGGGCCTTAAATACATTGCAATGGGCCATGACCCATGGGCCTTACAAACATCACAATGGGCCTTGCAACATGGGCCTCATACGTATTTAAGATGGGCCTCAAGAACGGGCCTCATACACATCAAGGTGGGCTTCAACAACAGGCCTTATACACATCAAGGTGGGCCTCAACAACGGGCCTCATACACATCAAGGTGGGCCTCAACAACGGGCCTCATACACATTAAGGTAGGCCTCAACAATAGGCCTCATACACATTAAGGTGGTCCTCAACAATTGGCCTCATATACATCAAGGTGGGCCTCAACAACAGGCCTCATACACATCAAGGTGGGCCTCAACAACGGGCCTCATACACATCAGGGTGGGCCTCAACAACGGGCCTCATACACATTAAGGTGGGCCTCAACAACGGGCCTTATACACATCAAGGTGGGCCTCAACAACAGGCCTCATATATGGCCTTAGCAACAGGCTACAAATATATCAAGATGGGCCTAATCAATCATATGGGTTAAATCAATGAAATGGCCGATACGAGCATGCCGATCAAATGAACCGATACAAATGGGCTGTGCGTCATGGAATTATACTAAGCATGTTATAAAGTAATGCCCTATCCTTACAACGCAGCTGGCCTAGACGGCTTACATACAACAAGTACGGCTTACCAATGGGCCCTAGGGAGAGTCGCAATGCGGACATTTAACCAACATTATACTCGCAATGTGGACATCAAACCAACATTGCTCCCAAGGTGTAGCCCATGGTGAATAACATTACGTAAACCAGGTTGGGATCAAACATTACAATGGACCTTAGGTACACCCCATTGGGCCTTAAATACATCAAATGGGACATGTCATATGGGCCTTTTACTCATAAAATGGGCCACATCAATGGGTCGCACCAATGGGCCTTATGTGCATTGCAATGGGTCATAACCCGTGGGCCTTAGATTGCATCAAATGGTTCTCGACCCATGGGCCTTACACATATCAAATGGGCCTAATCCCATGGGCTTTAAAATACATCAAATGGGTCCAATCTCATGGACCGTGGAACACATCAAATGGGTCTACTCTATGGGCCTTAAATATATCAAATGGGCCTAATCCCATGGGCCTTGGAACACATCAAATGGGTCCACTCTATGGGCCTTAAATAGTTCAACAACTAGCTATATTCATGGACCCAATTAAATTCAACTATGGTGGGCCTCAAAAGTACATTCATTAAGCCCAACATTTAAGGAACTAAATGTATAAATCATTTCCTCTAAGATCTTTATAATATGGTGGGCCCCACTCCTCAAAATTTCAGCCCAAGGCCAGCATAATTATAACATGTTGCTGTCCTAAATTTGGGCACTCCATTGGAGTCGGTCCAAAGCCTCTAAAACTCTGAAAATTGAGGGCCAAGGTCCTTCATTATGTATACAATGAGAGGAAACCCAAAAAGGTGGCCCACCATTAGAAGAAATATTTTTGAATTATGGTTTTTTTTTATCAAGCCATATGCTAGACTGCACAGCAGAAAAAATCTGGGAGTCCAACCATCTTGGCCCATTCTTTTGGATACCCAAACGGGGTCACTTGAGGCTAAAATTTCACAGATTGATACTTGCATAGGTGGGCCACACCCCCATAAAATTTCATAATTTTTAGATATCTCTAATTAATTTAAACAAAACAAACTGTTCAGAAAAATCGGACAGACCTGGACGTCCCAACGTGGTGGGCCATTCCGGCCCTCACCACGGTGTGTACAAGGGTCCATTGGCCCTAAAATTTAGTAGGTGGGTTCTAACATAAGTGGACCACATCCTTAAAAAATTTCAGAATTTTTAGACATCTGTAAATATTTTAATTTATTTACATAAATCAATCTGTCCTGAAAATCAGACTGATCTGTATACCATATTATAATGGGCCGGTCCCGCCATCACCATGGTGTGTACAGGCGTCCATTGGCCCCAAACTTTTGTAGGTGGGTCCTACTATAAGTAGACCACCCCCCTGAAAATTTTTATAATTTTTAAACACCCATAGGTATTTTAATAAATTTTTAAAAAATTCAACTGTCCATGGTGGAATGTTGTTGGAACAGTGCAGAAAATTCAGACTGTCCACCTCACTTGGACCACACCTTTGGGACCCTAATGAAGGTCAGTTGGGGTTAAAATTTGGGGGATGAGATCCTCACCTTTCAAAAAAGTATATTTAATAGGTATGAATAGTCCTCCAAACAGTCACAAAATCTAGTCCAAAAATAACCAGAAACTGTCCAGAAAATTCTAGAAAGCAACATGTACTTAAATAAAATTTATTAAATAAGTTAAATAAAAAGGAAAATACATTAATGGGCCACACACATCAGGAAATAAAATGAGAGAAAAGAGAGATAGAAGGACAATTCGGCCATAGGGAAAGGAGCTCCGCCACTATTGAGCGCTCCCAAGATCAATCACACCCGCACATCATACCTAGATTTACATTTACAACATGGATCTTGCACATGCATGGCCTATAATTAAATGCATGGTGAGGATGTCATCCCCACCATGGTTATAAAGTCTAGATGACCCAAACATAAAATGATATGAAATAAAACTACCATGATGGGGCCCATAGAGAAAGGCCCCATGCATGGATCATGCATGCATAAGGTAGGCCATTAGGCCACAACCATGGGATTGTGTGGGATCTCCACCATTGATTGGTGGGTCCTACACTTCCCTCATGAAAGAAAGAAAACATCTAGGCTATAAAAATTAGATTTTTTTTTTACATCTAGAGGAGCACCCACCGTTCGATCTTCTTTCTCCTATGAGTTCCTTAGTACCTTAGCTTAGATTTTAATGGAGGAGATGAGAAATGGAGGGTTGAGATGGGAATTGGTGAGGTAGGAAAGTGGGCCACCTTAGAGTTCTTTTTAAAGGGAGGGAGAGCTCATACGTATGGAATTTTGCTTGGAGAATGAGATGAGAAAATGAGAAAGATAGAGAGTGTTGTAGAGAGAGATGGGTGATGGATGGATGTGGTGAATGATGGGTGTGTAAGAAAACCTTGACTTTTGTGACCATTTGTGTAAGAAAGGCATGGGAGGTGTAAGAGATTCTTGACTTTTGAGGCTTTTTGTGTAAGAGAGATATGGGCTTGTAAGAAAATCTTGACTTTTGTGGTTGCTTGGGAATGGGTGAAAGGTGAAGTGTACTTGACATGTACTTGACATGTGATGGATTGATGGATTAATGGATTGATAGAATTGATGTGACACCTCGAAGAGATTCTCTTAGGTTTCATAACGCGCGGCGTTTTCTTCGCACCGATCGTTGGCCCATATCTCCTGACCAGAGTATCGCCTCGGCGCCCAAGTCACGGCATCGGAACAACAGCGATGGCGCGGTCACTATGGTAATAGTCTTGGGTTGAGTCGATACGGGTTGACAGCATATGAATCAGGTTCGCGCGTAAATATCGGCTAAGGGTCGAAGGTTTCCAGAATTCAACCGGTAAGACCACGGAAGTCTATGGAACGGTACGGTCTAGGATACAGGGCTTACACCAAGTATGTAATATTAGAGCAATGCAAAAACATAGAAAGCCAAATATTATATACTGAGAATGCAAAGCAATATGGAAATCCTGACGAGTTCACGAATACCGTCAGCTGTATCTAAGCCATGCATTAAACCTAAACATATCACGTGATCATGTGGGGGTAACTCCGTCTCACAAGGAGTCCCACAAACATCTCAGCCCAATGGCATATGCTTTAATCAATCATTCCTCACAACATGCATACGAATGATGGGGTCTATAAAAAGACAACGGATCTAGTTCAAATATCAAGATAGGCTCTAAACAGTGGATACACTAAACCTGATCTGCATATCCTTCCATCTACAGCAAGAGGTGATATAGACAGTTTTGTCGAAGCTCAATGATTTAAAACACGTCACGACAGTTAAGGAAGGAATCCAACTTATATCCACCACAACATTGGACGATACTTCTAATGCAGGACAAAGTTCTACCTTCACTATGTGCACAATAGCCTACCAACACAGTAGCCTGCCAATTACTGGTAGCTCACTTAGGCCCTTAGGCCCCACCCACATCAATGTCTACCCACGTGTGCCCACCCACATGTGTAACAATTACGGAACGTCACAATATCCCCCACCGAGGGTAGAGCCGAGTTTAAGTACAATATGTGGGCTTCCTTACCCTCTTTATTGTGCAATAAACCAAACTTCCCCATGGGACCCAATATATACACAAGGTGGGCTCAAGGTGTGGGTAATTTCACAAAGCATGATGTAAGGCACCATCATCAAATGGGGGCCCAATGGATTGGGATAGCCTAATCAAGATAATATAATCATCAATGGGTGCCCAACGATTTGGGGTAAGTCAAAAAAGAGGAGATGAGAATAGGCCTCACAATGGACCTTATGGAGATTGCAACGTGGACATTTAATCATCATTGCTCCCAAGGTAATGGGCTAAACAACAGGCCCTACGGAGGATTTCAACGGTGGACATTTAATCACTATTGTCTCTTAGGCTGAGTCCACTTGGGATTTGAATCTAATTCTCTATGGGGCCCAGGGGATGGACATCGAATATGTGACACTACATCATGATGGGTATCATAAGGCAGCCCCATGGTGGCATATAGCCCATAAATCAGGGTGGGCCCCATGGGTATCACAAGGTAATGGGCCCCACAAGGTAATGGGCCCATGGCCTTAGAGAAATGGATGAACGGTGTGAATATAATACATACATCGTGGTGGAATCACTCATCATAATTGGGCCTCATATAAGGGCCGCGGGCCGCATATATATCATAATAGGCCTCATTACATGGGCCACACATACATCACATTGGGCCTCGCCAAAAATGTCACAAATACATCACATGGGCCTTAACATATGGGCCTCAAATGCATCATCTTGGGCCTCATTACATGGGCCACATATACATTGAATTGGGCCTCAAACAATGGCCACATATATATCAAGGTAGGCCCCATGATATGGACGGTTTGGAATAACACATTCATTGCATGGGTCACATGACAACATGGATGAACACATGCATCATGATAGGGCCCACCATCCAGATCATGGTGGGCCACGTCCAAAAAAAGAGGATGGACAGCTTGGAATAAAACCCATATATTATGGTTGGCCTCAAAGTCCAGCCCCTAGAGGAACGGTCTGGATATACGAAATATACATTAAGGTGGGCCAAATACACCGCGTGGGGTGCACAGCCGCTGGACGACATGGATCAGATACATCATGGTGGACCTGTACAATGCAGGTGGGCCGTACAGTGCAGATGGCCCTGCACGCACAACAAGTGGATGGCCTGGATATACAACGCATATCTCAAGGTGGGCCCACCCCACACGTGCAGCATATGTGGGTGGTCCCATGTCTAACAACGGACGAACAGCGTGGTTGGAATACAAACAGGGAGGTGGGTTAGGCTGGACGATGTGAAAAAATACATAAATCATGGTTGGTCCCACCAAATGGACGGCTGGAATGAACATATACACCAAGGCAGGCTCCACACGTGTGGAGCAAGGTGATACGTGTGCTGGAGAGACTGACAGTGTGGTTATAAAACAAATACATGAGGTGGGGGTCCACGTCCAGTGGATTGGACGGGGTGGACTGACACACATGCAGCAGGCCCCACCGTCCATGATCCCATGGACGGTCTGGATCAAAACATCTTATGGGTCCCATATATCAAGATAGGCCCTACCATCCACACATCTGGACAGTATGGCTGGACCGTTTGGACTTGCTGACGTCAACTGGGTGGGCTGCTGGCACACCGTCCAGATGATGGACGGTTAGGATATAGCACCTGCCTCATGATCAAGCCTACAGGACGTGCTGACGTCCATATAGCAGGTATGTACTTGGTGGGACCCACACAGTTTTCTGACGTCAATTGCAGCGGCCACGTGGCTGATGTGAGATACATTAGCCAATTTGCTTACAGCAGGTGAGTCACACACACACATATTAGATTATTATCAGTTAATCCAGCGTCCAGGCCCTAGATGGCTTGGATGCCAGATACATACATCATCAGCGTGTGAATATATCACATGCATCACAGTGGTCCCACGTATGTGGGCCACACATGATGGACCAAGCTGATATTTATGTTTTCCTTCAAAACAAGGGCTGCCCAAACGAGCAGCGTGGTGGCGGCAACGTCGGCTCGGTTTGGTCCACTTGGTTGGACGGCGTGGATCATACATCAAGGTGGGCCATCGTTCATGGAAGAGAGAGAGAGAGGTAAGATGGAGAGACCCCGTCACTATGGACTCTTCTAGGTTACAAAACATACATCAAAGGGGATCCCAAATAGGATCCACACCATCAATCGGTAGGCCCCACTTGATCTATCACAAAAAGCACAATCTAAACCTATAAACAACCACTGATTCCACTTCTTCTAGGCTCCTTGGACTCCTTAGCTCACAGGCTTTGATTTTGATGGAGGATGATGAATATTGAAGGGTTATAATGAAAGATGAGGGGGTAGGAAGGTGGGTCATACTCTTAGCTCTCTCTTGGAAAGATTGGACGTCCACACTCTCTTTGGTTGCTTGGGATGGAGTGAGAAATGAGAAAGTGTAAGTGTTATGTTTTCTAGCTCCTATTATTGTCAAATTTTGTAATATCAAAACCTCTTAGAATCTGTCTTGTGTAGCGCTTTTACAAATTCAAGACATTGCATCTCATGTACAAGATCAAAGGTCTTTACTTCAAGAACTTCAAATGTAAGATTACATATTCATGTTCAAGTACAACACCAAGTGTGAATTTAATCTTTCAAGCTTCAATAGTTCAAGTTTTCAAAGCTTCGTTCAAGTCAAGAAAAAGTTTTTTGCTTTGAATCTCAAGCTCAAGCTTGAATGTTAGTCATATTCAAGCTTCAAGAGTCTTAAGTTCAAGCTTCAAAAGTCTTAAGTTTAAGCTTCAAGATCTCAAGCTTTGTGAACTTCAAAAAACGACTATTAACTGAAGCAAAAGAAGTTTCAATGTTTATACATCATGTATAAGGTATGGATGACCCTAGATTGACCATAGGATAGGTCATTTTGAATACATAATTTAAATTGGCTCACTTTATAAGTGTATAGATTATTTCTTGACTAGTCTTAGACTAATTTCGATTAGTCTTAGTACTGGCTCGACCAGTCTAAGAAATCCTCGACCAGTCCTAAGTTTGTTACTTATTTTCAGAATTTTTTTAAAGGCTCGACCAGTCCTGGAGACTACTCAACCGGTCGTGTGAACAATACTCGACTGGCAGGCTTGACTCAAAGTCCAACAATTAATTTGAGTTCCACAGACCAGTCGTGGACAAGACTCAATAGGTCATGGAGGTCACCCGAACGGTCGAGCAGGCCCTTCTGCCAGTCATGGAACGACCTTATCTTATCACTTCAATGGTAGGGGGTCCAATTGGTCATTGTAGATTGCCACATGCTCTCATCCATGAATTTTAAGAAAATCCTCATTTTGGCTTTCTAATAGACATAACTGGAGCCATTAAATGGTGGAGGCCTAGTGATTGAGAGGCTATCAAAATTTGACATCTTAAAAAGCTTAGATTGATTAGCTCAGGAATTTAATCCAAATAATGAAGATAAAAATGAGCTATTAGGCTTTAATACCACTTGAAAAGGGCTGAGTTAAGAATCCTAGAGGGGGGGAGGGGGGGGTGAATAGGACTATGCCAAATTAAAATTTTAAATGTGAAATTAGAAATAAATAAATAACAATAGCACTTATCAATCCCACAGAGCAGAGATAAATAGCAACCTCAAATGCATAAATATTAAGAGGTTGATACAGATGTTGTTCTAAGGACAACCTTACACTAAAAATTAATGGCTTATGATAGGACAACCTGATTTCTAGAACGGTCTGTGTATCGAAATCCCAAACTAATATAGATGAAAATAAAAATAACAAAGAAAATAAACTAAGTTATTACAACATTCCCGTAATTGCATCAAACAGATTACAACATTCTCAACAAAGGCTTAAAGAAAAATTACAACATTTACACAAAGCAACAATCAACAAACCTCCACTACACCAGATATTATAGTGGTCGTTTGTGTGTATACCAACTATTAAAAAATAGCCACCCAACTACTCCACTCTCAACTCCTCTCCCTCGAGATATTAGCTTACACTATGAAATAGGTTTTTCAAGGTTCACCTAAAACCTTTACAATTGTGTCTTTCAAGTGGGCTTATACAATTCAAAAACCCTACACTCACTACGCCAAAACAATGAAAAAAGGACGGTTGAAAACTGTCTCAAATGACCAAAAAGGACGGTCATGGACGGTCATGAACTGTCATTCTTAAAGGACGGTCATGGACGGTCATGAACTGTCATTCTTATTAATATTTAAAGGACGGTCATGAACTGTCATTCTTATTAACATTTAAAGGACGGTCATGAACCGTCTGTTAAAAGGACTGTCATGAACCATCCTTAAAAATGACTATCATGAACCATCTTTTATGACCATTAAAAGGACGGTGTAAGCCCCGTATACTATACCGTACCGTTCCGTAGACTTCCACGATCTTTCTGATTTAATTCCGGCAACCTTCAACCCTTAACCAGTATTTGCACACGATCCTGATTCACAGCCGTCAACCTGAGACTTGTACCCTAGCTACCGCGCCATTACCACGGTTCTGATGCCGTAACTCGAATGCAGAGGCGATACCCCGGTCAGGAGATGTGGGCCAACGTTCGGTGTGAGAAAAACACCGCGCGTTGCAAAACCCAAGAGAATCTCTGCAACATGTCACCTTAATCTATTAATCAATCCCATCAAGGGTCAAGTACATGTCAAGTACACATCACCTTTCACCCTTCCCCAAGCAACCCCCAAAGTCAAAAAGGTTCTTACAAGCCCATACCTTTCTTACATCAAAAACCCCAAAAGTCAAAAATTTCTTACACACCCATCACTCACCACATCCATCACTCCATCACCCATCACTCTCTCTCTCCCTTTACAAGTCTCTCTCTCTCTCATTTTCAAACTCATTCTTAAGTAAGAGAGTTTCACACGTCCAAGCCTCTCCAACTCTCCCAAACAACAAGTGTGGCCCACCTTTCCTACCCTTTCATCTCCCATCTCAACCATCCAAGCCTCATCTCCTCCGTTGGAATCAAAGTTAAGGAGCTAAAGAAGCCTTGGGTACAAGAAGAAGCTGGTGGGTGATCTTGGATATTTGTATTTTATTTTTTTTTTGATTTTTTTATTTAAATGGTCCACATATGTGGGACCCACCTTGATGTAGGCCTTGTATCAAAGAGGGGTCCATAGTGGCGGGGCCCCTCCATACTCGCTAATGTCTCTCTCTCTCTCTCTCTCTCTCTCTCTCTCTCTCTCTCTCTCTCTCTCTCTCTTTCTTATGTGTTGTGGGCCCCTCACTATCACATATGATCCATGCCTTCTCATCCATAGGGCCCACCTTGCTGACCACCCATGGGTGGGCCTGGATGTAGGAGAAACACAAATAACAGCTTAATCTAAAAGTTAGGTGGGCCACATTCTTGTGGGACCCACCATGATGCGTGTGCTTTACCCACACTGTCCAGCGTCCAGGGACGCTGGACGTGTGTAGAGTGAATTGCGGACTACCAGGGGGTGGCTAACAGTGATGTGAACTGACAGTGGGTCCATGGGACCCACTTCCGTCCTCCACCCCTCCAAATGGGCCACACCATGATGTAAGTGTTTCATCTAACCCGTCCACCGCTCTGGATGGTGGACCATGGCCATGTGGGGCCCACTCCCACACCCTGACCCAAAGCTCACCTAACAGACTGAGTGGAGATATCTCGTTTCAACACTTGAGGTCTTGGCAGCAATCCCTAGTGTGGTGGCTGACAGTGTAGTGTGGACTGACGGTGTGGTCCATAAGACCCACCTATAGTGTCCATTCATCATGGTGGGCCACCCCACGTGTGATCCAGACCGTCTGAACTATGGGCCCCATAGCTACGTGGTAGACTGTGAGAAAGATACCTCATTTCAATGAGAGGTCTTGGCATTGACTCCCTACTAGGAGTGGTTAACGGGGAAGTGCAACCGTCAATGTGTGTGTGCCAGTGGTGGAGGTCCGTGGAACCCACACACGCCATCCACTCTATCAGGTGGGCTGCACTGTGCTGCGTGTACAGTCTCCACCGTCCCTAGACGGTGGGACCCACCCCACGTGTGGGGCCCTCTTTAATGCTTAAGATTGTCCAGGCCGTCCAAGGTCCTGGATGTCATTTTATATGCATATATATCATATATTTTATATGTTATATATATATATATATATATATATATATATATATATATATATATATATATATATATATATATATATATATATATATATATATATATATATATATATATATATAAAGGTGGTCGGCCCTACTTGGGACCCACCCACGTGTGATGTATGCATGTCCAGGCCGTCCAAGGCCTGGACGTGGTTGGGGTGTTAAATATAATACAATATATTATATTATATTCACATATATAATATAATATATTATATATTATATCATAATATAATATCCTTCTCATTGCTTGAATGTTGTGGTGGGCCCTACTTGGAACCCACCTCTCTCGTTATTGCATAGAGCTGTTGTGCAGTAATACATCATATATATATATATATATATATATATATATATATATATATATATATATATATATATATATATATATATATATATATATATATATTATATGTTATATATTATATACATATGATATGTGAGGGTGGGACCCACCTCTGTCTTTTAATGCAGCAGGGCTACACGTGTACATTCCAAAGCTCTTCTGGCGATGGGACCCACTCCAGGTGTATGTTTTGCATCCATGTGGTGTGGGCCCCAATGATGTATGTGTTTTGTCTAAACCGTTTGCTGTTTGGATGGTGGGACCCACCATGATACATGTGTTGTATTCAAAAGATCCAACCAGTTGTGAGATTACTTTGTGGCATGAGGTAAATGGGTGAGTTAGATCTAAAGTTCCCACCCCACCATTCAAATAGTGGACAATGACATCCACCGTTCAAACTTCTAAGGGCAACTGTAGTTCCCAATTAAGCTGATTTTTATTTTCATTTCATCTATCTCTATGTTAACTTGTGAATGGGGCAGATCTCAAAAATATATGAGGGTGGGCCTGATTTGATATACCTGAGGCCCATTTGATTCGGCCCATTCGACTGGCCCCTTTGATCGGCCCATATGATTAGGCCCATCGTGATGTAGTTATGGCCCATCCATTGAGGCCCACTTTGATATATATGAGGCCCATGTTATGAGGCCCATTCGATGTATTTGTGGCCTGTGGTTGAGGCCTACTTTAATATATATAAGGCCCATGTTACAAGGTCCATCTTGATGCATTCTAAGGCCCATGGGTTATGGCCCATTGGAATGTACATAAGGCCCATTGGTGTGGCCCATTGATGTGGCCCACTTGATGAATATAAGGCCCATATGATTTGGCACATTTGATGTATTTAAGGCCCAATGAGATGTACCTAAGGTCTATTACAATGTGTGATCCCTACCATGGTTTGAGTAATGATGTTTATGGCGGTCGTGCCTTGGGAGCAATGTTGGTTTGACGTCCACATTATACGAATAATGTCGGTTAAATGTTCGCATTATAATTCTCCTTAGGGCCCATTGTTAGGCACATACTTGTACGCCGTCTAGGACCATCTTCGTTATGAACAACATCCATCACCCTATAATATGTTTAGTATAGTTCCATGATTCATAATCATGCGCATCATATGTATGCTTAATATGAGAAGTGACTGATCATAACATATGCCTTTGGGCAGATTGTTTAGGGGCTCCTGGATAGGCGGTGTTGCCCCACATGAGCGCATGATACACTCAGGAGTGTTGCATGACTGGAGAGTGTGATTCATGCATTCGCATTGTGTGACATGGTACTGTATGCCCTAGCGACATCAGGGTCGTAGCCTCCACAGGCGTATTGTGGTTGGTAGGATTGGATACTGAAAATCTTGTTCTACATGGGGTGCTATAGATATCCTTGGGTGAAAGTCCCTAAACCCTTATCGTACCAAGAGGTTGCTCCAACGTCTAGATCGATTGGGTACAGGAGCGCCAGTGCCGATTACTAGATGATCGCATTTTTCACTGTGTCGTGGTCGGTTGGAAGGGGGTGCGTCCTTACCCGCCCAAGAGTAGGGGGCAAAGCTAGGTCGAGTTTGACCAGCTCGAGAAATGGGTCCACTATCGATGAGTCGAGCCTGATATTGACAGATGGATAGTGAGGTCTCTTCCACTTACCTTATTACGCGCGATGGGGCGGCGATCTGGTTTAGAGTGTTCTAGACCCCGGTGATATCCCAGATTTGAGCTGTATTGATATGCAGACTTAGATGAGGATTCGTATGCTTGATTTGCACCTTGTACAACATGGCCTTTATACAACCGACATTATTCATGCCTTGCATCGCATGGCCTTTGTACGACCAATAGTATTTATGGATCCATCAGCATATTCCGCATTACTCTGATATTACATGATCTTATTACTACCTTGCTCACATACTTTCACCACCCTCTAAGCTTTCCATAAGCTTATGCATGACCGTTGTGTGCAGGTGACGTTGGAGCGCAGTAGTTCTGAGGCAAGAGTGCTTTGCAGATCATCTTGGAGCTTTTTGTTCATCATCTTTATATTTCCCTTTATGCTCATTGTACTTATAAAGTTGTTTATCATAGTGAAAATGTGATGGAGTTTTTGGTTGTTATTTGTGAGTTATGCCTTTGGTTATACTTATTACGAATCAAACTGATGTTGAAAATCCTCCTTATAGCATCTCAAGATCGAAACCTGACGAATGGGCACTAGAAGCGGAGAATGGGGTTCTATGGAGGCTGTCAGCGCCAGATTCAGTAATCGGGAATTTTGTGAGCCCAGTTTCTGAGTTTAGGGCGTGACAGACGGTCATGGACTGTCCTTAAAAAGGACTACTATGAACTGTCTCTTATGAGCCTTTAAAGGATGGTCATGGATCGTTCTTAAAAAGGACTGCTATGAACCATCTCTTATGATCCCTAAAAGGACGATCATTGACCGTCTTTTACAAGGATGGTTATGGACCATCCTTAAAAAGGACTGTTATGAACCGTCTCTTATGACCCTTAAAAGGACGATCTTCAACCGTCTCATATTTGAATATTTAGAAAAATATGAACGGCCTAGAGCCGTAAAAAATTTTCAAATATCAGATGGTCGATATACACCTGTTACAATATATTTCATCGTATTCTTCCTGATATACACCTTTTATATAATATATTTCATCATATTCACATTCACATCCATCTAAACCCAAACTACGTAAATTCATCCAAACATAAACTACATCCATCCAAACAGACAATCTTATCCACATTGCATTCATCCACGCATAAATACATAAGTTTAACACCATAAATAAAAAAATAAAAATCAGTAACAATTTTCTTTATCTTTCATCTAATAAAAAAAATATTCAACCAACAAAACATTATAATTTAGAATCATGAAGAATTGCAGAAACTTCTTCCAAAAAAGTTGGCACTTTTTTAAAATAAAACTGATCATTAAAATAAAACTAATGCAAGCAAATAATGTAAAAAAGTGTTTCAATTCAAGTTAATAGAAACAACAACAAAAATTAAAGGTTAGTAAAAAGGGGCATGTGTTAAAAGGGATACATTCTTGTTTGTTGTCATGTGATTGGGCTACATTATTATAGCAATCGGGTTTAATTTCAGGATCGAGTTTAGGTTTGGGTTTTCAAGTTTAGGTTTAGGTTTAGGTTAGGAAGTTGAGACTAGGATTAGGTGTAGGTCTAAGTTTAGGGATTTCAGAATACATTTAGGTTTTAGGTTTAGGTTTAGGTTTAGGTTTTAGGTTATAGGTTTAGGTTTAAGTTTTAGGTTTAGGTATAGGTTAGGTTACAGGTTATAAGCTTAGGTTAAAAGTTAAGGTTTAGGTTATAGGTTTATGTTTAGGTTATAGGTTTAAGTTAAGGTTTAGGTTTAGGTTGTAGTTTATATTATATAGGTTAAGGTGAAGGTTAAGGTTTAGGAAATCGGGTTCGGGCTCGGAATCGGGTTTAGGGTTGGGTTTTCAAGTTTAGGTTTAATTTTAGGTTAGGGAGTTGAGATTAGGATTAGGTGTAGGTTTAGGTTTAAGGATTTGAGAATACATTTCAGTTTTAGGTTTAGGTTTAGGTTTTATGGTAAGGTTATGGTTATGGTTATAAGTGCAGGTTATAGGTTTAGGTTTAGGTTAGGTTATACGTTAAGGTTTAGGTTTAGGAAATTGGGTTCGAATTCGGGTTCGGGATCGGGTTTAGGTTTGGGTTTTCAAGTTTAGGTTTAGGTTTAGGTTTGGGAGTTGAGATTAGGATTAGGTGTAGGTTTAGGTTTAGGTATTTGAGAATACATTTAGGTTTTAGGTTTAGGTTTAGGTTATAAGCTATAGGTTTAGGGAATTGAGAATAGGTTACGGTTTAGGTTTAGGAAATCGGGTTTGGGTTCGGGATCGGGTTTAGGTTTGGGTTTTCAAGTTTAGGTTTAGGTTTAGGTTAGGGAGTTGAGATTAGGATTACGTGTAGGTTTAGGTTTAGAGATTTGAGAATACATTTTGGTTTTAGGTTTAGGTTTAGGTTATAGCTTATAGGTTAAGGTTTAAGTTTTAGATTTAGGTTAAGGTTAGGTTATAGGTCATAAGTTTAGGTTAAGGTTTTAGGTCATAGGTTTTGGTTTAAGTTAAGGTTATAGGTTTAGGTTTAGGTTTAGGTTTAAGTTATAAGCTATAGGTTTAGGGAATTGAGAATAGGTTAAGGTTTAGGTTTAAGAAATCGGGTTCGGGTTCGGAATTGGGTTTAGGTTTGGGTTTTCAAGTTTAGGTTTAAGTTTAGGTTAGGGAGTTGAGATTAGGATTAGGTGTAGGTTTAGGTTTAGGGATTTGTGAATACATTTAGGTTTTAGGTGTAGGTTTATGTTTAGGTTAAGGTTAAGGTTTAGGTTATAGGTTAAGGATTAGGTTTAGAAAATATGGTTTGGGTTCAGGTTTAGGTTTGGATTTTTAAGTTTAGGTCTAGATTAAGGAGTTGTGATTAGGATTAAGTGTGGGTTTAGGTTTAGGGATTTGAGAATACATTTAGGTTTTAGGTTTAGGTTTAAGTTTTAGGTTATAGGTTAAGGTTTAGGTTTTAGGTTTAGGTTAAGGTTAGGTTATAGGTTATAGGGTTTAGGGTTATAGGTTTAGGTTATAGGTTAAGGTTAAGGTTATAGGTTTAGGTTTAGGTTTAGGTTTAGGTTATAGGTTATAGGTTTAGGTTTAGGTTTAGGTTATAGGTTTAGGGATTTGAGAATTGGTTTAGGTTATAGGCTTAGGTTTAGGTTTAGGTTTAAGTTATAGGTTTAGGTTTAGTTTAAGGTTATAGGTTATAGGTTTAGGTTTAGGTTTAGGAATTCGGGTTCAAGTTCAGGTTCGGGTTATATGTTTGGGTTAAGGTGTAGGTTTAAGTTAAGTGAATTAAGTTTAGGTTATAGGTTTAGGTTTAGGTTTAGGCTAAGGGTTTAAGGATTCAGATTCGGGTTCGGGATGGGGTTTAGGTTTATGTTAGGGAGTTGAAATTAGGATTAGGTGTAAGTTTACGTTTAGAGATTTGAAATTAGGATTAG
This sequence comes from Magnolia kwangsiensis, assembly GCA_037074715.1. Lineage (NCBI taxonomy): Eukaryota > Viridiplantae > Streptophyta > Magnoliopsida > Magnoliales > Magnoliaceae > Magnolia > Magnolia kwangsiensis. The sequence goes on along the minus strand of CM073582.1, from coordinate 55,120,602 downwards.
GTGTAGGTTTAGGTTTAGGGATTTGAGAATACATTTAGGTTTTTTAAGTTATAGGTTACAGGTTATAGGTTTAGGTTATAGGTTTAAGTTTAGGTTTGAGTTTAGGTTATAGGTTTAGGTTTAGGTTATAGGTTTAGGGATTTGAGAATAGGTTTAGGTTATAGGTTTAGGGATTTGAGAATAGGTTATAGGTTAAGGTATAGGGAATTGAGTTTATGTTATAGGTTATAGTATAGGTTATAGGTTTAGGTTATAGGTTTTGGGATTTGATAATAGGTTTAGGTTTAGGTTTTATGTTTAGGTTAAGGTTATAGGTTTGGGTTTAGGTTATAAGTGTAGGTTATAGGTTTAGGTTTAGGTTAGGTTATAGGTTAAGGTTTAGGGAATTGAGTTTAGGTTATAGGTTTAGGTTATAGGTTAAGGTTAGGTTATAGGTTAAAGTTTAGGTTTAGGTTTAGGTTATAGGTTTTGGGATTTGAGAATAGGTTTATGTTAAGTTTATAAGTCTAGGTTTAGGAAATCGGATTCGGATTCGGGATTGGGTTCAGGTTTGGGTTTCCAAGTTTAGGTTTAGATTTAAGTTAGGGAGTTGAGATTAAGATTAGGTGTAGGTTTAGGTTTAAGGATTTGAGAATACATTTATGTTTTAGGTTTAGGTTTAGGTTTAGGTTATAGGTTATACGTTTAGGTTTAGGTTTAGGTTTAGGTTAAGGTTTATGTTTTGGTTTAGGTTTAGGTTTAGGTTTGGGTTATATGTTAAGGTTTAGGTTTAGGAAATCTGGTTCGGGTTCGGGTTCGGGTTCGGGTTTAGGTTTGGGTTTTCAAGTTTAGGTTTAGATTATGGAGTTGTGATTTCGATTAGGTGTGGGTTTAGGTTTAGGGATTTGAGAATACTTTTAGGTTTTAGGTTTAGGTTTAGGTTTTAGGTTATAGGTTAAGGTTTAGGTTAAGGTTAGGTTATAGGTTATAGGGTTTAGGGTTATAGGTTTAGGTTATAGGTTAAGGTTAAGGTTATAGGTTTAGGTTTAGGTTTAGGTTTAGGTTTAGGTTATAGGTTATAGGTTTAGGTTATAGGTTTAGGGATTTGAGAATTGGTTTAGGTTATAGGCTTAGGTTTAGGTTTAGGTTTAAGTTATAGGTTTAGGTTTAAGTTCAGGAATTCGGGTTCAAGTTCGGGTTCGGGTTATATGTTTGGGTTAAGGTGTAGGTTTAAGTTAAGTGAATTAAGTTTAGGTTATAGGTTTAGGTTTAGGTTTAGATAAGGGTTTAGGGATTCAGATTCAGATTCGGGATCGGATTTAGGTTTAGGTTAGGGAGTTGAGATTAGGATTAGGTGTAAGTTTAAGTTTAGGGATTTGAAATTAGGATTAGGTGTAGGTTTAGGTTTAGGGATTTATGAATACGTTTAGGTTTAGGTTTAGGTTATAGGTTTAAGTTTAGGTTTAGGTTTAGGTTATAGGTTTAGGTTATAGGTTAAAGGTTTAGGTTTAGGTTATAGGTTTAGGGATTTGAGAATAGGTTTAGGTTATAGGTTATAGGTTTAGGTTTAGGTTATAGGTTTAGGGATTTGAGAATAGGTTATAGGTTAAGGTTTAGGGAATTGAGTTTATGTTATAGGTTATAGGTACAGGTTATAGGTTTAGGTTATAGGTTTTAGGATTTGAGAATAGGTTTAAGTTAAGGTTAGAAGTTTAGATTAAGGTATAAGTATAGGTTTAGGTTATAGGTTAAGGTTTAGGTTTAGGTTATAGGTTTTAGTTTAGGTTTAGGTTTAGGTTTAGGTTATAGGTTTAGGGATTTGAGAATAGGTTTAGGTTATAGGTTATAAGTTTAGGTTTAGGTTATAGGTTTAGTGATTTGAGAATAGGTTATAGGTTAAGGTTTAGGGAATTGAGTTTATGTTATAAGTTATGGGTACAGGTTATAGGTTATAAGTTAGGTTATAGGTTTTAGGATTTGAGAATAGGTTTAAGTTAAAGTTAGAAGTCTAGATTAAGGTTATAAGTATAGGTTTAGGTTATAGGTTAAGGTTTAGGTTTAGGTTATAGGTTTTGGGATTTGATAATAGGTTTAGGTTATAAGTATAGGTTTAGGTTTAGGTTTTATGTTTAGGTTAAGGTTATAGGTTTGGGTTTAGGTTATAAGTGTAGGTTATAGGTTTGGGTTTAGATTAGGTTATAGGTTAAGGTTTAGGAAATTGAGTTTAGGTTATACGTTAAGGTTATAGGTTAAGGTTTGGTTATAGGTTAAAGTTTAGGTTTAGGTTTAGGTTATAGGTTTTGAGATTTGAGAATAGGTTTAGGTTAAGTTTATAAGTTTAGGTTTAGGAAATTGGGATCGGGTTCGGGTTCGAGTTTAGGTTTCGGTTTTCAAGTTTAGGTTTAGGTTTAGGTTAGGGAGTTGAGATTAGGATTAGACGTAGGTTTAGGTTTATGGATTTGAGAATATGTTAAGGTTTAGGTTTAAGAAATCGGGTTTGAGTTCGAGATCGGGTTTACATTTGGGTTTTAGGTTTAGGTTTAGGTTATGGGTTTAGGTTATAAGTTATAAGTGTAGGTTTAGGTTTAGGTTATAGGTTTAGGTTTAGGTTAAGGTTTAGGTTTAGGTTATAGGTTTTGGAATTTCAGAATAGGTTTAGGTTATAAGTATAGGTTTCGGTTTAGGTTTTATGTTTAGGTTAAGTTTATAGGTTTTGGTTATAGGTTTAGGTTTAGGTTATAAGTGTAGGTTATAGGTTTAGGTTTAGGTTAGGTTATAGGTGAGTTTAGGTTATAGTTTAAGGTTATAGGTTAAGGTTAAAGTTTAGGTTTAGGTTAAGGTTATAAGTTTAGATTTAGGAAATCAGGTTCGGGATCGGGTTTAGGTTTAGGTTTTCAAGTTTAGGTTTAGGTTTAGGTTAGGGAGTTAAGATTAGGATTAGCTGTAGGTTTAAGTTTAGGGATTGAGAATACGTTAAGGTTTAGGTATAGGAAATCAGGTTTCGGTTCGAGATCGGGTTTACATTTGGGTTTTAGGTTTAGGCTAAGGGTTTAGGGATTCGAATTCGGGTTTGAGATCAGGTTTAGGTTTAGGTTTTACGTTTAGGTTAAGGTTATTGGTTTAGGTTATAGGTTTGGGTTTAGGTTATAAGTGTAGGTTATAGGTTTAGGTTTTGGTTAGGTTATAGGTTATGGTTTAGGGAATTGAGAATAGGTTAAGGTTTAGGTTTAGGTTATAGGTTTTGGGATTTGAGATTAAGTTTAGGTTATAAGTATAGGTTTAGGTTTAGGTTTAGGGAATTGATTTTAGGTTATAGGTTAAGGTTTAGGTTTAGGTTTAGGTTTAGTTTACGTTATAGGTTATAGGTTAAAGCTTTAGAGAATTGAAAATAGGTTTAGGTTATAGGTTTAGGGTGTAGTTTAGGTTAAGGGTGTGGTTCCTGCAAATACAGATATAAACACGGCCTGTCCAAATGGCCAGGCCCCTCCAATGTTGTCCATAGAAAATGGATAACTTCATCATGGTCATAATAGCGGTTCCCTCCTTCCAGGGACCCCCGCTCATCCGAATAGCTCCGACACATATCCAGGTCTGCTCCATTAATTTCGAGTAAATACATAAACACGGCCTGTCCAAATGGTCAGGCCCCTCCAATGCTGTCCATAGGAAATGGACAGCTTCATCATGGTCATAATAGTGATTCCCACCTTCCAGGGACCCCCGCTCATCCGGATAGCTCCGACACACATCCGTGTTTGCTCCATTAATTTCAAGCTAATATATAAACACAGCTTATCCAAATGGTCAGGCCCCTCCAATGTTGTCCATAAAAAATGGATAGCTTCATCCTGGTCATAATAGCGGTTCCCACCTTTCAAGAACCCGTGTTCAATATCCAGATAGCTTTTACGTACATCCGGGTCTGCTCATTTAAATAAAATGGATTATCAAGATCATTTAAATAAAATCAAGTCCAATCAACAATCTGACCTAGAGGATTCTGTTAGCATTGTTGGCGGCACCTCGAACCTTTTTTAAATCTAGGTTACAATCTGTGGCCACTGATGCTATTTGTCTTTCTATGAAGTTGACGACGATTTCTGCATGAAACCCGGCGAAAGCGGCATTTGGTTTAGAACAAACTAATGAAACAAAGGAAATGGTGAAGTATCCAGATCTTCAATCAATTTATTAATTATTGCAAAAAATAAAAGAAAAAAATTTCAAGAAAGAAATGGAAAAATAAAAAAGGAAAATTCCCTTATAGCCAATAACATTTATTTCTCTAAAGGAAAATTCCCTCATAGCCAATAACATTTTTTCCTCATAGCCAAAAAGGAAAATTCCCTCATAGCCAATAACATTTGTTTCGCAAACAAAGGAAATGGTGAAGTATCCATTTCTCCATGTAACGTCACTATGTGTCAGAGCATACCTCCATCGCAGGGCATGGATTTTTCTTGTGAAGGGAGAAGCCTAGAAGATTCATGTATAGGGCTACCATTTTCACATATCTCGACCAATTGTATGCTTTGATGTGACTTATAGATGTGCTAGGATTGAGAGTCGGCTGATAGTAAACTAATAATTTTAACTAAGATTGGAGGATGTACGTTATCATATCCGATCAAAGGGAATTTCTCACATGAGCTTAGATTATCCGTCTCTCATTACTGTCAATAAAAACTTAAAACTAGTTTTCTCACACTTACATTAAAAATTATAATTTCTTTGAATTTTTACACAATCACACAAAATCAATGCAAAGAAAACAAAGGTAAATTTTCATGAAAATCAAAAAGAAATTCTCGAATTAAGGTTGTGTTTGGTTGCACCAAATATCATGAATTTCATTAATTTCATTATATTTGGTGCAACCAAACACACCTTAAAGTTAGAGATGACTATAATAAATAAATAAATAAATAAAAATAAAAAATAAAGAAAAATTCCCAAAAATACAATGTCCATAAGATTAGGGAAAAAACCCAAAAGATAAAAGGTATAATAGACTAAACTAATATAGAAAAAGAATTAAAAAATAAAGGGAACTGCTGCAATGCTGTTAGAGCACTGTAAGTTATAGTGCTCCTAGTTACATATGTTCACATTGGCAGTCCAATCAATCAATCTAAACTGTTCATTAACTTTAAAGCCCATTTGATGGACTACCATGTAAAAATCATACTTGTCATAATATCCACACCATCCTTGATATGTCCTGATTTTCTATAGCCACCCCCTTTTCCAAGCCATGGATGGGATGGTTATGATTGCATAACAAAAGTGATTCTTTGGAATCATAAGCAATCCATGATGGGCCCTAACAAATAGATGGATCAAATAGTTGAATAGACCTGTTTTTGTGTAAATGATCTTGACTGCCATATTAAAATCCATTGATGGAATGGTTAATATTTTTAAGGTTGGTGTGATGTTTGCATCATAGATAATGAAATGTACACTTGATCTAATGAACGGCCCGGATCAATGTATCGTACTGTATAAGTTCCCCAACACAGCTAGGAGCACCATAACTCATAATGCTCTGAGAGCACTAGACCATTTCTCAAGAATAAAACCCCATAGTTATAAAAATGGGGCTTTTACTGGAAAAATTCCTTAACATGAGGAGTGAAGTTACTAAAGTACCCTACCATACTATTTTTTTAAGTAATAAGTTTGGGGCCACATGATATTTGTATAACATCCAACCCTCTAATGTATGCACCCCACCATTATAATCAACCAACAAAAAATTATCCAAATGGAATTACCAGACGAACTACATGTGAATTTGATATTTTTGAGTGGTGTATATTGTTTCTTTAGGTGTGGTCCATCTTATGTTTAGATGGACTGAATTTTTGGTTCATCTGAACATTATAGTCAATTGCATCTATTCGACCAGTTGGATATCATACATATAACACATGGGCCCCACAAATTCTACACTTTCCCACTTCCTATGGTGCGGCATTATGGTAATTTCACAAATACTAAAAAAAATCCCAAAAATGCCATAAATCTTTTTTTTTAAAAAATGACCATTCTAATCGAAAACTATAATTTTTAAAAAAATAATAATTCTAGAAATTAAGAAAACATACATAAAACCCTGGAATTTCAGAAAATAAAAAATTCACTAGAAAATATCCTAACATTCACCAAAAAAATAAAAAATAAAATCTCCAAGTTAAAAATAAAAAGAAACCCAAAAAAAAGAAAGAAATTAAAATTTAAAAATTTAAAAATAGTACAAAAAATATCATAACAAATTCTAGAAATTAAGAAAACACAAATAAAACCCTAAAATTTCAGCAAATAAAAAAAAAATCACCAGAAAATATCCTAAAATTCACAAAAAAAAATCAAAATTCTCCAAATTAAAATAAAAAAAGAAACCCAAAAAATTATAGAAATTTAAAAAAAATGGTACAAAAAATATTATAAAAAAAAAAAAACCAACATACCAGAGCTTAAGAAGATGAAATAAACGGCGGTGTCAATGCCGGACATGGCGATAATGTCTTCCTCAGATGATATCAATGCCTCTCCAATCCAAGCAAAAGGGTTCCTGGTCCTCCTCCCACTTTCACAAGGATTTAAACCCTTCAAAATACAGTTTCGATAGTAGATGACTGCGTTGGAAGGCTTCCTCGACAGCCATGTGAATACGAATACGAGTACCATGAATATGATGAATGAGGTTACAAGGGATGTAAGGAACGAGCTCAGATCCATCTCTCTCTCTCTCTCTCTCGCTGAAAATCACTGAAAAGACATTAAAAGAGGGTTTCAGAGATGCCTCTTTCAAAATGAGTTTTTGATTCACATCCGAACAATGTGAGTTTAACACTAAATTATATAATAAACTAAGTTTTCAGCCATACATATAAGGGCCCATTTACCAGATAGTTAAGATTGTATAATATGGGTACAAGGTAAATATTAACCATCTACATGAGGACCCATTATTTGGATGGTCTGGATAACTTTATATCATTTCCACTAGTGACTGCATAAATCACCACCATTTTACATTGGACCCAAAACTAGCACATTTAAAACTAAAACTAACACCATATGGCGCACAACGTGAGCTTTTACATGGTGTAAGTGTGTCTTTTATTGTGACGGGTAGAGCTCATGGTTCTAAAATCTAGGCCATTGATTACTTGATTCCATATGTGTATTGGCCATATATAAAGAATTTCATTGATAGAATGATCTTGACATTTATATTTGTTGCCTGCGATAGACGGTTAAAAATGAAAAAGAGCATGATGTCCTAAGATTGGAAGGTAGAATCTTCATAAATGTAGGGCCATGGTTTGGTGATCCAAACCATTGATATGATGAGACACACGGTTGATGATCCAAAGAACAAAGAAGATCCAAAGTTCAAGTGGACCCCACCACATAAAACAATGGGGGACAGTGACACCCACCGTTGAAACCTTCCCAGGGCCTACCATGATGTTTATTTGAGATATAATATGTTCATATGTTAGCAAAATCATGGATGAAGGGAAAACACAAACATCAACCTGATCAAAAACTTTTACCGCCCACAATACATTTTCAATGGCAGGCGTTCAATCCTCACTTATTTTTTATTAGTTAGCAAGTTTCCATGCAATTTTGATCTAAAAGTTTGTCCCAATTTGAAAATCTGATCCATTCAATTTGTTCTACTTGTCAAGATCTTTAATTTGACTAGTCACTCATCCTAATTGAGTTTCAAATGAGAAAGATATTGGATGGACAAGATTGCTTAACAATACGATGGGCCATATCTTTCAATTCAGTGATCAAATTTGAATAAAATATAATCTAAACATATGAAGTCATTTACTCTTCAATTCTGGACTAATCAGATTGTCCAAAATATATGTAAATCTAGACAAAATGACAGTGCCCATATAAAGTGTTTTTGACAAGTCTGATTCATTTTAGATCTAAATGAGTTGAATTTTGTTTTGTCCTAATTAGCACATTCCAGATACACCTGACTGTTCGGATCAATTTTAGGATGGCTTGATCATAAAATTGATCAATCTCATCATTATAAGTTATCTTTGTAATTACACTTCATTATACTAGGGCATCATTTTTTATTTTTATTTTTAAATGGTGAACTTGTGTGTATGCATAAATAGTTGGCGGTTCATTTTCTATATAAGTGAATTTATCAATTTATTCAAACTTCTCAAATTTTCCAAGTAGCTATTTTTTTTTTCCTAAATCACATTTGTTTTTCAACTTCTCAACTTTCTTCTCAATTTCTAGATGCATCATTCCATGGTGGGCCACGAGCTTAAAAATAAAGTTAATCCACGACTTGGGTGGGCCACACCACATACTATAGTTGAGAGGGTTACCCTCCCATTAAAACATTCATAATCATTTATTGGGCCCACCTAAATGTGGTTCATAGATCCAGCCCATTCATTGTCCCACTTGGATGAGGAGTCAAACCAAGTTTCATACACATCCAAAACTCATGTGGGCCCCACCAAATGCTTTTATATATTTTAGGGATGTCTGCACATAGTTTTAGATGCTATGGCCCACCTGAGTTTCATATACGACTGATTTTTGCACTTAAAGGGGACACATCAAATGCATGGGGTTAATGTTCTACACACATCATGGTGGGGCACACACAGATGAAATAGCGGTGAAGACCGCTTGAGTTGAAGTTGGAATACACCAATATGTCCTAGAGGGGGGTGAATAGGACTTTTTAAAGTTTTTATGAATTATTAAAAATCCTATCACACTAATCCCATCACAGAGTACAGATTAGGATTACTCAAAGTTAACTCTACTGGCTTCCAAGCCTAGTAGAGGATCCAATCACAGAGCTATTTAAATGATAATCATGGTGCAATTATAGTTTATGATGAATGTGACTATGTGTGAAGTGTGAGCAAGTATAAATGTAGTTAATATAATCTCACAAAAAATCAAACACAAGTATCAATCTCAAACACAGTCATTTTATAGTGGTTCGACTATTTGTCTACTCCACTATCGGCTTCCACACTCAACCCTTGAGTGAACAGATTTCACTAAGGAGGTTTCTCATGGTTCACCTCAAACCTAAGGTTTTAAATTAGGTTCACCTTCAGCCTTTACATGGAGGTTTCTACTCGGTTCACCTCTAACCCTAGAGTTTTGTTGGCGCACTTCTAACCAGATGTTTATGCCCACACAGATCAAGGGTCCACACAACGCACCCAGATGTTTATGCTCTCCATAGAGCAAGGGTCCACACAACACACCCCGCACGTACACTCCCGTCGAAGGCCTCCTTTGAGGACTTCAAAGGATGAGCAACACTTAAGACCCAATCCTAGAAAGGAATGATCACAAGTGTCCTCTGGACTCTAGATACTTACAAATAAGTTAATGAGTCCCATTCAGTGTAATGTTAAAGATCTCCTTCTTATTGATGAAGAGTCTTCATCTTCGTTAATCCGTAACACAAAAGATATACCTATTTTAGGCTTTAGGTTAGGTCAAGGTTGTGATGGAATTCCACTCTCTAAGAATTTTCCTATTAAGAAGATAAAGTGGTTCCGATCATCTATGCATTCAAGGCATTCTAGCTTAATGATTTGGCAATAAGGTAGTAGCTGGAGGATCCTTGAATGCGGAAGTTCATTCCCCAATCCACTGTATTGAATATCAATGATGAGGGTGGATTGGAGGATGAACTCCCTGAGAGAAAGGGCTTAAGGTAAATGATAGGAAGGTTAAAATACTCAAAAGCAGTCTCTTCTTTCTCTACCAGCAATAAAGGCAAGCTTCTCTATATATAGGTAAAAGGTTCTAACGGATATAAAACGATCATATTTATGACAGAGTTCGATATCATCGAGCAAGTGTCGATATGATTGAGCGTATACTCTCGATTGTATCGATTGTCCTCTCGATGATACAAACTCAAATGTCATGTTCACTTTTGGAAACCTTTTGGCAGCTGCTCGATGGGATCGAGACACACATCGATGTTATCAGATTTCGAACTCTGATTCCATCGATAGATGAATTGATCTATCAACAGGTGAAAGTAAGAGAGACAAGCCTTGAAGATTTTCAGGTTCTAAAAATATGATCGGGGAACAGTCGATGTCATCAAAATTTGTATATCGATGATATCGGAGACCGTGTCGATGGGATCGATAAATCGTATAAATTTACCTATAAGCTTGCTGGACGGTTTGTGTCCCATCTCAATCCAATCGACCAGGTCTCGATCAGATCGACATATGAATATAGATTTCTCGACTGGCACCCCGATCAATTTTTAAAAATATCCTGAAAATCATGCTGGAGAAAACATGCGCCCACTATCGATGTGATCGACTGACTTTCGATATGATCGATATTTGAGTTCAGATTGAATCGGACAGTCATCGATATATCGAAGCTCACAGTAGTTTTCTTTAGAAAAACAGGGGCGCCGAAAAACTGCCTGTCGATATTATCGATCCACTTTCGATAGGATTGATATTTGAATATCAATGATATCAACTGAACCGTCGATATATCGATAAATCGTCCAGATGAATGTTTGATTGCTGGATGCTTTTTGTCCTCAGTCGATTGTATCGATTGAGATACTGAGGACATCGACAGAGTAGGTCGATCATATCGAGATATGAATCGATATAATCGACAGTTGTAACACCCTAGATTTTTGTAAACCTGGGGTTAGACGTCCTTAGGCAATGGGTCAACCATAGCACTTTGGTAACCTCTCAGAATCCAATTCCAAAGCCACATAAATCATTTAGAACCTAATTCTTTAGAAATTTAATGTGAATTAGCCAGCACTACACTAAATTTTCTACAAAATTAGCACCAACCACTTTAAATATGATCTGTAAGACCCAAAACCTATAGAATCATTGACGCTACGTTACCCTAAAACCTAGGATCTAACTCTAAACCCAGTTGCTCTCAGGAACCCTTTGAAACTTTGTATTGGATCTAGACCGCACGTCGAAGGTCCGATATCTACAATCTCAGACCATTATGACCGCTTGGTTGGTCCTGACAATCTTTTTAAAAATCAAGCCCAACCGATACCTTGAGACTATTTTACTGAGTCCAGAGTGAAGAGAGTGAGAAAAGGAAAATATTTAGAAAATTAATTCAATTTAAATAAATCTGGCACATGTCACTTGCGTGACTTTTTTAAGCATTCTGACCATTGGAATCTAACACAAATACACCCTCGGATTAAGGAACATTTCCCACTCAGGTCAGTGTACTTGGAATCCCTGATCGAGTCTCCGTGACCACTGAACTGAAACTGGTCCGCCACATGCGATATGGGAATACTACCGGACTGAAAACTTAATGTGATCAGGATCCAATATCCATGAGCTTAAGTCCGACCGCATTTGGTCAGGGGACCTCCAGAAACACTCTTTTAGACCGAAAAAAACCCGATTTGGCTATAACCCAAGTAGACCTTGACTTGGAGTCTGTGTAAGTGCTATGATTTCATATCCCTGTTGTTGTCAAATTTTGTGGTGCTAAAACTTATATCTATGTCTTGTATATCTTGAGTTTTATGTTTAAAGACCAGTCATTGCAATCAAGACATATCAAGACATCGCATTTCAAGACAAGATCTTAAAAGAAGAAAGTTTTCAAGTCTTGGATGAAGAAATCAAGAACAGAAATTTTTAAGGTTACATGTTCAAGGTTTGATCAAGTTCAAGTTTACTAGAAGATTTTGTCAAGTCAAGATCAAGCTTATGAAGGCTTACTACAAGTTTTGAATATTCACAAGCTTCTCTTAAGGGTCATCTGAGTGTACAGACTTTCAAGTCCATCTCACTTTTAAGGTTTGTTTGACCTTAGATTGACCTTAGGATGGGCTTTTTTGTAGGTCATTCCGGATACATAACTCATATATCTTTATATGCTTGTTTGGAGTGTTCTAAGACCAGTCCTAGGGACTTCAAGACCAGTCCTAGCTTTGCTACGACTAGTCTTAGATTTTTCAGGACCAGTCCTAGGTAGTTGAAGATTTTCAGATCTTTCTAGTTGTCCTACGACCAGTCCTGGACATCCTACGACCAGTCCTGTGAGTTCTACGACTCATCCTTTGACCGGTCATAGATCTACGACTCAAACTTCAGCAACCATTTCTGGGGTCATAAGACCGGTCGTAGGTGTCTCACGACCAGTCGTAGGTGGCCCACGACCAGTCGTAGACCACCCTCGACCGGTCGTGGATCTGAAAAATCAAATCCCATGGAAATCTTTCGAAAATCTTTGGAGCTACGACCAGTCCTAGGATCCTAAGACCAGTCGTAGACGGAATTTTTCAGTCTATAAATTGAGCACGAACTTCAGAGTTTTAGCACTTCAAATCAATTCTATTCAAGCATTCTTTAGGCTATTCTCTGAGATAAGTTTGTGTTTATTTTAAGCTGCTTTGTGCTTATTTAATATTCATTTTTCTAGCTTATTCTTATTTGATTTTGATCTACATTCCAATCTTATTAGAAAAGGGGAATTTCTGTTATTCCTTCTTCTGGATTCAAAATCAAATAGATCTAGCCAGTTTGATCTAAAATTAATTAGATTTAGAACCATTCTTAAAGTAAGTATTGGACTTTGAACGTCGAATCGAACTACTACTCCGATTGGTTCTACTGGGCTTCATCAAAAGGTGATTCAGGTATTTTACATGTTTTGTAATTTACTTTCTCTAGTTTTTGTTTGAGATTCGTCAGAAAAATCTCATTGTATTAGTTATCTGAGGAGAGCCAGAAAACTCAGATTGTGGGGTTTTTGGATTGTGTAAACTCGAGATCAAAGACACAATTGTGAAGGTTTTAGGTGAACCTGTGAAACCTATTTTGATAGTGCATGCTAATATCCCCTGTGTGAGGATATTAGGAGTGGAGTAGCAATCTGTGTGGCTGTTGGATAACAGTTGGTGTACACACAGGCGAACCACTATATATCATTGTGTTGTGGATGTGCTTTATTCTTTCATTCCTTTATTCATTCAGTTTTGTGATTTTTGTTTGTGGATGAATGTTGTAATCACTTCAAGCAAAGTGTGGATGAATGTTGTAATAACTTAGGATCTATTTTCCGTAAGTTATTTTGATTTCATTGCTTATTATTCCTCTTTGGTTTGTGATACAAGGACGTTCTAGAAATAAGGTTGTCCTACCTTAAACCTCTGGTTTTTGGTGTAAGGTTGTCCTTAGAACTGATAAAGTATCAATATCCTTATTCTAGGCTATTGCAATTGTTTTATATTAAGCATTGTGCTTTAAATCTTTTATTATTTCGCTGTTATTAATTTTATTTGGCATTGCCCTATTCACCCCCCCTCTAGGGCATATAGCTAGGCCCTTACAGTCTGCTTTGGTTATGTTGGGGCTTATAAAAGGGCCTTAAACCCTTAGCCTTCTAACCCATACGAATTTGGGGAAAACCCTAGGAGAGAGGAGAGAAAAGAGAGAAAGTGAGGGAGAAGCTGGTGATTCTTCTAGGGATTCTTCCCTGCTGCTCCAAATGCCAAAGTCATCCACCTACATCGCTATTCTGGTGATTCCAACTTCATTCTAGGTAAGTAAACCCTAATCTCAACCTGATTTAGGGATTCCTTCGATACAAGTAGCGACGTAGCTGATGTATCTTGTGCTATAGGTCGTCATACAGGCGTTGACGAAGCGTAGAAGTTTCTATTCGATTCATTACGCTCCTATGGCGTAAGATGTGGATTTTAGATGCTTTGGTTACCATTTTTTAAAGCTTTCAATGCCGTTTAATGGTAGATTTCTGATAAGGATGCTGTTTGACATGTAGAACATACTGTCCGTTTTTCATTTCGAATACGTACGAAGAATATGAGATTTAGGGTATTTTAGGTATTTGTAGAAAATACTATATACGTACGTATTTTGTCGATATGATTGCCATGAGTATTTGTCATGTACCTATGTTGTTTATGTGTGTATGATCTGTTTGGTGAAGAGATTCGCCCTAATGCACGTATTGACCGACATATGCTATGTAGACTAATGTGTGTAGACTAAGTGTTTGTTGAAAGGTCTAAATGAAGATGATTTATGCCTGCTATATGTTTTGAATGTAAGAACATGATTGTTGTGTATTAGACAACTCCTTGATATAAGGATCTGTCATATCATATGTCGAAATCAACATACGACAAGTACGTTAGAGTTGAGTAGTCTAGGTGTTTGTATAAATGTATGTATTAGTAAGTATTGAGTAAATGGTGCTGTTGATTAGCGTTGAGACTGGATTCTCAACTAATTTGATGATGTACATGATTCCTCCATGCTTGTTGTATTTCAATTGATTACCTTATGTGTGAAGTACTCTTGTATGGTTAACTGCTTATGATGTATGTTATAATATGTTGATAACATGCTGAAATTTCTTGTATTTCAATTATGTCTCCCTCATATGATTATTGATTTAGATTACATGTGCTTGGGGCTATACTCTAGTCCAGGCAGTCGTTAATAGTTTAGAATTCGTGCTTGGATTCTATTCACCACAAAGGATGTGTATGACGAATCCGAGTCGTACTAGAGTCGTTGGCAGTGGTTAGGCCACACGAAGTGCTTGTGCACTTCATGTCGGTCGATTCAACGTGCTCTCGTGCTAGTCGGACTCTTCAAGTAACCCGACTGACCATTGTATATTCACCTTGTATTCGTCATAACTGCTTGAACCTAGAGTACTGAACTTACTATTGGAAAGCGCCCCTAACCTTGGTACCTCGATCCCCTAAGACTCATGAGCCGGGCATGGTGGTATGGGACACCGTGGTCGAACTGTTGGCCTACGTTGGGGCCACAAACCTCCCTGTAGTGACCAGTGAGCACCCTACTCTGAGAAGATTATGGTGGTATGGGACACTATATTCTTACTGTCGGCCTACATTGATAAGGTGATGGGGGAGTGGAGCAACGAGTACGAGCAACAGCCCTGACAGCCCTTTGTAGTGACCTTAAGTTTATCCTGACACCGCATGGGGGCGACGAGTCCTGATGCAGTGTTAAGGATATAAACTAGGCCTGTATTGATAAGGTGATGGGGGAGCGGTGCAACGAGTGCGTGCAACAGCCCTGACAGCCCTTGCAGCGACCTAGATCCATACTTCTTATGAGTTATGCTAGGACTGACGACCTTAGAATGGATCATTGTTTAGGTATTGATATAAGGGAGGTACCCTAGTTTCCTGAACCTGCTGTATGAAAAGGACTAATTGAAATTGCAGTGAAGACTGCTTTAGTTGAAGTAGGAATTGGTCAGTATATCCTAGAGGGGGGTGAATAGGATTTTTTAAAGTTTTTATAAATTATTAAAAATCCTTATTACACTAATCCTATCGCAGAGTATTGATTATGATTACTCAACCTTAACTCTACTGGCTTCTAAGCCTAATAGAGGATCCAATCACAAACTATTTAAAAGATAAACAATGTATAGATGAGATTGTGATGGATATGACTGTGTGTGCATAGGATGTGATTATATATAAAGACATGCTAGGCAATCACATAAATGAAAGATAATATTAAACTCAAACACAGTCATTTTATAGTGGTTCGACGACTTGTCTACTCCACTCCCGGCTTCCACACTCAACCCTTGAGTGACCGGATTTCACTAAAGAGGTTTTCCATGGTTCACCTCAAACCTAAGGTTTTAAATCAGGTTCACCTTCAACCTTTACAGAGGTTTCTACTCGGTTCACCTCGAACCCTGGAGTTTTGCTGGCATACTCCTAACCATATGTTTATGCCCACACAGGACAAGGGTCCACACAACGCACCCTGAGGTTTCTACTTGGTTCACCTCAAACCTTGAAGTTTTGCTGGTGTACTCCTAACCAAATGTTTATGCTCTCCACAGAGCAAGGGTCCACACAACGCACCCCGCACATACACTCCCGTCGGAGGCCTCCTTCGAGGACTTCAAATGGTGAGCAACACTTAAAACTCAATTCTAAAAAGGAATGATCGCAAGTGTCCTCTGGACTCTTAGTACTTACAGATAAGTTGATGAGGCCTTTTCAGCACAGTGATGAAGACCTTCTACTTGTTGATGAAGAGTCTTCCGCTCCCTTGATCCGCAACACAAACATGTATATATGCTAGACTTAGGTTGGGTCAAGGTTATGATGGAATACCATTCTAAGGATTTTCCTATAAGGAGAATAGAGTGGTTCCCATCATTCATGCATTCAAGGCATCCCAGCTTAATGATGTGTCATTAAGGCAGTAGCTGAAGGATCCTTGAATGCGAAAGTTCATTCCCCAATCCACTTTATGAGATATCAATGATGAGGGTGGATTGGAGGATGAACTTCCTGAGAGAAAGGGCTTAAGGTAAATGATAGGAAGGTTAAAACTCTCAAAAGCACTCTCTACTTTCTCTACCAGCAATGAAGACAACTCTTTCTATTTATAGGCAAAAGGTTCCAACAGATATAAATGGTCATATTTATGACAGAGTTCGATATCATCGAGCAGTCATCGATATGATCAAGTGTATACTCTTGATTGTATCGGCCGACCTCTCGATGATAAGAACTCAATTGTCATTTCACTTTTGGAAACCTTCCGCCAACTGGTCGATGGGATCGAGACACACATCGATGTTATCGGATTTCAAACTCCGATTCCATTGAGTGATGGTTCGATCTATCGACAGGTGAAAAATAAGAGAGAAGCCTTAAAGAATTTCAGGATCACAGATATGATCGGGGAAACAGTCGATGTCATCAGAATTTGTACATCGATCATATCGGAGACCTTGTCATGGGATCGATAAATTGAATAGATTTACATGTAAGCTTGCTGGACGATTTATGTCCTGAATCGATCCAATCGACTTGGTCTCGATATGATCGATATATGAATATCGATTTATCAACAGGCACCCCGATCAACATTAAAAGCAACCTGAAATTCATGCTGGTGAGAACATGTGCCCCACAGTCGATATGATCGACTGACTCCAGATATGATCGATATTTGAGTTCAGATTGAATCAGACAGTCATCGATATATCGAAGCATATGTTAGTTTTCTTTAGAAAAATAAGGGCGCTGGAAAGTAGTCTGTCAATTATATCGATCCACTTCAGATATGATCGATATTCGAATATTGATGATATCGAAACTTAAGTCGATATATCGATAAATCATCCAGAAGATTGTTTTGATTACTGGACGCATTCTGTCCTCACTCGATTGTATCGATTGAGATGTCGATGACATCGACAGAGCTGGCTGATCATATAGAAGGGGTAATCGATATAATCGACAGTGTAAGAAAAACTTTACTGATTTTCCTTTTTGATAAAAAGCTTTCTTACACAGAAACCCTAAGATGTTCTAGTTCTTTTTAAGGGTTTAATCACTTGGTGTTTTGGGACTTAGGATATGAGGCTATGATTTACCTTTTGGCGAGCTTCCACACATCCAGATGAGGCAGACGCTTGACTTGATCTTCTTGTTAGGTGCTGTCATCCGAATGACTCAACTTACAACATTATTTACAAACCAGGGCACATAATAGGTGCACTTTCACTAATAATAACTCGGTAATCATATTCATATCGCACTGCATATGCCTGGAAGATGTGGAGCACTGAGGGAAGAAAGCATGCCGCAGACGTAAGATGGTGTCGCATGAGGGAGTATGTCGGTGAGGGCATCCATCATGTCATTTTATGCTTGCATTAATCACAGTGTTTAGGAATGTTTGATTGCTTGCTTTACCATTATCGCGTGATAGATTTGATAACATGTTAACCTTTTCTCTATGATTCCACTGAGTTGATCACTCACTCCCATGTTATGGGACGGTGTTCCGGACACCCACCAGTCCCTATTTTAGTTTCAGATGATGGCGATGCTTGGGAAGCAGAGCCGGACTTGATGATGATGAGGAGGATCCCTCCTATATGCATGTTCTGATTGACGGGATTACAGGGTTACTGATTAGATGCCAATACGCTTGCTATTTTGCCTTTTATTTTCGCACTCATGTATATTCTTTTTGATTATTTTTGGAGTATAAATATATATGTTTAACCTGCTAACATGTTCACACTCTGGAGACTTACAATCACTTATATATTTTATATATCTATCACATTCTTTCGCTTGTTAATTTAACTGTCTCTGGAGTATGATATGCTGTTTTGGCTTAATCCACTTCATGTTTTATGAACTATTACCGTCGACATTCATCCATCATTGAAAATGTTTCATAAGTGATGTTCTGGAACTCGGGAGTAGAGTTTACGCTCGACCCTCAATTTTCAGGATGTTATAGATGGTATTAGAGCATGATTTGGATTCAGCCAGACCTGGATTATGGACACGCGATGTACACTGTCGCCCTTTGACTTAGGTGGGTGCTAGAAAAATATAGAAACACTCATAGGGTCCCAGTCTTGCCAATTGGTAAAGTTCACTCAAATCGATTGTTTTGATCGAGTCCGTGTGCATCCGTGGTGGCATGAAACAACCCCAGACCACTTCTAGTTCATGTGTGGACAGGTCTAGACCTCTCTGGACCCAATCTCAGCTATTAGAAGTCGCTAAATGCGAATATGTAGCTGTTGACACCCGAAATGACCTGAAATAGGTCGAAACGGAGTCGTGGGCCTACCCACGCTAATATACAATGATCCAGGGTGAGAACCACATACATTTGGGACCCCTACGGCAGGGGGACCCCGCCCAAATGGTGGGGCATCGCCGAAAGTGAAGATGGTCGGCTAGGACCTCGTCGGTTCGGCGAGGCCTCGCCGTACAATGGGTCTCACTCGGGTGGGCTGTCGGGCCGACGAGGTTTAGGGGTTAGGGTAACCCCCTGGTATGTGGGCCGCACCTTAAAACACCTCCAATCCCCTACCTCCTTAATAAAAACCCCTTCCAAGCTCTCCCTTTCTCATGTTTTTGCTTCCTTCCCTCTCAAATCCCATTTCAAATCACTCCCATTCTCATTTTCTGCTACAACCAACGCCAATCCATCATTCACAGCCATACACTCTTCCCTCTCTCTCCATTCTTGTTCGTTGGAGCTCTCCCATCCTCCATTTGAGGCTAGAAATCGTGTGAGCTTCAAACCCAGCCCATCTCACCCTTTTTCCTTTGTAATCCTAGCCTTTTGGGGCCTGTTTCACTCCTCTATAGGACCTAGATTCGTGGCAGCCCACTAGGTCAGCCATTTCTTCCCTTTCCTCCATTTTCCATGGCCTTTATAGAGGCTATTTTAGCCTTTTTCTTCACTTTCTTCGCTTGAGGAGTATTGAGAATACATGGCCGATAGAGCTCTAATGGGCAAGGAACAGTATTAAACTAGACAATGTTAAAGAAGGTAAGTTGGGACCATGGTAGAAGTCCTTTGATAGAATTAGGCATCTATGCCATTGTCTTGTAGATTGTTTGATTACCGTTTTAAGGATTTCTGTGTTTTATTGTTGTTGGGTCTAGTGATGTCATAAGTAGAAAATGTATTTTTGTTTAGTGGTTTGGGTTTAGCATAGCCGCAGTCGTTCCTGTCATAATGCATGCGGAACTTTATTCCATGTATTAGGACAAATTTTGTTAAATGAAGTGCATGCCGTTTCATTTTCTGTAAGGTATTGTCCCTAGATTGGGTGTATCCTATGGTTTCCACTACCATATTTAGAATGTATACGAATAAAAGTAAATCCCGGGATTAAGCTTACAAAATTAATTTTTTTTATCTCACCCCACCCTCCTACCAAGCATGCCATTCCCAATCCCGACATGGGATTAGTAATGCGGTCCCAGTTAACACAACTTGAGACCACTGGCCACCTATGCCCTTGGAGTTTTAGACTTAGAGTTAGAACTCCTAGATTTGAAAGATCTGACGATGTAGGGAATCCAATTCCATTTAGACAATCTTGACCCTAAGTGATAGAACAATTCCCTGTAGTAGAAATGGTATGAAACCATTTAGTGTATGAGCCTAGACTTTGGATTACAGCTAGTGTTACAGACTAGGCTACTAGTTGAATTAAGCAGTGTAAAGCCTGTATATGCTAAGGAATAGTAGGTTAAATTTGGTTGGAGTAGAACCTCATTCCTTCGATAGATCCCCTTAATAGTTATAGACTTCTGTTATAACCCTTAGGAAAGTTGTTATAACTTAGAACCATTCACTCTTAGGGAAAACTTATATATCCCTAAGATTGAACTTAGAATAAACCAGCACGCCCCTTAGAATTGCCTTCCCCAAGGGCTTATTGCGAATGCGGAGTAAAGGAACTGTATATATAAGCGAAGTATTCGTGGTTTGAATTGACTTCTCAATCCTGGTAGTTACCAATAAATCTAATGCTCTCATCAAGCAGAAGATCGGGATCGACTAGGATTAAGAACTGATACGATGAATTTTCTGTCAGAGTCTAGGCAGAAAGTCTATGTATCCGGCTCAGACCCACTACACGACTTTTCTTTTGTATTGGTCCGACCATTTATAACCAAAAGTTATTGCTTTAACTTTGGAAAATGTTGAGGACATATAGCCAATAGAGATTAGACATCTTGCCGCAAGCTCACACCTTTCCCTGAACTCAATCACAATAGAGATTAGGTTTCTTTCTACAACCATAGTTACCAATGCCATAGAACGCATCATTAGTAAAAGAAGACCAAGGTAATGAGAAGTTATTTCCCATTTCATGTCAAGGATAGGCTCTAAGTTACACCTCGTTCCGATATACGGATTGAGAAATAGATTCTTGAACCTTAAGTAGAACTAAGTTTTAAGGGGGATAGAACGTATTGAGCCCAATTTAGTTAGGATTAGCTAATACAATTGTTAGATCAGAGCAGCGCAGTGGAAGCGTGGTTAGCCCTCTTCCCCACTGGCCTAAGATCGAAGAAGTTGGTTTAGGTTATACGTAAGGTTGGGTCATTAAGTAGGATTTGAACTTTCCTTAGGATGTCAATACTAAAGTCTCTCTAGGGACACATTACCCTTAACCAATTTCGGAGATGAAATTATGTTTTAAGGGGGGTAGATTATAACACCCCGGATTTTTGCCAACCTGGGGTTAGACGTCCTTAGGCAATGGGTCAACCATAGCACTTTGGTAACCTCTCAGAACCCAATTCCAAAGCCAGAGAAATCATTTAGGACCTAATTCTTTAGAAATTTAATGTGAATTAGCCAGTGCTACACTAGATTTCCTGTAAAATTAGCACCAACCACTTTAAATACGATCTGTAAGACCCAAAACCTATAGAATCATTGACCCTACGTTACCCTAAAACCTAGGATCCAACTCTAAACCCAGTTGCTCTCAAAAATTCTTTAAAACTTTGTATTGGATCTAGACCGCACGTCGAAGGTCCGATATCTACAATCTCAGACCATTATGACCGCTTGGTTGGACTTGACAATCGTTTCGAAAATCAAGCCCAACCGATATCCTGAGACCATTTTACTAAGTCCGGAGTGAAGAGAGTGAGAAAAGGAAAATATTTAGAAAATTAATTCAATTTAAATAAATCTGGCACATGTCTCTTGCGCGACATTTTTTAAGCATTCTGACCGTCGGAATCTGACCCAAATACACCATCGGATCAGGGAACATTTCCCACTCAGGTCAGTGTACTTGGAATCCCTAATCGAGTCCCTGTGACCGCTGAACTGAAACTGGTCCGCCACATGCGATCTGGGAACACTACCAGACTGAAAACTTAACGTGATCAAGATCCAATATCCATGAACTTAAGTCCGACCGCATTTGGTCAGGGGACCTCCAGAAACGCTCTTTTGGACCGGAAAAGACCCAATTTGGCTATAACCCAAGTAGACCTTGACTTGGAGTCTGTTTTGGTTATGTTTAGACTTATAAAAGGGCCTTAAACCCTTAGCCTTCTAACCCATACGAATTTGGAAAAAACCCTAGGAGAGAGGAGAGAAAAGAGAGAGAAAGTGAGGGAGAAGCTGGTGATTCTTCCAGGGATTCTTCCTGCTTCTCCAAATGCTAAAGCCATCCACCTACATCACTATTCTGGTGATTCCAACTTCGTTCTAGGTAAGTAAACCCTAACCTCAACCTGATTTAGGGATTCCTTCGATACAAGTAGCGACGTAGCTGATGTATCTTTTTCTATAGGTCGTCATACAGGCGTTGACGAAGCGTAGAAGTTTCTATTCGACTCATTACGCTCCTACGGCGTAAGGTGCGGATTTTAGATGCTTTGGTTACCATTTTTCAAAGCTTTCAATGCCATTTAATGGTAGATTTCTGATAAGGATGTTGTTTGACATGTAGAATATGTTGTCCATTTTTCATTTCAAATACGTACAAAGAATATGAGATTTAGGGTATTTTAGGTATTTATAGGAAATATTGTATACGTACATATTTTGCCGATATGATTGCTATGAGTATTTGTCATGTACCTATGTTGTTTATGTGTGTATGATCTGTTTGGTGAAGAGATTCACCCTAATGCACGACATATGCTATGTAGACTAATGTGTGTAGACTAAGTGTTTGTTGAAAGGCCTAAATCAAGATAATTTATGCCTGTTATATGTTTTGAATGTAAGAACATGATTTTTGTGTATTAGACAACTCCTTGATATAAGGATCTGTCATATCATATGTCGAAATTAACATACGTTAAGTACGTTGGAGTTGGGTAGTCTAGGTGTTTGTATAAATGTACGTATTAGTAAGTATTGAGTAAATGGTGCTGTAGATTAGCGTTGAGATTGGATTCTCAACTAATTTGATGATGTACATGATTCCTCCATGCTTGTTGTATTTCAATTGATTACCTTATGTGTCAAGTACTCGTGTATGGTTAACTGCTTATGATGTATGTTATAATATGCTGATAACATGTTAGAATTTCTTGTATTTTAATTTTGTCTCCCTCATATGATTATTGATTTAGATTACATGTGCTTGGGGCTATACTCTAGTCCAGGCAGTCGATAACAGTTTAGAATTCGTGGTTGGATTCTATTCGCCACGAAGGATGTGTATGGCGAACCCGAGTCGTACTAGAGTCGTCGGCAGTGGTTAGGCCACACGAAGTGCTTGTGCACTTCATGTTGGTCGATTCAACGTGCGCCCGTGCTAGTCGGACTCATCAAGTAACCAGACTGACCATTGTATATTTACCTTGTATTCGTCATAACTGCTTGAACCTAGAGTACTGAACTTACCATTGGAAATCCCCTCTAACCTTGGTACCTCGATCCCCTAAGACTCATGAGCCGGGCATGGTGGTATGGGACACCGTGGTCGAGCTGTTGGCCTACGCTGGAGCCACAAACCTCCCCGTAGTGACCAGTGAGCACCCTACTCTGAGCAGATTATGGTGGTATGGGACACTATATTCTTACTGTCGGCCTACATTGATAAGGTGATGGGGGAGTGGAGCAACGAGTGCGAGCAACAGCCCTGACAACACTTTGTAGTGACCTTGAGTTTATCCTGACACCGCATGGGGGCGACAAGTCCTAATGCAGTCTTAAGGATATAAACTAGCCCTGTATTGATAAGGTGATGGGGGAGCAGTGCAATGAGTGCGTGCAACAGCCCTGACAGCCCATGCAGCAACCTAGATCCATACTTCGTATGAGATATGCTAGGACTGACGACCCTAGAATGGATCATTGTTTGGGTATTGATATAAAGGAGGTACCTTAGTTTCCCAATCCTGCTGTATGAAAAGGACTAATAACAACTCGGTAATAATATTCATATCGCACTGCATGTGCCTGGAAGATGTGGAGCACTGAGGGAAGAAAGCATGCCGCAGACATAAGATGGTGTCGCATGAGGGAGTATGTCGGTGAGGGCATCCATCATGTCATTTCATGCTTGCATTAATCACAGTGTTTAGGAATGTTTGATTGCTTGCTTTACCATTATCGTGTGATGGATTTGATAACATGTTAACCTTTGCTCTATGATTCCACTGAGTTGATCACTACTCCCACGTTACGGGACGGTGTTCCGGACACCTACCAGTCCCTATTTTAGTTTCAGATGATGGCGATGCTTGCGAAGAAGAGCCGAACTTGATGATGATGAGGAGGATCCCTCCTATATGCAGGTTCTGATTGACGGGATTACAGGGTTACTGATTAGATGTCAATACGCTTGGTATTTTGCCTTTTATTTTCGCACTCATGTATATTCTTTTTTATCATTTTTGGAGTATACATGTATATGTTTAACCTGCTAACATGTTCACACTCTAGAGACTTACAATCACTTATATATTTTATATATTTATCACATTCTTTCGCTTACTAATTTAACTGTCTCTGGAGTATGATATGCTGTTTTGGCTTAATCCACTTCATGTTTTATGCACTATTACCGCTGACATTCATCCATCATTGAAAATGTTACATAAGTGATGTTATGGAACTCGGGAGTGGAGTTTATGCTCGACCCCCGATTTTCGGAATGTTACAACAGTGTAAGAAAAACTTGAAGATTTTCCTATTTTGTAAAAAGTTTTCTTACACAAAACCCTAAGATGTTCTACATATTTTTAAGGGTTTTAATCACCTGGTGTTTTGGGACATGGGATGTGAGGATATGATTTACTTATGGCGAGCTTTCACACATCCAGTTGAGGCAGACACTTGAGTTGATCTTCCTGTTAGGCACTGTTGTCCGACTAACTTAACTTACACCGTAATTGACAAACCAAGGCATTAGTAGGTGAACTTTCAATCTCCCCCTTTGTCAATTATGTGACAAAATGCCCAAAAATACCTTAGGAAAATATTTAGACAAATACATCCTAAATTGTGTGTACATGCATTAACACAATTTACAAATTCTAATTACCTATGTACACACCCAGTAATTTCTTCCCCTTTCTTATTGAGGTTTCTCCCCCTAACACCTGCAACATATAAAATCACAGATATCAAAATTTCCACAGGGGTGTTTGTAGTTTTTCTCCCCCTTTTTGTCAATCATTGACAAAGATATAGCAAGTGATATTGACTGAATAGTTTAAGCATATGGGAGAAACATAGTCAGATAGATGTATATAAATAAACTAGTGTAAAGTATACATCATGAGAAAATAGTATGGAGTTAATAAAGCACTTAAGGCATAAGATAAACATGCAGACCTTAACCCCAAAACTTCATTAAACCAGGGAGACAAAAATTCAAATGGCAGGAATATAAGAACTAGATTCAGCCATATGTAAAATAAACTTCCCAAGATTGGCAGAAATATCCAATGTTTTCCCAGACAGCAGCAATTTAATCTAAAAAAAAATAAAGCCCATTTAAGGGCACCCAAATATCAAAACTAGTATTTTAGCTCAACCGTGGGCATATTCAACCAAAGAAAGAAAAAAAAAACTATGCATGGTAGAAAGGCTGTCATACACACCATTGAGAACGTAGAACATCCAAAAAGATACTAATGTTCATTCGCAAGATAAGAATAAGGTGTGTATGATAGCATGCATGAACCCGGGTTCATGGAGCAGAATGAGATGACATCGTGTGGTCCCGTCGGCACGTCAGCAGATTCACCAATTGTTGCACCGTGCTTTGCGCTCCTTAAACCATCCTTTCCAGGACAGTAAGTCGTTCCTTAACTAAGTGCATGTCCTTCTGAATGGCTCCAATCCTGTCAAGTTTGAGTCTTTCTCCATACCTAGCAGTTGACTTAGATGGAGAAACATCTGGTCCATGAGGTGCGTCGTCAGCCATTGCATCTCCTTCCATGGGATCACCACCTTCTCCTCCTTCCCCTTCTGTATGAATGTCTTCCTCAATTTCCTCCTTGTACTTGTGAAATATCAATCCATTTTTTGAATATTCTTTTTATTGAAAACTTTGAGCAAAAAAACTGGATCAGTTGTAGATGGAAAGCCAATGCTTTGACAGATTCTACTAATAATCCAGGGATAAGGCAGATGCAAATCTCTGGAAGTATGTATGACATTGATAAACTGATTGATAATTAAAGTTGGAAGGTATATATTTATCCTGGTTGCAACAGAGTAGACAATCATGACCATGAGACTTATGAGATCTAATCAGTTTGTACTTCTTGGGTACAAATTAGTGGTAAAGATCCCATGCATGACTCGAAACTGGGGTTTCATATACCTAGCTTTTAGGGCATTCCCTTGATGTCATGGAATATCTCTGTCATGACATAGGTATTTGGTTATCTTTGATCGCACATCTGGAAGATCGAGATCCCAGTTTAGAAGGCCTTATGGAGCCAACTGTAGATTGAGGATGTGAGCTACAGTGGCGGGGGTGATAAATGCATCATCACCATCCAAGGATACCATGAGCGAAGGAGGGTCAGCCACTAGGGAATGACATGCAGCAAGGAAGTTGCGTGTCCTTTCCAGTTGGCATGGTCCACCAAAATCCAGGATAGACAGCCAACCAACTGCAGCAAACAGGGGTTATAATTTGTAGGGTGCTAAACACTCACTGTCTACTTTTCTCTTAAAAATCAACTTCCTATTGGCGTATTTTGGTGATCGTTGGACCACCGAAGGAGGAGGCGCTGGTTGAGACGATGCAGGAACTTCGGTTTGGGACCCACTGCGTCGTGATCTTTACCGTGTGGGGGTCCCACTGTCTGGGATCCTTGCTCTTTCCCTTGAGGCAAGGACTTTTTGTCGGGTACCTCTCGAAGACTCCCCCAGACCAGATTTTACATTTTTATCTTTTCCCATATGGAATAGGCTGATTGAAGTATTTGAGAAAAAATGACAAAAACGCCTAACAAACCAAGAAAAGAAGGTTCTGACAATGTTGGAAGAATATTACCTAGTTTGTGGAGGAATTTGGTTGGTCCGACTTGGCTTCTGATCATTGGTCGAGAGGATCGGACAGAGAAGACGATCGAAAAGTCTTTTGAAGAAAACCCCCTTTTTTTCATCCTGCTGACTTTTATCGGGCGCCATCTGTCGATCATATCGGCCAACGTATCGATTGTATCGAGAAGTTGTCGATCGATGCTATCGAGACTGCCCACGATGTCATCCACAGTCATACGAATTTTCATATTCTGAAGAGCCATCGATTGTATCGACCCTCAGTCGATGAAATCGAAAAGAGGCCGACACACGTATTGAAGGTAGATAATATTCAGAATTTCCACAATTTCGACACACTATCAGGTATTTCTTTGGCTTGATTAGTATATGTCACAAAAATTTGTACCAATTCTGTACAATTATAAACATGATAATGTTTATATACAAAAATTCAAGGTCTCCAACCTTAAATGTTATATCGAAGGCTCAACAAAATTGCATCATTTCAGCAAATATCCATATCTAGATGCATAATCTGGATTTGTTCCTTATATATATATATATATATATATCTCAGGGTATATGGGATTTAATCATCAGATAGTTCGGTTTTCCTCTAACTACCCATTTTGAGACAGATTTCTTCGTTCTGTTCTTTTCTTTAGGTGGTGATGGATCAGTGCTTCTCCTAGATGGACTTTTAACATTTTGTGTTTCTCTGATTAGTTTGAACCTTCCAATGTGATTTTGATCAGAGCTATATAGAGTCCTTCTAGGTGCTAAACATTCAAATTTATAATGACCAACATCACCACATAAATTACAGACAGGAGAAATTCCCATATTGCTACTTGAAGTCGTAAGTGTTTGATCTTTATTTCCAGTTTTCTTTTTACTTTTCTCATATCCTAATCCACTCCTATCTCTTCCTAGTCTTCCCATTCCTAACAATTTTTCCAATTTCTCACCACTCTGAGAAAATTTGTAGTTTATCTCGACAAATTTCCTGGATTTTTCTAAGTTAATACAAAGTGAGTTGTTCTCATTTTTGAGTTGTGCATTATCATCTCTTAGCAATTCAGCCTGGTTCATAAGTTTTGATAATTCTGCTTTCAGGGATAGGTTTTTTCTTTCTAATTTATCATTGCCTGTGTGATATCGTTGCAAATCATTGGCTAAATGTATGTTTATTTCTAAGCTTTTATCCAAGTCTTTCTGCAATAATTTCTTCTTATTTTCAGACATGCCGAGTTTTTTAAGGATATGGATGCTATGAATGTATAGTTGATTATAAGCATCTTTCAATTTATCCTTTTCAATTTTTTCTTCTTTTTCAGACTCAATTTTCTCATTGTCAGATGGAAATGATTCAGTGGCTTGTTGTTCTTCCTCAGATTCAATTGGAATGATTGAAGTAGTGAAGACCATAAGTATTTTCAAGGATTTTTGATCTCCATCACTTTCTGAGTTACTGTTTTCTGAGTTTGACTCTTCCGTATCGTCCTATGTGGCAGCCATTGCCTTGCCCTTGATTTTTCTGTTTGGACATTCAGTAGATAGGTGTTCATACTCATGACAGGCGTAACATTGTGGTTCTTTGGTCCTTTTCCCAAATTTTCCTACAGAAGGTTTGTCATCCACCTTTCTACCTCTAGAGGGGCGGCCGTGATTCCTTTGAAAGAATCTTCTGAATCTTTGTGCAAGTAGAGCCACTTCCTCATCTTCATCTTCTTTTTCACTTTCACTGTCCTCATGTTTTGATTTCTTAGAAGTCCTTAGGACAGTGTTTTTAGATTTTTGGGGTTGAGTGAAGTGCAGTTCAAAAGTTTGTAGGGAACCTACTAGTTCTTCTACTTTCATCTCATCAATATTGCTACACTCCTCAATTGTTGCTACCTTGGGATTGAACCGTTCTGGTAGGGATCTTAAGATTTTCCTACATATTTTAGGTGTCGGAACCTTCTCTCCCAATCCACCCATGGAGTTACAAATGATATTCAATTTGCTGAAAAACTCCATAAATGTCTCATAGTCTTCCATCCTGAGATTTTTGAATTGTGAAGTTAAAAGTTGTAGTTTAGATCTCTTCATAGTGCTTGTGCATTCATGGGTTGTTTCCAATAGGTCTCATGCTTCTTTAAAGGTCCCACACATACTTATCTGATTAAAAATATCTTGCGACACGATACAGTAGATGGCGCTCATTGCTTTTGCTTCAGCGTTTCGCTATTCTTTGTCAAACGTCGTCCACTTTTCATTAGGTTTGGGTTTAGTGATTGTGGTTTCATTTTCAAGTACAATTTGTTTAGATGGTACCACATATCCTTTTTCAACTACATCCCAAACTTCATGATCCAATGATCTCAGGAAGTAATGCATTCTAGCCTTCTAGTATGCATAATTTAAACCATCAAATACTGGAGGTCTAGTGACAGATGAGCCCTCTCCTTTGGCCATATTTCAACTTCAGACAAGATCACTCTCTAGGCGGTGAAGCCCTTAAAGAGAGACCTGCTTTGATACCAATTGAAATAGCGGTGAAGACCGCTTGAGTTGAAGTTGGAATACGCCAATATGTCGTAGAGGGGGGTGAATAGGACTTTTTAAAGTTTTTATGAATTATTAAAAATCCTATCATACTAATCCTATCACAGAGTACAGATTAAGATTACTCAAAGTTAACTCTACTGGCTTCTAAGCCTAGTAGAGGATCCAATCACAGAGCTATTTAAATGATAATCATGGTGTAATTATAGTCTATGATGAATGTGACTATGTGTGAAGTATGAGCAAGTATAAATGCAGTTAATATAATCTCACAAAAAATCAAACACAAGTATCAATCTCAAACACAGTCATTTTATAGTGGTTCGACTACTTGTCTACTCCACTACCAGCTTCCACACTCAACCCTTGAGTGACCAAATTTCACTAAGGAGGTTTTCCATGGTTCACCTCAAACCTAAGGTTTTAAATCAGGTTCACCTTTAACCTTTACATGGAGGTTTCTACTCGGTTCACCTCTATCCCTGGAGTTTTACTGGCGCACTCCTAACCAGATGTTTATGCCCACATAGAGCAAGGGTCCACACAATGCACCCGGATGTTTATGCTCTCCGCAGAGCAAGGGTTCACATAACGCACCCCACATGTACACTCCCGTCAGAGGCCTCCTTTGAGGACTTCAAAGGGTGAGCAACACTTAAGACCCAATCTTAGAAAGGAATGATCACAAGTGTCCTTCGGACTTTAGAAACTTACAAATAAGTTGATGAGTCTCATTCAGCGCAATGTTGAAGATCTCCTTCTTGTTGATGAAGAGTCTTCAGCTTCCTTGATCCGCAACACAAAAGATATACCTATTTTAGGCTTTAGGTAGAGTCAAGGTTGTGATGGAATTCCACTCTCTAAGGATTTTCCTATTAGGAAGATAGAGTGATTCCGATCATCTATGCATTCAATGCATCCCAGCTTAATGATTTGCCAATAAGGTAGTAGCTGGAGGATCCTTAAATGCGAAAGTTCATTCCCTAATCCACTGTATTGAATATCAATGATGAGGCTGGATTGGAGGATGAACTCCCTGAGAGAAAGGGCTTAAGGTAAATGATAGGAAGGTTAAAACACTCAAAAGCACTCTCTTCTTTCTCTACCAGCAATAAAGGTAAGCTTCTCTATATATAGGCAAAAAGTTTCAACGGATATAAAATAGTCATATTTATGACAGAGTTCGATATCATCGTGCGAGTGTCGATATGATCGAGCGTATACTCTCGATTGTATCGATTGTCCTCTCAATGATACAAACTCAAATGTCATTTTCACTTTTAGAAACCTTTTGCCAACTGGTCGATGGGATCAAGACACACATCGATGTTATTAGATTTCAAACTCCGATTCCATCGATAGATGAATCGATCTATCGATAGGTGAAAGTAAGAGAGACAAGCCTTGAAGATTTCCAGGTTCTAAAGATATGATCGGGGAATAGTCGATGTCATCGAAATTTGTATATCGATGATATCGGTGACCGTGTCGATGGGATCGATAAATCGTATAGATTTACCTATAAGCTTACTGGACGGTTTGCATCCCATCTCGATCCAATCGACCACGTCTCGATCAGATCGACATATGAATATCGATTTCTCGACTAGCACCCCGATCAATGTTTAAAAACATCTTAAAAATCGTGCTGGAGAAAACATGCCCCCACTATCGATTTGATCGACTGACTTCCGATATGATCAATATTTGAGTTTAGATTGAATCGAACAGTTATCAATATATCGAAGCTCACAGTGGTTTTCTTTAGAAAAATAGGGGCGCCGAAAAACTGCCTGTCGATATTATCGATCCACTTTCGGTAGGATCGATATTCGAATATCGATGATATTGACTAAACCGTCGATATATCGATAAATTGTCCAGATGAATGTTTCATTGCTGGACGCTTTTTGTCCTCACTCGATTATATCGATTGAGATACTGAAGACATCGACAGAGCAGGTCGATCATATCGAGATATGAATCAATATAATCGACAGTGTAAGAAAAACTTGAAGATTTTCCTATTTTGTAAAAAGTTTTCTTATACAAAAACCCTAAGATGTTTTACATATTTTTAATGGTTTTAATCATCTGGTGTTTTGGGACATGGGATGTGAGGCTATGATTTACCTATGGCGAGCTTCCACACATCCAGTTGAGGCAGACACTTGATTTAATCTTCCTGTTAGGCGCTGTTGTCCGACTGACTCAACTTACACCATAATTGACAAACCAGGGCACTAGTAGGTGCACTTTCAACAGATTAACCTCATGGGAAGTTCCCATGAGGTGACCTTATAGTACCATTTCACTAGTTAAGTAACTCCTTTATGGGTGTTACTCTAACCGTGTAGGGCCCACCTTGATATATTTTATGTATATCGACACCGTCCATATATTCTTCCATCATATTTTGAGATGTGATTTCAAATCATAAGAACTTAATAATCTCAGGTGGGCCATACCAATCAAAACAATGATGAATAACTATTAAAAACCTTTTGAAGGCCACAAAAGTTTTGGATCAATTTGATCTTTGTAGTTTACCTTCATCTAGATCTTCTTTACATTATCAACAAGTTGGATTGCAAATAAAGATTACTAAAACCTTACGATGGGCTCTTTATAATTTTTAATGGCGCGGTTCTATATTATCATTCTTTCCAGCATTGTGGTCCACTTAAGATTTAAATCTATATAATTTTTTATACCCGGCCAAAAATTGGGTTGGAGAAACATAAGGACGACAAGGATATACAACACATCATCAAAATCTCACTTTTGTTATCTAACTTCTCAAATTTTCTTGTCAAAATACAAAATCTAGTTTTCATTTTTAAAAAATATATATTTTTACAATTTGTCAATGTTTTCACAATTTTGTTTAATTTCTAAAATTTTCTTTTTCAAAATATCATTTTTTTAATCTCACTTTTGTTATATAACTTTTCAATTTTCTCGTCAAAATATAAAATCTAGTTTTTTTTTTTAAATATATATTTTTTTTCAATTTGTCAATTTTTTCACAATTTTGTTTAATTTTTTAAATTTTCTTTTCAAAATATCATTTTTTATCGAAATCTTGTTATATAACTTTTAAATTTTTCTTGTCAAAATACAAAATCTAGTTTTCTTTTTAAAAAAAAATATTTTTTTTTACAATTTACCAATTTTTTCACAATTTTGTTTAATTTTTTATATTTTCTTTTTCAAAATATCATTTTTTTATCGAAATCTTTTTTTTTTTTCAAAGTTCTTAATTTTTTTTTCAAAATCTAGATTTTTATAAAATCACAGTTTTTTTTTTTCAAAATCTAATTTTTTTCTTTAACATTGTTAATTATTTTTTCTAAGCTTCTTAATTATTATTATTTTTCGAAATTCATAATTTTTTTTATTGACCTGAGCATTAGAGACGGTTTAGGACCGTCTCTAATGCAGACGGTCTTTGATGGTCTCAGATGACCGCTATTAGACAGCTCAGGACCGTCTCTAATAGAGACGATCATTGACAGTCTCTAATAGAGACGGACTTTGATAGTCTCTAATAGAGATGGTCTTTGACAAGGCTATAAGATGGTTAAGGACCGTCTCTAATAGAGACGGTCTTTGACAGTCTTAGATTACAAATAAAAGACGGCCAATGACCATCTCTAATGTGGACGACCAATGACCGTCTCAGATGACTGCATATAAGACGGTCAAAGACCGTCTCTAATGCAGACAGTCCTTGACCGTCTCAGATGACCGCATACAAGACAGTCAAAGACCATCTTAAATGATTTGTGGACGTACAACATTTTAAGACAATATTAGGGACGGTCAAGAGCCGTCTAAAATTTTAGAGGTGATTTACGGCTGTCTCTAAACTATCTTTAGACCAAAGAATTTTAGAGACGGTCCACAACTGTCTCAAAATCCATCATTTTTTTTTCATTTTTCACGTGGTGACTGAGATTTTCTGGATCACCTCAAACAAACCAAAAGGAGATTTTTTCTAGCACAACCTCAAAAACCAAAAAGAGATTTACAAAAATGTAAATATACTTATCTGTATATTCTCCTTTGATGAAGCCCAGTAGAACCAATTCAAAGTAGATGTTTAATGTCCAAACTCACTTATGAAAGGGTTCTAAATGATTTTTAGATTAAATCACTTTGGGCTAGCTTAATTTGATTTTGATCTCAAGAAAGGGAAAAAACTTAAATCCCTTCTTCAAATAAGATTAGAATAAAGAACTTAAAATCAAATACAAAAAGCTAATTAAAAGAGTATTAAATGAGGACAATATAGCTTAAGAATATCACAAACTTATATCTCAAAGTGGTGTCTTGATTTTACTTGAATGACTTACCATACTCTGAAATTCGTGCTCTATTTATAGGTGAAAAAACTGTTCACTCGACTTGCCCAGAGGCCAACTTGATTGGTCAAAGGACTAACAAGAATTCAAAATTTCAGGCATGATAGGATAAGATAGATCCTCGACACTCCACTGGTTGAGTGGAACCCTAAAACGTTACTGGACTTTGAGTCGAGCCTGCTCAACTGGTCAAGCACTGTTCACTCGACTGGTTGAGCAGTCTCTAGGACTGGTCGAGGGTTCAACAGAAATTCTAAAAATTCATAACAAACCTTGGACTGGTGGAGAAAATTCTTAGACTGGCCGAGCCAGTACTTGGACTAGTCGAACATAAGCTAAGACTAGTCAAGAAAAAGTTTATAAAATTATATCATGACCCAAAAAAAGAATGTAATCAATATGACCTAACCAATGGTCAATCTAGGGTCATTCATACCTTATAGGTGAAAATTGAACATTAAAACATCGTTCGCTTTGGTTGATAGTTTATCTTGAAGTACTTAAAGATTATCATTGTATATTTGAAGATGACCTTGAAGTAGTGACCTTGTGACTTTGAGTTTCAACTTGAGAAGATTACTTGAGCTTGAATTCTTTAAGTAAAGCACATTGTCTTGGTATACTTAAAACTTGAAAATTTGATGTTGTACTTGAATCTCTTATTCTTGTACTTGAAGTTCTTGATGTAAAGTCTCTTGTTCTTGTACTTGAATGTAAGTAAGGATGATATACAGTTGAGCTACACAAGATACAGATTCCAAGAGGTTTTGGCACTACAAAATTTGACAAATCTAGGAGCTAAATAAGATAGCATTCACAAATTTTGATTGTTGAGGCCGATTCTGATTGTTAAGGCTGATTATCGATGCCAATTATTGGTGTCAGTTGTCGATACTGATTATGAGTATGTGGTAGCACAGCATCATGATACATGTCCATACACATCATCTGCATGTTTGTTATGAGATGTGGTTGACCATTGCATATGTCATTGGGCAGGTTGTTATGAGATTCCCTGATAGCTAGAAATTGTCTCCCATGAGCGCACGGTATGCGCAGGATTGATGTATGACTGGATTGTATGACTCATGCATCTTCCATTGTGCATTGTGATTACTGTACGCCCTAGTGATATTACTGTCGTAACCTCCACATGCATGTCGTGGATGGTCAGATGGGACACCGAAAATCTATTACTAGCATCGGGGTACTATAGATGTCCCTGAGTGAAAATTTCTAAACTTCCGTGACCAAAAGACGCCCCAATGTCTAGACCGAGTGGATACATGAGTGCCTGAGTGTCGAGTACCAGTATGTCACATCTCCCATTGTGTCGTGATCAGTTGGGAAGGTGATGTGGCCTTACCTGCCCAAGGGTAGTGGGCATAGCTAGGCTGAGTTTGACTAACTCATAATTGGGTTCACTATTGACGTGTCGGGTGGTTATTGATTGATTATTGGCTAGACGGATAGTGATGTCTCTTCCATTTGCATGGTTGCACGTCCAGTAGATGGTGATTGCCTGTAGAGTGTACTAGACCCTGGTGATGATCCCGGAGATGTACAATACTGATATGTGGACTTATTAAGCAGGAGTTGCATACTCAGTATTTTACTCATTCATTCATCCATTCACTATCCACTTGAGCTGGTGGTGCACAACTAATTGATGTGTACCTTCGTAATAGCCAGGATTTTGGTTAGGGTACGTGACTAACATGAGATCAGGAGTTTACCACTTTGAGTCTAACTATCTAAATTTAGGTATGGGACTGGTTTGGATAGAAGTCCCTTGTGATGGACCCCGTAGCCTACGATACTACGTACTATCATCTCGACTTCACACTCCAGCTTGGTCATTTCATTTTCACCGCATATTGCATTGCATCCACGGTATATGGTATTCTGGATTGTTACATTTCTGCATCTATATGGCCTAGATGAGGTTGACGACATTCGTGGATTCATTAGGATTTGCATATTGCATTGTATCCTCAGTATATTATATTTGGTTTACTATGCCTCCGCATTGCATAGTTGATCTACATTGCTTCCTCAATATATCATATTGGCTTATTATCTTTTTGCATCACATAGCCTGGATAAGGCTAATGCTATTTATGACTTATGAGTCTGTTTCCATATTGCTCTGATATTGTATACTTGGCACTTACCTTATGCACACACTTACACCACCTCTAAGCTTTCTATAAGCTTATGCACGATAGATGCGTATAGGTGGCGTTAGGTCACAATAGCGTTGAGCTTGGAGTGTGCTACGAATTTCTGGTGCATATGATTTTTAATATATGTATATTTCCCTTTCAGCACTATATTCAACTATTTATATTAGTAGATATGTGATGATGATGTTGCCTTTGTGATTTAGGTAAACTTATGGTTATGCTTCTTACGAGATAAAGATTCGTTGGAAAATCCTCCTTGTAGGATCCTAGGATTAGAATCTAGCGTATGCATACTGGGAGCCGAGAATGGGGTATTACGAAGGTTGTCAGCACTAGATTCGGCAATCATGAATTTTGTGAGCCCAGTTTCTGACTTTGGGGTGTGCCACTCTCTCTCTCTCTCTCTCTCTCTCTCTCTCTCTCTCTCTCTCTCTCTCTCTCTCTCTCTCTCTCTCTTCTCTTTCTCTCTCTCTTTGCAGCTTCTTGGCGAGGTGGTAGGGACCTTTATAGTTTGCTGGATCTCTAGATCCTTCTTACGCAGCCCAACTACATAAAAACATAACTCGTTTGGTGAGTCCAATTGTATAATAGCGTGTGTCATCTGGTTGTGATGTTCAAAATGTGTTTTGTAGTTCATGTGGACATGTATCCTTTCAAGGTAGTT
This sequence comes from Magnolia kwangsiensis, assembly GCA_037074715.1. Taxonomy (NCBI): domain Eukaryota; kingdom Viridiplantae; phylum Streptophyta; class Magnoliopsida; order Magnoliales; family Magnoliaceae; genus Magnolia; species Magnolia kwangsiensis. The sequence continues at coordinate 55,083,986 of CM073582.1, read as the reverse complement.
TTTCTTCAGGTCGTTTGGGCATACTGTGAACTAGATGAATTGTGAATGCATGGTTTGGATCTCTGATCAGACAGGGGAATAGGTTCCATTGTTGATGGTCGTTCAGTCCCGATCCACTGTCTTTCGATTTGGACATCTTGGGGAGGATAGAATCTCCATCTTCTTAAGTTTGGTCGGCCCAGATTGGGGCCAGGTCTCTAGTTTTGGCCGTCCTATGCATCGAAAGTCTCTACGGTTTTCCTGATAGTTACAATTGCTATGGAAGGTTTTTTTCCATGGGTTGTGTGGACGTCCGGAAGACTCAGAATTTTCAGCAAGTTTGGGCCTTCTTATGGTCTTTCAACGTCTCTAGGAGAGTCAAAACTCCTCCCTCTTCAATGATTCAAACTGGAATCTGGTCTCTTATTCCCATCGTGGGGAGTTCTTGAAATGCGACAGGTTTCAATGCGTACACGCACGTGCATCATCGGATGAAACTGCCGATGTTCTGGTTGAAGGTGGCTTTCTGGCACGATGGACAGTTCAGATCTTCAAAGGGGCTGCTAATGGTATATAACACCTCAGATTTTTTCCAACCTGGGGTTAGACGTCCTTAGGCAATGGGTCAACCATAGCACCTTGGTAGCTTTTCAAAATTTGATTCCAAAGCCAGAGAAATCATTTAGAACCTAATTCTTTAGAATTAACGTGAATTAGCCAGCACTACACTAGATTTCCTGTAAAATTAGCACCAACCACTTTAAATACGATCTGAAAGACCCAAAACCTATAGAATCATTGACGCTACGTTACCTTAAAACTTAGGATTAAACTCTAAACCTGTTTGTTCTCAGGAACCCTTTGAAACTTTATATTGGATCTAGACCGCGCGTCGAAAGTCCGATAGCGATAATCATAGACAATTACAACCGCCTAGTTGGACTTGAAAATCATTTCAAAAATCAAGCCCAACCGATATCCTGAGACCATTTTACTGAGTCCGGAGTGAAGAGAGTGAGAAAAGGAAAATATTTAGAAAATTAATTCAATTTAAATAAATCTGTCACACCCTCGGATCAGGGAACATTTTCCACTTAGGTCAGTGTACTTGGAATCCCTGATCGAGTCTCCGTGACTGCTGAACTGAAACTGGTCCGCCACGTGCAATCTGGGAACACTACCGGACTGAAAACTTAATGTGATCAGGATCCAATATCCATGAGCTTAAGTCCGACCACATTTGGTCAGGGGACCTCCAGAAATGCTCTTTTGGACCGGAAAAGACCCGATTTGGCTATAACCCAAGTAGACCTTGACTTGGATTCTGTTTTGGTTATGTTTGGGCTTATAAAAGGGTTAAACCCTTAGCCTTCTAACCCATACGAATTTGGGGAAAACCCTAGGAGAGAGGAGAGAAAGGAGAGAGAAAGTGAGGGAGAAGTGGGAGAAGCTTCCTGGAATTCTTCCCTGCTGCTCCACGTGCCAAATCCTTCCACCTGCATCGCTATTCTGGCGATTCCAACTCCGTTCTAGGTAAGTAAACCCTAACCTCAACTTGTTTTCGAGATTCTAGCAAAACAAGTAGTGAAGTAGCTAACCTATCTTGTGAATTAGGTCGCCATATCGACGTTAACGAAGCGTAGACTTTCTATTCGAATCTTTCAATGGTGAGGATTCTAGATGCTTAGGTTAATTTTTTTCAAAGCTTTTAATGTCGTTTAATATTAGATTATCGACAAGATCGCCGTTTAACATGTAGAACATGTTGTCTATTTTTCATTTCGACTGCGTACGAAGAATATGAGATTTAGGGTATTTTAGATATTTGTAGGAAATACTGTATACGTCCGTATTTTGCTAAAATGATTGTTATATTTATTTATCATGTTATTATGCAAGATATGCGCGTACGATCTGTTTGGTGAAGAGATTTGCCCTAATGCACATATTGGCCGACATAGGCTATGTAGACTAATGTGTGTAGACTAAGTGTTTGTTGAAATGCCTAAATCAATATGATTTATGCCTGCCATATGTTTTGAATGTAAGAACATGATTGTTGTGTATTAGACAACTCCTTGATATAAGGATCTGTCATATTATATGTTGGAATCAACATACATCAAGTACGTTGGAGTTGAATAGTCTAAGTGTTTGTATAAATGTATGTATTAGTAAGTATTGAGTAAATGGTGTTGTAGATTAGTGTTGAGACTGGATTCTCAACTACTATGGTGATGCACTTGATTTCCTCCTTGCTTGTTGTATTTGAATTGCCTACCTTAGGTGTGAAATACTTGTGTATGGTTAACTGCTTATGATGTATGTTATAATATGCTGATAACATGCTAGAATTTCTTGTATTTCAATTATGTCTTTCTCATATGATTATTGATGTAGATTACATATGTTTGGGGCTATACTCTAGTCCAGGCAGCCGGTAACAGTTAAGAATTCGTGGTTGGATTCTATTCACCACGAAGGATGTGTATGACTAACCTGAGTCGTACTAGAGTCGTCGGCAGTGGTTAGGCCACATGAAGTGCTTGTGCACTTCATGTCGGTCGATTCAACGTGCGCTCGTGCTAGTCGGACTCATCAAGTAACCCGACTGACCATTGTGTGTTCACCTTGTATTCATCATAACTGCTTGAACCTAGGGTACTAAACTTACCAGTGATAAGCCCCTCTAACCTTGGTACCTCGATCCCTTAAGACTCATGAGCCAGCCATGGTGGTATGGGACACCGTGGTCGAGCTGTCGACCTACGTTGGGGCCACAAACCTCCCCGTAGTGACCAGTGAGCACCCTACTCTGAGCAGATTATGCTGGTATGGGACACTATTTTATTATTGTCGGCCTACATTGATAAGGTGATGGGGGAGTGGAGCAACGAGTGCGAGCAACAGCCCTGGAAGCCCTTTGTAGTGACCTTGAGTTTATCCTGACACCCCATGGGGGCGACGAGTCCTGATGCAGTCTCAAGGATATAAACTAAGCCTGTATTGATAAGGTGATGGGGGAGTGGTGCAACGAGTGCGTGCAATAGCCCTGACAGCCCTTGCAGCGACCTAGAAATATATCATCGTATGAGACTACTAGGAGTGACGACCCTAGACAGGATCATTGTTTGGGTATTGATATGAGGGAGGTACCTTAGTTTTTCAATCCTGCTATATGAAAAGGACTAATAATAACTCGATAATCATATTCATATTGCACTGCATGTTCCTGGAAGATGTGGAGCACTGAGGGAAGAAAGCATGTCGTGGACGTAAGATGGTGTTGCATGAGGGAGTATGTCGGTGAGGGCATCCATCATGTCATTTCATGCTTGCATTAATCACAGTATCTAGGAGTGTCTGATTGTTTGCTTTACTATTATCCCGTGATTAATTTGATAACATGTTAACCCTTGTTCTATGATTCCACTGAGTTAGCTACTCACTCTCACGTTACGGGACGGTGTTGTACACACCAACCAGTTCCTATTTTAGTTTCAAATGATGGTGATGCTTGCGAAGCAGAGCCGGACTTGATGTTAATGAGGAGGATCCCTCCTATATGCAGGTTCTGATTGACGGCGTTTACAGGGTTACTGATTAGATGCCAATACACTTGGTATCTTGCCTTTTATTTACACACCCATGTATATTCTTTTCTTTCTACTTTGGAGTATACATGTAATTAGTTAACCTGGTAACATGTTCACACTATGGATACTTACGATCATTTATATATTTTATATATTTATCACAGTCTTCCGCTTGCTAATTTAACTGTCTCTGGAGTATGATATGCTGTTTTGGCTTAGTCCCAATCTTGTTTTATTCCATTCTACAGACTACATGCATTCATCATTATCTATGTTGCATAAGTAACGTTTTGGAACTCGGGAGTTGGGTTTCTACCCGACCCTCGATTTTTGGGATGTTACAGACGGTATCAGAGCATGATTTGGATTAAAATGGACCTGAGTTATGGTAACACGATGCACACTGACACACTTTGACTTAGGAAGGGGGAGATGGAACTTAGAAACCACATTAGAATCCCAAGTTTCACCGACAAGCGAGACTATACAGTAATTTAGTCCATAACGTATCTTTGGTCGCGTGAAGCGACCTAAGTCGACTCTAGGCCGTCAGTCGATGGGTTTAAGTCATTCCATGAAGAATTCTAAACCTGAAAATAGATGTCCTTGGATTGTGGGGCAACCACAACACCTTACACTCAATCGCAAGGCCTAAAACCCTTTTTTATCCAATTCCTTCAAAATCTCTCTTTCCACCACCCTATTCTTCAACTTTTTCTTAGTCCTTTTATACTACACATAAATCCTAATGTAAAAATAATGGAGAATCATACTTAAGAAAAAATTTACTATGAATAGTAAATATATGTGTATATTGGACTTTTGACCATTCTAATTATGGAATCTTATAGAATAAATAGGTTAATTGGATTGATTAGTGTCTCCTACCCCAAAATCATATGCTATATAATGCATAAAATCATTTTGGTTTGAAAATTGGCCCTGAAAATGCCTCAAATGGAGCGGGGGCCAAACGATCAAGTTCTGGGAGGATCCAGAGTGGGCCCCACACCTTTTTGGGACCCAGGGGGCAGGAGGACCTCGCCCCATGGGCGAGCCCTCGTCAATCATCACAGTGGTCGGCGAGGCCTCGCCGTACAATGGGCCTCACTCGGACCGGGCGTCGAGCCGATGTAGTTAGGGGAGTAGTGTAGCCCCTGTGCATAGGGGCCGTCCATTAAAAGTGCCCAAAAACCTTACCTCCTTCACAAAAAACCCTTCCAAGCTCTCCCTTTCTTACGTTTTTGCTGCCTCCCCTCTCAAATCCCATTTCAAATCACTCCCATTCTCATTTTCTGCCTCAACCGATGCCACTCCACCGTTCACAGCCATACACTCTCTCCTCTCTCTCCATTTTCGTCCGTTGGAGCTCTCCCATCCTCCATTTGAGGCTAAAATTCGTGTGAGCTTCAAACCCAACCCATCTCACCCTTTTCCCTTTGCAATCCTAGCATTTGGGGGCCTGTTTCACTCCCCTATAGGACTTGGATTCGTGGCAGCCCATTAGGTCAGCCCTTTCTCCCCCTTTCCTTCATCTTCCATGGCCTTTATAGAGGTTATTTTAGCTTCTTTTCTCCCATTCCACCGTCCTCTCTCTCATGGAAAAGAGAAAGGGTGCTCCTCCTCTTCTTCCCCTTTCATCAGACCCTTTACACTCTCTTTTTTGTCTCAAAATCGTACAAACCTCAAATACCATTCTCTCCTTCCTAGGAAATAGATTTCCTTCATCATTTTATGCTTCCAACTGGCCTCCATTGTTGCATACATCTCCCACCTCCTTCTTTTCACTTGTCTTGAGTTCACAAACCCCTCTTTGTGACTCATTACCTCACAACTCAACAACCCACAAACCCCATTCCTTTTATCCCTTTCTTCCACTTTCTATGGCTCTACGTGAGTTCATCACGTAGGAATTCATCATCATGAGATTTGGAAATCCCATCTCACACTTTCCAACATAAGACCCACTTTCCAAAGCCTAAGAATTGATTTGAATCCCAACCAACCCACCTACTAAATATGTCACTCCCAATTCTTAGGTGGGAGTAGGAAAGCAGTCCCATTTAACACACCTTGAGACCACTGGCCACATAGGCCCTTAGAGTGTTGGATCTAGAACTGGTACTCCTAGATTTTGAAGGAGCTGACGATATAGGGAATCCAATTCCAATTAGACAATCTTGACCCCGAGCGATAGAACAATCCCCTGTAGTAGAAATGGTATGAAACCATTTAGCGTATAGGGTTAGGTTTTGGATTATAGCTAGTGAGTTACAGACTAGGCTACTAGTTGAATTAAGCAGTGTAAAGTCTGTATATGCTAAGGAATAGTAGGTTAGATTTGGTTGGATTAGAACCTCATTCCTTCGAGAGATCTCCTTAATACTTATAGACTTCTGTTATAACCTTTAGGAAAGTTGTTTTCACTTAGAATCATTCATTCTCAGGGAAAACTTATACGTCCCTAAGGTTGAACTTAGAATAAACCAGCACGCCCCTTAGAATTGCCTTCCCTAAGGGCTTATTACATTCGAGAACGCGGAGTAAAGGAACTATATATATAAGCGAAGTATTCACGGTTGAATTGACTTCTCAATCCTGGTAGTTACCAATAAATCCAATGCTCTGATCAAGCAGAAGATCGGCATCGTCTAGGATTAAAAGTGATACGGTAAATTTTCTGTCCTAGGCAGAAAGTCTATGTATCCGGCTCAGACCCACTACACAACCTTTCTTCCGTGTTGGCCCGACCATCTACAACCAAAAGTTATTGCTTTACCTTTGAGAAATGTTGAGGACATATAGCCAATAGAGATTAGATATCTTGCCGCAAGCTCACACCTGCCCTTGAACTCAATCACAATAGAGATTAGGCTCCTTTTTACAATCATAGGTACCAATGCCATAGAACGCATCATTAACAAAGGAAGACCAAGGTAGTGAGAAGTTTCCCATTTCATGTCAAGGATAGGCCCTAAGTTACACCTCGTTCCGATATACGGATCGAGACATAGATTTTTGAACCTTAAGTAGAACTCAGTTTTAAGGGGGGTAGAACGTATTGAGCCTAATTGTAACGCCCCGAAAATTGGGGGTCGGGTAGAAACCCAACTCCTGAGTTCCAGAACATCACTTATGCAACATTTTCAATAATGGATGAATGTCGTCGGTAACAGTACATAAAACATGAGGTGGATTAAGCCAAAACAACATATCATACTCCAGAGACAGTTAAATTAGCAAGCGGAAGAATGTGATGATATATAAAATATATAAATGATTGTAAGTCTCTAGAGTGTGAACATGTTACCAAGTTAACTAAATACCTGTATAATCCAAAATAAAAAGAAAAGAATATACATGAGTGATCCAAAAATATAAAATGACAAGTGTCATGGCATCTAATCAACCTCCCTGTAATCCCGTCGATCAAAACATGGAGGAGAAGTCCTCCTCAGCATCATACAAGTCCATCTCCGCTCCACAAGCAGTGCCATCATCTGAAACTAAAATAGGGACTGGTGGGTGTCCGGAACACCATCCCGTAACGTGGGAGTGAGTAGCTAACTCAGTGAAATCATAGAACAAGGGTTAACATGTTATCAAATCAATCACGCGATAATAGTAAAGCAAACAATTAGATACTCCCAGATACTATGATTAATGCAAGCATGAAATGACATGATGGATGCCCTCACCGACATACTCCCTCATGCGACACCATCTTACGTCCGCGGCATGCTTTCTTCCCTCAGTACTCCACATCTTCCAGGCACATGCAGTGCGATATGAATATGATTACCGAGTTATTATTAGTCCTTTTCATATAGCAGGATTGAGAAACTAAGGTACTCCCTCATATCAATACCCAAACAATGATCTTATCTAGGGTCGTCACTCCTAGAAGTCTCATCCGATGATATATTTCTAGGTCGCTGCAAGGGCTGCTAGGGCTGTTGCACGCACTCGTTGCACTGCTCCCCCATCACCTTATCAATACAGGCCTAGTTTATATCCTTGAGACTGCATCAGGACTCGTCACCCCCATGCGATGTCAGGATAAACTCAAGGTCACTACAAAGGGCTGTCAGGGCTATTGCTCGCACTCATTGCACCACTCCCCCATCACCTTATCAATGTAGGCCGACAACAAGAATATAGTGTCCCATACCACCATAATCTGCTCAGAGTAGGGTGCTCATTGGTCACTACGGGGAGGTTTGTGGCCCTAGCGTAGGCCGACAGCTCGACCACGGTGTCCCATACCACCATGCCCGGCTCATGAGTCTTAGGGGATCGAGGTACCAAGGTTAGAGGGGCTTATCACTGGTAAGTTCAGTACCCTAGGTTCAAGCAATTATGACGAATATAAGGTGAACACACAATGGTCAGTCGGGTTACTTGATGAGTCCGACTAGCACGAGCGCATGTTGAATCGACCGACATGAAGTGCACAAGCACTTCGTGTGGCCTAACCACTACCGACGACTCTAGTACAACTCGGGTTCGTCATACACATCCTTCGTGGAGAATAGAATCCAACCACGAATTCTAAACTGTTACCGACTGCCTGGACTAGAGTATAGCCCCAAGCACAAAGATGTGAATCAGTAATCATATGAGATAAACAAAATTGAAATAACAAGTAATCCAAGCATGTTAGCAACATGTTATAAGATACAACATAGGAAATTAAACCATACACAAGTACTTCACACATAAGGAAATCAATTGAAATACAACAAGCATAGAGAAAAATCATATACATCATCAAATTCGTTGAGAATCCAGTCTCAACGTTAATCTACGACACCATTTACTCAACACTTACCAACACTTACATTTATACAAACACTTAGACTACAAACTTCAACGTACTTGACGTATGTTGATTTCAACGTATAATATGACAAATCCTTATAACAAGGAGATGTCTAATACACAACAATTATGTTCTTACATTCAAAACAAATGGCAGGCATAAATCATATTGATTTAGGCATTTCAACAAACACTTAGTCTACACACATTAGTCTACATAGCATATGTCGGCCAATATGTGCATTAGGGCGAATCTGTTTGCCAAACAGATCATATATCCATAACTAGTATAAATACACAGCAAATACTCATGGCAATCATTTCGGTAAAATACGTACGTATACAGTATTTCCTACAAATACCTAAAATACCCTAAACCTCATATTCTTCGTATGTATTCGGAATGAAAAACGGGCAGCATGTTGTACATGTCAAATAGCATTCTTGTCAACAATCTACCATTAAACGGCATTGAAAGCTTTGAAAACAGGTAATCTAAGCATCTAAGATCCGCACCTTTCGCCGTAGAAGTGTAACGAATCGAACAGGAAGTCTACGCTTCGTCAACGGCGATATGACGACCTATTTCACAAGATACATCAGCTACTTCGCTACTTGTATTGATAGAATCCCTAAAACAGGTTAAGGTTAGGGTTTTCTTACCTAGAATAAAGCCGGAGTCGCTAGAAAAGTAATACAGAAGGGTGGATTTGGCACATAGAGCAGCAGGGAAGAATCCCAGGAGAAATCACCAGCTTTTCCCTCACTTTCTCTCTCTTTTCTCTCCTCTCTCCTAGGGTTTTCCCCAAATTCGTATGGGTTAGAAGGCTAAGGGTTTAAGCTCCTTTTATAAGTCCAAACATAACCAAAACAGACCTTAAGTCAAGGTATACTTGGGTTATAGCCAAATCAGGTCTTTTCTGATACAAAAGAGCATTTCGGGAGGTCCCCTGGCCGAATGCGGTCGGACTTAAGCTCATGGATACTGAATCTAGCTCACACCAAGTTTTCAGTCCGGTAGAGTTCCCAGATCGCACGTAGCGGACCAGATTCAGTTCAGCGGTACGGAGACTCGATCGAGGATTCCAAGTACACTGACCTGATTGAGAAATGTTTCCTGATCCGAGGGTGTATTTAGGTCAGATTCCGACAGTCTGAATGCTTATACTTAACCCGCAACCGAAACGTGCCAGATTTATTTAAATGACATTTAATTTTTAATGAATTTCACTCTTTCTCACACTCCTCGCTCCATGCTCAATGAAATAGCCTCAGAATATCGGTTGGGATTGATTTTTGAAACGATTATCAAGTCCAACAAGGCGGTCGTAATGGTCTAGGATTGTAGATATCGGACTCTCGACGTGTGGTCTAGATCTAATATAAAGTTTCAAAGTGCTCCCGAGAGCAAACGGGTTTAAAGTTTGATCCTGGATTTTAGGGTAAGATAGTGTCAATGGTTCTATAGGTTTTGGGTCTTACAGATCGTATTTAAAACGATCAGTACTAATTTCACAGCTAATCTAACGTAGCACTGGCTAATTCACGTTAAATTCTAAAGAATTAGGTTCTAAATGATTCATTTGGCTTTGGAATTGGGTTCTGAGAGATTACCAAGGTGTTATGGTTGACCCATTGCCTAAAGACATCTAACTCTAGGTTAGAAAAAATTCAGGGTGTTACACTAATCTAGTTAGGATTAGCTAATACAATAGTTGGATCAGAGTAGCGCAGCGGAAGCGTGGTTGGCCTCTTTCCCACTGGCCCAGGATCGAAGAAGTTGGTTTAGGTTATACGTAAGGTTAGGCCATTAAATAGGATTTGAACCTTCCTTAGAATGTCAATACTAAAGTCTCTCTAGGGACTCATTACCCTTAGGTAAATTTCGGGGATAATTTTATTTTAAGGGGGGTCGATTGTAACACCCCGAATTTTTTGCCAACCTGGGGTTAAACGTCCTTAGGTAATGGGTCAACCATAGCACCTTGTTAGCTTTTCAAAATTCGATTCCAAAGCTAGAGAAATCATTTAGAACCTAATTCTTTAGAAATTTAATGTGAATTAGCCAGCGCTACACTAGATTTCCTACAAAATTAGCACCAACCACTTTAAATACGATCTGAAAGACCCAAAACCTATAGAATCATTGACGCTACGTTATCCTAAAACTTAGGATCAAACTCTAAACCTGTTTGTTCTCAGGAACCCTTTGAAACTTTGTATTGGATCTAGACCGCGCGTCAAAAGTCTGATAGCAATAATCTTAGACAATTACGACCGCCTAGTTGGACTTGACAATCATTTCAAAAATCAAGCCCAACCGATATCCTGAGACCATTTTACTGAGTCTGGAGTGAAGAGAGTGAGAAAAGGAAAATATTTAGAAAATTAATTCAATTTAAATAAATCTGGCACATGTTGCTTGCGCGACATTTTTTTAAGCGTTCTGACAGTCGAAATCTGACCCAAATACACCCTCGGATAAGGAACATTTCCCACTCAGGTCAGTGTACTTGGAATCCCTGATCGAGTCTCCGTGACTGCTAAACAGAAACTGGTCCGCCACGTGCGATCTGGGAACACTACCGGACTGAAAACTTAATGTGATCAGGATCCAAAATCCATGAGCTTAAGTCCGACCGCATTTGGTCAGGGGACCTCCAGAAATGATCTTTTGGATCGGGAAAGACCCGATTTGGCTATAACCCGAGTAGACCTTGACTTGGAGTCTATTTTGGTTATGTTTGGGCTTATAAAAGGTGTCACGCTCCAAACTCGAAAACTGGGCTCACAAAATTTTCAATCGCCGAATCCGGCGCCGACAGCCTCCATAGAACCCCATTCTTGGCTCTTAGCTCCCATTCGCCAGGTTCCGATCATGGGATGCTACGAGGAGGATTTTCAATGTCAGTTTGATTGGTAATAAGCATAACCAAATGCATAACCCACAAACAACAACCAAGAACTCCATTACATTTCCACTATGATAAAAAAACTTTACAAGTACAATGAGCATAAAGGGAAATACAATGGTAAAGAATAAAAACTCCAAAATGATCAGCAACGTGCTCCTGCCTCAGCGCTGCTGCGAACCAACGTCACCTGCACGCAACGGTCGTGCATAAGCTTATAGAAAGCTTAGAGGGTGGTGAAAGTGTGTGCTCAAGGTAGTAATATGAACATGCAATGTCAGAGTAAGGCAGAATATACAGATGGAACCATAATATCATGAGCCGTACCAAGGCTATGCAATGCAAGACATGAATGGTATCAGCCATCCCAAGGCCATGCGGTGTGCAATGCAACTCAAGCATACAGATCCTCATCTATGTCCACACATCAATACAGCTCAAAATATGAAATATCACCGGGGTTTAGTACACTCTAAACCAGATTGTCACCACATCGCGCACAATAAGGTAAGTGGAAGAGACCACACTATCCGTCTGCTAATATTAGGCGCGACTCATCGAGAGCGGACCCATTCCTCAAGCTGGCCAGACTCAGCCTAGCATTGCCCCCTACACTTGGGCGGGTAAGGCCGCACCCCCTTCCAACCGACCACGACACAGTGGAGAGCGTAACCGTCTGGTAACCGGCACTCAACGCTCATTTACCCACTCGGTATAGACGTTGGAGCAACCTCTTGGTACCATAAGGGTTTAGGAACTTTCACCCAGGGATATCTATAGTACCCTATGTAGAACAAGATTTTCGGTATCCAATCCTGCTAACCATAATGCGTCTGTGAAGGATACGGCCCTGATGTCGCTAGGGCGTACAATACCCATGTCACACAAATGCGAAATGCATGATTCACGCTATCCAGCATGCAACAAATCCTGCGCATATCGTATGCTCATGTAGGGCAACACTGCCTAACCAGGAGCCCATAAACAACCTGCCCGAAGGCATATGCTATGATCAGTCAATCCTCATATCAAGCATACATATGATGCGTATGATCATGGGTCATGAAACTGTACTAAACATGTGAATGAGTGATGAACCATTCTTACAACGCAGATGGGCCTGGACGACCTATACACAGCAAGTACGGCCCAGTAATAGGCCCTAAGGAGAGTCATAATGTGGACATCCAACCAGCATCACACTTGCAATGTGGACGTCAAACCAACATTGCCCCCAAGGCACGATCGCCTTAAACATTGCTAGTTAGTCTGTATGGGAATTACACATTGCAATGGACCGTAGGTTCCTCCCATTAGGCCTTACATGTATATCAAATGGGTCATATCTTATGGGCCTTTTATTTATCAGGTGGGCCACATGAATGGGTCACACCAATGGGTCTTAAGTGCATTGCAATGGGTCAAATCCCGTGGGCCTTGGATTGCATCAAATGAGCTCAACTCATGGGTCGAATGGGTCACACCAATTGAATCCCATATGAACGCCAAATGGGCCTTAACCCTTAGGCATTATATGAGTTCAATGGGCCTAAACCCCTAGGCCGTATGGTACATCAAATGGGCCTAAACCTGTAGGCCTTGTATAAACCAGATGGGCCTAAATCCATAGGCCTTAAACAATCAAATGGGCCTGATCCCATGGGCTCAAAAATGCAACAAATGGGTCCAATTTCAATGGCCTTGGAATACATCAAAAGGGCCTAGTCCTATGGACTTAGAACATAACAAGTGGGCCTAAACCCATACATGAGGGCCCACCCAACTAACAGCTCAGACCTAAAATGATCCCACCAAGTGGATGGACGGTCTGGATGCAATCACCTGCATCATGGTGGGTCCCACTGTCGCTGGACAGTGAGGATGGCACATGTATCAAGGAGGGCTCCACCGTCCGCTGAACAGTGGAGGCAATGCAGCCGCAAGGTGGGCGCCACCGTCCACTGGACGGTGGACTAGGACACAAGCATCATGGTGGGTCCCATGTGGGGCCCACCCTGTAATATTTATTTGGCATCCAACCCATTCATAAGGTCACTTGGGCCTGGTTTAGGGGAAAACATAAATTTCAGCTTGATCCAATACTTCTGTGGGCCCCAAAAACTTTTCAATGGTAGAATTCAATTCACACTGTTTCACATGGTGTGGGCCACCTGAGTTTTGGATCTGTCTCATTTTTGGAGGGGGGCCACTTTAGGGGGTGGCCCACCTCATGAGCAAGTTGGAATATAAATAAACATTATGGTGGGGCCCACACGCAGGGCCGTGGGCCCCTGCGTATGTCCGCCCGTCCCACTGGCTGCACGCAGGTGCGTGCAGCCCTGCTACCGTTGACATGAAGGCAGAGGCACTGCCTCTTTCCAAAAACTAAAAAAATGGTTTTTCTGAGGTTTTTCGCACATGGGGCCCGCCAAAATGAAATCTGCCCCAGCCATTGCGTTCAGCGGCTCGAGGCCATCTAAATGAGTCCAGAGTTCAAATTTTTATATGCTTAGGAAGTGAAATAAAATACAAAAATGATGTTTGAATGGTGAGGGTGCGATCTTTGACGCTATGGCCCACCAGGTGATTGGATCGGCTCCAAAACTTGGCCCAACGCATGAAATTTGGTGGAGAATGGGATGAACAACATGGATTGATTACATACATCACGGTGGGGCCTCAGCCACTGGACCACCAAAGGTCCCCTTTACTTCTTTCCTTTTTTTCTTCTTTCCTTTGAAACGTCCAGCGTCCAAGATGCTGGACGGTTTCATTATATATATTTTTTTTGACAGTGGTGGGCCCTGATGAAGTGGGCCACCACTGATGGGTGACATGGGTACAACGGCTAAGGTGGGCCCCACTTGAATAAAAAAAAATACCTTAAGGTGGGATCCATTCAAGTGGTCCACATAATCCTATTGCATAAAAATAAAATAAAATAAAATAAAATAAATAAAAGAGAGAGAGAGAGAGAGAGAGAGAGAGACATGGAGAGTGGGACACGCCTTGTGATGGAGGGCTCCGCCACTATGAGCCCTCCCTTGAATGAAATCATACAATAAACGGATCCCTTTGAACATGGGATTATCTGAAATGCAAATCAACGGTGGAGATCCATTCCCTACCGATATGGACGGTCTAGATGACCTTTCTAAATGAAATAAACATCATGATGGGGTCCATGGAGAATGGCCCCATCATGGAATGATCATGATGATCCAAGTGGACCAACGACCACATTTTAGGGTCCCAAGTGAGATCCACACCATTGATCGGTGGGCCTCACTTGGCCCATCATAAAAATAAGAAAATAAGTACGATCTAGCACCCACCGTCCAATCTTCTCGCTCCTAGGGATTCCTTGGCACCTTAGCTTCAACTTCAATGGATGAGATGAAGAATGGAGGGTTGAGATGGGAGATGGTGGGGTAGGAAAGTGGGCCACTTAGAGTTTAGGGATGCTTGAAAATTTCCATACGTATGGGCTCTTGAAATTTTTCTTGGAGATTTGAAATGAGAAAGAGAGAAAGAGAGAGAGTTGTAAAGGGAGAGAGAGAGAGAGAGAGAGAGAGAGAGTGATGGATGGATGTGGTGAGTGATGGTTGTGTAAGAAAAGATTGACTTTTGAGGCTTTTGTGTAAGAGAGGTATGGGTGGTGAAGACTTTTGTGGCTTTTTGTGTAAGAGAGGTATGGGTTTGGGAGACTTTTGTGGTTGCTTGGGAAAAGGGAATAAAGTGATGTGTACTTGACATGTGATGGCTTGATGGATTGATTGATTGATGGGATTGATGTGATTGATATGACACATCGTAGAGATTCCCTTGGGTTTCGCAACGCGCGGCGTTTTCTCACACCAAACGTTGGCCTACATCTCTTGACTAGGGTATCGTCTCGGTGCACGAGTCACGGTATCAGAACCGCAACGACGGCACAGTCGCTATGGTATTGATCTTGGGTTGAGTCGACTCGGGTTGTCGGCACATGAATCAGGGTCGCGTGTCGATATCGGTTAAGGGTCAAAAGTTGCCGGAATTCGACCGGTACGACCGCGGAAGTCTACGGAAAGGTACGGACCAAGATACGGGTCTCACAAAAGGGCCTTAAACCCTTAGCCTTCTAACCCATACGAATTTAGGGAAAGCCCTAGGAGAGAGGAGAGAAAGGAGAGAGAAAGTGAGGGAGAAGTGGGAGAAGCTTCTTGGGATTCTTCCCTGCTGCTCTACGTGCCAAATCCTTCCACCTGCATCGCTATTCTGGCAATTCCAACTCTTTCTAGGTAAGTAAACCTTAACCTCAACCTGTTTTGGAGATTCTAGCAATACAAGTAGCGAAGTAGCTAACCTATCTTATGAATTAGGTCACCATATCGACGTTGACGAAGCGTAGACTTTCTATTTGAATCGATACGCTTCTACGGCGAAAGGTGAGGATTCTAGATGCTTAGGTTAACTATTTTCAAAGCTTTCAATGTCGTTTAATAGTAGATTATCGACAAGATCGCCGTTTGACATGTAGAACATGCTGTCTGTTTTCCATTTGGACTGCGTATGGAGAATATGAGATTTAGGGTATTTTAGGTATTTGTAGGAAATACTGTATACGTCCGTATTTTGCTAAAATGATTTCCATGTTTATTTATCATGTTATTATGCAAGATATGCGCGTACGATCTGTTTGGTAAAGAGATTCGCCCTAATGCACATATTGGCCGACATAGGCTATGTAGACTAATGTGTGTAGACTAAGTGTTTGTTGAAATGCCTAAATCAATATGATTTATGCCTGCCATATGTTTTGAATGTAAGAACATGATTGTTGTGTATTAGACAACTCCTTGATATAAGGATCTATCATATTATATGTTGGAATCAACATACGTCAAGTACGTTGGAGTTGAATAGTCTAAGTGTTTGTATAAATGTATGTATTAGTAAGTATTGAGTAAATGGTGTTGTAGATTAGCGTTGAGACTGGATTCTCAACTACTATGATGATGCACTTGATTTCCTCCATGCTTGTTGTATTTGAATTGCCTACCTTAGGTGTGAAATACTCGTGTATGGTTAACTGCTTATGATGTATGTTATAATATGCTGATAACATGCTAGAATTTCTTGTATTTCAATTCTATCTTTCTCATATGATTATTGATGTAGATTACATGTGTTTGGGGCTATACTCTAGTCCAGGCAGTCGGTAACAGTTTAAAATTTGTGGTTGGATTCTATTCACCACGAAGGATGTGTATGAGGAACCTGAGTCGTACTAGAGTCGTCGGCAGTGGTTAGGCCACACGAAGTGCTTGTGCACTTCATGTCGGTCGATTTAACGTGCGCTCGTGCTAGTCGGACTCATCAAGTAACCCGACTGACCATTGTGTGTTCACCTTGTATTCGTCATAACTGCTTGAACCTAGGGTACTAAACTTACCAGTGATAAGCCCCTCTAACCTTGGTACCTCGATCCCCTAAGACTCATGAGCTGGACATGGTGGTATGGGACACCGTGGTGGATCTGTCGGCCTACGCTAGGGCCATAAACCTCCCCGTAGTGACCAGTGAGCACCCTACTCTGAGAAAATTATGGTGGTATGGGACACTATATTCTTGTTGTCAGCCTACAATGATAAGGTGATGGGGGAGTGGAGCGACGAGTGCGAGCAACAGCCCTGGTAGCCCTTTGTAGTGACCTTGAGTTTATCCTGACACCATATGGGGGCGACGAGTCCTGATGCAGTCTCAAGGATATAAACTAGGCCTGTATTGATAAGGTGATGGGGGAGCGGTGCAACGAGTGCGTGCAACAGCCCTGGCAGCCCTTGCAGGGACCTAGAAATATATCATCGTATGAGACTACTAGGAGTGACGACCCTAGACAGGATCATTGTTTGGGTATTGATATGAGGGAGGTACCTTAGTTTCTCAATCCTGCTGTATGAAAAGGACTAATAATAACTCGGTAATCATATTCATATCGCACTGCATGTGCCTAGAAGATGTGGAGCACTGAGGGAAGAAAGCATGCCGTGGACGTAAGATGGTGTCGCATGAGGGAGTATGTCGGTGAGGGCATCCATCATGTTATTTCATGCTTGCATTAATCACAGTATCTAGGAGTGTCTGATTGTTTGCTTTACTATTATCGCGTGATTGATTTGATAACATATTAACCCTTGTTCTACGATTCCACTGAGTTAGCTACTCACTCCCACGTTACGGGACGGTGTTGTACACACCAACCAGTTCCTATTTCAGTTTCAAATGATGGTGATGCTTGCGAAGCAGAGCCGGACTTGATGATGATGAGGAGGATCCCTCCTATATGCAGGTTCTGATTGACGGGGTTTACAGGGTTACTGATTAGATGCCAGTACACTTGGTATCTTGCCTTTTATTTACACACCCATGTATATTCTTTTCTTTCTACTTTGGAGTATACATGTAATTAGTTAACCTGGTAACATGTTCGCACTCTGGAGACTTACGATCATTTATATATTTTATATATTTATCACAATCTTCTGCTTACTAATTTAACTGTCTCTAGAGTATGATATGTTGTTTTGGCATTACTAATTTAACTGTCTCTACAGACAACATGCATTCATCATTGTCTATGTTGCATAAGTGACGTTTTGGAACTCGGGAGTTGGGTTTCTACCCAACCCCTGATTTTTGGGATGTTACATGGCAGGCCACAGAACAATGTCAGCAAGAAGTTATGTGTTCAAACACGGGCATGGGGATTCTCTTATTTGAAAGAGTCAGGTCAAAGCCTCCTTTGACCAGAATCATGTTCTGGTGCGGTGTGGGTGTGCACTCCTTGTGTACACGCGCCGTTTAAATGTGGGGCCCATTGTGATGCATTGTAAAATCCACTCCGGCCATTCAATTCATTGACCTACATGAGGCCATGAGCCCAAGACTGGGGCTGATCTGAGTTTTCAGTGGCTACAACACACTTGATGAGGAGCCACCACTTAAGACTTAACGTACTTGAATACTCTACGTAACAAGATATGTGATTGGCTGTGTAGTAGGTGGGGTTCACTGGTGGTGGTATTCGAGTAGATCCATTCCACTCATGTGATTGTTCGCACCATGTTAGAGGATGAGTTTAAAAATTTAGAAAGATTCATTAATCAGGTGGATCACACGATCCGTAGTAGTTGAAGGTGTTTGCTTTTGAAGTGCTTCTGAGACTAAAAGTTTGGGGAAGGGAATTTTATTCAAACATGTACGTCTATGTGTAGTGAGGGTAGCTTGATTTATGGATGAAGAACACTCTTAGCGGTCAGATTCATGTTGGAGAATAGATGTAGGGTTAGGGGAGCTAAACTGGTATTGTACGGATGTACATATTAAGTTAAACTTCATGGTAACACTCAAGAACTTTCAATACTCGGGTATTGAAAAGTTCGGGGTGTTATAGCTAACCACGTATAAGACCTACTATATCGTCAATTCATCAAATATCGTGCGAGCATTAGTAAAAAACCAGTGCTCCTAAAAATTCTATGCAGGCAATCACAAGCTTAGACCCATGTGGGCAGCAGAAAGATCCAGTGGCTAAAAGCCTACGAGGCAAAAAGCCTATGAAGGCCAACCACACGTGTCACGCCCCAAACTGGGAAATCGGATTCACAGGAATCCCGATCGCCGAATCCGGTGCCGACAAGCTCCGTAGTACCCCATTCTCGGCTCCCAGTAGCATACGCCAAATTTTGATCCTGGGATCCTACAAGGAGGATTTCCAACGTACATTTGTCTTGTAATAAGCATAACCACAAGTTTACCCAAATCATAAAGGCAACATCATCATCACATATCCACTAATATAATCATTTGAATACAATATTGAAAGAGAAATACATATATCGAAATCAAGCTTCAGATGACAGTTGCATGCTCCAAGCTCGACGCTGCTGCAACCTAACGCTACCTGCACGCATCTATCGTGCATAAGCTTATAGAAAGCTTAGAGGGTGGTGAAAGTGTGTGCACAAGATAAGTGTCAAGTATACCATAAAGCTGATAAATCATACAAAATCGGAATAAGTAAAAATACTGGCAAGATCATGAATCATACGATATCAGAGTGATGCGGAAATATGCGGTAAGTCCATGAATACAATCAGCTGTACCAAAGCTATGTGATGCAAGACATGAATGCTATCGGCCATACCAAGGCCATGCAATGCAAAACTTAATCAGATAATAATAGATGCTGAAGATACAATGCAATATGAAAATCTAAACAATCCATAAATATCATCAATCTCATCTAGGTCATCTAAGTGCAAAATATCGTAACCCATAATACTAAGTACAACAGATGCAATGTAATATGAGGTGCAAATGAAATGACCATGCTGGAATGTGAAGTCGGGATGATAGTACGTAGTATCGCAAGCTATGGGGTCTATCACAAGGGAATTCTATCCAAACTAATCCCATACCTAAATTTGGATAGTCAGACACAATATGATAAACTCCTGATCTCAAGTTAGTCGCGCGCCCAACCAAAATCCTGGCTATGCGAAAGTACATGTAACAAGTAGTTATGCACCACCAGCCCGAGTTAATAGTGAATGGATGAATGAATGGGTGCGCAACTCTTGCTCAGCAGCCTGTCAGCACAGTAGCCTACCAACCGCTGGTAGCTCGCCCAGTGTGGTAGCTCGCCCAGGCCTCAGCCTCTCCCACATCAGCGTCTGCCCACGTGCGCCCGCCCACATGTGCTATGGTGATGAGGTGTCATAATATCATGTTAGTCCTCATATCAAGTCCACATATCAGTACGGTTCCTCTCTGGGAAATCACCGGGGTCTATTACACTCCACACCGACTGCCTCCTCCCTAGCTGTACAGCCCTGCGAGTGGAAGAGACCTCACTATCTGCCTAGCCAACAGTCTGCCAATACCTACCTGGCTCGTCAATAGCGGACCCATTTACGAGCTGGTCATACTCAGCCTAGCTTATAGCCCCCTCACTCGGGCGGATAAGGCCACACCCCCTTCCAACCGACCACAACACAGTGGGAGACACGGCCTCATGGTATAGGCACCGACGCTCATATTTCACTCGGTCTAAACGTTGGAGCAACTCCTGAGGTTCTGAAATTTTCACCCAAGGACATCCTAAGTGCCCATAGTGCTAGAACGAATTATTTTCGGTGTCCCATCTAGCCATCACGATGTGCCTGTGGAGGCCACTGCCCTGATGTCGCTAGGGCATACAATGATCAAGTCACATATATGCGAGATGCATGGGTCACACTATCCAGTCATGTAGCAATCCTGTGCATACGACGTTATAGTGTCGGCACTCTATCTCATAGGGAGTCCCGTAAATGTCTCAGCCCAACGGCTTATGTTATGATCTAACATTCCTCATATCAAGCATACATATGATGCGTATGGTATGAGGCATGGTGTTATACTAAGCATGTTACAAAGTGATGAACTATCCTCACATCGAAAATGGGCCTAAATGGCCTACACACAATAAGTACAGGCCTATCAATAGGCCCTAGGGAGAGATACAACGTGGACATTTAACCAATATTATCCATACAATGTGGACGTCAAACCAACATTGTTCCCAAGGCATGGCCCGCCAAAAATATCATTACACAACCCATGGAGAAATCGCACATTGCAATGGACTCTAAGGATAACCCGTTGGGCCTCGACCCATGGTCCTTAGATACATCAAATGAGCCTCATATCATGGGCCTTATATTCACATCAAAGTGGGCCTCAACACGGCCTCATACACATCAAGGTGAGTCTCAACAATGGGCCTTGCATATGTCACAATGGACCTCATAACATAGGCCTTACATTTAAATCAAGGTGGGCCTCAACAATGGGCCTCATGCATATCAAGGTGGGCCTCAATAATGAGCCTCATGCATATACCAAGGTGGTCCTCAATAACAGGCCACAAATACGTCAAGATGGACCTCAACCTATAGGCCCTATACACATCACAGTGGTTCTTGACCCACGGGTCTTAATACATCGCAATGGGCCTCAACCCATGGGCCCTAAATACATTACAATGGGCTTCGACCCATGGGCCCTAATACATCACAATGGGCCTCAACCCATGGGCCTTAGAATACTTCAAAATGGGCCTAATCCCATGAGCCTTATATGTACACCAAGGTGGGCCTCAATGAATGGCCACAAACAAATCAACATGGGCCCTATACACATACCAAGGTGGGCCCACTTAAACCATAGATCTGACTCATTTCCTTAGCTTATGAAATGAGCTCTTAAAATGGATAGAAGGTTTGGAAGCAACTCATGCGTCATGGTGGAGGTCCACATGAGCTAAGGATCTGGCTCATTCTTTAGCTCATAAAATGAGCTTTCAAATTAGATGGACGGTTTGGATGCAGTACCTGCATCATGGTGGGTCCCACCATCCACACTTGAATGGTGTGAATAAAACACATACACCATGGTGGGGGTCTTGCAACAGATGGACAGCGTGGATTACAAAACGCATATCAAGGTGGGGTCCTTCAACAGATGGATAGTGTGGATTACAAAACGCATATCAAGGTGGGGTCCTTCAACAGATGGATGGCATGGATTACAAAACAGATATCATGGTGGGTCACATACCTCATGGTAGGGTCCACATGTGTGGCCCACCAGATGGAAAGACGGTTGGATATCACACAGACATGGTGAGGCCTACTAGCCGTCCAGCAAGTGCCTGGACGACACTGATAAAACACATGCAGGGTGGTTTCTACTGTCCACAGCCGTGGACGGTGTGTGAATAAAACATATACATCATTGTGGGTCTCACGTGGGGCCCACCATAATTTTTATTTGCAATCCAACCGGTTGATAAGTTAACGCAGGCAGGAATGAAGAGGAAAAATAATTTTCATAATGATCTAAAACTTCTGGGACCCACAAAAGGATTTCAATGGCCGACGTCCAATCACACTGTTTCCTATGATGTGGGCCACCTGAGCTTCGAATATGGCTGAAATTTGGAGGGTGTCCACTTCAGGGAGTGGCCCACCTCATGAACGGTTTAGATGATAAATAAACATCAAGGTGGGGCCCACGGCTGGAGCCGTGTGTCCTACTTGTCCGTCCGCTCCAAGCGCAGGCGCTGCCTGCGTCCTGACAGCAGCAGCGTCTGCTACCTACCTCTCATCTTCTTTTTTTTTTCTAAATGCAGTTTTTCTGTAATTTTTTAGATGTGGGGCCCGTGTATGATGGATCTACCCCGTCCAATGGCTCCTATGGATCAAGACAAGCCAAACGAGTCCGATATTAGATATTTTTTTGACGCATTGAGTTGTCAGGGTGGATTTCAATGGTAGATAGATTGTTTTCTATGCTAAGGCCCACTTGAAATTCAGATCAGCATCATTTTTTGGCTCAACACCTAAAATGAGCTATAGAAATGGATGGACGGCTTGGATTAAAAAAAATATCAAGGTGGGGCCTGCATGAGCAGCCCACTTCAAAACCCCCCTTTTTGTCTTGGTGTTAGCACACCCACTGTCAGCTCACACTTCACACTTCACTATGCAGACGTCCAGCGTCCATGGATACCACACAAACTAAGGTGGGCCCCACCATCAGATGGGTTGTCCAAGTGGGCTACCTTGTGCATGGATGGTGTGGGTATAACACATATATAAAGTGGACCCCACATTCAATTGGCTTGGATAAACTACATGTTTCATGGTAGGGTCCATCCGGATGGCCACGTCATCACAAGAAAAATGAAGGAGAGAGGGAGATAGAGAGAGACAAAGGGACACGTGTGATGGAGGGGAGGGACCCCGCCACTATGGGCCCTCCTCATGTACTATAACAAGATGGGTCCCACATATGTGGGCCCTTAAATCACAAAATCAATAAATAAAAACACCCACCTATCGATCTTCTCGGTCCGTTGGATAGCCTATCTCCTTATGCTTCACTTTGATGGTGGAAGATGAAGAATGGATGATAGGATGAGAGATTTGGGATGGGAAGTGGGCCAGCAACATGCACTCTCTCTCATGGAAGAGAGCTTGGACGTGAGCGCTCTCTTCCTTGCTTGGAAATTGAGATGAGAAATGAGAGAGAGAGGTGAGATGTAAGGAGAGAGAGAGAGTGATGGATGTGGTACTTGACATGTAAGGTGGTGTAAGAGAGAGGGTGAGAAAGAGTTGACTTTGGTGATTTCTTGGGGATGGGGTGAAAGGTGATGTGTACTTGATATGAAGTGATTGATGGATTGATTGATTAATTAATGGATTCATGGGACATGTTGTAGAGATTCTCTTGGGATTGTAAACGCACGACATTTTCTAAAAATAAATGCCTGCTCACATCTCTTAGTCAATGTATCGGATCGGTACATGAGTCACGGTTTTGTAACCGCGACGACGATGGTGTTGCAATGGTACAAGTCTCGGATTGAACCAACTCAAATGTATAGGATACATTTTATGGTCGTGCGCAATGTGGATCATCGGTTGCAGGTTGTCAAAATTCGACTGGGAGGATCGCGAGAGTTGATGGAACAATACTGATTAAGATACGAGTCTTACAACACATGAGACCTATGCCACCTGTATCACATTTTTGTAGCGTCATGTGGATGGGTAAGAGAAAATGTCCCCTCATGAATGGATTCGGGTCATACATGGGAAGAAAAAGCAGGTTGTAGTGTGAGTTCTTAGGTTCATCCATAGATAGGCCAACCATGTGTAAGACCCCCCAGGTTCCTTACTTGATTTCAGTATAAAATCACGGGGAAGGGTTGACCTCTAAATGAGCTCCCCCCTCATCGATGGACTGGTGGCCTTGGATCTAGTACCTAAATAGGTAGCCTGCTGAGCCCTGCAAACTCTAGAGAGCTACTGAGGCCAAACCTACGCGTAAATCCTACTAAGTTCACTACCCCAGTAGATTCAATGGGCCCCTCTGATGGATTGCGATTTGTGAACTCTCCATGCTGCAGTGGTTCAACGAACTCCTAAGAGTTACAAATACCATTTGCATAAGTCCTATTAGCTCCAACTACTCAAGAGTTAAAAATTATGTTTTTTCCAACTACTCAATAGCTTAAACTGTGATCGCTCAAATACTGAACAGCTTAAATTGTGCATGGATCCTTAAATACTAACCGAACTCTAAGATAGTTCCGCCCATTAAAAAATAAATACCATATAGGGCATATTAATAAAAGAAAATGTTGTTATTGCATTAAATTTCCAAGTCACGGACCATATCAAGATATGTAATTGAAGCCTGAAATGATTTACAAAAAACTCAACATGCATAGACATATATGTTTATCATATTATACTTCTCAATTATCAAAGCATGAAGTTGAAATAATTACTCTGAAAAAGATACTGAAATTTCATATATGTGAAAATGTTAATACACATCGATCAAGAAAACATTACGATTCTTTAGAAACACCCAAGGCAATCATGTATTTCTGTAAATCTTTCTTGAATTATACTTGGGTGACTACAGTGTTTAATTTAACATCGATAATAAGCCTGGCTTGGTCAGGAACATTGGCCAATTCCTGTTCTAAGGAACAATTGCAGTTTTATCCCTCGAAAACTCTAACTTCTCAACTTTAGCAATCTGAGCATTGTCTTCAATACCAGCCTTGATCTTGCTCATCTTCAATTCTTCTTGTCTTTGAATTTTAAGATTGGTTATTTTCTCCTTAATCCTGGTTATTTGCTCATCACTAGCTATCATAGTATTCTTAGAAGTCTTTAGCTACTCCTAACGAGAGTTATGCTCCTTATCATAGCCAAAAATCATTGTTACAGTCTTGGAAATTTTATCCTTAAGCAATGATAACTCCTTCTGGTGATTCAAAATTTCTGGAGTGATAACTATATCATGAGCTACTTCTAGTTGATGAAGAGAAGTGCAAAAATGATCTAGAGAATCTTGCAAAGGTGAAATATTGATGTTAGCCATCTTTGCGGCATTATCCAAAACCCCCAAAGTAGTATCTAAAATAAGTCATTGCTCCAGGTCTTTAAATATGCAAGCGATAACTGATAAAGCACATTTGATCAAGATAAGCTTATAAGGAGGGATGTCTCCAATGAAAGAATATCTGATACTATGGCGACTGAGTTCGAATTTGCTGAACCGCTTGAAGATGGATTAACTACAAATATAAAAGATACAAATTAGAGAAATATTATTTATAATAGGAGTACAACACAAATACGAAGCTTTTAAAAGAAATATACCAGCAGTGGAGGTGAGAGAAACAGAGGCCGACGGTACCAAAGACCTCATCTTTACAGGGAAAGATGAAGGACCTGAAATTGTGGTAGGACCATTATTACTGAAGTATGGATATATGTTTAAGTGTCATAGAGGGGGGTGAATAGAACTTTTTAAATTTTATGCCAATTTGAAATCCTAATTACCTAACTTAAACTAATTTCTAATTAAACTAAGCAAGGTAATTTAACTCTAAGGCTTCCAAGCCAATAGAGGGTCCAATCACATATGCTACACTAGATATGCAGGTAAAGTAACTAGCCTATAAATATAGTATATATAAGTGTGTGGGATGTGATTCCTATCAATCTTTGATATTCATCTAATCATGCATCATAATTAAGCATTCAAAGTACATGAGCATAATTAAATAAATGCGCAAAGACAATCCCAAAAGTGATCATATAAAGTGGTTCGTCTATGTGCCTACTCCACTCCCTGCTGATGAACTACACCCTAGACTGTGCCAGATTTCACTATCCAACAGTTTTAAATCTGGTTAACCATAAACCTTCACAACCTACACAAGGTATCACCTATGCAAGGCATTGCCTACACAAGGCAATCAACTCATGCCTACACAAGGCAATCAACACATGCCTATACAAGACAAATAAGTCCTACACAAGGACTCCATGCGTATTCTCCTATCAGAGGTCTACAAAATCTCTTAGTGAGTTTAAATATCAAACTCTAAATCCCAATTTTGTGTTGAGGGTCAAATATTGCATATTATCCCCTATTTATATCTTGGTTTTATGAACATGATAATGCTTAATGTTCTATTTTACTCATGTTTATGTTGCAAAGTGAATTTAAGAACTTAGATTGAAAATGGTGTTAAAAGCATGGATTTGATGCTCAAGAATCACCAAGGCAAGGGATGGATCTTAGAAGGCCAAGATTGAAGAATTCACGTGCTAAAGATCTAAGAAAATCAAGTAAGGAATGAAGAGAATCAAATATTTAAAGTGAAGAAAATGAATGCTAAAATTGTCCTAAAAATAAACATATTCTTGAAAGTGTCTTGAAGAAGTATGTTCTGAAACTCTGGGTCATTCTGTGAAATTGCGCAGAGTGATGAAGTCTATTTTGAGAAACTGCGTAAATTTGAGGCAGTTTCTAGATTTTTCCAAGTTGGTGAAAAAGGAGGTGCTGCAAAACTATAAATAAGAGTTCATAGGATGTCCCTAGGCATCATTTAGGATTTTTGGAGTGGAGAAAAAGCGTGGAGAAGCTGTCGCCAAGAGTTTCTCTCCCCTTTCATTAGTTGTTTTCATACTTTTCTTAAGAGTTTTTAGTTCAATCATGTTTATGGTTGGCTAAACCTCTTAGCTAGGGCTAAGAGGTGAAGCTTGTAGTGTGATGGGATATTTTTATTACTTCGATTCATATTTAAGGAATACTATCAGTTTTTAATGGTTTATTGTGACTCAAATTACAGTCGATTTATAATAGTTTTAAGTATCTTCTTTGCATGTTTAGAGATATGGGATTGGTAAATCCTGTTGTTTGCCATTGTCTCATGGACATGGTTTGGTGATGGAATCCCTGCCAATTATTATAATTCTCCTCTTTTGAGAATTAGGTCAAAGGAAGTTCAGATTGATCTTAATTGTTATATCTTTCAACTGGATAAGATAGGACTCTGATTTCAGTTGTGTCCTTAAATCAATTAATAGATTTCATTGATCTCCACAAGTGGATCCTTGGAAAACCTAGTTCTCACCTTTAAATTCCTTAGTTTTAATCACTCTAATCACAATTAATTTTTCAATCACTTCAAAACTAGTTTTACATCTTTTTCTAGTTCTCCATCTAATTCCTTTCAGAATACTCACGAGATTAGTCCCTGTGGATTCAACCTTGGTCTTACCGAGATTATTACTACATCGTGACCCTACACTTGGGGTTGTGAACAAGTTTTTGGCGCTGTTGCTGGGGACTAACGGTTGCGCTTCTCTGGGAATAACTAGTTTTGGAATTATGTTAAGATTAAGATTTTTCTAGTTTCTATTTTTAGGATTAGGGTTTTCTGAATTAGTTTAGAAACTAACTTAACTTTCTATATCTAGGTTTAGAAACTTTCCTAATCTATTTTTATAAATTAATTTTTTTAGAAACTAACTTTTTTTAGAAACTTTCTTAGATCTACTTTCTAATTTTAGGTTTCGGAACTTTCCTTTTCTCTTTTTAAAAACTTTCTATTTTCTCTCTTTAGAAACTTTCTAATTTTCTGGTTTTAGTAACTTTCCTTTTAAGAAACTAGTTTACTTTCCTAATTTGTTTTTAGAAACTTTCTAATTTTAGAATTTCTTCTTTTTTAAGAAACTGACTTGTTTTATTTTGTTTTGCAGGATCTTAATTTAAGAACTTCTAATTTGGTAACTTCTTTCTAATTCCCTCCCTCTTTCTCTATTTTTAGATTTTTATTTCCTTTCTTTCTTTTAGGTTTAGGTTAGAATCTGAAATTGAGGGCTGAGAGTGTTTCATGCTGAAGTGGGTCCCTGACAACACTCTACGTCTCTTAAGTGAAGGAGGATTGGTTGAGAGGTTATGTATCCATCGCAGGATTAGACACCACTTGAAATTCTCAAAGTTAATTGAGGTTATGGTTGCCAATCAATCGGTCAATCAACTGGGAAGACAACCTCAACCTAGGGTTGAGGAAGTCTAGGATGAGAATGAGGTGCATCAAGAACCCCTACCTTGTACCTTATAAGATTATCTACAACCGGCGGGGGTGAGCATGACCTCATGCATGGTTTTTCTAGAAAATATGAGACATGGATATTAAGCCAGGGATGATCCAAATTATTCCAAAATTTCATAGAATTGAATCTGAAAGTCCATATCTACACTTGAAAGAGTTTGACGAGATTATAGCCACTTTATATTTTCCTAATATGTCTGAGGACACGGTCAGAATAAAACTCCTTCCCTTTTCTTTGAAAGAGAGAGCTAAGACGTGATTGCACTCACTACATCCCCGATCTATTGGCACATGGAATGACATGATAAGGGATTTCATAAAGAAATTTTTTCCACATCATAAAATGAACACCCTTAGAAAGTTAATTATGAACTTCGCCCAAAAGGAGGATGAAACATTCTTCCAATGTTGGGAGCAGTTCAAGGATCTTGTCAGTTCATGCCCACAACACGGTTTTGAAATGTGGTGTATTACACACTTTTTCTATGATGGTCTGACATCTTTCATGCGTCGATTGGTCAACACAATGTGCAACGGGGAATTTATGAATAAAAATGTCGATGATGTGTGGGACTACTTGGATAGACTTGCTGAAAATGTACAATTATGGGACACATACCCAAAATTAAGTACCACTTCTAGGCCCACTCAATCAAAGGAAAGGGGCAGATTATACCTTCTAAAAGAGGATGATGATACCAATCCTAAAGTGGCTAATCTTATAAGGAAATTTGAGGCCATGGAACTAAAGAAGGATAAGGTTAAGGAAACTATTTGTGGATTTGTGCTTGTAATGTTCACACAACTGAAAATTGTCCAAGAATACTGGCCTTTCGAGGGGTGTTGAATGAGGAATCTAATGCTGTGAATAATTACCAAAGACCTTTCAATGGACCTACCTCCAATACATACAATCCTAGTTAGAGAAATCATCCAAATTTTAGTTGGAGGAATGGACAAACTGCTACCCCGCAAGGTTTCTTCAATCAAATTCCAAATCAAGGGAAGCCTTAAGAAGAATCGGTTCAAAATTCCACACAAACTCAGAAGCTTACTTAGGGAATACGAGAACTTACAAAATTTATGCAAAAGATGCATTCATGTGTTACGGTTATATTAAGGGGGATTCTTCCTGCTCAACCTCTCTCCAATCCTAAACCACAATATGAGATAAGTGATCCAAGCTCTTCAAATCAGATGGAGCAAGCTAAGTCTATCTCCACTCTTAGGAGTAGGAAAACCATAGACAAAACTATTCTAGTTAGGGTTGAAAAGCCTAAGAACGTAAAAGAGGACAACGATGATAGATTTAGCACTACTCACAAGAATTGGAACTGAAACTTCAAAGCAAGCCAATTGCCCTATTCCCCCAACAATTGGTTGCACCAAAATCTCTCTCTAACTCTCAGGACATTCTAGAGGTATTGAACAAGTGAAGGTCAATATTCCTTTACTGGATGCGGTTAAACAAATGTCTTCATATGCCAAATTTTTGAAAGACTTGTGTACGACCAAAAGACGATAAAATATTCAAGAGAAAATATTTTTAACTGAAAAGTGAGTGTCATCCTAAAGCAAGATGTGCCATAAAAATACAAAGAACTTGGTAGCCCAACCATACCTTGTGTAATTGGGAACTGCCAAATTGAGCACGCACTTCTTGACTTAGGAGCGAGCATAAATTTAATTCCTTACTCGGTCTACAAATAGTTAGGTTTGGGTGAATTAAAACCCACCCTAACCGCATTACAAGTTGTTGATCACTCAATTCGTGTACCGAGAGGGGTAATTGAAGATGTGTTGGTCCAAGTTGACAAATTCTACTACTCGGTAGATTTTATCGTCTTGGATATGCAACCCATTAGTAACATGAGCACTTAAATTCCCATGATTATTAGTCACCCATTCCTCGCCACTTCAAACGCAATCATTAATTGCAGGAATGGAGTCATGAGTATATCCTTCGGGAATATGACATTGGAGTTGAATATCTTCTGTCATGTCCCAAACTCGAAAACCAGGCTCATAAAATTCTCAATCACTGAATCCGGTGCCGACAGCCTCCATAGTACCCCATTCTCGGCTCCCAGTGCGCATACACCAGATTTTGATCTTGAGATCCTATAAGGAATATTTTTCAACATACATTTGTCTTGTAAGAAGCATAACTACAAGTTTACTCAAATCACAAAGGCAACATCATCATCACATATCCACTAATATAAACATTTGAATACAATGATGAAGGGAGAATATATATATTGAAAATCAAAGCTCCAGAAGTCAGCTGCATGAAAGTGCCTTGGTTTGTCAATTAGTGTGAGTATTGAGTCAGCTAGACAGAGAAGTTCCATAAGAAGATCAATCAACCATCTGCCTCAACCGGATGTGGGCCCAAACTCGCCATAGGTAAATCTTAGCTTCACATCCTATGCTCCAAAACACCAGGTCATTAAAACCCTTAAAATTGATTAGAATATCATAGAGATTTTGGGTTAGAAAACTTTTTCAAACTTCAGAAAAAATTTTAAATTTTCTACCTTTGTCGATTTATCGATAGACTGATCGATGTTATCGAAAAGTGTTGTCAATATCCTCGAAGCTCACTCGATATTATCGAAATAAGGATAAAATACATCCAACAACCGCATATACTTCTGGATGGAATTATCGATGTATCGATATCATCAAAATTTGAATCTCGAGTCTATCAAAGTTGACTCGAGAAAATGGACATCATATATGTTGTGTCCTTATTTTTCTAAGAAAAATCTTAAAATCTTTGATATATCGAAGTTCTCCTTGATATCCTCGGAATGCAAATTTCGATGACATCAGAAGGCCTTCGATGATATCGGTCTTGGACACGCAGTTAACTAGCAATATTTTTAGGTGGTTTTATCTTGGATCGAGGGTCACTCGATAGAATCGATATTCAAATATCAATAATATCGAGGCCAGGTCGATTGCATCAAGAAAGGACATAAACTGTCCAGTAAGCTCACTGGTAAAATCTTTGAATTTATCGATGTATCGACACGGCTATCGATATCATCAACATTCAAATTTCGATGATATCGAGTGTACCTCGATCATACGTTTGACCTAAAATATTTCAAAGGCAAGTCTCTCTCATTTTTAAATTTTAAGGAATCGATCCTTGTGTCAATAAAATCGTAGTTAAAAATTCAATGACATCGACGTAGGTTTTGATTCCCTTGACCAGCTGGTAAAATGTTTCAAAAGCGTTTGACATTTGAGTTTGTGTCATCGAGCAGCTAGTCGCTGCAATTGAGAGTATACTCTCGATGATATCATCCCTACTCGATGATATCAAACTCTGTCATAAATGTAACCATTTTATATCCGTTGGAACCTTTAACCTATTTATAGAGAGCTTGTCTTCAGTTGTTGGCAGAGAGAAAATAGAGAGTTCTTTAGTGTGTTTAACCTTAGATCATATACCCTAAGCCTTCTCTCTCATGAGATTTCATTCTCCAATCCACCCTCATCATTGACATTCAATAAAGTGAATTGGAGAATGAACTTCCGCATTCAAGGATCATCTAGTTACCACCTTAATGGCAAATCATTAAGCTGGGATGCCTTGAATTCATAGATAATTGGAATCACTCTATCTCCCTTATAGGAAAATATTTGAGAGTAGGATTCCATCATTACCTTGACCTAACCCATCTCCATATATTAGTACATCTTCTGAATTACAGTTCAAGGAAGCAGAAGATTCTTCATCATCAAAGGAGGAGATCTTCGACAACGTGCAAAACGGGGCTCATCTACCTATCTATAAGTCATTAGAGTCCAAAGAACCCTTATGATCATTCCTTTGTAGGATTGGGTGTAAGGTGTTTCTCACCCCTTGTAAGCCCTCGTAGGAGGCCTCCGGTGGGAGTGTACATGGTGGGTGCTTTGTGTTGACCCTTGCTCTATGGAGAACACAAACTATTAGGTCCTTGTAGTAGGTCCTTGGCCAGTGTGCCTAAAAGTGAGTGTTTTGTGCTGACCCTTGCTCATGAGAGCATAAACTTATGCTTGAGTGGATCCTTGGCCAGTGTGCCTAAAATTGGGTGTGATGTGTTGACCCTTACTCGTGGGAGCATAAACTATCAGCCTAGTGTAGGTTATACTGGTTAGAGGTGAACCTGTTGTGAAACCTCCTTAGTAAAATTCGATACACTCAATGGTTGAGTGCGTTTTCCGAGAGTGGAGTAGACAAGTAGTCGAACCACTATAAAAATGACCGTGTTTATGATTACTATTGTCTTTCATTTCTTATGTGATTATATGTTTTCATATTTGATTATCTGAGATCATTTTATACACACGGTCACATCCATCATAAACTCTAATTGGCATCTTGTTTATCTTACAAAGTAGTTTTATGATTGGATCCTTTACTTGGCTTGGAAGCCATTAGAGTTACTCTAAAGGAATCCTGACACATGCTTACTTACTCAGGATAAAATTGATAGGATTTTAAATAACCTTAAAATATTTATAAAAAAATATTCACCCCCCTCTAGGACATATTGGCATATTCCTACTTCAACTAAAGCGGTCATTACCCCAATTTCAATTGGTATCAGAGAGGGTCTCTCTTAAAGGGCTTCACCACCTAGAGAGTGATCTTAACTGAAGTTGGGAATATGGCCACAGGAGAGTGCTCATCGGTTACTAGACCTCCAGTGTTTGATGGATTAAATTACGCATACTAGAAGGCTAGAATGCATTACTGTCTGAGATCTTTGGATCGTGATATTTGGGATATAGTTAAAAGAGGATATGTGACACCATCTAAACAAATAGTACTTGAAAATGGCACAACTATCACTAAACTAAATTCCAAAGAAAAGTGGACTGTTTAATAAAGAAAACCAAACTACTGAGGCTAAATCTATGAATGTTATCTACTGTGCCGTGTCCCAAGACATTTTCAATCAAATCAGTATATGTGGGACAGCCAAAGAAGCATGGGATTTATTAGAAACAACTCATGAAGGAACCAGCACTGTGAAGAGATCCAAATCACAACTCCTAACATCACGGTTCAAAATTCTCAGAATGGAAGAGCTTGAGACCTTCATGGAGTTTTTCACAAAACTGAACATCATTTGTAACTCCATGGGTGGATTAGGTGAGAAAGTTCTGATCTTGAAAATTTATAAAAAAAATACTAAGATCATTATCGGAACAATTCAATCTGAAAGTAACAATCATTGAAAAATGTAGGAACACAGATGGAATGAAAGTAGAAGAACTGGTAGGTTCCCTATAAACATTTGAACTATACTTCAAACAAACCCCTAAATCCAAAACTACTATCCTGAAAACTTCAAAGAGTATAACAAATGAGGACATTGAGAGTGAAAGAGAAAATGAAGATGAAGAAGTGGCTTTGCTGGCACAATGGTTCAGAAAATTCTTTTAGAAAAATCGTGGCCGTCCATTTAAAGGAAGAAAGGTGGACAACAAATACTTTGTAGGTAAAATTGGTAAAAAGACCAAAGAACCACAATGTTATACCTGTCAGAAGTTTGGACACCTATCTACTGAATGCCAGAATAGGAAAACTAAGGGCAAGGAATTGGCTACCACATGGGATGATACAGAAGAGTCAAACTCAGAAGCTAGTGACTTAGAAAGCGACGAAGACCAAAAATCTTTGAAAACTCTTATGGTCTCCACTGCCTCAATCATTCCCATTAAAACTGAGAATGAGGAATAACAACAAGTTACTCAATCATTTCGATCAAATAATGAGGAAACTGAAAAGGAAGAAGAAGAAGAACAAAATAAACTACAAGATGCCTATAACCAACTTTATATCCATAGCATCAATATCCTTAAAAGACTCGAGATGAATGAAAACAAAAATAAACTGCTGCAAAAAGATCTAAACAAAACATTGGAAATCAATATGCACTTGATTAATGATCTACAACAATACCATTCTGAAAATGATAGACTGGAATGAATCAATCTGTCCCTAAAATCTTAATCATCAAAACTTACTAAACAGATTGAGCTATTGGTAGATGAAAATGAGCATCTTCAAAATAAAAATCACACACTCCGTTTTAACTTAGAGAAATCCAGAAGTCTACTGAAATTAACTATAAATTTTCCCCGAGTGGTGAAAAGTTAGAAAAATTGTTAGGGATGTGAAGACAAGGAAAAGACAAGAGCGGCTTAGGCTATGATAAGTTTAAAGAACAATCTACTGCCTTAGGAAGTAAAACTAAGCTTACTCCTGTTTGTCATTCGTGTGGTGATTTATGTCATTATGAGTTTGAATGATGTCATTATGAGTTTGAATACATATTTTCTAAGAGGACACAACCCAACTCTGGTCAAAAGCATGCTGGTAAAATTAGACCAACCAGAAGACAAAATGTGAGGTGTCCTCCTAGGAATTTGGATAGAGAAAATACACATCCATCACCACCCAGTATGACTGACAGAATGAAGGAATTATTAAAGCAGGTGGCTGAATTAAACAAGAAAATAAATGAATTTGTAAGATAAGAAAACACAATTCAGTTGCCTAATTTAATTAAAGAAACTAAAGCTACCAAGGTTAAAAATCTTGTTACTAAATGGGTAGCAAAAGAAAAGAAGAATTGCCTTGTTACTCATTCAAATCATGTAATAGGCAATGATACTAAGTGGTACTTGGATAGCGGATGCTTAAGACATGTCATAGGTGACAAATCTCTCCTTTCAAATTATTCAGATCTTAATGATGGGATAGTCACCTATGGAGACGGAAGCACTGCAAAGGTAATTGGACAGGGAATTATTAAAGGAATAAATTTTCTCAAAAATGAGAATGTCTTTTGCATAAAAGGATTAACACATAATCTTTTAAGCATTTCTCAAATATGTGATAATGAGCATGTGGTTACATTCAACAAAGAAAAATATGAGATCCTAGACCTTTCAGGTAAATCAGTGATGAAGGGTTCTCGTACAAACAACCACTGCTATGTTATTAAAGGTAAAGGAAAGTCTGATCCCTATGCCTAGAAACATTGAGCATGGAAAAACAAGTCCAGGTCATGCATATAGATCTAGAGAGTTGCTGAAAAGGTGCACTTTTGCTAAACTTTTAATGATATATCTGAGGTCTCTCACCTCAATCTTTTTGTATATAAACATTCTAATGTTTATAATTTTGGTTTGTACAATGTTTATACAAAATTTTGCCATGTATACAATTTGTCTCATAGATATACTAAAGTATACATGTAAGAATGCTAAAAATTAGGAACATTCACCTTTGATATGTCTGTTGATACATCATGGGAACGTTTCGATTACATCGACCAAGAATCGATACCATCGACAACCTCTCGAGCAGCTGAATTGCCAGGTCAGTTGGTCTTCCCTCTAATCTTCATTGAAAATATCAAAAGGGTATATCGATATCATCGAACATATGTTCGATGATATCGAAGGTTACTGCTAAATTAAAGTCAAAAGAACGGAAAAAGAGGCTCACTTGTTGATCTCAGTTTGGCATTGCATCTCTCAAAATAGTTTTTTTTTAATTCTTTCATCTTAAGCAGAAATGTTTAATGAAAAAGGACTAATTCTTCCACAATATTCCTCAACTAACAGTAAGAAAGGTAAGAAGAATGCAACTGCCTCACCTCCATGTCTCAACTTAAACTTTGTGGAAGAACGAGCAATTCATAGGAAGTGCATTGAACCCTTTGGGATCATCAATCTCTTAGAACTAATTGGGTGGGGCAATATCGTGAGTTTTGGTGGAGGATTTCCGCATAATGTTGTGCATCAATTTCTGAACATAATCTATAATGTTGAAAATAATCCTCCAATCATTTCAGTCACTGTCATAAACCGGACTGAGCACATCACCCCCAAACTGATAAGTCGTCTAGTTGGTGTAGAAGTCACTAGGGTACCTGTATCATAATGAAATATGAATGGTCTTGGTGTATGGGGAGAAGTTACTGGAGCCTTATGTAACGGTGCTACAATTCATAGAAGTACAAAGAATATTCTTCACCTTAAGCATCTTAATCTTTCTTATAAAATTCTTCACAGCATCTTCAGCACAAATGTTTATCCCTGTGAAGTTTCAGGCAACAAGCTTTCTCCATACATTCTCAATATTCTGTATGATGTTCATCAAGGTATTCCAGTATGTCTACCCACTCTCCTCTTACAACAGTTAATCCGTGTGTCTATAGAAGAATCCATCACTACACTTCCCTTTCGTGTCTCATGTCCAAACTTTCACATCAATTTGGGCTGCCTCCTACTAATGATCTTCCACATCTGTGTGCCTGGTTTAACTTCGAAGACATTTGCAACCTGCATATCATTGACAATGTGTTTCATTGTGGAAGAATCAATCCAACCCCAGGCAAGGATAATCCTATGCACAGCCCCTATCCATTAAGTTCATTCAGGCGGTCACAAACTGAGACATTATACAGGACCTTCCAGATAGACAAACTCACATGATGAAACGGCTGGATGACTGAAATCTGCCTTTCGGAGATCAAACACATGCTGGTGACTCTGCAACAAGCTACACAACAAATTCTAGATTCCTTACCAGCGCAATAAAGGCTTTCGTTATCTATAGTACGTCCTTCTAGTTATCACATACCTAGAGTCTCCCTAAAATGATTAGGGCATAAAATTCTTTTTGAATGCCCTACGCTCCTATATATGTGTGTGATGCATTACTAACTTACAGAGTTTGATAAGTTGTTTTTGTGCGATATCCTCTGAGTGAAGAATATACTCTATTTTTAGGTGCCCATGGATGGGCTTGATATTTTTTTTAGTTTGGATAAATGATATACTCTTGCCAATCTTGGGAAGTATCCACTTTTGGAAATTTTGGGCCGTAGCTAATATATCTTACTGTCGTATTTTACAATGTCCTGTTCTCCCTGGTTTATCTGGTTTATATCACTTGTGGGATGAGATGTGTGTGTGATGCTCCACACTATCTGCTTATCTCACTGTTCTCTACTCGATCTACTATGCATACATAGTTTCTATAATGTGATGTTTTTTTTACATCTATTCATTCTATGCATATGCTACCTGTATTCTGCAATTTCAGTCAAATCAACTGCCATATTTACCTTTGCCAATGACCAACAAAAGGGGGGAGTGTAAGTGCTATGATTTCATATCCCTTTGGTTGTCAAATTTTATGGTGCCAAAACCTATATCTATGTCTTGTATATCTTTTGTTTCATGTTTGAGACTATTCATTGCTTCAAGACATCACATTTCAAGACAAGAACTTAAATGAAGAAAGTTTCAAGTCATGGATGAAGAATTCAAAAATAGAAGTCTTCAAGTATGCATGTTCAAGATATAATCAAGTTCAAGTATAGTAGAAGACTTTATCAAGTCAAGAAAGGATCAAGCTCGAGAAGGCCTACAACAAGATTCGTAAATTCTCAAGCTTCTCTTAAGGGTCATCTGAGTGTACAGACTATCAATGTCCATCTCACTTTTAAAGTTTTTTTGACCTTAGATTGACCTTAGGATGGGCTTTACTGTAGGTCATTCTGGATACATAATTTGTATATTTTAATATGCTTGTTCGGGCTGTTCTAAGACCAGTCCTAGGGACTTTAAGACCAGTCCTAGCTCTGCTAGGACCAGTCTTAAGTTTTTCAGGACCGGTCCTAGGTTGTTGAAGATTTTTGGATCTTTCTGGTTGTCCTACGACCAGTCCTGGACATCCTACGACCAGTCCTGTGAGCTGTACGACTCGTCCTTTGACCAGTCTTAGCCCTACGACTCGAACTCCAATAACTAAATTGGGTGACCCACGACCAGTCGTAGGTGGCCCACGACCGGTCATGGAATAGCAAATCCTTATCCCGCAGAAATCTTTAAAAATCTTTGAAGCTACGAACAGTCCTAGGATCCTAAGACCAGTCGTAGATGGGATTTTTTAGGCTATAAATAGAGCATGAACTTCAGAGTTTTAGTAATTCAATTCTATTCTATTCAATCAATCTTTAGGCTATACTCTGAGATAAGTTGTGTTTGTTTTAAGCTACTTTGTGCTCATTTAATATTCCTTTTGCTAGCTTGTTTATTATTTGATTTTGATCTACATTCCAATCTTATTTGAAAAAGGAGAATTTCTGATATTCCTTCTTCTTAGATTCAAAATCAAATAGAACTAGCCCTTTTGATTTAAAATCAATTAGACTTAGAACCATTCTTAAAGTGAGTATTAGACTTTGAACGTTGAATCGAACTTCTACTCCGATTGGTTCTACGGGCTACTTCAAAAGGAGATTCAGGTATTTTACATTTGTGTAATTTACTTTCTTTGGTTTTGTTTGAGATTTGCCAGAAAAATCTCATTATATTGGTTATCTGAGGAGAGCATGAAAACTCAGATTGTGTGGGTTTTTGGATTGTGTAAGCCTGAGATCAAAGACACAATTGTGAAGGTTTTAGGTGAACCTGTGAAACCTATTTTGATAGTGCATACTAATATCCCCTGTGTGAGGATATTAGGAGTGGAGTAGCATTCTGTGTGGCTGTTGGATAACAGTTGGTGTACACAAGGCGAACCACTATATATTGTTGTGTTGTGGATGTGCTTTATTCTTTCATTCCTTTATTCATTCAGTTTTGTGGATTGTGTTTGTGGATGAATGTTGTAATCATTTTATTTCAAACGAGTGTGGAATGTTGTAATAACTTAGGATTTATTTCTACAAGTTATTTTGGTTGCCTTATTTTTTATTCCTCATTGGTTTGTGATACAAAGGACGTTCTAGAAATAAGGTTGTCCTACCTTAAACCTTTGGTTTTTGGTGTAAGGTTGTCCTTAGAACTGATATAGTATCATTCTCTTTAATTTAGGCTATTGAGATTACTTTCAATTCAGCATTGTGCTTTATTTCTTTTATTATTCGGCTGTTTTAGTTTTATTTGGCATTGCCCTATTCACCCCCCCCCCCCCCCCCCCCCTCTAGGGCATATAGCTAGGCCCCTTTCAAGTGGTATCAGAGCCTAATAGCTCGTGCTTAGTGTTTATTTATTGGATTTATTTCCTGAGCTAACGATCTAAGCTATATTAAGATGTCAAATTTTGATATTCTATCAGTCACTAGGCCACCACCCTTTAATGGCACAAACTATGCCTATTGGAAAGCCAGGATGAGGATCTTCCTCAAATCCTTGGATGAAAGTGTGTGGCTGGCCACAGTGAATGAATGGAACCCTCCTATCACTGAAGTAACTAATGTCGATGGTTCAAAATCAATGAAAGTAATGGCTTACTCTCTTTGGACCACACTTCAGAAAAGTGAGAGTAGTGCCAATGCAAAAGCATTAAATGTAATTACTTGTGCATTATCACCAGATGAATTCAAAAGAATCATCTCTTGTGAAAATGCAAAATAAGCATGGGATGTATTAGAAATGACACATGAGGGTACATCTATTGTCAAGAAATCTAAAGTCCAACTCCTCACAACTAAATTTGAAGAAATTCATATGGAGGAGAATGAGATGTTTATGGACTTCTACACTAGATTGAATGACATTGTGAACTCTATATGGGGTCTTGGTGATAGAATCCCATAAAGTAAAGTATGCGCAAAGATACTACGCTCACTTCCTGAACGGTTCAATTCTAAAGTAACTGCGATTCAGGAACTTCGTGATACGGATACCATGAGGGTTGAGGAACTAGTTGGTTCACTTCAAACCTACGAGTTGTCCTTTAAAGCTCCTAAAGAAAAATCTATTTCTCTCAAATCATCTAAAAATGTTTCACAAGAGAGCACTTCGGATTTAAAAAATTCCGAAGATGATATGGCGATTTTAGCAAAAAAGTTTTACAAAATTTTCAAAAGCAAGAAAAAAGTTTATTTTCAAAAATGAAATGATAAGAGACGATCTAAACCTAGAACTCAAAAATCTTTGAAAGATATTCAATGTTACAACTGTCAAGAGTATGGGCACTTAGCTAACAAATGTCCTAAAAAGGACAAATTAAAAAGGAAAAGCATGATGGCTACTTAGGATGAATCGTCTGATTCTGAATCCTCTTCTAAATCAGAAGATTCTGAAACCGAGTCGGGCGATGATGTTAAAGCCCTTATGACTCTAGCCAAGATCACTTTTTCATATAATGATGATTTATCTAGTGAAGAAAATCTGCATAGTGATTGCGATAATGAAGATGATCTTCAGGATGCTTATAATGCCCTTTATAAGGAGAGTTGTAAAATTGCCGTCAAGCTTAAATTACAAAAAGAAAAATTTTTTAAGCTTAAGGAAGATTATGAGTCTCTCGTTTTAGAAAAGTCTCATATTTCGAATTCTTTTGAAAAGACCAAATGTGATTTAGATTTCAAAACCTCCAAAATTGAAGATTTGAGATTCGAAAATGAGAAACTCAAAAATGAGGTAGCTTCTCTTCTGAGTTTGAAAGGCACATAGAGATATGCTCAAGGTGATCCTAAAATGGAAAAATTATTGTCCGGATCAAGAAAATGTGGCGATCGATCCGGGTTAGGCTATGATAAGAATACATCTCCTAAACAAAAGAACATTGCTCCTAAATTTGTAAAAGGAGAGTCTTCAATCTCAAAAGAAAAGAATACTTATTAAGGTTTTTTTTAAAATTCAAGGACTTTTCAAAAACCTACAGGTAGCCATGTCAACTTTAATTTTCAAAACTGAAATCCATAGGCTAAAAAAATAATTGATCTTCTCAAGGAGCTATTAAAATTTAACTCTATAGGTCTCTCCTATAACAACAGACAGAAAAAGACCATCTATACTCTGGGTTCCTAAAGTTTCCTGCTTAGTTGCCCACACTGCTTTCAAAGCTACAAGCCATTCAAAGTGGTACTTAGATAGTGGTTGCTCCAGGCATATGACAGGTGACGAAGCTTTATTCACCGATCTAAAAGATATGACTGATGGGTCAATCACATTTGGTGATGGAAGCAATTGCAAGATCATTGCCCAAGGTATGGTTCAGCTTTATAACCTTCCCTTATTTAAGAATGTTTTGTATGTTGAGGGCTTGAAACACAAACTACTTAGCATTTCTCAGATATGTGATAACAACCATAGTGTGAAGTTTTCTAATCAAGGTTGTGAGATACTTAATAAAAAGGGTTCTGTTATATTAACTGGTCCCAGAACTTCTGAAAACTGCTACATCATTAGTGATGCAAGCTCATCTACTCAATCATGTTACATGGTCCATACCGATGAGACTGAATTATGGCATAAACGCCATGGACATGTACACTATCGGAACTTATTCAGATTGAGAAAAAGAGAACTAATTATATGTCTACCCAAATTGTAAAAAGTAGACAAAATATGTGGTGAATGCCAGTTGGGCAAACAGACTAGGAGCTCTCACAAGAAAGTGAACTCTGATACCACATCTAGACCACTCAAGCTTCTCCATATGGATCTTATTGGACCAACCAGATCGGAGAGTCGAGGAGGAAAAAAATACATCTTGGTTATCGTAAATGACTATACCAGTGTAACGCCCATGAAAAATCCGTACTTGGGCTCGAGTACCAACTCGACCCGAAATCGCGTAGAATTAATTTCCATGGAAATTAAGCGTAAGTTAGCTAGCGCAACGCTAGAGTAGCTGGAAAATAGTCCCTGATCACTTTAAATACGTTCTACAAGACCCAAATCGAGTAGAACAAACAACTCTACAATACTCTATAACCTCGGATCAAACTCTAAGCGGGTTTGTTCTCTGGACCACATTGAAATTTTGAATTGGATCTAGACCGCGCGTCGAAGGTCTGATATCTCCTATCTTAGACCGTTAGAACCGCCCAGCTGGACTTGACACTCATATCGAAAATCAAGTCAAACCGATAATCACAGACTATTTCGTTGAACCCGGACTGAAGCGACCGCGAACAGGGACAGATTTGGAATTTTAAATCCAAATCTGGCACACGACTTGACGCGTCAGTATTAAGCGTTCTGACCGTCGGAATTCATCCAGATTACACCCTCGGATCAGGAAAAATTTCTATTTATTATCACGAGACTTTCAGCCCTGATCTACGTGCGGTGACCGCTGAACTGAAACTGGTCCGCCACGTGCGATCTGCCAACCCTGCCAGACTGAAAACTTAATATGAGCTACATCTGGTACACATGAGCTTAAGTCCGATGGCAATCGACCAGGGGACCACCAGAAAGCAGCATTTGAACCGAAACAGCCCCGAAATGGATTGGCACCAAGTAAACTTCGTTCCGGAGCCTATTTCCGGCGTTTTTAAGCTTATAAAAGGGGTTGAAACCCTCATTTCTCTCTCCCATCCGAAAATTGTAAACCCTAGAAAAAGGAGAGAGAGTTTGAGAGAGAGATTGGAAGGAATTTTTCCCGCTTCCGAGCCGCCGATTGCTGCTGCTTCAGCACCTCTTCCCAATCACCTGGCTGGTGATTTCTCCGTTCTTTCAGGTACAAAACAACCCTAGAACTTGCTGATTTAGGGTTTATCCAGATTTAGGGCGTGTTAGCTAACGTATTTCATAAATCAGGTTCTCCTACTACCGTAGACGAAGCGTACACGCTCCGTTCAAAATCACGCTTCCGTAAGAGACTAGGTGAGGATTTTAGACGCTTTGATTGACGATTTACAACGCTTTCAATATCGTTTAATAGTAGATTATCGACGGCACCGCCGTTTGACATGTACAACATACTTTCCGTTTCCTGTTTCGTAAATTAACGAAGAATATGAGATTTAGGGCATTTTAGTCATTTGTAGGAAGTGCGGTCTACATTCATATTTTGCTGACGTGATTGACATGGTTTGTTGTCGCATTAGGGAGTTAGGAATGCTTGCATAATTAGTTCGGCGAATAGATTCGCCTAGTTGCGCACTTTGGGTCGACATACTATATGTAGACTTAAGTGTGTAGTGTATGTGTTTGTATAAATGCTTGTATTAGTATGTATTGAATTAAATGATGTTATGTAGTAGTTTGAGATTGATTTCTTGGTTAATATGCTGACCTAAATGATTTCCTATATGTTGACCATATGCATG
This sequence comes from Magnolia kwangsiensis, assembly GCA_037074715.1. NCBI lineage: Eukaryota > Viridiplantae > Streptophyta > Magnoliopsida > Magnoliales > Magnoliaceae > Magnolia > Magnolia kwangsiensis. Next base: position 55,040,557 of record CM073582.1, on the reverse strand, counting down.
ATTCCATTACATGCATGGAATGTATGTGTTTGAATATTTGCTTAAGTTGAATGTTATAACATGTGTTAACATGCTCACATGATGTATTTCAATTCCAATACCTTTGCATATAGTGCTAATGTGATTTCATAGGTGTGTGGGACTAGACTTAGTCCAGGAAGTCGGTAACCGAGCGAATTCGTGGCTGACTGGTCATAGCCACGAACGACGCGTCGATGAATGTGATTCGTGTTTAGAGTTGGCGGCAGTGGTTAGGCCACGCGAAGTGTTTTACGCACTTCATGTCGTTCGACTTGAGATGCGATCGCGCTAGTCGAGCCCGTCAAGTAACCCGACTGGCCGATGTATGTTCACCTTGTATGTGTCATAACTGCTTGAACCTAGGGTACTGAACTTAGCATTGTAAACCCTGTTAACCATGGTACCTTGATCCATGAAGACTCATGAGCCGGGCATGGTGGTATGGGACACCGTGGTCGAGCTGTCGGCCTACGCTGGGGCCACAAACCTCCCCGTAGTGACCAGTGAGCACCTAGACTCGTGAGCAGATTATGGTGGTATGGGACACTATATTCTAGCTGTCGGCCTACACTGATCAGGCGACGAGCCCTTTGTAGTGACCGTGAGCGTATTCTTAGTCCACGGGAGGCGACGACCCTTCCGTTGCAGTAGAGTACGGTAGGCCTGTATTGATAAGGTGATGGGGGAGCGGTGCAACGAGTGCGAGCAACAGCCCTGGCAGCCCTTGTAGTGACCTACGAAATATACATCGTATGAAATTACTAGGAGTGACGACCCTAGACAGGATCTGTGTTGGGATTGATACAAGGAAAGTACCTTAGTTTCCCAATCCTGCTGTTTGAATGGACTAATAACAACTTGGAAATCATATCACCATAGCATTGCATGTGCCTGGAAGATGTGGAGCACTCTAGGGAGTGTGGCATGCCGCGGTCGTAAGATGTTGCCGCATGAGGGTGATCGTAGGTGAGGGCATACATCACGTCAAATCATCTTAGATTAACAACAGTATTAGGATTGTCTGATTTACTGCTTTACTATTATCGCATGATTGAATTGTGAACATGCTAATCTTTGCTCTATGATTCCACTGAGTTGATCACTCATTCCCACGTTACGGGATGGTGTTTGCAACACCCACCAGACCCTGTTGTAGATGCAGGTGAGGCCGAGATCCAGGAGGTGGAGCCAGAGATCGACGAGGACCAGGATGAGTTCTCTTATATGTAGTATCACGACGGCTTCCCGTAGGCGACCTGGATCGAGGGGACATCAGTGGGACTTTTTTTTGAACATTATTCTTTTGTTTATGTATATGTATATGAGACTCAGAGATGTAGTCATACTTTGGAGACAGATGAGATTACTTTGTTTTTCCATACAGTGATATATACATTGTTTAGTCTTCCGCTTGCTTTTATCACTGGATCTGAAGTATGAATTGCAGTTTTGGTATACTTTTACTCATGTGAATGCTTTAAATTAGACAACATTGAATCATAACCATTTTTATTGCATAAGTGACGGTCTGGAACTCGGGAGTTGAGTTTATACACGACCCCCGATTTTCAGGGTGTTACAAGTTGATATCAGAGCATGAATAAGAGTATACTGGGCCTGGGTTATGGTCTTGCGACGTACGTTGTCACTTCCTTTGACTTAGGTGGGTGCGAGAAGGGTCTAGAAACACTTCTAGGGTCGCAGGTTCGCCGATAGGCGAAGTCTATTAGGATCGATCGCAAGATCGAGTCTGTAACGCATCTCGGGTCGCGTAAGGCAACCCGAATCGCTTCTAAGCTGTAGGAAGTCAGGTTGAGACGTTCTACGAGCGGTTTTTAAACCACGAAAGTGAATCCTTGGGCCGTGGGATGACCACGACTCCTGTAATCAATCGCCAGGGCTTAAAAATCCCGTTTCGCCAAAAATCTTCAAAATTCCTCCTCTAAACACTCTGACCTTCATTTCTTTATTATCCATTTCATGTTAGGCATCAAAAATAATATGAAAATAACACAAATTAATACTTTCACAAAATTTTACAGTGAATAGTAAAATTTCATGAAAAATGGTCATAAGGCCATTCTAACTTCACTTTCTTTAGAAACTAAGGATCTAGATAGATGTACTGGCTCCTTTTACCCCAAATTCATATGTTGTATCATATGGTTTGGTATTCAGGATTGTGATGTGGTCCCGGAAAGCCCCGAACACATATTTGGGCTCATACAGACCAAAATACGATGAACTAGGGGGTGGGATATACATTTTTGGAACCCCTGGACCATGGGGGACCAGACCCATGTGGTCCCACCGGCCAACTTGGAAGTTGGCCGGCGATGTCATCGCCGGTCAGGCGATGCATCGCCGACCGGTGGGGTCCGTTGGACCTAAATCTTGGGCGCACGCCCTTAAATAAGGTCTACACCCTCCCTAGGTAGCTCCCATCTCACGAAAACTCCTAAATCATACCCCTCTTTCACAAACAGCCCTCCCCATAGCCCTATTTTCGATTTTCAGCAACCATCTCCAAACTCCGGCGTCCCAAATCACTCCTAGGTCCCTCCTTGGGCAAAACCGACTACCACCCATCACTTATTGGGTGTTGGCAGCCCCTCTTCTTGAAGATCTCACCATTTGGAGCTCCAAAAATCCTCAAATAGAGCTGAAATCGTGAGGTGCTCCATTCTACCTTTTTATTTATATTTCTCCTTAAAATTACAGCCTTGGGAAGCTTGAAGCATCCCTCTACGACGCCTAGATTTCCTTTCTCCAGATTGGGCAGCCACTTCTCCGCATTTTCATCGTTTTTCATGGCTTTCGTGGAAGCCATTTTGGGCCTTTTATCACTCTCATCCATCATATCTTTGATGGGTAAGAGGAAAACCGCAACAGACGAGGCTGGGCCGAGCCGCCCTGCTCGATCGAGAAGACCGCGGGGTGGTGCCGCAAGTTCAAGCACCGCCGCAGGTCCAGCTGCAGTCCTTGAGTGCCGTACAAAGCGGGATTTGGATCCCCATGCACACCTTGGGCGAATAATTCTGTCAGAGATGCCTCATGGCCAATACACTGATCGCAAAGTGTTATTTGAGGCGGACGTAGATGGACGATTGTTCGGCGAGTATCTGTTGTTTGAACGCATTGAAGCTGCGCATTGGGGTCCGATCTTTGAAGCTCACGCTCGTGCTAATGTGAGCACCGTTCGTGCCTTCTATGCTAGTATCCAGAATCCTACCTTGGAGCCTTTGCAGTTCAAAATCCCTTTTGGTAGAGATCGGATGGCTACGATCGACGTTCGGTTGATTGCGCGACTTCTCAACGTGCCTCTAGGTGATGTGCATCCTAACGAGAAGAACCTGAGGACTAGACGTGAACGAGATCGTCGTACCAGGTTTCTGTGCGGTAAGTTGGTTCCATGACAGCCTCATAATAGCCTCAAGGCGACGTACATGTCTGAGGATTTGTGCGTGCTGCATCATATCTGCACGTTCAATGTTTATCCCAGGTCGACGAACCGCATTGAATGTACACGTCTTATGGTCGATTTCTTATTTCTGGTGGCCCAGGGAGAGAACGTATGTATGGCCACTTTCATCTTACGGCAGATAGTTCTCATAGCCAGGTCAAGGAGAACATCCGAATCGCTTCCCTTTGGCCGACTTATTTGCAAGATTGCGCTTGAGTTTGCCTATAGACTTGGGCCGAAATTGCCCGTATCGATTCACACCATCGATGAGTCGACAATGGTCAAGATGAAGATTGGGTCACAATACCGTGAAAATCAACTTGAAAGGGATAGTGGGGATGACTTTGATGATGAGGAAGATCAAAGCGAAGAAGAACCTAGAGCAGAGGTTCAGAAAGAAGCTCAAGAAGAAGCAGAAGAGGAGGCTCAGGATACTGATGAGAGCCCTCCTTCTGCGCAGGCTACTATCGACGATCGCATTGCTCGGATGGAGGAGAGTCAGACCACTTTGCGAAGGGAAGTCCAAGAACTTCGCGCAGAAGTCGCTGATGCCAAGGCCGTTACAAAGAAGAAATTTGGCAAGGTGACTCACACCTTGAAGGCGATCCTGTGTTGCTTACAGGATAAGGGTGCTCCTCCTCCGTCACCAGACTCCGACTAGCGATGCAATCTTTGATGTTGTTATCAGTAGTTAGTCATTTCCTGTTTTATGTGTGTAAGCCTGTTAGGGCTACTGCTTTGCTTATGTTGCTGTTGCTTAATTATCTTAATTTCCATGTAATTCTAGTCATGATGCTTGTAAGGATATATCCCTTGTATTGTGACAATTTTGATTAACTGAAATGCATGGAATGCCTTTGACTCTTTATGTGGATGATTGTGGTGTATTTGTGCAATTGAGACTGACAAGGTTGCGCCCTATTTTGAATATAGGGAATGCCACCTAAGACTACGCGGAGCACGACTCATCTTGCGCTGACCGAGCATATGGATCAGACTCCCTCTCAGTCTGGTACCCATTCGGACCCTGCTGTGGGCCCGATTCCTGAGGCGGTTCGATCGTCTCAGCCTGCCGCTGGTCCTACAGAGGGGCCACCGCCATTTACGCCATCATTCAGAGAGCCACATAGCGCATCTACATCCACACAGCATCCGCCACAGCCTGCTCCACCCCCTGACAGATTCTAGCAGATGATGGCTATGATGCTGCAGCAGCAGCAGCTTCTGACCACCATAGTGGGGACATTAGCCCAGGGTGGGGGTACGACTACATCTACTCCACCTGCATCACCTGCGCATCCAGCTGAGGATGCCTATACTTACGCCCAGGATGAGGGCATGGCTTATCCTGCTCCGCCTGCTTTCCCTGTGGGGAATCTTGCCGACACACGGGGCCTTTTGGAGCGATTTCAGCGCTTGCGGCCTCCTACTTTCACGGGTTCTCACAGACCCGAGGAGGCTGAGTACTGGCTCGACCGGGTGTCGAAGATCTTGCGGATGTTGCACTGCACCGAGGCTGAGCAGGTAGAGCTGGCTACCTTCCTGTTTGAGAGAGAGGCCAGCATGTGGTGGGATAGCGTACTGCGGACCGTTGCCGCAGACTTTGTATGGACGTGGGCAGCATTTGAGTTCCGCTTCCATGAGAAGTATTATCCCCAGACCTACAAGCACGACAGGGAGAATGAGTTTCTCCGTCTCAGACAGGCAGCGATGACAGTTACCGAGTATGAGCATCGGTTCACAGAGTTGGGCAGGTACGTCCTGACGATCCTAGCTGATGAGCAGATGCGCATACGGCGCTTTTTGGAGGGCTTACGACTGGATATTTGGTCGAAGATGTGTTGTGTTAGTTTTCCCTCCTATGCGGAGTTGATTCACATGTCCATGCGGGCAGAGCAGGACGTGGATCGACTTGCGCGATCTCGAGGCCCGGCTGCTTCTAGGCCACGACCGGATTTGCCAGACAGGCCCTTCGCGGGCAAGAGGCCTCGCATTGATCCTCCTACTAGGACTACGGCGCCTGTACCACCATTTCGGCACCCTGATTTGACATGTACATACTGTGGGAGGACGGGCCACTTGGCGCAGAGCTGCTTTTCGAGGATGCGGGACAGTGGGTTCTCGCCACCGCAGAAGATTGACCGTGTACGTCCGCAGGCGATATCAGCACCGCCTATACGGTCAGCTCCTGCGCATCCTTCTTTCAGACCTACAGTATCGCAGATCCGACAGCCTCCACGGCCCTTGACACAGCGGCCAAACCGGCCACAGCAGGCTCGAGTTCATGCATTGACAGCTGAGGCAGCTGCGACGCTGACTTTTCAGCATTCAGCCTTCGAGGTCACGGCCCATATTGGAGGTACTCCCGTTCTTGTCATGGTGGACACTGGTTCCATAATTTTTTGATATCGCGTGCCGTAGTCAGACGTCTTGGGTTACAGACTATCACTATGGATAGCGTGCGAGTCTTTGCAGCTCATGTAGATTATTCGGATGTCACGCAGATGTGTGAGGGTTATTTGGTTGATCTGGGAGGCAGGACGATGACTCTTGATCTGGTCGTCGATCCCTCGCTCATTTATCTCGACGTCATTCTTGGCATGGACTGGTTGACTGCAGCGAGAGCCGAGATTGACTGCGAGACTCGTATAGTCACAGCGTACGAGCCTGAGGGTGCATCCTTCACATTTCCAGTGCGGGTAAATCTTCCTTTCCGCATACTTAGCCACGCCACTCTATTGCACGACGCTGGTGCCCAGGTACTTGAGCAGACGCCAGTTGTTTCTGAGTTCGGGAATCTGTTCAGGAAGATCCCTGGCTTGCCGCCCCGACGTGAGATTGATTTCACTATCGATCTGGTTCCTGGTTCTACACCCGTCTCACTGCCGACGTATCGCATGGCACCATGTGAGATGGAGGAGTTGAGGACGCAGATTGATGGTCTGCTAGAGCTTGGCCTTATACGGCCTAGCGTGTCACCTTGGGGAGCACCGATCTTGTTCGTGAAGAAGAAGGATGGTTCGATGCGATTGTGTATTGATTATCGCAGGCTGAACCAGCTCACGGTGAAGAACAAGTACCCTTTGCCCAGGATCGATGACTTGTTTGATCAGTTGAGAGGAGCGCAGTACTTCTCGAAGATTGATCTTCAGTCAGGTTATCATCAGCTGTGCGTCAGGGATGAGGACGTGCAGAAGACAGCATTCAGGACCAGTTTTGGCCACTACGAGTTCCTCGTGATGTCGTTCGATCTTACGAACGCACCGGCTGTGTTCATGGATCTGATGAACCGGATATTTCGGCCTTTCCTTTATCGATTCGTCGTTGTCTTCATTGACGACATTTTAGTATACTCGAGGAGTCGAGAGGAGCATGAGGAGCACTTGCGTTTGGTCCTTGATACGCTCAGACGGCATCAGTTGTTCGCACAGTACAAGAAGTGCGACTTCTGGAAGCAGGAGGTGAAGTTTCTGGGACACGTGGTGTCCAAGGATGGCATGGCAGTTGACCTGTCTAAGGTAGCTGCGGTGCAGGACTGGGAGCAGCTTGGTTCTGTCACTAAGGTGAGGAGCTTCTTGGGTCTCGCTGGCTACTATCGGCGCTTCATTCAGAACTTCTCGAAGATCGCGAGACCCTTATCTCAGTTGACACGGAAGGACGTCAAGTTCGCCTGGAATGATAAGGCGGAGTCAGCTTTTCAGGAGCTGAAGGACAGACTTACGTCCGCCCCTGTGCTAGTATTGCCAGAGCAAGGGGTTAGATACACTATATACACTGACGCGTCTAGCGTTGTTTTGGGTTGTGTCCTTATGCAGAGGGACAGGGTAATTTCGTATGCCTCGAGACAATTAAGGAAGCACGAGGAGAATTACCCTACACACGACCTAGAGTTGGCAGCCGTTATATTCGCACTGAGACTCTGGAGACATTACCTCTACGGAGAGGAGTTCGAGCTCTTTTGCGACCACAAGAGCCTCAAGTACATATTCACGCAGCGAGACTTGAATATGAGGCAGCAACAATGGATGGAGACGTTGAAGGACTTCAAGTTTGAAGTCTCTTACCATCCTGGGAAGGCGAACCTTATGGCTGATGCGTTGAGCCGCAAGAAGGCGATAGAGTTTGCGGCTCCGCTGATGGTTGCCGAGTGGGATATGGTTGAGTTTTTGCGAGACTTTGAGCAGAAACTCACCATAGAGGAACCATTTGAGTTCATCGCACATGTACAGGTGCGATCTCAGATCGATGACCGAGTCATCGAGGCGCAGAGGGACGATGCGCATCTTACTGAGCTTCGAGAGCGGGCCAGTGATGATGCTGACGCCGACTGGCGAGTTGGTATGGATGGGGGCTTACGTTACCGTGGCCGCCTATGCGTCCCAGATGTCCCTGACTTGAGACGAGAGATTCTCGAGGCTGCGCATTCTACTAGACTCGCGATGCATCCAGGCAGTACAAAGATGTATCGTGACGTGAAGAGGACGTATTGGTGGGAAGGTATGAAGACCCACATAGCTGAGTTCGTGTCTCATTGTCTCACTTGTCAGCAGGTGAAGGCAGAGCATCGCCGACCACCTGGACTTTTGCAGCCTATGCCGATTGCAGAGTGGAAGTGGGATTTCATTTCCATGGACTTCATTTCTGGATTGCCGAAGACGAGGAAGGGACATGATTCCATTTGGGTGATCGTCGACCGATTGACGAAGTCGGCGCACTTCCTACCGATCAGAGTTACGAACTCTGCAGACGAGCTGGCTAGATTATACATCAGAGAGATCGTGCGTCTGCATGGAGTTCCGTTGGAGATCGTGTCGGACAGAGACACGCGGTTCACTTCTATTTTCTGGACTCGCATTCAGGAGGCTATGGGTGTGAAGTTGAAGTTTAGTACTGCCTTCCACCCACAGACGGACGGACAGACGGAGCGAGTGAACCAGATCCTGGAGGACATGTTGCGAGCTTGCGCATTGGACTTCAAGGACAGTTAGGATGACTATCTTGCATATGCGGAGTTTGCGTACAATAATACCAGGCGAGTATCGGCATGGCACCTTATGAGGCGCTTTATGGGCGACCTTGTCGCGCACCGCATTGCTGGTTAGAGGTCGGTGAGTGTAGCTTGATTAGCCCAGAGTTGGTGCAGGCGACGTCAGAGAAGATTGATATTATTCGACGTCGGCTTCTTGCAGTGCAGAGCAGACAGAAGAGCTACGCCGATACGAGACGACGGCCACTAGAGTTCACAGTCGGGGATCACGTGTTTTTACGAGTTTCCCCTATGAAGGGAGTCCTTCGGTTCGGGAAGAAGGGGAAACTGGCACCGCGATTCATTGGTCCATTCCAGATCCTCGATCGTGTGGGAGAGGTGGCTTACCGATTGGCTTTACCCACGCCCCTCGCGAGCGTCCACAACGTATTCCATGTTTCTATGCTGAAGAAGTACGTTGCTGATCCTTCCCATATCATCAGATGGGAGCAGGTGCAGTTAGGAGAGGATGTTACTTATATCCTGCGACCGACACGCATCTTAGACAGGAAGGAGCAGGTACTGCGTAGCAAGGTGATTCCCCTTGTGAAGGTACTATGGACGCATCACTCTGAGGAGGAGGCTACTTGGGAGACAGAAGCCGAGATCAGAAAGAACTACCCACAGCTTCTCGAGGAGTACGAACAGGTACAAATTTCGAGGACGAAATTATTTGTTAAGGGGGGTAGATTGTAACGCCCGTGAAAAATCCGTACTTGGGCTCGAGTACCAACTCGACCCGAAATCGCGTAGAATTAATTTCCATGGAAATTAAGCGTAAGTTAGCTAGCACAATACTAGAGTAGCTGGGAAATAGTCCCTGATCACTTTAAATACGTTCTACAAGACCCAAATCGAGTAGAACAAACAACTCTACAATACTCTATAACCTCGGATCAAACTCTAAGCGGGTTTGTTCTCTGGACCACATTGAAATTTTGAATTGGATCTAGACCGCGCGTCGAAGGTCCGATACCTCCTATTTTAGACCGTTAGAACCGCCCAGCTGGACTTGACACTCATCTCGAAAATCAAGTCAAACCGATAATCACAGACTATTTCGTTGAACCCGGACTGAAGCGACCGCGAACAGGGACAGATTTGGAATTTTAAATCCAAATCTGGCACACGACTTGACGTGTCAGTATTAAGCGTTCTGACCGTCGGAATTCATCCAGATTACACCCTCGGATCAGGAAAAATTTCTATTTATTATCACGAGACTTTCAGCCCTGATCTACGTGCGGTGACCGCTGAACTGAAACTGGTCCGCCACGTGCGATCTGCGAACCCTGCCAGACTGAAAACTTAATATGAGCTACATCTGGTACACATGAGCTTAAGTCCGATCGCAATCGACCAGGGGACCACCAGAAAGCAGCATTTGAACCGAAACAGCCCCGAAATGGATAGGCACCAAGTAAACTTCGTTCCGGAGCCTATTTCCGGCGTTTTTAAGTTTATAAAAGGGGTTGAAACCCTCATTTCTCTCTCCCATCCGAAAATTGCAAACCCTAGGAAAAGGAGAGAGAGTTTGAGAGAGAGATTGGAAGGGATTTTTCCCGCTTCCGAGCCGCCGATTGCTGCTGCTTCAGCACCTCTTCCCAATCACCTGGCTGGTGATTTCTCCGTTCTTTCAGGTACAAAACAACCCTAGAACTTGCTGATTTAGGGTTTACCTAGATTTAGGGCGTGTTAGCTAACGTATTTCATAAATCAGGTTCTCCTACTGCCGTAGACGAAGCGTACACGCTCCGTTCAAAATCACGCTTCCGTAAGAGACTAGGTGAGGATTTTAGATGCTTTGATTGACGGTTTACAACACTTTCAATGTCGTTTAATAGTAGATTATCGACGGCACCGCCGTTTGACATGTACAACATGCTTTCCGTTTCCTGTTTCGTAAATTAACGAAGAATATGAGATTTAGGGCATTTTAGTCATTTGTAGGAAGTGCGGTCTACATTCATATTTTGCTGACGTGATTGACATGGTTTGTTGTCGCATTAGGGAGTTAGGAATGCTTGCATAATTAGTTCGGCGAAGAGATTCGCCTAGTTGCGCACTTTGGGTCGACATACTATATGTAGACTTAAGTGTGTAGTGTATGTGTTTGTATAAATGCTTGTATTAGTATGTATTGAATTAAATGATGTTATGTAGTAGTTTAAGATTGATTTCTTGGTTAATATGCTGACCTAAATGATTTCCTACATGTTGACCATATGCATGATTCCATTACATGCATGGAATGTACGTGTTTGAAGATTTGCTTAAGTTGAATGTTATAACATGTGTTAACATGCTCACATGATGTATTTCAATTCCAATACCTTTGCATATAGTGCTAATGTGATTTCATAGGTGTGTGGGACTAGACTTAGTCCAGGCAGTCGGTAACCGAGCGAATTCGTGGCTGACTGGTCATAGCCACGAACGACGCGTCGATGAATGTGATTCGTGTTTAGAGTTAGCGGCAGTGGTTAGGCCACGCGAAGTGCTTTACGCACTTCATGTCGTTCGACTTGAGATGCGATCGCGCTAGTCGAGCCCGTCAAGTAACCCGACTGGCCGATGTATGTTCACCTTGTATGTGTCATAACTACTTGAACCTAAGGTACTGAACTTACCATTGTAAACCCTGTTAACCATGGTACCTTGATCCATGAAGACTCATGAGCCGGGCATGGTGGTATGGGACACCGTGGTCAAGCTGTCGGCCTACGCTGGGGCCACAAACCTCCCCGTAGTGACCAGTGAGCACCTAGACTCGTGAGCAGATTATGGTGGTATGGGACACTATATTCTAGCTGTTGGCCTACACTGATCAGGCGACGAGCCCTTTGTAGTGACCGCGAGCGTATTCTGAGTCCACGGGAGGCGACGACCCTTCCGTTGTAGTAGAGTACGGTAGGCCTGTATTGATAAGGTGATGGGGGAGCGGTGCAACGAGTGCGAGCAACAGCCCTGGCAGCCCTTACAGTGACCTACGAAATATACATCGTATGAAATTACTAGGAGTGACGACCCTAGACAGGATCTGTGTTGGGATTGATACAAGGGAAGTACCTTAGTTTCCCAATCCTGCTGTTTGAATGGACTAATAACAACTTGGAAATCATATCACCATAGCATTGCATGTGCCTGGAAGATGTGGAGCACTCTAGGGAGTGTGGCATACCGCGGTCGTAAGATGTTGCCGCATAAGGGTGATCGTAGGTGAGGGCATACATCACGTCATATCATCTTGCATTAACAACAGTATTAGGATTGTCTGATTTACTGCTTTACTATTATCGCATGATTGAATTGTGAACATGCTAATCTTTGCTCTATGATTCCACTGAGTTGATCACTCATTCCCACGTTACGGGATGGTGTTTGCAACACCCACCAGACCCTGTTGTAGATGCAGGTGAGGCCGAGATCTAGGAGGTGGAGCCAGAGATCGACGAGGACCAAGATGAGTTCTCGTATATGCAGTATCACGACGGCTTCCCGTAGGCGACCTGGATCGAGGGGACATCAGTGGGACTTTTTTTTGAGCATTTTTCTTTTGTTTATGTATATGTATATGAGACTCAGAGATGTAGTCATACTTTGGAGACAGATGAGATTACTTTGTTTTTCCATACAGTGATATATACATTGTTTAGTCTTTCGCTTGCTTTTATCACTGGATCTGAAGTATGAATTGCAGTTTTGGTATACTTTTACTCATGTGAATGCTTTAAATCAGACAACATTGAATCATAACCATTTTTGTTGCATAAGTGACGGTCTGGAACTCGGGAGTTGAGTTTATACACGACCCCCGATTTTCAGGGTGTTACAACCAGATTCACTTGGATATCTTTCTTAAAAGACAAAACTAAAACCCTGGATGAAGTGAAAAGGGTCATTAAACGAATCCAAAATGAGAAAGGTTCTCATGTTAGTAAGATCCGTAGTGATCATGGATCCGAATTCAAAAACAGTAGTTTTGAGAACTTCTATAGCGATCAGGGAATATCGCATGAATTCTCAGCGCCCAAAACACCGCAACAAAATGGTATAGTTGAAAGAAAAAACAGAGTGCTTCAGGATATGGCTAATGTTATGTTGAATAACATGAAGCTCTCTAGAAATCTTTGGGCTGAAGCAATAATACCACATGTTATATTATTAATTGGGTTTATACAAGTAAATCTAATAATAAGACTGCCAAATACTTTCAGGTTTTTGGCAACAAGTGTTATATTTTACATGATCGTGATAAATTTAGGAAAGTTTGATACAAAGAGTGATGAAGGTATTTTTCTTGGTTATTCTTTGAACAGTCGAGCTTATAGGGTTCTAAATAAGAGAACCGGTGTGATTCAAGAGTCCATCAACATGGTCATTAATGATCATTTGAATACACCAGCTCCGAGTTCAGATGATGATGAAGCTCTTATTATCGACAAACAAGATACCTCATCAAGTCAAAAAGAATCTGAACCAAGGACTGTCAAAGCTCATCCAACCAATCAAATACTTGAAAACCCTGTCACTGGAGTTCGTACTCGCAAACAACTTGAGAATATATGTAAGTATGTTTGTTTTACATCCTAAATAGAACCGGTCAACGTGAAAGAACCACTTTCTGACGAAAATTGGATAGTTGTTATGCAGGATGAACTTAATCAATTTGTTCGTAATGATGTCTGGTATCTTGTTCCTAGACCTAAAGATAAACACATTATTGGAACAAAATGGATCTTTAAAAATAAGTCTGATGAGCTTTGAAATATAATACGAAATAAGACTAGACTGGTTGTACAAGGGTACACTCAGATTGAAGGCATCAATTACGATGAAACCTTTGCTCCAGTCGCTCGTCTTAAATCAATCAGACTTTTTATTTCTATCGCATGCTTTAGAAAATTTAATATTTATCAAATGGATGTAAAGAGTGCCTTCTTGAATGGCGATTTACATGAAGAAGTATATGTTGAACAACCTTCAGGGTTTGAAGACCCCAAGTTATCTGACCATGTATTTCGTCTCAAAAAGGCTCTCTATGGTCTAAAACAAGTGCCCAGGGCATGGTATGAGAAATTGACTAAATTCTTACTTAGTCATAGCTTTCAAGTAGGAAGTGTCGATAAGACGCTCTTTGTTAAGAAGCATAACAATGATATTTTGATGGTTCAAATTTATGTTGATGATATTATTTATGGATCAACTTGCTCTAACATGTCTATTGAGTTTGCAAAGTTTATGAAATCAAGGTTCAAAATGAGCATGGTTGATGAACTAAACTATTTCCTAGGGTTGCAAGTAAAACAACAACCTGATGAAATTTTCATTTACTAGACCAAATATGCTTCAAACTTGGTTAAAAGGTTTGGATTTGAGAATGGTAAGAACTTTGATACTCCTATGAGTACAACGTTAAGACTCACAAAAGACTCTACAGGTAAAGATATAGATCCTAAACTATATCGTAGCATGATTGGTAGTTTGTTGTATCTAACTTCTAGTAGACCTGATATCACATTTAATGTTGGTATTTGTGCGAGATATCAATCTAATCCTAAGGAATCACATCTTACTATTGTTAAACGAATTATTAGATATGTCGCAAGTACTACGAATCTGGGTCTTTGGTATCCTTTTGATACTAGTGTTCAATTAGCCGGGTACTCAGATGTTGATTGGGCCAGTAATATCGATGATAGAAAATCAACCAGTGGTGGTTGTTTTTACATTGAAAATTGCTTAGTTTCTTGGTTCAGTAAGAAGCAAAGCTCTATATCGCTCTCCACTGCTGAGGCTGAGTATATTGCAGTAGGATATGCATATACTCAACTAGTTTGGATGAAACGCATGCTATGCGATTATGGAATTAATCAAGATTCAATGATCTTACATTGTGATAATTCCAGTGTTATAAATATTTCCAAAAATCCAATCCAACATTCATGTACTAAGCACATTGACATTTGACATCATTACATTCGAGAGTTGGTTGAAGAAAAAGTTATTTCCTTGGAATATATATCAACCGAAAATTAACTTGCTGATATATTTACTAAACCGCTCGACAAAAACAAGTTTAATAAATTGAAATTTGATCTTGGTATGTGCATTTTACATTGAGTATTCTTACTAGCATGTATCATAGTGTATTATATTTAGTATTATTTGTGTTTAAATTTTAATTTTTTACATTGAAAATATATTTTTTGATCGATATTCAACCGGTCGTGGCTGTACATGACCAGTCATGATACGACCGGTCGTGAACCGCACTCGACTGGTCGTGGAGCTCGTGAATATGATATATTTTGGAGAAATCTCCTTCTTCTTCATTTCCACTCCGACCTTCGACGAGTCGTGGCTCGACCAGTCATAGGATTTCTTGTATTTCTTCAAGGTTAGTCCTATTTCTTCATTTTTCTTAAAGATTCATGCTCTCTATGCTTTGATTTGATCATTGTGTAGCTAGATTTCATCTCTTGTTGGTTTTTCAAGGGTTTCTTCTCAATTTGTTGATCTAGAGAAAACTCATCCTTTCTTTTGTACATTTCTCTTGCTCTTTATATATCTTTTTGAATATGGATGCTAGAGGGAAGAAGAAAACATCTCGTGGTTCATCCCCATCTAGATTTACACCAATAAAAAAATGGCACCTTTGGTCACCCGAAGATGATTCTCAAGATGTACGGGATTTGCGTGTCCGTAATGTTATCATTGAGCATACCGCTGATCTCATTCACATTGCTCCATATGGTATTATCCCTCTCCTTGAATCTGTTGGCTGGACTAACATTTTTCTTTGGAGTGGGCTTGCATACCAGTCTATTGCACAATCAATGGTTGCATGTATCTCAGAATTCTCCCTTGACAACTTATCTTTTTCAATTGATACTAGAGAAGGAAAATTTGAAGTAGACCGTCATTTGATATCAGGTATTATGGATATACATGTTAATGATGAAGGTATACCGATTCATACTCTATACGAAAAACTATCTGAATCGAAAAAATGCATGTTAACAAGAGACTTATGCAAAATTGATGCACAATGGACACACAAAGGGAATGCGCTCCCTTCAAAGTACTGTTACCTAGATACAGAGTGTTACATCATTTTTTTCATTTCAAATGTGTATCCTCGGTCCAGTAATAAAACTGAGTTGACTTCCTTCATGGTTCATATGTTGCATTCTATTGCTTCTGGTACTATGGTCTGCCTTCCTTCTTTGATCTGTCATTTTATTATACAGTTTTGTCTCATCTGGGTCATAGTGATATTCCATTTGGTTATCTTATGACTGTTTTAGTCACTCACATGCTTGTCGATAAACCTATTAATGAGGCACCAATTCATCATCTTATTTTCAACAATTTCAATCTTAATAAGATGAAGTTGGATTTGCTTCTTGGCCAAGTTGATGAAGGTGGTGTTAGTGGTGATGGTGGTGAAGTCGAAAATGAAGGGGAAGCGGGCGATCTTCCTCAACAAGATGTTAATATGGATGAGATATTTGATGAGATAGAAACTGATTCGCCAAATGATCCTGATTACGATCCATCTGGTTATGATGCACGCCTTCGTGCATTGGAGGAGAAGGTTGATAACATGAGTATAGCCCATGATATGCAATTTAAGTACATGTGAAAATATCTTCGTCGCATCAATAGGGGCTTACACCAGATTGATCCGACTATCCCTGCTCCCTCCTCTGGATCTAATTAGGCAAATTATCTTTTAGATAGTATAACATTATCTTTTATTTAGGATATTGTATTGTCTTTTGGATATTGTATTATGGATTGATAATGGCTTGATGTTTCTAGTTTATATTTTGAAATATGCTATGTCCTTTCATAATTCTTTCTCATTATCTGCTTATTATTACTCTCTATGTTATTGTTCTCTTTCATTTTCTAGCTTTCCCTTGTCATTTTGTGACAAAAAGGGGGAGTAGTAAGGTAAAAGGGAGTAGTATGGAAAGGGGGAGTAATGTGTTTGGATTGATTGATTGAGAAGGATATGTGGATTGAGTATATGGAGTATTGATGTTTACATGTTGATTACTGTTTATATGAGCAGTACTCGTATTACTTAGGGGGAGTAGAGTAATTTGTGCTTGCTTTTATGGCTCATGATTTTTTATTTTTTTTGGCAAATGTTGCTCTTATTCTTTATGCTATGTGTTTTGTCACAAATTTGACAAAGAGGGAGATTATAAGTGCTATGATTTCATATCCCTTTGGTTGTCAAATTTTGTGGTGCCAAAACCTATATCTATGTCTTGTATATCTTGTGTTTCATGTTTGAGACTATTCATTGCTTCAAGACATCGCATTTCAAGACAAGAACTTAAATGAAGAAAGTTTTAAGTCATGGATGAAGAATTCAAGAATAGAAGTCTTCAAGTATGCATGTTCAAGATACAATCAAGTTCAAGTATAGTAGAAGACTTTGTCAAGTCAAGAAAGGATCAAGCTCGAGAAGGCCTACAACAAGATTCATAAATTCTCAAGCTTCTCTTAAGGGTCATCTGAGTGTACAAACTATCAATGTCCATCTCACTTTTAAGGTTTGTTTGACCTTAGATTGACCTTAGGATGGGCTTTACTGTAGGTCATTCTAGATACATAATTTGTATATTTTATGTAACACCCCAGATTTTTGCCAACCTGAGATTAGACGTCCTTAGGCAATGGGCCAACCATAACACCTTAGTAACCTCTCAGAACCCAGTTCCAAAGCCAAAGAAATCATTTAGAACCTAATTCTTTAGAATTTAACGTGAATTAGCCATCGCTACACTAGATTACCTACGAAATTAGCACTGATCGCTTTAAATACGTTCTGCAAGACCCAAAACTTGTAGAATCAATGACGCTATAATACCCTGAAATCCAGGATCAAACTCTAAACCGATTTGTTCTCAGGAACCCTTTGAAACTTCGTATTTGATTTAGACCGCGCGTCGGAAGTCTGATATCTACAATCTTATACGGTTATGACCGCTTAGTTGGACTTGACAATCGTTTCGAAAATCAAGCTCAACCGATGTTCTGAGGCTATTTCATTGAGCCTGGACTGAAGAGAGTGAGAAATGGCTAAAGGTTTAGGAAATTAATTCTAAATCTGGCACGTGTCATTGCGCGTTATTATTAAGCGTTCTGACCGTCAGAATTTAGCCAAATTTCACCCTCGGATCAGGAAAAATTTCTCTTTCATGTCATGAGACTTGTAGACTTGATTTAGGTACGATGACCGCTGAACTGAAATTGGACCGCCACGTGCGATCTGCGAAGTCTACCGGTCTGAAAACTTCGTGTGAGCAAGATCCAGTGACCATGAGCTTAAGTCCAACCGCATTCGGCTAGGGGACCTCCCAAAACATTTTTTTAGATTGGAAAAGTCCCGATTTGGTTATAACTTAAGTATACATTTGTCCCAAGTCTAGTTAGGTTAGATTTTAGGCTATATAAGGGCCTTAAATCCTTACATATCTCTCCCATCCGAATTTGCTTAAAACCCTAGATAGAGAGAGAGAGAGAGAGAGAAAGTGAGGGATTGTGAATGAGGTGTGGGAGAGTTTTCCCGCCACTTGCTACAGCTGCTACCTGGGATTAATCACCGCATTCAAATCATTGTCCCGGTGATTCTAATGCACTCCTAGGTAAGAAAACCCTAACCACTTGCTGTTTTAGGGATTCCCTTGATACAATAGTGAAGTAGCTTATGTATCTTGTGCATTAGGTCGCATCTACGCTGTTGATGAAGCATAGACGTTCTATTCAAATCGATACACGTCTAAGGCGAAAGGTGAGGATTCTAGACGCTTTAATTGACTGATTTCAAAGCTTTCAATGTCGTTTAAAAGTAGATTATTGATGAGAACGTTGTTTGACATGTAGAACATGCTGTCCATTTTCTGTTTCGACTGAGTACCAGAAATATGAGATTTAGGGTATTTTAGGTATTTGTAGGAAATACTGTTTACGTCCATATTTTGCTGAAATGATTGCCATGGATATTTGTCGTGTTATGATATTAGGAATGCGTGTTTGATCAATTTGGCAAAGAGATTCACCCTAATGCGCACTTTGAGTCGACATACGCTATGTAGACTAAAGTGTAGGCTAAGTGTTTGTATTAGTATGCATTGAGTAGATGGTGTTGTGAATGAGTTTTGAGATTGAATTCTCAAGTAATATGCTGATGTAAATGATTTCCATCATGTTGGCTATATGTATTGATTTCATTATATACATGAAATGCATGTGTTGGATGATTTGCTTAAGTTGTATGTTATAACATGTGTCAACATTCTTACATTATTGTATTTCATTTTTGTTACTCACATATGATTACTGACGTTGATATTCAAGTGGTTGGGGCTATACGTTAGTCCAGGCAGTCGGTAATGGATTGAATTCGTGGTTGGCTTCTATTTCCCATGAAGGACGCGTCGATGAACGCGAGTCATGTTTTGAGTTGGCGGCAATGGTTAGGCCACACGAAGTACTTCATGCACTTCATATCGTTCGACTTGAGATGTGCTCGTACTAGTCGAGCCCGTCAAGTAACCCAACTGGCCATTGTATGTTCACCTTGCATGAGTCATAACTGCTTGAACCTAGGGTACTGAACTTACCATTGAAAACCCTGTTAACCATGGTACCTTGATCCATAAAGACTCATGAGCCGGGCATGGCGGTATGGGACACCGTGGTCAATCTGCCAGCCTACGCTGGGGCCACAACCCTCCCCGTAGTGACCAGTGAGCAACCCAGACTCGTGAGCAGATTATGGTGGTATGGGACACTATATTCTTAGTGTCAGCCTACACTGATCAGGTGACGAGCCCTTTGTAGTGACCTCGAGCGTATTCTGAGTCTGCGAAAGGCGACGACCCTTCCATAGCGATAAGAGTACATTAGGCCTGTATTGATAAGGTGATGGGGGAGCGGTGCAATGAGTGCGAGCAACAGCCCTGATAGCCCTTACAGCGACCTACAAATATAACGTCGTATGAGATTACTAGGAGTGACGACCCTAGACAGGATCTGTGTTGGGATTGATATAAGGAAGGTACCTTAGTTTCTCAACCCTGCTGCATGAAAAGGACTAATAATAACCCTGTAATCATTATCCATATCGCACTGCATGTGCCTGGAAGATGTGGAGCACTGTGAGAAGAAAGCATGCTGCGGACACAGATGGTGCCGTATGAGGAAGTATGTCGGTGAGGGCATCCATCATGTCATTTTATGCATGCATTAACAACAGTATCTAGGAATGTTTGATTGTTTGCTTTACTATTATCACGTGATTGATTTGATAACATGCTAATCTTTGTTCTATGATTCCACTGAGTTGATTACTCATTCCCACGTTACAGGATGGTGTTCCGGACACCCACCAGTCCCTATTTTAGTTTCAGATGATGGCGCTGCTTGAGAAGCAGAGCCGGACTTGATGATGATGAGGAGGATCCCTCCTTTATGCGTGTTCTGATTGACGGGATTACAGGGAGGTTGATTAGACGCCATGACACTTGTCATTTTATATTTTTGGAGCACTCATGTATATTCTTTTCTTTCCATTTTTGGAGTATACATGTATTTAATTAACTTGGTAACATGTTCACACTCTGGAGACTTACAATTACTTATATATTTTATGTATTTATCACAGTCTTTCGCTTGCTAATTTAACTGTCTCTGGAGTATGATATGCTGTTTTGGCTTAGTCTCAATCTTGTTTAATGCCATTCTACAGACAACATGAATTTATCATTATCTATGTTGCATAAGTGACATTCTGAAACTCGGGAGTTGGGTTTCTACCCGACCCCTGATTTTCAGGATGTTACAGATGATATCAGAGCATGATTTGGATTAAACCGGACCTGGGTTATGGTAACACAATGCACACTGACGCACTCTGACTTAGGAAGGGGGCGATGAAAATTTAGAAACCACATTAGAATCCCAAGTTTCGCCGACAGGTGAGACTATATGGTGATTGAGTCTATAACATATCTTCGGTCGCGTGAAGTGACCTAAGTTGCTTCTAGGTCGTTAGTCGACGGGTTTGATACGTTCCCTAAAAAATTCCAAATCTAGAAATGCATGTCCTTGGGTTGTGGGGTAACCACAACCCTTACACTCAATCTCAAGGCTTAAAACCCCTTTTCAACCAATTCCTTCAGAATCTTTCCTTTCACCACCCCATTCTTCAACTTTTTCTAAGTCATTTCTTACTACACATAAATCCTAATGTGTGAAGGATAGTGAATCATACTTAAACAAAAATTTTACTATAAATAGTAAATATATGTAAGAATCGGGCTTTTGGCCATTCAAATTATGGAATCTCTTGTAATAAATCAGTTAGTTGGATGGATTAGCCTCTCCTACCCCAAAATCATATGCCGCATGATGTATAAAATCATTCTGGTTTATAAACTGGCCCCGAAACGCCCCAAATAGAGTCTTGGGCCTATCCAAGCCCAAATACAATGAACCGGGGTGGGACCCACATATATTTGGGACCTCCAGGGCAGGGGGAAACCATCCCATATGGCCGGCATCACCGAATTTCAATTTCATCGGCGAGGGCTCGCCGTACGGTCGGCCCCACTCGGACTGAACTTTAGGTCGATGCCCTTTTATGGCTAGGGCAACCCCCCTACACGTGGGACATCCCTTAAAAATGCCCCAAGGGCTTACCTCCTTCACAAACAGCCCTCCCAAGCTCTCTATTTTCAAGTTCTTTGCTGCCTCTCTCTCAAATCCCATCCCCAAACCATATTCATTCTCATTTTCGGTCACAGCCGACCCCACTCCTTCGTCCACAGCCAATGAAGCTCCCTTCTCTCTTCATTTTCATCCGTGGAAGCTCTCCCAACCTCCATTGAAGGCTGAAAATTGTGTGGACCTCCATTCTATCTTATAGTGCTCTTTTCTCTTTGAAAATCTGGCCTTTGGGAACTTGATTCACCCCTCAACAAGGCCTAGATTCGATTTAGTCCATTAGGACAGCCCTATCTCCCCATTTCCTCCATTTTCCATGGCTATTGTTGAGGCCATTTTGGCCTTTTTCTCTTTCTCCACCATCCTCTCTCTCCTGGGAAAGAGGAAGACCGCCTAGATGAAGTTGGGCCTAGTCACCCTTCACGATCGAGGAAGCCGAGAGGTGGCGCCGCTAGCTCAAGCGCCACCGCTAGTCCAAGTGTTGGCAGAGAGCTACATACGAAGCGAGATTTGGATCCCCGTGCGCACATAGGGCATGCATTGTTGGCGGACTTGGCCCATGGCGCGTATACTGATCGCAAGGTTCAGTTTGAGGCGCATGTGGAGGAGTGGCTCTTTGGTGAGTTTCTGTTATTTGAGCGCATCGAAGTTGCCAACTAGGGTCCGCTCTTTGAAGCCCAGTCTCGTGCGAACGTAAGCACTATTCGTGCCTTCTATGCTCATATTCGGGCTCCTACATTGGAGCCATTGCAGTTCAGGATTCCCTTTGATAGAGATCGGGAAGCCACGATCGATGTTCGGTTGATAGCCCGAATTCTGAAGGTGCCTCTTGGTGAAGTACATCCAAGTGTTAAGAATCTGAAGAGTGTTCGTGAGCAAAATCGTCGCACTAGGTTTCTATGTGGTGGTTTGGTTCCGTGGCAGCGTAACAAGAGCCTCTTAGCATCCCACATGTCGGATGATTTTCGCCTGTTACACCACATTTACACGTTCAATGTGTATCCTAGGTCGACCAACCGCAGTGAATGTACGCGTCTCATGGTCGATTTCCTATATCAAGTTGGCCAGGGAGAGAATGTGTGTATGGTCACCTTTGTGTTGCGACAGATTATCCTCATAGCGAAATCGAGAAGAACGTCTGAGTCACTTCCCTTTGGCCGACTCATATGCAAGATCACGCTTGAGTTTGCTTACAGACTTGGGCCGGAGATGCCTGTGCCAATTCACTTCATTGATGAGGCTACCATGAACCAGATGAAGATAGGGCCTCGACAGCGTGAGGCTCAGCTTGATGATGACAGTGAGGGTGAGTATGATAGTGCAGAGGATGCTAGTGAAGAAGAAGCTGGGGCTGAAATAGAGGAAGAAGTCCAAGAAAAAGAAGAAGAAGAGGCTCAGGATACTGATGAGAGTCCTCCTACTGCGACTTGGGCCGCTAGGGATGCTCATATAGCCCAACTTGAGGAGAGTCAGGTTGCTTTGCAACGGGAAGTCCAAGAACTTCAGGCTGCGGTGAAACAGGATCTTGAGGATACCAAGGCTGTCATGAAACGAAAATTTGGCAAGGTGACTCATACTTTGAAGGCCATCCTGTGTTGTCTGCAGGATAAGGGTGCTCTTCCTCCATCGCCAGACTCGGATTAGCGATTCGATTTTAGTCGCTTGTTGGTCGTAGTTAGCTATTTTCTGTTTTCGGTGTGTGAGCCTGAGAAGGCTTAGTCGTTGGTTTATGTTGCTGTTGTAGCTTTGACTAGTTTAGTTTCCCATGTGTTTCTTGTCATGAGGCATGTAAGGATATATCTCTTGTATTGTGACAAATTTTGATTTAATGAAATACATGCAGTCCCTTTTGATATGAAGTGTCTGGAATGCTTGAGGGATTGTGTATTGCTATGCTACATCTCACGCTTTCCAACACAAGGCCCATTTTCCAAAGCCTACGAAGTTGATTTGAATCTCAACTCACCCACCTACTAAACATGTCATTCCCAATTCTTGGGCGGGAGTAGGAAAGCAATCCCATTTAACACAACTTGAGACCACTGGCCACATATGCCCTTAGAGTTTTAGACTTGGAGTGGTACTCGATTGAAAGATCTGACAATATAGGAAATCAAATTTCAATTAGACAATCTT
This sequence comes from Magnolia kwangsiensis, assembly GCA_037074715.1. Classification (NCBI taxonomy): domain Eukaryota; kingdom Viridiplantae; phylum Streptophyta; class Magnoliopsida; order Magnoliales; family Magnoliaceae; genus Magnolia; species Magnolia kwangsiensis. The sequence goes on along the minus strand of CM073582.1, from coordinate 55,017,161 downwards.
GACTCTAAGCGATAGAAAAATTCCCTGTAGTAGATATGGTATGAAACCATCTAACGTATAAGCTTAGGCTTTGGATTACAGCAGCTAGTGAGTTACAAACTAGGCTACTAGTTATAATAAGTAGTGTAAAGCCTGTATATGCTAAGGAATAATAGGTTAGATTTGGTTGGAGTAGGACCTCATTTCTTCGATAGGTCCCCTTAATACTTATAGACTTCTGTTATAACCCTTAGGAAAGTTGTTTTAACTTAGAACCATTCACTCTCAGGGAAAACTTATAAATCCCTCAGATTGAACTTAGAATAAACCAGCACGCCCCTTAGAATTCCCCTTAGAATTGCCTTCCCAAGGATTTATTGCAATCGGGAATACGGAGTAAAGGAATTGTATACTAGCAATGTATTCGCGGTTTGAATCGACTTCTTAATCCTAGTGGTTACCAATGAATCCATTGCTCTGATCAAGCAGAAGATCGGCATCGACTCGGATTAAAAATTGATACAACAAATTTTTTGTCCTAGCTAGACAGAAAGTCTGTGTATCCGGCTCAGACCCACTACACAACTTTTCTTCTGTGTTGGCCCGACCACCTACAACTAAAAGTTATTGCCTTGCCTTGGAAAATGTTAAAGACATATAGCCAATAGAGATTAGACCTCTTACCACAAACTCACATCTGTCATTGAAATCAATCATAACACCCGTCTTTTCAGCTCCTTTCTACAACCATAGGTACCAATGCTATAAAACGCATCATTAACAAAGGAAAACCAATGTAATGAGAGGTTATTTCCCATTTCATGTCAAGGATAGGCCCTAAGTTACACCTCGTTCCGATATACGAATCGAGATATAGATTCTTGAACCTTAAGTAGAACAAAGTTTTAAGGGGGGTAGAACGTATTGAGCCCAATCTACTTAGGATTATCTAATACAACCGTTAGATCAGAGTAGCGCAGTGGAAGCATGGCTAGCCCCTTCCTCACTGGCCCAGGATCGAAACAGTTGATTTAGGTTATACGTAAGGTTAAGTCATTACGAAAGTCTCTTTAAGTACTCATTACCCTTAGCTAATTTTGGGGACGAAATTTTATTTTAAGGGGGGTAGATTGTAACACTCCGGATTTTTGCCAACCTGGGATTAGACGTCCTTAGGCAATGGGCCAACCATAACACCTTAGTAACCTCTCAAAACCCAGTTCCAAAGTCAAAGAAATCATTTAGAACCTAATTCTTTAGAATTTAACGTGAATTAGCCATCGTTACACTAGATTACCTATGAAATTAGCACTAATCGCTTTAAATACGTTCTGCAAGACCCAAAACTTGTAGAATCAATGACGCTATAATACCCTAAAATCCAGGATCAAACTCTAAACCGATTTGTTCTCAGGAACCCTTTGAAACTTCGTATTTGATTTAGACCGTGCGTCGGAAGTCCGATATCTACAATCTTAAACGGTTATGACCGCTTAACTGGACTTGACAATCGTTTCGAAAATTAAGCCCAACCGATGTTCTGAGGCTATTTCATTGAGCCTGGACTGAAGAGAGTGAGAAATGGCTAAAGGTTTAGGAAATTAATTCCAAATCTGGCACGTGTCGTTGCGCGTTATTATTAAGCGTTCTGACCGTCAGAATTCAGCCAAATTTCACCCTCGGATCAGAAAAAATTTCTCTTTCATGTCATGAGACTTGTAAACTTGATTTAGGTACGATGACCGCTAAACTGAAACTGGAACGCCACGTGTGATCTGCGAACTCTACCGGTCTAAAAACTTCGTGTGACCAAGATCCAATGACCATGAGCTTATGTCTGACCGCGTTGGGCCAGGGAACCTCCCGAAACGCTCTTTTGGATCAGAAAAGTCCCGATTTGGTTATAACTTAAGTATACATTTGTCCCAAGTCTAGTTAGGTTAGATTTTAGGCTATATAAGGGCCTTAAATCCTCACATATCTCTCCCATCTGAATTTGCTTAAAACCCTAGATAGAGAGAGAGAGAGACAATGAGAGATTGTGAATGAGGTGTGGGAGAGTTTTCCTGTCACTTGCTACAGCTGCTACATGTGATTAATCACCATATTCAAATTATTTTCTCAGTGATTCTAACGCACTCCTAGGTGAGAAAAACCTAACGACTTGCTGTTTTAGGGATTCTATAACGCCCGTGAAAAAATCCATACTTGGGCTCGTGTACCAACTCGACCCGAAATTGCGTAGAATTAATTTCTATGGAAAGTAAGCGTAAGTTAGCTACCGCAATGCTGGAGTAGCTGGGAAATAGTCCCTGATCACTTTAAATACGTTCTACAAGACCCAAATCGAGTAGAACCAACGACTCTATAATACTCTATAACCTCGGACCAAACTCTAAGCAGGTTTGTTCTCTGGACCACTTTGAATCTTTGTATTGGATCTAGACCGCGCGTCGAAAGTCCGATACCTCCTATCTTAGACCGTTAGAACCGCCTAGCTGGACTTGACACTCATTTCGAAAATCAAGTCAAACCGATAATCACAGGCTATTTCATTGAGCCCGGACCGAAGAGAGTGCGAATAGGGACAGAATTGGAATTTCAAATTCAAATCTAGCACACGACTTGATGCGTCAGTATTAAGCGTTTTGACCATCAGAATTCAGCCAGATTACACCCTCGGATCAGGAGAAATTTCTATTTTATATCATGAGACTTTCAGCCCTGATCTACGTGCGGTGACCGCTGAACTGAAACTAGTCCGCCACGTGCGATCTGCGGACCCAGCCGGACTGAAAACTTAATACGTGCTAGATCTGGTACGCATGAGCTTAAGTCCGATCGCATTCGGCCAGGGGACCACCAGAAAGCATCTTTTGAATCGAAACAGCCCCGAATTGGATATGCATTAAGTAAACTTCGTTTCCGAGCCTATTTCGGGCGTTTTTAAGCTTATAAAAGGGGTTGAAACCCTCACTCCTCTCTCCCATCCAAAATTGCAAGAAACCCTAGATTGGGAGAGAGAAAAGGTGAGAGTTTGAGAGAGTGTAGAAGGGATTTTTCCAGTCTTCGTGCCACCTGTTGCTAGTGCCTAAGCAACACCTCCTGATCACCAAGCCAGTGATTATTCCACGTTTTTAGGTATGAAATAACCCTAGAAGTTGCTGATTTAAGGTTCACTAGGATCCATAGCTTTTTAACCAATAGATCTTTTAAAACAGGTTCTCTTATCTCCATTCAAAACGACACGTCTACAAGAGACTAGGTGAGGATTTTAGACGCTTTGATTGACGGTTTCCAATACTTTCAATGTCGTTTAATAGTATATTATCGACGGCATCGCCGTTTGACATGTACAACATGCTATCCGTTTCCTATTTCGTAAATCAACGAAGAATATGAGATTTAGGGCATTTTAGTCATTTGTAGGAAGTACAGTTTACATTCATATTTTGCTGATGTGATTGACATGGTTTGTTGTCGCATTAGGAAGTTAGGAATACGTGCATAATTAGTTTAGCGAAGAGATTCTCCTAATTACTCACTTCGGGTCGACATACTATATGTAAACTTAAGTGTGTAGTGTATGTGTTTGTATAAATGCTTGTATTAGTATGTATTGAATTAAATGATGTTATGAAATAGTTTGAGATTGATTTCTCAATTAATATGCTCACTTAAATGATTTCCTACATGTTGACTATATGCATGATTTCATTACATGCATGAAATATATGTGCTTGAAGATTTGCCTATGTTGAATGTTATAACATGTGTTAACATGCTCACATGATTGTATTTCAATTCCAATACTCTTACATAGATTACTGATGTGATTCCATAATTGTTTGGGACTAGACTTAGTCCAGGCAGTCGGTAACCGAACAAATTCGTGGCTGGCTGGTCCTGGCCACGAACGACGCGTCGATGAATGCGAGTCGTATTTGGAGTTGGCGGCAGTGGTTAGGCCACGCGAAGTGTTTTACGCACTTCATGTCGTTCGACTTGAGATGCGATCGCGCTAGTCGAGCCCGTCAAGTAACCCGACTAGCCGATGTATGTTCACCCCGTATGAGTCATAACTACTTGAACCTAGGGTACTGAACTTACCATTGTAAACCCTGTTAACCATGGTACCTTGATCCACGAAGACTCATGAGCCGGGCATGGTGGTATGGGACACCGTGGTCGAGCTGTCGGCCTACGCTGGGGCCACAAACCTCCCCGTAGTGACCAGTGAGTACATAGTCTCGTGAGCAGATTATGGTGGTATGGGACACTATATTCTAGCTGTTGGCCTGCACTGATCAGGCGACGAGTCCTTTGTAGTGACCGCGAGCGTATTCTGAGTCTACGGGAGGCGATGACCCTTCAGTAGCAGTAGAGTACAGTAGGCCTGTATTGATAAGGTGATGGGGGAGCGGTGCAACGAGTGCGAGCAACAGCCCTGGCAGCCCTTGCAGCGACCTACAAAATATACATCGTATGAGATTACTAGGAGTGACGACCCTAGATAGGATCTGTGTTGGGATTGATACAAGGGAAGTACCTTAGTTTCCCAATCCTGCTGTTTGAATGGACTAATAACAATTGGAAAATCATATCACCATACCATTGCATGTGCCTGAAAGATATGGAGCACTTGAGGATCGATTGCATGCCGCGGTCGTAAGATGGTGCCGTATGAGGGAGATCGTCGGTGAGGGCATACATCACGTCATGTCATCTTGCATTAACAACAGTATTAGGATTGTCTGATTTACTTCTTTACTATTATCGCATGATTGATTTATGAACATGTTAATCTTTGCTCTATGATTCCACTGAGTTGATCACTCACTCCCACGTTATGGGATGGTGTTTACAACACCCACCAAACCCTGTTGTAGATGCAGGTGATGCTGAGATCCAGGAGGCAGAGCCAGACTTCGACGAGGACCAGGATGAGTTCTCGTACATGCAGTATCATGATGGCTTTGCGTAGGCGACCTATGTTGATGGGACTTCAGTGGGACTATTTTGAACATTTGATTTTGTTCATGTATATGTATATGAGACTCAGAGATGTATTCATACTTTAGAGACAGATGAGATCTACTTTGTTTTTCCTTACAGTGATATATATATTGTTTAGTCTTCCGCTTGCTTTTATCACTTAATCTGGAGTATGAATTGCAGTTTTGGTATACTTTTACTCATGTGAATGCTTTAAATCAGACAACATTGAATCATAATCATTTTTGTTGCATAAGTGACGGTCTGGAACTCGGGAGTTGAGTTTATACACGACCCCTGATTTTCAGGGTGTTACAAGTTGGTATCAGAGCATGAATAAGAGTATACTGGGCCTGGGTTATGGTCTCACGATGTACGTTGTCGCTTCTTTTGACTTAGGTGAGTGCGAGAAGGGTCTAGAAACATTTCTAGGATCGCAGATTCTCCAATAGACGAAGTCTATTCGAATCGATCGCATGATCGAGTCTGTAACGCATCTCGGGTCGCGTGAAGCAACCCGAATAGCTCCTAGGCCGTAGGAAGTCAGGTTGAGACATTCTTTGAACAATTTTAAACTCATAAAAGTAAATCCTTGGGTCGTGGGATGACCACGACTCCTATATTCAATCATCAGGGCTTAAAAATCCCGTTTCACCAAAAATCTTCAAAATTCTTCCTCTCACCACTCCAATCTTCATTTCTTTCTTATCCTTTTCATGTTAGGCATCAAACCTAATATGAAAATAACATAAAATAATACTTTTACCAAATTTTATAGTGAATAGTAAAGTTTCATGAAAAATGGCCATAAGGCCATTCTAACTTCACTTTATTTAGCAAATAAGGGTCTAGATGGATGTACTAGATCCTTCTACCCCAAAATCATATGCTGCATGATAGGGTTTTGTATTCAGAATTGCAGATTGGCCCTGGAAAGCCCCGAACACATGTTTGGGCCTATATAGGTCAAAATACAATGAACCAAGGTGGGGACCATACATATCTGGGGTCCTTGGACCATGGGGGACCATACCCATCTGGTCCCACCGGCCGGATGCACCACCGGTCGGCGATGCCATCGCCGATCCGGCGATGCATCGCCGTATAGGTGGGCCCACTTGAAGTAATTTTTGGGCACACGCCCTATCTTGGGTTGAGTACACCTCCCATGTAGGGTTCGACCGAAGAAAACCCCTAAAACTTGCATCTCCTTCACAAACAGCCCTCCCCATAGCCCTATTTACGTTTTCCAGCAACTATCTCTAAAAATTCGTGATTCCAAACCACCCTAGATCCATCCTTGGCCAAAAACAACCACCCTCCATCATTCCTTTGAAGTTGGAAGCCCTCCTTCTTGAAGATTTCATCTTTTGGAGCTCCAAAAACCCCCAAATCGAGCTGAAATCGTGAGGTTCTCCATTCCACTTTTTCATTTTCATTTCTCCTTAAAAATACACCCTTGGGAAGCTTGAAGCATCCCTCTATGACACCTAGATCTCCCTTTTTCAGTTTGGATAGCCACTTCTCCACATTTTCTCCATTTTCCATGGCTTTCGTGGAAGCCATTTTAGGCCTTTTGTCACTCTCCACCATCTTATCTTTGATGGGTAAAAGGAAAACTGTAGTAGATGAGGCTGGGCCAAGTCACCCTGCTCAATCGAGAAGACCGCGGGGTGGTGCCGCAAGTTCAAGCGCCGCCACGGTCCAGCTACAGCCCTAGAGTGTCGTACAAAGCGAGATTTGGATCCCCATACTCACCTTGGGCGAGTGATTCTAGCTGAGATGCCTCACGACCAATACACTGATCGCAAAGTGTTGTTTGAGGCGGACGTGGAAGAACGACTGTTCGGTGAATTTTTGTTGTTCGAGCGCCTTGAAGCTGCGCATTGGGGTCCGATCTTTGAAGCTCGCGCTCGTGCTAATGTGAGCACCGTTCATGCCTTCTACGCTTGTATCCAGAATCCTACCTTGGAGCCATTACAGTTCAAAATCCCTTCTGGTAGAGATCGGATGACTACGATTGATGTGCGACTGATTGCGCGACTTCTGAACGTGCCTCTTGGTGATGTTCATCCTAATGAGAAGAATCTGAGGAGTAGGCGTGAACGTGATCACCGCACCAGGTTTTTGTGCGGTAAGTTGGTCCCATGGCAGCCTAATAATAGCCTCAAGGCGACGTATATGTCTGATGATTTGCGCCTACTGCACCATATCTGCATGTTCAATGTGTATCCCAGGTCGATGAATCGCATTGAATGTACACGCCTTATGGTTGATTTCTTGTATCTGGTGCCCCAGGGAGAGAATGTATGTATGGTCACTTTCATCTTGTGACAGATAATCCTCATAGCCAAGTTAAGAAGAACATCCGAATCACTTCCTTTTGGCCGACTGATATGAAAGATCACGCTTGAGTTTGCTTACAGACTTGAGCCGGAATTGCCAGTTTCGATTCATAGCATTGATGAGTCGACTATGGTCAAGATGAAGATTGGGTCTCAGTACCATGAAAATCAGCTTGAGGAGGATAGCGAGGATGACTTTGATGATGAGGAAGATCAAAGCGAAGAAGAACCTGGAGCAGAAGTTCAGGAAGAAGTTCAGGAAGAGGCAGAAGAGGAGGCTCAGGATACAGATGAGAGCCCTCCTCCTTCTTCGCAGGCTACTAGCGATGATCGTATTGCTTGGATTGAGGAGAGTCAGATCACCTTGCGAAGGGAAGTTTAAGAACTTCGCGCTGAAGTCGAGGATGCCAAGGCCGTTACAAAGAGGAAATTCGACAAGGTGACTCGCACCTTGAAGGCGATCCTGTGTTGCTTGCAGGATAAGGGTGCTCCTCCTCCGTCACCCGACTCAGACTAGCGATGCGACCTTTGATGTTATTGTTAGTAGTTAGTCATTTCCTTCTTTTATTGTGTAAGCTTGTTAGGGCTAGTGCCTTGCTTATGTTGCTGTTGTAATTTTAACTGTCTTAGTTCCCGTGTATTTCTCATCATGATGCTTGTAAGGATATATCCCTTGTATTGTGACAATTTTGATTAAATGAAATGCATGGAATACCTTTGACTCCTTGTGTGAATGATTGCGGTGTATTTGTACTATTGAGACTGACAAGGTTGCGCCCTATTTTGAATATAGGGAATGCCGCCCAAGGCTACGCAGAGCACGGTTCGGCTTGCATTGAGTGAGCATATGGATCAGACTCCTTCGCAGTCTGACACCCATGCGGACCCTGTTGTGGGCCTGATTCCTGAGACATTTCGTGCGTCTCAGCCTACTGCTGGTCCTACAGTTGGACCACCGCCGTTCACACCGTCAGTCAGAGAGCCTTATCGTGCATCTACTTCGACGCAGCACCTGCCACAGCCTGCTCCACCTCCTGACAGATTTGAGTAGATGATGGCTATGATGCAGCAGCAGTAGCAGCTTCTGACTACCATTGTGGGGAAATTAGCCCAGGGTGGGGGTGTGACTCCACCTGCACCACCTGCTCATCCAGCTGAGGATGCTTATACATACGCCCAGGATGAGGGCATGGCTCATCCTGTACCACCTGCTTACCCTGCAGGGAATGCCGCAGATACACGGGGCCTATTAGAGCGATTTCAGCGCTTACGGCCTCCCACTTTTACGGGTTCTCACAGACCCGAGGAGGCCGAGTACTGGCTCGACCGTGTGTCGAAGATATTGCGGATGCTTCATTGCACAGAGGCCGAGCAAGTAGAGCTGGCTACATTCCTATTTGAGAGAGAGGCCAGCCTGTGGTGGGATAGCGTATTGCGGACCGTTGCCGCCGACTTTGTATGGACATGGACAGCGTTTGAGTTCCTCTTTCACGAGAAGTATTACCCCCAGACGTACAGGCATGACAGGGAGAATGAGTTTCTCTGCCTCAGACAGGTAGCCATGACAGTCACGGAGTATGAGCATTGGTTTACAGAGTTGGGCAGATACGTCCCGACTATTTTGGCTGATGAGCAAATGCGCATACGGCACTTTTTGGAGGGTTTGCGACCGGATATTCGGTCGAAGATGTGCTGTGTGACCATTCCCTCATATGCGGAGTTGATTCACATGTCTATGCGGGCAGAGCAGGATGTGGATCGACTTACGCGATCTCGTGGCCCTGTTGCTTCTAGGCCGCGACCAGACATGCAGGACAGGCGCTTCGCGGGCAAGAGGCCTCGCGTCGACCCTCCTACTCGAGCTCTAGCGCCAACACCATCATTTCGGCGCCTCGAGTTATCGTGCACATATTGTGGGAGGACGAGTCACTTGACGCAGAGCTATTTTTCTCGGATGCGGGACAGTGGGTTCTCGCCGCCACAGAAGATTAACCGTGCACGTTCACAGGCGATATCAGCACCGCCTATACGGTTAGCTCCTGCGCACCCTTCTTTCAGACCTTCGGTATCACAGATCAGACAGCCTCCATAGCCCTTGACATAGCGGCCAAACCGCCACAGCAGGCTCGGGTTCATGCATTGACAGCTGAGGCAGCTGCGACACCGACTTTTCAGCATTCAGCCTTCGAGGTCACAGCCCATATTGGAGGTACTCCTATTCTTGTGATGGTGGACACTGGTTCCACGATTTCTTTGATATCACGTGCTGTAGTCAGGCGTCTTGGTTTACAGACTATTACCATGGATAGGGTGCGAGTACTTGCAGCTCATGGAGATTATTCAGATGTCACCCAGATGTGTGAGGGTTGTTTGGTTGATCTGGGAGGCAGGACGATGGCTATTGATCTTGTCGTCGACCCCTCTCTAGTTTATCTCGACGTCATTCTTGGCATGGATTGGTTGACTGCAGCGAGGGCCGAGATTGACTGCGAGACACCTATAGTGACTGTGTACGAGCCAGAGGGTGCATCCTTCACATTTCCAGTACGGGTAAATCTCCCTTTCTGCATACTTAGTTACGCCACTTTATTGCGTAACGCTAGTGCCCAGATACTTGAGCATACACCAGTCGTTTCCAAGTTCGGGGATCTGTTCAGGAAGATCCCTGGTTTGTCGCCCCGACGAGAGATCGATTTCACTATCGATCTGGTTCCTGGTTCTACTCCCGTCTCACTGTCGACGTATCGCATGGCACCGTGTGAGATGGAGGAGTTGATGACGCAAATTGATGGTCTGCTAGAGCTTGGCCTTATACGGCCTAGTGTGTCTCATTGGGGAGCACCGGTCTTGTTCGTGAGGAAGAAGGATGGTTCGATGCGATTATGTATTGATTATCGCAGGCTGAACCAGGTCACGGTGAAGAACAAGTACCCTTTACCCAGGATCGATGACTTGTTTGATCAGTTGAGAGGATCGCAGTACTTCTCGAAGATTGATCTTCAGTCAGGATATCATCAGTTGTGCGTCAGGGATGAGGACGTGCAGAAGACAGCATTCAGGACCAGTTTTGGCCACTACGAGTTCCTCGTGATGTCGTTCGGTCTCACGAACGCACCAGCCGTGTTCATGGATCTGATGAACCGGGTATTTCGGCCTTTCCTCTATAGATTCGTCGTTGTATTCATTGACGACATTTTAGTGTACTCTAGGAGTCGAGAGGAGCATGAGGAGCACTTACGTTTGGTCCTGGATACGCTCAGACAGCATCAGTTGTTCCCACAGTACAAGAAGTGCGACTTCTGGAAGCAGGAGGTGAAGTTCCTGGGACACGTGGTGTCCAAGGATGGCATGGCAGTTGACCTGTCTAAGGTAGCTGCGGTGCAGGACTGGGAGCAGCCTGGTTCTGTCACTGAGGTGAGGAGTTTCTTGGGTCTCGCTGGCTACATCGGTGCTTCATACAGGACTTCTCAAAGATCGCGAGACCCTTATCTCAGTTGACACGGAAGGACGTGAAGTTCGCCTGGAATGACAAGACGGAGTCAGCTTTTCAGGAGCTGAAGGACAGACTTACGACCGCCCCTGTGCTAGTATTGCCAGAGCAAGGGGTTAGATACACTATATACACTGACGCGTCTAGTGTTGGTTTGGGTTGTGTCCTTATGCAGAGGGACAGGGTAATTTTATATGCCTCGAGACAATTAAGGAAGCACGAGGAGAATTACCCTACACACGACCTAGAGTTGGCAGCCATTATATTCGCACTGAGACTCTGGAGACATTACCTCTACGGAGAAAAGTTCGAGCTCTTTTGCGACCACAAGAGCCTCAAGTACATATTCACGCAGCGAGACTTGAATATGAGGCAGCGGTGATGGATGGAGACGTTGAAGGACTTCAAGTTTGAAGTCTCTTACCATCCTGGGAAGGCGAACCTTGTGGCTGATGCGTTGAGCTGTAAGAAGGTGATAGAGTTTGCGGCTCCGCTGATGGTTGCTGAGTAGGATATGGTTGAGTTTTTGTGAGACTTTGAGCAGAAACTCACCGTAGAGGAGCCGTTTGAGTTCATCGCACATGTACAGGTGCGATCTCAGATCGATGACCGAGTCATCGAGGCGCAGAGGGACGATGCGCATCTGACTGAGCTTCGAGAGCAGGCCAGTGATGATGCAAATGCCGACTGGCGAGTTGGTATGGATGGGGGCTTACGTTATCGTGGCCGCCTATGCGTCCCAGATATCCCTGACTTGAGACGAGAGATTCTCGAGGCTGCGCATTATACTAGACTCGCGATGCATTCGGGCAGTATGAAGATGTATCGTGACGTGAAGAGGACGTATTGGTGGGAAGGTATGAAGACCCACATAGCAGAGTTCGTGTCCCGTTGTCTCACTTGTCAGCAGGTGAAGGCAGAGCATCGCCGACCACCTGAACTTTTGCAGCCTATGCCGATCGTAGAGTGGAAGTGGGATTTCATTTCCATGGACCTCATTTCTGGGTTGCCGAAGACGAGGAAGGGACATGATTCCATTTGGGTGATCGTCGACCGTCTGACGAAGTCGGCGCACTTCCTACCGATTAGAGTTACGAACTCTGCAGACGAGCTGGCTAGATTATACATCGGAGAGATTGTGCATCTGCATGGAGTTCCACTGGAGATCGTGTCGGACAGAGACATGCGGTTCACTTCTATTTTCTGGACTCGCATTAAGGAGGCTATGGGTGTGAAGTTGAAGTTCAGTACTGCCTTCCACCCACAGATAGACGGATAGACAGAGCGGGTGAACCAGATCTTAGAGGACATGTTGCGAGCTTACGCATTAGACTTCAAGGACAGTTGGGATGATTGTCTTGCTTATGCGGAGTTTGCGTATAACAACAGCTTTCAGACGAGTATCGGTATGGCACCTTATGAGGCGCTGTATGGGGAACCTTGTCGCGCACCGCATTGCTGGATAGAGGTCGGTGAGCGTAGCTTGATTCGCCCAGAGTTAGTGCAGGCGACGTCAGAGAAGATCGATATTATTCAACGACGGCTTCTTACAGCGCAGAGCAGACAGAAGAGTTATGCCGATACGAGACGACGACCACTAGAGTTCACAGTTGGGGATCATGTGTTTTTGCGAGTTTCCCCTATGAAGGGAGTCCTTCGGTTCGGGAAGAAGGGGAAGCTGGCACCGCAATTCATTGGTCTATTCCAGATCCTCGATCGTGTGGGAGCAGTGGCTTACCGATTGGCTTTACCCAAGCCTCTCGCGAGCGTTCACAACGTATTTTATGTTTCTATGCTGAAGAAGTACGTTGCTGATCCTTCCCATATCATCAGATGGGAGCAGGTACAGTTAGGAGAGGATGTTACTTATATCCTGCGACCGACACGTATCCTAGACAGGAAGGAGCAGGTACTGCGTAGCAAGGTGATTCCCCTTGTGAAGGTATTGTGGACGCATCACTCTGAGGAGGAGGCTACCTTGGAGACAGAAGCCGAGATCAGAAAGAACTACCCACAGCTTCTCGAGGAGTACGAAAAGGTATAAATTTCGAGGATGAAATTATTTGTTAAGGGGGGTAGATTGTAACGCCCGTGAAAAAATTCATACTTGGGCTCGAGTACCAACTCAACCCGAAATTGCATAGAATTAATTTCTATGGAAAGTAAGCGTAAGTTAGCTAGCGCAACGTTAGAGTAGCTGGGAAATAGTCCCTGATCACTTTAAATACGTTCTACAAGACCCAAATCGAGTAGAACCAACGACTCTATAATACTCTATAACCTCGGACCAAACTCTAAGCAGGTTTGTTCTTTGGACCACTTTGAATCTTTGTATTGGATCTAGACCGCGCGTCGAAAGTCCGATACCTCCTATCTTAGACCGTTAGAACCGCCTAGCTGGACTTGACACTCATTTCGAAAATTAAGTCAAACCGATAATCACAGGCTATTTCATTGAGTCCGGACCGAAGAGAGTGCGAATAGGGACAGAATTGGAATTTCAAATTCAAATCTGGCACACGACTTGACGCGTCAGTATTAAGCGTTCTGACCGTCAGAATTCAGCCAGATTACACCCTCGGATCAGGAGAAATTTCTATTTTATATCATGAGACTTTCAGCCCAGATCTACGTGCGGTGACCGCTGAACTGAAACTGGTCTGCCACGTGCGATCTGCGGACCCAGCCGGACTGAAAACTTAATACGTGCTAGATCTGGTACGCATGAGCTTAAGTCCGATCGCATTCGGCCAGGGGACCACCAGAAAGCATCTTTTGAATCGAAACAGCCCCGAATTGGATATGCATTAAGTAAACTTCGTTCCCGAGCCTATTTCGGGCATTTTTAAGCTTATAAAAGGGGTTGAAACCCTCACTCCTCTCTCCCATCCGAAATTGCAAGAAACCCTAGATTGGGAGAGAGAAAAGGTGAGAGTTTGAGAGAGTGTAGAAGGGATTTTTCCAGTCTTCGTGCCACCTGTTGCTAGTGCCTAAGCAACACCGCCTGATCACCAAGCCGGTGATTCTTCCACGTTTTCAGATATGAAACAACCCTAGAAGTGGCTGATTTAAGGTTCACTAGGATCCATAGCTTTTTAACCAATAGATCTTGTAAAACAGGTTCTCTTATCGCCGTTGACGAAGCGTATACGCTCCGTTCAAAACGACACGTCTACAAGAGACTAGGTGAGGATTTTAGATGCTTTGATTGACGGTTTCCAACGCTTTCAATGTCGTTTAATAGTAGATTATCAATGGCATCGCCGTTTGACATGTACAACATGCTATCCGTTTCTTGTTTCGTAAATCAACGAAGAATATGAGATTTAGGGCATTTTAGTCATTTGTAGGAAGTACAGTTTACATTCATATTTTGCTGATGTGATTGACATGGTTTGTTGTCGCATTAGGAAGTTAGGAATACGTGCATAATTAGTTTGGCGAAGAGATTCGCCTAATTACGCACTTCGGGTCGACATACTATATGTGGACTTAAGTGTGTAGTGTATGTGTTTGTATAAATGCTTGTATTAGTATGTATTGAATTAAATGATGCTATGAAATAGTTTGAGATTGATTTCTCAATTAATATGCTCACCTAAATGATTTCCTACATGTTGACTATATGCATGATTTCATTACATGCATGAAATATATGTGCTTGAAGATTTGCCTATGTTAAATGTTATAACATGTGTTAACATGCTCACATGATTATATTTCAATTCCAATACTCTTACATAGATTGTTGATGTGATTCCATAATTGTTTGGGACTAGACTTAGTCCAGGCAGTCGGTAACCGAGCAAATTCATGGCTGGCTGGTCCTGGCCACGAACGACGCGTCGATGAACGCGAGTCGTGTTTGGAGTTGGCGGCAGTGGTTAGGCCACGCGAAGTGTTTTACGCACTTCATGTCGTTCGACTTGAGATGCGATCGCGCTAGTCAAGCCCGTCAAGTAACCCGACTGGCCGATGTATGTTCACCCTATATGAGTCATAACTGATTGAACCTAGGGTACTGAACTTACCATTGTAAACCCTGTTAACCATGGTACCTTGATCCACGAAGACTCATGAGCCGGGCATGGTGGTATGGGACACCGTGGTCGAGCTGTCGGCCTACGCTGGGGCCACAAACCTCCCCGTAGTGACCAGTGAGCACATAGTCTCGTGAGCAGATTATGGTGGTATGGGACACTATATTCTAGCTGTCGGCCTACACTGATCAGGCGACGAGTCCTTTGTAGTGACCGCGAGCGTATTCTGAGTCTACGGAAGGCGACGACCCTTCAGTAGCAGTAGAGTACAGTAGGCCTGTATTGATAAGGTGATGGGGGAGCGGTGCAACGAGTGCGAGCAACAGCCCTGTCAGCCCTTGCAGCGACCTACAAAATATACATCGTATGAGATTACTAGGAGTGACAACCCTAGACAGGATCTGTGTTGGGATTGATACAAGGGAAGTACCTTAGTTTCCCAATCCTACTGTTTGAATGGACTAATAACAACTCGGAAATCATATCACCATACCATTGCATGTGCCTGGAAGATGTGGAGCACTTGAGGATCGATTGCATGCCGCGGTCGTAAGATGGTGCCGTATGAGGGAGATCGTCGGTGAGGGCATACATCATGTCATGTCATCTTGCATTAACAACAGTATTAGGATTGTCTGATTTACTACTTTACTATTATCGCATGATTGATTTGTGAACATGTTAATCTTTGCTTTATGATTCCACTGAGTTGATCACTCACTCCCACATTACGGGATAGTGTTTGCAACACCCACCAGACCCTGTTGTAGATGCAGGTGATGCTGAGATCCAGGAGGCAGAGCCAGACTTCGACGAGGACCAAGACGAGTTCTCGTACATGCAGTATCATGATGGCTTTGCGTAGGCGACCTGGGTTGATGGGACTTCAGTGGGACTATTTTGAACATTTAATTTTGTTCATGTATATGTATATGAGACTCAGAGATGTATTCATACTTTAGAGACAAATGAGATCTACTTTGTTTTTCCTTACAGTGATATATATATATTGTTTAGTCTTCCGCTTGCTTTTATCACTGGATCTGGAGTATGAATTGCTGTTTTGGTATACTTTTACTCATGTGAATGCTTTAAATCAGACAACATTGAATCATAATCATTTTTGTTGCATAAGTGACGGTCTGGAACTCGGGAGTTGAGTTTATACACGACCTCCGATTTTCAGGGTGTTACAGATTCCCTTAATACAATAGCGAAGTAGCTTATGTATTTGTGCATTAGGTCGCATCTACGTCGTTGACGAAGCATAGACATTCTATTCGAATTGATACACGTCTAAGGCGAAAGGTGAGGATTCTAGACGCTTTGATTGACTGATTTCAAAGCTTTCAATGTCGTTTAAAAGTAGATTATTGATGAGAACGTCGTTTGACATGTAAAACATGCTGTCCATTTTCTGTTTCGACTGTGTATGGGAAATATGAGATTTAGGATATTTTAGGTATTTGTAGGAAATACTGTTTACGTCCATATTTTGCTGAAATGATTGTCATGGCTATTTGTCGTGTTATGATATTAGGAATGCGTGTATGATCGGTTTGGCAAAGAGATTCGCCCTAATGCGTACTTTGAGTCGACATACGCTATGTAGACTAAAGTGTGTAGGCTAAGTGTTTGTATAAATGTTTGTATTAGTATGTATTGAGTAGATGGTGTTATGAATGAGTTTTGAGATTGAATTCTCAAGTAATATGCTGATGTAAATGATTTCCATCATGTTGGCTATATGTATTGATTTCGTTATATACATGAAATACATGTGTTGGATGATTTTCTTAAGTTGTATGTTATAACATGTGTCAACATGCTTACATTGTTGTATTTTATTTCTGTTACTCGCATATGATTACTGATGTTGATATTCAAGTGGTTAGGGTTATACGTTAGTCCAGGCAGTCGGTAATGGATTGAATTCGTGGTTGGCTTCTATTTCCCACGAAGGACGCGACGATAAACCATCCAGCAAGCTCACTGGTAAAATCTTTGGATTTATTGATGCATCGACACGGCTATAGATATCATCAACATTCAAATTTTGATGATACCGAGTGTACCTCGATCAGACTTTTGACTTAAAATATTTCAAAGGAAAGTCTCTCTCATTTTCAAATGTCGAGGAATCAATCCTCATGTTGATGAAATTAGAGTTCAAAATCCGATGACATCGACATAGGTTTCGATTCCCTTGACGAGCTAGAAAAATGTTTCAAAAGCGTTTGACATTTGAGTTTGTGTCATTGAGAGGTCAGTCGATGCAATCGAGAGTATACGCTCGATAATATTGACCCTGCTCAATGATATCGAACTCTATCATAAATGTAACCATTTTATATCCGTTGGAACCTTTTGCTTATTTATAGAAAGCTTGTCTTCAGTTGCTGGAAGAAAGAAAATAGAGAGTGCTTTAGTGTGTTTAACCCTAGATCATATACCCTAAGCCTTCTCTCTCATGGGAGTTCATTCTCCAATCCACCCTCATCATTGACATTCAATAGAGTGGATTGGGGAATGAACTTCTGCATTCAAGTATCCTCTAGTTACCACCTTAATGGCAAATCATTAAGTTGAGATACCTTGAATGCATAGATGATTGAAATCGCTCTATCTCCCTTATAGGAAAATATTTGAGAGTAGGATTCCATCATTACCTTGACCCAACCCGTCGCCATGTATTGGTACATCTTCTGAGTTGTGGTTCAAGGAAGCAAAAGATTCTTCGCCATTAAAGGAGGAGATCTTCAACAATGTGCTAAACGAGACTCATCTACTTATCTGTATGTCATTAGAGTCCAAAGGACCCTTGTGATCATTCCTTTGTTGGATTGGGTCTAAGGTGTTTCTCACCCCTTGCAAGCTCTCATAGGAGGCCTCTGGCGAGAGTGTACTTAGTGGGTGCTTTGTGTTGACCCTTACTCTATAGAGAGCATAAACTATTAGGTCCTTGTAGTAGTTCCTTGTCCAGTGTGCCTAAAAGTGGGTGCTTTATGTTGCCCTTGCTCATGAGATCATAAACTTATGAGGTTCCTTAAGTGGATCCTTGGCCAGTGTGCCTAAAATTGGGTGTTATATGTTGACCCTTGCTCGTGGGAGCATAAACTATCAGCCTAGGTATAGGTTGTACTGGTTAGAGGTGAACCTGATTTAAAACCTCCGATTTGAGGTGAACCTATTGTGAAACCTCCTTAGTGAAATCTGGTACACTCAAGGGTTGAGTGCATTTGTCGGGAGTGGAGTCGACAAGTAGTCGAACCACTATAAAAATGACTGTGTTTATGATTACTATTGTTTGTGATTGTTATTGTCTTTCATTCCTTATGTGATTATATGCTTTCATATTTAATTATTTGAGGTCATGTTACATACACAGTCACATCCATCATAAACTTTGATTCGCAACTTGTTTATCTTACAAAGTAGTTTTATGATTGAATCCTCTATTTGGCTTGGAAATCATTAGAGTTACTCTAAAGGGATCCTAACACATGCTTACTTACTTGGGATAAGATTGATAAGATTTTGAATAACCTTAAAATATTTAAAAAAATCCTATTCACCCCCCTATAGCACATATTGGCATATTCCTACTTCAACTAAAGTAGTCATTACCACAATTTGATAACACGTTTCAAGCTGAAGTGTGAAGTCAAGATGATAATGCGTAGTATCGCAGGCTACGGGGTCCACCACAAGGGACTTCTATCCAAACCAGTCCCATATCTAAATTTGAATAGTTAGACTCAATGTGGTAAACTCCTAATCTCAGGTTAGTCGCACCACAACTGAAATCCTGACTATTGCGAAGGTACACGTAACAAATAGTTACGCATCACCAGCTCGAGTGGATAATGAATAAATGAATGAATGAGTATGCAACTCCTGTTCAATAAGTCCACATATGAGTACTGTACATCACTGGGATCATCACCAGGGTCTAGTACACTCCAAACTGGTTACCGCCCCTGCAGGCCGCATTCCAGTGAGTGGAAAAGACCTCACTACCCGCCTTCCAGCAATATATCAATGCCTACCCTACTCATCGATAGCAACCCATTTAGGAGTTGGTCAAACTCAGCCTAGTTATGCCTACTCCCTCACGTGGGTAAGGCCAAACCCCCTCCCAACAGACCATGACACAGTGGGAGACACAGCCTTCTGGTATACGACCTGCATGCACTAATATATATACACTCGATCTCAATGTTGGGGCAGGTTTAGGGATTTTCACCCAGGGCCATCTATGGTAGCCCGATGCTAATAACAAAATTTTGGTGTCCCATCTGGCCATCCACGATATGCCTGTGGAGGCTACGGCCCTGATGTCGCTAGGGCGTACAGTAATCACAATACACAATGCAAGAGGCATGAGTCATGCAATCCAGTCATACATCAATCCTATGCATACCATGTGCTCATGTGAGATAACCTCCGCCTATTTGGGAATCTCATAACAACTTGCCCAATGTCATATGCAATTGACATCTCATAACAAACATGTAAATGATATGTATGGGCATGTATCATGACGTTATGCTGTCACATACTCATAATCGGTATCAGTAATTGGCATAAACAATCGATCTCGACAATGTGGACATTTAACCAACATTGCCCCTAAGGAATGGTCCACATAGAGCCTAACATATAGTGGACCCATGGCCTCACACGAGGGCCAAAAATACAATACATGGGCCTCACTCAAGAGCTTAATACACGTCACAATGGGCCTTTCACATGGGCCTAACATACATCACAATGGGCTCCATAGCCTGGTCCTCCAAATGCACCACAATAGGCCTCATACAATCATAATGGGTCGTGTCACATGAGCCTAATACACATCACATGGGCTGCATCATATGGGCCTATATACATCGGATGGGCCACGTCCCATGGGCCCCGAATACATCACAATGGGCTACAACCCATGGGCCTCAAGCACATCACAATGGGCCTCTCACATGGGTCCATTATGCATCACATCAAGGTGGGCCTTAATGGATGGCCATAAATACGTCACATTGGGCCTCATATACATCACATGGGCTACATATACCTCACGATGGGCCTCTAACACGTCCTAATATACATCACAAAGGGCCACATCCCATGAGCCTCATATACATTACATTAGGCCTCGACAATTGGAATCAACTTCGATAATCAGAATCAACCTCGATGATTAGCATCAACAATTGGAATCGGCCTTGGCCAAATGGAATCGACCTCGATAATCGGAATCAGCCTCAACAATCAGAATCGGCCTCAACCAAATGGAATCAACCTCAACAATTGAAATCGGCCTCAACAATGGAATCAGCCTCAACAAATGAAATTGGCCTCAACCAAACAGAATTGCCTTCAATAATGGAATCGGCCTCGACCAAACGGAATTAGCCTCAACCAAATGGAATCGGCCTCGACCAAACGGAATTGGCCTCAGCAATGGAATCGGCCTCGACCAAATAGAATCAGCCTCGATAATCGGCTTCGACAATCTGACTCGGCCTCTACAATTGAAATTGAAATCAGCCTCAACAATCTAACTCGGCCTCGACACTCGGCACCAATGATCGATAATCGGCACCGACAATCAACATCGATAATTAGCACTGATAATCAGCATGTAAACAAGGCGAGATCTATAGAGGAATAACCGATCAACCATAATATAAGGATTGGCCCTCGGTAGGGGTTAT
Source organism: Magnolia kwangsiensis (assembly GCA_037074715.1). NCBI lineage: Eukaryota > Viridiplantae > Streptophyta > Magnoliopsida > Magnoliales > Magnoliaceae > Magnolia > Magnolia kwangsiensis. Next base: position 54,996,595 of record CM073582.1, on the reverse strand, counting down.
ATCAAATTTGATAACGTGAAACCATCCATTTAGGGAAAATAAGGCCAACTTATCTGGGTTAACGCACAAGAGAATTATGAGAATGGGCCTAACAAGGCCCAGTGGAAGGTCATGATGTGGACATCCAACTATCATTGCCCATCAATGTGGACAGTTAACTAACATTGCTCCCAAGGAGTGGCCTACATAGGGCCAAACATATAGTGGGCCCATGGCCTCACATACAATCATGATGGGCCTCATTTACGTTACATCGGCCTCATCATGTGGGCCAACATACATCACATCGGGCCTCGAATACACAATAGGTGGGCCTTGTACATGGGCCTCAAATATATCATATGTGCCTCATTGCATGGGCCTCAATACTTGGCCTCATATATCAAGTGGGCCTCATTACATGGGCCTAACAATACAAACAGGTGGGCCCCACCCATGGGCCAAAATACATTGTGATGGGCTGCACCAATGGGCTTCATGTATATCAAATCGAGCCACACCAATAGGCCTCATGTATATCAAATCAGGCTGCACCAATGAGCCTCATGTATATTAAATCAGGTCGCGCCAATGGACTGAATCAAATAAACTGATTCAAATGGGCTAAATCAAATAGACCGATTCAAATGGGCTAAATCAAATGGGCCGATTCAAATGGGTCGAATCAAATGGGCCGAATCAATGGGCCAAATCAAATGGGCAGAATCAATGGGCCGATTCAAATGAGCCGAATTAAATAGGCCGAATCAAATGGGCCGAATTAATGGGCCGAATCAAATTGGCCGAATCAATGGACCGAATCAAATGCACCATTCATCCATTGTCAGAGACCATTGTAGAGCATAAAAAAATGATTCATGTCTAAAGGATCATCTAGACCATACCACAAATGGCAATGGTGATAATGACTTCCACAGTTAAATTCCAATAACCCTCACCATAGTATTTATTTCCCATCCATACTATTCATAAGGTCCAAGGACCTGAACAGGGAAGGAAAAAAAATATTATATTGAATCAAAACTTCTGTAACCCAAAGTGGTATCAATTGTGGGCATTCAACTTCACTGCTTTTTGTAGTGTGGTCCACTTAATACTAGACCTATCTTATTTTTAGTCTCAGGTTGTGAGACAAGGTCGCCAAATAGATGGACGATTTGGATGGATCACATATATCAAGGTGGGTCCACATAGGTGGTTGTCCATCAAATGAATAAACTGTTTGGATGTAATACAAACATCAGGGGTGGGGTCCACGTACATGGCCCACCAAAGGATTGAATCTGCTTCATTTTTTTTCTCGAGCCAAAGACGAAATTGCCAGATGAATGGTCGGCATGGATACAAATATACATCACGGTGGACTCCACCCGTCCAGGTTGCTAAATGGTCGACATGGATACAGACATATGTCGTGGTGGGCTCCACCCGTCCAGATTGCTGGATGGTGTGGTCCATTCAGCACCGTCTAGGAGCCTGGATGGTTTGACTATAACACATACATCAGTGGTGGGTCCCATGCATGTGGCCCACCTTACATATTATATATATATATATATATATATATATATATATATATATATATATATATATATATATATTATATCTCAAACAGGTGGGTCCCCACGTGGGACCCACCATATACTATATTATATACATATATCATAGCTTAGTCCAACATCCAGGGAGTCTGGACGCTGGATGGGCGGTTGGTGAAACGAGGTGGGTCCACGTAGGAGTGGCACACCATATCATTTATATAATATATAATATATTATATTATATAGTGTGTGTGTGTGTGTGTGTGTGTGTGTGTGTGAAATAGTGCAAGTGGCAATGGCCTGGATGAAAGGGACACGTCCTACTAGTAGGCCCCACATGAATGGATGGTTTGGAGGGCCCTACGCAACACGGTGGCCCCACATCAGGTGGGCCACAGTCTTGGATCAAACTGATATTTGTGTTTTTACTTCATTTGGGCCCGTCTAAATGGATTTCCATGTGGGCCACTCGGTGGATGGCATGGATAAAATACATACTTCATGGTGGGTCATACACACACACCATCCATACAAGAGAGAGAGGAAGAGAGAGAGAGGGGGGGGGGGGGAGAAACGGTGAGATAGAGGGACCCCACCACTATGGGCCCCTCTTTATATTGCATACATCAATGTGGGTCCCACAATAAGTGGGCCCTAAAATTGAAATCGTTGATGGATCACCCACCTATTACAATCCTCCTTGGTCCTTTGGATTCCTATGCTCCTTATCTTCAATTTTGATGGAGGTAGATGATGAATGAATGGTTAAGATGGGAGATGGAGAGTGGAAAAGTGGGTCACACTTGGATTGTTCTTGAAAATGCTTGGACATTGGAATTTGTTGCTTGGGAGAGTGTTTGAGAAAATGAAGGAGAGAGAGAAGTGGTGGAATGATATGGGATGGGTGTTGTAAGGAAAGGATGGTTAGGGTATGGGCTTAGTTGAATTTGGGTGAAAAAGGGATGGATGGAGAGAGAGTTGAGTTTGGAAAGGGAAAGGGATGGGTTGCTTGTACTTGTGGTATGGAGTGTACTTACTTTGATTGATTGATTGATTGATGGGACATGTTGTAGAGATTCCCTCAGAATTCGTAATGCACGGCGTTTCTTCAGAATGAACGCGGGCTCACATCTACTGGCCTGGGTATCGGATAGGTGCGCGAGTCGCTGCATTGGAACCGTGGCAATGACATGGTCGCTAGGGTATAAATTTCAGGCGAGCCGACTTCGGTATGCAGGACTAGGCTTAGGATCACGCGTAAACATCTAATACAGGTCGAGTGTTGCCGAAATTCAACCGGGAGGACCGCAAAAGCCTAAGGAACGGTATGGTTTAGGATACGGGTCTCACAATCTTTTTCAACAAGGTAAAAAGTTAGAGGATGATGATGATTTTCATGACATCAACATGATTGACTCTTTCATGGAAGATATAACACTTTTGACCTTATCCTCTGGCCCTCTAGAGATGTGCCTAGCCCACTCTCATGATTTTGGTGATGATATGATTAGGGAGATGTGGACCATGCTGAATACTGTGCCAGTACTTGAAGTTAACTAGTAGAGGCCACAATTTGAAGAATTGCCCCAAACTAATGAAGTGCCTCTACCATCTAACCTTAAGGCACTGAAGCTTGACCTAAAACCTTTGCCCTCTGATTTAAAATATGTCTATTTAGGTCAAGATGAGATATAACCAGTATTGATTTCTTTCCACCTTAAGTAAGAACAGGAGAGTATGCTCATCTCTACTCTCATTGAGCACAAAGGAGCCCTTAAATGGTCGATTGCGGACCTTCAGGAAATTAACCCGTTGATTTGTACTCACCGCATTCATCTAGAGGATAATGTGAAGACCTCACGATAACCACAATGTAGATTAAATCCAAACATGAAGGAAGTAGTTAAGGTTGAGGTTCAACCTATTGGATGTGGGTATCATATACCATATATCTGATAGCCGATGGGTGAGTCCAACTCAAGCAGTTCCTAATAAGTCTGGAATCACCATTGTAACGAGTGCTAAAAATAAACTCGTGCCAACTAGAGTTACTACTAGTTGGAGAATGTGCATTGACTACAGGAAGTTGAATACCGTCACGAGAAAGGACCACTTTCCTTTACCCTTCATCGATCAAATTTTAGAAAGGCTACCTAGTCATTCCTATTACTGTTTCCTTAACGGTTATTCGGGCTACAATCAGATCGAGATAGCCGTTGATGATCAAGAAAAGACTATGTTTACATGTCCTTACGATACCTTTTCTTTTCGAAGGATGTCATTCAGGTTATGTAATGCCCCTGCCACCTTTTAGCGATGTATGTTAAGTATTTTTTCTGATATGGTGGAACAATATTTAGAGGTCTTCATGGATGACTTCTCGGTCTATGGTCCATCCTTCAGTGAATGTTTGAAAATTTTAAAAAATGTGTTGAAGTGATGCGAGGAAAAGAACTTGGTACTTAATTGGGAAAAGAGTCACTTCATGGTTCATCATCTCGTCGAAGGGAATTGAGGTAGATAAGACTAAAATTCATCTTATCTTTAACCTACCTCCACCTAAGAATATATGAGACTTGAGATCATTCCTAGGACATGCCGAAGTGTACAGAAGATTCATAAAGGACTTTAGTCAGCTCTCTCATCCTCTATGTAATCTACTTCAAAAGGATGCACCATACGAGTGAACTGAGCAATGTCAGGAAGCTTTTACTAAGCTCAAGGGAATGTGAACCACTACACCTATCATGCAGCCACCCGACTGGAGCCTTCCTTTTGAACTTATGTGTGATGTGTCTGACTATGCTCTTGGGATGATTTTAGGGCAGAGAAAAGAAAAGAAGCCCTACGTTATTCATTACACAAGTAGAACTCTAAATCCTGCCCAAGTGAATTACTTAACTATGAAAAAGGAACTCTTAGTCATAGTGTTCGCTTTAGACAAATTTAGGTCCTACTTGATCGGATCCAAGATCGTCATTTACATAAATCATACGATGCTTAAGTATCTTTTTTTAAGAATGATGTTAAGCCCCACCTAATAAGATGGATTCTCCTACTCTAAGAATTTGATTTGGAAATAAAAGATAAAAAGGGAATAGAGAACGTAGTGGTTGGCCATCTTTCCTGCCTTGATCTCTCTGATTCCCTTGAGATGAAACATATAAATGACATGTTCCTTGATGAAAAATTGTTTAAAGTCTCTTATTCACCTTGGTTTGTTGATATTGCTAATTATCTTGCCATAGGTTTCATGTCAACACATTGGACTGTGCAAGATAAGAAAAAATTATTCACCGAGGTTCGTAAGTTCTTCTGGGATGATCCATATTTGTTTAAATATTACCCAGACTAAATCTTAAGGAGATGTGTGCCAGACAATTAACACCAATGTGGCATCTCCTTTTGTCACTCTCAGGCCTGTAGTGGTCACTTTTCTACTAAAAAGACCATGGGCAAAATCCTGCAGTATGGTTTTTACTGGTCCACTATATTCAAGGACACTCATAAGTTTTGTAAAGCTTGTGAGCATTGTCAGAAGTTGAGAGTATTGTCCCATCGAAATATGATGCCTTTGAACTCCATTCTGATCATTGAAGCATTTAATTATTGTGGTATTAATTTCATGGGACCATTTCCCCAATACTTTAGGAATGTATACATTTTTCTTACCGTAAACTAAATGTGTCAAAGCGATTTCATGCCAGAACAATGACCATAAAATGGTTATTAAATTCTTAAAAGAGAACATCCTTTCCTAGTTCGAAATGCCTTGAGCCATCATTAGTAATGGGGGCTCACGTTTTTGTAATAGGCCATTCGCGAACTTAATGAAGAAATATGACATCTCTCATAAGGTGAGCGCTCCATACCACCGATAAATAAATGGGCAAGCTAAGATTTCCATTAGGGAGATTAAACACATTTTAGAGAAAATAGTTAACCCTGATCGAAAGGATTGGTCAATCTGATTGATCGATGCTTTATGGGCTTACTGTACTGTGTAAGACTCGTATCCTAATCCGTACTGTTCCATTGTTTTCTGCGATCCTTCTCGTCAAATTCCGACAATCCGCAACCTTTAGTTGATGTTGCGCACGACCGTAAGTCGTATCCTATTCATTTGAGCCGGCTTAATCCGAGACTTGTATCGTTGCGACCGCACCGTCACCGCGGTTCCAACGCCACAACTCACGCATCGATCCGATACCCAGACGATGAGATGCGGACCCGCGTTCAGTTCCAAAAAAACACCGCGCGTTGCAAATCCCAAGGGAATCCTACAACATGTCCCATCAATCCCATCAATCACCTCTCATGTCAAGTACACCCACCCATGCTTTCTTTCTCCATAAGTTAAGCAACCACCAAAAGTCAACCAAGCTCTCACCTCACCCATCACTCACATCACACATCACTCACCTCACCCTTTCACCCATCACCCATCCCTCTTTCCTTACAACTCTCTCTCTCTCCTTCTCATTTTCTCATTTCAAAATCTCAAGCAAGAAAGCTCTCCCACGTCCAAGCCTTCCATGGAGAGAAAATGTGCATTTTGGTGGCCCACTTCCCATCTCCAAATCCCATCATCTTAGCCATCCATTTCCCATCTCCACCATCAAAGTGAAGCTCTAGGGGTGTAGCTTTCCAACGGACCGAGAAGATCAAGTGGTGGGTGTTTCTTTAGACTACTTTTTATGTTTTTAAGATGGGCCAAGTGAGGCCAACCGATCAATGGTTTGGATCTCACTTGGGACCCTAAGATGTGGCCAATGGCTCATCTTGATCATCAAGATCATTCCATGATGGGGCCATTCTCCATGGACCCCATCATGATGTTTACTTTTCTTGTATTGAGGAGGTCATCTAGACCTTCCATTTCTAGTGGAGTGGGATCTCCACCGTTGATCTTTTGTTGATGGTCCATATGCAAGGGGACCTTTGATGTATGATTGGATGATTGAAGCGGAGGGCCCATAGTGCCGGGGTCCCTCCATCACGCGTGTCTCACTCTATTTCTCTCTCCCTCTCTTTCCATTTACTTCCTTGTATGTGATGAAATGGCCATATGGCCCACTTGGATGGACCCCACCTTGAAGTAAGTATTTTATCCAAGTCATCCATGAGTGGGCCCACCTTATATGCATCGTACCCACACCACCTACTATGTGGTGGCCCACCAAGGCAAGGCCCACTTAAAATTTATTTTAGCCCCAAAAGAGTCCAGTGACGTCTGGACGTCACTGGAATGAAAACACAAACATTGGCTTGTTTAAAGCCTTTGGAAGGGGCCACTGGTATAGGCCTCACCTTGATGTATGTTTCTAATCCATGCCGTTCATCCTCTTTTCCGACTCATTTTAGGCGTTGAGCCGAAAAATGGTGTCAATCTGATATTCAGGCGAGCCATAGCTTAGCAAACATCGTCCTTATCGTTAAAAGTTGGCTAGGGCCCACCTTGAGTCAAAAAAATACTGTATATTAGACTCATTTGGTTTGTATTAAGCCATGCAATCCAATGGCTGGAGTGGATCCATCACACGTGGGCCCCACACCTGAAAAACTACAAAAAAACTATGATTTCAAAAAATATATATATATAGTTTTGAGGCAGCAGAGGCTGCTGCCTCTGCTCACGTCAGACGCCCCCAGCGGGCGGGCGGACAGCGGACGCCAAGGGAGTCCCACGACTGATAGTGTGGGCCCCACCTTAATGTTTACTTACCATCCGATCTGTCCATAAGGTGGCCCACCCTCTGAGGTGGGCCCTCTCCAAAAACGAGGCACATCCAAAGGTCAGGCGGCCCACACCACAAGAAACAGTGGTGATTAAATTCTACCATTGAAACCCTTTTGGGGTCCACACAAGTTTTAGATCAAGCTGAAATTTGTTTTTCCTATTCATTCAGGTCTGCATGACCTTATCAACGTGTTGGATGGAAAATAAATATTATGGTGGGCCCCACATGGGACCCACAGTGATGTATGTGGCTATATCCCACCGTCCGCACGGACGGTGGAGCCCACTGTTACTGTGTGTGCGTGTGTGAGTGCGTGTGTGTGTATGCATGTGTGAGTGCATGTGTGTATAGATATATATATAAATATGTATATATATATATATATATATATACTGTATATAAATTATATAGTATATTAAAATGATGGTGGGCCTTCATGTGACCCCCGCCACGATGCATGTGTTGCATTTAAACCGTCCATTTATTTATTTTTGTAAAATTATTTTATGGCTTGAGCCAAAATGAGCCAGATCTATGGTTCAAATGGACCACCGTGTATAGGACCCTTTATTGATTTAACTTTGGCCATTCATTGAGGCCTACCTTGGTATATATCTGAGGCCCAAATGATCAGGCCCATTTGATACATATAAGGGCTATGGGATTAAGCTCATCTGGCATGTATAATGCCCATGGGTTTGGGCCCATTTGAAATATGCGATGCCCAAGGGATCCGGCCCACTTATTCTATATAAGGCCCACGAGATTCAAGCCCATTTGATACATATTAAAGCCTATGGGAACAAGCCCATTTGATGTGCATGGGGCACAAATGGAGTGGCCTAGTTGATATATTTATGTGTATGGGCCCATCTAACATATTTAAGGCCCAAGTTGTGAGGCCACTTTGATGTATTTCAAGGCCCATGGATCATGGACCATTGCAATGTACATAAGGCTCATTGGCGACGTCCATCAATACAACCCATTTGGTGAATGGGAGGCCCATGTAATACGACCCATTTGATATATCTAAGGCCCAGGGATTGAGGCCTAACGGATGTCCTTAGGGTCCATTGCAATGTACGTTTCTCAGGGTTCGTGAAATGATATTTATGGCAAGTCGTGCCTAGGAAACAATGTTGGTTTGACGTCCACATTGAATGTACAATGTTGGTTAAATGTCCGCATTGTAACTCTCTTTAGGGCCCATTGATAAGTCCATACCCGTTGCTATTCATTACCTTATAACATGCTTAAAATAATCTCATGACTCATGCCCATACGCATCATATGTATGCTTGATATGAGTAATGACTGATCATAGCATACGCCATTGGGCAGACCATTTACGGGGCTCGTTATGTGACTGAGTGCCCCACATGATCGCGCAGTACGCGCTGGATTGCTGCATGTTTTGACTGCGTGATTCATGCATCTCGCATACGCGTGACTTGATCACTGCACGCCCTTGCGACATCAGGGCCGTGGCTCCACAGGTACATCGTGGATGGCCGTATTGGATATCGAAAATACTTATTCTAGCACTATGGGCACTTAGGATGTCCTTGGGTGAAAGTCCCAGAACCTTTTTGGTACCAGGAGATGCTCCAACGTCTAGACCGAGTGGATACACGAGCGTCCGAGTGTCGAATACCAGTAGGCCGCGTCTCCTACTGTGTCGTGGTCGGTTGGAAGGGGGTGTGGCCTTATCCGCCTGAGTGAGGGGGCTATAAGCTAGGCTGAGTCTGACCAGCTCGCAAATGAGTCCGCTATCGACGAGCCGGGTAGGTATTGGCAGACTACTGGCCAGGCGGATAGTGAGGTCTATTCCGCTTGCTTGACTGTGCTGCTAGGGAGGTGGTAGTCACTGCGAGGTGTATTAGACCCCGATGATATCCAGAGAGGAACTATACTGATATACGTACTTGATGAGTACCGACTTGCTTGGATTGCATTTCGCATATGACATTTGGCTATGTAAGCCTTGCATTACATCAGTGTGGCCGATGGCATTCATATCTTGCATCTTGCCTTGCATTACATAGCCTTGGTATATTCATGGACTTACCACATACTTTCGCATTGTTCTGATACTGTACACTTGGCGTTTGCCTTACGCACACACTTACACCTCCCTCTAAGCTTTTGTAAGCTTATGCATGATAGTTGCGTGCAGGTAGCGTTGGACGGCAGCAGCGCTGAGACAGGAGTGCATATCAGGACCTTTTGGAGCTTTTTGATCACCTTGTATTTTCCTTTCTGCATTGTACTTAAAGTTTTTGTTACAGTGGATATGTGGTGATGTTGTTTTGTGACTTGGTTATGCTTGTGGTTATGCTCCATTACAAAAAAAAAAATTCATTCTAAAAATCCTCCTTGTAGGATCCTGGGATCGGAATCTGGCATTTGATGGTCAGGAGCCGAGAATGAGGCACTACGGAGGCTGTTGGCACCGGATTCGGCATTCGGGATTCATGTGAATCCGATTTTTGGATTTGGGGCGTGACAGAAGTTGATATCAGAGCATAACTTGGGAATACCTGAGGATCACATCACATATCTACTATAAACAGGTTTCGAGTCTGAATGATTTAGCGATTTTCCGACATAGACCCTTAATGTAAGTGCCTTCGAGAATTCTCAAGACTGATAGGTCATTGTTCCTTCCTGTAGGAGACATTATGGCTAGAAGAACGACCCGAGCGAATCCCGTTCTACCACCTGCGACTCCCGCACCACCACCCGCAGCTCCTGCTTTACCACCTATTACTCCTACTCCACCACCAGATAGTCCTACCTTTGAGCCTGAGGATGCCACTCATTTTCCTAAGACCAGTGCGGATCCGACCGTACCTGTGAGTGCTACTCAGCTGCAGCAGATGTTGCAGGTGATGACCGCCATTCTTCAGGGGCAGAGCAGGCGTCCCACAGTGTCACCAGCCGAAGCTGAGCAGGAGCGTGCGAGCGCCCTTCTCAAGGATTTTCGACGGCACGATCCCCCATGTTTTCAGGGTGAGCCAGACCCTACTGCTGCAGAGTTGTGGTGCTCCGAGGTGGAGAAGATATTCGACACCATGAGATGTACTACCCAGCAGCGAGTCCCCTTAGCTGTATTCCTTCTGCAGGGCGAGTCTCAGTATTGGTGGGCATCTGTGGCCCGATCGGTAGCCGCCAATTTTGAGTGGACCTGGGAGGACTTTATAGACCGGTTTGACCGGAAGTTCTTTCCCGAGCATGTGCGACAGCAGTGCGCACTTGAGTTTGAGACTTTGGTCCAGGGAGACATGTCTGTGTCCCAGTATGAGGCTCGGTTCGTCGCACTATCCAGATTTACGACATATCTTGTTGATGATGAGGGGTGGAAGGCCCTCCGTTTTGAGAACGGCTTACGTCTTGCCCTCTAGAGCCGTGTGATCAGACACATGCTTCCGACATTTGAGGAGATAGTAGAGAGAGCCTTGATATATGAGACAGATTGGGCCAGTGTGCAGAGAGCCCGCGATCAGAGGGGAGATCAGAAGAGGAAGGCACCCTCTAGTAGTTCCCATCAGCAGCATCATTCACAGCAGCGGCGCACGACCCCCCCAGCATTCCGAGCACCAGCAGTACCCCCAGCACCATCTTCGGGATCGTTTACAGGTACTTGCTTTGGGTGCGGTCGTACAGGGCATCGTAGGCACGAGTGTCCCCATCCGCAGCAGCAGCAACAGCCGAGGGCACCGCATCCACCTCCGCGACAGCGACCACAACACCAGCCTCTTGTACATCCCCCACAGCAGCAGAGGCAGCAGGTTAGGCCCCCACAGCGACCTCAGCAGCAGCAGAGACCTCAGAGGGGACCTGCACCTCCCCAGCAAGCTCAGGGCAGATTCTATGCCGCCCAGCAGGACCCTCAGTCATCAGGAGGGGTCGTCGAGGGTACTCTTCCTGTTTCTGCATGCATTGCACGTGTACTATTTGATTCTGGTGCATCGCATTCATTTGTCGCCGATGATTTCTACCGATCGACCGGTTTGCCGTTGGAGTCTGCCCGTGAGGATTTGGTAGTATAGACACCATTAGGGAAGACTGCAGTGTTGGACCGATTTTGCGTGTCTTGCCCTATTTTGATTGGGGATATCTTCTTGTCTGCCGACCTATTTGTATTGCCGATGTCCGATTTTGATGTTATCCTGGGCATGGACTAGCTTGCCGAGTACTGCGCTATATTAGACTGCTCTGCGAGGACAGTCACGTTCTTCATACCCGGCGTGCCAGAGTTTCAGTTTATTGCCGAGCCCAGAGGAGGGCAACTTTCTTACCTGTTATCGTGTGCCATTAAGGAGCCAACTGCTTTGAGTATCGACCAGCTGCCGGTTGTTTGTGGTTTTCCTGATGTGTTTCAGGAGATTCTAGGATTACCACCTCGTCGGCATACCGAGTTTCAGATTGATCTTGTGCCTGGTACTGCGCCTATTTTGAAGGCCCCGTATCGTATGGCACCGTTGGAGTTACAGGAACTGCAGAAGTAGTTGGACGAGTTGCTCGAGCTAGGCTTTATTCGTCCGAGCAGTTCACCATGGGGAGCGCCGGTACTCTTCGTAAAGAAGAAGGATGGCTCGTTGAGGCTTTGTGTAGACTACCCCGAGCTCAACAAGGTCACGATCAAGAACAAGTACCCGCTTCTGAGGATCGATGACTTGTTTGATCAGCTGCAAGAGGCGCAGTTCTTTTCAAAGATAGACTTGCGGTCCGGTTATCATCAGGTTCGGGTTCGAGATGAGGATATCCCGAAGACAGCCTTTAGGACGCGATACGGTCATTTTGAGTTCCAGGTCATGTCCTTTGGACTGACCAATGCGCCCGCAGTATTCATGCAGTTGATGAACGAGGTCTTCCGTCCGTATCTTGATCAGTTTGTCGTGGTGTTTATTGACGACATCTTGATATATTCGAGGACTCGTGAGGAGCATGAGCGACATCTTGAGATTACATTGCAGACCCTCCGTGCACACCAGCTTTACGCAAAGTTAGAAAAGTGCGAGTTCTGGCAGGAGGAGGTGAAGTTCCTCGGCATGTAGTGATGAGGCAGGGTGTCGCTGTAGACCCCTCGAAGATTGATGCCGTGCGTAAGTGGGACCAGCCCGCGAATGCATCCGAGATCCGCAGTTTTCTTGGTTTGGAGGGCTACTACCGACGATTTATTGAGGGATTCTCTCGCATTGCAGCCCCGTTGACCAGGTTGACCCGGAAGGGTGCTGAGTTTGTTTGGAGCGACGCTTGTGAGCAGGCGTTTATGGAGTTGAAGGACCGCCTCACGTCCGCTCCTATCCTCACTCTTCCCTCTGGGAGTGATGGATTTGTTATATTTACTGATGCCTCAGAGTTGGCTTAGGTGCTGTCCTGATGCAGCACGGGAAGCCGGTGGCTTTTGCATCCCGACAGCTCAAGGTCCATGAGCTGAACTACCCTATGCATGATCTGGAGCTAGCAGCGGTTGTCTTTGCACTGAAAGTGTGGAGACACTATCTTTATGGGGTGAGATTCGAGCTCTTTTTTGATCACAAGAGCTTGAAGTATTTGTTCTCTCAGTCCGAGCTGAACATGAGGCAGAGACGTTGGATGGAACTCCTGAAGGACAACGATTTTGATCTTCAGTACCACCCGGGCAAGGCGAACGTGGTGGCTGATGCCCTCAGTCATCAGCCACGAGGCCTGGTGGCGCATATGATGATTCAGGAGTGGAGGATGCTCGAGGATATAGCAGAGTACGACTTTGAGTTTGGTCTGCAGTCATCTATTGTTCAGCTATCGAGCTTGTCGATTCAACCCTCTCTTGTCGCAAGGGTGATCGAGGCTCAGCAGACAGACGACTCGTTACAGGATTACCGAGCGGAGGCAGCATCTGAGAGTCAGACGGATTGGCAGATTGGTTCTGACGGTGGACTTCGCTTCAGAGGCCGATTATATGTCCCGGATATTCTTGATTTACGTCGAGATCTTATGACCGAGGCACATCGATCGCGTTTCTCTATCCACCCTAGCTCGACGAAGATGTATCGCGATATGAGACACCAGTATTTTTGGTCAGGGATGAAGCGCCAGATAGCCAGTTTTGTGGCCGAGTGTGACACCTGCCAGCGTGTCAAGGCCGATCATCAGAGACCCCCTAGTCTATTGCAGCCGCTGAGCATCCCGATGTGGAAGTGGGAGCATATATCTATCGATTTTATCTTGGGTTTGCCAAGGACTCAGCGCGGTCATGACGCCATCTGGGTTGTTGTGGACCGTCTGATGAAGTCGTCACATTTTCTTGCGATTCGTGAGACTTGGCATACAGATCGGCTAGCCAGGATGTTTATTGATGAGATCGTGAGATTGCATGGTGTTCCCGTCTCGATTGTTTCAGACCGAGATCCGAGGTTCACGTCTCAGTTTTGGAGGAGCTTCCAGAGAGCGATGGGCACTGATTTGCAACTCAGCACCGCATATCATCCGCAGACCGATGGTCAGACCAAGAGGGTCAACCAGATCCTTAAGGATATGCTTCGGGCTTGTGCGATTGATTTCGTGGGTAGTTGGGACGAGCACCTGCGATTGGCTAAGTTTGCGTACAACAACAGCTATCAGGAGACCATTGGCATGGCTTCTTTTGAGGCATTATATGGCAGACCGTGCAGATCTCCGAGTTGTTGGACCGAGGTTGGAGAGCGACGTCTCCTAGGTCCCGAGCTTGTGCTGCAGACGTCAGAGGCTATCGACATCATCAGACAAAGGATGCGCACAGCTCAGAGCCGGTAGAAGAGTTTTGCTGATCGTCGGCGTCGTCCCTTGGAGTTTGTAGTCGGGGACTATGTGTATCTCAAGGTCTCACCCATGAAGGGTGTAGTTCGTTTTGGGACGAAGGGCAAGCTTACCCCGAGATTCATACACTGGGCGCATTGGCGCTGTGGCCTACCGGCTTGCCTTGCCATCGCAGTTTTCTGGCATCCACAACGTCTTCCATGTCTCTATGTTGAGGAAGTGTGGGTCAGACGTCGTTCCTGTTATCGATTGGCAGCCGTTGGAGGTTCGTGAGGACGCTTCTTATATTGAGCAGCCTATCCTCGATCGAAAGGAGCAGGTCCTCAGAACCAAGGTCATTACCTTGGTGAAAGTGCAGTGGGGCCACCATAGTGTGGATGAGGCGTCTTGGGAGCGCGAGGTAGAGATCCGCGAGCGTTATCCCCATCTTTTCGATGATTGATTGTATGATGTATTATGGTGCTTGATTATATATGATGTTATGTTCCCTATTTCCTCTTTGAGTTATGGTCAGTTGCGATGCTAGTGTAAATTTCGAGGATGAAATTTTTATTAGGTGGGGAGAGCTGTAAGACCCGTATCCTAATCCGTACTGTTCCGTTGTTTCCCGCGATCCTTCTCGTCAAATTCTGGCAATCCGTGACCTGTAGTTGACGTTGCGCATGACCGTAAGTCGTATCCTATTCATTTGAACCGGCTTAATCCGAGACTTGTATCGTTGCGACCGCACCGTCGCCGCGGTTCCAATGCCGCAACTCACGATCGATCCGATACCCAGACGATGAGATGCGGACACGCGTTCAGTTCGAGCAAAAACACCACGCGTTGCAAATTCCAAGGGAATCTCTACAACATGTCCCATCAATCCCATCAATCAATCCCATCAATCACCTCTCATGTCAAGTACACCCACCCATGCTTTCTTTCTCCATAAGTTAAGCAACCACCAAAAGTCAACCAAGCTCTCACCTCACCCATCACTCACATCACACATCACTCACCTCACCCTTTCACCCATCACCCATCCCTCTTTCCTTACAACTCTCTCTCTCTCCTTCTCATTTTCTCATTTCAAAATCTCAAGCAAGAAAGCTCTCCCACGTCCAAGCCTTCCATGGAGAGAAAATGTGCATTTTGGTGGCCCACTTCCCATCTCCAAATCCCATCATCTTAGCCATCCATTTCCCATCTTCACCATCAAAGTGAAGCTCTAGGGGTGTAGCTTTCCAACGGACCGAGAAGATCAAGTGGTGGGTGTTTCTTTAGACTACTTTTTATGTTTTTAAGATGGGCCAAGTGAGGCCAACCGATCAATGGTTTGGATCTCACTTGGGACCCTAAGATGTGGCCAATGGCTCATCTTGATCATCAAGATCATTCCATGATGGGGCCATTCTCCATGGACCCCATCATGATGTTTACTTTTCTTGTATTGAGGAGGTCATCTAGACCGTCCATTTCTAGTGGAGTGGGATCTCCACCGTTGATCTTTTGTTGATGGTCCATATGCAAGGGGACCTTTGATGTATGATTGGATGATTGAAGCGGAGGGCCCATAGTGCCGGGGTCCCTCCATCACGCGTGTCTCACTCTATTTCTCTCTCCCTCTCTTTCCATTTACTTCCTTGTATGTGATGAAATGGCCATATGGCCCACTTGGATGGACCCCACCTTGAAGTAAGTATTTTATCCAAGTCATCCATGAGTGGGCCCACCTTATATGCATCGTACCCACACCACCTACTATGTGGTGGCCCACCTAGGCAAGGCCCACTTAAAATTTATTTTAGCCCCAAAAGAGTCCAGTGACGTCTGGACGTCACTGGAATGAAAACACAAACATTGGCTTGTTTAAAGCCTTTGGAAGGGGCCACTGGTATAGGCCTCACCTTGATGTATGTTTCTAATCCATGCCGTTCATCCTCTTTTCCGACTCATTTTAGGCGTTGAGCCGAAAAATGGTGTCAATCTGATATTCAGGCGAGCCATAGCTTAGCAAACATCGTCCTTATCGTTAAAAGTTGGCTAGGGCCCACCTTGAGTCAAAAAAATACTGTATATTAGACTCATTTGGTTTGTATTAAGCCATGCAATCCAATGGCTGGAGTGGATCCATCACACGTGGGCCCCACACCTGAAAAACTACAAAAAAACTATGATTTCAAAAAATATATATATATAGTTTTGAGGCAGCAGAGGCTGCTGCCTCTGCTCACGTCAGACGCCCCCAGCGGGCGGGCGGATAGCGGACGCCAAGGGGGTCCCACGGCTGATAGTGTGGGCCCCACCTTAATGTTTACTTACCATCCGATCTGTCCATAAGGTGGCCCACCCTCTGAGGTGGGCCCTCTCCAAAAACGAGGCACATCCAAAGCTCAGGCAGCCCACACCACAAGAAACAGTGGTGATTAAATTCTACCATTGAAACCCTTTTGGGGTCCACACAAGTTTTGGATCAAGCTGAAATTTTGTTTTTCCTTTTCATTCAGGTCTGCATGACCTTATCAACGTGTTGGATGGAAAATAAATATTATGGTGGGCCCCACATGGGACCCACAGTGATGTATGTGGCTATATCCCACCGTCCGCATGGACGGTGGAGCCCACTGTTACTGTGTGTGCGTGTGTGTGTGTGTGCGTGTGTGAGTGCGTGTGTGTGTATGCATGTGTGAGTGCGTGCGTGTGTGTATGTGTGAGTGCACATGTGTGTGTGCATGTGTGTATAGATATATATATATAAATATGTATATATAATATTATATTACAGATAATATTGTGTGTGTGTATATATATATATATATATATATATATATATATATACTGTATATAAATTATATAGTATATTAAAATGATGGTGGGCCTTCATGTGACCCCCGCCACGATGCATGTGTTGCATTTAAACCGTCCATTTATTTGTTTTTGTAAAATTATTTTATGGCTTGAGCCAAAATGAGCCAGATCTATGGTTCAAATGGGCCACCATGGCATGTGTATAGGGCCCTTTATTGATTTAACTTTGGCCATTCATTGAGGCCTACCTTGGTATATATCTGAGGCCCAAATGATCAGGCCCATTTGATACATATAAGGGCTATGGGATTAAGCTCATCTGGCATGTATAATGCCCATGGGTTTGGGCCCATTTGACATATGCGATGCCCAAGGGATCCGGCCCACTTATTCTATATAAGGCCCACGAGATTCAAGCCCATTTGATACATATTAAAGCCCATGGGAACAAGCCCATTTGATGTGCATGGGGCACAAATGGAGTGGCCTAGTTGATATATTTATGTGTATGGGCCCATCTAACATATTTAAGGCCCAAGTTGTGAGGCCACTTTGATGTATTTCAAGGCCCATGGATCATGGTTCATGGACCATTGCAATGTACATAAGGCTCATTGGTGATGCCCATCAATACAACCCATTTGGTGAATGGGAGGCCCATGTAATACGACCCATTTGATATATCTAAGGCCCAGGGATCGAGGCCTAACGGATGTCCTTAGGGTCCATTGCAATGTACGTTTCTCATGGTTCGTGAAATGATATTTATGGCAAGCCGTGCCTAGGAAACAATGTTGGTTTGACGTCCACATTGTATGTACAATGTTGGTTAAATGTCTGCATTGTAACTCTCTTTAGGGCCCATTGATAGGTCCATACCCGTTGCTATTTATTGTCTTATAACATGCTTAGAATAATCTCATGACTCATGCCCATACGCATCATATGTATGCTTGATATGAGTAATGACTGATCATAGCATACGCCATTGGGAAGACCATTTACGGGGCTCGTTATGTGACTGAGTGCCCCACATGATCGCGCAGTACGCGCTGGATTGCTGCATGTTTTGACAGCGTGATTCATGTATCTCGCATATGCGTGACTTGATCACTGCACGCCCTAGCGACATCAGGGTCGTGGCTCCACAGGTACATCATGGATGGCCGTATTGGATACCGAAAATACTTATTCTAGCACTATGGGCACTTAGGATTTCCTTGGGTGAAAGTCCCAGAACCTTTTTGGTACCAGGAGATGCTCCAACGTCTAGACCGAGTGGATACACGAGCGCCCGAGTGCCGAATACCAGTAGGTCGCGTCTCCCACTGTGTTGTGGTCGGTTGGAAGGGGGTGTGGCCTTATCCGCCTGAGTGAGGGGGCTATAAGCTAGGATGAGTCTGACCAGCTCGTAAATGAGTCCGCTATCGACTAGCCGGGTAGGTATTGGCAGACTACTAGCCAGGCGGATAATGAGGTCTATTCCGCTTGCTTGACTGTGCAGCTAGGGAGGTGGCAGTCACTGCGAGGTGTATTAGACCCCGGTGATATCCAGAGAGGAACTGTACTGATATACGTACTTGATGAGTACCGACTTGCTTGGATTGCATTTCGCATATGACATTCGGCTATGTAGGCCTTGCATTGCATCGGTGTGGCCGATGGCATTCATATCTTGCATCATGCCTTGCATTACATAGCCTTGGTATATTCATGGACTTACCACATACTTCCGCATTGTTCTGATACTGTACACTTAGCGTTTGCCTTACGCACACACTTACACCACCCTCTAAGCTTTTGTAAGCTTTTGCACGATAGTTGCGTGCAGGTAGCGTTGGACGGCAGCAGCGCTAAGACAGGAGTGCATATCAGGACCTTTTGGAGCTTTTTGATCACCTTGTATTTTTCTTTCTGCATTGTACTTAAAGTTTTTGTTATAGTGGATATGTGGTGATGTTGTTTTGTGACTTAGTTATGCTTGTGGTTATGCTCCATTACAAAAAAAAAAAAAAATCATTCTGAAAATCCTCCTTGTAGGATCCCAGGATCGGAATCTGGCATTTGATGGTCAGGAGCCGAGAATGGGGCACTACGGAGGCTATCGGCACCGGATTCGGCAATTGAGATTCATGTGAATCCGATTTTCGGATTTGGGGCGTGACATACTGCATTTAAGACCTCTATTAGAATGTTTCCCTTTAGACTTGTCTATGGGAAGGCTTGCCACTTTCCTGTAGAGTTGGAACATAGAGCCTACTGGGCTATTAAAAATATGAATTTCAACTTGGACAACGCTGGCTCACTACGCAAACTTCCGTTAAATGAACTTAAAGAAACATGGAACAATGCGTACGAGAAATCAAGAATTTATAAGGATAAGATGAATATGTTTCATGACCAACACATTCTTTGAAAATCATTCGAACCAGGTCAGAAGGTCCTTTTATATAATTCTCGGTTATATCTCTTTCTGGGCAAACTCCGATCTCGTTGGAACGACCCATTCACTATTACCATTGTTTACCTCATGGGGCTATTGAGATTTGGAATCCAAACAATGACAATGAATTCAAAGTAAATGGACATCGATTAAAGACATTTGTTAAGAAATTTGATTCAGAAGACATGTCCATAACTCTGAATGATCCTTTGTACCAAGATTGATCTCCTAGTCTGATGGAGGTATATATAGGTATATCGCTTTTATAGGAATAGGATAGTTTGTTTTCTGTTGTTTTAAGATAGTTTGCGTTTTGTTAGTTTAACTCATGTGCTAACCCACCTTCACACTGAGATCCTTTGGAAAAAAATTCAAAATTTCTTCATCAGATACGATCTTTCCATCACTTCTCCTTCAATTACATTGTCTCTTTTACAAATTATGCTTATTTCTTTTACATTGAGGACAATGTAAATTTTAGGTCGGGGTGAGAGATTGGGTAAACTAATCAGTGTTTTCTTAGTTTTGAGCAAATTTTGTAAAAATTTTTAAAAAAATTTAATGTTTATCTATTTGAAAAGCGATATGTTGTGTATTTAAGAATGTTTTGAGTATGATGATAAGATAGAAATTAAATTTTGAATTACTGAAGTCTAGTCATCTAAGTAATTTATCACCCAAGTTGTTGCACTCAATTGATTAAGAGGATGTTTGAATATCATGTTAATCTAAATCACAAGACATGTTCAAATTGTTTTCAAATAATAAAGCTAGAATTTCTGATTATTAGTATGTAAATCATTGATAGATGGTGAGAATCAAGTATGGAGAATTTTATCCACCTTAAAAGATGAAAAGAACCAGTTAAAAAATAGGAGATCGACAAAAAGGGTCATGTGTGATGAAAAGATTGAAAATGAATGAAAAAAATCTGAAAGAAAAGAGAAAAAACTGAATGAATATAAATGACCGCGATATAAAATCAAAAATTAAAAAAAGAAGGAAAAGGGGATAAGTTCAGAATTAGTACTCGAGTTTTCAACCAATCTTAACGTGATGAGCAGGGCTAACATAATGTAATAATAGTATCCTTATAGAAAGTAAGTTGATCTTCACTGCGCACATTGAAAAACTTGATATGCAAAATATGCTCTGACTTAATGGATAAAGAACTTTTTTTGATTGATTTTTTATTCGACTCTAGGTTTTCAAAATCTCACTTTCTCATCATTGAGTCTACTCATTCATACTTGATTACATAAAAGATTATTTTCTAAAAGCATTAAAGTTCATTTCACACATACTTTGCTCGGGATTAGAAAAATGCAAGTTGGGGATTGTGTTGAGGGTTAAATATTACATATTATCCCCCATTTATATCTTGGTTTTATGAAGATGATAATGCTTAATGTTCTATTTTACTCATGTTTATGTTGTAAGGTGAATTTAAGAACTTAGATTGAAAATGGTGCTAAAAGCATGGATTATGCTCAAGAATCACCAAGGTAAGGGATGGATCTTCGAAATCCAAGATTGAAGAATTCACATATTAAAGATCCAAGAAAACCAAGTGAGGAATGAAGAGAATCAAATATTTGAAGTGAAGAAAAGAAATTCTAAAATTATCCTGAAAACAAGCATATTCTTAAAAGTGTCCTGAAGAAGCATATTCTGAAACTCTGGGTCATTCTGTGAAATTGCACAGAGTGAAGTCTTTTTTGGAAAACTGCGTAAATTTGAGGCAATTTCTGAATTTTTCTAAGTCGGTGCGAAAGGAGGTGTTGTAAAACTATAAATAGGAGTCCCTAGGATGTCCTTAGGCATCATCTAGGGTTTATGGAGTGGAGAAAAAGCATGGAGAAGCCGTCATCAAGAGTTTTTCTCCCTTTTCCTTAGTTGTTTTAAAGTTTTTTTAAGAGTTTTTAGTTCAATCATGTTTATAGTTGGCTAAACCTCTTATCTATGGCTAAGAGGTGAAGCTTGTAGCATGATGGGATGTTTCTATTGCTTTGATTCATGTTCATATGAACTTATTTTGATTATAATTTGATATTTAAGGATTACTTTCAGTTTTTAATGGTTTATTGTGACTCAAATTGCAATAGATCTACAATAACTTTAAGTATCTTCTTTGCATGTTTAGAGATTATGGAAATGGTAAATCCTGTTGTTTGTCATTGTCTCATGGGCATGGTTTGGTGATGGAATCCCTGCCAATTATTATAATTCTCCTCTTTTAAGAATTAGGTCAAAGGAAGTTTAAATTGATCTTAATTGATATCTCTTCCAACTGGATAAGATAGGAGTCTGATTTCACTTGTGTCCTTAAATCAAGTAATAGATTTCGCTAATCTCCACAAGTGGATCCTTGGAAACCCTAGTTCCCACTTTTAAATTCCTTAGTTTTAATCTCTTTAATCACAATTACTTTCTCAATTGCTTAAGAATTAGTTTTACTTCTTTTTCTATTTCTACTTCTAATTGCTTTCAGAATACTCACGAGATTAGTCCATGTGAATTCAACCTCGATCTTACCAAGATTATTACTACATCGCGACCCTATACTTGGGGTTGTGAACTTCTTAGATAAGGAAAGGTTTTCAGATCCTATAGACTCTAATAACTTACTTGTAAGTAGGTGAGCCCCATTTAACACATTTTGAAGACAGTCTCCCTTATTAATGAAGAGTCTTTTGCTCCCTTAATCTGCAACAATTGTAGATGCATCTGATGCAAATTTTTGGTTGTGGAGTCAAGGTATTTTGGTGAATCTCCTCTATTAAATGTGGGTCTTTAAGTGAGGATGAGATTTTCAAATGTCAAACATTCGCAGGATTTCAACTCAATGATTTTCCAGTAAATAGGCTACTAGAAGATCTTTGAATAGTGGAGTTCATTCTTCAATCCAATCTATTGATATTCTAATGATTGCATTTAAGATAGGGTTGAAGGATGAACTCCCATAAGAAAAAGGATTTAAGATGGTGGGTGTTTTCCTATATCAATTACTCTATTACATCTCACTATTTTTCTTAATACAAACCAAGAAACCAAGCCTCCAAATATAAAGGCAAAAATCCCAACGGTTAAAAAAAATGGGCATATTCTGTCCACATTTGATGTCATCAAAGGTCACCTTCGATGTCATCAAGTAACAGTTCGATGACATTGGGATTTTTGCTAAATTTGCTTGGAGCTTAATGGATAATCTCATTCAATTGTTCAATTCATCGAACATGCTTCAATGTCATTGAAATTTGAATTTCGATGTCATTGAATATGTTTCGATGTGCATTTTATATAAAACACTCTAGATAAGTTTGGTCCATTTTCGATGTAATGAACATACCTTCAATGTCATCGAAATTTGAATTTTGATGTCGTCGAATGAGTTCATGATTTTTCAATAGAACTCCTTGGACAAGTCAGGCATTTGGTTCGATTTCATCGAGCATACGTTTGATGCCATCAAAGTTTGAATTTTGATGTCATCGAACATAGTTTGAGTCATCAATCATTTTAAGTGAATTTCAACATGAGCTTGTTGTGCATATGAGTGCTAGGTTCGATGTCATCGAACATGTAAGTTCGATGTAATCAAGATTTGTTTAGTTTGGTTGCTGGACAAATATGAGTCCATTCTTGAGATCATCGAAGGTTGTTCGATGAATCGAAAGTTGCATAAAACTTGTGATTTTTTTCATTTGTTCTTGCAACTTATTTTTCTCTTTTCTAATCTTCTAGAGATGTTTTCTTAGTCAATTTTAGGATAGATTAAAAAATTTTGAGGGGATTATTACCTGAAGTGTTTTGGTCATAGGATGTGATTTTAGTTTACCTCTGGAGATCTTTTACCACTTCCACTTTGTTTAGTCTTCAGCTTATAGTCTTTCATGTGGGGCTCACTGAACTCTATGACTCAACTGTCAACGTTAATTGACAAATAAGGGCATTTTTAGGACCCGGAATATATGTTACCATACCGCAAAAGAAGGTGCCCTGATTCTGATACTAGAGTCAACTGTAGTAGGAGTCATTAAGTCTACTTGCTCCATTGGAAAAGTATTTCATGGGGCAACAGTACTTGGGTGAACCAAAGAAGTGATGCTTCCATCACCTAAGTAGATCTTGTTCCAGAAGAGGGGAGACCCGTTGTGTCTTGATTTGCATCTGCAGTGCCAAGAAGAATGTTTGGGGTAGATGAAATATCAGTTGTCGGAGCAAGCGGTAGTTCGCACTGGAGAGACAAATAATTGGCGCTGAATGATATAAATATATTGGCTCCCGACGAGTAGCCAAATTCGATATAATCTAGTAGCTCCTCTTCCTCCACCTGAGTTGTCGCCATTGCAGGAGGAATAAATACATCTTGTGGTGCTTCTTCATTCATTGTGGTATCTTTCGGAATAACGTTCTCTTCCTCACCAACATCTATTACACCTTCCTCTGAATTTTCATCAGTAGAGGAGTCATCTTCAATAAAAGAGCTTTTACTAGAGGAGGATTCTCCATCTTTCTCTTTTGATGATGAGGTTTCTGATTCTGATTCTGATTCTTCAACAACTACCTGTTTACCCTTTTTGGAAGGGCCTATTTTGTCAGTTTGCATCTATCTCTTTACAACAGTAGGAGTTGGAGAAACATATTCTTGATTCTGTTGTGTGGAAGGAGTTCGGGACCGCGTCTGAGAGTGAGTCATTGAAGATGAAAAAGCTCTAATGAGATGATTGAAACCCTAAAGGGTATTCGCTGACTTCACTTGGCGAATAAGTTCTTCTAAGGAAATCTTCGAACAAACTTGGCTTGACTCGGGGGCATGATCTCTCTCTACAATGTATCCAATCCCCTACTCCAGTCGGTAGTTCCTTAACTTCGGCGGAGGAACCCATATTGGAGAATTTACAGATAAGCAACGACGGATAAGGAAGAACTAGTGTGCCCACCACCTCATCAGTAATAAGAGGAACATACGGGGTGAGTATGGCCAAGAATGACAAAATGAAAATTGATGCATACAACCAATAATTGCTTCCAAATCAATTCCTAATTGTATGTGCCAATGCCATAGCTCCTCGTGAAGCATGTCACATCTCTGCAATCTTTCGACACTATCTGGTCATAACCAAATTGGCAAGCTAATATGCTTGGGTAATAAGGTTCTCTCCAGAATTTGTTCCCTTCTCTCAAAGGGAGGCTACTTGATTGGATATAAATGAAAAATGCTTGCTCACTTGATGTAAGAGAGCTATCATCTATAGCGTCTTTATCCTCAACATACCTTGGAAATGAGAACTGAAAGAAGTCAATAGCATCCGTCGTTTCAATGTTATCAACAACCCAACCATAAGTCTTCTTTATCATTGCTTGTTTCTAGTAATGCTGAGGGTGAGGTGTTCTGGATTGACATAAGCCTTCTCTGGTTTGTCATATGTCTACAGAAAATATATACCCAGCCATCCTAAAATGAGTGGCCACATCACCGAAAGCTCGATATAGTGAGTAAAGATGTAATGCCCTGAAAATCGGGTTTCCAGATCGCACGTGGCGGACCAGTTTCAGTTCAGCAGTCACTGAGATTCGATCAGAGATTTCAAATACACTGACCTGAGTGGGAAATGTTTCCTGATCCGAGGGTGTATTTGGGTCAGATTCCAACGGTATGAATTCTTATACTTAACCCGCAAGCGTCACGTGCCAGATTTATTTAAATCACATTTAATTTATAAAGGATTTCACTCTTTCTCACACTCCTTGCTCCAGGCTCAATGAAATGGCCTCAGAACATCAATTGGCCTTGATTTTCGAAGCGATTGTCAAGTCCAGCTAAGCGGTCATAATGGTCTGAGATTGTAGATGTCAGACTTTCGACGCGCGGTCTAGATCCAATATAAAGTTTCAAAGGGTTCCTGAGAGAAAATGGGTTTAGAGTTTGGTCCTAGGTTTCAGGATGTTATAGCGTTAACGATTCTACAAGTTTTGGGTCTTACAGAACGTATTTAAAGTGATCAGTGCTAATTTCATAGCTAATCTAGCTAGCGCTAGTTATCTTACGCTTAATTTCTAAAGGAATTAATCCTAAGTGATTTCTAATCGAGGTGGTACTCAGGTCTCTGTATAGATTTTTTCGAGACGTTACAATCTACCCCCCTTAAACAATAAATTTTGTCCTTAAAATTTGTACCTTTTCGTACTCCTTGAGAAGCTGTGGGTAGTTCTTTCTGATTTCGGCTTGTCTCCCAAGTAGCCTCTTCTTCAGCGTGATGCGTCCATAACACCTTCACAAGGGGGATGACATTGCTATGCAATACCTGCTCCTTCCTGTCTAATATACGCGTCGGTTGCAGTATATATGTAACATCCTCACCTAACTGCACCTGCTCCCATCTAATGATATGGGAAGGATCAGGAATGTATTCCTTCAGCATAGAAATATGAAATACGTTGTGTACGCTCGCGAGAGGCGTAGGCAAAGCTAAACGATATGCCACTGCACCGACACGGTCAAGAATCTGGAATGGACCAATAAATCGCGATGCTAGTTTTCCCTTCTTCCCGAACCGAAGAACTCCCTTCATAGGGAAAACTCTCAAAAATATGTGATCCCCAACTTCGAACTCTAGCGGTTTCTGTCTCGTATTGGCATAACTCTTCTGTCTACTCTGCGCTGTAAGAAGTCGGCGTCTGATGATGTCAATCTTCTCCGAGGTCGCCTACACTATCTCTGGGCCAATCAATCTGCGCTCACCGACCTCTGCCCAGCAATGCGATGCTCGGCAAGGACGCCCATACAAGGCCTCATAAGGTGGCATACCGATACTCGCCTGAAAACTGTTGTTGTAAGCGAACTCCGCATATGGAAGACAATCATCCCAACTGTCTTTGAAATCCAACACGCAAGCCCGTAGCATGTCCTCTAGAATCTGGTTCACCCGCTCTGTCCGTCCATCCGTCTGTGGGTGAAAAGCAGTACTGAACTTCAACTTCACACCCATAGCTTCCTGGATGCGAGTCCAGAAAATAGAAGTAAAGTGTGTGTCTCTGTCTGACACGATCTCTAAGGGAACTCCATGCAGACGCACTATCTCTCTGATATATAGCCTGGCCAACTCGTCGGCAGAGTTCTTAACTCTGATCGGTAGGAAGTGCGCCGACTTTGTCAAATGATCGACGATCACCCAAATAGAATCATATCCCTTCCTCGTCTTCGGCAGTCCCGAAATAAAATCCATAGAAATAAAGTTCCACTTCCACTCAGCTATAGGCATAGGCTGAAGGAGACCAGGAGGTCGGCGATGCTCTGTCTTCACCTGTTGGCAAGTGAGACAATGGGACACGAACTCTGCGATGTGGGTCTTCATGCCATCCCACCAATAGGTCCTTTTCACGTTGCGATACATCTTTATGCTGTCTGGATGCATCGCAAGTCTGGAACTGTGCGCAGCCTTGCGAATCTCTCGTCTCAAGTCAGGGATATCTGGGATGCATAGGCGGCCACGATAACGTAAGCCCCCATCCATTCCAACTCACCATTCGGTGTCTGCATCATCACTGGCCTGCTCTCGAAGCTCATTCAGACGCTCGTCATCCCTCTGTGCCGCGATGACTCTGTCATCGATAAGAGGTCGGACCTGTACATGTGCGATAAACTCAAATGGCTCCTCCACAGTGAGTTTCTACTCAAAGTCTCGCAAAAACTCAACCATGTCCCAATCGGCAACCATCAGCGGAGCCGCAAACTCCATCGCCTTCTTGCTGCTCAACGTATCAGCCATAAGGTTTGCCTTGCTAGGATGGTAAGAAACCTAAAACTTAAAGTCTTTCAAGGTCTCCATCCATCGCCGCTGCCTCATATTCAGGTCCCGCTGTGTGAATATGTATCTAAGGCTCTTGTGGTCGCAAAAGAGCTCGAACTCCTCTCCGTAGAGGTAATGTCTCCAGAGCTTCAGTGCGAAAATGACCGCAGCCAACTCAAGGTCGTGTGTAGGGTAATTCTCCTCGTGCTTCCTTAATTGTCTCGAGGCAACCAAAATCACCCTGTCCTTCTGCATAAGGACACAACCCAGACCAACGCTAGACGCGTCGGTGTATATCGTGTATTTAACCCCTTACTCTGGTAATACTATCAAAGGGGAGGACGTCAGCCTGTCCTTCAGCTCCTAAAAAGCTGCCTCCACCTTCTCATTCCAGGCGAACTTCAGATCCTTCCGTGTCAACTGAGTCAAGGGTCTGGCTATCTTGGAGAAGTCCCGAATGAATCGTCGATAGTAGCCAGCAAGACCGAGGAAACTTCTCACCTCGGTAACCGAACCAGGCTGCTTCCAGTCCTGCACCGCGGCTACCTTAGCAAGGTCCACCACCATCCCATCCTTGGACACCACATGTCCCAAGAACTTGACTTCCTCCTTCCAGAAGTCGCACTTCTTATATTGTGCAAACAACTGATGCTATCTCAGTGTATCCAGGACTAACCGCAAGTACTCCTCATGCTCCTCTCGACTCCTGGAATATACCAAAATGTCGTCTATAAACACGATGACGAATTGATAGAGGAATGGCCGAAATACTCTGTTCATCAGATCCATGAACACGGCTGGTGCGTTCGTAAGACCGAACGACATCATGAGGAACTCGTAGTGGCCAAAACTGGTCCTGAAAGCTGTCTTCTACACTTCCTCATCCCTGATGCGCAGCTGGTGATACCCTGACTGTAGATCAATCTTTGAGAAGTACGGCGCTCCTCTCAGTTGATCAAACAGGTCATCAATCCTGGGCAAAGGGTATCTATTCTTCACTGTAATCTGATTCAACCTGCGATAATCAATACACAATCACAGTGAACCATCCTTCTTCATCACAAATAGCACTAGTGCTCCCCAAGGAGACATACTTGGTCGTATGAAGCCAACCTCCAACAGATCATCGATCTATTTCCTCAACTCCTCCATCTCACACGGGGCCATGCGATACATCGACAGTGAGATGGGCATTGAACCGGGCACCAAGTCGATAGTAAAATTAATCTCATACTGAGGTGGCAACCCAGGAATCTTCCTGAACAAATCCTCATAATCATGGACTACTGACGTGCGCTCAAGTGTCGAGGCATCAACATCCCTCAATAAGGAAGTATAGTAAAGTACTCAAAAGGGGAGATTAACCTGCACTGGAAATGTAAAGGACGTGCCCTCCGGCTCGTAGACTGTCACTATATGGGTCTCGCAGTCAATCTCAGCCCTCCCTGCAGTCAGCCAATCCATGCCAAGAATGACGTCTAAAACAGAGAGAGGAGTTGATGACAAGGTCAATAGCCATCATCCTGCTCCCTAGATCCAACAAACAACCCTCACACATCATAGTGGCATCAGAAAAGGTCCCGTGTGCTGTAAGAACTCGTAACCCATCTATCTGAGTAGTCGGTAGCCCAAGGCGCTTGACTACTGAATGAGATATCAATGAAATCGTGGATCCTGTATCCACCATCACGAATATAGGAGTACCTCCAATGTGGGCTGTGACCTCAAAGGCCAAGGGTGGGGCAGTCTCTGTCCCAGATGCCTCTGCTGTCAATGCATGTACCCGAGCCTGCTGTGGACGGTTCGGCCACGGTACCATGGACCATTGAGGCGGTCGGAACTGAGGTACGAGAGGTCTGAAAGAAGGATGCACAGGAGCCGACCGTAATGGTGGAGCGGATAATGCCTGTGGGCGAGGACGATCGATCTTCTGCAGTGGTGAAAACCAGCTATCTCTCATCCAAGTAAAGCAGCTCTCTGCAGTGTGACCCGGTCTCCCACAGTACGTACAGATCACACTTGGGCACCTCATCGAAGTACTGGCGCTGTAGCCCTAGGAGGAGAGTCGATGCGAGGCCTCTTGCCAAGGAGTGGCCTGCCCTGAGCATCTGGTGGTGGCCTAGCAACCATAGGGCCATGAGAACGTGTCAAACGATCTACATCCTGCTCTACCCGCATAGACATGTGTATCAGCTCTGCATAAGAGGGTATGCTGACACAATACATCTTCGACTGAATATCAGGTCGCAAGCCCTTAGAAAAATGTCGTATGCACATCTGCTCATTAGCAAGTATCGTAGGGACATATCTGCCCAACTCTGTGAATCGATGCTCGTACTCCATAACTGACATGCCTCCCTACCTGAGGCGCAGAAACTCATTCTCCCTCTTATGTCGGTAGGTCTGTGGATAGTATTTCTCATGGAATCGGAACTCGAATACTGCCCAAGTCCAGATGTAGCCAACTGCAACCGTACGCAATATACTATCCCACCATAAGTTGGCCTCTCTCTAGAACATGAAAGTGGCCAACTCAACCTGCTCAGACCCCGAGTAGTGCAGCATCCTCAATATCTTCAAGACATGGTCGAGCCAATACTCGGCCTCCTCGGGTCTGTGAGAACCCACAAAAGTAGGAGGTCGTAAGTAGTAAAATCGCTGAAGTAGGCCTCTAGTATCAGCAGCACTCCCCGTAGGGTAAGCAGATGGTGCAGGATAAGCCATACCCTCATCCTGAGTCGAAGTCCCAGCATCCTCAGTTGGATGCACAGGTGACGCAGGTAGAGTCGCACTCCCACCCTGGGCTAAGGCCCCTATAATGGTAGTCAAAAGCTGTTGATGCTGCTGGTGCATCATGATCATTAACTGCTCAAACCTATCAGGAGGTGGAGTAGGCTGAGACACATACTACGTCAAGGAAGACGCACGGTACTGCTCTCGAACTGGCGGTGTGAAAGGTGGTGGTCCGACTGTAGGACCTGCAGAAGGCTGAGACTCAGGTGCAGTCTCACGAATTAGGCCCACAGCAAGATCCATATGATCATCACTCTGGGGAGGAACCCGATCCATCGGCTCATCCACCGTAAGACGTGTCGTGCTCCGAGTAACCTTAAGTGGCATTCTCTATATTCAAAATAGGGTGCAACCCAGTCAGTTTCAGCAATAGCACAAACACACCACACAATCATTCATATAACAAACCGAAGAAACTCCATGCATTTCATTAAATTAAAATCTGTCACAATACAAGAGATATATCCTTACATGCATCATGACAAGAAACACATGGGAAACTAAGTTAGCCAAAGCTACAACTGCAACATAAAGCAACTATTGAGCCTTCTCAGGCTCACACATAGAAACACAAAACAACCTACATACGACCTACAAATATCTGAAATCTAATCACTCGTTCGAGTCTGGCGAAGGAGGAGGGGCACCCTTATCCTGCAGGCAACACGGGATAGATTTCAAGGTGCTGGTCACCTTCTTGAACTTGCGCTTCACAAAGCCCCGCAGGTCCATAATGTCCTATAGCAAGACAACCTGGCCATGTCGTAGGGCAGCATGATCCTCCTCCAGGTGAGCTATATGAGCATCCCAAGTAGCCTGGCCAGTGCCCTGCTCTGGAACCGCAGGAGGGGAGCTCTCATCTGTGCTCTGGGCCTCTGGCTCTTCCTCTTCTTGGATCTCGGCCCCAGCTTCTTCTTCACTCTCTTCTTCTTCGCTCTCAGTCTCATCTTCGTTCTCCTCAAGTCGAGCTTGGCGTTCCCGTGGCCCGATCTCCATCTGATTGAGGGTAGCTTCATTGATCTGATGAATCGACACCGGCATCTCCCCACCAAGGCCATAACCAAACTCACGTGTAATCCTGCATATGAGTCGCCCGTATGGGAGTGACTCAGTCCTCCTCCTCGAGCGTACAACCTGTACTATCTATCACAACACGAACGAAGGCACACATAGGTTTGCCCTCTGCCCCACCTGATACAAGAAGTCCACCATAAGGCGCGTACACTCACTACGGTTACTCCACCTAGGGTAGACGTTGAATGTAAAAATGTGGTGGAGAAAGCGAAAGTCGTCTGTCATATGGGACGCAAGAAGACTCCGGTTCGGCTGCCACTCAACCAGTCGGCCACAGAGGGAACGTGTGCAGCGGTCCCTTTCACGCATACTATTCAAATTCTTAGCGCTCGCATGCACCTGGCCAAGGGGCACATTCAGAAGCCGAGATATCAACCTGAAGTCAACAGTGGCCCACAAATCTACTCCACATAAGACCCGAAACTGTAAGGGTTCCAACGTAGCCTCATGAATGTTGGTATAGAAAGCTCAGACCGTGCTTGCGTTGGTGCGTTTCCTGGCATCAAATAACGGACCCCACTGTGCTTGTTCCAGGAGCTCGAGCAACTGATATTCTCCAAAGAGTTGCCCATCCACCTGAGCTTCAAAAAGGACCCGACGACCCTCATAAACTCTATGGGGTTGTTCTTCCAACCAAGCCCTTCCAGCAGGAGATCGGGGATTAAGATCCCGCTTCGTCTGAAACTCACGAGCGACACTTGGACTTGCGGCGGCGCTTGAGCTAGGGGCGTCACCTCTTGGCTTCCTTAAACGTGAAGGGCGACTAGGCCTAGCTTCATCAACAGCAGTCTTCCTCTTTTCCATGAGAGAGAGGATGGTGGAAAGGGAAAAAAAAGCTATAATAGCCTCTATAAAGGCCATGGAAAATGAAGGAAAAAGGGAAGAAATGGCTGACCTAGTGGTCTGTCACGAATCTAGGTCTGATAGAGGGGGGAAACAGGCCCCAAAAGGCTGGGGTTGCAAAGGGAAAAGGGTGAAATGGGTTAGGTTAGAAGCTCACACGATTTCTAGCCTCAAATGAAGGATGGGAGAGCTCCAACAAATGAGAATGAAGAGAGAGGGGAGTGTGTATTGTTGTAAACGGTGGAGTGGCGTGGGTTGAGGTAGAAAATGATGATGGAAGTGATTGAGAACGAGATTTACAAGGGAAAACAGTAAATGGGAGAGAAAAGGAGAGCTTGGGGGTGTGTTTTGTGAAGGAGGTAGGGGTTTAGGGTGGTTTTAATGGATGGCCCACATACCAGGGGGCTACCCTAACCCCCAAAGTTGATCGGCCCAACGGCCTACCCGAATGGGGCCCACTGTACGACGAGGCCTCGCCACTTCCTGTGATGATTGGCAAGGCCTCACCATTTGGGCGAGGTCCTCCTGCCTTGAGGGCCCAAAATTTATATGGGTCCCACCCTGGATCATCCAAATTAGCGTGGGTAGGGCCATGACTCTGTTTCGATCTATTTCAGGTACTAACTGATGCATATTCACGTTTAGCAATTTTTAATAGTTGGGATAGGGTCAATAGAGGTCTAGACCCATCTATACACGAACTAGAAGTGGTCCGAGGTCGTTTCATGCGACCACGGATGCACACGGACTCGATCAAAATGATCGATTTGAGTGAACTTCGCCAATTGGCGAAACTGGGGCCCTATGAGTGTTTCTACGTTCTTCTCGCACCTACCTAAGTCAAAAGGGTGACAGCGTATGTCGCATGTCCATAACCCAGGCCTGGTTTAATCCTAATCATGCTCTGATACCAACTTGTAACGCCCTGAAAATCGGAGGTCGTGTAGAAACTCAACTCCCGAGTTCCAGACCATCACTTATGCAATAAATATGCTTATGATTCAATGTTGTCTTAGTTAGTGCATTAAAATGAGTAAGATTATACCAAAACTATAATTCATACTCCAGATCCAGTGATAAAATGCAAGCGGAAGATTGAAGAATATATATATCACTGTATGAAAAATAAAACAATCTCGAATTGTCTCCAAAGTATGAATACATCTCTGAGTCACATATACATATATCAAACCAAAATCAAAATGTCATATGATAGTCCAACTAGAAAAATCCCACTGATCCAGGCCACCTATGCGAAGCCGTTGAAAAACTGCATGTACGAGAACTCATCCTGGTCCTCATAGTAGTCCGGCTCCAGCTCCTGAATCGCCTCACAACCTACATCTAAGACAGAGTCTGGTAGGTGTTGCAAACACTGTCCCATAACGTGGGAGTGAGTGATCAACTCAGTGGAATCATAGAGCAAAGATTAACATGTTATCAAATCAATCACGCGATAATAATAAAGCAAACAATCAAATATTCCTAGATATTGTTGTTAACGTAAGAATGAAATGACATGATGGATGTCCTCACCGACATACTTCCTCATGCGACACCATCTTACGTCCGCGGCATGCTTTCTTCCCTCAGTACTCCACATCTTCTAGGCACATGCAGTGCAATGTGAATATGATTACCGAGTTGTTATTAGTCCTTTCATATAGCAGTATTGGGAAACTAAGGTACTATCCTTATATCAATCCCAACACAGATCCTATCTAGGGTTGTCACTTTTATTAATCTCATACGATGGTATATTTCTAGGTCGTTGCAAGGGTTGTCAGGGCTATTGCTCGCACTCGTTGCACCGCTCCCCCATCAACTTATCAATACAGGCCTAGTTGTACTCTTGTTGCTATGGAAGGGTCGTCGCCTCACGTAGACTCAGAATACGCTCGAGGTCACTACAAAGGGCTCGTCACCAATCAGAGTAGGCCGACAGCTCGAATGTAGTGTCTCATACCACCACAATCGGCTCACGAGTCTAAGGTGCTCACTAATCACTACAGGGAGGTTTTTGGCCCCAGCATAGGCCGACAGCTTGACCACGGTGTCCCATACCACCATGCCTGGCTTATGAGTCTTAATGGATCAAGGTACCATGGTTATCAGGGTTTTCTCTGGTAAGTTCAGTACCCTAGGTTCAAGCAATTATGACCAATACAAGGTGAACATACAATGGTCAGTCGGGTTACTTGACGGGCTCGACTAGTACGAGCGCACCTCAAGCTGAATGATATGAAGTGCATAAAACACCTCATGTGGCCTAACCACTGCCGTTAACCAAAGCACGACTCGCGTTCGTCGACGCGTCCTTCGTGGTAAATAGAAGCCAACCACGAATTCGAATCTATTACCGACTGCCTGGACTAGAGCATAGCCCCAAGCACTTCTAGTCTACATCAGTGATCATATGAGAGTAACAGAAATGAAATACAAACAATCCAAGCATGTTAATAATATGTTATAACATACAACGTAAGCAAATCAACCAAACACATGCATTTCATATATATAAGGAAATCAATTCAATATAACAACATGGAGAAAATCATGTACATCATCATATTAATTGAGAATTCAATCTTAAAACTAATCTACAATAACATTTGTTCAATACATACTAATACAAACATTTATACAAACACTTAGTCTACACACATTGTCTACATAGCGTATGTCGACCCAAAGTGCGCATTAGGGCGAATCTCTTCGCCAAGCAGATCATACACGCCTAACTAATATAATAACATGACAAATACACATGAAAATCATTTCAGCAAAATACGGACGTATACAGTATTTCCTACAAATACCTAAAATACCCTAAATCTCATATTCTTCGTACGTAATCCAAATGGAAAATAGACAGCATGTTCTACATGTCAAACAGCATTCTTGTCGATAATCTACTATTAAATGACATTGAAATCTTTGAAAACAGTTAACCTAAGCATCTAGAATCCTCACCTTACGCCATAGAAGCGTAACGATTCGAATAGAAACTCTACGCTTCGTCAACGTCTGTATGACGACCTATATCACAAGATAAATCAGCTACTTTGCTACTTGTATCGATGGAATCCCTAAAACAGGTTGGGGTTAGGATTTTTTTACCTAGAATGAAGTCGGAATCATCAGGAGAGTGATTAGAACATGGTGATTAAGTACATGTAGAAGCAGGATCGAGTGTCAGGGACTTTCCCTCACAACTTCCACACAATCTCTCTCTTTTCTCTCTTCTCTTCTCTAGGGTTTTTACAAATTCGTATGAGAGGGGTGTGAGAGGGTTTAAGGTCCTTAAATAGGTTAGAAAGTCACCTATTTAGACTTTAAACCAAAGTATACTTGGGTTATAGCCAAATCGGGTCTCTTCCGATCCAAAAGAACATTTCTAGAGGTCCCCTGATCAAATCCGATCGAACTAAAAACTTAATGTGATCAGGATCCAATATCCATGAGCTTAAGTCTGACCGCATTTGATCAGGGGACCTCCAGAAACGTTCTTTTGGATCGGAAGAGACCCGATTTGGTTATAACCCAAGTATACTTTAGTTTAAAGTCTAAATAGGTGACTTTCTAACCTATTTAAGGACCTTAAACCCTCTCACACCCCTCCTATACGAATTAGCAAAAACCTTAGAGAAGAGAAGAGAGAAAAGAGAGATTGTGTGGAAGTTGTGAGGGAAAGTCCCTGGCACTCGATCCTTCTTCTACACGTACTTAATCACCGTGTTCTAATCACTCTCCCGGTGATTCCGACTTCATTCTAGGTAAGAAATCTCTAACCCCAACCTGTTTTAGGGATTCCATCGATACAAGTAGCGAAGTAGCTGATTTATCTTGTGATATAGGTCGTCATACAGACGTTGACGAAGCGTAGAGTTTCTATTCGAATCGTTACGCTTCTACGGCGTAAGGTGAGGATTCTAGATGCTTAGGTTAACTGTTTTCAAAGATTTTAATGTCGTTTAATAGTAGATTATCAACAAGAATGTTGTTTGACATGTAGAACATGCTGTCTGTTTTCCATTTCGATTACGTACGGAGAATATGAGATTTAGGGTATTTTAGGTATTTGTAGGAAATACTGTATACGTCCATATTTTTCTGAAATGATTTCCATGTGTATTTATCGTGTTATTATATTAGTTAGGCGTGTAGGATCTGTTTGGCGAAGAGATTCGTCCTAATGCGCACTTTGGGTCGACATACGCTATGTAGACAAATGTGTGTAGACTAAGTGTTTGTATAAATATTTGTATTAGTATGTATTGAGTAAATATTGTTGTAGATTAGTTTTGAGATTGAATTCTCGATTAATATGATGATGTACATGATTTCCTCCATGTTGTTATATTGAATTGATTTCCTTATATATATGAAATGCATGTGTTTGGTTGATTTGCTTACGTTGTATGTTATAACATGTTGTTAACATGCTTGGATTGTTTGTATTTCATTTCTGTTACTCTCATATGATCACTGATGTAGATTAGAAGTGCTTGGGGCTATGCTCTAGTCCAGGCAGTCGGTAATAGATTCAAATTTGTGGTTGGCTTCTATTTTCCACGAAGGACGTATCGACGAACGCGAGTCGTGCTTTGGTTGACGGCAGTGGTTAGGCCACACGAGGTGTTTTATGCACTTCATGTCGTTCAGCTTGAGGTGCGCTCGTACTAGTCGAGCCCGTCAAGTAACCCGACTAACCATTGTATGTTCACCTTGTATTGGTCATAATTGCTTGAACCTAAGGTTCTGAACTTACCAGAGAAAACTCTAATAACTATGGTACCTTAATCCATTAAGACTCATGAACCGGGCATGGTGGTATGGGACACCGTGGTCGAGCTGTCGGCCTACGCTAGGGCCACAAACCTTCCCGTAGTGACCAGTGAGTACCTTAGACTCGTGAGCTAATTGTGGTGGTATGGGACACTACATTCGAGCTGTCAGCCTACTCTGATTGGTGACGAGCCCTTTGTAGTGACCTTGAGCGTATTCTAAGTCTACGTGAGGCGACAACCCTTTCGTAGCAACAAGAGTACAACTAGGCTTGTATTGATAAGGTGATGGGGGAGCGATGCAACGAGTGTGAACAACAGCCCTGGCAGCCCTTGCAGCGACCTAGAAATATACCATCATATGACATTACTAGGAGTGACGACCCTAGACAGGATCTGTGTTGGGATTGATATAAGGAAAGTACCTTAATTTTCCTATACTGCTGTATGAAAGGACTAGTAACAACTCGGTAATCATATTCACATCGCACTGCATGTGCCTGGAAGATGCGGAGCACTGAGAGAAGAAAGCATGCCGCGGATGTAAGATGTGTCGTATGAGGGAGTATGTCGATGAGGGCATCCATCATGTCATTTCATTCTTGCATTAACAATAGTATCTAGGAATGTTTGATTGTTTACTTTATTATTATCGTGTGATTGATTTGATAATATGCTAATCTTCGCTCTATGATTCCACTGAGTTGATCACTCACTCCCACGTTACGGGACGGTGTTTGCAATACCTACCAGACTCTGTCTTAGATGCAGGTTGTGAGGTGATTCAGAAGCTGGAGCCGGACTACTACGAGGACCAGGACGAGTTCTCGTACATGCAGTTTTCCGATGGCTTTGCATAGGTGGCCTAGATCAGCGGGATTTTACTAGTTGGACTATCATACAACATTTTGATTTTGGTTTGATATATGTATATGTGACTCAGAGATGTATTCATACTTTGGAGACAGTTTGAGATTGTTTTATTTTTCATACAGTGATATATATATATATATATATATATATATATATATATATATATATATATATATATATTCTTCAGTCTTTCGCTTACATTTTATCACTGGATCTATAGTATGAATTGCAGTTTTGGTATAATCTTACTCATGTTAATGCACTAACTCAGACAACATTGAATCATAAGCATATTTGTTGCATAAGTGATGGTCTGGAACTCGGGAGATGGGTTTCTACACGACCCTCGATTTTCAGGGCGTTACAAAAGAACTGGAGGAGCTAGGAAATATTTGCAACCTTCCGCCATCACTCTGACAGCCAAGAACACAGTAGGTCTAACTGCGTCTGCCCACTTTTTGCTCAGAAGTATGACTAAGCTAAGCAAATACACTAGGAAAGCAGCCAGCTCGTTGAAAGAGTTGTACTCAGATGGACCCCTAATCTTTCGATGAAGATTCTCCATGTCTTGATAATGGTTGTTCTTAAAGCTACGAAAGAAATGGGAAACACGATAGATTCAGTAACAGAAAATGCTATATTAACACTTTGAGAGAATGATAAGAAAGAGATTCGAGGACTATACAGTAATCCTCTGGTAAAGTGCGTAAGCTATTGAAGATGGGGTATTTTCCAGATGTTAAGAAATTTGGCCATCTCTATGAATAGCTCTACGGTTGTTTCCAAGATTAACGGTTGCCATTGAGAAGGAGAGAAATTCTCAAATTCTTCATTGGTCAGCATATATTCATCGAAGAAATGACTACTTATGGGGAGCCCTACCATTTGTAAAGGTCACATAGGGTAATATTCACTTTACCCAACGATAGATGGAAAGAATTGGTTGTCGGGCACCAATACTTAAGAAAACTCTTAAAGATCATTGTGTCTTTGCAAAAATACTCCGAAGTGACCTCGATAGTACTATAGAGACCAATCTCAATTAACATTGCCGAATGCTTCTTCAATATCGCTTTTGCCTAGTCATATAGTAAGCACACGAGGATAAAAAGCCACGAGTATGAAATTCCCCCCATAAGGAATCCTCAGCACGGAAACGCTGTTGCACCATTTCGAAGAAATGTGTGGAATATAAGGTATGTGGATTATAGCAAGGAATGAGTTTCATGGGAAAAATGTTGCCTGTCTTTTTCCTTGATCCTCTCTCTAATATAATACCCTCAAGATTTTATGCTTCTTTCATTATCCAGTTTGTAGTATACATAAGCCTATTCTGGGTCATCTGGTTGGTGGGCTCGCTCTAGAGAATGGGTAAGTGTCACGCCCCAAACTTGAAGATCGGGCTCATAAAATTTCTGATCGCCAAATCTGGCACCGACAGCCTCCGTAGAACCCCATTCTCGGCTCCCAGCGCCCATTCGCCAGGTTCCGATCCTGGGATGCTACGAGGAGGATTTTCAACGTCAGTTTGATTCGTAATAAGCATAACCAAAGGCATAACCCACAAACAATAACCAAAAACTCCATTACATTTCCACTATGATAAAAAACTTTACAAGTACAATGAGCATAAAGGGAAATACAATGATGATGAACAAAAACTCCAAGATGATCTGCAAAGCGCTCCTGCCTCAGCACTGTTATGCCCCAACGTCACCTGCACGCAACGGTCGTGCATAAGCTTATAGAAAGCTTAGAGGGTGGTGAAAGTATGTGCGCAAGGTAGTAATATGATCATGTAATATCAGAGTAATGCGAAATATACTGATGGATCCATGAATACCGTTAGTCATACCAAGGCTATGCGATGCAAAGAATGAATGATGTCGACCATACCAGGGCTATGCGATGCAAGATATAAGTCAAGTATATAATCCTCATCTAAGTCCACATATCAATACAGCTCAACTCTAGGATATAACCGGGGTCTAGTACACTCTAAACCAGATCACCGCCCCATCGCGCGCAATAAGGTAAGTGAAAGAGACCTCACTATCTGCCTGCTAATATCGAGCTCGGCTCATCGATAGCGGACCCATTCCTCAAGCTGGTCAAACTCAGCCTAGCTTTGCCCCCTACTCTCGGGCGGATAAGGCCGCACCCCCTTCCAACCGACCACGACATAGTGGAAAGTGCTACCGTCTGGTAATCGGCACTCGGCACTCCTGTACCCACTCGGTTTAGACCAACCTCTTGGTACCATAAGGGTTTAGGGACTTTCACCCAGGGATATCTATAGTACCCCATATAGAATAAGATTTTCGGTATTCAATCCTGCCAACCACGATATGCCTGTGGAGGCTATGGCCCTAATGTCGCTAGGGCGTATGGTAATCATGACATACAATGCGAATGCATGAATCACACTATCCAGTCATGCAGCAATCCTGCGCATAACGTACGCTCATGTAGGGAAACCCACCTATCTGGGAGCCCATAAACAATCTGTCCAAAGGCATATACTATGATCAATCACTGCTCATATCAAGCATACATATGATGCGTATGATTGTGAATTATGGAACTATATTACACATGTTATAAAGTAATGCACTATCCTTACAATGCAGATGGCGTAGACGGCCTACATACAACAAGTACGGGCCTATCAATGGGCCCTAGGGAGAGTCGTAATGTGGACATTTAACCAACATTATACTCGCAATGTGGACGTCAAACGATCATTGTTCCTAAGGCATGGCCCGTCGTAAATATCATTACATAACGATGTTGGGATCACACATTGCAATGGACCTTAGGTACATCCCATTGGGCCTTAAATATATCAAGTGGGCCATATCAATAGGCCGCACCAATGGGCCTTATGTGCATTGCAATGGGTCATAGCCCGTGGGCCTTAGAATGTATCACAATGGTTCTCGACCCATGGACCTTATATATATCAAATGGGCCACACCAACTGGGCCTTATATATATCAAATGGGCCTAATCCCATAGGCCTTGGAATACATTAAAATGGGTCTAGTCCCATAGGCCTTGGAATACATCGATATAGTCCAATTCCATGGGCCTTATAATACACCAAATGGGCCTAACCCCATAGGCCTTGGAATACATCAAAATGGTCCAATCCCATGGGCCTTATAATACACCAAATGGGCCTAATCCCATGGTCCTTGGGGTATATCAAATGGGCCACATGGACCTAGAGGCCCACTGTAATATTTATTTGTCATCCAACGTGTTGGTAGGGACACATGGCCAGGGGGACAATGTAGTGTTTATTTGCCACCCCACCTATTGATAAAGTCATATGGTCAGGGGGGATTGATCCACCCTGGACGGTGCGGATGAAACACTTAAATCATGGTGGGTCCACCATCCAGCCCTGGACGGTGTGAATAAAACACATGCACCAAGGTGGGTACCACCGTCCATGGTGGACAGCATGAGTGAAACAAATGCATCATTGTGGGTCCGACGTGGGGCCCACCATAATGTTTATACACTATCCAATATGTTGATAAGGTTGTACAGACCTAGATGAAAAGGAAAAAAACAAATTTCATCTTGATCCAAAACTCCTATGGCCCATAAAAAGGATTTTAATGGTAGAGGTTCAATCCCACTGTTTCCTATGGTGTGGGCCACCTGAGATGTGGATGGGACTGAAATTTGGAGGGGGCCCACTCTGGGAGTGGCCCACCTCATGAACAGCGTGGATGTAAAATATACATCATGGTGGGGCCCACATGCAGGGCCTTAGCCCCTGGCCTGACCGCCCATACGCAGCACGCTACTGCTGCTGCTGTGTCAGGGGCAGCAGGCGCTGCCCCCATGTATATATTTTTTTATTTTTTTCTTAAAAATCCATATTCTTGCGGTTTTTTGGATGTGCAGCCCACATCATATAAATCCACCCCGTCCACTAGCTTTCCTGGCTCAAAACAAGCCCAATGAGTCCAATATTAAACACATTTAGGCCTGTAGCAAAATTAAAATAAATTTAAATGGTGAGTCACTGTTTTGAGAGGTATGGCCCGCCCAATGAACGGATTAGCTTCATTTTTTGGCTCAACGCCTAAAATGATCCATGAAAGGGAATAGACGGTTTGGATTAGCAACATACATGAAGATGGAGCCTACATGAGTGGGCCACCCATAAGCTTGGAAACAAGCCAATATTTGTGTTTTCCAAAACCACGTCCAACATCCCTGGACGCTGGACTTTGCACGTAAACATATTAGAGGTGGGCCTTGCTTATGTGGGCCACCTCATGGAGGATGGTGTGGATACAACACACACAAAGTGGGCCCCACTTGAAGGTGGTTTGGATAGAGTATATGCCTCATGGTGGGATCCATTCAAGTGGACCACACAAGTATATTATGATTTCATAAAAGAAAATGAAATAGAGAGAGAGAGATAGAGAGTGGGACGCGTGATGGAGGGACCCTGACACTATGGGCCCTCCCTTGCAACCAAACATACATCAGGTGGGTCCCATTACACATGGGCCCATTAAATCAAAATCCAACAGTGGAGATCCCTTCTCCACTAAAATATATGGTCCAGATGACCCTAGGTATATAAGAAAATAAACATCATGATGGGGTCCATGGAGAATGGCCCCATCATGGAATGATCTTGATGATCAAGGTGGGCCATCGGCCACATCTTAGGGTCCCAAGTGAGATCCAAACCATTGATCGGTTGGCCTCACTTGGCCCATCTCAAAAACATGAAAAATTACTCTTATTAAGCACCCACCGTTTGATCTTCTTGGTCCCTCGGCTTGCCGATCTCCTTGTGCTCCTCTTTGATGGAAGAAGATAAGAAATGGATGGCTAAGATGAGAGATCTTGGGATGGAAAGATGGGCCACACTTGGAGCTTGGAAGAGAGGGGGAGGTTCATACGTATGAAGTTTTTGGTTGCTTGGAATGAGTTTGAAAATGAGAGAGAGAGAGACTTGTAAAGGGAGAGAGAGAGAGTGATGGATGATGGAGTGATAGATGTGGTGGTGATGGGTGTAAGAGGCCTTTTTAACTTTTGTGGCCATTTGTGTAAGAAAGGTATGGGCTTGTAAGAGACTTTTTTGACTTTTGAGGCTTGCTTGGAAATGGGTGAAAGTTGATGTGTACTTGACATGAGATGTGATGGGATTGATTGATTGATGGGATTGATTTGACAAGTAGTAAAGATTCTCTTGGGTTTTGCAATGCGCGACATTTTCCTCGCACCGAACGCTGGCCCACATCTCCTGACCAAGGTATCGCCTCGGTGCGCGAGTTGCGACATCGGAACCGTGGCGACGACGCGGTCACTATGGTAAAGGTCTTGGGTTAAGTCAACTCGGGTTGACGACATGTGACTCAAGGTCACGCGTAAATATCGATTAAGGGTCGAAGGTTGCCGAAATTCGACCGAGAAGACCGCGAAAGTCTATGAAACAGTATGGGCTAAGATACGGGTCTTACAGTAAGTGATAATGGATGTTCATCGGAATGATGATCATTTCATCCTTAAAGGGACTATTGGAACTTGATTACATCCTAGTGCACCTTTACACTATCCCAGGAATTTTGAAGTTGCTTTTTATTGTGCTCCTTGATCTTCTCTTGAAGCTGTTGTTCTTTACTCTTTGGGTGTTTATTCTTTGAGAAAGAAGGGGGTAGTGTATCTTCTCTAATAGGAGGTCACAGGCTATCAGTGTGAATGTTTGCAATAGACTTTAGCCATGTCTCTTAATCTCTCGACCTTCCTTGGGAGGTCTCTCAATATCTCCTATTATAATTGCAATTCGAATAGGAGTGGCCAAATAGATATGCTGTCAAAGAAATCAAGAACTGGAAGAACAGGTTCCTTGAAGAAAGTGGGTTGTGTCAT
Source organism: Magnolia kwangsiensis (assembly GCA_037074715.1). Classification (NCBI taxonomy): domain Eukaryota; kingdom Viridiplantae; phylum Streptophyta; class Magnoliopsida; order Magnoliales; family Magnoliaceae; genus Magnolia; species Magnolia kwangsiensis. The sequence goes on along the minus strand of CM073582.1, from coordinate 54,953,221 downwards.
GCCCCAAACTTGAAATCCAATCTCACAAAATTTTTGATTGCCGAATCTGGTGCCGACAGCCTCCGTAGTACTCCATTCTCTACTCCTGACACCCATTTGCCAGATTCCGATCTTGGGATCCTACAAGGAGAATTTTTTTGTATGAATTTTTTTTGGAGCATAACCACAAGCATAACCAAGTCACAAAAACATCATAACCACATATCCACTAATAAAATCATTCGAGTACAATGTTGAAACATGAAATAAAAACTCCAAAGCTCTAGCACAGCTCCTGTCTCAATGCTCCTGCGACCTAACATCACCTGCACGCAACGGTCGTGCATAAGCTTACAAAAAGCTTAGAGGGTGGTGTATGTGTATGCAATGCACATGCTAAACATATAAATATTAGAGTAAGCGAAAAATATTGGCAAGTCCATAATCATTTGACTATAAGGACATAATAAACCAAATGTCATATGCCGAGGATGCAATGCAATATACAAATCTTAACGAGTCCACGAATATGTGGGACAAGGTTCTACCTTCACTATATGCACATTAGCCTGCCAGCACGGTAGCCCACCAACCACTGGTAGCTCGCCCAAGCCCGCTAGGCCCCACCCACACCAGTGTTTGCCCATGTGTGCCTGCCTACATGTGACCACAGTGATGAAGCGTCACAATATTTCATATATAGAGGATGTAATGCAGTATCTAATGCAAAAGAAATAATAAAGCTAAAGTGTGTAGTCAGGATAATAGTACATGGTATTGCAAGCTGTGGGGTTCATTATAAGGGACTTCTATCTAAACTAGTCTCATACCTAAATTTGGATAGCTAGACTCAATGTAGTAAACTCCTGATCTCAGGTTGGTTGTGCGCCCAACCGAAATCTTGGCCATTACAAAGGTACATATAATGATTTGGTTGCGCATCACCAGCTCAAGTGGATAGAGAATAAATGAATGAATGAGTCAAATATTGAGTACGTAACTCCTATTCAGTAAGTCCACATATCAGTACTGTATAGATTTGGGATCATCATCGGGGTCTAGTACACTCCAAACTAGTTGTTCATCTTCCCAATCACGCAGCCCAGCGAGTGAAAAAGACCTCACTACCTGCCTGATCAGTAGTCTGTTAATATCTACCTAGCTCGTCGATAGCGGACTCATTTCTGAGCTGGTTAAACTCAACCTAGCTTTGCCCCCTACTCTCAGTTGGATAAGGTCACATCCCCTTCCAACTGACTCCAACACAGTTGGAGATGTGGCCTACTGGTATTCGACACTCGAGCGCTCATGTATCCACTTACTTTAGACGTTAGAGCATCCCCTGGCTACGGAATTTTAGGGACTTTCATCCAAGACATCAAATGTGTCCAAGTGTTAGAACCAAACATTTTTGGTGTCCCATCTGGCCATTTATGATGTACCTGAGGAGACCACAGCCCTGTTGTCGCTAGGGCTCAAAGTAATCATGTCACATAAAACATGAGTCATAGCGTCCAATCATACATTAAACCTACACGTATTGCATGATCATGTGGGGCAACTCTTTCACACAAGAAGTCCTATAAACATCTCAACCCAATGGTATATGCTATGATCAATCATCCCTCATAATAGGCATACTAATGATGCGTATGAGCATGTATTATAATGTTATACTAAGCACGTTCTCAGTGTGTCAATCATGTCACAAAAAATGCGAGATGCATGAGTCATACCATCCAGTCATGCATCAAACCTGCACGTATCGCGCGATCATATGAGGCAACTTCATCTCACAAGGAGTCCCATAAATATCTTAGCCCAGTGGCATATGCTATAATCAATCATCCCTCATAACAGGTATACCAATGATGCGTATGAGCATGTATCATGACACTATACTAAGCATATTCTCAATGTGTCGATCATGTCACACAAAATGCTAGATGCATGAGTCATACCATCTATTAAATCATATTTATCATTTCAACCAACAACTCACAATCATGATTATCATGTTACCATGTATCATCATCTCACCCATCACTAGGTGCGTCCTACCTAGTGTGACTTCCACACTGGATTTGAACTACATGCAAAGCATGGGATTGTATAGGTCAAGTGTGAGTCCCACTTGGTGAATCAATAGGCCAACTCAAAAGCATAAACATCTAACTGTAAAGCTTTCAATGGTGTGAATCTAATTTCACAATTAAGTGGGCCCCACACATCCCACCAACTATAAATGATGTACAATCTCAAACATAAAGGACAACATGCTAATATCTTTCTTGTTATACATTATACTGGGCTCACTAGCCACATACACAACAGACTAAGAAAAAAGCCCAACTATTCAGTTTATGCATTGTAAAATAGGATCGCTAAGTGTGGTCCACTTGACTAGAGTTAGTGTGCAAGGCACGCTACCTAGTAGGCAATGAGCCTGCCCAACGGGCTCAAGGATGGTCACCATTGTGGGTTCCTCATTCCCCAACGATTTCTCTTAGTGTTGGGCTCACTTGGGCCTTAGGTTTGCATCATTTAAATGGGCCCAAGGCCACCTATATCTTAAGAGAACATTAGGATAGCAAGATCTATCCACTAAATATTTTACAAGTTATACAACACCCATTTACAAAACATGCTAGTACAAGATAGCCCATACTAGATGGCCCACTTAAGGTTTTTAAGCCCAAAAATATCTGAGAGTTATTTTTCAGAATTTAGATGCTGCATTAAATGCCTTAGGAAGGTGGTGGACCCTACCGACATGACCCCACATAATTTCTATATAAAACAGACTTTTGGCGAAGGGTTGGTTCTGGGTCATTTTAGAGCCAGATTCATGATCACGTGGGGCCTACATATGGTGAAAGAAAATAACCACCTGGTAGCTCTATGTATGGGCTCTATGTATCATTAGTTGGGTGAGTACAATTTACGGTGATGGCCTAAACATGGGTACTTGGAGAAACTGTGCAGGAAATATAATGCAGAATTAGTTTTAGCCCAATTTTAAGTATATCCCATGATCACAAGGGACCACATTTCAGTGTGCCTCTAAGTTCCCTTGGTTGTATTATATATTCACTTCAAAAATTATAAGTTGGGACCAACTGGTTGTGCACACGTAATATTTGGTATAGGGCCAAACATAGGCACTTTAATTTTCTGCGCAACTGTACCTAGTCCCATTTTGGGATCCACTCCCCAATCATGTGAGGTTTGATTTGGCCCAATTAAAATATTATTTATTTATTCATTAGTATAGGTTAGAGGTTTCAAGTGGTGGCCTACTCAAACCTCCAGTGTGTGATCCACTACAGAGGCCTAAAGTTGGTACAAAACAAAAATAATCAGATAATTTTCAGAAATGGGGTCTGTCACAACTTAGGGCTCAATTTCCAAACACATAGGGAATCATTCCTAACAAAAAGGTGGGACATCCCAGCTCACTTATATAATTATTAAACATCCCTAAAGTGGAACCCTTAACTACAGAGTGTGGGGTCCACTACAAGGTGTCAAAGAGGCCTACATGTAATACAGTTAAGTACTTAGAAAATTTTCAGCAAATAAAAAGTGTAAAGGGAATGAAACAGATCCAATGGCAAGTGGGGCCCACACGTTAGCGAAGCATAGATAAGGAACACACAACAATATACATGGGTGTCCATTTTAAAATGTATAAATCACAAGTGATCCCACACCCATGTGACTCAATGAGAGGATAATTGTTATGTATAATATAGATCCAACATATTCATCAAGTAGCACATGAAATATATAGATGAAATCTCTATGATTAGATTCTCTGTTGGAATATCTAATCCAATGAATGGTTTGGGAACAAGTCATTCAGGTCGTTTATAGGTTTCCAACCATACAGAGCCTTGGATCCATCTAGATCACACATAGAAATTCAAGATTTATCCTTATATCTATTAGTCCAGAATTTTCTAAATTTTATCATAAAAGAATCTGACCATAGGAACCATACATATGATTATTAACTATCTTAAGTAAGTTAAGAGCAAATATCAAATACATCTGACCTTTGGAATCACGGATATGGCCCAAATAAGAATGGTCATAATAAGCTCTCAAATACATCTTTCGTATAAGGCCAAGATCTCAGTCATCCAAACTCCGATTGAGGCTTATTATATACCATTGAAAAGATAGTTTGATTTTCTACAAATCCAATAGAACATATATTGTTAACATTCATTAAAGGAGTTAAAAATAGGTCCGTTTTAGGAAAATCAGAATCTTGCATGTGCTGCTAGATAGCAGCCAAGTAAACTTGATGCTACGAATGATTGGACCATTGGATGACTACAAAATTTGGTCCAGAGTTAGCTCATATTGTGGTTCATAACATTCCCAAGTTTCAACTTCGATCTTTTCATGATTGATTTTATACAATTTTTAGAAGTTTCTGTCAAGGTATAAAAACAGAATTACTTATGAAGGGTGTGGGTATAATGTTCATCAAGGTGGGGTCCACGTGTGTGACCCACCGGCTTAGAATCAAGATGACATTTGTGTTTATCCTAAGGCAGCAAGGTGGGCCATAAAAAATGGAAAGAGAGGGAGAGGGAGAGAGAATGGTTGGTGGTGGAAGGAGCACCACCACTATGAGCTCCTCTCATGGATCTACCACATATACATCAAATGGGTCCGAAATAGGTGGGCCATACATTAGGAAATCAGGTGGGAAACCCTATCCCCACCACAAAAATTCAGGCCTAGATGGCCATAACAAGTTGCACAACAAAGAACATCATGGTGGGATTCAAGGAGAATGGCCCCATCATAAATACATGCATGCAAACCATGGTGTGGCCATTGGTCACACCTAGGGGTCCAAGATGAGATCTCTACCATTAATTGGTAGGTCCCACTTGTCGCATGCATGAAATGAAGAAAAACTATCCTAAGAAGCACCCACCTCTTCTTCTTCAAGCTTCCTAGCAATCCCAAGCTCTTAAGCTTCACTTTTAATTGAAGGAGGTGAGGTTCTAATGGTTGGATTGGGAGATCAGGGGTGGAAGATGGGCTAGGATGTTGGGTTCTCTCCTTCCCTAGCTTCGACGTTCCACTCTCTCTATAGGTTACAATGGAGAAGAAAATGGGAGAGAGAGGTAGTAAAGAGAGGTAATGATGGGTTGTCATGATGGCTTGTAAGAAGGCATGGGGAGGGAGAGGCATGCTACATTATTACTTGTAAGGCATGAGTGGGCTAGGGTTGATGTCATCCTAGGGTAGGGTAGGCTAGGATAGGTAGGGTGATGTCATGCAATCATGGTTGTAAAGATCTTTTTTTACCTAGAATCCTATGGTCCCGCAACACGCAGTGTATGGCCAAGATTATACGCAGCCACAACTCCTAGCCTAGGCATTGCATTGGTGCACAAGACGTGGCGTTGCAACCGCGACGACGGTGCGGTCGTAATTGTACAGGTTTTGAGTCAAGCTGACTCAGATCTTCGAGATGCAACTTAAGGTCGCAAGTAAACACTATTTACAGGCCGTAGGTGGCCGGAATTCGACGGGGAGGATCGCGAGAGTCCAAGGAACGGTATGGTACTAGGATACGAGCCTTATAGGTTATTTCATCATAAATTTTACTCTCTTCTTAGGATGATTCTCAGTCAAAAAAGTAATCTTTTATGGAATTTGACTATCTCCTTCAAGATTATTGTTTATGGTCGTATTCCAAGTATATCAAAAGGGAATGGAGGATTTTGAAGGATTCTTGAATCCACACAATCCCTTTGTCGCTAAGATGGATGCGTTACAAGCTGGAATGTTGCCGAAATTGCCATGTTGTTATACTCATTATGTATATACTTTGTATTAGAACAAGAGAAATATGAGTGTAAACCAATTTCAGAATAAAAAAAAATATATGATGATGATTGTTCTTTCATTCTTTCCTTTGTTATTACTGAATAGAGATATTCCAATTGAAATACATCTATTTCTAGTCGAAACAAATACCACGACTATGCCCGAAGCTTATAAATGTTATGGAATGAATTGTTGTCCTAGAGGGGAGTGATTGGGACTAAATAAAAAATTTCCAATTCAAACACAATTGCCTAAATTAAACTAATTCACCAATTAAACTAAGGCAAATTAATACTAAGGCTTCTAAGCCAATAGTGGATCAAAACACATATACAATAATAGATATGTCAATTATACAACTAGTCTATAAACATTATAGTGAGCTTATATGTGCATTATAAGTTAAGTGCCTATCGTGCAATTCAATTTAAGTAATCATAATATTTAACTAATCAATCACATAAGCATGAATAAGAATGTACGTAATTCACAATCGCAAACATAAGCATGTATAATGGTTTGATTTTCCTACTCTACTCCTGACGACCGCACTCTCCCTAAGTATACTGGTATTTGCTATTAGAGATTTTAAATTATGTTTACCTTTAACCTATACAAGCATACACACCCGTTGGAGGCAGACACAAGGACTTACACACGTACTCACCTATTTTGGTGACCTATATAAGGACTTACCACGTACACACTCGTATCAGTGGCCTATGAAGGGACTTATCCACATACACACCCATGTCAGTGGCCTACATAAGGACTTATACACGTAATCAGCCGGTGTTAGTGGCAATACAATCCTACACAAGAAGCTATGCGAGTTTGGGTTACAAACTCTACACTCAATCATACACAACGAAGGAGTATGCGGACTTACAATTAACAACTTATTAGATTAAGCCCGCTTTGCAATGCCTGTTAGTTAACTAATTTATACACCCTATTTTTCAATCACGTGAGTCCTTATGTCATGTAGTCAGTTGAGTCATTGGAAGTTGAAGACTAAAGACATATGTAAAGGCAGAGCATCAAGGAGTAAAGAATAGGTAAATACGATATCTTAATGACCCTAACATTTGACCTGAAACAACCTAAACCTCTAGATGATCTTAAACCCAATAGGTAAACCTTTTACTGATCACCCCTTAAGCTATAAGAGCCTAAATTGAGCATTCTTAGATTGACTTCAGAGGTCCCGTATTGCTAAAAAAACTACACAATTTCAGTAACCTTCGGTCCCACCAAACCCACCTTATGTTCGACCAAAAATGGCTAAAATAGGAAACCAAGCTAATGCAGAATTTCAGGTAATTCAGCTATAATCGAGTGTCACCTTCGGTCTCACCGAAGACCACTTTCTATGCCACCGAAGGAGCGCAGATCTATCCAGTGGCTTTCCTATCTAATTCACTTCGATCAATCTTCAAATTCAATGTGATCGAACATAACTCGGTGTGACCGAAGACTAGCCTCGGATCCCTTTTCTTATAAATCTAGCAACCGAATCTTTGTGGAGATGATGGATTTTGGCATTCTTAAAACCTTGGTGTAACCTAAGCCCTACCAAACCTCTTAGGCTCTATCCCAATGAGATTTGTGCTCTCTTCTTAATGATTTTTCCCTCCAATGAGCATTCCAAGCTCCTCTACAAGCAAACAATGATCTTAAGCACTATTTAGAGTTTAAACATCATTTATCTTGGTAAACCAAAGTGTTTATCTATCTATGGAGTGTACATATGGTAGAATCCCGTAGGCTTTAAAACTTTCCAATAGTTGTCACACCCCAAACTAAGAAACCGGGCTCACAAAATTTTCAATTACCGAATCTGATGCTGACAGCCTCCATGGTACCCCATTCTCAGCTCCCAGCATTTATACGCTAGACTCCGATCTTGGGATCCTACAAGGAGGATTTTTCAATGTACATTTAACTCGTAATAAGCAAAACCATAAGTTTACCCAAATCACAAAGGCAACATCATCATCACACATCCACTAATATAAACATTTGAATACAGTGCTGAAAGGGAAATACATATATCAAAAATCAAAGCTTCAGAAGAGCGTCGTACGCTCCAAGCTCAATGTTGTTGCAACCTAACATCACCTACACACATCTATCATGCATAAGCTTATAAAAATCTTAAAAGTTGGTGTAAGTATGTGCACAAGGTAAGTGTTAAGTATTCAATGCAATGCCATAATCATACAATATCAGAACTACTGGCAAGATCATGAATTATACAATATCAGAGTACACAATACAGATCAGTTATGCAAATGTGGAGTCATAAAGAGCCAACTATCAGATGCCGAGGATGCAATACAATATGAGGTGCGAATGAACATACAAGAGTATGAAGTCGGGATGATAGTACATAGTATCGCAGGCTATGGGGTCCATCACAAGGGACTTCTATCCAAACCAGTCTTATACCTAATTTGAATAGTTAAACTCAATGTAGTAAACTCCTGATCTCAAGTTAGTCGCGTGTTCCAACCAAAATTCTAGCCATTGAAAAGGTACACATATCAAATTAGTTGCGCACCATTAGCCCAAGTGGATAGTGAATGAATGAATGAATGAGTAAGATTCTAAGTATACAACTCTTGCTTAATAAGTACACATATCAGTATTGTACATCCTTGGGATCATCATCGAGGTCTAGTACACTCTACATGCAATCGCCGCCCACTAGACGCGCAACCATGCAAGTGGAAGAGACCTCACTATCCGCCTGGCCAGTAGTCAGCCAATATCTACCCGGTACATCGATAGCAGACCCAATCATAAGCTGGTCAAACTCAATTTAACTATGCTCACTGCCCTCGGGCAGGTGAGGCCACCACCCCTTTCCAAACGATCACGACATAGTGGGAGACACAGCCTGCTGGTATTCGACACTCGGGCACTCATATATCTACTCAGTCTCGATGTTGGGGCATCTCCTGGCCTCCGAGGTTCAGGGATTTTCACCCAGGGCCATCTATGGTGGCCCGATGCTAGTAATAGATTTTCGATGTCCCATTTGACCATCCACAATGTACTTGTGGAGGCTACAGCCCTGATGAAGCTAGGGCGTACAGTAGTCATATACCAAAATGTGAGATTCATGAGTCATTCAGTCCAGTCATACATCAATCCTGTGCATACCGTGCACTTATGTGAGATAATCTCCACCTATCAGGGAGTCTCATAACAACCTGCCCAATGACATATGCAATGGTTAATCACATCTTATAACAAACATGCAGATGATGCGTATGGGCATGTATCATGATACTATGCTGTCACATACTCATAATCGATATTGACAACCAACACCGATAATCGGCATCGATATTCAAAATCAGAATCAGCCTCAACAATCGACCTCGGCAATTGGAATCGACCTCAATAATCGGAATCGGCCTCAACAATTGGAATCATCCTTGATAATCAGCCTCTACAATCTGAATCAGCCTCAATAATTGATCTCGACAATCGGACTCGACCTCAACAATCGGAATCATTAATCGGCCTAATAAAGGGGTTAAGGAAAGGTCACAATGTAGACATTTAACCATCATCGCCCATCAATGTGAACATTAAACCATCATCGCCTATCAATGTGGACATTTAACTATCATTGCTCCCAAGGAGTGGACCACATAGAGCTAAATGTATAGTATGCCCATGGCCTCACATAAGGGCCTAATATACATCACCATGGGCCTCGCTCAAGGGCCATAAATACATCACATCGGGCCTCACCATACGGATCACAAATATATCACAAAAGACCGCATACCTGGGCCTAAACCCATCACAATGGACCACATCACGGTGGGTCACATACGATCTCAATGGGTCTTATACCATCACAATGGGCCACATACGATCTCAATGGGCCTCGCATACATCACACTAGGCCTCATCATATGGGCTGAAAATACATCACAATGGGCCTTACCAAATGGGCCGAAAATACATCACAATGGGCCTTATCATATGGGCTGAATATACATCACAATGGGCCGCACCAATGGGCCTCATACACAATAAGTGGGCCTCGCCAATGGGCCTCATATACCACAAGTGGGCCGCATTAATGGGCCGCACCAATGGGCCTCATACACAACAAATGGGCCACATCAATGGGCTGCACCAATGGGCCCATATACAACAAGTGGGCTGCATCAACGAGCCGCACCAATGGGCTGCATATACATCAAATCGGCCACATCAATAGGCCGTACCAATGGACCATAAATACATCAAGTCGGGCCCACCGTTCTAGGTGAAGTATCTACACCATTCTTCTATTCTTAAAGACCAATTTAGTGAATTAATTGGAAAGAAATGGATCACATCGGAGGATTATCAGAACCATACAACAAATAACAGTGGAGATAATGATTTTCACCATTTAAATTCGCAGGGCCCACCATTTTATTTTTCGCCCAACCTGATCATAAGGTCACAAAGACCTAGATGAAGAGGAATAAATTTCATATTAATCCAAAATTCCGTAACCCCAAAAAAGGTTTTAATGGTGGGTGTTCACTCTACAGTGTTTTTTGCGATGTGGTCCACCTGATCATCAGATCTGCTTCATTTCAATCCCAAGCTTTAAAATGATCTTGCCAAATGGATGGACGGTTTGGATGGAACACATCCATCATATTGTGGCCTGACAGATGGGTGGCGTAAACATACAATACATACATCAACATGGTTCCACGTGTGGGGCCCATGCTCCTGGGCAGTATGGATAAAACACTTACATTACGGTGGATCCCACTGTCCTTGCTGGATGGTGTGGATGCCACACATGTGGTCAGGCTCCACCGTCTAGAAAATACTGGACGGTGTGGATATAAGATACATACATCATGTGTGGGCCCCACAGAATTTACTGACATTATGAGACCCATAACACTTGCTGACAATAACCATAGCAGTTATTGCTACGTGAGATAGTCCAACCGACACACATCCACCATCCATGGATTGGACGGTGCAGATGCAACGCATCATGACAAGGTAGGCCCCACATGCAACTACAACAGCTAAATAGCTGGTTTGCACCAGCCAACCAGATACAGATGAATGGACAGTTTGGATACAACACATGTATCAGGTGGGTCCTACGGATAGCCTGGCCCACCAGAGATTTGAATCTGCCCCATATCCCTGGCCATGGGATGGACGGTCTTGATCAAACACCTACGTCAGGCAGGGTGGGGTCCACAAACACGTGGCCTGCTTGATAAAGCTGATATTTATTTTTCCTTCAATCGGGCAGCCAGCAGGTGGACGATCCTACTGCTGCCACTGACATGCAGCCCACCAGAGATTTGGATCTAGACCGATGGGTTTGGACAGCTAGGATATAGAACACATACATCAAGGTGTGGTCCACAAATGGGAGGTCCACATGGCTAGAAATCTAGCCTAAATAGGTGTGTTCCCCACCATCCAAGCCTGTCCAAAAATGGGCAGCAAGATGGCCCCTGTTGGACAAACAACATGGATAAAATGCATCACGGTGGGCCTATTGACCCTAGATGGTCTGGATGTGTTGCACATCAGGTGGGCCACTCATCATCATCATCAAAGAGAGAGAGAGAGATGTGAGGAGGGGAGGGACCCCGCCACTATGGGCCCTCCCTATACAATGTATATATCAAGATGGGTCCCACCATATGAGGGCCCTCAAATCATCAAAATTAACAAATAAAATCACCCACCTTTGATCTTCTTAGACTCCTCATCTTTAGCTCCAAAGGGACGAGGTTTAAGGGTTGAGATGAAGCTTGGATGGTAGAGATGAGAGGTAGGAAGGTGGGCCACACAAGCTCTATCTATGGAGCTTGGAGCTTGGACGTGGGTTGCTTGCTTAAAAAATGGAGAAAATGAGAGAGAGAGAGAGAGAGAGAGAGAGTGGATGGGTGTGAGTGATGGAGTGATGGGGAGAGGGATGGGTGAAGTGATGGAAAGTTGACTTTTTAAGGTTGCTTTTGTACTTGGGGATGGGATAGAGTAATGGGTTAAGTAATGGGTGTACTTTAACAAGTGAGGTGATTGATGTGATGGATTCTCTTGGGATTATGAAAACAGTATTTTTCTTGAACTGAACGTGGGCCCACATCTCCTAGCCCGGGTATCACCTCAGTGCGCAGGACACGGTGTCAGAACTACGGCGACGGCGCGTTCGCAAGGGTATAAGTTTTGGGTTAAGCCGATTCTAGAATACAGGATATGACTCAGGGTCGTATGCAACTGATATTTATGCATCGTGAGTCACCGAAATTTGACCAAGAGGACTGCAGAAGCCTACAGAATGGTACGGTGTAAGATATGTGTTTGACAATAGTTGTAGGAGATTCTACCTAACCTCTCATCACCTCAATCACTACATCGGAGCATCACATGTAAGGTGTTTGATCTTAGAGCTAAAGCATTGATAAAGCATCTAGAAAATGATCAGGGGAGCAAAGGGGAGATGATTAAAGCACAGGAGTGCATCGATCAAGCAACCATGCTATAAAAGGAGTTCAATCTGACAAGTAAGTTATCAAGCGCAAGAGGTCGTATACACTTCTTCCTTATGTAGGATTGAGTGTAAGAGTTTGAATTGTCAAACTCGACTAGCTTCTTGTGTAGGACCTTAGCTCTTATGTAAAGCCTAAATTAAAGTCTTTGTGTAGGTTACCAAACATGGGTCCATACATGTTAGTATCCGAGGGAGCTTCCGGTGGGAGTAAACGTAGGTCCTTAGATTAGGACATTAGCTCTTATGTAAGGGCTAAACCTAGGTTCTTGTATAGAACCTTGACGCTTATGTAGGGCCTAAATCAAAGTCCTTGTATAAGCTGCTAGACACGGGTACGTATGTGTCAGTCTTCGAGCAAGCCTCTGACGAGAGTAAACATAAGTCCTTGAATTAGGACTGAGATTGTTGGTAAGCCTATAAAAATCAACTAAAGTCTCTTGCGAGAGCTTCTGATGGGAGTGTGAAAAGGGTGAGCTCTTAGTCTGGGGGGGGGAGGGGGGGGAGGGGGTGAATAGGTTTATGCCAAATTAAAAAATAATGAACTGAAATATTAAATAAAAATGAATCAATCAGAGATCTCAATTGCAACAATATTGAGAAATTCATTCAAATCTCATTCAAAGGACAACCTTATATCAAAAACAAATGTTTTAGGTAGGACAATCTGATTTCTTGAATGCAACAAGGATCAAGATCGCAAACTAAAAAAAGAGGCAAAGAAAGGAAGCTATGTATTACAAGCATTCACCACAAGTGCATAAAAAGATTACAATCATTCAATACACATGCATCAAATACATCATCTACCATAAAATACCAGAAGTTATAGTGGTTCGGTATGTACACTAATTGTTCTCAAACAACCACACCTACTCCACTCCCAATAATCACAACTCAGGTGATATTGGATTCACTAATAATCAAGGTTTTCTTAAGTTCACCTTAAAACATATACAATTGTGTTTTCAAATGGGCTATCATAATAAAAACCCCGCACTGAGATTTTCTATCTTAACTCAATCAAAACCAATATAGAGATTTTTTGGATATCTTAAAAACCAAAAATAAATAAATTAAGAGTACTTATCTTCTTCTGAAGATGCTATTTGATGCAGCCCGTAGAACCGCTTTGCTTCATGTATAAATGTTCAATATCTAATAAATATAATTAAGGGTTCTAGGTTCTAAACAGATTTTAAATTAACTCAAATCTTAGGCTACTTATTTGAATTCCTTAGATCTCACAAAGTAGAGTAAAAACTCCCTTTTAAGATATCAGATTCACAAAATAAAGATCAAGGAATTACAAAAACAAATAAGCTATAAAGAATCTAAAATTACTAGACTATAGATTAATAATGATAGAGACTTTTCTCTCTCAAAGTGGAGGCTTTTTGTGGCTTTCTGAATGAATTAGAATGAGAAAAGACCTTTATTTATAGGCTGAAAAATGGTTCCTTCAACTGGTCTAAGAATCAACCAAATTTTAAATTTTTCAGCACGATCAAATAAAACCGACATTCGACTGGTCGAGCAAAGCCTTCGACTAGTCGAGGGAGCATGAAATAGGTTGTTAGAGTTCGAGTCGAGCTCCCCACGGCTGGTTGAGCGAGTGTCTACGACTGGTCGAGCACAGTGCTCAACTGGTCGAGGAACTACCAGAAAAAATTTGAATTTGAGTTTGAATCTTATACTGGTCGAACTAGAGCCTGGACTAGTCAAACTTAGCTTAGACTAGTCAAATTTAAGCCTAACCAAATTACAAAAATCCATGCATGATTAGCATATGAAAGGACCTAAGTCTAGAGTCTTTTTAGGGTCAATTATACCTGAAATTATTGGACATTGAAGTATATACATTGAAATTGCTACTCGAATCTTCTATAGCATTCAGTAGATCTTCTACTTGAAGTGAACTTGAAATAGTAGGTTGATCTTGAACTTGAAGTAGAAGTAAATCTCAAACTGATAGTACTATCTTCATGTCTTGCACTTTGAAACTTCATACGATGATCTTGAAGGTGAACTTTCTATCTTGTTTCACTTGAAGGTGAACATTCCATCACATGAATAAGTCACATTCTAAACTGTTTTGTCTCATCAAAATTTGACAACTAAGGGTGCTTTATACATCACAGTACTTACAATCTCCCCCTTTGTCAAATTCGTGACAAAACAAACTTAAAACATTAAAATACACTTCACACTTTACACTCTTTCACAACATCTACCCTCCTTCAATCTACTCCCCCTCAATCTGAGCTTTGACTTGTGTAGAGTACCTGTATTAACAAATATACATATATCTAAAACATACAATCCACACAATCTACTCACTTGCACATTGCATTTAATTTAATCATTACCATAACAAGTAAATTAGCAAATGATTTAATCATACTCATAACCATAAAGTAACGAGTCTCTCCCCCTTTTTGTCACAACTTGACAGAGGAAGACAGAATCATAAATAAATGAAGCATAAATATGATTAAGAGTAAATCATGAGAGTAGCATCAAGAGAATATTATAAAGAGAGTAACATAAAGAAAGTGTCATCTAAGATTAAGTCATACAATGCAAGAGAAAGTGAAAGTTAAAGTTATACATTCCCAACACAAATAGAATAAAAACTAGTCAGAACCAAAGGAAGAAGGAGGTCGAATGGACGGGTCGATCTGATGAAGTCCCTTAGTAATGTGATGAAAATATTTTCGCATATACTTCATTAATGATTTGTGACATTTAGTCAGATTGTCTTGTGACACTTTTAACTCAACCACCTTCTCCTCTAAAGAACGAAGGCGTTCATTAATGTGAGATGGTTAAAAATCAAGATCCGCCTCATCATCGGTTTCCATTGAATGATTGCAATAAAGAATTAAAAAGAAGAGGATGGGTTTCAAAGAGATCAAATTTTATAGCTAAAACCCTCAAAAAATGGAATGGAAATCCCAAATCGACTACAAAATGTTGCTAAAGATGCATACAAGAACACAAATCTAAAAGAAAATTGAAAATAAAGCACTTACAATGATCTTACGATGATGGGTTCGACGAGTCGAGAGAGGGCTTGATAAGGAAGATGAAGAAAATGAAGAAATAAAGTAATTTTTCCCTTTTTTGAGACACCTACCCGCTCCACGACTGGTCGAGTACGTGCTCAACCGGTCGTGACACATTGAAATAATAAATTTTATTTTAAAAATTTTTTAAATTTTTACATTAAAAAATATAAAAACTAAAGCATGCAAAAATAACATGATTTAATTAATTTGAATTGCACATACCAATATCAAGTTTTAATTTAGAAAATCTATTCCTGTCAAGTACTTTAGTCAAAATGTCAGCAAGCTGATTTTCCATCTGGATATATTCTAAAGAAATGCTTTTATCTTCAACCAATTCTCGAATATAATGATAACGAATGTCTATATGCTTCGTACGAGAATGTTGGACGGAATTTTTTGAGATATTAATTACGTTAAAGGTATCGTAATTCAACATCATTGTATCTTGCGCAATTTTGTAATCGTTTAGCATTCTTTTCATCCAAAAAAGATGGGTACAAGCATTACCAGCTGTTATGTATTCAGCCTCAGTTGTAGATATCGATACCGAAGTCTATTTCTTACTATACTAGGAAACTAAACAATTTTCAACATAAAAACATCCACCACTAGTAGACTTTCTATCATCAATGTTCCCTATTTAGTCAGCATCTGTATATCCAGCTAGTTGAACATTTATATCATGCGGATACCAGAGGCCCAAATTATCAGTACTTACGACATATCTAATAATGTGTTTCACAACAATAAGATGTGATTCTTTTGGATCTGATTGCTATCTAACACAGATACCTACATTGAATGCAATATTTGGTCTACTTGCAGTTAAGTATAAGAGACTACCAATCATGTTGCGATATAATCGAGAGTCTATACTCTTACCTGTTTCATCCTTTGAAAGCTTGAGAGTCGTACTCATAAGAGTATCGAATTTCTTACCATTCTTGAATCCAAATTTTTTAACTAAATTTGAAGTATAATTGGTTTAAGAAATGAAGATACCATCTTTTAGTTGTTTAACCAGTAGCCTAGAAAGTAATTCAATTCTCCAACCATACTCATCTGGAACTTGGATTTCATAAGCTTTACAAACTCAACGGATAGATTAGTGCTGGTAGAATCATAGATAATATCATTAACATATATCCATACAATTAGTATATGTTCTTTATATTTTTTTAACAAATAAGGTTTTATCAACACTTCCCATAATAAAAATTTGACTGAGTAAGAACTTAGTCAGCTTCTCATACCATGCCCTAGGAGTTTGTTTCAGACCGTAAAGTGCCTTTTTAAGATGATATACATGATTAGATTATTTAGGATCCTCAAAGACCTTAAGTTGTTCAACATAAACCTCTTCATGTAGATCATTATTTAAGAATGAACTTTTAACATCTATTTGATATATCATGAACTTTTTGAAGCAGACAATGGATATAAATAATCTGATGGATTCAAGGTGAGCTATTGGAGCAAAGGCTTCATCATAATCGACTCCTTTTATTTTAGTGTACCCTTGTACAACCAGTCTAGCCATGTTTCTGATTATATTTTCCAATTCATCGATTTGTTTTTGAAAATTCATTTGGTTCCAATTATGTGTTTATCAAATGGCTTGAAACCAAATGCCAAACATCATTCCTAACAAACTGATTTAATTCTTCTTACATGGCTACAGTCCAATTTTCATCAGTAAGTGCTTCATTTATGTTGGCTAGTTCAATTTGAGAAGTAAAGCATATGTAATTGCAAATATTCTCTAATTGTTTTCTTGTTCGCACACCAGTGAGAGGATTGCCTAATATTGGATCATTAGGATGATCTTTGACTGATCTTAGTTCAACATTGACTGGACTAGATGAGGAGTCAGGTTTCTCAATTAAATTGACTTCATCATCTTCTGAAGTAGATGTGGGTGTGTTCTGGTGATCATTAATTACAATATTATTATATTCCTGAGTCACTCATGTTCTCTTATTAAGAACATGATAAGTTCGACTATTCAGAGCATAACCTAAGAATATCCCTTCATCATTCTTGGCTTCAAACTTCCCTAAATTTTCACAGTCATGTAAGATGAAGCACTTCCAAAAATTTGAAAGTATTTAACAATTGGTTTCTTATTAAACCATAACTCATAAGCTGTTTTATCTTTAGATTTTTCTTTTGTACATTTGGTTTATAATATAGCACGCAGTATTTACAGCTTCAGCCCATAAGTTTTTGGGTAACTTCATGCTATTTAGCATAACATTGACCATCTTTTATAGCACTCTATTCTTCCTTTCAACATCCCCATTTGTTGAGGTGTTTTAGGAGCGAAAAATTCATGCAATATGCCATGATCAGTACAGTATTCCTCAAAATTGCTATTTTCGAATTCAGTACCATTATCCCTTCTGATTTGAAATCTCACATAACCTTTCTCATTTGAAATCTCGCATCCTTGATTAGTAAATTTAACACTATGTTTATTATTGAAGATTTGAGATATAGTTAAAAGATTGTGCTTCAAACCTTCAACATATAAGACGTTTTTAAAAGGAGGAAGGTTAGAAATTTATACAGCACCTTGGCCAATAATCTTACAATTGCTTCCATCACCAAAAGTAACTGAGCCATCATTTATTTCTTTGTAGTTGGTGAATATATCTTTGTCACCTATTATATGTATTGAGCATCCACTATCTATGTACCACTTTGAATGGCTAGAAGCCTTGAAGGCAGTGTGGGCATCAAGACAAGTAACTTTAGGAACCCATTTTATTATTGTTCTGGGTTTAGGAGTACCATTGGTTTTCCTTGGCTTGGTAGAATTGAAATTTCTATATCTATCAACTCTAATATTAGAGTTAGATTTGAGAAGCTCTTTGAGTAAGTCCACTATTTTTTCAGCTAAGGGATTATATCTTTGATTTCTAAAGCTGATGTTATTAGAATTGACTTTAGAAGCTTGAAAAGGTTTTGAATTTTTAAAATTATTTTGGTTATTATTTTTAAAACTCTTTCCTTTTGAGTTTGAGTATTCTCCTATAAAAAATATAAGAGATACATTCTTATTTTTCAGAGGAATGTATTTGATATAGCCCAGACCCGTTTTATTGCCACACTTTCTAGATGCTGTTAATAATTTTTCAAGCTTAGGGTCTCTATGGGCATATCTCCAAGTATCCTTAGAACTCAATAGAGAATAAACTTCAAGGTTTAATTTTTCATTTTCTATTCTGAGTTTTTCAAACTCAGAAGTTTTTAAACTTAAATCAAATTTAGTTTTTTCATAACAATCAAAAAGATGAGATTTTTCCAAAACAGTATCTTGAAGTTCTTTTAATTTAAGAAAATTTTTATTTTTTAAGCTTTAGTTTGACAACTATTTTGCAAATTTCCCTGTATAGGGCATTATAGGCATCCTAAAGATTATCTTTATTTTCATTTTCAGGGTCACTCCTAAGATTCTCATAATCAGATGAATTGCAACTATCTGAGGAGGTGACTCTGGTTATAGTCATTAGAGCCTTTACTTCATTTGAAGTTTCTTATTCTGATTCATTCGACTTAGAAGAAATTTCAGAGTTGGACGATTCATCCCAAGTGGCTAACATGCCTTTTCTTTTTGGCTTATCTCTTTTTGGACACTTATTTTTCAAATGCCTGTATTCATGGCAGTTAGACATATAGAACTCAATGGCTAGGCCCATCTAGTGGTCAGCAGGTTCACCTGCTACTGGACTAACGTCCAATAGCGGCTGGGCCAAGACCCACCATGATATATTTGTTTTATCCTTGCCATCCATCAACTATTTAAGGCCCATGGGATGTGGCCTGTTGCGATGAATTTAAGGCTCATGGGATGTGGCCCAAGGTGATGTACATGAGGCCCATGTTCGAGGCCCAACTATGATGTATTTTAGGCCCATATATGAGGCTCATTATGATGTGTTTGAGGCCCAAGCGGTGAGGCCCATAGTGATGTATTTGAAGCCCATTGTGATGTATATGTGGCCCGTGTATGAGGCCCAACGTGATGCATGTGGGCCCATTGCAATTGTATGAGGCCCGCCATGATGTAAGTGTCTATATACACCGTCTATCCATTTTATGCCGTGGACCCCCGCCGCCTTATGTAGGCCCACCATGTATGAGTGATGTGTACATGCAACCCATCCATTTCCTAGGTATTTGGAAGGCCGAGGGCCCCATTATGATTCTGATTTCTAAATGGACCACACCTTAGGACAATGGTGGTTAAATGTCCACCGTTATAAGCTTTCTTAGAGCCCATTGTTAAGCTCACTTCCACCTTACCCAGTGGGCTAACCTAAACTATTAGGCCCCCACTAATGTTTAACACCCATTGGGGTAACCTAAACCGCTAGGCCCTCATTGATGATAATGCTTCCCACCATGATTGGTAGTAACCCAAACCTTAGAATCTACCTTGTTGTGTAGTCATAAGAATCACCTCTTGCCGTAAATAGAAGAATATGTGATATCAGATTTGATACACCCACTGTTGGAGCTTATCTCGATTCGTGGATTAGATCCACCATCCTTGTAAGGGACCCCTCCTTAAGACATACGATATTTTAATACCTTGAGTAGGTTATGATAGTCTAACATGGACCATTCCATATAGACTTCTATATGTCTTGTGGAGTGTACTGTTCAGCCCCCACTCTTATAAGTAACATACCGGTTAAGGCCGATCATTGCATGTTATATCTGATAATCATGCTAGTGTACTTAGTCTAGTAGGATACACTGAGAACATGCTTAGTATTACATCATGATACATGCTCATACACATCATTTGTATGCTTGTTATAAGGGATGAATTGATCATAGCATATGCCATTAGGCTAAGACATTTATGGCACTCCTTATGAGATGGAGTGCCCCACATGATCGTGCGGTACGCACAGGACCGATGCATGACTGGATGGTATGATTCATACATCTCGCATTTGTGTGACACGATCATTGTACGCCTTAGCGAAATCAGGGCTATGGCCTCCACAGGCACATCGTGGGTGGCTGGATTAGATACTGAAAATATTTGGTTCTAGCACTGTGGATACATATGATGTCCTTAGGTGGAAGTTCCAAAACCTTTTTGGTACCAAGAGATACTCCAATGTCTAGACTGAGTGCATACGTGAGTACACGACCGCTAAATGCCAGTAGGTCACGTCTTCCACTGTGTCTTGGTTGGTTGGAATGGGGCGTGGCCTTATCCGCCAAAGTGATGGGGTTGTAAGCTAAGCTAAGTTTGACCAGCTCGTAAATGGGTTCGCTATCGACGAGCCGGGTAGGTATTGGCAGACTACTGGTCAGGCAGATAGTGTGGTCTCTTCCACTCGCTGGGTTGTATGGCTAGGGATGCGACAGTCAGTGTGGAGTGTACTAGACCCCGGTGATATTCCAAAGGTTATTATGTGGATTCAGATGAGGACTGGCATGATTGTGTTGCATCTCGCATATGATATTTGGCTATGTAGGCCTCACATCGCATGGCCTCGGTATGGCCGATAACATTCATGCCTTACATCGTATGGCCTTGGTATGGCCGATAACATTCATGTTGTGCATCACATAGCCTTGGTACGGCTGATAGTATTCATGGACTTAACAGCATATTTCTGCATTACTCTGATATGGCATACTTGGTACTTGTCTTGCGCACACACTTACACCACCCTCTAAGCTTTTCATAACCTTATACATGACCATTGCGTGCAGGTGGCATTGGATTGTTGCAGTGCTGAGGTAGGAGCATGTGGCAAATTATTTTGGAGCTTCTTGATCATCTTGTATTTCCTTTTCCACATTGTACTCAAATGATTTATTATAATAGATATGTGGTGATATTATTTTGTGACTTGGATATGCTTGTGGTTATGCTCCATTGCAAATATATATACATAGAGAGAGAGAGAGAGAGACACACACACACTGAAAATCCTCCTCGTAGGGTCCCAGGATCGAAATATGGCATATGGGTGTCGGGAGCCGAGAATGGGGCACTATGGAGGCTGTCGACGATTAGAAATTCTGTGAGCCTGGTTTCTGAGTTTGAGGTGTGACATTAACACTCTAATGAGGATTTCAGCCTCCAAAATTAAATATGCTTGAACTATACCATTTTCTATAGATTAGACCTAACCCTATTAGTAAATCTTTTTTTCTAAATCCTCAAGGAGATCCATCTAAGTGAATCCCCTTAGAATTACAAGCTTTCATTAGTTATAATAGAGTCACCCAACCTATCATCACCTTAGTCACCTCAAATGGAGCATCACGTACAAGGTGTTTGATCTTGGAGTTGAAGTATTTGCAATGTATTAGCATCAAGAATCAACAAATAAAAAAGGAAGTTGATTGAAGCACAAAAATGTATCGATCAAGTAACCTAAGACGTCGCATCAAAGGGGCTCAAATTGACAAGTGTCAATTAACGAGTCCATACTCTCTTTCTTTATGTAGGATTGATGGTAAGAGTATATGACCCAAACTCGATAGGTTCTTTTATTGGACCTAGGCTCTTATGTAGGGCCGAATTTATTAGACATTGGCATGTACATGTTAATCTCTATAGGAGCTTCTGACGGGAGTAAATATAAGGCCTTGGATTAGGACCGAGATTGTTGGTTAGTCAATAAAAAACCAACTAAAGTCTCTTACGGGTGCTTCCAACAAAAGTACATACTAGGTCCTTGTGTAGGACTGTAAATGTTAGAAGTGAACCTAATTTAAAACCTTCAATAGTGAAATTTGGTACACTCATGGAGAGTGCATCCTCCGGAAGTGAAAAAACCGAACCACTGTACATGCTTATGTTTGGGATTGTCATTTGTGCACTTTTCTAATTATGCTTATTTAATTGATTAGTGAATTATATGTATGCATGATTAGATGAATGCTAGGAGTTAATAGTTAGCACATCCCACGCACACATGTACACTATCATTTATAAAATAATTTCTTCATTGGCAAATCTATTGTAGTATTTGTGATTGGACCCACTATTGGCTTGGAAGCCTTAGTGTTAAATTACCTTGCTTAGTTTAATTGGCATATTAGTTTTAGTAAGTAATTGAGTTTTAAATGGCTTAAATTTTATTTGATCCTAATTACCCTCCCTCTAGGACAACCATTCATTCCATAGTTCTGCATAGCTTCAACACTTATAACCCGTGGCCTACTATCACACAAAATTTCAAACCTTATTTGTCGGATTGAGCCTCATTGATGTGCCTTGCTGCTTCTTTTTTTTTTTTTTTTTTTGGGGGGGGGGGGGGGGATGGTTAGCTTGTTAGTACACACCCATGTCAATACCATTGATGTGTCTTGCTTGATACTTACCTTTACTTCTTAAATCCGCTTCTCTTGTACTCCCCTGATCTTTGAAGTTGGTCTTCTTCTGCTCCCTTGAATTGGTTACCATGCACTTAATGCTCCAATAAGGCTACCAAAGTAACGGGAGAGATGTTGAATCTCTTACAACTATGGAATAATTAGTTTCAAAATAGAGATATACTTAGATGGATACTTTAGAGGTTGATAGATATTAGGATTTACCTATGGAATTTATGTCTACACTCTAGAAAAGGCTTGGGATCATGTTCTTTTTGTAATGGAGCTTTGAAATGCTCATTAGCATGAAGAATCACTAAAAAGAAAACATAAATCTCTTTATGATAGAGCCTAGGGGCGTTAGCAGAGCTTGGTATATATTAGGGTCTCTAAAACAACAAACTCCACCCTTTTCTCAAAGATCCGATTGCAAAATGGATTGAAGAAAACTCCAACAGATCTATAACAATTAACGTTGATCGATCAAGAGATACTTCGATCGATCAAACTTAATTTGATTAAAAGATAGAAAACTCACTGAACACTTTTGCACACATTCGATATATCGAACTTAATATGATGATCGATCAAAGATCAATCCAAAACAGGGCAGAAGCTTGCTAGATTTTGTTGCACATCTTTGATCGATCAATTGAAGGGCCTTCGATCAATCAAGACTGATTGAAGGTTTCCTCGATTGATAAAACATCGACCGAACTTGTGCATTTTGATTCTCATTTTATCTATGCACTTTGCATATGAATCCCACCCTTCGATAGTCACCTAATTATCTTAAACTTCTTATGAGTGACTAAACTTCTTACGAGTGGCCTCACAGCCAATTCTAGCAAGGTCATATATGGTCGATTTTATGTATCAGCCTATCTTGGCGCTTGGGATCAAAATTGTTCGGTTGGAATTAAGCCGCACAGCCAATTCTAACACATCCACATATATCACAGGAGACAGAATTTGAAATCGACAGGCAACACTAATGACATATGGATGTACATATTCATATGCATGATAGGGGAAAATTTATGGCCATCGTGACAAATATGGAGACTAGAGAGCCTTAGCGTGTGGATGCAGTCAGATCGAAACAGTTCCATCAGAAATAAGCCAATTCCATTCATCCGGTGGGCCGCAGATTGTGCAACCAGTATGAAAACCATCCAAACTCCCATGCATTCCCCTCACATCTGTGAAATGCGGGCAGCTCCGATACGATCACAGGCACATGTAAGACCATGACACAAGAAAAAGGCCGATCAGATCACATTGTTAATAAAAAAGGCACTCACGTGACATAAATGGAAAAGACATGGTACAGTCAATCACCAATCTGGACTGTCCATTCATTCATACCACTATGGGTAGGCCATGGTACAAAAACCACACCCACATTTCAATTGCATAGAAATTGGAGAATTGGGATTAGGCAAAAGACGGTCAGGCAAACCATTGACTTGGAACATCATGAATTACTTTCCACTCCAAAACATAGTTAAAAAAATCAAAAGAAAATATCCATCTGTGTAGTTTCAACACTGAGGTCTTGGTATCGATTCCCTTGTGGGGGTAGCTAACAGTGAAGTGTGAACTGACCGTGGGGGTGTACTAACAAACAAGCTAACTGAAAACAATAAAAAAGACTCGATAATTAAAAATAAAAGTAGGATTAAATTTTTATTAACTAATAAATACACAAAAGAGAATTTAAGTATAAAAATAGGAGAATAAATTTGCAGACCAACAATGCAATTTGGTGATTAACGCTAGAGTCATCTTTTTAAGGGAGTTCAAATCCCGCCCTTGGCGCGTGCTCTTACACACACACATATATATATATGGAAATAATTCTATGCGTTTGACTTCATGGGAACTTCCCATGAGGTCTAGCTGTGTGGGTCCTAGTGTGATGTGTGTCGAACATCTACCACATCAGTCACATGCACCATTCCATGGTGGGCCTCGGGCTTAAAAATTAAGTCAATCCATGACTTGTGTAGGCCACACTACATAAAAAAGTTGAGAGGGGTTACCCTCCCATTAAAACATTCATAATAATTTTTTTGTGGGCCCACGAAGATGTGGGTCACAAATCAAGCCCATCCATTATGTGTGTCCCACTTGTTGGATGAGGGGACAGACCAAGTTTCAGACACATCCAAGTTTCAGGTGGGCTCCACCAAGTGCTTTTATATGTTTTAGGCATGTCTTCACATGATTTTAGATGGTATGGCCCACCTGAGTTCTGTATACGGCTAAGTTTTGTGATATCACATAATTTAAAGGGGCCCCATCAAAATGCCATGGTATTGATGTTTGACACACATCATGGTGGGCCCCACATAGCTCGCCGCATAAAACCATTTCCCATATATATATATATATATATATATATATATATATATATATATGAGTTTTTTCTCATTGTAAACTTCACCTTTTACCCACTAGCTTTTTTGAACTATCTAAACTTTACTTTTTAATTATAAACTTTGAATTTTTTTTGGACAAAAATACCCCTGCAATTACAAACCTGTTTTTTTAAATCTTCTCCTCTTTATACGATAATAGCTTTTTACCAAAAACTCATTTTTAAAAATCATCTCTTCTCTTCATGCGGGAATATCCTTCTACCGAAAATTCATTTTCTAAAATCTTATATTCTTTTCATGCGAGAGTACCCTTCTACTAAAAGCTCATTTTTTGAAATCTTCTCCTCTTTATACCAGAATACCCTTCTACCAAAAATTCATTTTCTAAAATCTTTTATTCTCTTCTTATTTCTTCTTGAAATTTTATCATTTCCATTTCTAAAGTTTAGATCTTTATTTTTTTTTTGGGAAGAGAATACCTATGCTACCATAAATCATTTTTTTCTTTTTTCTTTTTTCCTCAAGGAATGACAAAAATGGTGTCTCCATCGAAGAAGCCACACATTACAACTATATCTGAACAAATTCTCCTAAACCTTAAAAAATTGCACTTGCATGAGTTCTCGATCAATTTCATCGAGTTCTGGGTCAACTTGCCCGAGTTTTCAATGAAATTTCTCAAGTGTCGTCGGTGAAATTGACTGAGAACTTGTTAAAATTGACAAAAGACTTGGAGAAATTAACCAATAACTCATGTAAATGACTGAGAAGTCGCTGAAATTGACCGAGAACTCATTGAAATTCACCGAGAACTTGATTAATTTCAGCGAGTTCTCAATCAATTTCACCGAGTACTTAGTCAATTTCACTGAGTTCTTAGACAATTTCAGTTTGTTCTCGATGAATTTTTCTGAGTTCTCGATCAATTTCATAAACGTCTTGGTCAATTTGCTCGAGTTGTAGGTTATTTTTCTTGAGTTCTCAGTCAATTTTCCCAAATTCTCGATCAAATTTCTCAAGTTATTGGTCATTTTTAGCAAGTTATGGGTCAATTTTCCCAAGTTCTCGTTCAATTTCACCAAGTTCTCAATTAATTTCACGGAGAACTCAGGCAAATGGGCAGAGAAATCATTGAAATTGACCAAGAACTCAAGAAATTTGACTAAGAACTTGAGAAAATTGACCGAGAACTCAATGAAATTGACCGAGAACTCGGGTAAATTGACTGAGAACTCGTTAAAATTGACCGAGAACTAGGGCAACTCACACCATACTCGATGAATTTTCACCTTCTACTCGGTCCATTTGAAAATTTCACCGAGAACTCAATGAAATTGATTGAGAACTCCCCAAAATTGACCAAAAACTCGGGCAACTCACACTATGCTTGATGAATTTTCACCTTCTACTTGATTCATTTGAAAATTTGATCGAGAACTTGGAAAAATTGACCAAGAACTCAGGAAAATTGACTGAGAACTCGCCAAAATTGACCGAGAACTTGGGCAACTCACACTATACTTGATGAATTTTCACCTTCTACTTGGTCAATTTGAACTATTGAACTATTTGTAAATTTTCACACTATGCCTCACGAACTATTGAACTTTTTTTTTTGATATATTTTGCAATTCATTCTTATTGATGATAAGTTTCCGTAGAAGGGAATTGATTTTGGAGTCCCAAACATTTTCTTCAAATGTTCATTAAACATGGTGATTTAATACCATAAAGAGTAGTTTGGTAAAAAATGAGAGCATGTTAAATCTATTCAGGTAGTCCCCATTTTATTTTATTTTTTACTACACGTTCCATCATTTAGATTTATAGGAGCTCTATTTCTTGTACTTTTTATAAGATATAGAGGTGATCTTATATTTAAGATACATGGTAAACCTTTGAAATTTACGGAGATGGACTTCGCCTTTATAACATGACTTAATACTAAAGACCTTTGTATACCCAAAATTCAGTCTACTAAGACGTCAATAAGAGAAAAGTATTTCAAAGAATATCTAATCTTAAAGAAACATTTAGAAGATGTGTTTGATAAAATAGTTGACAACAATAAGCATGAAGATGTCATAAAGGTTTTCATAATAATGTGTACAGAGTGGTTTGTTAGAGGGAACTGACACCAAAATTATGTACAACATAAAGCATATTGACCTAATCGATTCTTTAGAAGACTTTACTAGCTATCCTTAAGTGCAGTTTAGCTTTTAAGACAATGGCTGAAGGAGTTAAAGGTGTTGTGCACGCATCACATGGGAATTCGCTATAATGTTTATGACTGCATCTTTCATTTACAAACGCAGATTCTTTCCTTATTCTACATAACTAGAGCTTATATTAAACAATATTTTTTAACCTCATGCAATTTCATTGAAACAGATATGAGCTATAGAGAGACTGTCCACCCTTAAAGAGTGTGATTCCATATGTTCCCTCCCAAATTTCACGCTTTATTTAATATTAAGGCTGGAAGGGCTAGAGGTACTACACAATATACCAAATATTCGAGAGTGAAGATGTAAGCCAATTTATTTCAAGATATTTAGTCGCTTATTTTAACATATATGGTCTGTACATGAACATGAAACAAGTCCTTGTGCATAATGAAGTTGTCCTTACCTTGGAAACTGCTAGTGAAGAACTGGAAACGGATGCCATTCGTTTGGTCCATGATAAATTTCATGTAAGATGTCATGAATGTCTTTTCTCGATTAAAGATTATTAATTACTTTGATATATTATATCTCCGATATATACATTATTGCATTTTGGAGGGCATGAAAGAACTGAGGGAGGTGGGGAAGAGGGAGAGGAAGAGGGTAAGGGATATTATTAAGGAGAAGAACTGAAGGAGGAGAGGAAAGAGTTGAAGGAGAGGCAGGAGTTGAAGAATGAGAGGGAATGGTTGAAGAAGGAGACAGAAGAGTTGCAGAAAGGGAAGGAAGTGTTGAAGAAGGAGAGGAAAGAGTTGAATGAGAGCGCATTTCAAGAGGGAGAGTGAAGAGTTTTTGAAGGAGAATGAAGACTTTATGGAGGAGGAGTTGAAGGAGAAGGAAGAGTTTTTAACAGATAAGGAAGTTATGAAAGAGGAGTTGAAGAACAAAAGGAGAGTAAAGGATATGGAAGATAAGGAACAAGGGTATTTTCCTCTACAAATAGTCAATCTGTACAGCATGGGTTTAATCTTGAAAAGTAAAGTTTGCATAGTTTAGAAAAGCCGGTGGGTTAAAGGTGAAGTTTATAGTGAGAAATCTCTCTCTCTCTCTCTCTCTCTCTCTCTCTCTCTCTCTCTCTCTCTCTCTCTCTCTATATATATATATATATATATATATATATATATATATATATATATATATAATATAAATTAAATTAAAAAGACTTGGTCTGAACCGAGTCAAGCTCGCCACCTAGTTTCACACAGAAACTTGGCTTGATTTTTGGTTCGAGACAAGCTAACCATCTGATCTATTGCTCAAAAAAAAAATGGACCCTTCATCATTTAAAAGGTACAGCAAGGCCAGTTTTTGGAAAACCCATCACCATGGGTCAGAGGCTCCAAAAGCAGCAAGCAGTACATTGCAGCAGTGCTAAAGTCCATGTTTGTTATGAAAATACAGAAAGTTTTATTGATCAGCAAGCAAGCTGTGATATGGACCGCATCTTTATTTGAAAGATGCAAAATGAGCCACATCAGCAGCATTGCGCAGGTACTTGTCATATAATAATTGGGAGGTGCTCAGAGCATCTCCAGCAGCTTTAACTGGGAATGCCTTGCTGCTTTTCTGCCACTTATTTGTGAGCATTATCCACTCCCTTCTCCATGCCTCCAAGGGAAAAGCTTCTCCCTTCTCCAGACCCTCCACCATATATCTGAAATATATAGCTGCTCGAGGGCCATAATAATCATTCACAAGTCCGCTCCAGTACTTGTTTCCTGGGACAAAACAAAGGAGAAAGAAATAATCAATAGTCACCCCAACAAGAAAGAAATAATCAATAGTCACCCCAAGAATTTCAAGCAAAACCAGCCTTCTGCGGGCTTAGAAATTGTGATCTGCAGCACTTACCATAGTCACGAAGCAGACTAGCTTCGACCTCAGTGTTGTCAAACCACATAGTTACTTGAGTCCTTGCATTCCACTCGAACTATAACACACAAACCCAAAGAACAATTTCAATCATACAGTTATTAATGGCCATCAATTGGGAACAAAAACAGAATGATTCTGACCTGTTTCTCCTGTTCTGAGTCTTCGGCGAGTTGCTTTGCACTTTCTAACCATGGCCCAAGCAGAAATCCTTCGTGGCAAGCTAAAAGCATGTCCATATCTCTGATGAGATCAAGGTAGTGCTGGCTGTAGATGATGACCCCATGGGCGCTGTTCATCTGGTAGGCTTCTACAACCTTCAAGAACACTTGATTTGCATATTTTGCCAAAGCTTGTCGTGTGAGGTCAACGAGATCATACCTAAAGGTAAGGGAAATGACATGAGGATGTAAATTTAGGGTTATTCACATGGCAATCATAAAAGACAAAAAAAGGTTATTTACATAACACATGATTAACTATTACAAGCAGAAAAAACAGCCTGTTATTCTAACCATGGGAGCTGTGTTTGAACTATAATATTTCCACTTGTGGGCATTGTAGGTGGTAGTAGTCTATAATAGAATTTACATACATTTGTCAATTTGTGTTGTTTCCATAACTAATACTTATATAGATCAGTGGATAGACAGCAGTGTCCGTTAGATCAGAGGACAAAACAATGTCTTAAATTTTGTTGGCTGGAGGTTTGTGCAAGTTTATGAGATTCTGCATAGGATCATGGTTCCAAGTTAATGAGAAATGCATATTGTTTTCAAATCTTGGATAGGCAGTGGAAAACATTTTAAGGTGAGGAACTAAAAGGAATGCTCAATTTTTTAGCATTGGAGCTTCAGTGATCTAAAGTTTGATATATTGCTCTCACCACAGACGGGGATGTGTTGGAAACCTCCCTGATTGGAAGATTATGATCTCTTGATATTTGTTCATTTCTTCATTGAATCTGTATTTTCTCTTGTCATTTCTAGGCTACAAAAGATGCTTGAGATACCTAAATCTGAAAGATTTTCAAGGTATCATCAATCTTTGGTAAAGACCACATATCAGCAGTTCAAATCATCAAATCACAGGCCACATGCAAAAAATCATAGTCACTAAAAATATAGATTTAATGATGAGCAATATCCTACTATTCTTCTCCTAAGGAACACTTGAAATTGAATATGGGTGTGACTTGTGAACAAACTACACATATTCCGATGCGCAGAATCCAATAATTCCTCTTTTAAGGTAAACTTTAATTGAATATTCTGGTTTCTTATAGCTCTCAACTTTGATCAGGGTTGAAGAGCATGAAAGGAGGACAAGGGAAAGACCCCAGAGAACCTTGATCGAGCTGATCAGAAAAGAGATGATAGTTTTTTTATCTTACCGAGGATAGGGCTTAGGGATGATTGGTGAAATAGGACTTAAAAAGCTGACACAAACACCTGGGACAAGAGTAAGATGACAGTGATGAATTGGATATTCAATATATAATGCCGATTATTTGTTCATTTTAATGTATGAACGTCTAGAGTTCTTTCAGAAAACAACTTTCTGAGTGATGTGAGTTGATTATATTGTAGAATACCTTTTTGTGTATGTTCTTGTGCAGTCATTCGGAGCACCTTTTTCAGTTTCTATGTTATTTATAGATATGTTAGTCAATTTGACTAACAGGTGCTAATACTCCTCTTTTTCTCCTCCTCATCATCATCCTCATCCTCTTCCTCTTCCTCTTCTTCTTCTTCTCCCTCCCTCCCTCCCTCCCCCTTTCCTTTTCTACTTGGTATCAGAGCTGCTCTTGTATATTGATTGGAGGTTATGTATGAGAGGCCCACTGCTGATGTCATCAGTCATACGAGTGACATAAGTAGCACAGGGATAAATAGCTCCATGAAGGGAAAAAATTACAGGGTTTGTAGAGAATGATTTTAGAGGAATTTTGATGAATCTTTTCAAGAATTTTGGGTGAGCTTTCAATGGTGCTTTTTCAGAAAAAGAAAAATAGGAACAAAAATCATTTTCAGTTTTTTGAATGTTGCATTTTTCTGGGTGTTTTTTGAGGTGACTTTTTGCATGGGGTTGACTGAGCTGACAAATTGCAACCCTCAGAAACAAGAATTGTTGGATTTCAGCTTGAATTGAAGGCATGCCAATGTTTTTTTCAAAGTTTCCATACAACCTTTTTTTTTTTCCTATTGATTCCTAGACCTGAAGGAGGGAACCTATGGGGGATGTATATAGCTTCATTTGTGAGCATTTTTTATTTTTTTTGGCACAGCATGGTGTTTGCAAGTGTCATGGCTATTTTATCTCGTGATATATGGGTATGACCGCTGTTGAGGATATTTGTATGTGCGACCAGTGTTTGCGGTATTAATATTGATGCATGCATTGCACCCTTGGCATATGGAAACATATGGGTAGCCCATTAGAAATGTTGCATGTATTGGCGATGTTTCATTCTTTTTAGGATCCATAAGGAAAATGATGAAAATTTTCAATGTGACTTCAGGAGAGATGATTACCGCTTTAGATCTCGAAAGATCAAAGAAAATATGTCCTCTCAAAGAAGTGTTATAATTATATCCAGAATGAGTTCATATAATTCATAGATCATATAATGCAAGTATGAAAATACACACACACACACACACACACACACACACACACCCCACAATTTAGCTGGATCAAAATTATTTATAAAATATTTTTTTTTTTCTATTTTAATTAAAAAAATATTTTTGTTTGAAAATTCAAGAAACCATTTCCAATAAGTGAATGGGGCTAAAAGTAATGTTCAATGGTTTTTTGACAACCTACTTGAAATTTGAATGGGTGAAAAAAATTCTTCAATGTTCCAAAAATTCAAATCTCGGAGCTTTACATCCATGATTTTGCATGCAAAATATGCATAATCATAGCTTACTAGCTTGTTTCCACCAATAATGAGAAAAATGTTAAAGCAAAAACATAGAAAATAACAAAAATCTTCTCTAGTAGATTCCAGTCCGTTTCCACTCTTTGATCTCGATTTCCACACGAAAAACAAAATTTCTTCTGGAACATCTCAAAAGGAATTGTCTAAAGGTAGTTTAGAGCAGTTCTCACCAAAAAATCCCGGAGAAAATTGGTAGTTTTTGAGTTTTTTTTTTTTTTTTTTCCAGAGGGGGATGGTATGTATCATTGATACATAAGCATGTACAGGTTATTCATATTGTTGTATGATCAATGCATATCGCTGTATTGTCTCACGACATTTCTTATAATCTTTTATGGATAAAATTTAGAACTTCTTGAGGGCGCTGCTTCTACATATGCTTCTTCACATCCTCAGTCAGTTCCAACTCAGTCAGGCAGTGCTACCTCTTTTCATATTGTTCCTGGAGCATTGGATCATGTGATGGGTAGAAATCTCATATTTCATATCTCATATCTCATGTGCAGTACCTTTTTGGACTCCTTGTTATATAAGCTATGATAGTCAATTTGAGTAACAACGTATTAAGCCCTAATACATCTCCCTTTCTTTCTTTCTCCTCTTCTCCTCTCTATCTTTTCCTTCCTTCTCTTCCCTTTTCTTTTCTACTAACTGTTCCAAACTTAGGTGACCATTATGAACCTTAGGGCTCATACTTCTAACTAAAACAATAAATCCGAAGGAGTCAAATTTCAAATAACACCAAACATAAAATAATCAAGCCCTGAATTGCTTGCAATGTTGAAACTCTTGGTTCAAGCAAAAAGTATAAGAATAGATCTAATCTATATCCTATTTATCAATTTTACTAAATTCACTTGTGTGCTCCATACTGAACTAATTAAGTTTATTCAGAATGTGTTGAAATCAACTCGGAATTCTAGCAGGAATTAGCAAAACTAAATTTCCCAACTTAATAATTCTCTACAAATTAATGCTAATCTTACTAATGGGACTGCTCATCACCATTTATCATTGCCATTGATGACAGATCCAATCATCGTCGTTGATGATTGATTTGATCCCTAGTGGATCCATGAGTAATGTGATAGATAGGTTAACCAGGAAGATATACACACATGTAGAAACAAAATGCACTCTCACATGTAGAGCTAATAAGAAAGCATTAGGATATGATGGGTCAGACATTTTAGGCATCTTGAAAAATGTGGGGCCTACTAATATCAGCAGGATACTATCACAATATCAAAATTCATATAATATAACTAAAATTTTGTTATTCAAATGCCTTTATTTGAATCCATACATTGATCATCTTTATCAAGGGAGATTCGGAGCATGATCACAAAAACGGACTGCCCCTTAGTTACTTCTCAGGACTTGGCCTAAATCAGCCAAAGGCCCTTTTCAAGATTCACTTAGTTGTGGGCCCATTGCATTTTACGCTTACATGGGGGTCCATGTGCATTGTCTATATGCCCATGGACAATGTACTATGGCCCTGATATCTTAGGAAAGGGATGAATGAAAAATGGTATCATCATTACCATTAAAAAGCTACGTATAGCTTTAATGGGCCCAAGCACATATTTGGGCTCACAAAGTTAAACATCCTGTCAAAACCATTAGACAACAATGGATGATGTCCATGGGTTTCACAGAGCGGGGACCATGAAGTATCTGGGCTGAAAAAGATGGCCAAAGGCTCCTTTAGATGGGTCCATAACAAACCAGGCCTAAACCCCCTTCTTTCTCTTTTCTTAGGGTTTCCATGAAACCTACAACCTTTTTCCACCATTCTTCCTCTCTCAATAAAGGTGGCGGTGGCTGTTGCCCTTCAGCTTGCCCTCTTTTCCAATATTTCATTTTTCAAAAAAATTGTCAAAATTTCATCAAGACTGTTGATCGATGTAATACAATCAGTGTTGGACCCGATCTTCGGTAGCCTGGTCAATTTTACCTTGGGAACCTATCTATTGTGATTGATTGTTAAATGGATTCCATTTGAAAGGATTTTTAGCCCAGTCATTGGAGTCCAAGGATTCATGCCTGGAACATTTTCCTGGTTGTGAATCTGTTGCCCATGATTACTTCCCATATATTTTTCCGTTATTTGGTCTGTTGATTTGGAATCATCAAATCATCTTGCTGTTGTCCATGTTTCTGTTTGCATCTTTGAATCATTGGATCATATGCTGCTGTCCATATTGCTGTTGGTATATTTTTTCTACCCTAGTTTCATCTACATGGATTCACTGATGACTTCATCATCCTCTAAGGCTACTTCTGGAGTATACAAGGATTCCTGACATGTGTCATCTCAGAAATCCTACTTTCTACCATTAAGTTGAACAAAAACAAATTCCCTTCAGTGGTCTTGGGCTGTCAAGATAGAGGAAAACATAAGTTAGTGTACATAGGTGGGTGCCTTACTGAGCCATCATCAGAAGATCCCAAATATCGTGAATGGCAAGCTAACAATCTGTCAGATCTTGAATTCCAAGAATGAGGATGTCAACCAAAGACTATTTGTTATCCACTGCAAAGGAGATCTGGGATACAGTCCATGAACTGTATATTCAGATAAGAATATCATGGCTCCAGGCTACCAGTTACATCAAGATAT
This sequence comes from Magnolia kwangsiensis, assembly GCA_037074715.1. Lineage (NCBI taxonomy): Eukaryota > Viridiplantae > Streptophyta > Magnoliopsida > Magnoliales > Magnoliaceae > Magnolia > Magnolia kwangsiensis. The sequence goes on along the minus strand of CM073582.1, from coordinate 54,918,343 downwards.
TTCTTCTCTCAGACAAGGGGATAAATCGGTACCAAGTATTACACAAAGCTGCATATCCTCTTGCAGGAGAGATTTTTTAACTTTTTTTCAAGATGTTGAATTTTACCATGCAAAAGATATTGATGCAGAAAAGAAATGAACATAATGGCAAAAGATATTGAACCTATCCATACTGTGCTTTGCTTCTGGAGAGGCAGACCATTCCCAACCATGTTTATGCCCTATTCTTAAGAAATGAACAATAGCAAAAGGTTATGGAAATCCCTGCAGCAGGTACATATAAATTTGCTTGTCTTAAAAGGGCCTATGGGTTGAGAATATATTTTCAACAATAATTTGAGCAGCTAGAATGGAAATGTGAACTTTGATGGACGTGACTGAGGTAGAGGAGAGCATTTATCACTTGTTGCAAGCAATGGAATCACTTTATTGGATACCTGCTGGAAGCTTCAGGGAAGACCACCCTCTACTCCATGACGCAGTGCACAGACTGTCACCATGGAATCAGATAGAAAGATTAATACCAACATTTTCTACCAACTGCCACTCGTCCGGTGAACTTGTTCAAATTCCTCCTGTGGAGTATGAATCCATGCTTAAAAAATCACTAACCTTGGATTGAATAACCTTACCTTAGATGACCCCTCTACTGCAACCAATGTGCATCCAAGGTACATCCACTTTTACTCTACATGTAAGTTATAGCCCTTAGGTGATTGACTTAGGAGTTACAAACCACATGGCTGGAATGTTAGATTCCTTCTTGTCCATCAGTCATGCATACATTGAGAAAGGAATGTGATCAGCTCTTTTCAACCGTTTCCTTTTGCAGTGGAAATCAGAAGTGTATGACACATCAAGGCTTAAGTGGTGGACCACAAGGAGAATAAGAGGTGGAGACGTATCAATAAGATGTTTTGATTTTAGGGAGAAGGCCACACTTGGAAAAAAAAGTGACGATCTCGAAAAGTTTTTGACTTGTTGGATCATAACAACATTAACCTGTATTACATGATGAACACTCAACAGAGACGCATTTTATAGCATGGCAATCAACATTATGATGATTGGAACAACCAAAAAAAAAAAAAAAAACACAATTCCCAACACACTAGGAAACATAAGAAAGAGTGGCGAGTGTGTCAGTATAATCAAAATGGGGATTTCCCATCGAAAACTCATGAGAGCAAGACATTTATGAGATAATAAGCAATCAAAGCGGTGTTAGACCTAGATGACGTAGGTATATGTATTCTAAGAAGTGGAGAATGAGTCACATGAAGAAGATGACGATTCTTCCATTCACCCACACCGTGTGACTATGGAGTGTCTGGGCATGAAAACTACAATCTGATTCTCAAACTCAACCCTTGTCAGACCTAAAAACCTTGAATATTTTTGTTGGGCTGATTAAAAACTGTGGAAAATTTTAAAAACTAAAAAACTTTATCACTCGATTTCATCATGTAAATCCAAGTGGCATGCAAGTAATTACCAATAAATGGCACAAATATCTAAAACCCATTAAAGATACACACCCCAAACAGTAGAATGCAAAACATTAAAAAAAGAAAAAAAAAAGAAAAAGTGATTACTACTATAAAATGGGGAAACATTTCTAATATGTTATGAAAACTGAGATGTCTCAGGCGTACCATATAGTTATTGGGAAGTCTCAAGATACTCTAACACATTTCCATATGGAAGCTCTTCCAATTGTAGTCCATCATTAGTGTTCAATCCAAACAATATAATTGCACAATGATTATTAAGAAGACGTACCATACAATCAGTGTTTGTAGTATTGGTATCATTACATGTATTGCTGGCTGGGGATACGGAAACACACATTGATATCGCCAATATTATCACTGATACCAGGAAATGTATCGCTGACTGAGGGAAATATTGGGGAAACATGAGGAAATGGTGGAATTTCTCAATGAAACTTCAGGAGATGCTAAAATACACATTTGCATATTTAGGAATCAAATAATTGCCAAAAAGACGCAAACATAATAAGTTTCTTTTTAATGGGCGCTCAAAAGCATGTAACACTAGCTCACGGAAACATTAGAGAAACATGGTGTGGAATTTTTTAATGATATCTTACGAGATGCTAAAATACACATATTTGCATATTTAAGAATCAAATAATAGTGAAAAAGACACATACTTGCATATGTAGGAATCAAATAATAAGTTTCCCTTTAATGAGGCCTAAAAGCATGCATCGTTGACTTAAGGAAACATTGGAGAAACATGGGGAAAATGGTGGATTCATCCAATCATCCATCTATGCATGCACATACATACATACATACAAACACACATGCATGATCTATCCATCCATCCATGCACGTGCGCGCACTCACACACATACACATCCATCTATCCAATCAACCATCTAACCATCCATCCATCCATCCATCCATCCATGCATGCATATACACACATACAAATATGCATTTCATATTACAATCATGCACCCATAAAAGAATTATTTTATTTTATTTTAATAAACAGGCTTTTAGTGATATTGATACCTTGGCGATATTATCAAAATATTGTCAATACATTGGCAATACAAGCGACACTTGGACTTTACATAGTTGAAAATATTAGCGATATCAATACATTGGTGATACATGATACACCTAGAATTTACACAATTGAAAATATTGGTGATATCTACACATTGGCGTACTTAGCGATATATCATTGATACCTGGAATTTTTTATACGACCATTGTTATTGGTATTGCCGAGTTGGAGATACGGACAATATTGGGGATACTCTGAACAATGCATACAATACAACAAATTTGGACAATAACAATTTTCAATACCTAGCAAGGAAAACATAAATAAAATGGAGCACAAACAACAGATATGAACTTCTATTTTTAAGATAAAACACACACTATGTATGCGCGTACACGCACACAACAAATTCTCTCTTTCTCTCTCTTCTCACACATGTGCATGCACACACATCACACATGCACACAATGAATATCACTACCATGTAGAAGACTTCATCAATGAGGAAGACATCCAATGGGTTACAAGTATTTATGCACCTATAAAAGAAAAAGGAAAAAAAAAAGAAAAAACATGAAAGGTATGCTTGATATTTGTTAGCTAGTGTAACAATAGAACTAATATATTAACCATTAGAAGGCAGATGTAAAATCTGATAAAGCTGACCTGAAAGTATGACTTTCTGATAGTTCATTTGCACTTTCAAGGAAGAACTTTAATGCACGTAAGACATCAGAAGTAGAATACCACAGATGTGGGCGATCAAAAGAATTGGCTATTTCCTTTAAAGAAGCTCTTCTTAATACTTCCTCACTATAATGCCGATGTATTCCGCTTCGAGATCTTTTTGAGATTGAAATAAGGGATGGATCAACATCTGGAAATGCTACAATGGTGTCCCTATTTTTGTCCTGTTCTCAGATAATAGGAAGAAAAAGAATCAATGAGAAAATGCCATCAACATTTGAGGTTGTTAATTGCAGCATCACAAACTAGGAACGAGGGTTGCAAGATCACAAATTTAGAATGAACAGTGCAAAGAGCCTGAGACATGAAAGAAAATGGGAAGTCAGGACTATAGGTCGTCGTCATCATCTAAGCCATATCCCAACTAATTGGTGTCAGTAACAGGTTCATATCCCAATTCTCAAAATTCACAATAACATAATGCTAGAAAAGTTTATGTTGGTTTCCTATTGCTAATCATTTTCCTACATAACCATTCAATGACAATTGGATTTTGTTAATACATGACAATAGAGAAATAAAAGAGGGAAATGAACGAGATAAGAGTCGTAGATAAACACGGGATAAGAGGATGCATTCTCCCTCTCACAAATGGTTTATTTATAATACATGATTACAAGGGACAAGAACAAAATTGAGAATAAGAGATAAGAATTACAACAAATGAAAATAATATCCTTCCACTATGGTGGTCTGCAGGAACACACAAAACCATAACTCTTTAGAACTTCTAACAGACTACATTCTCAGCACTCCCCATCACGAAGACAGATTGCACATCACATCACTATTAAACTATAGTTTTCCTCATTATTGTTTTCCAAATCATCCCGAGATGAATCATCTATGGTAGGCATCATAACATAACTGTTCGATTATTGATATCCAGGCCATCATTGGATGGATCATCCATAGCAAACGCTGCAACATCATTGTTAGATTATTACTTTTCCAATAATCATGGAATGGAACATCTAACAATAAGTGTTGAGATATTACTATTAGATTATCACTTTCCCAATATCATGGAGATGATGACATTGCGATGATAGTGCTGTTGAGACGATGGCATGTTGTTGAAAATAATGGTGGGAACATTATGATAAAGATGATGGTGTAATAATAGGTTATTTCTAATCCCATTTTGTTACCATGTTAATACACAACATTAGAAAAGAGAAATGAAAGAGATAAAGAGTAATGGAGAATGAGAGGATAAGAGGATACATTGTCCCTCTCACAAATGGTTTATTTCCAACATTACAAGAGATAAGAACAACTAAATGACAATAAGAGATAAGAATATAATAAATAAACAAAAGAGAGATAAGACTACAATAAATGAGAATAAAATCCACCCAGTATGGTGCTCCATAGGAACATACAAAACCATTGACTCTTTAGAAATTCTAACTAGCCACATTCTTTTCAGGTTTCAATAATGAATTCATAATAACAATTGACAGGTAACATGATTTTCTAAAAGAGGAGTACACAACAAATCCCAAAACAATTAAACAATAAAATTTTATTTGCATACTATGAAGCTCATTAAATACAAGAAGAAACCAATACGAATCCATCACTTAATTAGATAATCCTATAGCAGTCTCGTGAAAAGATGCTTCAATGTCATACCACCCCTTGGAAAGTTCATCATTTTCTTTTTCAGGCATAAAGCATGAGTGTAGAGCCTTCATTTGTGGTCAAAATAAATAAACAAATATGTAGATATGCATAATGTCCTAGCTCGAGATTTACATAGTTCAAGCCACCAACATGACCATATAATTAGGATTTAAGGGATAAAATAATACTTGTTTTGTATTGCTCTGCCAAAGCTTAGGATCAAGAGTCCTTTTACAGACACAGGAAATGGTTGACGAGTAGAAGCATTGTGATATCTATTTGCAAGAACAAAGGAGATGCATAAAGTTTCTCCCAAGTCCCAATTATCAACATCAAACCTTAGTTGTAGCTTGCATGATTCTTCCATTTTTACCAAACCCTAACACTTTAGAAGTGCGGATTTGACTTTTAATTGTGGTTGGTTGGTGTAATCACACTCGTGATGATGGTTCAAAGTATCCCTGATGTTATCGAAATATCCCCAATATTATATGTATCACCAGCTTGGCAATATTGATAACATCGATAGCGATACTAAAATCACTGGTAGTCTCAAAAATTCCAATTATCAGCAATGTATCACTAAGTATTGCCAATGTATCGATATCGCCAAGGTATCGCCAATATTTTTTATTGCGTAAATTCAAGTGTTAGTTGTATCACCACAATATCAATATCGCCAACATTTTCGACTGTAAATTCCAAGTGTTGCTTGCATCGCTAGTGCATTGCTGTTATTTCAATAATATTGTAAATATATCAACATCACCAAAAATATGTTTATTAAAGAAATTTCCATTTCGATCTTTTTATGGTTGCATGGTTGTATGTTTGTTCAAATTGTCAATGATAATATCCATCATATCGCGATATTATCATTATTGCAACATGGGCGATATCAAGACCACAGTCTTTCGTTTCCTTTTCAGTTGTCGACGATTTCACAGCGAAATATCGTGTGTTGCCAATGTTTTGAAATATTGATGGATGTTGGATGGAAGGTTGAATGGATAAATGTGATGGTTGGATAGATATATGGGATGGTTGGAGTCGTTTCTTATGATAACACATGCTTTTAGGCCCCAATTAAATGGAAACTTATTATGTATGCAATTTTTTTGCAAATTTTTATTCCTAAATATGCACACACACATATGTTTTTAGCATCTCCTAAAGTTTCAATAAAAAATTCCACCATTTCCCCCATGTTTCCCTGAAGTTTCCCCATATTTCCGGTTACCGGCGATATCAATATTGTTTCTATATCCCTGACCAACGAAACTTATAGCGATACTGATACTTTGAACACTACTCGTGATCAATGTTAAGCTCTTCATTCTCAACTTCACCCTAGCCCAAAACTGCTACTAATAACATTAAGAATGAGGGGGAGTGTGGCCACGCCATTAGTGAGCTTCACCAATAACTAGCCAGTCCTTGCGTTGCATATTCCACTAGTACATCATTAAGTCAGTCAAGCATGCCTGCAAATCATGTCATGTCCCCACTATACTCCTATGACTTGGGCCATAGACTTTGGTGCTACAAATTGTGCGACATACAAAGAAGTAACTTCCTCTTATACTCAAAATTTTTCAATCATACAAAACTTGTTGATGGGTGCTACTCCAGAGCTTCTAGAAAGGGATTGTGTCCATTAGCTTCATCCTTGAGTGCCATACAAAACTTGGATTGTCCTTTATGTTCCATCCGTTCCTCCTAATTTGTTATCTATGAGTGCCTTACTAAACAAATGAATTATTGTGTTACTTTTTTCCATCTAACTATATTATTTTAGTATCTAAAGAACAAGAGGAGGATTGGTGGTGGAGTGGAAGATAAGGGGTTGATCTCTTTGATGCATGCGATACTAATTATATGGGAGAATTTTATATTTCCCCTTCTTTATTGTATCAGAGACATGCGATACTAATTATTGTGTAGCCGATATATTGACAATATCACACAATACATTGTGATATCGACGATATCACCACGTATAATAGAAAGCTCTTATAAAGTGCCCTTTAATCGCCAAACCACGAAGACCCTTCACTAGAGACCACGAGTGACGACCCCCATACATTATAATGCACATAATTAAGAACACCTTTACATACATGTTTTCCAGACTTAAAAGACAACCTTCATTATTTACCATAAATACAACGCTCACATATACTAAAATAAAAAACTTTTAAAAGTTGGGATCAAACAACTGTCAGAAAGTATCTTTATGCTCCGCTCGCTCATGTGGCCCAAGGGTGCATGTCACATGCGTGTAGCCATGGAATCCACCATAGAAGCTACTGCTCCACCTGATGAAGTACTCCTGATCAACCTATAAAGGTTTCCATTCCTTCGTGTCTTCATAACTATGAGTGCTCCCTTTGAAACTTTAAGGACATGATTAAACCCTGGTGAATTTGCACCCTGTGCCTCGAGTGCTCCCAGAGATATCAGACTCTTCCTCAAATCAGGGACATGTCTCACTTGGGTCAAGATACACCATGCCATCAAGCATCTTGATGCATACTAATCCAATGCCTACCACTTAACAGACAATATCATGCCCATAAACACCTGGCACCATTGCACTCACTGTAACTAGTGAACTGAAAAGACGAACTGTCCTAAGGGGGGGGGGGGGGGGGGGAGATAAGACGATACAAAATATTTTGATATAATGCGAAATAAATAAACAATTACTCTCAATTGCTTGGAGTATTGAAATCTTGATTCTAAATAATTCATAGGACAACCTTCACCTAAAAGATTTAAGCAGGACAATCTTATTTCATGACATCTTTGAGATCAAACTTTCAAACTCAGCAAGAGAGAATCAACACAAACAGAGCGATAAAGAGATAAACAATCACAACTAATGCACAAGGAGTTATAGTGGTTCAGTGCTTAACCCCACATCTACTCAGTCCCAAAATTACTACCCTCGTAATTTTGGCTTTCACTATTTCAAGGTTTTCACAAGATCACCCTAACAACCTAATACAGTTCCTGTGATTTTCATGGGCTATCACAATAAAACCTAATTTGTGATTTTCACGGGCTAACCACAAAACAACCCATTGAGATTTTCGGGCTATCTCAGAAAACCCAAATAAAACAAAATGAAAATACAATACTCATCTTCATATGCCGAGTCGAAGACGTAACAGAAGCTTGATTGTAGCGATCTTCTTTCTTCGGAATTTGATGAAGCTATATATGTGTTCAACCCAAAAAGAATATAGGGAACTAATGTATTTTCAATAAATAAAAAAACCCTAATTGTTACAAATTCTATTCTCTGAATCTCAAGTAGAATTTATATAACTCTCTTAAAAAACAATTGAAACTAACTTGAGAGAGAGAATAAAATAAGCTAATAGAATATTAGAATTACCGCACAAAGAGGTTAAGGAGGGCCTGACTTTCTTTCTGACTTTGAGAAGATTTCTCACAATTTTTCCTTAAATAAATGAATGAGAGAAGGCGTCAGTTTATAGCCAAGGGACTTGGAAATTTGGCTGGCTTGATTTTTAATGGCTCTTGGATTTTGCTGGATAAGATCATTCAAAAATTCGGCTGGCTGAATACAGGGTTCGGCTAGCCGAATCTCCCTGACATACGAAATTTTGTATTACTAGAAACTTGACCGAACATACTCGGGTTGGCCGAATAGACAGGTTTAGTTGGCCAAACCCAAGTTTGGGCTAGCTGAACTTGTTATGGAAAAATCCATTCTTGTTGTATACTTGCCCAAATTATGTTGGTTGGATGAAGGAAGTTAGGTTGGCCGAACTTGAAGTTCGGTTGGCCTAATTTCAGTGTATTTTACTTAGTATAGTCTATTATTATGACCACACTTGAAATACATGTAATATAGGGTCATTCTAAGGTTATACCACTTGATGATTGACATATACAGAATGCTTCAATGGTTGAACCATACAACTTCTTTAAGGCTTGAGATGTTGATCCAGTCTTTACGTGATCTTTATGAGTTGCCGAAGAACATCTTCATGAGTGCTTGTGATCCATCCGGGACTACAAAATTTGACAACACTAAGTATGCTTTAAATATAAGCATTTACATGAACTAACTTCGATGAGGGGTCATGTGGTACGAAGCCTCAGTATCCAAAATCCATTCGTCATTGAAGTACCCGTATTTTGATGCAGTTAGCACGTCACTGCCATTCATTTCCTCATTGGATTATGCAGTGTTGGCTTCCCTGGAAGAACTATCTGAATTCTCCTTTCTTGACTTAGGATTCTGAGTATCCTTCTTCATGTGCCTGGACATGCCATAATTCCAGTACTTCAACTTGCCTTTGTCCTTGCTCTTGCCCTTGGATTTGGACCTCGATTGTGAAGATCCATTGTCCTGCTCAGAATTTCTTCCCCTCATAACCAGTGCATCTGTAGAAGTACCCACATCACCGTTTTTCTTTCTCATTGCCTTCGACAGGAGGGTTGGGATAACAGTATCGATGCTAATGGTTGTTCTACCGGTACATAAAGAGTCCTTGAATGACTCATACGAAGCTGGGAGAGAATTCAATAGAATGCATGCCTGATCCTCATCTTTCATCGTTTCCTCCACATCCAACAATTTGCAAATCAACCTGTTGAAGTTACTAAAGTGGGACTCAACGTCAGCCCCCTCCGCCATCTTCAGATTGAACAACCGAAGCTTCAGTACAAACGATTCTCAAGGGATTTCTTCGCATAGATATTCTTTAAATTGCCCATATACTTGCTACAGTTCTCTCTCATGACATTATAGAGGACCTCATCCGTTAAGCACAATTGGATAGAGGTTCTAGCTCTCTCATCCATCTTATTTCATTCTTCTTCTGTCATAGATTCCGGTCGCTTTTCAAGGATGTCATCATATAATCTTTGCTGAACTAGGATACCGTTCATCTTAACTTTCCATAGTTCAAAATTGTTTTTTCCAGAGTATTTTTCTAAATCAAATTCCGGGTTAGATGGCATTGATACGTTGCTTTCAAATTTGATTTGCTTCCCAACATTAGCTCCAATACCACTTGTTGGGGAACCGCGGAAGTACACAGAGACGAATCAAGCAAGGTACTCGCAATTGCACAACCAAGTCCAAACACAAAAAATTCGAATTTTATGTGGAAAAACCTTTACAGGAAAAAACCACGGCACAAAGCCACGAGTAATGCACTATGAAAGAAAAAATTACAAGAGAGAGTGTTACCGATTCGAACAAGCTTCACAAGCCTTAGTTATGCCCTTGAAACCCTTAAGAATGAATTAGAAAGCCCTAATACACCTCCTTTATTCCCAAATCCCAATTACACCCGATATATAAAGTATCACAACCGGAATAGGAAACAAATCCTGCCCCTTGTAGTAGGATTCCAAACATGTGTTCTTATTTGGTTTTGACCACATTTATGGTGTAATAGTCCACTCTTTGGGGAGAATGTTGTCTCCAGTTGCATGATGATTTCATGAACCTAACAAGCCTAGACTGACCCCAGATTTTCGCACTCATCCCCCTAATGCACATCTCTAAGCGTTTAACATCATTCTCTCCAAATAATTTTAAGAAAAATTAAAATTCAAATTCAAGTGAATAATGTCACTGATTTAGGGGACCACTTGATGCCCCAAAATCAACCTCAAATTCATGCAAGCTATGATAGTGATCATACTAATGCACATCCCTAAGCATTTAACATCATTTCCCCCACTTAATTTCAAGGAAAGAAATTAAATTTAAATTTGAATGAACAACGTTGCCAATTCAGGGGACCACTAATCTTCCCCAAATCGGCCCAAATTCATGGAATCTATAGTACTCATCCCATTAATAATATCCCTAAGCATTTGATATCATTCTCCCCAAGAGATTTTAAGAAAAACATTAGAATTAAATTTGGATGAATAGCATTACTGATTTAGGGGACCACTCGAGTGCCTCCAAATTGGCTCGAAATTCATGTAATCTATGACACTCATCTCACTAATACAATGGGCTCCAAATTATGCTTATTTCACCATTGAGTATTAGATCGGTGGACATTTATTGGACAGTGAAGAATTAAAAAAATCCAGTGGTCCTAGTTCAATAAACACTGTCCGCAAATCAATGATAATTGTCAATCAGACAATCTAATTTTGTAATTGTGACTTTGCAACAATGAGCCCCACATTTTAATAGGTTTAGTTAGATTTAATACATACCATGTCTACAAATTTCCAAGTGCATGTGTGTCAAATTACATGCACCACCAAAGCATCTTATAAGCAAAAAAAAAATTTTTTTAAATCTCGAGTCAAACTAGTTGGACCACAAGCTAAGATCCGCCTAGCAAAGAACTTATTTAAGCGTTTGTGAAATTCAACCTTTCCAATAGATTGGCACCATAATGAGGGGCACCTAGTGTAAAAATAATCCATATCTATTCATTAGGTGGGCCATACCATGGACAAGAATTTCTAGCCATTAATAACTAGCAAAAAAAAATACAAGTGTGGTCCACTTGATAAGTGGATATGCCTGATTTGCAAAAGCTGATCCTTGTGTCGGGGCAAACCTATTGGATGGATTGGATTTCTCACACATAGAAAAGGTTGAAAGTTATTTGGCACTAGATCATAACTTATAGTCCACTTGGTAGGATGGATTTTAATTTTTAAAAACATGGACACAAAGCAACCATGTGTTTACTTCGAGATCTAGAGAGAGAGAGAGAGAGCATTACGATTGTTACGGGTTTCTTAATGGAGCCTTGCGCTGTAACAGTCAATACAGCCTCGTAATAGAACGTACTCCATCTAGTAGCTTGAAAAGTCCAAGAATGAAAATATGTTATTATCATTTGACACGTCATGTTCCCGAACATCATAGGGCATCCTATGCAAATAGGCTAATCTACAATCTTATGCTCTTTTTGCCCTTATTCATTATGATATTCGGTGTCCTCCAATCACCTCCACATTTGGTTATAAATATTATACATAATTTTATTAATATGATCGGACTTAAATTGCTTGAGTCTATCTCACGAAGTCCAGTGAATTCTTTTCCATCTTATAGACATTCTGTAAGATGGTCACCTATTAGCTTGATGCCAAAATCAAGATTCTACACTCGACGGTGGCGGGAAACATGTCTCGAATGTTTCTCAAACATAATTGATGGATAATAGAATTGAATCACAAACCACATGTTTGTATACTCCACAACAGACTGAGCGAAAGAACTAACCCCCTCTAGAAGTGGCTCGGGGCCTTTTTTTGAAAATGAATGTCCCAAAGGTTTTTGGGTCGATGTGATTCTAAGTGTTACTTGATCAACAGAATTCCCTCTAGGACCTTAGGCAAAAAGGCACCAATTTAAGTTTTAAAAGTTGACCAGCCTCTTTTTACTATTTCCTCTAAAGTATTTGGTTGTGTTTTTCTTATTCATGTTCCCAATATTCATAGAGACAAACTAGATGTCGAGGCCATCATATGTATTTTCTTAGGTTACTCATGTAGTGAAAAGGGATATAAATATTACTCTCCTGGTATTCCCTGTAGAAGATTAGTATCTATGGATATAAAATTCTTTGCAACACGCCATTTCATTCGTATACCTGGAAGTCTCTTGTTTATCCAACCAAGGCGGAATGGTCTTCGTCTCATTGTCTTCCATTACCACTACCTAAATTTCCCGACTCACCTTCTCCTGGTACTACTTCTCAACTTGCTTCTCCTTCTAGCTTGGAACCATCTATGATCTTAAAGAAATGTTCATGATACCCCTCAATCTAATGTTCCAAAAGTAGGTATTTCTCTAAATTACGTTCCCATTGATCTTCCTATTACTTCACACAAAGGGGCGAGATCATGCACTACTCATCTAATTACTAATTGTGTTTCGTATCATTCCCTCTCACCTCCATACCATGCATTTCTTTTCAAACTCTCCTATGTTTCTATCGCTTTCAGTGTTAGATAGGATATATCTCATTTACAGTGGAAAAATGGCATGTTGGAGAAAATGGATGATGTTGGAAAAAATAAAAATAAAAAATCATACATGGGATCTAGTTTAGCTATCTCCAGGGAAGAAAGCGGCAAGATGTAAATGGGTCTCGACTGTCAAGCAAAAGCCAATGGAGAGGTGGATTGCTATAAAGTCCAGCTCGTGGTGAAAGACTCTACTCCAAACTCATGGCCTTGATTTTCGGGAAATATTTAATCTAGTTTCCAAGTTAAACTCTGTGTGCACTCTCCTTTCCTTGTCTAGCAATTTCTCTTGGCCTCTTCATTAGCCCGATGTAAAAAGTGCCTCTCTCCATGGAGATCTCCAAGAAGTGTATATGGCTCCTCTTTTGGGCTTTTCTTCCACTTATTAAGAAAACGTCTGTCTATAAACTTGAAAAAAGCCATCTATAGTTTGAAACAATCTCCTAGACTATGGTTTGAGAATTTTAGCCATGCTATGTTAAAGTTTGGATACATGCACAATCTTGGTGGCCACACTCTTCTTCACGTATGTTGTGGATATTTCCATTGTTATTGTATATGTCGATGATATTATTGTCATGGGGGATGATGATACAATTCAATCCTTGAAATCATAGCTAGGAAAGGAATTTGACATTAAAGATCTTGGGCCTCTTTGATATTTTGTGGTATTGAAGCTCTCTTAGAGAGGCATTATTATCTCTCAACAGAAGTATACTCTTGAGATTCTCCGGGACAATGGTGGTCTTCTTCGTGAACGGCTAGTGAATACTCCTAGTGAAAAGAATCATCATTTAACGCTTGATAGTGGAGAACCTTTGCTAGATGATTGATTATATCAACACGTAGTTGGCAAACTAATCTGTCTTACTATAACCCATCCTGACACTGCCTATACTGTTGGCATGGTAAGCAGTCTATGCGCGCTTCTTGCTCTTACTACCTTTATGTGGTTTATCATATCTTAAAGCTCCTAGCTTCTCAGGTCAAGGTTTATGACCACCTTCATATTAAGGCCTATAAAGATTTAGATTGGGCCGGCTCTCCTTATGACCGTTGGTCTACCTCTAGCTATTGCACTTGGAAAAGTACGATGGAATTTGTTGTGGATTGTTCAAGTGCTAAGGTGAAATACAGGGCCATGGAACATAGTGTAGATACCTCGTTGACCGTGTTAGGTCGTCCCCCCTTGTCTCCCATGACTCTTCATTGTGATAATATGGCAGCTATTCACATCTCCTATAACCCTGTGTATCACAAACGAATCAATCATATTGAAGTTGATTGTCACTTCCTTTGTGACAAGGTAGCCCCAAAAGAAATTAGATTGTCTTATTAGAAATTAGATGACCAAATTGCTACTTTTCTAACCAAAGGGATTAGCTCGTGGCATCTTCATCGCATGTGTGACAAGCTGGGCGTGATTGATATTATTCTCCAGCTTGAGGGAAAGTGTAGTGAGAAATGTGAGGAATATGTCTCTTCTTCTGTTTTGTAAATGTGTACATTCCCTTGTAATCATGTGGAGTATGATATTCCCTTTTTATATTTCATTTATAAGGTGTGTTAGTCAAATTAGCAAACATTAACACAAAAGAGAAATATTCCCTAACACAAAAGAGAATAAGGTCCTTTTTTAACAATACCTTAAGTTTCATTAAAAAATTCAACCATTTTCCCAATGTTTTCCATGTTTCCCAAAAAGTGCGATAAATTACCCGATATAAACGCTATATCCCGTGTGATAATCGATACATATTTGTATCCCAAGGATGCGATACGTAACGCGATACCGATATTTTAAACACTGGTAAAAAGAACATACCCATGTACAGAGTTAGGGTGTCCATTGTCTTCAGCATTAGTCATTCCTAATAAATATGGTTAAGCTATGATCAATGATGGAAGAGACATTTCACCCGTAAAAAATCTGCGATATGAATATGGTTCGTAAGAGAATTCACGCTTCTAATTATGTGAATAATTGAACACTTTGGATGGACACACAATAGTTTGCATTATAATAGGAAAAAGTAAATAATAAAGAAGATTAAACAATAGTGAAGGTAGTTGAGTAAATTAGTTGGAGCATAAAGCAATTTATTATGGTTGACCTCTTACATGTTCGAGGAACTCAACATCTGTTTTGCAAAAGATGGCTACAGGGTTTAACATTTCAACGACAAGTACTCATGTTAGGCTAGTCATTAAGACAGTCCACCTCTTGATAAAACGAACCAATAGCTGAACTTACATAGGAACCATCAGTGCAGTTATAAACAGTGCGGTACAAAATATTCCAGGCATCTTGCATTGCTGGAACAAACCTTCCATAGCGTCTTGATGGGTATAGATCTATCCACATCTGAAACAAAAATAATTAATAGAGTGAACCAAGATGTTAGGTATTGCATGTATGTAGTGGCTAATGAATGGAAAAAAAAAAAAAAAAAAGTGGCTAATGATGGAAGTCCATAGTTGATAAGAATGATTTATTAGGCTCTCTACCATTCCAAAACACTTACGGAAATTTAGTTCTCAATACAAGCAAGATGGGAGCAACATGGTTACCATCTCTCTTTCCTCAACACTTAAATAGTGTTGATATTTTTAGTTCCTTAAAACATCAAGATGTTTGGATTTGGCACTAGACCCATATATGTGTTAATTCACGGCCAGCTCAAGGAGGTTTGACGCAAATGATTTACTCACACTCAAGTATGAGGAATCATTTCCCTTTATTTATTTATTTTGTTTGTGGGTGTGTGGGTGAGTGTGTGTTGAAGATTTTAAAGGAGTTAAACATTGGACATTCTAAATTGCAGTAGTTCTTTAACATCCAAGACAATTGATGAGGACATCAGACTATCATATAGGTTCTACTAGAGGGGCCCAATTTCATTGTGGCTGGATGATCCGTACAAGGAGCCTGCTAGCGAGCCATTTTGAAGACCCCACATGTGTAGTATATGCATCTGGAAGACTCCACATTGGGAAGATGCATGTGGCCACGATCATAGGAGTATTGGACCATTGGATTGCTCCCGTTAGCCCATCTGATTGTCAGATCATTATCTGTGGGCTATCATATCGTTGATCTTCTTAGATTTTGCACCACATGTCCCTAGTAGTAGGCATTTATAATTCTTAATTTTTGGTATGGACTATATTTAAAAAGACAATGAGTATTTTTATAAATTTCAGTATTTGAAAATATAAATAAAGTCAAAAGAATATATAAAAATCACCAAGCTAAAGTGTGATACATATGCAAACAACATGAAGCCCAAGAGATGATGGGTATGATTCGAGGCCAAATCACAGTCATCAGCCCTTTGACCAAACAAAACGCTCGGAAAATATGGCCCAAGGAAGATAAAGATCTTCCAACTAGCATACGAATAATCCGGGTTTAGTAGGTGAAAGTTTGAGATCCATGCATGAGTTTGATCCGATACTAATGAAAGTTGGTTGAGGTGGTCCTTAGGAACAAGTAAAATAAGATCCAAGTGAGGACAATGAAAGATAAAATCTTACCTTTGGATTTGAAGATTCAAAGGAATCTACCACCTACGATCCATCAAGAATGAAGTGGAAAAGGAAGGATCTTAGGGATGAAAGATAGAGTGGCTTCACACCCTCTAGGCTTCTATCCAAAGATCTAGCCTTTACAACAATGAAGGTGTAGCCAGTCGACGCCTATGTCTCTGATATGTACAGAGTGGTGGCATGATGTCCGCATCACGACGTCTAGCTATAGCCAAAGTTTTTTTTGTTTTTTTTTTTTTTTTTTTTGAGAAAATACAAAGAGAGAACTCTCTCTTTCCTTTTTCTGATGTGATTTGCAGGTAAACTCCTAAAAATCTCTAGGGAATGCAGAGGGCAAGAAGCCCAATGGTGATACTCTCTTCTTATCTTTTCTTCTTCTCCAAGGTAAGCCTCCATCTTTCAATCTTCTTCTTTCTCTTAAAATAAATAAATAAATAAATATTTTCAAAAAAAAAAAAAAACCTCCCTTTCTTCGATCCTCTTCTTCCTTCATCCTAAACAACCCAAGAGAACCCATCCGTACCTCTCCCAGGGCCATACGCACATGTGAGGGTGCACACGTCGCAGCCCTTGTTCTATTCCTTTCTTTTCTCTTTGTTTCCTCACAAAACCCCCTTCCATGAAACCCTAACCCATCCCAAATCCAAAGCCTATTCTAATTTTCACCAATTTGTAAACCCTAAGTTTCTAATTTTGAACCTAAGCCCTAATTGGGTTCCATAACCTGAAATCTGGAATCTATTGGTATGTTGGGATTTTTATTATTTTTTCCTATGCTAGAATGAGATTCCTACATCTCGTAGGGCTTTTTCTTTCATGATTTTATGTTGAATATGTATTGTGGGATGATTGCTTTTGGTTGGAACCTAAATAGTTAAATCGAAAATTTTCTGATTTTGTAGTAGAATGATTGATTTTTATACTTGATTTATTTTGTGAAAATTTGAAGTTTGATATCTTCTAGTAAATCACATCATAAAGCATTCATCCTGCATCAATTTTGGTATCAAAGCCTAGGTTTTGCATAGGATAGCGTTTGATGAAATTCCTAACACATTGTAGAGCATATAGGTCGCATGTAACTCGTTGGATTCTCTGATTTGGCTTGTTGAATTTTCTGCGTAGGTATTCTAAAAGTCCTATAGTGCAGGAATTTCCAGATTTAGTGATTTTGAAGGCATCTAGTTGCAGGATTTTCAGATTTGGCTTATTTTGGAGAATCCTAGCGCTATCCATAGGGCTTAAAATACTTGAGAGTCATCATACGTAGAGTAAAGGTGTATCATAATTGTCTTGTGTAGGTCTAGAATTCTTTGATTGCCATTACATAGTCCCCGTTTGTGTCTAGCAGTCATTAGAGTTGAACCTAATCGTGTCCTTGGTGTATGCACACTCCCACATGTCATGGATTTGGTCTTTCTCCCACAATGAACATAGACCAACTTGCCGAGGCTATCGAACACATCAATCGTCGACTCACAAATATTAAGAACAACCTACAGACCACCAAAACCCAACTTACCACTAGTAATCAACGTATAACCCAGTTAGAAGTAGTGTTTGAAATATCGGTATCGCGTTACATATCGCATCCTTGGGATACAAATAAGTATCGGTTATCGCATGGGATATAACGTTTGTATCAGGTAATTTATCACACTTTTTGGGAAACATGGGGAAACATTGGGAAAATGGTTGAATTTTTCAATGAAACTTCAGGGATTGTTTAAAAAAAATCTTAATACACACTTTTAAATCATAACATCTCAAAAAAGAAGTGGACATAATAGGTTTTCTTTGTATAGGGTCCTGAGTTATGCGTTGTCTAACTGAACTAATGTACCATATTCAAATTGAAGCATAACATTTAGAGTATATGTGATTACCATTTCATCAAACACTGCTAAATACTTCGAAATTAGTCTCAATTCACAACTGGTTGAAGGGAAATTTCAAAAAAGATTAATATTTTAATAAATTTTTTATTTAAAAAATGATTTTTATTTTAAAAAAATTGACAAGGACTTAACAAATCAGTAGATCAGCCCTCATACATGCTTGATTTCATGTTTGGAGTGCAACACTGCAAGCAATTTGGGAGAAATTGGGAAATTTTTTATTTTTTTCCCAATTTTCCCCAAAATGAACCATCTACACTCAAATTTCAAATTTTGAGTGCATGTGAAGATCATTTCATTAAATACTCCTAAATATTTTGAAATTAGTCTCAATTGATAATTGGTTGAAGGAAAATTTTAGAAAAAAAAAAAAAAAAAACATAGAGAATATGAAGAACCAATGGATATCGAAATCAAAGCTTCGACTCTGTGATTTTTCATGCAAAACATGAAGAACCAATGGATTTGTAACCGTTTTACACCGATTGAACATGATTTCAACAACAACAACAAAAACGGATCAAAAATTGAAAATGCTCACCGAATCAAACATGTGAGACATATCAGCACTACATGTGTGTTTCGTATCGCGCAGGTAAAATATAAGATATATCATGGGATATATGGACCAATATGATGGATATTTAAAACATTGGTTGGAAGCATCCTAGCAGGCTAACCCCAACACTGGGAAAGATCGCCAGTCGCGAGCTGAGGAACAAATCGAGCGTTGGCAAACTAGGGGATAGCCAACAAGAGAACGTCTTAGGAATCAAGGACAGAGAGCATGTCGAGGAGGGGTGTGTGTCCAACCACCTCGTAGAGAATTCCAGGACCACTATGATCCTGAGGAATTGTTGATGAAGAGTGCTAAAATGGGTGCCCCTAGTTTTCATGGTCACTTAGACCCCAAGGTTTTTCTAGATTAGTTAGCAGACATGGACCACTTCTTTGAGTGGTATGATATGTCTAAACAAAGCTGAGTTAGATTCACTAACATGAAGTTAGTGGGTCAAGTGAAGCTGTTCTGGACTAACGTTGAGTGTACCATGGAAAGACGTGGAGAAGAGCCCATTGCATTCTGGGCTGAGATGAAGGAGGTCATGAAGGAGAAGTACCTCCCACTTTCCTACCGCCATAAAATGTTGGATTGATGGCAATCCCTTAGACAGGGAACTATGCCCATGACAGAATATATCACCAAGTTC
The DNA here is from genome assembly GCA_037074715.1 of Magnolia kwangsiensis. NCBI lineage: Eukaryota > Viridiplantae > Streptophyta > Magnoliopsida > Magnoliales > Magnoliaceae > Magnolia > Magnolia kwangsiensis. The sequence goes on along the minus strand of CM073582.1, from coordinate 54,898,770 downwards.
GACAAGTATAAGATGTGGTGTAACGTCCTCTTAGATCCTGTCGTCAGTGTTCGTAATAGCAGTATAGCATTACATATCACACCCTTAGGCTACAGATATGTATCGGTAATCGCACGGGATATATCGGTTGTATCGTGAAATGTATCGCTATTGTTGGAAACATGGGGAAACATTGAGAAATTGGTCAAATTTTTTAATGAAACTTCAGTGATTGTTAAAAAAGACATCAATACACACTTATAAATCAAAACATTACAAAAAACAAGTGCACATAATAGGTTTTCTTTGTATTGGGTCCCAATCTATGCATTGTCTAACTGAATTGATGCAAGTATATTCAAAGTCTATTCATATAATTTATAAATTTAAGAAGACATGTGGAAACACAAGCAATACATTCAAAAGAAAAAGAAGTATCCGTGGATCAAGTTACATACATGTTTTATTTTATATTTGGACACAAATTGCAACTGATTTGTGAGCAATTGGAAAATTTTCTATTTTTTCAATTTCCTATAGCTCGGCCCACCCCCAAATCTCCAAATTGAAGCTCCCAATCCATGATTTTCCATGCAAAACATGAAAAACCATGGATTTATAACAATTTGACACTTGATTTAACTTGATTTACAAAAAAAAAAAAAGGATTGAAAATCGAAAATGCTTACCGGATCAAACATGTGGGATATATCACACTACTTGTGCATTTTGCATCGTACGGGTGGGATACAAGATATATTGTGGGATATAACGAATGATATCGTCGATACTTAAAACACTGACTGCCATGACCTTAACTCGATTTAGGACGGGCCTCTGATCTGAGCTTCAGCATGAGCTCATTCCTCACAATGTAAGCACTTTAGAGCATGCCTATTAGATAATGCAGGAATTGAAGCAGTACATTAAACCCTAGTTCGTGAGGCGGGTTGATGCGAATGTTAGGCCCACTCCTTCTGCAGCCAGGCCAAGCATTAGTAGTCAACCTAAGGCCTTCACTGGTACGCAACCCAGTCACAAAGATGCCAAAGGAAAAGGGGTAGCTAGTACCAGTGCTACGGCAAATTAGTACACCAAATGTTTCAAGTGCCAAGGATACAACCATCTTGCACACCAGTGCCCCACCAAAGAGACTGGTAAGGCACTTGTCAAATAGGGTCATCTTCACGGCTTAGCCACCTTGTATAGGTAGCCCATTAAAGGGTTTAATTCAATTGCATCTCCCGTTACAGATTGCACAAGGAAAGTGGAGCTTAAATGGAATAAGGCAACCTCTAGAGCTTTTAAGGAGATTAACGGCAAGATGTAGAGGCTCCCGTCATGCACCTTCTTGACTTTTTAAAGTCTATGAAGTTGCATGTGATGCTTCAGGTGTCAGTCTAAGTGGAGTTCTCACATAGGAAGGGCACCCCGTTGCATACTTTAGTGAGAAATTAAACGAAGCAAAGCAACGGTATTCCACCCAGTGTTTGAAATATCGGTATCGCATTATGTATCACCCCCTTAGGATACAGATACGTATCAGTTATCACACGGGATATATCAGTTGTATCGCGAAATGTATCGCTATTGTTGGAAACATGGGGAAACATTAAGAAATTGGTCAAATTTTTCAATGAAACTTCGGTGATAATTAAAAAAGACATCAATACATACTTATAAATCAAAACATTATAAAAAAAACAAGTACACATAATAGGTTTTCTTTGTATTGGGTCCTAATCTATGCGTTATCTAACTAAATTGATGCAAGTATATTCGAAGTCCATTCATATAATTTATAAATTTAAGAAGACATGTGGAAACACAAGCAATACATTCAAAAGCAAAAGAAGTATTCGTACATCAGGTTAAATACATGTTTGATTTTATGTTTGGACATAACGATTACAACCGATTTGGGAGAAATTGGAAAAATATATATATATTTTTTCAATTTTTCGTAGCTCGACCCACTTCCAAATCTCGAAATTGAAGCTCCCAATCTATGATTTTTCATGCAAGACATAAAAAATCATGGATTTGTAACAATTTGACACTGATTTAACTTGATTTACAACAAAAAAAGAGATCGAAAATCGAAAATGCTCACCGGATCGAACATGTGGGATATATCCCACTACTTATGCATATTGTGTCGCACGGGTGGGATACAAGATATATCGTGGATTATATCGGCTGATATCGTCAATACTTAAAACACTGATTCCACTATGACAAGGAGTTCTATGCGGTTATGCACTCTGTGTCATTGGCGTCACTATCTTCTACGCAAGAATTCGTCTTATTTTCTGACCACAAAGCCTTGCACTATTTCAACTCCCAAAGGAAGTTGAATCTACGGCATGCCAAGTTGGTTCGGTTTCTTCAGGAGTATTCATTTGTGTTGAAGCACAAGGCCAAGGTTGAAAATAAACCATCCGATGCGCTTAGTCGCAGGGTGATGCTACTCCAATACATGAGTGTTGAGGTCACTGGGTTCGAGCGTTTAAAGCAAGAATATTCTTCATGCCTATATTTTGGAGAGGTGTATGCATCATTACTAGGTGATCAGATGAGGAATGATCGTGGGTTTGTCATTATTAACGATTTCTTATTCAAAGGCGACAGACTCTGCATCCCTTGTACCTCTGTTTGAGAGTTTCTAGCGTAGCAGCTTCATTCTGGAGGGATAATTGGTCATTTTTGGGAGGGATAAGACTATTGCCATTGTGGAGGACAGATTTTACTAGCCAAGCCTTAAGAGAGATGTGGCCAAAATCATTGGGCAATGCAGAACTTGTCAACTGGCAAAGCAGAGAAGGCAGAATATGGGGTTATATACGGCTTTGTCAGTTCCTCAAGCTCCATGGTAGGACCTTAGTATGGATTTTGTGCTTGGACTTCCCAAGACTATCAAGATGCACAACTCCATCTTCATTGTAGTGGATGTCTCACTTTCTATTGTGTTTTAAAATGTTGGACGTCTCCAATGTGGCTAAGATTTTCTTTGGGGAGGTAGTTCGTTTGCATGGTTTGCCAAAGATCGTAGTGTCTGACAGGGATGTGCATTTCATAAGTTATTTTTGTAAGATACTTTGGCATATGATGGGCATGAGACTTCAATTCTCTTTGGCTTACCATCCTCAAACCGATGGACAGATGGAAGTAGTAAATAGGAGCCTAGGAAACTTATTGCGTTGTTTAGTGGGAGACTATACTAAGACATGGGATGCAGTTTTACCTATTGTAGAGTTTACATATAATAGTTCAATAAATAAGGTCCATAGGTACAAGTCCATTTGAAGTCGTGCATGGGTACAAACCTAGGAAGCCTGTAGATCTTATCCCCATGCCCATCTTACATAGGCCATTCGAGTCAACATGTATTTGCACAACATATCCATGATTTACACACTGAGATCAAAAGAAGGATTAACGCTAGTAATGAACAGCATAGAAGTCATGTTGATTCTCACTATAGGTTTAAGGAATTTCAAATCAGTGACTACGTCATGGTTCGTATAGGACTACAACGGTTTCCCCAGGAAGCCGTTAAAAAGTAACATGCTCGTAGTGCATGTCCCTACAAAATCTTGCAAAGAATGGGCCATAATGCGTATGTGGTGGATCTTCCATCTAACATGGGCATTAGTTCCACATTAAATATAAAAGACACGATTTCTTGTGATGAACCTGTTATTGCACATGTTAGGCCTCCTACAGACCCTAGAGTACCAAAATTTTCCCCGAGTCCTTGGCCTTTGCCTAGCCACTTATCCTATCCTTTACCTTCTCTACCATCTTTACTTGAGAGGAGAGAAGATTGAGGATGTGTTGGATCGTCACGTGGTTTAAATAAGGTAAGGGGGATTTCAGAAATTCCTTGTCAAATGGAAGAACAAACCAACTTTAAACAACACGTGGATCACAAAGGAGTTCCAAAGACTGGACCTTGATCTTCTCGAGCAGTTTTGTAGTTCTACTTTGCCAGAGGCGAATCTTTCTCAACCTAGGAGGATTGATGAGGACGTCGGACCATAATATAGGGTCTACCAGAGGAGAAGAGCCCCAGTTTCATTGTGCATAGGTGATCCGGATACGGGGCCCACTACTAGGCCATTTTGAAGACCCTGCATGCATAGTAGGTGCATCTGAAAGACCCCACAATGGGATGATGCATGTGGGCCGGGATCATATGAGTATTGGACTGTTGGATCGCGCTCGTTGGCCCATCTGATTGGTAGATCATCATTTGTGGCCATCAAACCGTTGATCTTCTTAGATTTTGGACCAGATGGGTCCATAGTAGTAGGCATTTATGCTTTCATAATTTCTTTTTTTTACTTGATTAGTGGTTTGGATTAGGATTTGGCAGTTTATAGTTCTTATTTTTTTTGTATGCACTTTATTTCAAGAGACGAGGGGTTTTGTTTTTTTTTTTTCAGCATCTGGAAATATAAATAGAGATGTGGTGCATGCGTGCGCGTGTGAGGGGGGGGGGGGGATCCAACCCTAGCCCGTGTGGTTTTTTTTTTTTTTTTTTGTTAAATTTTTAAATACAAAGAGAGAACTCTCTCATTTCTTCTTCTACATGTGATTTGTAGGTAAACTCTTGAAGATCTCTAGGGATTAAAGAGGGTGCGGAGCCCGAGGGTGATCATCTCTTCCTATCGCCTCCATCTTTCATTATTCTTCTCTCTTCATAAAAAACTTAGAAATATTCCCTTTCTTTGATTCTCTTCTTCCTTTATCCCAAACAACCTAAGAGAACCCGTCCATACAACCTCTCCCAAGGTCATACGCACATGTGCGGGTGCACACGTGGCAACCCTTGTGATATTCTTTTCTTTGCTCTTTGTTTCCTCATAAAACCCTAACTCATCTCAAATCCAAAGCCTAATCTAATTTTCACCAATTTTTAAACCCTAAGTTTCTAATTTTGAACCTAAGCCCTAATTGGGTTCCAAAACCTAAAATCTGGAATCTATTGGCATGTTGGGATTTTCCTTCCTATGCTAGAACGAGATTCCTACATCTCGTAGGGCCTCTTCACTCATGATTTTATACTGATTATGTATTGTGGGATGATGACTTTTGGTTGGAACCTAAATATTTAAATCTGAAATTTTCTGATTTTGTGGTAGAATGATTGATTTTTTATACTTGATTTATTTTGTGAAAATCTGAACTTTGATATCTTCTAGTAAATCACATAATAAATCATTTATCTACCATCAACAGTGGTATCAAAGCATAAAATCTTGACAAAATGGCACTTTCTTCATATGATGGATCTGATGGTAGAATCACAATAATAGTATACTCGTGGAACCCATTATAGATGGGCACATGTACCAAAGATACCTTGGAATGGAATAATCCTTCAATAAGTGATTAACAAATAGTGGGTTGGGAGAAAAAAATATTGGAACAATCCACATTCAACCAAGGAAAAGGCCAAAATTTGTATGGCCAGGATCTTCAACCTGAGGATTTTAGGTGTATGGGCCATCAAAAAAAAGAAAAAGAAAAAAAGTTTTATAAGCCATCAACTGTGAGGCCCCGTTGCACCAGTTGTTTGCATCATTGAGCCATGGGCGACACCTGTCATACTGAAAACCCAAATTTGTAATATACCTTTTCAGCTAAGACATGGCACAGTACCTAGACTACTAAATGACTTCAGATGAGGTATCCAACAATGTTGGGCACGACATTTTATGGTGATGGGATCAGAGATTGTACAGTACATTTTGGTGTTTACAGTATACCACTAGAACCCATCATCACAGTGATCCAAAATGTTGATATGATTGGACTAGCAGAGGATGTCTGATGCACCAAAAATCCCTGGGATTGGAAGATCCTAGTGGCAGAATAATTGGTCTTTTTTTTTCTTTTTTCTTTTTTCTTTTTAATCAATTGAATGGGAACATTGCTGTATTTTCTTTCTTAAATATTTCTTTGTTGACTTCATAGCAAAAGGCTCAGGTTTTTCCAATGGGGATTATTCTAATGCATGCATGATTCCAGTGGGGCTATATCTACAGCTTGGGTCAGAAAACAATGAGCCCCATTTGTACAAACTGAATCTCTCAGCCTGAGCATTGTATAATAACTCTGGACCTCACAAAAATGAGGAATGATATTTGCAACTCTGCATCTGGATACACCAAAGAAAAGTGTCCACGTGTGCTGATTAGATAACAGTATCAGCTTTTCTTATGGGTAACTAAAATTTTATAAAATCAATGAACAGGAGAATACAATCAGTCAAGATAATGGATGGGAGTCCCCTACAAAGAATAGATCATGGATTCCATTTGTATCCTAAATCACTGGATCCCCTATGCTTCTATTATGAATTGTGTGATATAGATTATGGGTCGTTTGCAATCCATATCGCTATTTTTATCGACCCATGGTTCTATACTCTTAGTGTTTATTCAATTGTAATGTAAATCTATATTTATGCAGTAGCATGCATAAAATATAGAATTATGCATGCAATTTATTATAATAACACCAGTCATTATATATATATATATATATATATATATATATATATATATTACAATATAAATTCATATGAATAACGATATTGGATGTACTTGGTGTATGAAATGGAATGAACCACATCATCCTACCCCTAGCTGAATATTGGAGGAAGTGGCACCATATGCCTTCTGTAGCATGAACCAAAGCAACCTGCAATCCAGATAACCATGCTCCATCCTTTGCAAAAGAATATGCTATCCGATGTGCTTCCCTTGAATCATGATTAAAACCAATAGAAGACATCTATGATGTCCTTTCATGTCATTAAAAATGAAGCAGCCCATGGAATCTGCCATTTTCAGAAGCCCATGCAATTGTTGAAGAGGAATCTCCTTCTATTATAAGTGGCCCTTCAAAATGATCTAAAAGTATCTTATCCTGGTTTTAGTGGCCATTGCTTCAACAAGAAACAAATGCATTCGATTTGGGACATTATCTTATTCAATCATAATAATAACAAAATATGCAAAAACAATCATCATTTATTGATATATTAAATTCGTTTACATCCTCTAATCCCTTGATTCTAAGTTACAATACTAAGAATACAAAAGTTACAAGAGTTTGAGTATTGAATTTGTATCTGGATATCGAATCCGGCAGTATTTCGCCGTGCGATTCGATCATCTCATCAAGAGGAACATAATCGCCTTATATCCTTCTTTCATCTCCTTCTTCCAGAGAAAATCCTGGAACTGAAGAAACAATTTGATAGCATTTCAGCTCTTTTGATGAAACCAACCATTATGGTTTGCGTGGAACCGCGCAACCAATATGGTCATTTGCTCGGGACTGCGCAACTGACATGGTTTGTGCGAACCAGCGCAATCGACTTCACTTCTGCCTTCCCTTGAATACCTTCAAAATCTCTTCTTCTTTGAAGCTCTGATCTTCCTTGGAATTCTTGATGATCCAAAATGAGAGGGGGAGAGGGGTATTTATGGGCTTCCACACATGCGAACCCTTGATCTCTGTGCCAAGGGGTCCACCCTTCTTCAGATCCAACCGTCCATGCAAATCAGTCCACACAACCCTTTGCGCATGATCGCGCAACTGATATGGTTGTTTGTGCAGACCTGCTCAACTGATATGGTTGTTTGACCGGACTCGCGCAACCAATATGGTTTGCGCGGACGCGTGCAACCACATGAAGTTACACCTTATTTCTTCTTTTGCTCACATATTTCTTCTAAATTGCAGTCTTTGGATCTTTTTTATCTTCATTCATTTTTTTATGCTTCAATAGATGCCCCCTTGATCCTTTCTTTGTTCTTTAGAATTAAAGAATCGGGATCAATCACATTTATTTTTTTTAATCTCTTGGGATCGTTTGTGTGCACCTGTGCAAAGGACACCCAAGTACCGTACTTAGGCCATACCCCTATAAATACCCGGAGGCCTTCTTTAATTCCCACTTCCTTGTTTTCTTCTAGTGAAACTCTACCCGACTGTCGCATCCCCGCACAATCGATATCGTTTGCGCGACCCCGCGCAACAGGTTCTCTGTTCGCGCAAGCTTTCTCGTCATTGAGTTGCTCCGCGCAACAGGTTCCGTTTGCGCGAGCCTGCGCAAAGGACCCCCTTGTGAAATTTCTTAGACTTAGCTTTTTCAGACCATTTTCTTCCATAAATAACAACTTCCTCTCTACTATGGCCCACATCAAGAGGACTTACCGCCTCGTCGAACCACCTACTGCACAACCTTCTCACCAGGACTTGCCAAACCCTTCATCTTCCTATGCTACTGAACCATCTCCCTCGTCCAATCAACCACCAACCAAGCATTTCAAAACCACTAGCAGGCGTCCTCCCTATATCAAGGAGCCTGTACTCCCCACCTTCGATTTCTCAGATCGAATCTCTTCACTAGCCTCTCCCATCCATAAGGTAATAGCACTGGGTGAGATTGAACGGCCACCAAAACACGGCCGTGACTTCGACTGGGAAGAGTGGCTAAAGACCACAACTCATTTGCCGAAAACGAGTCAGAAGCCACCTGTTAGAGAGGACACTCCCCCTCCTTCTAAATCAAAGAAGCATCGTCGCAACAAGGCTAAAGAGTTTCAGGAGAAAATTAGAGAGCACAACATGAAGAAACTCCAGAACTCTTAGGAAGGAATCCAAGTCATTGAGGGTATTATGAAATTTGATAACCCTCATAGACAGGGTATGATGATAATCCCTCTAAGCCTTCACCGCCAATAGTCCATTCTGAATTGTGAGCCTTCAGACCAAATGGATGGGGAAAAATTGGCCTACATAGAATCCTGGTCATTAAGGGAACTGAGAATCTTAGAAGGGGTCTTACTAGCAAAGAAGCCAAGACAGCAAATTGGCGATGTTCATCCGATGATCTTCCTTACTCCCTCTCATAATCCACACGCCCTATTTCCGACCCATTTCTACGAAACACTCCAGCAACGTTTCAGGGAGTGTGAATCACTTTGGGCAGCGAAGAGTTTAGAATCAGGGGCCTCTTAACATCTCGTGACTACTACTCTGACTGGGCAACAACAATTTTGGCCAAACATTCCAAAATGTTGATCAAGATTGATCTATATAATGCAATAAAGGTCACTTCTCAGCATTTGTACAGGGAGACCTCTGTTGAAAGGCTTCCTTAATTATTGGTGCCCCACAACCAACTCCTTCCATCTTCCAGTTGGCGAGATGAGCATTAACCTCTGGGATCTTCATCGAATTGTTGGTCTTCCCTTGACTGAAAAATTCTACGATGAATTCGTACCAATGAACGAAGAATTAGCATTCATCTCTCCACCTGGCCGAGTGCCCTCGATTTAGGAAACAACTATAGAACTCTTTAAGGAGATGTCTAAGTTTCCCAACATTCACAAGATCTCGCCACTGCAATGGCTTGCCCATTTCACTAGGGCCCTTCAATAATCTTCTTCCTTGTAACCCATCATTTCCATTGCATCTTTATTTCCATACTTCTCACTATATGTTCTCTTTCTTCCTTTTTCTAGATTCAACGGTTGTTATTCACAAGAGCTAACCAATCTCCACGAGAAAATAACAGAGCGTCCGGAATATAGCCTTTATGGAAAGCTTGCAGCTTTTCTCGCTTATTGGCTAAGCATGGTGGTTCTTCCAAGTTCAAAATGGGCAGATGCTATTCGCCCTACAGTATTTGTCGCTGCTAGTGTCATGGCGGAAGGCTACAAACATTTTCTTGCCCCCTCGGTCCTATGCTCGATTTATAGGGCGCTCAGAGAGATAGCGTCTCACATAAAGAATCCCGATGTAGGCGCTTCTTCTGTCTATACTCCTTGGCACATATCATGGGCTGGCTAGGTGTCTGCTTTCCCTGAACCTTTGATGCTCCAGAGAAGGCATACGTTCACCCTTCACATCTCCCACTATGGTTCTTCCAAAAGAGGACTATGGCTAGAAGATCATACGATTGGGTGGTCAACACCATCTTAGACACTGATAAAATCGATTCTTCCAGTTCTGCCTATATCGCTACACAGAGAATATAGATAAGGTAGACACTAGATTGCTTACTTCAGAAGAGAGCATTTTTCCTTTTGATTCGATCTTGCAGCCTTCCTTTAAGGGAGGGAGTAGAGTTTTGGAGGGAGCCTTATTATCCCAAGCTGGTTTGCTCGCCATTTTGGTTTTGATCAAGGCATACTAGAAGACTACGGATTAGTAACAAGGAGAATGCGCAGCTACGAAATTGGCCCATATAACTAGGCGATGATATGGAAGCAACTACTGGGTGGTCGAGTCAGATCTACTTTCATAATTCTGGGTAGTAATCACATCACTTGCACTTCGTATGGCCACATGAGGTGGTGGGTGCATCAATCATATCTTGTTAATCAACGCTTACCTGTGACTCAGCCAATATGGATTTCGCCGCTAAAGCTTAAAGGTCGTAGACTTGAAGAAGGAATAGACTTTGTGTCAGAGACGAGCCATGCCCCCTTTCCCAGTCATCTCTACAGGAAGATATTTGTGGATGATCCAATTCATGAGCGAAAACCCGATAACACCCTAGAAGGATGGATAACTCATGGGGTTATTATAGACTTTGAAAAAGTCCCACAGGATCGTTCTGAGAGAGTAGTTGAAAAGGCAGCGGAAATTCCTTCTCCTACTCAAGAGAATGTTGCTGCATCCCAAGATAATCCAGTTCTTGTTCCTTCTCCTCGACCCGTTCATCCTAGTTCATCTTCTCTGATGACAAGGTCTTGAACGCGTTCTCAGGCTTCTCCGCCTTCTCCTCAAGGAGTTGTTGCTTCGACCTCTCTGATCCCAATCGATAAAGACCCTCAACCAGGAAGCAGTAAGATTTCCCCTTCTAAGGGAAACAGGTCGTAATCGAAGAAATAGAGGAAGAAAGCTCAGCCTCGTCATCTAAAAATACTGCTTTGGTTGAATATGACATTGAAGAAGATGATGAAGCTGCTGACGATGATTTTGAAGAAGTTAATATCGATGATGAGGATGATGATAATGTTGAAGGTACTTTTACTGGAGAAGAACATCCTCCGTCCATTGCTGAAGTTTTTACACTAGTATTCCTGCAAAGACCCCGACAACGATAGAAGAGGAAGATGATGAACACGTAAGAAATTTCTTGCGATCTTAACTTTTAACCTTTTTATTTATAATGGTTATTATTATTATTTTCTTATTGTTGTTATTTTATTCTAGGTAACCACACTGTCGACACTAGAACTGGTGATACTCCTAAAGATCTTCCCCCCCATTGCATCGTCACCCCCAACAAGAATCTCCTCAACTCCTCTTGTTGCACCAAAGGTGGTGGCTCGCGGGATTGTCTTCCTCGTAGAGACCACTGATCTGCCAACTCCAACTACTAGGGATTCGAGCACGGAAGCCAGAGCGCCTTCTTTTGCTGATTTGTTGGGAGCTGGCCCTTCTTCTGTTAAAGAAATTCGACCCCCTACTGTCCATATTTCTACAACAGGTATATCTATTATTTGTTTTATCAAAATTTCTATATCCCTTAGCCTTATTATAATTTCCTTTCCTTTTTAACTTATAGGAACTCCTCGCAGCGATATAGCAAGCTCTGATTTTGTAGCTACTGTGTCTGATTTATTATCCTTCGAAAAGGTTCCTACAGATAAATTGATTTTGATGAGAAATTTTGTATCAACAATAGTTCATATTTTTAAAGATCTCGCTAGTGATCGGATCTAGATGTTGCTATTGAAATCTTGGACTGCACTGCAAGAATGGCGAAGATTAATATTACAATCCTACACAATTCTCTTTTCAAATTTCGTGATTCTATAATCTCTTTAGCATCAGCAAAAAATGACACCATTGCTCCTGAGATATTAGAATATGGAAAATAACTAGCTCTTTCCAAATAAAAGGTTTCCCTCATCATTTCTACTATTTCTGAGTTCAACCAAGAACAGTTAACTTTTCAGGAACAGTTGAAGGCTTGTGCTGATAACAGAACAAGTATTCAAAGTCGCGTAGCTCTTTTGAAGGATGAAATCTTGCAATTGAAGTTGAAAGACCATACAGAAGAATCAACTATGAAGGAGATCGAAGAGAAGATGCAAATCAATATTCAATCTGCCGATGCTGAAAAATCTGAATTAGTCAAAAATGAAGAGATAATCGCATCTTTGGAGAGCAAGTTAGCTGGATTTCCAGATCAAGCAAAGATTGTTCTAGAAGTAAAATCAAAACACATCGCACCTCAAATTCAGTTGAAGGAAGTTTTGCAGAAATATCTGGGAGTATTAGGAGTTACAGATGAGCTATAAAGAATTTGTTTTGTTTTTTTTTTTTTTTTTTTTTTTTTAGAACATGCAACCTCTTTTGATTTTCAGCTTATATTTAATGAAGGCATCGTGAAATTTTGAGATATTTATCTCTTCATAAATTTCCAAATCATAATTCATTTCAAGCATGTTTATTTATGCGTTCGTCTTAACATGATATCCAATGAAAGTTTAAGACAAAAATAACAATATATTATGATTGTTAGTATTGGATTTCCTATATGATATATTTTTTTTAATAGGCGGAACTAAGTTTTAATTTAGTCAGATAGCCACACAGTTTAAGCTCTTGAGTAGTAGAACGATATAGTTTTTTAGACTCATAAGTAGTTGGAGTCGGGTCTCACGTGAATGGTTTGTGTAACTCTCATGAGTTCACTGGACTTATCACTGATGGGGAGTTCACAAACCGCGATACATCAGAGGGGCCCAATGAAGCTACCAGGGCCATGAACTCGATTGGATTTACGAGCAGGGTTGGCCGCAGTAACTCTTTAGAGTTCACGTGGCTCACAAGGCTACCTTTGGGGTACCAAATCCAAGGCCACCAGTCCATTGATGAGTAGGTTAAAACCCTTCCTCATGAGTTACTACTGAAATCAAGCCGGGAATCTGGGGGGTCTTATGCATGGTTGGCCTATCTATGGACAATGGCCAAACAGCGCACACTGCGGCCCGCTTTTTCTTCGTCTACAAGGTCGAACTCATTCACGGGAGGGCACTTTCTTCCCTTCCCTGTGACGATGTCGGAAGCTATACAGACGACATTGGTCTTACACGTGATTAGCCATTGTGGACTTTTTGGCCACTCAAGGCTTTTAGTTGCTGGCTTCGTCTGCTGCCTGCGTGAGTATGCATGTGATGGCCTATATGGGCTTTTTAGGGCCACTGGCTTCTCACTGCTGCCGAATAATACATGTATATTGCCGATAATGGTAGGCCTTATGCGTAGTTGGTTGTATAGACTTGGTTAGGCTGCCTTATATAATAAACCACCATTGTTGTCGTGAATTTTATGTGGTTGACCATATAGGTTTATTCCACTGTCATGAATAATGAACCAATTACTGATATATCGCCACTGCTGATGAATTTTTGGATAATGTCCATGTTGTATTTAAAAAATAGCGTATCAGTTTGGCGATGATAGCAATTCCGATAAGACTTGTTTGACAGTGACAGCGATAGTTGGTAATTGGCGACAATCATCAACACTTGGTGATAGTTGACAATAATATCATTTGATGATAATTATATGCTTGATATGCTTGAGAGTTAGCCCTTTATTCATATACGAACAAAAGAATACAGGGTTTTGCCTTTTGAGGATGTTTCATCATTTTACTTCATAATTGCCCCCCTTTTGACATAGAAGCATTATTCTGATAATCTTCTAGATCAAAATCGTTTCTACTGTCAGGGACGATACTTCTTGAAGAAGCGAGCATTGACTGGTATACTGATACCTCGTCCATCTTGATCTGTAACTTTGTATGCCCCATTAGAATATACTTTTGTTATGACGTATGGCCCATCCCATTTAGGGTCGAACTTACCCCATGTCCTGTGGGTGACCACTATTGGCCTTTTCAACATCAAAACTAGATACCTTTCTTGAAGGAGCGATGCTTGACTTTCCTATCAAATGTAGCGGAAATCCTTGATATAATTGTAATCGTTGTTGAGTTGCTAGTCGCTTTTCATCGAGTACGTCTAATTCTGCCAACCTTATTCTTGCATTCTCATCATCTGTAATTGACTGGTGTACTGCTACTCTGAGTAATGCGACTTGTACTTCAATCGGAATGGTAGCCTCTGCACCGTAAACCAGCGAATATGGCGTGGCCCTTGTCGTTGTCCGTTGAGTAGTCCTGTAAGCCCACAGAGCCTCTTACAGCTTCTCATCCCAGTCACCTTTATTTCCTATGACCGACTTCTTCAGTATTTTCACAATCGTCTTATTGAATGCCTTTACTAATCCATTGGCCGGTGGATAGTAGGGTGTCGAAAACAAGTGATGAATACTGAACTTTAGACACAGTTTCTCCATGCCCCTATTTTTGAAAGGAGTGCCATTATTTGTGATTATTTTTTTTGGGATACCATGGCGATATATTATTACATGTGTAATGAAATTGACAACATCCTTCTCTTTGACATTGCGTAATGCAATCGCTTCTGTCCATTTGGAGAAATAATCTGTCGCTGCCAATATATATTGTTTTACTTTAGCCGAAGACGGATTTATGGGACCGATGACATCAAGTCCCCAGGCAGCAAAAGGCCAAGAGGCTACTGATTGATGAATGTCTTCAGGAGGCACATGTATGACGTCTCCATGAATCTGACACTCGTGGCATCACTTTGCATAATCTATGGCATCTTTGAACATTGTCGGCCAATAGTATCCCATTTGATGCACCCGATGAAATAAATTTCGGCCAGCTTGATGTGCCCTGCACTCTCTAGAGTGGGCCTCTTGTAACGTTTGACTTGCTTCTTGTTTGCCCAGCCAACATAAAAGCATTTTATTATAAGATCTTCTATATAATATTTTACTACACATAATGAATTTGCTCGATCTCTGCTTGATTTACTGCCTTTGTGCCTGATCTTCTGGCAGAATATCGTACTTGAGGTAATCTACAAAAGGCTGACGCCAATCGTCTATCGTCACCCCCAAACATGATATAGGGAGTTCATCGATAATTTTCGAAGATGGCAAGTATCTTTTTTCTTCTATTGTTACCTGAAGAGGACTTCGATTTGGACAGGATAAAGCAGCTGCCAAGCTAACTAAAGCGTTTGCCCTTGCATTTTCGCATCGCGGTACATGCTTGATTTCAACATGATAAAATTGCTCCAACTTTTCGACAATATGGCAAGAGTTCTTGCTTCCTTATTTCAAACTCTGTCGTCAGTTGATTGATTATCAACTTGGAATCTCCAAACATCTGCAGCGTCTTTGTCTTCATCTCTTGTGCTATCTCCATTCCAATAATAAGAGCTTTGTATTCAACTCCATTATTCGTCCATGCTACCCCCAATGTGAAAGAATAGGGTAACAAGTCACCCTAAGGAGTAATGAATATCACTCTAGCACCTACTCCCGACATTCGAGAAGCACCATCAAAGTACATCTGCCACGGGTTTGACGATTCAGCCATCATTACCTGTTCATCGGGAAACTCATCATTAACAACCTCATTGTTCGCCACGGGATGATTTGCTAAGAAATCTGCCACCGCCTACCCCATGACTACTTTCACCGGCTCATACGTAATCGTATACTCTGATAGCAACAACATCCATTTAGCCAATCTTCCTAATAACATCGGCCTTGTTATCAAGAATTTTATAGGATCCGCCCGGGAAATTAAGATTATATCATGGGAAAGGCAGTAATATCTCAGTTTCTGTACTGCAAATATCAATGTCAAGCATACTTTCTCAATCGGAGAATAATTGCATTCTGCACCTATTAGAGTTCAACTCAGATAATAAAGCGTTATCTCTTTCCCATGTTCATTCACCTGTGCCAACAAGGCTCCCAATGAATTTTCAGCTACAGATATGTATAAAATATGCGGTTTTCCTTTCTACGGAGCAGCCAATACTGGAGGCTGTTCCACAATTCCTTGATGGAATCGAACGCATTCTGGCAGGACTTATCCCATACAAACTCTGCTCCCTTCTTCATCAAATGAGAAAACGGCTGACATCTTCCTACTAAATTCGAAATAAAACGTCGAATGTACGCCAATTTACCTTGCAGACTTTTCAATTCTTTCAACGTTTTTGGAGGCGGCATATCTTGGATAGCCTTGACTTTTCCTGGATCAATTTCAATCCCTCTATGCCTAATGACGAAGCAAAAAAAATTTTCCTAACGTTACCCCGAAGGCACATTTAGCCAGATTCATCTTTAGTTGTTTCTTTTGTAGTTGACAGAAGACTTAAGTCAGATACTCAAAATGTTCTTAATGACAGGACGATCGGACTACCAAATCATCAACATAGCATTCAACATGCTTATGCATCACATCTTGAAAAATATTCTGCATCGCCCTCTAATACGTTGCTCTAGCATTCTTGAGACCGAATGGCATAACCTTATAATAATAGATTCCCAATGAAGTTCTGAATGTTGTTGCTTCTTCGTCTTCTGGAGCCATTCTTATTTGGTTATAACCGGCATAGCCATCCATGAAGGACATGACGGCATATTTCGTCGTACTGTCGATTAACAACTCGGTTATCGGCAATGGAAAATCGTCTTTCAGGCACGCTTCGTTCAAATCTCTGAAATTGATGCATACCCTGATTTGCCCGTTCTTTTTTCTCACCGGGACAATGTTCGATATCCATTTAGGATATTTAACTTCTCTGATAAACCCAACTTTTATTAATTTACTTATTTCTTCTTCTATCAAGGGGACCAAATCCGAATGAAATCGCCTTTGCGCTTGCTTAATTGGCTTCTTGTCTTTGGAAATATTCAGCCGGTGCATTGCTACCGATGGTTCCAGGCCTGACATTTCTGCATATGTCCACGCGAAGACATCCTTGTTCTCTTTCAAGAGTTGGACATATTTGTCGGCTTCTTGATCGAGGAGACTGGCGCTTATGAACATATTTCGTGGCTCTTCTTCCGTGCCAAGACTTATTTCTCGCAAACTATCAATTGTGGGCTGCCCCCCATCTTCTATTTGCTTTGGAGCTGTCTCAGGATGTTTGATTAATTCAAGCTCTGTTTCTTTTACCTGATCAACTGTAACCATGTTTACTGAAGACTCTACCCCCAGTCCTCGAAACTTTTCTCATCTTTTCTGATTAACCCCAATCGGAATCGGAACTCCTTTCCCATAATTTAAGCCAGTTGGTTCATCATAATCAAACCCCATATTTTTCATGATTTTCTTGCTAGCTAAGTTGTACCTTTTTAGATCTCCAGATGTCAACTTGTCGTAGCATACATTATCATCGGCTCTTTCTTCTACCATCATTTCCAAAGGCACGTAGAATTCGATCGCTTCTGGGTATCTCTCATTGGATTTAACCTGAAATCTTTTTGGAATATCTGGATATGGCTTACTACTTTCGGCATGTGGCAATAGCACCGTATAATTTGACTGCAGGAGTTCTAGTTGTTCAGGTGATAACAGCGTCAATGGCGGCTGCCCTGGCTATCTCAGATGCTTGGGTACAAAGTAAAATTTCTTCTTCGTACTCGCCATTTCAGATGATTGTCACTGCAGTTTCTTTTCTTACCATCTGCATATGATGATTATCTAGGGCCTTGTTTTCATCATTCTCTTTCTTCTTTACTGGCAAATTCATTATAGTAGCTGGCATCGGCGAAGAAGGCTTCGGCTTCTGTATACGGTCTTTCATCGGCCATCACCTTATACTGTATTCCATCTTTACAATATTTAAAACACTGATGTTCGGTGGAAGGAATAATTCCGTACTGATGCATCCACGGTCTTCCCAACAGGAGGTTATACGTCGTTACTGGGTTAATAACATGGCAGACAACATTCATAGTTAACTCTCCTATTTCCAACGTCACTGTAATTTTACCGAGCGTGCGCTGCCCATCTTGATTAAAGCCCTGTATCATCATTCCACTAGGGCGTAGGTTAGAGCGACGGTATCCCAACTTATTCAACATTGTTAATGGTAATAGGTTCACTGCAGACCCATTATCTAGCATTATTCACTTGACTTGTTTCTTGCGAATACGGCCCACAATCATTAGTTGTCTGTTGTGTCCTTTATCACAGATCAAATCATCATAAGAGAAGGAGATTCCTGGCAAGCAATCTTTTCACTCTTCGAGCTCCCTTTCTACCATTTCTATGAGCAATGCTTCTCTAACGCTACTATCGGACAGGGCTTGGATCAACTTTTTCCTGGAGTCTTCTGACAATCTTAATGCAACATAGACACTTAACCAAGCCGGTATACCCTTCAAATGACTCACGACATCATAAGTTACCTTCTCTACTTCATTCTTCTCTTCCTTTTCACTGTTGTGAACACGATTGTGGACGACTTTTGCCTTTGCTGTTTCGGCCTTATTTTTGGAGGGACTTGTCACCCGCTTTCCTAACCAGAGGGCGACTATTGCAGCTTTGCCTGTCATCTTATGGTTCTCTTTTTCTGCTCTTTTGCCAGCATCTTCTCAGATAGTTAGTACGTTCACAGTTGCCTTCGCATCTCTCTCTATTTCCTTCCCAATTATTATCTCTCCCCTGTTGATCACTCTCTGTATGATGCATTTCAGTGTGAAGCAATTCTCTGTCGAATGTCCTACAAAACAAATGATAATGGCAAAAATCTCTCTCTTGTTCTTGCCGCGTCTTCTAGACACTTGGATGGAGGCAATTCTATTGTACTGGCTTAAGAGTAATTGATTCATTATAGGAACTACGTCTTCTTTTTCAAACGTGAACCCCTCCTGGGAGTTAAGTGACCTGGGCCTTTTGTCATTGAATCTGCCTCTAGGTCGATTCGACTCTTCTCTCCGTTCGATCCTCTTTCCTCTCACTTCTCTTGTATCCTGATTTCTCTTCTCATGATCAACAGCATTTGCAGCCAGCCTATTGGACCCTCTTCTAGCTGTTTCATAGTGAAATGTTGGTATTTTCCTGGTCATCAATTCCAGGGCGTGAGCTTTTGTCGCCAAATTGCGGAAGGTTTTGATATCGGCACTATGAGGCCAAACGTGATTCCCGTCTCCATAGAATTCAAGCACATTTTTACCTGCTCTTTCTCTTCCAATAACTGTCTGCAAGAAGCTCCCAATGTCTTCCATCTGTATATGAACTTCTCTATAGGTTCCCCTTCTCTCTGCCACACTGATGCTAATTCCGTGATACTGACGTCACGTTCCGATGAAAAGAAATTTGACATAAAAGCAATTTGCATTTGTTCCCAAGTCCGTATTGATCCCGGTGCCAAACTGGAATACCATCAGAATGCCTTACTTTTTTTTCTTTTTTTTTTTTAAAAAAAAAAAGGAGATATATTGATATCATGGACAAAAATACAAAGATTCGGGTCTTCCTTGGAAAAAAGACTAACGAAGACCTATCGTAAAGACCCAACAAACCGCCAATAGAAATTTACAAAAAATTGCGTGGGATCCTCCTCTCCCTAATTGCTCCGAGCCCCACTCTGTCCAGGAAAAAGACTCCCCTAACTTGGCGAGGAAGATCAGCGGAAGAGGAGAAATATAAGTGAGACTGAGAAGAGCTATCGATTCGAGCTAGAGCATCAGCCGTGCTGTTCCCCTCCCTAAAGGTGTGCACGAAAGTCACTGTTGCGAGCCCTCGCAACCTGTCGATAAGGGTTCTCCAACCTTTCCAAACCCAGGCAGTCTTAGCCCTGTCATTGAAAACCTTAATCACCGGATTAGAATCTGACTCGACAATGATGTTGGAGAAACCTCTTTCCAAGCACAAAAGAATTCTGTCATGAACTGCCCTGAATTCAGCGCCAGTGTTTGTCATCGAAAGACCATAACCATAAGCAAAACCGAAAATAAACTCCCCCTCGGCATTTCTACAAACGCCCCTGCCCCCTGCCATGCCCGGGTTTCCCCTTGAGGATCCGTCAACATTTACCTTAATCCAGCCTATAGGAGGTTTCTGCCATCGGCTCACCGTTTGAGACATTTGGAGGGGACAAAAATTTTGATAAGAGAATCTGTTCCGAACAACCTTCTCCCTGGCGCAAGCCAACCACATGGAGACATTTGCAATGACCGACCGGTGGTACATTGATTTGTCGTCGAAGAAGGCCGCATTCCGAGCCCGCCAGAGTTCCCACAAAATAAACGCTGGAGAGAGGATATGACTCTTCCCCTATATTCTCCTATCAGCACAGGCACTCGTCCATTGCGTGATTCTGGATTCTATTGACAACGCTTGCATGATGGAGATCCCCGCCTGCACACCAAAAAAATTCTAGACCGACTTTGCAATCTGACCATTCAGAAACAAATGTGAATACAATTCAGCAGCTGGACCTGGTTCAGAGTCATCTCTGTAGCATAAGCACTTAGAGGCAAGAGAAACCCCTCTTGCTTGAACTGCCAACTGAAGACGGACAGCTTTGTGAAGAAGCCTCCAAAGGAAAAGAGAGATTTTAGGCGGAAGCGAACCGTGCCAAACCCACCTAGCCTAGCTTTTCCTAGGCCCAGACAGCCTATTGACATCCCACGCAGACCTGACAGAAAAGGAGCCTGAGGAGGTGAAGGGCCAAAAGGGGGAGTCAGGCTCGGAAGAGACACAGAAGCCGTGGTGGAAGATGAAGTCGGTCACCTCGTTGGGGAGCATGGACAAGGCAATCGACGGCGGAAGCGGACCCCGAGGACCCAAGACCTGATTAACCTTTAGCGAAGGAACTGCGGCTGCTATATGAGAAGACAGAAAATTCTGCAAGGGGCCAAGGCCAGTCCAATTTGATTCCCAGAAATTACATTCTCCTGCACCAACATTCCATTGAACCTTCTCTTCAAGGAAAGAAAATTTGTTAAAGATCTTATGAAAAGGGGAAACTCTTCCCTGAAAGAGATCAGGTTGCAACTGATCGTGAGATAAATTGTATTTCGCTGAAATGAAAGAGGCCCAGAGACTGGATTCTTTGCGAAATCGAAGAACCCACGCCATTTTAATACGAAAAGCATTCAACACATCAGCAAGTTTCCTTATACCGAGGCCACCTTCTTCCTTTGGCGACGTGATAGACTTCCAACTCTTCCAATGAAGCTTTCTTTTGCCCTCAGTCCACCCCCAAAAGGAGGAGGCAAACTTTCTGTCAAGATCCAAAAGGACACGCTTTGGAATAGGAGAAGATGCCATTGCGTGAATGGGAATGCTACACAACACATGCTGAATGAGGACCATCCGCCCCGCTTGCGACAGGAATCTGGAAGTCCAACCCTTGATACGGCTCCCCACTTTATCCACCAGAGGCTGAAACGCAGAGGACCTCATCCTACCAACCGATAGGGGAACGCCAAGGTAGGTAAAGGGGCCTGAGGCTCTGGCAATACTAAGCAGAGAGGAGAGGGCACGAATTCTGGATGCGGGGAACTTGTCCGAGTAGAAGGAGCTTTTGGCTTTGTTAATCAGTTGCCCCGACGCAGTTTGGTATTCCTCTAACACGGCCACAATCTTACGCATAGATGCTATACCGCCGTTAAGAAATAGTAGGGTATCATCCGCATAGAGAAGATGGGAAACCTGCGGGCAGCCTCTTCGTAGCAAAAAAGGTACACAGCCGCCATCTGACATCAATCTATGAAGGCTATGGCTGAGGACATCAGCCCCCAAAATGAAAAGACTTGGCGAAAGTGGGTCCCCTTGGTGTAGCCCGCGAGAGGACTTGAAAAAACCTGATATTTCGCCATTAATGAGAACGGAGAACCAGCATGAAGACCAGCAATTTTCAACAATGGAGACCCATCTGTCACAAAAGCCAAAATGCAGCAGAACTTGCTTAAGATAGTTCCAGTCGACTTTATCATATGCCTTTTCCATATCTAGCTTGAGCACCACATTACCTCCTCTGGTCTTCCGATTCACTTCCCTGAACAATTCCTGAGAAAGCGCAATATTTTCTGAGATAGCTCTGCCTTTGATGAAAGCACCCTGCTCCGGAGAAATGAGGGTGGGGAGGAAGCCACTGAGGCGAACTGCAATAATCTTAGATAAGATTTTGTAGAGGCAGTTACATAAACTAATGGGTCTGAAATCAGCCCATTTTCTGGGTGCCTCCCTCTTGGGAATCAAACAAATCAGAGAAGAATTAATTGCACGAGGAATCTTACCACCTTGGAAGAAATAAGTGATGGCCTTGTGAATGTCCGTGCCAATGATATCCCAACAAGCTAAATAAAAAGCTCCGGAGAAGCCATCGGCGCCTGGCGCACTGTCAGATGGGATGGCTTGGATGGCCTCTTTAATCTCTTGTAAAGATGGCGGAGAGCTAAGGAAATGGTTCATATCCTAAGTCACCAGCTTAGGCACCAAATCCAGCAATTGCAAATTTATCGGATTGGTTCTACCCTTAAAAGCCCCTCAAAATGGTTGATGGCTTCCCTTTTGATATCAGCAGTATCTGTCACAACTGCACCTGACTGAAGCTGAATGTTGGAGATCCTGGCACGCCTGTGCCGCTCTGTGGCAGTTGCATGAAAATACTTAGTGTTACAGTCCCCCTCTTGCAGCCAGCTTGACCTGGATTTCTATTGCCAGAAGATTTCCTGTTTGATTTCCCACAGATTGAGCTGCTTCGAAGCTACCTGGAATCTGTTATGCAAGGAAGTGTAGTCACCCTGACTTAAGTCCGACTGTTGGAGTTTCCTGTCAATCTCTGCAACCTCAGCTTCCGCTAACTTAAGTTTCTCACAAATATCACCAAACTGCTCCTTATTCCAGATTTTCAGATGAGCTTTCACGTTTTTCAGTTTGGCAAGCATGTTGAAGACTGGATGATACGAATCCACGCTGTTCCAAGCTTGCCTTACTACCTGCATAAAGGATTTATCCTTAACCCACATCCTCTGAAATTTGAACGGCTTAGGTCCGCTCGGCGGAGGAGGGGGAAAGGAAAGAATAAGCGGGCTGTGATCTGAATTAGTCCTCGGTAAATGCTCAACTTGGAAGGATGGGAAGGAGGAGGCCCAGGTTGAGTTGATGAGCGTTCTATCTAGTCTGGCCCAGATTCTAGCAGCCCCAAACTGATTATTGCACCAAGTGAAACGAGGACCCGAGAAGCCTGCATCCATCAAGCTAGCGTTGTCAATGGCCTCGCAGAACTCCCTGGCACTATGCCGATCAAAAATTCCTCTGCTGCGTCTTTCTGATGCGGTAGTGATAGCATTAAAATCACCACAGACCCCCCAAGGACCTTGGAGCGAGGAGGACAAATCCGCCAAGTCCTCCCAGAGAAGCCTCCTGGTAAACCGGGAACAACTGGCATAGATACATGTTAGGTTAATGGAGATCTGCAAGGTTTGGACAGACATATTGACAGAAAGAAGCTGGTTAGATGCTTTAATAATGGAACAGGAAATAGGGTTCTTATAGAAGAACCAGATCTTTCCCCCCTCATCCACATTCGAGAAGGAAAGGTGAAAACCTAAGGAAAGACCAATGCGGATGCGGCTAGCATCGCTGATCATAGGTTCCACGATTACCACAATCCTGGGGTGATGGGCTCTCATCAGACGCTTCAGAGTTCTGATAGTTCTGCAGTTTCCAACTCCCCGGGCATTCCACACCAGAATTTTATCCATCCGTGACACAACCCGTGTTCACTGCCCGACGTTTGAGACGTCTGAGTCTGGATTCCCAGTCTCCTTTACTGTAGAGAACGCGCAATCTTCTTGTAAGAGTCTTGTTCTGATTAGAAAACAGCTTTCCTTGAAGAGTTCTTTTCTGAATTGCTTAACTGGGCTGAGTTTCTACTTCCTCCTGCAGATGTTCACCCTCCTTCTGTTTGTAGATGGGATTTGAGGAGAGGTCCTTCCTGGAGCTGATAACTACTGTTTCATTTTCCTTATCATGATTTGAGAAAAAAGGAGATAAATCAATCTCCAAGTGCTGGTCAAGCAGCCAGTCCCTTCTCAGTGGCAGGTGAAAACCTTCCGATAGCTGAGAAATACTTTGCAAGGCGTTTGGGGTTCCCAGAGGCTCAGTCATGCCATCATCTAACTCAGCATTTGGATCGTCGTCTAAAGGAAGATCAGTTTCCTTTGAAAGAATAATGTTTTCCCCGAGGTTAAAAGGGGAATTACCCTCCGATCTAGCCCACCTATGTCCATACTTAATCATCTGTTTATTACTGTGATTTTTCCCCAATTCCACACCTTGTTGATTGACTCGATGGGATGCTGCAGAAGGATCAGGGGCCACTAGGGAGATCGTTCTGGAAATATCCGTCATCTCTCTCTGGCTCTGAGGGGTGGGCTAGTGCAAAGGACTAACAGGATGGCATTGTTGGATAGACAAACTGGGAGATGAAACAGGCTCAGCTCCAGCAGGCCTGCTATCAGGAGGCCGATGATGAATAGGATCTGTTAACATAGGAAATGCGGCCATTGTGTCGCTAGCAATGCAGGTAGGGGGAACACAGCTTCCTGGTCTGAAAAGCGGGTTGGGTAAAGGAGTACTGCCGGCACCCCTATCTGAGTTGAGATCAGAGGCCTGCACAATTTCGGTCAAAGTATAATCCTCTTCCCTGCTTTGGTGATCATTAGGATCTTGAATGACTTCTGCATCAGTTGGAGCTAGAAATATTTCTCCATCACCACCCTGGCTTTGAAGAGAGATGAGGGTCGTTCCCGAAATTTGACAAGAGCGACGACGATATACATTTATGTTTTTGACTCCCTGGCACTGCCCTGGGTCTTAAGGAGCTGTTACCTGAGTTATGCTTCTATAATCAGTCGCATTTCCGTTCTCCTGGCACTGAACTGGCTCGTTTCCAACGGCCCTGTCGGCAGGAAGCATGTGTTGAATAGGAACCACCAGGCTAGCAGAGGCAGCACTTGTGCCATCTGCACTTCGGGAGGGAGGAACACAGTATCCTCGACTGATTAGCAGGTACGGCACAGTAGAAGGACCTTCCTCCAGAGCAGCTGGTGGTCCAGATTGAGGGGCTTGCACTATTCCAGACCCAGTCACCCTGCTTTGGAATACATTCAAAGGAGGAACAGCTCCCGATGCCTGAGCTGTTGTATCAATTCCAATTGTATTACCATTAAACTGGCCTTGACCTGTTGTAGTAATTCCAATAGCATTGTCACTTACCTGGCCTTGACCTGTTGTAGTAATTCCAAAAGCATTATCACTTACCTGAGCTGTTGTAGCAATTCCAATTGCATTACCATTAACCTGGCCTTGACCTGTTGCAGTAATTCCAATAGCATTATCACTTACCTGGCCTTGACCTGTTTTAGTAATTCCAAAAGCATTATCATTTTCCTGGCCTTGACTTGACTCTTGAGGAGCGGAGGAATCCCCACCCGGGTGACGAACTGTAGCATGATGGACTGGAGGAATTTGTTGTTGAGGACTCAACTGGGAACTGTTTTTTTTCAAGGAACACTGATCAGTCTCAAAAGGCTCCTCCACTGCGGCATATCCACAAATAGGGAGCGGGGAGGAGTTTGTATCTGTTATTTTGTTGAAGTATCTCCTTTCCACCCATTGTTTGGTGTTTTCCTTGGAAGCTTGAGTCGCAGGAAAGGACGTTGATGAAAATCTGTGTTCCAATTCCACTGTAATTGGGAATAATTTTCCTAAAACCAATAGGGACAAGACCTTCAGCAGGTTGGCTCCTGGATGAAGGAGCACTTTGATTCGGGCGAAGGTCTGGAAAATGTCGTATGCGCTAATTGGATCAATGGAGATCACCTTTCCCAGCTGGTTTCCCAAATCCAAGAGGACGGATTCCATCCAGGCATGAGGTGGAATGCCGTAAAACCGCAGCCAAACACCTTCCCCTCCAACTTGCACATCAGGGGACCATCTGACCACGCTAGTAATGTTGATGGAGTTATGCTTGATGGAGTTATGCAGCAACTTGTCCGATAGAAATTTGTCATGAGCCAGTTTAGATTTCCATACCATGAGAAAATTGAGAGGGGAGACTCTCGTGATTTCGCCGATAGAAGGACCAAAACAGGAGTTTCTGATGGCACTTTGGATCTGAAGAATCGAGATTTTAGTACTGGAGACCGTAATCACCGCTCCCCATTTTAAAGCCTCTATCCTAGTTTCAACAGATCGCCGATCCGCAATGGTAACCTCTATCTTCTCCAGAGGATCGTTGTTCGCACTTGGCCGCCCCTTAGCAGCAACAACAGACGCGAATGAAGGAGGATGAGCTTCCTCAATTCTCTGAGGAAGGCTGCGCTAGCTTGGGGGAGATCTGGGATGCGTTCCTTTCCGTCTGGCCCATCTGATTTCGACGATTCTGCCGTCAACCCATTTGCCGTTCAGAAAGTCCATTGCATTCTTAGCATCCTGTTCGTAGCGGAAGGGAGCGAATCCAAAACCCCTAGGCTTGAAAGAGCCCGGGACGGTCGGAATGTATGTGTCTAGGACCTTACCGAACTTGCTGAAAATGCGGAAGAGGTCTTCCATTGTTGTATCAAATGAGATGTTCCTGATGAAGATGCTGAAGTCTCTGTTGAGGGATGGAATAGATCGACCATTAGAAACAGAGGAAATCCTAGCCTGCGTGTCTCTGATCGAGAGAAGTCGTTCAGACCGGGAACCACGTCTACCTGTGACGAGCTTCCAATCTCCAGCGATTCCGTCGATGCCGGCGATGCCAGATTCGGAGCGACGCTCCATTTTCTCCGGCAAGGCTGGGGAATCTCAGAATGCCTTACTTGTCAAGGAGGAGCTAAATAGCCTAAGACAATATTGCAGTACTGTGGAGAAGTTTCCCATAGCCAAGGCTTCTCTGAGATTCCTGCATTCTTCAATCAGCGTTCTTTGCGCTTGTGCCATCTAGGCCATACGATCTTCAATAGTCAACGGTGGTCCTTGACTTGTCCCAGCCATGTGTACGGCTGCTTCTCCGCTTCCTGATGAATCTGTAGTCGGGGTAGACAGTGAATATATCGATGTAATAGGGCTTACAAAATGAGAAGTGTCATTGGACTTCTCGGTACTCTCATTGTAGTCAGGGGACTGGAGCGATGCAGGAGTTGGTGAGCTAATGAACAGTGCCTTACCCTTCTGTTCTCTTGTCCATTGAACTCTTGTAGCAGATAAGGCTAGGAAATCACGTGATGATGTCAGTTGAGGAACGATCTTCCTGGGGTATAATGCGGGTGGAGCTAATTCGGGATTTTTTCTGGCCGCGTTTCACGTTACTGGTCCTCTGACCCTTCATGCAGGGGAATTCGTTTCGGCTATTACTGCATTTCGGGTTCTTGTCCTTCGAGACGTCACAACCCAATCACTAGAAGTTTATCAGCCTTGCTTGTGGAAAATTGGACCTTTTGATCCGATGCTTGGTTCGTTACATACTCCACTACAAATCCAGTCATAGTGAAATAGAAATTCACTTTCTTCATCAAGTTTGCCATTGATTATAGCTTGTAATGGTATCTTCTTACCTTCAAACAAAATGCAAAATTACAATTAGTGTCCAGATAATAAAGTATTCTATCTTAAAGATGAAGGGGAGGACGTTCCCGTTGAGAGTCATCATTTTGGCGTTGGAAAGACACCAAACTATGATGAAAGTTCTTGTTACTCTCTCAATATTAATATTAAATAAGATGAATATCCCCAACAGAGTCCCCATTTTGTTTCGACAAGAAACAAATGCATTCAATTAGGGAGATTATCTTATTCAATCATAACAATAAGAAAGTATAAGAAAGTATGCAGAAACAATCATTGTTTATTGATATATTAAATTCGTTTACATCCTGTGATCCCTTGATTCTAAGTTAGAATACGTAGAATACAAAAGTTTCAAGAGTTTGAGTATTGAATCTGGATTAGGATATCAAATCCGATAGCATTTCGGCACACGATTCGATCATCTCATCAAGAGGCATCTCATCAAGAGGAACATGCCTTATATCCTTCTTCCATCTCCTTCTTCCAAAGAAAATCCTGGAACTAAAGAAACAATTTGACAGCATTTCAACTCTTTTGATGAGACCAACCATTATGGTTTGCGCAGGACCACACAACCAATATGGTCATTTGCGCGGGACCGTGCAACTGACATGGTTTGCACGAACCAGTGCAATTGACTTCACTTCTATCTTCCCTTGAATAACTTCAAAATCTCTTCTTCTTTAGAGCTTTGATCTACCTCGAAATTCTTGATGATCCAAAATGAGAAGGGGAGTGGGGTATTTATAGCCTTCCACACGTGCAAACCCTCAATCTCTGTGCCAAGGGGTCCACCTTTCTTCAGTTCCAACCATCCATGCAAATCAGTCCACACAACCCTTTGTGCATGATCGCGCAACCGATATGTTTTGCGCAGACGTGCGCAAGCACATGAAGTTACACCTTATTTCTTCTTTCGCTCACATATTTCTTCTAAATTGCAGTCTTTTGGTCTTTTCTATCTTCATTCATTTTTTTTTATGCCTCAACAGCCAACAACTCGGTTCTATTTGAGTTCCCTCACTAGGCCGAAAAACAATAAGATTATTCCTCATCTTTCATTGCTGAAATGATTGGTCTGTAGACGATGAACAAATTATGACATCCTTGAAAGGAAAAAAGGGATGCTTTATGTAGTAGGTCTAGCAATTCACCACTATTTGTATATATCCTGAAGATTCTTCTGCAAATCTAGGGACTAGACCACCTTGTCTCCCACTAACTTGTAAGAATCCTTCACCAGAGAATTCATTGCTCCAAGAGAGTAAAGGCGGGGAAATCGCTCCACCAAAGTGGGATTTTCATCTCATATATCCTCCTAGAATGTTAATTTTTCTCCATTTCCCAACTTAAAATCTTCTTCTGTTCTTGAAAATGAGACCCACTTCTGTTTATTCTGAACGTCCCAATGGCCTTCTATATGGACCCATTGCCACTCAAAACTCCTAATGGACACCATCGTTGTCTGATTCTCCTTAGTTGGTTGTCACTACCTTTCTCTGTAGTGCTTCCCCAAAGCATCATTACCACTTTCCAAGTAGCCAAATTTCTTTCGATTATCTGATCAATTCCACTAGCAGCTTCATCCTTAAGTTTTGAACTAACAATAAATTTGGTATCTTCTAAGAGGCTAATTTCTTCTCAAATATCTCCACTACCAGATCCCACAGTGAATATGATGAGGACATCATGTCACGTACACCCTTGTGTACGTATCAGAGGAGGCAGGCCGCGCCAATTTCCCTATGGCTAGGCGAGTACCCGTGATCGTATTGAAGACCCCATGTGCATGTGCGAGCATATAGAAGACCCCACACTGGGAAGATGCACATGGGCTGCTTTATGAAGTGATCCAGACCATTGGATCGGAGAGACGCGACGATCGGGCCATCGGATTGCATGAATCGCATGATAGGGATATTGATCGTTGATCGTCCACGTCAGTTTTAGACTTTATCATATTTTAGGATTTAGTTTTTAATTATTTTATATTTGGACACATTATGAGTGTTTTAGTTGATTTATTTAGACTAGGGCTATTTTTGTTAAAATTCACAAGATGGGGGGATTTTTATAATTTTTGAAACTTCTTGGATCTATAAAAAGGGGGGGCGGGTGACCTCTCCCATTGAATTTTGTGATTAAAAAAAAGCTCTTACTTTCTTCTCCCATCTTCATGCGATTTGAAGATACTTCCATGCGATTTGGAAGGAAGATTGGTGCAAGGCTAATCTTCATTAACAGATGTACAAGGTCTTCATCTATCCCCACACCATCTTCTCTTTTCTTCCCCATCCTGGTATTTTCTTTGGATTTTTAATTCTCTCATCCCAAATATCTGTCTTCTCTCAAACCCAACTTTCTCATACCCATCCACAATCCAAACCCTAACCCTAAACCTAAAATCCCTAATTTTCCTACTTTCCCAAAATTACTCAAACCCTAATTTTCACCCTAGGTTGTATTAGGTTTCATATTTTGAAATAGACTACCCTATTCTAATTGGATGTCCCTACATCCATTAGATCCTAATTTCTTTTTTATTTAATGATCTTGTGTTATGATGTTGGTAGCTTAGGTCAAGATTATGCATGATTTTCTTTTGATTTTCATGATATTTGTGATGAATATAGCAACGTTTGTGTTTTTTGGTTAAATATCGTAATTCAGTTATTCGATCTCACATGTTACTTAGATCATGCATCGGTCCTGCATCAGAAGATGGCTTCGATTGGCTCTAAACAAGGCCTGAAAGACTTGACTAGGAAGTTGTTGCTTTGAAACCAAGTGAAGAGGTGAGCTCCTCCACTCGGGGAAGGTCTAGAACTATTCTAGAAATAGCACTTATCTTAAAATTAACCCGAAGTCAAAATACCTCTCCAAAACATATTGTTATGGCCTTTACGACTTGACCACAACTTGATCATGAGTGGCATCCAGTGTTTTAAATATTGACGATATTAGCCGATATATCCCACGATATATCTTGTATCTCATTTGTGCGATATGAAATGCACAGGTAGTGCCGATATATCCCACCTATTTAATCCAGTAAGCATTTTCGATTTTTTATACGTGTTTTTGTTGTAAATCACGTTAAACCGGTGTCAAATGGTTACTAATGTATGATTCTTCATATTTTCCATGAAAATTTATGGATTTGGAACTTTGATTTCGAGATTTAGAGGAGATGGGTCAAGTTTGAGGAAAATTAAGAAAAATCAAAATTTCTCAATTTCTCGCAAATTAGTTGCAATATTTATATCCAAACACAAAATTAAACACGTATTTAACCTTATCTAGTGATTCTTCTTTTTCTTTTAAATGTATTGCTTGTGTTTCTATACACGTCCTCTTATGTTTATAAATTATATGAATAGACTTGGAATATACTTGCAACAGTTCAGTTGGAAAGCGCATATATTAGGACCCCATATAAAGGAAACCCCATTATGTGCACTTTTTTCATAATGTTTTGATTTCTAAGTGTGCATTGATGTCTATTTCAACAATCCCTGAAGTTTCATTGAAAATTTTTCCCAATTTCTCAATGCTCCCATGTTTCCCAACAATAGCGATACATTACGTGATACAACCGATATATCCTATGCGATAACCGATATGTATCTGTATCCCAAGGGTGTGATACATTACACGAAAACAATATTTAAAACATTGGTGGCACCACAAAAACTAATGCCATCTGCCAATTCAATGTGGGATATAGGGATACCTGGAATCCCCAAATAGAAGTATACCGAATCCTTCTCCAACCATAGAGAAGGGAAAGGGTAATGGTGGATCAATGTGGCAAAGTCCTCTCGAACTTTTGAAGAATGCTTCAAGGAACCCATTGATTATGATTGAGACGTGAGCATATGAGATGCAAGCATCGATCTAAACTTCCCATTTTTACTCAAAATCCACTTTTTGTAACAAATATTATAAGAAATACCATTCAACCCTGTTATACATCTTCTCTGTATGAATCTAACACAATGCCTAGAACATTGGTTTTTTCTCTGGAACTCCATATGATCGATCCAAACTTCTCCATACACCTACTCTGGAACTCTATTTTGTAGTTGTTGGTTCCATGAATCTAACACGTCGATCCAAACTTCTCATAATATCTACTATCTGCCTTCCCATCATAAATGCACCTTGGAATGGAGTGGTATAAGCTTCCTACTATGGTTATTGGCAGGAGCCACATGATGTTTGACACTCCAAACATTTGGAATTTATGTAATGAACATGGGATTTGCTCCACTACGGATGTAGCTTCTTGCACCAAACTCAATTCTCTCATAAGATCAATTTTGAGCACATCTCATAGCCACCATAATGGAACTCCATTGTGTAGTCGTTGGTGCCAAGGGCTTGGTCTTCTTTGATGGAAAGGGAAACTTAATGTTAACTTTTTCCTTAGAATCTCATTCCAACCATTTTGATTTGTCTAGGGAATGGTATCAAAGGGAGTGTCATTTATGTTATGCCTATTAGAAGCTGCGTTCAAATAGAGGTTCTTGAAATATTCAATAACATTCACCTCAATGTCATTAGGGGAATAGGGTCTTCAAGAAGACTATCCCCCAAATGAAGCTTGACATTCTATTATGTTTCCTTACTACATTGTCCATTGTATTGAAAAAAGCTTTGTTTCTGTCTCCCACTATTATCCATATTGCTCTCAAGTTGTCACCAGTGTTCGAAATATCAGTACAGTGTTACCCATCGCACCCTTGGGATACAGATATGTATGGTTATTGCACAGGATATATCAGTTGTATCATGTAATGTTTCGTTATCATTGGAAACATGGGGAAACATTAGAAAATTGGTTGAATTTTTCAATGAAACTTCAGTGCTTATTAAAAAAGACATCAATACATACTTATAAACCAAAACATTACAAAAAACAAGTGCACATAATAGGTTTTCTTTGTATGGGGTCCTAATCTATGTATTGTCTAACTGAATTAATGCAAGTCTGTTAAAAGTCTATTCATATAGTTTATAAATGTAAGAAGACGTGTGGAAACACAATCAATACATTCAAAAGCAAAAGAAGAATCATTAGATCAGGTTATATACATGTTTGATTTTATGTTTGGACACAAAAATTGCAACCAATTTGGGAGAATGTTTTTTTTTTTTTTTTCGCAAATCAGTCTATCTCCTCCAAATCTTGAAATCAAAGCTCCCAATCCATTATTTTTCATGAAAAATCATAGATTTGTAACAATTTGACACTAATTTAGCATGATTTACAAAAGGGAAAAAAAAAAAAAAAGATTGAATATCGAAAATGCTCACCAGATTGAATATGTGGGATATATCTCACTACTAGTGTGTTTTGTATCGCACAGTGGGATAAAAGATATATCATGGGATACATCAGCCGATATCGTCGATACTTGAAACATTGGGTATCACCAAGAGATTTCCTCACACTCGATAATGTTGATTATAACTTTTTTTCCAGCTCCATCTCTTTTGCTTGCAATTCGGCAATAACAGCCCTACATCTTCCTCTACTTCATAAACTCGATTTCTTGTGGCAAAGCTGCATTTTTGTCTTTCATTTTGCCAGACTTTGTTCAAATCATTAATTTTCTTTTCTATGAAAAAAGACAAAGCCCTTGCCCCTTATAATTTCACAATGGAGTTTTATTATCAGCCATGAGATGTGACCAAAGTAGATCTTAATACAACATTGAAGCTTTTTCATAGCTTCGAAATATGCCCCATCCATCATAGCATAGGAGATTCCACCATTCTTTAACAAGTGTTCTAAATTCGGTTTAGTTAAAGCCCATGTTCTCAAAATTGTATTCATCAGTTAGGCGGCCCCTCCGTGGACCATGATAGCTAGTGTAAGTTAAATGGGATGTGGGCATTTTCATCAAAGAGAGAAAAGAAGAAGAAGAAGAAGACTTCATCCAGTAGGTGCATGGATGATGGAAGTAAATTATTTTCAGAGTGTATGTAGCTAAACATTGGAATATATAGTAATAAATGCAAGATGAATACAAGGGAACAACTGTAGTTTTCCCTTTTCATATTTTCCACATTCTTTTTTTTAAAAAACAAAAGAAAACAAAATTTCTACTGCTCATTAAAATCAAATCATGGCAATTCATATTTGCTAGATCCATACTCTGAAATCTTTATTTTAAACCTTAATGTTGGATAACACAGTGTTCGTAGTATTAGTATCGTTATATGTAGTGCTAGATGGGGATATTGAAACATGTATAGATATCATCGATATTATTGTTGATACCCGAAAATGTATAACTGACTAAGGGAAACATTGTGGAAACACGAGGAAATGGTGGAATTTTTCCAATGAAACTTCAGGAGATACTAAAATACACATTTGCATATCTAAGAATCAAATAATTGCAAAAAAAGATGCATACAAAATAAGTTACTCTTTAATGGGGTTCTAAAAGCATGTAACACTGACTTAAGGAAACGTTAGCGAAACATGGAGAAAATGGTGAAAATTTTCAATTATACTTTAGGAGATGCTAAAATACACACATTTGCAAATTTAAGAATGAAAAAATAGTGAAAAAGACACATTTGCACATTTAGGAATCAAATAATAAGTTTCCCTTTAATGGGGCTTAAAAGCATGTGTCATTGACTCAGGGAAGCATGGGGAAAATGATGGATCCATCCATTCATGCATGCGTGCATACACACAGATATAATATAATATATATATAGAGAGAGAGAGTCATGCTCACCTTTTTGCATTCGCACTCGTGCACACCTTTGCACAAGTGTCCTGGGCACAAAATCTGAACGGACCATGTGATGCGGCATGTGGATGGCTCAGATTTTGTGCTCATATCACTTGAGATGAGTTCTCAAAAAGTGGATGTTGAGAACTGGTGGGCAGGTGAACACTTCACTACACACACATCCATACAAACATGCATTTCATCATATAACCATGTGCCCATAAAAAAAATTCAAATGGAAATTTTTTTAATAAACATATTTTTGGCAATATTGATACAGTGGTGATATTATCGAAATATCACCGATACATTAGCGATACAAGCGATACCTGGAATTTACACATTCGAAAATATTGGCGATACATTGGCAATATCGATATATTGGCGATACAAGTGACACCTAGAAGTTACACAGCCGAAAATATTGGCGATAGATTGGCAACATTGATACATCAGTTATAATTAGCGATATACTACTAATACTTGGAATTTTTTATACTACCAGTGTTATCAGTATCGCAGAGCTGGAAATACGGATGATATCGAGGATATTATCAATATATCAGGCAGTGTTTTAAATAGAGGTAGTGTTCAACCCTCTATAGCATGTAGTGTAAATAGTGTAGTATGAGCTACACGATACTTATTTTTTTTTAATTTAAAAATAGAGAAAACATGATAAATTGTAAGAAAATATATATAAATATGCCTAAAAGATTATTCAATTTTCAAGTATAAGCGTGCTATAAAAAGTTATTAATTATCACTTGTCAAAAGCCAATCTAGATATTCAAAGTTATAAACCAAATCAAATAATTATCACATCAATAACTTTCTACGCAAACCACTTTAATTAATAGTCTAATTGAAACTAAAAGTCATAACTCATTGGTATGGAAAAGGAATAAAAGTCCCACAGGTTAAAGTGTATCCAGTACAATGCAAATGTCATCACTACATTTGAAACCCTTTTTCTTTTAAGTTGAATTTTAAAGGTTTTTTAATGTATAGGTTTCACACCAACTTCAACAAAGGATCGCCACCATTTTTAGTAAAAGAAAACGGGCGGGGGGCGGGGCACGCGAAGGAGGTTTGATTAACTTTACATTTTAAGTTTTCATGATGTGATGTGAGTTTGACACCATTTTTAACAAACAAAGCTGTGTGTGTGTGTGTAACAGAAAAAACATTGTAGCATGCACTACATGCACTATTTAGCTACACAATGCTACAAGTGCTATTTGAAACACTGATATTGGGGAAACTCCAAACAATGATAACGCATGAGTGGTAGTATTATATATCATATATGGAGATGCATAAAAAGCAAACCTTAACAATGATGTGCAAGATAATCAGAAAAAGTACCTTAATGCATGATACCAACTTTAAGTTCATTCTAACTTACCAAAGACCTAAACATGGTTTGAACTCTCTCTTGAGGAACAATAATGTAAATATTGGGTACATAATAAATTAATTAATTAATTAATTTAACAAAAAAAAAAAAATACATGTTGTTACCTTCACATCAACTTTGTCATGATGAAATGCCATTTCAGACATAAGATCATAAACCACAGGATTTTGTTCAACTCCTTCCATGCACATTCCAACACCAACCTTCAACCAATTAAGTGAAAATATTAAGATAGTCAACCAAAAAAAAAAAAAAAAAAAAAGTCTCAATAAAAAATATTCAAAAGCATTACATTAGGCAAAAATCATGTAACCAAGTTATTATGTACTAACAAGAGAGTGCAGCGAATTTTTAAATTAAATATTTATCTTTTTTGAAAACTTCCAAGGATGGTATTTATTCTAGAGATGGTATTAAGGTACGTAAATTTTTTTCAATGTCACTTGTTCGTTTCATCAAAGTTTTTTTCTAAGGTGTTCTCTGTGCATACTACATTTTAACTCCATTGCATCTTTGCAGAAAAAAATTAGAAGCACCTCTGTCGTGTCTTTAATGGTTTCATTCGAGTCTTTATCACCTGTCAGTCAATCATCTTCATTGTGTGCATCAAAAAGTGCTCTATCACATACAAGATTAAACGTGAACCAGCAGTTATTGCTTGATCTAGTTAGATTTTCAGGACTTTGACTGTCCAATGGAATGCTTGACTATAAGGATTATAGTTTGACAAAGCATGAAGGAAGTAGAAGCAGTAGCTTAGTTACAGCAATGAGGAATATCACTTTCAAAATCTTAGCCAGTACGAACAGATAAGAATCAAGAGAAGAAGTGTGAGAGAGTAGCACAACTAAACTGTGGACCATAACAGCAGGACAATTCATCACCAACATGTTGTTGCAAGATTCTTCTAACAAGGCACCCCTCCCCTTCGAATCATACATTGGACTCTAGCTCCGGCTCCCACGTCTTACCTATTTCTACTTGTTTATATTTTGAAATTGACACTTAACCGCTCCCACACTTGAATATGTTGCTGCTTCACTTCATGCTTTGTGCAACCATACACCAACCTAAAAAGAATTTAAATTAGGATTTGAACTTTCTTCATGAATTTTTTAATTACTTTTTTTTTAATTAAAAACCTTTATTACTTGTCATGCATTCACCAATCTATTTTAGGTTACTATACTTGGGCATTCATGGACTACTAGAACATTATGCCTTTATATTGAAAATGATTTTCACATGATTAATGTTCCAATAGATTGATTTGTTTCCAAGTTCTGTGAAGACCCATCATTTTAGAGAAAATTTGCCAGACCTCAAAATCTCATCAATTTGAAGACTGAGGATGGGTTTTTTTATATTCCAATTTAAGGTCTAAAAGTATGTTTGGTAAAGCCTGTTAAACCGTAACAGTGAAAAACTAGGGGGTCATTACATTTCACATAAGATATAGCCGTTCTTCAAGAAATGTTACAAAAAATTGTCTTTCAGAACGCTAGACATCGACACTCATTCAAGGGAGCTTCACTAGTCTGAAAACTCCCACTCACTAGGGGAAGCTCTGGGCCACGTGTTAGACCTCCCAGGGATAGCCTTAGAAAGAGGCACTAACTAAGCTCCCAAATGATGGGGTTTGTGCCTAGGTGTTGACCTATTGCAGCACATGTGCCAGGCGCAGAGTACCACTCCCTCAGCTAATTTTCATGGACAACAGGAATTATTACATGAGACCAATATTTCTCCTCAGCCCGACTCCTTGCTCCAAGTACAAACCGATAGGTGCTAGGTATTAAGGACCCTTTCACCAGATGGCAGATGTTCTAACATGCAGTTTGAAGCATTCTCGTTATCATCTTTAGCATATGAGACCCCTGGTAATGACGGAATGATCACGCTTGAGTACGCCGCAAGGCTACATGATTATCTCAAGTCGATGCCTCTCAGGATACATGATACACATCATTTGCTAGTATTCTAGCGCCCAGCTAGCTCTTCCTGCAAATGCCTCATTAACTCGTCCATAACTAATCTAAAAAGGTATGGGTTCAATGCAAACCTCTAATACAAGCATACAATAATTGGAACTCACTTGTCTCTCCACTAGTAGCCCTCACATTCTCGGTCATACATATCCTTACAATATCTTAAATTGTTCAATGAACCTTTTTTCATCATTTTATTTTTCAGGACCTAAGAACGAAGAAGTTGCAGTGTTTTAAATGTCGACGATATCGGCTGATATATTCCACGATATTTCTTCTATCCCATCTGTGCGATACGAAACGCACAAGTAGTGCAATATATCCCAAAAGTTCGATCCGGTAAGCATTTTTTATTTTCGATCCTTTTTATTTTTGTAAATCATGTTAAATCAGTGTCAAATTGTTAAAAATTCATGTTTTTTCATGTTTTGCATGAAAAATCATGGATTAGGAGCTTTGATTTTGAGATTTGTAGAAGGACCAAGCTGCGAAATTTGAAAAAAAAAGAGAGAGATGGAGATAAAATTTTCCCAATTTCTCGCAAATTGGTTGCAATCTTTGTATCCAAACATAAATTCAAACATGTATATAACCTGATTTAGTGATTCTTCTTTTGCTTTTGAATATATTGCTTGTGTTTCCACACGTCTTCTTACATTTATAAATTATATGAATAAACTTTGAATATACTTACATTAATTCAGTTAGACAATGCATAGATTAGGACCCCATACAAAGAAAACCCATTTTATTCACTTGTTTTTTTGTAATATTTTGATTTGTAAGTGTGTATTGATGTGTTTTTTAACAATCACAAAAATTTCATAGAAAAAATCTACCAATTTCCAATGTTTTCCCGTGTTTCCAACAACAGCAATACAACCGATATATCCCATGCGATAACCGATACGTATCTGTATCCCAAAGGTGTGATATGTAATGCGATACCAATATTTCGAACACTGATAACTAGTGGTCATGAATACCATGAATTATCTCTATTATCCGCATGCCGGATCTCATTTTAGCAACTTTCTCTCAGTATGAATAAGTAAGAACTCCATAGATGGCATTGTCGGTTTAGTCATCCTTCCATTGGAGTTCTAGATATGCTTTTGCCCTTTTCTTCTAGTTTTAGTTTGTTGTCATGTAAAACCTATTAGCTTATGAAGCATAATAATACCTTTTTCCTAATAATGAGAATAAGAAATGTAATGCTTTCTTTCTCTTTCACTCTCATTTATGGATTGCTCCCATCTTAGATCCTTCTAGATTTTATTACTTTTTCTTTTATTGATGATGCATCATGAATGACTTGGATGTTTATAACGAAATACAAAAGTGAAATTTTCATCATGTTCAAATGTCTCATAAATGCGCATTCAGTCAATACCAAACCCACATCCAAACTCGACATAGTGATCAAGGGGGAGAATATTTGTTTGCAAAATTTAAAACCAATCTACAAGAATATGGTATCAAAGTTGTAGACAACATATTCTCATTCTGGCCAACAAGACAAGGTAGCAAAACAAAGAAATCATCATATTCTTGAAGTTGCAAGCCCTCTTCTTGTAGAGATGAATGCCCCCAAAAAAAATCTGCACAGAATCAATTCTTAACACATTATTTAATAAATTGGCTACCTATGAGCAGTGTTTGAAATATCGGTATTGTGCTATGTATCGCACCCTTAGAATACAGATACGTATCGGTTATCGGACAGGATATATTATTTGTATCGCATAATTTATCGCACTTTTTAGGAAACATAGGGAAACATTGGGGAAATGGTTGAATTTTTCAATGAAGCTTTGGGGATTATTAAAAAATACCTTAATACACACTTATAAATCAGAACATCTTTAAATATATATAATAAAAAAAGGTGCACATAATAAGTTTCCCTTGTATTGGGTCCTAATCTTTGCAATGTTTAAATGAACTAATGCAACTATATGTAAATTGAATGCGTGACATTTATAAATGTATCAAAGACATGTATGAAAACACAACCATTTCATTGAAAAGCAAAAGAAGAAATAAAAAATTGATAAAGATACATATCAATGATGTGGACTGGTTGTGGCTTAGACCCACATAGAGTTATGTGGCGGCTCGTAATCATAGTCTCTATCTCGACGGGGCCGGGAATAGTACTGCTCCACAAATTGACAATATTGTGCCAAGGTCATAATAGAGTGGAACCAATTAAGATATTCCCTGACATAACACTAGTACTCATCTTCTCCGAACTGAATCAATACGTCCATCTATTGGTACTCTGTAATCGTCGCAGTCTATGACTGATATGGATCTGAGAAGGGCACATATGAAACTCCTTGGTATCCATATTGCTGTCTATATTCATGCTGCTGCTCATATCCCTACCCATATGCAGAAGTGAACTCCCCACCATAGTTAAAAAATGATGTGCTGTAAATAGTGGAGTCACTCGTCCCATATCCACTAGGTCCATATCCATACCTATACTGTGGCATAGAACTCAAGCTACTCTCATATGTTTGTGATCCATGTCAATGTTATGGCTTGTAACTCGAGCTCCCCTCCCTCGTCCGTGATCCAAATCTAGGGTCACATCGCTGGTCACAAATGCATGTCCCTCATGCATTTTGCTAGCAACTCCTCAAAATTTGAAAGCTTCTGAGTCTGTTTTTTCTTTAGTAGGCTTTGACGCTCCTATGTTTTATTGTAGATAAGATGGGGTCATGGTTCTCCTGGACGAGAACCATGGTCAGGGTCCTGCATAGCATGATCGAAATCTTCCTCCCCAGTGAAAAGGCTAAGAGGCCTTTAATCACAACTCTCACCCTCGTCACCACCATCCCCATTGCCATCATCACCATCATCGTTACTGTCATCAGAGTCGTCATCACCCTTATCATTATCATCACCATCACCAGACCCATCCCCTGCATCACTCTGACTTAGTATCGGTGTCAGACAATGTCTCCCACCATGTTTCCCACGTGATAGTGACTGATGCGGGTTGCCCTCTGAACTCCTCGTCAATGAGTTGAATGCCTCATTAGGAGACCTTTGCTGCTCCACCTCATCCTCAACATATACATGTTGTCCGATCGTCATCAGGTCCAGTGGGTCTTCCTGTGCTTTTCTTCTTCCTTCCGTGCGGAGCAACCTCTCTTGTAACTTCATATTGTAGTGATGATATACTAGCTTCTGAAGCCTCTCATACCCTAGTCTATTGCGCTTATTTATGTGGATGAGGGAGAATGTACTCCAATTCCTTTCAAAGGGTGACGAGGAGATCGTCTGTGCAAGCACATGAACAGCCAGTCGTTGTAAAACCATGCAGTTAGTCCCATACATGGACCACCATTCGCCTGGTATCATAAAATTCTTTCATTAGTTTTAGATTTTCCAAAATAATATGAAATTTAAGTTTATTGCAGTAACCCACATGCCATCATAGTGTTCCTTGACTTCACCGCAGGGGGGCACCCAATCATTCCAACCGCGTCGTAGAATCTAATAATCTGTTGATGGCGTATAACAACCAGGGTAAGTATGGAATGGTTGAGATGAAGATGAGGAGAATCTAACTGCAGAACATAATTACCTCACTACCGAAGGTTCCATTCTCCATACAGTCGGGGAATAAGTAATTATCCACCTCATGTACAACCCTCTTTAATGAATTGTCTTCGTAGATATTCCGACAGTAGTGGTATCTTGGATTCAAAAAATATACTAAAAACCAACATCTATACATCAGTACAGCCGTCATTTATTATTACATATAGAAAAAATAAATAAATAAATAATCATACAAGTACTTACCAGCCTGATGTAGTAGGTGAGAAAGCGTCATTTTTCCAGCGGTCGTCTATTATTGCATGCACCCACTTATATGTGTTGGGAGTTTTAACATTGATAGCCTCTTTCATCAGCTGTATGGACGGAAACAACAACCTCATCGACAAATTTGTCTCATTGTCTACCATCCTCAACACCACATAAATGGGCTTTAGAATACTTACTACACTACGCACGCGATCCCAGAATGTATTTGTCAACACCAGCTCATCGATTCTCCAGGTTACTTTCTTCACCCTCTTTCTCCATTCTTCGTAATCATGAGAGGCGAAAAGCTCTCGTAACATCTGTCTGTGTATGACGAGGCTACTTAAGGCGATATAATTTATGGTGAACCGTGTCACCCTGGGGCACACTATATCCCAATCACACCTCTCATGCATCACGTCAAATAACCAGGTGTGATTGTATATGAAGTTTGTGATGAGTTGTGCATCAGTAATAACGGTTTTCAACGACGGCCTATCCCCGATCGCCTCCAACATGAGATTGATGCAATGAGCTACGCAGGGGGTCCAATACATGATACTTGTTCTGAATATTTTTCCCCGCCTTGACAAATGCACTCCCATTGTCCGTAACAAACTGCACAATGTTTCTCCTCCCAACATCTTACATGACATTGTGCATTAGTTTGTAAATGTAGTTAGAATCTTCAATCTTATTACTCGCATCTACAAACTTTAGAAACATTGCTTGTCCCCTGCAATAGACCATAAAATTTATGACCGACACCTTCATCGGTCTGGGCCAATCGTCACACATGACGGTGCAGCCGTATATCTCCCATGACTGCTTATATGAATCTACATGTCTTCGTCCCTGCATATTCATCATCCAAATACTTCCCTATGATCTCAAAGGGTGTGGGTGGATGCACGCCCTCACCTCCACGCTGCACTTATCATATTCTTGAAGTGCGAGCTTGCTACAGGATGCACAGGGATTTGATCGTTGATAAAAAGCTTCGATATAAACTTTTAAACTTTCTTCCTCACATCCCCTCCACTAAACATGTCCTTTATTTTCTTTTGTCTCTCGTACCTCTTTGTACATTCTCGAATCTGAAGGTAGATCTGGCACCTGCATGCTACTGCTCCTGCCCATGCCCCATAATCCTCCCTGCCTACTACCCTCCCCTCCACCACCCCTAGAACTCCCTCCCCCCTGCTCCACTCCCCCCACCATGTTGTGGATAGCTCCATCAAATCTAGACTCACTTGTGTCCCACCTCTCCTGATCCTTCTCCTACTGATCTCGTATGAACTATTGAATTGCATGTCTATATTCGGGATCATCATCATCATTCAGATCCACTACATACTCGTCACCTACATATGGTGGCCACCTCAACTCCTCCGTAATATCCATCTCGTGCATGTCGTTTATCTTTTGTCTTCACATTTTATTTTTTTCAATATGTCCCTCATCTCTTTTCGCGCATCCTGTGAGCACTTAGGGCAGTCCACAACATTGTGATAGCCTCCCGCTAAATGCTCCTTCAAGCCCTCACTCATCAATACATGGTTACATAAATTACATACTCCCGAATCGATTATTGAGAGTGGGTCGGCCATATCACCACCCTATATTAGGTTGTCTCCCTCCTCTTCCTCCCGACATATTTTATCTATAAAAGAATATTATGTTAATACTCATTAGGGCCCACCTTGGTGCATGTGTTGTATATCCATGCCGCTCATCCACTTTGCCAGATTATTTTAAGGAATGGTCCTAAAAATGAGAATGATCCAAATCTTAGGTGGAACAAGATTTCCAGCATTAGATACTTCCTAGGGCCCACAAAAGTTTTGGATGGCATGGAAAATAGATGGATGGCATAAAATTACCAAGAAATAGATGGATAGCGTGGATAAAACACATACATCATGGTAGGGCCATAGAGCACCATCCAATAGGCAATAAGCTATTCAAGACAAAAACACATGCAATATATAGTACGACACCAAAAGTATAGTCTCATGCATCAGTATGTAGAAAGAATTAGGAAATCAAGAATCTTCATGATATATCGTGCGGGGCCCACAGAGCAGTATCAACAGCTAGTAGCCACTAGCCACCTCATTACTGACGCATCCCTAGGATCCATCGAGGTGGGTGGGACCCCTAACTTTGGGGGCCGATGTGATGTATGTGGTTAAAGGAAACCGTGGTAATCCACCATTAAAAACTTCTCATGGGCCACAAAAGTTTTAGATGAATCTAATATTTGTGTAGTGTCTTCATCTAGATCTTTTCTATTAGTATGGCCCACGTAAGATTCCGATCTGCTTCATTTTTGGGATCACATCCTAAAATGATCTTTCAAAAATGTTAGACGGTGTGGATTTGGGATCATATCCTAAAATGATCTTTCAAAACTTTTGAATGGTGTGGATTTAAGACACATACATCACCCTGAGCCCCACAGTCAAGTCCCACCCACCTCCGTCGATCCGAGTCTCACCTAATTCCTCGAGCGCGCATTTCCTATGAAAGTCTTTTACAAGAAGTTCCTGCACTAGAAACTTAGGTGGGACCCACCATGAAGTTTGGGAGAAATCCACCCCAACCATCTATTTTGTGAGCTCATTTTAGGACATTGTACCAAAAATGAGCCGGATCAAATACTAAAATGGGCCGAAAACGTGAGGATTGAAAGTACACAATTGAAATATTCATGGGGCCACAGAAGTTTTGAATCAGGGTAATATTTGTCTTCTCAGTTCATCTTAATAGGAATGACGTTATGAACGATATGGATGGCATTTAAACATCACTGTCGACCTAGGGAGGTTTTAATGATAGGAATTTCCCTACCCACCTTTTCCTTTAATACGGCCCACTTGAGTCTTGAAACCTGCTCACTTTTGGTCTCAGGTCCTAAAATGAGCAAACAAAACGGATGGACAGGGTAGATTTCTCACAAACATCACGGTGCGCCCACCTAGGTTTCCAGCACAGGAACTTCCTGTCAAAGGCTTTCGCAGGAAATCCGCAGAAGCGGATTGGCTGGTGTACCACACACCAATATGGCTGGTGTGTTGACGTCACCAAGTTTTGTGGGTCCCATCATGAGGTATGTTTTATATCCAAATTATATGTCCAATTGGTGAGCTCCCCGTAAGGCTGAGCCCAAAAATAAGGTGGATCCAATTATCAAGTGGACCACACTG
The DNA here is from genome assembly GCA_037074715.1 of Magnolia kwangsiensis. Classification (NCBI taxonomy): domain Eukaryota; kingdom Viridiplantae; phylum Streptophyta; class Magnoliopsida; order Magnoliales; family Magnoliaceae; genus Magnolia; species Magnolia kwangsiensis. Next base: position 54,854,068 of record CM073582.1, on the reverse strand, counting down.
CAAAACGTAGTGGGGGATTGAACCTCTACCATTGAAACCATTATGGTGTCATGGAAGTTTTGGATTAATATGATATTTGTTTTTCCTCTTCATACAGGTATATGTGACCTGATGAACAAATTGGATGGAAAATAAATGTTATGGTGGGCCCTATAAACGTTTTAATCGTGAGAATCATTGTCCCCACTGCTATTTGTGGTGTGGTCCACTTGAGCTTTGGATATGGCTCATTTTTTAGCTCATTATCTAAAATGATCTTGCCAAATAGTTGAATAGGGTGAATATAATAAATACATCATTGTGTGGCCCATGTAACTTTGATCTCCTTTGAACCATTCGTACAACTCAGAGCTTGAGGAGTATCAAAGCTCGTCTTCACACCACACCACCTGTGTGGTACAATAGCCAGTCTTGTTACGGGATCCGTGGGTTCTACCGTGTTGTATATATTTTATTCAGGTCATCCATCTATTTTTTCATATCATTTAATCATATTATTCTAAGAATTAAGAAGATCCAAATCTTGGATGGAACCAGTGTTCGCAATATCGATACTATCGGCCGATACTATCGTTATCACTGTCCAGCGAGACGAAACCCGCACAAAACCACTCAGAAGTTCAAAAAAAGAGAAAAAATGATTTTATCACGCGATATATCGTAGGATATCGCCCCATTATAATCGCTATCGTAGATATCATCGATACCATCATTCATCGTTGGATCTGTGGGGTTTGTAATTAACAAAAAATCATTAAAAAAAAATGGAGGAAAAGCTGGAGGGAGGATTTTAGTACCTGTAGACTCAGATTGCATGATCGGAGATTGAATCTAATGGGCCACTCCATCAATAGCGGTAATTTCAATTTCCCTCTTTATTTTTTCTTTGAATCCAACGGAGATTTCACATCAAAACGAAGATTTCAGCAAAGGGATTTCCGCAACCGAGATTTCGGTGCAAAATCAGGCATATTGAAGGAAAGATTTGAGATTTTTAAGGTTCGGAATCTCCGAAACCCTCTTCCCTCTTTTGAAATGTGGCTTCATCCGTTGAAATCCCTTCAGAAATCCGATTGTGTACTGAGTTACTCGTACGCTTTAACATACTGATGAAACTCCGTGGGCCCACTGTGAATGTATGTGGTTTATCCACGCCGTCCAACCGTTTTTACAGATAATTTAAGGGGTTGATACCAAATTTGAAGCATATACAAAGCTAAAGTGGACCACACCATATGAAATAGTTGGAATAATGTTTTTCAGCCGTTGAAAGCTTCCCAGGCCCCACAGTGATGTTTATTTGTCATCCAACCTGTTCATTAGATCACAGAAATAAGGATGAAGGGAAAATATAAATATAAGCATGATCCAAAACTTCAGTGGCCCTCAGGAATTTTTCAATGGTATATGTTCAATTGACACTGTTTCCCATGGTGCGGTCCATTTGAGCTTTGAATGTGCTTCAATTTTGGGATCAAGCCCAGAAATTTGTTTGTCCACATAAAAACATAACCCACTCAAAAGAACAGTTAAACTAGTAATTTTGTATCCCGTATGGAGCCACGTCGCAGTATAACCGTTGTTGGGGGTCCCACCTAGCAGGCTTTAAGTTCCTGAAAGATGGTCAACCCCCGACGACTAGGTATTATCCTTAGCTTTAGGAATAGCGCTAGCCCATCATAGCCTTTTCGTACAAACCGTCCTTCAGTGCGAATCAGAATTTGTTCCAAGGGAAATTATCTGCTAAAATGGATTGAAGGAGTGGATAAAATATATAAATCACGATGGATCCCATGGTTTTTACTAAGTGCATCAAATAAAATGCACCCATAAATGCACTTGGTGGATTAGTGCTACATGAGAAACTAACTTATTGGGTGTTACGCTTGCTATAGGGACCATGTTGATGATATGTTGTAGATCCACTCCGTTCATTCGTTTTTATAGCCCATTTTATGATGTCATCCCAAAAATCAAACACATTAAAATATCAGGTGGACCGCACCACATCAAATAGTGATTAATGAACATTTACCATTAAATGATATGGATCTGCTCAATTTTTTTGGTGTGGTCCACCCAAGATTTAAATTTGCCTAATTTTTGGAATAATATTTTTAAATTATATGAAAAAAATAAATGGACGGCCTGGATAAAATATATACAGCAAGGTAGACCCCATGAGACTGGCTGATGTACCACACAGGTTGTGTGGTAAGAAGACGAGCGCTGATGCTCCGAGTTATACAAATGGTTCAAATGAGATCAAAGTTACATGGGCACATAATGATGTATTATTATATCCACTCCGTTCATCTATTTGGCGAGATCATTTTAGATCATGACCCTAAAAATAAGTCATATCCAAAGCTCAAGTGGACCACACCACAAATAGTTGTGGGAACAATGATTCTCACCATTAAAATGTTTGTAGGACCCACCATAACATTTATTTTCCATTCAATCTGTTAATAAGGTCACACATACCTGGATGAAGAGGGAAAAAAATATCATATTGATCCAAAACTTTTGTGAGCCCAAAATGGTTTCAATGGTAGACGTTCAATCCTCCACTACGTTTTGCAGTGTGGTCCACTTGATAATTGGATCTGACTTATTTTTCGGCTCAAGTGTTACGACTAGCTTGCCAAATGGACGGGCAGTTTGGATATAAAATATACCTCATGATGGGACCCACAAAACTTGTTGACGTGCACACCAAGGTCAAGGTGATGTGTGGTGCACAAGCCGATCCACTTCCGCGGATTTCCTGGGAAAGCCTTTGGCAAGAAATTCGCGCTGGAAACCTAGGTGGGCCCACCATAATGTTTGTAAGAAATCTACCCCGTCCATCCTTTTTGTGAGCTCATTTTAGGACTTGGGACCAAAAGTGAGCAAGTTCCAGAACTCGAGTGAGCCGCACTAGAGGAAAAGGTGGGTAGGGAAATTCCTAGCGTTAAAACCTCAATGGGTCGACAATGATGTTTAAATGCCATCCATACTGTTTATAACGTCATTCCTACTGGGATGAATTGAGAAGATAAATATTACCTGATTCAAAACTTCTGTGGCCCCACGAATATTTCATTTGTGTACGTTCAATCTTCACGTTTTTAGCACACTTGAGTATTTGATCGGCTCATTTTTGGTACCATGTCCTAAAATGAGCTTACAAAACAAATGGGTAGGATGGATTTCTCACAAACATCATGGTGGGCCCTATCTAAGTTTCTAGCGCATCAAACAGTATAGGCCACAATGTCCCTATCATTTATATGTACATTTATCCATTTTTATTTCTTTTGCTTTTCAATAAATTGGTTGTGTTTTCATACATGTCTTCCATACATTTATAAATGTCATGCATTCAATTTAAATATAGTTGCATTAGTTCAATTAAACATCGCATAACTTGGGACCCTATACAAAGAAAATTTATTATGTGCACCTTTTTTTTGAGATGTTATGATTTAAAAGTGTGTATTAAGGTCCTTTTTAACAATCCATGAAGTTTCATTGAAAAATTCAACCATTTTCCCAATGTTTCCCCATGTTTCCCAAAAAGTGTGATACATTATGCGATACAAACGATATATCCTGTGCGATAACCGATACGTATCTATATCCCAAGGGTGCGATACATAGCGCGATACCGATATTTCAAACATTGGGTGGAACACACTAGAAAAATTAAGCAGATCCATATCATTTAATGGTAAGTGTTCATTAACCACTGTTTGATGTGGTGTGGTCCACTGAGATTTGAATGTGCTTAATTTTTGGGGCGACATCATAAAATGGGCTATAAAAACGAATGGATGGAGTGGATTTATATTATACCATCAACGTGGGCCCTATAGTAAGCATAACACCCACTAGGTTGTCACTCACGATAGCACCAATCCACACCCATAACTCACGAGTGTATTTTATTATTGTGTACTTAGTAAACTCTATGGGATCCACCGTGATTTATATATTTTATCCACTCCTTCCATCCATTTTAACAGATAATTTTAGGGATTCATCCCAAATTGAAGCATATCCAAAGCTCAAAGGGACCACACCACAAGAAAGTGTGAATTGAATATATACCATTGAAAAATTCTTGAGGGCCATAGAAGTTTTGGATCAAGCTTATATTTATGTTTTCCATTCATCCCTGTTTCTATGATCTTATGAATAGGTTAGATGACAAATAAACATCATTGTGGGGCCTGGCAACGTTTCAATAGTTGAAATCATTATTCTCCCTGCTCCATATGCTATGGCCACTCGAGCTTTAGATATGCTTCAATTTTGGGCTCAACCCCTTGAATGAGTTGTAAAAACGGTTAGCCAGCATGGATAAACCACATACATTCACAGTGGGCCCCACGGGAGCTTTCTCGGTACAATAAAGCGTACCCAGTAACTCAGTACGCCATCCAATTTCTACAAGTAGGGTTGTGCATTTCGAAAGAGGGAAGAGGATTCCGGAGCTTCCGAAACCCTAAAATTCCCAAATCTTCTCCTTGATATGGTCGATTTCTCGCCAAAATCTTTGTTGTACAAATCCCCTCGCTGAAATCTTCGTTGCGATGCGAGAAATTTCCATTGTAATCGAAGAAAAAAGAAAGAGGGAAATCGAAATTACCTCTAATGATGGTGCGGCCCACAAAATTCGACCTCCGATCACGTAATCTGAGTCTATAGGTACTGAATCCCCCCTTCAGTTTTTCCTTTTAAAGTTTTTGGTAATTACGAACCCCACATCTCCAGCCTTTTATCGTAATCGTTGGTTGTTGGCTACAGTGGACTCGTGAGTCCGTGACAGAGTCTGCAGTAAACCCGTGATTCTATGATAAAATCTGAAAAAGATGCATGATGGTATCGATGATATCCATAATATCGAAGATAATCGTGCAATATCTTATGATATATCACGCGATACAAACATTTCTTCTTTTTTTTTTAACTTCCGAGTGATTTCACGTAGGTTTCATTTTGCTTGGCAGTGATAACGATAATATCGGCCTATAATATCAATATTGCGAACACTACCTATGAGATTTTTGGTTAAGAAGAGTCCTATTGATAAATCACATTCCAATTTGTAATATTCCTCAACGAAGTGATTAGATGCACCTATTTTGTCAACAATTTTGATCTTAAAAGGCAAAAGCACTCTCCTACCTCGATTAAATACATGCCTTAGGAAACACAGACAAACACCGCCTGGCCTCACGGCTTACCAGCACAAACCTTTTAAAAACTCAGGTACTGAGATAACCTCTCTCTCTCTCTCTCTCTCTCTCTCTCTCTCTCTCTCTCTCTCTCTCTCTCTAACCACGGAAGAAGAAATGGTAGCATTTGCAAATAAGACTTGGGAGGAGAATGAGTTACCTGAAGGAAAGTATCCAGTGGGATACAAAAGGGTGTTTACTCTCAGAGTTGTTCAATTGACTATCTATAAACATTTGCTCTAATTGCTAAGTTCAACTCTATCAGAGTTTCCTTGCAAATTTAAATTGGCTGCTCTATCAACTCAACATCAAGAATGTTTTTCTCCGTGTTGATCTCCTACAAAAAATCTATATGATCTCTCCTCCACTGTTTACTCGTATGAGGGAAAAACACCTCGTTTTTCACCTTAAAGAAGCCATCTACGGGTTGAAACAGTCACCTAGAACCTGGCTAATGAGTTTAGCACAGGTTTCCAAATGTAATGACAAACACTGAATGATTGTCAAGAATTGTGGTGACAAAATAACCATCTTGAGAATCTATGTGGACATTGTCACCTACTTGGGAAATGAAAAAATCACTATCCACGAACTAAATCATCATCTTCAATACTATTATGAAATCCAGGAAGGGGATTATTCCTTCCCAAGGGAAGTATGCTCACGACTTTTTCTAGTAAACAGGCAAATTAGGCAACAAACTGATTAATACTCCTCTCAACCCCAACTACAAAATTCAGTTCAAAAAAGTTGGAAGATGGTGAACCTTCTTCCATGTTTCAAACGATTATTGGAGAAGTTGTTTTATCTAACGATCACTTGACTAGATATTGCTCATGCTGTTGGAGATATGAACCAATTTATGCATGCCCCTTGCACAACACATCTCGATTCCGTCAACGTATACTTTGATACATGAAAGGTGCACCAGGATGAGGGATTCTCTATGCACATCATGGGCACTTACGAGTTGCCTTGGATGCAGATTGGGCAGGCAGACCCGACAACAGATGATCACCTTTTGAATATTGTACATTTCTCAGTGGGAATCTTGTCATCTGAAGAGTAAAAGTAGACTGAATGCCAGAAAAAGTTCTGAATCTAAATACCAAGTAAATGGCTCACTTTCCTTGCAAATTATTTTCGTTGCAAAAGTTGCTAATAGAATTAGGCTTTCTTCTTTGGGACCCTACGGAAATGGGGTGTGATGGTCAAGCCGCTAGACATATATCTACAAATCTTGTCTTCTATTAAGGTACTAAACCAATCGAAATCGATTGCCACTTCATCCAGGGGAAAATTGCAGCAAATGAGATCATCACTCCATAGGTTCAATCTATGGAGCAGCTGGCTGATGCGTTTACTAGATCTCCTCCCAAGGCCAACCTGATTATATTACAAGCAAGCTGGGCATGATCAATATCTATGTTCCAGCTTGAGGAGGAGTTTTGAATGAGGTCACCCTGTGCTTAGACTTGCAGAGGACCTTATCTAATCATCATCTACCCTATTTTTGTTCTATTTCGGTCTACCATACTTGTTGCATCTCTCATAATATCTCACTATATTCATTCTTATCCTGTAACATCTAAAAAAATAGGTTGTGTATTATAAAGTTGTTTCTCTACTTCTAGAAATACATCACTAGATCTTCTTCTTGCTTCTTTTCTGAGAGATTTCTATCTCATAACAATAACAAAGCATATGGTATTTTGTTTTAATGCAAGGGCATGCAATCACACCAAAAACAATATTATGTAGACATACAAACACATGACAATTTCTTTGGCTTCAACCAGCCACGTTGACACAGATGGAGACATCTATCATTCTCCTTCAAAATACACTTTTGATTAGCCAATGCAAACTTGTAAGTTGTGCCACTAAAGAAAACCAAAGGAATTTATGAGGCTGATGCAAAGAAAGGATGACAACAAAACACATTGCAAAACAAATATTGGCAAACTAATAGTGGGACACGTTAAAGTAGCATATCAATGGTTCATCAATGTGTCTCGCACTGATTAAGATGGAAAAGCATGAAGGGTAGCTCGATTAATGAGCAATAAGATACTTTCTTGAAATTGAAAACTAAGCTTTACTTGCCATGGTTGAGTTTTCACTTTTACGAGCATCAATTGGCCCTGATGCAATTGCATCTAAAATCCCATACATCTCAATGTTTCCAGCAAAGTTGTGCAGCATGCACCTATGAAAAAAAAAAAAAGTTGGTCAGTTAAACAAAAAGAAAAAGTAACAAACTTTTGAAGTAAAATGGTTCAGCATGGGCCATAATAATATTAAACCATCCAAGCTTCAATACAAAGCAACGTGAACTTTCCAAATGTAAGGAACACCGTAGAACTGTTCGGAACTAATCCATATAGGTTTTACTTCTGCAAATAAATCAAGGACAACCAGCCTCCCAAGAGGAACAGAATGTAGAAGTGCCTGCACAACAAGCATCATCAACTATTAATCAAGAGGCACAATATGAATAGGCAACTAGAATAGAAATGCAATAGGATCATGATTCATGATAATGCTGTGCAGTGTTCCAGAAATTGACAATGTTATCGATAGTATCGTTGATGTTATCGATAGTATCGTCGACGTTATCAGTATTGCTGACCAGGCAATACTGAAACCCATGTAAACTGTCTTTTCCATGTATCCGCGATATATCACCGATGTATCGAAACCATTTCGTATACAGCATCTCCCCACTCTCTATATAAACCCTCCCCTATATCAAGTTGTATCGACAATGTTATCGCCGATACCACTCAAAATGGGAAAAAGGTATTTCTTAGAAGTGCAAATACACAGAAAGTAGGAAAAAAAAAAAAAAGGAAATAGAAAATCTGTATTTTTTAAAATTATTATTATGTTTTCTTGGATCTTGTGGGGGGTTTGATTTCAACCATTCCTCTTCAGAATGTTGAATTGAATCAATCATTTGGGGGAGAAATTGATGTTGAAAGCTCTGTGGGCTGGAATACCTAAAGTAAGAAAAAATGAAAAAAATAAAAATAAAAATAAAATGTGTTTTTCCCCATTCTTTTTGTATGATTTCACTACAAATTCATGTCTATGCAAGATTAGCGTGCCTTGACATGAATTTGAGTGGAATATAGAAAGATTTAAAACTTGAAATTGGAGGAAATTGGGAAAATTCTATTTCTCCTCATTTTCTTGCCTAAATTAATTGAGGGCCAGATTTTTAATATGATTATGAGTGTTGGCTGAACTATCAATTCATATAGATCTTTCGATTTTTTGGACTTTTCTTAATTAAGTAAATATTTGAAATTAATTTTTTTAAAAAAAATCTGTTTAATTTGGAAAAATAATTGTGACTTTTTTTTTTCTTGTTCATGATCATATGTTGATGGTCTATTTCTTGATTGAATCGGTTTAGTCTTTAAAAAAAATCTATAAATAAATGTTGTCACTTGTCTTGCCCTTTCGATCATTTCTCTAACACTCTTCTTCTTTTCAATATCTTCCAATATAATATCAATACAATGGGCAACACATGGGGACCAAAATATATGTGTTGTCTTTATAATCAAATTTTGTCCTGCAGCCTTATATGTTGCTTCATTATTTGTCACAATCTGCACCACATTCTCCTCCAATCTTGTCCACCACTTTATCCATTAGGAAAAAAAAAAATAGCATTTTTTGTTTCTTCCAAGGCATCAATTTACTTATGGTACACCGTTCTTAAGTGGTAGTACACTATGAAGTTGATCATGCTGCGTTTGGTTGGGTCAGTCCAACCATTGCACATGATCGTGCATCCTTTGGCCTTCCATATGAGTTTAAAGGTATTCATGTATGCTTTCAAATCTACATACTCTGCATCCGTCCATTTCCCCTTAATCTCCCTAACCATGGGAGCTTTAATTCTTTCATTTGCTTCTGCAACTGCATCAATTACCACCTGCCAATACGGAGAATTGGCCGCGTTTGGGGGTATGTTGGCATGTATAAATAACTTTGTTGCAGCCGTACATATCTTGTAAATGGAAGTTCTACTCCAAACTTGTTTTATCTTTTCTGGTTGAGTTAATTCTTTCCTAAACACAATTGGATCAACAGAGGGTCTCCTAGCTCATTTATTTCTTCTTCCACATGTACAGGGGCATCACATAAAGATGTCTCCCGTCGGCTGTCAAATATACGTCGTAATCCACCCAACCTATCCCCACCCCCCACTTGTAGATGCACTCCCCCCCCCCCCAAAAAAAAAAAAATAATAATAATAATAATAATAATAATAATAATAATAATAAATAAATAAAAATTGAATCACATAGAGAACTAAAAAAATATATAATAAGTTGCATAATCTATTAAATGCAATTTAATATGTTATACTATGATTAACACATCATATTCAACCAATAAAACAGAAAATGATTAAAAAAAAATGATTTCTCCTAATTTTAAAAAATACCCAAAAATAGTTTGAATATATATATATATATATATATATATATATATATATAAACTCAGCTGCATAATATGTTAAATGCACACTGATATGTTCCACTACGATGATTAACACAACATATGCAACCATTAAAACAGAAAAAGAATGAAAAAGAAATTATTTTTTCTAATTTTAAAAAATTAGCCGAAAATAGTCTTTAAAAAAATGAAAAATATATGTAAGTAGTGGCATAATCTGTTAAATGCATATTGATATGTTCTACTATGATTAACACATAATATTCAACCATTAAAACAAAAAAGTATTGAAAAAAATATATTTTTTTCTTAATTTTTAAAAATCGTCTGAAAATAGTCTGAAAATTTTTAAAAATCAGCTGAAAATCGGCTGAAAATAGTCTGAAAATTTATTAAAATAAAAATCGAATATCGATTGCATAATCCGTAAAATGCACATTGCTATGTTCTAATTTAAAGATTTTTTAGTAAAATGTATAAAAACCTATTTTTGAAGATTTTTGAGAAAATAGCCCATAAAGCTTCGATTCAACAAAGTCCTTTAAATAACTAGTTTTGATCCTCAAATTCAAGCTAAGAGTAGTCAAAATTTGCATTAGAATAGTTTATGAAAGAATTTGGAAGAGAAAAGTGTCAAAAAATGAGAAAAATCACAACTTTAAAAGACAAAAAAAAAAAAAAAAAAAAAAACCTTGTTTTTTAACCATTACAATCTGACCATTACGGGGGGTAATGACCGTTATGGGCTGTAACAGCTATTTTGATTTCAAAGTCCAAGGGATCACCATTTCGACCCCGTATCACGTAACGGTGTCGACCGTTAACCAATTTTGAATACCTTGTTGTGTATGCATTTGTGCAGGGATGGATCATGGATGTGTGTATGCATGCATGCATGCATGGATGGATGGATGGATCATGTATGGACATGTGTATGTATGCATGGATGGATGAATAGATGTATTAATATGTATGTATGGACGTATGGATGGGATGGATAAACATGTATGTATGCATGGATGGAAAAATTCCACCATTTTCCCCATGTTTCCCGCAGTCAATGATAACATTCCCTTGTATCGGCGATATTGATACATGTTCCATATCCCCGGTCAGCGATACATGTAACGATATTGATACTATGAACACTGGATATGAGGTACTTGAATCAACAACACAAGCAGAGCAAATGTACCTAGCTTTCCTATCCTTGTATATGAACTCATAGATGCTTGGAGAATTGCTAGTTTTTGTCGTACTTCACCAATAGCCTAGGAGGTTGAATCCGAAATCGAATCACCAATATTAGAAGAAAGTTTTGCCTCTATGGTAACAACATCTGTAGAAGGTGGCGTGGATTTGGGGTGCAAATGAGGATGAAGATCCCAACACCACTCCTTAACATGTCCTCATTTCTCACAATGATTGCACACCAACTTATCCCAATTTAGTGTTGGTGGAGGTGCTCTGCCAGCTCATCTCGCAACTTACGAGATCTTGATGATTTTTTATTTGCCACGAGATATTTTGACCAGAGATAGTTGCTCTCCTACTTCCTAAACCATGAACATAGTTGTAGACAAATTCTAGAGAAGGAAGGCAATCCTTCCCAAGGACTTGGACTTTCTGGAAGTTGAAACTCATAATCGAGATGAAGCTCGGCTAGGAATTAATAAGTCGGGCGTTGTTGTATTTATTTTTCCATGTCTACAGCAATAATTGCTAAAGTTTGGGAATGAACTAGCCCTTTCCTGGCCACAAAGTACACCTCAATAGTCATATTCCCTCTGCTCCATATTCATAATCTCATGATGTAACAAGTACAAACAAGCAAATCTTTCCCATTTAGTATACATTTTTGCAATCATATACCTTTCAAAATCTTCTTAAACATAGTGTTTTAGTATCGGTATCAATGGATGTATCGCACCCTTGACCCTTGGGATATGAAAATATATCATGTATTGCAAGGGAAATATCGTATCTATCGCATAATGTATCGGTGATTTTGGGAAACATTGGGAAATTGGTCAAAATTTTCGATGAAACTTTAGAGGATGTTAAAAGGGACATCATTACATAGTTAGAACTCAAAAGATCACAACAAACAAGTACACAAATAAGTTTCCTTTCTATAGGGTCCTAAACTATGTTGTCTAACAGAAGTTCATATAATTTATAAATCATAGAAGACATGTATGAAAACATAACCAATTAATTAATATAAAAATTTGAACACGTCCAAATTATCTCTCATAACCTAAAAATTTGGTACATTTCCTCATCTAATGATGAGATTGGTGGACATTTTCTAGACAATTAAGAATGAAAAATATCCAATGGTCTTGTTTCAACAAACAAGTGTCCACGAATCAAAAGTAAGAATCATTTACACAATCTGATTTTGGGACCGTGACATAAACATTGGCTTCCACAATGTAATTGTTTAATTTGAGTTAGTACATAACAAGTGTAGAATTTGAGTGCATGTGTATCAAGTGTTCTACGTTTAGTATATAACATATGTACAATTTGAGTGTATGCGTATCAAGTGTTATACTCTGCCAAAGTATCATAGAACAAATTCATTGCGACCTTGATCCGCTTGTTGCCACAAACTAGGGTAATTATCTCCCCCGGACCTTGACCCGATAGGCAAACCTCGATCAAACTGCAATGAGCAATAAGCCCCATCACCACCCTCAAGCCCGAGATTGCTTGAATTGGTGTGACATCCATGGCAACAGGAAAAGCATCCTCTATTAAATGCCCTGATAACATTCCTTGACAATCTTCACTAGAGGAGTAGGAAAGAAAATCCTCCCCAAAAGCCATCAGAAGGAGAGACCTGATTCCCGAACTTACGATAGCTAAACCAACATCATTACCATCCATTCCGTAATAGGGCCCGAAAGGTAATAGGGCCCGAAAGACATTTCCATCATCATCACCGCACCCCCAATCATTTTCAAAGTACATGTCTCAATGCCCATTGGTGTTCTGGAGCTTGACTCGATGCCAATTGGAATCGCAAAGGTGGAGAAAAAATTGCTAAGGTCAAGAGAAAAAACACGAAAGTAGTCACAAGTAACAAAGGGAGATCCACATGGCGCAATGCACTCCATGCACACAAGCAACACAACCATACATTCCTCGTCGCCTGGGCTTCCCTCATGCATGGAAAGATCATTGCATGAACCCTCCCATGCAGGCTCCACATGCATGACATGTGACTCATCCAAGAAACCCAAGTATCTAGTTGTCCCCCACTTATCTGCAACCACCAACCATGTGTTCCTATCTTGCGAATTAAACTCCTCAATTCCACCACTCGGATCTGACCCAACACTCCTTCGAAGACACGAGTCCTACAAACTTATAGCTCCAGACCCCAAGCCCTCTCTTCTCATGCCATTTGGCATCCGAGCCTACTCTGACCCGCTGACCTCCCCATATTTTCTGAGATAAAAGACCCTCTAGCCCCCATAATATATCTTCCTGCAATGGGGCTAGAAACACCTGTCATGGAATGGACGTCACATGTAGTGAGCGAGACAACTGGAAGGTGACGTGGAAGAACAACAGTCACTTTATCTACACCAACCTATGCGTGACAACTCCCAGAGGACACATCCTTGAAAGGATACGGTGCTCCAGTGGAGCATTGAAATTGTATGACTTCCCCCTTCAGAGCTCCACCTTCGAGCAAGCCACAAGCCCCCACCCCCCTGCAACTAGCTTCTGCTTCCTCTCTCCTTCATTCTCTTCTTCCAAAACCCTTATATCCACTGTCACATCCCCCACAGTGGAAATCTAACCAACTTCTTGCTTCTAACGAGAATCTTGGCCACCCTTACCTTAACACCCCCCTTAAGTTCAAGATTAACAGCCATGACCTCACCATAGCACGAGCCAGTAGCCACAAAAACCTCTTGAACCCATAATTCCGTTGGTAATCCCCAGATTTGAAGCCAAGCTTCCTCCCACCCTAGCATTGACCAATTTTCCCAATGGTGCAGATATTTAACTATTTTATCTCTGAACAGGGAACCTGCCATAAGAATCTTCTCTAGATTTGCATCCAGTCGCAACGAGAACCACACTTCAATCCACTAATAGGTTTCAACACCACGTCACCTTCCTTAAATTTCAAGTTTTCCCACAACCAAGTTCCACCTTCAAAATGATGCTCGCTCCGTGATTGTCGCCACCAAATTTCACTGCAAAGCATTCCAAGCATTGTCTACCATCAAAGGATGGACCCTGACCACAAGACCATCAATTGCCTTCTCTGTCCAAACCAACCTGCCATCACCTTCAGGGACTTAACCACCTTCTCTGCTTGCAATCTGCAAAGAAGGCACATCGATCTTCCTTAACAACACCTCTTTAAAAGATTTTTAAGGCCCCTCCTCGCCCCTGACAGGTTCAACACTCCACTTAATAACCCTTCCTTCTCTCTTGATGTTTCTCCCTCTCCTTTCCCCCCACCCACAGTTTCACCATTTCTTGCTGATTGAGAAGACAAGCGATTGATAACCTCTAGGCCGTATTCAACGCTAGTCTTCTTACACCGAAATCTAGTATCATTCACTATTGCAAAAGCCCTCTACATCTCCTCCACTTCCTCCATTCACAAAACTATGGAATCCCCAAATGGCCTGCGCCCTTTTGTCCCAGGAGATTATTACCTCCATCATACTTGCTCTGTTGAATACCCTCTAAACGTTAATCTCTGTCCAATCATCCAAAAATCCGTTGAAGAACAAGGTTGGAAGTTCCATCAGAGCTAAGACTTCCACACCTCCGATGTTTGGATTCTTACGCTTTCTAGGGGTGTACACCAAGTCGAACCGAGTTGAGCTCTGACGGAAGAAGGTTGGGAGAGAAGGTGTTTGGATTCAAACACCTTCTCTTCCAAGGTGTGCTCTCTCCCTTAGAGATTTGTTCATTCCTCATATGTGCTCTCTCTCTCTCTCTCTCTCTCTCTCTTGGAGATTTGCCCATTCCTCCCAGGATGAAAACAACCTCTGCACCTCCTTTGGTCGATTGCAGGCATATCTTTTCTCTCACTTCTTGTCTTCGCTTAAACAATCTCCCTCTAGAGCAAAACGACCTCCTTGAACGGCTCCTCATCTCCTTCCTCGAACAGAGCTTTTCTTCCATGGAGTTAAAAAGAGACAATGAAATGACTTCGAAATTCAGTCATTAAAGCATGGGCAAAATGGCTTTTCATGACTAGTTTTAGTTATAACAATTATGTATTGGGGGATTATTTGATAGTTTGGTGGAGTATGAGAAGACATAGACAGTCACACAACCACTGTACATTTAGACATGCTACAACCTCAATCTAAACTGTCCAAATCACGGGATACGCTATATATGGGGCAAAACATTGGAAAAATATCGATATGATGATCCTAACTTTTGATTGATGGACGTTTGGTTGCTGAATTTGGATATTTCACTTGTTTACTATAGAGGTCATATTTAACAGACATAAATTTACTCTTTAATTGTTGATTGTCATCAACCTGTGCAATAGACTATTAGAGAGCGCTAGATTGTAACTGTTAAAGTCCCTCGACATACATTGATATGTCATCCCCTAACGGCTCGAGCTTTTAGAGCAAGTGGTTATTTGATATGGTATCAGAGCAGAAGGTCATGTGTTTAAATCCCAGGAGTAGCAAATATGCCTCTGTAATATATTCTCCCACAGGAGGCCAGTAAAATCAAGTCCAGCCAAGGGACCGGGAAATCAAGCCCGACATGTTTATGGTGTGAGAGTCCCTCCACCCTTGTCCAGTATGTCCCCGTGTAGAGTTACACCCTACACGTGTGGGGGAGTGTTGAAGTCCCTTGATATACATTGATATGACATCCTTTAACGGCTTAAGCTTTTAGAGCAAATGGTTATTTGACAGTAACCAATCTATGTACTAGTCTATGACATTCTGCCCATATGGGAGTATTTTGCTCTCCTTGCTAGTCCCTAGAATGGTAAAGGAGGGTTGCATTAGATTTGCAACTGGAGTGAAACTTTTGCCATAACTTCCAATATCAATCCGAAAATAGGACATTCCAAACTCACGCTAGGCCATTCACCCTTGATAGAGTGGAATGACGGAAAAGGATTCACGAATCCAACCCCAGTTAGTTGGGATAAGGCTTAGATAATGATGATGATAGTTCCTATGAGAAAATTTTGCTTGGGGAGATATCATATTCCACTATTTTGGCATCTCCACAACTAAAGCTCATAAGCCATTCCCAAGATGATTGACAACATCAATTTGCTCGTTCGTCAGGAGATGATAGGTACTACTATAAGTTAGTGTCCCATCCAAATTGTGTGCTACACAAATGACTAATGAATTTCACCCCACGACCAAATGTAATTGCTTTCACAATTCAATGATGGTAAAGAGATCCTTTTCAAGAGATTCACATTATGAGAATATACGTTAATTCCATGTAAACAATGAAATGGACCATCAAAGAGAAGCTATCTGATAAAAGAAAGAGTCAATCCATATCTTGTTGAATCACAGGCAGGTCAAGCACAAAATCAATACTGACAATCTTAGCCCAGGAGGCCCGTGGGAGCAACAACTGGAGAATAAAATTGATGTTCTGAGGCTAAAATTGAGAGATTTGATACACAACAACAATCAACAATCAAAGCACATCTCACTTCATTTTGATCCAAATGTAATTTTCGGTGGTCATGACTCATGAGAAGGGCTTGCTTGAACTGTTCTCAATGCAGGTCACCATACTCTGTTCAATCTTATCCATGAAACAAATGCATGCTTAGCCCCAACTAGCTCCGTTCAATTTTATCCATCAAACAAGTGCATACTTAGCCCAACTAGGTTGGGGCAGGGCCATCCCAAATTTCTTGGAGTACTTCCAATATAAAGAATGATGTTTCCCTCTTTGGTTAAGATTAGGATAAGCAGACACAAACCTCATTTAGAATCTCAGATCTCCCAAAGCATGGAAGCATACCTTTTCTAATAGCACTTCGGCCTAAAGATATGAAATACATAGAGGAAATGGAAGGGAATTGAATTTAGAAGTAGAGCACAACAACAAACCTTAAACAAAGGAACCAGTTTTTCCTTAAACAAAAGTTGCTTCTCTTTTTCATTTAGAATGTTTAGTCTAACATTACAAGCCAAACATGCTCAAAACTTGAACATCCTAACAACTACAAATTAGTCACTAAAGCCAAATATCGTTCAAAAGATTCTTTTCAACTATACAACCCAAGCTGAAAAAAATTGTTAACAGACTTCATAGTTGAGAATTTTTCAGGCCATGTCAGCATTTCCTTGCAATAACACTATTAACATTATGACTATACTAATAGAGAAGGGAAATGAACCATTGGTACCGTGATACACTCCGTATGAGTATCAGAGAGCAAATCATCCACTTAAAAAGTATATTTATGCAGTAAATTTATGCAAGTGACTAAAATGAAGTAGTGAAGACGAATTGTGACATTGAACCAGCATGCTTAAGAAGAACGAATGAGGAAAAAAAAAACGAATTACACCAGTAAAATACATTACAAAAAAGTCTACCCTTCACCTTCATTTGTGGTGGCCTCCAAAATGGATCATATGTAAACAACCACCCCTACATGATGAAACAAACATGAGTTATAATGCTATGGAAATAAAACAAATTTTCGGGGTGAATTGAAAGGATGAAAGATGTAGAGCAGCAATGAACCTCAGAGAAGTTGAAACATACCAAGTGTTAAATGATTTATAATTGAAAAAAAATAAATAAATAAATAAAGTTTCTGTCTTTATAGATTAATAGAAGAGAAAAGAAGAAGAAAAGGTGACATAGAGGAGAATAGAGAATAGTGTTGTAAAGGAGAATAGAGAATAGAGGAGACTGCTTGATTATCACAAAATAGTTGCATTGTTAGGTTCACTACAAAACCCGTTTTGTAAAACAGCTACTTATGCACACGAGCTCACACGTGGTATGAGCCATCGCCTTATATTATGCTTCAATGCTTGATCAGGCTACAATACTCTACTATTCCACATAATTAAATTTCGTGCCACAAACGTGCAGTACCTGTTAGTAGACCACATCGCCTATCAATTAGAGATACTGCCCAATCGGCATCAAAATACACTATGACTTGAAGATGATTACTCCTTGTGTACAAAATTCCCCGACCGGAATCTCTCTTGGGGTACCACAGAATCCGGATAATTGCATGGATTTGCATCCATTAAGGCACCCTTGGCAAGCTCATAAACTAGCTCACCACACTCACAACACATGATATATCTAGCCTGGTGACAATCAAATAGAAAAGCTTTCCGAATAATCTTTTATACCTTACTGGGTCTTCAACCATATCTCCTTGATCACCAACTAGTTTATGGTTTAGATCTATTGGTGTAATAACTAGCTTATTACCAAGAAGACCTCCTGTCGTTGAGACGGATTAATTCATTCATGTGATTTGGTGATGTAGGACAACTAACCACTTGCTCTAAAAGCTCGAACTGATAAAGTGTGGTGACTCGTGAATCAATCCCTTTATCTCATAGCCCAGGCCCCCCCTTGTGGGCCCCACATCACATGGGTTGCATCATCGGCCGAACCCCCCTCGTGGGCCCCACATCACATGGGTTCTACCTCACATGAGTCACCCGCCTCACACAGGTGGGGGTCACCTCACACGAGCCAACCTCCTCACATGAGCCGCCCACCCCATCTGTCCACCTGCATCCCATAAACAACCACACTAGAGCCCATACGTGTGAGCCAGTACGGACGCACATATGTGTGCATGTGTTCATGTGTGGATGGGTAGGGGAAAAAAGAAAGGAGATGGATTGGGTTGGGTTTTGATGGTTTTAGAGGAGTTGTAAGGGAATGAGAAGAAGAGAAGTGAAGAAATGGTGTACCTTGTTGGAGAAGAGAGAGGACGAAAGTTACTGTTATGGGTAAAAATGGACTGGGTAAGGAGAAGGGGTCAGCTCGGACATCTGTGCTCGTCGTGTGATCAGCCAGCGCGGTCACGACCAAGGAGCTCCTAAATGGCCAAAAAGGAATAATCCACTGCTGGGGAAACGGCCTACTCCTCGAGCTCGGCCATCAGAAGATAAGTATCTCCCCTTGCATCAGATGCCGAGCTCTTCCATGGTCCCATCCATTTTCGAGCTGCTACTAGAAAAATCTCTTGGAAAGGGCCCCCGAGGTACGACCCTACACGAGGTAAGACTCTGAGCCGCTACACTTAGGGAAATCCTGTCGCGTACAGTAAAATGAAGAGGATGGTAATTCCCGATTTTGTCTATATTCTAAGGAGCCCAGCCTCGATACTCGAACACGACTCCCAAGGACAGGTCGGCAGGTCGGCAACTTGCTCAATGCCAAGGGAAAACTCAACCACAACTCACTAGAGAATCTAGGTCGGCAAACTACTCCTCAAGATGGCTATGTAAGTCGCATCGGCTTCCTACTACATGTTTCGATCGGTTCTAACTATTTAAATCTTATCGAAGAGACCTACCCGAGATCTTAGCCGAGGATCTCGGGAGATAACTGCAACACACATCTGTCTGATATCTTAGTCGAAGATCTCAGAAGATATTCGCGATATGCTCGGGATACGATTCCCTCTACAACACACCCCTACTAAATAGGGAGATTACCCTCTACACCACCGCCCTTTTTCAATTATAAATAAAAGCATCTTTAATGGTGAAAGGTACACACAACCCAACGCAGAAAATACACCCTAAACCTTACATTCTACTAAACTTAGTTTGTCTGTCTGACTTTGGCATCGAAGGGTCCCCTCTTGTAGTCGGGGTCTCCATCTTTGTCTTCTCTTGTAGGTATCAAGTGGTCAAAGGAGGACATCCAAATTTCTACATCAACAGTTACCTTTGAGAAATCCACCACCAAGCAAACTTCTACCCTTCCACAATTCATTTGGAAGGAAGTATTTTATTTATATTATTTAATATATATATATATATATATATATATATAAAAAGATCAGGGTCCAAGGGGCCCAGATCTGAAAGATCTGGTGGCGCGATGGTCTTATAGATAAGATCTAATAGTCGAATCGTCGCGAAAAGAAAATTCATATGACTAAAACTTAAGAGTTGGGCATCGAGTTGAGTCAAACCAAGTTAAGGCTGACTCGACTCGATTCGATTTTGAAATAGGCCGGACCCAAACTCGATCCAACTCGATACCGACTCCAGCATGCCTGACTCGATCCAAGTTCGGTCTCGCCTGGACTGATCCGGACCAAGTCCGATCCGGTTAGAAGTACCGAGTCGGGTCGAGTTGGCACCAAGTCAGATTGAGAGATGAGAGGAGGGAGTGGAGAGGAGAGAGAGGAGGAGGAGGGTAATGGTAGTGGGTGGTTGCCGGGCTTGGAAGAGGAAGAGGAGGAGGTGGTTGTTGGGCTTGGAAGAGGGAAGGAGGGAGGGAGGGAGTGGAGAGGAGGAGGATGGTGATGGTGGTGGGTGGTTGCCGGGCTTGGAAGAGGAAGAGGAGGAGGTAGTTGTTGGGCTTGGAAGAGGAAGAGGAGGATGAGGGAGGGAGGGAGTGGAGAGGAGAGAGAGGAGGAGAAGGGTGACGGTGGTGGGTGGTTGTCAAGCTTGGAAGAGGAGGATGAGGGAGGGAGAGAGAGAGAGAGAGAGGTTGGGATCGGGTCGGGGTAGGGTTAGAGAGTTAGGTTTCGAATCGAGTTGAGTCTAACCGGATCGAGTTTCGGGTCGAGTCGGATTGAGTTACTAGGTAACTCGAACATGACTCGGTTTGAGTTCGGATTGGGCAAAGCTTACTCGGTTCGGACCGACTCACCCATTCGATTTGGGTCAAGTCGGATAGAACCGAGTCGAATGAATCAAGTTAGCCGGATCAGGTCATCCCGTGGCCACCTCTACTAAAAATGTCTCCTAAGCAGTGCACATGCATCATCCCTAAGTGAGGTCTTCCTTATGCACGTCCAATGCATGTGGGGCCTTCAAAGTGGTCCATCGAGCCCCATCTGGAACTCATCTCCCATCCGCAAAAAGAGTTGTGCTGATGTGGGTGGTCACCTCTGTCTCTCGTACACCCGAGTAGGTCCCTTTAATGTCCCCATCAACTCTCCCCGCCTAAGAAGAATTTGCCACTACCAAAATAAATTTGTGGTAATGCTCGAGGAGGTCAGGACCAATGTGCTAGAACTCTACCTCTGTAATTTAGGTGTTCTCTGACTCCGGCCTATTCTTCCACTTCACGAGGTATTTCTGATATCCTCCATGGTGGGTGGAGACCGCTTCGTCTTGAACGTCCCTGATCTATTCTTTTCGTCCAGGTAGTGATGGAAGAGAAGGCAATGGGTGGGAAGTAGGGTCTGGTAAAGGCCATGGGCTGGGGTCGAGGTCAGGGACACCATCATTTGCAGGAGGGCTTGAAGATGGAGGTGTAGGTCCGTCACAAGGCACAAGATCCTCCATGTTGATTGTTGCATTAATGCCTATGTCAGATGGAAGATCCACCACATATGCATTAGGGCCCACTCATGTCAAAATTTTATATGTTGCACTGTGGGCATTAATTTTCTCCAGTTCCCTGTGGGAATCGTTCGGGCCTAATGTAGACCATGACATAGAGATGAGAACATCACTTCATATACACCTTTGCATACTTATCAGAGGATGAGGCGGGCCACATCGATTTCCCTGTTGCTAGGCGAGTACCCGTGATCATGCCGAAGACCCCATGTACATGTGCGAGCATCTGTACAACCACACAATGGAAAGATGCACATGGGTTGCTTTATAGAGTAATCTGGACTGTTGGATTGGAGGGACATTACGATCAGGCCGTTAAAACACATGATTGGGCCATTAATCGTGGGTCGTCCACACTAGCTTTTCTTAGATTTTATCAGCTTATAGAACTTAGTTTAGTTTATGCTATGTTTGGACATTATTGTGAGTGTTTTTACTTGATTTTATTTAAACTAGGGCTATTTTCGTTAAAACTCACAAGACAATGGTTATTGTAATTATTGAAATGTTAAGCTAATCTTCATCAGCAGAGGTGTGAGGTCTCCATCTATCCCCACATCATCATCAATTTTCTCTCCATCAAGGTATTTTCTTCAAAGTTCTTAGATTCTCCCATTCCAAATCTTCATCTTCTCCCAAACCTAACTTTCTCATACCCATCCACAATCCAAAACCTGAAAGACCTAAACCTATCCAACTTAAACATACGTGCGATTGTACGGCCACGTGTGAACCCCTCGAGTCAGCCGTACGCAGTGTTTTAAATATCGACGATATCGGCCAATATATCCCACAATATTTTTTGCATCCCACCTGTGCAATACGAAACGCAAGTAGTGGAATATATCCCACATGTCCGATCCAGTGAGCATTTTTTTTTTTCGAACATTTTTTTCTGTAAATCAATGTTGAATTGTTACAAATCCATGAAAAAATACGAAAAATTAAGAAAAATAAATAAATATTTCCCAATTTCTCGCAAATTGGTTGCAATCTGTCCAAACACAAAATCAAACATGTATATTACCTAATTTAGTGATTCTTCTTTGGTCTTGAATGTATTGCTTGTGTTTCCACACGTCTTCTTACATTTATAAATTATATGAATAAACTTTGAATATAATTGCATCAATTTAGTTAGATAAGGCATAGATTAGGACCCCATACAAAGAAAACATATTATATTAACCTACTTTTTGTAATGTTTTGAATTGTAAGTGTATATTTATGTCATTTTTAACAATCACTAAATTTCATTGAAAAATTCGACAAATTTCCAATGTTTCCAACAACAACGATATAGCCTTTACGACTTTACGACTCTATATCGTGAAATGTTTGCCATTGTTACCTTTACGTAACGGCCTTTATGGCCCCGTAACTGCCTTTATGACACACCATGATTGTACCATATTCAAATAAGAAGGTTTCTAGTCTTACACATGCATTAGCACACAAATGAACCAAGAATGATAGATCCAAGTTGCCCACTAGGTAAGCACCACCAGTTATATGTCAATGGTCCACATTCAACAAATTGTGATGAATGTTTATAAAAACTACAAATTATTATAAAAACTACAAAATTAACTATTTGGGAGCCCACATTCACCAAAAACTTACAAAAAATACAAATCAACTGTTCAGAGTGCCTTGCCTATAAAGCTTTTCATGCTCCAAATACATCAAGAAAATTTGCCAAACTAATTTAATATGCTTATGATGCATGGCTATTACAAGGTATCAGTATTTTAAATAAGGAGAAATCCTATCAAAGGAAATAGTTAAAATATTCCATGAGAATTCTAAGGAGACCTACTGATAAAAGCTAAACATACAGTGAAAAAAAGCATCACTATGAAAAGATTACAAAGTAATAAAGAGCACCTCCTTGTACCTGCATTAACCATACAGCATCATTATCACCACTCCACATGGCCTTATAAATAGCTGCACCTAATGAGGATATGTACTCAGGTTCATCTATAGGTGGAGTGTTCTCATCAAAAGTGTCACTGCAAAGAGAAAAGAAATTTTAGAAACACATTCAAGGAGAAACATTAAAAAGTCTTGTCTTCCAATATATCTACTAAATCCTACTTGTTCTGGAAAAAATAAATAAATAAATAAATTTGTATTTTTAGCAGATTAGGAGCAATCCCGATAAGCAATAAAATGACAAAGAGTACATTGAGATGGTTCAGTCATGTGCAAGGAAGACAAGAGACAATAGTTCCAATAAGGAGAGCAACCTTGATAAGGGTTGAAGGGCCTGAAAAGATTATGAGAGGAATTACCTCAAAAGGACCTAGATGGAGGTAGTAAGAAGGGATATGAAAGCTTGTTAACTTACCGATGCCTTGGATAGGAATGAGTATCAAAACATGATTCATAGAACTAACACCAAAAGCTTGAGACAAGGCTATGATGATAATGATGATAGCATGCATCAACATATATAAGTAACTAGAATGTGTTGCTCCACCATGGATATAAAACACTTCTAGCTCATCTTCACTAAATAACAATGTTGTCAAAAATCCCATACAATAGCATAAGCCATCGACCTGGGCTGATTGCTTATACCATTGCATAATCACATAAGCGATCGCTCAAATTTAATGGAAAAAAAAAAAGGTCATAAGAAATTCTAATAAGAAAAACTGTATAATTACTATATAATTTTTTTTTTACCTATTTCATTGTAGTTTGACTATTAGATCATCTATAAGTTATATTATATAATATCACAAAAAATTCAACAAGTTACACTAAGAGCAAATTAATTATTAAAACCTACAAATATAGAAATTTTATTGATGACTTGAATCTTGTTTAGTTGATGCCTACATGAGATAATACAATACAAGTTACAAGTACAACTCTACCAGTTAAACTTTCAAGTTACAAATAACTAAACTTACAAGTCACAACCTTGGGAAGTACGCCATCGCATTAGGTGTATGCAAGGGCATAATCGCATAAGACACCGCATACTTATTGCATAAAAAAGTATGCCATCACAAACACCCCACATGCCATCATGGCGTATGCAATTTCAGTGGCCCATTTCGCATATGCGATCGCATGATAGCTTATTTGATCACATATGACAATTACAATCGCATATGACAACAGTGCTAAATAATAAACAATTGTCTTACAATATGTGGTGGTGAAGAACGAGAAAAACACAGCAAAAACATTACATAATCTTCCATAATCATAAGTCATAACAACACTAATTAGTCTCTACTTGATGTTATGGAACATAATTCGAGAGGCGACTGCAATATTAAATGTGAACCTTCACGGTTTTACTATATTTTGTATATCAAGAAACCATGAATCATCACCCTTCTGATTAGAATAATAGAGAGACTTTGTATATTCTGAAAAGGCTAACAAGGGCCCTAATAACAAGTAAATTGGAGTAATAGAGAGATTTTGTATTTCAGGTTGGAAGCTATAGAATATTTACAAAGTAAAGGGGGAGAAAAGAGAAGAAAAGAAATATGGAAGAAAGAGAGAAATTGAGAGTTAGGGTTCAAAGTCTAGCTCTCTTCTCTTTTAATATTAAAACAGCCAGTACACCACAGAAGTATAGAAGATACATTTACATGCAACCCTATATTTCTCTACACTCCCCTCAGGCTGCAACATCAATGTTAGATATGCCCAGCTTGCCCAAGTACAACTCAAGGACTCAGTGAAAACATCAGCCAAGTGATCATTAAACAAAAAATAAAGCATTATAAACTCCTCGGCAATAACCATCCCATGAACAAAATGACAATCCACTTTGATATATATATATAGAGAGAGAGAGAGGGAGAGAGAGAGAGAGAGAGAGAGAGAGAGATAACATCAACACATTCTGTTTCCATGCAAGGTATTAAGAAACAGTTACGTAATAGCTGTTACGACCATAATGTAATGGTAATGGTGGGAACCGTTACACATTATAGGGCTGTAATGGCCATTATGGAAAAAAAAAAAATGGCCCACAACGGCCGTTACAACTTTGTAAAAAAGCTTATACAGTTTTATTTTATTTTTTAATAAAAAATAATAATAATTGGTTGCAACCAGTGTTTAAGTTATCGGCGAAATGTCGATAATATCGATGATAATATCGGTGTCGCTAGCGCTGCGACACCGAAATCCCCTTTTTTCGTTTCTCTGCCAGTTGTCGGCGAGAAATCGGCGATTTTTTTAATATCAGCAAGAAGTCGAAATATTCCATTTCTTACGGGCGATATTATCGGAATGGGGGAAAAAAATTTCAATTTTCGTACCTGGTTAATCGGAACCGGAGCTGGAACAGGAGCTTCTTGATCGTCGGTACGCGTACGCCAAAGGTAAGAAAAATCTCACCACCTCCCTCTTCGATTTCAATTGAAAGCTCCACGGCGAGAAATCGGCAATAAACCAGAGATTTGAGCGAGATTTACTTGCGATTTGGGATGATTTAGGGATTTCAAATCTCCAGCAAAACTCCCACAAAACCCCTCTTTAGTTTTTTTTTTTTCCCCCTCGAGCGAGAATTCCCTTTTCTCATGTTTTCGTGGGACGCGGATTAGATACTGAGAGGTGAGTAGCCAAATCGCTACACCTAGCTCTCTGTGGACCCCCCACCATGATGCATGTGTTGTATCCATACCATCCATTAATTTGGAGAGATCGTTTTCTGTCATGAGAAAAAGAATGAGATAGATCTAAAGTTCAAGTGGGCCCCACCATAGAAAACAGTGGGTACAGTGACATCCACCGTTCAAAACTTCTTAGGGGCCACAGAAGTTTCCGATCAAGCATATATATATTTTTTTTACTTAATATATCTCTATGTTAACTTATGAATAGGTTGGATCTGAAAAATACATCATGGTGGACCCTATAAATGTTTCAACGGTGAGTGTGACGGCTCACTTGGCTTTCTATGGTGGATCCACTTTAACTTTAGATCTATTTACTTCTTTTTCTTATACCATAAAACGACTCTCCAAATGGTTGGACGGTATGGATACAAGACATGCATCATGGTGGGGTCCACAGAGCTTGGTGACGTCACCGAGTCCCTTTTTTGTGAAATCCGATTTCACACCGACTTACTCAGTGCACCCCTATCGTACTAACTAAACTCAGTTGCGCCCACCTTGAATGTATTTGGTCTATCTACTCCGTCCATATGTTTTTCCATCTAATTTAAGGGGATGAACCCAAAATTGAAGCATATATAAAGATCAAGTGGACCACACCATAGGAAGCAACAATGTTAAGGATGGCCACCATTGAAACCTTCCTAGGGCCCACTGTATTGTTATTTTACATCCAACCCCTTGATATGGTCATATACACCTGGATGGAGTGAAAAAACAAATATAATCTTGATCTAAAACTTCTGTGTCCCTAAGAATTTTTCAACGGCAGTGATTTAATTACCACCGTGTGGTCTATTTGAGATTTTGATCTTATAATTTTTTTGGGATAATGTTCTAAAATAATATGAAGAAATGAATGGACGGTATGGATAAATTTCATACATCACGGTGGCTCCTCAGTGGCCATCGGATCCTCGGCATTAATCCTCACGTGGTACAGGATACGGTGAGATCCTGTACTCCATGAAGCGGATTAGCTACTGACACGTTGAGCAGCGAGATTAGCTATTGAAGTAATGTCAGCAAGTTCCGTGGGACCCACCATGATGTATGTTTTGTATCCACACCTTCCATCCATTTGGAGAGATCATTTTAGGGCAATATACAAAGAACGAGTTAAATCCAAAGCTCCAGTCGACCTCAACACAGAAAACAGTGGGACAGTGATGCGCACCATTAAAAATTTCTAAAGGCCATAAAAGTTTTAGACCAAGCTGATATTTGTATTTTACCTTGTCTTTTTTAACTTTTGAACAGTTTGGATTTCAAATAAACATTATGATGGGCCTTACAATAGTTGCAATGGTGGGAATCACTCTCCCCACTATTTTCTTTGGTGGGGTCCACTACAAATTTTTATTTGCCTCGTTCTTTGGTTCATACCCTAAAATGATATCTAAAAATGGATGGACGGTGTGGATTTAACACATACATCATAGTGGGGCCCACAGAACTAGGTGACGTCACTTCAGTAGCCGACTCGCTACTCAACCAGTCAGTATCTAATCCGCGTCCCATTGAAACCCTCCTGGGGTTCACATAAATTACCTGGGTCCACTGTGATATATTTTATCCACTCCATCCATCCATTTTAACAGATAATTTCATTAAGTGTGTACAAAATGGACGGTAAGATAGATTTTACTCTCACTGTACATTTTCGTTACATTAATATGACACCCTTAATCATCCAATGATGGTGATTTTTGGGACATAAGCAATCGAAGGGTCCCTCGTTGTATCAGACGTTGTTAATGGTCATAGGTGGGCCCACATGGGCTCTATAGACATGTTTTGCATTGGAATAATATGCATGAACACACCTGCACTGTTGAGAATGATCCATGGATAGCGTGCATAACCCACACACATTTACAATGCATTTACTGGGTGATTGAAAAATCAATAATATATCTATTAATCAAACGGTTTGACTTCACCAAATTAATCAGACGGTACGACAACGCATGCCTTTTGGCCCCCATTAAATGAAAACTTATTATTTAATGCATTCTAATAATGATTTTTTCATTCCTGAATATGTAAATATGCGTATTCATGCATATACTGAAGTTTCACTGAAAAATTCAATCGTTTTTCCCATGTTTTCCTCTTTTTCCCCACATTTCCGGTTATCGGCGATATTATCGGCGATAACGATATTATATCTTTATCTCTGGCCAGCGAAACTTGTAGCAATACCGACAACTCGAACACTAGTTGCAACTGCCATTACGGCCCGTATTCTTAAGTTAATGACGGTGGTCGTTACGGCCACCGTTACCATTTTTGAATACCTTGCTTCTGTGGTAGAGTTAGTAGCAAACTTTGGCTTAAAAATCTCCCAAGATACTACTACACCTTCCAATGAGAAAAGGTTACCCAAGATGGATTTATAATCATTTGTCTAACTGAAAAGAGGCATTGGTATAACCAGCAGCTGACAAGTCCTCACCAGGAAATCCCAAAACGTATTTCTTAGTTTTCCTCATATATTTCAAAATAATCTTTATAGTTGTCCAGTGCTCCGATCTAAGATCACTTTGATAGTTCTTACAATCCCTAGAATACCTTGCTTCTGTGGTAGAGTTAGTAGCAAACTTTGGCTTAAAAATCTCCCAAGATACTACTACACCTTCCAATGAGAAAAGGTTACCCAAGGTGGATTTATAATCATTTGTCTGACTGAAAAGAGGCATTGGTATAACCGGCAGCTGACAAGTCCTCACCAGGAAATCCCAAAACGTATTTCTCAGTTTTCCTCGTATATTTCAAAATAATCTTTATAGTTGTCCAGTGCTCCAATCTAAGATCACTTTGATAGTTCTTACAATCCCCAGAATACCTTGCTTCTGTGGTAGAGTTAGTAGCAAACTTTGGCTTAAAAATCTCCAAAGATACTACTACACCTTCCAATGAGAAAAGGTTACCCAAGATGGATTTATAATCATTTGTCTGACTGACAAGAAGCATCGGTATAACCGGCAGCTGACAAGTCCTCACCAGGAAATCCCAAAACGTATTTCTTAGTTTTCCTCGTATATTTCAAAATAATCTTTATAGTTGTCCAGTACTCCAATCTAAGATCACTTTGATAGTTCTTACAATCCCCATAGCATGACATATGTCAAGATGTGTGCATTGTGTAGCATACATCATGCTACTAAGACGCATATGGAATCCTATGTGGAAAATATTTTCAAGATCTTATGGATGTAGGCGAATTCTGATAGATCAATTATTCTAGCACTCCCATCTCTATATATCCATATGCCCAACACATAGTCAGTTTAGTATGGACAGCAAATTCATGAGCTCTTATGCTTCAATGCACTTATTCCATACAACTGGGCCCCATGTTTCAATGTTCCAGATTGTTGTTCTCATGGGATCCGACACAGATGGGGGATTAACCTGAAAGTCTTCTGGACTGGAAGATCCTAAACATAATCCTTTTTTCTTGGATGTTGTATTTTTGTTATGATTTTCCATTTTTAGGCCCTTGATCATTGGATGTGGGAGATTTACGCAGAAAGATAGTAGGGCTCATCAGATAAATGGCCCGGTAATCGAATCATGACTCTTTCACGTATAAATACCTCTAGACTCTACGAATCCTCCACTTTATCAGTGCATAATAGGCCATACATGACGGGGTCCAACCAGATGAATGTTTCTAATCACCCATCACGGGCGCATGTAAGGTTAGAATCTCCAAATAAAGGGATGTTATTCAAATATGGTGATGTGTTAGTAAGTTATTTTGTTAATTCTTTTAGAGAATCTCCAAAACCCAAATCCATAGGCAAGTCTCAGATGGGAAACCCTAACACAAACCCCTTAATCTGAGAGATTCGCTGCAGGAAAGACTGAAGAGGTAAATTGTGGCACATGTATCAACTTAGTATGAATATAGGACGAAATCAAGTATGTCTCATTCTACTATTGAATCACAAAGTTTATTTTGATGCTAATTGGGTGGCAGATGATAGAAAGTGTACGACAGGATATTGCCACATTTACTAGTGGTAATTTGGTTACTTGCAAAGCAAGAAGTAAAGTGTGGTTGCCAGATCATCTATTAAGGATGAATATTGGGTAATCATCTGTGTGAAATGGTTGGAATATATGCCCTTTTAGTCCAATGAATTATATGTTTTTAACTATTGATGTTTTGTTATTGTACATACATGGAATGGAAATGATTGAGATGAATATGATGGGGAGACTTCTTTGAGATCTATGCATCCTTAGGGAATGAAGTCAGACAAGTTCGATGTGAAATACATTATGAGGCCTAAATTTTCTAGTTCTTCATAGATAGAATATTGTCATGCCAACTAATAATCATAATTTGATACATAATGACTCTACCGTCCCCCTTTTGAACCTTCGATCATAGAGGTTGGACTCAGTGTTTGATGGAAGTCCATGTAGACCAAATATTTTTGTCCTTAACAGATACATTCCTTTGAAAATTAATCATAAATTTTTTTCCTCATCAATTCATCTCTTTGAGATTTAATCATGTATAGGAATGAAAGAAGATTATGTGGTGCTGGCAAACATTTGATGCCTCATTTCCTTCACTTGTAAAGAAATGGAGTTCAAAAATGAACTTAGTGAAGGAAATTTTCAGAGAGATATCCACCCAAGGCCTTATTTATCATGGAAGGATACAAGAACAACAAACTGGAATGGAGCTTCAAGAGGTTATAGAGATGTAGGTCGAACATACTATCACATACACTTCTGGAAGCTAATACAACCATATGGTTATTTTCCCATCGTTTATATTGCATTTAGAACATTATGGCACATTTCTTCCCTCACTCCACATTTTATTCAGTCTCAAATTGATATGCTGACTAAATCATAAAATTTTACACAAGCCGAGTGAGCTCAAATCAGCTCGACCTAGACCTCGACTCTGTGTGTGTGTGTGTGTGTGTGTGTGAAA
This sequence comes from Magnolia kwangsiensis, assembly GCA_037074715.1. Classification (NCBI taxonomy): domain Eukaryota; kingdom Viridiplantae; phylum Streptophyta; class Magnoliopsida; order Magnoliales; family Magnoliaceae; genus Magnolia; species Magnolia kwangsiensis. The sequence continues at coordinate 54,823,170 of CM073582.1, read as the reverse complement.
TTTTCGCCCAAGCATGTCTTGGATTACACTTTTAAATTACAGGTTTAACATTTGTTATATTTTGTTAAACGCGTGTCTAAAATATTGATGGTGTTGAATGGATTACACTTTTGGATTTACTATTCTTTAAATTACATGTAGCGTTCGTAACTTATTTTTAGGCTTTTGGTTGTTACTGAAGATAGCACACCTCGACTCGACCAGCTCACTCGCCCCTCAACTCGATCCAAGCTCGACTCGGCTCGAACCATCGGGCCGAGGCGAGCTAGCGTGTTGAGGTAGAAGGCTGAGACAAGCTAAGCTCGAGAAAAGGTTAAGAGTGGGGCCAAGCTGAGCTGAGCTTGGCACAGCTTGGCTCGATGTACAACTCTACAAATTCAAATAAAACATGTCACTCAAATATTGCAATACCACTTGGCTATATTGATAGGCATTCAAAGTGGGCCTCATCCATGGGTGTATCATATTAGTTACTCTACAAAACATGCTTATTTAATATGTTCTTAGTGATAAATTGATAGCCTTTCTTGGCCCCCTTATATGGGAACCTTGAAGCATTTTTCTAGCATGCTCCAACATGTTAATGGTGATGAAAATTTTGATTTCATGGTGTTACATAAAAGTGTATGATCCAACAATCTACAGTGGCCACAAACACAATCTTACAGATAGCATTCTTGAGACATTTAAATTTCCTCTTTTACAGTGCACTAGCAGAGAGATTATTCTAGACAACAATTTTGCATTTATTCTTGTTCAGCAACATGTCCTTGAGTTATGATGCAGGACATGAAAGTCAAGTATGATGAGCAAGATTTTCAGGCTTTAGATCACACTAATTCAGAAACAGTTACACAGAATTCCACATCCCACACAAAAGTTCAAGCACTTAATCAAGGGGAATCTTATGCGGATCCATGCCTACACATGCTAGGTTAGATCAATCAAAATTATAGACCAAATAATAATCAAAGGAGGGTAAATTCATCCACACATACACATAAATAATTTACCAATCCAAGGGATTCACAAATTTCAATTCGAGGAACCCTAAGGTTGAAGAAAGGGCATCAAATTGGGGACTTGAATAATTTAGGGTTAGGGTTAGGGATTTGGGTGAAAGAGGAGTGAAATAGAGGAAAGAGTCAAACCAGAGAAGCACCACACGCGTGGACAGCAGCGATGGCTCAGACGCACGTGCGTGTGATCCCACCCACACGTGTGTGGGGCCCACAAACCCAAAATCCCCCTCCTTGGGGCTGGTCGGTCAGGGGTGGGCTACAAAATCCCCGAATTTCAGCCCGATCCGATGCACGGTCTGTACGTGGTGCTCCGTCGAAGTTTCAACCCCCTGTAGGGTCATATTCCGAAAATCTACTGTAGAGAGAAAAGCAGCTACAATAGAGAGTAGATTTGAAGCGTAGATGACTGTACGAAGAGGTGAATATGGAAGATAAGAGATGGGCCGATTTGGGATAGGTGTGACTTCGCACCACGGCAGTCAGCCCTTTGAGGAAGGGAGGGTTTGACACCCAATTAGATCTCCGCAACTCAGAAATTTAGAGAAGCAGAAAAAAATGTAGAAATTTTATTAATCTTCAATGAAAAAAAAAAAAAAAAGACTACGAGAGGTACCTATTTATAATAAAACCTTATACTCCACAACTCGCACCATGTGCGCAACCTATTACTTGGAGACGAATTAATAAAAAATAACAACTAATCAAAGCAATCTAAATCATTCATGATATTCCTAATAACAATAATAAGCAAAACCCATGTGCGCAACCTTTGCTTTTTCTGCTTTGCCAGTTGACAAGTACGACATTGCCCTATAATTTTGGTCACGTCTCGCTTGAGACTTGGCCAATGAAACCTATCCTTCACTAGGGCAATGGCCTTGTATCAACCGAAATGACCCGCGACCCCTCCTGAATGTAACTCCCAAACAAAAAAATCACGAAGGGAGGTGCGAGGCATGCACAAGCGGTCACTTGTAAACAAATATCCGTCTAAAATCAAATACTCTCTGCTAGCTCCTAACGAACTCTCTAATAACAATGCGTCCACAAATCCAAAATCTGGACACTCAGAATAATCTTCTTTTATGTGATCGAGGCCCACGACTTCGACACTCATGGAATTGAGTAACACGACTTGACGACTCAACGCGTCAGCAGGCTATTTCTCTACACTGGCCTTGTGATTAAGCACAAAAGTTCAGATATCTCAAAGCCTCGTGAGCTAAGAATAAGACGAATTCTTGCGGCAATAGGTAATGATGTCAATGGCACAGTGATTGCACTACCGCATAGAACTCTTTATCATAGGTGGAATATTTTTGTTTCGCCACATTCAGTTTCTTACTAAAAAAGGCGACAGGGTGCCCTTCCTGACTAAGTGCTACTCTTATGCCGACTCCTGACGCGTCACATGCGACTTCAAAAGCTTTTGAAAAATCCGGAAGTCGCATGACTGGAGCTTCGGTCATCTTGACCTTTATCTCCTTGAGGGCCTTCGAGGCTGCCTTTGTCCATTGAAACTCTCCCTTTTTTATGCAATCCGTGATAGGATCCATAATAGAACTAAAGCTTCGAATGAACTGCCTATAGAAGGTGGTTAAGCCGTGAAAGTTGCGCAGCTCATGAATATTGAGGAGTTCAGGCCAATTGACGATGGCCTTGACCTTCTCGGGATCCGCTGATACGCCCTCAGCTGACAAAACAAAACCTAAGAAGATAACACTACTATACAAAAACGCACACTTCTTTAGGTTAGTGTACAATTTCTCGGCTCTAAGGATCCCGCAAACCTACCTCAAATGGTTGACGTGTTATTCCTTAGTTATGCTATAAATCAAGATATCATCAAAGTATATGACCAGGAACCTCCCCATGAAAGGCCTCAACACTTGGGTCATCACACGCATGAAAGTGTTTAGGGCGTTAGTTAGCCCAAAAGACATAACTAGCCACTCATATAATTCATCCTTCGTCTTAAAGGCCGTCTTCCACTCATCACCAGGGCGTACACGGATTTGGTGATAACTACTTTTGAGGTCAATTTTTGAGAAGATAGTAGCATTGGCCATTATATCCAACATGTCATCAAGACGCGGTATGGGAAACCGATACTTGACTGTGATTTTGTTGATGACCCTACTATCAACACATCCTCAATGTGTCATCCTTCATAGGTGTAAGAAAGGCGGGCACGGCACACAAGCTCATGCTCTCTTGAATGAAACCCTTTTCTAGGAGCTCGTCAATCTGTCTCTTCAACCATGCATGCTCTTTTGGGTTCATTCTGTAATGAGGGAGGTTTAGTAGAGTCACCCCAGGGACTAGATCAATGGCATGTTATATATCCCTCATAGGGGGAAGCTCATTTGGTAAATCATCAGGAAAGACATCATGAAACTCATGCACTACCTGAATGGCCTCAATGGGTAACTCTACACGAGCCTCTGGTACACTTTCCCTAGCCACAAGGGCGTATACCATCGAGTCCGCCTCAGTTTCTCACTCAAAGTCTTTGGTATTTAGAATATGGAGAGATTTGGACTTGGACTTCAACTCCTACAATTCTTTTAAGCCGCTCACACCACTCTGTGTGGTAGCCTCCTTTCCAGTCGTGTTCTTAGGTGGAAGTGGATTTAGCTTAACTCTCTTGCCCTCAAACCGGAATGTACACACATTCGAACGACCAAATATGGTGACATCCGTCATATAGCTAAGGTCTACCCAGAATGATATGGCCAACATCCATGGGAACAACATCACACAAAAGTTCTTTATATGATCCAAACTGAATAGAAACAAGACAACGGTGCGAAACTGGAATGAAAGTTTCATCAACCCAAGACACTCTATAGGATTGAGGATGGGCTTCAAGCTTCAAGCTCAAACGGCTCACAGTGCTAGTCAATGCGACATTGGCACAACTACCACTATCCACGATCATCTTATAGCTCTTTTCCCCACATTTTGCATAAGTATAGAAGATCGTGTTGCGGTGCCAATCGTCAATGTTCTTGGCTTGAGGAAAGGCGCAACGCACAACTGCGAGGGTCGGACTCATGTGCTCCCTTTCCTCATCACTAGGGGTTTCTACTAACTCATATTCTTCCTTTTCGTCGTCACTCTCTGGGGGCACTACTTCTACTTGCCCATCAATAAAGAACACCTTGGTGCCCTCTTTTGTGTCGCACTGGTGGGCAAAGTGACCAAACCACTGACACTTAAAACACCTAGTTGCCCCACTTCCATGCAAGCTAGACCCCACAATCTCTTTACCCTTATCATCCTTGGGCCTGGATTGAGAACTGTTGAAAGGTTTGTTTTGGTATCTAGCGTTAGGTTTAGCCCCAGAAGGGTTAGCCTTAGCACTAGAATGGCAAAAGTCAAACAGCCTTCCCACAGATGCTTTGAGGCATTACTCGACCTCCAACACTACTTAATACATATGTTCAAAAGTGTTTGTCCTTGGCAAGCAACTCTCTCCTAATGTCAAAACGGAGGCCCGTTTTAAATCAAGCAAGGGTGAGTACGGGGTCCTCATCAACTTCACAACGGGTCAAGTACTCTTCCAACTTCTCAATGTATTCAGCAACACTCATGGAACCCTGTCGAAGAGACTGTCATTCCTCAACCAACCTCAAGTGGTAAGAAAAAGGGAGGTATTTTTACTTAAGAATTTCTTTCATTTCTCCCCAATGAACTATTGGGAATTTTCTTGCTCTTTCTTTCTTTCGTTATACAGTAACCTAGAACTTCTTTGCTTGACCCACAAGCTTCATCTTGGCAAATCGAACTTGACGAGCATCCAACATGTCATACCACTCAAAATAGTGGTCCATATTCACCAGTCAGTCTAAAAAGGCTTTAGGGTCCAAGTGGCCATCAAACGTAGGAGCATCTACTCTTAACTCCCTTGAGGAGTTGCGTATCTGGGTCATACTGATCATGATGTCCCTTGCGGGGTGGGTGCACGCGTGCACGCCCATGACCAATTCTTTGGCCACCTCCATTCCTTGGTCTAACCTCCTGATTACCTGCCTGAGATTGGGCATCTTCCCCAATGGTGGGGTTTGCCCAGGCAGAGGTCTCTAGTTAGGTAACGCGTACATTAAACTGCTTAAAGCGTTGTTCCAAGTGTTTACCCAAAGACTCAAACTACTAGGTCAGCTTGTTCATTGACTCTTGCAATTACTCCATGTTTAGTGTAGGGTGCAAACCAAAACCACGACCCGGACGCGTGGGCATACAACTACTAACTCAAGGACCTTCTAATACAACTATATGCACCTAAATGGGACTAAATGCTCTTATAGGACTATATGGGAAAAACGACACAATACTACTCAATTTCCAGCAACTTATCTGCCCAAAGAATCTGTCAACAGAAAATCCAGCAAAGAGTATGGGGATTTTCTAATAGCAGAAAATTCAGCAGCTTATAACAAGAATTATGGACCTCTAAACAGATCTATATGATGATAGTGGATGCATAATGGACACAAATAAACTAAACCATAAACATGCAATGCATTCCCCTAAAAAAAAAACTTGGGCTTTAATACCAAATATGATGTAGGACATGAAATTCAAGTATGATGTGCAAGATTTTCAGGCTTTACATCACACTAATTCAGAAACAGTTACACAAAATTCCACATCCCACAAAAACGTTCAAGCACTCAATCAAGCGGAATCTTATGGGAACCCAGGCCTACACATGCTAGGGCTAGATCAATCAAAATTATATATCAAACAATAATCAAAGAAAGGTAAATTCATCCACACATGCACAAATAATTCCCCAATCCAAGGGATTCACATATTTCAATTCGAGGAACCCTAAGGTTGAAGAAAGGACATAAAATTAGGGATTTGAATAATTTAGGGTTAGGGTTAGAAATTTGGGTGAAAGAGGAGTGAAAGAGAGGAGAGAGACAAACCAAAGAAGCACCAAATGCGTGGACAGTAGCGATAGCCTAGATGCACATGCGTGTAATCCTGCCCGCAGGTGTGTGGGGCCCACGAACCCAAAATCCCCGTCCTTGGGGCTGGTCGGCCAAGGATGGGCTACAAAACCCCCAAATTTCATCCCAATCCGATGCACGGTCTGAGCGTGGTGCTCTGCCGAAGTTTCAACCCCCTGCAGGGCCAGATTCCGAAAATCTACTGTAGACAAAAAAGTGGCTGCAATATAGGGTGGAATTGAAGCGTAGATGACTGTAGGAAGAGGTGAATATGGAAGGTAAGAGATGGAGCGATTTGGGATAGGTATGGTTTCGCACCATGGCAGTCATCCCTTCGAGGAAGTGAGGGTTTGACACCCAATTGGATCTCCATAATTCAGAAATTTAGAGCAGCAGAAAAAAATGCAGAAATTTTATTAATCTTCAATGAGAAAAAAGACTACAAGGGGTGCCTATTTATAATAAAAACCCTATACCCCAAAACTCGCGCTATGTGCGGAACCTATTACTTATAAGCGAAGTAATAAAAAATAACAATTAATCAAAGCAATCTAAACCGTCCATGATATTCCTAATAATAATAATAAGCAAAACTCAAAGTACTAGATTAATTAGAATAGTGGGTCACGATCATGAGAACCCATGGTGGGATTCACATGATTATCGGGTCCACTCCAACGAACCAAAACGCAGTCCTCTAACTAGGAGGCCCTCCCTGGACGTTGTCATTGATCCAGATCGATAGTGGGGCCCTCCTCCTTGCGTACGTGCGTAGGGGGGTCTGCATGTGCGCATGATGTCCCCATCAAGTTGTCAGATTCATGTATTTTATAATAGAAAACTGTTTTCTAAATCAATTCCTCTTTAAAAAACCTTGTATCAAAAACATTATGAGTAACAAGATTCATCCATTATATTTTCCATTTAAGAATATGGAACCATGAAGTTATAGAGCGGAAAATACATAAACAAGTGTATATCTGGACCTTGCAAGATAAAGATTGGAAGGGAGATGAGTTATAGACAGGAAGTTGTATCGAAGGGTTTTCTAACGTCTAAAATATGTGAGCTATGTTAAAGTTCCTGGGACGTAATACATGCATGAAGTTGTATCGAAGGGTTTTTCTAACGACCACTATGTGTGAACTATGTTGAAGTTCATCAGACACAATTGGTGCATGTGTTTTCCTATTTTTGAGATTGAATAGAAAGAATGTCTTGGGCATAACTAAAAACTTAACAAGCAGATGTGTTCCTAAACAATTTGACCCTTTCATTATTATCAATAGTCCACAAAGATCTCTAGATTTGGCAATTGGGTTAGTGTATTGTAATATGATGCATCAAAGAGGTAGGACATCAAATCATCAATTGATTTGATGTAGTAATAACACCAAGTGTAGGGTCACGATGTAGTAATAACTCAGCGAGACCGAGGTCGAATCCACAGGGACTTACATGTGTATCTTTCTAAAATTAAATACAACTAGAACTAGATTTAAGTAATAATCTGAAGAATTGAGAGATCAATAATTTAACAATCAACAATAAAAGGGAAACTAGGGCGCCAAGGATCCACATGTAGCTATTAAGATGCTACCTTACTTGATTCAAAAAGCTACAACTGGAATTAGAGACTTATCCTATCCAGTTAGATGATAGATCAGTAAAAATCCAAAAATCTGAATTTTCCATCAACATAGTTCTCTCATGAAGCATTCATGTGATAATCGCAGGGAATCCAACCATCCACCATGCCAGACTGATGAATCACGAATTTTATAGATCACACACTTCTCAAAACAAATTAAGAAGATATTTAAAGCAATCACAGCATCTATTATAATTTGAGTCACAATAAACCATAGAAAATTAAAAATATTCCTTTAATCAAACTATAAATTAATAGGAATTCAACATATACTTGAATTAAAGCAAAGGAAGCATCAAAATAAACTACAGCTTCACCTCTTAGCCCTAGCTAAGAGATTAGCTAATCACAGCTAACTCAAAAACAAAAGAAAAATTAAAAGATATACTAAAATCCATGAAGAAATCGAAGTGGAAGAACGTTGTCGGCGCTCCCCCTGGGCCTTCTCTCCCTTTCCAAACCCTAGAAGATGATTTGGAATAGCCAAGGGACTCCTTTAAATAGTTTGGCAACTCAAACTTTTGCATAAACTTCGGAAAAGTTGGCAAACCGCCTCAAATTTATGCACTCTGCACATTCTCAAAATAGACTTTTAGAACTTTCATTTTTTGGACTCGGAGTTTCAAAATATGTTTTTTTCGTGCAAATTTTCAATATTCGTTTTCTTTACTTCAATTCTTTGATTCTCTTCATTCCTCACTTGGTTTCCTTGGATCTTTGGCATGTGAATTCTTCATTAATGACTTCCATATCTCCAAATCCTCATTTAGTAATCATTAAAGCATAAATATTCCTTTTAGCATCGATTTCACCTAAAGCTCTCGAAATCACCTCACACATGAAAATATACATAATTAGATCGATTAAGCACTATCATGTTTATAAAACCAAGACATAAATAGGGGGAAATATGCAATATTTCACACTCAACATCTATATCAAAGAGGACATGCATAGATTGCAGGGTGGAGATGGAGCACTCCATACACTTTGGTGGTGCAACACATCATGCTTTTATTCCTTAAAGGGCTAGTGTATGTCAAATCTGAACCATCCAATATGTGTGTTGTGTGTGTGAAGGAAAAAAAAAAAAAAAAAACAAACAGAACCTGAGGTGGGCTAAAAGAAACTAACAAAGAAGCTAAAAGAAAAAAGAAAAAGGAAAAAAGGGCAAAAGGGCAAAAACCTAGGAAACCACAATATAACTCGAGGCTAGAGCAAGCAACCACTTAGGGTGGAGGCTGAAGACCTAGCAAGCTATCAAAGGAGGGCGAGAGAATGGATTTATCTGAGGGGGGAGACAAATGGACCATTTCTTCGCCTCCTAGAAGATGCGTTGGGAAATAGAGGTTGAGGTGGAAACGTTTTGAAAGCAACGTTGATTCCTTTCGCACCAAATTCACCAAAGAGTTGCCAAGCCTGTCAACCACCAAACTAGAGTTCTTGTTAAAGAAGAGGTTGTGCCAAGCATGGAGGAACTGGCAGATAGTGCCTAGCATGGTCCAAGAGACAGACGAATTTGCATATGTTGCCCCTGACGTCATCAGAACCACCCAATTTATAGATTGTTGCTTGAATGGATCTGATAGCGTCCAAGCCCTATCTAGCCCATGCGAAGAGAGGGGAAGGGTGTCCCCTTGTGCAAAAAATACAATTTAAGGTCAAGTTGATCTACGTTCCACTATTTCTCAAGAGAACTACATGAAAAGAGTTATGAACGAGCTACGGAATCTTACCTAGATGGCAAGATAATCATAAATATTAGTAAATCTCCTATTTCAACACAAATACTATCAACTAAGCTAATCTCTTATTTTAAAACAAATACTACCCTATTTTAGAGTAATAAAGAAAGGAAATACAAAGATAGGCTCAACATGCCATGCTAGCACATCAATTAGGTTGGGCACGTAAGTAACATTGCCCCCCTTTTAAGCTCATCCATGTAGTCATGGCATTAAAATAGGATCAATCCATAGTAGCCTCTTCACTTGGCAGCCCATGAAACCTCCACCATTAAATTAGTGTTAGATTCCATTGGCAACAAATTGGGTGGTTCTGGTCCCTCAATCATGAAAATTTGCATTTGTTTACAACGATGGCACGAGGTGAAGCATTTATCGCAGTAATAACAAAGATCTTGATTACATCTAGTCCTCATATCTTCAGGTGTGATCTTTTTAATAGGAGTCGTGGCTCTACCAGGCCAAGTTTTTTTATGGGATTACGGGGGTGCAACATTCGATCATATACTTATAGACCCTCTCGAATTTGTCAGGCATCGACACATGACTAGGCATTGATTGTAAAGACTTTCTTAAGCGTGCAAGCTTCTCCTCCTGGGATTGAGCCAACCCCATTGCCTCCTACAGAGTAGAGGGTCAAAACATCAACACTTGACCAAATTCATCACATAACCCTTGAATGAACATGTGCCCATTAAAGCTTGATCTGACCATCCTTCAACACAATTGGCAAGGCACTCACATTTGTCTTTAGAGCTTTGGATGATTCCTTGTTGTAATTTCGTCAACATGCCATCGAGATTCTCGTAATCAGTTGGCTCAAAACAGACCAACATGGCCTTTGTCATTCCCTTCCATAAAGTGTCAGGGTTTACACTGCTATACCATTGAAACCACGTCGATGTAGGTCCATCCATGTGGAATGAAGCAAGGAGAACTTTATCATTTTCTGCCGTTCAATGGTAGCGGAAATACTCAGATTTGTAAATGAATTCCAATGGATCGTGTCCATTTTGTAAATGAATTCCAATGGATCATGTCCATTAAAGCGAGGAAAATCAACATGAGCGAAATGCAGTTCAATCCGACCATCACCTTGCCCATTTTGATTTACAACACTAGATTCCCCGACTCCCGATTGCTCTCCACTGGTGGCGAAAGGAAGCCACAAAGTGAGACATTCCAATGTCTGTTGGATCGATTTGAGCTTGGTGTTCATATGATCCTAGGCTTCCTCCAGATGCTCCACACGTCTCTCCATTAGACTTGGCTTTTTCGGTTGCTTCTTTGTCTTTCTTGGCATGCCTAGGAAGGGCCACTCTGATACCAAATGATAGGGTTCAAGCCCTATCCAACCCACATGAAAAGAGGGAAAGGGCGTCCTCTAGTGCAAAAAACACGGTTTAAGGTCAAATTGATCTATGTTCCATTATTTCTCCGGAGAACTACATAAAAAGAGTTATGAAAGAGCTATAGAATCTTACCTAGAAGTCAAGATAAAAACAAATGCTAGCAAATCTCATATTTTAACACAAATACTATCAATTAACTTAATCTCTTATTTTAACACAAATACTATCCTATTTTAGAGGAGTAAAGAAAGGAAATACTAAAATAGGCTCTACTCGTCACATCAACTAGATTGGGCACCTAACAGGATCACAGCCCAAAAACCAAACCAACTGGATTGTCCTACCGCTTGATCAATATCCCGACTTTCAAATACTCAACGAGCAATAACGTAATGTCCCATGTATGGGAAATCTAGAGGCATCCAATTAGTGTGACATTTAGATTAAATCATATCAGAGAAGTGGACAACCGACAATGTTTTAGGCAGTCCAGATAGCTGAAACCATAGTGCGATGAACTTCAACTTAGTTCACACATGTGATGATAGTAGAAAAGTGCATATTCCATATATGAACAATATAGTCAGCCAAACTAAGTACTCTAATGCTCCACATCATACATAGTGAACAACATGTCGTATAGGTTTCAAGATATAATCCAGCCAGACTATGCAGTCAACATTTTCTGATTTCCACTATACAGTAAAGTGATGGTTGTGATAGACATGTTTCAACAAAATGGATAGAAACTTCAATAAGGATTTGAAAGGAAGTTATTAAGACTGAATCAGTAGAAATGTTTTACCAATTATATATGTGCGCACTCCTGCCATATTCTGCACAAAAAGTGTAAATGTTAGAGAGAGAATGTCACTGATTTTTGCAAAATCATGAGGCATAATGCATGAAAATTTTTGTAGTTACCCACCTTTCCATTGACTTCAATTGAAGAATTATTACTTACTGACGTATACATACCAAAAGATGATAAGATGATCTTATATGATAGTAGTATTTGCACACATGGACAGTCCATTAGCTTTTGGACACTCCCTGTGGTCCACCCACTCTAGATAGGCCACTACGTGAAAATCACACAGATCATATCATTTTAAGCATTCAAATATTAGGATTTTTAGTTAGAACCGTTCATCTTCCAAGCCAAAGATAGAATGGGTAACATCGTCTGACTGAATGCTTGTTGAGAACCATGAGCAATTCATGGTGAGATCTGATGTATTGATGATTGGACCTAGAATGTGATAAATGATATTGAGTCGATTGAGTCCATTTTTAGAGCTATTCAATGGATGGTTAGGATTGTCTCATTGGTGTGAGCAAATGCAAGGATTGCTAAATTAGGAAAAGGCATACATTGGTATAGGCGAAATGGTTGGTCTAACTGAAGGTCTGGCCCTTGATAGAGTGGAATGGCAGAAACAGGATTTATGTAGCCAACCCCGACTAATTGGGTTAAGGCTTAGATGATGATCATGATGAGAAGGCATAAATGGGCGTGCAGGAAAGAATAGTGGCGAAGTATGCGATGGTGCATAGGACACATGAATTTGAGGAAAGAAATGAGTTAGGACCAATGTTCGAGTTGTCGGTATCGCTACAAGTTTTGCTGGCTAGAGATAAAGATATAATATCATTATCGCCGATAACCAGAAATGCAGGAAAAAAGGGGGAAACATGGAGAAAATGGTGGAATTTTTCAGTGAAACTTCAGGACATACATGAATACACAGATTTACATATTCAGGAATAAAAAATTTGCAATAAAAAATAAATAATAAATACATTACATAATAAGTTTTCATTCAATGGGACAAAAAAAGCATGCGATGCCATAAAAAATCACTTTAATAACAACCAAAATGAGTTTATATATTACAAATGCAGCTGGCATACAGTAATTAAGACATGTAAAAGTGAATGAACTCAAAGATGCCAAATCAAGGATGGATTGGATTATCCAATCAGTGTGGTTTTTGCATGATAGAGATGTACGTCACAAATCCACTCCTACCATCTGTTTTGAAAGGCCACAATAGGACAATATTCTAAAAGTTAGGCAGATCCAAAAATCTGGTGGTGGGCCATACCACTGTTTTTAATGGTGGGCATTTAATCACCACTGTTTCCCTTAGTGTGGTCCACCTGAGATGCAAATCTGTCTCATTTTAGACTCATGCCTTAAAATTATCTATCAAAATAAATGGATGACATTGATAAAATATTTATCATTATGATGGCCCCACAGAGCATCGACCCATCAATCCAAAGATACAAACAAGTGACGCATGCGCACCATATAAATCAGTATGCTTATCGTACTGAGTTAACTATGTGGGGCCCATTGTGATTTATGTATTTTATCCACCCCATCCATCCATTTTACAAGATAATTTTAAGGCTTGATCCCAAAGATGAAGCATATCCAATTCTCAAATGGACCGCACCACAGGAAACAATGTGAATTGAACATGCCTACCGTTGAAAAATCATTAGGGGCCACAAAAGTTTTGTATCCATGTCATTTTTGTATTTTAACTTCATCCATCTCTATGTGATCTTATGAACAACTTGGATGACAAATAAATACCACTGTGGGCCATAGCTCCTAGGAAGGTTTCAACTTGGATGACAAATAAACCTCCCAGGTCCACCATGATGTTTCTATACATTCAAACAGTTCATGGTCCCATTCCTGCTGGGATGAATTGAAAAATAATAATAATAATAATAAATAGCCCCGGCTACTGACTCCCACCCACTTAGTGGTGCAGGGGAGTAGAGTGGATTATGTGCAACCTTAGGTTTCAATAAGACAGTACAACACTTATGGTGGGGCCCACCTTGATATATTTATTGTATATCCATCCTGTTCATCTATTTTTAAAAATCAATTTAGGGTATAATCTAAAAAATGAAGCAGATTCAAATCTTTGGTGGACCTTTACAAAAGAAACAATGGTGATTGACCATTAAAACCTTCTCATGGGTTATAAAAGTTTTGGACCAACCTGATATTTGTTCTTTTCCATATAAAGGTTTATGTGACCTTATCAAAGGGTTGGATGACAAATAAACATTACAAAAACATAAAAACATTAATGCAGTAGGCTCAAAGAAGTTTTTAATGGTGGAGGTTCAACCACCACTCTTTCTTAAAATATGGCCCAGTTTAGATTTCGATCTGCTTCATTTTTTGGGCTAGTGTCTTATAATGATCTGGAAAAACCTATGGGTAGTGTGGATAAAAAATAAATACATCAATGTGGGCCCCGCCGTGAGAGACGCACCACTGTTTGTAAAGCCGTAATTGCACCAAGTTCACTCTCTCAAAAGGGAGCTTTTGTCTTGGCTGTTGTACCAAGTAGCTGGGTGTATTGACGTTAGCAAGTTATGTGGGTCCCATCATGAGGTATGTGTTATATCCAAACCGTCCATTCATTTTATGAGCTCGTATTAAGGCTTGAGCTGAAAAATAAGACAGATATAAAGATCAAGTGGACCACACCACAAAAAGCAGTGGGGGATTGAACGTATATCATTGAAACCCTTTTGGGGGTCACATAAATTTTGGATCAATCTTATATGTGTTTTTCCTCTTAATCCAGGTAGTTTTGACCTTATGAACAGATTGTCTTGAAAATAAACTTTATGGTGGGCCCAACGAATGTTTTAACGGTGAAAATCCTTACCCACTGCTATTTCTGGTGTGGTCCATTTGAGCTTTGGCTATGATTTATTTTTTGACTCATGCTCTAAAATGATTTTGAAAAATGGATGAACAATATGGATGTAATAAATACATCATTTTGGGGCCCATTTAAATTTGATCTCCTTTGAACCGTTCGTACAACTCGGAGCTCGAGGAGCTTCAGTGCTCGTCATCACATGACATGTACCCATCTCTCAAGGAGAGTAACATATATGTAAATCAAAAGCAAATCAAGATCCCATTGATACAAGGGGAAAAAAAAAACATGAAACTTAACAGCAACTTGCTCTCTTTTGATCTTCTTGAACTCCAAGGAAGTTGAACTTCAAGCCACAATCCCTTTAGAAGCTCTATGCCTCCAAGGTACTTCATCCCCAAATCCTAGCAACTCCCTCAAGTATAAGGGACAATGAAACCCCTCGTAGCACCCTAGCATTCAAGGGAGGAAAGAAAGAAAATTAATCTCTTCCTTCTTCCCTAGATCCAATCTTCTTACTCTCATCCCATTTCCTCATTTTCTATCGAGTCAATATCATCGTTGGTGGCTCAAAGGACCTGAATAAATCAATCTCAGTGACAAAAGGACAAATGCGGCTAGGGTGCGACTGTTAGCAGGACAGACAACAAACTTACCATAAATTGTCATATATCTCGTAATGTCGTTTTCTTTGAGCATCAATATTTCTTTCCTAGTTCTATTACATCATCTCCTACAGTTTCTGTTCTTCCTCACTTTGATGATTTGATGTGCCCTCCTGAACGCTTCAAGCCTGGTTTTATGTATGAACATCGTCAACCAACTATATCCCTTCCTGAGTCTGATCTACCACCTGATCCCGTTTTGCATCCTCCTCGACGATCTGGTCGTACTTCTCATCAACCGGATAAGTATGGTTTCCCTCATACCTCCTTCACGGCTACCTCATCAACTGTGTCAATTCCTAATTCCTACTTACAAGATGATAAACATGAGTGTTGGAGAAAGGCTATGCAGGAATAACTTCAAGCTCTTCAAGAAAATCAGACTTGGGACATCATCCCTTGTCCTTCTCATGTCAAGCTAATTGGGTGTAAGTGGGTTTTTTCTGTGAAACTTCGGCCTGATGGGTCTGTGGACCGTTATAAGGCTCGTTTGGTTGCCCTTGGTAACTGCTAGGAGTATGGGCTTGACTATGAGGAGACCTTTGCTCCTGTCGTTAAAATGACCACTGTGCATGCTATTATTGCCATTGCAGCCTCTCAAGGATGGTCCCTTTGCCAGATGGATATGAAGAACGCATTTCTTCACGGTGATTTACAGGAAGATGTTTACATTACACCTCCTGTCCTCTGCTCACCGTCGACGTTGAATGTGTGTAAGCTAAAGCGCTCTTTGCATGGTTTGAAACAGGCTCCCCAGGCATGGTTTGATAAGTTCCGAGCTACCTTACTTTGATTTTCTTTCATCCAAAGCCAATATGATTCTTCGTTGTTTCTTCGTACGACTTCTATTGGTATCGTTCTTCTTCTGGTTTATGTCGACGACATTGTCATCACTGGGACTGATTCTGCCCTCATTGATCAACTCAAGCAACATCTACATGATTCATTCCATATGAAGGATCTCGGTCCTCTGGTATTTCCTCGGTTTGGAAGTTCAGTCCAATTCCTCTTGGGGTTTTCCTCTATCATCATAAATACACGGAGGACTTGATTTTCTTGTCTGGTTTGCAGGACTCCTCTTCAATGGATACCCCTTTGGAAGTGAATGTCAAGTATCGACGTGAGGAGCGGGATCTCCTTCCCGATCCCATGGTGTTTCGACAGTTGGTAGTCTCGATTATCTCACTCTTACACGACCTGACATCTCCTTTGTTGTCCAGCAAGTCAGTCAATTTATGCAGTCTCCTCGCCACCTTCATCTTGCCGCGGTCCGCCGAATTATTCGATATCTCTGGGGTTCATCTCACCGTAACTTGTTCTTCTCTACTGGTACTCCTCTTCGCCTTGTGGCTTTTAGTGATGCTGACTGGGCAGGATGTCCTGATACTCGTCGGTCTATCACCAGGTGGTGTATGTTTCTTGGTGATTCACTTATCTCTTGGAAGAGTAAGAAACAGGATCGTGTTTCCAAATCTTTGATCGAGTCCGAGTACCGTGCCATGTTGGCAGCCTGATCGGAGATTATGTGGCTCCGTGGCTTACTTACTGAAATAGGTTTTCCTCAGTCTACTCCCACTCCTCTTCATGTTGATAATACAAGTGTTATTCAAATCGCTACCAATCCAGTCTATCACAAGCATACCAAACATATCGAGGTGGACTGTCATTCTATTCGGGAAGCGATTGATACTCGGGTTATCTCTCTTCCATATGTCTCAAGCGACCTTCAAATAGCAAACATCTTCACCAAAGCTATGACACGACTACGTCATCAGTTTCTTGTTGGCAAATTGATGCTTCTTGATCGACCAGCATCAATTTGAGGGGGAATGTTACTAGGATAGACAACAAACTTACCATAAATTGTTCTACATTTATTTAGGTAACAAATCTGTCAAACATACCATATATTGTTGTATAGTTATTTAGGAAACAGATCTGTAAATATCTTTCCTGAATTAGGGGTCAATGCTTAATGTTAGGAGATGTTGTAATTAGGAGATATTATGTTGTAATTAGGGGATATTGTAATTAAGGGATATATTGTAATTAGGAGATATTATGCTGTAATTAGGAGATATTGTAATTAAGGGATATATTGCAATGAGGGAAAATGATTTCTATATAAGAAAAGGACCACTCGATTAAGGGTCATTGAGCAAATCTGACAGCGACAAGAAGGGTAAGCATCGGCCAAATATTAGAATCAGTGAATCAATAAAAATACCATCTGAAAAAGCATAATGACAGATACAGTAACTGTAGTGGGAGAAGAACAAAAATTCTGGATGATGACATGGAAAAGACAAGAGCAAGGAGAACATTCACTGGAATGGGGGAGATATCAAGAGGAAAGGATATTAATAAAAATAAAAGCAATACATGTAGATATGAGGGAGTAGGTATAGAAGTGACACCTATCAATCTCTAATTAGTCATGTAGTTGATGATGAGACAGCAAAAAATAGGCCAAAATTTTAATTTTTGTCCTATTAAAAAGTGGTGTTAATATTGCAAGACAACAGCTAAGCCTATATTGTGAGATATACTAGGAAATAATAGGAGTTTGCCCTCTCAACATTCTTGGCCATATGGAACCCGATCACCAACTAAGCTAAATAGAACTGTATTTTAAGCTAAAGAAGTGAATGGCTGATGGGGACATCATGCGCACGTGCGCACCCCCCACCCTATGCACATACTCAAGGAGGAGGAAGGCCCCACAATCGATCTGGATCAACGACGACCTATATGGAGGACCTGTTAGTTAGGGGGTTGTGCTATGGAGCATTGGAGTGGACCCGATCATCATAGAGATTCCACCTTTGGATCTCATGATGGCGGCCCACTACCCTAGATGATCTAGGATTTTGAGTTTTGGTTATTATCGTTATTAGAAACTTCATGAACGGTTTTGATTGCGTTGATTAGTTGTTATTTTTGTTACTTCGTCTCTAAGTATTAGTGTGCACAAATGGTGCGGCTTTTGGGGTTTAGGATTTTCTTAAAAAGATATGACACTTTGATTGCCATAGCTCAAAAATATTTTTGAATGATGTTCATAGATTCCCGATCAAAAATAATCTTACAGAGTCAGTAAAACCATGGAGAACAGTTCAAAAAGTATTGATTAGGTTGATAGTCGGGGTTATCATGTTGTTGTAATTTGGGCAATGGGCCATCCAAGAGGTGTTTCATCGATGGTACAATCAAAATCATTACATTTTCTCATTATAAAGCTACCATTTTTACAATGATTTGTGGGTGAAATAAATAATGTAGTAAAACCATCATTGCAATCAAATGTAAGTGATATCACCACACAATTACAAGAGTAAATTATTGATGCAGGACATGGAAATTAAACATGATATGCAAAAACAAATTCAGGCTTTAAATCACACTAGTTCAGAAACAGTTACACAAAATTTCACATCCCACATAAAAGTTCAAGCACTCAATCAAGGGGAATCTTATGCGGATCCAAGCCTACACAAGCTAGGGCTGGATTAATCAAAATTATAAACCAAACAATAATCAGAGCAGGGTAAATTCATCCACACATGCACAGAATAATTCCCCAATCCAAGGGATTCACAGATTTCAATTCGGCGAACCCTAAGGTTGAAGAGAAGGGCATAAAATTGGGGATTTGAATATTTTAGGGTTAGGGTTAGGGATTTTGGGTGAAAGAGAAGTGAAAAAGATGAGAGAGACGAACCAGAGATGCATGGCACGCGTGGACAGCAGTGATGGGCCAAACGCACATGCGTGTGAACACGCCCACACGCGTGTGGGGCACGTGCAGGGCTCACGAACCTAAAATCCCCCTCCTTGTGGCTGGTTGGCTAGGGGTGGGCTACAAAACCCCTGAATTTTGGCCCGATCTGATGCATAGTCTATGCGTGGTGCTCCGCCGAAGTTTCAGCCCCCTACAGCGCCAGATTCCGAAAATCTGTTGTAGAGATAAAAACGGCTGCAATAGAGGGTAGAATTGAAGTGTAGATGACTTAGGAAGAGGTGAATATGGAAGGTATGAGATGGGACAATTTGGTATAGGTGTGGCTTCGCACCATAGTAGTCAGCCCTTCGAGGAAGGGAGGGTTTCACACCCAATCGGATTTCCACAACTCAAAAAATTAGAGCAAAAAAAAAATGCAAAAATTTTATCTTCAATGAGAAAAAAAGACTACAAGGGGTGCCTATTTATAATAAAATCTTATACCCCAAAACTCATGCCATGTGCGCAACCTATTACTTAAAAATGAAGTAATCACAAATAATAACTAATCAAAGTAATCTAAACCATCCATGACGTTCTTAATAACACTAATAACCAAAACTCAAAGTACTAGATCGTTTGGAATGGTGGGTCACGATCATGAGAACCCATGGTAGGATTCACATGACGATCTGGTCCACTCTAAGGAACCAAAACGCAGTCCTCTAACTAGGAGGCCCTCCCTAGACGTCCTCATCGATCCAGATCGGTGGTGGGGCCCTCCTTGCGTGTGTGTGTGCGTGGGGGGGGGGGGGGGGGGGGGGGGGAGGCGTGTGCGCGTGATGTCCCCATCAATTATCATATACATTTAGAGCCAGTTACCTTTGTAATTGGAGACCAAGCAAGCCCTAGAAGAAGAAGGAAAAAAAAAAACCTAGGAGCACTTGGGCTCTGACAACATGTTAAATGGCTACATTTTGTTAATCTAGAGGGCCTATGAAAAGCTACAATAAGAAGAAGAAGAAAGATGGAAGAGAGAAATGAGAGAGAGAGAGAGAGAGAGAGAGAGAGATAACAAGAAAGTGAGAAGCTTAGGGTCTACTGAAACCCTAGTCCTTTATTCTTATTTATAATAGTAAAAACATGAATGAAGCCCATGGGCCTTATTACATGGACATGGGCCCAATGGGCCTTATTAAATTATCAACCTTTCAATACTCCCCCTCAAGCTGGAGCATCCTAATGAGGCCTAGCTTGGAATAGAAACTGGAGAAATTAAAGGAAAAGATAAGGAGGAAAGAGAGGAGAAAAAGTTTTCGGGCAATAAGTGTTGGCCCAAAAGATTAATACACATTTATTAACATAAGAGAAACACAGAGTGCTCCTTAGTAGTACATGGATAACATACACACACAATTACATATATGTTCCTACAAACATGGATCTAAAAAGTCCACTTTTCAGCCATTGAACATATTATTGGTATTTCTTTACAATGGCATATCCATGCGATCATCTTTATTGGACAATATGGATGAATGAACAAATTGTTAAATGAATATTTGCATGCTTCATCTATGGAATGAAAAGCAAATCTCCACATATCTCAGTGTGCATGCATGCATCTGTCTATTCATCCAACCGTTGTATTTGTGTGTGTGTTTTGCAAGAGAGGGAGAAGGAGAGAATGGAGTATCTCAATGGTGCAACACACCTTTCAGTTGCTGCTCAATAAAGGCTTTCCCAAGTTCAATAAACAAGGGATCAGTTGCATCTAGAAGATATGTGCAGCACCATCTTGGGTCATTCTCAACTGAAAACCTTGTACAACATAAAGAAAGTTACCATATTACTAAAAATAGACAAGTATATGTACTAGTCAAGAAACATGTGATGTGACAAAAACAAGTTACTGGGCTAGCATAGGGATGACATTGTGATTAAAACAAAGCAATTAGAACATCTAGTACACAAGCTAGGTTATATAATAACCATACTAAATTAGATATTGTGATGCGAAACTAGTATCTCATGCACTGGTCTTCAAGATAAACTAGATTTTACAATATTGCATGCTAACACACATAAATATTCATGATAGTACGATACATAACATGCAATAGCACTAGAATAAGTCAATTTGAAGTAAAAACTACCCTTTAAAAAAAACATCTCGCTGAATGCTGATAACAAAGATGATAACAAAAAACTGATTAGCACCAAACAAACAGGAAATACATAAAAAATGGCTAAAAGGGGATGATAAGAAATTATCCCACCTCACCAAATGCAACAGAAATACAAAATACCCAAAATTTACTCAATTATGTTCCATGAACTCGGTATTAACCAATGCCCACAAAAATCACCCTCCCTTTGGCCATCAAAAAATGTGACTTGCAATTTCCAACTTGTTTTTAGTATTCTACAGTTTCACTCTCCATAAGTACCACCATCTCACTATTAAAGAAAGGAGCCATAGGATTTTTCCTATCTTTCTTCTGCGGAACCCCCATTCAATGTTGAGGTTGTGGCTTCAATTGTTCCAAGCAAGACCCAATATGTGTTTAAAAGGCCCATAAATCTCCTCCAAAGACCTAAGGCATAATCACATTGAATGAAGAGGTGTTCCTTGGATTCAACATCTTTAAGGAAAAGGAACATGCATTTGTGATAATCATAGTCCCTCTGAAGATGGTTGATGGTTAACACCTTATTTTTAGCAGCTAACCATCTGAATGCGACCGCTCTTGGGGTGCCAAGGAAGCACCATGGATGAGACAAGGGATCTTGAGCTATCATTCTGTTGGTGCACAAAAAGTGTTGCATGTCTAGACTCCCAGTCCCAGAGTGTTGTTGCACCAAACTCCCCTGTTGCGTGGAAACAAACTCCCAGTCCCAGAGTGTTGTTGTGCCAAACTCTCCTATTGCACGGAAATAGACTTCACACGTGTGAGATACCTATAAATACCCCTCTCCTCCTCATTTGGGTCGGCCCAAAGTTAAAGAAGCTTGTGAGCCCTCAGAGCAACAGGTATACCCGCGCAATGGGCTGTCCTTCATATTCATGCAAATAAGACCTTCAATAGTCTATATGTTGTATAGTTTGGCAGATTCACGACTTGTCCTCTTTTGTACACATTGTACGCATATTGGTGTAGAACAAGGGATCTCAAATCCACACAACTCTCTATCATTGCAATGGACATTTTCTAAGTTGAAATGCTGCCGAAATCGCCAATGAAGTGTTTCTCTTCTCTATCATTATGCTGATTCGACATACTTTGTTTTAGAATCAAGGAAAACATGAGGATGTAAACGAACCTTTAAATCAATGAAATCCATGATGATGAATGTTCTTCTACCTTCCCTTTATTATTTTGAACAAAGTATTCCAACCGAGATACATTCGTTTCTTGTCAAAACACATTCCTCCATATTTGAGATTTCGATAGGTATTTAAAAGTTAAAAGACACGATTTCTCCCTTCTCCATCTCCACCTGTCTCCAACACCATGATAGATGACTAGATCCTGCACATGATTTTGAAGCCTGACAATATCTTCTATCTCATCATCTATGTGGTTAGGGGACTAAACCACTTCATTTTCCATCACACTAAAAGCATTGAAATAAATATTCCCTTTGATTGGAAGCAACACGATGGAGCCTACCAAATTCCAATTGAACCAGCATTTAATCCAAGAAGTACTCCCAAAACCTAATCCAAGAATATCTCCCATGGGCAACTATTCCGACCATTTGTAGATCACACTTAGCACGCACACTTGCATATATGATCCATCTCCAATCCAACTTTCTAAAGCTAGTTGAGGCTAAACAGTGAGCAATCAATGTCGTCCATTAATCAATTACAAAGAACTATTGCAAACTCATCTTCGTTGATCCCATCTAAGACCCACCCACTCAGCCACTTCCTCATTTGTGCAAAATTCCCATCTTGCAATGAAGACAAAGGTGCCCATTCAATGATAGAAGCATCTTATTTGATTTGTTGATGATTGAACCATCAACCACAATGGCCTCCCTGCTACTAGGACGAAGTTTCCTGTTGATCAATAGTGGCATTGTAAAGCCTAGAGAAATCAAAATCGAGAAGAGAAGTTCCTAATTAAGCATCCTCTCAAAATCTCACTCTACATTCATCTCCCACTTCACCCCTTCCATGAAGTTCTAGACCCCATTACACAATTTTCTAGGTTCAGGTTGTCCTTGTTCTATATAGTGTAAAGAGGATTGAATAAGCCATCCAACATTTTGAACCCCATGTTTGGCCATGATAACGTGCTTCTAAAGGCACAAGTCTTCTACCCCGAACCTCCATGACTATTTTTCTCGAGAAGGGCTTATTGTAGAACGTCTATATTGTTGTGTATTCATGGGAAGTATCACTAATACATATTATGTCCTCCCTCCTCTCTCCCTTCCCTCCGCTTCTCTCCTCTTTCCGTTCTCCTCATTTCTCTGTAATATTTCTACTTGGTATTATAGCAAGGTGCTCTACTAATAAGCACGAGGTTTCTAGGGAATCATTGTTGACATCAACAAGTTGTACAGCCACGCAATGTATCGAACCCTTGGGATACAGATACAAATCGGTAATCACATGGTATATATCATTTGTATCAGGTAATTTATCGCACTTTTTGGAAAACATGGGGAAACATTAGGAAAATGGTTGATTTTTTTAATGAAACTTCAGGGATTGTTAAAAAAGACATTATACTCACTTTTAAATCATAATATCTCACAAAAAAAAAAAAAAAAAAAAAAAAGTGCACATAATATATTTCCTTTGTGTTGGGTCCTAAGCTATGCAATATATGTCTGAAAAAGGCAATCATATTAAAATATAATGCATAACATTTATAAATGTATGAAGACGTGTATGAAATCACAACCAATTCATTCAAAAGCGGATGATATAATAGAAACTAATATTTGAAGTGATGGGCATCCAAAGGTGAACCCGCATGATCAACTTTAAAAGTACAAACGGTTCGGATAGATAAATAATCACATACACAACATATATGAACCGTCACGTGCATCTCTTAACGTCCTTTCTAGCCTGTAAATTGAGTCGGTTCACTTATCAGATAGGGCCCCACTTGAAATCAATGGACAGACAATGGTATAATACAGTGCAACTTGCCTAATATGTGGTCTTTATATTTTCTTATTTTCGGGTTCATGGCCTAAGATGATCTACAAAAAAAATAGATGGACGATGTGGATAAAACAAACACATCATAGTGCCCCTCACAGAGCACTATCCAGAAGCCACCTCGTTATTGGCAGCGTCAATAGGCAATCTGCAGGATGCAGATTTAGGCCATCATCCTGCGCTAGGATGCTAGGTGGGGCCCACAATGTTGTTTGTGAGAAATCCACCCTGTTCATCCATTTTGAGAGCACATTTTAGGACGTGACCAAAAATGAAACAGATCCAAAACTCAAGCGGGCCACACGAGAGGAAACAGTGGGGATTCAGTGACCACCATTGAAACATTCATATGGCCACAAAAGTTTCGTTTGGGGCTAAATTTTTTGTGCTTTCACTTCATCCTAGTGGAAATGACCTTATAAATGGTTTGCATGGCATATAAACATCAAAGTGGAGCCCAAAAAGGTTTCAATGGTAAGAAACTGTTTCCCCAGTTTTCCCTCTCATGCGGCCCCACTTGAGGTTTGGATCCACCTCATTTTCTAGCCCAATGTCCTAAAATGAGCTCTCAAAACGGATGAACGGAGTGGATGTCTCACAAACATCATAGTGGGCCCCACCTACATCCCAGCAAAGGAGCTTTCCATGGAAGGTTTTCGCAAGAAATCAGTGTCCGACCTAGTGGGGTACTGGTGGGGGTAGTACCCAATCCGTGCATGACCGAACAGGGATTTGGGTGGGACCATGACTGTGGCCCCACCATGATACCATCCATCCGTTTGGAGAGATCATTTTAGATCATGAGGCCGATCCAAAGCCAAGTGGAACCCACCATAGAAAACAGTGGGGGCAGTGATGGCCACCGTTGAAACTTGAACTATTTGTGGGGGGGGCGGTATGATGTTTATTTGAGATCCAATATGTTCATAAGTTCAGACAAATATGGACGAAGGGAAAGCAAAAATATCAACTTGATCGAAAATTTTTGTGGCCCCAAAGAAGTTTTTAATGGTAGGTGTTCAATCCCCACAGTTTTTTGTGGTATGGTCCAGTTGAGCTTTGGATTTTCCTCATTCTTTTTCTCATGACCTAAAATGATCCCTCCAAATGGATGGACGAACTAGCTACACAATACATACATCAAGGTGGTCCCCACCAAAAGGGTAGCACTGTCTTTCGTGCAGTTCGGTTGCACTGAATTCACTCTCCCTTAAGTTAAGGGGTGCGGATTAGGTGTTACCTGGGTAACACCTTAGTGGGTGCTAACCAGTGTTTTAAATATCAACGATATCGAGCGATATATCCTATGATATTTTGTGCATCCCACCTATGTAATACGAAACGCGCAAGTAGTGGAATATATCCCACATGTTTGATTCGGTGAGCATTTTTTATTTTTGATCCTTTTTTTCTATAAATCATGTTAAATCAAATATCAAATTGTTACAAATCCATGTTTTTCATGTTTATGTGTCACATGAAAAAACATGGATTGGGAGCTTTGATTTTGAGATTTAGAGGACCGAGTTGCGGAAAATTGAAAAAAATATATATAAATAATTTTCCCAATTTCTCACAAATTGGTTGCAATATGTGCTCAAACATAAAATCAAACATGTATATAACCTGATTTAGTGATTCTTATTTTGCTTTTGAATGTATTGCTTGTATTTCCACACCGCTTCTTACATTTATAAATTATATGAATAAACTTTTAATATAATTGCATCAATTCAATTAGACAACGCATAGATTAGGACCCCATACAAAGAAAACCTATTATATGCATTTGTTTTTTGTAATGTTTTGATTTGTAAGTGTGTATTTATGTCTTTTTTAACAATCACTGAAATTTCATTGAAAAATTCGACCAATTTCCAATGCATCCCCATGTTTCCAACAACAACGATACAGTACGTGATACAACCAATATATCCCATGCAATAACCGATACGTATCTGTATCCCAAGGGTGCGAAACGTAACACAATACCGATATTTCAAACACTGGTGTTAACGTTACTATAGGGCCCACCATAATGATATGTTGTATATTTAATCTGTCCATTTGTTTTTCTAGGCCATTTTAGATCATGCTCCTAAACATTAGGTGCATTCAAATCTCAGGTGGATCACACCCCATGAAACAGTGATGATGGAACGCTCATCATTAAAAAAATCCCAAGGCCCACCCGAGATTTGGATCTACTTACGTTTCCGGATAACGTCCTTAAATAATTGGGAAAAAAGTATTGAGCAGCGTGGATATAAAACACATTCATCAAGATGGGCCCCACATGGTAAGGTTAACACCTATTAATTTGTTATACACATAACAGCTAATCTGCTGCCTGACTTAAGAGTCAGAAAGAAAGTTCGAGAGTCTTTCGACTCTCTTCTCCATTAAAGACGGACGAAAGAATGGTGCAACCAACCCAAATTCTCGCTGAAATCACAACATTTCCAAAAATCTCTCCAAAAAAACTTTCTTTTCGCAAATTCCAACCCAAATCCCCATCATAAGAGCCAAAAATACGATTTTCTTCAAAAATAATTATCTTCGAAGGAAAAAAAAAAAAAAAGGTTTTAGGATTTTTCTTACACGATCCGGCAATTTCAACCGCGGCCCACCAAATCTAGACGAAATCTCTTACCAAAGGTAAGAGATTTTTTTTCTATATTTTTCCCCAATATCAACGATATCTGTAATATTTTGCGATATCTTGCCATATATCGCACGATATAATGGAGTTTATCAAAATTTCTTTATTTTTTCGAATTTTTGAGGGTTTCGTATCGCTATACTGCCGATATTATCAATATTACGAACACTGTAGCAAACATCAGCACCATAGAGACGATGATTCCATTTATGGGGGGAAAAAAGCTACATAATCTAAGAAAGCATGATTCTGTATGATTAATGTTGATTTTTTGAAGATCCATTGGCAAGTATATGATGCATTTTCTCCAAATCTGGAGAAAAATCAAGAAAAAATTTTGGTTCTAATTTATGTTACATGCCATACAGCTTACCTGTGGAGATCTTTTGTCGACTTTGGCTGCATCAATATGTTCCATATCATTAGTACGGATCTTCTAGAACTTTTCAATCATGCATATTTGTAGAGGATTGAGGTTTTTGTGGTGCTTTTGTGCAATAGTGTATTTGCATATGGGTTTTTTGCAAATTTATTATTTTTCTCTTCATAATCTGGGTATATGGGAGTGTTTTGGTGATTTTTGCTATCTTTGGAGATAGGTAACCGGTGTTTTTGGGGTGATGGGTTGCAATGGATGGAGCTGGCCAATCCAATGAAGGGACTTGTTCAAGTGCAAGTAGTACCTCTGGTGTCATCACAAATTCGAAGGCAGTAATGAGGTCTAGCGTTGTTGAACATCCTGGTTTGCAAATTACTACCATAAAATTCGATGGAGAAAACTATCTTGAATGGCCTAAGACAGCCCAAATGTCTATTGGCAAGAAACAGAAGTTGGGATATCTGGATGGTAAAATTGAGGAGCCTTCATTGACATATCTTATGGTGATTGGGAGGCAAACGATATGATGGATGTGGCATGGTTACTTAACTCCACGAAGACATAAATAAGTAGGATTTTTATGTACAGTTAGATTGCTAAGGAGATTTGCAACTATTGTCTCTTCATACTCGAAGAAAAAGAATATTGACAAGGTGTTTCAGTTGATGAGAGGATATATTTAATTTAGACTGTGCTCAGTCAACAGGAGATTACTATACGACCTTCTATGGGATGTGGCTTGAGCTAAGCCACCATCATCCTGTACAATCTTAATTGTGCTACAGAACGTTGGGCAAAGATAAAGGAAAAACAGATTTTTAATCTTCTTGCTAGTCTTAACCCTGAGAATGAGACTCTTCCCACTCAAATGCTCAGCGGAGAGCCCCTACCTAATCCTGGTACAGTTTACTCGTCACACAATGAAGAAAGTAGAAGCGAGATGATGCTTTCTACAAAGATAGTTATTCAGAATAATCAACTCTTGCTGGATCATATCATGAGGGCAGTGATGTTAGAGGATGAGGAGACGGTGGGCATTTTCAAGGTCGTCAGGATCATGGTGGTCATACTGGCAACTATAGTGATCGAGGTGATTTAAGCTACAAACATGACTGTGGCAACATGCCTAGTGATAACAAAGACGAACTCTATTATACACATTGGGGACGCACACGGTATAAAGTAGATGTGTTGTGACATCGTTGGTGAGTCCCACAGAAAGCCTAGTCTACTGCTGTTGATATAAAGAGGTCTTTCCAGCTAGAATCCCATGACATGTCCCCTTCAGGCATTTCACATAAATCCTCGATGGATGAAATCTCTGGAGTTAATCACAGGCTTGTTATTCTTGAAGGTTCTTCTTCATTCCTTCAAACTGGTTCAATCCAATTAGTATCTCTGCTTTTGCACATGTTGTATCCACTACCCCTATGAGTTCCTCTTGGATTGTTGACTATAAAGTATCAGATCACATGACCGGTATGAAGTCTTACATTTCATTCTATTCTTTATGTCATAATTTTGATTGTGTACAAATAGCAGATGGTACCTATACCTCTATTGAGGACGATGTTTGGGATATTGATAATATTGACCGATATTATAGATATCACACCCAAACACAAAACCCGCATGAAGTTGCATATAGTGTTTACCGTATCAGTATTATGTTCCGTACAGCACCCTTGGGATATGGATACGTGTCGGTTATCACACAGGACATATCGTTTGTATCATGTAATGTATCGCACTTTTTAGGAAACATGTGGAAACATTGAGAAATTAGTCAAATTTTTCAATGAAACTTCAAGGATTGTTAAAAAAAACATTAATACACACTTCTAAATTAGGGATTTTACCCGTAAGCGGCCTATCTTTTGGTTTATGGACCGAAAAACTGTTACTTTTAAATTATTTCTCCAAAATAGCATTTTATTTGCACCGGTAGCCTTGGAACCGCTCACCATGAGTCTCTTAGGCAGTTTGACCAGAGTATTATCATATTAACGAAATTACACTTTTTCAGCTTTTTAAACAAAACTTTACTTTCACTTTAAGAAATCTGCAAAATGAGGTGGGCCCGGTTTCCATCATTCTTGTTGCAAATTTGAGCCATTCATCATTTTTGCCACCTCATTTTAGGTCGTGAACCCAAAATTCGTGCAGATCTAGTGCACATGTGGTTCTCATGACAAGAACAAGTTGGTCGTGACTTGCTACCATTGAAACTATCAATGGTCTATTTTTGAATGCTTTTAGGCCATTCAAACCGTTGAAAAGGCATTCCCAACGGTTCAAAAGGCCATTCCCAGTGGGCCTCAACATACCCGTCAAATTTTGCCCTGATTTAAAATGTTGGTGGCACCATGCAAGCTTGAAGGGCGTAGGTTCAACATGCACTGTTATCTGCCGTGTGGCCCACCTTAGCTTCGGATTTGGATAATTTTTTGTCCTGAGGCTGAATTATAATTTCGTGAGGAGAATGATTGAGGCTCGGATTTTTGCAAAGAAACACAGTGAGGACCATTTCACACCCACATCTTACATCTGACACGTCAATGACAGGTGACATTTTCATGCAACCACCATTAAATTTGATGGGCCCACCTTCATGATGCTTGTCGTAAATCCGAACCATCCATCATTTCAGCCATTTCATTTTAGGACGTGTGCCAAAACCCTGGCAAATTCAATACAAAGCTGGGTCCAACAACAAGAAAATGATGGTTTGAAAGGCCATGGTTCAATATGCATTGTTACCTGCCGTGTGACCCACCTGGCTTCAGATCAGGATCATTTTTTGGCCCAAATCATAAATTCATAGGATGAAAATGATGGATGGATCAGATTTTTCGAAAAAGAATATGATGGGCCCCACATGCCACACGTAAATGTGCATGTGAAGATGGAGTGGAATGCTCCTAATAGGACTATCTTAATCGTTCAAAAAATTGGTCAACATAAGGACCATCTTGTGGAGCATCCATGGTGGGGCCACAAAACACATTAATGGTTCCAATTACTGAAACTTGATCCATTAGCGACTGCGTCTTAACACAAGGTACTCCTGGACTTGGTACACATGGTATGCTAATCTCCAGATTATCTTCCTTTATGATGAACCATGGACCATGTTATACTTGCGTCGCATCCTTCCATGAGGCGGCTAATATGATGAATGATTTGGATCTGGTCCAATTATACCACGTGTGCAACAATGACACAAAATTTACCAAACACGGGCACATGCACAGAATAGCAAACATGTTCAAAACCGTATGCAAACACATTGAAATGGGTTTTGGACATGAAACAAAGTAAAAGCATGGTTAGTCACTTGTAAAGAGGGCAAATTTGTCATTTTCCCGATTAACAGAACCTTTCAGTTAGTCAAAAGTTGTCCAAGTGGTAGAAAGTTTGTATATGAAAACAGTAGGTTGTTATGGAGAAAGAGTTTAAAAGTAACAGTTTTTCAGTCCATAGACCAAAAGATAGGCGACTTATGGGAAAAATCACTTTAAATTATAACATCACAAAACAAGTGCACATGATAGGTTTCATTTGTATAGGGTCCTAAGCTATGCGTAATCTCATTGAATTGATGCTTCTATATTCAAAGTGAATTCATAACAATTATAAATGTAAGAAGACATGAGATGGAAACACAACCAATAAAATAAACAATTAAATTTTTATTATTTTTAATTTAAAAAATTTTGAAAAATATTAAAAATAAATGAATCAGTAGATCATGCCAACCTCATACATGATTGATTTCATGTTTGGAGTGTAAGATTGCAACCAATTTGGGAGAAATTGGAGATATTTTGAATTTTCCCCAATTTCCCACAAATCAAACCTCATACCCTCAAATTTCGAAATTAGTGTATATGATGATCATTTCATCAAACACACATAAATACTATGAAATTTGGCTTAATTGACTAGTGATAGAAATGAAAATTCAAAAATAATAATAATAATAATAATAATAATAATAATAATTTGTTATTATTTTTAATTTAAAAATTATTTTTCCAAAAATTCCCAAAAACTTCGTGAATCAGTAGATCGGGCCTCATACATGTTTGATTTCGTGTTTGGAGTATAATATTGCAAGCAATTTGGGAAAAATTACGAAAATTTTGAATTTTCCCAATTTCCCCTAAATCACCTACCCACAAATCTCGAAATCAAAGGTTCAAATCCTTGATTTTCCATGCAAAACATGAAAAATGAAGGAATTTCAAACCTTTTCACACTGATTTTGTATGATTTAAAAGAAATGGATCAAAATGCAAAATAACTCACCAAATGAGAACCGGCCCCAATTCCTTTCAAATCTTGATTCTGCTCTGAAATCTACATTTTTCTACAACAAGATTGCAAAGGTCTAACCAAAATTAAACTAGAATATGTTTAGAAGAGGAAAGATTGAAAGAAAATAAAGGAGAAAATGATGTAGAATAGGTTTTTGGGAGAAATGTGGTTGGTTCCTGTAAAATATCGACAATATCTGTCGATATCAACAAATATCATCAATACACGGAAACTTTACAAAGAGAAATTGACGATAATATCGCCATACATTGCGATACCATCGGTAAACTGTGATACATTACCGATAACTTTTTTTAAATGAGATACACTACTGATAACATCCAATACATTGTGCAATACATGAAATTTTCTAAATTCCAGGCCTATATCGTATCTCCTAACTACGATACCGATAATATTTGTCGATATTATCGATACTGCAAACATTAGTTGCATACGAATTGATTTTGAATATAGATGCATCACTTTTGTTAGACAGCACATAGTTTACGACCTTATATAAAGGAAACTTATTATGTACACTTGTTTTTTGTGATCTTTTGATTTTTAAGTGTGTAATGATGCCTTTTTTAACATCCCTGAAACTTTTATTAAAAAATTCAGCCAATTTCCCAATGTTTCCCAAAAATGGAGAAACATTATACGATACATCCAATATTTCCCATGAGATAACCAATATGTTTTCATATCCCAAGGGTGCGATACATCCACCTATACCAGTATTGAAAACATTGGTTGAGGATACATAATCCATTAATCTCTGTCATTCATTGTATTTGTCCCCAGTTCTACATGCTCCGGAACTATGTAAAAATATCTAGTCTATTAGTAGTCTTGTTGTCTCTTAACTGCAGTGTAACTTTTTTCTATGCCATCTTGTGTTTCAATACCTAAAGATTGGACGGACAATTGGGGGTGGTCATAAGAGTGCTGACTCTACTTGTTTCATTCATCAAACTATGTTACATCTGCATTTTAGTCTTCTTGTAGTGTTGATGTGAATAAGGATTGAGTCCAAGGTATTACATAGCAGTAATAGTGGCCATAACGGTCACCACCATTACCGATACGGGTAACAGCCGTAACAGCCAATATGGGGGCGTAACAACTGTTAGGACCCCCATAACGGTCGATTTTTTTTTGTTTCGCTCGAAAAATTCTAGAGAAACATCTAAAAACTCTAGAATAATGTAAGTATTCTAAATATATATATTCATTTTTTTAAAACAAGTTTACGGTAGCGTAATAGTCCACTTTTTGGTGAGAGTGTTGTATCAGGGTATCTAGTAAATTTATGAACACGGTTATATGTCTCTAATGTTTACACATTACAATAAAGCATTAGAATTAGAAATCGAAAAAAAAAAAAAAATGCACAAATGCCATTTTTTTATTTTTAAAAAAAATGGCCCTTGGAGCTTTTATTCGCCCAAATCGCTTCAAACTACGGTTTTAATCCTAAAAACTAAAATAAGAGTGGTCAAAATGTAGATTAATCTAGAAGAGTTTTGGGAAAAAAAAAAAAGAGGAGAAAATGGATTTCAATATAAAAAAAAAAAAAAAAAAAAAAAAAAAAGTGGCCATTTTTTTACCATTACGAGGGTACCTACTGTTACAGCACCCGTAACGGCTGATACGGTCCCGAAAAACCAACTACCCCATTTCACCCCGAGACCGCGTAATGGTCACGGTCGTTTCCTATACATATTGGCCTTTACGACCATATTGTAATAAATACGGAACGCCTAGATCGAGCAACATATTGGCGTCAAAGTTTAGGACATGTACCTTTATCTGCCTTGAAATTGCTTCTTCCTTTATTGTTTCTTTCTAATAAATTGCAAGAAATTTAGTGCAAGTTCTGTCAACTAGCTAAGCATTGTAGTGCTTCTTTTCCTATCAGTTCAAATAAAATGTATAACTTCATTTTTCCTTAATTCAATCAAATGTTTGGTTTCCATTCCATGTTGTTTCTATTTTTGGATTAAATATTGTCTCATTTATTGGTGATTGTTCTCTGCGGCCCGGATCTATCTTATTAAAACTAAAGCTGAAGTTTTTCATTCTTTAAGATTTTTTATAAGATGGTTCAATATCAACTTGATGCAAAAATTAAAATCTTGTGTTCTAACAATGGCGGGGAGTACATTGGATCAGAATTTCTTTTTTTTTTCCTATTCTTTTCTTTTTTTTCTATTTTTTCCTAAGGTAACACTCTCAGGGTTGAACCTTGGATCACTCACACACACTACACTCTCTCTACAAGCACATTGGATAAGAATTCAGTCATATTTACTTGAAAATGGTATTGAATCACAAATCTATGTGTCCATACACCCCTCAACAAAAGTGTCTTGCTGAGAGAAACAATTGACACCTTCTTGAGGTGGCACATGAACTTGTCATTGAAGTTAGTGACACTAATCATCTTTACTTCACCTCACCATCATGGTTAAACATTTCATTTGCTCATGTTCGTAGCGATGCAAATTATGTCACAAAAAAAAAAAAAAAGTTAGCTAAAGAAGGGGACGCCCTCTCTCTGTATTGGGAGTTCTCTCCTCTTCAATTACCTTTAAAAGAATAATAACAATTGAATTGGATGTTGCATGTTAAGGTTGCATGTAAACAACAAGATGCAAGGATCAGAAACAAAGTTATGTCCATCTAGGATGACATCGAAAGAACATACATATTTCATTAGATGGTATCTTCTAAAAGCTACTATGCAATCGACAAATAAAATCTCATCCCCAAAAAAATATTCAGTTGCGAATATTGTGAGTTGACAAGTATGTGGTGCAAGTGTTCTAAGTATCAGTATCGCTACAAGTTTCGCTGGCCAGGGATATGGAAACAATATTGATATTGTTGATAACTGGAAATGCGGGGAAACATGGGAAAAATGGTGGAATTTTCAGCAAAACTTTAGGAGATGTTAAAATGTGCATATTTGTATATTTAGAAATAAAAAATTGCAAAAAGAATGCATACATAACAAGTTCCCATTTAATGAGGCCTTAAAAGCATATATTATTGTAAGAAATCAGTCCAACCATCCCATCCGGCCTATTTAACCATCCAACCTTCTGTCCAAATATCCACCAATATTGTAAAATATCAACAACACATGATATTTCACCAAGAAATCGTCAACGATTGTGAAGGAAACGAAAGATTGTGGTCTCAATATCACCCATGTTGTGATATCGATAAGATCGAGATATTATCAATCACAAATTGAACACTACATATAACCATGTGACCATGAAATAAAAAAATTTCTAATAAACAAAATTTTGATGATATCGATACATTGGCAATATTATTGAAATATCGTCAATACACTTACGATACAAGCATTACCTAGAATTTATATAGTCGAAAATATTGGCGATACATTGGCAATATTGCATTGGCAATACAAGCGACACCTAAAATTTACATAGTTGAAAATATTGGCGATTATGTTAGTGATATTGATACGTTGATGATACTTATTGATACATTGCTAATACCTGGAATTTCTGATACTACCAGTGTTATCGGTATCGCTACCAATGTTATCGGTATCGCTGAGCTGGAGATATTTCGATAATATCGGAGATAATTCGAACATCATGCAAGTATGTAACATAATATGTAAAACAACATTATACCCTTACCAATTTCCTAGGCGTGTTATTTTTGCCGACGGAAATATAGATTTCAGAATTGCAGGCACATTTCCAGAGAAAGCTGGCAAAACTGCATAAAACAGTAAAAGGTATTAAAATTATTACATCATTTTCCAGAATAAAAAAGAAGAAAAAGCATAATTGAAACTCGCTTCCTTCAATCCTTTTAAACCAAATTCTAAACAATGTGCTTATAATTACCATTCAACGAAATGTGTTCATTATTAATAGTAACATTCTAAAAAAGACAAGAAAAGTTATGCCAACAAGGATACATGTTAATGGAGGTGTAAATTGAGAAAGCAGAAATTTTAGATAAGCATCCACCAGTCATTTTGAGGAACAAATTTTTCGTTATGGAAACAAAAACGATACATCTAGTCTGCCTTTCACCTTAGAATATGCATTAATGGAAATTGTGCTTCCAAATTCAGGTGCAGTTGCACATACCAAATATTTATAGAACTGAAGGAAGTTTTATTGAACCTAATTTTTTGGTTTAAACGTATCTCACTTCTTCAAGTATTATTCTGAATTAACCATACAAATTTTATCTCAGCACCAGTTTTCTAGATTTGTTAGTTAGACAACCATGATTTTCATCACTAGCTCAAAAGCAGTAACTTGATAGGCTAGCTAATGTTTACCGATTTTTTTGCCATTTGCAAGTTGTTTGGCTACCAAAGAGTAGTCCACAAAATAGGTGATAAAATGCTCCCATGTCAATTTTTCCCTAGTTAGAGAGAACCCATCCTCAGGTTGAGACCTTATGGCTTCACTTGCTATCAGACTGGATAGTTTGATGTCTTCACTTGCTTCTTCTTTCTTCGTTTTCTTCCCCATCACGTCATTTCTTCCTACCTAATTGGGAAATAAACACTCTAATTGTGACACCACAAATTTCTGATTGGCTCTTTCACTTGGTCTTGGATGATGACTTTGAAACAATAGCAAAGACAATAGATCATGCCCTCTAAAGGTCTCCAATAGGCAATAGCAACAACAAAAACGAATGAAATACACTAATTAGGAAATAGGCATGCATGCTTATTATTTTTCTACCATTTTGGGCACTAACAAGGACTTCAAAATAGTCAATTTTTTTAATATTAAAGATGAGATCTTTTATCAAAAGCCAAGAAACCAAAAACAAAACATCAGAGAAGTTGACAAGAGGTCATCCAAAATTACAACGAACTAAGTACTTCTCCTCAACTACAATGCTGAAAAGCCAAAGAGACAAAGAGTCCATTTGATGACTTTCTACCGCGCCAAGCCATGTACATCCTCCCTTTTAGATTCAACATTGTGAAAATTTTTGTTGCATTGCTCTTTCCAGATTGACCATAACCCAACAAGCATCATGAGGTGCCCTTAAACTAGTTTCTTCCACCCCAAACGGACTCCCCCCAAGCTTGAAAAATAATAATAGCAATAAGATAGGGATCCTGGCATGACCTAAGACACCTCAAAATGTCTCCTTAACTGGTTGCATATAGATGAAGCAAACTCACAAAACATGAACAGATAGTTCCCTGACCTCCTTGAGAGAATAAGGAGCATATGTTACTTATCTCCATCCCTCTCATCCTTAGGTCGTCTAAGGTCGGGACCTTGTCCTTCCTCAGTAACCATGCAAAAGCCATCTGCTGAGGATACCACGTCACGTACACCTTTACGTACGTATCAAAGGAGGAGGCGGGTCGCACCGATTTCCGTGGCTAGGCGAATACCCATGATCATGCTGAAGACCCCATGTGCATGTGTGAGCATTTGGAAGACCCCACACTGGGAAGATGCACATGGGCTGCTTTATGAAGTGATCCAGACAGTTGGATTAGAAGGACGCGACGATCGGGCCATTGGATCGCATGGATCACATGATCGAGCCATTGATAGTTGATCGTCCACATTAGTTTTAGACTTTATCATATTTTAGGATTTAGTTTTTTATTATTTTATATTTGGACACATTATGAGTATTTTAGTTGATTTTATTTAGACTATAGTTATTTTCGTTAAAGTTCACAAGACAGGGATTTTTGTAATTTTTGAAACTTCTTGGATCTATAAAAAAAGGAGGGCGTGTGACCTCTCCCTCATTGAATTTCGTGATTAAGAGAGAGAGAGAGAGGCTCTTGCTTTCTTCTCCCATCTTCATGCGATTTGAAGATACTTTCATACAATTGGAAGGAAGATTGGTGCGAGGCTAATCTTCATCAACGAAGGTGCAAGGTCTCCATCTACCTCCACACCATCTTCTCTCCTCTTCCTCATCCAGGTATTTTCTTTAGATTCTTAATTCTCCCATCCCAAATTTTCATCTTCTCTCAAACTCAACTTTCTCATACTCATCCACAATCGAAACCCTAACCCTAAACCTAAAATTCCCAATTTTCCTACTTTTCAAATTACCCGAACCCTAATTTTCACCCTAGGTTGTATTAGGTTTCCTATTTTGAAATAAACTATATCCTATGCTAATTGGATGTCCCCACATCCATTAGATCCTAGTTTCTTTTTATTTAATTATTTTGAGTTACGATGTTGGTAGCTTAGGCTAGGATTATACATGATTTTCTTTTGTTTTCATGATATTTGTGATGATTACAACGATGTTTGTGTTTTTTTGTTAAATATCTTAATTCAGCTATTTAATCTCACATGTTACTTAGTACATGCATCGGTCCTGCATCAAATTTGGTATCAGAGCAGTTTTAGCGTAGGTCAATTTATTGTCAATCCGCCTTTATGGTGAAAATTTTCTACAGAAACCCGCGTGACTAGCTCTGCGAAGGGGACATATTTTGTTTACTCAACCCTTTTTCTAGGTTTTATTGAGTCCCCATATAGATATAGGTCATATAGGATTTTTGTATCGCATATAGGTTAGAGTCACATCTAGGGTTTCCTTATGTATCTCGTTCAGGACGTGATTTTGGTCTACATCCCACTATGAATCTAGATCAGCTTGTCGAAGCCCTTAATGCTATCAATAATCGTCTGACGACCATTGAAACGCACAATAGAACCACTGCCACTCAATTAACCGCAACCAATGCGCGTGTCAATCAACTTGAGGCCTCCTTACAGGCAAACCACAACACTGGGGAGGACGTTCAAAGTTCATAGGCGGGAGCATGATCGTGCCCAAGGCATTGGTCGTGGTTGAGCACACGTGTTGCCACCACGTGAGGAATGTTATGAGCATTATAATCCAGATGCACAAGTCATGAAAGGTGTGAAAGTTGGCACGGCTAGTTTTGATAGTCGCTTGGACCTCAAAGCATTCCTTGATTGGTTGGCAGACATGGACCACTATTTTGAGTGATATGATATGTCTGATGCCCGTCGAGTGAGATTTGCCAAGATGAAGTTGGTGGGCCAGGCCAAACTTTTTTGGACTAACATGAGTGCAAATTTGAAAGGAAAGGAGAGCCCACAGTTATGCATTGGGCCAACATGAAAGAGGTCCTTAAAGAAAAGTATCTCCCTCTTTCTTATCATCAGAGGCTCCTAGACCATTCGCAGGCTTTGCGCCAGGGATCCATGACCGTTCCAGATTACATCACTAAGTTTGAGGAGTACATGATGCGATGTGACATTGAGGAGGACCTGATGGTTATATTGTCCAAATTCAGGATGGCCTCCGATTTGAGATCTAACGAGAACTTCATTCTCATGATGTTGGTACATTGGAGCATATATATCATGTGGTGCAAGACATTGAACACTACCTCAAGGCACCAATTGGTAAGCATTATGACTCTCGGGATCTAAGTGTCAAGACTTACTATCAAGGGGCTAAGCCTAACATGGCGAGTCAGTCTAGGCCCTAAATTAGGTCCCAACCCAACCTTAGAGATGTCAAAGGAAAGGGGATAGCGAGTGCTAGCTCTAGGGGAGGTGAGCAAACGCAATGCTTCAATTGCCATGAGATTAGTCACTTTGCGCATCAATGTCCATCAAAAGAGAGGAACAAAACCCTAGTAATTGACGATGGTGAGGAAGAAGGAGATGAACAGGCTGATTTTGAAGAAGAATTTTATCAACCCAACGTCAATGGTGCTTGTGATGAAGAAGTAGAAGGAGAAGAGACCACACCACTTGCAGTAGTAAGGTGCGCCTTGACCAATGCTAAGCAGAATAATGATTGGCGTTGGACTATAATATTTTACACCTATGCAAAATGTGAAGAGAAGAATTGCATGGTGATCGTCGATAGTGCCGGTTGTACCAATGGGGTCTCCACTAGCACTTTATCCCATTTGGGGTTGAAACTTGAACCGCACCTTCAGCCCTATAGAGTGTCATAGGTGGATGCATCTTCCATAACTGTTACCCAGCAATGTCTTGTGCCCGTTAATTTTGGATCCTATTCAAATTTGTTGTGGTGCGACGTCTTACCTATGGATGTTGGACACATCATTTTGGGACGGCCTTAGCTATTTGACCACGATGTGATGCTATACGGCCACTCAAATGTATGTTCATTCATGCATCAAGGAAAAAAATAATTATCTCTAGTTCCTCTTCCACCAAAAAGCAAT
Source organism: Magnolia kwangsiensis (assembly GCA_037074715.1). Taxonomy (NCBI): domain Eukaryota; kingdom Viridiplantae; phylum Streptophyta; class Magnoliopsida; order Magnoliales; family Magnoliaceae; genus Magnolia; species Magnolia kwangsiensis. Next base: position 54,783,549 of record CM073582.1, on the reverse strand, counting down.
GCAAAGAAGAAAACTAAGGGGAAGTCGAGTAACCCAAGGGATACGAGGAAATCCCAACCTAAGTCTCACCATGTAATCAACATCAAGGAGTTTGAGAGAGAGACTATAGTGGATTCGATGGTGTACAGCTTAGTGGCGAGAGAAATTACACCCAAGGTTAGTGTAGAGGGACCCCCTGAGGTGAAGCCAATTATGGATGAGTTTCACGATGTATTTCTAGAGGACTTACCAGACAAGCTTCCACCCATGAGGGAAATCCAGCATGCCATTAATCTTGTCCCTGGTTCAACTCTACCAAACCTTCATCATTATCGAATGAATCCTACAGAGCATGCAGAGTTGAAGAGGCAAGTAGACGAGCTCCTCAGAAAGGGTTTCATTCAAGAGAGCATGAGTCCATGTGTCGTGCCAGCGCTTCTCACGCCCAAGAAAGATGGCACATGGTGCATGTGTGCAAACAGTCGAGTCATCAATAAAATCATGGTGAAGTACCGGTTTCCCATACCACGTCTTGACGATGTGTTAGACATAATGGCGGGTGTCACGATCTTTTCAAAGATTAACCTCAAGAGCAGGTATCACCAAATGCGTATATGCCCAGTAGATGAGTAGAAGACAGCCTTCAAGACGAAGGATGGGCTATACAAGTGGCTAGTCATGCCCTTTGGCTTGACTAACACCCCAAACTCATTTATGAGAGTGATGACCCAGGTGTTAAGATCCTTTATGGGTAAGTTCCTTGTGGTGTATTTTGATAACATTCTTATCTATAGCACATCAAAGGAACAACACCTCCACCATCTGAAATAAGTTCGCAGGGTCCTCAGGACTAAAAAGCTATATGCTAACCTTAAGAAGTGTACATTTATATCAAAGAGCGTTATCTTCTTAAGGTTCATCGTATCATCTAAGGGCATGAGAGCAGACCCCGAGAAAGTCAATGCCATAGTTGAATGGCTTGAACTGCGCTATATTCATGAGGTGCGAAGCTTTCATGGCTTGGCAACTTTTTATAGGCAGTTCATTAGAGGATTTAGCTCCATTATGGCTCCCATCACGGATTGCATCAAGAAAGGGGAGTTTGTATGAACTAATGCTGCCTCTAAAGCTTTTGAGGAAATTAAGGGCAAGATGAGCGAAGCCCATGTCATGCGCCTTCTAGACTTTTCTAAAGTCATTGAGATCACATGTGATGCATCTGGGGTAGGCATAGGTGGCGTGCTCAGTCAGGAAGGGCACCCCATTGCTTATTTTAGTGAGAAGTTGAATGAGGTAAAGTAACGATATTCCACCTATGACAAAGAGTTCTATGCAGTCGTCCAATCCTTACACCATTGGCGGCATTATTTATTACCACAAGAATTTGTCTTGTTCTTTGACCACGAGGCCTTACGTTACCTCAGTTCCCATAAGAAACTAAACCTAAGCATGCTAAATGGGTCCAATTTCTTCAGGAATATTCTTTTATTCTTAAACATAAGGATAGGGTCGATAACAAACCTGTTGATGCCCTTAGTCGTCGTGTGGGGCTACTCCAAAGTATGAGTGGAAGTGACTAGGTTTGATCGGTTGAGAGAAAAGTATCCTACATGCCCAGACTTTGGTGAGTTGTATGCATCACTGCGAGACGGTCAGTCGACCGACAGTCGCAAGTTTGTCATCATCGACGAGTTCCTATTTAAAGGTGACAGACTCGGCATTCCTCGTACCTCCCTCCGTGATTTCCTAGTTTGGGAACTTCATGCAGGAGGGGTAGCTGATCATTTGGGGAAGGACAGGACCATTGCCCTTGTGGAGGATAGATTTTATTGGTCAAGTCTCAAGCGAGATGTAGCCAAGATTGTTGGGCAGTGCAAGACTTCTCAACTGGCAAAGCAGAAGAAGCAAAATACAGGATTGTATACGCCTTTGCCAATACCCGATGCTCCATGGCAGGATATTAGTATGGATTTCGTGTTAGGCTTACCGAAAACTATCAAGAAACATGATTCTGTATTTGTGGTTGTGGACCGTTTTTCTAAAATGGCCCATTTCATTCCATGCTCGAAAATGTCAGATGCCTCCAATGTGGCTAAGTTTTTCTTTAGGGAGGTAGTGCTTTTACATGGTCTACCTAAGACCATAGTGTTTGATCGTGATGTATGCTTTATGAGCTATTTTTGGAAGACACTATGGCACATGATGGGGACAAGGCTTTAATTTTCATCTGCCTATCACCCTCAAACAGACAGTCAAACTAAAGTTGTCAATAGGAGTCTTGGAAATCTGCTTAGATATCTTCTGGGTGATCACGTCCGAACTTGGGATACCGTTTTGCCTATAGCTGAGTTAGCATATAATAGTTCCATCAATAGGTCCATAGGCATGAGTCCATTTGAGGTTGTGCATGGCTACAAACCTAGGAAACCTGTAGATCTCATACCTAGGTCTGTGTCCCATAGGCCATCTGAGTCCACACGAGTTTGCACATTATATACATGAGTTGCATAGTGAGGTCAGGAAGCGAATTAATGTAAGTAATGAAAAATACAAAGCATTTGTAGATTCTCATCGCAGGTTTCCTGAATTCCAAGTAGGAGATTATGTCATGGTTCACATGAGGCTTGTACAGTTCCCACATGGGGCCGTTAAAAAGTTACAAGCGCGTAGCGCAGGACCATATAAAATAATGTAGAAATCGGGTCCTAATGCGTATGTAGTAGACCTCCTACGTACCATGAGAATTAGTTCTACTTTTAACGTAGAAGATCTAGTACAATACAAGGGTCCTGCTACTTCACCTTTGGATCCATCCATAAACCCTTCCACAGAGCATGACCTAGTCCCAAATCCATGGTGGCCCTTACCTGACCAATCATCTGAACCATTACCACATGTACCTTCCTTGCCTGCTCGAAGCAAACAGATAGAAGACATACTAGATACACAAGCAATTTCCACTTGACATGGAGGATTTCAGAAATTCCTTGTCAAGTGGAAGCACAGGCCGATCTCCTACAGTACGTGGATTACAGAGGACGACCTACAGCATTTAGATCTAGACATTTTGGAGCGCTACAGGAGTTTTAGTTCGCTAGAGGCGAACTCTTCTCAGCCGATCTAGCGAACTCTTCTCAGCCAATGAGAGTTGGTGAGGACATCACGTCACGTACACTCTTACGTAGGTATCAGAGGAAGCGGGCCGCGCCGATTTCCCTGTGGCTAGGCGAGTCCCTGTGATCGTGCTGAAGACCCCATGTGCATGTGCGAGCATCTGGAAGACCCCACACTGGGAAGATTCACATGGGCTGCTTTATGGGATGATCCAGACAGTTGGGTCGGAGGGACGCGACGATCGGGTCATTAGATCGCATGTATCACATGATCGGGCCATTGATCGTTGATCGTCCACATTAATTTCAGACCTTATCATATTTTAGGATTTAGTTTTTTATTATTTTATATTTGAACACATTATGAGTGTTTTAGTTTATTTTATTTAGACTATGGCTATTTTCGTTAAAGTTCACGAGACGGGGATTTTTGTAATTTTTGAAACTTCTTGGATCTATAAAAAGAGAAGGGCATTTGACCTCCCTTATTGAATTTCGTGATTAGAGAGAGAGAGAGAAGCTCTTGCTTTCTTCCCTCATCTTCATGTGATTTGAAGATACTTCCATGCAATTTGGAAGGAAGATTGGTGCAAGGCTAATCTTCATTAACAAAGGTGCGAGGTCTCCATCTATCCCCACACCGTCTTCTCTCTTTTTTTCCATCCAGGTATTTTCTTCAATCCCAAATCTTCATCTTCTTTCATACCCATCCACAATTGAAACCTTAACCATAAACCTAAAATTCCCAATTTTCCTACTTTCCCAAATTACCCAAACCCTAATTTTCACCCTTGGTTGTATTAGGTTTCCTACTTTGAAATGGACTATATCTTATGCTAATTGGATGTCCATACATCCATTAGATCTTAGTTTCTTTTTATTTAATGATCTTGAGTTACGACGTTGGTAGCTTAGGCTAGAGTTATGCATGGTTTTCTTTTGATTTTCATGATATTTGTGATGATTATAGAGATGTTTGTGTTTTTTTGTTAAATATCTTAATTCAACTATTTGATCTCACATGTTACTTAGTTCATGCATCGGTCCTGCATCACCATTACCCTTTGTGTTCCTTAATGAGACAATCTCAAATTTTGTTCCATGTGATACCTCAGAGGGTAAGATACGAAACTTCTTCACCGATAACCATTTCATGCAATTCACTGATGCGTTCATTATTATTATTAAAATAAATAAATAAAATCAGTAAATCTGAATTAAAGTTTTTGTCTGGTATGGATCTTTAACCTCTATCGCAAATTTGTTGGTGACCCAAAAGCTAAGAATTGTTGTTTCAAAGAAAAAAGAACAGATTTCAAACCTAGACTCACATCATAGTTGAGGTATTCCATAATTCTTTGTTGAAGCTCAAAAAGATATTATGCAACCATCGGGACAGGTGAAACTACTAAACTATCCTCAGGAGATTGCTCATGCCCACCAATCCCCAATTGACAATTAGATAAGGTGAAATTGACATCAAGCAAGGGTTAGATCAACTAGATCATTAGCCCCTTCCCAATCTGAGAACATTTTCATGCTCTTGGTAAGACAACTACCGTTAGACTTTTCAAAGGAAAAAAATAAAAACGTTGAAGTCGCCTCCAACGCACTAGGGCAGGAACCATTTTTGCCGAATAGAATTGAGATCATCCCAAAGAAGATGCCTCAAACAGGCTTTGCAGAGGCCATAAATCAAGGAGAGAACCCATTTAAAACTCGTGGAGAGGCATATAAGAACGACAGAAACAGAATGAACTCTAATGAGGGAATCCTCCTTACATTAGCGAGTGGAATCCCAAGCAAAAAGGATACCCCCAAAAGAGCCATTCGTATCAAGGGAAATCCAATCTTTTTGACAGATTCCCCAAAGAGAATTCATAACAAACTTACTTATAGACTAAATTTTAGTTTCTTAGATCGAGACAATCTAAGCTTCAAATTTCTGACACATTTCCTTGACACGGGCCTTCTTCTATGAGCTGCCAAGACCACGAATGTTCCAAGATAGAATCTTCATAGAGACACTGACTCTCTCCCCTTTGACCTTTCTTTGAAGATATGGACCCACATCCACCATCGTAGTTGACAGAGTGACACTAGATTAACAAGCTCCCTCTAACATCTAGGTGACCTTGGGGCCTTTTTTAAAAAATAGTTGCAGCCCTAGCACCTCTTTCTTCGAGAAATTGAAATAGGGCAATGTAGTCCTCTTCACGCTCCTCAAAGGACATTCCCCCAGATGTTCAAAAATCCAAGTAGGCATCCCAAATCCGATGGGAGTCCTTGAAGTTGGACAAGAAGGGGTCGGGCCTAATAGAGGGAAAGGGTCAGGGGAGGGGGAATTGGGGGGGAGATCCATAGGCCGAGGAACCGGGCGAGATCCATAGGCTGAGAATCCTCAAAACGAACTTGGATAGGGGCAACATCAAGAATCTCAATGGGAGAGGCATCAATTAAAGGGGAGTGAGGAGAAGAAATAACATGCCAAAGAGAAGGTAAATCAAAATTGACTAGAACCATAGCCCAACCCGGCTCAGGAAGAGGAGGAGCCCGCTAACCAAAGAAAGAGGAGAGAGGGTTAAGGACCGGAAGGGCTAGAAGGGACAGAAGGACGAAAGGTTGATAGTAGTAGATGATAGAGGAGACAAGGGAGGGAAAGGTTTAGATCAAAAGCTAGAGTGGAGATCCTCAATCTTACCACAAGCGAGGAGCTTGAGACAAGGTTTGGTTTGAAATTGCTTGAAACCATCAAAGGCTTGACTTTGGCCATGTGTCAAGTAGAGAGGAGCCTCAACAAGCAAGTCGGCAAAGCCACAAGATTCAAGAAGGGCATCTGGCTCCGGAGTGACCGATGCCAACATCTTATCAAAGTCCTAGCTTCAAATGACGACTGAGAGGCAACATCCGTCTTGGGGTAAGATGTGGAGCTACTAAGTGTTGAAGAGCCAACATCAGAAAAGTCATCATCACAGCCAGTGCGAAATATCAGTATCGCATCCTTGGGATACAAATATGTATCGGTTATTGCACGGAATATATCATTTGTATCGGGTAATTTATCGCGCTTTTTGGGAAACATGAGGAAACATTAGGAAAATGGTTGAATTTTTCAATGAAATTTCAAGAATTGTTAAAAAAGACCTTAATACATACTTTTAAATCATAACATCTCAAAAAAGAAGTGCACATAATAGGTTTTCTTTATATAGAGTCCTAAGCTATGCATTATCTAACTAAACTAATGCAACTATATTCAAATTGAATGCATAACATTCCTGAAAAACTCAAATCTTCAACTCTCTCTCTCTCTCTCTCTCTCTCTCTCTCTCTCTCTCTCTCTCTCTCTCCACGTGTTGGGGCGTGACCAAGATCCTTGCCCAAAGTAGCTAAAGCAATAGAGATGATGACATCCCAATGGGTGACGAAAATATAGATGGGCTCGGGAGGAGAAACACAAGGGACTTGAGAGGGGCCGAGGTTGTCCACCAGCTTAGGAGTGTTGTTGAGACTGAATGCACGTGGCATGCGCCCAGCCCCCTCGAGGATGGAATCACCTGGGTTCAAAGGGATCGAGGAAGCAATTGCTCCGATTGCAGGTTGATGGCCTAGTGAGTAGCACGTGTGACCATACGAATGTGGCCTACCGCCCTTGTGCACAATCGACGGAACTCTGTGAGGGTACCCGAGGATCCACGCTCCATCACCCTCCGAAATCACCAACCTGTCGGAGAAGACATTGAAACTGACAACAAATGCCACCGGGTCTTTAGATCATACCATGATCTCGAAACAATCCCCGCCCACCGACACCAAGATCCTAGAAACAATGAGTGAAGCCTCTTTTTCTTAGCAAAATGTGAGCTGAACGGAGCTCCCACCCAGTGTTAAAGTTGTCGGCGAAATTTATCGCCGATAATTTCATTGTCGCCAGCTCAACGAAACCCAAAAGCACAAATATCGTTTATCTTCCAGATAATGGCAAGATTTCGCTGATATTTTCAAATTTTCGTTGATTTTCAGTGACAAAATCGAGCGAAGGTCCAGCGTATAAACTGGAAAATTAAAAAAATAATAATAATAAATTAAAGAAAAAAGAAAATACCTTTTTTTTCTTTCGAATCTATTTGAAAAAAAAAAAAATCTTTTTCAATGCCTTACAAGGAGTTTCAGCACAGCATTTGTTTTAATAACCTAAATAATCTTCAATTCCAAGGATTTCAGAGATTTTGGTGACTGGGTAGTAATCTCGTTAGGATTTTTCGTCAAAAATTCCTCTACTTTATTGGAAAGATTCATCGATTTTTGCGTTTACCTGGTGAAGATGCCTCCTGACATCTTTTTAGGGTTTGAAAAATAGTCGGGGTAAGTTCCCACTTTCCCCTTTTGTTTACGACTTCCAAATGCAACTGAAGTTGCGGCTTTCAAAACATGCAATGTGTCATGTGTGTGATTCTATGGGCCCATCTCAATGCATGCATTGTACATATAGGTCGTCCATTTGTTTTGCCATGTCACTTAATGGGATGGGTCGAAAAAAGAAGCAGATCCAGATCTCAGGTGGACCACACGATAAGAAATAATGGTCACTAAGCACCTACTGTTAAAAACTTCTTAGGGTCCACCGTCATGTTTGTTTGCCATCTAAGTTGTTCATAAGGTCAAATAGACCTGGATGAAGGGAAAACATAAATATCAACTTGATCCAATACCTTTGTTGCCCACAAAGTTTTTAATGGTGAATGACTATTGTTTCTTGTGGTGTGGTCAATGGTCCACTTGAGATTTAGATCTACTTCATTTTTCAGCCGATGCCTTAAAATGAGCTGAAAAAACAGATGGACGGCGTAGATATACAACATACGTTGAGGTGCGCCCCACTGCCATTTCGCACCCACTTCTTTGGTCAAGGTCTATGCAAAGCCTACTGCAGGAACTTCCTTTACAGGGAAGCTAGTTTGGTGTCGTGGGCCCACCATGATGTTTGTCACAAATCCACCCCATTCATCTATTTTGCTCGATCATGTTAGGAAATGGGCCCAAAAATGAAGCATATCCAAAACTCAAGTGGGCCGCATGATAGGAAAAAGTGGGCAAGGAAATGTCTACCATTAAAACCTTCCCGGGCTCCACTGTAATGTTTATATGCCATCCAAACCATTAACAAGGTCATTCCTGCTGGGATGAACTGAAAACACTATAATATTAACCTGATCTAAAACTTTTGTGGCTCTGCGATGGTTTCAATGGTGGACATTCAATCTCACTGTTTTGTGTCGTGTGGCCCACTTGAGTTTTGGATTTGCCTCATTTTTTGTCCATGTCCTAACATGATCTGGAAAAATAGAGGGACAGGGTGGATTTCTCACAAACATCATAGTAGGCCCCACCCATCTTTCGATGCTCTCACAAGCAATCTGTATCCCAACTAATTCCCTGTAAAATGTATTAATTTAAATTACACAGGTGAGCAGCCCATGTCACAATTCCATGGACATTGATCGAACAATCATAACCTCTAACTTATGGATGCTTGTTTATGAAAATAGGACCATTGGATTTCTTGTATTTTAAATGTCCAATTAGTGTACACCAATCTGATACTTAACTTTGGATTTATGATATGACTATACCAAGTACCATAATTTGGACGATTTAATTAGATTACTTGTGTGTCATGTGTGCAATTTCTAAGTGCCTACATATAAAATTCATTTTTTGTATTTTTTTAATATTAAAATAAATATATTTTTGGGATATAATAAATTATTCATTTATTTCTTTAAATGGGGGCTCATTGAGGCCCATTTTACCATATGATGAGGATAGGCTGACCAAAAGTGGTCCATTAGGATACATTGGTTCTATTTAAAGAAAAATAAAGGATTAAATTATTTAGTTTTAAATATTTTGAAAATTAAATTAATAATATGTATAACGAAAAAACAATTAAAATCGTAAAAGGGCTTCTGAAGCCATTTTTTAAACAATGAGGGTTCCGGAGCCCTAAAATCTCTCACCCAAACTCCAAATCTCTAGAATTTTTGGAGATTTGTTGCCGAAATCGTCTTTGCAATTTCAATATATCATTTATTCGAAGAAAATATGGGGAATTCGAGATTTTTTCGCACGACACACCATGTCGATCATGGCCCACCAAATTCTACTTCGAATCACGCAATCCGCTTCTACGGGTACCAAAATGGCGAAATCCCCTCTTATGTGCATTGAAGGCTTTTCCCCTTTTTTATTTTATTTTTTCAATTTTTTCCGGTAATTACGCATCGAAAAATGATAAAATCCTCCAATAAAACACGAGAAAGATGATAACATCATGCGATATCATGCGCTATATTGCACGATACAAGGAATTTTGAAAAATTTTGGTCATCTCTGAGGGGTTTCATGTTGATGGTGGCCGATAACAATAATATCAGCCAATAGTATCGATATTTGAAACACTGTTTCCATCAGTTCAGTTAAACAACACATAGATTAGGACCCCATACAAAGGAAACATATCATGTGCACTTGTTTTTTGTGATGTTTTGATTTTTAAATGTATATTGATGTTTTTTTTTAACAATACCAAAAGTTTCATTGAAAAAATCAACCAATTTCCAAAGTTTCCCAACAACAATGATACATTATGCGATACGACCGATATATCCCATGCAATAAAAGATATGTATCTGTATACCAACAGTTCAATACATTATGCTTTAGCAATAATTTTAAAATAAAAAAATAAAAAAAAATAAAAAAAATAAAAAAAAAATGCCTAAAACTAGGGTTGCAAGGAAACTAGTTTAAAACAAATATGTTCTTAAGCTTCACACATCCACCGTTTTTTCTTTTCTTTTCTTTTTCTTTTTTATGAGAATACCTCTCTGGCAATAAATATGTTAGTAATTGTGTATAATAAAAAATTTGCAACTTGAAATGTAGTTCAAAGAAACTAAGGCTAAACACAAATGAAAATTATTACCCGGAGACATTCCAAGTTCATACATTCGGGCAAGAATTTTCTTCTGCAAAATTAGTTGTTGATCAAACCAACTTTGTGGTAGTGGTCCACCCCATCTGCCATCAAGTAATGGTACAAATCAATAGGACGAGCTATGTGTATTTATGAATACATCAAAAGTACTTGTTGGAAAAAGGAAATCAAGTATCCTGATAATAACCAAATCAACATCAAATGTTTCCAAGGAATGAGAGAAAGAAAGCTTTAGTGTAGAACTGCCCAAGACAAAGTGCCCATACACAACATACATTGATAAATTAGTGTGTTACAGCTCCTGCAAGAATTACTTTGCCCGTGGACTTAGTGAGAATAAGTGAGAAAACGTACAAGCCTTTAATATGCTCTAAAGTTGTCACTGTCATCAAATATCTCTCACTATTTTCCCTAAAGGCATTCTAAATGCAATAGTGCAATCCTTCTTAGCAAGTTTGAACCGTAACAACTACAAGCTAATAAAGAGTATGAGTGACTGTCATTTTGTTGTCCACAAATAATTAATAGAACAGCCATGAAGAAAGGCAAGACCAAAAGTCTCGTATTATAAATAGGAGAAACGCAATACTCATTAATACATTAGAACCACTTCATAGAGACCTTAAAAGCTGTAACAAATTCCAACCCACACGAAAACTATAGATAACCCAGCAAGAAATTTGAACTTTTTTCTGAAGGCAACATGGTATGTTTTGACTAACCACTGCCAACCTAATAGCCAAGGCAAGAAATGTGCTACAGGAGTTAAAGCTCGCATGGATCCCTTCCCAAATGAAATAGCTCAATGTTTTACATATAAAAGAAATTGGCTATATCATTATCATAACCATAGCATTGTCCCAGCTATTTGGGTTGGGCTTCACAAATCCTGTTTCACTAATGAATTCTAAGGCACTATCATCAGTAAGTGAATAACCAAGCCCTTTTAGGTCTCTCTCATCCCCCTTTTGGGCCCTTCAACCCTAACCAATGTAACCCTCAGCAAAGGCCTTTTTGAAAAAATCAACAATTATACCCCAAACTCTTGCCCAATATATGATCATTCTTTCACCCTCCTTGTGTATGCTATGTAATTGACTCCGCCTCCCATATGCCACTCTACGGAAATAGGCCATATTATTCTCTCCTTCTATCACCCACTTCTCCATTGACTTTTGTCTCCAGTGAATCTGCTCGATTCAGATTATCTCACTCAGAGCCTCTGCAGCCATCTTCCTCCTTTCTGCCTATTCTTCAGACATACAGCCCATTGATTCTTTGATATCATTAATTTCTAACAGTTCATGAAGATGTGGTTTTAGAAATGAAAATGTGGTTTTAGAATTGATGATTAATAACTAAGGTGGTTTTAGGATAGATGTATTTTCATGGCATTTGCTGTAGTTATCTCAGTTTTAGTGAACTACATATACATGAGGAAAGTGCATTGTAATTTTTGTTTCCTGCATATATAGGAGAGATGAGTCAGGACAGCTCTAGGGCAAGTTAATGATGGAGTAATCATCGCAGGCTTGTATGTGATTTTCTTCTATTCTTTTCCCAAAGTTTTCTCCTCTTCTTTTCATTCATAAACCCTCAAGGCTGAAACTGTACTAAAGAGATTCTCTGTTCTATTATGACTTACTTTTTTATTGTACTTTTCTCACTCTTTGGTACCTGGAGAGGCAAAGGCAACTTCTCCGAGTAATGGTTACATCTGAAAAATGGATTTGTTCTTGAGCCAAAATTAAATAAATAAATTGAATAGAAGCATTTTATATAATCACAAGTTCCATGTCGCCTTTAATATTAAAACCAGTGATCAATGTATTGATGGTATTGGTGAAAATATCGACATATATTCTCAGTACTGCACATGGGCGTTAAGAAATCTCAAAGTATATGCAAAATCATACCATTGATACATCTCGATATATCTTCATATTTGCTATACTTCACAGATATTGTGCGACATTTGAGATATTTTGCTGATATATCATGGATATTTGGGCAAATATTACGATATTTCAACTAAAGCCAGCGTAAACCAGTGAAAATTAGAGAAAGATAATAAAAACATATTCCTTGCCCAAACTCTTTTGGGGATTCTCTTTGTAGTTTTGTTTTGACAGCTCCAATTGAATTGTTTAGCATCAGAAAATTTTGTTGGATAATCGCAATCGGATTTCAGAGCATATTTTTGTCCGAACAGCACATTTTTTGTCCCCTAAACAATGGAAAATAGTGTGCATAGTTTTTTATTTTGTGATGTTTTGAATTCTAAGAAGTCATGGCTCTTGATAGAGTAGAATGGCGGAACAGGATTCGGGAGGTAGCCAACCCAATTAATTGGTTCAGATGGACTTAGATGATGATGATGAATGTTTTGAATTCTAAGTGTGTAATCATGCAAGTTTGACTGAAAATTTCCACCATTTTCCTAAAGTTCTCCTAGTACTTACCTCGGACCAACACATGAGATATTATCTGATGTTTCCATATCCCAAGGATGTGATAAATAGTGTGATACCGATACAAAGACCTTCGATTAGAAGTACATTGCCCTTTGCCTAGTATGTTTGGAAAGGTTGATTCCTAAGAGAGGCATGCTTCAAGCTTTGTTTTATCAGATGATGCACTCTTCAAAAGTGGAACAGGTATCTATTCCTTGCTTCTAGCTTTGCAAATGAAATATAAAGCTCTACTCCAAATACATTTCATGTGAATGTAAAGGTAAGTGGTACATTATATGGACGAGGAGAGGGAATACAACGAGGCAGGTCATGATGAAGAGAGCAAAGATGGGACTGTCCTAGATACATAATGACCCAACTGATAATGATGATCAAATAGACAATAAAGAGTTGCATGCCTAGGGAAACTTCACAAACTAATAAGAGTAAAACCCATGTTACCCTCATGATCTAGTCAAATAGGCAACAACCATAATCTGCTACTTAATCTCAGGCTGTTCCCCACATGTAACTGTGAAATTGTTCTGGTTTTTTATGACTTACAGTGTTGGATGGTTGAAGCTGATTATTTTATATTCATAGTTATTCATGTTGATTCTATTCTTTTTAGCTTGCAACTGCTACTCTATTCAGTATATGTATCAACAACCAGCACTAAAGCAAGATAATATTTTTCATTGTATTCTTATGGAGTCCAGCAGACTACCATAATGAAGGTGCATTTTCACACTGGACTCGATTGGGGTGGTCTATGGGATGCAGGGGCACACTCGAGGTGGGCGAAGCTCACGGGGGAGGTCTCGTGTTCGAGACTCTTCACTAGGGGTGATTAATGCACATTTCACACCCGGCTCGAGTAGGGTAGCCTGTGGGATGCGGGGACACTCGGGGTGGGCAACCTGTGTTCGAGACTCTTCACCAGGGGTGATTATCTATGATTATTGCTTCCATGACTAACTATTGGTGATTCGATGTGAGGAATGTCAATTAGAAAAGCATTGTAGAACCTGTATCTAATTCGCATGAATAAAGAGGTGTGAAGTTTCTTCTCCTTTGACTCTTATGAGTGAGGCAAATTCCCAGTTGTTTGTTTCTTTATTTGGTTCCAAATATTTTGTATCCTTTATCAATAATTGCCCTCAAACTACTTGGATCTATCTTATGAAGATGAAGTTTTCTCCATCTTTAGGATTTTCATAAAGGGGTTTCCAATTAGTTGATACATTGTTGTGCATGAAGAGCGAGGAGATGATCGATCACTTGTTCATCCATTGTTGTTTCGCTTCTTCAGTGTGGGGTCATTTCTTAGATCTAGCCCATATCGCATGGGTTATGCCAAAGTCTGTTGACTTGCTTCTCTGGGCATGGCATGGTGGAGTAGGTGGGGCGGGCAAGTCCTCGTGTAGACTCCTTATTATGGCCGTCTGATGCAGGACAATTAACCACTCGCTCTAAAAGCTCGAACTATTAGAGTATGGTGAATTAATCCCTTTATCTCATAGCCCAGGCCACACATCTCATGGGTTAGGACCTCGTTCGAACCCCCCCTCGTGGGCTGGTGGGCCCCAAATCACATGGGCTGCCCACCCCGAGTGTGTCCCAGCATCCCACGGGCTACCCCACTCGAGCCCAGTGTGAAATGCCCCTGCATTAATCACCCGATGAGGAGTCTCGAACACGAGACCTCCCCATGGGCCCCAAATCACATGGGTCACCCACCCCGAGTGTGTCCTCGCATCCCATGGGCTACCCCACTCGAGCCCGGTGTGAAATGCCCCTGCATTACCGTCTTTTGGGGGATTTGGGGCACTAGAAATTGGCGATGTTTTCGCAATTCCCAAAAGGTTTCAATGAGGTCATAAGCAAAATAAATCGTTTTATGTGGGATTGGGCGGGTTAGGTTTTCATGGCTTCGGCTACTAGTGTTGTCATTTACTTTTTCTTTTCTTTGGGGTTAGATTCTTTTCTCACGTTTGGGGAGCTTATTAATAAAATATTGTCATCTTTCAAAAAATAAATTTAGTTGATACAAAAATCAAATTCTTATGCCATAGACAACAATGAGTATATCTCACGTAATTCTAAACTTGCTAGAAATTGGTATTGAATCTCAAACAACTAGTTCATATACTCCCTAACAGAATGATGTCGGCAAAAGAAAGAACAGACATCTCCTTGAAGTAGAGCGGGATCTTCCTAATTGAAATGAATGTACCTTAATCTTTCTAGCATGATGTTGTTCTCACAACAACATACTTGATAAATTGCATGCCTTCAAGTGTTTCAAGTGGAATGACACATGTTCAAGTTCTCCAACCCGCTACGCCTCTGTTTTCTATGCCTCCAAAGGTGATTAGTTTATAGTTGCACAAAGTGTGGAGAGAAGTAACAGATTCGGCTGAGGGAGTGGAGGAGCAGCTCTTTGCCAATTAGAAACCATGTGACCCAATCTTAAGGAGTGTCACATCAAAACATTTGCCAGTTACAGAGTAATAAATATTTTGAATGATGGCACTATTCTGAGAAGAAATAGAACATAACAGTTAAAATGAATTAGACATACAAAATTGCTCACTCACCCATGTAGGTTTCCCATACGTGACCATGCAAGGAATGCGGGGCCTCCAAAGAAATTATTCAGATCCGAACAGCTAACATTAAACATCTGGTAGCAACAAAGTAGAAAAAATTAAAAGATGAATACAAAGAAACTTGAGCTCATAAAATGCTATAGGGTGATGGAAATCTTAAAAATCAATTGGAAAATACACTTAACTATAGTTTTTAATACATTTCACCAATGAGTACACCTCCAAGATCAACTACACTCAAATAAACAAAATAAATCCAATAATTTAAACAAAACACGAGATCAAATAAAACTTGAGTAAGTTACAACTCAATCGTCGCAAGTACTAAAACAATTCATGGCTCCATTTTCTATCTATTTAAGGGGCATAAAACCGCACAAACAATTATCTAATAGATAGGGCCTGTTTGGATGATGCCCAAAAATGAGTATTTTTCTTTTCCACCTTTTTTTATGGAAGATGTGGCTTATTCTGATGATTGGCTGCGGTTTTAGCAGAAATGGAGAGGAAAAAAAAAATCAGAAAATTTCACTGGCTTAAACTCGCCCGAACATAAAACAAGAGGGGAGTAGATTTTATTTTTTTTGAAAGGCAACAAGAGGGGAGTAGATTATACTTCCGATTTTAATGATATTTTTTCTTCTTTTTTTTAAGTCAACTAAAAAAGAAAATTATTATAGGGCGCCGAGATGGCGGAAAGAATGACAACCCCCAAATTTTTTACATCCTCAAAAGAAAAGCAAAATTACAATACTGTAAATCCTTTAACAAGGAGACCCATTCAAAAACGAAGAGCTTAGCTTTAATAGCCATGTCCCCTTCTGAGGTTTGAAGGTTCTGAAAACACCTTCATGTCACTCTCCTCCCCATCCTCAACCTAACCCTACGCCAAGCCAATAGAAACTCTCCAACCAATCCTGGCAGCACTCAGGAAAAGCTTGAAGGAGACGAAGAAGCTTTCCCAAATTTTCCAGGCAAAAGGACTTAGCATGAAAAGATGGTCTGCCAACTTTGCAATAGACATGCAGATGATGCATAGGTTGGGGATCACCATTTACCTATTTTTAAGGTTATCGATGGTTAGGACCAATGTTCTCAATATTGGTATCGAAGCAGGTATCAGTGTTCGAGTTGTCGGTGTCGCTATAAGTTTCGCTGGCCGGAGATAAAGATATAATATCGTTATCGCCAATAATATCGCCGATAACCAGAAATGCAGGGAAAAATGGGGAACCATGGAGAAAATGGTGGAATTTTTCAGTGAAACTTCAGGACATACCTAAATACATATATTTACATATTCAGGAATGAAAATTTTGCAAAAAGAATACATTAAATTAAAAGTTTCCATTTAATAGGGGCCAAAAAGCATGCGTTGACCCAATCAACAAAATATCATTTTTGGAGCTTTCTATTTTTGGCCCAAAAATAGGAGTTGAGTAGAAATTTAAAGAAATTATCCCCATACAACTGAACCAGGGCCTGCCTGGATGTTATTTTCTAATACAATGATTTCTTTCTAGCAAAAGTGTCACAATTGTACAAAATCGGTTACGTGCCACAGGTGGACCACACCATGATGACCAACTAGAATGAAAATCAGGTTGATCCACTCTTTTGGCTGGCACACATGTACACTAAGTATTCCATCGACTGCCCATTGATTTTGAAGTTGTGGCCCACACAAAAATCGGTTCGTCCTGATTTTCAGACTAGGTGATCATCATGGTGTGTCCCACCGTTTTCATGGATCTGATATATTATCAAAGACATATTTACAATAAAAACAAGAGGTGAGACGTTCATTGGATGGGCCCTAAAAAGTTTTAAATGGTCAATGTCCATTCAACATTGTTTCCTATAATGTGGTCCACTTAAGATTGGGATATACCTCATTTTTGGTCTCATACCGTAAAATTATCTATAAAAATAGATGAATAGCATGGATGAAACATATACATCATGGTGGGGCCCACAGAGCAATGGCTGGTGGCAGGGGAATAGCCAATCCATTTCTGATCCGCGTGGACGCGGCTTAGATACTTATAGGTTGAGTAGCGGTCGGCTACTGAAGTGACGTCACCATGTTCTGTAAGCCCTACTACGATGTATGTGTTGTATCCACACCGTCCATCCATTTTGAGATATCATTTTAGGGCGTGAGCCAAAGGATGAGGTAGATAAAAATCTGTAGTGGACCCGACCACAGAAAACAGTTGAAGAGTGATTCCCACAATTGAAACTATCCTAAGGCCCGCCATAATGTCATTTGAAATCCAACCCGTTCAAAAGTTAAAAATGACACGAAAGAAGGGAAAACACTAATATCAGCTTGATCTAAAACTTTCATGGCATTCAGAAGTTTTTAATGGTGGGCGTCACTATCCCACTTTCGTGGCATTTAGATATAGCTCATTTTTTGTCTCATACCCAAAAATGGTCTAGAAAAATAGATGGACGATGTTGATACAACACATACATCATAGTGGGGCCTACAGAACTTGGGGACGTCACCTTGGTAGCAAGTCTCCCTACGCCAGCTGCTAATCCGCATCAGGGGGGTTCTCATTGCACTGGGATGTTATGTAGGGCCCACCATAATGTTTCTAACAAATCCACTCCGTTCATCCGTTTTTTTAAGATCATTTTAGGACATCAGACAAAAAATCATGTGGATCCAAAACACAGGGCAGCCACACGAGGAAATAGTGGAGATTTAGTGACCACCGTTTAAACATAATTAACCACTCATTTGGGCCCACCTTGAATGTATGTGGTATATCCATGCCGTCCATCTGTTTTTCCATCTAATTTAAGGGGTTGAGCCCAAAATTGATTCATATCCAAAGATTAAGTAGATCATACCACTGTAAACAGTGGGGATAATGATTTCCACCGTTGAAACCTTTATAGGCCCCACAGTGATGTTTATTTTTCATCCACCCTGTTCATAAGATCATACAGACATGGATGAAGGGAAAACACAAATATAAGATTGATCCAAAACTTCTATGGCCCTCCAAATATTTTTCAACGGTAGACATTCAATTCAACTGTTTCTTATGGTGTGGTCCATTTGAACATTGGATATGCCTCAAAAAAAAATTTTACAAAGGCCTAAAATTATCCTTTAAGATGTATGAACGGAGTGGATAAAATAAATAAATCATGGTGGGCCTTACATGCGGTGGCCGGGCTGCCTTTATATAGGTGCAAATTGTTTTCCGCGTAATCCGTTGATATACGCTCACTGCGAACCAGTTTGTACGTAACTGGTGCGAACTTTTTGGTGGGCCATCATACATGATGGGAGTCCAAAATCTGAATGGTCCACGTGATGAAGCACCGCATGAAACCTGTAAGGCCCAACTTTAACTTTGATCCAAAACTTTGGTGGGCTATGAAAGAAGAAAAATATTTCATCTACTGATTTGCATCTCTTTTCTAGATCAGTATGAAATTTGTCCCTATGAGGTTTCATTTGATTCCGCATCACATGGACCATCCGGATTACACTCCCATGACACATGTACAAAGGTTCGCATGTGCATAGGTGCGTAGGTGCGCATGCCTCATCAGGCTGGTATTTCTTTAAGAAAAGAAAAAAAAAATCCCGATATGGGTTTTTCTTTACGAAAAGAAAAAAAAAACCCCTAAAATTTCGTGGAAGAGAGATCTCCGCCGAAGAAATGGGATTTTTGAAAGAGGGTTGATGCAGAAAAGGGATTTTCATACCTGAAAATCCGAACGGAATGGCACCCGGCGCTGTTGATCGATGCGTTCTTCCAAGCTCCGACTTCCGATCCGATCAACAAGTAGGCGATCTTCTCGATTCCGATATTTTTTCCGAAAGAAGAGTTCTTATTGCCAATATTTTTTTCAATTTTTTGAAAGAGGGGTTTTCTTACCTATTTATTGGATTTATGGGTTGTTGGCCACAGTTTTCCCGTGATAGGGATCGTAGTTGGTAGCTACAATGCGAAAATCTCGATATAATCAGCGATAATCCAAGATTTTCGCCGATATCTCCGATTTTTTACCGATATCTGCGATATTTGGCCGATAATCCGAAGAGAAACGAAATAATGGGGTTTCGGACAACTCGAACACTGGCAGGTATCACACCTTTGGGATATGGAAAAATATTAGGTATCGCATGGGAAATATTTTTAAAATTCAAGGGAAATATTATTGGGAAATATTAGGTATCGCTTTAGGACTCCATATGCATCGCCCTTTTTTGGGAAACATTGGGAAATTGGTCAAAATTTTCAATGAAAGTTCAAGGGATGTAAAAAAAGATACTAATACACACTTAGAACTTGAAAGATTTAAAATATTTTTAAATTAAAAAAAAAAAAAAAAAGCAAGCACCAATAATAAGTTTCCTTTATATGGAGTCCTAAAGCATGCATTGTATGATAGAAGTGATGTAACTATATTCAAACTCAGTTCATACAATTTACATGGAATACATATATGAAAACACAACTAATACATTCAAAAGACAAATTTGTCCTACAATGTATGGTGCATTTATTTAAAAATATTTGTTTATTATTTTTATAATTTAAAAAAATATTTTTGAAAATAAATAAATAAGTTTGGCTAATGTTATGATCAACATACGCTCGTAAATACATAAATATAAACAACATATGGTCAATGTAATTTTTTTCAAAAATTCCAAGAAGTTCCGTCAACAAGCATTGATCGCCGCAAAGGTTTCCCCAAACAAGAGCTTAAGTCGGACATCACGGATTTGCATCCATATGTCTTCCAACCATGGCCTTAACCAATTCATCCATCTTAACACCTTCCTCACTGGCCCTCCCTTGCAAGACCATAACAACTACCTTATCAAGCTTAACGGCCTAGTTGAGAGACATCCATATGTCAATCTCCAATAAAAACATATATGCAGTCGTCCGGCCCCACCTCATAGAAATAACAACCATTGACGAACGCCCTCAATGGAAGTTCCAGATCTCATGAGAGCCACCATACTCCATTGCAGTTGTTCTTGGACTATACGAACCACCAACGGATCCACCTTAGTGGCAACTTCCCTTCCTACCCACCTCCCCGAGGATTCCATGGACCCCTGGTACTCTTCCTCTTCCTTCCTTCTCCCTCTCTTCCCACTTCTTATCCTCTGTTGTCGCATCCACCCCCTTCGCCAACATGTCTCTATAAGAGCTAAGTAGTTCCCCCTCCTTGCTCCCACTTCCCTCTCCCTGTCCCCCCCCCCCCCCCCCCCCCCCCCTCCTTCCATCTTATCAACCATGGCCTTAACCAATTCATCTATCTTAACACCTTCCTCACTGGCCCTCCCTTGCGAGACCGTAACAACTACCTTATCAAGCTTAACGGCCTAGTTGAGAGACATCCATATGTCAATCTCCAATAAAAACATATATGCAGTCGTCCGGCCCCACCTCATAGAAAATAATAGCCATTGACGAACGCCCTCAATGGAAGTTCCAGATCTCATGAGAGCCCTCAATGGAAGTTCCAGATCTCATGAGAGCCACCATACTCCATTGCAGTTGTTCTTGGACTATACGAACCACCAACGGATCCACCTTAGTGGCAACTTCCCTTCCTACCCACCTCCCCGAGGATTCCATGGACCCCTGGTACTCTTCCTCTTCCTTCCTTCTCCCTCTCTTCCCACTTCTTATCCTTTGTTGTCGCATCCACCCCCTTCGCCAACATGTCTCTATAAGAGCTAAGTAGTTCCCCCTCCTTGCTCCCACTTCCCTCTTCCTGTTCCCCCCCTTCCATCTTATCAACCATGGCCTTAACCAATTCATCTATCTTAACACCTTCCTCACTGGCCCTCCCTTGCGAGACCGTAACAACTACCTTATCAAGCTTAACGGCCTAGTTGAGAGACATCCATATGTCAATCTCCAATAAAAACATATATGCAGTCGTCCGGCCCCACCTCATAGAAAATAACAGCCATTGACGAACACCCTCAATGGAAGTTCCAGATCTCATGAGAGCCACCATACTCCATTGCAGTTGTTCTTGGACTATACGAACCACCAACAGATCCACCTTAGTGGCAGCTTCCCTTCCTACCCACCTCCCCGAGGATTCCATGGACCCCTGGTACTCTTCCTCTTCCTTCCTTCTCCCTCTCTTCCCACTTCTTATCCTCCGTTGTTGCATCCACCCCCTTCGCCAACATGTCTCTATAAGAGCTAAGTAGTTCCCCCTCCTTGCTCTTGCTCCCACTCCCCCCCCCCGGGTTGTTAATTATGTACCCCTAATCCTTTCCCGGATCCTCATTTCCTTTACTAGCTTTGGTTTGTTTATGTTCTCTAGATCATACCAGAAGCTTCCTACCCTGGTATACCTTCCTGTTATAGGCTGAGATGACACAATTACCTCCTCTTGAGATGCCATTTTCACATAAGAGAAAACCTCTAAGATGCTTCGAGGCTATGTCCCTTGGGATGACCGTCTCCATCACCACCCAACAATTTTCGAAAGCCCTCAATAAATGTCTTTCAGACCAATTGACCAGAAATTTCTCGACATACATCGTTGGGAACTCCAGTACCAACTGGTTTCCCTGAGTTGGTTTTCCTTCCCTCATCTTCTTAACGACAGTGCTCTATCGATCACTTCCCTTCCCTCCTTACTTCCCTTACCTTTTCCACTTCTCTCTGCTTCTTACCTTCTGCCACACTTGCTCTTCTCTCCTTACTCGATGTTGTATGCCTCCCTCCCATGTTATGTATATTTTCTCATGCACTTTCAAACATCGCCGGAGGAGACATTCCCTGGATCTTCCCCTTAAATGTCCTCGTGAGAAACTCCATGAACCCATAGTTCCTTGGGTTAATGCTAACCACGGAAAACATACAAGCCCTTTAATGATTCCTTTAATGAAAATGCTAAAAAGATTGGGCCAGTTCCTCTGTACAAGTCCTTGTAAAATAACATTGTCATGCAAGATCTGCTTGTGCAGCCTACGAGTTCTGGTGTGAAAGGTCACCCTACCAGGAAAATTGGACGCCCCAAATAAGACCGATCCAACCAGCTAGGGGGCCATCACATGAATATGCAGGGTTTTGGATGGTTGTACAGTGTTTTCTATAGTGTGACCCACCTAATTATTGTATAGGGCTGATTTTTGTGTGTTGCATGGGGGAGCTATGACGAAGTTCCTAGTGACCTACTTTAGGAGACAACTTATTGCTTAATTAGTTTACTTCTTGTAGGGTGTTCTCAACCGGCAAGCCTCGTTCCTGTGCTATCATTTCACGTATGGTAGGTAACCATAAAACACATCAAAGCTGAGGTTATTAGGAGCCTTTAACCATCTTGATTGCATGTTACTCAAATTTATCAAGTTGAATGGGACCCTGTGATTCTTGTTTTATTGTAGGAGCAGCTCGCAATTTCAGCATTCAAACTGACGACAATTGTGTGTGGATAAATAGATGCATTCATTAATATGTACAAGCCAGAAGCAGAAAAGGACGAATATATTGATCCTTTAACCATCTTGATTGCACGTTACTTGAATTTATCAAGTTGGATGGGAACCTGTGATTCTTGTTTTATTGTAGAAGCAGCTCGCAATTTCAGCATTCAAACTAACAACAATTGTGTGTGGATAGATAGATGCATTCATACATACATACAAGCCAAAAGCAGAAAAGGACGAATATATTAATATAAATACGCATAAATCCCAACTAATATATCTCAGAATTGCCTCCCTTTAATTTTGTTTGTTATTTGTGCTTCACAAGAACACATCTTCAACAATTGGAGCACATACTGCTCCCACCCTATTGATATGATAATGGGATAAAATACGACAATATTCAGACAATTACATTCAGGTTTAATGAACTAGGATACCAAGAGCATGAAAATACCTGGAAGACCTTTTGCCAAATTGCCTCTTGGCCATTAAATGCTAACGGCAAATTGATACCTTGGAGAGCCATCCAATCAATTTCCTTCTCCCACCTTTTCCAGTCCCACCACACAGATGAATCTTTGCCACATCAAGATAGACAAGAATTATAAACACAAGCAAAGAAGGCATTAACGATTCATCAAAATGCAAAGAAGGCATTAACGATTCATCAAAATGGCATGAAAAGAAAACAAGGATTATATGCATCCACTTATCCTTGATTTTAATGTATGATGATGCCTAAAAAGTTGACAAATACAAAATTATTGATTAAGGGAAGTGAGAGATCATGAAGTTTACGGAAACTAGAGAACAGCTGACTTATGCAACAAAGACAAACGGCAAGTGAACACAGCCTTGGTTAAGTCAGGGGTCGCTTGGATGCATGGAAAAAAAAAATCCAATATAATTTAAATTCCATGGATTTTTTCTTTGAACTTAAATCTAACTAAATTCCTTTCCAATGGTTTAGATGACAAGAAACAAAAACCCATGGATCTGTAGTTATTGTGTTTAGATAACAACTCTGGAATTCCATGGAATCTCAGCCACAGAATGACAATTAAACAGTATCCACAAATGGGCATGCTGATCTAATTCGGAGAGGATAAGTATCAGCAATGTTTCAGAGAGAATCTTCATTGGTATCATTCTACTATAACTAGGGGACAATATTTTTGGTTGTTGGAGGAGCAATACTATGGGTAGTGCCGATGAGATTGAGATAATGACTTTGAGCCACCACAAAACTTTGTGGGTCTAAGGCACAGTCACAAATGCACACTAAGCACACATCATAGGTATGTTTCTACTTCTTATATTGATTGTGTTTTCATACATGTCTTCTTAGATTTATAAATTATATGAATTGATTTTGAATATAGTTGCATCACTTCTGTTAGACAACGCATAGTTTAGGACCCTATATAAAGGAAACTTATTATGTGTACTTGTTTTTTGTGATCTTTCAATTTCTAAGTGTGTATGATGTCTTTTTTAACATCCCTTAAAATTTCATTGAAAAATTTGACCAATTTCCTAATATTTCTCAAAAACAAGGAAACATTACACTATATGATATTTCACATGCAAAACCCAATATGTTTCTGTATCCCAAGAGTATGATACATCCGTCAATACTAACACTGGAAACATTGTTTGCATCAATAGCCAAAATTCAGAACAATCCCTCACCCACATGATTAGACCACAATATCAATATGAGAGTTTCAATCACCCAAACCATAGAAACATGGAAAATATTTTCAAAAGTGAAATTTTCCACACATTTAAATGACTCCTTACCATATTTGTGTTGACCAAAACTGAATAAAATTGTCATGGCTTGATTGAACTCTTTACATAATTGAGCTACAGTTGTGTTCAAGCCCCTACCTCAATGATAGATAGGGTGTTTTCACCATTGTAGTCTCAAGTTCAAGCTCAGCTTATCTTTTCTCAAAAGAAAGGAATTGAAAAGAAATGAGCTCCCCTGAAAATGGGAGCCAAGTTGACAAACTTTCTCCATTCTATGAAGTGTACATGAAGTTTCAAGCTTTTCATACAAAACCCAATTTCACAACCATAATTTTGTTGCTTAAATAAAATGCAACAGGATTTCTACACTTCCCAAATGGAGCCTAGGTTATGCAGCTTTCATATATATAATGGAAACTTAAATGAATAATTTTGAAGGAAATTATAGTTCAAAGAAGAACTTAATAATGGAAGTTCTCCAGCACTTCACTTGCTATGACTGGCTAAACGAAAGCCTGCTTCTGTATGTCCCTCTTTCCTCTTGTAGACAAAAAGCATAAATAAATATTCAGTAACAAATAGACAAACTTTTAGAACAATCTTTTGATAATAGATGTAATCGTCTAGAATGGTATGAGGGCATCCATGCATCATCATCATGATAGCCTTATCCAAGCAATTTGGGTCAACTTTACAAATCCTGGGTTGACATCCAAAGCCCTATCCTCAAAAAGTGAACAAGCCTTCATAGCACTTCCTGCCAGCTCTAATCAATATCCCCCCTTCTTTGCCAGATCCACCTCCAGTTTTCATTGTGCATGACCAAACCACCATAATCTGGTCTCCGATCCTCATTGGTACTAACTCCTAAGCTCCCCAGATTGCCATCCCTATTCTTCCTCACACATCCATCTACACATCCTCATCTCTACTTGCCTTTAACTATGAATTCTGCCATGAATATCCTACCATATTTACGTGTATTCCTACTAAGAGATATAAGTGTCCAATAGCTGCATGTATGTTGAGGAGGAATCCACATTTTTGCACATTTACTGATATAAACATAATGAATGTATTCGCATAAACATGTATAGATAGGTGCCTTTGCATCAGCTTCTAATTTTTGTACTCCACTAAACAAGTGATGAGGTGCTCCAGATACTCCACCAAAAAACATGCAGCATAAAAATCCCACCAAAACACAGAACAACATAGAATTAACTAAAAATCAAAAGCAATCAGAAAGGAGTAGCTTACAACTAGATGTAACAGCATTCTGGTAGTAATTCCAGGGGATCGGCCTCTGAATCAAAACACCAGCTGCTTGAACAGGGGGAAGGGAGCCTGGTTTAGGTACTGAAGAAAGTTGTACACCACCAGTCTTATCCCAGGATATATGTGCTCCACACCAGTACTTAAAATACCAGTGAAGACCAGCTGAAAGCTCTACTCCACTCACCCCACCAATTCTAGTTATATATAGTTCAAATTAGAATTTGGGATTTGATTATATGAGTAAAATGATATTCTATCACTGAAGAAAGCTATTCTAAGTTTCTCACAAATTTGACGAGAAATTAAAGAATGCAGATCAAAACTATGCTTTATCCATCTTCAAGAATTTCCAAAGGCCCGCCAAACAGTAACTAAAATACATAAGGATTACAATGCAAACGCCAAAATTGAGCAGAGGTCATTTTTATCTCTTCCTTTCTTTTTCTTTTCTTTTTCTTTTTCTTTTTTTTTCAAAGATAAAGGTCAGAATGCTGATGCTGAATAAGAAATCAGATATACCATGACTCAGGGGGGCATGTATTAATGCCCATGAGGATGTCAATGTACATTGAAATGAAAAACAGTTTTCTAAAATCCAATGAGTCAATACTCAGGTTATGGCTTCAAAAATTGAAAAGTTAAAAAAGTCTTTGTAGTCACAGTAAGCAACCATTTCAGAGTATAATCCAGGATACATTTTTTTTAGAGATACATAATCCAGGACGCATGTGGCAAAGGAAAAAAAAAAAAGAATAATATGGTTTTATGTTTATGGAAGTAATAAATGCAATCACCACCTGATGCAATCGTCCCACATCCCACACATGCATGCTCTTCACATGTGTACAAGAAAAGGACCACCTTCCTTTTTTAACCATCCTCACTTTCCATTTTTTCAAATTTCTAGATTAGGAAATCTGCTCTTTCTTTCATATCCTTATTTTTAGGCAGGGAATAATCTTAAATATTTTCTTATCAAGTATCTTCTTATTTTAGAAAGCTTTGTTACTTAGGTGCTTTCCTATTTCATAGATTCTTATTTTAGATATTTTCTTAAATATAGAAAGCTTTGTTACTTAGGAGCTTTCCTATTTCATAGATTTTTAGATTTCATATCTTTTATTACAGATTGTAAGGTTGATTATAAATAGGACTTCTGTCCTATGGAATAAGACAACTTGATCAATATTCTCTTTATGAAATTTTCTTCTTTTCTCTACGGTGGCTGTTGAAGGGAGGAAAAGTGATCTCTAGTTATAGACTAGAGGACTGTTGAGCTTGCTCACAGTCTTGCATTGTGATCTCTAGCATCCGGCTAGAGGATTGTTGGATCTTTTCCACAATCTCTTTATTTTCTTATTGATGTATTTGATTTCCCTTTCGGATTTGCATTACCACCGATGGTACAAAATAGATA
This sequence comes from Magnolia kwangsiensis, assembly GCA_037074715.1. Lineage (NCBI taxonomy): Eukaryota > Viridiplantae > Streptophyta > Magnoliopsida > Magnoliales > Magnoliaceae > Magnolia > Magnolia kwangsiensis. The sequence goes on along the minus strand of CM073582.1, from coordinate 54,756,492 downwards.
TTTTTTATTCCAAGTGCAGAATTAGATAAAATGGACAATAAAAACATAAATTCTAAAGTTTATCAATGAGTAACCAGAAAAGAAGTAAGGGACTTGGATATGAGCAATAACCATCCTGATATCGATCATCACTGAAACAAAACAAAACAAAATTTGCTTGGTTAATATGGAAGTTTGAATAGAAGATGGAACGTACAAAATTTCAGGAGCCCCTCGTCTACTAAGAGAGGGATGGTTGCTAATCATAAAGCAAGTCTGTCCACCACATTTCTCCTAATAAAAGATTGAAAAGAGAAATGGTGAGAACTTGCAGGGATAACAGAATGGTCCATAAACTGAAGAATCCACCCAAACACCAAAATGGGAAAGACAATATGCAGAAAAAATAATGAACTGGATAAAAAACCTCAATTAGAACAAAGGAATAACTTGGGGCTTGTTTGGCAGCATGCATTTTAAATACTGTGGAAACAAGCGGATTTTGCAAATCAGCTTTGAAGTGGGAATGCAAAAAAAGGCTCTTTTGAGGGATTTTGATTCGTCAAAAATCCAAATCCCTCAAAATCCTGGATAACAAACGATCCCAAATATATATATATATATATATATATATATATATATATATATATATATATATATATATATATATATATGAAATACCCACAAAATCCCTCTAAATCCACGCAGCAAACGAGCCCTTAGAGGAAAAGAATGAAAAATGAAAGAGTAGAGATCACCTTAGAGACGATATGAAACTCGAAACTCGACAGGTGTGTGGGAAGAAGCCTGCGGAGTACACCCCGTGCAGCATCTTCTTGAACTGACAGAGGAGGTCGCTCTCGGTCCTGAATGTCAAGAAGACGAGAGAGGAGAGAAGTTTCAATCGAGAAGGCAGAGAGAGCAATTGTAGAAAAGCAGCAGAAGAGGAGGAAAAAGGAGGTAGAATCCATGGAGGATGAAAGGAGAGGTTTGAAGGATGAAAAGAAGGGGAAATGAATTTAAGGAGAGGATGGGAACTCGATCCCAGCGATGAGTGTAAGTGCAAGACAAATTGCCGGCCGAAAGCAAGTAGACAAAGTGGCGACTCCATGCATGCTTTTTTTAAGGAAGAAAATTGAAAAGCTAGGATTCGTTTCCTCTCCTCTCCTGTTTTTTCTGTATATTGTGAAGAGAGTAGGTAAGGAATAGGAAGATGGATGGTGCAAGCAGCAAATGCATACAGGGGTTGTTTGATTTTCTAATTACCTATTCAAAGGAAATAGGTAAAAGGGGTGTACAAGCTCGCTCGACTCGACTCGAAAAAACTCGATTTGACTCGGTTCGAAGCCGAGTTCAAGCCGGTCCAGCTCAACTCGACTCGGATTGAATCGAACTGAAATCGAACCAGTTCGGTGACTCTGTTACTTTGCCATTAATGTTGTTCAACTGTTTGATAAAATGACACGACAAAGTGTGGCTGGTGGCAAGGAAGGCATGTTACATAAAACAAATACCCTTTTTCTCTTCTTTTTTTTTTTGTTTTTATGTTATTTAGAAGGTGTTTGATAAAATATCTGTAAAACCATTGCCTTTGTTTGTAAAACATTGGGATTTTGAAGTCACAGTTCAAGTATTTCTGAAAATGCCTCAATGGCGAACTTGACTCGATCTTAGCTCGAACTCAGCCCAAGTTGACCCGAGCTGCTGACCGAACCGAGCCGAGCAGGCCAGTTAGGCTCAAGGACCGAGTCGAGCCGAGTTTGAGTTGAGGTCAGCCAGTGGCAGAGCCAAGTCGAGCTAAGGCCAGCTCGACTCGGTTCAACTCGATGTACACCCCTAGCTAATAATTAGGGAATTTAACTGCAATAACCTTGAAGTTTGGTCAAATTACCTTGGGATGTACTATGTTCCAGGTATCCCAAGAATGGCCTTCTGACAACTTTTGGATATTGTTTTGAACGAAAATGCCCCTGTCCTTTTATCAGAAGTCATACGGTCCTGGAGTGAATAAGAAGTTACCTTATATTTCAACCCTCGAAAAAGTGACGGATTGGCTACTCCTCCTGCCATCAGCCTATGGCTGGTGCTCAATGGTCTATGGGCCCCACCACCATGTATGTGTTTCATTCATGCCGTCCATATATTTTTATAGATCATTTCATGGTATGATATTAAAAATGAGGTATATTCCAATCTCAAGTGGACCACATTATAGGAAACAATGTTGAACGAGCGTAGACCATTAAAAACTTTTTGGGGGCCATAAAAGTTTTGGATTAAGCTAATCAACAGATTGGATGTCAAATAAACAGTACAGTGGGCCTTAGAAGGATTTTAATGGTGGATATCCAATCACTATTGTTTTCCTGTGTTGTGGTCCACCTTAGATTTATATCCCTCTCATTTTTGGGATCAAGCCCTAAAACGATATGTAAAAATGGATGAACGAAATGGATGAAACACATACATCATGGTTGGGCCCATGGCTGGTGACAGGGGGAGTAGCCAATCTGTTTTCTCCCGAGAATACGGAAGCTCAAATGTCGCCTTTATTCACCTTTACTGACCTTCTTCTTCTTTCGTTTTCCTAGAAAAGTGAAGATCTAGGGACTAACTGCCAGAGAAGGACGTCGTTTCTCCTTGACGTTTCTCTCGTTTGAAATCCTCTTCTACTATGAGGTTGGTATTCTATTTTATTGTAGGCAGAAGGTGAGGGTTCTAGTTGTCACGTGAAAGGAGCTTACTATAGGGCACACCTTGATCAAACATCTACCATTGATAGTAGAAAACTACAACTTCACGTTTTCAAACCTTCCACCCTCAAAGAAATTAAACCTCGACCACTGACAATGACAACCATGACCCTTCACATTGTCAAAATCACGATCTAGACGAATGGTCATGGTTCACATGCACATTGAATCATAGTTGTCATGTTATAATGATCGTGCTTTTCACACGCACATGAGTCATGGTTATCATGTTACATGGGTCATGGTTGGCAGATGTTATGGGTCGTGGTTGTCATGTCAGATGAGTCGTGGTCGTCATGTTATAAGGATTCCCAACGCATAAAACCAAGCGTCGATCATCTTGTTCTAGTCTATGGGTCCATCGTAAATCGGATCTAATATGTTAAAATTATTCAAGGCTGATGGATTTTCAAGAAATGTTTAATACTGGCACCATATCAAGCCATCAGTGACTCTCACTGAGTAAAAAGGACAAATTATTGGAATATATGGAACCTATTGGTTTGAACTGTTGTGGTCCATCGGATTTGAATATTTTGATAATTCTTTGGATAATTGTGTTCCTTGATTTTACAAATAGAATGGACAGAGCGGATCAGACAAAATGCAAATCGATGTGACTTAGAAACGTCGTAAGTTGAAAGATATATAATGTAGAGCAACCATTTATCTCCATACGGAACACCGACCTTATTTGGAGCTTCTTCTCTAGGACTCCCTTCCCTTTACATTTTTCGGGTTCTGAATCTTCTTCACTGGGCCCCTCCATCACCACTCAGCGAGTACATCTACAAGTTCAGTCCAGCTCAGTCCATATAAAATGGCAAAGCAAGATATGTGTTTTGACAAACTCTATTCTCAGTGTTTAGAGAGGAGTCATGGTTTGTATGAAATTATGGTCGAGGTTTACATTCACAATGGCCTGTGGTTGATATGCATAAAGGAACGAGGTTAACACGTACAATGGATCATGGTTATCAAAAAATGGTTGTGGTTGATAGGCATAGTGGATCGTGTTTTACGGCTTATTAAGAGGGGTAATGCTTAACATTAAATAGGGTCGTGGTTTACACTAACAATGGGTCATGATTGATAGGCACAATGGTTCACACATTCATTAGATAATGGTTGTCAACCACGACACAGTGTGGATCGCAGTTCACATGTACAACGGCTCTTGATTGTGATCGTGGTTGATATGCCCAGTGGATCATGGTTGACAGGCACAATGGATTGTGGATCACATGTTATGTGGGTCATGACTATCAACTACGACCCAACAGTGATGACAACCACGATCGTGGATGTAATCGTGGTTGATATACTCATTGGATCGTAGTTGACAGGCACAGTGGATCGTGGATCACATGTTATGTGGGTCATGATAGTCAACCATGACCCAACGTAAATGACAACAACGATTTTATCACATAACAACCATGATTGTGGTTGTCATCATGGTTGATATGCCTATAAGATCATGGTTGACAGGCATAATGGATCATGGATCACATGCTATGTGGGTTGTAACTGTCAACCACAACCCAACGTAGATGACAACAATGATCTGTATAACATGACAACCACGATCGTAGTTGTGATCATGGTTGATATGCCCATTAAATCGTAGTTTACAGGCAAAGTGGATCGTGGATCACATGTTATGTGGGTCGTGACTGTCAACTACAACCCAATGTAGATGACAACAACGACCTGTATCACATGACAACCACGATCGTGGTTGTGATCGTGGTTGATATGCCCATTGGATCATCGTTTACAAGCACAGTAGATTGTGGATCACATGTTATGTGAGTTGTAACTGTCAACCACGACCCAACGTAGATGACAACAATGATCTATATAACATAACAACCACAATCCTCTATAACTCGTGATAACCACGACCCTTCGTGGATTACAACCACGATCCACTATGTACTACAATTACGACCCACGCTAAATTTCAAGTCTAAAATTTGCAAGACCATCTTATTATTGATTAACAATCCACAACCATATTAGAATGTAGGTCGAAACAAGCCAATGATGACCACGTGCTTAGACTTTGAAAAGGTGCAAGTCTCTCCGAAGTGCTCCATCAATTTTTTGAAGGAGTACATGATTGAAGATGTGGAGAAGAATCCTGATAGAAAGAAATTATTTAGGAATAGTTGTTTCAGATTTCTTCTTGATTTTCCACTGACTGGGTGGATGACACACTCTCATATCATGCATTGCCTAATGCAGAGGCATGTTGGTGATTTGACATTCGATGTTCAGGTGTCAGGGCACCATGATAAAATTCACTGAGTTCAATTTTGCATTAATAATGAGTCTTAAGTTTGGACCAGTTCGGATAAATGGTGGCAATCATGACAAGACTGGAAGAATAGAGACATAAAAAGGTGTTGGGGAGAATTATCTGAGAGTAATTAGTGTTGAAATGGCCTAGCTATATGTCTTAGAAGGGGGGGAGGGGGTGAATCGGACTATGCCAAATTTAAGATAATTACAGCGGAATCAATAAAAAAGAGATAGCCAAATAAAGAAATTCAATACACAATGTTGAAATGAAAGGCACCCTCTGAATTCAAGTCTTGAGAGGTTGATACAAATGTTGTTCTAAGGACAACCTTACACCAAAAACCAAAAGTTTATGGTAGGACAACTTTATTTATAGAAAAGTCTTTGTATCAAGAACTCAAACTGAAAAGGAATAAATAAATGAATGAATAAATTCAAAATGTACTAAAGAATAAAATGCAATCTCAAATATTGATTGTTCTAAGGATAACCATACACCATAAGAATGGCAGGACAACCTTACCAGAACAAATAAAGAAATTGAATCTCAAAGCAATAAGGAAATAACAAGAAGTAAATTTCAAACTATTACAACATTCTCCACAGTGTTTGAATTAAAATGATTACAACATTCACATCCACATATACATCCCACAAATGAATACTGAAAGATAAAATATAAATCTCACAATCACAAAATACAAGGGATTATAGTGGTTCGCTTTTGTGTACACCAACTGTTAATAAACAGCCACACAGCTACTCCACTCTTAATATCCTCACACAGTGGATATTAGCATTCACTATCAAAATAGGTTTTCCAGGTTCACCTAAAACCTTCACAATTGTGTCTTTCTCTGTGGGCTTACACAATTAAAAAAACTCCACTTCTGAGTTTTCTTGACTCTCCTCAGATAACCAATATAATGAGATTTTTCTGGTAAATCTCAAAAGTAAACCAAAAGAAAAAAAATTACTGAAACATAAAATACCTGAATATTTCCTTCGATGTAGCATCCCAAAAGAACCAAATCGGAGTAGAGATTTGAATGTTCAAGTTCAATGTCCAATACTCACTTTACAATAGTTCTAAGTTCTAATAGATTTTAAATTAAATCAAATGGGTTAGCCTTAATTGATTTTGATTACAGAAAAAGGATAATCAAAGTTCCTATTTTCAAATTAGATTGGAATACAAGAAACAAAATCAATTAACAAAGTTAAAGAAAGAGAATATTAAATAAGCACAATTAGCTTAAATGGAGCACAGTCTTATCTCTCAAAAGGTCGAATTAAATTAGCATGAATTGTGTTAATTATTCTGAGATTCGTGCTCTATTTATAGGTGAGCAAATCACGTCTTCGACTGGTCCAGACAGATCTACGACTAGTCGTAGGGCCAACGGATATTTGAAATTTTGGGCACGATAAGATAAGAAAGTTTCATGACTGGTCGTATGTCTCCTACGACTAGTCGAAGGTCTCACACGACTAGTCAAAGGAAGTCGAATTTCAATGTTGTACTTTGAGTCGTAGGGCCACGATTGATCGAAGAAGCAATCGACACTGTTCATATGACTAGTCGAACAGACTCCAGGACTAGTCGAAGCCTAATAGAAAATTTTTGAATTTTGCAACAAACTTACGACTGATATAGGAAATTCTTAGACAGGTCGAAGCAGTGCTAGGACTAATCAAACAAAGTCCAAGACTAGTCTTAGAACAGATCAAACTCACTTATATAAAACATATGAGTTATGTATCCAAAATGACCTACTATAAAGGTTAACCTACGGTCAGTCATACCTCAATAGTGAAGTAAAAAATTGAAACTTGAAGGCAAATGACCTTTGAGAATAATGAAGCCTGAAATCTTGATGTAGCTTGGAATTGAAGGCTTCTTGAGATCTTGAACTTGAAAGTTTCATCTTGATCTTTGAATACTTGATTTGTATTAAGTTGTACATACTTGCATTCTCAAGACTTGACTTGTGAACAGTACTTGTCTATCGAAGCTGATGTTGTGAGGCTTGTGACTTGGTATATCTTGAGTAGACATATGCAAGCTTCATAACAAGATACAAACAGTGTCTTTGGCACCACAAATTTGACAACAAAAAGGGACTAGCAACAATAGAACTTACAAGTGTGAGTAAGAAAGAATTGAAAGAAGCCTATATGTCACTCGTTGATAAAGAAGAACATATGAACGCGATGAAGCTGGCTCTAATAATTTGCATTTAGAGTCTAATAGTTGGATCTCCACAAAAGAATTATTGTGTTAATAAGTTTATCGACATGGTTGATGACTTGAAATATTTTAATAAGTATCTCTGGGGCAATGTGGGGTATGAATATTTGATGGATGAGATTAACACTGCAATTGGCAGTGTTGGGGCAAATGGCCAGTACCCCAAATCATACAACATATGTGGATGCACGTATGCATTACAAATAAGTTATTATTGTCTTGATTCATACTTTGAGTTTAAATTTTTACTTCATACATGTTAACTAAAATGTAATGCATGATAATTGATTTTAAACAGATTTGGGCCTACGAACATTTCCCTAAACTCACTGGTGACAGTGGGTGGGCCACTAGAAGACTGCATACAAGGATTCCTCGAATATTAAATCGGGATCCTTATAAAGTAGGCAGATATCCCCCCATCTCGGCCATCTTCATTGCTGTACCGATAAGAGTTATCTAATTATTAGTGTAATTTAATTATACAGCATGTGTATAATTAATAAATCAATTTTGCTCATTCAGGTGGTGTTAGCTCTAAAGCTTCGACCAACGGTCGAAGAAGCAGAGACTGAGATTGTTAAGAGTATAACTGATGACATTTATAGAAAGAAAAAGGCTTTGTGGGCAGCACCCATAATAGGGAAAATGGTGGAGGACATGGTGCTCAAACATGCCGCTAGCAGAAAGTTGAAAAACGGAAGCTGTGTGAATAAAAATGAGGAATTGGAGGAAATAAAAAATAAACTTGATGCTAACCTTAAAGCCTCCCTTGAGACCCTTGTTGGCAAGATATTTAAACAGAATAAAAAATCAAGGTTTGAAATAAAGAAATTTAATCAACGAATTGTGCCCATCACTAATGAAGTGGAAGGAATAAAAGGTGAAGTGAAGCGGATTGACGAGTTTGGATGAGAAATAAAGCAACTCAAGGAGGAGAATGCTTCTTTACGCTAAGAAGTGGAGTCGATGAGAAGATATTCATACAAAATACATACATGATATTTCTTTACTTTATTTGTTATCATTGTGAATGTATTGTCTTCTAATATATGATTTTAATATAGGTCAACAGCACAACAACAACACCAATTGTTGATGATGGGATAAGCCATCTCAAACGTTTTGAAGATGGGATGAGTCATCTTAAAGATGACAATGCTTCACTGCAGGAGCAGATGAAGCAGCTAATAGATGAGTTTTAAGCAATGAAGGTAAATAAAAAATGGATCGTGGTTATCATCCACAAAGGATCGTTGTTATCATCCATAAGGGGTCGTGGTTGTCATACACATTGGGTCGTGGTTGATGCACAACCAAACATTGATGGCAACGACAATCCAACCGAAGGTCGTGGTTACTGTGAAAAATAGGTCGCGGTTATTGTGAACTATAGATCATGGTTATCATACATAATGGATTGTGATTTTTAACTAAAAGATCATGATTTTCATCCACGATGGTTCGTGGGTGTGGTTGAACCACGACCCAATATGGACAACAACCATGCTCCATTGGTCGTAATAACCATGACCCTTATCTTGATCGTAGTTGTCAGCCACAGTGGGTCGTGGTTCACAACCAAGAAGGGTCATGGTTGAATTCCTTAAAAAAGACATTGAAATACATAATAATATATGATTTTATTACAGGAGAAAGTCCCTTTGATGAGCCCTCTCGGAGGAGAGAATGCTTCACTATAGGAGCAGATGAAAAGGCTTGGAGAGGAGTTCCAAGCAATGAAGGTATATATGAAATTGAATTTATTTTGAATCTTATTTGGTCATTTTTGTATTCCTTTTTAGGTTGTGGTTATCATCTAAAAATGGACTGTTATTATCATCCACCAAGGGTCGTGATTGTCATACACATTAGGTCGTGATTGGTTTTAAAGGATCGTGGTTTGTATGAACTGTGGATCGTGGTTAACATCCATAGTGGATCGTGATTTTCATCCACAATTATTCATAGGTTTGAACCACGACTCAATGTGGATGACAACCACGATCTAGATGGAAGGTCGTGGTTCACATTCCCAATGGAACTTAGTTTCTGTCCATAGTGGGTCGTGGTTGAAGCACGACTCAATAAGGTCGACAACCACTATCCATTGTTCGTAATAACCACGACCCTTTACTTAATCGTGGTTGTCATCTACAGTGGGTCGTGGTTCACAATCAGGAAAGGTCATAGTTGAGTTCCTTAAAAAAGACATTGAAATACATAATAATATATGATTTTATTACAGGAAAAAGTCCCTTCGATGAGCCCTCTAAGAGGAGAGAATGCTTTATTGTAGGAGTAGATTGAAAAGCTTGGAGAGGAGTTCTACGCAATGAAGGTATATGAAATTGAATTTATCTTGAATCTTATTTGGTCGTCGTTGTGTTCCTTTTTGGGTCATGGTTCACATTCCCAATGGAACTTGGTTTTCGTCTATAGTGGGTCATGGTTGAACCACGACTCAATAGGGTCGACAACCATGATCCATTGTTCATTGCTTGAAACTCGTAAATAATATATGATTTTATTACTGGACAATGTCCCTTCGATGAGCCCTCTCAGAGGAGAGAATGCTTCACTACAGGAATAAATGAAGCAACTTAGAGAGGAGGTCCAAGCAATGAAGGTATATGAAATTGAATTTATCATGAATCTTATTTGGTACTTGTTGTGTTCCATTTTGGGTCATAGTTATAATCCAATGATGGATCGTTGTTATCATCTACCAGGGGTCATGGTTGTCATACACATTGGGTCGTGGTTGAATCACAACCCAAGATTGATGACAACCACGATATAGACCAAGGTCGTGGTTTGTATGAACTATGGATGGTGATTATCATCCACAGTGGATCGTGATTTTCATCCACGACCCTTCCTGGTTATGAACCACGACCCAATATGGACGACAACCATGATCCATTGGTCGTAATAACCCCGACCCTTTTCTTGATCCTAGTTGTCATCCACATGAGGTCGTGGTTCATAACTAGGAAGGGTCGTGATTGAATTTGTCGAAAAAAATATTTAATTTCATTTCTAATATATGATTTTATTATAGGACAATGTCCCTTCAATGAGCCCTCTCATAGGAGAGAATGCTTCACTGCAGGAGCAGATGAAACAACTTGAAGAGGAGATATAAGGAATGAAGGTATATGAAATTGAATTTATCCTGAATCTTATTTAGTCGTTGTTATGTTCCTTTTTGGGTCGAGGTTATGATCCAGTGATGGATCGTTATTATCATCCACCATGGGTCGTGGTTGTCATAAACACTGGGTTGTGGCTGAATCACAACCCAAGATTGATGAAAACCACAATCCAGATTAGGGTCGTGGTTTGTATGAATTGTGGATCGTGATTTTCATCCATAGTGGATCGTGATTTTCATCCACGACCCAATATGGTCGACAATCACGATAGTTCGTGGGTGCAAACCATGACCTAATATGGTTGACAACCATGCTCCATTGGTCGTAATAACCATGACCCTTTTCTCGATTATAGTTGTCATCCACAGAGGGTCGTGGTTCACAACTAGGAAGGGTCGTGGTTGAATTCCTTGAAAAAGACATTAAAATTCATAAATAATATATGATTTTATTACATGACAATTCCATTCGATGAGCCCTCTTAGAGGAGAGAATGCTTCACTGAAGGAGCAGATGAAGTAGCTTAGAGAGGAGATCCAAGCAATGAAGGTATATGAAATTGAAATTTAGTCGTTATTGTGTTCCTTTTTGGGTCATGGTTATTTTTCAATATTGGATCGTTGTTATCATGTGTAATTGGTCGTGGTTGATGCACGACCAATGTGGACGAGAGAGGATATACATACAAAATATGTATGTGATTTTCCTTTGGTTTAGTAGTTAACAAGTCACTATGAATGTAATATCTCCTAATATACGATTTTATAACAGGTCAACAGCTCAACAACAAGTACAACCGTTGAGGCTGGGATGAGCCAGCTCACTCGTTTTGAAGATAGGATGAGCCATCTTAAAGATGACAATACTGCACTGTGAGAGCATATGAAGCAGCTACTAGAGGATTTCTAAGATACAAAGGTATATGAATTTTAATTCATCTTGGTCCTTATTTGGTCATAGTTATCTTCCACAATGGATCATGATTATCATCCACAGTGAATCATGGTAATCATGTTATATGGGTCATGGTTATGCCTAGTCCAGACTAGGATCGTGGTTATTATTCATAATGGGTTGTGGTTATCATATACATTGGGTCGTGGTTGTTGCATGACCCAATGTGGATGAGAACCACGATCCAATATGGGTGATAGGTGACAACCATGACCATTCATCTAGGTGATACATAAATAATATATGATTTATTTCATGACAAAATTTCGACAAGCCTTCTCAGAAGTGAGAATGCACAATGGCAAGAGAGGATTAAACAGCTAAGAGAGGAGTTCTACGCATAGAAGGCATATTTATAGGTCGTGATTATCCACAATGGATCGTAGTTGCCAGCCACAATGGGTCGTGATTTTATACACATTGGGTTGTAGTTGTTGCACGACCTAATTTGGATGACAACCACGATCCACACGAGGATCATGGTCACTATCAACATTGGATCATTGTTATCATATATAATTGGCCGTGGTTATCACCCAAAGTAGATCGTGGATGTGAACCATGACCCACTATCGTTGACAACCACGATCCTTTGACTGCGTATTGGTTACTAGGAACCTTGGATCATGGTTATCATCCATAGTGGATCGTAGTTTTCCTCCACACTGGGTCGTGGTTCACATTCCCAATGGATCATGGTTTCCGTCCATATCGAACCGCAGCCTCATATGGATGACGACCACGATCCACGACCCACGCCAAATGTGAATCACAACCACAATCCAGTTCAAGGGTCATGGTTCAGATTATTGATGAATCGTGGTATCTGTCTACAGTGGATCATGGTTCAATCACAGTGGATAGTGGTTCATCCTCTCCTCATTTCCCTACATGACGTGTTGAGATACATAAATATTATACTTTTGTATTACAGGACAAAATCCCTTCGATGCAAATAGTCGAAGAAGAAATGAAGTAGCTGAAAGAGTATAATGCTTTGTTAAGGCAAGAGATGAACCCACTAAAGGATGAAGTTAATAAAAAAAATGTTCGTGAAATTGCATTTGTTTAAATTTTTAAATAGAAATTATGTTATGAATTGCATAAATAATATGTGATTTTATTACAGCTCAACATTGCTACTTTGCAAATGTGTGCGGAAGGGAGAGGACAGCCAATGGGTACAACAACTGTGACTATGGTGGATGCTACTCTTGCTGTGGTTGTACTTAGGCCACAATGCAATACACTGGCCTCAAAATTTCTGTCTTCTTCATACACAGCTCCAACTTCTTCTCCTGTAAACACTACTAAAAAATCGAGCAAAGGCTATGGACATTGAATGCTTTTAGCCACGGATTAAATCCATAGCAATATAGCTATGGATTTAATCCGTAGCTAAAGCCTAAGTGATTTGTAGCTAAAGCGTACCTTCTCACCTAAACCATATTAAATATAAATGGTGCTTAAGGGGATCCATGGGGTCCATTGGAATATATTTGTTTGATCTAAGCCATCCAACAATTCTGATATATAATTTTAGTGCATGAGCCCAAAAATTATTTAGATTAAATGTTTAAGTGGACCACACCATAAGAAATAATTAAAATTAAATTTTTATTGTTAATATGTTGGGTGGTCTCTTTACAGATTCGATCTAACTCATTTTTTGTATCAGCACTTAAATAATATTTTAAAATTAATGGACGGAGTGGATATATGAAATACATCACAGTGGGCCCCATGGTCCTAAAACCCAACGTCCCTAAGGAGCCATCCGTCACGTCTCCCTCCAGAATCCAAACCTCCTCCCAAAATAAAAAACCTATCCCCGTCCGCCGTTTTCTCCCGCGCACAGATGAAAACTCTCTCCATCTCTCTCTCTCTCTCTCTCTCTCTCTCTCTCTCTCGCACTCAGTCTCTCTCTTTCCCTTGCCCTCTCTCGATCTCCCGCTCTCCCTCACCCTCTCTCCCTGTCTCTTGGCCGCGCGCACCCATCTTCCCAAAACCTAAACCTAAAACTCTCTCTCTGTCTCTCTCGCGCGCACCCTCTCCTCTCTGCCTCTGCCTCTCTCTCACCCTCTCCTCTCTCTCTCGCACCCTCTCCCTCCTCTCTCTGTCTCTCTCTTCCTCTCTCTCTGATCTCTCCACCCTACCACTCAATCCACATCTAGTCGGTGGTGGCAGGGTCATCATGCAATCCTCGTCCTTTCTCGCTCTTGCCATCTCCTTCTCGCTTACGACCTCACGACCAACAGGTCTCTCTCTTGGTAGCGGCAGTGGTATTCTCCTCTTCCTCTTCTCTGTCTTCTTTTTCTTTTTCTAATAGGACTTTGAAATTAAAAATCTCTAATTGGGGAATTTTGAAATTCCAAATCCCTAATTGGGGCTTTTTGAACTTTCAATCCCTAGTTGGTATTTCTGATTTTGTAATTCCTTATTTCTGGAGGAGCTCTATACCAGATTGGGATTTTGTATGGTTGATCATCATTTACCATGTCTGGAGGTGAGGAACTCGAAATTGAAAATCCCTAATTAGGTTTTTTTTTTTTTTTTTTGGTTCTCATCATGGATAATGGATTGCTTATAATTCTAACGAATCACTTTCAACAGATGATCCTAACCATCCATATATGGCTTACAACTTAGATAGAAGATGGCCATAAAAAAACATCTGACTGGTGTGATTCTTTCATGGTGTCCCATAGGTTGTAAGTTTGTAACTATGGACAATCTAGATTCATTCCTTGAAGATAGTTACCTAAGCAGAAATTGTCGATGGCACTGTATGATGGCTGATAGATGGATTTTTATGATAGTGGTTAGTTTAGTTAGTTGATTTTGTCATAAGAAGCTCAGATTTGCTATAGTTTAATTTTAGTTGCAAGAATTCGAATGCAATTTGGATTTATCTGTAGGTTTGATCCCACCTTAAAAATGACCCAATCCCCCTTTTCTGCTGGAAATCTGTTGATTTTATGATTTTTTAGAGCATTTTTATGGTTGAGGATTTTTTTTTTCCTTTTTAAATTCGATTTGATGTTGATTTCATCAGATATGATGGTTTAGTTCTGAAATTCTTTGTTCTTATTTATGAAGAAGGCAAGGTAGTAACTCCTAACTATTTTCTTATTTATGAAGACAATGAAGGAGATCAAATGCTTGTTGGCAATGTGCCATGGGAGTATGTCTATTACATTTGATTTTGCATTTCTGTTATGAGGCCGTGTGTTTTCCGTTGCATCTCGATCATATTTAAAATAAAAATGCAACTCATTCATACATGTGTGACAGTGTGAGTCAGGATGATCATCAAATGACTGAAATTCTAACTCTCCATTCCTGTAGGATGCTTGTCAACATCGTGAAAAGGTTGTATATCATCAGTGGCTCTAAGGCCCCACTTCCTGATTTCCCTTTTATTAAAGCTTGCTGCAATTGAAGTTAAATTAGCAAATCTTGAGAAAATTATATTTTAGTTGTTCGTTTGTTTTTAGTTGGAAATCTATCTGTGGACTGATCATATTTTAAGCTTAAAAAAAGAATATAATCTGCCCATTCTAAAGGTTGGAAAAATCTATTAAGATCTTGCAATGCTTTGGACTGAATATTGATTCTGGATCAAGCTCCTAGATTTAATCTCCATTGCTTGTGTATGCATGTAAATGTAAAAGGACACTTCTCCTATTTGTTAATAAAAATTCTGAGCATGTCATAGTGAGACATTTCTATGCATCATAACAGCTGAAACCTAAATTTGGGGACTGCTAAATGGACTCCATTTTTGCTTGCTTTGTTGTCCCAATAAATCTTTGTGGTGGGTTGAGTTTCATGGGTGCACTCTTGCCGAATTTTAGGGCAACTTGTATGGAATGGCAGTCCTAATAAAAAATATGACTAATCTATAACACTTGATGTGTATTCCATGTCACTTATTATAAATAAAGTGCTATTTCTGATCCCGTGAAATTCCTGCCTGAATTCATCTTTTGTTGTAAACGTCTCTAGAAAGTAGAAATCAACTATTTTTTCTAGCTTTCTATGCATTGATTATCTAAAAAAATTTGTTCTTTATTATTATTATTTTTTATATGGTTTATGATTGGAGGATGTGCATTTCCAATATATTAATTGTAGAAAGTAGATGATTTAAATTTAAAGGTGCCAAACAAAACTTAACACACTGAAATTCTCAAGAATCCAATTACTATAGATGTAGATTCTTCAAATTTCAAGTGCCCAAACCACCTATAAATTCCTCTGAAGACTTTTCTAACCTAACTTCCATCTTTTTTTTACCTTTTTTCCACCTTTTTAGGCTTGCTTCTTTAAGGTACCGCAGAAGAGGAAGAAGACGAAGAAGAAGAAGCAGAATCGGGTGGAATCAAAACCAAACCTATAACCTTAACCTAAACCTATAACCTACAACCTAAACCAAACCTAAACCTTATTAACCTAAACCTAAACCTAAACCTTGACCTAAACCTAAACCGAAACCTTAACCTAAACCTAAACCTATAACCTATAACCTAAACCAAAACCAAAACCTATAACCTAAACCCGAACTCATTCTCAGATTCCAAAACCTATAACCTAAACCTAAACTTTAACATAAACCTATAACCTATAACCTAAATCAAAACCTATAACCTAAACCTGAACCCATTCTCAAATCCAAAAACCTATAACCTAAACCTATAACCTATAACCTAAACCAAAACCAAAACCAAAACCTATAATCTAAACCCGAACCCATTCTCAAATCCCAAAACCTAATCCTTAACCTAATCCTATAACCTAAACTCAAATCCTTAAACCTTAACCTATAACCTAACCTAAGCCTATACTTATAACCTAAAACTATTCCCAAATCCCAAAACCTATAACCTAAACCTAACCTTTCCCTAAACCTATAATGTAAACTCAATTCCTTAAATTTAAACCTACACCTAATCCTAATCTCAACTTCCTAACCTAAACCTAAACCTAAACTTGAAAAACCAAACTTAAACCCAATCCCGAACCTGAACCCAATTCCCTAAACCTACACCATAACCCATTCTCAATTCCCTGAAACTATAACCTATAACCTAAACCTAAACCTAAACCTAAACCTATAACCTTTACCTAAACCTTTAACCTAAACCTAAACTTAAAACCTAAATATATTCTCAAATCCTTAAACCTAAACCTACACCTAATCCTAATTTCAACTCCTTAACCTAAACCTAAACTTGAAAACCCAAACCTAAACCTGATCCCAAACTCGAACCTGATTTCCTAAACCCAAACCTTAACCTATAATCAAGTTCCCAAAAGCTATAACCTATAACCTAAACCTAAACTTATAACCTAAACCTATAACCTAAACCTAAACCTATAACCTTAACCTAAACCAAAACCTATAACCTAAACCTTAACCTATAACCTATAACCTAAACTTATAACCTATAGCCTAACCTTAACCTTAACCTTAACCTATAACCTAAACCTAAACCAAAACCTATAATCATATGGTGAGACTATTTCTTTTGTGTCAATGTCATTCCTCTTTGAATTTTTTTTTTATAATTTTAATTCATTAAGAAAAAAAGTGGTTATACATGATGTACTTCTTTCACTTTGTCTTTCTTTTCCCCAATGGGCATTCTAATTTATGCATGACATGACTGTTTGTAGGATGATGGAATATACGAAGCTATTGAAATTTCAGGGTGAAGTCGAGCACATTTCTCTAATGAAGCCAAAGATTTGTATTTTTAGCATTATTGTAATTGTAATTGTAATTGATTGAATGAATTGGATTGTAATTGATTGTAATTGTAATTGATTGAATAAAGGATTGTAATTGATTGTAATTGAATGAATGAATGATTGTACAAGTGGTAATTGAATGAACAAATGATTATATATAATTTTTTAATGTATAAAATAGCTACGGATATTGACCGTAGCCACTAATTTGACAGGTGTAGCTACAAATAATATCCGTAACTGTTTGAAGTTTTCGCTACAGATATAATTGCTACGGATTATATCTGTAGCTATTACAACCTATAGCTACAGATTAAATCCGTAGTCATAGGTTCAAGACCTTTTATTACGGCACCTACGGCCATGGTCAAGCTACCGACCAAATCCGTAGCCATAGGTCTATGGCTACGGTTTTTATCCGTAGCCTTAGCCCTGTGTTTTTGGTAGTGAGAGTTGAGTTGTCAGGGGTACGTGGATCCCCATCGACCTCTAACTGATGTCGAAGACAGCAAGTTGAGACTTGTTAAAGAATCAGGTTCACATTAGTGGTTGAAAAACATCTATGACTTAAATTCATGGGTTGACTCTGAGGTAAGTTTCTATCATTTCTCTTTCTTTATTTAATATTAATGTATGAATATTATATCACACATTTTTCTCATTACGTAGGCCATCAATCTATACTTAAACTACCTATCAACACGTCAAGAAAATCGATCGCGAGGTAGACAGGACTACGCATTCGTCTCTTCACTATTTAAGGTAATGTGAATTTGAGGACCATAGTTTTCTTTAAAACATCATTAATTATTTATGTTTCTAACACTATCCAATATCTCAATACCAAATCATGAAAATTCAACTTGGCTTGTTGCACCTTATGGAGCTGGGAATCATATTAATCGACAAGTCATGAAGTCTAAAAAATTGAATAAAAATCTTATAAATATAGTCAACGGTGATGGTAAAATGAAGCCTCTATGGAGATATGAAGTGGTAAGATCTTAGTTACTTGAACATATACTTGGACTTAAATGATATTATTCATTTTAGAAAGGCATGAGTTTAACTGTTTTTCTATTTATTGTGCTTGACAGTTATACATCCCTCTCAATGTGGGGTAGCAACACTGGTTGTTAAGTGTTGTTTCTTCGAAGAAGAGAGATGTGACTTTGTATGACAACACGAGTACTGATTGGAAAGAGAAAAATGAGCTAGTTGTAGCGTAAGTAACGGACAGTCTGAGGTGGTTATTCCATATTCTTGATGGTGGAGCTAAGTTATGAGAGAAGCCATGAAATGTGAGGATAATCACTGATAGACTTGTGCAACACAACTCTGATGATTGTAGCGTATTCATGTTGAAATTCGTAGACTTCTTGAGTAGCATGCATGCAATTGATTTTACACTCGTAAGTATATATTTATTTGTCTATATTAAATCTTGATTGCTTTGTCTTTTGTTTTAATATTAGTTCATTCTTTTTCTGTAGGAGGAAATTCCTAAATTTAGAAAGACAATTGCATACGACTGTCTGCAGTACAAGAAAGAAACTGATGCTGTTTTCACAAAGAAACAAGAAGAGATATCAAGCAGACCAATGAAGAGAGCCAAATACTGATTTAGTATTGAATGCTAAATGGATTGGAGTCTATAATGTTTCTTCTTATTATTATCTGTAATGGTTTGGTGAATGAGATGGGTCGTAATTATCCATGATCGTCGTAGTTATCTTGCACTTAGGCTCATAGTTGTAATGTTATATAGGTCATGGTTGCAAACCACGAGCCTTTATGGATGACAACCATGATCTATTTTTCATGTGTGAACCAAGATGCCATTTTGAAAGTGAACCACGATGCATTCCATCTTAGATGACAATCACGATTCATGTAATATGAGAACCACGACCCATGTAGCAGAAAAACCCCAACTCATTATAACCATGACTATCTAACATGATAACCACGATCCAAGTAACTTAAGAACCATGACCAATGTATTGAAAGGGCCTAGCTATATGCCCTAGAGGGGGGGTGAATAGGGCAACGCCAAATAAAACTTATAACAGCGGAATAATAAAAGATATAAAGCACAATGCTGAATATAAAACAATCACAATAGCCTAAAATAAAGAGATTGATACTTTATCAGTTCTAAGGACAACCTTACACCAGAAACCAGAGTTTTAAGGTAGGACAACCTTATTTCTAGAACGTCCTTTGTATCACAAATCAATGAGGAATAATAAGTAAGAAAATTAAAATAACTTGCAGAAAATAAATCCTAAGTTATTACAACATTCATCCACACTTGCTTGAAGTGATTACAACATTCATCTACAAACACTTTCCACAAAACAGAATGAATAAAAGAATGAAAGAGAAAAACACATCCACAACACAACGATATATAGTGGTTCGCCTGTGTATACACCAACTGTTATCCAACAGCCACACAGATTGCTACTCCACTCTTAATATCCTCACACAGGGGATATTAACATGCACTATCAAAATAGGTTTCACAGGTTCACGTAAAACCTTCACAATTGTGTCTTTGATCTCGGGCTTACACAATCCAAAACCCCCACAATTTGAGTTTTCTGGCTCTCCTCAGATAACCAATACAATGAGATTTTTCTGGCGAATCTCAAACAAAAACCAGAGAAAGTAAATTACAAAACATGTAAAATACCTGAATCACCTTTCGAAGAAGCCCGGTAGAACCAATTGAAGTAGAAGTTTGATTCGACGTTCAAAGTCCAATACTCACTCTAAGAATGGTTCTAAGTCTAATTGATTTTAAATCAAACGGGCTAGATCTATTTGATTTTGAATCCAAGAAGAAGGAATATCAGAAATTCTCCTTTTCTAATAAGATTGGAATGTAGATCAAAATTAAATAGGAATAAGCTAGCAAAAGGAATATTAAATAAGCACAAAGCAGCTTAAAATAATCACAAACTTATCTCAGAGAATAGCCTAAAGAATGCTTGAATAGAATTGAATTGAAGTACTAAACTCTGAAGTTCGTGCACTATTTATAGCCTGAAAAATTTCGTCTACGACTGGTCTTAGGATCCTAGGACTGGTCATAGCTTCAAAGATTTTCGAAAGATTTTCACGAGATAAGATTTTCTGTTCCACGACCGGTCCTGGGTGGTCTACGACCGGTCGTGGGTCACCTACGACCGGTCGTGGGACCTCAAAAATGGTTGTTGGAGTTTGAGTCGTAGATCTATGACCGGTCAAAGGATGAGTCGTAGAACTCACAGGACTGGTTGTAGGATGTTTAGGACTGGTCGTAGGACAGCCAGAAAGATCTGAAAATCTTCAACTACCTATGACTGGTCATGAAAAACTTAAGACTGGTTGTAGCAAAGCTAGGACTCGTCTTAGAACACTCCAAACAAGCATATTAAAATATATGAGTTATGTATCCAGAATGACCTACAGTAAAACCCATCCTAAGGTCAATCTAAGGTCAAACAAACCTTAAAAGTGAGATGGACATTGAAAGTCTGTACACTCAGATACCCTTAAGAGAAGTTTGAGAATATACAAATCTTGTAGTAGGCCTTCTTGAGCTTGATCTTGACTTGACACAGTCTTCTACTAAACATGAACTTGATCAAATCTTTGAACAAGCAATCTTGAAAACTTCTATTCTTGAATTCTTCATTCATATCTTGAAAACTTTCTTCATTTAAGATCTTGTCTTGAAATGCAATGACTTGATATGTCTTGATTGCAATGAATAGTCTTCAAACATAAAACACAAGACATACAAGATAGATATAGGTTTTGACACCACAAAATTTGACAATCAAAGGGATATGAAATCATAGCACTTACAAACATATCAACCATGGACCATGAAAAGGTCTTCTATGACCGAAAAATAGTAACCACGATAGTGTAACAACCACGACCCATGTGACATGATAACCAAGAACCATAACAACTGACAACTACGATCCATGCAACACGATAACCATGACCCATATATCATGATAACCATGACCCATATATCATGACAACCATGACCCATATATCATGACAACCACGACCCATATAACATGACAACCACGACCCATATATAATGACAACCATGACCCATATAACATGACAACCACAACTCATATGACATGACAACCACGAACCATAACAACTGACAACCGCGATCCATGCATCATAACAACGACGACCCATATAACATGACAACCACGACACCTATATAACTGTGAATCACGACCCATCTAACATGTCAACCACGACCCATATAACATGTCAACCATAATGCAACATAGTGGGGCCAATGAGTTAGGACTTGAACGCAGCCCTTACAACCACGACCCTCACCACGACCATATATGACATTCTATTGCACCCAAAAATTATATTATACGTGAATTCCACAAGATGACAATAAAATTAACAAGTGAACTTTCGTTTAATTACAAGAAGAATAGGATAAGGAAGAAGAAGAGTGGATGGATGGGAGCTATAGGTGGGCCAATTTGACATCTTCAAATCTTTTAGTGGCCTTAGCTTTCGCTTCCTTTGCCGCATTGCACCTCTCGATTTAGTGCATCCTTTTCTTGTTAAAGTCCTTCTCATGAGTACAGTCCAACCTGTTCTTCCCAACTGCTTCAGAGCAGGCTGACAGAGCCCTGCACTAAGGGCCGATAGGCGAGACAGAGTGGAAGAACACTGCTCGATTTCTCTGTCTAACTCGGAGAAATTATCTCCAAGTTGTCTTCAGAATTTCCTGTGAAGGCTATTGATATTCAGGAGATCGACAACATCCTTAAGGAAAGGGAAGGGATCACTCATAAAGGAAGAACGCGATAAGTACTCGATGCCTTCTTCGAATATCTCCTCCATTGTTTTGATTGAAAGAGCAAAGAAATCCATGAATGCTTAAGGTGTTGCAATAAGGATTTTGGTTCGGATTGGCTTGTGAAAGTAATTTGAAATCCATGCACCACTTTTATAGACTGGTGAACCAGTGGTTAATGTGATTAGCATTCAGTGCAAGTATTGATTTTTCGATGTTAAGAATACCATTTTTTGAGATTAAGGGGAAGTAGTGAATTGAATGTGATTTCTTGAAAAAGAATGTGGCGCTATTACCGACGGGACGTGGATATGACGAACAATGGTTCATGGTTGTCATCCACAATGGATTGTGGTTGGGAACCACCACCCAGTGTATATGACAACCACGACCCTATCGTGTGATCATGGTTCACATGTACATTGGATGGTGGTTGTCATCCATGTTGGATCATGGTTGTTGAACACGACCCACTCTAGATGAAACCATGATCTATTGCTCAAAAAGGCTTTGGTCCACGTCACATTCTTAGAATTGTTCAAAACAGGTAACTTCTTCTGCACTCTGAAACCATACAACTATTGATCCAAGGACAAGGGACATTTTCATCCGAAACATTTTATAGAGGTTGTCAGAAGGCTACCCTTGGAATAATTGAGAGGTAGGACCATGTATCGAGGCTAGTACAAAGGGTCATGAAGAGAAAATGGTCTTGGTTGTCATGGACAACAGGTCATGGTTCAAATGCACAATGGATCATGGTTGTCATACACATTGGGTCGTGGTTATAATTAATAATGGATTGTTGTTGTATATGGGTCGTTGTTGTCATAGTGATGGTCGGGGTTTCCAACTACGACCCATATTCCGTGACAACCACGACCCATATGACATGACAACAACAACCCATAACATCTGACAATCACGACCCGTGTAACATGAAAACCACGACCCATATAATATGTCAACCATGATCCATAACAACTGGTAGCCACGATTCATATACAGTCACAACAACGACCTATATAACCTGACAACCATGATACAAGGTTATGGGCTAAATGAGTTGGGCCTTGCACAAGGCAGTGAAAGGCGCGATCCTTATAACATGACGACCATGACCCATTTAACATGACAACCATGACCCATAACATCTGCCAACCATGACCCATGTAACATGATAACCATGACTCATGTGCATGTGAAAAGCATGATCCTTATAACATGACAACTATGATCCAATGTGCATGTGAAAGGCAACATTTGGCCCTTCCCAAGCTCATAAATGCTTCCGTATTCTTAGGGGAAAACAGATTGGCTACTTCCCTTGTCACCAGCCATGGGCCCAACCATGATGTATGTGTTTCATCCATTCCATTCATCCATTTGTACAGATCATTTTAGGGCTTGATCCAAAAAATGAGAGGGATATAAATCTAAGGTGGACCGCAACATAAAAAAACAATAATGATTGGATATCCCCCATTAAAATCCTCCTGAGGCCCACTGTACTGTTTATTTGATATCCAATCTGTTGATTAGGTTGTACAGACATAGATGAAGGGAAAAAACAAAGATCAACTTGATCCAAAACTTTTATGGCCTCTAAAAAGTTTTTAATGGTCTACGCTCATTCAACACTGTTTCCTTCAATGTGGTCCACTTGAGATTGGGATATACCTCATTTTTGGTATCATACCATAAAATGATCTATAAAAATATATGGATAGCATGGGTGAAACACATACATGCTGGTGGGGCCCACAGACCACTGAGCACCAGCCATTAGCTAGTGGTAGGGGGAGCAGCCAATCCGTCACGTTCTCGGGGGTTGAAACGGAAGGTAACTTCTTATTCACTCCAGGACCGTACGACTTCTGATAAAAGGACAGGGGCATTTTCATTCGAAACAATATCTAAAAGTTGTTAGAAGGTCACTCTTGCGATATCTGAAACGTAGTACCTCCCAAGGTAATTTGACCAAACTTCGAGGTCAGTACGGTCAAATTCCCTAATAATTATCTCACTTACTTTTGAAAGGTGACACTGACAGCCCCTCTACAACACTCATCATGTCACCCTAGGAGAAAAGCACATAAATTGTAGGGGCCGCCATGATGCATGCGTCTTATCCACACCGCCCATCCCTTCGGCCAACTTATTTTAGGGAATTATCTAAAAAATGAGATAGATCCAAAGCTCAAGTGGACCACACCACGGGAAATAGCGGGAATTGAATAACTACCATTGAAAGCTTGTTGGGGCCAGAAGTTTTGGATCAAGCTGATATTACTCTTTTCCCTTTTATCCATGACTGGGTGACCTTATGAACAGTTTGGATGACAAATAAACATCAATGTTGGCATTTATCAATGTAGGCCGCAGTGAGAAAATAGCTTTGAACCGTCAACATCTTTTAGGACCATCGTTTCGACAGGACCATGTGGTTAAGCCACATACATAATACTGAGGCTCATAAATTAAATTCAATACTAGTAAGTAGGGGTATACATCGACTCGAACCGAGTCAAGCTGGCCTCAGCTCGACTCAGCTCGGCCACTAGCTGACCTCAGCTCAAACTCGACTCGGCTCGGTCCTCAAGCCTGATTGGCCAGCTCGGATCGGTTCGTTCAGCAGTTGGAGCTAGTTCGAGCTGAGTTTGAGCCAAGATCGAGTCAAGTTCGCCATTGCAGCATTTTCATAAACACCTTGACTGCACCTTCAAAATCTCATTATATTTGAGACAACAACAATGGTTTTACAGGTATTTTATCAAACACCTTCTAAGCAATATAAAAATTAAGAAAAAAGGGTGTTGGTTTCATATACATACCTTCCTTGCCACCAGCCACACTTCTTTGAGTCATTTCATCAAACACTTGGTGAGCAACATCAATATTAAAGTAATCGAGTCATCGAACTAGTTTGATTCGAGTTGGATTCGATCTGAGTCGAGTTGAGCTGGGGCCAGCTTGAACTCGGCTCAAACTCATTTTCAAGCTAAAAAAATCAGCTCGACTTAGCTTAAACTCAGCTTTAAATTGAGTCAAATTAAGCTTTTTCGAGTCGAGTTGAGCGAGCTAACCGAGCTAGCTCGGTTCTTGTACACCTCTACTAGTAAGGCTATTTTTTTAATGACTTTGGAGACAATTCCTCATGGATTTTCATCTCTATCAAACACAAGAGGCAGTCATTATTATCTATTTACTTGTATTTACCATGGTAAATTAAAAATCAAATGACACCTTAACATTTTCACTCTGGTTTTCTTTCGGCTTGCACAAGAAAGCTCAATGGAGATGGATGCAAATTAGATACAAACAAGTTGAGTAGCGAGACTCACTACCAAAGTGATGTTACCAAGTTTTATAAACCCCACTATGATGTATGTATTTGTAACACCCTGAAAATCGGGGGTCGTGTATAAACCTAACTCCCGAGTTCCAGACCGTCACTTATGCAACAAAAATGATTATGATTCAATGTTGTCTGAGTTAAAGCATTCACATGAGTAAAAGTATACCAAAACTGCAATTCATACTCCAGATTTAGTGATAAAAGCAAGTGGAAGACTAAAGGATATACATATCACTGTATGGAAAATAAAATAGATCTCAACTGTCTCCAAAGTATGAATACATCTCTGAGTCTCATATACATGTAAATAAATAGAAATCAAATGTCAAAATAGTCCCACTGAGAAGTCCCGTCAATCCAGGCCACCTAAGCAAAGTCGTCGTGGTGCTGCATATATGAGACCTCGTCCTGGTCCTCATCATAATCC
Organism: Magnolia kwangsiensis; assembly: GCA_037074715.1. Classification (NCBI taxonomy): domain Eukaryota; kingdom Viridiplantae; phylum Streptophyta; class Magnoliopsida; order Magnoliales; family Magnoliaceae; genus Magnolia; species Magnolia kwangsiensis. The sequence goes on along the minus strand of CM073582.1, from coordinate 54,730,708 downwards.
GGCTCTGCCTCCTGAATCGCTGCCTTACCTGCATCTAAGACAGGGTTTGGTGGGTGTTGCAAACACCATCCCATAACGTGGGAGTGAGTATCTAACTCAGTGGAATAATAGAGCAAAGATTAGCATGTTCTCAAATCAATCATGTGATAATAATAAAGTGGTAAATCAAACATTCCTAATACTGTTGTTGATGCAATATGACATGACATGATGGATGCCCTCACTGACGATCTCCCTAATACGTCACCATCTTACGCCCACGGCATGCTTTCATCCCATAGTGCTCCACATCTTCTAGGCACATGCAATGTGATATTGATATGATTACCGAGTTATTATTAGTCCATTCATACAACAGGATTGAGAAACTAAGGTACTTTCCTTATATCAATCCCAACACAGATCCTATCTAGGGTCGTCACTCCTAGTAATCTCATACGATGTATATTTTGTGGGTCGCTGCAAGGGCTGCCAGGGCCGTTGCTCGCACTCGTTGCACCGCTCCCCCATCACCTTATCAATACAGGCCTACTGTACTCTCATTGCTACAGAAGGGTCGTCGCCTCCCGTAGACTCAGAATACGCTCGCGGTCACTACAAAGGGCTCGTCGCCTGATCAGTGTAGGTCGACAGCAAGAATATAGTATCTCATACCACCATAATTTGCTCACGAGTCATAGGTGCTCACTGGTCACTACGGGAAGGTTTGTGGCCCCAGCGTAGGCCGACAGCTCAACCATGGTGTCCTATACCACCATGCCCGGCTCATGAGTCTTCATGGATCAAGGTACCATGGTTGATAGGGTTTACAATGATAAGCTCAGTACCCTAGGTTCAAGCAGTTATGACTCATACAGGGTGAACATACAATGGCCAGTCGGATTACTTGACGGGCTCGACTAGCACGAGCGCATCTCAAGTCGAACGACATGAAGTGCATATAACACCTCATGTGGCCTAACCACTGCCGTCAACTCCAAAACACGACTCGCGTTCATCGACGCGTCATTCGTGGCAAAGATAAGCCAACCACGAATTTACTCGGTTACCGACTGCCTGGACTAGGTATAGTCCCAAACAGTTATGAATCCACATCAGCAATCATATAAGAGTAATGGAAGTGAAATACAACAATGTGAGCATGTTAACACATGTTATAACATACAACTTAAGTAAATCATCCAACGCATGCATTTCATATATATAATGAAATCATGCATATAACTAACATGTAGAAAATCATTTACATCAGCATATTAATTGAGAATTCAATCTCAAACTAATTCATAACACCATTTAATTCAATACATACTAATACAAACATTTATACAAACACTTAGTCTACACATTTAAGTCTACATATAGTATGTCGACTCAAAGTGCGCATTTGGGCGAATCTCTTCGCCAAACTAATTATGCACGCATTCCTAATATCCTAATGCGACAAGAAGCCATGTCAATCATATCAGTAAAATATGGATGAAAACAGTATTTCCTACAAATGACTAAAATGCCCTAAATCTCATATTTTTCAGCTACTTACGAAACAGGAAACGGACAGCATGTTGTACATGTCAAACGGCATTGCCGTCGATAATCTACTATTAAATGACATTGAAAGCGTTGAAAACAGTTAATCAAAGCGTCTAGAATCCGCACCTTTTATCCTAGAAGTGTATTAATTCGAACGGAGCGTGTACGCTTCGTCTACGGTAAATCGGGAACCTAATACACAAGATCTATAAGCTACCATGCTAAGGAACCGAAGGAATCTTAAATTAACAAGTGTTTGAGGTATTTTCTTATCTAGAAACACGGCAAAATCGTCGGGAAAGTGATTGAGGCGCGTTGCTTAAGCACGTGTAACAAGTAGTGCAAGCAGAAGGAAATTCTCTCCCACTCTCTCTCACAATCTCTCACCTTTTCTCTCACACCAGCTAGGGTTTCTAGAAAATTCGGATGGGTGAGATAAGTGAGGGTTTAAGGCCCTTTTTTAACCTAAAGCATGCCTAAAATAGGCTTGGGAATAATGTTTACTTGATGCCTAACCAAATCGGGACTGTTTCGGTCCAAAAAGACATTTCTGGAGGTCCCCTGGCCGAACGCGATCGGACTTAAGCTCATGCACGTCGGATGTCGCTCACATCCCATTTTCAGACCAGTAGTGTTCATAGATCGCACGTGGCGGTCCAGTTTCAGTTCAGCGGTCATCGCACGTAGATCAGGTCTACAAGTCTCGTGATATGAAATAGAAATTTTTCCTAATCCAAGGGTGTAATTTGGCTAAATTCTGACGGTCAAAATGCTTAATAATAATGCGCCAAGTCGTGTGCCAGATTTGAATTTCAAATTTCAAATCTAACCCTATTCTCACTCTCTTCACTCCAGGCTCAATGAAATAGCCTCTGAATGTCGGTTGGACCTGATTTTTGAAATGATTGTCAAGTCCAGCTAGGCAGTTATAACGGTCTAAGATTGTAGGTATCGGACTTTCGACGCGCGGTCTAGATCCAATACAAAGTTTCAAAGAGGTCCTGAGAACAAACCGGTTTAGAGTTTGATCCGAGGTTTTAGAGTATTATAATGTCTTTGGTTCTACTCGCTTTAGGTCTTGTAGAATGTATTTAAAGTGATCAGGGACTATTTCCCAGCTACTCTAGCGTTGCGCTAGCTAACTTACACTTATTTTCCAAAGGAATTAATCCTATGCGATTTCTGGTCGAGTTGGTACTCGAGTCCAAGTACGGATTTTTTCAGGGCATTACAGTATTGTATCCACACTATCCATCCATTTGGAGAGATCATTTTAGGGTATGAGCTAAAGAATGAATCAAACACAAAACTCGAGTGGACCCACCATAGAAAACAGCCTGGAAATAATCTCTCCAAATGGATGGACAATGTTAATATAATAAATACATCATTGTGAGGCAAACTTTAATCTCCATTGAACTATTAGTACAACTTGGAGCTGGAGGAGAGGACACTTGCCCACACCAGCTAGGTTGGTGGTGTGTGGTACACCAGCCAATACACTTCCTATAGGTTGGGCATCATCCACCGCACGCAGAGCCAATTTTATGCCATTGCATGACATGCAGATTGTGAAGTGAGTAACCATTGAGGGCCACTATAATGTATGTGTTTTATCCACGTCATCCATACATTTTTTGATTCCTTAAAGGGCATGAACCTAAAATTGAAGCATATTCAAAGCTCAAGCGTGCCACACCACAACAAGTAGTGGGATTGAACCCATACCATTGAAAACTTGATGGGACCATAGAAGTTTTGGATCAAGCCAATATCTATGGTTTCCCTTCATCCATGTATGTACAACCTCATGAACAGGTTGAATCACAAATAAATATTAATGTAGGTTCTAGGAAGCTTTCAACGACCTATCATAAGTATCCCCATTATTTCTTTTGTGATGTGGTCCACTTAAAATTTTGATATGCTTCAATTTGGGGCTTTTTCCTTGAGATGAGCTGAAAAAAAATGAATGGACAGAATGGATAATATACATCATAGTGGCACCACAAAGTGTACTCACCACATTACAGCTCGGAGAGTTACAATACAATCCATGCCCTAACGCCATGCACCTTTACTTTTACAAAAATTGACATAGTTGGAGCAATTTTTTTTATCGGATTTGCATTATAGTCACTCTTGATGTGACAATAAATAATAAATTCGTTGATTCTAATAAAGAAATAGAATAGAAATTTGAAATATTATTGACAAAAAAATAATAAAAGTATTATTTGGCGGTCATGTAATTGATAATGCATAAATATTGCATATTTATCCACTCAATTATATTAGCTTTCCTAGTATTTAAGTGTTAATTCAATATAATTATTTATGTTTTCTACAAGGAATGTGATTTTGGAACTAAAGACAAAATCATGGTTAAAAGGAAAATTTAAATCTCAAAAGAATGATTGATGAAGAATTGGATATTTGGAGGATATTATTGAAGAATTCAAGTACCAAATATTCAAGGAAACCAAAAAAAAAGGATGAAGAAAATTCATAGAGTGGGATAATAGAAATAAAAGACCGTTAAGTGCCACTTGAGGTTGGTTCGGTCCGACCAAATGTGAACGGAACAGTATAACAATAAAAAGTGATTTTCAAATATAATTCGCTCGATATTTAGGTTTGACCGAAACCATGTTCGGTGTCTCCTGTTGAGTGTCAAATATTACATATTTCCCCTTGTTTATATCTTGGTTTTATGAACATGATAACACTTAATGGGTGTATTTTCTATATGCTTGTATTGCAAGGCGAATCTGAGAGCTTGAATTGAGAAGAATATTAAAAGAATGGATTTGATGCTCGAGAATAACCAAGGCAAAGAATGGATCTTAAGAGACCTATATTGAAGATTTCAAGACCCCAAGATCTAAGGAAGCCAAGTAAAGAAGGAAGAAAGTTGAAAGTGCAAAGTGCATAGATTCACAAAAATCTGAACTTCACTATCTATGTCATCAACCATGATTCGATGACATCGAATCCAATGTTCGATGACATTGAACAGAGGTAGATGACATCGAAGAATTACATGAAAATTAAATTGGTTGTTGGACACATTGGATACAGTTCTCGATGATATCGAAACCCTATTCGATTGCTCGAAGACCTGCTCAATGACATCATCAAAATACTCCTTCATTAAGGACTAGATCAATGAAAAGTTCAGAGAATTGAATTAATTGCTTCATCTTCCAATTGGATAGGATAGGACTCTGATTTCAGTTGTGTTTATTGAATCAAGTAAAGTAACATGCTGATAGCTACAAGTGAATCCTTGGTGCTCTAGTTTCCTTTTGTTATTTATACTTTATTCACAATTCCTCTAAACCATTCAAGAATTCAATTTAAATATTTTTCTAGTTCTAGTTCTAGTTATTTTCAGATTACGTACAAATTTAGTCCCTGTAGATTCATCCTCGGTCTCACTGAGTTATTACTACATCGCGACCCCGAACTTGGGGTTGTGAACATCGAACAGTCTCTGAATCAGGCGGTTCTTATCACATTTGAAAGCTTGTCAAGGTACCTTTTCAACTAACTAAAAATTGTCCAAATCTGACCTCTGATGAGGAAGTTATGAGTGTTTCTCTCAGAATAGGAGATGTCAAAAAAAATTCTAGACTGACAACTTTGACATGACTTTTGGATGCCCAAATGGTCTTTGAACGCAACGATTCCAATCATGATTAAAAGAGCACTGAATTACCTTTCCAATTATCCTAAAATCGACCCAATGCGACATCTAATGAGGATTTATGAGCGTTCTCGTTGGATCATGCAATTTTGAAAGATTAACGATCAAGATTGAAAAATGATGATTAAAGACTTCTATCTTGCTTTTGAGATCTCGAACCATTATAGAATCAGGCGATTCTTGTCTCGTTTCAAAGATTGTCAAGTTACTTTTCTAAAATGCTAAAATCATTCATATCTGAGCTCTGATGATAGAGTTACGATGCTTTCCATGGGAATGGGAGATGTCAGCAAAATTCAGGACCAATGACTTTGACCCCTTTTTGGATTTCGAATGGTCTTAGAATTTGATGATTCCATTTAGGATTGAAAGAGCACTGAATTACATTTCCAATTACCTTAAAATTGACCTAATATGACATCTAATGAGGAAGTTATGAGCATTTTTGTTAGATCACAAGATTTTGAAATATTAACAATCTATATTAAAAAAAAATGATGACCAATTCTATCTTGATAGGGGTAGGACCCAATCCCCACCCCATTTTAAGTAAGAAGCCTAAAAAGTAAAGCCTATTCAATGGTTAGTGGCAACTACATGAATTTATAGATTTTTGGATGATTGTCCATTGTTTTCTATGGCATAGCCAATCTTATGATTCCATTGGCTTAGGTTTTGGGTAGTCTTATCATCATGATGATGCTCATAAAAAAAATAGTGATTTGACTATCCGAAAACCTCCAAATTCATGTCGTGGGCCACATGATGATTTAGGCATGGGCTTTCTTGGTGGGGCAATCATGCTAGTAAGGTTCGGTGCTACACACACCAATGGACCCTATGTACACAATTCTTTTCCTACCTTTTTGTTTGTCAGCATAGTAGCAATGGAATTTTAACAATCCAAGCAGTTAATCCTGTTTACCTTGTATTAAGGTATATTATGAAAAATCAATGTTTAGTTGCTCTCTACCATATTTTATACATTGAATTTCCATTCCTAAACTAGCTTAATAAGTATGTATGGAATGTGTTTACATTCATAGGTTTATTATCCTTTAAGTACTCTAAGATTGGATATGATAGACTGTTAGACCCGTATCCTAGCTCGTATTATTTTGTAGGCTTCTACGGTCCTCCCAGTAGAATTCCAGTGACCCACAATGCGTAGATAGCAGTTGTGCGCATCTCTAAGTTACATCTTGTCGATTGGAGTCGGCTTGACCCAAGACTTGTACCAGTGCGACCGCGATGGTTCTGACACCGCGTCTCGTGCGCTAAGGTAATATCCGGGCCAGGGGATGTAGGCTCATGTTTAGTTCAAGAAAAACGCTGCACAATTGCAAAACCTAAGAGAAATCACATCAATCATATCAAGTACATATCCCATCAATCACCTCAAGCAAGTACAACCACCCTCTCCTAAAGTCAACTCTCTCTCTCTCTCTCTCCACCCATCAAGTACACCCATCACTCACTCATCCATCACACCCCATCACTCGTCCATCCCTCTCTCTCTCATCTCTCTCTCACTCTCCCAAGCAACCCCATGATCACCCAACGTCCAAGCATTTTCATGGGAGAGAGGAGAAGCTAGTGTGGCTCACCTCCTTACCACTTAATCCAAAGCGTCCAATCTCCATAATCCTCCGTTAAAGTCGAAGCCGAGGAGCTAGGGATTTCATTGGACCAATAAGAAATGAAAATGGTGGGTGTTTTGTAGGATTATATTTCAATTTTTGTGATGGACCAAGTGGGGCCTTCACACGATTATCTCTCTCTCTCTCTCTCTCTCTCTCTCTCCCTTTTCTGTTGAGGCCCACCTTGATAAATGGATTAGATCGACATCGTCCATTAGTAGCAGCCACCTCGTCGTCCACCTAGCTACTTGTTTGGGCGAGCCCCGTTTGAAGGAAAAACACAAATATCGGCTTGGTCAACTAGTCGTGTGGACCCCCATCTGTGGACCCCACCATGATGTATTGTATTAACACCGTCCATCCAATCTTTCTAGATCATTTTGGGGCAGGCGGCCACATTCTGCTGGATAGCCTGCTGTCCAGCAGTAGGCCCTACTATTGAAGGTAAACCATGAATATCTGTTGGATCCTTCCGGCTGGTGGGGCACCATGTGGACCTGGCGTACACGTTATATCTAGGCCGTCTGTCCATCACATGGGAAAGTGGACCCCCCACCAGGATGTATGTGTTGATGCACACTGTCCAGTACGTGGACGATGGGTGCCACATGATGTATATGTTGTATATTCACACTGTCCTGGGACGGTGGGACTCTGCACGTGTGGTATCCACACTGTCCAACTGGGACGGTGGGACTCACCGTGATATAAGTGTTTTATCTACACCATCCATTCAACTTCCCAGCTCATTTTAGGCATTGAGCTGAAAAATGAAGCCAATTTAAATCTTTGGGGGGCCACATCATAGAAAACAATATTTTTTACGATTAAAATCTGTTAGGGCCCACTGTAATGTTTCTTCACGTTAAAACATACTGAATATTAGGCTCTTTGGGTCTGTTATGAGCCATAAAATCCAATTGAGGGACTGGATCATCTTGATGTGGGCCGCACCCATGAAAAACCTAAGAAAAATAAAAAATTATATAAAAGATGTGCTGGACGCCACTTACTGACAGCGTCTAGAGGACGCTATAGCAAGTAGCGTCCTAATGCTTAAACGCTGGTAAGAAGGTGGGCCCCATCGCAGGCCCCACTATGATGTATATTGAACATCAACACCATGCATTTGATGGGTCCCCTTTAAAAAATGGGATATCGCAAAAATCAGCCATACACGAAACTCAGGTGGCCCATGTGCGACCCATATCCTAGCCCGTACCTTTCATAGGCTTCCGCGGTCCTCCCGGTCGAATTCCGACGACCCGCGATCCGTAACAGGCATTTGTGCGCAATCTTGAGTCGTATCCCGCATTCCAGAGTCAGCTTGACCCGAGACTTGTACCTTATCGACCATGCTATCGCTGCATATTATGAGCCGAGGCGATACCCGGGCCAGGAGATGTGGGCCCGTGTTCAGTTCGAGGATAACGCCGTGTGTTGCAAATCCCAAGAGAATAAATTGCATCAATCAAGTACACATTACATATCAATGTCAAGTACAACCACCCTCCCCAAAGTCAACTCTCTCTCTTACAACCAAGTACGCCCATCACTCACACCCATCACTCACCCATCTCTCTCTCTCTTACAACCTCTCTCTCTCCCTCATTCTCCAAGCAACCCAACATCCAAGCTTCCATGAGAGAAGCTAGGTGTGGCCCACTCCCTACCACCCAATCCCACCCTCCAAAACCAATTTCGACCGTTGAATCTCACCATTGGTGCTCTAGAATGCATTGATGGAAGGAGAAGTCCAGGAATAAGCAACGGTAAGTGTTCATAGTATTGGATCTCATTTTTTTTTAAATTTAGGACCCACATGGTGACACCCATCTTGATGTATGCATTGTATTGAGGGGTCCATAGTGGCAGGGTCCCTCCACTACTCTGATCTCCCTCTTCCTCCTTCTCTCTTCTCTCTCTCTCTCTCTTTTGATGTGTGTGGCCCACCCTCATGCACCCCACCATAAAGTATATATTATATCCATGTCATCCATATGGGGCCCACCTTACTGTATCGTTCAGCGGTAGGCTGGTTGGCCTATCCGTCTGGACAGGCCCAGATGGAGAGAAACCACAAATATCTGCTTGATCCAAAACTGCTGGTGGGTCCCACATGTGTGGACCCACCTCATGCATGTATGCCACATCTGGGCCGTCCATCTGTTGGACGGCCAACAGCCTACAACTGCTGAACTGATGTAGCAAGGGCTATGGGGCCACCATGATGTATGTGTTTTATACATACCATACATCCGTATTGGACGTGGGACTGACTCCACACATGTGACACGTGTGGAGGTGGACCTACCTTGATGTTATGTGTTATATCCCCACCTTCCAATCTCTGGACGGTGGGAGATTGACGCTATCAGGGCCTATTGCCCATCAAGAGGTACGTGTTATATTCAAACCGTCCATTCATTTTCAGCATGTGTGGGGCCACCCCACACGTGCTGCGTGTGTGGGATGGGACCCACCTTGAGGTTTGTATTTTATATCCACACTGTCCATTGAGGCAGGACGGTGGGACCTCACTATTATGTATGTGTTTTTCACACTGTCCGTCTAGGACATGGCCCACCCTACACATGTGGGTGGGACCCTCTTGATGCATATATCTTGTATCCTCACCATCCATCTGGATAGTGTGATACACAAGTGAGGCATGAGATGTATCCCAGCCATCCATCCGTCCTAGACAGGTGAGACCTACCTTGATGTATTTCTACACTCACACTGCTCATTCATGTGGGGTCCACCTTGATAAATGTATCCTATAGCCATGTGTCCATCTACTAGGGACGGCGGGCCCCCTTGACGCAGGTGTTATATATATCCAGCCATTAATCTATTTAACATGGGGCGTAGACCCCACCAGTAATGTATGTGTTTCATTCCTGTAGTATAGGGCACACCTTGATGTATTTATTCTATATTCATTTTGCCCATCTGTCTAGATCAGTGGGGCCCACATTATATACATGTTATATCCACACCATCTAGATTGTGCTGGACATGCTAGACTATAAGACCCGTATCTTGGTCTGTACCTTTCCATAGACTTCAGCGGTCTTACCAGTCGAATTCTGGCAACCTTCGACCCTTAAACAATATCGACGCGTAATCTTGAATCATATGCCGACAACCCGAGTCGACTCAACCCGAGACCAATACCATAGAGACCGCACCGTCGTTGCGGTTCCGATGCTGCGACTCGCGTGCCGAGATGATACCCTGGTCAAGAGATGTGGGCCAACGTCGGTGTGAGAAAATGCCGCGCGTTGCGAAAATTAAGGGAATCTCTACGATGTGTCACATCAATCACATCAATCCCATCAATCAATCACCCATCAATCCATCACATGTCAAGTACACATCACTTCCATCCCTTTTCCCAAGCAACCACAAAAGTCTTCACCACCCATACCTCTCTTACACAAAAAGTCACAAAAGTCTTCATCTCCCATACCTCTCTTACACAAAAGCCTCAAAAGTTAAAGATTTCTTACACAAACATCACTCACCACATCCATCCATCACACTCTCTCTCTCCCTTTACATCACTCTCTCTCTTTCTCTCTTTCTCATTTCAAAAATTCCAAGCAACAAGAGTCCATACGTATGGAATTTCTCCAAATTCCTAAGCTCCAAGTGGCCCACCTTCCTACCCCAAAATCTCCCATCTCAACCCTCCATTCTTCATCTTAACCATTGAAGTTGAAGCTAAGGTGCCAAGGAACCCCTAGGAACGAGAAGATCGGACGGTGGGTGCCTCTATAGGGTCATTTTTCTTATTTTTATGGTGGACCAAGTGAGGCCCATCGATCAATGGTGTGGATCTCACTTGGGACCCTTAAATGTGGCCGATGTCCCATTTGGATCATCATGATCATTCCATGATGGGGCCATTCTCCATGGACCCCATCATGATGTTTATTTCATTTAGGAAGGTCATCGAGACCGTCCATATCGGTGGGGAATGGATCTCCACCGTTGATTTACATTTTCGATGATCCCATGTATAAAGGGGTCCATTTGTTGTATAGTTTCTTGCAAGGGAGGGCTCATAGTGGTGGAGCCCTCCATCACAAGGCGTGTCCCACTCTCCATATCTCTCTCTCTCTCTTTTATTTCTTTTATTTTATTTTATTTTATTTTATTTTATTTTTTTTAGGATTGTGTGGCCCACTTGAATGGATCCCACCTTGATGTAATTATTTTTATTCAAGTGGGGCCCACCTTAGACGTTGAACTCATGGCACCCGTCAGTGGTGGCCCACTCCATCAGGGCCCACACAAAAAAAAAAAAATAAAAAAATTTAAGACCGTCCAGTGTCTGGGACGCTGGACGTTTCAATAGGAAAGAAGAAAAAGGAAGGAAGAAAGAAAGGGCTTTTGGGATGAGCCCCCTGCATAGGCCCTACCCTGATGTTTATGTTCAATCCACGCTGCCTATTCCGTTTTCAAGGTCATTTTAGGCGTTGAACCAAAGAATGAGATCAATCTGATGATCAGGCGGGCCATACCATAGAAAATGATATTTCTAACCTTTTAAAGGCTTTTAAAGCCCATTTTATTGTCCTATACGCTGAAAAATGTCCAACCTTGGACTCTTTAGGTTTGTTTTGGGCTACTGAACATAATGGGCGGAGTGGATCTATGAAATGTGGGTCTCATGCGCGAAAATTCTCGAAAATAAAGTTTTTCCAAAGTTTTGCTAAAACTAGAGGCTTGCCTCTATCTGACAGAGTGCAGAGACGTGCAGCAGGCGCTGCACGTCGGGCGGGCGGGCGGGCAGCGAGTGGCCACCCACGGCTGCTGCCGTGGGCCCCACCTTGATGTTTGTATACCATCTAAACCGTCCATGAGGTGGGTCCCATTCTCAGGTGGGCCCCCTCCAAATTTCAGGACGATCAAAAACTCAAGTGGCCCACACCACATGAAACAGTGAGATTGAGTATTTACCATTAAAAATCTGTTTGGGGCCCACTGTAGTTTTGAACCAAGCTGAAATTTGTGTTTTTCCTTCAAACGGGTCTGTTTGACCTTATCAACGGGTTGGATGTCAAATAAACGTCACGGGGTGGGCCCCACGTGGAGCCCACAATGATGTATGCATTTTATCTCCACCGTCCAGTGGACGGTGGAGCTCTGGTGTTGTGACGGTGGAGCTCATGGGGCGTGCGTGCGTGTGAGTGTGCATGCGTGTGTGCGTACAGCTGGGTGTGTGTGTACGTGTGCATGCATGTGGGTGTGTGTGTATGTGTGGGGCCTCCCTTGATGCAGGCGCATGTCCAGGCCGTCCAGGGCCTGGACGTTTCATTTTCTTTAAATTTAATTATATTAATATAGTATATATTGTTATATTAATATATAATATAATATTACATTTTATATCATATGGGTTAGGCCCATTTGGTTTGCAATAGGCCTATGGGCTAGGTCCATTTGTATTACAAAAGGCCTATGGGCTAGTCCCATTTAATTTATGAAATGCTTATGGGCTAGGCCATTTGATTCATTTAAGGCCTAAGAACTTGGGCCCACTTGATATGTAAAGCCTATGGGCTTAACTTGATATTTAAGGCCTATGGGTTTAGGCCCAATGGATATGATCTAAGGCCATGTGACTAGGCCATTTGATGTACTCAAGGCCCATGAAAGTGAACCCATTTGATATATTGTAAGGCCCAAGGGACTAAACGCATTTGATTATAAAAAGGGCCCATGGGATTAGGCCCATTGGATTTATTTGAGACCCATGAGTTAGGCCCATTTTATTTGATTAAGGCCTAGGGGTTTAGGACCATTTGACTCATGTTAGGTCTATGGGTTGAGGTCCACTTGATCTACATGTAGGGCCCAATTGGTGTGACCCATTGGTCACATATTAGACTCATGAGACTAAGCTCATTTGATGCAATCCTAGGCCCACGGGTTTTGACCCATTGCAATGCACGTCAGATCCATTGGTGTGGCCCATTATATGGCCCATCTGATGAATAAAAGGCCCACAAGATATGGCCCATTTGATATATATATGTAAGGCCCAATGTGATGAGCCTACTGTCCATTGCAATGTGTAATTCCCATACAGTCTATCTAGCGCTATTTACAAAGATCGTGCCTGGGAAGCAATGTTGGTTTGACGTCCACATTGCGAGTGTAATGCTGGTTGGATGTCCACATTACGACTCTCCTTGGGGCCCATTATGGACCGCACTTATCGTGTATAGGCCGTCCAGGCCCATCTGCATTTTAAGATAGTTCATTTTATTATAACATATTTAGTACAGTTCCATGACTCATGATCATACGCATCATATGTATGCTTGAAGTGAGAATTGTCTGATCATAGCATTTGCCTTCGGGCAGGTTATTTTTGGGCTCCTGGTTAGGCGGTGTTGCCCTACATGAGCGCACGTTATGTGCATGACTGGGTAGCGTGATTCATGCATTTCGCATTTGTGTGATATGGTTATTGTACGCCCTAGCGACATCAGGGTCGTAGCCTCCACAGACACATCGTGGTTGGCAGGATTGGATACCAAAAATCTTGTTCTACATGGGGTACTATAGATATCCCTGGGTGAAAGTCCCTAAAATCTTATGGTACCAAGAGGTTGGTCCAATGTCTAGACCGAGTGGGTAGATGAGCGCTGAGTGCCGAATACCAGTTGGCTGTGCTCTCCACTGTGTCGTGGTCGGCTGGAAGGGGGTGCAGCCTTACCCGCCCGAGTGTAGAGGGCAATGCTAGGCTGAGTTTGACTAGCTCGAGGAATAGGTCCGCTATCAACGAGTCGCGCCCGATATTGGCAGACGGATAGTGAGGTCTCTTCCACTTACCTTATTGTGCGCGATGTGGCGGCAATCTGGCTTAGAGTGTACTAGACCCCGGTGATATTTCATATTTTGAGCTGCATTGATGTGTGGACATTGATGAGGATCTGTATGCTTGAGTTGCATTGCACATCGCATGGCCTTGGGATGGCCGATACCATTCATGTCTTGCATCGCATAAGCCTTGGTACGGCTCATGATATTATAGATCCATCTGCATATTCCGCTTTACTCTATCATTGCATGTTCATGTTACTACCTTGTGCACACACTTTCACCACCCTCTAAGCTTTCTGTAAGCTTATGCACGACCGTTGCGTGCAGGTGACGTTGGATCGCAGCAGCGCTGAGGCAGAAGCACGCTGCTGATCGTTTTGGAGTTTTCGTTCTTTATCATTGTATTTCCCTTTATGCTCATTGTACTTGTAAAGTTTTTGATCATAGTGGAAATGTAATGATGTGCTTGGTTGTTGTTTGTGGGTTATGCCTTTGGTTATGCTTATTACGAATCAAACTGACATTGAAAAATCCTCCTCGTAGCATCCCAGGATCGGAACCTGGCGAATGGGAGCTAGGAGCCGAGAATGGGGTTCTACGGAGGCTGTCGGCGCCGGATTCGGCGATCGAGAATTCTATGAGCCCGGTTTCCGAGTTTGGGGCATGACATAGACAATGTTTGGATAGTGTTGATTTACATGGACAATGTTTATGCAGTACTGATCATCATTAGTGAGTCATGTGCCCCACAGAATGATAGTGTATAGTGATACACATGTTGCACCTGCAACTATTGAAATGATTTTAAAAGTAATCCAAGCTCCCACTTGAGGCCCTTTGTAGTAGATGTAAGGCCCATTGGTGCAGCCCATTGTTGCGGCCCACTCGTTGTATATGAGGCCCATTGGTGTGGCCATTGATGCGGCCCACTTGATGTATATTGAGGCCCATGGGTTGCGGCCCATTATGACGTATTTGAGGCTCATGGGTCATAGCCCATTGTGATGTATTCGAGGGTGATGTATATGAGGCCCATATGTGCAGCCCAATATGATGTATATATGACCCATGTTTGAGACCCAATATGATGTATACCCGGCCCATGTGTTGGGGCCCATTGTGATGTATCTGAGGCTCGTGTATTGTGGCCCATTTGGTGTATGTGAGGCCCAATGAGATGTATATGTGGCCCATTTGTGAGGCCCATTGTAATTATATTAAGCCCTTGAGTGAGACCCATTGTGATGTATATTAAGCTCTTGCATGAGGCCCATTATACTGTGCATGAGGCCTTTGTGTGTGGTTAATGGGATGTGTATTGGGCCATTATGTGAGGCCATGGCCCATGATACGTTTGGCTCTATGTGGGCCACTCCTTGGGAGTAATGATGGTTAAATGTCACATTGATGGGCGATGATGGTTAAATGTCTACATTATGACCTTCCCTTAGGCCTTTTGTAAGGCCAATTACCGATTCCAATTGTCGAGGTCAATTCCAATCGTCGAGGTGGATTCCGATCATCGAGGCCGATTCGATTATCGATTCTGATTCCGATTGTCGAGGCCGATTCCAATCATTGAGGCCAATTTTCAAAGCTGATTATCGAGGTCGATTCCTATTGTAGAGGCTGATTATCGAGGGTCGAAGCCAATTCTGATTGTTGAGGCCAATTCCGATCGTCGGGGCCGATTATCAAGGGTAAAGGCCAATTTTGATTATCGATTTCGATTTCGATCGTCGAGGCCAATTTCGATTGTTGAGGCCGATTTCGATTGTCGAGGCTGACTGTATAGGCCTATTATTAAGGCCGATTATCGATGTCTATTATCAGTGTCAATTTTTGATACTGATTATGAGTATGTGACAACATAGCATCATGATACATGCTCATATGTATCATCTGCATGTTTATTATGAGATGTGGTTGACCATTGCATATGTCATTGGGCAGATTGTTATGAGACTCCTTGATAGGTGGAGATTGTCTCATATAAATGCATGGTATGCGTAGGATTGATGCATGAATGGATTGTCTAACTCATGCATCTTGCATTGTGTGTTGTGATTATTACACGTCTTAGCGACATCAGGGCCGTAGCTTCCACAGGCATATTGTGGATGGACAGATGGGACACCAAAAATCTGTTACTAGCATCGGGCTGCCATAGATGGCCCTGGGTGAAAATCTTTAAACCTCTAAGGCGAGGAGACGCCCCAACGTAGAGACCAAGTGAATACATGAGTACCCGATTGTCGAATACTAGTAGGCTGCATCTCCCACTTTATCGTGGTCGGTTAGGAAGGGGTGGTGGCCTTACCCACTCGAGGGTAGTGGGCATAGTTAAGCTGAATTTGACCAGCTCATGATTGGGTCCGCTATCGACATGCCGGGTAGATATTGGCTGACTACTGGCCAGGAAGATAGTGAGGTCTCTTTCACTTGCATGGTTGTGCGTCCAGTGGATGGCGATTGCATGTAAAGTGTAATAGACCCCGGGATGATCCCAGTGATGTACAGTGTTGATATGTGGACCTATTGAGCGGGAGTTGCATACTCATTCATTCACAATCCACTCGGACTGGTGGTACGTAACTATTTGTTACGTGTACCTTCACAATGGCCAAGATTTCAGTTGGGGCAAGCGACCAACCTGAGATCAGGAGTCTACCACATCGAGTCTGACTATCCAAATTTAGGTATAGGACTGGTTTGGATAGAAGTCCCTTATGATGGACCCTATAGCCTGCGATACTATGTACTATCATCCTGACTTCACACTCTAGCTTGATCATTCCATTCGCATCACATATTGCATTACATCCACGACATATGGTATTTTGGGTTGCTATTTTTCTGCACTTATATAGCCTAGATGAGGTTGATGGTATTCGCAGCTCTTTAAGATTTGCGTATTGCATTGCATCATTAACATCAGATATTTGACTCTCTATGATTCCGTATTTGCATAACCGATTTGTATTACATGACTCATGGACTTACCAGTATGTTTCCACTTGCCAGTATTTTCAACATTGTATGATTACGGCATGGTATTGAATACTTGACACTTATCTTGTACGCACACTTCACCACCCTTTAAGCTTTCTATAAGCTTATGCACGATAGATGCATGCAGGTGGCGTTAAGTTGCAGCAGCATGGAGCTTGGAGTATGTAGCTGACTTCTGGAGCTTTGATTTATATATATATATATATATTTCCCTTTTAACATTGCATTTAAATATTTATATTAGTGGATATGTGATGATGATGTTGCCTTTATGAATTGGGTAAACTTATGGTTATGCTTCTTACGATATAAATTTTCGTTGGAAATTCTCCATGTAGGATCTCAGGATCGGAATCTAGCGTATGCATGCTGGGAGTCGAGAATGGGGTACTACAGAGGCTGTCGGCACCAGATTCGGGGTTCAAGAATTTTGTGAGCCTGATTTCTAAGTTTGGGCCGTGACAGCCCACACCATCTAAAATCATGTGAAGACATGCAAAACATATAAAAGTACTTGCCGGGGCTCACCTGAAATTTGAATGCATCTAAAACTTGGCCTGATCCCTTAACCAAGTGAGCCACATATAATCGATGGGCTGGATTTGTGGACCACGACTTGGTGGGCCCAACAAATGATTACGAATGCTTTAATAGAGGGTAAACCTCTTAACTGTTGTGCATGGTGTGGCCTACACAAGCCACAGATTGACTTGATTTTAAGTCCCAGGCCCACTGTACTGTGTCGTGTTTCACATATACCGTCCACTTGTGCAGCCCACCTAGACGAATGTATTTTGTATCCACACCATCCCGATAGTGTTGGATGGTGAGGGATAATGTTTGGACAATGCTGATATACGTGTTCAACATTTAGACAGTGCTGATTTACATGGATAATGTTTGGATAGTGCTGGTCATCATTAGTTAGCCATGTGCCCCATAAATGATAGTGTATAGTGATACAAATCTTACATCAGCAATTATTGAAATGATTTTTTGTGTAATCCAAGCTCTCACTTGAGGCCCATTGGTGTAGCTTGTTGATGCGACCCACTTGATGTATATGAGGCCCATCTTGATGTATTTGTGGCTCATTCGTTAAGGCTCACCTTAATGCAATTGTGGCCCATGTGCGAGGCCCATTGTGATGAGTATTAGGCCCATGTCACATGGCCCGTTATGATGAATTTCTGGCCCATATGATGTGGCCCATGGGGATGTATTTGAGGCCCATGTAATGCGGCCCATCTTGATGTATTTGTGGCCCATCCGTTAAAGCCCACCTTGATGCAATTGCGGCCCTTGTGATGAGGCCCATTGCAGTGTGTATTAGGCCGTGGGACGTGACTCATTGTGATATATTTTCAGCCCATATGATGAGGCCCATTGGATATATTTCCAACCCATATGATAAGGCCCATTGTGATGTATTTCTGGCTCATTTAACAAGCCCCAATGAGATGTGTTTTCTGGCCCATATATTGCAGCCCATTATATTATATATGAGGCCTTTGTGTGAGGCCATGGGCCCACTATATATATTTGGCCCTATGAATGTCACTCTTTAAGAGCAATGTTGGTTAAATGTCCACATGGATGGGCGATAATGGTTAAATGTCCACATTGTGACTTTCCCTTTGACCCTTCAATTTCGATTACCGAGGCTGACTCTAATTGTCGAGGCCAATTCTAATTGTCTAGACTGACTCCGATTGTCGAGACTGATTCTTATTGTCGAGGCCGATTCTGATTATCGAGGCCGATCGTTGAGGCCGATTTCGATTGTCGAGGCTGATTTCGACTGTCGAGGCTGATTCCGACTGTCGAGGTCGATTTTGATTATCAAGGTTGCTTCTGATTATCGAAGCGATTCTGATTCTCGAGGCTAATTCTGATTATCGAGTCCGATTTCAATTGTCCAGGCCAATTGCGATTGCCGAGACCGATTGTCGAGGGCGATTATCAGGCCGATTGTATAGGCCAATTATCATGGCGATTGTCAATACCTATTATGAGTACGTGACAGCATAACATCATGTACTTGTGACAGCATAACATCATGTACTTGCTCATACACATCATCTGCATGTTCATTATGGGATGTGATTGACCATTGCATATGTGTTTGGGCAGGTTGTTATGAGACTCCCTGAAAGGCGAAGATTATCTCACATGAGCGCACGGTATACGCAGGATTGATGCATGACTAGATTATATGACTCATGCATCTTGCATTGTGTGTTGTGATTACTGTACGCCCTAGAAACATCAGGGCCGTAGCCTCCTGTAACGTCTCAAAAAAATTTGTACAAAGACCCGAGTTCCACCTCAGGCAGAAACACCTAAGGACTGTATCCTGTCGTAATTTAGATAGAAATTAATTAAGTGCTAAACTAAATAATCGGTGGATTTAGCCCGGGCCACCATTTCCACAAATAGGAAGGCCTAAAACTATTAATACCACTGACTCAACATGATATAAAGACTTAGGAAAAATCCTAAGACCTGTCACTCTCAGGAGTACATTGAAACCCAGTATTGGACGTAAACCGCACATTGAGAATTTGATAACCACAAAACTATAGGGTTATGTCCTTCCTACTAGGCTTGACAACCATTGTGGGAATCGAGCTCAGATGGTGTCCAGAAAAGCATAGCTTGAGCCCTGAACGAAGTGTGAGAAATGCGAATATCTTTAGAAAATGTATTGAAACTTAAGTGAATTGGGCCATTCGCTCACACATGAAATTGACGATTTTGGTCCGACAGTTTCTCACCAAACTCCACCCATCGAAAAGGAAAATTTCCTAGCACATATCCGTATAACTGTGGCCCCGATCGAGTAAGTATGATCGTTGATCTGACACGGGTCCTCCACGGTCGATCAGCTTATCCGATCATACTAAAATCACATCCTGGCATAGATCCATTGTCAGGGAACTTACCCTATGACGTAGGTAAGTAGTGGGCCTCCCTGTGAGCCCTGTTTGTTAAAAACAGCTGCCCAAAGGGTATAACCCATGTATATAGTGGCCCTGGGGCCATTTGCATCACTTCTGAGCTTATATATAGCCCTTATATCAGCCCACCCCTCTCATATACGAATTTCTCCAAAACCATAAGGGGGAGAGAGAGAGAGAAAAGAAGAGAAAAGTGGAAAGAGAGAAGAAGGATTTTTGGTGATTGATGCTGTGGTTCTCTCCCACTACTCCACACACTGAATCAACTTCCCGTTACACTACACACTCAGTTTCGGCTACAATTTTGGGTAAGAAACCCTAACCCTAATCTTGTCATAGAGATTCGGGCTGATTTTTTATCAAACTAGCTAATCATATACGTTATTTAGGTGCCCAATGTTCTGTTTTCGGGAACGTATAATTCGAACCGAGTCCGAATCGAGTATTCGGACGAAAGGTGCAGACTATAAATGTTTAGGTTATGGTTATTAGTGCTTTTAATGTCAGGTAATGATTTATGTCTGACTCGATTGCTGCCATATTGCCTTAGATACGCCGTTTTCAATGTAATATACATGTATGAGATATGTTGAACAAAAGGTGTATCTCATGTGTTTATTGAAATGTTTGAATGAACTTGTAAATATGATTTGTGTTTGCCATGACTACTAATCTTGGATTCATCGTTGCCATATGCATGCTAACCTCTTTGCATAAGGATTTGTTAAAATATATGTTGTAACTAACCTAGTCTACACATTTGGTGAAGTATAGTCTATGTGATTGATGAATTGCTTGAATGAGAAATTGATGATGATTTTTATTTATTAAGAGTATTAAGATAGGATTCTTAGTTACCTTATTCATATGTATGGCTTCTTTCATGTGATCATATTTACCGCTATGCAAATTTGGATAAAGTGCAAGTGTTTGATATTATGTTTAAGGTGTTTGATGAAATGCTGAAATGAGGAATTTATTCAGATTGTTTGTTAAATGTTGACTCGATTATAACATGTGTTTACTTCCCACATTTGAGTAAGATTGGGGCTACAACCTAGCCCAGACAATCATTAACAGTTCCTGTTCGGGTGGCCAAATTAGTCCTCGCCACATTACATACACTTGATGAATCTGGGTCGCACGACGAATGTGGATAGTGGTTAGGCCACGAGGGGTGCTTATGCACTCCATGTCGATTAAGTCAGCGCGTGCCCTTACCAATCAAACTTGCCTAACAAACCGATTGACTATTGTGTGTTTACCATGTATGGACACTATTGCTTGAATCTAAAGTACCCTTCTCCGATGTAAAGGCCCACTTTAACCATGGTACTACGATTCGCTAAGACTCATGAGCTAGGCATGGTGGTATGGGACAACATGCTCGAGCTGTCGGCCTACACTAGGGTGACGATCATCCTCGTAGTGACCAGTGAGCAACTTAGACTCCCAAGCTGTTGGCCTATGCTGAGGTGATTAGCCACCCCCTAGTGACCCCGAGTATAAACTTTTGAATTTGCCTATCGATTGCTTTTCATTAGGAGTGATGACCCTACAACTTGCCTATCGTATTTACTTGACTAGGAATGATGAACCTAGATGGATCCTTCGAATCGGGTCAATGATATAATGGGAGGTACCCTAGCTTCCCAAATCTGCTGTATGAATAAGCTTAATTAACTACTGGGCTAACATGACTATGCATTGCACTACATTAGTTAGGATGTGCTTTAAAGACATGGAAGTCGCATAGGAGGCAGTGATGTTATATGCAAAATTGGGTGTCGGAGTCGCTTGTTGAGGTAGCTTTGATGCGAGGGCATGCATCATTACTTGCACTCTATTCTTGCATTAACCAGAGTAGCTAGGAAGTGATTGTTATGTTGCTTTATCATTACTACTTGATTGACTTGATAACTTTTTAAATTTTGCCTTATAGTACTATTAAGTTGATCACTCACTCCCACCCTAGGACAGTGTTTTTAAACACCAACCAGACTCTGGCTTAGATGCAGGTGATGTTGAAGTCTATGCAATGGAGCAAGACTTCACGGATGAGGAGGAGTTCTCCTACTGTTAGCTCTCGGGTAGGTCTATGTACACATAGTGTTGGCACGCAGGGAACACTGGGACACTTGGCTTAGTTGGACATCTTACAGTTCCACATTTTGTATATTTTGAAACAATACATGTACATATTCAGCCTGGTTACATATTCATACTTTGGGGGTTGTGAAACACTTACATGCTTACATATATATGCTTTAGACTTCCGCCTACTTAATTAAATTATCTCTGGAGTCTGATATGCTGTTTTAGTATAATCCCACTCATGTTTAACTCATTCATATGGACGAAATGTGAACATCATTATATAAATTGCATAGGTGATGTGCTGCATCTCGGGAGTAGAGCCTTGCTCGACCCTCAAAATTCTGGGCATTACAAGTTGGAATCAGAGCATGATTTGGATTAAACTGGACTTGGGTTAGAGGTAACATGATGCACTCTGACGCACTCTGACTTAGGAAGGGGGCGATGGAATTTAGAAACCGCATTAGGATCCCAAGGTTTCACCGACGGGCAAGTCTGAAAGTAGCTGAGTGGTCCACCACGTATTTTAGATCACGTGAATTGACCTTAGTCACCTTTAGGCAGTTAGTCAATGAGTTGGAGTTGTACTTGACAATTTTGAACTTGAAATAGGTCCAAATGGCGTGAATACCCACACATTGGATAAAGAAAATGGACCCTACAGGCCTAGGGACTTGAATCACAAGACTTGGTGGGACCCAGGGGGCCCCACGCATTAAAATAGGGGCCCGGGAGGGGGTGGCCACCACCGCACACCCCAGAGGGGTGCGGCAGCACTGCCCGGTCGGTGATGCACCGCCGACGTCCACGAATGGGCGTGGTGTCACGCAGGGGCGACGATGCACCGCCATCTGGCCGGCCCAAGTGGTCCCTCCCACGTGTGGTGGCCCCCTTTTAACCCCCCAAACCTCCTCTTTGCTCATTTTACTCTATTCCTACCCCACAAACACCCCCAAACCCACTAACAACTCTCTTTCTCTCTCAAATCTCCTTCTCTATACATTCAAATCTCTCTCGATACATTCAAATCTCTCATTTCCCCTACATCCTATACCCCTCTGCTACTATTCTTCTAAAACTACCCATTACATCTTCTCATTTCTCCTATTCTCACCTATTTGGGCACAAAAACCCTGTTTTTATGTCTCCTAACTTCCATACCTTCCAACCCACTTCATTCTTAAAGCCCTTCCATCTCAATGGTCTCTTTGACCTCGTCACTGCCATTTTCTCCATCTCAACACTCGTTTCCCTTATGGAGAAAAAGAGAGTGGCCCTGGATGAGGCCATGCCTACTCGTCCAAGCCGTTCTAAGAAGAAGACAAGTGCCGCGACAAGGGCAAGCGCCGAGTGAAGGTCGAAACAGGACCTCGACCCTCGAATCCTGGTAGAGAGGCCTCTACCAGTAGGCGCCGAACTCGGTAAGTTTCGTGATCGCAAGGTTATGTTTGAAGCTCATGTTGATGAGAAGTTATTTAGGTTATATCAATAATCGACCTCCTTTTGGAGATCGGGTGGGGTCTCATGTTTGACTGTAAAACCATGCTAGTCAAAGCACCGTGCGGGCCTTGTTCGCACACATATGGGACCCAACTCTCAAGCCCCTCCAGTTTACTATACCATTGGGGAGACATGAAGACAGTGTCGATGTGGATGTCATGGCCCGTATCATGGGAATAGAGCGTGGTGTGGTACATGCTAGCGAGACTAATCTCGCTCGTGGACGGGAGAGGTCATCGCACAAGTTTCCTTTGTGGCCGACTGGTTAATTGGAGGCGAGGAAATAGCCTAACATCGACATGTATGATAGAAGATTTCCGCCTGCTCCACCATATATACACGTACAACATGTATCTTCGGTGGAGTAACCACACAGAATGCACTCGATTTATGGTGGACTTCTTGTACAGAGTTGGACAAGGAGAAAAAGTGTGCCTGCCTACTCTCGCCTTATCTCAGATAATCAATATTGCACGATCTACTCGGGGGGACGTATCCCTCCCATTTGGACGACTTATCTGCAAGATCGCTCGCAACTTCGGCTTCCGGCTTCACATGGATAATCTTGCGCCTATCTACTTCATTAATGAGACTACACTTAACAATGTGGGAATAGGCCTTAGCAATGCCAAGCCTAAATTGATGAGTACGGGGATGATATAGAAGAAGAGACTGAAGAAGAGGAAGGCAGTGAAGAAGAGGAAGGTAATGAAGAAGAGGAAAGTAGCAGAGAGGAGGGACAGGAAGAAGAAGAGGAGGCCCATGATTCAGACGGGGATCTCCTACTGCTCCTGAGGACTACCATGATCAGGCAGCCCTAGAGGCCCGCATGGTCAAGATTGAGGAAAATCAGGCCTATTTAAGCAGAAGATCGAGGAGAACCATGCCTACCTAAAGCAAAAGTTTAAGAGAATGTTTCACACCCTAAAGACTCTCCTGTGTTGTATGCAGGATAAGGGTGCGCCTCCACCTTCGTCAGAATCAGAGGACTAGTTGTATATTCATAGTTGTTTCCTTGCTTTTGTAATAGCCTTCGATAGGCTTAGTTTGAATGTTAGGTTAGTAAGTGTTAAAGCTTTTTGTTAATTAGCTTACATGCATCCTCTGTCATAGTTCATGCAAAAGCTACATCATATGTATTGTGACAAATTTTGTTAAATGAAATGCATGAAGCTTCTTTTATTTAGAAATGTGTATAATGTTTGGAAAAAGTGGATAATGTTATCCTAATCATATAAACGTTGCACCCTATGTTGTATATAGGGAACGCCTCCTAAAACCACCCAGAATATGACACATTTCCCACTTGGTGGATCGCTTGACGTAGCCACACGAACCCTAGTTTGGGCCCGGGTATCGAGACAATGCCGGATTCACAACCGGCCATTATCCCCACAAATGGGCCAACACCGAGTGCACCACCAGTTCTGGGTCAGAACCGTACATCTTCGTCGATGCCTCACATGCCTCAAGTGGCCTCTCCCCCTGATAGGTTAGAGAAGATGATGCTCTTAATGTAACAACAACAACAATAAGTTTTGGCCACTATAGCAGGGGCCATTACACAAAACATGAATGTGGCCCCGCCTATGCCACCCATGCAGCCTACTGGAACTATGACTATAAGTGGCTTATTTGAACGCTTTCAGTACCTCTGTTCTCTCACTTTTGCGGGTACTCATAGACTCGAGGAGGCTGAGTACTGGTTGGATGGCATATCCAAGATGTTGAAGCCATTATACTGTACTGAAGCAGAGCAAGTCGAGCTTGTTACATATATGTTTGAAAAGGAGGCTGGTCTTTGGTGGGATAACATCCTACGAACCATTCCCACAGGATTTGCGTGGACGTGGGACGTGTTCAAAACCCATTTTCATGGAAAGTACTTCCCCTCACTTACCGTAATGAAAAGGAGGGTGAATTTTTCTGCCTCTGACAAGGAAGAATTACCGTGGTAGAATACGAGAACCGTTTCACAGAGTCGGCCATATATGCTCCATTGATCCTGACAAATGAGCCGATGAGAATGCAGTGGTTTTTAGAGGGTCTGCACGCTGATATCCGCACTAAGATGTGTTACACTAGCATCCCAACTATGCTGAGCTAGTTAACATGTCCTTGCGAGCCGAGCAGGATGGTGAAAGAGTGTCTCGAACATGTATGCTAATGGGCCCGAGGTCTCGGCCCAAATTACAGAACCGCCCAGTTCTCGATAAGAGGCCCGTATGGACTCGCCTCTCGGATCAATGGCTTCATCAGCCTAGTAGAGGTGAACTGATCGTTGACATACTTATTGTAACAATGGGGGACACACTGACCCCTTTTGTTTTACCAAGATGAAAGACAATGGCTTCACGCCGCCTCAGAAGCTCAATCGCCAGCCATCACTAGCTATTTTAACTCCACCTCTACGATCTGCACCACCAGCACAACCATTCTACCGACCTCCTGTATCTTAGAATAGGCCACCTCAATGACCTATGGTAGTGCAATCAAATCATCCACAACAAGCTCAAGTGCATGCTCTCGCAGCTGAAGCATATGATTAGTGATTGCAGTATCGTTAGCCTTTGAAGTCACTGCCCACATCTAAGGTGTATTTCTGTTGGTGGACACCGGGTCCACTATTTTAATCATAACATGATCTACAGTTAAGCGATTAGGGTTGAACACTACCCCTATGGTTAGGGTGAGAGTCATTGCAGCAGTAGGAACCTTCACAGACACCACTAAGCTTTGTAAGAATTGCTCGATATACTTAGGGAGAAGAGTAGTGTACATTGACCCGATAGTAACCACGATATATCATTACGACGTCATCCTTGGCATGGATTGACTCACCGAAATGAAGGCAGAGATTGATTGTGAAACCAAATTGGTGACAACCCATGGGCTCGAAGATATGACCTTCACTTTTCTAGTTCAGGTCAGTTGTGCTTATCGCATTCGTTGTTACGCCTCCCTATTGGAAATTGTGATAGTCCATCACTTAGGAACACACCAGTAGTCCAAGATTTCATGGACATGTTTTCAGCAATCACTGGACTACCTCCTGAGCGTGAGATCAACTTTACCATCGACCTTGTGCCAGATGTGACGCTTATTTCCTTACCGACACACCGCATGCCTTTATGTGAAATGGAGGAATTGAGGAAGCAGATTGATGATTTGTTGGATTCAGGTTTCATACGACCGAGCGTATCTCCTTGGGGAGGACTTGTGTTGTTTGTGAAAAAGAAGGATGAATCGCTACGGTTGTGTATAAATTATCGTAGGTTAAACCACGTCACAATGAAAAACAAGTATCCTCTGCCCAGGATAGATGACATGTTTGACCAGTTGAAGGGGGCGCAGTATTTCTCTAAAATATATTTACAGTCTGGGTATCATTAGTTGCGCGTCAGGAATGAAGACGTGTAGAAAATAGCTTTTAGGACCAGCTTCGGGCACTACGAATTCCTCGTGATGCCATTTGGACTTACAAATGCACCGATCGTATTCATGGATCTCGTGAACTGGGTATTTCAGCCGTATCTGTATAGATTCATCATCATATTTATAGATGACATTTTGATATACTCCAAGAGTCAAAAGGATCATGAAGAATACCTATGAGCAGTCCTTTATACTCTCATGCAAAATTAATTATTTGCGCAATATCGAAAATGCGACTTCTGGAAGGAAGAGGTCAAGTTCCTAGGATACGTGGTTTCCAAGGAAGGAATCGCCGTGGACCTTGCCAAGGTAACCGCAGTACAAGACTGGGAGCAGCCCGGTTCAGTTACAAAAGTGAGGAGTTTCCTCAGACTTGCTGGCTATTATCACCGATTCATTAAAAATTTCTCCAAGATAGCTCGATAGTTGTTGCAACTCACTCAAAAAGATCTTAAGTTTGCTTGGAATGAGAAAGCAGAACAACCTTTATGGAATTAAAGGACAGGCTGATGTCCGTACCCGTGCTAATACTGTCAGAGCAAGGGGTCAAATATACTATATATATTGACACCTCTCGTGTCGGTTTGGGATGTGTATTTATGCAGAAAGATAAGGTGATCACCTATGCCTCATGAAAATTAAGGAAACACGAAGAACACTACCTCACTCACAACTTAGAATTGGCAGAAGTCATCTTCGTATTAAAGCTCTAGAGACATTACATCTATAGAGAGGAGTTCGAGCTCTTTTGCATCCACAAGAGCCTCAAGTACATCTTTACACATAAGGACCTGAATATGAGATAATGACATTGGATGGAGACCTTGACAGACTTTAAGTTTGAGGTCTCCTACCATCCTGGCAAGGCTAACCTTATGGCCGATGCATTAAGCCACATGCAAATAATAGAATTTGTAGCCCCACTGATGATAGAAGAGTGGACTATGGTAAAATTCGTGTGAGATTTTGAACAGAAGCTGACAGTGGAGGAGCCATTCAAGAGCGTCGCACACATCCACGAGCAGCCACTTATTGATGATTGAATAATTGTGGCTCAGAAAGAAGATGAACTGTTGGTGAAGATGAGAGAACGTGCAAGTGACAGTGAAGAATCCAAATGGAGGGTTGGCTCGGATGAAGGTTTGTGATATCGTGGCCGCCTATGCATCCCGAATCTCCACGACTTGAGGAGAGAAGTTTTGGCCGCTCATAATTCAAACTTAGCAATGCATCCGGGTAGTATGAAGATGTATTGAGACATAATGCGTTCGTACTGGTGGGATAACATGAAGGCCTAAATAGCAGACTTCGTGTCCCGATGTCTCATCTGCCAGAAGGTCAAAGTCAAACATCGATGACCCCCTAGTTTACTTTAGCCCATGCCAATAGCTGAGTGGAAGTGGGATTTCATATCCATGGATTTCATTTTCGGGTTACCTAAGACGAGAAAGGGGTATGACTCCATTTGGGTGATTATGGACCAATTGACGAAATCGGCTTATTTCCTCCCGATTAGAGTTTTTAATTTGGCAGATGACCTAGCCAAGCTATACATTAAAGAGATAGTACGATTGCATGGGATTCCTATAGAAATTGTGTTGGACCGAGACACATGATTCACATCTATTTTCTGGACTCGAATACAAGAAGCATTGGGAGTGAAACTAAAATTTAGTACCGTGTTCCACCCACAGACCGATGGGCAGACGGAATGTGTAAATCAAATACTTGAGGACATGTTATGTGCATGTGTACTTGACTTCAAGGGCAGCTGGGATGACTATCTCCCTTATGCCAGTTTTCTTATAACAATAGCTTCCAACCAAGCTTTGGCATGGCTCCCTATAAAGCTTTATATGGATGCCCATGTCAAGATTTACATTGTTGGGTAGAAGTTAGTGAGAAGAGTTCGGTTGACCCAGATTTGGTTCAAGCGACCTCAGAGAAGATTGATATTATCAGGCGTCGAATTCTTACAGCCCAGAGTAGATAGAAGAGTTACTCCGATACGAAACGACGATAGTTGGAATTTGATGTTGGAGACCATGTATTCCTTAAGGTTTCCCCAATGAAGGGAGACTTTCATTTTGGAAAGAATGGGAAACTTACACCGAGATTTATTGGCCCATTCTAGATTTTAGACTGAGTGGGTGTGGTAGCATACCATCTCGCCTTGTCTACACCACTCGCAGGTGTGCACAACGTATTTCACGTATCGATGTTGAAGAAATATATTCTTGACCCTACCCATATTATCAAATGAGAATAAGTACAACTAAGTGAAGATGCTACCTATGTATTACGACCCACGCGTGTTCTAGATAGGAAGGAATAAGTGCTACGCAGCAAAGTGATCTCGCTCGTGAAAGTGTTATGGACACACCACACTGAGGAAGAGGCTACTTGGGAAACAGAAGCCAAAGTTCGTAAGAACTACCCTCAGATCCTCGAGGAGTACGAAAAGGTACTAATTTCGGAGATAAAATTTTTCTTTAAGGGGGTAGATTATCACGTCTCAGAAAAATATGTACAAAGACCTGAGTACCACCTTAGGTAGAAATACCTAAGGACTGTATCTTGTCATAATTTAGATAAAAATTAATTAAGTACTAAACTAAATAATCGGTGGATTTAGCTCGGGCCACCATTTTTACAAATAGGAAGGCCTAAAGCCATTAATACCACTGACTCAACATGACATAAATACCTAGGAAAAATCCCAAGAGCCTATTGCTTTTGGGAGTACATTGAAACCCCGTATCGGACGTAGACCGCACGTCGAGAATCCGATGACCATGAAACTTTAGGGTTATGTTCATCCTATTGGGCTTGATAACCATCGTGAGAATCGAGCCTAGATGGTGTCCAGAAATCCACAGCTTGAGCCCTGAACGAAGTGTGTGAGAAACACGAATATCTTTAGAAAATGTATCGAAACTTAAGTGAATTGGACCATTCTCTCACACATGAAATTGATGATTTCGGACCGTCAGTTTCTGACCAAACTTCACCCATGAAAAAGGAAAATTTCCCTGCACATATCCGTATAACTGTGGCCCCGATTGAGTAAGTATGATCGTTGATCTGACACGGGTCCTCCACGGTCGATCAGCTTATCCGTTCGCACCAAAATCACATCCTGTCATAGATCCATTATCAGGAAACTTACCCTATGACGAAGGTGGGTAGTGGGCCTCTCTGTGAGCCAAGTTTGTCAAAAACAATTGTCTAAAGGGTATAACCCATGTATTTAGTGGCCCTGGGGCCATTTGCATCACTTCTGGGCTTATATATAGCCATTATATCACCCCACCCCTCTCATATACGAATTTCCCCAAAACCCTAAGGGAGAGAGAGAGAAAAGAAGGGAAAAGAGGAAAGAGAGAAGAAGGATTTTTGGTGATTGATGTTGTGATTCTCTCCCACTACTCCACACACTGAATTACCTTCCTGTTACGCTACTCACTTAGTTTTGGCTATGATTTTGGGTAAGAAACCCTAACCCTAATCTTGTCATAGAGATCCGAGCTGATTATTTGTCAAACTAGCTAATCATATACGTTATTTAGGTGCCTGACGTTCCGTTTTCGGGAACGTAGAATTCGAACCGAGTATTTGGACGAAAGGTGTGGATTATAAATATTTAGGTTATAGTTATCAATGCTTTCGATGTCAGCTAATGATTTATGTCTAACTTAATTGCTACCATATTACCTTAGATACGCCGTTTTCGATGTAATATACATGTATGAGCTATGTTGAACGAAAGGTGTAGCTCATGTGTTTGAATGAACTTGTAAATATGATTTATGTTTGCCATGACTACTAATCTAGGATTCATCGTTGCCATATGCATGCTAACTTCTCTGCATTAGGATTTGCTAAAATATATGTTGTAACTAACCTAGTGTACACATTTGGTGAAGTATAGTCTATGTGTTTGATGAATTGCCTAAATGAGAAATTGATGATGATTTTTATTTATTAAGAGTATTAAGATAAGATTCTTAGTTACCTTATTCATATGTATGACTTTTTTCATGTGATCATATTTACCGCTATGCAAATTTGGATAAAGTGCAAGTGTTTGATATTATGTTTAAGGTGTTTGATGAAATGCTGAAATGAGGAATTTATTCAGATTGTTTGTTAAATGTTGACTTGATTATCACATGTGTTTACTTCCCGCATTTGAGTAAGATTAAGGCTACAACCTAGCCCAGGCAATTGGTAATAGCTCCTATTCGGGTGGCCAAATCAGTCTCGCCACATTGGGTATACTTGATAAATTCGGGTCACATGATGATTGTTGACAGTGGCTATGCCACAAGAGGTGCTTATGCGTTCTATGTCGATTAAGTCAGCGTGTGCCCTTACCAATCAAACTTGCTTAAGAAACCGACCGGCCTATTGTGTGTTTACCATGTATGGACACTATTGCTTGAATCTAAGGTACCCCTCTCCAATGTAAAGGTCCACTTAAACTATGGTACCACGATCTACTAAGACTCATGAGCCGGGCATGGTGGTATGGGACACCGTGTTCGAGTTATCGGCCTACGCTGGGGAGATGAGCCTCCTCGTAGTGACCAGTGAGCAATTCAGGATCATGATCTGAGCATGGTGGTATGGGACATCGTGTTCGAGCTGTCGGCCTACGCCGAGGTGATTAGCCACCACGTAGTAACGCGAGTATAAACTTTTGAATTTGCCTATCGATTGCTTTTCATTAGGAGTGATGACCCTACAACTTGCCTATTGTATTTGCTTGACTAGGAATGACAAACCTAGATGGATCCTTCGAATCAGGTCAATGATACAATGGGAGGTACCCTAGCTTCTCAAATCTGCTGTATGAATAAGCTTAATTAACTACTGGGCTAACATGACCATGCATTGCACTACATTAGTTAGGATGTGCTTTAAAGACATGAAAGTCGCATAGGAGGCAGTGATCTCATATGCGAAATTGGGTGTCGGTGTCACTTGTTGAGGTAGCTTTGATGCGAGGGCATGCATCATTACTTGCACTCTATTCCTGCATTAACCAGAGTAGCTAGGAAGTGATTGTTATGTTGCTTTATCATTACTGCCTGATTGACTTGATAACTTTTTAAATTTTGCCTTATAGTACTATTGAGTTGATCACTCACTCCCACCCTAGGATTGTGTTTTTAAACACCAACCAGACTCTGGCTTAGATGCACGTGATGTTGAAGTCTATGCAATGGAGTAAGACTGTAACGCCCTGAAAATCGAGGGTCGAGCATAAACTCCAGTCCCGAGTTCCAAAACATCATTTATGCAACATTTTCAATGATGGATGAATGTCGACTGTATTAGTGCATAAAACATGAAGTGGATTAAGCCAAAACAGTAAAACATAATCTAGGGACACTTGTTATACGCTAGCGGAAGACTGAAATGAATATATAAACTAGTATAATTCCCCAAAATATGTCTGCAATGCCTGGTCAATAATTACAAGTATTGTATCAAAAATATAAAATGTCAAAAGAATGTAATAGTCCTCTACATGCATAATCCTTGAAGTCCCGTCGATCCAGACTCGACTCATTCGAATCCGCTTGAAAACTGTATGAAAGAGAATGCCTCCTCGTCATCCTCACAGTCCGGCTCCGCTTCGCAAGCATCGCCATCATCTGAAACTAAAACAGGGACTGGTTGGTATTGCAAACACCGTCCCGTAACGTGGGAGTGAGTGATCAACTCAGTGGAACTATACAGCAGAGGTTAACATGTTATCAATTCATTCAAGTAGTAATGATAAAGCAGTACAATCAAACATGTCCTAGATACTCTTGTTAATGCAAGGATGAAATGTTTTTATGATGCGTGCCCTCGCCTTCACTCCCTCGTGCGACACCATCTTACGTTCGCGGTATGCTTTCTTCCCTCTGTGTACTTCAACCACGGCACATGAAGTGCGATGTTATGAATGTGATTACCGAGTTATTATTAGTCCTTTTCATGCAGCAGTATTGGGAAGCTAAGGTACCTCCCTTATATCAATACCCAAATGATGATCCATTCTAGGGTCATCAGTCCTAGACAATCTCATACGATGTTGCAGTTCTAGGTTACCATAAAAAGGCTCGTCACCAAATCAGTGTTGCTCCTGCAGAAAACACATCACATGCACAGGACGTGACAACTGATCAGTGTAGGCCTAGTTATACTCTAATGCTACAGAAAGACTCGTCACCTCAGCGCAGACTCAGAGTATGCTCGAGGTCACTACAAAGGGCTCGTCACCAATCAGAGTAGGCCGACAAATCGAATATAGTGTCTCATACCACCATAATCTACTCACGAGTCTAGGTTGCTCACTGGTCACTACGGGGAGGCTCGTCGCCCCAGCGTAGGCCAACAGCTCGACCACGGTGTCCCATACCACCATGTTCAGCTCATGAGTCTTAGGGGATCGAGGTACCAAGTTTAAAGGGGCTTTTCCACTGGTAACTTTAGTACCTTAGGTTCAAGCAGTAGTGTCCAAACATGGTGAACATACATCGGGCCAATCGGGTTACTTTACGAGCTCGACTAGTACGAGGGCACGTTGAGTTGATCGACATAAAGTGCATAAGCACTTCTTTTGGCATAACCACTGTCGACATCCCAAGTACAGCTCGGATTCATTGAACACATCCTGTGTGGCGAAAACAACCTCAACCACCAGTTCGAGGCCTGTTACCGATTGCCTGGACTATCATATAGTCCCAACCACGTGCAATTACAATAAGTAAGCATATGAGATTGTCAAAGCAGTAATGAATAAATGAGTCCATCCTATAATCATTTGAGTATATTATGGAATATAACTTAAACATGGATACACAGTACATGGAGAAAATCATACACATAGTTAACATGAATAAGTAGGCTAAGCAATTCATGGAGGAAATCATACACCCAAGTAAGGTAGTTGGGATTTCACATCCCAAATCCCTCATAAATCATACTTTACTAATTACTAACTTATTCAGACATTTTCACAAACACTTAGACTACACTATATAACATACGCAACGTATGTTGATAAAACATGTATTAGGCTAATCCGCTCACCCAGAAGTTGATACACATGCATCTGGCATATATAGATAACAATTAATCATGGCAAGCACAAATTCAAATTTCATACGTATACGGTATTTTCTACAAATACGAGGAATACAGTATATTCAATATAGTTAATGTATAACTGAAAAATGAAATGGACAACACTTTATACATGTGAAATAGCATTCACGTGAGTAATATATCATTAACCGACATTGAAAGCCTTGAAAACCATAACCTATACGTATATAGTCCGCACCTTAAACCGAAAAATGCGTAACGAATATGATTAAGACACTAAGTCTTCGTCAACGGTGGATTGATAACCTAAAGCATGAAATAGGTTAGCTACAACAACACTTAGACTTTTCTAAGCTCCAAACCTGGTTAGGGTTAGGATTTCTTACCTGAAAATGTATCTATAATTACTGAAATGGCGACATGGTAGCGTGGGTTCGACACTTAGAACAACAGGGAGGAATCTCTGTAGCAACACCCTAAATTCCCTCACCTTTTCTCTTTCTTTCCTTCTCTTCCTTAGCTAGGGTTTGAAAATTCGTATGAGATGTGTGAAAGAGGGTTTAAGGCCCTTATATAGGCCCAGAACTAATGAAAATAGCCTCAGGGCCAAGGTATACTTAGGTTATGTCCAAATCGGGTCTGTTCCGATCCAACGGAGTATTTCTGGAGGTCCTCTTACTGAATACTGTCAGACTTAAGCTCACTAATATAGAATCTTGATCAAGTTAACTTTTCAGTTCAATCGAGTTTTCAGATCGACTGTGGCGGACCAGTTTCAGTTCAACAGTCATCGAAACTCGATCAGGGCCACAAGTAGATTGACATGTGTGGGCCATCTTCCCTGATCCGTGGGTGAATTTGTGTTAGAATCCAACAGTCAGAATGCTTATAAATGGCGCGCAAGCGACATGTCTCAGATTACTTAAATCCATATTTATTTTTCTAAAAATCTTCACTTTCTCACTCTCTTCACTCCAGACTCAAGAAAATTGTTCCAGGACATCATCTGGACTTGATTTTCGAGGTGATTATCAAGTCCAACAAGACGGTCATAACCGTATAATTTTGAGGTAATCGGACTTTCGACGTGCGGTCCAGGTCCGATACGAAGTTTTTGAATGCTCCCGAGAGCAACTGGTTTTAGAGTTGGATCCTAGATTTCTAGGTAACGTGGCATTAGTGGTCCTACTCATTTTGGGTCTTGTAGTTCATATTTAAAGTGGTTCAAGATAATTCTACTAAGTATTCAGTTTAGTACGTAACTAAATTCTACCCTAATTATGGTAGAATACGGTCCTAGGGCCATTCTATGCCCCTTTTTAAGTACTTCTAGTTATTATATTATTTTAATTATTCTTTTAGTAGTTCATCATCAATTTTACCCCGTCTCCACCAAATTTCATGAGATTTCGTGTTGTAGGAAAAGTCTAAAAATTTTTGAAGTAGCAATTGTCCAACAAGTGATTTTCAGATAGTTGTCACAACGACCTACTTTAAACTATATTAAATAATTTATTATATTTTTTTTTACATATTTTTATATAAAACTAGACTCATTTATCTTTAATTTAATTTTTAAATCACCTAAATTGGAGTTATAACGAGGGAGATATGATTTTTTTTAATTCGGACAAAAAGTTGTAGGAAAATCATAGAAAACGGTCCGCCCGGCCCGCTGTGGTCCGCTATGGCCCCCCCGGCCCGGACGAGCCACGGTGCCGCCGCGGTCCGCTGGACTACCTGGTAGTGGTTTCGTCACCTGATATTTGAAATGAGTGTATTTTACAATCCGAAATAATTTATGTGACGTGCAATATATGATTTTTAGGGTAGGAGAAGCTGAGCTATCCAAATAATTAATTTATTTCATAATATTATAAAAATTTAATTGTAAAAAAATCTATTTTATTCATAAATTGACTATTTATAGTAAATTCTAGTTTAAGTATTATTCTTTATTATTTAAACTTTAGAGTTTATATCTAATATGAAAGTACTTAGAAAAATTAGAAGAATAAGGTGGTGAAAGGTGAGATTTTGAAGGAAATGGGTTGAAAAGTAATTTTTAGACTTTAGGATTGAGCTCTAAGAGTGTTATGGTTGATCCATTACCTAAGGATGTGTAACTCTAGGTTGAAAAAAATTCGGGGTGTTACAAAGACTTCATGGATGAGGAGTTCTCCTACTGTCAGCTCTTAGGCGGGTCTATATACACCTCGTGCTGGCACACAGGGAACACTAGGACACTTGGCTTAGTTGGACAACTTACAGTTCCACATTTTGTATATTTTGAAACAATACATGTACATATTCAGCCCAGTTACATATTCATACTTTGGGGGTTGTGAAACACTTACATGCTTACATATATATGCTTCAGACTTCCGCTTGCTTAATTAAATTATCTCTGGAGTCTGATATGCTGTTTTAGTATAATCTCACTCATGTTTATGTAACACCTTGAAAATCGGGGGTCGTGTAGAAACCCGACTCCCGAGTTCCAGACCATCACTTATGCAACAAATATGATTATGATTCAATGTTGTCTGAGTTAGAGCATTCACATGAGTAAGATTATACCAAAACTGCAATTCATACTCCAGATCCAGTGATAAAACGCAAGGGAAGACTGAAGAATATATATATCACTGTATGAAAAATAAAATAATCCCGAACTATCTCCAAAGTATGAATACATCTCTGAGTCACATATAAATAAATCAAACCAAAATAAAATGTCATATAACTGTCCAACTAGCAAGTCCCGACGATCCAGGCCACCTACGCAAAGCCGTCAGCGAACTGCATATATGAGAACTCGTCCTGGTCCTCATAGAAGTCCGGCTCTACGTCCTGAATCACCTCGTCACCTGCAACTAAGACAGAGTCTAGTAGGTGTTGCAAACACCGTCCCGTAACGTGAGAGTGAGTGATCAACTCAGTGGAATCATAGAACAAAGATTAGCATGTTATCAAATCAATCACACGATAATAGTAATGCAAGCAATCAAACATTCCTAGATACTGTTGTTAATGCAAGCATGAAATGACATGATGGATTCCCTCATCGACATACTCCCTCATGCGGCACCATCTTACGCCCGCGGCATGCTTGCGTTCCTCAGTGCTCCACATCTTCCAGGCACATGAGTGTGATATGGATAATGATTACCGAGTTGTTATTAGTCCATTCATACAGCAGTATTGGGAAACTAAGGTACCTTCCTTATATCAATCCTAACACAGATCTTGTCTAGGGTCGTCACTCCTAGTAATCTCATACGACGTTATATTTATAGGTCGCTGCAAGGGCTGCGAGGGCTGTTGCTCGCACTCATTGCACCGCTCCCCCATCACCTTATCAATACAGGCCTAATGTACTCTTGTTGCTACGGAAGGGTCGTCGCCTCCCATAGACTCAGAATACTCTCGAGGTCATTACAAAGGGCTCGTCACCAATCAATGTAGGCCGACAACTCGAATGTAGTATCCCATACCACCACAATCGGCTCACGAGTCAAATGTGCTCATTGG
This sequence comes from Magnolia kwangsiensis, assembly GCA_037074715.1. Classification (NCBI taxonomy): domain Eukaryota; kingdom Viridiplantae; phylum Streptophyta; class Magnoliopsida; order Magnoliales; family Magnoliaceae; genus Magnolia; species Magnolia kwangsiensis. The sequence goes on along the minus strand of CM073582.1, from coordinate 54,693,341 downwards.
TCACTACAGAAAGGTTTGTGGCCCCATCGTAGGCCGACAGCTCGACCACGGTGTCCCATACCACCATGCCCGGCTCATGAGTCTTTATGGATCAAGTTACCATGGTTAACAGGATTTTCAATAGTAAGTTCAGTACCCTAGGTTTAAGAAGTTATGACTCATATAAGGTGAATATACAATGGCTAGTCGGGTTACTTGACGGGCTCAACTAGTACGAGCGCATCTCAAGCTGAGCGACATGAAGTGCATAAAACACTTCGTTTGGCCTAACCACTGCCGCCTGCCCAAAACACAACTCGCATTCATCGACGAGTCCTTCGTGGTAAATAGAAGCCAACCACGAATTCGAACCATTATCGACTGCATGGACTAGGATATAGCCCCAAACATTTGTAAATCAACATCAGCTATCATATGAGAGTAACAGAAATGAAATACAACCTATACAAGCATGTTGTCACATGTTATAACATACAACGTAAGCAAATCAACCAACACATGCATTCCATATATATAATGAAATCAATTCATATAACCAACATGGTGGAAATCATATACATCAGCATAGTAATTGAGAATTCAATATCAAACTAATTCACAACACCATTTACTCAATACATACTAATGCAAACATTTATACAAACACAGTCTACACACTTTAGTCTACATAGCGTATGTCGACCCAAAGTGCGCATTAGGGTGAATCTCTTTGCCAAACAGATCATGCATGCATTTCTAATATCATAACACGACAAATATCCATGGCAATCATTTCAGCAAAATACAGACGTATTCTGTATTTCTTACAAATACCTAAAATACCCTAAATCTCATATTTCCTGTACGCAGTCGAAATGGAAAACGGACAACATGTTCTACATGTCAAACAGCGTTCTCGTTGATATTCTACTATTAAACGACATTGAAAGCTTTGAAATCAGTCAATCTAAGCGTCTAAAATCCTCACCTTTCGCCTTAGACGCGTATCGATTCGAATAGAACGTCTACGGTTCGTCAATGGTGTTATGGTGACCTAATACATAAGATACATAAGCTACTTCACTATTTGAATCGACAGAATCCTTAAAACAGCTATAGGTTAGGGTTTTCTTACCTAGAAGTGAGTTGGAATCACCAGGAAAGTGATTTGAGGGCGGTGCTTTGATACGTGCAAAAGATGGAGATAACGGCAGGAAGTTCTCTCACAAATTCTCTCACTAACTCTCTCTTTCTCTCTCACTACTTTCTAGGGTTTCTTGCAAAATTGGATGGGAGAGATATGAGAGGGTTTAAAGCCCTTATATAGGCTAAAACCTCACCTAAATAGACTTGGGACAAGGGTATACTTGGGTTATAACCAAATCGGGTCTTTTCTGATCCAAAAGAGTGTTTTGGGAGGTCCCCTGGCCGAACGCGGTCGGACTTAAGCTCATGAATACCGGATGTTGATTACATTAAGTTTTCAGTCTGGTAGAGTTCCCAGATCGCATGTGGCAGTCCAGTTTCAGTTCAGCGGTCACGGAGACTCCATCGATTATTCCAAGTACACTGACCTGAGTGAGAAATGTTTCCTGATCCGAGGGTGTATTTGGGTAAGATTCCGACGGTCTGAACGCTTATACTTAACCAAAAAATGAAACGTGCCAGATTCATTTAAATCCCATTTAAATTTTTATGAATTTCACTCTTTCTCACACTTCCTGCTCCAGGCTCAATGAAATAGCCTCAGAACATCAGTTGGGCTTGATTTTCGAAATGATTGTCAAGTCCAGCTAAACGGTCATAAAGGTCTAAGATTGTGGATATCGAACTTTCGACGCGCGGTCTAAATCTAATACAAAATTTCAAAGGGTTCATGAGAGCAAACGGGTTTAGAGTTTGATCTTAGGTTTCAGGGTATTGTAGCGTCATTGGTTCTACAAGTTTTGGGTCTTGTAGAACGTATTTAAAGCGATCAGGATCAATTTCACAGCTTATCTAACATAGTGCTAGTTAAGTTACGCTTAATTTCTAAAGGAATTAATCCTACGTGATTTCTGATCGAGTTGGTACTCGGGTCTCTGTACGTATTTTTCTTAAGTGTTACAATCTACCCCCCTTAACAATAAATTTCATCCTCAAAATTTGTACCTTTTCGTACTCCCCGAGAAGCTATGGGTAGTTCTTTTTGATCTTGGCTTCCGTCTCCCAAGTAGCCTCTTCTTCAGAGTGATGCGTCCACAACACCTTCACAAGGGGGATGACCTTGCTACGCAATACCTGCTCCTTCCTGTCTAGTATACGGGCCGGTCGCAATATATATGTAACATCCTCACCTAATTACACCTGCTCCCATCTAATGATATGGGAAGGATCAGGAACGTATTTCCTCAGCATAAAAACATGAAATACGTTGTGTACGCTCGCGAGAGGCGTAGGTAAAGCCAATCGATAAGCCACTGCACCCACACGGTCAAGAATCTGGAACGGACCAATGAATCACGGTGCTAGCTTCCCCTTCTTCCCGAACCGAAGAACTCCCTTCATAGGGGAAACTCGTAAAAATACATGATCTCCACCCGTGAACTCTAGCGGGCGCCGTCTCGTATCGGCATAACTCTTCTGTCTGCTCTGCGCTGTAAGAAGCCGGCGTCTAATAATATCAACCTTCTCCGAGGTCGCCTGCACTAACTCTGGGCCAATCAATCTGCGCTCACCAACCTCTGCCCAGAATTGTGGTGCTCGGCAAGGTCGCCCATACAAGGCCTCATAAGGTGCCATATCGATACTCGCCTGAAAACTGTTGTTATACGTGAACTCTGCATATGTAAGACAGTCATCCCAACTGTCTTTGAAATCCAACACGCAAGCCCACAACATGTCCTCTAGAATTTGGTTCACCCGCTCTGTCTGTCCGTCTGTCTGTGGGTGGAAGGCAGTACTGAACTTCAACTTCACACCCATAGCCTCCTGAATGTGAGTCTAGAAAATAGAAGTAAAGCGCGTGTTTCTGTCTGACACGATCTCTAAAGGAACTTCATGCAGACGCACTATCTCTCTGATATACAGCATGCCTAACTCATCTGCAGAGTTCGTAACTCTGATCAGTAGGAAGTGCGCTGAGTTCGTCAGACGGTCGACGATCACCCAAATAGAATCATGTCCCTTCCTCGTCTTCGCAGTCCCGAAATGAAGTCCATAGAGATAAAATCCCACTTTCACTCAGTTATAGGCATAAGCTGAAGGAGTCCAGGAGGTCGGCGATGCGCTGCCTTCACCTGCTGGCAAGTGAGATAACTGGACATGAACTCTGCGATGTGGGTCTTCATGCCCTCGCACCAATAGGTCCTCTTCACGTCACGATACATCTTTGTGCTGCCCGGATGCATCGTAAGTCTGGTACTGTGCGCAGCCTCGAGAATCTCTCGTCTCAAGTTGGGGATATCAGGGATGCATAGGCGGCCATGATAACGTAAGCCTCCATTTGTTCTAACTCGTAACTCGGCGTCTGCATCGTCACTGGACTACTCTCGAAGCTCAGTCAGACGTGCATCATCCCGCTGCACCGCAATAACCCTGTCATCGATAAGAGATTGCACCTGAACATGTGCGATGAACTTAAATGGCTCCTCCACAGTGAGTTTCTGCTCAAAGTCTCGTAAAAACTCAATAATGTCCCACTCGGCAACCATCAGTGGAGCCGCAAACTCTATCGCCTTCTTGCGGCTCAACCAGTCAGCCACAAGGTTCACCTTACCAGGATGGTAGAAAACCTCGAACTTAAAGTCTTTCAAGGTCTCCATCCATCGCCTCTGCCTCATATTCAGGTCCCACTACGTGAATATGTACTTGAGGCTCTTGTGGTCGCAAAAGAATTCAAACTCCTCTCCATAGAGGTAATGTCTCCAGAGCTTCAATACGAAAATGACGGCTGCCAACTCAATGTCGTGTGTAGGGTAATTCTCCTCGTGCTTCCTTAATTTTCTTGAGGCATACGAAATTACCCTATCCTTCTACATAAGGACACAACCTAAGCCAACGCTAGACGCGTCAGTGTATATTGTGTATTTAGCCCCTTGCTCTGGCAATACTAGCACAGGGGCAGACGTCAACCTGTCCTTTAGCTCTTGAAAAGCTGTCTCTGCCTTTTCGTTCCATGCGAACTTCACTTCCTTCCATGTCAGCTGAGATAGAGGTCTGGCGATCTTCGAGAAATCTCGAATGAAACGTCGATAGTAGCCAGCAAGAGCCAAGAAACTCCTCACCTCAGTGACAGAACTAGGCTGCTTCCAGTCCTGAACTGCAACCACCTTAGCTAGGTCAACTGCCATCCCATTCTTGGACACCACATGTCCCAAGAACTTGACTTTCTGCTTCCAGAAATCGTACTTCTTATACTGCGCGAACAACTGATGCTGCCTCAGTATATCCGGACCAATCGCAAGTGCTCCTCATGCTCCTCTCGACTCCTAGAGTATACTAAAATGTCGTCTATGAACATAATGACGAATCGATAGAGGAAAGGCCAAAATACCCTGTTCATCAGATCCATGTACACGGCTGGTGCGTTCGTAAGACCGAATGACATCACGAGGAACTCGTAGTGGCCAAAGCTGGTCCTGAAGGCTGTCTTCTGTACGTCCTCATCCCTGACGCGCAACTGGTGATAACCTGACTGAAGATCAATCTTTGAGAAGTACTGTGCCCCTTTCAACTGATCAAATAAGTCATCTATCCTGGACAAGGGATATCTATTCTTCACCGTAATCTGGTTCAGCCTACGATAATCAATACATAATCGCAGTGAACCATCCTTCTTCGTCACAAATAATACCGGTGCTCTCCAAGGAGACGCACTCGGCCGAATGAAGCCAACCTCCAACAGATCATCAATCTATTTTCTCAACTCCTCCATCTCACACGGTGCCATGCGATATGTCGGCAGTGAGACGGGCGTGGAACCAGGTACCAGATCGATAATAAAATCGATCTCTCACTGAGGTGGCAAACCAGGAATCTTCCTGAATCGATCCCCAAAATCATGGACTACTGACGTGTGCTCAAGTGTCGGAGCATCAACATCCCGCAATATGGAAGCGTAGCTAAGTACTCGGAAGGGAAGATTTATCCGCACTGAAAATGAAAAGGGCGTGCCCTCCGACTTATAGACTGTCACCATACGGGTCTCGCAGTCAATCTCGGCCCTCCCTGTAGTCAACCAATCCATGCCAAGAATGACGTCGAGATAATAGAGAGAGGGGTCGATGACAAGATCAAGAGCCATTGTTCTGCCCCCCAGATCTACCAAACAACCCTCACACATCAGGGTGGCATAAAAAAAAGTCCCATGTGCTGTAAGAACTCGCACCCCATTCATCCGAATAGTCAGTAGCCCAAGGCGCCTGACTATGGAATGCGATATCAAGGAAATCGTGGATCCTGTATCCACCATCACAAGTATAGGTGTACCTCCAATATGGGCGGTGACCTTGAAGGCCAAGGGCTAGACAACCTCTGTCTCAGATGCCTCTCCTATTAATGCATGTACCCAAGCCTGCTGTGGACGGTTCGGTAGCGATATCATGGGCCGTTGAGGCGGCCGGAACTGAGGTACGGGATGTCTGAAAGAGGGGTGTGTAGGAGCCAACCGTAAAGGTGGAGCAGACAATGCTTGTGGGTGAGTACGGTCGATCTTCTGTGGCGGCGAAAACCCGCTGTATCTCATCCTAGCGAAAAAGCTCCCCACAGTGTGGTCCGATCTCCCACAATAAGTACATGACACATGGGGGTGCCTCATCAAAAGTACTGGCGCTGTAGCCTTAGGAGGAGGGTCAATGCGAGGCCTCTTGCCAACAAATGGCCTGTCTTGCATATCTGGTCGTGGTCTAGCAACCACAGGGCCACGAGATCGTGTTAAGCTATCCACATCGTGCTCTGCCCTCATGGGCATGTGTATCAACTCTGCATAGGAAGGTATGCTGATGCAGCACATCTTCGACCGAATGTCCGGTCGCAAGCCCTTAGAAAATCTTTGTATGCGCATCTGCTCGTCAGCAAAAATCGTCGGGACGTATCTGCCCAACTCAATAAACCGATGTTCATACTCTGTGACTGACATGCCTCCCTGCCTGAGGCGTAAAAACTCATTCTCCCTCTCGTGCCTGTAAGTATAGGGATAGTATTTCTCATGGAAATGGAACTCAAATGCTGCCCAAGTCCAGATGTAGCCAGCAGCAACTGTCCGTAATACACTATCCCACCATAAGCTGGCCTCGCGCTCGAACATGAACGTAGCCAACTCAATCTGCTCAGACTCTGAGTAGTGCAACATCCTCAAAATCTTCGACACATGGTCGAGCCAATACTCGGCCTCCTCGGGTCTATGAGAACCCATAAAAGTAGGAGGCCACAAGCGCCAGAATCGCTCAAGTAGGCCCCATGAATTAGTAGTATTCCCCGTAGGGTAATTAGATGGTGCAGGATGAGCCATCTCCTCATCCTGAGCCGAATCCCAGCATCCTCAGCTGGATGCACAGAAGGCGCAGGTGGAGCCGCACTGCCACCCTGGGCTAAGGCCCCTGCAATCGTAGTCAAAAGCTGCTGATGCTGCTGGTGCATCATGATCATCAACTGCTCAAACCTATCAGGAGGTGGAGTAGGCTGGGGCACATACTGCGTCGAAGAAGACGCACGATACTGCTCTCTGACAGGCGGTGTGAAAGGTGGCGGTCCGACTGTAGGACCTGCAGAAGGCTGAGACTCAGGTGCAGTCTCAGGAATCGAGCCCAGAGCAGGATCTATATGCTCATCAATCTGGGGAGGAACCCGATCCATAGGCTCTCCCAGTGTAAGGCGGGTCGTACTCTGAGTCACTTTAGGTGGCATTCCCTATATTCAAAATAGGGTGCAACCTCGTCAGTTTCAGCAATAGCACAAATACACCACCACACAATCATTCACATAACAAGCCGAAGAAACTCCATGCATTTCATTTAATCAAAATTGTCACAATACAAGAGATAAATCTTTACATGCATCATGATAAGAAGCACATGGAAACTAAGTTAGCCAAAGCTACAACTGCAACATAAAGCAACTACTTAGCCTTCTCAGGCTCACACACAGAAAGCAAGAAATAAACTAACTACGGCCATCTGAAAACCCAATCACTAGTCCGAGTTTGACGATGGAGGAGGGGCACCCTTATCCTGTAGACAACACAGGATGGCCTTCAAGGTGCGAGTCACCTTGCCAAATTTTCATTTCATGACGGCCTTGGTATCCTCAAGATCTTGTTTCACCTCGGCCCAAAGTTCTTGGACTTCCCGTCACAAAGCAACCTGACTCTCCTCAAGTCGGGCTATGTGAGCATCCCTAGCAGCCCGCGTCACATTAAGAGGACTCTCATCAGTATCTTGAGCCTCCTCTTCCTCTTCTTCCTGGTTTTCTTCCTCTATTTCTGCCCTAACTTCTTCTTCACTAGCATCCTCTTCGCTATCATAATCACCCTCACTGTCATCATCAAGCTGAGCCTCACGCTGCCGAGGCCCTATCTTCATCTGGTTCATGGTAGCCTCATCAATGAAGTGAATGGGCACAGGCAACTCCAGCCCAAGTCTGTAAACAAACTCAAGCGCGATCTTGCACATGACCCGGCCAAAAGGAAGTGACTCAGACATCCTTCTCGATTTCTCTATGAGGACAATCTGTCGCAACACAAAGGTGGCCATGCACACATTCTCTCCCTGGCCCACTTGGTACAGGAAATTAACCATAAGACGCGTACATTCACTGCGGTTGGTCGACCTGGGATACACATTGAACGTGTAAATGTGGTGCAACTGGCAAAAATCATCCGACATGTGGGACGCTAAGAGGCTCTTGTTACGCTGCCATGGAACCAAACCACCACATAAGAACCTGGTGCGGTGATCTCGCTCATGAACACTCTTCAGATTCTTAGCACTTGGATGTACCTTGCCAAGAGGCACGTTCAAAAGGTGAGCTATCAACTGAACATCGATCGTGGCTTCTCGCTCTCTATCAAAGGGAATCCTGAACTACAATGGCTCCAACGTAGGGTTCCGGATATGAGCATAGAAGGCACGGACAGTGCTCACGTTCGCACGAGACTGGGCTTCAAAGAGCGGACCCCAGCTGACAGCTTCGATGCGCTCAAATAACAGAAACTCACCAAAGAGTCACCCATCCACATGCACCTCAAACAGAACCTCACGATCAGTATACGCGCCATGAGCCAAGTCTGCCAACAGTGCTCGCCCTATGTAAGCACGGGGATCTAAATCCCGCTTCGTATGTAGTTCTCTCCCAACACTTGGACTAGCGGCCGCACTTGAGTTAGCGGCGCCACCTCTCGACTTCCTTGATCGTGAAGGGCGACTAGGCCCAGCTTCATCTGTGGTGCTCTTCCTCTTTCCCATGAGAGAGAGGATGGTAGAAAGGGAGAAAAAGGCTAAAATAGCCTCTACAAAAGCCATGGAAAATGGAGGAAATGGGGAGATAGGGCTGACCTAATGAGATAAAATGAATTTAGGCCCTATAGAGGAGTGAATCCATCCCTCAAAGGCTAGGATTTCAAAGGGAAAAGAGCAAGATAGGTAGGAATGGAGGCTCACACGAATTTCAGCCTTCAATGGAGGATTTGAGAGCTTCCACGGACAAAAATGAAGAGGTAAGGGAGTTTGTATGGGTGTGAGTGATGGGGTGACATTGGTTGTGACCAAAAATGGGAATGGGAGAGATTTAAAAACATGATTTGAGAGGGAGGCAATAAAAATGTGAAGAAAGGAGAGCTTGGGGGACATTTTTGTGAAGGAGGTAGGGTTTTGGGGGTGATTTAAGGGACAACCCCTATGCACAGGGGCTACACTAGCCCCCAAATGATGTCGGCCCAAAGCCTAGCCCGATCCAGGCCCATTGTATGGTGAGACCTACCGAACCGGCGAGGTCCTCACTGACCAAAGTCAAATCCGGCGAGGCCCGGCCTATGGGGCGTGGTCCCCCTATCCTGTGGTCCCTAAAAATGTATGGTTCCCCCCTGGATCATGTCAGATTTGTGTGGATAGACCCACTACTCCGTTACGCACCATTTCGGATCACTTCGGGCACTACCTGATGCATATTCGCATTTAGAGATTTTTAACGGCTGGGATTGAGTCCAGAGAGGTTTAGACCTATCCACACACGATCTAAAAGTGGTCCAGGATCATTTCATGCGACCACGGATGCACTCGGACTCGATAAAAATGGTCGGTTTGCGTGAACTTTGCTAATTGGCAAGACTGGGACCCTATGAGCGTTTCTATATTTTTCTCGCACTCACCTAAGTTAAAAGGGCGACAACATATGTCATGTGTCTATAACCCAGGTCCAGTTTAATCTAAATCAAGATTTGATACCAACTTGTAACACCCTAAAAATCAGGGGTCGTGTAGAAACCCGACTCCCGAGTTCCAGACCATCACTTATGCAACAAATATGATTATGATTCAATGTTTTCTGAGTTAGAGCATTCACATGAGTAAGATTATACCAAAAATGCAATTCATACTCCAGATCCAGTGAAAAAATGCAAGCGAAAGACTGAAGAATATATATATCACTGTATGAAAAATAAAATAATCCCGAACTATCTCCAAAGTATGAATACATATCTGAGTCACATATACATAAATCAAACCAAAAAAAAATATCATATAACTATCCAACTAGCAAGTCCCACCAATCCAGGCCACCTACGCAAAGCCGTCAGCGAACTGCATATATGGGAACTCATCCTGGTCTTCATAGAAGTCTGGCTCTACGTCCTGAATCATCTCGTCACCTGCAACTAAGACAGAGTCTGGTAGGTGTTGCAAACACCATCCCATAACGTGGGAGTGAGTGATCAACTCAGTGGAATCATAGAGCAAAGATTAGCATGTTATCAAATCAATCACGCGATAATAGTAATGCAAGCAATCAAACATTCCTAGATACTATTGTTAATGCAAGCATGAAATAACATGATGGATGCCCTCATCGACATACTCCCTCATCCGGCACCATCTTACGCCCGCGGTATGCTTGCGTTCCTCAGTGCTCCACATCTTCCAGGCACATGCAGTGCGATATGGATAATGATTATCGAGTTGTTATTAGTCCATTCATATGGCAGTATTGGAAAACTAAGGTACCTTCCTTATATCAATCCTAACACAGATCCTGTCTAGGGTCATCACTCCTAGTAATCTCATACGATGTTATATTTATAGGTCGCTGCAAGGGCTGCCAGGGCTGTTGCTCGCACTCGTTGTACCGCTCCCCCATCACCTTATCAATATAGGCCTAATGTACTCTTGTCACTACGGAAGGGTTGTCGCCTCCCGTAGACTCAGAATACGCTCGAGGTCACTACAAAGGGCTCGTCACCAATCAGTGTAGGCCGACAGCTCGAATGTAGTGTCCCATACCACCACAATCGGCTCACGAGTCAAATGTGCTCACTGGTCACTACGGGGAGGTTTGTGGCCCCAGCGTATGCCGACAGCTCGACCACGGAGTCCCATACCACCATGCCCGGCTCATGAGTCTTTATGGATCAAGGTATCATGGTTAATAGGATTTTCAATGGTAAGTTCAGTACCCTAGGTTCAAGCAGTTATGACTCATATAAGGTGAACATACAATAGCCAGTCGGGTTACTTGACAGGCTCGACTAGTACGAGCGCATCTCAAGCTGAGCAACATGAAGTGCATAAAACACTTCGTGTGGCCTAACCACTGTTGTCTGCCCAAAACATGACTCGTGTTCATCGACGCATCCATCGTGGTAAATAGAAGCCAACCACGAATTCGAACCATTACCGACTGCCTGGACTAGGATATAGCCCCAAGCATTTGTAAATCAACACCATCTATCATATGAGAGTAACAGAAATGAAATATAACCTATACAAGCATGTTGTCACATGTTATAACATATAACGTAAGCAAATCAAGTAACACATGCATTCCATATATATAATGAAATCAATTCATATAACCAACATGGTGGAAATCATATACATCAGCATAGTAATTAAGAATTCAATCTCACTCTAATTCACAACACCATTTACTCAATACATACTAATATAAACATTTATACAAACACTTAGTCTGCACACTTTAGTCTACATAGCGTATGTCGACCCAAAGTGCGCATTAGGGCGAATCTTTGCCAAACAGATCATGCACGCATTTCTAATATCATAACACGACAAATATCCATGGCAATCATTTCAGCAAAATACGGACATATTTTGTATTTCCTACAAATACCTAAAATATCCTAAATCTCATATTTCCTGTACGCAGTCGAAATGAAAAACGAACAGCATGTTCTAAATGTCAAACAGCATTCTCGTCGATAATCTACTATTAAACGACATTAAAAGCTTTAAAATCGGTCAATCTAAGTGTCTAAAATCCTCACCTTTCACCTGAGACGCGTATCGATTCGAATAGAACGTCTACGCTTCATCAACGACGTTATGGTGACCTAATGCATAAGATACATAAGCTACTTCGCTATTTGAATCGAAAGAATTCTTAAAACAACTATAGGTTAGGGTTTTCTTACCTAGAAGTGAGTTGGAATCACAAGGAAAGTGATTTGAAGGCGGTGCTTTGATACGTACAAAAGCTGGAGCAAATGACAGGAAGTTCTCTCATAAATTCTCTCACTAACTCTCTTTCTCTCTCACCACTTTCTAGGGTTGCTTGTAAAATTGGATGGGAGAGATATGAGAGGGTTTAAAGCCCTTATATAGGCTAAAACCTCACCTAAATAGACTTGGGACAAGGGTATAACCAAGTCGGGTCTTTTCTGATCCAAAAGAGTGTTTTGGGAGGTCCCCTGGCCGAACGCGGTCGGACTTAAGCTCATGGATACCGGATGTTGATCACAACAAGTTTTCAGTCCGGTAGAGTTCTCAGATCGCACGTGGCGGTCCAGTTTCAGTTCAGTGGTCACGGAGACTCGATCGAGGATTCCAAGTACACTGACCTGAGTGAGAAATGTTTCCTGATCCGAGGGTGTATTTGGGTAAGATTCCGACAGTCTGAACACTTATACTTAACCCGTAAACGAAACGTGACAGATTCATTTAAATCCCATTTAAATTTTTATGAATTTCACTCTTTCTCACACTCCCTGCTTCAGGGTCAATGAAATAGCCTTAGAACATTAGTTGGTCTTGATTTTTGAAATGATTGTCAAGTCCAGCTAAGCGGTCATAACGGTCTAAGATTGTGGATATCGGAATTTTGACGCGCAGTCTAAATCTAATACGAAATTTCAAAGGGTTCCTGAGAGCAAATGGGTTTAGAGTTTGATCCTAGGTTTCAGGGTATTATAGCGTCATTGGTTCTACAAGTTTTGGATCTTGCAGAACGTATTTAAAGCGATCAGGGACAATTTCACAGCTAATCTAACGTAGCGCTAGTTAACTTACGCTTAATTTCTAAAGGAATTAATCCTACGTGATTTCTGATCGAGTTGGTACTCGGGTCTCTGTACGGATTTTTCTGAGGCGTTACAGTTTAACTCATTCATATGGACGAAATGTGAACATCATTATACATATTGCATTGGTGATGTGCTGCATGTCGGGAGTAGAGCCTTGCTTGACCCTTGAAATTCAGGGCATTACACCTTCAGAGGCATGTCGTGGATGGCTAGATGAGACACCAGAAGTATTTAGTTCTAGCATTTGCGCACTTTGGTTATTTGTGGGTGAAAGTCCCTAATCCTCTATGGCCAAGAGACGCCCCAACGTCTAGACCGAATGGATACATGAGCACTCGAGTACCGAATACTAGTCAGCCGCGTCTCCTAGTGTCGTGGTTAGTTGGGAGGGGGTGTGGCCTTATCCGCCCAAGTGAGGGTGATGTAAGCTAGGCTGAGTTTAACCAGCTCCCAAATGGGTCCGCTATCGACGAGTCGGGTAGGCATTGGTATACTACTGACAAGCAAGTAGTGAGGTCTTTTCCACTCGCTGGGCTGCGCAGTCAGCAGGGGCGGTAACCAACTTGGAGTGTACTAGACCCGGGTGATGATCCCAGAGATGTACAGTACTGATATGTGGACTTATTGAGGAGTTGCATACTCAGTATTTTACTCATTCATTCACTATCCACTCGGGCTGGTCGTGCACAACTAATTGTTATGTATACCTTTACAATAGCCAGAATTTCGGTTGGGGCATATGACAATCTGAGATCAGGAGTTTACCACATTGAGTCTGACTATCCAAATTTAGGTATGAGACTAGTTTGGATAGAAGTATCTTGTGATGGACCTCGTAGCCTGTGATACTACGTAATATCATTCCGACTTCACACTCCAGCTTGGTCATTTTATTCGCACCGCTTATTGCATTACATCTGCTACATAAGACATTTCGAGAAGCTATGTTTCTATATTTATATGGCCTAAATGAGGCAGATGGTATTCATAGCTCTTCAGAATTGTGTATTGTCTCACATCCTTGGTATATGATATTTCGCTTATTATGTCTCTGCCTTGCATAGTCGACCTACATTACTTTCTCATATATGTCATTGGCTTATTATGTCTGTGCATTGCATATCCTAGATAAGGTTGATGATATTTTATGGACTTGTTTGTATTTTCACTTGCTCTGATATGTTGTGTGCTTAACACTTATCTTACGCACATACTTACACTAACCTCTAAGCTTTCTATAAGCTTATGCATGATAGATGCATGCAAGTGGAGTTAGGTCACGGCAGCATTGAGCTTGGAGTGTGTAGCGGACTTCTGGAGCTTTCGATATTGTTATTGTATTTTCTTTTATACATTATAATGAAAATTTTTAATATTAGTGGATATATGATGATGATATTGCCTTCATGACTTGGGTAAACTTGTGGTTATGCTTCTTACGAGATAAATGTACATTGAAAAAAATTCTCCTCGTAGGATTCCAGGATCGGAATCAAGCATATAGACGTTGGAAGCCGAGAATGGGGTACTACGGAGGCTGTCGGTATCAGATTCGGTGACAAAAAATTTTGTGAGCCCGGTTTCCGAGTTTGGGGCGTGATAGAAGTTGGTATCAGAGCGTAACTTGAGAATACCTGAAGATAACATCACATATCTGCTGATAGCTACCCTACACTCTATGATTGTTGAGAACTTAAAATGATTAGGTCTCGAGTTTGAGTAACTTAACGATCTCCCCTATAGGACATGCCGCCTAGGAGAGTGACCCGAGCCACTTCCGCCTCACCACCAGATACCCTTGTTCCCCAGCCTGAGGGTGCCGCTCCTCTACCCGTGGGTAGTGTGGATCCGACCGTACCCATGAATGCCTCCCAGTTACAGCAGATGTTGTAGGCTGTGACGACCGCCCTTTAGGGGCAGGGCAGACACCTCGTTGTTTCGTCAGCACAGGCAAAACAAGAGCGCGCGAGCGCCCTTCTTTTAGAGTTCCGAAAGTTCGATCCCTTTCATTTTTAGGGCGAGCCAGATCCGACAGCAATCTAGAGATGACGCTTCGAGGTGGAGAAGATTTTTGATATAATGGGATGTACGACCAAAGTGGGTACGGTTCGCCGTATTTCTTCTCTAGGGTGAGGCCATGCACTGGTGAAACTATGTTACCCCTGTTGCAGAGCCTAATTTCTTCCGGACATGGGAGGATTTTATAGACTGATTCGACTAACAATACTTCCCTGACCACATTCATCGGCAGCGAGAGTTAGAGTTCGAGACCTTGGTATAGGGAGACATGTCTGTGGCACAGTATGCAGCTTATTTTGTGTCGCTATTAAGGTTCGCGCTGTATTTGGTTGATGATAAGGAGTGAAAGGCCCACTTTTTGAGAACGACTTAATTTTAGCCTTAGGATCGTGTCGTCGGACACATGCTCCTGACCTTTGAGTAGGTAGTTCAGAGGGTCCAGATTTATGAAGTAGAATGAAACGATTCGCAGAGGGTTCATGACCACAGAGGAGACCGAAAGAGGAAGACCCCCTCTGGTAATTCCCAGTAGTAACAGATAGTCGCAGAGGCACAGGAGCCATCCATCCTTTCGAGTGCTAGTAACACCTTTAGCACCACCAAAGAGACCGTTCACAGGCGTTTGCTTCCGATGTGGTGAGTCGGGGCATCGTAAGTGTGAGTGCCCCCATTTTCAGCAGCAATGACCTCTTTGGGGGGGGGGGGGGGGGGGGGACATACACCTCCCAAACAGGCCTAGGGAAGGTTTTATGCAGCTTAGCAGGACCGTTAGTCGTCAGGAGGAGCCGTCGATGATTCGCGCGACTAGGCATTAGGACCATCTTGTTAGATTAGTCATTGGTGAGATGGTGAGGCTACAAGGTATCCTAGTTTCAATCGTTTCTGATCCAGGATCTGAGGTTCAGTAAGGGTCACCATAGTGTTAATGAGGCGTCTTGGGAGTGTAAGGTTGAAATTAGAGAACGCTGTCCCCATATGTAAACTGATTGTGCCTTAACATATATATGATGATGCTTCCCCTTCCCTTATCTGTTCTGTAAATTTTGAAGATGAAATTTTTATTAGGAGGGGAGAGCTGTGAGACTCGTATCCTATCCCATACTATTTTGTTGGCTTTTGTGGTCCTTCTATTTGAATTCTGGTGACCCACGATATGTAGATAGTAGTTATGTGCATCCCTGAGTTACATCCTGTCGATCTAAGTCAGCTTGACAGGAGACTTGTACCGGTACGACCGCGCCATCACCGTGTCTCGTGCACTGAGGCGATACCCGGGCCAAGAGATATGCGCCCCCGTTCAGTTCGAGGAAAATGCTGAGTAATTGCAAAACCCAAGAGAAATACATCAATCATGTCGAGTACATATCCCATCAATCACCTCAAGTAAGTACAACCACCCCTCCCCTAAAGTCAACTCTCTCTCTCTCTCTCCACCCATCAAGTACACCCATCACTCACTAACCCATCACACCCCATCACTCACCCATCCTTCTCTCTCTTACAACCTCTCTCTCTCATCTCTCTCTCATTCTCCCAAGCAACCCCATGAGCACCCAACGTCCAAGCATTCCCATGGGAGAGAGGAGAAGCTAGTGTGGCCCACCTCACTACCACCTGATCCAAACTGTCCAATCTCCATCATCCTCTGTTAAAGTCGAAGCCGATGAGCTGGGGATTTTATCGGACTAAGAAGAAATGAAAATGGTGGGTGTTTTGTAGGATTATATTTCAATTTTTGTGATGGACCAAGTGGGGCCTACCGATTGATGGTATAGATCCTATTTGGGACCCATCTTGATGAATGTATTGTAATCCCAGGAAGGCTCATAGTGGCGGAGCCCTCCATCACACGATTCTCTCTCTCTCTCTCTCTCTCTCTCTTCCTTTTCTGTTGAGGCCCACCTTGATGAATGGATTAGATCCACACCGTCTATTAGTGGCAGCCACCTCGTTGTTCACCTAGCTACTCGATTGGGCGAGCCTCGTTTGAAGGAAAAATACAAATATCGACTTGGTCAACTAGCCGTGTGGACCCCCATCTGTGGACCCCACCATGATGTATTGTATCAATGTCGTCCATCCAATCTTTCTAGATCATTTTGGGGTAAGGGGGCCACCTTCTGCTGGACAGCCTACTGTCCAGCAGCAGGGCCTCTATTGAAGGTAAAACACGAATATCTGCTGGATCCTTCCAGCTGGTGGCCCACCACGTGGACTTGGCATACTCATTATATCCAAGCCGTCCGTCCATCACATGGGATGGTGGGCCCCCCACTAGGATGTATACGTTGACGCACACCATCCAGTACATGGACGGTGGGTGCCACATGATGTATATGTTGTATAATCACATCGTCTTGGGATGGTGGGCCTTTACACGTTTGGTTTCCACACCGTCCAACTGGGACGGTGGGACTCACTGTGATATAAGTATTTTATCTCCACCGTCCATTCAACTTCCTAGCTCATTTTAGGCATTGAGCTGAAAAATGAAGCTAATCTGAATCTCTGGCCAGCCACATCATAGAAAATAATAATTTTTATGATTAAAATCTGTTAGGGCCCACTGTAATGTTTCTTCACATTAAAATATACTAAATACTAGACTCGTTGGGTCTGTTATGAGCCATAGAATCCAACTGAGGGACTGAATCATCCTGATGTGGGCCCCACCCATGAAAAACCTAAGAAAAATAAAAAAATATATAAAACATGTGTTGGACGGCACTTGCTGACAGCGTTCAGAGGACACTGCAGCAAGCAGCGTCCTAATGCTTGAATGCTGGCAAGAAGGTGGGCCCCACCATAGGCCCCACCATTATGTATGTTGAACATCAGCACTGTGCATTTGATGGGTCCCCTTTAAAGAATGGGATATCCCAAAAATCAGCCATACACGGAACTCAAGTGGCCCACACCATCTAAAATCATGTGAAGACATGCAAAACATATAAATGTACTTGCCGGGGCCCACCTAAAATTTGAATGCATCTGAAACTTGGCCTTATCCCTTAACTAAATGGGCCACATATAATGGATGGGCTAGATTTATGAACCACGGCTTGGTGGGCCCAACAAATGATTACGAATGCTTTAATGGAGGGTAAACCTCTTAGCTGTTGTGCATGGTGTGGCCCACACAATCCACAGATTGACTCGATTTCAAATCCCAGGCCCACCATATTGTGTTGTGTTTCACCTATACCGTCCACTCATGCGGCCCACCTAGATATATGTATTTTGTATCCACACTATCCAGATAGAGCTGGACGGTGCGGGACAATGTTTGGATAGTGCTGATATACATGTCTAATGTTTGGACAGTGCTGATTTACATGGACAATGTTTGGACAGTGTTGGTCATCATTAGTTAGCCATGTGCCACATAAAATGATAGTGTACAATGATACACATGTTACACCAGCAACTATTGAAATGATTTTTTATGTAATCCAAGCTCTCACTTGAGGCCCATTGGTGCGGCTCGTTGATGTGGCCCACTTAATGTATATGAGGCCCATCTTGATGTATTTGTGGCCCATCTGTTAACACCTACCTTGATGCAATTGCGGCCCATGTGATGAGGTCCATTGTAGTGCGTATTAAGCCGTGGGATGTGGCCCATTGTGATATATTTCTGGCTCATATGATGAGGGCCATTGTGATATATTTCCAGCCCATATGATGAGGCTCATTGTGATGTATTTCTGGCTCATTTGATAAGGCCCAATGAGATGTATTTTCTGGCACATTTATTATGGCCCATTGTATTGTGTATGAGGCCTTTGTGTGAGTCCATGGGCCCACTATATATATTTGGCCCTATAAAGGTCACTCTTTGGGAACAATGTTGGTTAAATGTCCACATTGATGGGCGATGATGGTTAAATGTTCACATCGTGACCTTCCCTTAGGCCCTTTATTAGGCCGATTATCCAGGCCGATTCTGATTGTTGAGGCCGATTCTGATTATCGAGGCCGATCATCGAGGCTTATTCTAATTGTCGAGCTAATTTTGACTGTCGAGGCCGATTCTGATTCTCGAGGCTGATTCCGATTATCGAGGCCGATTCCGAGTATCAAGGCCGATTCTGCTTGTCGAGGTCGATTATCAAGTCTGATTTCGATTGTCGAGGCCTATTCCGAATGTCAAGGTCGATTCTGATTGTCGAGGCTGATTTTAATTTTTGAGGCCGATTCCAATTGTCGAGGCTGATTCTGATTATCGTGGTCGATTTTGATTGTTGAGGCCGATTGTTGAGGCCGATTGTGATTGCTGAGATTGATTTTGAGGGCAATTATCAGGCCGATTGTATAGGCCGATTATTGAGGTCGATTATCGGTGCCAATTATCGATGCTGATTGTTGATACCGATTATGTGTATGTGAAAGCATAACATCATGTACATGCCCATATGGATCATCTGCATGTTCATTATGGGATGTGATTGACCATTACATATGTCATTGGGTAGGTTGTTATAAGACTCCCTGATAGGCGGAGATTGTCTCACATGAGCGCACGGTATGCGCAACATTGAGGCATGACTGGATTGTATGACTCATGCATCTTACATTGTGTGTTGTGATTACTGTACGCTCTAGCGACATTATTGTCGTAGCCTCCACAGGCATGTCATGGATGGCTAGATGGGACACCAAAAATGTTTGGTTCGAGCATCTGGGTACTTTCAATATCTGTGGGTGAAAGTCTTTAAACCTCCGTAGCCAGGAGATGTGCCAATGTCTAGACCGAGTGGATACTTGAGCGCCCGAGTGCCGAATACCTGTAGGCCGTGTCTCCCACTATGTCGTGGTCAGTTGGGGGAGGGTGTAGCCTTATCATCCCAAGTGAGGGGACTGTAAGCTAGGCTAAGTTTGACCAGCTCCCAAATGGGTCCGCTATCCACGAGCCAGGTAGACATTGTTATACTATTGGTAGGCAGGTAGTGAGGTATTTTTCACTTGCTGGGCTGCACGGTCGGCCGAGGCGGTATCCAGCTTGGAGCGTATTAGACCCTGGTGATGATTCCAGAGATGTACAGTACTGATATGTGGACTTATTGAGTAGGAGTTGCATACTCAATATTTTACTCATTTATTCATTTGTTCACTATCCATTATGTGTACCTTTACAATGGCTAGGATTTTGGTTGGAGCTCGTGACTAACCTGAGATAAGGAGTTTACCACATTGAGTCTGACTATCTAAATTTAGGTATGAGACTAGTTTGGATAGAAGTCTCTTGTGATGGACCTTGTAGCTTGCTATATTACGTACTATCATCCCAACTTCACAATCCAGCTTGGTCATTTCATTCGCACCACATATTACATTACATCAGCGGCATATGGTATTTTGGGAAGCTATGTTTCTACATTTATATGGCTTAGATGAGGATGATGGTATTCGTAGCTCTTCAGAATTAAATATTATATCGCATCCTCGGTATCTGATATTTGGCTCACTATGTCTCCACCTTACATAGTCAACCTACATTACTTTCTCAGTATATGTCATTAGCTTATTATGTCTTTACATCGCACATCCTGGATAAGGTTGATGATATTTTATGGACTTGTTAATATTTTCACTTACTCTGATATATTGTATGCTAGGCACTTATCTTATGCACACACTTACCCCACCCTCTAAGCTTTCTATAAGCTTATGCATGATAGATGCGTGCAGGTGGCGTTAGGTTGAGACAACATTGAGCTTGGAGCGTGCAGCGGACTTTTGGAGAGCTTACGATATTGTTATTATATTTTCTTTTATAGTACTTAAAAGTTTTGATATCAGTGGATATATGATGATGATGTTGCCTTTGTGACTTGGGTAAACTTGTGGTTATACTTCTTACGAGATAAACGTACATTGAAAAAATCCTCCTCATAGGATCTCAGGATCAGAATCTGGCGTATGGGCGCTGGAAACCAAGAATGGGGTATTACGGAGGCTGTTAGCACCAGATTTGGTGATGTAGAATTTTGTGAGCCCAATTTTTGAGTTTTGGGTGTGACATAGACCATAGCCAGAAAGAGTTGTGATCCATGGATCTTAGTGCCAAGCCATGACCTACATTGTTCATATTAGTCAACTTTGTCTAAGCAAACTGACTTAATGCAAGGATGAAAAGATTAAATTAAATAAATAAATAATAGATAAATAAATAAACGAACTCAATTATAACAATTCATGTTGGGGGACCACAGAAGCATACAGAGATGAATCAAGCAAAGTATTCCAATAGCACAATCAAGCCCAATCACAAAGACATCGAATTTAATGTGGAAAAAACCTTGTGGGAAAAAAACCACGGCACAAAGTGACATATATTCACTATGAAAGTAGAAGATTACAAGAGATAGAGATTACCTGATTCGAACAAGCTTCGAATCACCCAAGCTACACCCCTTGAAACCCTAAGAACAAATTAGAAAGCTCTTAGATACCCCCTATTCCCGATTACACCCATATATATGGCCTTTAGGAGAATTACAATCGAAATAGAAAATAAATCCCGCACTTATACAACTCTACATAACTCTGCGCAATCGTTCAATGGCATCAAATAGCCTTTGATGGCATCAAACCACTTCGATGCCATCGAACTACACACCAAAATGTTCTAACAACTAAACATGTATTTTTTGAATTTTCTCGATGGCACTTCGATGGGACTATGATGTCATCGATGGCCCGTTGTTGGCATTGAACCCATTTCGATGGCATCAAGAAGTACACGTAAAATATCCATCAACCAATCATGAGATTTCTAGATTTTTTCAATGTCATCGAGCAGCTAATGAAAGCTTCAAACAACTGAAAGATTTGACACATCAGTACCAATCTCCATCATGTCTTCAATATTTATTCTTTATAGCTTCTTGTCCTCTTCTCTGTAAATGTTATCTTATCTAGCTCATAGGTTTGTCAAATTTTGTTATGCTAAAACCTCTTGGAAGCTGTATCTTGTTTTGTGGTTATTTTAAGATCAACTTCATGTCATCCTTGCCAATATTTTCTACATTCAAGTATAAGATCAGGACATTCAAGTATAAGATCAAGTCATGCAAGTACAAGATCAAGAAGTACAAATACAGCATCAAGAAGTTCACTATCAAGAACAAGAAGTTCAAGTACAAGATCAAGAGGTTCGAGAATAAGAAGTTTAAGTATTAGATCAAGTCTTCAAGCTTCAACTACTTAAGAGAATAATATGTGATGAATTAATCTCACAAGTAAGGTTTTTTTGAGCTTAGACTGACCTTAAGATAGGTCATACAATATCATAAGTCATTTGATAATTTTATAGGTCATTTTTTGACTAGTCCTAATCATGGTTCGACTAGTCTAGACATTGGTTTGACTAGTCCAAGAATTCCCTCGACCAATCTAAGGTTTGCTGTAAATTTTTGGGATTTTTTGTTGGGCCCTCGACCAGTCTTGGAGACTACTCGATCAGTCGAGTGAACAATGCTCGACCAGTGAAGCAGGCTCACCTCAAAGTCCAGTAATATTTTTGGGTCCCACTCGACCAGTTGAGTGCATGGCTTGACCAGTCGAGCAGGCCACTCGACCAGTCGAGTTGTGATCTTATCTTATTGCGCCAGAAATTTAAAAGTGCCCTTGCTAGTTCCCTGGTTTGTCAATTAGCGTGTGTGTTGAGCCAGTCGGACTGAAGAGCCTTGTAGGAAGATCAATTCAAGTGTTTGCCTCAACCAGATATGTGGAAGCTCGCCATAGGTAAATTTAAACCTCACATCCCATGTCTCAAAATACCAGGTGAATAAAACCCTTAAAAATAAGTTAGACATTATAGGGTTTTTAGTGAGAAAACTTTTTCAAAAATCAGAAAATCTCTAAGTTTTCTTGCTCTGTCGATTGTATCGATACATGTCTCGATATGATCGACCTGCGCTGTCGATGTCCTCGGAAGCTCAATCGATAAAATCGAATGAAGACTTAAAGTGTCCAGCAACCACATATTCATTTGGACAAAATTACCGATATATCGATATACATATCAATATCATCGATTGAATCTGGAATCGATCGAAGGAGACTCGATAATATCGACAGGCAGTTCCGGCGCCCCTGTTTTTACTTAAGAAAATCTTATACGTTTCAATATATCAGAGCTCTCCTTGATACCTTCGAAGTTCAAATCTCGATGATATTGGAAGCTCTCGATAATATTGATCATGGGCACATAGTTTTCCAGCCACATTTTTCAGGTGGCTTTTCAATTCTGATCGGAGGTCACTCGATAGAATCAATATTTAAATATCGATGGTATTGAGGCCGGATCGATTGTATCGAGAATGGACATAAACCGTCCAGCAAGCTCATTGATAAAATCCTTGAATTTATTGATGCATCAACATGACCTTTGATATCTTCGGTATTCAAATTCTGATGATATCGAGTATCCCCCGATCATATCTGATGACCTGAAAAATTTCAAAGCAAGTCTCTCTCATTTTAAAGTATCGAGGAATCGAAACTTGCATCGATAATATCGGAGTTCGAAATTCAATGGCATTGACACGAGTCTCGATTCCCTCGACTAGCCGGCAAGAGGTTTTTCAAAAGCGTAGGACATTAAGTTTGTGTCATCGAGCGGACCATCGATACAATCGAGAGTGTACGCTTGATGATATCGACCCCACTCGATGATATCGAACTCTGTCATAAATGTGACCATTTTATATCCGTTGGAACCTTTTGCCTATATAAAGGGAGCTTGGCTTTAGTTTCTTATAGAGAAAGAAGAGAGTGCTTTTGAGTGTTTAAACCTTAGATCATTTAACCTAAGCCCTTTCTCTCAAGGGAGTTCATCCTCCAATCCACCCTCATCATTGATATTCAATAGAGTGGAATGGGGAATGAATTTTCACATTCAAGGATCCTCCAGCTACTACCTTAATGGCAAATCATTAAGCTGGGATACCTTGAATACATAGATGATTGAAATCGCTCTATCTTCCTTTTAGGAAAATATTTAGAGAGTAGGATTCCATCATAAACTTGACCCAACCCGTCGCCATATATTGGTACATCATTTGTGTTGCGGATCAAGGGAGCAGAAGATTCTTCATCAATAAGGAGATCTTCATCAACATGCTGAATGAGACTCATCCACTTATCTATAAGTATCTAGAGTCTAGAGGACCCTTTGATCATTCCTTTGTAGGATTGGGTCTAAGGTGTTTCTCACCCTTTGAAGTCCTCAAGGAGGCCTCCGACGGGAGTGTACGTGGTGAGTACGTTGTGTGGACTCTTGCACTATGGAGAGCATAAACATCTGGTTGAAGGTAAACCAGTCAAAACCTTAGGTTTGAGGTGAACCATGTGAAACCTCGGGTTTGAGGTGAATCGTGTAGAAACCTCTTTTAGGGTTTTATGGAAGATCCTTGGCCAGTGTGCCTAAAAGTGGGTGCGATGTTTGATCCTTGCTCATGAGAGCATAAACAGTTAGCCTCAGTGTAGGTTGTAAAGGTTGAAGGTGAACATGATTTAAAACCTTAGGTTAGAGGTGAACCACTATGAAACCTCCTTAGTGAAATCCGGTACACTCAAGGGCTGAGTGCGGTTACTGGGAGTGGAGTAAACAAGTAGTTGAAACACTATAAAAATGACTGTGTTTGTGATTGCTATTCTTCTATGTGTGTGATTTATGTCAATGCCTTCATATCTATTTATCTGATCATACCTTACACACATACACAGTCATATCCATCATAAACTAAGTTATATATTTTTGTCTCTTGAATAGTTTGTGATTGGATCCTCTACAAGGTTAGAAGCCAGTAGAGTTACATTCGAGTAATCCTGATAATTTCATATCTATAAGGATTAGTGTAACGGAACTTTTAAATACATTGTAAGAACTTTAAAAAGTCCTATTCACCCCCCTCTAGGACATACTGGCATATTCCTACTTCAACTAAAGCAGTCTTCACCGCAATTTCAAAATTTTGAAATGTTGTTGGTCATTCGACCAATCGAGCTGATCATTAGGCCAGTCGAGTCGATAGTATTATTGCCAATAAATTGAGGATGGTTTTCAGAGTTTTTCAATTAATTCAAAGCTATTCAAGTCACAACTCTGAGAAACTTGTCCCCACATTCTAGAAGCTAAGCTTTTTTGCATTTGATTTTGAGATCTCTATTCAATTTTATTTCTTTTGAAAAGAGAATATTGATTTTACCCTTTGTGAGTTTAAAATCAAATCAAGCTAGCCCAAGATTGTTTTCATCTAGAAATCATTTAGACCTAAGAACCCTTTCATATGCGAGATTGGACATTGAACATCTACATTGAATTGGTTCTATTGGGCTTCATCAGAAGGAGAATCTTTAGATAAGTACACTTCAATTGTCTATATTTAGTTTGTAAGATTGCCAGAAATCATTCATTTTAGTTTTGACTGAGATAGCTAGAAAATCTCAGTATGTGGGATTTTTAATTGTGGTAGCCCTTTTGAAAACACAATTGTGAAGGTTTTGGGTGAACCTTGCAAAACCTATTTCATAGTGAAAGCTGATATCCCGTGGGTGAGGATATTGGGAGTAGAGTAGTTGTGTGGCTATTTTCTAATAGTTGGTGTACACACAAGCGAATCACTATAATTGCTAGAGTTGTGGTGAATGTCTATTTTGTGCATTTATGGTGAATGATTATAATTTTCTTTCTGCACATGTGGTGAATGTTGTAATAGTAGTAGAAATTTATTTCTGTTTTATTATTTTTTTCTTTGTATCAGTTTAAGATTTTGATATACAGACCGTTCTAGAAATCAAGTTGTCCTACCATAAGCCATTGGTTTTTGGTGTAAGGTTGTCCTTAGAAAAACATCTGTATCAACCTCTCAATACTTGTGCATTTGAGGTTGCTATTTATTTTTTCTATTTGAGATTGATAAGTGCTATATTGTTCTAGTTCATTCTTTATTCCGCATTTAAATTTTAATTTGGCATAGTCCTATTCACCTCCCCTCTAGGACTGTTTGTTCGACCTTTTCAAGTGGTATCAAAGCCTAATAGCTCATTTATTTGGATTTATTTTCTAAGCTAACCAATCTGAGCTTATATCATGTTAAATTTTGATAGCCTTTCAATTATTAGGCCATCACCATTTGATGGCTCCAATTATGCCTATTGGAAAGCCATAATGAGAATTTTCTTGAAATTTATCGATAAAAATGTGTGGCAATCCACAGTAACTAGATGGAATCCACCCACCATTGAAGTTTTAGGCATTGATGGTATTAAAACACATAAGGTTGCACCTTATAGTACTTGGACCACTCTTCAGAAAAATGAGGGCAGTGCCAATGCCAAGGCTTTAAATGCAATTACTTGTGCACTATCACCAGATAAATTTAAAAGGATTATATCTTTTGATACTATAAAAAAAGCCTGGGATATTTTAGAAATGACACATAAGGGTACGACTACTGTCAAGAAATCTAAACTGCAAATCCTCACCACTAGGTTTGAGGAAATACGTATGGAAGAAAGTGAAACATTCATGGACTTCTATACTAAGTTAAATGACATAGCTAACTCAATGTGAGGTCTTGGAGATAACATCCTAGAAAGTAAAGTCTGTGCAAAAATACTGTGCTCATTGCCTGAAAGGTTCAATTCAAAAGTCACTGCCATTCAGGAACTTCGTGATATGGATAACATGTAGGTTGAAGAACTTGTTGGTTCTTTACAAACCTACGAGTTAAATTTTAAGGCTCTTAAAGGTAAATCCATAGCTCTAAAATTTTCTAAAAGTATTTCTCATGATTCTAATAATTCTGATTGCAAAAACTCAGAAGATGATATGACGCTTTTAGCAAAGAAGTTTTATAAAATTTTTAAAAGCAAAAAGAGAGTTGACTTTCAAAAATCCTCTGAGAAGAAAAGGGTAGATTTAAAACCTAAAAATCACTTAAAGATAGCCAATGCTTCAACTACCATGAATATGGGCATCTAGCAAACAAATGTCATAAGAAGAACAAGTCTAAAAAGAAAGGTATGTTGGCTACATGGGATGAATCCTGTTATTCTGAAGTTTCTTCTGAGTCAGAAGATTCTGAAACCGAGTCGGCTAATAATGTTAAAGCCCTAATAACTCTAGCCAAGTTCACTTTCTTAGATAATAATGATTCAACCGGTGAAGAAAATTTGAGTAGTGACTATGAAAATGAAGAAGACCTTCAAGATGCTTATGATGCCCTTTACAGGGAAAGTTGCAAAATTTTTGTAAAGTTACAACTTTAGAAAGAAGAGTTTTCTAAATTAAAAGAGAATTTTGATAATCTAGTCTTAGAAAAATCACATTTTTCAGATTACTTTGAAAAAACTAAGTGCGACTTAGATTTTAAAACATCCCAAGTTGAAAACTTAAAATTTGAAAATGAAAAGCTAAAACTAGAAGTCTCTTCACTTTTGAGTTTGAAGGAACATGAAGGTATGCCTAAGGTGATCTTAAATTAGAAAAACTTTTATTCGGATCTAAAAAATGTGGCGATCGATCTAGATTGGGCTATGATAAAATACTCCTCCCAAATATAAGAATACTCCACCTAAATTTGTTAGAGGGGAGTCTTCAAAATCAAAAGGGAAATGTCTGAATCAAAATAATTCTAAAAATGCTAAAACTTTTCAGACTATTAAACCTAAAAGTAATCATATCCCTTTGGTTGAAAAAAATTATGGATCTACTTAAGGAGTTTCTAAAATCTAACTCAGTGGGTAGGACTTATAACAACTGGAAACATAAGAAGACCAACTATGTTCCTAGACCCAAAACTGTAATGAAATGGGTTCTTAAGGTTACTTGTTTGGTTGCTCACATTGCTTTCAAGGCTTCAAGTCAATCAAAGTGGTACCTAGATAGTGGATGCTTTAGACATATGACAGGTGACAAAGATTTGTTCACCAATCTGAAAGACATGATTGATGGTTCAGTCACATTAGGTGACGGTAGCAATTGTAAAATTATTAGTCAAGGTACGGTTCAACTTTTTAACCTCCCTCTATTTGAGAATATTTTATATGTAGAAGGTTTAAAACATAATCTATTAAGCATCTCTTAAATATGCGATAATAATTATAGTGTAAAATTTATCAACCAAGGATGTGAAATTTTGAATAAGAATGGTTCTGTAATATTAACTGGTCACAAAACTTCTGAAAACTGCTACATAGTCAGTGATTCAAGCTCATCTAAGGTATCATGTTACATGGTCCAAACTGATGAGACTGAATTATGGCATAAGCGCCTAGGACATGTACACTACCACAACTTATATAGAATGAGCAAAAATGAATTGGTAAGAGGTCTACCCAAAGTAAAGAAAATGGATAAAATATGTGGCGAGTGCCACCTGGTAAACAAATTAGGAGTGCTCACAAAAAGGTGAATTCCAATGCCACATTTAAACCACTCGAACTTCTCCACATGGATCTCATTGGACCAACTAGACGGAGAGTCAAGGTGGCAAAAAGTATATTCTGGTCATTGTATGTAAGACCATATCCATTCCGTACCATTTTCTATGCCTATGTGCATGATGATCGACGTCCTTAACCAGACCTGGATTCGTCGTTCATAGTGTACACCCAACTGACCGAAACCCTAATACCTTGAAACCTATTTCATATCGACCGCCCCATCACCGCGATCGTGGAGGTACAGCCCGTGCGTCTGTATGACACTCCATTAGTGAGATACGCCATGAAGAATCGTTAGTGTATCATTTGCACATGGTGCCGTGTACTCCATTCCACATGTGCATAACACATGCCATGCACACATGTACATGCCACACATGGGTGAGAGAATCTCTACCCATGTGTGTGATGTCACACACCCATACCTCCCCTCTCTCATGTGCATGCAAGGTTAATTCTTCTCCATACCATATCCTATGCATGACATCATCACACCATGCCATCCCATATCCCTTTAATCCACCATTAATTACAAATCATGAATTAATTGTCATAATCTTAGTCTAAGCTAATTAAGATCACATTAATTGAATCTAACCATATTTTAACAATTTCTCTACAAATAGTCCTTCATCCCTTAACATTTCACCATTTTTCTACATAAGGAGAGAGAGAGAGAGAGAGGAGTGATCTTAGTGGGCCATCAACTCCATCAATCTCATCCCTTCCATCCATCTCAACCATCCATCGAATCTATCAAGGTGAGTACACCCCTCCACTCTTATGGTTTATTTTCTTTCTTGATTATTCGGATGATTAATTGTGATGATGATGTGATGATAATGATAATGATGATGTAGGACCCATTGATGGTAGGGCCCAGTATGATATATGGTTACACATATATAGATGGTGAGATGAAATAAACATTAGCTTGATCTAAAGCTTGTGTGGGACCCATTAGCCGTGGGCCCACCGTGATGTAAACTAACCATCATACATGGATATATGGTCACAAGGATGTGGATGAAGAGAAAACATAGATATCAGCTTGGTAATCAAAATATGGCCCCACTATGAACCTTATAGTCATCCAACCATCCAAGTATGGTCCATTGGGTTGACCAAACTTACACAGATTCATGCACACACGTGCACACTTCAAATTAAAAATAAAAATAAAAAATAAAAAAAAGGAAAGAGAGAGAGAGAGAGAGAGAGAGAGAGAGAGAGAGAGAGAGAGAGAGAGAGAGAGAGAGAGAGTGGACACTGTTGTTGCCAGCGTCCTTATTGATTGTTATAAGGGGAGAGTGTGGGATCCACAACAGGCCCCACCCATACTGTATGTATTTAATCCACTCCATCCATCCAATTTCCCAGATCATTTTAGGTGTTGAGCCAAAAAATGAAGCCAATCCAAATCTCTGGTAGGCCACACCATCAAAAAGACTATTTTAATAGTGATAAACTGTTAGGGCCCGCTGTGTTGTTTCTGTAAGTTAAAAAATGCTGAATATTGGGCTGGTTAGATCCATACCGAGCCATAGAATCTAACAGATGGGGTGGATCATCCTGATGTGCGCCCCACCTATGAAAAACCACACTAAAATAAAAAAATAAAAAAATGAAAAATAAAAAATATATAGGCAAGGGGCTGACTCCCCTTGCTGCTAACATCCAGCATCCAGAGGATGCTGTAGCTTCTGCTGCTTATATTTGGCAGGGATGGTGGGCCCCACCACAGGCCCCACCATGATGCATGTTGAGCATCTACATCGTGCATTTGATGGGTCCCCTTTAGAAAGTGGGATACCCCATAAATATGCTCTACACAGAACTCATGTGGCCCATACCATCTAAAAAAATGAGAAGATTATATTGATATCAACAAGTTCTGTGGGTTTGATCATGAGGAATATGCTATATCCAAACCCTCTATCCATTTTGTGAGCTTTTCTTAAGGCTTGAGAAGAAAAATAAGACAAATCTAACTATCAAGTGGTCCACACCACAAAAAGTAGTGGGGGATTGAACGTCTGCCATTAAAACCCTTTTTAGGTCATAGAAGTTTTGGACCAATATGAAATTTGTCTTTCCTCTTACTTCAGGTCTTTGTGACCTTATGAACAGATTAGATGGAAAATAAACATTATGCTAGGCCCTATGAATGGTTTAACGGTGAAATCATTATCTTCACTACTATTTGTAGTACGGTCCAAATAATCTTTGGATATGATTCATTTTTATTTTGATAATGCTCTAAAATGATCTCTAAATATAGATGAACAGTGTATATATAATAAATATATTACTTTGGGACCCATGTAACTTTGATCTCTATGAACCATTTGTACAACTTGGAGCTCGAGGATATAGAATCACGCGCTGGGTTCACTTGAAATTTGAATGCATCTGACACTTGGCCTAACCCCTTAACCTAGTGGGATACACATAATGGATGGGCTGGATTTGTGATCCACACCTCGATGGCCCAATAAGTGATTATGAATGTTTTAATGGAGGGTAATCCTCTCAAATTTTGTGTGTGGTGTAGCCCACATGCACCATAGATTGATTTGATTTTAAGTCTCAGGCCTGAAATTGTGGTGATGACCGCTTTAGTTGAAGTGGGAATATGCCAAGATGTCCTAGAGGGGGGTGAATAGGACCTTTTAATATTTTACAATAATTTAAAAACCTATCACCCTATCCTGAATAAATATGCAAGTATCAGAATTTCTTCAATATAACTCTAATGGCTTCCAAGCCAAATTGAGGATCCAATCATAAGACTATTCAAAAGATAAACAAGATGAACACCATAGTTCATGAGGTGTGATTCTACTTAGTTATAGATAATCATGTGAGCATGCAATATGAGAACATTTAGAGAAATCACATAAGTAGTAGAAGTAAATGACAATCTCAAACACAGTCATTTTTATAGTGGTTTGACTATGTGTCTACTCCACTTCCGGTAGACGTACTCAACCCTTGAGTGTACCGGATCTCACTAACGGATGTTTCAAATCAGGTTCACCTCAAACCAATACAACCTACACTAGGCTGACTCTAACGTGTCTCCACGACACAAGTTAATGCCCCATATAGGAGCAAGGGTCAATACAAAACACCCAGATTTTAAGCCACACATGCCAAAGATCTACACAAGGAACTTAATAGTTTATACTCCCATGAACAAGGGTCAACACATAATACCTAGGTTTTAGGCCACATAGGTTAAGGACTTACACAAAGACCTAAGTTTATGCTCTCCACAGAGCAAGGGTCCACACACACCACCCCCATGTAAACTCCCATCGGAGGCCTCCTATGAGGACTTAAAAGGGGTGAGAAGCACCTTTGACCCAATGCTACAAAAGGAATGATCAAAAGAGTCTCTGGGCTCTAATGACTTACAAAAATATAGATGAGCCCCATTTAGCACGTTGATGAAGATCTCCTCCTTTGATGATGAAGAATCTTCTGCTCCCTTGAACCGCAATATAGATGATGCTCCAATGTAAGGTGACAGGTTAGGTCAAGGTTATGTTGGAATCCTACTATATTAAATATTTTTCTATATTAGAAATAAAGTGATTCTAATCATCTATACATTCAAGGTATCCCAGCTCAATGATTTCTCATTAAGATGGTAGCTGCAGGATCCATGAATGTGGAAGTTCATTTACCAATCCACTCTATTGAATATCAATGATGAGGGTGGATTGGAGGATGAACTCCCATGAGATAAAAAGGCTTAGGGTATATGATTTGGATTTAAACACTCAAAAGCTCTATCTATTTTTTCTACAAACAACCAAAGGCAAGCTCTCATTAAATATGTAAAAAAGTTCCAACGGAAATAAAACAGTCATATGTTTTGATAGAGTTTAATATCATTGAGTAGGGTTCGATATCATCGAGCGTATACTCTCGATAGCATCGAATGGCCGCTTGATGATATGAACTCAATCTATCAAATGCTTTTGAACCTTTTTGCCAATTGGTTAAGGAAATCGAACACTTTTCGATGTCATCGGATTTTGAACTCCGATTTTATCGAAACGAGGTTTGATTCCTTGAAATATGAAAATAAGAGAGCAGTTGCCTTTAAAACATAACAGGTGTTTGATATGATCGCGCATCCCTCGATATCATTAGAATTTGAATGTTGATGATATCGATAACAGGGTCGATTAATCGATATTTTCAAGAAATTTTCCTATAAGCTTGCTGGACAGTTTGTGTCATATTTTGATGACATCGACCTGGTCTCGATATGATCGATATTTGAATATCGATTTTATCGAGTGATTCTTGATACTTGAAATATTTTATGTGTAAGCTTGCTGGATAGTTTTGTGTCCCAATCTGATATCATCGAAGGTCTGTTGATATCATCAAGATTTGAATTTTGAGGATATCGAGGTTCTCTTCGATATATCGAGAATCACATGTTTTTCGTAACAACATGTTGGACACAACTGACCAGATGTTGATTTTATCGAGCCGTCTTGATGAACTCGAGATTCAAAATTCGATGATATCGAACAGTCCATCGATTCATCGATAATTCAGTCCAAAATTCTTTATAGTTGCTGGACATCAGAAGTCCTTAATTTGATAATATCGAATGAGTTTCGAGGACATCGATAGCTGGGTTTAATTTCATCGAACCACGTATCGATAAATTGACGAGGGCAGAAAACTTAGATATTTTCCTGATTTTGCAAAATAGTTTTCTCACCTTAAACCCTAAGATGTTTTATCCATTTTTAAGGTTTTTGTATACCTGGTGTTTTGGGACATGAGATGTGAGGCTAAGTTTACCTTTGACGAGTTCGGGCACACATCGTGTTGAGGCAGACGCTTGAACAAACTTCCTATGGGGCTTACTTATCTTACTGACTCAACACTCACGCTAATTGACAAACCAGGGCACTTTCTATCTCCCCCTTTGTTAACTACGTGACAAAACGCCTAAAGTCCTAGAACAACATCTAGACCAACATCTTAAATTGTGTGTACATGAAATTTTCACAATTTTACAATGTTATTGAGTTCACACACACGACTGTACCATTCAGTAGTAGTTGCTCCCCTTATCTTCTTGTAGCTGGTCCCCCTAACACCTGTACCACCATTAACAAATAGATACACACAATTTTCCTCCATGGTGGAATTTGTTCTCCCCATTTTTGTCAGTCATTGACAAAGGGCAGTATATCAATACAAGTTGACTGAAGTTGAAGCATAAAGATATGGGAGAACCAATAGAGATCCAGATAGTTCAATGCATACTAGATACATCATGAAAATGCATAATCAGTAAGGGATAGATGTATACTAAATAATGACATCTCTTATTTGCATAGAAACCATTTATGCATACTAGGTGAAAGGAGAGTTGTGATTTTAACAGAAAATAGTAATGTTGCTTTAAATGACATAAATCACAAAACCAATTCTTAATTGTTAAGGAATATGTAGAAGAAGACAGTCACAATTTATACCAGCACGTCTCAGAATTTCATGAATAATTGAGAACACAGAGAGAGATAGCAACAAAGATGTACAAATTATAAATCAGCCATTAACAAGAATATCCAAAATAAAAACTACCCAAACTTAGCAGTATTTCATCATCCATCCCAAACCAACAAACCAAATATCTAGCCCAACCATGGGCATACAAGTATGTTCCTCATGTAGAGGATATCCATAAACCATTAAAAAAAAAAAAAACTATTAGACCTTTCATGTTAGATAGTCATCACATACACTCATAAGATGGCAAGGCATTCAAAAAGATATCCATGCCCAAATGTCGAGATGAGTATCTGGTGTATGTGATGGCACGAAGACTATTGATAATATGGTGGAGGGGCTGATAAAGATAGTGTTGTATCTTCTTGTCGGCATGTTATCAGATCGACCAATTGCTACCTGCTGCACCCCAATCACCAATCTTTCCAGGGCGTAAACCGTTCATTCCTTATTTCCTTCATCTGAGTGACTTCTCGTAATGTTGTCCCTATCCGATCTTGATGTAGTTTGAATCTTTTGGCCTACATAGGGTCGGATGGATGCAGAGCTTGCTGCGATTCGAGTGGGTCTTCTCTGGCAGGTGCTGCTCCTTCGGCTTGTGCAGCCCCTTCACTAATTTCTCTTTCTCCATGAATCCCCTCCTCGAGTTGATCTTTTGGATATCGATGAAACTTCAAATCCATCTTTCTAATGTTGATTTTGTTAAAATTTTGGAGAGATAGTTCCCGATCG
Organism: Magnolia kwangsiensis; assembly: GCA_037074715.1. Classification (NCBI taxonomy): domain Eukaryota; kingdom Viridiplantae; phylum Streptophyta; class Magnoliopsida; order Magnoliales; family Magnoliaceae; genus Magnolia; species Magnolia kwangsiensis. The sequence continues at coordinate 54,659,092 of CM073582.1, read as the reverse complement.
TTTATCAATGGAAGACCAATCTTATCACATAACACGTGAATAATCTGAGGGAAGGGTAGATGGACGTCTCTAGAAGTGTGAATTGCATACATCAACTGGTGAACTATCAAGTGGGAAGACATATCTTGATCCCAGTTGCCACACAATACATAATCATGACCATAAATCCTGTAAGGTCAACTCGGTTTGTACCCTTAGGGTATGCATTTGTGGGGATGATGCCATGCAGAACTCGATACTTAGGTTCCATAAAATTTGCCTTTAATGCATTACCCTAGTGCCAAGGAATATCCCTACCATGGTAATGAAATGTCGTGATCTTAGATCGAGTCACTGGATTTTCAAGATCCAGATCAGAGAGACCAACTAGAGAGAGAGAGAGTGAGACCAAAGATGCTTGCAATAGATTCAAGGGTAATTTCTACATCGGTATCCCCAACAGAGACAGTGATGGAAGGAGGTTCTACGATAGGAGAATGGCTGGAAGTAAAGAAGCTATAGGTTCGTTCATAATGACATGGGCCACCAAAATTAAGAAGAGGCAGCCAATCTATTTCAGCCAACCGAGGTTCCAGATTGTAGAGTTTTAGGCAATCCCTATCAATTTTTTGTTCATGGACCAACTTCCTTCTAGTATATTTCGCTAGAATAGGATTTACCCTAGCGGGAGGAGAGACAGGTGTGTCACGTTGAGACCCACCACCCAATGTTTGTTTGGTAATTTGCTGGCGTGTTGGGATCCCTAATCTGATGCCTTTGCCCTTTCTTTATGTGCAACGACTTTATGTCTGGAGGATCTCGAGGATTCCCTAGAAATAGAAGTTTTTCCTTTGTCCTTCCCCTTTGAACAGTTACCACTTAGAATGGGATGACCGAAGTGTGATCTGATAAACGATTGAAGGATTTTGAAAATGAATTGATGATCTTTTAGACGGAACATCTCTCTATAATTTAGAAATACCCAAAGACACAAGATGCAATCTTGAGAGATTAAGGGAATAGACAAGGAATTAGCAGATTTTGGTGATCTTGGAGGACTCACTGATGGAAAACCATGTAAAACGACTGAGGAGGATGAGTAGTAGAGAGAAGAACGAGCTTTGAGTAATGAAATGAAAATTTCTCCGCTCGTCTGCCTTTTATCGGACGGTAATCTTCGATATCATCGAAAATGGTTTCGATGATATCAATATACCCTAATCGATGTTATTGATGATGAGTTTGAGGGCAGACCAATCGACATGATGTTTCAGATTCTTGAGAGGTCGTCAATGGAATTGATTCTATTCTGATGAGATCATCAACTCATTTGATTCAATGATTCACTTATCGAGGAGAATGATGGGACAAGTTATCTCTAGTTTTCTATAATCTTCCATATATGTATAACTCAATATATTTTCATATCAGTCTGTATACACATCAAAATTTGTACAAAAGTTATACCATCCAAAATTATAAATATCAGAATGTTTATATGCAAACCTCAGATATATCATGAAAATCATCAAAATTGCATCATTTCAACAACCATCCAGATCTAGACGCATGACTTGGACATGTTTTCCATGATCAAATGTTATAAAGCATATGGATTAGACTTTCCATTTCCTTTAATGACTTAACAGTGGTCACTAGTGCGAAGACCTTCCATAACTGATTTTCCTGATAGGTTCAGGATCTTGCACTTTAGTTTGTCAAAGGTAACCACATGGTTGTTGTCACAAATTTGAGAGATGCTCATTAGATTGTGAGTCAATCCTTTTATGCAAAAAGCATTTTTATTTTTGAGCATCTTTATTCCTTCTATTGTTCCACACCCTACTACCTTAGCAGTGCTTCCATCACCATAAGTGACTATCCCGTTATCACGATCTGAGTAATTTGAGAGAAGGGATTTGCCACCTGTAACCTGTCTTGAGCACCCATTGTCTAGGTACCATTTAGTACATTCGGTGAGTAACAAGAATCCACCTGTAACTTAGTTTTCCTTGTTTTATTAGATCATTTGTCTTCTGATTTAGTTCACCCACTTGATTCAATAGCTCCTTCAGTCTCTTGGTCATTCTAGGTGGAGATGGATCTGTTCCTTTTTCCATATTGTTTAGTGGATTCTGTATTGATTTTCCGGTTTGTCTGTATTTACCAATATGATTCGAACTGGAAGTAGATTGAGTCCACCTTGGAGTAATACATTCAAATTTGAAATGGCCAGAGTCTCCACACGAACGAAAGATAGAAGTAGCTATTGTTTTACTTCCTGATGCAACTGATTTCTCAAACATTGGTGCTGCATTTTTGGATTTTGATTTGAATTTGTTATATCCTAATTCACTTTTATCTTTCCCAGGTCTTCCCACCCCTAAGAGTTTTTCTAATTTTTCACTACTTTGGAAAAATTTATAATTCAGTTCAACAAATTTGTTGAATTTCTGTACATTAAATATGAGTGTGTGATTTTTATTTTGAAGATGCTTGTTTTTATCTTTCAATAGTTCAATCTGTTTGTTTAGTTTTTCAGACTCAGATTTGAAAAAGCTATTGATTCCTTCAAGCCTATCATTTTCAGAGTGGTATTGCTGTAGATCATTAATCAAGTGCGTATTGATTTCCAATGTTTTGTCTAGATCTTTTTGTAACAATTTATTTTTATTTTCATTTATCCCAAGTCTTTTAAGTATATTGATGTTATGGATATAAAGTTGATTATAGGCATCCTGTAGTTTATCTTTTTCTTCTTCTTTCTCTGTTTCCTCATCATCAGATGGAAATGATTCAGTGACTTGAGGTTATTTGATGTTCTTAGTTTTTATGGGAATAGTGGAGGCTGTAGAGACCATAAGAATTTTCAGGGACTTTCGGTCTCCATCACTCTCTGAGTCACTACATTTTGAATTTGACTCTTGAGTATCATCCCATGTGGCTGCCATTGCCTTTCCTTTGGTTTTCCTATTTGGCCATTCAGTGGATAAATGTCCAAACTTTCGGCAAGTGTAGCATTGTGGCTCCTTGGACTTTTTACCAGATTTACCTGTAAAATGTTTGTTGTCTAACTGTCTTCTTTTAAATGGTCGGCCACAGTTTTTATGGAAGAATTTTCTAAACCATTGAGCCAACAGAGCCACTTCCTCATCTTCATTCTCCCTTTCACTTTCATCTTCCTTATTTGTAGTGTTCTTTGAAGTTTTGAGGATAGTGTTTTTGGGTTTAGGAGTTTGCTTGAAGTGTAGTTCAAATGTTTACAGGGAACCTACGTGTTCTTCTACTTTCATTTCATCCATGTTTCTACATTCTTCAATGGTTGTAACTTGCAAATTGAATCGTTTTGGTAAGGATCTCAGAATTTTCCTACAGATTTTTGGAACCGGAACTTTTTCTCTTAATCCACCCATGGAGTTGCAGATGATATTCAATTTTGTGAAAAACTCCATGAAGGTCTCATTCTCTTCCATTCTAAGACTTTCAAACTGTGATGTTACGAGTTGCAGCTTGGATCTTTTCACTGTGCTGGCTCCCTCATGGGTTGTTTCTAACAAGTTCCATGTTTCTTTAGCAGTTCCACACATACTAATTTGATTGAAGACTTCTTGAGACACAGCACAGTAGATAACATTCATTGCTTTAGCTTCAGACTTTTATTTTTCTTTATCGAATGCTATCCACATTTCTTTGGATTTTAGTTTGGTGATAGTTGTGCCGTTTTCAAGTACTATTTGTTCGGTTGGTGGCACATATCCTTTTTCAACAATATAACAATCATCATGATCCAAAGATTTCAGAAAGTAATGCATCCTAGCTTTCTAGTATGCATAATTTGATCCATAAAATACTGGAGGTCTAGTTATAGATGAGCCCTTACCTTTGGCCATATTACCAACTTCAGTCAAGATCACTCTCTAGGCGGTGAAGCCCTTAAGAGAGACCCTCTCTGATACCAATTGAAATTGCAGTAATGACCACTTTAGTTGAAGTGGGAATATGCCAAGATGTCCTAGAGGGGGGTGAATAGGACTTTTTAATACTTTACGATAATTTAAAAATCTATCACCTTATCCTGAATAAATATGCAAGTATCAAGATTCTTCAATATAACTCTAACGGCTTCCAAGACAAATCGAGGATCCAACCATAAGACTATTCAAAAGATAAACAAGATGTGCACCATAGTTCATGATGGATGTGACTGTGTGTGTGGTGTGATTCTGCTTAGTTCCAGATAATTATGTAAGCATGGAATATGAGAACATTTAGAGAAATTACACAAGCAGTAGAAGTAAATGGAAATCTCAAACACAGTCATTTTTATATTGGTTCGACTATGTGTCTACTCCACTTCTGGTGGACGCACTCAACTCTTGAGTGTACCGGATCTCACTAACGGAGGTTTCAAATTAGGTTCACCTCAAACTAGCACAATCCACACTAGGCTGACTCTAACATGTCTCCACGATACAAGTTTATGCCCCCACACAGGAGTAGGGTTCAAAGTACAACACCCATATTTTAAGCCACACAGGCCAAGGATCCACACAAGGAACCTGATAGTTTATGCTCCCATGACCAAGGGTCAATACACAACACACATGTTTTAGACCACACAGGTTAAGGACCCACATAAGGACCTAAGTTTATGCTCTCCACAGAGCAAGGGTCAACACAAAGCACCCCCACATACACTCCTGTTGGAGGCCTCCTATGAGGACTTGAAAGGGGTGAGAAGCAGCTTTGACCTAATCCTACAAAAGGAATTATCAAAAGAGTCTCTAGACTCTAATGGCTTACAAAAAAGTAGATGAGCCCCATTTAGCACATTGATGAAGATATCCTCCTTTGATGACAAAGAATCTTCTTTTTCCTTGAACCGCAACACAAATGATGCTCCAATGTAAGGTGACAGGTTGGGTCAAGGTTATGTTGGAATCCTACTCTATTAAATATTTTCCTATATTAGAAATAGAGTGATTTCAATCATCTATGCATTCAAGGTATCCCAGCTCAATGATTTCCCATTAAGATGGTAGCTGTAGGATCCTTGAATCTGGAAGTTCATTCCCCAATCCACTCTATTGAATATCAATGATGAGGGTGGATTGGAGGATGAACTCTTATGAGAGAAAAAGGCTTAGGGTATATGATCTAGATTTAAACACTCAAAAGCTCTATCTATTTTCTCTATAAAAAACCAAAGGTAAGCTCTAATTAAATATGCAAAAATTTTCAACGAAAATAAAACAGTCATATTTTTTGACAGAGTTTGATATCATCAAGCAGGGTTCGATATCATCGAGCGTATACTCTCGATAGCATCAAATGATCGCTTGATCACATGAACTCAATCTTTCAAATGCTTTTGAACCTTTTTGCCAACTGGTCAAGAAAATCGAATTCTCTTCGATGTCATCGGATTTCGAACTCCGATTTCATCCAAACAAGGTTCGTTTCCTTGACATTTGAAAATAAGAGAGTTGTTGCCTTTGAAACATAACAGGTGTTTGATATGATCGAGCATCCCTCAATATCATCGGAATTTGAATGTCGATGATATCGATAATAGTGTTGATTCATCAATATTTTCAAGGTATTTTCCTATAAGCTTGATGGACAGTTTATGCCATATTTCGATGACATCGACTTGGTCTCGATATGATCAATATTTGAATATCAATTTTATCCAGTGATCCTTGATACTTGAAATATTTTACCAGTAAGCTTGCTGGATAGTTTTGTGTCCCAATCCGATATCATTGAAAGTTTGTCGATATCATTAAGATTTGAATTTTGAGGATATCGAGGCTCTCTTTGATATATTGAGAATCACATGTTTTGCCTTAACAACATAATGGACACAACTGACCAGATGTCGATTTTATTGAGCTGTCTTGATGAACTCAAGATTCAAAATTCGATGATATCGAACAGTCCATCGATTCATCGATAATTTAGTCCAAAATTCTTTGTAGTTGCTGGAAATCTGAAGTCCTTAATTCAAAAATATCAAGTGAGTTTCGAGGACATCAATAGTAGGGTTCAATTTCATCTAACCACGTATCGATAAATTGATGAGGGCAGAAAACTTAGAGATTTTTTTAATTTTGCACAATAATTTTCTCACCTTAAACCTTATGATGTTCTATCCATTTTTAAGAATTTTATATACCTGGTGTTTTGGGACATGGGATGTGAGGCTAAGTTTACCTTTAATGAGTTCGAGCACACATCCTGTTGAGGCAGACGCTTGAACAATCTTTCTATGGGACTCACTTGTCTTGCTGACTTAACACTCACGCTAATTGACAAACCAGTGCACTTTCAAGGCCCACCATGGATTGGTGACACATTAATTATGCAAATTGAATTGTTTGTAAATGTGATATGTGAATGGTCCGTATCTTTGTAAAAATTTCTATATATTGATGGTGTACAATTATGTGATCATGTCGTGCGTGGACAGCCTACAATTGATACAAGTATGATGAATGCATAACCCCATGAGCTCCACCACATAGAACCCATGTGAATTCCATTGATGTGTGGGCCCAAGAATGCATTTTGAGTGAATGTTATGTGGGCCCATCAGTGGTAGCCTTTATTGGGCCAACCATTGGCCTTCTTCGGCAAGAGTTTGTGATCTTCATGTGTTGAATGTATGCTATCTTGAATCATATGAAATTGTGTTGCGTGTATAATCCTTCACCAATTGGCATGCGATATTGGTTGTATTGTGTTGCTGCCCTAGATTACCTAATTATATAACGAGTGCACAACCCTTCACCACTTGGCACTTTGGTTAGAGTGCTGCCCTAAGTAGTAGGATCATATGACATGTGTTTAAACCCATAAACATATTCAATTATAACAATTATGTAGACTCTAGATGTGTGAGGGTGTGATATATGTGTTTGGCCCCTTAATCATGTGGGCATTTGACGTATGTATGGCAACCTAATCAAATGCAATTGTGGAGTATATGTGGTCGTTTAACCGTATGATTGCGAAATTCACACAAGGTCAACCTACTACATGAAGTCAAGTGACATTGGTGACCACCCAATGATATGACCACATGCTTATGAGCATAGTCATAGTCACCTAAACTATGAACAATCGGGTTGTATGTGTAGATTTTTCTTAGTCATGAGAATTATGATATAGGTTGGATTATACAACTTGATAATGGAGTGGCCTTCAATTCGGTGTCATGCAACATAAATACAATGTAAGTGTTATGGTTTCTAGCTCCTATATTGTCAAATTTTGTAGTGCCAAAACCTCTCTTGAAATCTATGTCTTGTGTAGCTCATCTACATAATGAAGTCCGTGCATCTCTCAAGAATAAGGGTCTTGTGTTCAAAAACTTTAAAGGCAAGTGTACTAGTTCATGTTTATGTACAACGTCAATAGTGAATTCAAGCTTTCAAGATTCATACAATGTCAATAGTGAATTCAAGCTTTTAAGATTCAAGAGTTCAAAGCTTCGTACAAGTCAAGACAACATACTCAAGTTCAAGCTTCAATGTTAGTCAGTTTCAAGCTTGAAGTGTCTCAAGTCAAGCTTCATCTTATGATAAGATCTCAAGCTTCGCCAACTTCAAAGAATGACTATCAACTAAAAGGAAAAAGAAGCTCAATGTTCATACTTCACTAACAAGGTATAAATGACCTTAGATTGACCTTAGGGTAAGTCATTTTGAATATATAATTCAATTATATCATTTTATAAGTGAATAGTCTGTTTCTCGACTAGTCCTGGACTCTGTTCAACTAGTCCTAGCACTGGTTCGACCAGTCCAAGAAATTCCAAGACCAATCCTAAGTTTGTTGTAAAATTTTAAATTTTTTTGTTAAGCCACGACCAGTCCTGGAGACTGCTTGACCAGTTGTGTGAACAGTGCAAGACTCGTTCATGACCAGTCCTGCAGCTACGACTCAAAGTCCAACAACTATTTCAAGTTCCCCATGACAGATCAGTCGTGGAACGATTTTATTTTATCGTGCTTAAAATTTTAAAAATATATTGGTCCTACGACCAGTCGTAGTGTCTACAAGACCAGTCGTGAATGTAATTTCTTCACCTATAAATAGAGCACGATTTTCAGAGTTTGGTATTCAATTCAAGAAAGATCAAGACACCACTCTGTTATATTGTGAATATTTAATATTCTATTTTATTAGCTTTGTTATGTTTAATTTTGTATTCTACATTCCAATCTGATTTGAAAGAGGGATTGAAGTATTCCCACTTTTTAGAATCAAAATCAAATAGAGCTAGCCCAACTTGAGTTAATTTAAAATTTATTTAGAATCTAGAACCATTTCATAAGTGAGTGTGGACATTGAACTTCTATATTCGAACTTCTACTCCGATTTGGTTCTTCCAAGCTACAACAAAAGAAGAATATCCAGGAATTTTACAGTTTTGTAATTTCCTTTATTTTGGTTTCTTTGAGATTAAGGCAGAAAAATCTTTCAGTTTTGGTTATCTGAGGTGATTCAGAAAACTCAGAGTGGGGGGTTTTTTGAATTGTGTAAGCCCACTTGAAAGACACAATTGTAAAGGTTTTAGGTGAACCTGGAAAAACCTATTTTCATAGTGAACACTAATATCCACTGTGTGAGGATATTAGGAGTGGAGTAGCTGTGTGGCTGTTGTTTAACAGTTGGTGTGCACACAGGCGAACCACTATAATTCTTTGTGTTTTGTGGTTTTGTGGTTTCCTTTCTTTATTTTTGTGGTTCGAGATTGTGGGATGTATTTGTGGATGTGAATGTTGTAATCTTTACATTTCAACATTGTGGGGAATGTTGTAATAGCTTAGATTTCCTTTCTTGCTATTTCATTTTTATTCCTTTTCAGTTTGAGTTTTTAATGCATAAATCGTTCTATTAAGGTTGTCCTGTCATAAACCCTTGGTTTTTATGGTGTAAGGTTGTACTTAGAATAACATTTATATCAACCTCTCAATATTAGAATTTTGAGGTTGTTGCTTCCTTTGATTATTTGCAATTCATTTAGCTATCTTATTATTTAATTCCACTGTTATTTTTTAATTTGACATTGTCCTATTCACCCCCCCCCCCCTCTAGGACATTTAGCTCGACCTTTTCAAGTGGTATCAAAGCCTAATAGTTTAGTTTAAATTTTTATTTCTTTAAGATTAATTTCCTGAGCTAATCGATTTAAGCTGTTTGTAAGATGTCAAATTTTGAAAGCCTTTCAGTCAATAGGCCTCCACCATTTGATGACACCAATTTTGCCTATTGGAAAGTCAGAATGAGGATTTTCTTAAAATCCATAGATGAGAGTGTCTGGCTATCCACAATGACTGAATGGACCCCTCCTACCACTAAAGTAAATGGTATCGATGGATCCAAATCTATGAGAGTAATACCTTATTTTTCTTGGACCACTCTTCAGAAAAGTGAGAGTAGTGCCAATGCAAAAGCACTAAATGCAATCACTTGCGCACTATCATTGGATGAATTCAAAAGAATTATATCCTGTGATTCTACAAAGCAAGTCTGAGATATTTTAGAAATGACACATGAGGGAACATCAATTGTCAAGAAATCTAAAGTCCAAATCCTCACAACCAAATTTGAGGAAATACCTATGGAAGAAAATAAAATGTTCATGGACTTCTATACAAGATTAAATGACATTGTGAACTCTATGTGGGGTCTTGGTGATAAAATCCTAGAAAGTAAAGTCTGTGCAATGATACGACGCTCGCTTCCTGAACGGTTCAATTCTAAGGTAACTGCGATCCAGGAGCTTCATGATACGGATAATATGAGGGTAGAAGAATTAGTTGGCTCTTTATAGACTTATGAGTTAACTTTTAAAGCTCCTAAAGGTAAATCTATCACCCTTAAATCTTCTAAAAGTGTTTCTCAAGAAAATAGTAGTAATTCTGATTTAGAAATTTTCGAAGATGATATGGCCCTTTTAACTAAAAAGTTTTATAAAATTTTCAAAAGTAAAAAGAGAGTTGATTTTTAAAAATCTAATGATAAGAAAAGATCTAAATTTAAAACTCGAAGATCTTTAAAAGACAGTCAGTGTTACAACTGCCATGAATATGGGCATTTACCAAACAAGTGTCCTAAAAAGGACAAACCTAAAAAGAAAGGAATGTTAGCTGCTTGGGATGAATCTTTTGGCACTGAAGCCTCTTCTGAATCAGAAGATTCTGAAACTAAGTTGGGCAATGAAGTTAAGGCCCTTATGACTCTAGCCAAGTTCACTTTTTCAGATAATGATAATTCCACTAGTGAAGAAAATCTAAATAGTAATCATGAAAATGAAGATGATCGTCAAGATGCTTATAATGCCCTTTACAAGGAAAGTTGTAAAATTGCTATTAAACTAAAACTTCAAAAAGAAAAGTTCTTAAAGCTTAAAGAAAATTTTGATTCTCTTTTTTTAGAAAAATCCCACATTTCAGATTGTTTTGAAAAAATTAAATGTGATTTAGATTTCAAAACCTCCTTAATTGAAAATCTAAAATCTGAAAACGAAAAACTAAAACTTGAAGTCTCTTCACTTTTAAGTTTAGAGGACACATGGAAGTATGCCCAGGGTGATCCAAAAATAGAAAAACTTCTATCCAGATTCAAAAAATGTGGTGACCAATCTGGTTTGGGCTACGACAAAAATATTCCTCCCAAACATAAGAATACTCCTCCTAAGTTTGTGAAAGGAGAGTCTTCAAACTCAAAAGGAAAAAGTTCAAATTAAAATTATTTTAAAAATGCTAAATTTTTTCAATCCTTAAAACCAAAAAGCAACCATATAAACTATAAAAATCAGAATCGTAATCCTTTAACTGAGAAAATTGTTAATTTACTTAAGGAACTCTTAATATCTAACTCAATGAGTCAGTCTTATAACAACTACAATCATAAGAAGACCAACTATACTTCTAAACCCAAAACCATAATGAAATGGGTTCTTAAGGTTACTTGCTTGGTTGCTCACACCACTTTCAAAGCTTCAAGCCATTCAAAGTGGTACCTAGATAGTGGTTTCTCCAGGCATATGATAGGCGACAAGGGTTTGTTCATTAATCTTAAAGATATGATTGATGATTCAGTCACATTTGGTGATGGTAGCAATTGCAAGATTATTGGCCAAGGTATGGTTCAACTCTATAACCTCCCTTTATTTGAGAATGTTTTATATGTTGAAGGGTTAAAATAAAATTTGTTAAGCATATCTCAAATATACGATAACAATCATAGAGTAAAATTTACTAACCAAGGGTGTGAAATATTAAACAAAAATAGTTTAGTAATATTAACTGGTTGTAGAACTTCTAAAAACTGCTACATTGTAAGTGATTCTAGCTCATCTAATCAATCGTGTTACATGGTCCATATTGATGAAACTGTGTTATGACATAAACGCTTTGAAAATGTACACTACTGCAATTTGTATAGATTGAGCAAAAGAGAACTAATAAGAAGTCTACCTAAATTATAGAAAGTAGACAAAATGTGTGGTGAATGACAGATTGGCAAGCAAACTAGGAGTACTCACAAAAAAGTGGACTCCAATGCCACATCCAAACCACTTGAACTTCTTCACATGGACCTTATAGGACCAACCAGGATGGAGAGTCGAGGTGACAAAAAATACATACTAGTAATCATGGATGATTTTACCAGATTCACTTGGGTAGCCTTCTTAAGGGATAAATTAGAAACCCTTGATGAAGTAAAAATGTGTAAGAACCGTATCCTAGACCGTACCATTCTGTAGGCTTCCGCGGTCCTCCCAGTCGAATTCTGGCAACCCTCGATCTGTATTCAACGTTTTCCTGCGATCATAAGTCGAGACCTGCATACCGAAGTCGGCTCGACCTGAAACTTGTACCCTAGTGACCGCACCGTCGTCACAGTTCCAACACCATGACTCGCTCACCGATCCGATACCCGGGTTAGGAGATGTGGGCCCGCATTCATTTCGAGAAAATGCTGTGCGTTTCGAATTCTGAGGGAATCTCTATGACATGTCACATCAAATTAAGTCAAGTACACAAACCCATACCCCATGCCACCTCACCCTACCACAAGTACAAGCAACCATCACTTTTTTTTTCCTAAGTCAACCCTCTCTCTCCCTACCCATCCCTCTTTTTTAAAAATTAAAACACACCCATATCTCTCCATCCCTTCTTTACAATACCCATCAACCATTCCTCTTCTCACATGTCTCTCTCATTCTCTAACTATTTTCCTAGCAAACCCATGGAGAGGAAAACGTCCATGGCTTCCATGGAGTGAGAGAGAGTTTTATGTGTGGCCCACTCCTCACCACTCTATCTCCCATCTCCACCCTTCAAATCTCATCATCCTCCATCAAAGTTGAAGTTTAGAAGCCAAAGAGTCCAAGGAGCTAAAGAAGGAGGCCATAGGTGTGTGATTCACTGTTGATCCTTATTTTTAGGGCCCACTTGTAGGTGAGACCCATTTTGATGTGTGTGATGTAACCATGAGGGACCCATAGTGGCGGGGTCCCTCTAATCTCTCTCTCTCTCTCTCTCTCTCTCTCTCTCTCTCTCTCTCTCTCCCTCTTTCTTTCTATCTCTTTGTGATGAAGTAGGCCCCATCAAAGTGTATTTTATACCCTCGCCATCTATTCGTTGCCCGCTCATTCATGGGCTGGCCTTAATGAGCAGGTCCAAAGTCAAGTGGACTGCACAGTAGAAAGCAGTTAAGATGAGCTCCCACCGTTGAAATTGATGTGGGACCACTTTAATGGTTTATATATATAGCATATATAATATATTATATAATATGATAATATTATGTTGATCCATGCATCCAACGTCTAACACCCAACAATGGACGGATGGCTGGATGCTGGATGGGTATATTATATATATAATATTAAATAATATATATAATTATATAATATATATATATATATATATATTATATTCATATATTGATATATGTATACCTGGTGGGCCCTACATGGGACCCACCCACCATGAATAAGGTTGGCTAGAACACCCACACCAGCAGCACATGCTGCTGTATCGACGAGAATTTCTGTGGGTCCCTTTGATCCACACTGTCCATTTATTTCGTGGGACCCACCTGATGAGCGGAGTGGATGGCACACCTCACACGGTAATGCCTGCTGTGAGGTGCCGTTAACAATTTCTGTGGGGCTACGCACCTCCAAGATGTCAGCAAGGGTGGGCTCTAATCATAAAGTACGTGTCATATCTAAACCGTCCATTCGTTTTGACGTGGCCCACATGATATATGTGTGAGATCCACATTGTTCGCTGCTGCATGGGATTTCACCATGATGTATGAGTTTTTCCACATCATCCATTGATGAGGACGGTGGGTCCCAGCAGTTGCAAAGCTGCTGTGATATTCACATCACTAGTTCCGTGCACCACCATGATGATGTGCACCATCCAAGCCATCCATCAGTTAATGTCCAAGGCGGACGTTGATGTTTATAATAAAATATAATAAAATATAATATACTTTATATATATATATATGTATATATATATATATATATATATATATATATATTTGGTAGGCCCCACGTGGGACCCACCTCTGTGATATGGGCTGGCTGGTGTACGATTACACTAGCTATGTAGCTGCTGTGCATGTCAGCCAGCTATGTGGGCCAGTGTGATTCATGCGCCATATCTAGACCATCCATCTATTAGGACATAAGAAGTCCTGTGGGTCCACCAACTGTCTGACGTCAGTAGCTCTGTGGGTCCCACACGCTGTATGTGTTTCGTCTATTCCATCCAAAAGGTGGAGCCCACCTGCTATGCAGTTCTGTGGGTCCACACAATGTATGTGTTTCATTTATATCGTCCACGGGACGATGGGGCCCACCTTGATGGTGTGCTATATATCCGCTCCGTCCATGGGACGGTGGACACTGCCATGATGTATTCGTTTCATCCACAATGTCCAGATGGCGCTGGACGGTGCTGGACAATAGCTGGATGATGTTGATTTACTTGGGCGATGTTTGGATAGTGCTGATTTACTTGGACGATGTTTGGATAGTGTTGATTTACTTGGGCGATGTTTGGATAGTGCTGATTTACTTGGACGATGTTTGGATAGTGCTGATTTACTTAGGCAATGTTTGGATAGTGTTGTGTACTGTCCCACCATGATGCAGTGTTGGGTATGTACCGTCTGTGCAGTGGCCCACCTTGATGCTTGAGTCTACCATGCTGTCCATCCTTTTTTTAGGATGAGGCCCACCTATGTGTGTGTGTTGTGGGGTGCACCATGATGAATGTGTTTCAACCACATTGTCCATCTGTTTTGTTAGACCTTGGGCTTCCCCATCAGGCCCACTTTATATATATATGGGCCCACCTGTTGTATGAGGCCTGCCTTGATGTATTTTATAGCCTATCTATGAGGCCCACCTTGATGTAATTGTAGGCCATTGTGATGCTTATGAGGCCCATTGGTGCGGCCCATTGATGCAGTCCACTTGACGTGTATGAGGCCCAAGTACAGGGCCCACCAGTTATGTATATTAAGCCCATGTGCAGGGCCCACCTGTTGTGTATTCATGGCCCTTTTTGGCATGGTCCATTAAGTTGTATTCGCAGCCCTTGGTGATGTATATTAGGCCCGTGTATGCGGCCCACCATGATGTATGTAATGTATATCCATGCTGTCCATTTGTGTGGCCCGCAGTGATGTATTTATGCCCAATGTGGTATATTTGTGACCCATTGATGAGGCCCAAAGTGATGTATTTATGGCCCATGTGTGAGGACCATTGTGAAGTATAGTAGGCCTTTGAGTGAGAATGTGGGCCCACTTTATGTCTGGCTTTATGTGGGCCACCGCTTGGGAACAATGTTGGTTGAATGTCCACATTGATAGGCAATGATGGTTGAATGCCTACATTGTGACCTTCCCTTAGGCCTTGCTAGGCTATCCTCATCGATGCTGATTGTCGATTCCAATCATCGAGGCTGATTATCGATCGATTCTGATTATTGTAGCCGATTGTCGAGGCCGATTGTCGATCAGCGATCAAGGCCGGTTATCGTGACCGATTGCCAATTAGCGATCGAGGTCGATTATTGATCAATTTTGATTATTAAGGCCGATTGTATAGGCCGATCATTGAGGCCAGATATCGAGGCCGATTGTCAAGGCCCAATGTGATGAATATGCGGCCCGTATTTGAGGCCCATTGTGATGCACATTCATCCCGTATTTGAGGTCCAATGTGGTGTATATATGGCCTGTATTTGAGGCCCATTGTGATGTGTATTCAGCCCATGTTTAAGGCCTAATGTGATGTATATGAGGCCTATGGGATGAGGCCCACTGTGATGCATTTGGGGGCCAGGCGATGGAGACCACTGTGATGTATGTTAGGCCCATGTGAAAGGCCCATCGTGATATATATTATGCTCTCGAGTGAGGCCCATGGTGATATATTTGGCCCTTATGTGAGACCATGGGTCTACTATATGTTAGGCTCTATGTGGGCCACTCCTTGGGGGCAATGTTGGTTAAATGTTCACATTGTCGAGGTTAATTGATGATGCAGGTTATTGATACAGGTTTTGAGTATGTGACAACATAATATCATGATACATGCTCATACGCTTCATTTGCATGTTTATTATGAGATGTAGTTGACCATTGCATATGTCATTGGGTAGGTTGTTATGAGACTCCCTGATAGGTGGAGATTGTCTTGCACAAGCGTACGGTATGCGCAGGATTAATGCATGACTAGATTATACGACTCATGCATCTTGCATTGTGTGTTGTGATTACTGTATGCCCTAGTGACATCAGGGCCATAGCCTTCATAGGCATGTCATGGATGGCTAGATGAGACACTAGAAATGTTTAGTTTGAGCATCTAAGCACTTTGGATGTCCGTGAGTGAAAGTCCCTAAACCTCCGTGGCCAGGAGATGCCCCAACGTCGAGACTGAGTGGATGCATGAGCGCCCGAGTGCCGAATCCAGGAGGCCGTGTCTCCGACTATGTCGTGGTTGGTTGGGAGGGGGTGTGGCCTTACCCGCTCGAGTATAGGGGGCATAACTAGGCCAAGTTTTAACAGCTCGTGAATGAGTTCGCTATCGACATGCTGGGTAGATATTGGCTGACTATTGGTCAGGCAGATTGTGAGCTCTCTTCCGCTTGCATGGTCATGCGTCAGTGGGCGACGATTTGCATGTAGAGTATACTAGACCCCGGTGATGATCCCAAAGATGAACTATACTGATATGTGGACTTATTGAGGAGTTGTATACTCATTCATTCATTCACTATCCACTCGGACTGGTGGTGCATAACTATTTATTACGTGTACCTTTACAATGGCTAAGATTTCGGTTAGGGCGCACGACTAACCTGAGATCAGGAGTTTATCACATTGAGTATGACTATCCAAATTTAGGTATGGAATTGGTTTGGATAGAAGTCCCTTGTGATGGACCCCATAGCCTACGATACTACGTACTATCATCCCGACTTCACACTTCAGCATGGTCATTCCATTCGCACTGCATATTGCATAACTTCTGCGGCATATGACATTTTGGGTTACTGTGTTTCTGCATTTATATGGTCTAGATACGATTGACGATATTCATGAACTCATCAGGAATTGTATCTTGCATTGCATCTTCGGCGCATCTCATATTTGACTCTTTATTACTCCTTTGCATAGCTGATCTGTATTGCGTACTTTGATATTGTTTGACTCATGGACTTGTCAGTATTTTCTCTTTACTTTGATATCGTATGATTCATGATCTTACCAGTATTTTTGATATTGTATAATTATGAAATTGTGTTGAATACTTAGCACTTACCTTGTGCACACACTTACACCACCCTCTAAGTTTTCTATAAGCTTATGCAAGATAGATGCGTGCAGGTGATGTTAGGTTGCAGCAGCATGGAGCTTGGAGCATGTAGCTGACTTCTGGAGCTTTGATTTTGATATATGTATTTTTCTTTCAGCATTGTATTCAAAAGTTTATATTAGTGGATATGTGATGATGATGTTGCTTTTGTGATTTGGATAAACTTGTGGTTATGCTTCTTATGAGACAAATTGATCTTGAAAATCCTCCTTGTATGATCCCAAGATCGGAACCTGACATATGGGCGTTGGGAGCCAAGAATGGAGTATTATGGGCCTGTCAGAACCGGACTGGATTCCTGTGAATCCGATTTTTGAGTTTGGGGCGTGACAAAAGGATTCTCAAACGGATCCAAATGGAAAAAGGTTCTCAAGTCAGTAAGAACCATAGTGATTATGGATCAGAGTTTGAGAATAGGAGTTTTGAGAAATTCTGTTGCAATCAAGGAATATCACATGAATTCTTTGCACCCAAAACACCACAAGAAAATGGAATTGTTGAAAGAAAAAATAGAGTGCTTTAAGAAATGACAAATGTAATATTGAATAGTATGAAGCTCCCTAGAAATCTTTGGGCTGAAGTCGTAAATATTGCCTGCTATATAATCAACCAGGTTTATACAAGTAAGTCAAACAATAAAACGGCTTATGAAATGTGGTTTGATAAGAAGCCTACTGTCAAATACTTTCAATTTTTTGGCAGCAAGTGCTACATTTTACGTGACTGTGAAAATCTGGGTAAGTTTGACACCAAAAGTGATGAAGGGATCTTTTTAGGATATGCTTTGAATAATCGAGCGTATCGAGTACTGAATAAGAGGACCAGTGTAATTCAAGAGTCCATCAATGTGGTCATTGACGATCACTTGGATACACCTGCCTCAAGTTCAGATAATGATGAAGTTATTCTAATTAACAAACCAGATACTTCATCAAGTCAAAATATCTCTGAACTGAGGACTGTTAAAGATCATCCAACCACTCAGATTCTTGAAAACCCTCTCACTGGTGTGCGCACTCGTAGACAACTAGAATATATATGTAATCACATGTGCTTTACATCTAAGACCGAACTAGCTAGCGTAAAAGAAGCTCTTATTGACGAAAAATGGGAAGTAGCGATGTAAGAAGAGCTTAATCAATTTATTAGAAATAATGTTTGGTATCTTGTTCCTAGACCTAAAGATAAACATATTATCAAAACTAAGTGAATTTTCAAAAATAAGTTTGATGAACTTGGTAATATAATTAGAAACAAGGCTAGATTGGTTATACAAGGGTACACTCAAATTGAAGGAATCGATTATAATGAAACCTTTGCCCCAGTAGCTCATCTTGAATCAATTAGACTATTTATATCTATTGCATGTTTTAGAAAGATCAAAATATTTCAAATGGATGTACAGAGGACTTTCTTAAATTGCAATCTGTATGAAAAAGTGTATGTTGAACAACCAATGGGTTTTGAAGACCCTAAGAATGCTGATCATGTCTATCACCTAAAAAAGGCTCTCTGCAGGTTGAAACAAGCTCCCAGGGCATGGTACGAAAAATTGACCAAGTTTCTACTAAGTCATAATTTTCTAATGGGAAGTGTTGATAAGACTCTTTTTATTAAGAAACATAATGATCATATCTTAACAGTGCAGATCTATGTCGATGATATTATTTATGGATCTACTTGTACTAACTTGACTGTTGAGTTTACAGATCTTATTAAATCTAAGTTCGAAATGAGCACGGTTGGGGAATTAAATTATTTCTTAGGGTTGCAAGTTAAACAGTAACCTGATGGTATCTTTATTTCTCAAACCAAATATGCTTTGAACTTAGTTAAAAAGTTTGGATTTGAGAATGAAAAAATTTTTGTACTCTTATGAGTACTACATTAAGACTCTCAAAGGACTCTACAGGTAAAAGTGTGGATCCTAAATTATATCTTAGTATGATTGGCAGTTTACTTTATTTAACTGCATGTCGACCTGATATTGCATTTAGTGTAGGGATTTGCGCCAAATATCAATCTGACCCTAAAGAGTCACATTTAACTACTGTTAAACGGATTATGCGATATGTTGCAAGCTCAGCTAATCTGGGTCTTTGGTATCCACATGATACTAGTGTTCAGTTGGCTGGTTACACAGATGCTGATTGGGCTGGTAACATTGATGATAAGAAATCAACCAGTGGTGGTTGTTTCTATATTGAAAACTATTTAGTTTCTTGGTTTAGTAAGAAGCAAAGTTCCGTATCAATCTCAACTGCTGAGGCTGAATTCATTACAGCAAGTAATGTATACACTCAGTTTGTATGAATGAAAAGAATGTTAAGCGATTATGGAATTGCATAGGATTTTATGGTTTTATATTGTGATAATTCCAGTGCAATAAATATATCTAAAAATCTAATCCAGCATTCACGAACCAAGTACATTAACATTAGATATCACTACATTCGTGAATTATTGGAAGAAAAGACAATTTCTTTGGAATACATTCCGACCGAGAATCAACTTACTGACATTTTCACTAAACTGCTCGACAAAAGCATGTTTAATAAATTAAAATTTGATCTTGGTATGTGCAATTTGAATTAATTATTCATGGATGTATGTATCATAGTGTGAATATGTGTTAAATTAATTGTTTAAATTTCTAAATTATGTGCAAAATGTATATTTTTGGCTGTGCAGGACCAGTCGAGGACGTACTCGACCAATCGTAGCACGACCGGTCGAGGACGTACTCGACCAGTCGTGTAGCACCTCTGGTGCTTTAATTTGGGGGAAAAACCCTTTTCTTCCTCATTTATGCTTCCTCTTTAACGAGTCTAAGCTCGACCGATCGTACCCACCTTCTTAGATCTTCAAGGTTAGTATGTTATTTTCATTTTTCTTGTAGATTCAAGTTCATATCACTTCTTTTTCACACTTGGAGTGATTTATTTCTTATTTCTTTGAGGTTTTTGGGGTTTTCTTCTCCAATATCTAATCTAGAGAAACCCCACTCTACATCTTTTACAACCTCTTGATTTCTTGTATTCCTAGTTGTAAATGGATGCTAGAGGTAGAAAGAAAAATACTAGTGGTCCTTCATCATCCAGATCATCACCAATAACAAGGCGCCACCTTCAGTTGACCGAAGATGATCCCTCCTTTGTGCAGGATTTACGGTTGCGCAATGTTATTATTGAACGACTTGTTCATATTGAACATATTGCTCCTTTTGATCTCCTTCCTCTTCTCCAATCTGTAGGATGGGCTAACATTCTACATTGGGGTGGGCCGGAATACTGGTCTATTGTGCAAGCTATGTTTGCTTGTATTTCTAATTTTTCACATGAAAATTTAACGTTTATAATAGCAACTAGAGAAGGTCCATTTGAAGTTGATTGTCATTTGATCTCTGGCCTAATGGATGTACCTGTCAATGATGAAGGTATTTCTATTAGCACTCTAGCTGATAAACCATCTGAATCAGAAAAATGTATGCTTACTAGAGCATTATGCAACATAGATGCGCAATAGAGTCAAAATGGGAATGTGCTTACTTCAAAGTACTTGTTACTCAGATACAGGGTTCTTCACAAGATATTTATTTCAAATCTTTATCCACGTTCTAGTAACAAAACTGAACTCACATCTTTCATGGTTCAGATTTTACATTCCACCATCTCTGGTAGAAATGTCTGTCTTCCTTCTTTAATCTGTCATTCCATCATACAATTCTGTCTCCATCCTGGACACAGTGATATTCCTTTTTCATATCTTATGACTGTGTTAACCACTCATATGTTAGTAGTTATGCCCGTTAGAGAGGCTCCTATTCATCACCTTATTTTTAAAATCTCCAATATAAATAAGATGAATTTGAGGTTGGCTGATGGCCTAGTGAATGTGGGTGGTGGTGGAGCTGAAGCAGTGAATGAAGAAGAAGGGGATTTACCTCCAGATGATATAAACACAAATGATATCTTTAATGAGATTGAATTAGATTCTAAGGCTGACCCTGAATATCAGCCTTTTGATTTTGCTGAGAGGTTGCATACTCTAGAGGAACAGGTGGCTCAGATTCATATAACCCAGGATTCTCAATTTGCTTATATGCGTAAATATATGAGGTGCATTAATAAGGGGTTACACCAAATTGATCCATCTATTCCTGTTCCCTCTTCTGGATCTGATCAGTATTTTCTTATCTTGGTTTGTAATAACTTTAATGATACTTGGATTTATTTTATCTTTTGAGATAGTACTTGAACTTAATTTACCTTAGTTGTACTTGATTGACTTTGGTTTATTCTAGTTGCGCATGACTTGCTTATGGATTTGATATTTTGTCTATCTTGATCATTTATTCCTCAATACTCTTATTATTCTTCCTTCTTTATCTACTTTCTTTTCTACTTTTTAATTCCTTCCTTTGTCATATTGTGATAAAAATGGGGAGAATTTTGGCATGCTTAATATATGGTGATTGTGGTATATATTGGTATATTGGCATGTAGATTATATATGGATTTTGGATATGTAGCTTTTCTTTGTGAAAGGGGGAGGAGTTAAGTAAGAGGGAGTATTGTTGATGCAAGTTGATGATAACTGGTGCATGATTCTTTAACCAGGTTATAATTGGTTTCGATAACTGGCTCATGATCCTTTGTGCGTATATTGGTTATGTTACTATGGAGTGTGTTTTGTCACAAATTTGACAAAGGGGGAGATGGTAAGTGTTATGGTTTCTATCTCCTATATTGTCAAATTTTGTAGTGCTAAAACCTCCCTTGGAATCTGTCTTGTGTAGCTCATCTACATAATGAAGTCTGTGCATCTCTCAAGAATAAGGGTCTTGTGTTCAAGAACTTTAAAGGTAAGTGTGCTAGTTCATGTTTATGTATAACGTCAATAGTGAATTCAATTTTTCAAGATTCATACAACGTCAATAGTGAATTTAAGCTTTCAAGATTCAAGGATTCAAAGCTTCGTACAAGTCAAGACAACATACTCAAGTTCAAGCTTCAATGTTAGTCAGTTTCAAGCTTGAAGAGTCTCAAGTCAAGCTTCATCCTCTGATAAGATCTCAAGCTTTGCCAACTTCAAAGAACGACTATCAACTAAAAGGAAAAAGAAGCTCAATGTTCATACTTCACTAACAAGGTATAAATGACCTTAGATTGACCTTAGGGTAGGTCATTTTGAATACATAATTTAATTATATCATTTTATAAGTGAATAGTTTTTTTCTTGACTAGTCCTGGACTCTGTTTGACTAGTCCTAGTACTGGCTCGACCAAGAAATTTCAAGACCAGTCTTAAGTTTATTGTAAATTTTTAAAATTTTTATTAAGCCACGACTAGTCCTGGAGACTGTTCAACTGGTCGTGTGAACAGTGCATGACTTGTTCACGACTAGTCATGCAGTTACGACTCAAAGTCTAATAACTATTTCAAGTTCCCCATGACCAGTCATGGAGGTCTCTCGACTAGTCGTGGAGGGCCATGACCAGTCGTTGTACGGTTTTATCCGATCGCGCTCAAAATTTTAAAAATCTGTTGGTCCTACGACTAGTCGTATTGTCCACAAGACCAGTCATGAATGTGATTTCTTCACATATAAATAGAGCACGATTTTCAGAGTTTGGTATTCAATTCAAGAAAGATGAAGACACCACTCTGAGAGATAAGTTTGTAAACTTCTTAAGTTATATTGTGCATATTTAATATTCTCTTTTATTAGCTTTATTATATTTAATTTTATATTTTGCATTCCAATCTGATCTGAAAGAGGGATTGAAGTATTCCCACTTCTTGGAATCAAAATTAAATAGAGCTAGCTCAACTTGATTTAATTTAAAATCAATTTAGAACCTAGAACCATTTCATAAGTGAGTGTGGAAACTGAACTTATATATTCAAACTTCTACTCTGATTTAGTTCTTTCAGGCTACAACAAAAGGAGAATATTCAGGTATTTTATAGTTTTGTAATTTCCTTTGTTTTGGTTTCTTCGAGATTAAGACAGAAAAATCTCTCAGTTTTGGTTATATGAGGTGATCCAGAAAACTCAGTGTGGGGTTTTTTGAATTGTGTCAGCCCACTTGAAAGACACAATTGTGAAGGTTTTAGGTGAACCTAGAAAAACCTATTTTCATAGTGAATGCTAATATCCACTGTGTGAGGATATTAAGAGTGGAGTAGTTGTGTGGCTGTTGTTTAATAGTTGGTGTACACACAGGCGAACCACTATAATTCATGTGTTTTGTGGTTTTGTGGTTTCCTTTCTTTATTCTTTGTAGTTCAAGATTATGGGATGTATTTGTGGATGTGAATGCTGTAATCTTTACATTTTAGCATTGTGGGGAATGTTAATAGCTTAGATTTTCTTTCTTGCTATTTCCTTTTTATTCCTCTTCTGTTTGAGTTTGTAATACACAAATCATTCTAGTAAGGTTGTCCTGCCATAAACCCTTAGTTTTTATGGTGTAAGGTTGTCCTTAGAACAACATTTGTTTCAACCTCTCAATACTAAAATTTTAAGGTTGTTGCTTCCTTTGATTATTTGCAATTCATTTGGTTATCTTATTGTTTAATTTCGCTGTTATTTTTTAATTTGGCATTGTCCTATTCACCCCCCCTCTAGGACATATAGCTCAGCCTTTTCATACAATGCTTACATTATGCTCATAGGTGAGGCCGATGTGAGGACCACTAAACTATATCCGATGTGATTGAAGCTAGTTCTTAGCCTCTTGATCATGTGACACCGAATCTGAGTCATTCTTCGTATGAAGTATAGGGCAGTCATAGTTTAAAAGTTAGTGTAACCTGGTATGGTGGGTATGCTTGTGATTGTGCCTTGGATGCTTTGAGATGTGGTCAGTAGACCATGATACTAATTATATGTCCACTCAACCAAGTGAACTTATGACATCGACAACCTGACCATGTGAGAGCTTAATAAAGTGGTTACCCATAGATATATGAGTTATAGTGTAGTAAAAATAAGTAACCATGTGACCTTAAATCCTTTATTATGACAAGTAGAGTGATATTTGGGTGGCCACTCAACCATATGGACTTCTGATAATGGAGTGGGCATAAGACCATGTGGGCATAAGAGAATTGTGTGATTACTTAGACTCATGGACTACGCTGATGGTGTAACCTCTTGGGTATGTGAATTTATGACATGTGTCAGATTGATTATGGACCATACCTTGATATAAGTATTTCATATTTCACCATTTATCCATTAGGCCAGCTAATTCTAGAACACGATTCCAAAATGACCTAGATTCAATTCCTAAATAAGCCAGACGACATGAAATAGTGTTAATTGAACGTATAACTTTTGAACACTTGTGAGCCCACTCAATGTACGTATTTTATCCACACTGTTCAATTATTTTGCCAACCAAATAGTTCGATCATGGAGCTCGCTGACATGTGCCTTGTGCATCTGAGCTGTTCTTTCTTGTACTACCTTAATAAGTGTGAGTTACCTATACTATCTACTTATTGTGATCCACTGTAATGTTTGTGTGTGGACCCATCTGCTTACAGTACCACTTGGAAGTAGGATCCACTACGTTGTATGAGACAAACCCACATCATCCAACCGTGACTAATTTTATGTGTATATTATATGCCTAAGTCATTCAACTTAGGGCTCATTGTATCTTATGAGGTTTACCTGTGCCTTTCAAACAATTATAGAACTATTATGATAATTATTTGTAAATCCAACCTACTAATAGCCCACTTGAAGCTGAAGCCCACTACATTATATGAGTTTCACCAGCACCATCCATCTTGTGGCTCATTTACTATATGTTATATCTATGCCTTTTATCTCATAACCACCTGATGTATGTATTTTGCGTTACCACCACTCATTAATCATAAGGCCTAGTTAGGGTATAACCATGTTGTCCCAATAGAAGAAAATCATGTCAAGCCAAAGCCGCTAATGGAATATCTATCTTGCGAAGGATATGGGGTGTAACTTTGATTACAATTAATGCTCGTGATTATGATAGTTATGGATGATATTAGTGATGTTAGTGATTATGGTTAATAGAAGCATGTGATTTAGTATCTTGATTAATGTTGTTCCACTCCCTAGCATGCTAAATTCATTTACTTAACCATGTTGATATTGATCATACTCATGCACGATGAAATGATGGTATGTGTAAGTGTACTTCAATACATTTGTTCATATGTAAGATATGTCCTTTTCAGTTTAGTCACATGACTATGGATTGATATAGTTGATAGTGGCATATGATGATTATATGTCATTTTTGACTTAAAGGTTAAGCAGACCCTATATTCATGGCATTATATGCATACCACATACACTTGAATATATGACTTATCATAATTGCTTGAATTCATGAATAATCATGACATAATGCCGTATAACATGAGTTGGGTCTTGACGATGAAATGTGCATCTATGATGATGACTTGAGTTATTCCTGAAAAGGTACAAGACACCGGAAGAGTGAAAATAGTAGGGGATAATGTGCCTCTTGGGTTGAAAGTCCTTAAACCCCGATGTTAGCTAGGGATACCTCACTGTCGGGCCGAGTGGATACATGGGTCATGGATTTGACTCCCATTGACGAGGTCAGGTTGAGAAGAGGTGGGTCCAACCTGCTTAAGGGTTGAGGTACAAACAGGGACTGGTCTGACTCGTCGGTGAGGAGAAGTGCGAATGAGGTCCGCTACTGGCATGCCGGGTGGAAGTCCACTGCAGGGTGGGTATGTGAGGTCGATTACTAGTGTCTGGTGCATGGGTGTCTACCACGGTATTTTTTCGAGATATACAGTTATGATATGACATGACAATAAAATGATGATGATGATGTGATTACAGATGCGTGTAATACGGTTATGACTGTGGTATAGGAGAAATGAAAACATGACTTAGTGATGTTGGTAGCATTGACTCTGAGTGTTCCTATGTTACATATGCATTGCATTGGCATTGACATCATATCTTACATACTACATGCCTTTCACCATACATGATTTCTTTGTGGCATATTTATCTTGCTTGCATGTAAGATACACTGCACACAAGTGTGTACTCACTAAAATTTTTACCTAAGCTTCTTATTTCCCATTTATTTCAGGGCTGGAGTAGCTTGGAAGGCTTAGCTTTCTTGATGCATTGCATCTATTTTTTGATTTGGCAATGTTGACGTTATGTACCTTTTGAAAAGCATTGTACTTGTAACCATCAGAATTTATAATGGAAAGTGTTGCTTGGTATTTTGATCATGGATCTTCATGCTCAGGTATTATTATGTATGTGTGTGTGTGTGTGTGTGTGTGTGTATATATATATAATTTCAGTTAAAAATATTCCTTGTGGTGCGCCGAACTCGGGACTTAGTGTATGGAAGTCGAGTGCTGGATTTGGGGCATCGTGGAAGCTGTTCGTCTCCGGATTTGGGGCGTGACATTGTAGATGAATTTACCAGGTATACTTGGCTAGTTTTCTTAAAAGAGAAATCAAAAACTCTCGATGAAGTAAAAAAAGGTAATGAAACGATCCAAACTAAAAAAGAATCACAAGTCACAAAGATCCGAAGTGATCATGGTTTTGAGTTTGAAAATAGCAGTTTTGAGAAATTTTGTAGTGACCAGGGAATATCACATGAATATTCTGTGCCCAAAACACCAGAATAAAATGGTGTAGTGGAAAGGAAAAATAGACTACTTCAAGAAATGACAAATGTGATGCTAAGTAGTATGAAGCTTCCTAAAAATCTGTGCTGAAACCGTAAATACTGCTTGTTATATAATTAACCGCGTTTATACTAGAAGATCAAATACTAAAACTGCTTATGAAATGTGGTTTGATAGAAGCATACTGTCAAATAATTTTCAAATTTCAGCAGAAAGTACTACATCTTGCGTGACCGAGAAAATTTGGGTAAAGTTGACACCAAAAGTGATGAAGGAATATTTTTAGGGTATGCTCTAAATAGTTGAGCATATGGGGTTCTTTACAAGAGGACTTGTGTAATTCAGGAATCCATTAATGTTGTCATAGATGATCATCCGAATACATCTTCCACTAGTTCAGAAGATGATGAAATCTCATTAATTGATAAACCAAACTCTTCATCCAGTCGAAATAATGACACTAAACTATGATCAGTTAAAGACCATCCAACTAATCAAATCCTTGAAAACCCTCTCACTGGTGTGCGCACTCATAAATAATTAGAAGATATGTGCAATTACGTGTGCTTTATATCTCAGATAGAACCAACTAATGTAAAAGAAATCCTTACTGATGAAAACTAGATTATAGTTATGCAAGAAGAGCTCAATCAGTTTGTTTGAAATGATGTATGACATTTAGTTCCTAGACCTAATGATAAACATATAATTGGAACTAAATGGATCTTTAAAAATACGTCTGATGAATTAGGTAACATTATAAGAAATAAGGTGAGACTAGTTGTACAAGGGTATACTCAGATAGAAGGCATCAATTATGATGAAACCTTTGCCCCAGTAGCTCATGTTGAATCTATCAGACTATTCATATCCATTGCTTGTAACAAAAATTTTAAAATCTATCAAATGGATGTCAAGAGTGCTGTTTTGAACGACGATTTACATGAGGAGTTATATGTACAACAACCTAAAGGTTTTGAAGACCCTAAACATTCTAATCATGTTTATCATCTGGAAAAACCACTCCATGGTTTAAAATAAGCTCCCAGGGCATGGTATGAGAAGTTGACTAAGTTTTTTCTAAGTCATAACTTTGTAATGGGAAGTGTTGATAAGATACTGTTTGTAAAGAAATACAATGATCACATTTTAATAGTATAAATATATGTTGATGACATTATCTATGGATCTACTTATGTTAGCATGTCTGTTGAGTTTGTAGAATTAATGAAGTCCAAGTTTGAAATGAGCATGGTAGGAGAATTGAACTATTTTCTAGGTCTGCAAGTGAAACAACTTGCTCATGGGATATTTATCTCTCAAACCAAGTATGATCTAAACTTGGTGAAAAAAAATTAGATTTGAGAACGGCAAGAACTTTGATACTCTTATGAGTACGACACTTAAACTCTTTAAGGATTCAACGGGTAAAAGTGTAGATCATAAGTTGTATCACAGTATGATAGGTAGTTTATTATATTTAATTGTAAGCTGACCTGATATTGCATTCAGTTAGGTATTTGTGCTAGATATCAATCAGACCCTAAAGAGTCACACCTGATTGCTATTAAGTGTATTTTGTGATATGTCACTAGTTCTAATAATCTTAGTCTTTAGTATCCACATGATACTAGTGTGCAATTAGCTGGTTATACAGATGCTGATTGGGCTAGTAACATTGATGATCGTAAATCGACCAGTGATGGTTGTTTCTATGTCGGGAACTGTTTAGTTTCTTGGCTAAGTAAGAAACAAAGTTCTGTATCACTCTGCACAGTTGAGGTTGAATATATTGTTACTGGTAATGCATGCACTCAACTTGTGTGGATGAAAAGAATGCTAAGCAATTACGGATTTACGCAAGAATCTATGGTTTTATATTATGATAATTTAAGCGCAATTAATATTTCTAAAAATCCAATTCAACATTAATGAACCAAGCATATTGACATTAGATATCATTATATTCAAGAATTAGTGGAAGACAAGATAATTTCATTAGAATACATTCAAACTAAGAATCAACTTGTAGACATATTTACAAAATCGTTTGACAAAAATAGGTTTACAAAATTGAAATTTGATCTTGGTATGTGCAATATGAACTGTTGATGTGTGCCTATTTGTATCATAACGTATATATTTATTATTTTAAAAATTTTAAAATTCAAATAAGATGCAAAATTACATATTTTCTGTGGTGCACAATCAGTCAAGTACACACTCGAACAGTCGTGGCTTGACCGATCGAGTATGTACTCGACCAGTTGTGAATCTTGGGTTTAGCCTTTTATTTGGGGAAAATATCTTTTTCTTCACTTGGTTCTTCTTCTCCAATAAGCCCTATTATGACCGGTCGAATCCATCTTCGATTCCTCCATGGTTAGTGCATCATTTTTAATTTTCTTTTAGATTTGAGTTCTTTACTCTTCCATTTCCTTGTTTGTGTTATTTATTTTAAGGTTTGTAAGACCCGTATCCTATACTGTATCGTTCCGTAGGCTTCCGCAGTCCTCCCGGTCGAAATCCAGTGACCCGCGATCTGTTATCAGTATTTACACGCGATTTTAAGTCATGTCCAGTATATCTGAGTTGGCTCGACTCGAAACTTGTACCGTCATGACCGCATTATTGTCGCGGTTCCAATGCCATGTCTCGTGCGGCAATGTGACGCTTATATCATAAGTTGTGGCCCGCGCATTATAATAGTTATGGATCACACATTGTGGGTCCTACCTGATCCTATGACACCATTGCCTAGGTGGGTGATGTCATTTCCTTACACAAGTAATAATGGCTCCTCCTCTTAAGTCAACACCCCCTTACCAAGGCATTTATGATGGCCTTACATCATTATGACAAGCCATAACTTCTCTCTCTCCCTCTTTCTTCCTCATTCTCCTTTGCAAGAACCATGGACGTCCAACCCATCCTAAAAAATACAACCATCTTCCACCTTAGATCCTCACCAATCCAACCTTTATATCATCATCTCCACCGTTGAGGAAGCTTCGTAAGGGCATTAGAGCTTAAGGGTAGAAGTTGAAGGGAAAGATCTTGATGTGGGTGCTTCTTTCTCTCTCTCTTTCATCTTTTTTTTTTTGTGATGATGTGGTCGTGTGGCCCACCCAGGTGGAGCCCACCATGAAGCATGTATTTTTCCTAAGCCATCTAGTAGGTGGGGCCCACCTTAATGTGTTGCATGGCCACGCTGTGAATTATGCACGGACAGTGTGGTGCACTGGCAGGAAAACAAAAATATCAGTTTGATTCAAAGCTTTGGGGTGGGCTGCTCATGCAGGTCTCACCTTGATGTATGAATTCAATCCACGCCGTCCATCCTATTTCCTAGATTATTTTAGGCGTTGAGCTGAAAAATGAAGCCAATCTGGCTGTTTGGCAGGCCATAGCATAGGAAACAATGTTTTTACCATTGAAATCCACCCTGATGTTTCTGTACGCCAAAATACATCGAATATTGAGCTCATTTAGATTGTCTCGAGCTATAGGATCCAATGGGTGGGGTGGATTCTCCTGATGCAGGCCTTACCTGTGAAAAACCATCATAAAACAAAAATTTATATAAATACGTAACTGAGGGGCTAGACGCCCCCCTTGCTGCTGACGTCCAACGTCTAGAGGACACTACAGCATCCTGTTGCTAGACGTAGGTGGGACGGTGGGCCCCACCATAGGCCCCATCGTGATGTATGTTGAATATCAGCACTGTGCATATGATGGCCCCCCTTTAACTATTGGAACATCCCTAAAATCAACCGTTCATGGCACTGAGGTGGCCCACACCATCTTAAATCATGCAAAGACATACTTAACATATAAAAGTACTTGCTGTGATGGTCACTGTGATTTTTGTGGTCTTATCTACACCGTCCAAATGGCTGGACGGTGGGACCCACCATTGATGTAGTTATTCTACATCCACGCTATCTATCAGGTGGACCACTGCAGAAATCAGAGAAGATTGAACGTCCACCATTGAAACCATTTTTAGGCCATAGAAGTTTTGGACCTATATGAAATTTATTTTTTCCTCTTAGTCCAGGTCTTTGGGACCTTATGTACAGATGGGATGGAAAATAAATATTGTGGTGGACCCCACGTGGGACCCACAGATGAAAGTGTTTTTCCCACACAGTCCACCCATGTGGACCTACCATGATGTATGTTTCGTATGCACACCGTTCAACAGTGGATAGTGGTGCCCATTATGTATGTGTTTCGTGTCCACTGTCCTTGGATGGTGGGACCCACCTCACGTATGGGGCCCTCCTTGATGTATGTGACCATCCAGGCCGTCCAAGCGCCTGGACATTACATTAATATAATATATATATTATTATATATTATATATACATATATTATATTGTATATTATATATATGCATGAGGGTGGGCCCTACATGGGACCCACCTCTACCCCTTTTAATGTAGAAAAGTTGCATCATGCAGTAGTTATATTTTATATATATATATATATATATATATATATATATATATATATATATTATATTATATATCTAAATATATGATATATGAGGGTGGGCCCTACGTGGGACCCACCTCTGCTTTTCTTAAAAAGAAGCATAATTGCAAGTGTAGTAGCTACAAGGCTATCTTGTTTATGTCAGCAGCTCTACTGCTATACGTGTGGGTGTAACCCACACCGTCCAACCATGTGGTCCCCACCGCTGGCCGCTGTATTGACGGCAACAAGCTCCGTGGGTCCCACATGTTCCATCCACGCCGTCTATTTATGGGACCCACTATTGATGCATGTGTTGTATATAAACCGTCCAACCATTTGTGAGATCATTTTCTATCATGAGTAAAAGAATGGGATAGATCTAAAGTTCAAGTGGACCCTCACCATTTGCAATAATAGTGGATAGTGACATCGACTGTTCAAACTCCTAAGGGCCACGTAGTTTGTTTTCTCTTCATCTATCGCTATGTTAACTTATTAATTGGTTGGATCTTAAATACATTACGGTGGGCCACACCATGATGTGATCATCCATTAATCAGGTGGACCACACCATAAAAATAGTGAAGGATTGAACGTCTATCATTGAAACCCATTTGGGTCACGGAAGTTCTAGGTCAATGGCGAATTGTTCTCCCTCTTAATTCAAGTCTTTATGACCTTATGATTAGATTGGTTGGAAAATGAACTTTATATTGGGCCCTATGATTTATTTAAAGTGCAAGTTTATTATCTTCACTGCTATTTGTGGTATGGTCCAAATGATCCTTCCATATGATTCTTTTTAGGGATGTATGAGGCCCATTGGTGTGGCTGGATTTTATATACATGAGGCCCATTAGTGCAGCCCGATTTGATATACATGAGGCCCATCGGTGTGGCCCAATTTGATATAGATGAGGCCCATTGGCGTGACCTAATTTGATATAGATGAGGCCCATTGGTGCGACCCGATTTGATATACATGAAGCTCATTGGTGCAACCCATCATGATGTATTTTGGCCCATTGGAGGGGCCCGCTCGTTTGTATTGTTAAGCCCATGTAATGAGGCGCTCTCGATATATGAGGCCTAGTATTAAGGCCCGTGTGATGAGGCTCATATGATATATTTGAGGCCCAGGTGCAAGGCCCACCTGTTATGTATTCGAGGCCCGATGTGATGTATGTTGGCCCATATGATGAGGCCGATGTGACATAAATGAGGCCCATCGTGATTGTATGTGAGGCCATGGTCCCCCATATGTTTGGCCCTATGTAGGTCACTCCTTGGGAGCAATGTTGGTTAGATGTCCACATTGATGGGAAATAATGGTTAGATGTCCTCATTGTGACCTTCCCTTAGGCCTTGTTAGACCCATTCTCTTCGTGGGTTAACCCAAATAAGTGGGCCCCATTCGCTATAGATGGATGGCTCCGTGCTATCGGATTTGATATAACCATGGCCGAAAGCCGATCTTTACATTATAGTTGATGGTTGTCCATCTATGGAACCCGTCTTGTTTATATATGCTGGTTGTCGGTGCCGATTATCGATGCCGATCGTCGGTGCTAATTATTAATGTTGATTATTGGTACCGATTATCGAAGTCGATTCCGATTGTCGAGGCCGAGTATAGAGACCAATTCCAATTTATTGAGGCCGATTTCGATTATCACGATCGAGTATCGAGGCCGATTCCAAGTGTCGATTTCGATTGTCGAGGCCGAGTATCGGCCGATTTTAATTTGTTGAGGTCGATTGTATAGGCTGATTCTGATTTGTTGAGGTCGATTTGTTGAGTAAGGCCCATGGTTTTGTATATTAGGTCCTTGTGTAAGGCTATGGGTCCATTATATGTTTGGCTCCATGTGGGTCATTCCTTGGGGACAATGTTGGTTAAATGTCCACATTGTCGAAGCTGATTGTTGATGCCAGTTATTGATACCAATTATAAGTATGTGACAATATAACATCATGATACGTGCCCATACGCATCATTGCATGTTTGTTATGAGATGTGGTTGACCATTGCATATGTCATTAGGCAGATTGTTATAAGACTCCTTGATAGGTGGAGATTATCTCACATGAGCGCACGGTATGCACAGGATTGATGCATGACTGGATTGTATGACTCATGCATCTTGCATTGTGATTACTATACGCCCTAGCAACATCAGGGCCGTAGCCTCCACAAGCATATCGTGGATGGCCAGACGGGACACCAGAAATCTATTCTAGCATCGAGCTGCCATAGATGGCCTTGGGTGAAAATCCTTAAACCCTCTTGGTACCAGAGGACACCCCAACGTCGAGATTGAGTAGATATATGACCGCCCGAGTGTCGAATACCAGGAGGCCGCATCTCCCACTGTGTCCTGCTCGGTTAGGAGGGGGTGTGGCCTTACCCGCCCAAGGGTAGGGGGCATAGCTAGGTAGAGTTTGACCAACTCATAAATGGGTCCGTTATCGACATACCGGGTAGATATTGGCTGACTACTGGCCAAGTGGATGGTGAGGTCTCTTTCACTTGCATGGTCGCGCATCAGTGGGCAGAGGTTGCATGTAGAGTGTACTTGACCCTGATGATGATCCCAAAGATGAGCTGTACTGATATGTGAACTTATTGAGTAGGAGTTGTGTAACGCCCGTGAAAAATCCGTACTTGGGCTCGAGTACCAACTCGACCCGAAATCGCGTAAAATTAATTTCCATGGAAATTAAGCGTAAGTTAGCTAGCGCAACGCTAGAGTAGCTGGGAAATAGTCCCTGATCACTTTAAATACGTTCTACAAGACCCAAATCGAGTAGAACAAACAACTCTACAATACTCTATAACCTCGGATCAAACTCTAAGCAGGTCTGTTCTCTGGAACACATTGAATTCTTGTATTGGATTTAGACCGCGCGTCGAAGGTCCGATACCTCCTATCTTAGACCGTTAGAACCGCCCAGCTGGACTTGACAATCATCTCGAAAATCAAGTCAAACCGATAATCACAGACTATTTCATTGAACCTGGACTGAAGCGACCGCGAATAGGGACAGAATTGAAATTTCAAATTCAAATATGGCACATGACTTGACGCGTTAGTATTAAGCGTTCTGACCTTCAGAATTCATCCAGATTACACCCTCGGATCAGGAAAAATTTCTATTTATTATCATGAGACTTTCAGCCCTGATCTACGTGCGGTGACCGCTGAACTGAAACTGGTCTGCCACGTGCGATCTGTGAACCCTGCCAGACTGAAAACTTAATACGTGCTACATCTGGTACGCATGAGCTTAAGTCCGATCGCAATCGACCAGGGGACCACCAGAAAGCAGCTTTTGGACCGAAACAGCCCCGAAATGGATAGGCACCAAGTAAACTTCATTCCGGAGCCTGTTTCCAGCGTTTTTAAGCTTATAAAAGGGGTTGAAACCCTCATTTCTCTCTTCCATCCGAAAATTGCAACCCTAGAGAAAAGGAGAGAGAGTTTGAGAGAGAGATTGGAAGGGATTTTTCCCGCTTCCAAGCCACCGATTGCTGCTGCTTCAGCAACTCTTTCCAATCACCTGGCTGGTGATTTCTCCATTCTTTCAGGTACAAAACAACCCTAGAACTTGCCGATTTAGGGTTTATCCAGATTTAGGGCGTGTTAGCTAACGTATTTCGTAAATCAGGTTCTCCTACTGCCGTAGATGAAGCGTACACGCTCCGTTCAAAATCCCGCATCCGTAAGAGACTAGGTGCGGATTTTAGACGCTTTGATTGACGGTTTACAACGCTTTCAATGTCGTTTAATAGTAGATTATTGACGGCACCGCCATTTGACATGTACAACATGCTCTCCGTTTCCTGTTTCGTAAATTAACGAAGAATATGAGATTTAGGGCATTTTAGTCATTTGTAGGAAGTGCGGTCTACATTCATATTTTGCTGACGTGATTGACATGGTTTGTTGTCGCATTAGGGAGTTAGGAATGCTTGCATAATTAGTTCGGCGAAGAGATTCGCCTAGTTGCACACTTTGGGTCGACATACTATATGTAGACTTAAGTGTGTAGTGTATGTGTTTGTATAAATGCTTGTATTAGTATGTATTGAATTAAATGATGTTATGTAGTAGTTTGAGATTGATTTCTTGGTTAATATGCTGACCTAAATGATTTCCTACATGTTGACCATATGCATGATTCCATTACATGCACGGAATGTATGTGTTTGAAGATTTGCTTAAGTTGAATGTTATAACATGTGTTAACATACTCAAATGATTGTATCTAAATTCCAATACCTTTACATATATTTCTAATGTGATTCCATAGATGTGTGGGACTAGACTTAGTCCAGGCAGTCGGTAACCGAGCGAATTCGTGACTGACTGGTCATAGCCACGAACGACGCGTTGATGAATGTGATTCGTGTTTAGAGTTGGCGGCAGTGGTTAGGCCACGCGAAGTGTTTTACGCACTTCATGTCGTTCGACTTGAGATGCGATCGCGCTAGTCGAGCCCGTCAAGTAACCCGACTGGCCGATGTATGTTCACCTTGTATGTGTCATAACTGCTTGAACCTAGGGTACTGAACTTACCATTGTAAACCCTGTTAACCATGGTACCTTGATCCACGAAGACTCATGAGCCGGGCATGGTGGTATGGGACACTGTGGTCGAGCTGTCGGCTTACGCTGGGGCCACAAACCTCCCCGTAGTGACCAGTGAGCACCTAGACTCGTGAGCAGATTATGGTGGTATGGGACACTATATTCTAGCTGTCGGCCTACACTGATCAGGCGACGAGCCCTTTGTAGTGACCGCGAGCGTATTCTGAGTCCACGGGAGGCGACGACCCTTCCGTCTCAGTAGAGTACGGTAGGCCTGTATTGATAAGGTGATGGGGGAGCGGTGCAACGAGTGCGAGCAACAGCCCTGGCAGCCCTTGCAGTGACCTACGAAATATACATCGTATGAGATTACTAGGAGTGACGACCCTAGACAGGATCTGTGTTGGGATAGATATAAGGGAAGTACCTTAGTTTCCCAATCCTGCTGTTTGAATGGACTAATAACAACTTGGAATTCATATCACCATAGCATTGCATGTGCCTGGAAGATGTGGAGCACTCTAGGGAGTGTGGCATGCCGCGGTCGTAAGATGTTGCCGCATGAGGGTGATCGTCGGTGAGGGTATACATCACGTCATGTCATCTTGCATTAACAACAGTATTAGGAATGTCTGATTTACTGCTTTACTATTATCGCGTGATTGAATTGTGAACATGCTAATCTTTGCTCTATGATTCCACTGAGTTGATCACTCATTCCCATGTTACTGGATGGTGTTTGCAACACCCACCAGATCCTGTTGTAGATGCAGGTGAGGCCGAGATCCAGGAGGTGGAGCCAGAGATCGACGAGGACCAGGACGAGTTCTCGTATATGCAGTATCACGACAGCTTCCCGTAGGCGACCTGGATCGAGGGGACATCAGTGGGACTATTTTGAACATTATTTTTGTTTATGTATATGTATATGAGACTCAGAGATGTAGTCATACTTTGGAGACAGATGAGATTTACTTTATTTTTTCCATACAGTGATATATATATTGTTTAGTCTTCCGCTTTCTTTTATCACTGGATCTGAAGTATGAATTGCAGTTTTGGTATACTTTTACTCATGTGAATGCTTTAAATCAGACAACATTGAATCATAACCATTTTTGTTGCATAAGTGACGGTCTGGAACTCGGGAGTTGAGTTTATACACGACCCCCGATTTTCAGGGTGTTACAAGTTGCATACTCAT
Organism: Magnolia kwangsiensis; assembly: GCA_037074715.1. Taxonomy (NCBI): domain Eukaryota; kingdom Viridiplantae; phylum Streptophyta; class Magnoliopsida; order Magnoliales; family Magnoliaceae; genus Magnolia; species Magnolia kwangsiensis. The sequence goes on along the minus strand of CM073582.1, from coordinate 54,622,200 downwards.
TCATTCATTCATTCACTACCCACTCGTGCTGGTGGTGCATAACTATTTGTTATGTGTACCTTTCTAATGGCTAGGATTTCGGTTGGGGCGCGGGACCACCTGAGATCAAGAGATTACCACATTGAGTTTGACTTTCCAAATTTAGGTATGAGACTAGTTTGGATAGAAGTCTCTTGTAATGGACCCTATGGGTTGCAATACTACGTACTATCATCCTGACTTTACACTCTAGTTTGGTCATTTCATTTGCATCACATATTACATTACATCTGCGGCATATGGTATTCTGGGTTACTACGTTTCTGCACTTATATGGCCTAGATGGATATAACAGGATTTACACATTGCATTGCATCCTCGACATCTGATATTTGGCTCTTTATGACTCCTCATTTGCCTAACTAATCTGTATTGCGTACTCTGATATTGTATGACTCATGGACTTATCAATATTTTCTCTTACTCTGTTATCATATGATTTATGATTTTGTTAGTATTTCTGTTTACTCTGATAATTCCTGATCTTATTAGTATTTCTGCTTATTTCGATATTGTATGAATTATGAATTACCAATAGTTCCAGTATTGTATGATTATGGTATCGTATTGAATACTTGACACTTACCTTGTGCACACACTTACACCACCCTCTAAGTTTTCTATAAGCTTATGCATGATAGATGCGTGCAGGTGATGTTTGGTTGTAGCAGCGTGGAGTTTGAAGCATGTAGCTGACTTCTGGAGCTTTAATTTTTACATATGTATTTCCCTTTCAGCATTGTATTCAAATGTTTACATTAGTGGATATGTGATGATGATGTTGTGTTTGTGATTTGGGTATACTTGTGGTTATGCTTATTACGAGTTAAATGTACATTGAAAAAAAATTCTTCTTGTAGGATCCCAAGATCAGAATCTGGCGCATGGACGCTAGGAGCCGAGAATGGGGTACTACGGAGGCTGTCGGCACTGGATTTGGCGAGCGGGATTCCTGTGAATCCACTTTCTGGGTTTGGGGCGTGACAAGGTTTATTATTATTTTATGGGTTTTCTAGCTAAAAATATGATTTACTAGAAACCCTTCTTGCCTCTTTTGTAATTCTTAAATTCCTTGATTTCATTGTTGCAATGGAGAGTATAAACATGAAGAAAGGATCTCGTGGTCCCTCTTTTTCTCGTTCTGCTCCTATTATGGTGCCCCATCTTTGGTCACCTGAGGAAGATCTCAAGTATGTGTGGGATATTCGCTTACACAACATGATAGTTGAATGGATGGTTAACCCTGATCATTCGGTACAATTTAGTATTATTCAACTCCTTCAATTTGTAGGATGGGATAACATTTTACATTTGGACGGACCGGCATACCACTCCATTACGTGGGCTATGTTTGCTTGCATTAGTGACTATTCTTCTGAGAATCTAAACTTTACAATTATGACCATAGAAGGTCCAATTGAAGTGGACCGTCACCTAATTTCTGGGTTGATGGATATACCAGTCAATGATCATGGTATTCCCATTCATACACTTATAGCAAAATCATCTGAATCTGAGAAAAGAATGCTCACTAGAGTTTTATGCAATATAAATGCAGAATGAAGTTCTGAAAATGCGCTCGCTTCCAAGTTTATGTTACCAAGATACTGGGTTCTCCATCTTATTTTCATTTCAAATGTCTACCCCAGATATGGTAATAAAACCGACCTTACTATATTCATGGCTCATATTCTTCATTTGATTATTATTGGTGTTTCCGTTTGTTTTCCATCCCTTATATGTTACATCATTATTTAGTTCTGTCTCCACCCAGGTCATAGCGATATACCTTTTACGTATCTTATGACTGCACTAGCCACATATGGTATTATGGCAATGCCTGTTAGAGAAGCTCTAATTAACCATTACCATTCAACAATTTGAACATAAATAAGATGAATTTGAGGTTGGCTCTAGGCCAAGTTAATGTAGGTGTTGAAGGAGGAGTAGAAGCAACTGAAGAGGAGGATGCTTTGCCTCCATATGATGTCAATATGGATGACATATTTGATGAGCTTGAGTTTGACTCTGCAGTTGATCCTAATTATTAGTCTTCTAACTTTAATGCACGTCTGCGCTCACTTGAGGAGAAGGTAGAAGGTATGCATGTGTCCCAAGAAATGCAATTTAAATATACGCACAAATATCTTAGGCGCATTAACAAGGAAATTCATCAAATTGATCCTTCCATACCTGTTCCTTCTTTTAGTTCAGAGTAGTTTTGAATTTCTGATATGTAATAACTTTCATACTTGAATTTCTCTTGACTCTTATGTGCTTGGACATGTTTTCATGTTTTTGTAGACATGTTTAATGGTTATCTTAAACTTACTTCTTATTCTCATTAATCAGTGCCTTTATTCTACTCTTATATTTCCATCATATGTTCTTTCCTTTGTCATATTGTGACAAAAAGGGGGAGAATTTGTACTGTATGTTTATTCTATGAAGTGGAAGTTGTTGCGGAGAATATGTGGAGAGAAGTGTGGTTATTTTTTTTTTTCAAGTAATTTCTTCTCTTCGCTTGGATTTATGGAGTATTGTATTATAGGGGAGTATTAATTTATGCTCATCAGTTTTTAATTGGTGCATGATTCTTTATTGATCTAAGGTGCATAATTCTTTATTGCTCTAATTGGTGCATGATTCTTTATTGATCTAACTGGTGCATGATTCCTTGGTCTTGGTTTGTTTTATCGTAAATTTGACAAAGGGGGAGATTGTAAATGCTATCTTATTTAGCTCCTAGGTTTGTCAAATTTTTTTATGCCAAAACCTCTTGGAATCTGTATCTTGTTTAGTGGTTATTGAAAGATCAACTTCATCTCATCCTTGCCAATCTTGTCTACATTTAAGTACAAGATCAAGTCATGCAAATACAAGATCAAGAAGTACAAGTACAACATCAAAAAGTTCACTATTAAGAACAAGAAGTTCAAGTACAAGATCAAGGGGTTCAAGAATAAAAAGTTCAAGTACTAGATCAAATCTTTAAGCTTCAACTACTTCAAGAGAATGATATGTGATGAATCAATCTCACAAGTAAGGTTTGTTTGACCTTAGACTGACCTTAGGATAGCTCACACAATATCATAAGTCATTTGATAATTTTATAGGTCATTTTTCGACCAGTCATAGTCATGGTTCGACCAGTCCAGACATTGGCTCAACCAGTCTAAGAATTCCTTTGACCAGTCAAAGGCTTGTTGTGAATTTTTGAGATTTTCTATTGGACTCTCGACCAGTCCTGGAGACTGCTCGACCAGTCGAGTGAACAGTGCTCGACCAGTCGAGTAGGCTCTACTCAAAGTCCAACAACATTTCTGGATCCCACTTGACCAGTCGAGTGCAGGGCTCGACCAGTCAAGTAGGCCACTTGACTAGTCAAGTAAGCCGCTCGACTAGTCGAGTGGTGATCTTATCTTATCGCGCCAGAAATTTTGAAAAGTTGTTGGTCCTTCGACCAGTCAAGCTGATCACTAGGCCAGTCGAGTGAACAGTATTTTTTCGTATAAATTGGGGACGATTTTCAGAGTTTTTCAATTAATTCAAAGCCATTCAAGTCACAAGTCTGAGAAACTTGTCCCCACATTCTAGAAGCCAATTGGTTAGTATTTAAGATTCTTTTAATACCTTTTTTACGTTTAATTTTGAGATCTCTATTCAATTTTATTTCTTTTGAAAAGGGAATATTGATTTTACCCTTTGTGACATAAAAATCAAATCAAGCTAGCCCAGGATTGTTTTAATCTAAAAATCATTTAGACCTAAGAACCCTTTCATATGTGAGATTAGACATTGAACATCTACATTGAATTGGTTCTACTAGACTTCATCAGAAGGAGAATCTTCAGATAAGTACATTTCAATTTTCTGTATTTGATTTGTAAGATTTCTAGAAAATCTTTCATTTTGGTTTTGACTGAGATAGCCAGAAAATATCAGTATGTGGGGTTTTTAATTGTGGTAGCCCTTTTAAAAACACAATTGTGAAGGTTTTGGGTGAACCTTGGAAAACCTATTTCATTGTGAAAGCCGATATCCCGTGGGTGAGGATATTGAGAGTGGAGTAGTTGTGTGGCTATTTTCTAATAGTTGGTGTACACACAAGCGCACCACTATAATTGCTGGAGTTGTGGTGAAAGTTTATTTTTATACATTTGTGGTGAATGATTGTAATTTTCTTTCTACACATGTGGTAAATGTTGTAATAGCAGTAAAAATTTATTACTGTTTTATTATTATTTTTCCTCTATATCGGTTTCAGATTTTGATTCACAAACCGTTCTAGAAATCAGGTTGTCTTACCATAAACCATTGATTTTTGGTGTAAGGTTGTCCTTAGAACAACATCTGTATCAAACTCTCAATACTTGTGCATTTGAGGTTGCTATTTATTTTTACTATTTGAGATTGATAAGTGCATTCTTGTTCTAGTTCCTTCTTTATTCCGCATTTAAATTTTAATTTCGCATAGTCCTATTCACCCCCTAGGACTGTTTGCTTAGCCTTTTCATTCTCTAATTTTGAATTGCATCATAATTCATCCATTGCTTCCCGTGCATCATCTGTCTTCCTTTTATGCCTTCGCTGAGCTTAGAGAAGTTGCACAAAACTTGAACTTCTCTGAGGGAAACGCCTTTGTGAGCATGTTTGTCAAATTCACGCTCGTGTGAATCTTTTCCAGAGTGACGCACATTCCTTAACTACATGTCTGATAAAATGGTGACGAACATCAATGTTGTAACACCCCGGATTTTTACCAACCTGGAATTAGACGTCCTTAGGCAATGGGTCAACCATATCACTCTTAGAGATCAATCCTGAAGTCTAGAAATCACTTTGCAACTTATTTTCTTCAAAATTTCACCTTTCACCACCTCATTTTCAAATTTCTCTAAGTACTTTCATATTAGACACAAACTTAAAGTTTAAAAGGTGAGGAACTATACTTAAACTAAAACTTACTATAAATGGTAAATATATGCGTAAAATTGGATTTAAATAGTTAATATTTAGAATTTTATGATGTAGATAGGTTATTTGGATGGATTAGCTTCTTCTACCCAAAAATCATATATTGTACGTCGTGTAACTCATTCCGGTTTGCAAATGAGATCGATAAACGCCTCGATGGACTTGTGGGCCCAAACGACTCAATTCGGGGGGATCCAAGGTGGGCCCACATGTTTCTGGCATCCCTAGGGGGTGAGGACCTCACCTATGGGGAGATCCCTCACCAAATAAGTCAGTGACCGGCGAGGTCATTGCGGCATCGGAGAGGCCTCGTCCGTACAGCGGACAGGCAGCCTGGTTTCTACATTTTTTCTGTGCGTTTTATCAAACTTTGAAAAATCATATCTCTTTCGTTATAATTCTAATTTAGGTGATTTAAAAACTAGATTGAAGATAAATGAGGCATCGGAGAGGCCTCGTCCGTACAGCGGACAGGCAGCCTGGTTTCTACATTTTTTCTATGCATTTTATCAAACTTTGAAAAATCATATCTCTTTCGTTATAATTATAATTTAGGTGATTTAAAAACTAGATTGAAGATAAATGAGTCTAGTTCGGAGAGGCCTCGTCCGTACAGCGGACAGGCAGCCTGATTTCTACATTTTTCTGTGCATTTTATCAAACTTTAAAAAATCATATCTCTTTCGTTATAATTCTAATTTAGGTGATTTAAAAACTAGATTGAAGATAAATGAGTCTAGTTTTTTATAAAAATATGTGAAAAATATAATAAAATATTTAATATAGGTTAAAGTAGGTCGTTGTGAGCAACTATCTGATAATCACTTGTTGGATAGCTGCTGCTTCTGGAATATTTAGAATTTTTCTACAACTCAAAATCTTATGAAATTAGGTGGAGTCAGGGTAAACTTGATGATGAAGCACTAAAAAAATAATTAAAATAATATGATACCTAAAAGCTCCCAAAATGGGGCATAGAATGGCCCTAGGACCGTATTTTGCCATAATTAGGGTAGAATTTGGTTAAGTACCAAACTGAATACTCAGTAGAATTGATTTGAACCACTTTAAATACGAACTAAAAGATCTAAAATGAGTAGGACTACTAATGCTATGTTACCTAGAAACCTAAGATCAATCTCTAAACCCAGTCGCTCTCGGGAGCATTCAGAAACTTCGTATTGGACTTAGACCACACGTCGAAAGTCTGATAGCGATGAACTTAGAAGATATTGACCGCGTTGTTTGACTTGACAAGCACCATGAAAATCACGTCCAAACAATGCTCTGGGACAATTTACTTGAGTCCAGAGTGAAGAGTGTGAGAAAATGAAGATTTTTAAGAAATTAAATATAATTTAAAGAAATCTGGCACGTTTCACTTGCGCGTTATTTCTAAGCATTATGACCGTTAAATTTTGACCCAAATTCACCCTTGGATCAGGATAGGTGGCCCATATATGTCATAGCACTTGTGGCCCTGATCGAGTTTCGGTGACCGCTGAACTGAAACTGATCTACCACGGTCGATCTGGAAACCCGACTGAACTGAAAACTTGGCTTGACTTAGATCTAATATTAGAGAATTTAAGTCCGACCGCATTTAGTAACAGGACCTCCAGAAGTGCTCCGTTGGATCGGAACAGACCCAATTTGGTTATAACTTAAGTATACCTTGACTTCAAGTCTGTGTTTGTCGTGTTTGGGCGTATAAAAAGGCCTTAAACCCTCTCTCACAAATCCCATACGAATTTCAAACCCTACCCAAATCAAGAGAGAGAAAGTGGGAGAGAAGTTGGTGATTCTTCCTGAGATTCTTCTCAGCTTTGCTACGTGCCCAATCCACCCCTCCGTATCACTTTTCCGGCGACTCCGACTCCGTTCTTAGGTAAGAAAGCTTAACCCTAACCTGTTCTAGGGTTTCAATTGGTGCAAGTGGTTAAGTAGCTAAGCTAGATCATACTGTAGGTTACCAATCAGTCGTTGACAAAGACTTAGACTCTCTATTGAATTCGTTACACTTCTACGGCGTAAGGTGCGGATTTTAGATGCTTAGATTACCTATTTTTAAAGCTTTCAATGCCGTTTAATGGTAGATTGTTGACAAGAATGCTATTTGACATATAGAACATGCTGTTTGTTTTTCATTTCGAATACGTACGAAGATTATGAGATTTAGGGTATTTTGGATATTTGTAGAAAATACTGTATACTTACGTATTTTGCTGATATGATTGCTGTGAGTATTTGCCGCGTACCTATACTAGTTATGTGTGTATGATCTGTTTGGCTAAGAGATTCGCCCTAATGCACATTTTGGCCGACATATACTATGTAGACTAATGTGTGTAGACTAAGTGTTTGTATAAATGTTTGTATAAGTAAGGATTGAGTAAATGAGGTTGTAAATTAGTGTTGAGATAGGATTCTCAACTATTTTGATGATGTATATGATTTCTTTCATGGTTGTTATATTTGAATTGATTAGCTTATATATATGAAATGCTTGTGTATGGTTAAATTGTTATGTTGTATCTTATAACATGTTACTAACATGCTTGAATTACTTGTTATTTCAATTTTGTTTATCTCATATGATTACTGATTCACATTACATGTGTTTGGGGCTATACTCTAGTCCAGGCAGTCGGTAATAGATTAGAATTCGTGGTTGGATTCTATTCGCCACGAAGGATGTGTATGACAAACCCGAGTCGTACTAGAGTTGTCGGCATGGTTAGGCCACACGAAGTGCTTGTGCACTTCATGTCGGTCGATTCAACGTGCGCTCGTGCTAGTCGGACTCATCAAGTAACCCGATTGACCGTTGTATGTTCACCTTGTATTCGTCATAACTGCTTGAACCTAGGGTACTGAACTTACCAGTGATAACCCTGATAACCATGGTACCTTGATCCATTAAGACTCATGAGCAGGGCATGGTGGTATGGGACACCGTGGTCGAGCTGTCGGCCTACATTGTGGCACGAGCCTCCCTGTAGTGACCAGTGAGCACCTCAGACTCGTGAGCCGATTATGGTGGTATGAGACACTATATTCGAGCAGTCGGCCTACTCTGATTGGTGACGAGCCCTTTGTAGTGACCTTAAGTGTACTCTGAGTCTACGTGAGGCGACGACCCTTCCGTAGCAACAAGAGTACAAACTTTGCCTGTATTGATAGGGTGATGGGGGAGCGGAGCAACGAGTGCATGCAATAGCAATGACAGCCCTTGCAGCGACCTAGAAATATATCATCATATGAGACTACTAGGAGTGACGACCCTAGATAGGATCTTTGTTGGGAATGATATATAGGAAGTACCTTAGTTTTCTAATCCTGTTGTATGAAAAGGACTAATAACAACTCGGTAATCATATTCATATCGCACTGCATGTGCCTGGAAGATGTGGAGCACTGAGGGAAGAAAGCATGCCGCGGACGTAAGATGGTGTCGCATGAGGGAGTATGTCGATGAGGGCATACATCATTATTGCATCTCATCCTTGCATTAATCATAGTGTTTAGGAATGTTTGATTGCTTGCTTTACCATTATCGCGTGATTGATTTGATAACATGCTAATCTTTGCTCTTGATAACATGCTAATCTTTGCTCTATGATTCCATTGAGTTAACTACTCACTCCCACGTTATGGGACGGTGTTGGCCACACCAAGAAGTCCTTGTTTTTATTTTCAGATGATGGCGCTGCTTGTGAAGCGGAGCCGGACTTGTATGATGACGAGGAAGATTTCTCCTATACGCGGTTATCAAGCGGGTCTATGTAGACCGTGTTCTGATCGACGGGATTACAGGGAGGTTGATTAGACGCCATAACACTTGTCATTTTATATTTTTGGAGCACTCATGTATATTCTTTTTGATCATTTTTGGAGTATACATGTATATGTTTAACCCATCACATTCTTCCGCTTGCTAATTTAACTGTCTCTGGAGTATGATATGCTGTTTTGGCTTAATCCACTTCATGTTTTATGCACTATTACAGCTGACATTCATCCATCATTGAAAATGTTGCATAAGTGATGTTCTGGAACTCGGGAGTGGAGTTTATGCTCGACCCCCGATTTTCGGGATGTTACAGATGGTATCAGAGCATGATTTGGATTAAACTGGACCTGGGTTATGGTAACACGAAGCACACTGACGCACTCTGACTTAGGAATGGGCGATGGAATCTAGAAATCACATTAGCATCCTAAGTGTCACTGGCGGGCGAAATTAACTACCCTAGAATAGCCCATACGTAACCGAGACCATGTAAAATGATCTCATATCCCCACTTCTATTCACTTAAGCTTCCATCTTCTTCTACATCTTACACCATCCACCACTGTTCTTTAAAACTCTTCACCTTCCTTATACCCCTCTCTTTTGGGCACAAAACTCACATTTTTGTGTCTCATAACTTGCACAACTTCCAAATGATGGGACATTTAGGGCCGTTCGACCAACTGCATTAGGTAAGATTAGGGCAGATGGAAATGTAAAAGTAATAATAAATGTATGTGTAATGTATTATCCCTAAATTGGGTGTATCCCATGGTTTCCAATGCCATGGTTGGAATGTATGCAATTAACAATAAATCCTGGGATTTCCTTTCAAATTATACTTGAAATTTCATCATCATGGGATTTGAAAATCCCATCTCACACTCTCCAACACGAGGCTCATTTTCCAAAGCCTATGAAATTGATTTTAATCACATCCCACCCTCCTTCCAAACATGTCATTCCCACTCCCGAGGTGGGATTAGCGATGCAATCCATTTAATACAACTTTATACCACTAGCCAAACAGGCCCTTATAGTTTTGGACCTAGAGTTGGTATTCCTAGATTTAGAAAGATTTGATAATATGGGGGATTCGATAAAGTGATAACATGAACCCTATAACCTCCTTAGCTAGTATGGACATGTGTGTAGTGCTTGAGTGCAGTTAAATTCAAATTCGGGTAACAGATAGTTAGGAATTAGATCCTGAATCACAGACCATTTTGGCTTACATATGGACTTAGAAAGTTGGTTTGCCCATTAACATAATTTGTGTCCAAATGTATTACGTACTAATAATGTATAGATTATCTTATAGTATTAAACTGTACATGATCAAAGAGGGTAACCCTATAAGAGTCCTTCTTTGGTAGAAGTAGGCATCTTGCCACCAAGTCACACCCGTCCCTGGAATCAACCACAACACCCATCTTTTTTTCTTTTTTTTTTTTACTCCTTTTTATAATTATAGGTACCAATGCCACTGTACGCATCATTAACTAAGGAAGACCAACGTATTGGGAGATTGTATCCCATATCATGTCAAGGATAGTTCCTAAATTATACCTCGTTCCGACATACGGATCGAGACATAGAATCTTGAGCTTTGAGAGTAGAAATAATTTTTAAGGGGGGTAGAACATTATGAGCTCAATCTAGTAAGGTCAGCTAATACAACAGTTGAGTTAGAACTGCCCAGCGAAGCATGGTTGACCCTTTCCCCACTAGCCCAGGATCGAAGAAAGTGATTCAGGTTATACGTAAGGTTAGGTCATTAAATTAGGATTCTGAATCTTCCTTAGAATGTCAATAGTGAAGTATTTATAGGGAAATAATTAGGGCTTTAGTGTTGAACCCATTCATATTAAATCATTGGCCTAACAGTGGAAGTGAGCGAAGTTTAGTGTATCTATAAACCTACTCGTTAAATACGAACATAATAGAAGCCTTGGACAACTCTATACGATTAGAAATCCTTTTAGGATGATCTATTAGGGTGCATATTAACCCCTACCTTGGACATAGATTCAGACGAGGACTCCCTTAGACCCAGACCCAAAGAGCAACCTTATAAATAGAAAATTGGAACCTTTCAATGATGGGCATTCCCTAAGCTTTGGAGCAATCAGATTATACGGAGTTAATGGAATATACAATAGTGAAGCATTCGCGGCTTGACCCATTTCTCAATCCTGGGAGACTACCAATGGACTCACTGCTTTGATCGAGCAGAAGACCAGTATCTACCAGGACTAGGAAGGGATACGATGAGCCTTCTACCCTGGTCAGGTAGATGATCAACGTATCGGGATCAAGCCCACTACAACCGTCTCGCCATACTGGTCAACCTCTGAAAACATATATCTTACTCTAAGTAGATGAGACTCATCGTTAAGACTCCAAATAGATAAAGAAATCAATTGTAGCCAGCCATCGGAGTATAAGAAAGAGATAAAGAGTAAATTTTTAAGGAGGATAGACAAAAATACGCCAGACTGGTATAGATGTAGATACCCCACCACACATATAAACTTGAAATCAGTACAATTTAGGCAAAAGGCATAATAGAATCATTACTTATTGCCCTTCACCAATTTTGGGGATGAAATTATTTTTAAGGGGGGTAGATTGTAACACCCTGAATTTTTACCAACTTGGAATTAGACGTCCTTAGGAAATGGGTCAACCATATCACTCTTAGAGATCAATCCTAAAGTCTAGAAATCACTTTGCAACCCATTTCCTTCAAAATCTCACCTTTCACCACCTCATTCTTCAAATTTCTCCAAGTACTTTCATATTAGACATAAACCTAAAGTTTAAAAGGTGAGGAACTATACTTAAACTAAAACTTACTATAAATGGTAAATACATGCGTAAAATGGGATTTTCACTAGTTAATTTTAGAATTTCATGATGTAGATAGGTTATTTGGATGGATTAGCTTCTTATACCCTAAAATCATATATTGTACATCATGTAACTCATTCCAGTTTGCAAATGAGATCGATAAATGCCTCGACGGACTTGTGGGCCCAAACGACTCAATTCGGGGGGATCCAAGGTGGGCCCCACATGTTTCCAGCATCCCTGGGGGGTGAGGACCTCACCCAAGGGGCGATCCCTCACCAAATAAGTCAGTGACCAGCGAGGTCCTCGCGGCATCGGCGAGGCCTCGTCTGTACAGCGGACAGGCAGCCCGGTTTCTACATTTTTTCTTTACATTTTGTTAAACTTTGAAAAATCATATCTCCTTTGTTATAATTCTGATTTAGGTGATTTAAAAACCAGATTGAAGCTAAATGAGTTTAGTTTTATATAAAAATATGTAACAAAATATAATAAAATATTTAATATAGTTTAAAGTAGGTCGTTGTGAGCAACTATCCGATATCACTTATTGGACAGCTGCTTCTTCTGGAATATTTATAATTTTTATATAACTCAAAATCTTATGAAATTTAGTGCAGTCAGGGTAAACGTGATGATGAACCACTATAAAAATAATTAAAATAATATAATACTTAAAAGTTCCTAAAATAGGGCATAGAATGGCCCTAGGACCGTATTCTGCCATAATTAGGGTAGAATTTGGTTAAGTACCAAACTGAATACACAGTAGAATTGACTTGAACCACTTTAAATATGAACTACAAGACCCAAAATGAGTAGGACTGCTAATGCTATGTTACCTAGAAACTTAGGATCAATCTCTAAATCCAGTTGCTCTCGGGAGCATTCAGAAACTTCGTATCGGACCTAGACTGCACGTCGAAAGTATGATAGCGATGAACTTAGAAGATATTGACCGTGTTGTTAGACTTGACAAGCACCGCAAAAATCACATCCAAACAATACTCTAGGACGATTTTCTTGAGTCCGGAGTGAAAGTGTGAGAAAATGAAGATTTTTAAGAAATTAAATATAATTTTAAGAAATCTGGCACGTTTCACTTGTGCGTTATTTCTAAGCGTTCTAACCATTAGATTTCAACCCAAATTCACTCTCGGATCAGGATAGGTGGCCCATAAATGTCATAGCACTTGTGGCCCTGATCGAGTTTTGGTGACCGCTGAACTGAAACTAGTCGGCCACGGTCGATCTGGAAATCCAACCGGACTGAAAACTTGGCTTGACCTAGATCCAATATTAGAGAGCTTAAGTCCGATTGCATTTAGTAACAGGACCTCTAGAAGTGCTCCGTTGGATCGGAACAGACCTGATTTGGTTATAACTTAAGTGTACCTTGACTTCAAGTCTGTTTTCGTCGTGTTTGGGCTTATAAAAAGGCCTTAAATTCTCTCTCACAAATCCCATACGAATTTCAAACCCTACCCAAATTAAGAGAGAGAAAGTGGGAGAGAAGTTGGTGATTCTTCCTGGGATTCTTCCCAGCTTTGCTACGTGCCTAATCCACTCCTTCGTATCACTTTTTTGGCGACTCCAACTTCGTTCTTAGGTAAGAAAGCCTAACCCTAACCCGTTCTAGGGTTTCAATTGGTGTAAGTGGTGAAGTAGCTAACCTAGATCATACTGTAGGTTACCAATCAGTCATTGACAAAGACTTAGAGTCTCTATTGAATTCGTTACACTTCTACGGCGTAAGGTGTGGATTTTAGATGCTTAGATTACCTATTTTTAAAGCTTTCAATGCCATTTAATGGTAGATTATTGACAAGAATGCTGTTTGACATGTACAACATGCTGTCTGTCTTTCATTTCGAATACGTACGAAGAGTATGGGATTTAGGGTATTTTGGGTATTTGTAGAAAATACTGTATACGTATGTATTTTGCTGATATGATTGTCATGAGTATTTTTCGTGTACCTATACTAGTTATGCGTGTATGATCTTTTGGACGAAGAGATTCGCCCTAATGCACATTTTAGCTAACATATGCTATGTAGACTAATGTGTGTAGATTAAGTGTTTGTATAAATTTTTGTATAAGTAAGTATTGAGTAAATGAGGTTGTAGATTAGTGTTGAGATAGGATTCTCAACTATTTTGATGATGTATATGATTTCTTCTATGGTTGTTATATTTGAATTAATTATCTTATATATATGAAATGCTTGTGTATGGTTAAATTGCTTATGTTGTATCTTATAACATGTTGCTAACATGCTTGAATTACTTGTTATTTTAATTTTGTTTATCTCATATGATTACTGATTCACATTACATGTGCTTGGGGCTATACTCTAGTCCAGGCAGTCGGTAACAGATTAAAATTTGTGGTTGGATTCCATTCGCCACGAAGGATGTGTATGACGAACCCGAGTCGTATTAGAGTTGTCGGCAGTAGTTAAGCCACACGAAGTGCTTGTGCACTTCATGTCGGTCGATTCAACGTGTGCTCGTGATAGTCGGACTCATCAAGTAACCCGATTGACCGTTGTATGTTCACCTTGTATTCGTAATAACTGCTTGAACCTAGGGTACTGAACTTACTTGTGATAACCCTGATAACCATGGTACCTTGATCCATTAAGACTCATGAGCCGAGCATGGTGGTATGAGACATCATGGTCGAGCTATCGGCCTACGTTGTGGCACGAGCCTCCCCGTAGTGACCAGTGAGCACCTCAGACTCGTGAGCCGATTATGGTGGTATGGGACACTATATTCGAGCTGTCGGCCTACTCTGATTGGTGACGAGCCCTTTGTAGTGACCTCAAGTGTACTCTGATCTACATAAGGCGACGACCCTTCCGTAGCAACAAGAGTACAAACTTTGCCTGTATTGATAGGGTGATGGGGGAGCGGAGCAACGAGTGCATGCAATAGCAATGACAGCCCTTGCAGCGACCTAGAAATATATCATCATATGAGACTACTAGGAGTGACGACCCTAGATAGGATCTTTGTTGGGAATGATATATAGGAAGTACCTTAGTTTTCTAATCCTGTTGTATGAAAAGGACTAATAACAACTCGGTAATCATATTCATATCGCACTGCATGTGCCTGGAAGATGTGGAGCACTGAGGGAAGAAAGCATGCCGCGGACGTAAGATGGTGTCGCATGAGGGAGTATGTCGATGAGGGCATACATCATTATTGCATCTCATCCTTGCATTAATCATAGTGTTTATGAATGTTTGATTGCTTGCTTTACCATTATCGAGTGATTGATTTGATAACATGCTAATCTTTGCTCTATGATTCCACTAAGTTATCTACTCACTCCCACGTTACGGGATGGTGTTGGCCACACCAACCAGTCCTTGTTTTAATTTTCAGATGATGGCGCTACTTGAGAAGCGGAGCCGGACTTGTATGATGACGAGGAGGATTTCTCTTATAGGCGGTTATCAGGCGGGTCTATGTAGACTGTGTTCTGATCGATGGGATTACAGGGAGGTTGATTAGATGCCATGACACTTGTCATTTTATATTTTTGGAGCACTCATGTATATTCTTTTTGATCATTTTTGGAGTATACATGTATATATTTAACCTATCACATTCTTCCGCTTGCTAATTTAATTGTCTCTGGAGTATGATATGATGTTTTGGCTTAATCTACTTCATGTTTTATGCACTATTATAGCTGACATTCATCTATCATTGAAAATGTTGCATAAGTGATGTTCTGAAACTCGGGAGTGGAGTTTATGCTCGACCCCTGATTTTTGGGATGTTACAAATGTGTTTAGTATGTGAGTGATAAATAAAATTTTTAGCTAAATTGATCACGCTTTTGCTATTACAATTGACCGGCATGGCTTCCTGCCGAAGCTTCAACCAATTTATCATCCCTCTTAACTAAACACCTTCCTTGAATACTTCGGTCACTGCCATATACTCAGCTTCGGTTGTGGAAAGAACCACCACAAACTGAAGCTTTGACATTCAACTGATCACTCAACTCACTAGCACAAACGAGTAACCAGAAGTCGACCTTCTACTATCCACGCTGCCCACGTAATCAAAATCTACACACCCTACAATTTAGCCCTTAATTGCTCAAAAGATAAGACATAGTCATGTGTATCTCGAAAGTATCAAAGTAGGCATTTCACTCTCTTAGTGTTGCTTTTTGGGATTAGACATATATCTACTAACAACACTAACTACATGTGAAATGTCTAGTCTACTACAGACCATGACATACATCAAGCTGCCAATTACACTTGAATAAGGCACACAAGACATAACTTGCTTTTCCTAATCTGTTTTAAGACATTTTTCTGAAGAAAGCTTAAAGTGAGCCACATGGGGAACACTAACCGTATTTGCTTTGTCCATCCCATACTTAATCAATACCTTTTCAATGTATTCTACCTGAGACAACTAAAGCTTGCTCCTGTCCTTGTCTCTGTGTATATTAATGTTAAGAACCCTCCTTGCAGTTCCTAGATCTTTCATCTCAAATGTCCCTAATAACTGTGTCTTCAGTATATCAATCTCAGACATGTTATGCTTAACAATAAGCATGTTATCAACATACAATACTAGGATGATGAATTTGTCATCACTTAGTGGCTTGTAATAGACACAGTGATCATACTCACTCCTGATAAACTAGTAAGTGCTTATACTCAAGCACAATTTAGTTGTCAAATTTTGTAGTCCTAAAAGGATCGCAAGCTCGCATGAAGATTTTTTTTTGACAACTCATAAAGATATATCATCGACTCGATCAAGCGTCTTAGGGAAGACTTGACATCTCAAGTCATGAAAGTACATGCTTCAAAAATTGGAACACTCCATATGAGTTAACCATCAGGTGGTATAACCTTATATTGACCTTAAGATAGATGTATTTCATATAGCATTATAATTATAATCTTTTATGTAAAAATACACTCAAGTTAAGTCAACCCGACATATGGTTTGGCCATCCTAACTATCTTCAGCTAACCCTACATGATTTGGACAAGTTTATAAATTGAACAAGATGTTTCGCGGCATGTTCGGCCAACCCGACCTTTTGGCCAGCCGAGCATGGACTTATTCGATCAAGTTTCCAGCAATGACATGTTTTCAGATTTCAGGCATATTGGGCTAGCCGAACCCTTTGGTTGGCCTGTCGAATTTTTGAAAGATTTTATCTCGTGAAATATGAGTGCCGTTGGAACGAAATCATTGGAATCTGGCTAGCCGAACGAACACTCGAGCCAGCCAAATTTCCAAATCATTTAGCTATAAATAGAGAGCTTCTCTCATTCATTTACGAAACAAAATTTAGTGAGAAAATTCATCTTTTCAAGAGAGAAAGGCAGGTTCCTCTTAAGCTTTTTGAGCGTAATTCTAATATTCTATTTTAGCTTATTTTAATTCTCTTTCTCAAGACACTTTAACTATTTTTAATAGTAATCCAAACTCTACTTAAGATCTAGAGAATTGAATTTGCAACATCTAGGGTATTTGTTTTACATTAAATACTTTATAGATCCCTATATTCTTTTGGGTTGAACTCATACACGACTTCATCAATATCCCAAGAAGAAGATCGTTGCATTCAAGCTACAACTACGAATTTGACTCGTAAATCGAAGATAAGTACTGTTTTACTTTCATTTTAGTTTTTTTTTTTTTTGCTGCGATAGCCCAGAAATCTCAACGGGTTTGTTTGTGGTGATCCTGTGAAAATCACAAAGTGGATTTGTTGTGATAGCCCGTGAAAATCGTAATAACTATATTAGGTTGTTAAGGTGATCCTGAGAAAACTTGTTCACATCCCCAAGTGTAGGGCCATGATGTAGTAATAACTCGATGAGACTGAGGTCGAATCCATAGGGACTAAACTTGTATGTATTCTGAAAATAACTAGAACCAGAACTAGAAGAAGATCTAAATCTGAATTCTGGAATAATTGAGAGTAATGATAAATAATGTTGATTCAAACTTATAAATTTAAAGGCAGGAACTAGGGTGCCAAGGATCCACTTGTAGCTATCCAGATGTTACCCTACTTGATTTAAGGAACATAATTGAAATTGGAATCCTATCCTATCCAATTGGAAGATAAAATAATTTAAATCAAATCTGAACTTTTCATTGACCTAATTCTCAATGGAAGAGAATTGTGATGATTAGAAGAGATTCCATCACCCTACCATGCCCAGGAGATGATGGTGAACAATGAGATTTACCAATCTCATAATATAAAAGTAGGAAAAGAATATATCCAAAGCTATTGCAGCATTTATTGTAATTTGAGTCATAATAAATCATAGAAAACTGAAAATACTCCTTAAAATCAAATTAAAATTCAATGAAGTTCAATATAAACAAGAATCAAAGTAAGATAAACATCTCAACACGCTACAAGCTTCACCTTTTAGCCCTAGCTAAGAAGTTTTGTTAACCATAAAAATGAATAAACTAAAAACTCTTAAATAAAACATGATAATAAACTAAGGAAGAGGAAGAAAAACTCTTGGGAGGCTTCTTCACCCTTTGGCTCCACTCCTTGAACCCTTGCAGATGGTTTGGGACATCCTAGGTACTCGTATTTATAGTTGTGAAACACTATCTTTCGCAACTCCTTGGAATTTTCGCAATCCGACCTTGAAACCGCCTGAAATTTTTGCAGCCGCGTTATGCTTCGGTCGGACTGAAGTTGAATTTGAATCATGACAGGATTCTGTTTTAGCAGTTGCCTGAATTCAGTCGGACTGAGTTGGGTTCGGTCGGACCGAATTAATTCTTGGTTAAACCGAATTAACTCCGAAATTCATCGTTCTTCGCTAGAGCTTTTTTTGTACTTTCGGTCACACCGAATCATTCCTTCGGTTGGACTAAACTTAGGTTTGATCAGACCAAATTATCTTTTGGTCGAACTGAATTAGTTCTGAATTTCATCATTTGGTTATTGGATTGTTTTGTGTGATTTTGGTCAGACCGAACTTGGGTTCGGTCGGACCGAACCTGTCTATTTTCTGCTGTGGATTCTTAAATCTTTTGAGTCTTTTCTTCATCCTTTGTACTTAGTTTTCTTGGATTTTTGGCATGTGAAGTCTTCATTCTTAGTCTCCTAAGATCTGTCCTTTGCCTTGGTGATTCTTAAGCATCAAATCTATGCTTTTAACATTGTTTTCAATACAAGCTCTCAGATTCACCTTGCAATACAAACATGTATAAAATATACTATTAAGCATTACCATGTTCATAAAACTAAGAGGTAAACAGGAGAAAATATACAATATTTGACACTCAACAAAAACCATGAGATAGTGAAAGTAAAAGTTGTGAGAGTAGTAATTTTGGGAGTAGAGTAGGTTGCGTTTATGCACTGAACCACTATAATTTCCTTGTATATTATGGTGATTGCTCTTATTACTTGTATGCCCATCTTGTTTTCCATTTTCTCTTACTAAAGTTTGATATTTTGATTTCAAAGACGTCATGAAATAAGGTTGTCCTGCCTAAATCTTTTAGGTGAAGGTTGTCCTACAAACTATTTGATATCAAGAATTTGATACTCTAAGCAATTAAGTTTATTTACTTTATTATTTTCATTTTATCAAAATGTTTGGCATAGTCCTATTCACCCCCCTCTAAGACATCTATAGCTCGTCCTTTCAAGTGGTATCAAAGAGAGGTTTCTTTTTTTGGGATTAACTTCCTAGATCTAGATCCAGAGCTATTGAAATGTCAAATTTTGATAGTCTATCAATTTCTAAGTCACCTCCCTTTGATGGCTCAAAATATTCTTATTGGAAAGCAAGGATAAGGATTTTCCTCAAGTCCATTGATGAAAGTGTGTGGCAAGCCACCATGACCTAATGGATCCCTCCAATGATGGAAGTAGTGGCTGGAAATGGAACCATGTTCATGAAAGAAATCGCTTATACTTTTTGAATGACAGTTCAAAAAAGTGAAAGTAGTGCTAATGCAAAAGCCCTTAATTCTATTACTTGTGCTCTATTAACGGATGAATTCAAAAGAATCATTTCTTATGATATAGAAAAACAAGCATGAGATATTCTCGAAATGACACATAAAGAGACTAACATTGTTAAAAATTTTAAGATTTAAATCCTCACAACAAAGTTTGAGGAAATCTGTATGGAAGAAAATGAATCATTCATGGACTTCTACACTAACCTAAATGACATGACAAGGCCGAGCTAAACATCCTTGGGGGGAGCAGGGGGGGTGAATAGGACTATGCTAAATTAAAAATTAAATGCGAAATTAAAAGAAAGATAACACAATCAAATAAGGAAGAATCATAAGTAAATAACAACCTCAAATGTACTAGTCTTGAGAGGTTTATACAAACTTAGTTCTAAGGACAACCTAACACCAAAAACTAAAGGCTTATGGTAGGATAACCTTACTAGAACATTTGTAAGTATAAAAAACCCAAACCAATAAAGAGTCAAAGGAAATAACAAAGAAAATAAACTAAGTTATTACAACATTCCCACAAGTGCATAAAATAATTTACACCATTCACCACAAATACTTAAAATAAATTACAACATTGACACACATAAGCACAACTCTAGGAATTAAAGTGGTTTGTTTGTGTGTACACCAACTGTTAGAAAACAGCCACACAACTACTCCACTCTTAATATCCACTCCCTCGGGATATTACTGTTCACTATGAAAAAAGGTTTTTCAAAGTTCACCTTAAAACGTTTACAATTGTGTCTTTGATTGGGCTTACATAATTACAAAAGCCCCACACTTTGAGATTTTCTGGATTACCTCAGATAAAACCAAAAAGAGATTTTTCTGGTACAACCTCAAAAACTAAAAAGGATATACAAAATTGTAAATGATACTTATCTGAAAATTCTCCTTTTGAAGAAGCCCGATAGAACCGATCCGATGTAGATGAAAATGTTTAATGTCCAGTCTCACAGATGAAAAGGTTCTAGTTCTAAATGATTTTTAAATTAAATTAACCTGGGCTAGCTTGATTTGATTTTGATCTCAAGAAAGGGGAAAACTCAAATCCCTTCTTAATATATGATTAGAATAAAGATCACAAAATCAAATGACAAAAGCTAATTAAAGAGAATCTAAAATGAGCACAATATAGCTTAATGAATTCATAAACTTATCTCTCAGAGTGGTGTCTTAATTTTTCTTTAATGAATGAATAAACTCTGAAATTTGTGCTTTATTTATAGGTGAAAATACTTTTCACTCGACTGGTCTAAGGGTCAGTTCAACTGGTCAAAGGACCAACAAAATTTTAAATTTTCTGGCACGATAAGATAAGGTCGTTACTTGACTGGTCGAGTAATGCACTCGACTAGTCGAGTAGGACCAGAAAAGGTTGCTGGACTTTGAGTCGAGCACTGCACGACCGGTCAAGCACTATTCACTCGACTGGTCGAGCAATCTCTAGGACTGGTCGAGAGTCCAATAATTGTTTTTTAAAAAATAGCAACAAACCTTGGACTGGTCGAGCAAGTACTTGGACTAGTCGAACAAGGTTTAAGACTAGTCAAGAAAATGACTTATAAACATATGAAATGACCCACATAAAATATGAAATGAATATGACAAAACCTATGGTCAATCTAGGGTTATCCAAACCTGTTTGTGAGTTGGAACACTTGAATCATCATTAGTGTTCTCGAATCTTTAGTGTACAGTAGTTGAACTTCAAATTTGAACTTGAGTTCTTGAATTTGAGCTTGAAACCATTAACTTCAACAATCTTCTCTCTAACTTGAAGATGCAAGCAAGTTCGATGAAGATCCAAAGAACTTAAAAATGTACGAATCTGATCACTTCAACTCAAAGCACGATACAAATACTAAATGGTTTGGTACAAAAAAATTTGACAATACTACAGGTGCTAGATTTACACAATAGCATTTACACATTGTTAACTAAAAAGTCCTTGAAAGCAAAGTGTGCACAAAAATACTACGATCACTTCCTAACTGGTTCAATTCTAAAGTCACTGTGATTCAAGAATTGAGGGATACCAATGTAATGAAGGTAGATGAGTTATTTGGATCTTTACATACCTATGAGTTGAATTTCAAAGCTCCTAAGAACAAGTCCATAGCCCTTAAATCTTCTAAATTTAAATCTAAATCTAAGGACTCATATTCTGAAAATGATCAGAATGAAGATGATATAGCTATGTTGGGTAAAAAGTTTTATAAAATTTTTAAGAATAAAAATAAATCAGATTTTTAAAAACCTTTTGACAAAAGAAAAGGAAACTCAAATGTTTGGAAATCAAAATCTAAAGACACCCAATGCTTCAACTGTTCTGAATATGGGCATGTTGCTTCAAAATGTCCTAAGAAGGATAAATCCAGAAGAAGAGGTATGATTGCCACTAGGGATGAATCTTCAGAATCTGAATCCAATTTAGAAACTGACGAATCAAACCAAGAATCTAAGAAAGAACAAAAGGCATTCACGACTATAGGTAGAATCACTTCCTCAAATGATTGTGAAATTTCTGACTTTGAAACTCCTGAAAGTGATTCTGAAAATGAAGAAAATCTTCAAATTGCTTATGATGCCCTTTACAAAGAGAGTCGTAAGATTGCGAAAAAACTCAAAAATTAAAAGAAACATTTGCTGATTTGAAATTAGAACTTGAAAAATCTATTTTGGAAAAATCTCATTTTTCTGATTGTTTTGAGAGAACCAAACTAGATTTAAGTCTGAAAATTTCTAAAATTAAAATCTCAAAACCAAAAATGAGAATTTAAAATTAGAAGTTGCTTCTCTTAAAAATTCAAAAGAGACTTAGATATACACATAATGTGACCAGAGACTCAAAAAGTTATTAATTGCATCTCGATGGGATATATCAAGAATCGGACAGAAAAATCTAAAACTTTTGCTCCCATATTTGTAAAAGGTGAATCTTTAAAATTTAAAGTAGAAATTATAAATGAAATAAAGAAGAATGAAAAACCTTTTCAAAGAACTTCTAATCTAAAAACTAAGGCCAGCTATCACAAATATCATAGGAAAAATAATAACCCTTCTCTAGTAGATAAGATAGTGGACTTACTTAAAGAGCTCTTAAAATCCAACTCTAGAAATAACAAAGCAAGTGGAAATAAGAACAACGTTTACTCTCAATCATAGTGAATAGTAAGAGATCCTCCTAAACCCAAAACCATATTGAAATGGGTTCCTAAAGATACGTGTGTTGTTATCCACACAGCCTTCAAAACAAGTAGCCATTCAAGATGGTACCTAGATAGTGGATGTTCTAGACATATGAGAGGTGATAACGCAATACTATCGGACATCAATCAAATCGATGGTGGCTCAGTAACATTTGGAGATGGTAACAATTGCAAAATCATCGGAAGAGATAATGTAAAACTCCATAATCTACCTGTTTTAAAGATGTTTTATATATTGAAGGTTTGAAATATAATTTGCTGAGTATATCTCAAATCTATAACAATAATCATAGTGTTAAATTTTTAGATCATGGATGTGAGATAATTAATAACCAAGGCCATATAATATTAAATAGTCGAAGAACTTCTGAAAATTGCTATATCATTGATGAATCTTGTTCTTCAAATCACTCTTGCTACATGGTCCAAACAGACGAAATTGAATTATAGTATCAACGTCTTGGACATGTAAACTAAAAAAACTTATACAAACTAAGTAAAATAGATCATCTTTGAGGCTTACCCAATCTAAAAAAAATTAGAGAAGAAAGTATGTAGTGCCTTCCAAATAAGCAAACAAATTAGGAGTTGTCATAAAAAGGTGAACTCCTTAGCCACAACTAGACCTCTTAAACTACTTCATATGGACTTAGTTGGACTAACTCAAATGGGGAGTAGAGGCAATAAGAAAACTTTCTAGTTGTAGTTGATGACCACACTAGATACTCTTGGGTAACCTTCTTAAGAGAAAATTCGAATGCTTTTGATGAACTAAAAAATTTATTTAAACGCATCCAGACTGAAAAAGAACTATCTATGAAAAGAATAAGAAGTGATCATGGCATTGAATTTAAAAATAGCAATTTTGAAAAGTTGTATAATGACCATAGAATATTACATTAATACTCTGCTCCTAAAACTCCTTAGAAAAATGATGTTGCCCACAGGAAAAACAGAGTATTACAAGAAATGGGGAGTGTTATGCTTAATAGTGAAAAATTAGCAAAAAATTTATGGGCTGAAGCCATTAATAATGCTTGCTATATTATTAATCGAGTTTATGTAAGAGCAAGTAAAAATAAAACTGCTTATGAACTCTTATTTAATAAAAAACCTTCAGTAAAATATTTCCGTACTTTTAGAAGAAAATGCTTCATTTTTCGAGATCGGAATATCTGGGAAAATTGAAGCAAAAAGTGATGAGGGCATATTTTTGGTGTATGCTCTAAATAACAGATCATATCGTGTTCTAAACAAAAGAACTGGGTGCTTCAAGAATATATAAACTTTGTAATTGATGATCAATTGTTGAATCCCAGTCATTTTCAAGATGAGGATGATGATGATATTATTATGATTAATGAAAGTGAACCATCATCTAAATCAGATTCTACTGAGTCAAGGTTGGTAAAAGACCATCTAATGAATTAAATACTTGGTAATCCTCTTTCTGGTATTCAAACTAGAAGTGTAACGGCCTGAAAATCTGGGGTCGAGCATAAACTCCACTCCGGAGTTTCAGAACATCACTTATGCAACATTTTCAATGATGGATGAATGTCGGCTGTATTAGTGCATAAAAAATGAAGTGGATTAAGCCAAAACAACATATCATACTCTAGAGACAGTTAAATTTCGCAAGCAGAAGACTGTGATAAATATATAAAATTTATAATTTATTGTAACTCTCTGGAGTGTGAACATGTTACTAGGTTAACTATATACATGTATACTCTAAAAATGAACAAAAAAATATACATGGGTATTTTTAAAGTGTAAGATAACAAGTGTAATGGCATCTAATCAGTAACCTTGTAACCCCATCGATCAGAACCTACATATAGGAGAAATCCTCCTCATCATCATAAAGCAAAGTCCGGCTCCGCTTCATAAGCATCACCCTCACCTGAAACTAAGACAGGGTCTGTTGGTGTGTACAACACTGTCCCGTAACGTGGGAGTGAGTAGCTAACTTAGTGGAACAATAAAGTAAAGATTAACAAGTTATCAAATCAGTCAAGCGGTAACGATAAAGCAGTACAATCAAACATTCCTAGATACTCTTGTTAAGGCAAGGATGAGATGCAATAATGATGCATGCCCTTACCTACATACTCCCTCATGCGACACCATCTCATGTTCGTGGCATGCTTTCATCCCTCAGTGCTCCACATCTTCCAGGCACATGCAGTGCGATATGAACATGATTATCGAGTTGTTATTAGTCCTTTTCATATAATAGGATTGGGAAGCTAAAATACCTCCCTTGTATCATTTCCCAACAATGATCCAGTTTTGGGTCACACTCTTAGCATATCTCATACGAAGTGCGGTTCTAGGTCGCTGCAAGGGCTGTCAGGGCGGTTACACGGAATTGTTACACCACTCCCCCATCACCAAATCAATACAGGCCTAGTTTGTACTCTTGTTCCTACGGAAGGGTCGTCGCCTCCACGTAGACTCAGAGTACGCTCGAGGTCACTACAAGGGCTTCCAGGGCTTTTACTCACAATCGTTACACCACTCCCCTATCACCAAATCAGTGTAGACCGACAGCTCGAATACAGTGTTCCATACCATCGTATTTGGCTCACGAGTCTGGGTTGCTCACTGGTCACTACGGGGAGGCTCGTGGCCCAAGCATAGGCCGACAGCTCAGCCACGGTGTCCCATACCACCATGCCTGGCTCATGAGTCTTAGCAGATCGAGGTACCATGGTTAACGGAATTTTCACTGGTAAGTTTGGTACTTTAGATTCAAGCAGTAGCGTCCATACATGGTTAACATACATCGAGCTAATCGGGTTACTTGACGAGTTCGACTAGTACGAGTGCCCGTTGAGTTGATCGACATGAAGTGCATAAGCACCTCGTGTGGCCCAACCACTGTCGACAAGTAACACACGACTCGGGTTCGTCAAACACGTCCTACGTGGTGAATAGGTCTGGACCACGAACTCAAGGCGTATTACCGATTGCCTGGATTATACAATAGCCCCAACCACATTCCATTACATCAAATATTCATATGAAATACTCAAAGCAGTAGAGGAGAAATAATTCAAATTATACTATCATTTGAGCATGTTCTGAAAAGCGATGTAAACATGAATTCTCACATATTCAATTCATAAACAAATAGTCATCAGCATATGACATACATGGAGGAAATCATACACATTACTAAGGATATTGAGAATCAAGTGTCAATCCGCATACAGGTACACCTTACTAACTACAACTCATTTAGACATTTTTACCAACACTTAGCCTACACAATTCATCATATAAGTTATATATCAGGTAACATACATATTAGGGAAAATCCTTTCATCAAAGGGTTATTGCCTAAACAATAATCATATATCCACGACAGTTAGTTGTGGTGAGCATGAATGTAGTTTCTATACTCATTTGGTCATTATCATAAACACTTAGACTACACATACTAACATACATAGCGTATGTTAACCAAGACATGCAATAGGGCGAACCCTTTCGCCAAGGAGTTGTCACATATATAACTAGCATATACATATGACAGTTAATCATAGCAAACACAATTTTAAATTTTATACGTATACCGTATTTTATACAAATATTAAGAATACGATAAACTCTACATAATACGTACATAATTGAAACACAAAATAGACTTCGCATTGTACATGTGAAATAACATTCAGATCATGAATCTATCATTATCCGGCATTGAAAGCATTGAAAACTATAACCTAAGCATCTATAGTCCACACCTTATGCCGTAGAATCGTAACGAACTCGACAGAGACTCTAAGTCTTCGTCAACGATGAAATGTCAACCTATAGCATGTGTGGAGTTAGCTATTTTACTACTTGGAACATTTGAAACCCTAGAACAAACTAGGGTTAGGTCTTCTTAGGTAAGAACGAAGTCAGAATCACCGTAGTAGCGACACGAATGTGATAAATAAACATGTAGAATAGCAGAAGCGATTCTCAAGAATAACTCCCACACCTTCACTCACTCTCTCTCTCTTTCCTTCTCTTTCTTTCTTCTCTCTCCCTTAGGTTTAGAAATTTCGTATGGGATATGAGAGAGGGGGTTTGAGCCTCTTATATAGGCTCTAAATTGATGAAAATGGCCCCAGGGCCATGGTATTCTTAGGTTATAACCAAATCGGGCTTGTTCCGATCCAACAAAGCACTTATGGAGGTCCTGTTACTAAATGCGCCTGGACTTAAGCTCTCTAATATCGGATCTAGGTCAAGCTAAGTTTTCAGTCTGGTCAGGTCTCCAGATCGACCGTAGCAGACCAGTTTCAGTTCAGCGGTCACCGAAAGTCGATCAGAGCCACAAGTGCTATGACATGTATGGGCCACCTATCCTGATCCGAGGGTAAATTTGGATCGAAATCTAACGGCCAAAATGCTGAGAAATAACGCGTAAGAGAAACGATCCAGATTACTTAAAATTATATTTAATTTTCTAAAAATCTTTGCTTTCTCACTCTCTTCACTCCGGACTCAAGGAAACAGTCCCAAGACATCGTTTGGGATTGATTTTCGAGGTGATAGTCAAGTCCAACTAGGCAATCATAATGGTCTAAGTTCATCACTATCAGACTTTCAACGTGCGGTCCAGGTCTGATACGAAGTTTCCAAATGATCTCAAGGGCAACTAGGCTTAGAGATTGATCCTAGATTTTAGGGTAACATAGCGTTAACAATTCTATAGGTTTTGAGTCTTACAGATCGTATTTAAAGTGGTTAGTGCTACTTTCGCATGTAATCTAGTATAGCGCTAGTTAATTCACGTTAAATTTCTAAAGAATTTAGTTCTAAATGATTTATTTGGCTTTGGAATTGAGTTATGAGAAGTTACCAAGGTGTTATGGTTGACCCATTGCCTAAGGACCTCTAACTCCAGGTTGGCAAAAGTCTAGGGTGTTACAATCTACCCCCTTTAAAAATAATTTCATCCCTGAAATTGGCTAAGGGTAATGACTAAAGATTCTATTATTCTTTTTGCCTAAACTGTACTAATTTCATGTTTATATGTGTGGTAGGATGTATACTATCTTTGTTAGTCTGGCGCATCTTGTCTATCCTCTATAAAAACTTACTCTTTATCTCCTACTTATACCCTGATGGTTTTCTCTAATTTATTTCCTCATCTATTTGGAGTCTTGACGATGATTCCCAACTACTTAGAGTAAGATATATATTTTCAATGGTTGACCAATACGGAGAGATAGTTGTAGTGGGCTTGATCCCGATACGTCGAATGTCCGCCCGGCCAGGGTAGACAACGTTGTATCCCTTCCTAATCCTGGTGGATCCTGGTCTTCTGCCCGGTCAAGCAGTGAGTCCATTGGTAGTCTGCCAGGATTGAGAATTGGGTCAAGCCGTGAATGTTTTACTTTTGTACATTTCAGTAACTTCGTAGTCCGATCACTCTAAAAGCTTAGGGAATGCCTAACACTGAAAGGTTCAAAGTTCCTATTTATAAGGTTGTGCTTTGGGTCTTGATTTAGGAGAGTCCTCGTCTGAATCTATGTCCAAGGTAGGGATTAATAAACACTCTAATAGATCATCCTAAGGGGTTTCTAATCGTACAGAATCGGCCAAGGCTTCTATTATGCTCGTATTTAACGAGTAGGTTTATGGATACACTGACCTTCGCCCTATTTGTTTCCCTGAAAAGCCTTCCTTAAGGAAGGTTTAGATCATAATCAATGACTTAGTCTTATGTATAACTTAAATCAATTTTCTTCGATCCTGGGCCAGTGGGGAAAGGGCCAGCCATGCTTTCGCTATGCAATTCTAACCCAACAGTTATATTAGCTGACTTAACTAGATTGGGCTCATAAATTTCTACCCCCCTTAAAAATTATTTCTACTCTCAAGGCTCTAAAATCTATGTCCTAATCCATATGTCGAAATGAGGTGTAATTTAGGACCTATCCTTGACATGAAATGGGAAACAACCTCTCAATACATTGGTCTTCCTTTCATCAATGATGTGTACAATAGCGTTGGCACCTATGGTTGTAGAAATGAGCCTAATCTCTGCTGTGGTTGAGTTCAGGGGCAGGTGTGAGTTGGTGGCAAGATGCCTAGTTCTACCCAATAAGGACTCTTATTACGGTCCTAACTTACCCTCTTTAATACCATAATATGATCTATTATTAGTACATAAGGAAGTTGGACAAAACAGGTTGACAGGCAAACTATCTCTCTAAGTTTATAAGCACAATATGTATGCCAGAATAGTCTGTGATTTGGGACCTAATTCTTAACTATCTATAGCCCATTAAGTCATTTCTTGAGCCTAAAAAGAAAAATATCTATCGACTATGGGTTCTTAACACTTCTCAAAGACAAAGCAGTAAACTTTTGGTTGTAGGTGGTCGGGCCAACATGGAAGAAAAGTTATGTAGTGGGTCTGAGCCGGATACATAGACTTTCTGCCTAACTAGGATAGAAAATTTACCGTATCGGTTCTTAATCCTAGTCAATCCTGATCTTCTGCTTGATCATAGCATATATTTCATTGGTAACTACTAGGATTGAGTATTCAATTCAAACCGCGAATACTTCGCTTATATACAGTTCTTTTACTCTGTGTTTCTGATTGTACTAAGTCCTTGGAAGGGCAATTCTAAGGGACGTGCTGGTTTGACCTAAGTTCAATTCGAGGGATATACAAGTTTCTCTATGATGAATAGTCTCTAAATTGAAACAGCTTTCCTAAGAGTTATTAAGGATGCCTATAAGTTTCAAGGGAATCCGACAAAGGAACGAGATCCCACTCAACCAAATCAAGACAACTAACTACATCTAGATTTCAATTATCTTAGCAAAATTAGTCCTTTACAATCCTTAGTATAACTAGTACTTAGTCTTAACTTATGCGTAGCGGCAATCCACTAGTTGTATTCTAAAGTCTATGTTTATACGCTAGATGCTTTCATATCATTTCTACTACAGGGAATTGTTCTATCGCTTAGGATCAAAGGTTGCCTGATTAGGATTAAGTTTTCCAAACCTAAATTTAATTATGCTCGAGCTCTACACATAAGTTCTTACCAGCTAAGGAGAGTTTAGAATTTACGTTATTAAGTTATTAGATGTTTTATACTAGGCGATCTTTCGAAACTAGGAATATCAATTCTAAGTCCAAAACTCTAGATGTCCCAGCACTAGATGGTCACTGTTTATAGACTAAGCTACAGTGTTTAGTCTCACCCGTCGGTAGAAGCATAAAGAGCGAGAAGATGGATATAACTAGCTCAAAAAGCGCCATGAAAAAGGAGGGAAATAAGAAGAATGGGATGGAAAATTTGGGTCTCCACGGATTTGAACCTCAACAAAGGGTGTAAAGGCTCAAATGGAGGGGATACAAAGATTAAAAAAAATAACAAATAGGGTGGGTGGTGGGTTTACACAAATTGGAGACTTAAATGGGGGGGGGGGGGGGGGGGGGGGGGGGGGGGGGGGGTGGTGTGTAGGAGCTCAAATCAAAGGAAAGGAAGGGATTGAGAGATGAGTATTGCTGAGAATGGTGGAAGGATGTATGGATTGAAGGAAAATGAGGGAAAGAGGGATTAGAAGGGCGATTTGAGGGAGATAGGAGCTGTTTTGAAGAAAAAGGGGAGCTTGGGGGTGGAGTTTGTGAAGGAAGTAGGTTATTGGGAGGGTTTTAAGCGAAGGACCATGGACCAAAGGGTCCCACTAGACCCCTAAGGACGTCGACCCGAAGGCCTAGCCCGTCCGAACTCGACCGTCAGCGAGGCCTCGCCGAACAGGAGAGGGCTCGCCCCTTTGGGTGAGGTCCTCCCCCCTGGGTCCAAAAACCTATGGGTCCCACCTTGGGTCCCCCTGAAATAGTCCTGATTAGGCCCTAATTCCAATTTGACTCAATTCGGGTCGATTCGGAATAAAACTGCTACATATGTAAAGTTACCAATTTCTAACGGCTGAAATGGATTGAAACACGATCTAAACCCGTCAATTAATGGTCTAGAAGTGATTTGGGGTCATCGTGTGTGATCAGGAGTGTGCACGGACTCGATCTCGGTGATCATTTTCAGTAAACTTTCACCAACAAATAAAACTTGGAGTCCTAAACCTGTTTCTAGATTGTTCTCGCACCCTCCTATACTATAGTGGTGTCAACGTGCGTCGTGTGACCATAAACCAGGTCCATTTTAATCTAAATCATGCTCTGATACCATCTTGTAACGTCCTGAAAATCGGAGGTCGAGCATAAACTCCACTCCCGAGTTCTAGAACATCACTTATGCAACATTTTCAATGATGGATGAATGTCGGCTGTATTAGTGCATAAAACATGAAGTGGATTAAGCCAAAATAGAATATCATACTCTAGAGACAGTTAAATTTCACAAGCGAAAGACTGTGATAAATATATAAAATGTATAATTTATTGTAAGTCTCCGGAGTGTGAACATGTTACCATGTTAACTATATACATGTATACTCCAAAAATGAACAAAAAGAATATACATGAGTATTTTAAAAGTGTAAGATAACAAGTGTAGTGACATCTAATCAGTAATCCTATAACCCCATCAATCAGAAACTGCATATAGGAGAAATCCTCCTCATCATCATAAAGTAAAGTCCGACTCCGCTTCACAAGCATCGCCCTCACCTGAAACTAAGACAGGGTCTGGTTGGTGTATACAACATCGTCCCATAACGTGGGAGTGAGTAGCTGACTTAGTGGAATAATAGAGTAAAGATTAACATGTTATCAAATCAGTCAAGCGGTAATGATAAAGCAGTACAATCAAACATTCCTAGATACTCTTGTTAATGCAAGGATGAGATGCAATAATGATGCATGCCCTTGCCTATATACTCCCTCATGCAACACCATCTCACGTTCGTGGCATGCTTTCATCCCTCAGTGCTCCACATCTTCCAAGCACATGCAGTGCGATATGGACATGATTACCGAGTTGTTATTAGTCCTTTTCATACAACAAGATTGGGAAGCTAAAGTACCTCCCTTGTATCATTTCCCAATAATGATCCAGTCTAGGGTCGTCAGCCCTAGCATATCTCATATGAAATGTGGTTTTAGGTCACTGTAAGGGCTGCCAGGGCTGTTACACGGAATCGTTACACCACTCCCCCATCACCAAATCAATACAGGCCTAGTTTGTACTCTTGTTCCTACGGAAGGGTCGTCACCTCCACGTAGACTCAGAGTGCGCTCAAGGTCACTACAAGGGCTGCCAGGGCTATTACTCATTATCGTTACACCACTCCCCCATCACCAAATCAGTGTAGGCTGACAGCTCGAATATAGTGTCCCATACCACCGTATTCGGCTCACGAGTCTAGGTTGCTCACTGGTCACTACGGGGAGGCTCGTGGCCACAACGTAGACCGAAAGCTCAACCACGGTGTCCCATACCACCATGCCCGACTCATGAGTCTTAGCGGATCGAGATACCATGGTTAACAGGATTTTCACTGGTAAGTTTGGTACTTTAGATTCAAGCAGTAACATCCATACATGGTTAACATATATCGAGCTAATCGGGTTACTTGACGAGTTTGACTAGTAGAGCGCCCGTTGAGTTGATCGACATGAAGTGCATAAGCACCTCGTGTGGCCCAACCACTGTCGACAAGCAATGCACAGCTCGGGTTCGTCAAACACGTCCTACGTGGCGAATAGTTCTGGGCCATGAACTCAAGGTGTATTACCGATTTCTTGGACTTTACAATAGCCCCAACCACATTCCATTACATCAAATATTCATATGAAATACTCAAAGTAGTAGCCGAGCAATAATTCAAATTATACTATCATTTGAGCATGTTCTGAAAAGCATTGTAAACATGAATTCTCACATATTCAATTCATAAACAAACAGTCATCAGCATATGACATACATGGAGGAAATCATACACATTACTAAGGAGATTGAGAATCATGTCTCAATTCGCATACAGGTACACCTTACTAACTACAACTCATTTAGACATTTTTACCAACACTTAGCCTACACAATTCATCATACAAGTTATATATTAGGTAACATACATATTAGGGCAAATCCTTTCGTTAAAGGGTTGTTGCCTAAACAATAATCATATATCCACGACAGTTAGTCGTGGCGAGCACAAATGCAGTTTTTATACTCATTTGGTCATTATCACAAACACTTAGACTACACATACTAACATACATAGCGTATGTTGACCAAGACATGCATTAGGACAAACCCTTTCACCAAGGAGTCGTCACACATATAACTAGCATATACATACGACAGTTAATCATGGAAAATAAAATTTTAGATTTTATACGTATACTGTATTGTATACAAATACCAAGAATACAATAAACTCTACATAATACATACATAACTGAAACACAAAATAGACTTCACATTCTACATGTGAAATAGTATTCAGATCATGAATCTATCATTATCTGACATTGAAAGTGTTGAAAACCAGAACCTAAGCAACTATAGTCCGCACCTTATGCCGTAGAATCGTATCGAACTAGACAGAGACTCTAAGTCTTCGTCAACGATGAAATGTCAACCTATAGCATGTGTGGAGTTAGCTATTTTACTACTTGGAACATTTGGAACCCTAGAACAGATTAGGGTTAGGTCTTCTTACCTAAGAACGAAGTTAGAATCACCATAGTAGTGACACGGATGCGATGAATAAGCACGTAGAATAGCAGAAGCGATTCTCAAGAATAACTCCCACACCTTCACTCACCTTCTCTCTCTCTTTCCTTCTCTTTCTTTCTTCTCTCTCCCTTAGGTTTAGAAAATTCGTATGGGATATGAGAGAGGGGGTTTAAACCTCTTATATAGGCACTAAATCGATGAAAATGGCCCCAGGGCCATGGTATACTTAGGTTAGAACCAAATCGGGCTTGTTCCGATCCAAAGGAGCACTTCTGGAAGTCCTGTTACTAAATACGGTTGGACTTAAGCTCTCTAATATCGAATCTAGGTCAAGCTAAGTTTTCAGTCCGATCGAGTTTCTAGATTGACCGTGGCGGACCAGTTTCAGTTCAGCGGTCACCAAAAGTCGATCAGAGCCACAAGTGCTATGACATGTATGGGCCACCTATCCTGATCCGAGGGTGAATTTAGGTCGAAATCTAATGGTCAAAATGCTTAGAAATAACGCGTAAGCGAAACGATCCAGATTACTTAAAATTATATTTAATTTTGTAAAAATCTTCGCTTTCTCACTCTCTTCACTCCGGACTCAAGGCAACAGTCCCAGGACATCGTTTGAGCTTGGTTTTCGAGGTGATAGTCAAGTCCAACTAGGCGGTCATAATGGTCTAAGTTCATCACTATCAGACTTTCAACGTGCGGTTCAGGTCCAATACGAAGTTTCAAAATGATCTCGAGGGTAACTGGGCTTAGAGATTGATCCTAGATTTTAGGGTAAGATAGCGTTAACAATTCTATAGGTTTTGGGTCTTATAGATCGTATTTAAAGTGGTTGGTGCTACTTTCGCAGGTAATCTAGTGTAGCGCTAGTTAATTCACGTTAAATTTCTAAAGAATTTAGTTCTAAATGATTTCTTTGGCTTTAGAATTGAGTTATGAGAAGTTACCAAGGTGTTATGGTTGACCCATTGCCTAAGGACGTCTAACTCTAGGTTGGCAAAAGTCCAGGGTGCTACAAGAAGACAATTGGAAAATATTTGCAATTATATTTGCTTTACTTCCCAAATAGAACCGACCAATGTAAATGACGCACTAGCTGATGAAAGTTGGACTTTGGCTAGCAAGAGCCTAAAAACCTTTGATCCTGAGATGCCTGCTCCATTTGAATAATTTGTAATAATTTACATTATTAGCATGTTTTATTGATATTTCTTACACAGATTATTTCAATTATACTTCATTCATCTTTCCATCTAAATGATATCTCATTTTCATTTATGATTCGTAATATCTTTAATTCTCTCTTTTGGATTATTTGCACCAAGATGATAACTCTTTCTTTCCCTTACATACATCTGGATGATATTTAATATATTTCTACATTGTATGTTATTATCCTTGATTATCTACTTGAATGCTTTATTTATTGTATTTCTTCCTTTATCAACTTTTGACAAAAGGAGGAGAAATACTATGGATAATATGTGGATATGATCATGAGCACATCTCTCTCACATTGAATAACATATGAGCACCTATGCTTGCATGCATAAATTCTATGGGATTATATATATATTTTGCCACATGTGATATATGTGACTAAGTGCTCAGGAGGATTTTCGTATACATGATCTAAGGGGGAGTAATAAGTTCCAAGATATCTTTAGTAGTGCATAAATGTTCCTTTGAATCATAGATCGTATGTATATGAGTGTTATTGAGATGTTGTAATATGTTGTGATGAGTTGTATCTTTGTATGAGTGAGTTTTATAACGAAATTGACAAAGGGGGAGATTGTAAGTGCTTATACTCAAGCACAATTTAGTTGTCAAATTGCATAGTCCTGAAAAGATCGTAAGCTCTCATGAAGATTCTCTTCGACAACTCATGAAGGTATATCATTGACTCGATCAAGCGTCTTAGGGAAGACTCAACATTTCAAGTCATGAAAGTACATGCTTCGAAGATCGGAACACTCCGTATGAGTCAACCATCAAGTTATATAACCTTAGATTGACCTTAGGATATGTATATTTCACATAGCATTATAATGATCATCTTTTATGTAAAAATACACTCTAGTTAGGCCAGCCCGACATCTGGTTCGACCAGCCTAACTATCATCGGCTAACCCTACATGATTCGGTCAAGTTTACAGATGGAACAAGATTTTCCACGGCATGCTCGACCAGCACAACCTTGGGTTCGGCCAGCCAAACATGATCGTTGGGCCAGCCTAGACTTGTTCGGTCAAGTTTCTAGTAATGACATGTTTTCAAATTTCAGGCATATTGGGCCAGCCGAACTCTTTGGTTGGCCAGCTGAACTTGGGCTTGGGCCAGCCGAACTTTTGAAAGATTCTATCCTGAGAAATCCGAGTGCCATTAGAACGGAATTGTTGAAATCCAGCTAGCCGAACCGATACTCGTGCCAGCCGAATTTTCAAGTCCTTTAGCTATAAATAGAGGGCTTCTCTCATTCATTTACACAATGAAAGTTAGTAAGAAAATCAATATTTGCAAGAGAGAAAGCCAGGATCCTCTTAAGCTTGTTGAACGTAATTCTAATATTTTGTTTTAGCTTATTTTAATTCTCTTTCTCAAGATGCTTTAACTATTTTTAATAGAGTAATCCAATCTCTACTTGAGATCTAGATATTGAATTTGCAGCGTCTAGGGTATTTGTTTTTATATTGAATACTTTACATATCCCTATATTCTTTTGGGTTGATGTAACATCTTGGAAAAGTCCGTACTGAGACCTCAACCATGAACGGGACTGCCCGCGGGCCATACTCGGCTAGCTAGCTATGCTAGGTGTGTGTTAGTACTTAACATTAGAGAAATTAAGTTCGAGCCACCATTCCTAATAATAAATATAGTTCAGGATCACAAGTGCACTAGTGCACCACCACTCGAAAACCCCAAGGAAATTCCATGTGTCGGCCCCTCTCAAGAGTACCCTGAAACTCTGTAAAGGACCTAGACTGCACATCGGGAGTCCACTATCCTTGAAAGTATAGAACAATGTTCAGCTTACTGGGCTCGACGACCATCACGGGAGTTAAGCCTGGATGGTGTCCAGGACTACTCAACTTGAGTCAAAGGACAGGTGCATAAGAAGAGTGAATGCCTTAAAAGAAGAAGCCAAAACTTAAGTGAATTGGGTTGTCCACTCTTACAAAAAGTGAAAAGCTTTAGACTGTTGGTTTATGACCAAACTCCACACGTAAGATAAGGATAATTCTCCAAACACGTCTATATAACCG
The DNA here is from genome assembly GCA_037074715.1 of Magnolia kwangsiensis. Classification (NCBI taxonomy): domain Eukaryota; kingdom Viridiplantae; phylum Streptophyta; class Magnoliopsida; order Magnoliales; family Magnoliaceae; genus Magnolia; species Magnolia kwangsiensis. The sequence goes on along the minus strand of CM073582.1, from coordinate 54,585,360 downwards.
CTACTCCAATTGAATATTACTGACTGTTAAATGAACACAGGCTTCCCACGACCGATCTGCTTATTCGATCGCACCGAAATTGTGACACAGCATTGATCCATTGATGGGGAACCTACCACATAGTATAGATGAGCCCGCGGGCCCTCCTAGGGACCCCGTTAGACAATAATGGCCACCCATGGGGTATAAGTATCCAATAAAGTGGTCCTTGGGCCATTTACACACCATCTGGAGCTATAAATAGCTCTCAATTCACCTCGTTTCCTCCAAGTACGAATTTGGGAACCCTAAGGTGAGAAAGAGAAGAAAAAAGAGAAAGATAAGGAAGAGAGAGATTGAAGGGGTGCTTACCATTAAGGGTGATTCTCTTCCATTGACTCACAAGCCTCATTACCACCATTCCTGCTACTAGAACTTCTCCAATTACGACCTAGGGTAAAGACTACAAACCTTTTTTTGACATATGTAGGTCTTCAAATGGGTTTTCTCCAACCCTAACTAACCTCTATGCTTGTTTAGGCAGCTGATGATTCTGCCTTGGAAACATATTTCTAGGAGCGAATTCGAGTCGAGCGTGCTACCGAAAGGTGCGGACTATAAGTGCTTAGGTTACGATTTATCAATGCTTTCATTCTAGTTAATGATTTATGATTGTTAATGTAGAGTTTCTAGTTGTCTTTGGTATACTTATATCTCTATTTAATGAATTAATGAATTGTAAGTTGTAGTGTAATGTTGTTTATGTGTTTGATGAAATGCCTAAATGAGTAGTTTATCAAAATTTGGTTATCAAATGTCAACCCATGTGTTATGAATGTTTGTTAACATGATTTGAATATGAATAGGACTATGAGAGTAGTCCAGGTAACCGGTAAATTTTCACATTTGGGTAGCCGAACTAGTTATTTGGATGGGATTGATGTTTAAAAGGGAGGTATCCTAGCTTCCCCAAATTACTAGATGAATATAAATAATTAACCACTCGGCTAACATGATCATGCACCGCATTGCATTAGTTTAGAATGTGGTGAAACAGGCATTGGAGTCGCATGTTGAGGAGGTGTTGACATGTGTAAAATAGGTTGTCGGAGTCGCGTGTTGAGGGAGTGTTGATGGCTAAGAGCATGCATCATTTCATAAACCTCATTGTCACATTGAGAAGAGTAGTTAGGAAGTGATTGTTGTACATTGCCTTATCATTATTGTATTAATTGACTTGATAACATGTGTAACCTTTGCTTTATGGAACCACTGATTTGATCGCTCACTCGCACTCTGGGACGGTGTTTTAAAACACCAACTAGACGCTAGTGTAGATGCATGTATTGTTGATGCCGATACACTTGAGCAGGCATTCATAGATGAGGGGAGAAAATCTCCTATTTCCAGCTCTCGGATGGGCTGATGTCGGCCATATACCTCTGGGCAGGGAGCGATGGATATATGGGCTTAGCTGGATGTAACATTGCCACATTTTGTTTATTATTTTAGAATTGTATCTATATACATTAAACCTAGCTGTGGACTCATAATCTGGAAGAAACTTCATGATGTAATGGTTTGATTTACACATCTTCTTTATTGCATTAAATTTGCAGTATGATATGTTGTTAGTATAATTCTATGCATGCTCAAATTCAAGGCATTACAAGTTGGTATCGAAGAATGAGTTTATGATTAAACTGGACTGTGGGATGTGGACTCACCATAATACATCTGCTGACATAAATGGGAGCGCTAAGACTTGGCGACGTTAAAACTCTAGGACCAAACCCCTAGTCATCTTGAATAATTGGACTTTAAATTAGGAAATTGATCTTGGAAAAGGTTAAATTGAGAGAGAATAGTCACGATGAGGGTAGAGTCAAGGTCTAAGAAACATTGAGAGGTGTTTCAGCCTGTACTTAGGCTAGAACTCACAAATTAGGTATCTCAACACGGCGTAATAAGATTAAGTAATTAAACTAGCTTGTCCTACCCTAAAATCTTATATGGTGCATGAAATTGCGGTATTACCACTATAGTAGTAGAAGTATGGAATTGGTCAAAGTGTCTTAGAGGGGGGTGAATAGGACTTTACAGAATTTATACTAATTTAAAACCTAATTTCCTAATCTTGAACTAATTTGAAATTAATCAAGATATGCCAATCTTAACTCTAAAGGCTTCCAAGCCAAGTAGAGGATCCAAAACAATAGACTACTCAAGTTATACAATTTAAACGAATAGTCTATGTAAGATTGTGTATATGAGTGTGTGGGATGTGATTCCTATCAATCCTAAATATTCATGTAATTATGCATCATATTTAAAAATTTAAGATAAATATAATTAAATGAGTGTGCAAATAGCAATCCCAAACACGATCATATATAGTGGTTTGGTTACATGCCTACTTTACTCTCGGCGGACGCACTCAACCCATGAGTGTACTAGATTTCACTATTGGAGGTTCAAATCAGGTTCACCTTAAATCTTTACAACCTACACAAGGTTGACACTAGGACTTACATAAGTTCCTAACGATGCCTACACAAGGAAAATCGTCCTACACAATGACTCAACAGTTTATACCCTACACAAGAGCAAAGGTTCTACACAAGAACCTAAGTTTAGGCCACATAGGCCAAGGTTCTACACAAAAACCTAAGTTTAGGCCACATAGGCCAAGGTTCTACACAAGAACCTAAGTTTAGGCTACACAGGCCAAGGTTCTATACAAGAACCTAAACTTATTCTCCCATCAGAGGCCTCCACTGAGGTCTTGGTAAGTTTGAGATACAACCTAAGACCCAATCCTGCACAAGGAATGATCTACATGATCTCTGGACTCTAATGACTTACTTGTAAGTAGGTGAGCTCCGTTCAACACATGATGAAGATGATCTCCCTTGATGATGGAGAGTCTTCAGCTCTCTTGAACCGCAACACTTGTAGATGATCTACTATAAGTAGTTGGGGTTAGGTCAAGGTATTTGGTGGGATCTACTCTAATGAATGTGGATCTTTAAGAGATAGAGATTCCAGGGTTTGTGCATTTAAGAGATTCCAGTATAATGATTTTCCATTAAGTAAGTTGCTGGAGGATCCTTGAATGGTGAAGTTTATTCTCCAATCCAATCTTTTGAATATTCAATGAATGTATTTAAGAAAGGATTGAAGGATGAACTCACATGAGAAAAAGGTTTATGATGTTAGATAAGTAATAACTCTCTCAGAGCTCAATCTTTTTTCATTTTTTTTTTCTATTTACCAGAAGAACTAAGCTTCTGTTTATAAAGGCAAAAAGTAGCAACGGTAATAAATTTGCCTGAAACTGTCTGTGTTTAATGTCATCGAGTGTTACCTTCGATGTCATCGATTCTCGGTTCGATGATACGAGATTTTCATTCAAAGTTTGCTAGATGCTTTCTTAACCCTATTCGATGTCATCTAATCTAGTTCGATTCCTCAAAGTTTTAAGTGCTTTTTCTCTAGAGCTTGCTGGACATTTTCTTGTCCTTTTTTGATGTCATCAAAATTTGAATATCGATGTCATCGAATCGAGTTCGATTCCTCAAATTTTTAAAGATATTTTCTGTAACATCCCAAAAATCGGGGGTCGGGTAGAAACCCAACTCCCGAGTTTCAAAACGTCACTTATGCAACATAGATAATGATAAATGCATGTTGTCTATAGAATGGCATTAAACAAGATTGAGACTAAGCCAAAATAACATATCATACTCCAGAGACAGTTAAATTAGCAAGCGAAAGACTGTGATAAATACATAAAATATATAATTCATTATAAGTCTCCAGAGTATGAACATGTTACCAGGTTAAACATATACATGTATACCTCAAAATAGAAAGAAAAGAATATACATGAATGCTCCAAAAATATAACAAAATGACAAGAGTCATGGTGTCTAATCAACTTCCATGTAATCCCGTCAATCAGAACACGCATAAAGGAGGGATCCTCCTCATCATCATCAATTCCAGCTCCGCCTCACACGCCGCGCCATCATCTGCAATTACAAAAGGGTCTGGTGGTATCTGGAACACCATCCCGTAACGTGGGAGTGAGTAATTAACTTAGTGGAATCATAGAGCAAAGATTAGCATGTTTTCAAATCAATCATGCGATAATAGTAAAGTAATCAATCAAACATTCCTAGATACTGTTGTTAATGTATGCATGAGATGACATGATGGATGCCCTCACCGACATTCTCCCTCATACGGCACCATCTGCGTCCGCGGCATGCTTGTGTACCGCTCAGTGCTCCACATCTTCCAGGCACATGCAATGCGATGTGGATATGATTACCAAGTTGTTATTAGTCCATTCATTCAGCCGTATTAGGAAACTAAGGTACTTTCCTTATATCAATCCCAACACAGATCCTGTCTAGGGTCATCACTCCTAGAAATCACATACGATGTTACATTTGTAGGTCGCTGCAAGGTCTGCCAGGGCTGTTGCTCGCACTCGTTACACCTCTCCTCCATCACCTTATCAATACAGGCCTAATTATCCTTAAGACTGCATCAGGACTCGTCGCCCCCATGCGGTGTCAGGATAAACTCAAGGTCACTAAAAAGGGCTCGTCACCTAATCAGTGTAGGCCGACAACAAGAATATAGTGTCCTATACCACCATAATCTACTCAGAGTAGGGTGCTCACTAGTTACTACGGGGAGGTTTGTGGCCCCAGCGTAGGCTAACAGCACGACCACGGTGTCCCATACCACCATGCCCGGCTTATGAGTCTTTATGGATCAAGGTACCATGGTTAACAGGGTTTTCAATGGTAAGTTTAGTACCCTAGGTTCAAGCAGTTATAACTCATACATGGTGAACATACAATGGCCAGTCGGGTTACTTGACGGGCTCGACTAGTACGAGCGCATCACAAGTCGAACGACATGAAGTGCATAAAACACTTCATGTGGCCTAACCACTGCCGCCATGTAACACCTCGGATTTTGGCCAACCTGGGATTAGACATCCTTAGGCAATGGGTTAATTAAAACACCTGAAAAATCGCTTAGAACCCAATTCCATAGCCAAAGAAATCACTTAGGGTTAATTCCTTTAGAAACTAAACATAAGTTAGCTAGCGCAACGCTAGAGTAGCTGGAAAATAGTCCCTGATCACTTTAAATACGTTCTACAAGACCCAAAGCGAGTAGAACCAATGATGCTATAATACTCTAAAACCTCGGATCAAACTCTAAATCGGTTTGTTCTCTGGACCTCTTTGAAACTTTGTATTGGATCTAGACCGTGCGTCGAAAGTCTGATACCTACAATTTTAGACCGTTATTACCACCTAGCTGGACTTGACAATCATTTCAAAAATCAAGTCCAACCGACATTCACGGGCTATTTCATTGAGCCTGGACTGAAGAGAGTGAGAATAGGGTTAGATTTGGAATTTAAAATTCAAATCTGATACACGAATTGACGCATCAGTATTAAGCGTTCTGACCGTCAGAATTCAGCCAAATTACACCCTCAGATCAGAAAAAATTTCTATTTGATATCATGAGACTTGTAGGCCTGATCTACGTGCGGTGACCGCTGAATTGAAACTGGACCGCCACGTGTGATCTACGAACACTGATGGTCTGAAAATGGGATGTGAGCAACATCCGACGAGCATGAACTTAAGTCCGATCGCGTTCGGCCGGGGGACCACCAGAAATGTTCTTTTGGACCGAAACAGCCCCGATTTGGATATACATCAAGTAAACTTTGTTCCTGAGCCTATTTCGGGCACATTTGGGCTTATAAATGGGGTTAAAACCCTCACTCCTCTCTCCCATCCGAATTTGAGAAAAACCCTAGGTTGAGAGAGAGAAAAGGTGAGAGTTTGTGAGAGAAGGTGGGAGAGAATTCCCTGCTGCTTGTGCCACGTGCTATACGTGCTTAAGCGACGCACTCCGATCACTTTTCCGGTAATTTCAACGCACTTCTAGGTAAGAAAAACCCTAACCACTTGCTGATTTGGGAATTTCTTCGATTCAAATAGAAAAGTAGCTGATGTACATGTGTATCAGGTTGTCTGATCGCCGTAGACGAAGCGTATACGCTCCGTTCGAATCAATACCTTTATAAGAGATAAGGTGCGGATTTTAGATGCTTTGATTGACTGTTTCCAACACTTTCAATGTCATTTAATAGTAGATTATCGACGGCAACACCGTTTGACATGTACAACATGCTGTCCGTTTTCTGTTTCGTAAACCGACGAAGAATATGAGATTTAGGGCATTTTAGTCATTTATAGGAAGTACTGATTTCATTCATATTTTTCTGATGTGATTGACGTGGTTTATTGTCGCATTAGAATGTTAGGAATGCGTGCATAATTAGTTTGGCGAAGAGATTCGCCTAAATGCGCACTTTGAGTCGACATACTATATGTAGACTTAAGTGTGTAGTGTAAGTGTTTGTATAAATGCTTGTATTAGTATGTATTGAATTAAATGGTGTTATGAATTAGTTTGAGATTGATTTCTCAATTAATATGCTAATGTAAATGATTTCCTACATGTTAGTTATATGCATGATTTCATTATATGTATGAAATGCATGTGCTTGAAGATTTGTTTAAGTTGTATGTTATAACATGTGTTAACATGCTCACATGGTTGTATTTCATTTCCAATACTCTCATATGATTGCTGATGTGATTCCATAATTGTTTGGGACTATACTTAGTCCAGGAAGTCAGTAACCGAGAAATTTCGTGGTTGGCTTATCTTTGCCACGAACGACGCGTCGATGAACGCGAGCCGTGTTCTAGAGTTGGCGGCAGTGGTTAGGCCACACGAAGTGTTTTACGCACTTCATGTCGTTCGACTTGAGATGCGATCGTGCTAGTCGAGCCCGTCAAGTAACCCGACTGGCTGTTGTATGTTCACCCTGTATAAGTCATAACTACTTGAACCTAGGGTACTGAACTTACCATTGTAAACCCTGTTAACCATGGTACCTTGATCCACGAAGACTCATGAGCCGGGCATGGTGGTATGGGACACCGTGGTCGAGCTGTCGGCCTACGTTGGGGCTACAAACCTTCCCGTAGTGACCAGTGAGCACCTATGACTCGTGAGCAGATTATGGTGGTATGAGACACTATATTCTTGCTGTCGGCCTACACTGATCAGGCGACGAGTCCTTTGTAGTGACCGCGAGCGTATTCTAAGTCTACAGGAGGCGACGACCCTTCTGTAGCAGTGAGAGTATAGTAGGCCTGTATTGATAAGGTGATGGGGGAGCGGTGCAACGAGTGCGAGCAACAGCCCTGGAAGCCCTTGCAGCGACCTACAAAATATACATCGTATGAAATTACTAGGAGTGACGACCCTAGATAGGATTTATGTTGGGATTGATATAAGGGAAGTACCTTAGTTTCCCAATCCTGCTGTTTGAATGGACTAATAACAACTCGAAAATCATATCTCCATTACATTGCATGTGCCTGGAAGATGTGGAGCACTTGAGGGACGATTGCATGCCGCGGTCGTAAGACAATGCCGTATGAGGGAGATCGTCGGTGAGGGCATACATCATGTTATGTCATATTGCATTAACAACAGTATTAGGATTGTTCGATTTACTGCTTTACTATTAGCGCATGATTGATTTGATAACATGCTAATCTCTGCTCTCTTATCCCACTGAGTTGATCACTCACTCCCACGTTACGGGATGGTGTTTCCAGACACCCACCAGTCCCTATTGTGATTACAGATGATGGCGTGGCCTGCGAGGCGGAGCTGAACTTGATGATGATGAGGATTCCTCCTTTATGTGTGTTCTGATTGACGGGATTACAGGGAGGTTGATTAGATGCCTTGACACTTGTCATTTTATATTTTTAGAGCACTCATGTATATTCTTTTATTTACGTTTGGAGTATACATGTATATATATAACTTGGTAACATGTTCACACTCTGGAGACATATAACAGTTTATATATGATATACATACCATCACAGTCTTCCGCTTGTAAATTTAACTGTCTCTGGCATAATCTCACTCATGTTTAATACATTAACACTGACAACATTCAATCATACACATTTATGTTGCATAAGTGATGTTCTGGAACTTGGGAGTAGAGTTTTTACTCGACCCCCCGATTTTCAGGATGTTACACGCCAACTCCAAACACGACTCGCATTCATCGACGCATCCTTCGTGGTAAATACAAGAAAACCATGAATTTACTCTGTTACCAACTGCCTGGACTAAGTAAAGCCCCAAACATTTGTGAATCCACATCAGCAATCATATAAGAGTAATGGAAATGAAATACAACAATATACGAATGTTGAAACGTGTTATAACATACCACTTAAGCAATTCATCCAACATATACATTTCCTATACATAAAGAAATCAATACATCTAGTTAACATGATGGAGATCATTTACATCAGCATATTACTTGAGAATTCAATCTCAAAACTATTTCACAACACCATATACTCAATACATACTAATACAAACATTTATACAAACACTTAGTCTAACTCAAAGTGTGCATTTGGGCGAATCTCTTCGCCAAACCAATTATGCACGCATTCCTAATATCCTAATGCGACAAATAGCCATGGAAACTATTTCAGCAAAATATGCATGTGTACAGTATTTCCTACAAATGACTAAAATGCCCTAAATCTCATATTTTCCGTACATTTACGAAACAGAAAATGGATAGCATGTTGTACATGTCAAACGGCGTTACCGTCGATAATCTACTATTAAACGACATTGAAAGCTTTGAAATCAGTCATTCAAAGCGTTTAAGATCCGTACCTTTTGTCGTAGACGTGTATCGGTTCGAATAGAACGCATACGCTTCGTCAACAGCGTAGCGGCGACCTAATGCACAAGATGTATTAGCTACTTTGCTATTTGAATCGATGGAATGCTAAATCAGCAAGTAGTTAGGGTTTTTTTTACCTAAAAATGTGTTGGAATCACCAACAAAGTGATTGGGATGCGGTGCTTAGGCACGTGTAGCAGCTGCAGTAAGTGGCGGGAAGATCTCTCCCACACTCTCTCACAATCTCTCACTTTCTCTCTCTCTTTTCCTAGGGTTTCAAGAAAATTTGGATGGGAGGGTTGTGAGAGGGTTTCAAGCCCTTATATAGGCTAAAACCTTCCCAAATTAGGCTTGGAAATAAAGTTCACTTGAGGTATAACCAAATCGAGGCTGTTCTGGTCCAAAAGAGTATTTTGGGAGGTCCCCTGGCCGAACGCGGTCGGATTTAAGCTCATGCATACTGGATCTAGCACACATCAAGTTTTCAGACCGGTAGAGTTAGCAGATCGCACGTCGCGGTCCAATTTCAGTTCAGCGGTCATCGCACCTAGATCAGGTCTACAAGTCTCATGATATGAAAGAGAAATTTTTCCTGATCCGAGGGTGTAATTTGGCTGAATTCTGACGGTCAGAACGCTTAATAATAACGTGCCAAGTCACGTGCCAGATTTGAATTAAAATTTCTAAATCTAACCCTTTTCTCACTCTCTTCACTCCAGGCTCAATGAAATAGCCTCTGAACGTCGGTTGGGCTTGATTTTTGAAATGATTATCAAGTCCAGCCAAGCGGTCATGACGGTCTAAGATTGTAGGTATCGGACTTTCGACGCGCGGTCTAGATCCAATACAAAGTTTCAAAGGGTTCCCGAGAACAAATCGGTTTAGAGTTTGATCCTGAATTTTAGGGTAACGTATCATCAACGATTCTATAAGTTTTGGGTCTTGTAAAACATATTTAAAGCAATCAGAGACAACTTCGCAGCTACTCTAGCGTAGCGGTAGCTAACTTACGCTTAATTTCTCAAGGAATTTATCCTAAGTGATTTCTTTGGCTTTGGAATTGTGTTCTAAGCAGTTACCAAGGTGTTTTGGTTGACCCATTGCCTAAGGACGTCTAATCCCAGGTTGGCAAAAATTCAGGGTGTTACATTTTCCTTCGAAGCTCACTGGACATTTTCTTCTCCTCTTTTGATGTCATTGAACATGTTCGATGTCATCGAGACTAGTTCGAGTCATCGAGCATTCGAAGAGATTTTTCATGAAGCTTGCTGGACATAAGTATCTAATTCTTCGATGTCATTGAATCACCATCGATGTCATCGAGCAAAATTGTTTGATGTCATCGAGGGCATGTTCGATGAATCGAATTTTTAGTCCATATATCTTATGTGGTTGTTGGGCATTTCAGAGTCACTTTTTGATGCCATCGAGTCATGTCTGATGTCATCGAACAAGTATGTTTGATGTCATCGAGACATGTTCGATAACTTGAAGTGACATGCAGAAAGCTGATTTGATTTTCTTATTTGTAAGTTAGTTTTCAAACATGAGTTTCTTTGTTTTTATTTGAATTTTATTGGGGATTTTATTACTGAGGTGTTTTGGTCATGGGATGTGAGGCATAGTTTACCTTTGACGTTCTTGATTCATCCACTTTGTTGATGCAACCACTTGCAATGTCTTCTCGTGGGTCTCACTTGACTAAGCGACTCAACCATCACATTAATTGATAAGCAAAGGCACTTTTAGTGCGTCCAATAATTAGTTTCAGTTTAGGAGATACGTCCATTTTAAGTTCTAACGACCCAGATCATTTTTTCTTCTGATCTGTCATTTATCTATCCCACCTTGATCACGGGAAGGGAAAAAACGAAGTCGGATTTAGAAAAATGGGCAAGAATAGATTAAGAAAAATCTAACTTCGGCACAAACCGATAAAATTTTTCCCAAATGGGCCACCACCAAATCAAATTTGATCTTTCGAACCATCATGGGCCACTGCTAACTTCTATTGGGTCGTTAAGATTCACCTCGGCCCTAAAATAGTCGAAAGAGGTTGGAAATGGAAAGAGAGAGAGAGACATAGATTAAGAAAAATCTAACTTCGGCGAAAACTGATACAATTTTGCCTAAATGGGCCACCGCCGACTCAAATCTGACCACTATCTTTGATCTATACCTTCGAAGGGTCAGAGATGGTTAGAAAAAAAAGAAGAGGAAGAGTGATGAAAAAATTTATATGGGATAAAATTTCATTTGGTCCCATAAAGAATTTCCATGTATTTTGAAATCCACTACACATGTGGGCTCCCCATTAATGCATGTGTTTATCCATGTCGTCCATTCACATACACCATTTGTACATGACATTTAGTTATATATGTGTACAAGTGGACTAAATCCATTTTAGAGTTGGTCCGTTGATTACAATTCCATGGTCCACCTCATCACTGACATTATCAACATTACTAAATTGAATGCGGTATATGATGACGTGGCCTAACCTACTTGTAATAAATAGAAAATTTTTATCTATGACAAGTAGATGTTTTGTATACGTGGCATCCACTATCTCAAATTAAACAGACTAAATTTCAAAATAGCTATGATATGTAACAATCCTAAAAAAATCAGATTTTCTGAGTAATCCTAGCCTTTCATTTATAAACACGTTTGTTGTAATAAGATCACTGGTTGAATTTAATTTTTAATAGTCCTTGCACTAATATGCTTATCAACATCACAATGCACTAATTTACATCTAAAGAGTACACCTCTTTGATAATATACAATCACCACTTTTCTGCCAACATGCCACTTGTATAGAACACAGATCCACGTAAATTGTGGGCCAGCACACCAAGATTAGACCCGATGAAAATCTAGAGGATACAATAATTAATCAAGCCATCTAATGTAAATTAGTTTATACATTGTGGTCCATTAGATGAGTGGATCAACATGATTGTCTTTATCCAAGTAATTGTAATGTGGCCCAGCAGTAGCAACCCACCACCAACACCTCCATCTCCTCCTCTTCTTCAAACCCCAGCACCAATGGAGGGTAGCAACCCACCATCCTAAGGAAAAAAGAACAGGAGCATCGGCGGCCATGGCTGCCACTGCAGGACCAGTGCACCACCGCTACCTTGGATAGGTGGGCGCAGTGCCGGCCCGGGCCAGGGGCGCAGCCACCCCCACCCCTCTCACTCAAATGGCGTGCTCACACCATTGTTGCAACACTGCTGCCATAGAGGAGAGCAGCCCGCGCGGCCACCGTGATATCGCGCCACCAGAGGGCAGTAACCCGTGGGCCACCGCTATCTCCGCACGCCGCTGTGTAACACCCCAGATTTTTTCCTACCTGGGATTAGACGTCCTTAGGCAATGGGTCAACCATATCACTCTCAGAACTCAATTCCAAAGCCAAAGAAATCATATAGAACCAAATTCTTTAGAAATTTAATGTGTTTTAGCTAGCGCTAAACTAGATTTCCTGCAAAATTAGTACTAACCACTTTAAATACGATCTGAAAGACCCAAAACCTATGGAATTGTTGACGCTACGTTACCCTAAAACCTAGGATCAAACTCTAAACCTGTTTGTTCTCAGGAACCCTTCGAAACTTTATATTGGATTTAGACCGCACGTCGAAAGTTCGATATCTATAATCTTAGACGAATATGACCGCCTAGTTGGACTTGACAATCATTTCAAAAATCAAGCCCAACTGATGTCCTGACACCATTTTACTGAGTCCGAAGTGAAGAGAGTGAGAAAAAGGAAAATATTTAAAAAATTAAATACATTTTTATGAAATCTGGCACGGTTCACTCGCGCGTTATTTTTAAGCGTTCTGACCGTTGAAATCTGACCCAAATACACCCTCGGATCAAGGAACATTTCTCACTCAGGTCAGTATACTTGGAATCCCTGATCGAGTCTCAGTGACCGTTAAAATGAAACTGGTCCGCCACGGTCGATCTGAAAACCTGACCGGACTGAAAACTTAGTTGGACCTTGATCCAATATTAAAGAGCTTAAGTCCGACTGCATTTAGTAATAAGACCTCCAGAAGTGCTCCATTGGATCGGAACAGACCTGATTTGGTTATAACTTAAGTATACCTTGACTTGGAGTCTATTTTGGTTATGTTTAAAAGAGCCTTAAACCCTTAGATTTCTAACCCATACGAATTTGGGGAAAACCCTAGGAGAGAAAAGAGAAAAAAGAGAGAAAGTTGGGGAGAAGTTGGAGCTTTCTCCTGGGATTCTTCTCTGCTGCTCCACTTGCCTCATCCACCCATCTGTATCATTGTTCAAGCGATTCTGGTTTCGTTCTAGGTAAGAAAACCCTAATCCTAACCTGTTTTAAGGCTCCTATGGGTACAAGTAGCTAGGTAGCTAACTCACCTTGTGTTGTAGGTTGTCAATCAGTCGTTGACGACGACGTAGAGTTCCTATTCGATTCATTACGCTCCTACGGCGTAAGGTGCGGATTTTAGATACTTAGATTACCTGTTTTCAAAGCTTTCAATATCGTTTAAAGGTAGATTGTTGACAAGAATGCTGTTTGACATGTAGAACATGCTGTCTGTTTTTCATTTCGAATACGTACGAAGAATATGAGATTTACAGTATTTTAGGTACTTGTAGGAAATACTGTATACGTACATATTTTTTCGATATGATTGCAATGAGTATTTGTCGTGTACCTATACTAGTTATACGTGTTTGATCTGTTTGGTGAAGAGATTCGCCCTAATGCACATATTGGCCTACATATGCTATGTAGACTAATGTGTGTAGACTAAGTGTTTGTTGAAATGCCTAAATCAATATGATTTATGCCTGCCATATATTTTGAATGTAAGAACATGATTGTTGTGTATTAGACATCTCCATGATATAAGGATCTGTCATATTATATGTTGAAATCAACATACGTCAAGTACATTGGAGTTGTGTAGTCTAAGTGTTTGTATAAATGTATGTATTAGTAAGTATTGAGTAAATGGTGTTGTAGATTAGTGTTGAGAGGGGATTCTCAACTGTTTTGATGATGTATCTGATTTCCTCCATGTTTGTTATAATTGAATTAATTATCTTATATAAATGAAATGCTTGTGTATGGTTAAATTGCCTATGTTGTATCTCATAACATGTTGCTAACATGCTTGAATTAATTGTTATTTCAATTTTGTTTATCTCATATGATTACTGATTCACATTACATGTGCTTGGGGCTATACTCTAGTCCAGGCAGCCGGTAACAGTTTAGAATTCGTGGTTGGATTCTATTCGCCACGAAGGATGTGTATGACAAACCCGAGTTGTACTAGAGTCGTCGGCTATGGTTAGGCCACACGAAGTGCTTGTGCACTTCACGTCGGTTGATTCAATGTACGCTCATTCTAGTCGGACTCATCAAGTAACCCGACTGACTATTGTATGTTCACCTTATATTCGTCATAACTGCTTGAACCTAGGGTACTGAACTTACCAGTGATAACCCTGATAACTGTGGTACCTTGATCCACTAAGACTCAAGAGCCGGACATGGTGGTATGGGACACCGTGGTCCAGTTGTCGGCCTACGCTGGGGACACAAACCTCCCCGTAGTGACCAGTGAGCATCCCAGACTCGTGAGCAGATTATGGTGGTATGGGACACTATATTCTTGCTGTCGGCCTACACTGATAAGGTGATGGGGGAGCGGTGCAACAAGTGCGAGCAACAGCCCTGACAACCCTTTGTAGTGACCTCGAGCGTACTCTGAGTCTACGTGAGGCGACGACCATTCCGTAGTAACAAGAGTACAACTAGGCCTGTATTGATAACGTGATGGGGGAGTGGAGCAACAGCCCTGACAGCCCTTACAGCGACCTAGAAATATATCATCGTATGAGACGACTAGGTGTGACGACCCTAGACAGGATCCTTGTTGGGAATGATATAAGGAAAGTACCTTAGTTTTTCAATCCTACTGTATGAAAAGGACTAATAACAACTAGTAATCATATTCATATCGCACTGCATGTGCCTGGAAGATGTGAAGCACTGAGGGAAGAAAGCATGCCGCAGACGTAAGATGGTGTCGCATGAGGGAGTATGTCGGTGAGGACATCCATCATGTCATTTCATTCTTGCATTAATCACAGTGTTTAGGAATGTTTGATTGCTTGCTTTACCATTATCGCGTGATTGATTTGATAACATGTTAACCTTTGCTCTATGATTCCACTGAATTAGCTACTCATTCCCACGTTACGGGATGGTGTTTCGGACACCCACCAGTCCCCATTTTAGTTTCAGATGATGGTGAAGCTTGCGAAGAGGAGCCGGACTTTATGATGATGAGGAGGATTCCTCCTATATGCAGGTTCTGATCGACGGGATTACAGGGAGGTTGATTAGACGCCATGACACTAGTCATTTTATATTTTTTTTGGAGCACTCATATATATTCTTTTTGATCATTTTTAGAGTATACATGTATATGTTTAACCTGGTAACATGTTCACACTCTGGAGACCTACAACCGTTCATATATTCTATATATCTATTGCATTCTTCCGCTTACTAATTTAACTATCTCTGGAGTATGATATGTTATTTTGGGTTAGTCTCAATCTTGTTTAATGCCATTCTACAGAAAATATGCATTCATCATTATCTATGTTTCATAAGTGACGTTTTGGAACTCGGGAGTTGGGTTTCTACTCGACCTCCGATTTTCAGGGTGTTATAGATGGTATCAAAGCATGAATTGGATTAGACTGGACCTGGGTTATGGTCACACACCGCACGCTAACACTTATTTAATGTAGGTGGGTGCGAGAACAATCTAGAAATAAGTTTAAGACCCCCAGTTTGTTTGTCGGTGAAAGTTTACTGAAAACGATCGTTGAGATTAAGTCCGTACAGCCCCGTGATCGCTTGAGGTGACCCCGGAACACTCCTAGACCATATATCGATGGGTCTAGACCCCAATTGACCCTATCCCAGCTATTAAAAATCACCAAATATGAATATACATTAGTTATTACCCGAAATGACCCGTAATAGCTTGAAACGGAGTCGTGGGCCTACCCATGCTGATCTAGCTTGATCCAGGGTGGGACCCACATAAATTTTAGGTCCTTAGGGCAGGAGGACCTCGCCCAAATGGCGAGGCATCACTCGCCGAGTCGGCGAGGCCTCGTCGTACAGTGGGTCCCATTCGGGCGGGCCGTCGGGCCGATCACATTTAGGGGTTAGGGTAACCCCCTGGTATGTGGGCCGTCCCTTAAAACTATCCTAAACCCCTACCTCCTTCACAAATCACCCCTCCAAGCTCTCCTTTCTCTCCCAAACTTCTGATTTCTCACTCAAATCGCCCCACCAAATGCCCTCTCTTTCATTTTCGCGCCACCTCCCCACTACCCTGCTGAAAACCCTTCTCCATTGCTGCCTACCCTCTCCATTCTCTCTCATTTGAGCTCTTAAGCTCTCATTTGAGCCTCAAACTCGTGGGAACCTACTTACCCATCCCATTTCTCCACTTTCTTCACTTGAGGAGTAGTGAGAATACATGGCCGATAGAGTTCTAATGGGAAACAGACAGTATTAAACTAGATAGTATTGAAGAAGGTAAGTCGGGACCGTGGTAGAGGTCCTTTGGTAGAATTAGGCATCTATACCGTTGTCCTGTAGATTGTTTGATTACTGTTTTAAGGATTTCTGTGTTTTGTTGTTGTTGGGTCTAGTGATGTCATAGGTAGAAAATGTGTTTGTGTTTAGTGGTTTGGGCTTAGTATAGCCGCATGCGTTCTTGTCATAATTCATGTGGAACTTTATTCCATGTATTGTGATAAATTTTGTTAAATGAAGTGCATGCCGTTTCGTTGGCTGTAAGGTATTGTCCCTAGATTGGTTGTATCCTATGGTTTCCACTACCATGTTTGGAATGTAAACGATTAAAAGTAAATCCCAGGATTAAGCCTATAAGATTAATTTTTATACCACCCCGCCCTCCTACAAAGCATGCCACTCCCAATCCCGACATTGGATTAGTAATGCGGTCCCATTTAACACAACTTGAGACCACTGGCCACATATACCCTTGGAGTTTTGGACTTAGAGTTAGTACTCCTAGATTTTGAAAGACCTGACGATATAGGAAATCCAATTTCAATTAGACAATCTTGACTCTAAGCGATAAAACAATTCTCTGTAGTAGAAATGGTATGAAACCATCTAGCTTATAAGCCTAGACTTTAGATTACAGCTAGTGAGTTACATACTAGGCTACTAGTTATATTAGGTAGTGTAAAGCCTGTATATGTTAAGGAATAGTAGGTTAGATTTAGTTGGAGTAGAACCTCATTCCTTCGATAGATCCCCTTAATACTTATAGACTTCTGTTATAACCCTTAGGAAAGTTGTTTTAACTTAGAACCATTCACTCTCAGGGAAAACTTATAGATCCCTCAGATTGAACTTAGAATAAACTAGCATGCCCCTTTGAATTGCCTTCCCCAAGGGCTTATTGCATTCGGGAACTCGGAGTAAAGGAACTATATATATAAGCGAAGTATTCGCGGTTTGAATCGAATTCTCAATCCTAGTGGTTACCAATTAATCCAATGCTCTGATCAAGCAGAGGATCGACATCGACTCGGATTAAGAATTGATACGACAAATTTTCTGTCCTAGCTAGGCAGAAAGTCTATGTATCCGGCTCAGACCCACTACACAACCTTTCTTCCGTGTTGGCCCGACCACCTACAACTAAAAGTTATTGCTTTACCCTTGATAAATGTTAAGGACATATAGCTAGTAGAGTAGCCAGTAGAGGATTAGATATCTTGCCACAAACTCACATCCGTCCTTGAAATTAACCACAACACCCATCATTTCAGCTCTTTTCTATAATCATAGGTACCAATGCCATAGAACGCATCATTAACAAAGGAAAACCAATGTAGTAAGAGGTTGTTTCCCATTTCATGTCAAGGATAGGCCATAATTTGCACCTCGTTCCGACATACGGATCGAGACATAGAGTCATGAGCCTTGAGAGTAGAATTGTTTTAAGGGGGATAGAACCTTATGAGCCCAATCTAGTTAGGATTAGCTAACACAACCGTTAGATCAGAGTAGCGCAGCGGAAGCGTGGTTGGCCTCTTCCCCACTGGCCCAAGATTGAAGAAGTTGATTTAGGTTATACGTTAGGTTAGGTCAGTAAATAGGACCTGAATCTTCATTAGAATGTCACTAATGAAGTCATTAAGGGAAAGAAATTAGGGCTTAAGTGTTGAACCCATTCATAGCCTTGGCCCATTCTATACGATTAGAAACTCTTTTAAGATGATTTATTAAGCTATGTATTAATTCCTACCTTGGACCAAGACGAGGACTCTCTTAGACTAAGACCCAAAAGATAACCTTATACATAGGAAATTTGAGCGATTTCATGATGGGCATTCCCTAAGCTCTTAGAGTGATCGGACTACGGAGTTACTGAAATGAACAAATGCGAAACATTCGCAGCTTGACATAAATTCTCAATCCTGGACGACTACCAATGGACTCACTGCTTAGCCGAGCAGAAGACCAGGATCCACCAGGATTAGGAAGGGATACAACGTTGTCTACCCTGGCCAGGCAGACATTCGACGTATCGGGATCAAGTCTACTACAACCGTCTCTCTGCATTGGTCAACCACGAAAAATATATATCTTACTCTAAGTAGATGGAAATTGTCGTCAAGATGCCAAATAGGTAAAGAAATAAATTATAGCAAACCATTAGGGTCTAAGTAATACATAAAGAAGTAAGTTTTAAGGGGGTAGACCAAAAGGAACTAGACTTATATAGATCATATACACCCTACCATGTAGAGAAACATGAAATCAACAAAACTTAGGTAAAGGAAATGATTAATCTTTCCTCATTATCCTTTTAGGGATGAAATTTTATTTTAAGGGGGGTAGATTGTAATACCCCAGATTTTTGCCTACCTGGGATTAGACGTCCTTAGGCAATGGGTCAACCATATCACTCTCAGAACTCAATTCCAAAGCCAAAGAAATCATATAGAACCAAATTCTTTAGAAATTTAATGTGTTTTAGCTAGCGCTAAACTAGATTTCTTACAAAATTAGTACCAACCACTTTAAATACGATCTGTAAGACCTAAAACCTATAGAATTGTTGACGCTACATTACCCTAAAACCTAGGATCAAACTCTAAACCTGTTTGTTCTCAGAAAACCTTTGAAACTTTGTATAGGATCTAGACCGCATGTCGAAAGTCCAATATCTATAATCTTAGACGAATATAACCACTTAGTTAGACTTGACAATCGTTTCGAAAATTAAGCCCAACTGATGTCCTGACACCATTTTACTGAGTCCGGAGTGAAGAGAGTGAGAAAAAGGAAAATATTTCAAAAATTAAATACATTTTTATGAAATCTGGCATGGTTCACTTGCACATTATTTTAAAGCATTCTGACCGTTGGAATCTGACCCAAATACACCTTTGGATCAGGGAACATTTCTCACTTAGTTCAGTATACTTGGAATCCCTGATCGAGTCTCAGTGACCCTTGAATTGAAACTGGTCCGCCACGGTCGATCTGGAAATTCGACCGGATTAAAAACTTAGCTGGACCTAGATCCAATATTAAAGAGCTTAAGTTCGACCGCAATTAGTAACAAGACCTCCAGAAGTGCTCCGTTGGATCGGAATAGACCCGATTTGGTTATAACTTAAGTATACCTTGACTTGGAGTCTGTTTTGGTTATGTTTGAGCTTATAAAAGAGCCTTAAACCATTAGCTTTCTAACCCATACGAATTTGGGGAAAACCCTAGGAGAGGAGAGAAAAGATCAAGAAAGTGGGGGAGAAGTTGGAGCTTTCTCCTGGGATTCTTCCCTGCTGCTCCACGTGCCTCATCCACCCTTCTGTATCGTTGTTCAGGCGATTCTGGTTTCGTTCTAGATAAGAAAACCCTAACCCTAACCTGTTTTAAGGCTCCTATGGGTACAAGTAGCTAGGTAACTGACTCACCTTGTGTTGTAGGTTGCCAATCAGTCGTTGACGATAATGTAGAGTTCCTATTCGATTCATTACGCTCCTATGGCGTGAGGTACGGATTTTAGACACTTAGATTACCTATTTTCAAAGCTTTCAATGTCATTTAATGGTAGATTGTTGACAAGAATGTTGTTTGACATGTAGAACATGTTGTCTGTTTTTCATTTTGAATACGTACGAAGAATATGAGATCTAGGGTATTTTAGGTATTTGTAAGAAATACTGCATACGTACATATTTTGCCGATATGATTGCCATGAGTATTTGTCGTGTACCTATACTAGTTATACGTGTATGATCTGTTTGGTGAAGAGATTCGTCCTAATGCACATATTGGCCGACATATGCTATGTAGACTAATGTGTGTAGACTAAGTGTTTGTTGAAATGCCTAAATCAATATGATTTATGCCTGCCATATGTTTTGAATGTAAGAACATGATTGTTGTGTATTAGACATCTCCTTGATATAAGGATCTGTCATATTATATGTTGAAATCAACATACGTCAAGTACATTGGAGTTGTGTAGTCTAAGTGTTTGTATAAATGTATGTATTAGTATGTATTGAGTAAATGGTGTTGTAGATTAGTGTTGAGAGGGGATTCTCAACTGTTTTGATGATGTATCTGATTTCCTCCATGTTTGTTATATTTGAATTGATTATCTTATATAAATGAAATGCTTGTGTATGGTTAAATTGCCTATGTTGTATCTCATAACATGTTGCTAACATGCTTGAATTAATTGTTATTTCAATTTTATTTATCTCATATGATTACTGATTCACATTACATGTGCTTGGGGTTATAATCTAGTCCAGGCAGTTGGTAACTGTTTAGAATTCGTGGTTGGATTCTATTCGCCACGAAGGATGTGTATGATGAACCTGAGTCATACTAGAGTCGTCGGCTGTGGTTAGGCCACACGAAGTTCTTGTGCACTTCATGTCGGTCGATTCAACATGCGTTCGTGCTAGTCGCACACATCAAGTAACCCGACTGACCATTGTATGTTCACTTTATATTCGTCATAACTGCTTGAACCTAGGGTACTGAACTTACCAGTGATAACCCTGATAACCGTGGTACCTTGATCCACTAAGACTCATGAGCCGGGCATGGTGGTATGGGACACCGTGGTTGAGTTGTCGGCCTACACTGGGGCCACAAACCTCCCCGTAGTGACCAGTGAGCAACCTAGACTCGTGAGCAGATTATGGTGTTATGGGACACTATATTCTTGTTGTCGGCCTACACTGATAAGGTGATGGGGGAGCGGTGCAACGAGTGCGACCAACAGCCCTGACAACCCTTTGTAGTGACCTCGAGCGTACTCTGAGTCTACGTGAGGCGACGACCCTTCTGTAGCAACAAGTGTACAACTAGGCCTGTATTGATAAGGTGATGGGGGAGTGGAGTAACGAGTGCGTGCAACAGCCCTTGCAGCGACCTAGAAATATATCATCGTATGAGACTACTAGGAGTGACGACCCTAGACAGGATCCTTGTTGGGAATGATATAAGGGAAGTACCTTAGTTTCCCAATCCTACTGTATGAAAAGGACTAATAACAACTAGTAATCATATTCATATCGCACTGCATGCGCCTGGAAGATGTGGAGCACTGAGGGAAGAAAGCATGCCGCAGACGTAAGATGGTGTCGCATGAGGGAGTATGTCGGTGAGGGCATCCATCATGTCATTTCATTCTTGCATTAATCAGTGTTTAGGAATGTTTGATTGCTTGCTTTACCATTATCGCGTGATTGATTTGATAACATGTTAACCTTTGCTCTATGATTCCACTGAGTTAGGTACTCACTCCCACGTTATGGGACAGTGTTCCGGACACCCACCAATCCCTATTTTAGTTTCAGATGATGGCAATGCTTGCGAAGCGGATCCGAACTTTATGATGATGAGGAGGATTCCTCCTATATACAGGTTCTGATCGACGGGATTACAGGGAGGTTGATTAGACGCCATGACACTAGTCATTATATATTTTTTTTGGAGCACTCATGTATATTCTTTTTTATCATTTTTGGAGTATACATGTATATGTTTAACATGGTAACATGTTCACACTCTGGAGACCTACAATCGTTCATATATTCTATATATCCATTACATTCTTCTGCTTGCTAATTTAACTGTCTCTGGAGTATGATATGTCGTTTTGGGTTAGTCTCAATCTTGTTTAATGCCATTCTACAGACAACATGCATTCATCATTATCTATGTTGCATAAGTGACGTTTTGGAACTCGGGAGTTGGGTTTCTACTCAAGCCCCGATTTTCAGGGCGTTACACGCTATCACTGGCCACTTTCCTTTGCAATGGGTCTACATGTGTGGGCCTCGCTTAAGCACCCAAACACCTCCCTTTGCACCCATTCTCTCCCCTATCTTAAACCCCTAACTCCTTAACTCTCTACACACCCCAAACCTATTCCAAATCCCTATATCTATACAACCCATCTTCTTCTTCTTCAAATCCATAAAAAAAAACCCATCTCAAATCTCTTCTTTTTCATTTATTCAACTCAAATCAACCTCTACAACCCACTTTAATCTCTATAATTCATTCCCCATCTTAACTCTTTTCTCAATACAACATTCTATCCTACATTTCTTTAAATTCATTTTCTTAAATCCATTATTCTTAAACTCATCTCCAACCCACTCTCTCAAAGTTATGAGTGAGGAATAGGTATGATTCAAAGTTCCTCTTCTTGTTTGATTTGTCTTGTACATTATACAGTTAGTTGTTTATGACATTGTTTTGAACTTATAGATACTTGTTATCAGGTTGGTATTGTTTATTGCTCAAGATTTTATCGAAGAATGCTGATTTAAATCCTTATGGATTATACCCTGCTTCATATATTACCTATGTATTGATCTATATTGTGTTAAAGCTTAACTTTCAAATATTATATGTTGATATTTTTCTTTATGGACTTTATATTTGGGAAATCAGATCAACTACCCCGCTTCATATATTAACTGGGTATTGATCTATACTATGTTAAAGCTTAATTTTCACATATTATATGTTGATATTTTTCCTTATGGACTTTATGTTTGGGAAATCAGATCAACTAGAATGCTTATCCTAGAAAATCTAATTTGAAATATTTCTAGCAACTGCAGGATAGACATTTTAGACTAATAATGGAGCCTCCCCTTCATTGATGTCAAGTCTCATTCTCTTATTGTAACGTCCTGGAAAAATCCATACGAAGATCCGAGTACTAACTCAAGTAGAAATCACTTAGGACTAAATCCTTTAGAATTAAATGAGAATTAACTAGCGTTAAACTAGATTACTTGGGAAATTAGCACCAATCGCTTTAAATATGATCTGCAAGACATAAAACTTGTGAAATCGTTAACGCTACATTGCCCTGAAACCTAGGATCAATCTCTAAAGCCAGTTGCTCTCGGGAGCATTTGGAAACCCCGTATTAGACTTGTATAGCACATCGAAGGTCCGATAGCTACGAACTTAGACGAATATGACCGCCTTGTTAGACTTGACAATCACCTTGGAAATCAAGTCCAAACAGTATCCCACGACGATTTACTTGAGTCCGGAGCGAAAAGTGTGAGAAAAGTGAATGTTTTTAGAAATTAAATACGAATTTAAGTAATTTGAGTCGTGTCGCTTGCGGGCCAAATATAAGCATCTAATCATCAGAATTTAACCCAAATACACCCTCAGATTAGGGGATATGTCCCACACATTCCAATGTACTTGTGGCCCTGATCGAGTGTCGGTGACTGTTGAACTGAAACTGGTCCGGCACGGTCGATCTATAAACCTGATCGGACTGAAAATTTATCTTGATCAAGATCCAATATCAGGGAGCTTAAGTCCGATCGTGTTCAGTAAAAGAACCTCCAAAAATGCTCTGTTAGATCGGAACAGACCCGATTTGGACATAACCTAAGTATATTATGGTCCTGTGACTGTTTCCATCAGTTCTGGGCCTATAGAAGGGCCTTAAAACCTCTCTCACATATTCCATATGAATTCTAAAACCCTAGGTAAGAAAGAAATGAAAAAGAGAGAGAGAAGAGAGAGAGTGAGTTGGAGATTCTCCTAGAGATTTTACCCTGCCTCTCCACTTCATGTCGATCATCTCGATGTGCACTTGTACCAGTCGAGCTCGTCAAGTAACTCGATTGACCTAATGTATGTTCACCATGTATGGACGCTACTATTTGAACTTAAGATACCAAACTTACTAATGAAATGCCTGTTTAACCTTGGTACCATGATCTGCTAAGACTCATGAGCCGAGCATGGTGGTATGGGACACTGTGGTCGAGCTGTCGGCATACGCTGGGGCGACAAGCCTCTCCGTAGTGACCAGTGAGTAACCCAAACTTGTGAGCTGAATACGGTGGTATGGGACACTGTATTCGAGTTGTCGGCCTACACTGGCGCAGCTTAGCTGTGGTCCCTAGTCTGGTTGGTGACGAGCCTTCGAAATAGACTTCCAGTTGGTAGGGCGTTGGTGGTAGTGACCTGAACTTGCCTATCGTATGTGATTAATTAGGATTGACGACCTTAGATGGATCAATATTGGGTAAATGATATAAAGGGTGTACCTTAGCTTCCCAATCCTACTGTATGAAAGGGACTAATAAGAACTTGGTAATCATGCTCATAGCATCGTACTGTATGTACCATTGGCGTTGGTGTAGAGCACAGTGGTAGTGATTCATGCCGCGATCGTTAGATGTTGTCATAAGAGGGAGTGTAGACGAGGGAATGCATCATTACCTCATATCATTCTTACATTAACAAGAGTATTTAAGACATATTTGATTGTACTGCTTTATCATTAGAGTGACCTCGAGTATGAATGGGCCTACCTCGGCGTAGCCTGGCTGTGGTCCCCAGTCGGGTTGGTGACGAGCCTTCGAAATAGACTTCCAGTTGGTAGGGCATTGGTAGTAGTGACCTGAACTTGCCTATCATATGTGATTAATTAGGATTGACGACCTTAGATGGATTAATGTTGGGTAAATGATAAAAAGGGCGGTACCTTAGCTTTCCAATCCTACTGTATGAAAGGGACTAATAAGAAGTTGGTAATCATGCTCATAACATCGTACTGCATGTACCATTGGCGTTGGTGTAGAGCATAGTGGTAGTGATTCATGCCGCGATCGTTAGATGTTGTCATAAGAGGGAGTGTAGACGAGGGAATGCATCATTACCTCATATCATTCTTGCGTTAACAAGAGTATTTAGGACATGTTTGATTGTACTGCTTTATCATTACTGCTTGACTGAATTGATAACATGTTAACCTTTGCTGTATAGCTCCACTGAGTTGATCACTCACTCCCACGTTCTGGGATGGTATTTAAACACCAACCAGACTCTGTCTTAGTTGCAGATGGTGATGCGACCCACGAGGTAGAGCCGGAGTTTGAGGATGATGAGGAGGCATTCTCTTACATGCAGTTTTCGGGTGGATTCACGTGAGTCGAGTCCGGATCAACGGGGCTTCAGGGATTGTACTTGTAGAGGACTATTACATTCCTTTTGACATTTTGTATCTTGACACAACACTTGTAACTATTGATCTGGCAACGCTTACATACTCTGGGGACTTATATTGGTTTATCTATTCGTTTTAGTCTTTCACTTGCGTATTACAACTGTCCCTGGATTATATTTTGCTGATTTGGCTTAATCTAATTCATGTTTTATGCACTAATACAGATAACATTCATCCATCATTAAAAATGTTGCATAAGTGATGTTGTGGAACATGGGAGTTAAGTTATGCTCGACCCCTGATTTTCAGGGCATTACACTTATGGTTTATGAGTTTCCATCGGTATTAATACTATGGTTACATGTTGATGGAGTGAATTTTACATCATTTCATGAGTAAATGCTACATGTAATTTTTCCATCTTTAGGTTTTGCAAAGACCTGCAAAAGCTGAAAAACAATTTTCCTTTTCTACATGGATCTGGACAATTCCATCTATGCCTCTAATTTAAACCTTAGTTTCCTTCCATTTTACAAAGGTAAAAGCCTCTTTCCATATCATATTCTGGCATTCAATTTTGAATTAGGTCTGCTGACATTTTTTTATTCTGATCGTCCAAAACCCATCTCCAACCTTAGCACCTCTATGTATTATATTCTTCAAGGAGTCTTGTCATACAATTTTAACTAAATATGTGCATTGTGCTATTTTATTAATCTTTTTTTACTAGATGAGGATCATAATGCCTTGTTTACTATGTGATTGTCCATTACATAGGTTGATTAAAATCAATAAGTTTATTTTTTTCTTTCTATTCATTAAAAAAAAAGAGAGTAAATCAAGTAGATGTCATGGGTCGGACTAGCAGTTGTAACAAACTGCCCACTAAAACATGCCCATGTCCAGTCCATTTTTAGCACTTTTAAAGCATTTGTAGGCATTCTAAACAGTAGGAAAATTCTGGTAATTGTTCACTACTACATTGTCAATTCAATAGTTATCCATTTGTTTGGATGTTAATTGTTACAACATGGTATTACATTTGTGTTATTTTTAACTTGTCATGGGATCAAATCATATGCATGTTTGGATTTTGGATGTTAATGTGTTCAGAGTATGCTGCTTGTGTTTTATCCTTTTTAGATTTTTCACATTCCAATTCAAGATATATGGCCTTTTCTTTTTCTCCTTTTGTCTCGTTACTTATACCCATCTATTCAAATTAGTACACGAACTTGGAACTCAGAAGAGTGGGATCATGCTTTGGCCAGGATCCAAAGCTTCAAGTTTAAAAAATAAATAAATCATAGTGTTGTAGTTTTTGGGAGTAGGTTGAATTGCCGTTTATTCACAAACTTAGCTAGGTGGGCAGGTTAGTAACCCTTGGGCACTGTTCTTCAAAAAAAAAAAAAAAAAAAAAAGAAAAAAGAAGAAGAAGAAGAAGAAGAATATATAATATAGCTTGTTTGACTCTATAGCCTAGTTTGCTTGCTCGACTTCACCATTTGAGGTGTGCGTGTAATAGTTGTGTTAGGTTTAGTACTAGATGTGATCATATCAAGATGTTAGTGTAGTCAACGTGAGGCTCCGCCATGGCCGGTTCTTGGATCCTGCTGTTATATCTCGAGTACTTACCCAAGTGCACAATGTGAAGCACTTACACACACCCTCTTTGCGAATGAGTCAGCCTACCACCATAGTGTAGTCAAGATATTTTGAAGAGGAGAGTAGCACAAGAGAGCCTTCATGGTAAGAGAACTTGTTGACTAGAACTCAAGAATAAGGTTTATGAAGTTAGTTACAAATGAGGACCCATCTTCCTTATATAGACATAAGATCCTTTTAGCTACTTTACATGGATGTCTAAGATGAGGCTTGTGGTGGTCATCCTGTGGCTAGGGAAACTTTAGAAACCATCTAGATAACTCTATGTAGTCTCTACAGTACATTCTTCTACCACTGTGAATTTTCTACACATGTAGGAACCTCTTAACTTACAAAATGTGCCAAAATGCCTAGTTTCATGGAATAGCCTCCATGAAATTTCTGATTTGTCCGTAACCTCAGTTAAAAGATGAACATTGATGCCCTATGGGTTGCCAATCACGAAAATTTTGCCGATTTACCTTTATGGCAGAATCTGAAGACAATTTTGATGATCTGGTTTGGTTGGCATTCTAGTCTTTCATGTTTTAGTCAAATAACAATCTTCCACATTTAAAGTGCAGTGGAGAAAATAGTAATAATAATAATAATAATAATAATGAATAAATAAATAAATAAAAACTTGATAATTTTTTTAAAATATGAAGATTTCCCAAGTAAGAACTTTAATTTCATTGTAGATTGGATGAATGATTACAATAACTAAATATGTGTGAAAACTAGAGAGAGAGAAAGTTTTTAAACATTGAGAAGAACGCAAGGTAAAATCCCTTATTATAGAAATCATCTAGGAAACCCCACTTAGAAGTCTTTGCTAATTCAGAAACTGTGTTAAAAATTTAGCAGATATTTTCATTATAAGGAGATCCTTTAAATCTCAGAATTTGTAGGTTTGAACCAAACTAAGAAGTTTGTTCAAGTTGGACCATGAATTTAGGCTTGATTTGATAATTCAATGGAAAGTTCGTGGTTTGGGGAAATAGTTTGAATTTGAAAGGAAACAATTTCACATCATTTTGTTAATCCACTTGGATCTGAAGCCTACCAATAGACTACGCACTAGGTTGGCCATTTGGTTTAGTGTTACATGGGCACATGTACAATATTACTGGAACATTACTACCTTTTTGCTTCGTGCCTCCCCTACGCCGAATTTGCCTATAACAACAATTTCTAAGTGAGTATTAGCATAACCATTTACGAGGCCTTCTATGGACGCCCATGCTGAGCCCTACATTGTTGGGCAGAGGTCAGCAAGAAAAGCATAATGGGTCTAGACTTGGTTGAGATGACCTCGGAAAAGATAGATATTATCAGGCATCGACTCCTAGCATCCCAGAGTTACTCCGATTTCGGACACCATTTGGCGCAACCTCGCCGAAATTTTCAGCGTCCTTCTTATCTTATTAGCACTTCAAACCTCCGAAATACCTTAAAACTCCCGATTCTTCCTTTCCTCTCGAAGTTAATGTAAGGCTTGTATCCTAGTTCGTACCATTCATTAGACTCTAGCGATCCTCCCCATCGAATTCTGGCAACTCGCGATCTATAATCGACATTTACGCACAACCATGAGTTGCATCCTGTATATTAGAGTTGGCTCAATCCGAGACTTGTACCCTAGCGACCGTGTCGTCACTGCAGTTCCAACATCGTGTCTCGCGCTCCTATGCGATACCCAAGCTAAGAGTTGTGGGCCCACATTTATATCGAGAAAACGTCACGCATTGCAAATCTCGAGAAGAGAATCTCTACAATCTATCAAATTAATCACTTCAATCAAATCAAGTACACCCATCACTCACCCATACCTCTCTTTTCCCAAAAGTCAAATAACCCATACCCCTCAAGTTAAATACACCCATCACACACATCCCTTGCCAGTACATCCCCCCCTCTCTTATTCTCCACCCATTCTCCCAAGTAACTCAAGGAGATGAAACATCCAAGGGAGAGGAGAAGCTAGGTGTAGCCCACTTCCTACCCCCCTCAATCCTCACCATCCAACCTTTTTATTCTCATCATCCTCTATCAAAGAGGAAGCTTAGGAGCTCAGGAGATTAAGGAGCCTAGAAGATCTAACGATGGGTGATCTAGGATTCCTACCATTGATCTTGAGGATTGAGGGCCCACATGTGTGGGACCCATTTGATGTATGCATTGTAAGAAATGGAGGGCCCATAGTAGCGGGGTTCCTCCCCTCAATCATGATCTCCCTCTCTTCCTCTCTCTCTCCCTTGTAGTGGTGTGTGGCCCACTTGAAGTCTCCAGACATCCAAACCATCCGCCCATTTGGCTAGACATGGGACCACCTTGATGATGTATTCCATCCAGGTTGTCTGTCCGCTGGACATCCAGGACACCTAGATGGGAGTAGGGAAAACACAAATGTCAGCTTTATTCAAAGCTGGTCGGTCCCACACGTGAGGACCCACCTTGATGTGGTATATCCTAATCGTCCATTCATCTGGACGTGGATCCCACTCTAGCCATATAGCTGTTGAATGACATCAGGGAGATATGTGGGGCCATCATGAGGTATATATTTCATCCAGTCGTCCATATGTGGGACCCTCATGAGGTATATGTTTCATTCAGCTGTCGATCCGTGTGGACCACCTTGATGTATGTGGACTGTCCACACGTGGGACGTGGCCCCCGCAATGATGTATTTATGGTGTCCACCTCGTCCAAACCTTGGACGGTGGGACCCATCATGATGTGTGTAAATATCCACACCGTCCACCCATTCTCCTGGGCTGGTGGGCCACACGTGTGGACCCACCTTATATCCACACCATCCATTGGTAATAAGGATGGTGGGTCCCACACAACAGCAGTAGCTGCTGTTGTTGACGTCAGAAGTTCTGTGGGCCACCATGATGCACATTTTTCTCCATTTTGTCCATCTGTTCTGGACGTGGGGCCCATCCCACACGTGTGGCACGTATGGGGTTGGACCCACCTTGATGTATATATTCTATATCTGCACCATCCATCTGGATGGTGCAGTGTGTCGTGCACCATGATATATGTTTTTTAACTATATAGTTCGTCCACCTGGACGGTGTGATCCACACTGTTATGTATATGATGATCCACACCGTTCAGAGGATGGTGGGCCTACCCTGATGAATGGGACCACCAGATGTATATGTTTCATCCATTTCGTCGTTTTGATCATAAACACCATGGGAGACTCATTACCCACTAAATCGAACATAAATTAAACCAGAACTCTCTTTAACTGAGAACCGAGAGACAACCTTATAAATATGAAACTTAAACTTATTAAAATTTGCATTCCCCAAATGTCCAAAATAATCAGACTACGAATTACGGAATCATACACCTGCGAAGTATTTGCGGCTTGACTCAATTCTCAATCCTGGGTGACTACCAATGGACTTACTACTTTGATCGAGCAGAAGACCAGGATCTATCAGGATTATGAAGGGGTACAACGAGTTATCTGCCTTGATCAGGCAAACAATCGACGTATCAGATTTGAACCTACCACAACCAATTTTCCATATTAGTCCGATCACGAAGAGCATAATATACCACCCTTAGGTAAATTCTATTACTAAACACATAGTGTGATAATAATGATTTAGACATATGTTTTCGAACCTCATAGGTGAAAACTTTTAAGGGGGGTAGACCACAATAAGCCAAGCCATTAGAGTTAGTATATACCCTAACACGAATATGAATGTAAAATCAACAGAAACTTAGGTATAAAAATTAGAATAGTTTTTATGACACTAGGCAATTTCAAAGAAAAAATTACTTTTAAGGGGGGTAGATTGTAATATCCTGGAAAAGTCTATACTAAGACCCGAGTTCATCCACGAACGGGACCGCCCGTGGGCCATACTCGACTAGCTAGCTACGATTAGGTGTGCGTTAGTATTTAACATTAGAGAAATTAAGTTCGGGTCACCATTCCTACCAAGAAATATATTTCAGGATCACAAGTGCACTAGCGCACCACCATTCGAAAACACGAAGGAAATTTTGAGGGCCTGCCTCTCTTGGGAGTACCCTGAAACTCCGTAAAGGACCCAGATCAAATGTCGGGAGTCCACTAGCCTTGAAATTATAGAGCAATGTCCATTTTACTGGGCTCAACGTCCAACGCGGGAGTCAAGCTTAGATGGTGTCTAGGACCACTCAACTTGAGCCAAAGGACGGGTGCATAAGAAGCGCGAATGCCCTAAAAGAAGTTAAAACTTAAGTGAATTGGGTTGTCCGCTCTTGCACAAAGTTAAGAGCTTCAGACCATCAGTTTATGACCAAACTTCACACGTAGGGTAAGGATAATTCCCCACACACATCCAAATAACCGTGACCCTGATTGAATATTACCGACCATTAAATGGACACAGGCTTCCCACGGCCAATCTACTTATCCGATCACACTGAAACTGTATCCTAACATTGATCAATTGATATGGAACCTACCAAATGGTATAGATGAGCCCGTAGGCCCTCCTAAGGGCCTCGTGAGCCAGAAATAGCCGCCCATAGGGTAGAAGTATACCATCTGGAGCTATAAATAGCTCCCAATTCATCCCATTTCCTCTAAGTACGAATTTGGGAACCCTAAGGTAAGAAAGAGAAGAAAAAAGAGAAAGATAAGGAAGAGAGAGATTGAAGGGGTGGCCTCACTACCACCAATCCCACTACTGGAGCTTCTCTGACTATGACCTAGGGTAAAGACTACAAACCTTTTTTATATATAAATGTAGGTCTTCAAATGTGTTTTCTCCAAACCTAACTAACCTATGTGCTCATTTAGGCGGCCGACGATTCTTCCTTGGAAACATATTCCTAGGAGTGAATTTGAGTCGGTCTTGCTACCAAAAGGTGCAGACTGTAAGTGCTTAAGTTACGATTTAACAATGCTTTCATTCCAAATAATGATTTATGATTGCTAATGTAGAGTTTCTTGTTGTCTTATGTATAATTATATCTGTATTTAATGAATTGATGAATTACAAGTTATAATGTAATGTTGTTTATGTGTTCGATGAAATGCCTATATGAGTAGTTTATTAAAATTTGATTATCAAACATTTACCTATTTTGAACAAGAAACAAATGCATTTGATTTGGAAAATTGTCTTATTCAAACATAACAGAGAAAGGGTATTGAGAACATTCATTACATTTCATTGAAACTGAGTTCATTTACATCCTCTTTACATCCCTTGATTCTAAGATAGATCATTTGAAAAAAAACGACTTATGCTTTGAATATCAAGAGTTCATTTCGACAGCCTTTTGACGCCTGTTTCGATCATCTCCTAGGACTTAGGAGGAATGTCGATCCGATCGACGAATCTTTAATGAAATAGAGACTTCGGCAACATAACAGTGCCTGTTCCAGTCATCCATGAATAGAAGAAAGCCCAGAGAAAGGAAGCCTGGCCCATGGATTTCAGCAGCATAATGGCCCCTTATCTTCACAGACTGCAGGGTAACCTGGTTGCGCGGACTCACTCAACTGATATCGGTTGCGCGATCCTGCGCAATTGACAGGAGACTCCTCTCCTACCTTCAGTCTTCTGCTCCACTCTGCTCCTCTTAAAAATCTTCAATTGCCCTTAATGAAGGAGGGGAAGGGGTATTTATAGACACTCACACGTGTGAAAATCTAGATCTTAGCAATGTGGGATAAATCTTTCAGTACTTTAGATCACTCTGCAAAGAACCATTTCAGTAGTACGTTTTGGGGTCCCCTGTAACTGATATTTCCATTGTGCAACTTGTGTAAGGCATATCGATTGCGTGGGTCGGCGCAACTGATATTGGTTACGCGGTCCTGCGCACCCCTTTCAAAGCTATCTCTTTCCTCTTCTTTTCAAGGGTTCTTTCTATCTCCTTGTCTCTTCTTGCTTCAATCTTTCATCATTTTTTTATGCCTCAATAGATACCCCCTTGATCCTTTCTTTGTTTCCTCATGAAAATAAAAAGGATAAAAAATCTTCCATTTCACCTCAGTTGCGCGGACCCGCGCAACTGACTCGTGCCCATACTCGAGCGTAACAGCCTATAAATATCGCACCCCCTTCATATTCTGCACTTTTCCCATTCTGTGATGAATTATTTTTTTCTCTGGTGATTTTCCCATGCAACCAATATCGATTGCGTGGTACCGCCAACAGATTTTCCATCTGCACAAGTCTCCCAAGTGTTGTTACATTCTGCGCGACTGATTTTGATTGCTCGGACCAGCGTAACCAGACTTAGTCCTTTTCCTAATTTTTTTAAACTTTTCCTGTAATCATCCTTAAGCCTTTAATTCCTTTTCCCTTATGGCCCGTATCAAGAGAACTTTTCATCCCGTAGACCCTCCAACTGACCAGTCTTCTCATCTCGACTTGCCTGATACATCGCCTTATAGCCCCTCCTTTCGTTGATTAGCCACCAACCAAACATACCAAAACCACTACTCAAACTCCTGCATACTTCAAAGAACTAGTGCTCTTAACTTTTAATTTTACTGATCGCATTGAATTGCTTCCCTCTCCCATTCATCAAGCCATAGTCATGGGGAACTTAGAACGTCCTTCGAAGCATGGTCGTGAATACGATTGGGATGAATGGCTGAAGACAACCGCCCACATCCGCATAGATAGTGACAGACCCCCTCCACGAGAAGATACTCCCCCTGCTTCACATTCTAAGAAGGCTCGTCGAAACAAGGTGAAGAAGTTCGAAGAGAAGATAAAGGAGCAAACAAGAAGAAGCTCTAAAATTCCTGGGAATTAGTTCGAGTAATTGTGGGCATTATGAAATTCGACAACCCTCATTTAGAAGGTATGACAATAATTCCCATCAACGTCCATCACCATCAATCCATTCTTGAATGTGAGCCCAAGGACTACGTAGACGGAGAGAAGTTAATGTACACCAAATCATGGGCAACAAGAGAACCCCGCATTCTCAAAGGAAAATTGCAAGCGCCTGCGACAAAACATTAGAGAAGTTCATTCCATGATCTTCCTCACCCCCTTTTACAGTCCACATAATCTTTTTCCAACATACTTCTACGAGACCATCAGACAGCGGTACAAGGACTGCGACCCTCTTTGGGGATCAGAGGATTTTTGAACAAGAGGCCTGTTAACTTCTCGCTGCTATTATTCTGATTGGGCAAAGGCCATCTTGAAGAAACATGCAAGCGCTCTTGCCAAAGTGGGTCTTTATGATGCTATAGAGGTCACGACTAAGTACTTCTACAAAGAGCCCTTTGTGCTTAAAGGCTTCCTTGAATATTGGTCACCCACTACCAATTCTCTTCTCTTACCATTTAGAGAAATGAGCGTAACACTCTGGGATTTGCATTGCATAGCAGGTCTTTCATTAACAGGAAGATTTTATGATGAGTTCATCCCATCGAATGCAGAGCTGGCATTTACATCTTCTCCAGATCACAGACCCTCCATTTCTGAAACCACCATCGAACTCTTTAGAGAAATGGGGAAATTTCTGAACTTTCACAAACTTTCCCCTCTGCAGTGGCTGGCTCACTTTTCCAGAATGCTCAGGTATTTCAGACTCAGAAATTAGCACTTTTCTTTCTATCACATATTCCCTTGTACTAACCTCTTACTTTACCCTATAGATTCCGTGACAGTCGATGCAAAGAACTGACGAATCTCCACGACAACATGAAGGAAAGAGTAGATTATAGTTCCTTCGGAGAACTTGCAGCTTTTCTGGCCTACTGGTTAAGCATAATAGCACTTCCTAGCTCCAAATGGGCAGATGCTATTCTCCCCAGCACCTTTGTCTTTGCTGGTGCCCTAACGGAAGGTAAAAAATATTCCCTTGCGCCTCCGTACTATGTTCCATCTACCGGGCCTTTGGAGAAATATCTACACACATCAAGAACCCCACCCTGGGATCTTCCTCAACATACACCGCCTGACACTACTTTACTGGATGGTTGAGAGTTTATTTCCCTTGGACCTTCGAAGCGCCAGAGAAGGCATATGTCAATCCTTCCCATCTTCCTCTCTGGTTTTTTTCAGCAAAGGGCGATGGCCAAAAGATCATACGAATGGTTAATCAACAAGATCCAGGACTTTGACCAAATAGATTTCTTCCAGTTCCGTCTCCACCGCTACACTAAAGACACAGATATGGTGGACCAGGGAGCACTGACAGTAGCATAAAGGGCTTTCTTTCTTTCCATCCATTCCTGCAGTCTATCTCTCAGAGAAGGGACAGAGTTCTGGCGAGAGCCCTACTACCCCAACCACTTTGCTTACCAATTCGGCTATGACTAAGCCGTACCGGAAGACTGTGGGTTGCTCACCAAGAGAATGCGTTGCTACGGAACAGGTCCTTTGAACTAGGCCATGATATTGAAGCAACTGTTGGGCGTTCGTGTCAATTCCTCTTTCATCATTCCTGCTACGACCAGATAGTCCATACTTCCTATAGCTGGATGAGATGGTGGGACCATCAATCATTCCTGGTCAAAAAATGCTTACCAGTGGACTCCCTTCTCTTTCTCCACCCGCCTCGGCTTAGGGGAAAAAAACTTGAAAAAGGAATTAGTTTCATTCCAGAGAAGAGTCGTGCACCTCACCATGGTGAAATTTGTAGAAAAATATCAACAGAAGAGCCAATTTGTGAGAGGAAACCAATTAATACTTTAGATGGCTGGTTCACTCACGAAATTCTGGAGGAATTTGAACATGTCCCTCATGACTCTGACAGCTGAGTTACAGAAAATATCGAAGGAACATCCTCCCCCATTCTTGCAGAAATTGCTACGGCTCAAGAGAATCTAGCTCAGAATGAACCTATTCCTTCCTCGTAACCTCCTCCTTCCAGCTCATCGTCTCTGATGACCAGATCGCGAGCACGACTGTAAGCATCATCACCTATACCCCAAGAAGAGACAAGGTAGACCTTTGTATCTCCCTCAGTTTCGGCTAGCAGGAAGTCTCCAGGAGAAAGCAGCCAGCCCGTCTCTTACAAAAGAAAATAAGTTGTGATCACGGAAGTAGATGAAGAGAGTTTAGAAAATGAAAGTTCATCTTCTTCATCAGAAGATTCCACTCCCATGGGGTCTGAAGATGATGATGATGTAAGCGATGGAGCTCAAGATGACGACTTCAAAGAAGGAGAAGTCAATATAGATGAGGAGGAAAATATAGCCGCCGAATATGTAGAGGAAGAACATCTCCCCCTGACTCCTAAAATTTCCCCTGCCACTTCTGTTCCTGACAAGCCACATGCAGTAACCAAAGAAGAAGAAGAATCCTTAGATTATGGGAAATACGGATATTCACCTGGTAAGGGGATCCGAATTCCTTAAATATTCACGTGCTTGTCTAGTGATAACTATCTTATCATCATTGTTACTTCCTTTTTCAAGTACGCATGTGGCTAATATTGAAACGAGCGATGCCCCCTCTGTAGACCTTCGTCCAGCTGCACTAAGAATTTCACCACGGGTTCCTACGGCTCCTCTTATAACACCAAAAAGGGTGGCCCGCAAAATTGTATTCCCCATCGAAGATATTGATATGCCTACTCCTACTACCAGGGATTCAAGCATAGAAGTGAGAACGCCTTCTCTTACCGACATGCTGGAAGCTGGTACCTCTATAGCCCCAGAAGTTCCCCCAGCTATTGGTCACACCTCTGCAACGGGTATATATATCAATTTGAGGAACTGTATATCCTTCATCTTGCATTGCTTCTTTTGACTTTATCTCCTATTTGTGTTATAGGAATTCTTCCCTGTAGCGGGGTGGCTAGCTCCGAGTCTATGGTCACTGTCTCTGAGCTATCATTTCTTTCAAAGATTCTTGCTCACAAAATGCTTTTAATAAAGAACTCCTTATCAGTGGTAGTCCACATCTTTAAAGATCCCGAGCAGTGGTCAGACCTAGATATTGCCATTAAAATTTTAGAAAGTTCTGTAAGAATGGCAAAAATTAACATCTCTGCTTTACGCGATTCTCTTCTTAAATTTCCCGATTCGATACTCTCTTTGGCATCAGCGGAGAATGTTACAATTGCCCTCGAGATTTTGGAATATGAGAAGCAATTAATTTTATCCAAGGAAAAAGCTTCCCTTATTGCTTCCACTATCTCCGAATTCGACCAGGAACAACTATCCCTTCAAGGGAAACTGAAAATCTATACTGACGACAAATCGAGTATTCAAAATCGCATCACTGCCCTAAAGGAAGAGATCTCGTAGCTTGAATCTAAGAGTCATGAGAAGGACTTAGCCATAAAGGAAACTGAAGAAAAGATTCAAGTCAACATTCAGTCTGTTAACACTGAGAGGTTCGAGCTTCTCAGGAATAAAGAAATGATTGCATCTTTAGAAGGTAAGCTGGCTGGTCTTCCTAACCAAACAAAGATTATTCTTGAGGAAAAGTCTAAGCATATTGCAGCTCAAATGCAATTAAGAGAAGATTTGCAAAAGTATATGACAATAACAGGGATTACAGAAGAACTTTAAGTATATGACTCCTTTTGTATACATGCTATTTGAACAAGTAATCTCTTTTGATTTTTAATTTGAACAAGTAATCTCTTTTGATTCTCAATTTGAACAAGTAATCTCTTTTGATTCTCAATTTGAACAAGTAATCTCTTTCATACATTTCTACATCATGCATTATGCTGCTTATAAGGTAGCCTTACTATATTTAC
This sequence comes from Magnolia kwangsiensis, assembly GCA_037074715.1. Taxonomy (NCBI): domain Eukaryota; kingdom Viridiplantae; phylum Streptophyta; class Magnoliopsida; order Magnoliales; family Magnoliaceae; genus Magnolia; species Magnolia kwangsiensis. The sequence continues at coordinate 54,547,554 of CM073582.1, read as the reverse complement.
TGATTAAGGAACTAATATAAGCACTAAAATTTTAAACTTATTAGTGTGGGATTTCCTACGTGACTTTATTTATATATTTTGTCATTGGCCGTGCTAGATTTCAATTCAGTTAATTTCACACACAGTTTAAGCTCATGAGTAGTGGGGCATCAATTTCACACACAGTTTAAGCTCATGAGTAGTGGAGCAGGGTCTCACGTGATGGCCTCTGTAACTCTTAGGAGTTCGCTGGACTTCTCACTACCTAGGGAGTTCACAAACTGCGATCCATCAGAGGGGCCCAGTGAAGCTACCGGGGCAGTGAATCGGTTGGTTTTACGCACAGGGTTGGCCATGGTAACTCTCTAGAGTTCACAGAGCTTGCAAGGCTACCTTTGGGGGTACTAAATCCATGGTTGTCAGTCCATCGATGAGTAGGTTTAAGCCCTTCCTCATGAGTTAGTATCGGAATTGAACCACAAATCTAGGGGGTCTTATGCATGGTTGACCTATCTAAAGCTCGCACTGCAGCCCTCATTTTCTTCGTCTGCAAGATCGGGTCCATTCACGGGAGGGCATTGTCCTCCATTCCCTGTGACGCTGCTGAAAAGCTATACAGATGGCATGGGGGTTACGCTGACTGGCCATTCGAGGAGTTTTGGCACTTTGACTTTTGGTCGACTTTTTGCCCTTTGACTTTTGGTCAACTTTTGGCCCTTTGGCTTTTGGTCATTGGCTCCATCAGCTGCCCGCATGGGTATGCGTACGATGGCCTTCATGGGCTTTTTAGGGCCACTAACTTCTAACCGCTGCCCGAATGGCGATCTTAATAGGTCTCATGCGCAGCGGGCCATTGGCTTGACTGGGCTGCCTTAAATGATGATAGGTCTTATGCGTAGCTGGTCCCTTTTAAGATTTGGTCCTTTTAGGACTTAGCCTTTTTAGGTCTTAGAGACTTAGTCCTTTTAGGACTTGGCCCCTTTTCTCTCTCTTTATTTTTTTTTTAGGACTTGGCTAGACTGCCTTTTTATGATAAGCAACCATCACTGTCACCAATTTTATATGCAGTTGGGTATATGATTTATTCTACTGTCAATAGATGGTTGATCAATAATTGACATTTCGCTGCTGTTGATAATGTCATAAGGACTTTTGTACCATGTTCAAGATAATATATCAGCTTAGCGATGATGGCAACTTTGATAAGCGATTGATTGACGATAGCGATAGTTGTTCTCTTTTTATTTTATAGTCATTGATACCTAGTGAGATAAAAATCTTTGGCGTCGGCGATGATCATTAATGCTTGATAGTAATCGTCAGCGATCATCAACACTTTTCATTTGGCGATGACTTAATATGTTGTCTTAAAATGACTCAGAAGACGATGATAGGTATTTCTGAATGAAATTGACACACCATGACTTCTGCTAATGTCTTCAATTATACCCGTCTGTTTATCTGTATAATTTGTCTATATTGTTCACAATAGACTAGCTTGATGGTGATATCAATTTCAGGAAAAATTTTGTAGGGCTCGCTTGATGGCGTTCATCTTCCTCATCTTTCTTTCTTTTTTTTTTTTTATGATAATATTTGCTATCATATGATCTTGATATGCTTGCGAACTTCTTCCTTATTCATTCCATTCATCTTGCCCCCTTTTAATACAGAATTATTATTATAATAATTTTCTAGATCAAAATCAGTAGCGCCTTCAGGAGCAATTCCTTCTTGACAACGCAAATATAGGCCAACATGGGCTTCTATTTACTCCTTTGAAGTACACCTCTTTTATTAAGTACATCTTATCTCATTTGACCTTGAGCTTGCCCCCCTGATATGATTGTGACTACTGTTAGAGATATACTCTTTCTTCTTGGAGATATTGAGGCAGTGTATTTCTGTAGAAGACTGCATGACTGTGATTGTATTTATTGATTAGTTTGCCCCCAACCCTTAAAATTTTCTGCGCTTATCCTGATTGATCCCAATAGGGATTTGAATTCCCTTCCCATGGTTCAAGCCTGTGGGTTCTTCATAATCAAAATCCATATTTTTCATAATCTTCTTACTTGCCGGACTATACTTTTGAAGGTCTTGCGATGTCAACCTACCATGGTACACATTGTTTTGAGTCTCTCCTCTTGTCTTTACTTCTCCTGAAACATAGAACTCTATTGGCTCAGGGTATTTTTCGCTTGCCTTGACTTGAAATCTTCCTGAAGTGGCTGAAAACGGCCTATTCCTTTCAGAGTACGGCAGCGACACTGTATAATTAGACTGTAAAATTTTCAACTGTTCAGACGACAGCAAGGTTAATGGTGGTTGTCCCAGCTGCCTTAGATGTTTCGACACAAAATAGAATTTTTTTTTTTATTTTTACAGTTTCAAATGGTCCTGCCTTTTCCGCTTTTTCTGTTATTGTGTTCTTTTGAATGTCCTTCAAGACCCTATTCTCATCATTACTTATTTTTTCTATAGCAAACTCTTTATAGTAGCTAGCATCTGTAAAGAAGGACTCGGCTTCTGTATACGGTTTCGCATTAGCCATTACTTTATGCTGTACTCCGTCTTTGCGGTATTTGAAACACTGATGCAAAGTGGAGGGTATGATATTGTACTGATGTATCCACGGCCTTCCTAGGAGAAGGTTGTATGTCGTTACTGCACTTATAACATTACACACAATGTCAGTAGTCAATTCTCCTATTTTCAGCGTTACCGTAATCTTGCCAAGTGTACGTTGCCCGTCTTAATTAAAACCCTGTATCATCATTCCGCTGGGGCGTAATTCTGAGCGAAGGTAATTCAACTTACTTAACATCAAAAGTGACAAAAGATTCACTACAGACCCATTATCTATTATAATCTGTTTGACTCTCTTCCCCCAGATATGACCCTCTATCATCAGTGGCCTGTTATGTTCTCCCTTGCAGATCAAATCGTCATCAGAAAAAGAAACAACTGGGAGACAGTCCTCTTGTTCATCAAGTTCTTCATGCTCTAACTTTGCCAGCAAAGTTTCTTTAACGTCATGATCGGACAATGCCTGAATCAGACTCTGTTGAAATTCTTCTGATAGCCTAAGTGCGTCATAAACACTTAATCGGGCCAATATTCCTTTTAGATGACTTACTACGTCATAAGTCACTCTCGTCACCTCATTCTTCTCTTTTATCTTGTCGTCATTACTCTATCTTTGAATCATTTCTCTCCTAGTGATTTCTGCTTTCTACTTTATAGGGCTAACCACCTTTTTACCTGACCGTAACGTGATTACTGCAACCTTCTTTGCCGTCTTACTATCTTTTTCTTCATTCACATCTTGGTCTTTCTTTCAGACTTTAAGAACATTTACTATTGCCATGACACCCCTTCCTTTTTCTTTCCCTAGTACTATCTCACCCCTATCGATCGTACGTTGTATTATACATTTCAATGTATAACAATTCTCTGTTGGGTGTCCCACTAGGCGATGATAACAAAAGAAATCCCTTTCTTTGGTTCTTGTCACATCTTCTGGGCGTTTAGGCTCTGGTAATTCTATCGTGCCAGCTTTCAACAATTGTTCCATCATAGAGGCGACATCTTCCTTATCAAATGTGAACCCCTCATGAGAATTCAGCATTCTAGGTCTCTTCCCATTATATCCATTCCTTGACTGACTCCCTTCTTCTCTTCGATCTGGTCTCCTTTCCATCGAGTCCCTTGCATCTTTACCTCTTCTGTCATGATCAACAACATTCATGGCCATTTTACCGGATACCCTCTTGGTTGTCTTATGATGAAATGCGGGATCTTATGAATCATCAGTTCTAAAGCATGAGCCTTAGTAGCCAAGTCACGAAAAGTTCTGATATTAGTGCTGTTGAGTCCAAACGCAATCCCTGTCCCCATAGAATTCAGACACATTTTAACTTGTTCTTTTTCTTCTGGTAACTGTCTACATGAGGCCCCCAACATTTTCCATCTGTTTATAAATTTTTCTATCGGCTCTCCTTCTCTCTGCCGTATAGAGGCCAACTCCGTAATACTGATATCATGCTCTGAAGAGAAAAATTTTGACATAAAAACCTCTTGCATTTGTTCCCAAGTATGTATTGACCCTGGTGCTAAACTAGAATACTCTCGAAATGCTTTGTGTGTTAGTGATGACCCAAACAATCATAAGCAACACTGTCGTATTGTAGAAAAATTTCCTCTACTGGTGATGAAGTGCATTAAATGCTCCTCCGGGGATCCTTCTCCATTAAACTTTTAAAAATTCGGATGTTTAAAATTGGCCGGAAAGGGGATGTCTTCTACTTCTCTTAGATACGGCGTTCAATACCTAAAACTTCCAGTATTTTCATGTTCTCTTTCCACTCTAACCGCTTCTTCAACCACTTGCCTCACCTCATCTTGTGTCACAGTTCTTACCGCTGGAATGGACCCCAATGACCCTGCCCCCTGTGGTGAGAGGACATCAGGCTGATTTTCTTGCCCCTCCGTTGCATTCTAGGGAATTTTCATTCAAGTTACATTATGTGCAAGGGTTTTCAGTGCCTCTCTAAGGTTTCTGCATTCTTCCATTAATGCATTATGGGCTTCTGCTATTGCATTGAAACGATCTTCTGTAGTTGCTCTACAATCTGGATTTATTCCTGCCATATATACTGCAGCTTCCCCACTTTTTGACAAAGCAGTAATTGAAGGAGAGCAAGAATATGCTGACGTAACAGGACTCGTAGCGAAGGGAGAGAATGGAGTTTCATTAGACTTTTTCATGCTCCCTGCAACATCAATTGACTGAAGTGATGTTGATACTGGTGAATTTGTCTAAGATGGCATTGGTGATTTGATCACCAGTGCTTTTCCTTTTTGTTCTCTCGTCCATTTAGCTACCGGAGCATTCAAAATTGGAAAATCACGCGCTGTCCATTATGGAGCCATTTGCTTAGGATAGATCACCGGAGGAGCAAGTTCGGAATTCCTTTTAACTGTGTTACATGTTATTGGCCCTCTGATTCTTAACGAAGGCTGATTCATTCTAGAATTTCAGACGTTTCGTGCTCTTCCCTTACGAGATTTTACAACAGTCCAGCCTACGTCGCTTTCTGATGATTGGGGCGAAGCGGAAACAACCCCAGCTGTTACCTGAGCCATGCTATCTTCACTTGCATGATTTTTTGTGTATTCTATCATGAATCCTGTCGGGACGAATCGGAAGTTTACTGTTCCTACGGGAGTTGCCATGAGTAGTAAGTCGTAGTTGGGTTTTAAAAACCTTCAACACAAAACATAGTTATAATTAGTAGATGAACAATTAAAGTGATCTATCTTAGAGATGAAGGGGAGGATTTTCCCACTGAGAGTTGCCATTTTAGCGTCTGTAGGACGCCAAACTGTGATGAAAGTTCATAGTAATTTCATTGTTAATATTTAAATAAGAAAATAAAGATATTCCCTAACAGAGTCACCATTTTGTTTCGAACAAGAAACAAATGCATTTGATTTGGGAAATTGTCTTATTCAAACATAACAGAGAAAGGGTATTGAGAACATTCATCACATTTCATTGATACTGAGTTCATTTACATCCTCTTTACATCCCTTAATTTTAAGATAGATCATTTGAAAATAAACAACTTATGCTTTGAATATCAAGAGTTCATTTCGGCAGCCTTTCGGCTCCTGTTTCGATCATCTCCTAGGACTTAGGAGGAATGTCGATCCGATCGATGAATCTTCAATGAAATAGAGATTTCAGCAGCATAACAGCGCCTGTTCCAGTCATCCGTAGTACGTAAGGAAAATTTCGATTCGATCGACTAATCTTTCTCCTTTAAACCCATGAATAGAAGAAAGTCCGGAGAAAGGAAGCCTAACCCATGGATTTCAGCAGCATAACGGCCCATTATCTTCACAGACTGCAGGATAGCCTGGTTGCGCGGACCCGTGCAACTGATATTGGTTGCGCGGTCCTGCACAACTGACAGGAGACTCCTCTCCTACCTTCAGTCTTCTGCTTCGCTCTATTCCTCTTGAAAATCTTTAATTGCCCTTAATGAAGGAGGGAAAGGGATATTTATAGACCCTCGCACCTGTGAAAATCCAGATCTTAGCGATGTGGGACAAATCTTTTAGTGCTTTAGATCACTCTACAAAGAACCATTTCAGCAGTACGTTTCGGGGTCCCGCGCAACTGATATTTTCATTACGCAGACCTGCGTAAGGCATATCGATTGCGCGGGTCCACGCAACTGATATTGGTTGCACGGTCCTGCGCACCCCTTTCAAAGCTATCTCTTTCCTCTTCTTTTCAAGGGTTCTTTTTATCTCCTTGTCTCTTCTTGCTTCAATCTTTCATCATTTTTTTATGCCTCAACATTACCCGTGTTATGTATGTTTGTTAACATGATTTGAATAGGAATAAGACTATGAGATTAGTCTAGTTAATCGGTAAATTTCCACATTTGGGTGGTCGAACTAGGTTGGCCACCCTGGGTAAATTCGAACGATATGTGTTAGACATTGACTATTGACAGTGGTTAGGCTACGTGGGGTGCTCACGCGCTCCATACCGATTTTGTTGGTGTGCGCCTATACCAACCAAAAATGTCCAAAGAATCGGTTGACCTATTGTATGTTCACTATGTATGAGCAAAATTGCTTGAATCTAAGGTACCCCCTCACTATTGTAAAGATCCGTCATTAACCATTGTACTATGATCCTCAAGACTCGTGAGCTGAGCGTGGTGGTATGGAACACCGTGTCCGTGCCATCGCCTACGCTCGAGTGATGAGCCTCTCATAGTGACCACGAGCATCACCTTTTTGCAACTTACCTATCGTATGTATTTATTTAGGAGTGACGAACCTAGACGGATCAAGAATACAGGCGTAGGACTGTTGTGGTCGTCCCATGCCTAGTGATTCGGTTGGGATCGATGTTTAAAAGGGAGGTATCATAGCTTTCCCAAATTACTGGGTGAATACGCATAATTAACCACTAGGCTAACATGATCATGCACCACATTGCATTAGTTTAAAATGTAGCGAAACAGGTGTTGGAGTCATGTATTGAGGAAGTGTTAGCATGTACGAAACATGTGGTTAGAGTCGCTTATTGAGGGAGTGTCGATGGGTGAGAGCATGCATCATTTCATAAACCTCATTCTCGCATTAAGAAGAGTAGTTAGGAAGTGATTGTTTTACATTGCCTTATCATTATTATATTGATTGGCTTGATAATGTGTGTAACCTTTGCTTTATGGAACCACTGAGTTGATCACTCACTCCCACTCTGGGAGGGTGTTTTAAAACACCAACCAGACGCTAGTGTAGATGCAGGTACTGCCAATGCCGATACAGTGGAGTAGGCAATCATGGATGAGGAGAAATTCTCCTATTTCTAGCTCTCAGATGGGCCGATGTAGGCCATTTACCTCTAGGCAGGGAGTTTTAGATATATGGAATTAGTTGGATGTTACATTGCCACATTTTTTTTATTATTTTGGAATTGTATCTATATACATTAAACCCAACCGTGGACTCATACTCTGGAAGAAACTTCACGATATATATGTTTTGATTTACACATCTGCTTTAATTGCATTAAATTTGAAGTGTGATACGTTGTTAGTATAATTCTATGCATGCTCAAATGCCCAACATGAAAGTAATTAGGATATTGGCTTCCACAAAACATAAGTGATGTTTAGAATCTCAAAATTCTGGGCGTTACAATTGAACGCATACACGACTTCATCAATATCCTAAGAAGAAGATCACTGCATTCTAGCTACAACTACGACTTCGACTCACCAAATCAAAGATAAGTACTATTTTACTTTCATTTCAGTTTGATTTTGTTTAAATGGCTCAGAAATCTCAGCAGGTTTATTTGTGGTGAGACCGCAAAAATCACAACGTAGGTTTGTTATGATAGCCCATGAAAATCGTAATAACTGTATCAGGTTGTTAAGGTGACCCTGAGAAAACTTTTTCACATCCCCAATTGTAGGGTCGTGATGTAGTAATAACTCGTTGAGACTGAGGTCGAATCCACAGGGACTAAACTTGTATGTATTCTGAAAATAACTAGAACTAGAACTAGAAGAAGTTTTAAATCTGAGTTATGGAATAATTAAGAGTAATGGTGAATAATGTTGATTAAAACTTATGAATTTAAAGGTGGGAACTAGGGTGCCAAGGATCTATTTGTAGCTATCAAGATACTACCTTGATTCAAGGAACATAATTGGAATTGAAATCCTATCCTATCCAATTAGAAGATAAAGCAATTTAAATCAAATCTAAAATTTTCATTGACCTAATTCTCAATGGAAGAGAATTGTGATAATTAGAAGGGATTCCATCAACCCGCCATTCCTAAGAGATGATGGTGAACAACAGGATTTATCAATCTCACAATCTAAAACCAAGAAAATAAGATATCCAAAGCTATCACAACATCTATTGTAATTCGAGTTACAATAAATCATAAAAAATTGAAAATATTCCTTAAAATCAAATTAGAATTCAATGAAGTTCAATATAAAAAAATAATAAAAGAAATATAAACATCTCAACATGCTACAAGCTTCACCTCTTAGCCCTAGCTATGAGGTTTAGTTAACCATAGACATGATTAAACAAAAAACTCTTAAATAAAACATGAAAATAAACTAAGGAATAGGAAGAAAAACTCTTGGGAGGATTCTTCATCCTTTGGATCCACTCCTTGAACCCTAAAAGATGGTTTGGGATGTCTGAGGTACTCCTATTTATAGTTGTGAAACACTATCTTTCATACCACCTTGGAATTTTTGCAACCCGACCTTGAAACTGCCTCAAATTTACGCAGCCATGTTACACTTCGATCGGACCAAAGTAGAATTCAAATCATGATAGGATTCTGGTTTAGCAGTTGATCGAATTCGTTCGGACCAAGCTTAGGTTCGGTCGGACTGAACTTAAGTTTCGATTGGACTGAATTTATTCTCGGTCGAGTTGAATTAACTCTAAAATTCATCATTCTTCGCTAGAGATTTTTATGCACTTTTAATTGCACCGAATCCTTCCTTCAGTTGGACCAAACTTGGGTTCGGTCAGACCGAACCTGTCTATTTTCTGATGTGAATTCTGAAATGTACTTGGTTTCCTTGGATCTTTGGCATGTGAATTCTTCATTCTTGGTCTCCTAAGATCCATACTTTACCTTGGTGATTCTTGAGCATCAAATCTATGCTTTTTACATTGTTTTCAATCCAAACTCTTAGATTCACCTTGCAATAAGTACTATTAAGCATTATTATGTCCATAAAACCAAGAGATAAATAGGGAAACATATATAATATTTGACACTCAAATAGAACCCATGAAGAAATTGAAGTAGAAGAATGTCATTGGCGCCCCACCTATGCCTCCTTTCCCTTTTCAAACCCTAAAAGATGCTTTGGAGCATCCTAGGGACTCCTATTTATAGGTGGAGCTCCAACTTTCTCACTAAGTTAGAAAAATCCGCAGACCACCTCAAATTTACGCACTCCTTGTAAAATTTGTTAAACGCCTTCGATGCATTGAATAACCTTCGATTGCACCTTTGATGTCATTGAAGATTGTCTAAAACTATCCAATGAGTTTGACTTGAAAAATCATGAAATTCCCAATTGCATCGAAGGTGTTATGCAGATTTTATGTGGAGTGCATAAAGTTGGGGCAGTTTGTGGATTTGTCCAACTCGGTGCGAAAGTTAGAGTTCCACAACTGTAAATAGGAGTCCCTAGGATGCTCCAAATCATCTTCTAGGGTGTGGAAAGTGAGAGGAAGCCTAGGTGGAGTGCCGACGACATTCTTCTGCTTTGATTTCTTCATGTGTTCTAGTAGTTTTTTTTTCCTTATGTTTTTGAGTTAGGTATGGCTAATTGATCTCTTAGCTAGGGTTAAAAGGTGAAGCTTATAGTGTGTTGGGTTGTTTATTTTACTTTAATTCTTGTTTATGTTAAACTTTATTGATTTCTAGTTTGAATTTAAGGAATATTTTTAGTTTTTTATGGTTTATTGTGACTCAAATTACAATAGACGTTGCGATAGCTTTGAATATCTTCTTTTCCATTCTGAGATTGTGAGATCGGTAAATCATGTTGTTCACCATTGTCTCTTGGGCATGGTAGGATGATGGAATCCCTTCCAATCATCAGAATACTCCTTTATGTGTGAACTAATTCAATGCAAGTACAGATTGTGCCTCAATTTTTTTATCTTCTAGCTAGATAAGATAGGACTTCGATTCCAAGTTGTGTTTATTTCAAGGAAAGTAGCTTCTTGATAGCTACAACTGAATCCTTAGCGCTCTAGTTTTCTTTTAATTATTAATACTCATTCACAGTTACTTCTTTTATTCCAGAATTTAGATTAGTTTCTGATTCTAGTTCTGCTTCTAGTTATTTTTAGAATGCGTATAAGTTTAGTCCTTGTGGATTCGACCTTGGTCTCACCAAGTTATTACTACATCGCAACCCCACACTTTGGGTTGTGAACACACATGTACTTTGAATGCTTAATTACGATGCATGATTAGATGAATATCTAGGATTGATATGAATCACATCCCACGCACTCATATACACTATATTTATAGGGTAGTTGCTTTACTTACAGATCTAGTGTAGCCTATGTGATTGGACCATATATTGACTTGAAAGCCTTAAAGTTAAATTTCCTTGCTTAGTTTAATTACAAATTAGTTTAAGTTAGGCAATTAAGATTTTAAATTGGCATAAAATTTAAAATCTAGGACACTTGGACATATATCCATACTTTAGTAATAGTGGTCGTACCGCAATTTCATCGCTGCTTAGATGTCAGATTAGGTCTAATTTAGGGTCATTGGAAAGGAAATTCAATGCTCTTTCAATCCTGATGGGAATCGTCACATTTAAAGATCATTCATACATCCAAGAGTGGCGTCAATGTCGTCGATCTTGAATTTTTCCCACATCTCCTTTTCCCACTGAAACACTCATAACTCCCTCATCAAAGGTCTGATTTGGACAATATTTAGCTCATTGGTGAAAGTTCCCTTGTTTGTCAATTAACATGAATGTTGAGTCTTAGAGTCTAGTGAGCCCCATATGAAGAATACAAGACCGAAGACTCACTAAGTTGAAGAGGTTCAACTATGCAACATAGGTAAATTAAGCCTCTCATCCTTAACCAAACCCTATTAGGTATTAACTCCATTAAAAATGGTCTAAACTTGCCTAAAACAATATTTACTAAACCCATAGTAAGCATGGTTATAGAGTTAACTTCAAGTTTATGAAGATTGAATCAAATTGGAAAATTTCATGTTCTGTCGATGTCATTAGAGTGCAATCGAGACATCTTCGATGTCTTCAAAAACCTGTCTGATGACCTTGAAATAGTGGCCAAATAGTCTAGCAACCATCTTGTAAAATTCTAAAAATTGTAGATGGCATCGACCCTACTTTGATGACATCGAACTTAGGCCAAATCTCTCCAGCAAGCTTTGAAAGAACTATGATATTTTTGATGCAATCGAACTACCTTCAATGGCATCGAAGTATGTTCAATGACATCGAATTTTAGACTAGTTTGTCCAGTGAGCTTTCAAGGGAAATCCTATATTTCTCGATGGCATTGAAGCACTTTCAATGATATTGAAATATGGACAAATTTGTCTAGAGAGTTTTCAATGAAAAATCATTTTATCCTCGATGGCATCAAACCATTTTCGATGCAATCGAAATTTAAACTTCAATCACATCGAAGAATTTTCAATGACATTGGTATTGTGTTCAAACTGTCCAGCAACCTTAGTCCATTTTTTTAGGAAAATCTCAATGGCATCAAGTCATCTTTCGATGACATCGAAGTCCCCTTCGATGGCATCGAAGGATGATTGATGACATTGGAAAGAATCTGTCCAACACCTATTTAAAAATGTTACTGCAGGAGTCGATGGCATCGAAGAGGGTTCGATGGCATTGAAGGAAACTTTAATGGCATCAAAGACCCTTCGATGACATTGACAATGTCAGATTTCTACCCGTTTTTTAACCGTTGAGATTTTGCTCTCTATATATCACTTGAGGTTGTTTCTTGCCCTTTTGAGCGAGCATTGAAGAGAGCTTTGAGAGAGTTATTGCTAGAGTTAATACTATTCCTCTCAAGCCCTCTTTCTCATAGGAGTTCATCATTCAATCCATGACTTAAAGGAAATCTTTGGAATGTTCATTACCTGGATAGAGCTATGAATTTCGGCCTTTATTGATGATTTAACAACACTCTTTATTGGCAAATCATTATGCTAGGATCTTTGAATGCTTAGCTTTGAGAATTTTCTCTAACTCTTAAAGACCCATTATTAACTAGATTATATTCAACAAAATCTTGACCCAACAACCTCGACATCTTCGATTGGAGGATTTACAATGGGTTGTGGTTTAAGGGAGTTGGAGAATCTTCATCAAGTGGAAGATCTTCATCATAATGTGTTAAATGGGGCTCGCTCACTTAGAGGTAAGTAATAGAGTCCATTTTATCTAAAGCCCTTTCCTTGTGTTGGATTGAGATTCAGAGTTTGGTTTCTTCAAACTCCTCAAGACCTTTCGTAGGCTTCCGACGGTAGAGTACGTATAGAGTCCTTGTGTAAGAATTTTTGATAGTCCTAGTGTAGGATCTATTGCCTTGTGTAGACATTTTTGATAACCTTATGTAGCTTATAAAGGTTGAGGTCAACCTGATGTAAAATCATTGGATAGTGAAATCTGGTACACTCATGGGTTGAGTGGGTCCATCGGGAGTGGAGTAAGCATGTAGCCGAACTACTATATATCGCTATATTTTTGGTGAATGCTATTGCTTGTGTTTGTAATGATTCATTCTATGCTTAAATTCTACACACAACATGTTTGATATAATGCAGCTTTCATATGTTTCACTTAGTTTTTTTTATTATTCTTACTTATCATTTAATCATGTTTATAAGTTCTTAGAAGTTAATAATTGCATTTAGTAGGATTAAAATTTTGAAAAGTCCTATTCGCCCTCCTCTAGGACACTTGGACATAACTTCGTACCGCAATTTCAATTGGTATCAGAGAGGGTTCCTCTTGAAGGGTTTAACAACCTAGAGTGAGATCCTAGTTGAAGTTGAAAGTATGTCCAAAGGATAGGGAACATCGGTCACTCGACCGCCAAGTTTTGATGGTTCAAACTATGCATACTGGAAAGCTTGAATGAGTATTTTTCTACAATCTTTAGACCATGATGTATGGGATATTGTTGAGAGTGGGTATGTGCCACAAATGGAACAATTGTACTTGAAAATGGCACTACCAAATCTCAACTAAAACAGATAGCATTTTAGACTGATTATGAAAAATAGAGAAAGAAATGTGATGCTAAAGCAATGAATGCAATTTACAGTGTTATTTCACAAGAGGAGTTGAAATGCATATGTATGTGTGAAACATCAAAACAAGCATGGAATTTATTGGAAACCACCCATGAGGGAACAAGCACTGTAAAATGTTCAAAGATACAACTCCTAACAGTCTAATTTAAGAATATAAAAATGGAAGAACATGAGACCTTTATGGAGTTTTACATAAAATTGAATGATATAAATGCCGCACCTTAGTCTATGGTAATGGATTCTGGAATAACAAAGTGATGAATGATATTAGTTTCTATAAAACTGATAATATCCTCTTGGCCGACCTTATGCATGGGTTTTTCTTCAACCCATTTGGTAAAGTAGTTTGTTGCTACAATAATAAATGAATCCATCTTAGTTGAAGGTGGATAGATTTGCCTAATCAAGTCGATAGCCCATTCTTGAAATGGCCAAGGCTTTATAATAGGATGTAATTCGACCGTGGGTACATGTTGAACCAGCCCATTCCTCTGACAAGCCTCACAACCTTTTATGTATCGAACACAATCGGTTATCATTTCAGGCCAAAAGTATCCATAACATCTAAGCATAACTTTCATCTTCCTTCCCACTTGGTGGGCCCCACAACACCTTCATGGACCCCTTCTATGATAGTCATCACTTCATTCTTTAACGAACATCGAAGTAGAACTCCGTTGGCTCCTTTATGGTATAGTTCATCATTAATAATAACATAATTTATGACCAATCTTCTTGTATTTCTGTCGGTCCTAGTTCGAGGGTGTTCATAACCCCAAGTGCAGGGTCGTGATGTAGTAATAACTCAGTGAGACCTAGGTCAAATCCACATGGACTAAACTCGTACGCATTCTGAAATATAATTAAAACAAAAACTAGAATTGGAACTAAACTAAAATCTCGAATAGTTAAGAATAATTGTGAATAAACTATTAATCAAAGAGGAAATAGAGTACCAAGGATCCACATGCAATTGTTAAAATGCTACCTTACTTGATTCAATAAACATAACTAGAACTGAAGTCCTATCCTATCCAGTTATAAGATGGAATAATTAAAACGGTCTTGAACTTTTTGTTGAATTAGTTTTTTTTGTTAGCTTGTTAGTACACTCACTGTCAGATCACACTTCACTATTAGTCACCCCCACCAGGGAATCGATGCCAAGACCTTGGTGTTGAAATGAGGTATCTTTCACTCAGTCTACCACTTGAGCTATGCATCTGGGTGTTTTCGTTGAATTAGTTCCCACATGAAGAACCAACTGATGATCGAAAGGGAATTCAACCATCCACCATGCCCAAGAGACAATGGTAAATCATGAATTTTATAGATCAACATAACTAGAACTGAAGTCCTATCCTATCCAGTTATAAGATGGAATAATTAAAACGGTCTTGAACTTTTTGTTGAATTAGTTTTTTTTGTTAGCTTGTTAGTACACTCACTGTCAGATCACACTTCACTATTAGTCACCCCCACCAGGGAATCGATGCCAAGACCTTGGTGTTGAAATGAGGTATCTTTCACTCAGTCTACCACTTGAGCTATGCATCTGGGTGTTTTCGTTGAATTAGTTCCCACATGAAGAACCAACTGATGATCGAAAGGGAATTCAACCATCCACCATGCCCAAGAGACAATGGTAAATCATGAATTTTATAGATCAACATAACTAGAACTGAAGTCCTATCCTATCCAGTTATAAGATGGAATAATTAAAACGGTCTTGAACTTTTTGTTGAATTAGTTTTTTTTTGTTAGCTTGTTAGTACACCCACTGTCAGATCACACTTCACTATTAGTCACCCCCACCAGGGAATCGATGCCAAGACCTTGGTGTTGAAATGAGGTATCTTTCACTCAGTCTACCACTTGAGCTATGCATCTGGGTGTTTTCGTTGAATTAGTTCTCACATGAAGAACCAACTGATGATCGAAAGGGAATTCAACCATCCACCATGCCCAAGAGACAATGGTAAATCATGAATTTTATAGATCCCACAACTTAAGATAAGTAAGAAGATATTCGAACCTCTCACATCATCTTTTGTAATCGAAATCATAATAAACCATAGAAAACTAAAAATATTCCTTTAATTAAACTAGAAATCAATGAAGTTTAACAGAAACTTGAATCAATATATGATAAACATCCAAACAAACTACAAGCTTCACCTCTTAGCTCTAACTAAGAGGTTTAGTTAACCATAGACATGATTAAGACTAAAACTCTTAAACAAAACGTTTAAAATAAACTAAAGAAGAAGAAAAACTCTTTGGGAGGCTGCTTTACCCTTTTCCTCTGCTCTTTGAACCCTAATTCATCCTTAGAACTCCTTGAAGAACCCAAATATATAAGGCTTTGTTCACCCAACTTTGAAAACCACCTCAAATTTACACACTTTGTGTAATGCCTTCGATGTCATCGAACAACTTTCGACGGCATCGAAAGTAGTATCCCAGTTTGAATCAAATTTAGAAGTCGCACCCTTTCACACTGTGAAAATCTTCGATGCCATCGAAATACCTTCAATGCCATCGAACAGACCTTCAATGTCATCAAAGGGTGTTCGATCAATCGAAAAATGTGTCCAAAAAGTTCCAGCAAGTTGCTCTAGAAATCTTCAAATTTCTAGATCTCATTGAACGAGTTTCGATATTGTCGAACTAGTCTTCGATAAATTGAACGGGTCTTCAATGAATGGATAACTTGTACCCAAATAATCAAGTAACCAAACTAAATTTTCATGTAATTCTCAATGCAATTGAACGGACTTCGATGACATCAAACACTTACTTCGATGTCATCGAAGGGTGTGTTCGATGTCATCAACAGTGAAGTTCAGCAGCTTCTGATTTATGCACTTTACACTTTTGACTTCCATCCTTCTCCACTTGGTTTCTTTGAATCGTGGGGTCTTGAAATCTTTAATATTGTTCTCCTAAGATCCATCCCTTACTTTAGTGATCATCAAGCATCATTTTCCATGCTTTTAACACTTTGTTTTCATTCCAAGCTCTCAGATTCACCTCGTAAGACAATATGCATTAAATATACCAATTAAGGATTATCATGTTCATAAAACTAAGATATAAATAGGAGGAAATATTCAATATTTAATACTCCACAAAGGGCTCTGAAAATAACCCATAAAAGGGGCTCTCCAATCATTTTCTTCTGCATCAATTAGACAGACCTCTGCTATGCTTCGTCTTCGGAAGATTGAAGGCAACAATCTTTTTTGAAATGTTATTGACTGATCAGCGATCCCTTCCATATTTCTAACCCTGTTGCCAATTGTGCAATTTCATTGGCATATATATTGTAATTCCAAGTAACATGCCTTAATTGGATGTCATCAAATTATGCTAGCAGTTGAATGGCCACCGCATTACGACAATAAATATGGGCTAGTGCACTTAAACGAACTAGCCATTTGGTTTATCACCAATTGAGAGTCCCCGATGATTATCACATCCTTTACCCATAATTCTAACAATATATCTAGGCCAATTATCATAGCCTCATATTCAACCTAATTATTATTGCACTCAAATTCTAACTAAAAGGAAAATTCTTGTCGATTCCCATTGGGAGCAATCAACACTATACCGGCCCCAGATGTCTCGTGGGTTCTTGATTCATCAAAGATTAATTTTTAAGGCTCAATTTTCATAACACTTACATCCATAATACCAAAAGGAATATGCTGCTCTGTAAGGCCCACCCCCACAGCACATGATATTGTCCGCTTTGCCCGGTGGGCTCACGGCTTTAAAACGCGTCATGTCTGTTAAGGGAGGAACCCCACATATAACCACCACAACTCTAGACAACTCTTCCGATGTGGGACAAGTTACGCTACAGTCAACTGCAACAGTAGCTCGCCCAACACAGTAGCCTGCTAGCCACACAGTAGCCTGCCAGTCTTCCTTGGGGCCCGCCCACATGTGCGCCCGTCCATATGTGCCCGCCCACATGAAGCAGTGACCGGGGCATCACATGCTCTAGCTCTGACAGATGGCTGACCAAGAATTCTGCTATGGCCCTACCCTTCACTGCATTCTGTGCTACATAATGCAAATTAAATTCGGACAGTGCCAACACCCATTTACCAACTCAGCTGCTTAGAATAGGCCCAGTTAACTGTATTTGATTAGATCTATGATTAAAATTACATTAAACCTTTCAGCTAATAAATGTCTTAAATTAGTAACCGCGAAGTATAAAGACATACATAGTTTTTCTATGGTCGAATATTAAGTCTCTGCATCGAGCAACATTTGGCTTAGATAGTATATTGCTCTTTCTTTTTGTGAATCATTTTCTTATGCTAGGAGGGCTCCAATCAACCTTCTAGAGGTAGCTATATATAGCCTAAACGACTGACCTTTAATAGGAAGCATCAACACAAGCAGCTTCGCCAAATACTCCTTAATCTGATCGAAAGCTAGCTGATGTTCCTCTTCTCATAAATATTCAGTCCCCTTCTTTTATTTCAACAATGAAAAGAAGACGTTATTCTTACTAGCACAGCTAGATATGAATCGTCGAAAGGAATTAAGGTGGCCTAAAAACATTTGTAACTCGAGTTTATTCCTTGGTGGATATTATGGGTAAAAATGGACTGACCAGATGTACAAACTTGAAGACTACGGATTGCTTGAGGGCCAAAAAATTACCTCTGCCTTGGATAATGACCTCAGCCTAAGGCATCAACCTCGGCCTCAGAGGTTGGCCTCAACCAAAGACCTCGACCTCAGAGGTTGGCCTCGGATACTGACCTCGACCTTGAGTATCAACCTCGACCTCGAAGGCCGGCCTTGGATATCGACCACCACCTCAGAATACAAATATACTTAGAATATATTGAGATAAGATCTTCTTGAGATCTTCGTTGTGGATATTGGGAAGATAACCATGATGTATTTAGAATAAGATCTCTTTCGTAATACACAATCACCATACAAGAGGCATTGCGATATATGCCACCACCTTCAAAAGCCTATAAATACAACCACTACCATGAGTAAAGGTACACACAAAAAATATTCCATTTCTTCTACACTTTTTTTAGATCTATCCCGACTTAGGCATTAGAGGGTCCTCGGCCTTAATTGGCGCCCCCAATATCTTCTCTTGTTTTTCATTAAATCACAGGTACTCTAACTAGTAGGAGGTGAGGAAGGATTGACCATATTTTTACATTAACAATTTAGCACCGTCTGTGGTAACGACATTAAAGCCATTACCATCTTCTATAATGATTCTACATTGGCAAAAAGCATGAAGAGGGCCTAGGCCGTGATCCCAACATCTGCTTCCCCACCTGTGGAGCAATCTACGGACCATAAAGACCCGCCCTCACAACTTCAGTTAAGTTCTACACCCACAAGCCATGTGTAGTGGTCCCAAAACCGAGGAGGTCAGCTTGGCTATATGAAACATCAAGTCAAAGCATTGACTAATAACATTAACTAGATAATACAGATCTTAGAGAGACAAAACCCACCTCCCGACCAGGGGATAGATGCACGGGTATCCACTAAGGTCTCTGCACCACTTCAAGCACCAGTTAACTTGTAGAGAACTAAGCAACATCCTAGGCAGCCAAGCCATACACCCTCCCATGCCTCGGGAACTACCACGCTCGCTAACTCTGACTTGCATCACACATTGGAGAAGAAGAGGCGTGGAAAGGCTCTCGAGATGGTAGCTAAGAACGAGGCCTCTATAAGGCAGAACTTAAGGAACTGTAAGGTCAGATTGACAATATTTACCAAGCTTATCGCACTGAAATACCGACCTCTGTCGAGGCTATACTAGAGGAGATCGAGCCTCTATTTATCGATGACATTATGTGAGCCCAACTCCCACCCAAATTCTAAATACCACAAATCTCCCCTACTCTGGGTTTGGCGACCCGGCCGAGCATTTGGAATTATTTAGGGCATGGATGAGGCTCCATGACGCATTAAGCTCGGTTATGTGTTAAGCCTTCTCCCTTACTTTTTTCGGGACTGCATGAAAATGGTTTCAGAAATTAAAACTAAAATTTATTAGTTCATTCACACAACTCTGTAAGGCCTTCATCACTAAATTCATTGGAAGGAAAGAAAAAAGAAAGCCATCAACTCATCTTCTCATAATCACTCAGTGGGAGGACGAGCTGCTAAAATACTACGTCATCCGTTTTAACGTTGAAGCTGTTCAGGTCGATGATTATTATGACTAAATAGCTCTGGCCAAACTCTTTACCGAGTTTGTATTCCAAACCATCTTTTGTAAGTTTCACAAATTCGATTTCAGTCATGACCACCTTATAGTGGCTGTTTGCTAACTTAAATCGCATGATATAGCTTTCGCAAGATTCGCCTGACAACTGCTGGAATTGTGTAAGATCGGCCATATTAATGTCTCTATTTTTAGAAAAGAATTAAGCATGAAACCTTTCTTCCAATTCTTACCAGTTATGTATTGAATCTAGCAATAAATTGGAATACTATGTGATGGCCACAACGGTTAATGAGTGACCGAATAACTGTAATTTATAATAATCATTATTGGCTAGTTCACCACATTACATGGTGAATCAACTAACATGTTCGATAGTCGATTGACCTTGTTCTCTTGAGAACAGGGCAAAATTCTGTCGATAATTTCTTGACAATGGGTGTTGTCGATCCACCCATTCTGGGTATGGTTTATGATAAGTAGGAATGACATTACGACCCAACACCTGGCCCACAACCTCTTGTATGAGTTGCAGTATCTGGTCACAATCGATCTATGGAGGTTCCATGACTGACAGATGATCCAGATAAAATCTATTAAAATTTTTTTTGAAACCTAGGACCTTACGGGGGGTAGAATCCCATAGGTCGTCCTTGATTTATATTATTATAATTTCTAGCTTCTTGATTTAGTCATCTGACCTCTGCAGGAGGCGACATATTTCTGAAATCTTGAGGAGTAGGTGATGTATTACGCTGCAATGGTGGTGTCAATGGAAAAGGGATAGCATTACTGACCGAACTACCATATTCTGCTACATAGGCTTTGTTTATTCCTTTACAACTGCTAATAATCGTTGCATAACCTCGGTTTGACTGGCCATATAATGGTGAACACTTTCGGCCTATTGATGGAGTTATTCCGCTTGAATTCTTGTATTTTCCTCCACCATTTAGATGCTTGTATGTACATCACTTTGCACCATTGATACCTCATTCGGAAGAATAGGGTGAGCCGATGATGACCCTTCTTGGTTTTCGATTGGGTTGACATTCAAATTAATTTCACTTGGAAGTGCTTGAACCTGCATGTCATCCACTAGGGGTGATGCGGTTAGCATTGTCATTCATTCCTGACTATTTTTCCACTCCTTTGTTGCATTTTAACAACAACTAAATCAGTGATTTATAATAGGGTCCCACCGGGTGTGCCAGAAAATTGTTCGCCGTTGTTTTGACAATCCTTTCTTTAGCATGGGTGATGGGTGCATGGGCATGCCCAAATTAAGATTGCGGTTCCAATTCAAACCGAAAAACAATGACCCCAAGAGCCAAAGTAGGTAGTTGCTGAGTATTACTGAGATTAGAGGAGATCAGTCACCTATTCAGCCACTCGCTCACAATGTAAATGCATTAGGCAATGGTCAGAGGGTGGGGTTCATCCTCTGGTGATGGGTTTCTCATTGCCTTCTGTAAGAAAGGACTTTCTTGTGCATGAAGAGTGGAATGTAAAAGGAGAAATTGAAATTGACAGCTAAGGAGTGCCTAGATTACAACTATAACTATCAACTACTATATTTATACTATGAATGATGCTAAAGAAATAAAATAGTAAATTCAGTAAGTAAATGATTACTCTAAAGGAAAGGAATTACTTGATAAAAGTTACGATTACACTATGAAATGTAAATTTGACAGGATAATTGAAAGATAATTGATTTGTTGATTTGTTTGGGTCGGTGTGAGACTCATTCTCCTGCTGAAATTCTTTTATATTAATAGATTCGATCCAGCCATTCTGGATCCTTACCATGATCTGATGGTTATCATAATAATGTTTGCCCTCTCATTGTTTTTAGATTTTTCCCATGATCTAGTGTTCCCTGAATTCTTAAAATTTGTTCAGCATCCATGTGAACTTGACCACGATCTAACTGATTACGTAGTCTCTTAAACTTAGTCGTGCTACAACAACTACTTACAATGTATTCGACATTTGATGGCGTTCTTTTGGAATTTAGTCGCATATTCTCATAATAATCTTACGACTGTTAAACTCACAAGATTAATTCGTACGAGTTTGATTAAAAATAAGATCTGGTCCAATAGGGTATAAATAGGGTCATATAACGTCTGGACCATAGACGGTGTTGGATGGGTTGGACGAAGGGAAAGCACAAACATCAACTTGATCTTGAGATTGTGTCAGACCCACTAACCGTGGACCCCACCATGATGTTTATTAGCCATTTAACCTATTCATATAGTCACATAGACCTGGATGAAGGAAATACATAGATATCAACACGATCAGGGCATGGGTCCACTATAACGTTTGTATGGATTCCAAACTATACAGATCGTGGACCCTACTGGGGTGTTTAACCCCTGCACACACCACACATTGTAAGGGGTAACACCCAGAATACATGCCTCGGTCAGCGTCCTTAGCCCACAACAACAAAAAGGGACATCCCTGGCACTTTCGAAGTGGTCTTTTTCTGGCGCTAAGAAAATGCGGGCATTGGTAAAAGAGGTCTATAAATTCAAAAACACAAAACCCTACTCCTTACTATCCCAGCCCCTGACTCTCTCCTTTTCCCCGCCCCCGATTCTCTCTCTCTCTCTCTCTCTCTCTCTGTGTGTGTGTGTGCAACGACGTCAACTCTTTCTTCCCTCTCTATAACTCTGTAAGTGCTATAATGTATAAAGCACACCTTATTTGTCAAATTTTGTTTAGACAAAATAGCTTATGAAGTGGCCTTCTAATGTGGATCAAAATGGAGAGTTCAAGCTCTATTAAAATTCAAGTCAAGTAGAAGATCAAGATGGATAAAGTCCAAGTTCTACTAAAGTGCTAGTAGAACATCAAGCTCCATCTACAAACTCAAGCTCTATTGAAGAAACAAGTAGAAGAAATGTATAATAAACCCTAGAAAGACCTTAGTTTTAGGTACTTTCAAAATATAATTTAAATAAGTTTTTATGCTTATGTTTGGATAAGGTTCAACTAGTCTAAGTTGTGGCTCAACTAGTCTAAGAATTTTTTTGACTAGTCCTAATTTAAATTGAAGAAAAATAGATTTTCTATTGTTGAGGCATAAAAAAGAGAGAAAGATAGCAGAAAAGTTGCTGTGCGCAAATCGTTGTACGGAATTAAGTGTTTTGTGCAAATCATTGTGCGAAAATACACCTTGTAAAATAGATGTCCGCACATTAGCTTCCGTACAAAGGAATCTGCACAATGGAATCTATACAAAGGAATCCACATAAAGGAAACTGCAGAATGGAATTCACACAGAGAAATTTGCACAAAGTCATCCATACAAAGGAGTCCACACAAAGGAGGTTCACACAAAGAGGACAGCACTGACTACATGGCATGTTCGCACATGTGAGAAGGCTATAAATACCCCTGACCCATCAGTAAAGGGTCAAAAGCAGCCAATCAAGAAGTAGAAGAAAATTTAAAGAGAGAGTGGTAGAGTTCCACTCTCATTGTGCAAAATAGGTGTTGTGTGGCGCACAACGCCAGTATCGCACAAGCACCATCAGCGCGCAACGGGTCTCATCATGCAATGGACATCAACGTGCAATTGGTCTCAGCATGCAATAAGCACCAGTGTACAATGAGCCTGAGCGCACAATGGGTCTAGGCGCACAATGTGTCTGGGCACACAATGGGTCTAGGCGCACAATGTGTTTGGGCGCACAATGAGCCAGAGAGCATAATGGGTCTGGGCGCACAATGTGTTCAGGTGCACAATGGGCCAGATTGCACAATGGGTCTAGGCGCACAATGTGTTTGGGTGCACAATGGGCTAGAGTGCACAATGAGTTTGGGCACACAATGTGTCTCGGAGCACAATGGGCTCCTCTGGTGTACAATGTATCTTAGTGAATAGGGATTTTTGTGCACATCTGACTTGAGCAATAGTCTACAATACATGATGTTTCCAACAATTATTACCATAACTCATAACATCTTTCATTTTTTTATTATTATTAGAAGTCTATTTTGGAATCAAAGGAAAAAAGGATGTAAAAGAACTTGGAATAAATAAATAATGTGATTGTCTTCTTTGTCTTCTTTTTTTAATTATTAAGTGAATGAAATTTTCTAAACAAAATGCATTTGTTTCTTGTTCGAAATAAAATGGCGACTCTGCTAGGGACTTTTTTTTTTATATTCACTTGAATATTAACTTAAGAACTGCATGAGAGATAATCACGACTGTTTGGCGTCCTGAAGG
Source organism: Magnolia kwangsiensis (assembly GCA_037074715.1). Classification (NCBI taxonomy): domain Eukaryota; kingdom Viridiplantae; phylum Streptophyta; class Magnoliopsida; order Magnoliales; family Magnoliaceae; genus Magnolia; species Magnolia kwangsiensis. The sequence continues at coordinate 54,523,656 of CM073582.1, read as the reverse complement.
TGCCAAAATGGCGACTCTCGAAGGGAACATCCTACCTTTCATCTCCAAAATAGAATACTACTTAATATAAGTACTAATTTTTTTTATTGTCATTTCGTGAATGTGAATGACAGGAGAGGAAGAATATTGCAACCAACAATCAAAGGCAATCATTCAAGGAAACACAATTCTGTACTTCACTACGACAGGATTTGTTATGGAATATGCTGATCAAATTGGATGTCATAAAGATAAAGTGATAACAAGCAAGCAAACAGAATCATGAGCGGCTGTTGCAGTTGTAACTGCTTCACCAGTAACATAGGGAGAAAGAGATGTATGGATCGTCGTCACTTGTAGGAGGACAAGGACCGAAAATGTAACTACAGAGAGAATAAATTCACCACTGAGGAGAGTTAGAGGGACCACAACACATAATGTCATTAGGAAGAATCCCGAATTCACTCCTCATGCGATATATCTCGAGCGAACAGATCCATAGTTAACATCGTGCGACTTCTCAACTTTGGTTGCCCCAAGAGTCAGATGGACGAAAGAACATAAAGGTAAGGCATTAGTAACAAGTTCACCAATATCTGTATCACCTCAATCGATTAATGGCAATGCAAGCATAGAAAAGTCAAATGAAACTCCATCTTCCCCTCTCATCATAAGTCCTATTACGTCTATATATTCCTGTCCTACTCCAACTACAGCTTCATCGAAGAGTGGATAAGTTGCAGTACATATGGCTGGAATAAACTAAGAGAGTATGCTAACTACGGAGGATCGTATGAATGAAATGGCAGAAGCACAAAGGGTGCTAATGGAAGAGTGCAGAATCCTGAGAGAAGCCTTAGCGACTCTCCCACAAAATGTAGCTCAAATAGCGACTCCTCCGATGATGGGCACAATGAATAGATAAGAAAATCAACCTGAAGGCTTTCAACCAGAGGGGGTAGGATCACGAGGTTCTATCCCAGCAGCGAGAACCATGACGCAAGATGAGGTGAGACAAGTCGTTAAAGAAGCTGTCAGAGTAGAGAGAGTGTGTGTGAAAATACTGGCCAATTCAGTTACCGAACACCGTATCCAAGAGAGGTAGAAGACATCTTGTTCCTAGCCAACTTCAAACACCCATATTTTTAGAAGTTTAATGGGGAAGGATCGCCAAAGAAACACTTAATGCACTTCATCACTAGCATGGGGAATTTTTCCATAATACCATAGTATTGCTTGTAATTGTTTGGATCATCTTTGATAAATAAAGCATTCTGATGGTATTCTAGTCTAGCCCCGGGGTCGATACATACTTGGGAACAAATGCTGGATGCCTTTATGTTAAACTTCTTCTCTTCAGAGCATGATGTTAGTATTATAAAATTGGCTTCCATGCTACAGAGGGACGGGGAACCGATAGAGAAATTTATAGACAGATGGAAGACATTGGGAGCCTCGTGTAGGCAGCTGCCAGAAGAAAAGGAACAGGTTAAGATGTGTTTGAACTCCATGGAAATAGGAATCACGTTTGGACTCACGAGCACCGATATCAGAACTTTTTGTGACCTAGCCACTAAGGCTCATGCCTTGGAGTTGATGACTCGAAAGATGCCAGCATTTCACTATGAGATAGCTAGGAGGGCACCCAACAGGATGGCCATGAATACTATCAATCATGAAAAGAGAAGTAAAGATGCAAAAGACTCAAGAGATAAAAGGCCGAAACAGAAAGAAGAATCAAATCAACCAAGAAACAGATACAGTGGAAAAAGGCCAAAAATGCTCAATTCTCATGAGGGGTTTGCATTCGATAGAGAAGATGTTGTTCCTATGATGAATTAACTGCTAAAGGCCGATAAGATAGAATTACCAAAACCCAAACGCCCCGAAGATGTGACAAGAACTAAAGAGAAATTTTTGTCGTTATCATCGCCTGGTGGAATATCCAACGGAGAATTATTATATGTTAAAATGTATAATACAACGAATGATAGACCGAGGTGAAATAGTAATTGGAAAAGAAAAAGAAAAGGGTACAATGGTGATAGTAAATATACTCATGATCTGGGAAAAGGCTCGAGAAATGAAGGAGAATGAGGACACTAAGATGATAAGGAAGGTAGCGGTAATTACACTATGATCAAGAAAGAAGATAACAAGCCCTATGAAGCAGAAAAAAGTTGTAAGAAGAGAAGTTATTGAAGACAGAATGATGATAATAAGAAAAAAGACAGGGACGAGGCAACAAAAGTAACCTACGATGTGGTAAATCATTTAAAGGGCATACCGGCGTGATTAAGCATACATGACACGCTTAAGTTGTCAGAAGAATTTCAACAGAACTTGGTTCAAGCATTGTCCGATCATGATGTCAAAGAGACATTACTGGCGGAGATGGAGCACGAATAGTACAAAGAGCAAGAAGAATGCCTTCCAATCATTTCCTTCTCCGATGATGATCTAATTTGCGATGAAAAACATAACAGGTTGCTAATGATAGAAGGCCACATCCGTGGAAAGAAGGTTAAGCGGATTATGGTAGATAATGGGTCTACGGTAAACCTCTTACCACTCTTGATGTTAAATAAACTAGATTATCGTCATTCTGATCTATGCCCCAGTGGAATGATGATACAGGGCTTCAATCATGATAGGTAACATGCACTCGGTAAAATTACGGTGACGTTGGAGATAGGAGAGCTGACTACTGATGTTGTATGCCATGTTATAAACATGGTGACGACATACAATCTTCTCCTAGGAAGGCCATGGATACATCAGTACAACATTGTACTCTCTACTCTGCATCAATGCTTTAAATACTGTAAAGGTGGGATGCAGTATAAAGTAATGGCCGATCCGAAGCCCTATATGGATGCTGAGTCCTTCTTTGTAGACGCCAGTTATTATAAAGGGTTCGTTAAAGAAGAAAGGAAAGTCCTAAAGGACTTTTAGGTAAAGGTGATGAAAAAAGAAATAGAAAAGATAAAATCATTTAGGGTTGCAGAAGTAAAGAAAAAAAAATTCTATTTTGTGGCGAAATATGAGAGACAACCGGGGCAATAGCCACTAACCTTATTATCACTGGAACAATTGAAAATTTTATAATCCAATTACATGGTGCCATTGCCATATGTTGAAAGAAATAAACCATTTTCGATCGCTCCAGGAAGATGTCAGGTTAGGGCTAGTGCAAAATACTCAGAACCAATAGAATTCTATGCCTCGGTGGAAGTAAAAATAAGGGAAGAGGCCGGGAATAATGTGTACTACGGTAGGCTAACACCACAAGATCTTAAAAAATATAGCCCGATAAGTAAGAAAATCATGAGAAGCATGGGTTTTGATTACGAAGAACCCACCGGCTTGAATTATGGGAGAGGAATTTAAATTCCTATTGGGGTTGGTTAAGAAAAGCGAGGAAATTTCAAGGATTGGGGGCAGAGTCATTAGTGAACATGGTTACTACTGAGCATTTATCAGAAGAAGATCATAAAATAATTGAGTATCCTGTCATGGCTCCAAAGAAAATAGAAGACAGGGGGCAGCCGACAATCGACAATTTGTGAGAGTAAATTTGTGCATAAATGAAGAGCTAAGAAATACATTCATAAGCGCCGGTCTTTCCGAAGAGGAAGCCGGAAAGTATATTCAATTGTTGAAAAAAAAAGATGTCTTCGCCTGGACATATGTAGAAATGGCAGGTTTAGAACCTTCAGTGGCGGTACATCGATTAAATATTTCTAAAGACAAAAGACCGATTAAGCAAGCGCAAAGGTGATTTCATCCAAATATGGTCCCTCCGATAGAGGAAGAAGTAAATAAACTAATCAAAGTCAGATTTATCAGAGAGGTGACATATCCCAAGTGGATATTGAATATTGTCCCAGTAAAAAGGAAAAGCGGACAAATCAGGGTGTGCATAGATTTTAGGGATCTAAATGAGGCTTGCCCAAAGCATGACTTTCCCCTTCTAATAACAGAATTGTTGATTGATAGAACGACGCAATATGTTGTAATGTCTTTCATGGATTACTATGCTAGTTATAATCAAATCAGGATGACACCTGAAGATGAAGAAGCAATGGCATTTAGGATGTCGCTGGGAATTTACTGTTATAAGGTGATGTCGTTCAGTCTTAAGAATGTTGGGGCAACATATCAAAGGGTGATGTAGAATATCTTTCAAGATATGATGCACAAACATATTGAATGCTATGTTGATGACCTAGTGGTTAGATCAGGAAATCATCATGAACATCGCGAGCATTTAACATCAGTGCTTCGTCGACTCAGAAAGAAGTAACTAAAGATGAACCCTACCAAATGTGATTTTGGAGTGTTGTCAAGAAAGTTTCTTGGCTTTGTTATCAGACATAGGGGTATTGAAATCCACCTATGGAAAATCAAGGCCATTCAAGATATGCCACCTCTGAAGACATTAAAGGAACTAAAGAGCTTGTAAGGGAAACTGGCATATATACGCCACTTTATTTCAAATTTAGCAGGAAGATGTCAGCCGTTTTCCCATTTAATGAAGAAAGGAATAGAATTCGTGTGGGACAAAGCCTGTCAGAATGCATTCGATTTAATAAAATAATTACTGAAGTAGCCTCCGGTATTGACAACTCCTATAAAAGGTAAATCACTTATCTTGTACATATCTATGGCTGAAAACTCGCTGGGAGCCTTGTTAGCACATGTGAATGAAGATGGAAAAGAAAATGCTCTTTATTATTTGAGCCGAATCTGATGGGCACCAAATGTAACTATTCTCCGATAGAGAAAGAGTGTCTAGCACTAATATTTACAGTACAGAAATTGAGACATTATTATCTCTCCCATGACATAACTTTGATCTCAAGAGCAGATCCGATAAAGTTTTTAACGATAAGGCCGATGTTATCAGGAAGATTGGCCAAATGGATGTTGTTTCTTTCAGAATCCACGATCACCTATGAGCCAACAAAAGCAATGAAAGGATAAACAGTGGCAGATTTATTGGCAGAGCACCCCATAGCAAAATGTGAGGCTATCAGTGATGAGCTTCTAGCTAAATAGGTTAGGTTGACCGAGTCGTAAAGCCCATGGAAAATGTATTTTTACGGCGCTTCTCGAGTGTCAGGAGCATGGGCAAGAGTGATATTCGTTACTCCTTAAGGTGACTTGTTACCTTACTCCTTCACATTGGGAACTACATGTACAAACATTGAGGCCGAATACAAAGCCCTCATCATTGGAATGGAAATGGCTTGAGAAATGAAGATAAAAATGCTGCATATCTTCGGGGATTCTAAATTGTTCATAAATTAATTGACATCTGAATTTGAGATAAGAAAGCAAGAGCTTTTACGATACTTTCGAAAAGCATAACAGTTACTAGAATAGTTCTGTAATGTCGAAATCAAGAACATACCGCGGTCTGAAAATGAAAGAGCAGATGCTTTGGGCAGCTTGGCAGTGGCTCTGTCCTACCCAAATCAAAGCCCTCTCCAAGTAACTATAAAAGAAAGGAGATTTTTACCATCTTCAGAGGTCATCGAAGAAATTGTTGAAACACTTCTTATATCATGTTTAGAGGTAACAACAGATGATTGGCGTCAGCCTTTCAGAGATTATCTCAAATATGATATCTTGCTAGAAGATCCAGCCCAGAAATAACAAATCAAGCAGAGGTCGAGTAGATTCATCATATGTAGCGATGTGTTATATAAAAAATCTTACAATGGGATGTTACGACATTGTTTAGACGAACAAGAAGCAGGCCAAATGTTGCGAGAGGCACACTTTGAAGAATGTGGGGCACATCAAGCTGGTCAAAATCTATTCCATCGAATACATCAAATGGGGTATTATTGGCCTACCATGTTCAAAGATGTAATAAATTATGTGAAGCGGTGTCATGAATGTCAGATTCACGGAGATATTATACACGTTCCTCTAAAAGACCTGCATCAGTCAGTTGCCTCTTGGCCCTTCTCTGCATGGGGACTTTACGTCATTGGTCCTATAAATCTGCCTTCGTCCAAAGGAAAGCAGTATATTTTGGTAGCTACAGATTATTTTTTCAAGTGGACAGAAGCAGTTGCATTACGCAGTGTTAAGGAGAAAGATGTGGTTAATTTCATCCGACATGCAATAATATACCACCATGGTATTCCGAAGAAAATTGTTACAGATAATGGCACTCCTTTCAAAAATAAAGGCATGGAGAAGTTATGTTAGAAATTTAGCATTCGTCATTCATTTTTTAAACACCTTACTATCTACCGGCCAATGGATTAGCAGAGGTGTTTAATAAAACGATAGTCAAGATACTGAAGAAAACAGTGACAGGAAACAAACATGATTGAGATGAAAGGTTAAAAGAAGCATTGTGGGCATATAGCACTACTCATCAAACAGCAACAAGAGCAACGCTATATTCGCTAGTCTATGATGCTGATTGAAATACAAGTAGCGTCACTCAGAGTGGCAGTATATCAGTCCATTACAAATGATGAAAATACAAAAATAAGGATGAAAGAACTGTATTTGCTCGATGAGAAACGTCTGGTAGCCCAACAACGATTACAATCGTATCAGGCAAGGATATCGGCCACCTTTGATAAATCAGTCAAATATTGCTCTTTCAAAAAAGGGGATATGGTGTTGATGTTAAAAAGACCTATAGTGGTCACCCACAGAATAGGGGGAAAATTCAAGCCCAAATGGGATGGGTCGTACATAATAAAAGAAGTGTACTTCAATGGAGCATACAAAGTCGTGGATCAAGAGGGACAAGGTATCAGTATACCAATCAATGCTTGCTTCATCAAAAGATATCATCCTTGAAGATACTACTAATTTTGATCCAGAATATTATCAGAATAATGATTCTATATCAAAAGGGGGCAAGAATAAACAAGAAGATGGCCGTGTACTCTCAGATGAATGAATAAAGAAGAAATTTGCGAGCACACCAAGACTATGTACGAACAAGTGTTATAAAAAGAAAGCGACCATCGTTATCATCACCAAGCGAGCTCTACAAAGTTTTGTTGAAATTGGTAACATCTTAGCAGAAGTTGTGACATATCAATCTCAGTCAGAAATGTCTATCATCCTCACGACAATGATGACCGCCTATTATTATCTTTCAAGGTAGCCTAGCTAAGCCCAAAAATGGACAGCTATGTGTAAGGCCTATTACTTTCACCATTCGGGTAGCTGTAACGCCTTAAAAATTGGGGGTCGGGTAGAAACCCAACTCCCGAGTTTCAGAACATCACTTATGCAACATTTTCAATAATGGATGAATTTCATCAGTAACAGTACATAAAACATGAGGTGGATTAAGCCAAAATAGCATATCATACTCCAGAGACAGTTAAATTAGCAAGCGGAAGACTGTGATAAGTACATAAAATATATAATTGATTATAAGTCTCCAGAGTGTGAACATGTTACCAGGTTAAACATATACATGTATACTCCAAAGATGAACAAAAAGAATATACATGAGTGCTCCAAAAGTACAAAAGAAAGACAAGTGTCATGGCGTCTAATCAACCTCCCTGTAATCCCGTCGATCAAAACATGAAGGAGAAGTCTTCCTCAGCATCATACAAGTCCAGCTCCGCTCCACAAGTAGTGCCATCATCTGAAACTAAAATAGGGACTGGTGGGTGTCCGGAACACCATCCCATAATGTCGGAGTGAGTAGCTAATTTAGTGGAATCATAAAATAAAGATTAACATGTTATCAAATCCATCATGCGATAATGATAAAGCAAACAAAACGAACATTCCTAAATATTATGATTAATGCATGGATGAAATGACATGATGGATGCCCTCACCGACATACTCCCTCATGCAGCACCATCTGCGTCCTCGGCATGCTTGCGTTCCTCAGTGCTCCACATCTTCCAGGCACATGCAGTGCAATATGAGTAATGATTACCGAGTTGTTATTAGTCCTTTTCATACAGCGGGATTGGAAAAATAAGGTACTTCTCTTATATCATTCCTAATAAGGATCCTGTCTACGGTCGTCACTCCTAGTAATCTCATACGATGATATATTTCTAGGTCGTTGCAAGGGCTGACAGGGCTGTTGCACACACTCGTTGCTCCACTCCCCCACCACCTTATTAATACAGGCCTAGTTGTACTCTTGTTGCTACGGAAGGGTCGTCGCCTCACGTAGACTCAGAGTACGCTCGAGGTCACTACAAAGGGCTGTCAGGGCTGTTGCTCTCACTCGTTGCACCGCTCCCCCATCACCTTATCAATGTAGGCCGACAGCTCGAATAGGGTGTCTCATACCACCATAGTCGGCTCACGAGTCTAAGGTGCTCACTGGGCACTATGGGGAGGTTTGTGGCCCCAGCGTAGGCCAACAGCTCGACCACAGTGTCCCATACTACCATGCCCCGGCTCATGAGTCTTAGTGGATCAAGGTACCACGGTTATCAGGGTTATCACTGGTAAGTTCAGTACCCTAGGTTCAAGCAGTTATGACGAATACAAGGTGAACATACAATGGTCAGTCGGGTTACTTGATGAGTCCAACTAGCGCGAGCGCACGTCGAATCGACCGACATGAAGTGCACAAGCACTTCGTGTGGCCTAACCACTGTCGACTCTAGTACGACTCGAGTTCGTCATACACTCCTTCGTGGCGAATAGAATCCGACCACGAATTCTAAACTGTTACCGACTTCCTGGACTAGAGTATAGCCCCAAGCACAAAGATGTGAACCAGTAATCATATGAGATAAACAAAATTGAAATAACAAGTAATCCAAGCATGTTATCAGCATGTTATAACATACATCAGAAGCAGTTAACCATACATGAGTATTTCACACATAAGGTAATCAATTCAATACAACAAACATGGAGGAATTCATGTACATCGTCAAATTAGTTGAGAATCCAATCTCAACTCTAATCTACAACACCATTTACTCAATACTTAGCAATACATACATTTATACAAACTCTTAGACTACACAACACCAACGTACTTGACATATGTTGATTTTAACATATAATATGACAAATCCTTACATCAAGGAGATGTCTAATACACAAAAATCATGTTCTTACATTCGATACATATGGCAGGCATAAATCATATTGATTTAGGCATTTCAACAAACACTTAGTCTACACTCATTAGTCTACATAGCATATGTTGGCCAATATGTGCATTAGGGCAAATCTCTTCGCCCAACAGTTCATACATGCATAACTAGTATAGGTACATGACAAATACTCATGGAAATCATATCGGCAAAATACGTACGTATACAGTATTTCCTACAAATACCTAAAATACCCTAAATCTCATATTCTTTGTACGTATTCGAAATGAAAAATAGACAGCATGTTGTACATGTCAAACAGCATCCTCATCAGCAATCTACCATTAAACAACATTAAAAGCTTTGAAAAATGGTAATCTAAGCATCTAAAATTCGCACCTTAAACCAGAAATTACGAAACGGAATCGATTCAGACGATAAGTCTTCGTCAACGGCTCAACGACAACCTATACCATGAAAAAGGTTAGCTACATCATCACTTATGCTATTTAGAACTCTAGAATAAGTTAGGGTTATGATTTCTTACCTAAGAATGGAGATGGAAGCACCGGAATGGCGGTGCAGAAGCGGCATTAAAGCACAAGGAGTAGCAGGGAAGAATCCATGGAAGAAAAACCCATCTTCTCCCCCACACACTCCCTCTTTCTCTCTCTCTTTTCTCTCTTCTTTCTCCTAGGGCTTAGGAAATTCATATGGAATGAGAGAGTAAGGGTTTAAGCCCTTTTTATAAGTCCAAAAGTGACGAAAATAGACTTGGGGCCAAAGTATACTTATGTTATGTCCAAATACGGACTGTTCCGTCTCAACGGAGCACTTCTGGAGGTCCTCTTATCAAATGTGGTCAGAATTAAGCTCCCTGATATTGGATCTAGGTCAGGCAGAGTTTTCAGTCTAATCAAAAATCCAGATTGACCGTGGCGGACCAGTTTTAGTTCAACGGCTACCGGCACTCGATCAGAGCTACAAGTACTATGACATGTAAGGGCCACCTATCCTGATCCTAGGGTAAAATTTGATCGAATTCTGATGGTCAGAACGCTTAAAAAATGTCGTACAAGTGACACGTGCCAGATTTCATAATTTATATTTAATTTCTAACATTTCTCACGCTCTTCACTCTGGACTCAAGGAAATCGTCGTGGGACATCATCTAGACTTGATTTTTGAGGTGATTGTTAAGTCCAACTAGGCGGTCAGGATTGTCTAAGTTCGGGATAATCGGACTTTCGATGTGCGGTCCAGATCCGATACAAAGTTTCTGAATGCTCCTGTGAGCAACCGGTTTAAAGTTTGATCCTAGGTTTTACAGTATTGTAGCGTCACCTATTCTATACGTTTTGGCTCTAACAGATCGTATTGAAAGTGATTGGTGAGAATTTCATAGGTCATCTAGTGCAGCGCTAGTTGATTCTCGTTAGATTTCTAGAGGAAGTATCCTTTATTGATTTTTGTTTGAGATGAGATTTGAAGGGTGGAGTGAGGGTACTTGGAAACGGAAGAAGGAAGAGTTTGAAGGGTTGGTTTTTGCCAAAAATCAGATGTTTGGGGAAAAAAAGAGAGCTTGGGGGGTCACTTTGTGAAGGAAGTAGGTGATTGAGATATTTTTAAGGGACGACCCATGTACCAGGGGGTTACCCTAACCCCCAAAGACAATCAGCCCGAAGGCCTGACCGAACCCAGGCCGTTTACCGGCGAGGCCTTGCCGAACCGGCGAGGTCCTCGCCGGCCAAAGTCAAATTCGGTGAGGCCCGGCCTATGGGGCGTGGTCCCCCTGTCCCCTAGGTCTCAAATGTATGTGGGGCCCACCTTAGATCATTGTGGATTAGCGTGGGTAGGCCCACGACTCCTTTTCACCCTATTTTGGGTCATTTTGTAAACTAGAATTAGTTTATGCATCGTGTAGCATATGATTTTGGGGTATGAGAGGCTAATTCATCCAACTAAACCATTTATTCCATGATATTCCATGATTGAAATGATCGGAAGTCCAATTTATACATATATTTACTATTTGGAGTAAAGTTTTGCTTAAGCATAATTCTCCATCATTTACACACTAGGATTTATGTCTAGTGTAAAAAGACTTAAAAAAAGTTGAAGAATGGGATGGTGAAAGGAGAGATTCTGAAGGAATTGGATGAAAAAGGGTTTCAGGCCTTGAGACTGAGTGTAAGGGTTGTGGTTGACCTACCACCTAAGGACATTCATTTCTAAGTTTGGAATGGAATGAAACATGGCCTAAACCCTTCGATTGACAGTCTAGAGGTGATTTGGGGTCGTTGGGTGTGATTAGGAATGTGCACGGACTCGATCTCGGCGACCGTTTACGGTGAGTTTTAGTTTAAGTATAGTTCTTCACTATTTAAACTTGAGGATTCGTGTCTAATATGATAGTACTTAGAGAAGTTGAAGAATGAGGTGGTGAAAGGTGAGAGTTTGAAGGAAATGAGTTGAAAAGTGATTTCTTTGGCTTTGGGATTGAGCTTTGAGAGTGTTATGGTTGACCCATTGCCTAAGGATGTCTAACTCCAGGTTGGCAAAAATTCGAGGTGTTACAATCTACCCCCCTTAAAATAAAATTTCGTCCCCGAAATTTACCTAAGGATAATAAGAAAAGATTAATCATTTTCTTCACCTAAGTTTTGTTGATTTCATATTTCTATACGTGGTAGGGTGTATACGATCTATATAAGTTTAGATCCTTTTGGTCTACACCCCTTAAAACTTACTTCTTTATGCATTACTTATACCCTAACGGTTTGCTATAATTTATTTCCTTACCCGTTTGGCATCTTGGTGGCAATTCCCATCTACTTAGAGTAAGATATATATTTTCAGTGGTTGACCAGTACAGAGAGACGGTTGTAGTGGGCTTGATCCTGATACGTCGAATATCCGCCTGGCCAGGATAGACAACGTTGTAACCCTTCCTAATCCTGGTGGATCCTGGTCTTCTTCTCGGTTAAGCAGTGAGTCCATTGGTAGTCATCCAGGATTGAGGATTTGGGTCAAGCTGTGAATATTTCGCAGTTGTATAATTCAGTAACTCCGTAGTCCGATCACTCTAAAAGCTTAGGGAATGCCCATCACTGCAAGGTTCAAATTTCCTATTTGGGTCTTGGTCTAAAGAGTCCTCGTCTTAATTTATATCCATGGTGGGAGTTAAGGGTTTCTATCTTTTCGTCTAACCTTGACCAGTTTCTTTCCATCCAGGACCAGTGGGGAAGGGGCCAACTACGCTTCCGCTGCGCCACTCTGATCTAACGACTTATTAGCAGACCTAACTAGATTGGACTCAATACGTTCTACCCCCCTTAAAAATAAAGTTCTACTTAAGGCTCAAGAATCTATGTCTCGATCCGTATATCGAAACGAGGCGTAATTTAGGACCTATCATGAGTGTTGTGGTTAATTCCAGGGATGGGTGAGAGCTTTGTAGCAAGATACATACACCTTATTGGCTATATGTTCTTAACACTTTCCAAGGGTGAAATAATAAACTTTTTCTTGTAGGTGGTCGGGCCAACACGGAAGAAAAGTTATGTAGTGGGTCTGAGCAGGATACATTGACCTTCTGTCTAATTAGGATAGAAAATTCATTGTATCAGTTCTTAATCCGAGTCGATGCCGATCTTCTTCTTGATCAGAGCATTGGATTTATTGGCAACTATCAGGATTGAGAAGTCAATTCAAACCGCGAATACTTCGCTTATATATACAGTTCCTTTACTCTGCGTTCCCGAATGCAATAAGCCCTTAGGGAAGGCAATTCTAAGAGGTGTGCTGGTTTATTCTAAGTTCAATCTTAGGGATGTATAAGTTTTCCCTGAACGTGAATGGTTCTAAGTCAAACAAACTTCCTAAAATTTATTAAAGAAGCCTCTAAGTATTAGAGGAATTCAACGAAGAAATGAGGTCTCACTCCAACCTAAGCAAATCAACTAACTAAGTCTACCTTTCAATTATCTTGGCATAATTAGTCTTTTACGTTCCTCAGTATAACTAGTAGTCTAGTCTTAACTTATGAGTAGCGGTAATCCACTAGTTGTAACCTAAAGCCTATGTTCATACGCTAAGTGATCTCATACCCTTCCTAATTCAAGAAATTTGTTTTATCGCCTAGGGTCAAAAGTTGTCTAGTTGATTTTGAGTTACCCAAACTTGAATTTACCTACACTTGAGCACTACACATATGCTCATACCAGTTAAGGAGGTCCTAGGGTTCACGTCATTACTTTATCGAATCTCCTATACTGACAGATCATTCTAATTCTAAGAGTACCAACTCTAGGTCCAAAACACCAAGGGCCTATGTGGCCAATGGTATTAAGTTGTATTAAATGGATTACGTTGCTAATAGACTTTGGAAAATGAGTCTTGTGTTAGAAAGAGTGAGATGGAATTTCCAAATCCCATGATAATGAATTTTCAAGGGTAATATGAAAGGAGAACCCAGGATTTACTTTTAATTACATACATTCCAACCATGGCATTAGAAACCATGGGATACACCCAATTTAGGGACAATACATTACACATACATTTATTATTACTTTTACATTTTCATCTGCCCTAATCTTACCTAATGCAGTTGGTTGAACGACCCTAAATGTCCCATTATTTGGAAGTTGTGCAGGTTATGGGACATAAAAATGTGAGTTTTGTGCCCATAAGAGAGGGTATGAGGAAGGTGAAGAGTTGTAAAGAATAGTGGTGGATGGGTGTAGGATGTAGAAGAAGATGGAAGCTTGAGTGAATAGAAGTGGGGATATGAGATCATTTTGCATGGTCTCGGTTACGTATGGGCTATTCTACAGTAGTTAATCTCGCCCACCGGCGACACTTGAGATGCTAATGTAGTTTCTAGATTTCATTGCCCCCTTCTTAAGTCAGAGTGCGTCAGTGTGCGTTGTGTTACCATAACCCAGGTCCGGTTTAATCCAAATCATGCTCTGATACCATCTGTAACGCCCCGATTTTTGGGGCGTTACAGTAGCAGTGAGAACAGTGACCCTAAAAAGCCCTTGAAGGCCATCATATGCATACCCATGAGGGTAGCGGACGGAGCCAGCAATTAAAAGCCCTAAAAGGCCAAAAAGTTCTCAATGCCCAGTCACCCGTAAGACCAATGCCCCCTGCATAGCTTTTCGATAACGTTATGGGGAATAGAGGAAAATGACCTCCCGTGAATGGGTCCGACCTTGCAAGTGAAGAAAATGTGGGCCGCAGTGTGAGCTCTTTGGCCACGTCCATAAATAGGCCAACCATGCATAAGACCCCTCATATTTTTAACTTGATTTTAGTATTAACTCATGAGGAAGGGCTTAAACCTACTCATTGATGGACAGATGACCCTAGATTTGGTACCTTAAAGGTTGTCTTACGAGCCCCGTGAACTTTAGAGAGTTACTATGGCCAACCCTGTGCATAAATTCAATCGAGTTCACGGCCCCGGTAGCTTCACTGGGCCCCTCTGATGGATCACGATTTATGAACTCACCAAGCTGTGAGAAGTTCAGTGAACTAATGAGAGTTACAGAGACTATCACATGAGACCCTACTCCACTACTCAAGAGTCAAAACTGTGTTGCTCCACTACCCCAAAGCTTAAACTGTGTGTGATCATCTAACTAAACTGAAACCTAACACTGCCTATCAAAATAAAAATCATATTAGGGAATCCCATGCTGACAATCATAACATGTGGAGATTTTGTTAACAGTTTTTCATTAAAATATCATGATAAGACTATTACATAGATGAAGATGCTTAAAATGATTCGTGATGTAGAAATCTATGAAAGAACAAAATATTTTGAAATATCTTTAATAAAATTTGCAAGTTGTTTATAGATCATAATACAAAAGGAATATTTACATACAATGCCTACAGATCTTCAATTATGTTCAATATCTCTAAATAATGTTGCAACTCTTCTTTCAATTGAGATTGTGCTACAATAGTTGTGCGCTCAGCTTCAAGGATCATGCTAGCCTGATCAGGAACGTTAATCAGTTCGGATTCCAAAGAAGCAACAGCTTCCCCATTCTTTGTTTCGTTCAACTTGCACAGTATTAACTACTTGTGTGTTTGTTTCAAGCTTTGCTTTGATCTGACAAATAGTTAAGTCTTTTGCTTCCCACTTACTCCTGAGTAATAGAATCTCCCTCTCAAGAAGAGCAATTTGATCACGAATGATTGCCTTATTTTTATCGAAAACCTTCAATTTCTCATGGAGAGATTGAATAGCAGCGTTGCGATCGGCAAGAACATCATCTGCATGAGAGAGTTTCTCTTTAAGAAGTGCCAATTCCTTTTGACGACTTAAAATTTCAGGAGCAATGACCATACTCCGCGCTGCTTCCAAGTTCTTTGTGGAATCAAAAAATTGTGACAAGGAAGTGTAAAGAGACTGAACATCAACATGTGTCAGGCGAGCTGAATGAGCAAGAACTACTAGAGCACTATCCAAAAAGGGCCATTGGGTCGGATCTTTAAAAGCACTAACGATAACGAAAATTGCGTTCTTGAAGAGCCCCAGCATAAGAGGTGACACCTTTTCCAAAGAGAGTTTATCAAAACCCGTAGTCACTAAATTAGATCCTTTAGAGCCACTGGGAGTTGGCACGACTGAAATTAAAAGAATAGTTGGGAATATAAGTTCAAAAGAAAACACATGCATATTCAATGTTGATATAAAATAAGAAAAAGAAAATATATACCTGGAGTAGGAACAACAACAGAGGCAACTAGACAGAATAGGTTGTGGGTGCTGTAGAGCTGGGGACTTCTGTAGTCATAACGGCATTAAAAGAAAGTTCTTGAGCTCCCATAGTGCTTGAGTTAAGAGTACTTGGAGTAGGGATGTCAGCCGGATTAGAAAGAAATTCCAAACTTCAAGCTACTAGCTGAATAGGAGAAGGACATACAGTAGGGGACTTGCTAGTTTTAATGGGAGCATCAGATGTTTGGGGGACTAGTGGCAAGGTTGCTTCTGTACTGGGAAGAAGAAGTACATTCCCCATTATTGCCGAAATTTTGGATGGTTGAACCTTTGCATCCCTTGAAGTTGATGTTTCGCGAGCAACCACATCAGTAGCTTCCATGATACAAGGGGAATACAAAGCATCAAATGAAAGAAAGATGTTTCTACCAGGAGAACAACCATATTCTCCATAATCGAGTTGCACTTCATTATCTAGGGAGGTTTCTGGAATGGGATGAGAAGTATCAGGTTGAGTGATTGGAGCATCAAGAAGAGAGGACTTAACTCCAACATCGATATCTTCTCCGACATCTACCTCAACATCAGTATCTGCGTTGAGCAAAGCATCTCCTTCATTAGTTAGGCTTGTGGGTGAATACATATCTTCGCTTGCAGTATTCACTAAATATTCTGATGAGCCGTCTTCTTCCGATATGGTTTGCTTTCCTTTATAGGTAGGCTTCACAGGAAGAAGACGTGCACCTTGAGAAGGAGAAGGAATTGGTTGCGCCAAAACCTCAGGAGACAGTAACTTAGTACGAGAGCGGGTCATAGGAGATTTAGCAATAACAATTCGACGCGTAGCTAGAGAAGCTATGACTATAGCACGATTGGTTGTGGTTTCTGTAAGATCCACAATAGGGATAATTGTGGCATTCACACGGTCAGCAGGCTTAGAAGTTATAGAAGAGATGGGTTCTGTAACAGGAGGAATGACAGGAGCAGGACATGTAGGCTGATCTCCTCCTTCGGGAGTAAGAGAAGGAAAAATATCGCCTGTAGTTTTGAATTCATTGCAGGGAGCAGCCAATCTTTCTCCTTGATTTATCAACTCCAGAGGAAAACCAAAAATAATCCAGCCTTCTAGAGTGTTTGAAGGCTTTATTTATAACACCCTGAAAATCGGGGGTCGAGCATAGCTCAAGTCCCAAGTTCCAAAATGTCACTTATGCAACATATTTATGGATGGATGTATGTTGTCTGTATTAGTGCATAAAACATGATGTAGATTAAGCCAAGTCAGCAAACATAGTTCAGGGACAGACTGAAAATGTAAAAGGAAGACTGAAATACATGTATAAACCAACATAAGACCCCAAAGTATGTACGCTCTGCCAGGTCATAATTACAAGTCATGTCTCAAAATACATGTATCAAAATGTGATAAATCACTACAACATAGTCCTGAATCCCCGTCAATCAGGACATGGCTCACATTAACCCGCCTGAGAACTGCATAAACGAGAATGCCTCCTCATTCTCATTGAACTCTGGCTCCACCTCGCAGGCATCACCATCACCTACAGCTAAGTCAAAGTTTGGTTGGTGTTTAAGCACCATCCCAGAATGTGGGAGTGAGTGATCAAATCAGTGGAACTATACAACAAAGGTTAACATGTTATCAATTCAATCAAGTAATAATGATAAAGCAGTACAATCAAACATGTCCTAGCTACTCTTGTTAATGCAAGAATGGTATGAGGAAATGATGCATGCCCTCACTACAAACTCCCTCTTGCGACATCATCTAACGATCGTGGCATGAATCACTACCACTATGCTCTACACCAACACCAACGACAGATGCAGTACGATGTTATGAGCATGATTATCAAGTTCTTATTAGTCCTTTTTATACAGTAGGATTGGGAAGTTAAGGTACCTCCCTTATATCAATTTCCAAACAACGATCCATTCTAGGGTCGTCAGTCCTAGACAATCTCATACGATGTTATAGTTATAGATCACTGTAAAGGGCTCATCACCAATAATACAGGTCTAGTCATATCCTAGATACTACAATAAGGCTCGTCGCCTAAATGCGGTCTCAGGATATACTCGAGGACACTACAGAGGGCTCTCACCAATCAATGTAGGCCGACAGCATGAATATAGTGTCTCATACCACCATAATCAGCTCACGAGTCTAAGTTGCTCACTGGTCACTACGGGGAGGCTCGTCGCTCCAGCATAGGCCGACAGCTCGACCACAATGTCCCATACCACCATGTTTGACTCATGGGTCTGGGGGATCGTGGTACGAAGGTTAACTAGATTTCACTAGTGGGTTCGGTACCTTAGATTCATACAGTAGTGTACAAACATGGTGAACATACATCGATCAATCGGATTATTTGATGAGCCCAACTAGGACAAGCGCATGTTGACTTGATCGACATGGAATGCATAAGTACTCCGTGTGGCCTAACCACTGTCGAACCTCCCAAGTACGACTCGCATTCGTCGGACACATTTTGTTTGGCGAAAAAGATCATAACCACCAGATCGAGAACTGTTCCGATTACCTGGACTGTACTACAGTCCCAATCACGTACAAGCTTATTAATAGACATTTGATTCATATTCTATATTCAAATGAACATGTTATGAAATATAACTTAAACATAAATACAGTACATGGAGAAAATCATACACACAGTTAACATGATTAAAATAGGCTAAATAATTCATGGAAGAAATCATACACACAAGCAGGGTAATTGAGATTCATATCTCAACAACCTTATAAATCACACTTTACTAAATAGTAACTCATTCAGACATTTTTACAAATAGTTAGACTACACTATTCAACATACATCACGTATGTCGACCATATTGCATATTAAGGCAAATCCTTTCACCAAGGAATTGTCGTATACATAACAATCATGTACTAAAAATAATTAATCATGACAATCATAACATCCGATTTCATATGCATACAAGCATTTTAACATATATATGAAATATTCTATTTATAACAAAGGTTATATATATATGGAAAACAAAATGAATGGCGCATTTGGCATGTGTAATAGCATCCATGTCAAGAATAAATCATTATCTAACATTGAAAGTCTTGAAAACCATAACCTAAATGTATATAATTCACACCTTAAACTAGAAAACGTGTAACAAATATGATTCAGACGATAAGTCTTCGTCAACGGCGGATACGCAACCTAAGGCATGAATTAGGTTAGCTACAACAACACTTAGATTATTCCAAGCTCTAAAACAGGTTAGGGTTTGATTGACTTACCCAAAAATGGAATTAGAATCATCGGAATAACAATTCAAATACGGTGGGTTTGACCCGTAGAGAAACTGGGAAGAATCCCAAGATGAAACACCAAATTCTCTCTCACTTTCTCTCTCTTTTTCTTCTCTTTCTTAGCTAGGGTTTGGAAATTCGTATGGGATATGTGAGAGAGGGTTTAAGGCCCTTATATAGGCCCAGAACCGACGGAAATAGCCCTAGGGCCAAGGTATACTTAGTTTATAACCAAATCGGGTTGTTTCTGATCCAACGGAACACTTCTGGAGGTCCTGTTACTAAATGGGGTCAAAAGTAGTATTGGATCTTAAACAAGTCAAGATTTCAGTCCGATCGGGTTTTCAGATCGATCGTGGTGGACCAGTTTCAGTTCAACGGTCACCGAAACTCGATCAAGGCCACAAGTACTTTAACATGTATGGGCCATCTTCCCTGATCCGAGGGTGAATTTGGGTCAGATTCTGACGGTCAGAATGCTTATAAAAGGCGCACAAGCGACACAACTCAGATTACTTAAATTCTTATTTAATGTTATAAAAATCTTCACTTTCTCACACTCTTCAATTCGGACTCAAGAAGATCGTCTCAGGACATTATTTGGTCTTGATTTTCGAGGTGATAGTCAAGTCTAACTAGGTGGTCATAATTGTCTAAGTTCATCGCTGTCGGACTTTCGATGTGCAGTCCAGGTCCGATATGAAGTTTCTGAATGCTCTCAAGAGCAACTGGGCTTAGAGTTGGATCCTAAATTTCAGGGTAGTGTAGCGTTAACAATTCTATAGGTTTTGGGTCTTACAGATTGTATATAAAGTGGTTGGTGCTAAATTCATAAGTAATCGAGTTTAGCGCTAGATAATTCACGTTAAATTTCTAAAGGATTAGGTTCTAAAGGATTCCTGTTTGAGGTGGTACTCGGGTCAATGTACGGATTTTTCCAGGATGTTACATTATCTCTTTGATGGGCTCTTCCACAGAAATTTTACGGCGAAGTTGTCCTTGAACGGTGGCCTAATCTTTCTCGTAAAAATAACCAATCCCTTGTTCCAGTCTATAATTCCTCAAGCGTGGGGGAGGAACCTAGATAGGACGATCAACTGAAAAATAATTACGCACTAAATAGTAATTGAAAGGGCCTAACTATATGCCCTAGAGGGGGGGTGAATAGGGTTATGTCAAATAAAACTTAAAACAGTAGAATAATAAAAGAAATAAAGCACAATGCTGAATTAAAAGTAATCTCAAAAACCTAGAATTAAGAGAATGATACTATATCAGTTCTAAGGACAACCTTACACCAAAAACCAAAGGTTTAAGGTAGGACAACCTTATTTCTAGAACGTCCTTTGTATCTCAAACCAATGACAAATAAAAAGCAAGGAAACTAAAATAACTTGCAGAAATAAATCCTAAGTTATTATAACATTCCCACACTTGCTTGAAATAGAGATTACAACATTCATCCACAAATACAATCCACAAAACTGAATGAATAAAGGAATGAAAGAATAAAGCACATCCACAACACAAAGATATATAGTGGTTCGCCTATGTGCACACCAACTGTTATCCAACAGCCACATAGAATGCTACTCCGCTCCTAATATCCTCACACAGGGGATATTAACATGCACTATCAAAATAGGTTTCACAGGTTTACCTAAAACCTTCACAATTGTGTCTTTTTATCTTGGGCTTACACAATCCAAAAACCCACACAATCTGAGTTTTCTGGCTCTCCTCAGATAACCAAAACAATGAGATTTTTCTGGCAAATCTCAAACAAAACCAAAGAAAGTAAATTACACAAATGTAAAATACCTGAATCTCCTTTTGAAGTAGCCCGGTAGAACCAATCGGAGTAGAAGTTCGATTCAATGTTCAAAGTCCAATACTCACTTTAAGAATGGTTCTAAGTCTAATTGATTTTATCTTAAATCAAAAGGGCTAGTTCTATTTGATTTTGAATCCAAGAAGAAGGAATATTAGAAATTCCTCTTTTCTAATAAGATTGAAATGTAGATCAAAATCAAATAATGAACAAGCTAATGAAAGGAATATTAAATGAGCACAAAATAGCTTAAAACAAACACGAACTTATCTCATAGTATGGCCTTAATATTTCTTGAATTGAATTGAAAAACTCTGAAATTCATGCTCTATTTATAGCCTGAAAAATCCCATCTACGACTAGTCTTAGGATCCCTAGGACTGGTCGTAGCTTCAAAGATTTTTAAATATTTTCGTGGGATAAGAATAGCTGTTCCACGATTGGCCCTGAATAGCCCACGATCGGTCGTGGGCCACCTACGACTGGTCATGGATCACCTACGACTGGTCGTAGGACCCCCAGATTAGTTGCTGGAGTTCGAGTCATAGGGCTAAGACCGGTCGAAGAACGAGTCGAACAGCTCACAGGACTGGTCGTAGGATGTCCAGGACTGGTCGTAGGACAACCAGAAAAATCTAAAAATCTTCAACAACCTAGGACTGGTCCTGAAAAATTTAAGACTGGTTGTAGCAGAGCTAGGACTGGTCTTAGAACAGTCCGAACAAGCATATTTAAAATATATGAATTATGTATCCAGAATGACCTACAATAACGCCCAACCTAAGGTCAATCTAAGGTCAAACAAACCTTGAAAGTGAGATGAACATTGATAGTCTGTACTCTCAGATGACCCTTAAGTGAAGCTTGAGAATTTATGAATCTTGTTGCAGGCCTTCTCGAGCTTGAACCTTTCTTGACTTGATAAAGTCTTCTTCTATTCTTGTACTTGTTTGAATCTTGAACATGCATACTTGAAGACTTTTATTCTTGAATACTTCATCCATGACTCTACTTGAAACTTTTCTTCATTTATGTTCTTGTCTTGAAATATGATGTCTTGAAGCAATGAAAACGTCTCAAACATGAAACACAAGAAATACAAGACATAGATAGGTTTTGGCACCATAAAATTTGACAACCAAAGGGATATGAAATCATAACACTTACAGTAATGATGACTCCACCATCACATCCAGGTATATGAAGTTGTTACTCTATGATTGTACCCTGAGAGAACAAATTGAGAACTAAAATTTCTTGAGAGGAGTTGTTTCCATATTAAGGCCCAATTATAAGGACCAACTCCATAACTCCTCAGTGTTCAGGTGACCTCATCACTTGCTTGGGTCATGGCTTGATCATATCTAAACTGTCTGTAAATCAACTTGGATAGTAGAGTTCTTGCCAGAACTCTAGTCCCTCTCGCAATAGAAGATTGCAAGATCGAATACAGAGAAAGAAAGTCCTTTCGATGGATTCCAAGTCATTGTTATCTTCCACATCTCTGTCCTCAGCCTGGTAGTCTAAGTAAAAAGGGAAGAAGTCGATAGATTCCATGTCGACAATTTTGTCAACTATCCATTCATATCCCTTCTTTATCATTTTTCTTTTCAAAAAAATGCCACAAGGGCAGATGATCAGGATGGACGTAAGCCTTTTTCGGGTCATTGTATGTCCAATGGAAATAAATGTCAAGCCATCCGGAGAAGTAGTGCCATGGAGTAAAAGCGGATGAAGCTCTTGGTGCCGGGCTTGAGCAGTACGCCGTGGGATGACCAAAAGCTCTGTGTAATGAACATAAGACAAGAGGGGCCAAGGAATATCTTTTTTTTCCTTCTGCCATTGCACTCGCCGCTACAAATAGAGTTGGTTGAATAGATTCTGAACTCTTTGAACTGGTAAGCACAACTAAGCTCAACCAGTAAGCCAAGAAAGCGGTTAGTTCAGTTTCGACGGTGAAGTCGGTCGGGCCCCTTATTTTTTTACGATTGGATTGTAATTCAGCGCAATGACTGCCATGGAACCTAAAAAAAGAGAAAAGGAGAAGACCAGTGAGTAATTCATATTTATGGGTAAGTATTGTTTGAAAGGGAAGGAAAAGGTTAAAATACTTACACCAAGTATTGGGAAAAATGGGCTAACCATTGAAGAGGAGAAATCTTATGGACATCGGCAAAGTAAGATATTTCCTGGAAAAGGCCGATGGTTGATGCTGTAATTTTGGACACTCTATTAGGTGGGACATAGGCAAATTCTTCGTTCGAAGGAAAGTATTCATCAAGGAAAGACCTAGAGATAGGTAGACCTACCATCCTATATAAATCCCATAAGGTGATACTCACTTCCCCTACCAGAACATGAAAAGAGTTCGTAGTAGAAGACTAGTATTTAAAAAAGCCTTTGTGGATCATCATGTATTTTTAAAAGAATTCTGAAGTGACTTCTATGGCATGATAAATCCTTGCTGCAAGAAGGACGTTTTCATACTTCTGCAAAATTGCCTTGGCCCAAGCGCTACAATACGAATGACTAGTCCAAAGACCCCGTGTCCAAAATTCTTCTTTGCCCCACAAAGAGTCGCGGTGACGGAAACGTTGTTGAATTATTTCAAAGAAATGAGTATAATACAAGGAATAAGGGTCGTAACATGGTGTGAGAAAGCACATGTATCTTATTTGCCCGATCTTTTGAGTTAAACCTCTGTCTATGAGGTAGCCTTTAAGAATTTACGGCTCCTTGATCACCCAATTTGACACATACAAAAGCCTATTCTGTGTCATGTAGTCCGTTAGTTCACTTTAAAGAATGGATCGGTGATGCTGAAGTTGCAAAGGAAGAGCAATGGTCTCTTCTTTATATGGGTTGCAAAATTTAATTGCCTCAGTACTCAACTTGACAGAATCCCAAATGTTCTAAAAACGTCTTCGATTATGTTCTCAAATCTTCTCCTGGAAAGCTTCGTCTTGGCTCTTTTCTCTTATTCATTTTAGAACGGTTGGGGAAGGAGAAGCCTCTGCAGTAGAGGGATGGATGTCATCAGTATGAAAGTTGGTTGTGCATTTCAACCAATCATCCCAATCAGATTTTTGTCCTGAAATGGGGTGGGGGGGAGGGGGGTCCCTCTATGTCCTTCATTACTATGGCCATGCGGATATGCTCGGATAAGCGTTGAATATGATCGGCAAAGTTGACGATGATAGGAGCCAGCACTTTGAAGAAGGAATTGTAGTTCTCGTTAGTGTGGAGGCTTTTCTGATTATGGGTCTCAGCAGACTGTGGGTTAGACGGTGCAGCAGTTCTTGGGGAAGCAAGAGGTCTTTTTGAGCTTGCCATTGGAAATCTATACAGGAGTTGATAAAAATTAAAAGTCAGAAGAAAAGGTTTATTAAGATAAAAAGAGAAGTATAAAAGATTGTCGAGAAGGGAGGACAGATAAACTTGAAGTACAGGAAAAATGCTCAACTCCAAGTTATTGTGTGCAAAATGTTATGCGTAATCTGTTCTGCGCAAAGTATTGTGTGTAAACTATTACACGTAAATTATTGTGCATAAATTATTGCGCGTAAAGTGTTGAGTGTAAGGGAATTGTGTGTTACTTGTAAAGCATGGAACACGCTCAGTCTTGTTGTGCAGGACAAGATGTTGTGCACAAAAGGTTTTATGCGGAATAGTCATTGTGCGGCGCACAATGAGGTTAGCACACAAAGATGCAGCTTGACGTAGAAATAGTATGAAGCAATAGAGAGAAGTGGCAGAAATGAAGATAAGTCCTATATTTTTAGGTTGAGTTTGGGCCATTGTGCGGTAACCGTTGTACGGTAATTATTATGCAATAAACGTTGTGCGAAATTCATTGAGCGCAGATTAGTAAGTGCATAACAAAGAAAATAAGCGCACAACAAAGAAAATAAGTGTACAATAAGGGAGGTTAAAAAATAGTGTTTGGAAAGAATTGTTATTGATCCTACATGTTTATTCTGTAGGTGTAAAAATAAAAATGTAGGATCAAGGGGGCATCTGTTGAGGCATAAAAAAGAGAGAAAGGCAGGAGAAAAGTCGCTGTGCATAAATTGTTGTGCAGAAATACACCTTGCAATACAGATGTATGTACATTAGCTTCCACACAATGGAATCCGCACAATGGAATCTGCACAAAAGAATCCGCGAATGGAATCCGCATAAAGGAATTCGCACAAAGTCGTCCGCACAAAGGAGTCCGCACAAAGGGGTCGACACAAAGGAGGTTCACGCAAAGAGGATCGCACAATGAATACGTGGCATGTTTGCATGTGTGAGAAGGTTATAAATACTCCTGACTTGTCAGTAAGGGGTTAGAAGCAGCCAATCAAGAAGCAGAAGAAAATTTGAAGAGAGAGGTAGAGTTCCACTCTCATTGTGCGGAATAGGTGTTGTGCGGCGCACAACACCATTGACGCACAAACACCATCAGTGTGCAATAGGTCTTAGCGCACAATGGACAACAACATGCAACAGGTCTCAGCGCGTAACAAACACTAGCGCACAATGAGCCTGAGTGCACAATGGGTCTGGGCGCACAATGTGTCCGAGCGCACAATGGGCCAAAGCGCACAGTGGGTCTGGGCACACAATATGTCAGGGCGTACAATGGGTTAGAGCGCACAATGGGTCTGGGCACACAAAATTTGTTCGGGCGCACAATGGGCCAGAGCGCACAATGGGTCCGGGCGAACAATGGGCTAGAGTGCACGATGGGTCCGACCATACAATGTGTCCAGGCGCACAATGGGGTTGACACACAACGGGCTCCTCTAGCGCACAATGTATCTTAGTGAATAGGGATTTTTGTGCACAGCTGACCTGAGCAATAGTTTACAATACATGATGTTTCTAGCAATTATTGCCATAGCTCATAACATCTTTCATTTTTTTATTATTATCACAAGTCTATTTTGGAATCAAAGGAAAAAAGGGATGTAAAAGAACTTAGAATAAATAAATAATGTGATTGTCTTCTTTGTCTTCTTTTGTTAATTATTAAGTGAATGAAATTTCCCAAACAAAATATATTTGTTTCTTGTTCGAAACATTTGTTACATCTTCAACTAGTCGAGCAAGCTGCTCGACCAGTCGAAGGTGGGCCTTTGACTAACAAAGGTTGCTCGACTCAAAGTCTAACGACTGAATCAGTTTAAATTTCTAGCACCCTCGACCAGTCGAAGACCATGCTCGACCAGTCGAATAGGGCTCTAGACCAATTGAAGATCTGTTATATCTTATTGCGCTTAAATTTGAAAATTTGTTGGAACGGAATTTGTTTCTTAGATGAGTCGATGAATATCTTAGACGAGTTAAAGAAACAAATTATTTACCTATAAATTGAGGCTTTCTCTCAATCCGAAATACAAATCAAGTCTATCAAATCCTTCCACACGAGAGAGAGAAGCCCCTGTTATATTCAAGCTATTGCACGGTATTTACAAAATATTTTTATAGCTTTTTGTTTAATTCCTGGATCTCTTACTCTATTAATTTTATTTTATAAAGAGAGTAAATACTCTTCTTTTGAGATTTTAAAGGAATTTAAACAAGTCGCCATTGGTTTAAATCTATTTAAAATCAATCTAGAACCTTGAACCCGTGTCTATATGACTGAATATTGAATGATCTACATTCAAGAGAAGTGGTTCTACGGCTACATCGACAGATACATCTTCGAATGTGAAGATAAGTATATATTTCTTTTGTATTTTGGTTTCATTGAGATAGCCAAAAAATCTCATTTGTTAGTTTTCCTGAGATAGATAGAAAATCTAAGTGAGGGATTTTTTAATTGTGATAGCCCTTTAAAATCACTGTATCAGGTTTTAAGGTGACCTTGTGAAAACCTTATTTATAGTGAAAGCCAATATCACATGGAGAGTGATTATTGGGAGTGGAGTAGGTGTGGTTATTTGAGAATAGTTGTTTGACACACCGAACCACTATAATTCTTGGTGTTATGGTCAATACCTTTATTATTTATGTGGTGAATGATTGTAATCTTTTTAACTTAAAGTAGTGAATGCTTGTAATAGTTTTATCTATTATTTACTCTTGGTGGGTTTGAAATTTTGTTTCTTACAAGTTTCATGAAATAAGGTTGTCTTGCCTAAACTTGTTTGGGTGAAGGTTGTCCTACGAATCAGTTTGAATCAATTTTTCAATACTAGTGCAATTGAGACCTTTAAATTATTTACTATTTCTACACTCTATTTTTTTTTATTTGGCATAGTCCTATTCAACCCCCCTCTAGGACTATTTAAGCTCTCCTTTTCAAGTTGTATCAGAGACAGGTTGCTCATTTTTTATTTTTTTGTATTAAATTCATTGAGTTAAAAGATCTAGAGCTTTATCATGTTAAATTTTGATAGCCTGTCTATTACCAGGCCACCACCTTTTGATGGCTCTAACTACGCATATCAGAAAGCTAGAATGAGGATTTTTCTAAAATCCTTAGATGAAAGTGTGTGGCAAGCCACTGTAACCAAATGGAAACCTCTTATGACTAAGGAAGTGGGCGAAAATGGAACCAAGTCTATGAGAGAAATTGCATTCTACTTATGGATTGGAACTCAGAAAAGTTAAAGCAGTGCTAATGCTAAGGCCTTAAATGCCATAACTTATGCTCTATCACCTGATGAATTCAAAGAATTATTTCATGCGATACAGCTAAGCAAGCTTGGGATATTCTTGAAATGACACATGAAGGAACTACTATAGTTAAGAAATCAAAGGTTCAAATCCTCACTATTAGGTTTAAGGAAATTCGTATGGAAGAAAATGGAACTTTATTGAACCTCTATACAAAACTAAATGATATAGTAAATTCCATGTGCGGTCTAAGAGATGGAATCCCAAAACGCAAGGTTTGTGTAAAAATACTGCTATCTTTTCTTAACAAATTCAATTTTAAAGTTACTACCATTCAGGAATTAAGAGATATTGATAATATGAAGGTTGAGGAGTTAGTTGGCTCTCTCTAAACATATGAGTTGAATTTTAAGAATCCTAAAGGTAAGTCTAATGCTCTTAAATATTCTAAATCCATTTCAAAAGAAAATTGTACTAATTCTAATTGTGAAGAACATGAAGATGATATCGTAATGCTAGCTAAGAAATTTTATAGGATTTTCAAAAACAAGAAAAGATCAAATTTTCAAAAACTATCTGATAAAAGGAAGGGAAAATCTAAGTCTTGAAAATCTAAAACAAGGGACAACCAATGTTTCAACTATCATGAATATGGGCACTTGTGAATAAATGTCCTAAAAAAGATAAGACAAAAAGAAAGGGCATGATAGCTACTTGGGATAAATCATCTGGCTCCGAAAGTTCTTTTGAGTCTGATGAATCAGAACAAGAAAATATAAATGCAAATGATGTGAAAGCCCTTATGACTATAGCCAGAATCACCTCCTCAGATAATTGTAATATATCTAACTATGAAAATCTCAGGAGTGACCTTAAAAATGAAAATGAAGACGATCTTTAAGACACCTACAATGCCATATATAGGGAAAGTTGTAAAATTGCTCTCAAATTGAAAATTTAAAAAGAGAAATATGTTAAATTAAAAGTAGAACCTGAAAATAATGTTTTAGAAAAAATCTCATCTTTCAGACTGTCTTAAAAAAATAAAATTAGATTTAAATTATAAAAACTCAGAATTGAAAATGAGAAACTAAAACTTGAGTTTCTTTCCTTTTGAGTTCTAAGGATACTTGGAGATATGCCCACGAAGACCCAAAACTGGAAAAATTGTTAACCTCATCCAGAAAATGTGGTGACAAATCAGGTTTGGGTTATATAAAAAATGATTTCCTGAAAATTAAGTATACACCTACATTTGTAAAAGGGGAATTCTCGAACTCTAAAGGTAAGAATTTAAGAGATTTTAATCAAAATGATTTCAAAAACTCAAAACCTCTTCATGTTCCTAAAATTAACACTAATGTCATCAACTATAGAAATCAAAGATATAATAAATCACCTTTAGCTGAAAAAATTATGGACTTACTCAAAGAGCTTCTAAAATCCAACTCAGATGAAATTGGAGTTCATAGAAAATGGAGAAAATCTAACTCACAAGAACAGAGTAAATCTAATGGTACTCCTACACCTAGAACCATAATGAAATAAGTTCCAAAGGTTACATGTCTTGTTGCCCACAGAGCTTCCAATGCCATTAGTCACTTAAAATGGTACCTGGATAGTGGATGTTCAAGACATATGATAGGTGACAAAGCGATATTCATTAACTTTAAAGAAGTAAACAACAATTCAGTTACCTTCGAAGATGAAGGCAATTGTAAAATCATAGGCCAAGGTACTGTTTAAATTCCTACGTCCCTCTCTTTGAAAATGTACTTTATGTTAAAGGTTTAAAACATAACCTCTTAAGCATATCTCAAATCTGTGATAATAAACACAGTGTAAAATTTTCAAATCAGGGATGCGAGATTACAAATGCGAAGGGTTGTTTGATTTAAATGGTCGTAGGACCTCTGAAAATTGCTATATTATTGATGACTTGTGCTCATCTAACTATTCATGTTACATGGTCCAAACAGACGAGACTGAACTATGGCATAAACGTCTTGGACATGTTAACTTTAGAGATCTTTATAGATTAAGCAAGAAAGATCACATTTGTGGCTTACCCAAATTAAAAAAGGTAGAAAAAATTTGTGACACATGTTAGATTAGCAAGCAAATTAGGAATAGTCACAAGAAAGTGAACACCTTAGCCGTAGTTAAACCTCTAAAACTACTCTATATGAACTTGGTGGGACCAATGAGAATGGAGAGTAGAGGTGGAAAAAAGTATTTTCTGGTCATTGTTGATGATTTCACCAAATATGCTTGGGTAGCCTTCTTGAGAGAGAAATCAGATACTCTCGATGAAGTCAGAAATTTTTTAAAAAGAATTCAGATTGCAAAAGAGGTACCTCTAATCAAAATTAGAAGTGATAATGGCATTGAGTTTGAAAATAATAATTTTAAGAAATATTGTAATGACCATAGTATATCACATGAGTTCTCTGCTCCTAAAACACCTTAACATAATGGAATTTTTGAAAGAAAGAATAGAGTGTTACAAGAAATGGCTAATGTAATGATAAATAGCATGAACTTATCAAAAAACTTATGGGTTGAAGCTATTAATACTGCTTTCTATATTATAAATCGTGTATACGTTAGAAAAGCTAAAGATAAAACATCCTGTGAATTATGGTTTAATAAGAAACCACTAGTCAAATGTTTTTGGACTTTCGAAAGTACATGTTTCATTTTACGCGACTGAAAAATTTTGAAAAAGTTCGAAGCCAAGAGTGATGAGAGAATATTCTTGGGTTATGCTCTAAATAGTCAAGCATACCGTGTTCTTAACAATAGAACAGGGGTGATTTAGGAATCTATGAATGTAGTAATTGACGATCACCTAATCACACTTACTCCAAGACAAGATGATGATGAAGTCAACATTATAGATAAACCTGACTCTTTATCTAAATCAGTTAATACTAAATTGAGATCAGTTAAAGACTATCTAACTGATTAGATATTAGGTAACCCTCATACTGGTGTTCAGACAAGAAGACAGTTATAAAATATCTGTAATTATGTTTTCTTCACTTCTTAAATTGAACTAGCAAATGTAAATGAAGCGCTTGCCAATGAAAATTGGATACTAGCTATGCAAGGAGTTAAATCAATTTGTCAAGAATGATGTTTAAGAACAAATCTAATGAAATGGAGAATATCATTAGAAACAATGCACGACTGGTTATGCAAGATACACTCAGATAGAAGGTATTGATTATGATGAAACCTTTGCACCAGTTGCGCGCCTTAAATCCATAAGATTATTTATTTGCAAATCTAATGAAATTTAAGTTTGAAATGAGTATGGTTAGAGAACTAAATTAGTTTCTTAGATTACAAGTAAAATAACTTGTCGATGGAATATTCATCTCACAAACCAAGTATGCCTTAAATCTTGTAAAGAGATTTATTTGGGTTTGAGAATAGGAAAAAATTTGATACTCCTATGAGTACAACTCTCAAACTCTCTAGGGATGAGCTAGGTAAAAGTATAGACTCTCCTCTATATCGGAATATGATTGGTAGTCTTCTATACTTAACTGCTAGTAGACTTGATATTGCTTTTAGTGTTAAAATATGTATTAGATATCAATCTGATCCTAAGGAATTATAACCAATCGTTGTTAAACGGATATTCAAATATGTTGCAAGTACTGCTAACTTAGGTCTATGGTATCCGTATGATACAACTATATAAATTGCTGGATATATTGATGCAGACTGGGCAGGAAATATAGATGATAGAAAATCTACTAGTGGTGGATATTTCTATGTAGGGAACTATTTCAACAAGAAACAAATGCGTTTGATTTAGGAGATTTATTCAATGATAACAAATAATTCGATGAGAGAACAATGATAACATTTATTTTGAGTTCATTTACATCCTTGGATTCCCTTGATTCTGAAAACAGAGTACAATCAATCAAAGCAATGAATGAAAGAGAAGATAGTCCGATGGCAATTTCGGCAGCATTTCGATGCTTTTGATGTTCCTCGCTACGGCGGAAAGGTTGTGTAGGCTTGAAACCCTTGATCTGACCGTTAAGATCAGTCCTGATCATCCCTCCATTCATTCTTCCTTGAATCCCTTGAAATGTGGAGCGATGAGCATCCCTTAAAATGTGGAGCGACGATCATCCCTTGAAATGTGGATCGACGATTATCCCTTGAAATGTGGAGCGCACTTCCCTTGAAATGTGCAGTGCTTCCCTTGAATTATGGAGCACTTCCCTTGAATTGTGGAGAGAACATGTGTTAGGACTCACTTTCATGGAGAATGGCGCATGGGGCATTTGTTAAGACATGAAAAGCCTTTCCATTAGGATAGAGGATAGAGAAGTGGCATGTGGAGTATCCGTCAAGATAACAAAAGGCTTCCATCAAGACAAAGTCCACATGGAGTGGTGCATGGGAGATTTCCTTAAGACAACAAAAGCTTCTCCTTAAGACAAAAGGAGAGAGAAGTGGCGCATGGGCTATCTATTAAGACAACATAAGCCTTGTCTTAGTACAACCCTACATGGGAAGTGGCATTGGAAGCCAAGCATCAAGACATGTTTCCACCAAAAGTGGCGCAGAAGCCAAGCATCAAGATAGTGCTTCTCTTGAAGTGGCGCAAGAGGTAGGCCTTAGGACAATGTTTCCATGTAAAGTGGTGTTGGAAGCCAACCATCAAGACATCTTTCCATGCAAAGTGGCATTGGAAGCCAACCTTCTAGACATGTTTCCTTAGGATGTGGCGCAAGAGGAATGCCTTCAGGACATGATTCCACAACAAATGGCGCAAGAAGATTTCTCTCCAAGAGAGGTTGCGTGAGCTCGCGCAAAGGCTCTCCTGTCTGGACAAGAGTTCATGAGATGTGGTGTGAATAGCTTTACTCTTTCCAACTTCCATTGCGCGAGACCGTGCAAAAGCCCTTCATTAAGACAACTCCCTCAAAAGATGGCGCATGAGATTTTTCCCATTTGCATTGTGCGAGGTCGCGCAAACCTCCTTCCTTCTCTTGGGATTGCGCGGGTGAGCGCAAATGCTCTCCCATTCTTTCTTCATTGTACGGATGCGTTCCTTTTGTCTTCCAACCAACCACCCCAAAATGAGGCAAGGGGAGGGATATTTATAGGCCTCTCTCTCTTACATAGTGGTGATCACCACCACTTCTCCCTTCACATAATGTCTAATCTCCTCTCTTAAACAATAGTGTCCACCAAGCTCTCCTTTAAATGGTGGTGTACAACTACTTCTTTCTCCATACAAAGCAATATCCATCCATTCCTTTTTACCAAAATAACCTATCCACTCTTTTTTACCAAAATACCCCCAGATACTAATTTTTACCAAAATACCTATAATACCACTCGATGTTGATTTTTACCAAAATACCTAAAATACCCCAGGATGTTGATTTTTATCAAAATACTCAAAATACCCTCGGATGTTAATTTTTACTAAAATACCCCCGAATGTTGATTTTTACCAAAATACAGAGTGAATGTCCCTAAGAAAGATTTGTACCTTGGAGTTCTCTGACCAATGCAATGGAATATTTTGTGCCTTAATAGGAACTCTTTAGTTTCCTGGATCATCAAGAAACAAAACTCTATATCACTCTCAATAGCTAAAGTCGAATATATCACAGATGGTAATACTAACATCTAGTTGATCTGGATGAAAAGAATGTTAGCCGATTATGGTATTGCACAAGATACAATGACATTATATTGTGATAACTCAAGCGCAATTAATAGTTTAAAAAATTCTATTCAACATTCTCGTACAAAACATATTGATATTCGATACCATTATATTCGAGAATTAGTTAATGACAAGAGCATTGCATTAGAATATATTTAGATTGAGAAGCAGCTTGTAGAGATAATGACAAAACCGCTCAGCAGGAATAAATTTTCCAAATTAAAGCAGGATATTGCTTTGTGTATTTTTTAATTAATAATGTTATTTATGCATTTTATTTTAATTATTATATGTTTATAATGTTTAAATGAATAACATGAAAATAATATTAAAATCTTAAATATTTTTTTATTCAAATTTGTGGCCTGCTCGACCAGTCGAGGAGCGCGGGTTTGCACAATGAAGGGAGAAAATTCACTTTTTTATTTCATTTACCACTTTCTTCTTTGACTAGCTGATGCTTTCCTCGATGAACCCATCTCCCAATCTTTGTTGTAAGTTGTCTTTTTTCATTTTTCTACTAGATTTAGGTTGATCTTTACTAGTCTATCTTGTATTTGTGGTGTATTTGTGATTTACAACCTTTTTGTAGTGGGTTTTGAGAAAAAATTGGATCTAGACTCAACCCATCTACTTACCTTAATCTTCTCTTGTGCAATCACTAAATGGAGCATCGTACTAAGAGGAAGGCAACTCACAAGGGCCATTGCGGCTCCTCCTCTAGGTCGACTCCCATTAGTGTGAGATCCTTAAGGGGCCCCGAAGAAGATTCGGAGCATGTTAGAGATTTCTGTACTAGAGAGATTATAATAGAAAGGACTATGAATGTTGATCACATTGCACCATTTCAACTTTTACCCCTCATTACCAATATCGGTTGGGAAAATATTCTTGGTTGGGGCGGAACGGCTTACCATTCCATTACACAAGCTATGTATGTGTCCATAAGCGACATGTCCCTTGAAATTTTTTTTTTTTTTTTACAATTAATTATAGAGAAGGGACAATCCCTATTGATCAACACTTGATTTCATCTTTGACTGATATAGCCATTGCTGATGATGGCATTCTCATTGCTAATCTCACCAATAAAATGACTCACACTGAGCAATGGGCGATTACTCGTAGACCATGTCGCTTTGACGTTGAATGAAAATCGGGTAATTTGCTCCATGCTAACTAGATGATTTTCAAATATCACATCTTGCATCGAATTTTTATATCTAATGTTTATCTAAGGTCTGGGAATAATTCTGAACTTACACTCTTCATGACTCGTACCTTCATTCTTTAGTAACTGGTATTCAAATATATCTTCCTTCTTTAATGTGCTATTGTTCACATCCCCAAGTGTAGAGTCACGATGTAGTAATAATCTCGGTAAGACCAAGGTTAAATCCACAAGGACTAATCTCGTGTGTATTCTGAAAGTAACTAGAAGTAAAACAAGAAAAATATATGAATATAAATATGGAATTAAATGGAGTAATTGTGAAGTTTGTAATTAAAAACTTAAGAATTTAAAGGTGGTGACTAGGGTTTTCAAGGATCCACTTGTAGCAATCAGGGTGATTCCTTACTTGACTCAAGTAACACAATTGGATTTGGAGTCCTATTCTATCCAATTGGAAGATATAGTAATTAAGATCAAATCTGAACTTCCTTTTACCTAACTCTCAAAAGAAGAGAATTATGATAATTGGCAGGGATTCTATCACCAAACCATGCCCATGAGACGATGATAAACAACAGAATTTACCAATCTCAAAATCTTAAAACAG
This sequence comes from Magnolia kwangsiensis, assembly GCA_037074715.1. Classification (NCBI taxonomy): domain Eukaryota; kingdom Viridiplantae; phylum Streptophyta; class Magnoliopsida; order Magnoliales; family Magnoliaceae; genus Magnolia; species Magnolia kwangsiensis. Next base: position 54,488,605 of record CM073582.1, on the reverse strand, counting down.
AAAAAGAAGATACTCAAAGCTATTACAGATCTACTGTAATTTAAGTCACAATAAACTATTAAAAACTGAAAGTATTCCTTAAATATCAAATTAGAATCAAAGAAGGTTCAACATAAACATGAATTAAAGTAAAAGAAACATCCCATCACGATACAAGCTTCACCTCTTAGCCCTAGCTAAGAGATTTAGCTAACCATAGATATGATTGGACTAAAGTCTCTTAAGAAAAATATGAAAACAACTAAGGAAGAATAAGAAAAACTATTAGCGACGGCTTCTCCACCCTTTTGCTCCACTCCTTAAACCCTATAAGATACCTAGGAACATTATAAGGAGTCCTATTTATAGTTTTGAAACTTCAACTTTCGCACCTAGTTGGAAAACTCTAGAAATTACTTCAAATTTACATAGTTTCACCCTAAAAATCGGGGGTCAAGCAGAAGCTCAGCTCTCAAGTTTCAACGCATCACTTATGTAATATAGATAATGATGATTGAATGTTGTTCATATTAGTACATTAAACATGAGTGAGATTATACCAAAACAACATATCATACTCCAGAGACAGTTAAATTTCGTAAGTGGAAGATTGTGATAAATATATAAAATATATAAACTATCGTAAGTCTCTAGAGTGTGAACATGTTATCAGGTTAAATATATACATGTATACTCCAAAAATAGACAAAATGAATATACATGGGTGTTCCAAAAGTGTAAAATAACAAGTTTAATGACATCTAACTAGTATTCCTGTAACCCCGTCGATCAGAACATGGTCTATATAGACCCGCCTGATAGCTACATATAAGAGAAACCTTCCTCATCATCATAAAAGTTTGACTCCTCCTCATAAACATTGCCATCATCTGAAACTAAAACAGGTTCTGGTGGGTGTTTAAAATACCGTCCCGTAACGTGGGAGTGAGTGATCAACTCAGTGAAATAATAACGCAAAGGTTAACATGTTATCAATTTAGTCAAGCAGTAATGATAACACCATACAATAATCAGGTCCTAAGTACTCTTGTTAATACAAGAATGATATGAAATAATGATGCATGCCCTCGCCTATGCTCCCTTAGCGACTTCATCTCATGATCCCGGCATGAAACACTTCCTCAGTGCTTGACCTGCTACGCCAAAGGCACATGTAATGAGGTGCATGCACGTGATTAGTCAGGTTGCTTACTTATATTTATTCATATAGCAAGATTGGGAAGCTAAGGTACCTCCCTTATATCAATTCTCAAACAATGATCCATTTTAGGGTTGTTAGTCCTAGCAAATCTCATACGATGTTACGGTTCTAGGTCACTACAAAGGGCTTGTCACTTGATCAATGTAGGCCTAGTTTGTACTCTAATTGCTACGAAAAGGCTCGTCACCTCAAGCAGCCTCAGAGTATGCTCGAGGTCACTACAAAGGGCTCGTCACCTGATCAGTGTAGGCCGACAACTTGAATACAGTGTCCCATACCACCATATTTGACTCACGAGTCTGGATTGCTCACTGGTCACTACGAGTGGGCTCGTCACCTCAGTGTAGGCTGACAGTTCGACCACGGTGTCCCATACCACCATGTCCAACTCATAAGTCTTAGCGAATCAAGGTACCAAGATTAACGAGTTTTCACTGGAAAGTTTGGTACCTTAGGTTCAAGCATTAGCGTCCATACATGGTAAACATACATCGGGTCAATCGGGTTACTTGACAAGCACGACTAGATGAGCCTACGTCGAGCTAATTGACATGGAGTGCGTAAGCACTCCGCGTGGCCTAACCACTGTCGACAAGTAGCGTACGACTCAGATTCATCGGGCGTGTCTGTCGTGACTAAACAGTTTGGCCACCGATCGCTTACCATTACCAATTGCCTGGACTACATCGTAGCCCTAAGCACAATCTAAATAACAATATATGCATATTTTAACTAAGGATAGCATGTGAAAGCTAAAATCAAATATAGATCTTACTCTAAGAAATTCAACAAAACACATACTACACATGTATCGTAAAATAACATTTCATCCTTAATTTACATAGTAGTAAATTAGGTTATATAAGGGATTCTATACCCATAAATAAGGGATTGAGAATCTCAACTCAACACCCTCATTACATGCATTCAAACAGGCATTTTCATATTCAGGCATTTTATCAAATAATTAGACTACACATATCTTATACATGTAATATAGTAGTTATAATAGGTATTATAGCAAACCCTTTACAAAAGGGTTTACCATATGTACAACAATCATGCATTATCAGTCAATAAATATAACAAGAATAAATCATAATTCCATACTCATTCAAATATTTCAACAAACACATGGAATGCATATAAAATCAACATAGTTTACATATATGCATAATATACGGTAAACCTCGTATCTAGGCACATGTGAAAGTAATCAAGCTAATCATAAATCATTACTAACTTTGAAAGCCTTGAAAACTATAACCTAAACATTTATAATCCGCACCTTACATTAGTAGACTCGTAACGAACTCAGTTTAAACACTAAGTCTTTGTCTACGACACCATAACCACCTATAACAGGGAATAGGTTAGCTATTCCACCATCTATTCTATTGAATCTCTAAAACAGGTTAGGGTTAGGATTTCTTACCCAAGTATGGAGTCGGAATCGCCGGGATAGCGATATAGACGAACTGATTCGACACGTGGAGCAGCAGGGAAGAATCCCAGGGACTCTCTCCTGCTTTCACTCTCACTTTCTCTCTTCTCTCCCTTAGGGTTTTCCAAATTCATATGTAATGAGAGAGAGAGAGAGAGGGTTTAAGCCCTTTATATAGGCCCAGAACTGATGGGAATGACCCCATTGTCAAGGTATACTTAGGTTGTAGTCAAATACGGGCCGTTTCGGTCCAACGAAATTATTCTGGAGGCCCCTTTTCTACATGCAGTCAGACTTAAGCTCACTGACATTGGATCTAGGTTAGGATAAGTTTTTGGCTTGATCAGATCAGTAGATCGGCCGCAGTAGACCTGTTTCTGTTCAACGGTCACCGGTACTCGATCAGGGCCACAAGTACTCTGACCTGTGTTGAAAATTTTTTCTGATCCAAGGTATAATCGGGTCAGATTCTGACAGTCTGAATCCTTAGATTTGGCCTACAAGTGAACCGACTCAATTCACTTAAGTTTCAGTTCATTTCCTATAGATATTCACGTTTCTCACACGCTTTATTCCGGGTGCAAGTTGTGCATTTTTAGGTGCTATTAGGACTTGATTTCTGAGGTGGTTGTTAAGTCCAGTAAGGCGGTCATAATCGTATAGTTTCATAGTAATCAGACTTTCGACATGCGGTCCAGGTACGATACGGAGTTTCAAGATGCTCCTGAGTGTAACTGGGTTTTGAGAATGATCCTAATTTTCTAGGTCTTATAGTTCATATAGAAAGTGGTTCAAGCTAAATCCATCGATTATTAGTTCAGTACTTAACCAAATTCTGCCCTAATTATGATAGAATAAGGTCCTAGGACAGTTCTATACCCCTTTTTGGTATTTCTAGTTAGTATATTATCTTAATTATTTTTCTAGTAGTTCATCATCAATTTTAATTTGTCTCCACTAAATTTCATGAGATTCCGTATTGTAGAAAAATTCTAAAAATTCCAGAAGCAGTAGCTGTCCAATGAATATTTTTTAGATAATTGTCACAACGACCTACTTTTAACTATATTAAATATTTTATTATATTTTTCACTTATTTTTATATAAAACTAGACTCATTTATATTCAATTTGAATTTTGAATCACCTAAATCAGAGTTATAACGAGGGATATATGACTTTTTGAAGTTGAACGACATGTGCAGAAAAAATGCAGAGGTCGTCGAGGCCTCTTCGATCCGACGATGCCATCGCCGATCGCTGGACCCTGGGGTGATGGCTTGCCCTAAGGGCGATGAAATCCCCACCGGGGGTGCCGGATATGCATGAGACACACCTCAGGTCCCCCCGATTTGTGTCGTTTAGGGCCCTGAATCAGTTTGATGTGGTTTCGCCGATCTGATATTTGGAACGGGTGCATCTTTCAATTTGGAATGGGTTATGTGATGTGCAATATATGATTTTGGGGTAGAAGAAGTTAATTTATCCAAATAACCTATTTATTTCATGATATTCTAAAATTTTAATGGTTAAAAACCCATTTTATTTATTTATTTACTATTCACAGTAAATTTTAATTTCATTATTGTTCTTCATCATTTAATCTTTAGAATTAGTGTCTAATATGAAAGTACTTGGAAAAAATTGAATAATAAGGTGGTGAAAGGTGTGATTTTGAAGGAAATGGGTTGAAAAGGGATTTGAGGCTTTAGGATTGAGTTCAGAGAAGTCAATTAAGGTGTTATGATCGACTCATTACCCATGGACGTCTAACTCCAGGTTGGCAAAATTTTGGGGGCATCACAATAGACTTCACTCTGCGCAATTTCATAGAATGACTCAGAGTTTCAGAATATGCTTCATCAGGACAATTTTAGGAATATGTTTGTTTTCAGGACAATTTCAAGATTCCTTTTCTTCACTTTAAATATTTGATTATCTTCATTCCTCACTTGGTTTTCTTGGATCCTTAGTATGTGAATTCTTTAATCTTGGTCTCTTAAGATCCATCCCTTGCCTTAGTGATTTTTGAGCATTAAATCCATAATTTTAACACCCTTTTTAATCCAAGGTCTTAAATTCACCTTGTAACATGAGTAAAATAGAACATTAAGCATTATCATGTTGATAAAACTAAGATTTAAATGGGGAATAATATGCAATATTTGACCCTCAACAAAATCCCCAACCAACATTTTGTTAGTCCCGAGTAAAGTATGCGTGAAATAAATCTCAATGCTTAATGTCTAAAACCTCTTTAGGAAAATAATTTTTCGTACACCCAAGTATGAATTGATAGAATTAAGATACGAAAGTGGAGTTTTGAAAACTTCAAGCCGAACCACATAAGAAACCAATCAAGTAAATTTTTTTATCCATTAAATCAAGCATACTTTGCATAACAAGTTTTTTAATGTGCTCAGTGAAAATTAACTTACTTCCTGTACGAAGACTATTAGTTCATCATGTTAGCCATACTCATCACTTCAAGATCAGTTTGAAACTCAAGTACTAATTCCGAACTTATCCCCTTTTCCTTCTTTTCCAATCTTTAATTTTATACGACGGTCAATTTTTTATTTATTCTTTTTAGTTTTTCATTCTTTTCCATATTTTTCATATTTTTAATTATTTTTCATGACCTCTTTATCAATCTCTTATTTTTTTTAACTGATTCTTTTCTTCTTTTAAGGTGGATAAAATTCTCCAGACTCGATTCTCACCATCTATCAATGATTCACATACTAATAATCAGAACTTCTAGCATGTTTTATAGAAGAAAAATTGAATGTGTCTTTTGATTTAGATTAACATGATATTCAAACTATATCTTAATCAATTGAGCGCAAGAACTTAGGTGATAGATTACTTAGTTAATCAAACTCTAACAATCCAAAATTAAATCTCTATTTTTATCATACCCAACACATTATTAAGTACACAATTCATCACTTCTCAAACATATTTCAACTTAAAACATTGAAAATTTTTAAAATTTTTGCTCAAAATTGAGAAAACACTGATTAGTTCACATAATCTCCCATTCCCAACCAAAAAATCTACATTATCCTCATTATAAAAGAAATAAGCGTATAATGCAAAAGAAGCAATGCAAAGAGAAGGGAAGTGATGAAAAGGTAATACTTGAAGAAGGAATTTTGAGGCTTTTCGAATGGTCTCAATGTGAAGATGGGTTAACACAAGAATTAAACCAACCGAAAGTAAACTATCCTAAATAGTGGAAAGAAAACTATCCTAAACAGCGAAAGAAAACTATCTTAATCCTAAATCATATGAAAGCAAATAAATCTACCCATACCTCTGTCAAACTAGGAGGTCAATCCTGGTAAATAGGGTCAATTAGAAATATTGACATATCCTCTGAATCAAATTTTTCAACAAATGGCTTTAAACAATGTCCATTTACTTTGAATTCATTGCCATTGTTTGGATTCCGAATCTCGATAGCCCCATAAGGATAAACATTAGTAATAGTGAAAGAGCCGGTCCAATGAGATTAGAGTTTACTCGAAAAAAGGTGTTACTGAGAATTGTACAAAAAGACTTTTTGACCTGGTGTGAATGGTTTCTGAAAAATGTGTTAGTCATGAATCTCTTTCATCTTATCCTTATAAATTCTTGAGTTCTCATATACATCATTCCTGATTTCTTCCAGTTCATTCAATTGAAGTTTGCGCAGTAAGCCAGTATTATCCCAATTAAAGTTCAGATTTTTAATCGTCCAGTAAACCCTATGTTCCAACTCCACAAGTAAGTGACAAGCCTTCCCATAGACAAGTCTAAAGGGAGACATTTCAATAGGAGTCTTAAATGCAATACGGTAAGCCTATAAAGCATCAGTCAATCAGATTGACCAGTCCTTATGGTCAGGGTTAACTATTTTTTTTTTTTCAAAAAATGTTTAATTTTCCTATTCAAAATTTTAGCTTGCCCACTTATTTGTGTGTGGTATGGAGTGCTCACTTTGTGGGAGATGTCATACTTCTTCATTAAGTTCACAACTGGCTTGTTACAGAAGTGTAAACCTCCATCACTAATGACGGCTCGAGGCGTTCTGAACCGAGAAAGGATATTCTCTTTTAAGAATTTAATGATCGTCTGATAATCAATTTTTCGGCATGGAATTACTTCGACCCATTTAGTGACATAGTCTACTATGAAAAATATACATAAAATTTTGAAAGATTGGGGAAATGGTCCCATGAAATCGATGCCCCAACAATCAAATGCTTCAATGATCAGAATGGGGTTCAAGGGCATCATATTTCGATGGGACAATGTTCCCAATTTTTGACAATGCTCATAAGCTTTACAAAACTCACGAGTATCCTTGAACATAGTAAAAGCTGCAGCAGAATTTTGGTTGTGGTCTTTTTATCAGAAAAGTGACCACCACAGGCCTGAGAATGAAAGAAGAAGATGACACTTTAGTAGTCATTATCTAGCAAAAATCTCCTTAAGATTTGGTCTAGGCAGTATTTGAATAAATATGGATCATCCCAGAAAAATTTACGTACCTCGACAAAGAATTTTTTTTTATCTTACGCAGTCCAATGTGTCGACGTGGAACTTGCGGCAAGATAGTTAGAAATATCCATGAACCAAGGTGATTGAGAGACTTTAAATAATTATTTGTTAGGGAACATGTCATTCATTTGTGTTGTCTCAAGGGAATCAGAGAGACAAAGGTGGAAAAGGTGGTCAACCACTACATTTCCTACTCCCCTTTTATCTTTTATTTCTAAATCAAATTCCTAGAATAGGATCCATCTTATCAAGTGAGGTTAACATCACTCTTAGAAAAAAGATACTTGAGCACCGCATGATCCGTGTAGATGATGATCTTGGACCCAATTAGGTAGGGCCTAAAATTTTCTAAAGCGAATACTACAACTAAGAGTTCCTTTTCCGTATTAGTGTAATTCACTTAGGCAGGATTTAAGGTTCTGCTTGCATAATATATGACGTAGGGCCTCTTATCTTTTCTTTGACCTAATATCACCCCAAGAGCAGAGTCAGACGTATCGCACATAAGTTCAAAAGGGATGCTCCAATCGGGTGGCTGCATGATAGGTGTGGTGGTTAACATGCCCTTGAGCTTAGAAAAGCTTCCTGGAATTGCTTAGTCCACTGTACTTTTGAAGTAGATTGTATAAAGGATGGGAGAGGTGACTAAACTCCTTTATGAATCTTCTATAAAATCCAACGTGTCCTAAGAAGGATCGCACGTCACATATGTTTTTGGGTGGAGGTAAGTTAGAGATAAGATCAATCTTAGCCTTCTCTACCTCAATTCATTTGGAAGATATGATATGTCCCAAGACAAATCCCTTATGAACCATGAAGTGACACTTCTCCCAATTAAGTACCAAATATTCTTTTCCTCACATTGCTTCAACACATTTTTTTAAAATTTTCAAACATTCGTTGAAGGATGGACCAAAGACCGAGAAGTCATCTATGAAGACCTCTAAATATTGCCCCACCATATCAAAGAAAATACTCAACATACATCGCTGAAAATTGGCAGGAGCATTACATAGTCCGAATGACATCCTTCAGTAAGCAAAGGTGTCATAAGGACATGTAAATGTCATCTTTTCGTGATAAAAAAGGGCTATCTTGATTTTATTGTAGCCCAAATATCTGTTAAGGAAATAGTGATAAGAATGACTAGCTACCCTTTCCAAAATTTGGTCGATGAAGGGCAAAGGAAAGTCGTCTTTCCTCATGACAGTATTCAACTTCCTGTAGTCAATGCACATTCTCCAATCGGTAGTGATCCTAGTTGGCACATGTTCATTGTCGGCATTGACTACGATGGTGATTCCTGACTTTTTAGGAACCACCTGAGTTGGACTCACCCATTGACTATCGGATATTGGGTATAAGATACCCACATCTAATAGCTTAAGAACCTTGGCCTTAACCACTTCCTTCATATTTGAATTTAGTCTACGTTGTGGTTACTAGAAGGTCTTCACATTATCCTCTAGATAAATGTGGTGAGTATAAATTAAAGGGTCAATTCCCTTGAGGGCTCCCTTGTGCTCAATAAGAGTAGAGATAAGCATATTCTCTTATTCTTGCCCCAGGTGGGAAGAAATCCCCACCAAGTATGTCTCATCATGACCTAAATAGACATATTTTAAATCAGAGGGCAAAGGTTTTAGGTCAAGCTTTGGTGCCTTGAGGTTAGATAGTAGAGGCACTACATTAATTTGGGGCAATTTTTCAAATTGCGGCTTCCACCGGTTAACTTCAAGTACCGGCGGCACAGTATCAATCATGACACCCATCTCCCTAATCATATCATCATCTAAATTATGGGAGTGGGCCAAGCACGTCTCTAGAGGGTCAGAGGATAAGGTCATCGGAGTCATAACTTCCACGAAAGAATCATTCAAGTTAACATCGTGAGCATCGTCATCATCCTCTGCCTATTTGCTCATATTGAAAAAGATATTGAGCTCCATTGTTATATTCCCAAAAGATAAATTCATGACTTCATTCCTACAATTGATGATTGCATTTGATGTAGCAAGGAATGGACGACTAAGGATGATGGGAATTTGAGTGCTCATGTCCATGATGGGTTGAGTATCTAGGACGATAAAATCTAATGTGTAGTAGAATTTGTCAACCTGGACCAAAATATCCTTAATTATCTCTCTCGGTACACGAACTGAGCGATCGATAAGTCGTGATGTAGTCCGGGTGGGTTTTAATTCACCTAGACCCAGTTGTTTGTATACCGAATAAGGGATCAAATTTACACTTGCTCCTAAGTCAAGAAGTGTGTGCTCAATCTGGTGATTTCCAATTATGCAAGCAACGGTTGGGCTACTAGGATCTTTGTATTTTTGTGACATATCTTGCTTTAGGATGACACTCAGTTTCTCTATCAAATTTTTTTTCTTTTAGATATTTTGTCGTCTTTTGGTCGTACATAAGTATTTTTGAAATTTGACATATGAAGGTATTTGTTTTATGTCATTTAGTAGAGGAATGTTGACCTTCACTTGTTTCAACACCTTTACGATGTCTTGAGAGTTAGAAAGAGGTTTTGGTGCAATCAACCGTTGGGGGAATGGAGTAATTAGTTTGCTTTGAAGTTTCGGTTTTACCTCATGTGGAGCATTGTTAGGTCTATCAGTCCCATCTACATTCGGGTCCTTAGGCTTATTAGCCCTTACCGAAATAGATTTGTCAATTATCTTCCCACTCTTAAGAGTGGTGATAGACTTAGCTTGTTCCATTGGATTTGAAGAGCTTAGTTCACTAACTTTGTATTGCGGTTTAAGATTGGGGATAAGTTGGGCTGGAAGCATCCTTTTCTCCATAATCGTAACACGTGAGTCTATCTTTTATATAGCCTTTGTGAGTTCTTGTAAGGCTTGAAGAGTACTTTGCTAGATGAGCTTTTGAGGATTTTGAACCAATTCCACTTAAGGTTTCCCTTGATTTAAGAATTGATTAGGGATTCCTTGAGGTGTAATAGATTGTCCATTCCTCCAACTAAAATTTGGATGTCTTCTCCAGCTGGAGTTGTATGTGTTCGAAGTGAGTCCCTTGAGAGGCCTTTGGTAGTTGTTTTCGACATTTGATTTCTCATTCAATATTTCTTGAAACGCAGGTATTGTTTGGCAATTTTCAGTTGTATGAATGTTACAAGCACAAAACTATAGACAACTTCCTTATCCTTCTCCTTCCTAAGTTCAATGGGCTCGAGTTTCCTTGTGAGACTGGCCACTTTAGCGTTGACATAATTTTCCTCTATCAAAAGATATATTCTTCCTCTCCCTTTTGATTGAGTAGGCTTAGACGTGATGCTCGTTCTTGGGGAGATGTCCCATAATTGTGTGGTTTCAACAAGTTTATCAAAGTAATCCCACACTTCATCAACATCTTTGATCAGGAATTCCCAATTGCACATTGTCTTGACAAATTAGCGCATAGAAGATGTCATTCCTTTATGGAAGAAATTTGTTATGCATGTTTCGAACAAGAAACAAATGCATTCAATTTGGGAGATTATCTTATTCAAATGTAACAAAGAGAGTGTAGAAAGAACAATCATCATATTATTATTATTAAGTTCATTTACATCCTTGAGTGTCCCTTAATTCTGAGATAGATTATCTAAAATATAGAAATTGACAAGATTTGAATATTGAATCCGAATGTCAAATCTAGTAGCATTTCGACTTGTAATTTGATCATCTCTTTAAGTAGAATATTGTGCAGGTTTGATCATCTGATCTCCCTCTCTTGAGCTCATATCCTTGTGCAAAAGGAGAACTTGAGATTATGAAAACCAAGATCAATAATTCTAGCACCATGTCAACTCTTAACCATTACTGGCCGTGCAACAACACTGTTGAAAAGACCCGCACAACTGATATGGTTTTCGCGAACCCGCACAAACCCTTGCATCCTTCTCTTCTGATACCTTCAGTCTTCTCTGGAGCTCTGACCTTCTTCAAAATATTTTAACCACATAAATGAGAGGGGGAGTGGGGTATTTATAGATCTTCACACATGTGAATTCTCGATCTTTGTGCCATGAGGCCCACTTCCGTCGGATCTAACCATCCATGTAAAACACCATTCGTAACACTTTGTGTAGTTTAAACAATCAATGTAATCATTTGTGCATGCTCGCTCAATTAATATAGATTGCGCGGACCCACGCAATCGGATGATTCTGCACCCATCTCATCTTTTACTTACATATTTTCTTCATTTTCTTGTGTTTTGATCTTTTCTATCTTATTTTTATGCCTCAACAGATGTCCCCTTGATCCTTTCTTTGTTCTTTAGAGTCAAAGAATCAGGATCAATCAAACATCTTTCAATGCCTGTAGTCATTTGCACGTACTTGTGTAAAGGGCGCTCAAGTACCGTACTCGAGCTTTGTTCCCTATAAATACCAACAGTCAGTCTTCATTTCCCATTCTCTATTTTCTTCTAAAGAAGCTCTACCCCTTCATTGCTCCCCGCACAATTGATTTCGTTTACGCAATCCCACGCAACAGACCCTTTGTTTACGCAAGGCACCAAGGTGTCACGCTGCTCCGTGCAAGTAACTTCGTTTGTGAGACCTCGCGTAAAGGACTTCTTGCATAATTTTTAGACTTAGATTTTTTCAGAACTTCAACCTTTCACCATGGGCTGTACTAAGAGGACTTTCCATCTTATTGAGCCTTCCACAGCACAACCCTCTCACCAGGATTTGCCAAATCCTTCATCTGCCCATGCCATTGAATCATCACCATCTCTTAACCAACTGTCCAAAAAGTTCTTCAAGACTACTAGCAAGTGTCCTACCTATATAAAGGAACTCATACTTCCCACTTTCAATTTCTCAAACTGGATCTCTTCACTACCCTCCCCCATTCATAGGGCTATTTCTCTAGGCGAGATTGAATGGCCACCGAAACACAGTCGTGACTTTGACTAGGAAGAGTGGCTGAAGACCACAACTCATTTGCCTACAATAAGTCAGAAATCTCCTACCAGAGAGGACACCCCCCCCCCCCCAGTTTAGATCAAAAAAGCATTGTCACAACAAGGTTAAGGAGTTTCAGGTGAAAATTAAAGAGCACAACAAGAAGAAACTTCATAAATCCTAGGATGGAGTTCAATTCATTGAGGGTATCATGAAATTTGATAACCCTCATAGACAAGGTATGATGATAATCCCTTTAAGACTTCACCACCATCAGTCCATTCTAAATTGCGAGCCTTCAGACCAAATAGATGGGGAAAAATTGGCCTACACAGAATCCTGGTCATCAAGGGAACCGAGAATCTTGGAAGGGATCTTACTATCGAAGAAGCTAAGATAACAAATTGGCAACATCCATTCAATGATCTTCCTTACTTCCTTTCATAATCCTCACACCCTATTTTCGACCCATTTTTACAAAACACTCCAGTAACATTTTAAGGATCGTGAATCACTTCGAGGAAACGAAGAGTTCAGAACCAGAGGCTTCTTAACATCTCATGAATACTACTCTGACTGGGCAACAACAATTTTGGCTAAGCATTCCAAAGTGTTGATCAAGATTAACCTATATAATGCAATAGAGGTCACTTCTCAGCATTTCTACAGGCAGACCTCTTCCTTAATTATTGGTGTCTAACAACTAACTCCTTCCATCTTCCAGTAAGCAAGATGAGCATTGCCTCTGGGATCTTCGTCGAATTGCTGGTCTTCCACTGACTAAAAAATTCTACAACGAATTCATACCCACAAACGTAAAGTTGGTGTTCATTTCCTCACCCGGCCGTGTGGCCTCGATTTCAGAAACAACCATAGAACTCTTTAAGGTGATGTCTAAGTTTCCCAATATTCATAAGATCTCACCACTGCAATGGCTTGCCCATTTCACTAGGGCCCTTCGGTATTCTTCTCCTACATGAACCAGTCGTTTCTATTGCATCTTTATTTCCATATTTCTTACTATGTGTTCCCTTTCTCTTCCTTTTCTTAGATTTAGCGGTTGCCATTCACAAGAGCTAACAAATCTCCTCGAGAAGATAACAGAGTGTCAAGAATATAGCCTCGATGGAGAACTTGTAACTTTCCTCATTTATTGGCTGAGCGTGGTGGTTCTTCCAAGTTCAAAATGGGCAGATGCCATTCACCTTACAGTTTTCATCGCTACTAGTGCCATGACAAAAGGCCATAAACATTCTCTTGGCCCTCCAGTCTTGTGCTCAATTTACAGGGCTCTTGGAGAGATAGCGTCTCATATAAAAAGTCCTGTCGTCGACTCTTCTTCTGTCTATACTCCCTGGCACTATATCACAGGCTGGCTAGGTGTCTACTTTCCATGAAATTTTGATGCTTCGGAGAAGGTGTACATTCACCATTCACATCTCCCACTATGGTTCTTTCAAAAGAGAGTTATGGCTAGAAGATCATAGATTGGGTTGTCAACACCATCTTGGACACTGATAAAATTGATTTCTTCTAGTTTTACCTGTATTGCTACACAGAATACATATAAGGTAGACACTGGATCGCTTACTTTAGGAGAGCATTTTTCCTTTTGATTCGATCCTACAACCTCCCCTTAAGAGAGGGAGTAGAGTTTTGGAGGGAGCCTTATTATCCAAGCTAGTTCGCTCACCAGTTTGGTTTTGATCTAGCCGTGCTAGAAGACTACAAATTAGTAACAAGGGGAATACAACTATGAAACTAGCCCATATAACTGGGCGATGTATGGAAGCAACTACTGGGCGGTCAAGTTAGATCTACTTTCATAATTCCGGGTAGTAATCGCATCAATTGCACTTCATATGATCACATGAGGTGGTGGGTGCATCAATCATATCTTGTTAATAAATGCTTACCTGTGACTAAGCCAATCTGGATTTGACCGCAGAAGCATAAAGGCAGTAAATTTAAAGAAGGAATAGGCTTTATGCCAGAGACAAACCATGCCCCCTTTCCCGGTCACCTCTGTAGGAAGATATCCATGGATGACCAGATTTTCATGCAAAAACCTGTTAATACCCTAGAAGGATGGATAGCTCATGGGGTTATTATGGACTTTGAAAAAGTTCCATGGGATCGTTCTGAGAGAGTAGTTGAAGAGGTGGCGGTAATTCCTTCTCCTACTCAAGAGAATGTTGTCGCATCTCAAGATAATTCAGTTCTTGCTCCTTCTCCTCGACCCATTCATCCAAGTCCATCTGCTCTGATGACGAGGTCTCGTACGCGTTCTCAGGCTTGCTGTTGCCTCGACCTCTCCAATCCCGATCGATAAAGGCCTTCGATCATGAAGCAGTAAGATTTCCCCTTCTAAAGGGAAACATGTTGTAATTGAAGAAATAGAGGAAGGAGAACTAGAGGAAGAAAGCTCAGCCTCGTTGTTTGATGGTACTACTTCTGTTGAATATAAAACTGAGGAAGATGATGAAGAAGCTGATGATGATAATGATGATTTTGAAGAAGGAGAAGTTAATATCGATGATGAGGATGATGTTGATGTTGTTATGGAAGGTGTTCCTACTGCTAAAGAGCATCCCTCATCAATTGCTCAAAATGTCAAAACTGAAGGTCCTTCTACTGCTGATATTCTTTAAAAAATTCAACAATAGAAGAGGAAGATGAGGAACCTTTAAATTATGGTGAATGTGGATATTCACCAAGTAAAATTTTCCTGTAATTGTATTAATTAATCTTTCGCTTGTTATTACTACTGTATCATTATTGTTATTTTCTCTCTTTTTTTTTTTAGGTATTCATGCTACTGAGGGCAGAACAGGAGGTACTCCTCCTGAAGATTTTCCTCCTGAAGCACCATCGGCTCCAACGAGAATTTCCTTGGATCCCCTTGTAGCACCGAAGGTGGTAGCCCGTGAGATCATTTTTCCAGTGGAACCCGCTGACTTACCAACTTCAGCAACTATTGATTCAAGCACTGAAGCTAGATCCCCTTCTTTCGCAAATATGAGGGAACCCAGTCCTTCTTCTGTCAAAGAGACAATATCCCGCTGCTCAAGTTCTTGTGGAAGGTATACTTCGTTTCCTTCTTCATTTTTTGATTGTTTGTCGTTTACTTTCATGGCTTTATTATAACTTCTCCCCTTTACTATTTTGTAGGAAACCCTCCTCGGAGTGGCATAACTAGCTCTGATTCTATAACCACAGTTTTTGATCTGTTGTCTTTTGAGAAAATCCCGCCGTATAAGTTAACATTAATGAGGAATTCCATGTCGATAGCAGTCCACATGTTTAAAGATCCTGATCAATGGTCAAATCTAAAGATTGCTATAGAGGTCTTGAATAGTGCCGCAAGGATGGCTAAACTTATTGTTTCTCCTTTACGTTATTCTCTCTTAAGATTTCATAATTCGGTTATCACGTTACAATCAGCATGAAGCATAGTTGTTGCTATAGAGATTCTGGAATATGGAAGACTCCTGGCATCTTCCAAGGAGAAAGCTTCCAAAAATGCTTTTATCATTTTCAGATATGATCAATAATAGTTATCCCTCCAAGATCAACTAAAAACCTTTACCGATAATATAATAAGTATTCAGAATTAGATTGCTCTTCTGAATAAGGAAATTCAGCAGGAGGAGTTGAATATAAAGAATATCCAGGAGAAGATGCAGGCGAATTTCATTCTGTAGACGCCAAACGATCTGAGCTAATAAAAAATGAAGAACTGATTGCCTCTTTGGAGAGGAAACTAGCCGGTGTTCCTAATCATGCAAAAATTATCTTTGAGGCTAAAATAAAACACGTTGCAGCTCAGGTTCAACTCACAGGAGATTTGTAAAAATATTTGGTAGCACTAGGCATGGTGGAAGAGTTGTAAAGATTTTGTTCTATTTTCTTTTATGATCAGATGTAATTTTCTTTTGAACTACAAGACATATAAATGCATCTCAATGTTTTGGAATACTAATTTCTTCTGAGAGTTTTTTTTATCATGCTTATTAGTACAAGATTTCCTATATGACTTTACTTTAATAAGCAGAACTAGATTTTAGTTTAGTCAGATAGCCATGCAGTTTAAGCTCTTGAGTAGTGAAGCAACACAGTTTAAGCTCTTGAGTAGTAGAGTAACACAATTTTTTAGACTCATAAGTAGTTGGAGTCAGGTCTCATGCGATTGGTTTCTGTAACTCTTATGAGTTTGCTAAACTTTTCACAACCTGGTGAGTTCACAAACCGCAATCCATTAGGGGGGCCCAGTGAAGCTACCGGGGCCATGAACTCAGTTAGATTGATGCACAGGGTTAGCCGTAGTAACTCTCTAGAGTTCACGGGGCTCATAAGGCTACCTTTAGGGTACCAAATCCAAGGCCACCAGTCCATCAATGAGTCGGCTAAAAACCCTTCCTCATGAGTTACTACTGAAATCGAGCAAGGAATCTGAGAGGTCTTATGTATGGTTGGCCTATTTATGGACAATGACTAAAGAGCACACACTGCTGCCCGGTTTTTCTTCATCTGCAAGGTTGGGCCCATTCACGGGAGGACAATTTCATCCGTTCCACATAACACTCTCAGAAAGCTATACAGACGGCATTGGTCTCATGCATGACTGGCTATTGAGGACATTTTAGCCTTTTAGGGCTTTTAGTCACTGGCTCCGTCCACAGCCCGCATAGGTATGCATATGAAAGCCTATATGGGCTTTTTAGGGCCATTGGTTTCTCATTGCTGCTCGAATAATAATGGTGATGTGCCTTATGTGTAGTTGGCCTTATAGGCTTGGCTAGGTTGCCTTAAATGATAAGTTGTCATTGCTATCGTGATCATGATAGATGTCTTGACTGATATATCACCGCTGCTGATACTATCTTTGACGGTATGTTTATAGTAGTATACTGGCTCGGTGATGATACCAATTTCAGTAAGGTTCAGCAAAGCGTGTTTAATGATGACAGCGATGATTGCTTTTCTTTATAATAATCACTGATGTGTAATCTTGATATGCTTGAAAATTTCTTCTTTATTCATTCATATGAAGAAGAATACATGGCTTCGCTTGTGAAATAGCGGTGAAGACCACTTGAGTTAAAGTTGGAATACACCAACATGTCCTAGAGGGGGGTGAATAGGACTTTAAATTTTTTATGAATTATTAAAAATCCTATCACAGAGTACAAATTAGGATTACTCAAAATTAACTCTACTGGCTTCCAAGCCTGGTAGAGGATCCAATCACAGAGCTATTTAAATGATAATCATGGTGCAATTATAGTCTATGATGGATGTGACTGTGTGTGAAGTGTGAGCAAGTATAAATGCAGTTAATATAATCACACAAAAGATCAAACACAAGAATCAATCTCAAACATAGTCATTTTATAGTGGTTCGACTACTTGTCTACTCCACTGTTGGATTCCACACTCAACCCTTGAGTGACCAGATTTCACTAAGGAGGTTTCCCATGGTTCACCTCAAACCTAAGGTTTTAAAACAGGTTCACCTTCAACCTTTACAGAGGTTTCTACTTGGTTCACCTCAAACCCTATAGTTTTGTTGGTGCACTCCTAACCAGATGTTTATGTCCACACAGAGCAAGGGTCCACAAAATACATCCGGATGTTTATGCTCTTCACAAAGTAAGGGTCCACACAATGCACCCCGCATGTACACTCCCGTCGGAGGCCTCCTTTGAGGACTTCAAAGGGTGAGCAACACTTAAGACCCAATTCAAGAAAGGAATGATCACAAGTGTCCTCTGGACTCTAGATACTCACAAATAAGTTGATGAGTCCCTTTTTGGCGTAATGATGAAGATCTCCTTCTTGTTGATGAAGAGTCTTCAGCTCCCTTGATCCGTAACACAAAAGATATACCTATTCTAGGCTTTAGGTTGGGTCAAGGTTCTGATAGAATTCCACTCTCTAAGGATTTTCTTATTAGGAAGATAGAGTGGTTCCGATCATCTATACATTTAAGGTATCCCAGCTTAATGATTTACCATTAAGGTAGTAGCTGGAGGATCCTTGAATGCAAAAGTTCATTCCCCAATCCACTCTATTGAATATCAATGATGAGGGTGGATTGGAGGATGAACTCCCTGAGAGAAAGGGCTTAAGGTAAATGATATGAAGGTTAAAACACTCAAAAGCACTTTCTACTTTCTCTCACAACGATAAAGGAAAGTTTCTCTATATATAGGCAAAAGGTTCCAACGGATATAAAACAGTCATATTTATGATGGAGTTCGATATCATCGAGAAAGTGTCGATATGATCGAGCGTATACTCTTGATTGTATCGATTCTCCTCTCGATGATACAAACTCAAATGTCATTTTCACTTTTGAAAACCTTTTTCCAACTGGTCGATGGGATCGAGACACATATCGATGTTATTGGATTTCGAACTCCGATTCCATCGATAGATGAATCGATCTATCGACAGGTGAAAAATAAGAGAGACAAGCCTTGAGGAATTTCCAGTTCTAACGATATGATCGGGGAATAGTCGATGTCATCGAAATTTGTATATCGATGATATCGGAGACTGTGTCGATGAGATTGATAAATTGTATTGCTGGACGGTTTGTGTCCGGTATCGATCCAATCGACCATGTCTTGATATGATCGACATATGAATATCGTTTTCTCGACAGGCACCCCGATCAATATTTAAAACATCCTGAAATTATGCTGGAGGAAACATACGCCCACTATCGATATGATCAAGTGACTTCCGATATGATTGGTATTTGAGTTCAGATTGAATCGGACAGTCATTGATATATCGAAGTACATAGAAGTTTTCTTTAGAAAAACAGGGGCACCTGAAAACTGTCTGTAGATATTATCGATCCACTTCCGATAGGATCGATATTCGAATATCGATGATATCGATTCACATTCTGATATATCGATAAATCGTCCAGATGAATGTTGATTCCTGAACGCATTTTGTCCTTACTTGATTGTATCAATTGATATGCCGAGGATATCGATAGAGCAGGTCGATCATATCGAAAGATTAATCGATATAATCGACAGTGTAAGAAAAACTTGAAGATTTTCCTATTTGGTAAAAAGTTTTCTTACACAAAAACCCTAAGATGTTCTACTCATTTTAAAGAGTTTTAATCACCTAGTGTTTTGGAACATGGGATGTGAGGCTATGATTTACCTATGATGAGCTTCCACACATCCAGTTGAGGCAGACACTTGAGTTGATCTTCCTATTAGGCGCTGTTGTCCGACTGACTCAACTTATATCGTAATTGACAAACCAGGGCACCAGTAGGTGCACTTTCAATCTCCCCTTTTGTCAATTACGTGACAAAATACCCAAAACACCCTAGGAAAATATCTAGACAGATACATCCTAAATTGTGTGTACATGCCTTAACACAATTTACAAATTCTAATCACCCATGTACACACTCAATAAGTTCTCCCCCTCTCTTCAAAAACTCTCCCTTTCTTTGTTGCGGCTGCTCCCCTTAACACCTGCAACATATAGAGCACAAATATCCAATTTTCCACGTGGGTGTTTGTAATTTTTCTCCCCCTTTTTATCAGTTATTGACAAAGATATAGCAAGTGATATTGACTGAAGAATTAAAGCATATGGGAGAAACACAAAGACAAGTATCAGAGTTATAGAAACACATGCATTTCACATCAGATAGGGCAGAAAAGATAGATTGTGATACCCTGCCAGAATCAATATATCCATAAACCATTTGAAAACAGAGATCACATAAACAGGGATGAAACTATGAAACAATTAGCAATGCAACCCATGTTCAAACTAGACAAACCAAAACATCTTCAAGTTAATGACATTAGCGACCTACACAGGGTATGGACAGTCAAGAAGCCACTTTGTCCTAGTCTGTAAGTTAGCAAGTTATCATACATATAAATATGATCACAGGGCATTTAAAAAGAACCTTATGTCAAAGTATTCTAGAAGAATTGTCAATGTGTGATAAATGGAAGGATTCCCTGGTCAAGCTTTATGGAGAAGATAGACTGTTCAGAATCTGTTCCGTAACATGTTGCAGAGACCCCAATCTTTGTCGGACGTCTGAAAGATAGGCTTCATAGTCATCAAGTTTCTTCATCATGTAGGATTGACCATCCAGAAGTCTTTGCAACTTATCTTACACCTGAATACCCTAAATTTTCATGGCTTGAGAATCCCCAAGGCCTAAGGTCTGATTAGTTTTTCCAACACAAGATTTGTCATAGAGATTCAGACTCTGGATGTCTTTATAATTGAATGATAGACATGTGTGTGGCAGATCATGAGTTGGTTGCAGACCAAATTCTCATGAAAGCTTAGACAGAAGGCATGGAAAGGGAATTGTAGTGATGGATTCTTCTGTGGACACTCGGATAAACTGATGTAGGAGAAGATTTGGTAGGCATAGAGGAATTCCAAGATGAATATCATACAAAATGTTGAGTATGTATGGAGAGAGATAATTGCTCGAGACTTCACAAGGATAGACATTTGTGCTCAATATACTGTGAAGGATCTTGTAGGTAGGATCAAGATGCTTAACATGGAGGATATTTTTTGAATTCCTGAGAATTGTAGTACCATTACACAGTGCTCGAGTAACTTCTCCCCATACACCGAGTCCATTCATATTTCGATCGGATACAGATATTCCAATGATTCTTATGTCAACCATTTAACTTATCAACTTGGGTGTGATGTATTCGACTCGATTGACTGCTGCAACTGAAATGACTGGAGGATTGGTATCAACATTGAAGATCAAGCTCATAAACTGATGTACTAGATTATGTTGAAATGTTCCCCCAAGATTCACCACATTTTCCCATTCGATCTGTTTCAGAAGATCGATGATCCTGAACGGTTCAATACTCTCTGTATGAACCGTTCGTTTTGCCACAAGTTTTAAGTTGAACAGAGAAGAAGAGGCGATTGCATCTTGCTTACCTTTCTTCCTTTCAATTGATGCATATTATGGACGAAGTGATTCTTTGGCTTTAGACATTTTGACAAGGAACTATGCTAAAGACACAGTTCCAGAGTGAGATTTCGAATCTTTCGATGTTAAGAGTTTTGCAAGGACCAATCGTCCTGACGTTTCAACTACCCGAAGAGCCGTCGATGATATCGATTTATCAGTCAATGTGATCAACTGCTATAAGTGGCCAATCGACACTCATATCGAAGGTGGATCTTTTCAAGTTTTTCTTCAGTCTAACGATTGTTCATATATAGAATAATATCTTATTGAAGTTCCTAGCAGAGAATATTAGAAAATTTTCATATAACTTTTGTACATTTAAAAAGTATAAACATTTGGATGTTTATGTGCAAAAAGTGAGGTGAGATGCCTCAGATTGTTTCTTTGAAAGCTCAGTAAAATTGCATCATTTCAGTAAATATCCAGATTTTGATGCATAACCTGGACCAGTTTCTTCACTCTCAGTGTTTCTCCATATCACTCCTTTCTTTTCCTATAATAATGTAGTAGTGGTTGTTTGTGCGAAGACCCTTCATAATTGATTTTTCTAATCGATCTAGGATCTCGCATTCTTCTTTGTTGAAATTGACTACATGCCCATTATCACAGATTTGAGAGATGCTTAGTAGGTTATGTGCCAGGCCTTTTATGCAAAAAGCATTCTCATTTTTAAACAAATTGATTCCTTCTATGATTCCTTGTTCGATTACTTCAACAGTGGTTCCATCTCCGTAGGTGACTATCCTTTTATGAAGATCCTTATAGTTTGAAAGGAGGGACTTGTCACCTATGACATGTCTTGAGCAACCACTGTTCAGGTACCATTTAGCTACATTGCCTGATAAATGATCTGAATAAGTAACAAGGAAATTTGTCTTTTCCTTAATCACCCACTTTGTGACGGGAGTTTTACTTGTGGTAGATTTGTTTTTCTTATCTGATTCAACCACCTGACTTAACTGCTCCTTCATCCTGTCAACTATCTCAAGTGATGATGATTGTATATTTCTTTTATCTACCTCATAAACTGACTCCTCTTTTTTATAACGAGCTGGGATAGGTTTGTTGTTACTACTGGATGCAATAGATTTTCCAAATGGTTGTGCATCATATTTAGTTTTTGTTCTAGCCTTTCCATAACTTAATCCCTTTTCGTCCTTTCCATATTTTTCCATTCCTAACAGTTTTTCTAATTTCTCACCACTCTGGGAAAATTTACAGTTTATTTTGACAATTTTTCTAGATTCTTCTAGATCATTTTGAAGTGTATAGTTTTCATTTTGAAGGATCAAGTGTTCCACATTTAGAGCTTCGACTTGTTTCTTTAATTTTTCTGTCTCAGATTTCAAAGAGGTGTTAGTTCTTTCAAGTCTATCATTATCTGAGTGACACTGCTGCAAATCAGTAATTAGATGAGTATTAATATTTGAAGCTTTATCCAGATCTAGTTGCTGCAATTCCTTTTTGTTCTCAATTATTCCAAGTCTTTTGACAGTATTAACGCCATGAATGTAAAGTTGATTGTAAGCGTTTTGTAATTCATTTTGCTCTTTATCTTCTTCTTCTTCAATTTTCTCATTGTCAGATGAAAATGATTCAGTGGCTTGTTAGTCTTCCTCAGATTCAGTTGGAATGATCGAAGTAGTGGAGACCATAAGTATTTTCAAGGATTTTTTATCTCCGTCACTTTCTGAGTCATTATTTTCTGAGTTCGACTCTTCTGTATCATCCCATGTGGCGACCATCGTCTTGCCCTTGGTTTTTCTGTTTGGGCATTCAGTAGATAGGTGACCATACTCATGACAGGCATAACATTATGGTTCTTTGGTCTGCTTACCAAATTTTCCTGCAAAAGGTTTGTAGTTCACCTTTCTTCCTCTAGAGGGGCAGCCACAATTTCTTTGAAAGAATCTTGTGAATCTTTGTGCTAGTAGAGCTACTTCCTCATCTTCATCTTCTTTTTCACTCTCACTATCCTCATGTTTTGTTTTCTTAGAGGTTTTTAGGACAGTGTTTTTGGATTTTTGGGGTTGTGTAAAGTGTAGTTCAAAAGTTTGTAGGGAACCTACTAGTTCTTCTACTTTCATCTCATCAATATTCCTACACTCCTCAATTGTTGTTACCTTGGGATTAAACCGTTCCGGTAGGGATCTTAAGATTTTCCTACATATTTTAGGTGTCGGAACTTTCTCTCCCAATCCACCCATGGAGTTACAAATGATATTCAATTTGGTGAAAAACTCCATAAATGTCTCATGCTCTTCCATTCTGAGATTTTCAAACTGTGAAGTTAAAAGTTGTAGTTTAGATCTCTTCACAGTGCTTGTGCCTTCATGGGTTGTTTCCAATAAGTCTCATGCTTCTTTAGAGGTCCCACACATACTTATCTGATTGAAAATATCTTGGGACACGACACAGTAGATGGCGTTCATTTCTTTTGATTCAGCATTTCACTGTTCTTTGTCAAACGCCGTCCACTTTTCATTAGGTTTGTGTTTAGAGATTGTGGTTTCAATTTCAAGTATAATTTGTTCAGATGGTACCACAAATCCTTTTTCAACTACATCTCAAACTTCATGATCTAAAGATCTCAGGAAGTAATGCATTCTAGCCTTCCAACAAGTATAATTTGAACCATCAAATACTGGAGGTCTAGTAACAGATGAACCCTCTCCTTTGGCTATATTTCAACTTCAGTCAAGATCACTCTCTAGGCGATGAAGCCCTTAAAGAGAGACTTGCTCTGATACCAATTAAAATAGCGGTGAAGACCGCTTGAGTTGAAGTTGGAATATGCCAACATGTCCTAGAGGGGGGTGAATAGAACTTTTTAAAGTTTTTATGAATTATTAAAAATCCTATCACAAAGTACAGATTAGGATTACTCAAAATTAACTCTACTGGCTTCCAAGCCTGGTAGAGGATCCAATCACAGAGCTATTTAAATGATAATCATGGTACAATTATAGTCTATGATGGATGTGACTGTGTGTGAAGTGTGAGCAAGTATAAATGCAATTAATATAATCACATAAAAGATCAAACATAAGAATCAATCTCAAACACACTCAATGTAACACCCTGAAAATCGGGGGTCGTGTATAAACTCAACTCCCGAGTTCCAGACCGTCACTTATGCAACAAAAATGGTTATGATTCAATGCGGTCTGATTTAAAGCATTCACATGAGTAAAAGTATACCAAAACTGCAATTCATACTTCAGATCCAGTGATAAAAGCAAGCGGAAGACTAAATAATGTATATATCACTGTATGGAAAAAAAACAAAATAATCTCATCTGTCTCCAAAGTATGACTACATCTCTGAGTCTCATATACATATACATAACAAAAGAATAATGTTCAAAAAGGAAAGTCCCACTGATGTCCCCTCGATCCAGGTCGCCTACGGGAAGCCGTGGTGAGACTGCATATACGAGAACTCATCCTGGTCCTCGTCGATCTCTGGCTCCACCTCCTGGATCTCGTCCTCACCTGCAACTACAACAGGGTCTGGTGGGTGTTGCAAACACCATCCCGTAACGTGGGAATGAGTGATCAACTTAGTGGAATCATAGAGCAAAGATTAGCATGTTCACAATTCAATCACGCGATAATAGTAAAGCAGTAAATCAGACAATCCTAATACTGTTATTAATGCAAGATGATATGACGTGATGTATGCCCTCACCAACGACCACCCTCATGCGGCAACATCTTACGACCGCGGCATGCCACACTCCCTAGAGTGCTCCACATCTTCCAGGCACATGCAATGCTATGGTGATATGATTTCCAAGTTGTTATTAGTCCATTCAAACAGCAGGATTGGGAAACTAAGGTACTTCCCTTGATCAATCCCAACACAGATCCTGTCTAGGGTCGTCACTCCTAGTAATCTCATACGATGTATATTTCGTAGGTCACTGCAAGGGCTGCCAGGGCTGTTGCTCGCACTCGTTGCACCGCTCCCCCATCACCTTATCAATACAGGCCTAC
The DNA here is from genome assembly GCA_037074715.1 of Magnolia kwangsiensis. Lineage (NCBI taxonomy): Eukaryota > Viridiplantae > Streptophyta > Magnoliopsida > Magnoliales > Magnoliaceae > Magnolia > Magnolia kwangsiensis. The sequence goes on along the minus strand of CM073582.1, from coordinate 54,463,474 downwards.
CGTACTCTACTGCAACGGAAGGGTCGTCGCCTCCCGTGGACTCAGAATACGCTCGCGGTCACTACAAAGGGCTCGTCGCCTGATCAGTGTAGGCCGACAGCTAGAATATAGTGTCCCATACCACCATAATCTGCTCACGAGTCAAGGTGCTCACTGGTCACTACGGGGAGGTTTGTGGCCCCAGCGTAGGCCGACAGCTCGACCACGGTGTCCCATACCACCATGCCCAGCTCATGAGTCTTCGTGGATCAAGGTACCATGGTTAACAGGGTTTACAATGGTAAGTTCAGTACCCTAGGTTCAAGCAGTTATGACACATACAAGGTGAACATACATCGGCCAGTCGGGTTACTTGACGGGCTCGACTAGCGCGATCGCATCTCAAGTCGAATGACATGAAGTGCGTAAAACACTTCGCATGGCCTAACCACTGCCGCCAACTCCAAATACGAATCACGTTCATCGACGCGTCGTTCGTGGCTATGACCAGTCAGCCACGAATTCGCTCGGTTACCGACTGCCTGGACTAAGTCAAGTCCCACACATCTATGGAATCATATTAGTACTATATGCAAGGACATTGGAATTGAAATACATCATGTGAGCATGTTAACACATGTTATAACATTCAACTTAAGCAAATCTTCAAGGCATACTTTCTATGCATGTAATGCAATCATGCATAAGGTAAACGTGTAGGAAATCATTTAGGTCAGCATATTAATCAAGAAATCAATCTCAAACTACTACATAACATCATTTAATTCAATACATACTAATACAAGCATTTATACAAACACATACACTACACACTTAAGTCCACATATAGTATGTCGACCCAAAGTGCGCAACTTGACGAATCTCTTCGCCAAACTAATTATGCAAGCATTCCTAACTCCCTAATGCGGCGACAAACCATGTCGATCACGTCAGCAAAATATGCATGTAGACCGTACTTCCTACAAATGACTAAAATGCCCTAAATCTCATATTCTTCGTTAATTTACGAAACAGGAAACGGAGAGCATGCTGTACATGTCAAACGGCGATGCCGTCGATAATCTACTATTAAACGACATTGAAAGCGTTGTAAACCGTCAATCAAAGCGTCTAAAATCCTCACCTAGTCTCTTACGGTTGCGGGATTTTGAACGAAGCATGTACGCTTCGTCTACGGTAGTAGGAGAACCTGATTTATGGAATACGTTAGCTAAAGTGCTATGAATCTGGGTAAATCCTAAATCAGTAAGTTTTGGGGTTATTTTATACTTGAAAAAGGGGAGAAATCACCAGCCAGGTGATTGGAAAGAAGTGCTGAAGCACTAGCAGTCGGCGGCTCGGAAGCGGGAAAAATCTCTTCTTCTCTTTCTCTCAAACTCTCTCTCCTTTTCTCTAGGGTTTGTGATTTTCGGATGGAAGGGAGAAATGAGGGTTTCAACCCCTTTTATAAGCTTAAAAACGCCGGAAATAGGCTCCGGGACGAAGTTTACTTGGTGCCTATCCATTTCGGGGCTGTTTCGGTCCAAAAACTGCTTTCTGGTGGTCCCCTGGTCGATTGCGGTCGGACTTAAGCTCATGTGTACCAGATGTAGCTCGTATTAAGTTTTCAGTCTGGCAGGGTTCGCAGATCGCACGTGGCGGACCAGTTTCAGTTCAGCGGTCACCGCACGTAGATCAGGGCTGAAAGTCTCATGATAATAAATAGAAATTTTTCCTGATCCGAGGGTGTAATCTGGATGAATTCTGACGGTCAGAACGCTCAATACTGACGCGTCAAGTCGTGTGCCAGATTTGAATTTGAATTTCCAAATTCGTCCCTATTCGCGGTCGCTTCAGTCCGGGTTCAACGAAATCGTCTGTGATTATCGGTTTGACTTGATTTTCGAGATGATTGTCAAGTCGAGCTGGGCGGTTCTAACGGTCTAAGATAGGAGGTATCGGACCTTCGACGCGCGGTCTAGATCTAATTCAAGAATTCAATGTGGTCCAGAGAACAAACCTGCTTAGAGTTTGATCCGAGGTTATAGAGTATTGTAGAGTTGTTTGTTCTACTCGATTTGGGTCTTGCAGAACATATTTAAAGTGATCAGGGACTATTTCCCAGCTACTCTAGCGTTGCGCTAGCTAACTTACGCTTAATTTCCATGGAAATTATTTTTACGCGATTTCGGGTCGAGTTGGTACTCGAGCCCAAGTATGGATTTTTCACGGGCATTACACTCAACCCTCGAGTGACCGGATTTCACTACCAGCTACAAATGTAATTTTATAGTGGTTCGATTACTTGTCTACTTCACCACCGGCTTCCACACTCAACCCTTCAGTGACCGAATTTCACTAAGGAGGTTTCCCATGGTTCACCTCAAACTTAAGGTTTTAAAACAAGTTCACCTTCAACCTTTACAGAGGTTTCTACTTGGTTCACCTCAAACCCTAGAGTTTTGCTGGCGCACTCCTAATCAGATGTTTATGCCCACACAGAGAAAGGGTCCACACAACGCACCTAGATGTTTATGCTCTCCACAGAGGAAGGGTCCACACAACACACCCCGCACATACACTTCCGTCGAAGGCCTCCTTTGAGGACTTCAAAGGGTGAGTAACACTTAAGACCCAATCCTAGAAAGGAATGATCACAAGTGTCCTCTAGACTCTAGATACTTACAAATAAGTTGATGAGTCCCTTTTTGGCGTAATGATGAAGATCTCCTTCTTGTTGATGAAGAGTCTTTAGCTCCCTTGATCCACAACACAAAAGATATACCTATTCTAGGCTTTAGGTTGGGTCAAGGTTCTGATGGAATTCCACTCTCTAAGGATTTTCTTATTAGGAAGATAGAGTGGTTCCGATCATCTATGCATTCAAGGCATCCCAGCTTAATGATTTGCCATTAAGGTAGTAGCTGAAGGATCCTTGAATGAGGAAGTTCATTCCCCAATCCACTCTATTGAATATCAATGATGAGGGTGGATTGGAGGATGAACTCCTTGAGAGAAAGGGCTTAAGGTAAATGATATGAAGGTTAAAACATTCAAAAGCACTCTATACTTTCTCTCATAGCAATAAAGGCAAGCTTCTCTATATATAAGCAAAAGGTTCCAATGGATATAAAATGGTCATATTTATGACAGAGTTCGATATCATCGAGAAAGTGTTGATATGATCGAGCATATACTCTCGATTGTATCGATTGTCCTCTCGATGATATAAACTCAAATGTCATTTTCGCTTTTGGAAACCTTTTGCGAACTGGTCGATGGGATCGAGGCACACATCGATGTTATCGGATTTCGAACTCCGATTCCATCAATAGATGAATCGATCTATCGATAGGTGAAAAATAAGAGAGACAAGCCTTGAGGAATTTCAGGTTCTAACGAAATGGTCGGAGAACAGTCGATGTCATCGAAATTTGTATATCGATGATATCGGAGACTGTGTCGATGAGATCGATAAATTGTATAGGTTTACCTATAAGCTTGCTGGACAGTTTGTGTCCGGTATCGATCCAATCGACCATGTCTCGATATGATCGACATATGAATATCGATTTCTCAACAGGCACCCCGATCAATATTTATAATATCCTGAAATTTATGCTGGAGGAAACATGCGCCCACTATCGATATGATCAACTGACTTCCGATATGATCGGTATTTGAGTTTAGATTGAATCGGATAGTCATCGATATATCGAAGTACATAGAAGGTTTTTTTAGAAAAATAGGGGTCCCTAAAAACTATCTGTCGATATTATCAATCCACTTCCGATAGGATCGATATTCGAATATCGATGATATCGATTCATATTCCGATATATCGATAAATCATCCAGATAAATGTCTGATTATTGGACGCATTTTATCCTCACTTGATTGTATTGATTGATATCCCGAGGACATCGATAGAGCAGGTCGATTATATCGAGAGATTAATCGATATAATCGACAGTGTAAGAAAAACTTGAAGATTTTCTTATTTGGTAAAAAGTTTTCTTACACAAAAACCCTACGATGTTCTACTTATTTTTAAGATTTTTAATCACCTAGTGTTTTGGAACATGGGATGTGAGGCTATGATTTACCTATGGCGAGCTTCCACACATCCAGTTGAGGCAGACACTTGAGTTGATCTTCCTGTTAGGTGCTGTTATCCGACTGACTCAACTTACATTGTAATTGATAAACCAGGGCACGAGCAGGTGCACTTTCATCTTGTTCTTGCCCCCTTTTAATATAAAAGCATTATTTTGATAATCTTCTGGATAAAAATTATAATTATGCTCAAGGATAATATCTTTTGATGAAGCAAACATTAACCGATATATTAATACCCTGTCCATCTTAATCTAAGACTCTGTATGCTCCATTGAAATATACTTCTTTTTATTATGTATGGCCCGTTCCATTTGGGCTCAAACTTGCCCCCTATCCGGTGGGTGACCACTATCGATCTTTTCAACATTAGTACCATGTTACCTTTCTTGAAAGAGCGATGCTTGACTCTTTTATCAAAGGCAGCCGATATTCTTGCTTGATATAATTATAACCGTTGTGATGAGGACATCATGTACAAGCACGCCCGCACACCACCACCCCTACGCACGTACGTACGCAGAAGGAGGACCTCACCATTGATCTGGCTCGATGACGACGTCTAGGGAGGGTCTCCTAGGTAGAAGATAAGTTTTGGTTCAAAAAAAAGTGGACCCGATAGTCAAGAAAAGCCCATCATGGGATCTCATGATCGTGACCCACTCGTCGGATTGATTTCATATTTTAGATTTTACTTATTGTTATTATTTAGAACATTGTGAACGCTTTAGATTTCTCTGTTTGATTTTTATTTTAGTTTACTTTGTCGCCAAGTAATAGGTTGCGCACATGGTGTGAGTTTTGAGGTATAGAATTTTTTCTATAAATAGGCACCCCTTGTAGTTCTTTTGATTCATTGAAGTTAATAAAAAAATTCTTACGTTATTTTTCTTCTCTCTTCGTGAGTTGTGGAAGAATTTAAAAGTGGGTGCGAAGCCCTCCCTTTTCGAAGGGCTAACTACCGTGGTGCAAAGCCACATCGACCCCGATTCACCCCCATCCTCCATCATCTTCTTTTTCATCTTCCACCACCATCCATACTTTGAATTCGTCCCTTTTGTTGCATCAAATTTCTTCATTACAGCAGATTTTCAGATTTTGACCCGTCGGCGAGCTGAAACTTTGGCAGAGCACCACGCACAAACCGTACATCGGATCAAGCTGATATTTGGAGGTTTTGGAATCCATCCCTGGCGACCGGGGCCAAAGTGGACTTTTTCTGAATAGTGGGCCCCACACACATGCGGCCATGATCACACGCACGTGCGTCTAGGTCATTGTTGCTGTCCACACGCAGGATCGTCTTTTGGTTCAGGTTTTTATCTTCTTTTATCCTCTCATAACTATTTTTTTATGAATCCTAGACCTAGATTACATTTTTCCTAAGCTATTTGCCAATTTTCTTACCCTAGGGTTTCCCGAATTGGAATTTCTGAATCCCTTGGATTAAGGGCTGATTACTATGCATGTGTGGGTGATTATTTCTTATTTTTGAGTATCGTTTGGTTCATAATTCTTATTGTTTTAGCCTTATCATGTGTAGGCCTAGACCCGCATAGATTCTCCTTAATTGAATGTTTGGATTTTTATGTGGGATATGGAATTTGGGTAATTATTTCTGAACTAACGTGATCTTAAGCCTGAAATCTCGCATACCATATTTAATTTTCCATGTCTTGCATCACGTTGCTGAGCTGCCAGTCATTTTTCATCGAGTAGGTCCAGTTCTTTTAGCCTTTTTTTTTGCATTTTCATCATCTATAATTAACCGATGAACTGCTACTCTGAGTGATGTGACCCGTGTTTCAATCAGGATGAAAGCCTCTACGCCGTAAACTAATCAATATGGTGTTGCTCTTATTGTTGTTCGGTGGGTAGTCCTATAAGCTCACAATGCTTCTTGCAACTTTTCATCCCAATCACGCTTATTTCCAGTCACTGTCTTCTTCAGTATCTTCATAATTGTCTTGTTGATTGCCTCTGCTAATCCATTGGCTGGTGGATAGTAAGGTGTTGAAAATGAGTGGTAAATACTGAACTTTTGATATAGCTTTTCCATGCCTTTATTCCTGAAAGGGGTACTATTGTCAATAATGATTTTCTTCGAGATACTGTGGTGATATATTATTGCATGTCAGATGAAATTGACAACATCTTTTTCTTTGACATTATGCAATGCGATTGCTTCCGTTCACTTAGAGAAATAGTCTATTGCTACCACTATATATTTCTTTCCTCTGGATGAAGGTGGATCTATGGGGCTAATAACATCTAGGCCCCAAGCGGAGAAAGGCTAAGAAGTAACTATCTGATGGAGATCTTCTGGGGGTAGATGTATGACGTCTCTATGAATCTGACACTCGTGACATCGCTTTACATACTCTATTGTATCTTTGAACATTGTGGGCCAGTAATACCCCATTCAATGTATTCGATGAAATAAATTTCGACTAGCCTGATGCGCCTCGCATTCTCCTGAGTGGGCTTCTTGTAAAATTTGACTCGCTTCTTGTTCATCTAGACATCGTAGCAGCACTTCATTGTAAGATTTTTTGTACAATACTTCAATGCATATGATGAACCTGCTTGATCTCTGCTTGATTTGTTGTCTTTTGCGCTGGATCTTTTGGCAAGATATCATATTTGAGATAATCTACGGAAGGCTAGTGTCAATCGTCTGCTGTCACCTCCAAACATGATATAGGAAGTGCTTTAATGACCTCATCAATAACTTCTGAAGAGGGCAAGAATCTTCTTTCCTCTATAGTTACTTGAAGGGGGCTTCGATTCAGACAGGACGGGGCTACTGCCAGACTAACTAAAGCATCTCTGCCTTTGCATTTTCACATCGCGGTACATGCTTGATTTGGACTTAACAGAATAGCTCTAGTAACTATTGTGCTCTTCGAAAGTACGACAAGAGCTCTTGCTTTCTTATTTCAAACTCAATCGTTAGTTGATTTATGATCAACTTAGAATCGCCAAAAATCTGCAACATTTTTATCTTCATTTCCTAAGCTATTTCCATCCCAATGATGAGAGCTTTATATTCGGCTTCATTATTTATGAATGCGGTACCCAACTTGAAATAATAGGGTAACAAGTCACCCTAGGGAGTAATGAATATTACTCCTGTGCTTGCTCTAAATGCTCGAGAAGCACCATAAAAATACATTTGCCACGCGTTTTGTGACTCAGTTACCATAACTTGCTCATCGGGAAAATCATCGCTGATGTTTTCATTGTCCATTACGTGATGCGCTGCCAAGAAATCTGCCACTGCTTGCCCTTTTACTACTTTTGCTAGCTCATAGGTAATTGTATACTTTGAAAGTTGATGTTTTAATTTAAACCAATCTGATTTAAATGATTTTAACTCGCAAGTATACGAATCAGATGTAGATATGGTATGTATTAGAGATCGTTCCCATGAGGACTGGTTGTCACAATTTGAATGTTACGATTCTTCTTAACTAATCCAACAAAGAGTTTAGGTAATGATTAAGAAAACTAAACAAAAATCAATGAAAAAGTAACTGAGAGTAGTGAGTAAAATCCAATCGATGAGAAGACTAGGACTTTCGAATCCACCCCTAATTATCCTAACCCTTGTTTTACCTGTTGATTCACCCTAATTCAGATTGATATAAATTTAAAAAACAAAGCACACCCTATGTCCTTGGTCGGGCACATAGAATGTATAATCCTTTAAAGCATATGTATCACATCTTTCCATCCATAGTCAGGCATGGAGAGATGTGGATTCCTGTTTCTTCCTCTATAGGAGACCTGTTCATGGTTAGACACAAGCACCTAGAATAATATTCCAAACAACATCCATATCTAGACTTTGGTCGAGCTCATAGAATGGAGAAGTACGGAAATCTTAGGAAAACACACTAGAAAAAGAAACAAATCAATCAAATCAACATGAATTCAACAATAAACAAGAGTCAATCAAATTAGGGGCTTCATCTCAGCCCTAGCTGAGAAGTTTAGCAATCCATAAATTCAAATAAAAAGAAAGAAAAATAAATTTGATAAAAGGAGAACATCCTTCACTCTCTTTCTTCTTCTCTCTCTCTCTCTCTCTCTCTCTCTCTCTCTCTTCTCTTTCTTCTCTTTCTCTCCTTAGCTCCGGATCTAGATTCCCAGCCTCCCCACATCCAAAACTTCCTTATATAGCTGCTAGAGTGGTGAAAATCATATTTAATCAGATTTGGAAAGCTATGACATGCCCAACAAAAGCTTTTTTGCAGCCAAGTTCGGTGCCTCAAAAATCACCACTTTCCTCGCTCAATTTCCAAAGAAATACCGTCTCTTAGGACTTTTTTGGGTTCTCTACATGATAGATGGTTCAGATCTGCCATATGATCAAAGATGGTGGGCCACAACCGCCTGGAAAAGTCAATTTTTGTGGATATGCGAAACCTTTTGCACTCTTTCGCTGTCGTGATCGGGGGGCCCCATAGAGGTATTTTCAGGGAAATCCACCCCGTCCATTGCATTCAGAATGAAATTTTAATCAAGAATAGGTGGTTTTAAACGTCCATTGACGCGGTCCAGAGAATATATCACAATAAAATTAATTTTGAATGTCCTAAGGTAGCCCTTTTGTGGCTCTGTAATGCATATGTGTGTATGCATGGATGAAAAAAGTCAACATGGTTTTGTAGTATTCGAGCCCCCTACAAGATGAATGGATTGGATCAGCCGTACAAGCGATGAGTGGGGCCCACAATTGTCCAAAAAATGGACCAGCGTCGGTCTACGTAACAGAGAGTTCCGTCTCTGTTTTGGAAATTGAGATGGAACGGTCAAAGGTCGGTTTGACCATGGTGGATGTACAGCACACGGCTAGTGCACTCGTGCATATGCACACACTATTTGGGTTGGGTTCACTGCAATGTTCTTGAGATATCCAATCCGTCCATCCCTTTTCTCATACAATTTTAACGGTTGGGACCAAAATTGAGGTATATCCAGTTATCTGGCGGGCCTGAAATCGATGGTTTATAGGCTGATCTGTCCGTAGGCCCACTTCTCGAGATCTTCAATGGCTGAAATTTAATATGCACTGTTAATTTATGGCCCCCAGGCCATGTATGAATTTTCGAGCCAATCGAATGACTGGAACCATGTAATCTTGCATTCTGCACCAATTTCGGATCTGTTTAATGCGAACAGCTTGATTTCCTCAGGTTCCTGGCATGTAAATTCATTGATCTCAGTCCTCTAGAGTCCATCCTTTACTTTGGTTACTTCAGAGCATCAAATCCATGCTTTTAATATCCTTTTTCAATTAACGCTGCTGATTACACCTTGCAATAAAAACACAATTAAAATATTCCATTAACCCATATCATGTACGTAAAATTCTAAAATAATCGAGGTCTAACATATAATATTTGACCCTCATCAAAAGTAACAACATCCATTTGGCCAATCTTCCTGATAACATCATCCTTTTCATTAAGAACTTTATTGGATTTGCTCTCGAGATTAGAAAGGCAATAATGTCTTAACTTTTATACGGCGAATATCAGCACCAGGCATTCTTTCTCGATCGGGGAATAATTGCATTCTACGCCTATTAGAGTTTGACTCAGATAGTAAAGAGTTGTTTCTTTCCCACATTCATTTACCTGTGCTAATAAGGCCCCCAACGAATTCTCGGCTGCAAATGTGTTTAAAATAAGCGGCTTACCTTTCCCAGGGGCTACTAATACTGATGGTTGTTTCAGTAATTCCTTTATTGTGTCGAACGCATTCTGACATACTTTGTCCCATACGAATTTTGTTCCTTTCTTCATCAAATGAGAAAACGGCTGACATCTCCCTGCTAGATTCTAAACAAAATGGTGAATATATGCCAGTTTTCCTTGCAGGCTTTTCAATTCTTTCAACGTTTTTGGAGGTGGCATATCTTGGATGGCCTTAACTTTCCCTGGATCGATCTTAATTCCCCTGTGCCTGATGACGAAACTGAGGAACTTTCCCAATGATACTCTAAAAGCACATTTAGCAGGATTCATCTTCAATTATTTTTTTTGAGTCCGCGAAAAACTAAAGTCAGATGCTCTCAATGTTCTTCATGATTACTCGACTTGACCACTAAATTGTCAACATAACATTTGACATGACTATGCATCATGTCTAGAAAGATGTTTTGCATTGCCCTTTGGTATATTGCTCCAACATTCTTAAGACCGAATGACATAACCTTATAATAATAGATTCCTAACGAAGTTCTGAACGCTGTTTCTTCTTCGTCTTCTGGAGCCATTCTAATTTGGTTGTAGCCGGCGTAGCCATCCATAAAGGACATGATGACATATTGTGTTGTACTGTCGATTAACAATTCGGTGATTGGTAGTGGAAAGTCGCCTTTCGGGCAAGTTTCATTTATATCTCTGAAGTCGACATAAACCCTAATTTGTCCGCTTTTCTTCTTTACTAGGACGACGTTCGACATCCACTTAGGATATTTGACCTCTCTGATGAACACGACTTTTATTAGCTTGTTTATTTCTTCTTCTAACAAAGGAACCAGGTCCGGATGAAATCTCCTTTGCGCTTGCTTAATCGACCTTTTATCTTTAGAAATGTTCAATCGATGCATTGCTACCGAGGGTTCTAGACCCAACATTTTCGCATACGTACAAGCAAAGACAACTTTGTTCTCTTTTAAGAGTTGGACATATTTTTTCGCTTCTTGCTCGAGAAGGCCGGCACTTATAAACATTTTTCGGGGCTCTTCTTTTGTGCCTAGATTTATTTCTTGCAAACTATCAATCGTCGATTGCTCCCTATCTTTTATTTGCTTCGGAGCCATCTCAAGGTGATTAACTATTGTAGAATCTGTTTCTGGTAACTGATCGACTGTAACCATATTTACTGATGATTTTACCCCCAATCCTTGAACTTTTTCTCTTCTTTTTTATCCGACTCCAATAGGGATCTGAATTCCTTTCCCGTAATTTAAGCCGGTGGGTTCTTTGTAATCAAAACCCATACTCTTCATGATTTTTCTTCTTGCTGGACTATATTTCTTAAGATCTCGAGATGTCAGCTTTCTATAGTGCACATAATTTTGGCCTTTTCTTCTATTTAGGCTTCTGAAGGGGCGTAAAATTCAATCAGCTCTGGGTACTTCACAATGGATTTAACATGAAACCTTTCCGGAACAGCCGGGAATGGCTTGTTTCTTTCAGCATACGGTAATGGAACTATATAATTTGACTGTAGGACTTTCAACTGTTCAGGTAATAATAACGTTAATGGTGGCTGTCCCGGTTGTCTCAGATGTTTTGGTACAAAATAGAATTTCTTCTTTACTTCTGTAATTCTAAACGATCCTGTCTTTTCAATTTCTTCTCTCATTACCTACATATGGGCACTCCTTAGGCCTTTGTTCTCGTTATTCTTCCTCTCTTCTTTTCTAGAAAATTCATTGTAATAACTGGCATCTGATAAGAAGGCTTTGGCTTCTGTATATGGCCTTGCATCGGCCATTACTTTGTACTGTACTTCATTCTTGTAACACTTGAAACACTGGTGTAGAGTAGAAGGTATGATGCCATATTGATTTATCCATGGTTTTCCTAAGAGAAAATTGTATGTTGTCAGACTGCATTAATGACATGGCAAACAACATCGGTAGTTAATTCTCTAATTTCCAATGTTATTGTAATTATACCAAGCACACGCTATCCATCTTGATTAAAGCCCTGTACCATCATTCTACTAGGGCGTAGATCAAAACGACGGTAGCCCAATTTATACAGCATTGTTAGTGGTAATAGATTCACTATAGACTCGTTATCAAGCATGATCCACTTGACTTCTTTGTTGCAGATATGACCCACTATCATCAATGGCCTATTATGCCTTGTACCACAGGCCAAATCATCATTGGAGAAGGAAACCACTGACATGCAATCCTCTCGTTCTTTGTGCCCTTCATTTTTCACTTTCACAAGTAACGTTTCTTGGACATCGCGATCGGATAGCACTTGAATCAGGCTTTATCGAAAGTTCTCTGATAACTTTAGTGTGTCATAAACGCTTAACCGAGCTAGTATACCTTTTAGATGGCTTACTACATCATAAGTTACCTTTGCTACTTCATTCTTTTCTTCCCTTTTAGCACCATCATGCTGATTCTTAATGACCTCTATTCTTGTGGCTCCAACTTTCTGCCTCATGGGACTTACCATTCTTTCCCTTGACCATAGTGTGATTACTGTGGCTTTACTTGTCATCTTATGATTCTCTTTCTCTGTTCTCTCATGAGTGTTTTCTCGGGCTGTCAGTACATTCACTGTTGCCTTTACATCTCTTTCTTTTTCTTTTCCAATCACTATTTCTCCCCCGTTTATCATTCTTTATATTATGCATTTTAACGTGTAACAATTTTCTGTCAGGTAACCTACCAAACGGTGATAGTAGTAGAAATCCCTTTCTCTTGTTCTTGTTACATCTTTGGGGCGCTTGGTTGGAGGTAATTCTATCTTACCAGCTTTCAGCAACTAGTTCATCATTAGAATTACATCTTCCCTATCGAACGCGAAACCTTCATGAGTGTAAGACACCATTTATTCCATACGACTTTCTATGCTTATGTACATAATGATCGACGCCCTTACCTAGACCTGGATTGGCCGTTCATAGTACAAACCCAACTGACCGAAACCTCAAGACCCCAAAACCTGTTTCATATCGACTGCCCCATCGCCGCGATCATGAAGGTACAACTCATGCGTTTATACGATACTCCGTTTGTGAAATACGTTGTGAAGAATAATTAGTGTATCATGTGCACAAGGTGCCATGTACTCCCCTCCACACATGTGCACAACACATGTCATACACACATGTACATACCACACATGGGTGAGAGAATCTCTACCCATGTGTGTGATGTCACACACCCATACCTCCCATCTCTCATGTACACCTCAAGTCAACTCTTCTCCATGCCACACCTCATGTGTGACATCATCACACCATACCATCCCATGCTCCTTTAACCCACCATTAATTACAAATCATAAATTAATTTTCATAATCCTAGCCTAAGCTAATATTAATCACATTAGCCTAACTTACCAAATTTTTATGAATTTCTCTACAAATACCCATCAATCCCGTAGCATTTCACCATTTTTCTACACATGAGAGAAAGAGAGGAGTGATCTTGGTGGGCCATCAACTCCATCAACCCCATTCCTTCCATCCATCTAATTCATCAAGGTGAGTACACCCACTCCACTCTCGATTTTCTTTCCTTTTTTTATTATTTGTATGATTATTAGTGGTGATGATTTGATGTGATCAATGATGTGAATGTATAGGATAATACATATAAAAAGATGATTTAATAGTTGTGATGATATGATGATAATGATGCTATCAATGGTGTGGATGCATAGGAAACATATATATATATATATATATATATATATATATATATATATATATATATATATATATATATATATGTAAAATTAAATTATTCTAGACTTCCTGTGGGACCCATTGATAGTGGGCCCCACCAAAATATTTCTATGTCATCCAAACTGTCCAAGAATGGCCCCTTTGGGGTGGCCCAACTCTCACACACACATACATCCAAATGCACATGTGCACACCACACCTAAATAAATAAATTAATTAATTAATTAAAAAAAATAATATGAGAAGTGGACGCTACTACTGCCAGCGTCTAGAGGACACTGCAGCAAGCAGCGTCCCCGCTGCTATTTGAAAGAGAAGAGGGAAGGGGCCGTGGGTCCCCAACGGGTAGTACCCATGATGTATGTATTCAATCCATGCTGTCCATTTAATTTCCCAACTCATTTTAGCCATGGAGCTGAAAAATGAAGACAATCCAGATCTCTGGAAGGCCACACCATCAAAAAGCCTTTTTTTATAGTAATAAATGGTTGAAGCCCACTGTGATGCTTTTATACATCGAAATATATCAATATTGGGCCCTTTAGACCTATTACGAGCCCAAGAACTCAGTAAACAGAGTAGATTGTCCTTCTGTGGACCCCACCTAAGAAAAACCACTGAAAAAGAAAAAGAAAAAGAAAAAGAAATATAGGTAAGGGCGTCCGTCCCTTGTTGCTGCTGAATCCAGCGTCTGCTGCTTGAGTAGGCAGGATCCGTGGGTCCCATCCATAGGCCCACCATGATGTATGGCGAACATCAGCACCGTGCATTTGATGGGTCCCCTTTAAAAATGAGTCACCCTCAAAATTCAGCCATACACGAAACTCAGGTGGCCCACACCATCAAAAAATAAAAATAAAAATAAATTTATGAAGCTGAATAAATTAGCAATTTTCATAGGTCTGATCATGTGGTATATGTTATATCTAAACCATCCATCCATTTGGTGAGCTTGTCTTAAGGTTTAAGAAGAAAAATAAGATAGATCTAACTATCAAGTGGGCCACACTACAAAAGCAGCAAGGACTAAACATCTACCATTGGAACCCTTTTTCTAGTCATAAGTTTTAGACTAGTATGAAATTTGTATTTCCCCTTAATTTGGGTCTTTGTGACCTTATGAACAGATTGAATGGAAAATAAACATTATGGTGGGCCCTGTGAATGGTTTAACAGTGAAATCATTATCCTCACTGCTAATTGAGGTGATGTCCACATAATCTTTGGTTATGATTCATTTTTGGACAATTTTCTAAAATGATCTCTAAAAATAGATGATCGGTGTAGGTATGATAAATACATCACTTTAGGACCCATGTAACTTTGATCTCCTTGAACCATTCGTACAACTCAAAGCTCGAGCATGTAAAATCACTTGTTAGGTCCACTTGAAATTTGGATGTATCTAAAACTTCGTCTGACCCCTCAACCAGGTGGGACACATATAATGGATGGGCCAGATTTATGAACTACATCTTTGTGGGCCCAACAAATGATTATGAATATTCAATGGAGGGTAACCCTCTCAACTTGTGTGTAGTATGGCCCACTTTGATGCAGGTGTTATGCCACTTAATTCACCATGGCTATGACATAATATATATTTAAGATCCTCACCATTTATCTATTTTATCAATCCCTTTGATGGTATGTTACCAAGACTCAGGCCCATCCAATGTTAGATAGTCGTACGTTATGAAATAATGTAACTTGAACTCTCATCACTAAAAATTTATTATGGGCCATCCGGATAATGTATTAGATATTCAACCCATCTAGCACATGTACCGGATCCCCTTTAGGGCATTGTCCCAAGGATCAGTTAATCCAACTTGAATTGGACCATACAATACAAGGCTGTGAGAATAAGTAGCTAACTATTGAATCCAACATAAACCCACCATGGTGTATTTATTTAATCCATGCGGACCATCCACTTCCTCATATCATATTAGGATTTGGACTAAAATTAAAGCAGACCTAAGTCTTAAGTGGGTCACACACAACTCAACCTCATGGGAAATCCCCATGAGTTCCACCACATAGAATGCCTTGTAAATTTCATTGATGTGTGGGCCCAAGAAGGTTAAGGCCCACATGAGTGAATTCCATGTGGGCCCATCAATGGTAGCCTTTTTTGGGTCAACCATTGGATCTCTGCGACAAGAGTTTGTAATCTCCATGTGTTGAATGTATGATGAACTGGTATTATAATTTTTGAAGCAATGATGATTAATCCCTTAAATGGGCTGATTGTGGACAACCCTTGATCACTTGGCACTTTGGTTAGAGTACGGCCCCAAGTAATAGGATCATGTGACTTGTGTTTAAACCCTAAACATGTTTAATTGTAACAAATATGTAGACTCTAGTGGTGTGAGGGTGTGATATACCTATTTGGCCCATTAATCATGTGGGCATTTGATGTATGTATAACCACCTAATCATAGGAAATGGTGGAGTATATGCAGTATATGTAGTCATCTAACTATATGAATGTGAAATACGTACAAGGCCACCTAACCCTATGAAATCAAGTGGCATTGATGGCCATTCAACAACGTAGGTTTATGCTTATCGATATAGATACCACCACTTAAATCACATATGACCAAGTTGTACACTAAACTGAATGTGATGTAGGGTTATATTACCCAAGCTAATGCTATCAAGGTCCTAGATTCTATGCGATGTGATCCCTAAACCGTATATGGTATGATGAAATGTGGCTCTTGGCCCTTAACCATGTGACACCAAATATAAGTCATTGACTATGTAACATGTGAAGTAGTTGTAGTATGAGACTTATCATAATTGGTGTAACCTTGTATTCATGTGTAGGATTATGATTGCTCGATTATGCTTGGATATTTTGAAATGTGGACACTAGATTATGATAGTAATCGTATACAAGCTAAACTATGTGAAATTATGGTAGTTACCACTAGACCATGAAAGTTTAGTAAAGTGATTGCCCCATTATGTAAGCTGTGAAGTAATGAAAATACATGACTATCCAACCTGAAGTCCCTTATTATGACTAGTAGAGTGACATTTTTGTGGTCACTTAACCACATGGACTTCTGATAATGGAGCAGCCATATGACCATGTGGGCATATAAGAATTGTGTGATTACTCAGACTCGTGAACTATGCTGATGGTGTAACCTCTTGGGTATGTGAATTTATGATGTGTATTAGATTGATTATGGATCCTACCTTGATGTAAGTATTGCATATTTCACCATTTATCCATTAGGCTAGCAAATTCTAGAACATGATTCCAAAATGACCTAAATCCAATTCCTAAATAAGTCAGACGATATGAAATAGTGCTAATTGAACGTATAACTTTCAAACACTTATGAACCCACTCAATGTATATATTTTATCCGCACTGTTTAATTATTTTACCAACCAAAGAGTTCGATCATGGAGCCTGCTGTCGTGTGCCTTGTACATCTGAACAGTTCTTTCTTGTACTACCATAATGTATGTGAGTTACATATACTATCTAATTATTGGGTGCCACCGTAATATTCATGTGTGGACCCATCTGTGTGCAATACCACTAGAAAGGAGGACCCACTACGTTGTATGAGACAAACCTGCATTACCCAACTGTGACTAACTCCTATGTGTATATTATATACCAAGTCATTCAACTTAGGGCTCACTATATCTTATGAGGTTTACCTATGCCTTCCAAACCATTGTAAAACTAATATGATAATTATTTGCAAATCCAACCTACTAACAACCCACTTGAAGGTGAAGCCCACTACATTATATGAGTTTCGCCAGCACCATCCATCGTGTGGCTTATTTACTATATGTTATATTTATACCATTCATCTCATAACCACTTGGTACATGTACTTTGCATCATCACCACTCATTAATCATAAGGCCCAGTTAGGGTATAACCATGTGGTCCTAATAGAAGAAAATACTATTGGGCCAAAGCCGCTAATGGAATATCTATCTTGTGAAGGATATGGTATAATTCTAAATACAATTAATGCTCGTGACTATGGTAGTTATGGATGATATTAGTCATCTTAGAGATTATGGTTAATAGAAGCATTTGATTCAATATCTTGATTAATGTTGTTCCACTTCCTAACATATTAAATTCATCTACTTAATCATGTTGATATTGATCATACTCATGCACCATGGAATGATGGTATGTGCAAGTGTACTTCAATACAATTATTTATGTGTAAGATATGTCCTCAGTTTAGTCACATGACTATGGATTGATATTGTTGATAGTGGCACATGATGATTGTATGTCATTTTTGGCTTAAAGCTTAAGAAAACCTTAAACTCATGGCATTATATGCATACCATATGCACCTGAACGTATGCCTTATCATGGTTGCTTAAATTCATGTATAATCATGACATACATGGTGATCAAAATACCACAATCGTGCCGTATAATATGAGTTGGATCTTGACGATGAAATGTACATCTATGATGATGACTCGGATTATCCTTAAAAATGAATGGGACATCGGAAGTTTGGAAATAGTAGGGGATGATGTGCTCCTTAGGTTGAAAGTCCCTAAACCCCTTTGCTATCTAGGGTTGCCTCACCGTCGAGTCGTGTGGATAAATGGGTCATGGATCTGACTCCCATTAATGAGGTCGGGTTGAGAAGAGGTGGGTCCAACCTGCGTAAGGGCTAAGGTGCAAGTAGGGACCAGTCTGACTCGTCGGCGAGGAGAAGTGTGAATGAAGTCCACTACTGGCATGCCGTCGTCGATAATCTACTATTAAATGACATTGAAAGCTTTAAAATTAGTCAATCAAAGCGTCTAAAATCCGCACCTTTTGCCTTAGACGTGTATCGATTCGATTTGAACATATACGCTTCGTCAACGGCGTTACGCCGACCAAATGCACAAGATACATAAGCTACTTCGCTATTGAATCAAAGGAATCCCTAAATCAGCAGGTGGTTAGGGTTTTCTTACCTAAAAGTGCGTTGAAAATCACCGAAAAGTGATTTGAACGCCAGGATTTAGCACGTGTAACAGCCGTAGCAAGTGGCAGGAAAAACTCTCCCACACTCTCTCACAATCTCTTACTTACTCTCTCTTTCAATCTAGGGTTTCTAGCAAATTCGGATGGGAGAGATATGTGAGGATTTAAGGCCCTTATATAGGCTAAAACTTCACTTTTTTAGACTTAGGAACAAAGTATACTTGGGTTATAACCAAATCGGGGCTGTTTCGATCCAAAAGAGCGTTTCGGGAGGTCCCCCGGCCGAACGCGATCGGACTTAAGCTCATGGTCACTAGATGTTGCTCACACCAAGTTTTCAGTCCGGTAGAGTTCCCAGATCGCACGTGGCAGTCCAGTTTCAGTTCAGCGGTCACGGAGACTCGATCGAGAATTTCGAGTACACTAACCTGAGTGAGAAATGTTTCCTCATCCGAGGGTGTATTTGGGTCAGATTCCGACGGTCTGAATGCTTATAATGATCGTGCAAGCGAAACGTGCCAGATTTATTTAAATCCCATTTAATTTTAAATGAATTTCACTCTTTCTCACACTCCCTGCTCCAGGCTCAATGAAATAGCCTCAGAGCATTGGTTGGGCTTGATTTTCGAAACGATTGTCAAGTCCAACTAAGCGGTCATAACGGTCTAGGATTGTAGGTATCGGACTTTCAACGCGCGGTCTAGATCCAATACAAAATTTCAAAGGGTTCCTGAGAACAAACCAATTTAGAGTTTGATCCTAAATTTTAGGGTGTCATAGCGTCATTGATTCTACAAGTTTTGGGTCTTACAGAACGTATTTAAAGCAATCAAGGACAATTTCACAGGTAATCTAGTGTAGTGATGGCTAATTCACGTTAAATTCTAAAGAATTAGGTTCTAAATGATTACTTTGGCTTTGGAATCAAATTTTGAGAGGTTACCAAGGTGCTATGGTTGACCCGTTGCATAAGGACGTCTAACTCAGGTTGGCAAAAAATTCGGGGTGTTACAATCTACCCCCCTTAAAACAAAATTTCATCCCCGAAATTGACTAAGGGTAATGAGTCCCTAGAGAGACTTTCGCGTTGACATTCTAAGGAAGGTTCAAATCTGATTTAATGACATAACCTTACGTACAACCTAAATCAACTGTTTCGATCCTGGGCCAGTGGGGAAGAGGCTAACTATGCTTCCGCTGCGCTACTCTGATCTAATGATTGCATTAGCTGACTTAACTAGATTGGGCTCAAAATGTTCTACCCCCATTAAAACTTAGTTCTACGTAAGGTTCAAGAATCTATGTATCGATCCGTATATCGGAACGAGGTGCAACTTAGGGGTTATCCTTGAAATAAAATGGGAACCAACCTCTCGCTACATTGGTCTTCCTTTGCTAATGATGCGTTCTATGACATTGGCACCTATGGTTGTAGAAAGAAGCCTAATCTCTATTGTGATTGAGTTTAGGGGCAGGGTGAGCTTGCGACAAGATGTCTAATTCTCTAGGTGGTTGGGCCAACACGGAAGAAAAGTTATGTAGTGGGTCTAAGTCGGATACGTAGACGTTCTGCCTAGAACAGAAAATTTACCGTATCAGTTCTTAATCCTAGATGATGCCGATCTTCTTCTTGATCAGAGCATTGGATTTATTGGCAACTACCAGGATTGAGAAGTCAATTCAAACTGTGAATACATCGCTAATATACAATTCCGTTACTCTGCATTCCCGTTTGCAATAAATCCTTGGGAAGGCAATTCTAAGGAAAAATCTAAGGGGTGTGCTGGTTTATTCTAAGTTCAATCTGAGGGATCTATAGGTTTTCCCTGAGAGTGAATGGTTCTAAGTTAAAACAACTTTCCTAAGAGTTATAACAGAAGTCTATAAGTATTAAGGGGATCAAGCGAAGGAATGAGGTTCTACTCCAACCAAATCTAACCTATTCCTTAACATATACAGGCTTTACACTACTTAAGGTAACTAGTAGATTAGTCTGTAACTCACTAGCTGTAATCCACAACCTATAATTATACGTTAGATGGTTTCATACCATTTCTACTACAGGGATTGTTCTATGGCTTAGGGTCAAGATTGTTTAATGGTTCCTATATCGTCAGATCTTTCAAATCTAGGAATACTAACTCTAGGTCCAACACTCTAGATGTCCTAGCACTAGATGGTTGTTGTTTATGGACTAAGCTACTGCGTTTGGTCTCGTCCGTTGGTAGTAGATTGGAGGTCGAGAAGATGGCTAAAACTAGCTCTAATGAGCCATGGAAATTGAGGGAAATGGGGAGAAACGGCTGCCCAAATGCACTAAAGCGAATCTAGGCGCTGTAGAGGGATGAATCAAGCTCCCAAAGGCTGAATTTTCAAAGAGAGAAGAGAACCATAAGTGGGAATGGAGCTCACCCGACTTTCAGCCACAAATGGAGGTTGTAAGAGCCTCCATGGATGAGATATAAGAGAGAGAGGACTGTCTACTGCCGTGGACGATGGAGTGGGGTCGGTTGTGACCGAGAATGAGAACGGATGTGGTTTGGGGACGGGATTTGAGAGGGAGGCAGCAAGAAGGTGAAGAAAGGAGAGCTTGGGGGCTTGGATTGTGAAGGAGGTAGGACTTTTAGGGGGTTTTGAGGTGCGGCCCACCTATGGGAGGGATGCCCTGATCATAAAAGGGCGTCGGCCCAAATTTTAGATCGAGTGGGGCCCACCGTACGGCGATGCATTGCCTGCTAAAGTGGCATCCGACGATGGGCACCCCCTAGGACTGTTTCCCCCTGTCCTGTAGGCCCCAAATGTACATGGGTCCCACCCTGGTTCATTGCATATTGGCCTATATAGGCCCAAGACTCCGTTTGAGGTGTTTCGGGGCCAGTCTGTAAACTAGAATGAGTTTATATAACATGTAGCATATGATTTTGGGATAGGAGAGGCTAATCCATCCAACTAACCCATTTATTATAAGAGATTCCATAATTGGAATGGCCAGAAGTCCAATTCTTACATATTTTTACTATTTATAGTAAAAATTTTATTTAAGTATTATTCACCATCATTCACACATTTGGATTCATGTGTAGTAATAAATGACTTAGAAAGAGTTGAAGAATGGGGTGGTGAAAGGGAAGATTTTGAAGGAATTGGATGAAACGGGGTTTTTAAACCCTGAGATTGAGTGTAAGGGTTGTGGTTGCCCCACAACCCAAGGACATGCATTTCTGGGTTTGGAATTCTTCTGGGAACGTCTCAAACCCGACAACTAACGACCTAGAGGCGACGTAGGTCGCTTCACGCGACTAAAGATACGTTATGGACTCGATCAAAATGATCGATTTGAGTAGACTTCGCCTATTGGAGAAACTGAAGTCCTACGAGTGTTTCTAGATTTTTCTCGCACCCAACTAAGTCAAAGGGGCGACAACGTACGTCGTGTGGCCATAACTCAGGTCCAGTTTAATCCAAATCATGCTCTGATACCATCTGTAACACCCTGAAAATTGGAGGTCGGGTAGAAACCCAACACTCGAGTTCCAGAACGTCACTTATGCAACATAGATAATGATAAATGCATGTTGTCTGTAGAATGACATTAAACAAGATTGAGACTAAGCCAAAACAACATATCATACTCCAGAGACAGTTAAATTAGCAAGCGGAAGACTGAGATAAATACATAAAATATATAATTGATTGTAAGTCTCCAGAGTGTGAACATGTTACCAGGTTAATTAAATACATGTATACTCCAAAAATGGAAAGAAAAAAATGTACATGAGTGCTCCAAAAATAAAATGACAAGTGTCAAGGCGTCTAATCAACCTCCCTGTAATCCCGTCGATCAAAACACGGAGGAGAAGTTCTCCTCATCATCATATAAGTCCGCCTCCACTTCACAAGTAGTGCCATCACTTGTAACTAAAATAGGGACTGGTGGGTGTTCGAAACACCATCCCGTAACGTGGGAGTGAGTGATCAACTCAGTGGGATAAGAGAGTAAAGATTAGCATGTTATCAAATCAATCACGCGTAAATAGTAAAGAAAACAATCAAACATTCCTAGATACTGTTGTTAATGCATGCATGAAATGACATGATGGATGCCCTCACCGACATACTCCCTCATACGGCACCATCTTACGCCTGCGGCATGCTTGCATTCCTCAGTGCTCCAAATCTTCCAGGCACATGCAATGCGATATGGATAATGATTACCGAGTTGTTATTAGTCCTTTTCATACAGTAGGATTGGGAAACTAGGGTACCTTGCTTATATCAATCCCAACACAGATCCTGTCTAGGGTCGTCACTCCTACTAATCTCATACGATGTTATATTTCTAGGTCGCTGCAAGGGCTGCCAGGGCTGTTGCTCGCACTAATTCAATCCATTACTGACTGCCTGGACTAAAGCATAGCCCCAAACATGTGTAATCCATACCAGTGATCATATGAGAGTAATAGAATTGAAGTTCAACAATACAAGCATGTTAACACATGTTATAGCATACAAAGTAAGTAAATCAACCAACACATGTATTCCATACACATAAGGAAATCAATTCATATAGAAAACATGTAGGAAATCATATACAACATCAGGTGGATTGAGAATTCCTTCTCAAAACCAATTTATAATACCATTTACTCAATACATACTAATACAAACATTTATACAAACACTTAGTCTACACACTTTAGTCTACATAGCGTATGTCGACCCAAAGTGCGCATTAGGGCAAATCTCTTCGCCAAATAGATTATACACGTATATATAATATCATAACACGATAAATTTACATGTCAAGCATTTCAGCAAAATACGGACATATACAGTATTTTTTATAAATGCCTAAAATATCCTAAATCTCATATTTACCATACGTTTACGAAACGGAAAACGGACAGCATGTTCTACATGTCAAACGGCATGCACGTCGATAATCTACTATTAAACGACATTGAAAGCTTTGGAATTAGTCAATCAAAGCGTCTAAAATCCGTACCTTTTGCCTTAGACGTGTATCAATTCAATTTGAACGTATACGCTTTGTCAACGGCGTTACGGCGACCTAATGCACAAGATATGTAAGCTACTTCGCTATTGAATCAAAGGAATCCCTAAATCAGTAAGTGGTTAGGGTTTTCTTACCTAAAAGTGCGTTGAAAATCACTGAAAAGTGATTTGAATGCCGGGATTTCGCACGTGTAACAGCCGTAGCAAGTGGCAGGAAAAACTCTCCCACACTCTCTCACAATCTCTCACTTACTCTCTCTTTCAATCTAGGGTTTCTAGTAAATTCGGATGGGAGAGATATGTGAGGGTTTAAGGCCCTTATAAAGGCTAAAACCTCACTTTTTTAGACTTAGGAACAAAGTATACTTGGGTTATAACCAAATCGGGGCTGTTTCGATCCAAAAGAGCTTTTCGGGAGGTCCCCCGGCCGAACGTGATCGGACTTAAGCTCATGGTCACTGGATGTTGCTCACACCAAGTTTTTTGTCCGGTAGAGTTCCCAGATTACACGTGACGGTCCAGTTTCAGTTCAGCGGTCACGGAGACTCGATCGAGAATTTCGAGTACACTGACCTGAGTGAGAAATGTTTCCTGATCCGAGGGTGTGTTTGGGTCAGATTCCGACGGTCTGAATGCTTATACTGATTGCGTAAGCGAAACGTGCCAGATTTATTTAAATCTCATTTAATTTTAAATGAATTTTACTCTTTCTCACACTCCCTGCTCCAGGCTCAATGAAATAGCCTTAGAGCATCGGTTGGGCTTGATTTTCGAAATGATTGTCAAGTCCAGCTAAGCGGTCATAAAGGTCAAAGATTGTAGGTATCGAACTTTCGACGCGCGGTCTAGATCCAATACAAAGTTTTAAAGGGTTCCTGAGAACAAACCCGTTTAGAGTTTTATCCTGAATTTCAGTTTATTATAGCGTCATTGATTCTACAAGTTTTGGGTCTTGCAGAACGTATTTAAAGTGATCGGGGACAATTTCACAGGTAATATAGTGTAGCGATGGTTAATTCACGTTAAATTCTAAAGAATTAGGTTCTAAATGATTTCTTTGGCTTTGGAATCGAATTTTGAGAGGTTACCAAGGTGCTATGGTTGACCCGTTACCTAAGGACGTCTAACCCAGGTTGGAAAAAAATCCAGGGTGTTACAGTATGCGAGGTCGATTACTAGTGTCTGGTGCATGGTATCGACCACAGTGCTTCCTGAGATATACAGTTATGATATGGTATGACAATATGATGATGGTGATGCGATTATGGATGCGTGTAATATAGTTATGACTGTGGTATGGAAGAAATGAAAATATAACTTGGTGATGCTAGTAGCATTGATTCGGAGTATCACTATGATGCATATGCATTGTATTGACATTGACATCACACCTTCCATGCTACACACCTTTCACATATGATTTCCTTGCAGCATATTTATCTTGCTTGCATGTAGGACACACTACACACACGTGTGTACTCACTAGGCTTTTTGCCTAAGCTTCCTATTTTCCATTTTTTAAGGGCTTGAGTGGCTTGGAAGACTTAGCTTTCTTGATGCATTGTATCTATTTTTCGATTTGGCAATATTAACATCATGTACCTTTTAGAAAGAATTGTACTTGTAATCATCAGGATTTATAATGGAGAGTGTTGCTTAGTATTTTGATCATGGATCTTCATGCTAAGGTATTATTTTATATATATATATATATATATATATATATATATATATATATATATATATATATATATATATAATAGTTAAAAATCTTCTTTGTGGTGCGCCGAACTCAGGACTTGGTGTATGGAAATCAAGTACTGGATTCGGGGCATCACGGAAGCTGTCTGTCCCCAGATTTGGGGCTTGACAGTAAGAGTTAAGTGACTCGGGTCTTTTTCCATTGAATCTACTTCTAGGTTGACTTGATTCTTCCTTCCGCTATGTCCTTTTCTCTCCTGACTCTCTTGTACCTTGACTTCTTTTTTCATGATCCACAGTGTTTGCAATCAACCTACTGGGTCCTCTTCTTGCCATTTCATAGTGAAATGCTGGCATTTTCCTAGTCATCAGTTTTAAGGCATGGGCTTTGGTGGCCAAGTCACGAAAATTCTTGATATCGACACTGGTTAGTCCAAATGCGATTTCTATTTCTATAGATTTTAAGCACATCTTGACCTGCTCTTTCTCTTTCGGTAGTTGTCTACAAGAAGCTCCTAATGTTTTCCATCTATCTATGAACTTCTCCACAAGTTCCCTTCTCTCTGTTGTACTAAAGCTAACTCTATAATGCTGATGTCACGTTCTGATGAGAAGAAGTTTGACATGAAGGCATCCTGCATTTGCTCCCAAGTCCACATCGATTCGGGCACCAAAATGGAATACCATTAAAATGCTTTACTTGTCAAGGAGGAACCGAACAATCAAAGGAAGTACTGTGGAACCATAGAAAAATTTCCCATATTGGTAATAAAATGCATCAAGTGTTCTTCTAGGGAGCCATCACTGTTAAATTTATGAAAATCCAGTTGCTTGAAATTAACTGGAAAAGGAACATCTTCTACTTCTCTCGAATATGGTGTTCGATATCTAAATCGACCAACATTCTCATGTTCTCTTTCTGTCCTGAAAGCTTCTTCAACAACTTGTCGCATTTTCTCCTGTGTTATTGCTCCTGCTGTGGGAGCGGACCCGAGTGACCTCGCTCTTGGTGGTTGAGAACCTTCGGGCTGTGGTTCTTGTCTGTTTATATTACCCATCATCGACGGAACTGCTATCTGGGCCATGTTGTGTGCGAGAGTTACTAAAGCTTCTTGGAAGTTTTTACATTCTTCCATTAATGTTCTCTGTACTTGCGTTATCTCAGTGATACGGTCCTCGATTGTCAGTGGGGGTCCTTGGCTTGTTCCAGCCATATGTATGGCTACTTCTTCGCTTCCCGATGAAGCTGTAGTTGGGGTAAAATGTGAATACATCGACGTAATGGGGCTCACGAAAATAGGAGTGTCATTGGACTTTCCCCTACTCCCATAGTAGTCAGTGGATTAGAGAGATATTGGAGTTGGTGAGCCTATAAGCAGTGCTTACCCTTCTGCTCCCTTGTCTATTGAACTCTCACAACAAGTAGGGTCGAAAAATCTACGATGTTAGCAGAGGAACAAATTTCCTAGGGTATAACATGGGAGGAGCTAATTTAGGATTTTTCTTAGCTGCATTCCGTGTTATTGGTCCTCTAATTCTTCGTGCGGGTGAATTCATTCTTATTGTTACTGTATCTCGAGCCCTTGTCTTTCAAGACATGACAATGATCTAGTCTTGATCACTTTCTAGCACTGTGGGTGAGGCAAATATAACTCTGACCATCACTACGGGAGATTGGACCTTATGATCCATTGATTAATCCACTGCATAATCTACTATGAACCTAGTCATGGTGAAATAGAAATTCACTTTCTTCATTGAGTTTGCCATTGGTTGTAAGTTGCAGTCTTATCTTCTTACATTTGAAATAAAACATAGAACTTCAATTAGTATTCGAATGATAAGGTAATCTATCTGAGAGATGAAGGGGAGGATGTTCCCACTGAGAGTCGCCATTTTGGTGTTAGAAAGACGCCAAACTTATGACAAAAGTCCCGTAACCTTCTCTATGTTAATATTGAATAAGATAAATTTCCCAGTAGAGTCGTCATTTTGTTTCAAACAAGAAACAAATGCATTCGATTTGGGAGATCATCTTATTCAGATGAAACAAAGTGAGTGTAGAAAGAGCAATCATCGTATTATTATTATTGAGTTCATTTACATCCTCGAGTGTCCCTTGATTCTGAGATAAATTATCTAAAATACAGAAACTGACAAGATTTGAATATTGAATCTGAATGTCAAATTCGGCAGTATTTCGACTTGTAATTTGATCATCTCTTTAAGAGGAATATTGTGTAGGTTTGATCATCTGATCTCCCTCTCTTAATCTCATATCCTTGCGCAAAAGGAGAAATTGAGATTATGAAAACCAAGATCAACAATTTCAGTAGCACGTCAACTCTTAACCATTACTGGCTATGTAATAGCAATGTTATGCAGACCTGCGCAACTAATATGGTTTGCGCGGACCCATGCAAACCCTTGTATCCTTCTCTTCTGATACCTTCCATCTTCTTTGGAGCTTTGACCTTCTTCAAAATATTTTAACCACACAAATGCGAGGGGGAGTGGGGTATTTATAGACTTTCACACGTGCGAATCCTCAATCTTTGTAGCATGGGGCCCATCTTCCATCAGATCTAACCATCAATGTAAAACACCATCCACAAACTTTGGGCGGTTCGCGCAATCAATGTAATTGTTTACGCATGCTTGCGCAATCGATATTGATCACACAGACCCGCATAATCAGATAATTCTGCACTCTATCTCATCTTTTACTTACATACTTTCTTCATTTTCTTATCTTTTGATCTTTTCTATCTTATTTTTTTTCCTCAACAATGCGCCACATTTCAAAACCGCGTTGTGGGCATGTAAGACCCCGTCTATTCCATACGACTTTCTATGCTTATGTACACAATGATCGACACCCTTAGCTAGACCTGGATTGACCGTTCATAGTACACACCCAACTGACCGGAACCTCAAGACCCCGAAACCTATTTCATATCGACCGCCCTGTTGCCTCGAACGTAGAGGTACAACCCATGCGTCTGTACAATACTCCGTTTGTGAGATACACCGTGAAGAATCATTAGTGTATCATGTGCGCAAGGCGCCATGTACTCCATTATACATATGTGCACAACACATGTCATACACACATGCACATGCCACACATGGGTGAGAGAATCTCTACCCATGTGTGTGATGTCACACACCCACACCTCCCATCTCTCATGTGCTCCCCAAAGTCAACACCTCTCCATTCCATACCCTATGTATGACATCATCACACCATGCCATCCCATGCTCCTTTAATCTACCATTAATTACAAATCATGAATTAATTGTTATAATCTTAGTTTAAGCTAACTAAGATCACATTAATTGAATTTAACCATATTTTAACAATTTCTCTACATATATCCCTTCATTCCTTAATATTTCACCATTTTTCTACACAAAGAGAGAGAGAGGAGTGATCTTGGTGGGCCATCAACTCTCTCAATCCTATCCTTTCCATCCATCTCAACCATCAATTCCATCCCTTCCATCCATCTAATTCATCAAGGTGAGTACACCCACTTCACTCTTGGTTTGTTTTCTTTTTGATTATTTGTATGATTATTAGTGGTGACGATTTGATGATAATGATGTGATCAATGGTGTGGATACATAGGAGAGTATGATGTGTTTAATAGTGATGATGATCAATAATGGTGATGATATGATGTGTTTAATGGTGTGGATTCATGGGAGAATACATATAAAAAGAGTAATAATAAAAATAATTTTTTTTATAGACTTTATGTGGGACCCATTGATTGTGGACCCCACTAGAATTTTGTATGCCATCCAAATCATCCAAAGTGTGGCCCATCGTGTTGGCCAAACACACACACTCACACCCATGCACACATGTGCACACTAAACCATAAAAATACATAAATAAATAAATAAAATAAAATAAAATAAAAGGAGGAGGAGTGGATGCTGTGCTGCCAACGTCCAGAGGAAACTGCAACAAGCAGCATCCCTGCAACTGGTTAAAAGAAATGAGGGAAGGGGCTGTGGGCCCACAACGCCCCCCTCCTTGTTGTATATGTTTAATCCATGCCGTCCATCCTATTTTCCAGCTCATTTTAGGCATTGAGATGAAAAATGAAGCCAATCCAAATCTCTGGTAGGCCACACCATCAAAAATACTATTTTAATAGTGTTAAAATGTTAGGGCCCGCTGTGAGGTTTCTATGTGTCAAAAAATGCTGCATATTGGACTTGTTGGATGTGTCACGAGCCAGAGAATGTAATAGATGGACTTAATTATCATGATGTGAGCCCCACCTATGAAAAAACACGGTAAAATAAAAAAATAATAAATAAATAAAATATATAGCAAAGGGCGTCAACCCTTGCTGATGTTCAACGTCTAGAGGACGCTGCTGCCTGGAACGGGCAAGGAAGTGGGCCCCACCACAGGCCCCACCTTGATGCTTGTTGAGCTTCTACACTGTGCATTTGATGGGTCCCCTTTAAAAATGGGTGACCCCCAAAAATCAACCTTACGTGGAATTCAGGTGGCCCACACCATAAAAAAATAATAAATTAAAAATATAAATTAAAAAAAGGAAGTTGCATCAATCTGATCATGAGGTATGTGTTATATCCAAATTGTCCATCCATTTGGTGAGCTTTCCTTAAGGCTTGAGAAGAAAAATAAGATAGATCTAACTATCAAGTGGGCCACGCTACAAAAGCAGCAGGGATCGAACATCTACTATTGGAACCCTTTTTGGGTCAGAAGTTTTGGACCAATATGAAATTTTGTTTTTCCCCTTAATTCAGGTCTTTGTGACCTTGTGAACAGATTGGATGGAAAATAAACGTTATGGTGGGCCCTGTGAATGGTTTAACGGAGAAATCATTATCCTCACTACTAATTGAGGTGAGGTCTAGATAATCTTTAGTTATGATTCATTTTTGGATAATTTTCTAAAATGATATCGAAAAATAGATGAACGGTGTAGGTATAATAAATACGTCACTTTAGGACCCATGTAACTTTGATCTCCTTAAACCGTTCGTACAACTCGAAGCTCGAACTTGTAAAATCACTTGTTAGGTCTACCTGAAATTTGGACGTATCTGAAACTTGGTCTGACCCCTCAACCAAGTGGGACACACATAATGGATGGGCTAGATTTATGAACCACATCTCTGTAGGCCCAACAAATGATTATGAATATTTAATGGAGGGTAAACCTCTCAACTTGTGTGTGGTATGGCCCACTTTGATGTAGGTGTTATGCCACTTAATCCACCATGGTTATGACATGATATATATTTAAGATCCTCATCATTTATCTATTTTATCAACCCTTTTGACGATATGTTACTAAGACTCATGCCCATCTAATGATTAGATAGTCATACGTTCTGAAATAATGTGAATTAAACTCTCATCATTGAAAATTTGTTATGGTCCATCCTGATGATGTATTAGATATTCAACCCATCCAGCCCATGTGTCGGGTCCCCTTTAGGGCATTGTCTCAAAGATCAGTCAATCCAATCTAAATTGGACCATACAATATATAGCTGTGAGAATAAGTACCAAACTATTGAATCCAACCTAATACCACCATGGTGTATCTACTTAATCCATGCGGACCATCCACTTCCTCATATCATTTTAGGATTTGGACTAAAATCAAAGCAGAAATCACTTGACACTTTGATTAGAGTGCGACCTCAAGTAATAGGATCATGTGACTTATGTCTAAATCATTAAACATGTTTAGTTATAATAAATATGTGACTTTAGTGGTGTGAGGATGTGATATACGTGTTTGGCCCCTTAATCATTGGGTATTTGACGTATGTATGGCCACCTAATTATATGCAATTGTGGAGTATATGTAATCGTCTAACCATATGATTGTGAAATCCACACAAGGCCAACCAACTACACATGAAATCATGTGGCATTGGTGACCACCCAATGACATGACCACGTACTTATGAGCATAGCCATAGTCACCTAAACCATGAACAATCGGGTTGTATGTGCAGATTTTTTTAGTCATGAAAAGTATGATATGGGTTGGATTATATAACTTGATAATGGAGTGCCCTTCAATTCGGTGTCATGCGACATAAATACAACTCTTATATTATTCTCATAGCTGAGGTAGATGCGGGGACCATTAAACTATATTTGATGTGATGGAAGTTCTCATAGTTGAGGTAGATGCGGGGACCATTAAACTATATTTGATGTGATGGAAGCTAGTTCCTGACCTTTTGATCATGTGAAACCAAATTTGAGTTATTCTCCGTATGAAGTATAGGGTGATCATAATTTAAGAGTTAGTATAATATAGTGTAACCGGGTATGATGGGTATGCTTGTGATTGTACCTTGGATGCCTTAAGATGTGATCACTAGACTATGATACTAATTGTATGTCCACTCAACCAAGTGAAATTATGGCATTGACAACCTGACCATGTGGGAGCTTAATAAAATAGTTTTACATAGATGTATGAGTTATGGTGTAGTAAAAAAAAAAAAGTAACCATGTGACCTTAAATTCTTTATTATGACAAGTAAAGTGACATTTGTGTGGCTACTCAATCATACGGACTTCTGATAATGGAGTGAACATAAGATTATGTGGGCATATGAGAATTGTTTAATTACTCAGACTCGTGGACTATGTTGATGGTGTAACCTCTTCTGTATATGAACTTAGGACATGTGTCAAATTGATTATGGACCCTACCTTGATGCGAGTATTGCATATTGCACCATTCATCTATTAGGCTAGCTAATCCTAGAATACTATTCCAAAATGACCTAGAAATAGAAAAAGAAAAGTTTCTAAAAACATAAAAGGAAAGTTTCTAAAAATAAATTAGGAAAGTTTCTAAAAGGGCAACTTAATTTTTAAAAATGAAAAAAGAAAGTTTCTTAAAAAAAAGAAACCTAGTTTCTAAAAATGAAAAAGGAAGGTTTCTAAACCTAGAAATAGAAAGCTAAGTTAGTTTCTAAGAAACAAATTAGGAAAGTTTTTAAATATAGAAATAGAAAGAAAAGTTAGTTTCTAAAAATAAATTAAGAGAAACCCTAACCTAAAATAGAAAGTAAATAAATCCTAATCTTAAACTAATGCCAAGACTAATTAAATTTAGAAAATGCAACCGTCAGTCCCTAGCAACAACACTAAAAACTTGTTCACAACCCCAAGTGTAGAGTCGTGATGTAGTAATAATCTTGGTAAGACCGAGGTTGAATCCACAGAGACTAATCTCGTGTGTATTTTGAAAGAAACTAAAAGTAAAACTAGAAAAAGGTATGAATCTAAATCTGGAATTAAATGGAGAAATTGTGAAGTGTGTAATTAAAAACTTAAGAATTTAAAGGTGGCAACTAGGGTTTTCAAGGATCCACTTATAGAAATCAGGGTGATTCCTTACTTGACTCATGTACCACTCCTATCCAATTGGAAGATATAACAATTAAGATCAAATTTGAACTTCCTTTGACCTAACTCTCAAAAGAGGAGAATTATGATAATTGGCAGGGATTCCATCACCAAACCATGCCCATGAGATGATGACAAACAACGGGATTTACTAATCCCATGATCTCAAAACAAGAAAAGAAGATACTCAAAGCTATTACAGATTTACTGTAATTTAAGTCACAATAAACCATTAAAAACTGAAAGTATTCCTTAAATATTAAATTAGAATCAAACAAGGTTCAACATAGACATGAATCAAAGTAAGAGAAACATCCCATTACACTATAAGCTTCACCTCTTAGCCTTAGCCAAGAGGTTTAGCCAACCATAGACATGATTGGACCAAAGTCTCTTAAGAAAAATATGAAAACAACTAAGAAGAAGAAAAAATCTTCTGACGGCTTATCCACCCTTTTGCTCCACTCCTTAAACCCTATAAGATGCCTAAGAACATCCTAGAGAATCCTATTTATAGTTGTGGAACTCCAGCTTTCGCACCTAGTTGAAAAACTCTAGAAATTGTCTTAAATTTACGTAGTTTCCCAAAATAGACTTCACTCTACACAATTTCACAAAATGACCCATGGATTTAGAATATGCTTCTTTAGAAAAATTTTAAGAATATGTTTATTTTCAAGATAATTTCAGGATTCATTTTCTTTACTTTAAATATTTAATTCTCTTCATTCCTTACTTAATTTTCTTGGATCTTTAGTATATGAATTGTTCAATCATGGTCTCCAAAGATCCATCCCTTGTCTTGGTGATTCTTGAGCATTAAATCTATGCTTTTAGCATCCTTTTCAATCCAAGCTCTTAAATTCACATTGTAATAAAAACATGAGTAAAATAGAACATTAAGCATTATCATGTTTATAAAACCAAGATATAAATGGGGGATAATATGCAATATTTGACCCTCAACAGTTATTTAATCATTCAATTCCGTATTCATCTTAGTCATGGATCGATTCCTTTTGCCTATCTCTTGACTTACATTGCTCGTTATTGCAATGACATCATAACTTCGACCAAGGCACCAGAGTCTGTATTACCCTTTGATAATGCAAATTTGAATAAAATGAATCTGGAGTTTCTTCCCAGCGAGCAAGATGGAGAAGAGGAAGCACCTAAACCAAAGGACACATTGATGGACGATATATTTGTTGAGCTTGACGTGTCGGATGATCCGGCTGATTCAGACTATCAACCTTCTCAGGTTGATGATCAGCTCAATCATTAGAGGAAAAGGTTACCAAGTTGAAGGTCTCTTAAGACAATCTGGTGTAAAATAAAAAATCTTCAATGAAATACATGTGAAAATACTTTCATCACATCGCAAAGGGTTTGCATCAGATTGATCCTTTTATACCTCCTCCCTCTTCCTCTGGATCCGGCTAGTTTTATTTAAGTTTTTAAGATTGGTTTGTAAAACTTATACTTTATGTTTGCTTGATGACTCTCTCTTATACTCTACTACTCACCTTTGAATGCTTATTTTCCTTCACTTGACATTTTCATATGCCTATCTCCTGATGTATTCATATCTTTATATCTTCTTCTACTCTCATTAATATGGTTATTTGAATGTTTTATTCTTTCCCTTGTTAAATTGTAACAAAAAGGGGGAGAAGATTAGTTATTAACTTGTAGAATGAAGAATGATGATACATGTTATATGGTGATGATTATATTCTTGGAGAATGCTTTGGAATGAAATATTGTATGTTATAATATAGGGGAAGCTCAAATTGAGGGGGAGTAATAAAATTTTCACTAGTTCATCAAAGCTGCAATAAACCTTCTACAACATGGGATCAAGTATACAAGATTTCATTCTAATTATTATAATGATAAGTTTTTTGTCACGAAATTGAGAAAGGGGGAGATTATAAGTGTTGTAATGTATAAAGCATACCTTGTGTAACATCCCAGATTTTGGCTAATCTGGGATTAGACGTCCTTAGGCAATGGGTCAACTAAAACACCTGAAAAATCGCTTAGAACCCAATTCCATAGCCAAAGAAATCACGTAGGACTAATTCCTTTGGAAATTAAGCGTAAGTTAGCTAGCGCAACGCTAGAGTAGCTGGAAAATAGTCCCTGATCACTTTAAATACGTTCTACAAGACCCAAATCGAGTAGAACAGACAACTCTACAATACTCTATAACCTTGAATCAAACTCTAAGCAGGTTTGTCCTCTGGACCATATTGAACTTTTGTATTGGATTTAGACCGCGCGTCGAAGGTCCGATACCTCCTATCTTAGACCGTTAGAACCGCCCAGCTGGACTTGACAATCATCTCGAAAATCAAGTCAAACCGATAATCACAGAGTATTTCGTTGAACCCGGACTGAAGCGACCGCGAATAGGGACGAATTGGGAATTTCAAATTCAAATCTGGCACACGACTTGACGCGTCAGTATTAAGCGTTCTGACCGTCAGAATTCATCCAGATTACACCCTCGGATCAGGAAAAATTTCTATTTATTATCATGAGACTTTCAGCCCTGATCTATGTGCGGTAACCGCTGAACTGAAACTGGTCCGCTACGTGCGATCTGCGAACCCTGCCAGACTGAAAACTTAATACGAGGTACATCTGGTACCCATGAGCTTAAGTCTGATCGCAATCGACCAGGGGACCACCAGAAAGCCGTTTTTGGACCGAAACAGCCCCGAAATGGATAGGCATCAAGTAAACTTCGTCCCGGAGCCTATTTCTGGCAATTTCAAGCTTATAAAAGGGGTTGAAACCCTCATTTCTCCTTCCCATCCGAATTTCACAAACCCTAGAAAAAGGAGAGAGAGTTTGAGAGAAAGGGAAGAGGAGATTTTTCCCGCTTCCGAGCCCCTGACAGTTGCTGCTTCAACACTTCATTCCAATCACCTGGCTGGTGATTTCTACCCTTTTTCAGGTATAGAAAAACCCCAAAAACTTACTGATTTAGGGTTTACGTAGATTCAGGGCATGTTAGCTAACGTAATCCATGAATCAGGTTCTCTTACAGCCGTAGACGAAGCGTACACGCTCCGTTCAAAATCCCGCGACCGTAAGACACTAGGTGAGGATTTTAGATGCTTTGATTGACGGTTTACAACGCTTTCAATGTCGTTTAATAGTAGATTATCGACGGCATCGCCGTTTGACATGTACAACATGCTCTCCGTTTCCTGTTTCGTAAATTAACGAAGAATATGAGATTTAGGGCATTTTAGTCATATGTAGAAAGTACGGTCTACATGCATATTTTGCTGACGTGATTGACATGGTTTGTCGCCGTATTAGTGAGTTAGGAATGCTTGCATAATCAGTTTGGCGAAGAGATTCGCCAAGTTGCGCACTTTGGGTCGACATACTATATGTGGACTTAAGTGTGTAGTGTATGTGTTTGTATAAATGCTTGTATTAGTATGTATTGTATTGAATGATGTTATGTAGTAGTTTGAGATTGATTTCATGATTTAAAATGCTGACCTAAATGATTTCCTACATGTTGACCTTATGCATGATTGTATTACATGCATAGGAAGTATGCCTTGAAGATTTGCTTAAGTTGAATATGCATGGAAAGTATGCCTTGAAGATTTGCTTAAGTTGAATGTTATAACATGTGCTAACATGCTCACATGATGTGTTTCAATTCCAATACCTTTGTATATAGCGTTAAGGTAATTCCATAGATGTGTGGGACTTGACTTAGTCCAGGCAGTCGGTAACCGAGCGAATTCGTGGCTGACTGGTCATAGCCACGAACGACGCGTCGATGAACGTGATTCGTGTTGAGAGTTGGCGGCAGTGGTTAGGCGACGCGAAGTATTTTACGCACTTCATGTCATTCAACTTGAGATGCGATCGCGCTAGTCGAGCCCGTCAAGTAACCCGACTGGCCGATGTTTGTTCACCTTGTATGTATCATAACTGCTTGAACCTAGGGTACTGAACTTACCATTGTAAACCCTATTAACCATGGTACCTTGATCCATGAAGACTCATGAGCCGGGC
Source organism: Magnolia kwangsiensis (assembly GCA_037074715.1). Taxonomy (NCBI): domain Eukaryota; kingdom Viridiplantae; phylum Streptophyta; class Magnoliopsida; order Magnoliales; family Magnoliaceae; genus Magnolia; species Magnolia kwangsiensis. The sequence continues at coordinate 54,426,716 of CM073582.1, read as the reverse complement.
ATGGTGGTATGGGACACCGTGGTCGAGTTGTCGGCCTACGCTGGGGCCACAAACCTCCCCGTAGTGACCAGTGAGCACCTTGACTCGTGAGCAGATTATGGTGGTATGGGACACTATATTCTAGCTGTCGGCCTACACTGATCAGGCGACGAGCCCTTTGTAGTGACCGCGAGCGTATTCTGAGTCCACGGGAGGCGACGACCCTTCCGTGCAGTAGAGTATAGTAGGCCTGTATTGATAAGGTGATGGGGGAGCGGTGCAACGAGTGCGAGCAACAGCCCTGGCAGCCCTTGCAGTGACCTACGAAATATACATCGTATGAGATTACTAGGAGTGACGACCCTAGACAGGATCCGTGTTGGGATTGATACAAGGGAAGTACCTTAGTTTCCCAATCCTGCTGTTTGAATGGACTAATAACAACTTGGTAAGCATATCACCATAGCATTGCATGTGCCTGGAAGATGTAGAGCACTCTAGGGAGTGTGGCATGCCGCGGTCGTAAGATGTTGCCGCATGAGGGTGATCGTCGGTGAGGGCATACATCACGTCATATCATCTTGCATTAACAACAGTATTAGGATTGTCTGATTTACTGCTTTACTATTATCGCGTGATTGAATTGTGAACATGCTAATCTTTGCTCTATGATTCCACTGAGTTGATCACTCATTCCCACGTTACGGGATGGTGTTTGCAACACCCACCAGACCCTGTTGTAGCTGCAGGTGAGGACGAGATCCAGGAGGTGGAGCTGGAGATTGACGAGGACCAGGATGAGTTCTCGTATATGCAGTATCACGACGGCTTCCCGTAGGTGACCTGGATCGAGGGGACTTCAGTGGGACTATTTTAAACTTTATTCTTTTGTTTATTTACATGTATATGAAACTCAGAGATGTAGTCATACTTTGGAGACAGATGAGATTACTTTGTTTTTCCATACAGTGATATATACATTGTTTAGTCTTCCGCTTGCTTTTATCACTGGATCTGAAGTATGAATTGCAGTTTTGGTATACTTTTACTCATGTGAATGCTTTAAATCAGACAACATTGAATCATAACTATTTTTGTTGCATAAGTGACGGTCTGGAACTCGGGAGTTGAGTTTATACACGACCCCCGATTTTCAGGGTGTTACACCTTGTTTGTCAAATTTCGTTTAGACAAAACAACTTATGAAATGGCCTTCTAATGTGGATCAAGATGAAAAGTTCAAGCTCTACTAAAATTCAAGTCAAGTAGAAGATAAAGATGGAAAGTTCAAGTTAAAGTCCAAGTTCTACTAAAGTGCTAGTAGAAGATTAAGCTCCATCTATAAACTCAAGCTCTATTAAAGAAACAAGTAGAAGAACAAGTTCCATGAAGGTCAAGCATTCAATCTACTTCGGAGTTCAGTCATTTTAGGTATAATAAACCCTAAAAAGACCTTAGGTTTAGGTACTTTTAAATTATAATTTAAATGGGTTTTTATGCCTATGTTTAGCTAAGGTTCAGCTAGTCTAAGTTGTGGTTCTACTAGTCTAAGAAATTTTTCGACTAGTCCTAGCTTAAATCAAAGAAAAATGGATTTTCTGTTACATCTTCGACCAGTTGAGCAAGCTACTCGACCAGTCGAAGGTGGGGCCTTCGACCAGTCAAGGGCTGCTCAACTCGAAGTCCAGCGACTAAATCAGTATGGATTTTTGGCACCCTCGAATAGTCAAAGACCATACTCAACCATTCTAACAGGGCCCTCGACCAGTCGAGCAAGGCCTTCGATGTAAGACCCGTATCTTAGTCCGTACCATTCTGTAGACTTCCACGGTCTTACCGGTCGAATTCCGGCAACCTTCGACCCTTAACCGATATTGACGCGTGACCCTGATTCATATCCCGACAAACCGAGTCGACTCAACCCAAGACCAATACCATAGCGACCGCGCCGTCATTGCGGTTCCAATGCCGCGACTCGCGTGCCGAGGCAATACCCTGGTCAAGAGTTGTAGACCGACGTTCGGTGCGAGGAAACGCGGCGCGTTGCGAAACCCAAGGAAATCTCTACGATGTGTCACATCAATCACATCAATCCCATCAATTAATCAATCCATCAATCCATCACATGTCAAGTACACATCACTTTCACCCCTTTTCCCAAGCAACCACAAAAGTCTTCCTAACCCATACCTTTCTTACACAAATGCTACAAAAGTCTTCCATGCCCATGCCTTTTCTTACACAAAAGGCCTCAAAAGTCAAAAAGCTCTTACACAACCATCACTCACCACATCCATCCATCACTCTCTCTCCCTTTACAACTCCTCTCTTTCTCATTTATAAAAATCTCCAAGCAAAATAAAATCCCACGTATGGAATTCTCCAAACATTCCTAAGCTCTAAGTGGCCCACTTTCCTACCCCACCATCTCCCATCTCAACCCTCCATTCCTCATCTCATCCATTGAAGTTGAAGCTAAGGTGCCAAGGAACCCCTAGGAGCAAGATGATCGGACGGTGGGTGCCTCTATAAAGTAGTTTCTTTCTTGTTTTTATGATGGGCCAAGTGAGGCCCACCGATTAATGGTGTGGATCTCACTTGGGACCCTAAGATGTGGCCGATGGTCCACTAGGATCATCATGATCATTCCATGATGGGGCTATTCTCCATGGACCCCATCATGATGTTTATTTTCTTTTGAAAGGTCATCTAGACCATCCATATTGGTGGGGAAAGGATCTCCACCGTTGATTTTAAATGTGGTGGTCCCATGTGTTAAAGGACCCATCCGATTGTATAATTTCTTCAAGGGAGGGCTCATAGTGGCGGAGCCCTCTATCACAAAGCGTGTCCCACTCTCCATGTCTCTCTCCCTTTTTATTTCTTTTCATTTTGTTTTATTTTATTCTATGCAATAGGGTTGTGTGGCCCACTTGAATGGACCCCACCTTGAAGTATTCTTTTGTCGAAACTCTCTTCAAGTGGGGCCCACCTCCTATGTTGTACCCACACCATCCATCTTGGGTGGCCCACTTCAACAGGTCCCACCATAATGCATTTTTTATTATTTGGGCCGAACCGTCCAGTGTCTGGGACGCTGGACGTCCCTGTTTAAAAAAAAAAAAAAAAAAAAAGAAAGGAAAAGGGGAGCTTTTGTGAGGGGCTACTAGTATAGTCCCCACCTTGAGATAATCATTCAATCCAAGCCGTCCATCCTCTCGCCCATATCATTGTAGGCGTTGAGTAAAAATGTGAAGCTGATCCGACTTTCAGGCGTGCCATACCTTAGAAAACAGTCACCTCCACCGTGTAAAGTCCCATAGATTTCTTCCACGCGCCGAAACAGGCCCAGGTTTGGACTCTGTTTGTCGGTATCGGGCCGGTGAATGCAATGAATGGGGTGGATCCAGTTGATGCAGACCCCAAATGCCTAAAACCCCAAAAAATCGGGTTTTCCCAAATTTTGCAAAGAGGCCCTGCCTCCTCTCTGACCGTTGTGCAGTAGCTGCACGCTGCTGCGTGCAGCGTCAGCGTGCGGGCGGGTGCATGCAACGCCGGGCGGCGTCCAGCAAGGGACCCACGGCTCCAGCCGTGGGCCCCACCGTAATGTTTATTTGTCATCCAACCTGTTCATGAGGTGGGTCCCATCCTCAGGTGGGCCCCCTCCAAATTTCGGCTCGATCCAGAACTCAGGTGGCCCACACCACAGGAAACAGTGTAATTGAATATCTACCATTGAAATTTTTTTGGGGCCCACAGAAGTTTTGAACGAAGCTGAAATTTGTATTCTTCCTTCAATCAGGTCTGTTTGACCTTATCAATGGGTTGGATGCCAAATAAATATTACAGTGGGCCCCACATGGGACCCACAATGATGCATGTGTCTTAAGTCCACCGTCCAGTGGACGGTGGCACCCACCTTAATGTATCTGTACCCCCACCGTCCAGCGGACGGTGGGGCCCTTTGAGAAGTATGTGTTTGGTCCTCACTGTCCAGCGACAGTGGGACCCGTCATGATGCATGTGATGCATCCAGACCGTCCATCCACGTGGTGAGATCATTTCAAAGGCAAGGATTGCTGATTGGGTGGGTCACTTGTGCATGGGTTAGGCCCATTTGATTTATAACAGGCCTATGGGCTAGGCCCATTTGAATTACAAAAGGCCTATGGGTTAGGCTCAATTGATTTATGAAAGGCTTATGGGTCAGGCCTATTTGATTCATATAAGGCCTATGGACTTGGGCCCACTTGATATGTAAAGCCTATGGGCTTAGGCTCACTTGATATTTAAGGCCTATGTGTTTAGGCCCACTTGATATGTTTCAAGTCCATGGGACTAGGCCCATTTGATGTATTCCAAGGCCCATGAAATTGGACCCATTTGATGCATTTTTAAAGCCCATGGAAGTAGGCCCATTTGATATATGTAAGGTCTAGGGGTTAAGGCCCATTTGGCGTACATATGGGGTCCAATTGGTGTGACCCATTCGTTACCTTTAAGAACCATGAGTTAAGCTCATTTGATGCAATCCAAGGCCCACTGGTTTTGACCCATTGCAATGTACATAAGACCCATTGGTGTGACCCATTTATGTAGCCCATCTGATGAATAAAAGGCCCATAAGATAAGGCCCATCTGATATATATGTAAGGCCCAATGGGATGAACCTACGGTCCATTGCAATGTGTAATTCCCATACAGACTATCTAGCGATGTTTACAAAGATTGTGCCTTGGGAGCAATGTTGGTTTGATGTCCACATTACGAGTGTAATGTTGGTTAGATGTCCACATTACGACTCTCCTTAGGGCCCATTACTGGGCCGTACTTGCTGTGTATAGGCCGTCTAGGCCCATCCGCGTTGTAAGAATGGTTCATCACTCATTTACATGTTTAGTGTAGTTTCATGACTCATGATCATACGCATCATATGTATGCTTGATATGAGGATTGACTGATCATGGCATATGCCTTCGGGCAGGTTGTTTATGGGCTCCTGGTTAGGCTGTGTTGCCCTACATGAGCACATGATATGCGTAAGATTTTTTGCATGACTGGATAGCATGAATCATGCATTTCGCATTTGTGTGACATGGTTATTGTACGCCCTAGTGACATCAGGGTCGTAGCCTCCACAGACGCATCATGATTGGCAGAATTGGATACCGAAAATCTTGTTCTACATGGGGTGCTATAGATATCCCTGGGTAAAAGTCCCTAAACCCTTATGGTACCAAGAGGTTGCTCCAACGTCTAGACCAAGTGGGTAGATGAGCGTTAAGTGCCGATTACCAGACGGTAACGCTCTCCACTGTGTCGTGGTCGGTTGGAAAGGGGTGCGGCCTTACCCGGCAGAGTGTAGGGGGCAATGCTAGGCTGAGTCTGACCAACTCGAGGAATGGGTCCGCTATCGACGAGTCGCGCCCGATATTGGCAGACGAATAGTGAGGTGTAACACCCCGGATTTTGGCCAACCTGGGATTAGACGTCCATAGGCAATGAGTCAACTAAAACACCTGAAAAATCGCTCAGAACCTAATTTCATAGCCAAAGAAATCACTTAGGATTAATTCCTTTAGAAAATAAGAGTAAGTTAGCTAGCGCAACGCTAGAGTAGCTGGAAAATAGTCCCTGATCACTTTAAATACGTTCTACAAGACCCAAATCGAGTAGAACCAATGGTGCTATAATACTCTAAAACCTCGGATCAAACTCTAAACAGGTTTGTTCTTTGGACCACTTTGAAAATTTGTATTGGATCTAGACCGCGCGTCGAAAGTCCGATACCTACTATCTTAGACCGTTAGAACCGCCTAGCTGGACTTGACAATCATGTCGAAAATCAAGTTCAACCGATAATCACAGGCTATTTCATTGAGCCCGGACTGAAGAGAGTGCGAATAGGGACAGATTTGGAATTTGAAATTCAAATCTGGCACACGACTTGACGCGTCAGTATTAAGCGTTCTGACCGTCAGAATTCAGCCAAATTACACCCTTGGATCAGGAAAAATTTCTATTTCATATCATGAGACTTGCAGGCCTGATCTACGTGCGGTGACCGCTGAACTGAAACTGGACCGCTACTTGCAATCTACGAACCTTGCCAGACTGAAAACTTGATGCGTGCTAGATCCTGTATGGACGAACTTAAGTCCGATCGCGTTCGGTCAGGAGACCACCAGAAATGATCCTTTAGACCGAAACAGCCCCGCTTTGGATAAACATTAAGTGAACTTTATTCCCGAGCCTATTTCGGACATTTTTGAGCTTATAAAAGGGGTTGAAACCCTCACTCCTCTCTCCCATCCGAATTTGAGAAAAACCCTAGATTGGGAGAGAGAAAAGGTGAGAGTTTGTGAGAGAGAGTAGGAGTGGATTTTCCTGCCGTTGCTCCACCAGTTGCACGTACTTTAGCAACACGCTCTAATCACTTGGCCAGTGATTTCTCCGCATTTTCAGGTAAGAAAATACCCTAGAAAGTTGCTGATTTGAGGTTCCCTAGGATTCATAGCATGTTAGCTAATAGAACTTGTGTATTAGGTTCTCTATTCGCCGTAGACAAAGCGTATACGCTCCGTTCGAATCACTTCACCTATAAGGGATAAGGTGCGGATTTTAAACATTTTGATTGACTGTTTCCAACACTTTCAATGTCGTTTAATAGTAGATTATCAACGGCAAAGCCATTTGACATGTACAACATGCTGTCCGTTTCCTATTTCGTAAACCGACGAAGAATATGAGATTTAGGGCAATTTAGTCATTTGTAGGAAGTACTGTTTTCATTCATAATTTGCTGATGTGATTGACATGGCTTCTTGTCGCATTAGAATACTAGGAATGCGTGCATAATTAGTTTGGCGAAGAGATTCGCCTAAATGCACACTTTGAGTCGACATACTATATGTAGACTTAAGTGTGTAGTGTAAGTGTTTGTATAAATGCTTGTATTAGTATGTATTGAATTAAATGGTGTTATGAATTAATTTCAGATTGATTTCTCAATTAATATGCTGGTGTAAATGGTTTCCTACATGTTAGCCATATGTACGATTTCATTATATGTATGAAGTGTATATGCTTGATGTTTCACTTAAGTGGTATGTTATAACATGTGCTTGATGATTTTATTATGATTTAGTTTGAGATTGAATTCTCGATTAATACGCTGATGGAGATGATTTCCTATATGTTGGCGATATGCATAATTTCATTATATGTGTGAACAACACGTGTAAGATGATCTACTTAAGTTGTACGTTATAACATGTGTTAACATGTTCACACGTTTGTATTCCATTTCCAATACTCTTACCTGATTGCTGATGTGGATTCATAATTATTTGGGACTATACTTAGTCCAGGCAGTCGGTAACAGAGAAAATTCGTGGTTAGCTTGTATTTGCCACGAAGGACGCATCGATGAACGCGAGTCGTGTTTGGAGTTGACGGCAGTGGTTAGGCCACGCGAACTATTTCACGCACTTCATGTCGTTCGACTTGCGATGCGCTCGTGCTAGTCGAGCCCGTCAAGTAACCCGACTGGCCGTTGTATGTTCACCCTGCATGAGTCATAACTGCTTGAACCTAGGGTACTGAACTTACCATTGTAAACCCTGTTAACCATGGTACCTTGATCCACGAAGACTCATGAGCCGGGCATGGTGGTATGGGACACCATGGTAGAGCTGTCAGCCTACGCTGGGGCCACAAACCTCCCTGTAGTGACCAGTGAGCACCTATGTCTCGTGAGCAGATTATGGTGGTATGGGACACTATATTCTTGCTGTCGGCCTACACTAATCAGGCGACGAGTCCTTTGTAGTGACCACGAGCGTATTCTGAGTCTACGGGAGGCGACGACCCTTCAGTAGCAGTGAGAGTACAGTAGGTCTGTATTGATAAGGTGATGGGGGAGTGGTGCAACGAGTGCGAGCAACAGCCCTGGCAGCCCTTGCAGCGACCTACAAAATATACATCGTATGAGATTACTAGGAGTGACGACCCTAGACAGGATCTGTGTTGGGATTGATATAAGGGAAGTACCTTAGTTTCCCAATCCTGCTGTTTGAATGGACTAATAACAACTCGAAAATCATATCACCATAACATTGCATGTGCCTGGAAGATGTGGAGCACTTGAGGGTCGATTGCATGCCGCGGTCGTAAGATGGTGCCGTATGAGGGAGATCGTCGGTGAGGGCATACATCACGTCATGTCATATTACATTAACAACAGTACTAGGATTGTTTGATTTACTGCTTTACTATTATCGCATGATTGATTTGTGAACATGCTAATCTTTGCTCTATGATTCCACTGAGTTGATCACTCACTCCCACGTTACAGGATGGTGTTTCCGGACACCCACCAGTCCCTATTGTGATTGCAGATGATGGCGCGGCCTGCGAGGTGGAGCTGGATTTGATGATGAGGAGGAGAATTCCTCCTATATGAGTGTTTTGATTGACGGGATTACAGGGAGGTTGATTAAATGCCTTGACACATGTCATTTTATATTTTTAGCACACTCATGTATATTCTTTTTGTTTACTTTTGGAGTATACATGTATGTATATAACTTGGTAACATGTTCACACTCTGGAGACATACAACAATTTTTATATGTTTTACATACTATGACAGTCTTCCGCTTGCTAATTTAACGGTCTTTAGAGTATGATATGGTGTTTTGGATTAATCCCACTCATGTTTAATGCATTAACATAGACAACATTCAATCATACACATTTATGTTGCATAAATAACATTTTGAAACTCAGGAGTGGAGTTTTTACTCGACCCTCCGATTTTCGGGATGTTACATGAGGTCTTTTCCACTTACCTTATTGCGCGCGATATGGCAAAAATCTGGTTTAGAGTGTACTAGACCCCGGTGATATCCCATATTTGAGCTGTATTGAGGTGTGGACATAGATGAGGATCTGTATGCTTGAGTTGCATTGCACATCACATGGCCTTGGGATGGCCGATACCATTCATGTCTTGCATCGCATAGCCTTGGTACTACTCATGATATTATGGATCCATCTGCATATTCTGCATTACTCTGACATCGCATGTTCATATTACTACCTTACGCACACACTTTCACCACCCTCTAAGCTTTCTATAAGCTTATGCACGACTATTGCGTGCAGGTGACTTTGGTTCGCAGCAGTGCTGAGACAGGAGCACGTTGCAGATCGTCTTGGAGTTTTTGTTCTTTACCATTATATTTCCCTTTATGCTCATTGTACTTGTAAAGTTTTTTATCATAGTGGAAATGTAATGGAGTTCTTAGTTGTTGTTTGTGGGTTATGCCATTAGTTATGCTTATTACGAATCAAACTGACGTTGAAAATCCTCCTCGTAGCATCCCAGGATCGGAACCTGGCGAATGGGAGCTAGGAGTCGAGAATGGGGTTCTACGGAGGCTGTCGGCGCTGGATTTGGCGATCGGGAATTTTGTGAGCCAGGTTTTCGAGTTTGGGGCGTGACATTCGACCAGTCCAAGATTTGTTATATCTTATTGCGCTCAAATTTAAAAATTTGTTGGAATAAAATCCGGTTCTTAGACGAGTTGAAGCAACAAATTCTTTGCCTATAAATTGAGGTTTTCTCTCAATCTGAAAATACAATTCAAGTCTATCAAATCCTTTCACAAGAGAGGGAAAAGCCCATGTTATATTCAAGCTATTGCACAGTATTTATAAAATATTTTTATAGATTTTTATTTAATTCTTGGATCTCTTATTCCGTCAATTTTATTTTATAAAGAGAGTAAATACTCTTCTTTTGAGATCTTAAAGGAATTCAAACAAGTAGCCATTAGTTTGAATTTATTTAAAATCAATTTAGAACCTTGAACCCTTGTCTATATGACTGAACATTGAATGATCTACATTCAAGAGAAGTGGTTCTACAACTACATTGATAGATACATCTTCAAAGGTGAAAATAAGTACATATTTCTTTTGTATTTTGGTTTCATTGAGATAGCCACGAAATCTCATTTGTTGGTTTTCCTGAGATAGTCAGAAAATCTAAGTGAGGGGTTTTTTTATTTGTGATAGCCATTTAAAATCACTATATCATGTTTTAAGGTGACCCTGTGAAAACTTTATTTATAGTGAAAGAAAATATCACATGGAGAGTGATTATTGAGATTGGAGTAGGTGTGGCTATTTGAGAACAATTGTTTGACATACCGAACCACTATAATTTTTGGTGTTGTGGTGAATGCCTTTATTGTTTATGTGGTGAATGATTATAATATTTTTAAGTTAAAGTGGTGAATACTTGTAATAGTTTTAGCTTTTATTTACTCTTGCTTGGTTTGGAATTTTGATTCTTACAAGTTTTATGAAATAAAGTTGTCCTACCTAAACTTGTTTGGGTGAAGGTTGTTCTACGAATCAGTTTGAATTAACATTTCAATACTAGTGCAATTGAGACCTTTGAATTATTTACTATTTCTGCACTCTTTTTATTTATTTATTTATTTGGCATAGTCCTTGTCACGCCCCAAACCCGGAAATCGAATTCACAGGAATCCCGATTGTCGAATCCGGTGCCGATAGTCTTCATAGTACCCCATTCTCGGCTCCTAGCGTTCACATGCCAGATTCCGATCCTGGGATCCTACAAGGAGGATTTTTTTATTTTTCTTTTACATTTAAATCGTAATAAGCATAACCACAAGATTACCCAAATCACAAAAGAAACATCATCATCACATATCCACTAATATAATCATTTGAGTACAATGCTGAAGGGAGAATACATAAATCGAAAATCAAGCTCCAGAAGACCGCTGCACGCTCCAAGCTTAATACGGCTGTAACCTAACATCACCTGTACGCATCTATCGTGCATAAGCTTATAGAAAGCTTAGAGGGTGGTGTAAGTGTGTGCACAAAGTAACTGTCAAGTATTCAATATAATACCATCATCATATAATACCGAAATTACTGGTAATTCATAAATCGTACATTATCGAAATAAGTAGAAATACTGACAAGATCATAAATCATACAATGACAGAGTAAGCGGAAGTATGGACAAGTTTATAAGTCAATCAATATCAGAATACGTAATATAAAACAGCTATACACTAAGGAGTCATAAAGAGTCAAATATCAGATGTCGAGGATGTAATGCAATATACAAATCCTATTAAGTCTGTTTAGGCCATATAAGTGCAGAAACATAGCAACACAAAATACCATATGCCTGCGGATGTAATGCAATAAGCTATGCGGATGAAATGACCATGCTAGAGTGTGAAGTCGGGATGATGGTATGTAGTATCACATGCTACGGGGTCCACCACAAGGGACTTCTATCTAAATCAGTCCCATACCTAAATTTGGATAGTTGGACTCAACGTGGTAAGCTCCTGATCTCAGGTTAGTCGTGCATCCAACTGAAATTCTTGCCATAACGAAGGTACACAATAATTAGTTGCACACCACCAGCCTGAGTGGATAGTGAATGAATAAATGAATGAACATGCACTCCTACTCAATAATTCCACATATCAGTACAGTTCTTCTCTGGGAAATCACCGGGGTCTATTACACTCCAAACCAGACTGCCGCCCCATCGAGCACAACAAGGTGAGTGGAAGAGACCTCACTATCTGCCTACCAACATCGGGCCCGGCTCGTCAACAGCAGACCCATTCCTCAAGCTGGTCAGACTCATCTTAGCATTGCCCCCTCCTCTTGGGCAGGTAAGGCCACACCCCCTTCCAACCGACCACGACACAGTGGAGAGCGTAGTCATCTGGTACTCCGCACTCGACGCTCATCTACCCACTCGGTCTAGACGTTGGAGCAACCTCTGGAACCAAGAGGGTTTAGGGACTTTCACCCAGGGATATCTATAGCACCCCATGTAGAATAGATTTTTGGTATCCCATTTAGCCATCCACGATATGCCTGTGGAGGCTACGGCCCTGATGTTGTTAGGGCATATAGTAATCACAACACACAATGCGAGATGCATGAGTCATACAATCTAATCATGCATCAATCCTATGCATACCGTGCGCACATGTGAGACAATCATCGCCTATCAGGAAGTCTCATAACAACCAGCACTATGACATATGCAATGGTCAATCATATCTCATAACAGAAATGCAGATGATGCGTATGGCCATGTATCATGATGCTATGCAGTCACATACTCATAATCGGTATCAATAACCGACATTGACAATCGACATCGACCATGTGGACATTTAACCAACATTGTCCCCCAAGGAATGGATCACATAAAGCCTAACATATAGTGGACTCATGACTTCACACAAGGGCCAAATATACAACACCATGGGCCTCACTCAAGAGTTTAATACACATCGTGATGGGCCTTTCACATGGGCCTAACATACATTACAATGGGTTCCATCGCCTAGCCCTCAAGTGCATCACAGTGGGCCTCACCAAGTAAGCCTCATATACATCACGTTGGGCCTTAAACGCGGGATGGATGCACATCACAACGGGCCTTAAATACGGCTAGCATATACATCACATTGGGCCTCGACAATCAGAATCGGCGATCAGCCACGACAATCGGCCACAATAATTGTCCTCGATCAATAATCAACCTAGATAATTAGAATCGGTCAATCGGTCACGACAAGAAAAATTGCCAATCGGCCACGTCAATCGACATTCGGTCACGATCGGTAATCGGTCACGATAATCGGCCTCGATCGATAATCGGTCAATCGGCCATGATAAACAGAATAGGCAATCGGCCACGTCAATGGACAATCGGCCACGATCGGTAATCGGTCACGATAATCGGCCTCGATCGGTAATCGGTCAATCAGCCACGATCGGTAATCGGTCAAGATAATCGGCCTCGATCGGTAATCGTTCAATCAGCCACGATCGGTAATCGGCCTCGATCGGTAATCGGTCACGATAATCGGCCTAAGGGAAGGTCATAATGTGGACATTAAACCATCATTACCTAATAATGTGGCCATTTAACTAACATTGCTCCCAAAGAGTGGCCCATACAAGGGATTCATACATAACGTAATGGGCCATACATACATCGCTTTGGGCCTCATACAAGGGCTACATACACATCACTATGGGCCGCATCACATGCTCCTAATACACGTCACGGTGGGCCGCATCTCATGGGCCTAATACACGTCATGATGGGTCGTATCTCATGGGCCTCGAATATCACAATGGGCCACGACATATGGGCTGAAAGTATATCTCAATGGGCCATGACCCATGGGCCTCAGTACATCATAATTGGCCATAACCCATGGGCCTCAAATACAACAAGTGGGCGGCGTCGATGGGCCGCATCAGTGGGCCGCACTAATGGGCCTCCTGCACATCACAATGAGCTACAATTACATCAAGGTGGGCCCCACAGATGGCTACAAATACATCAAAGCAAACCTCATACAACGGGTGGGCCTCAAAATAATCTGGAAACAGAGTGGACGATGGATATAATACGAACATCAAAGGTGGGTCCCACACACGTGGCCCACCAGAGATTGAATCTGCCTCATGTCCCGATGAACGGTGTGTATACACCACATACAGTAAGGTAGGGTCCACTGCTGTTGGATGATGTGGCAAGTGGATCTCACAGATGGACAGTGAGGATAAAATACTTACATCATAGAGGCCTGTCAAACGAACGGTACAGATAAAACATTCACATCATGTGGCCCCACGCCCATAAAATGGATGAACAATGATGATAGAACCCATACATCAAGGTGGATCCACGTCCAGGAAGGGATGAACGAGTGGGATATAAAACATATGGGTCCCACTTGCTGGAGTTAGCACGGACGACATTGGTGAAACACTTACATCACGACGCGTACCACCATCTAGCTGCTGGACAGTGGATGCAACACTTATTACGGCGGTCCCTCACACAAAAGGATGGTCTAGATTAATAAATACCGCATGATGGGGCCCACGACACTTGCCGATGTGAATACAGGTGGGACCCATAGAACCTGCGGACATAATACAGCAACTATGCTGCTCGTACGGCAGATGGACGGTATGGATGCCACATATGCATTAGTGGTGGGTCCCACCTATATACGGTGTGGATGAAATCCATACGACAGGTGGTTGATCCACGTCCTGCATTGGAAGGCTTAGATTAAAATACTCACATCACAACAGTCTAACGTCCACATGCTGGACTGAACAGATGTCGTAGATACAGAATATATATATATCCAAGGTGGGCCCTACCGGTACCGTCTAGATGGGCGGCTAGATGCAGAATACATAAATCAAGGTGGGCCCCACCCCTCACACTTGCAGCAATGTGGGGTGGTCCCACACACTATCAAAATTGCTGGACGACGAGGAGAATACATACATCATGGTAGGGCGTCCATGTGATGGACGGCTGGACATTTCAAACTCATCATGGTGGAATCCACCGTCCAGTGTGGTGTGGATTTCACATACATCAGGTGGGTCCCACGTAGGGCCCACCGTACATACACATAGTATATATATATATATTATAATGTATATATATTACTATTTAATTATTTATTTAATAACATTATTATTATAAAAATAAAATAACAGGCCTGTGTCCAAAGGACGCTGCTGCACATGCAACAAGCCCCACCGTACACGATCCCACGGACGGCGTGGATTCTGCACACGTGCATGATGGTGGGCCACATCCCATTTCAAAACGAATGGAGGGAGTGGATAGAAACAAATACATCACAGTCGGTCCCATAACACCATCCAGAAATCTCCAGATGGTGGAGATATAAAATACATTATCAAGGTGGGTCCCTCCTGCCCACACGTGTCACCCGTGTGGGGTAGGGCCATGTCCAACAGATTGTATGAAATACATACGTCACTGTAAGATCCACCATTTTCAAACGGATGGACGCCTAGGATGTAAGGTACGTACAACAAAGTAGGTCCCATCCCACACACGCCATACGTGTGGGATGGCCCATATGAAAAAAGGTAGGTGGACGGTGCTGGGGTCTCACATCCTCGGATGGACGGCCTAGATCATCAGACCTCAGCACTCAGCTATGTAGCTGGTGTGTGGTTGGCCAGCTAATGCATCCAATAAGGTGGTCCCACGTAGGGCCCACCATAATACTATATTAATATAAGTTATATTATATATAATATATATTTCATATTATTAAAATAAATAAATAAAACAGCATCCAGACCCTGGACAGTGGCCTGGATGAGAAATACATCGAGGTGTGTCCCCTAATCTGGCAAAATGGTCGGATGGTGTTGGATATGCAACACAAACATCAAGGTTTAGCCCAACATCCGGATCTGCTGGACGGTGTAGGTATAATAATTACATCATGGTGGGCTTCACAAGCACCGTCCAGATGGACGGTGAGGCAGTCCCACTTGTGGACAGCGTGGATAAAATCATATATCAGGTGGGCCACAAACAAGGAAGGGAGAGAGAGAGAGAGAGAGAGAGGAAGAGAGAGAAAGAAGCACCCACAAAATAAAAGAAAAAGAGAGAAATAAAGAAAGAAAGAAGCACCCACCTCAAGATCTCTTCTTCCTTCTTCCGCCAATGCGATCTAGAGGTCGAATGGATAGACTTCAACGGTTGAGATCGGACTTGGACGGTGGAAATGGAAGGTAGGAAGGTGGGCCACACTAATTTCTCTCCCATGGAAGCGATGAATGGTTGCTTAGAGAGAATGAGGGAGAGAGAGTGAGAGAGAGAGAGAGATGATTGGAGAGGAGTGATGGGAGAGAGAGAGGAGTGGTGTGTAAGAGATAAGGCATGGGAAGTATGGGTCTCTTTGACTTTTGGGATAAGAGGAATAGGATAAGCATGGGTTGCTTTAATTAGTTGGTGGGAGAGGTATGGGTGAGTGATTTGATTGATGTGATTGATGTGATGTTGGGTAGAGATTCTTTTCTTAGTATTTACAACGCGCGGCGTCTTTCCTCTAACTGAATGCAGGCCCACATCTCTTAGCCAGGGTATCACCTCGGTGTGCGAGACGCGGCATCGGAACCGCGACGACGACGCGGTCACTAGGGTACAAGTCTCGAGTTGAGTCGACTCGAGTTAACAGCGTGTGAATCAGGGTCGCGTGCAAATGTCGGTTAAGGGTCAAGGTTGTTGGGATTCGACCGGGAAGACCGCGGAAGTCTACCAAATGATACGGTCTAGGATATGAGTTTTACAGTCCTATTCACCCCCCCCCCCCCCTTCTGGACTGTTTAAGCTCTCCTTGCAATGTTCACGAACGGACTCTCTCTGCTGTAACTCCAGTAGCTACCCATCGCAACTCTCTCTCTCTCTCCCCCCCCCCCTTCTGCCAAGCAAGAGTTCTCTCTTAATCGGGCAGCGAAGTAACCTCCGTACGTGGCACAATCACTCCCAATTTCCCTCTCTCAGGTCTCTCTCTATCTCTCTCTATGTGTCAATGTTGTGCTCAATCTCTCTCTTGAGATCGAGTATTTTCAATGTTGAAACCCTAATCAGGATTTTTTAATGGTGAATTCCTAATTAGGGATTTATAATGTTGAAACTCTAATTAGGGATTTACTATGTTGAATCCCTAATGGGTGGATAAGATTCATCATTTGATCTAATATTTCAACCCAATCTAAAACTTTTGCAGCGTCTAAGATGATTTTGACAGTGGGTGTTTAATCCACTTTATTTATTTTGGTGTGACCACTTGATTTTGGATCTCATTTATCATAAAATGACCTAGGGAAATTATACGTATCAAAAATAACACGATGGGCCCCACAGACGTTGTGAGGGAGGTGGATTGCCTACAGAGTAATCTCTTTGGGGCCCACCATGATATATGCCTTTTCCACATTGTACATCTATTTTGTCAGCTCTTTTAGGGCATGATCTTGAAACTGAAGCATATTTATAGCTCAAGTGGACCACACCACTGGAAATAGTGGGAATTTGACCTGTACCATTATCTCGATGGTTGATATTTATGTTTCAGATAAGTTGATATTTGTGTTTGCCCTTTGCTAGGGAAAAATCTACAAGTCCATAAGTTGGCTTATGGAATGGACCAACTCTACTGAACCAGCCTGGGCCCATGGAGACCCAAGCCTGATAAGGCCTTTAGGTCCAGAAACAGAGCATTCTCCTAGGAGAGTGATGTAATTGTTAAGATGTACAAAGAGCTTACGAGCTTGCACAAGTGGTTGAAATGTCGACCTAATGCATAGGTCGGCTAAAGGACGGTTATAGATCACTTATAAATCAGCCACATGTCGTTCATGGATCAACCACAGATCAATCACAGATCGGTCATAGACCGGCCATAGTTCAGTCATAGATCGGTCATAGATCGATCACAGATCTATCATAGATCGATCACAGAACAACCATAGTTTGGTCATAGATCGGTCATATATCAATCACAGCTTGATCACAGACCAGCCGTAGCTCAGTCATAGATTGGCTAAAGATCAACAATACCCCTAACGAGGTCAAAAGGTCTTAACACCTAGATGAAGGGAACACAAACCTTTTGGCTTGTCTGACAGACAAAAATGGTGAATGACGATTTGTCGATCAAGACAATATTATTCGGTTTTAACTCAACACCCTCTTTGGATCCGACGTAAAGATGAACTACGGATTCAAAGAATCCTCTCAAGACTCGAAGATCTCTCCCTAGATCTTTGGGAGATAAGATCGAATCCCGACAATCTCGGGACTTTGCAATCTCGGGGAGATCCTAGATCACATCAAATCTCCAAGATATTAGGAAAGAGCCCCTTTACGATGGGATCCTCTCTTCTCTATAAATATATGAGCATCTGCCATCGTTTAAGGTACGTTCTCTCAAACCCTAATACTCGATTGGTTTCTTTTCTGAAGATCCTACCCCACTTTAAAGACCCCAAGCCTGACTTAAGCATTGGAGAGTCCCCTGAATAAACCAAGGCCTCCTTTGTCTCTTACCTTCACCTGTGAAGGTTCAAGAAAGTGTGATGCGGAGGGTCTGCCGAAAAATTGCATCAATAGTTTAGCGCCGTCTGTGGGAATGACATAGTTAAGCCGTTCTAGTTTTACCAGTGAACGTTTCAAATCTAGTAATGGTAAAGGGAAAGAAGAAAGCCCAATCTCCCCCCATAACCATTCCGATCACTACTATGCCTATGCCCGCTTAGGCCACACAACTCGTAGAATGATAGGAGAGTTGTTGGGGCTCTTCGCAACATCAGGCCACTTCAGGTTCGAGCAGACACGATCAGGAAATACACGATAGAAATGGTCGATGAGACGCTCTCAAGGAGTTGGAGATATAAGGGTCGACCTAGGCTATTTGAAGTAAACGATGAAAAACATGAAGCCCCAATGTATTCATGAGCTCGATCATCAGAGGAAAGGACAATCAAGCTATGTCCGACATGTGTTAATCCTCCTCAACCCTCTGTCGTGTAGGTCGCCTTGCAACCAAACATGCAACCTGCCCCTATTGAACCCGTTCCATCTCATGTGTTGGGGACTGTTCCATTGCCAACCTCTAACCTGTGACATGAGATAGATTAGAGGAGGTGCAACAAGGCCCCAGTCGACACCACCGCTGATAGTAAGGAACCTTAGAGGACCGAGCTACAAAATCTATAGCGACAGATCACCAACACGAAGTAGATCTATCGAGGTAATATGATTGCCCTGAAAGAGACAGAATCCCCATTCATAGTCGACATTATGTGAGCACGATTGCCAGATAGGTTTCAACTACCTCAAATCACCCCCTCCACAGGGAATACCTACGCAATAGAGAAAATGGAGTCTTTCCAAACCTTTATGAAACTTCACAATGCTTCTGATGCAGCCATGTGTCCAGCCTTCTCGCTAACTCTAACCGACGCTGCTCAACTTTGGTTCAAACAGTTAAAACTGAGGTTCATTAAATCATTTTCTGAACTTTATAAGGCCTTCATCACTAATTTCATTGGAGGAAAGAAGAGACTCAAAGCGTCGGCCCACCTCATGAACATAGTTCAGAAAGACAGCAAGCTCTTAAAGGATTACATCAAGCGCTTTAATCTAGAAACATTGCAGGTAAAAAAGCACTTGGATGAGACCGCACTAAATGCCATCATGACCGAGCTGAGAGAGAAGCCATTCCTCTTCTCTTTGGATAAAAATCCTCCTACTACGTTGGCAGAGTTCTTGAACCAATCACAGAAGTGCGCAAATGCTAAAGAGTCCCAGATCTTGTGAGACGCCATTCAAAATAATAATTTTACAGCCAAAGAGCAGGCGAAGAAAGAACCATACTCGACCAACACAAGAAAAAAGTGAAAGGATGATCGTTCTTGCGACGATCGTAGGTTGAGTAAATGACCCGACAATAAGTTCACTACTTACACCCCACTCAACAAACCTTAAGAGCATGTCCTGATGGAAATAAAAGATGAACGCTTTATTCAATGGCTGAACAAGTTACGAGGCAATCCTAACCAAAGAAGAAAAAACCAGTATTGCTATTTTCATCGAGATCATGGGCCTAACATGAGCGACTGTTACAATCTTAAACAGGAGATTGAAAGGCTCATCTAGAAGGGTCACCTCAACGAGCATGTAGATCAAAGAGGAAGTTAAATGCCTTTTTAAGAGCAACCGATCGACAACCAACCAACCAAGGAGATCCGCATGATTTTCGGAGGCCACAAAGGCGGAGGCGATTCAAACAATGTTTGAAAGATACATGCGAGAAGCATTAGTCGCCCAGAGGTGGAAATGATGGTCCTTACCCAACCCTTGAAAGAGAGGAAGCTTGGGAGGTACAATGTAACCTTCATAGACTAAGAAGCTCGTGGTGTTCACCACCCCCACGATGATGCATTGGTGATTACTGTTACTATGGCTAATCAGAAGCTTATGGGTTCTCATCGACATAGGGTCATCCGTGGACGTGATTTTCCTCCAATCGTTTGAAGAAATGGGCATTAGTCGGGCTTCACTCCAATCGGTGAAGACTCCCCTGATCGGGTTTTCAGGGGGACAAGTTATGCCTGAAGAAGCTATCCAGCTCCATCTCATGGTCGGGGATGATCAAATCAAAATCAGACCACCATGTTGGTCAACTTCCTTGTAATCAACTAATCATCTGACCAATGATATACCTCATCAAGGCAGCAGTATCAACCTACCACCTAGCCATGAAGTTCCCAACCAAACATGGTGTGGGAATCGTCAAGGGCGACTAGCAGGATGCTCAACAGTGTTACACAATGGCATTGAGGGTTCTGCATGAAATGATGATGATTGAATCTTTAGACTCACGAGAGGAATCTCAGGAATGAGCCGACCTATGGAGGACCTTTTCCGATCCCTTTGGACGAGTCCGATCCCTCTAAGATCGTGCAAATTGGGTCGTCCCTAACACCACCGTTGCGAGATAAATTGGTAGCCTTCCTTCAATGCTTTGTCGACGTTTTTGCGTGGTCTCATGAGGACATGCCAGGAATTGATCTCGCCATCATCACGCATCAAGTAAACATCGACCCGTCCTACTATCCAGTTCGACAGAAGCGACACTGCCTCGGCCCAGAAAGATACACAGTGATTGGAGAAGAGGTCAGCAAGCTCCTCAAAGCCAACTTCAACGAAGAAGTCTACTGCTTGGACTGGGTGGCAAACATCGTACTAGTCAAAAAAGCTAATAGGAAGTGGCGTGTTTGTGTTGATTACACAGACCTAAACAAAGCCTACCCCAAAGATAACTTCCTCTTCCCAGGATTAATTAGTTGGTCGATAGTACCGCGGGTCACGAATTGTTTAGCTTAATGGATGCATATTCAGGATATAATTAAATTGTAATGCACCCAATAGATAAATCTAAAACCACTTTTGTCACTGACAAAGGTCTTTATTACTACCGGGTGTTGCCTTTTGGTTTAAAGAATGTAGGAGCGACTAATCAAAGGTTGGTCAACAAGATGTTCGCCCGCCCAATAGGGCGAATCGTGGAGGTCTATATCGATGACATGCTCGTCAAGAGCATAAAAGCCACAAATCACATGGCTGACCTGGAGGAGATGCTTCTTATTCTCCGTAAATACCGGATGAAACTAAACCCGAGCAAGTGCACATTTGGCATAATCTCAGGAAAGTTCATCTGGTTTTTGGTCAACCAATGAGGGATCGATGCAAATCTCGAGAAGATAAAGGCCCTCCTCAATATGCAGTCTCCAAAAAATGATTAACGACATACAAAGGCTAACTGGAAGAATAGCCGCTCTCAATCACTTCGTATCTAGAGCTATTGATAAATGGCCCCCTTTGTACAAAAAGTTAAAGGGGAGACAAATTATCGAATGGACTGAGGAATGTGAGATAGCTTTCCAATAGCTTTAGGAATACCTGGGATCGCTTCCTTTACTCTCTAAACTTGAGGTGGACGAGTGTAACACCCCAAAAATCATGGGTCGGGTAAAAACCCAACACCCGAGTTCCAGAACGTCACTTATGCAACATAGATAATGATAAATGCATGTTGTCTGTAGAATGGCATTAAACAAGATTGAGACTAAGCCAAAACAGCATATCATACTCCAGAGATAATTAAATTAGCAAGCGAAAGACTGTGATAAATACATAAAACATATAATTGATTATAAGTCTCCAGGGTGTGAACATGTTACCAGGTTAATTAAATACATGTATACTCTAAAAATGGAAAGAAAAGAATATACATGAGTGCTCCAAAAATATGAAATGACAAGTGTCAAGGTGTCTAATCAACCTCCCTGTAGTCCCGTCAATCAAAACACGAAGGAGTTCTCCTCATCATCATATAAGTCCGGCTCCACTTCACAAGCAGTGCCATCACCTGCAACAAAAATAGGGACTGGTGGGTGTTCGAAACACCATCCCGTAACGTGGGAGTGAGTGATCAAATCAGTGGGATAAGAGAGCAAAGATTAGCATGTTATTAAATCAATCACGCGATAATAGTAAAGCAATAAATCAAACATTCCTAGATACTGTTATTAATGTATGCATGAAATGACATGATGGATGCCCTTACCGACATACTCCCTCATACGGCACCATCTCACGCCCGCGGCATGCTTTCTTCCCACAGTGCTCCACATCTTCTAGGCACATGCAATGCGATATGAATAATGATTATCGAGTTTTTATTAGTCCTTTTCATACAGCAGGATTGGGAAACTAAGGTACTTCGCTTATATCAATCCCAACACAGATCCTGTCTAGGGTCGTCACTCCTAGAAATCATATACGATGTTATAGTTTGTAGGTCGCTACAAGGGCTGCCAGGGCTGTTGCTCGCACTCGTTGCACCGCTCCCCCATCACCTTATCAATACAGGCCTTATGTACTCTTGTCGCTACGGAAGGGTCGTCGCCTCCCACAGACTCAGAATACGCTCGAGGTCACTATAAAGGGCTTGTCACCTGATCAGTGTAGGCCGACAGCAAGAATATAGTGTCTCATACCACCATAATCTGCTCACGAGTCTGGGTTGCTCACTGTTCACTACGGGGAGGTTTGTGGCCCCAGCGTTGGCCGACAGCTCGACCACGGTGTCCTATACTACCATGCCCGACTCATGAGTCTTTATGGATCAAGGCACCATGGTTGACAGGGTTTTCAATGGTAAGTTCAGTACCCTACGTTCAAGCAGTTATGACTCATACATGGTGAACATACAATGACCAGTCGGGTTACTTAACGGGCTCGATTAGTACGAGCGCATCCCAAGCTGAGCGACATGAAGTGCATAAAATACTTCGTGTGGCCTAACCACTGCCGCCAAATCAAAACACGACTCGCGTTCATCGACGCGTCCTTCATGGCAAATAGAAGCCAACCACGAATTCAATCCATTATCGACTGCCTGGACTAACGTATAGCCCCAAACACTTGAATATCAACATCGGTAATCATATGAGAGTAACAGAAATGAAATACAATAATGTAAGCATGTTGACACATGTTATAACATACAACTTAAGCAAATCATCCAACACACGCATTTCATATATATAACGAAATCAATACATATAGCCAACATGATGGAAATCATTTACATCAGCATATTACTTGAGAATTCAATCTCAAAAATCATTCACAACACCATCTACTCAATACATACTAATACAAACATTTATACAAACACTTAGCGTACACACTTTAGTCTACATAGTGTATGTCGACTCAAAGTGCACATTAGGGCAAATCTCTTCGCCAAACAGATTATACACGCATACATAATATCATAACATGATGAATTTACATGTCAAGCATTTCAACAAAATACGGACATTACAGTATTTTCTATAAATGCCTAAAATACCCTAAATCTCATATTTACCATACGTTTACGAAACGAAAAATGGACAGCATGTTGTACATGTCAAATGGCATTTCCATCGATAATCTACTATTAAATGACATTGAAAGCTTTGAAATCAGCCAATCAAAGCATCTAAAATCCATACATTTTGCCCTAGACGTGTATCGTTTCGATTAGAACGTATACACTTCGTCAACGGCGTACAGGCGACCTAATACACAAGTTACATAAGTTACATCGCTAATGAATCGAAGGAAACCCCAAAATAGTAAGTAGTTAGGGTTTTCTTACCTAAGAGTGTGTTGGAAATCATCGAGAAAGTGATTTGAATGCGTCACTTTAGCACGTGCAAAAACTAGTGCAAGTGGCAGGAAGATTTCTCCCACACTCTCTCACAATCTCACACTTTCTCTCTCTCTAGCTAGGGTTTCTAAAAAATTCGGATGGGTGAGATATGTGAGGGTTTAAGGCCCTTATATAGGCTAAAACCTCACCCTTTTAGACTCAGGAACAAAGTATACTTGGGTTATAACTAAATCGGGGCTTTTTTTGGTCCGAAAGAGCATTTCGGGAGGTCCCCTGGCCTAACGCGGTCGGACTTAAGCTCATGCATACTGGATCTTGCTCACACAAAGTTTTCAGACCGGTAGAGTTCCCAGATCGCACGTAGAGGTCCAGTTTCAGTTCAGCAGTCATCGTACCTAAATCAGGTCTACAAGTCTCATGATATGAAAGAGAAATTTTTCCTGATCCGAGGGTTTTGGTTGAATTCTGACGGTCAGAACGCTTAATAATAACGCGCCAAGTCACGTGCCAGATTTGGATTTAAATTTTCAAATCCAACCCTTTTCTCACTCTCTTCACTCCAGCTCAATGAAATAGCCTCTGAACGTCGGTTGAGATTGATTTTTGAAATGATTGTCAAGTCCAGCTAAGCGGTCATAACGGTCTAAGATTGTAGGTATCAGACTTTCGACACGCGGTCTAGATCCAATACAAAGTTTTAGAGAGTTCCTGAGAGCAAACGGGTTTAGAGTTTGATCCAAGGTTTCTAGGTAACATAGCGTTAGCGGTCATACTCATTTTAGGTCTTGTAGTTTACATTTAAAGTGATTCAAGTTAATTCTACTGAGTATTCAGTTTGGTACTAACCAAATTCTACCCTAATAGGGCAGAATACGGTCCTAGGGCCATTCTATGCCCCATTTTGGGCACTTCTAGTTATTATATTATTTTTATTATTATTTTTGGGGGTTCACAATTAATTTTACCCTGACTTCACCAAATTTCATAAGATTTCAAGTTGTAGAAAAATTCTAAAAATTCCAGAAGCAGCGGTTGTCCAAAAGTGATTATCGGACAGTTGCTCACAATGACCTACTTTAAACTATATTAAATAGTTTATTATTTTTTTTACATATTTTTATATAAAACTAGACTCATTTATATTTAATCTGGTTTTTGAATTACCTAAATCGGAGTTATAACGAAGGAGATATGATTTTTCAAAGTTGGAAGAAATGTGCAGGAAAAAAGTATAGAATCCCGCTGTACGGACGAGTTCAGTGATGCCTCGCCAAAATGGCAATCCCCTCCCCGCTCGCTGACCTGTTTGGGGTGATTTCGCCTTCTGATATTTGAAATTAACATATTTTAGAACCTAGGATGAGTTATTTGACATGCAATATATGATTTTGGGATAGGAGAAGCTGATCTATCCAAATAGCCTACTTATTTCATAAGATTCCAAAAGGTTAATAGTTAAAAACTATTTTTATTTATTTATTTACTATTCATAGTACTTTTTAGTTTAAGTATTGATCAACATCACCTAAACTTTAAGATTTAAAACCTAGAAAATTTTGAAGGATAAAGTAGTGAAAGGTGAGATTTTCGAAGGAAATAGGGATTTGAGACTTTTGGATTGAGTTTTGAGAAGTTAATCAAGTGTTAGGATTGACCCATTGCCTAAGGACGTCTAAATCTAGGTTGGCAAAAAATTTGGGGTGTTACAACGAGTCTCTGCTGCTGTATTTGGCCATATTGGATGTAGCAGTCAGCTCGACATTGATATAAAAATATGAGGGAAAGCAATTACTGGTCTATTATGTCAGCAAGGCATTAATTTTTATAGAGATAAGGTATCTAACCTTGGAAAAATTGGCTCTAACCATAGTCACATCTTCCTGATGCCCACGGCCATATTTCCAAGCACCCCCGATCGTTGTTCTGACCGATCACCCACTGCACCAGGTCTTGTAATAATTTGAAGCCTTGGCCTGGCTGACAAAGTGGGTGATCGAGCTGAGTGAGTTCGACATCAAATGCCAGTCAGGAGCAGCAATTAAAGGCCAAGCAGTGACCGACTTTGTCGTTGAACTAACACAGTCTCCAAAGTAAGAATAACTGAAGACTGACCCACGACCGACCTATCCAAGCCTGAATTCTTCGTAGAAAGGTTGGTAGATCCAGATGTTGCATGACCATCCAATTTTCAAGTACTTCCCGACCCACCTACAGGGATGCTTTACATGGACAGTTCATCCAACTCTAAGGCAAGCGGGGCCACGGTAGTCCTGGAGACCCCTAACCATACATGCATGCAGTATGCCTTTAGATTTGAATTTCAAGCCTCCAATAATATAGCAGAATATGAAGCCTTGATCGTCGGACTCAAACTAGCAGTAAACATGGGGGCTCAACATCTAAAAGTCTTCAGTGACTCACAATTGTAGCAAACGTCTACTAAGCCAAGAAAGAACATTTGAAAACCTATCTCCAAAAGGCCAAGGAATTGATCAGAAGTTTCCAGAAGTGTGACATCACCTTGATTCCACGAGCAAAGAACTCCAAAGCTGACATGTTGGCAGAGCTTGCTACAGCAGATGAGGATAAAACCCCAAGATCCATCCCGTTCAAGTTCTTGGCTAAACCGAGCATCGATGAGGTCGACCCTATGCCCGTCCTCCTAGTTATTTCGGAACCAATGTGGATGGATCCTATTATCCAGTACCTTAAGAGCAACGAGCTCCTTGAGGACTGAGTGAAAGCCCAACTGTTTCGACCAGAAATGAAAAGCATTTGATTTGGGGAATCTATTCAATGATAACAAAGAAAGCATGAGAGAACAAATATCACAAAGTATCTATTTAATTTAAGTTCTTTTACATCCTCATATTTCCCTTAATTCTGAAAACAGAGTACAATAAATCAATGCAATGAATGAAAGAGAAAAGAAGGTAATCTAATGGAAATTTCAGCAGCATTTTGATGCTTTTGATGTTCATCACAAGGGCAGATGAGTTGTGGGGACTTAAAGCCCTTGATTGGTTTATGATAGGCATTGATCGTCTTAATTTGGTCCACACTAAGTTGTGCAGGTCTTTCATCATGCTCTACTCTTCTATCTCTTCTGCGATTCTTCAACTTCAAGAGTGGACGCACGACTCATGTAAAGGTGGGGCGTGCGACCCTTTTGCAAATGAGGAGTGGCATATGAAAGTGGAGCGTGCACCTCACTTTCTGCATGAAATGACGTAAGAGGCTTCTTCCAAGAGAAATGACGCAAATGCCATGCATTAGGATAAAAGTCCATGTAAGGTGGTGCAGGAAGCCTGGCATCAAGACAAACCTCCATGAGGAGTGGCGCATGAAGCCATCCTTCAGGACATAGTTTCATAAGAAATGGCACACAAAGATTGTCATCAGGAAAAGGCTCCTTGAGAAGTGGCGCACAAAGCCTGTCCTCAGGATAAGGCTCCATGAGAAGTGGCACATGAAGCTAGGCTTTAGGACATACTCCCTCTCAAAGTGGCACAGGAAGCTATGTATTAGGACTTGCTTCCTCAAGAGGTGGTACAAGAGGCCTGACTTCAGGACAAGCCTCCAAGCAAAGTGGCACAAAGGCATGCTTCAGGACAAGTGTGCGCTACACCTCTCCTTGAGTTGCTTAGAAGTGCATTACTCCTCTCCTTCCCATTTTAGCACAACTCCATCCCATCAGGACAACTTCCACTTAATGTGGTGTGCAACTCTTCTTGCATTCAGACAAGAGAGAGAGAGAGAAGTGGCACAACTCATCTCCATTAGGACAAAGCCGACTCAAGGTGGTGCATAACTTTCCTGCGATCAGGACAAGCTTCTACAGAGAGTGGCGTGTAAGACCCTATCTCCCTACAAAAGATGGCACACAACTCCACCAGGCCTCCACAAAAAGTGGTGCCCTACTCCTTTTGGTTCGTAACTCCTGTGCGCAATTCCCTAGTGCAACTCTCTCTCCTCGACACTCTCCTGACTTCTATCCTCACATATGAGGAGTGGGGAGGGGGTATTTATAAGCCTTTCAGGCCCCTAACTCCTTAAATAGTGGTGATCACCACCACTTCTTCCTTCACACAACATCCAACCTCTTTCCTTAAATAGTGGTGTTCACCCACTTCTCCCTTAAATAGCGGTGCACATCCCTTTCTAAGACAAGAACCACACTTCTCCTTCAAATGTGGTGCCCATGCACTCCTCCATACCAAATAACGCCCATGTATTCTTTCATACTAAATGATGCTCATGCATTCTTCTACATCAGATGATGCTTGTCAATTCTTCTACATCAAATGACGTCCATCCATTCCTCTAGATCAGATGACATCCATCCATTCCTTTACATCAGATGACATCCATCCATTCTTCTACATCAAAATGTGGAGCCCACAATCTCTTCTATCATGGAGCAATACTTCACAAGGCTTCTATATTGTCATGAGCGCACAACCTTAGGAGGGATCTGTACAATGGAATTCCCCTGCTAATGCAATAGTCATGTAATGAGATTGAAATATTTTTTGTGCCTTAACAGATGCCCCCTCGATCCTTCTTTGATTGATTTATGAGATCAAATGGAGGACCGACCTTCTTCTGCACAAATATCCCTTCACTTCAGAGAAGGATTCTTCATGAAATGTAGTCGCATGATGGAGAAGGATCGCCTGACCAAAGAACTAAACGAACTGCAACCAAGGAATGATTGGATGATCGTTCTTGCATGGAAGATGGAATGATCACTCTGGAATGCAAGAATGAATGATTTCACTCGAACGGAAGACTGAATGTCCCTAGTCAGAAGCATCGAATGAATGATTCAATAGGGAGGGTAATGCGACAACGAAAGGACTCTGTCTTCACAGCGGTCAATCAGATGGAACTCCTTTCCATAAACAAAGCTACAATTGCACCTTCCACAGCTTTAACTCCTTTATTTACATAATTCTCTTTTCATTGAAAATTGCCACTAACAGTTGTGGCAACTTCATCTGCTATAATTATCTCTTTGATCAACTCTAACGACTCTTTCTTTGAACTCTGTGTCCATTATTCTTTAATACTACTCCTATTGCAACGATTTCTTTTATTGTCTCCTTTATTCATAGTTTGTATAGTCCAATATTTTGAATGGTAATCTTTCTTGCCAAATTAATCAGTATCTCAAGATATCATAATTTTCCAATTTAGTTTCATGAAGTCTTGGTAATTGTGAAATAAATTGAAAGCATTTAGAATGATTGTAATATTCACAATATGACAATGATTTGATTATCCCTTCTTTGTGCTTGTCAGCATGCTTTCACTGAGTTTTTTCTAATTTGTACTCGGCTTTTCTTCATAGGTTGGTTAGGAGTATATTTTCCAGAGGATATAAAAGAAGTTACTGACAATGATTCCATCTCTTTTGGCGAACATTCGTTCCTTATCTTCATTAGGTCCATTATCCTTTCATTGAGAGAAGGTAACAAGTTTTGATAAGAACCATATTATCCTAGCTGATCATAAAAGTAAGCTTTAATATAGAGGCAAATTTTGAATGTTAATACTAGATCTTGCTTAATAATTCCCGGCTATAACTATCTAGTCCATACTTCTTATTGTTGGATGCATTGGTGTACCCAGTAGATTATGCCATATGAATTTCTCCGCCATGCATAAGGAATTATCAAAAAGACCAAGGTTTATGTTATTTTGAAGAGATAGATTATGCACCCCCTGTTCAGGTACATATTCTTTTGCCGCATGTAAGAAATTATCAGAAAGACTAAGGTATAGGATTTCATTGGAGAGAGAATATTTGCAAAGCAAATCATGATGCTATTCTTGAAAGATGGATAGCATTCAGCATTCCCTTAAGGAATTTAATGAATATATATTTAAGTCATCAAGACGCTCGGAAGAAAATGACAATTTGTTACTATTTTATTCTCTGCTGCCTTTGAAGATTTTGCAAGATAATATTTCTTCGCCATCAAGAAGGTAAGAGATAGAAAGATCCCGCGGCTCTTGACGGAAGGATAAATATACTGCTACCTGCACACATTTGACTGGACATGACGTAACATGACTAGACTTAACTGGACTAAACTAGACTAAACTTGATTGGACTAAACTTACTAGATTGAACTGGACACTCTCACACACTGTTTAAGCTTGTAAGTAGTTGGAGTAATCACAATTTAAGCTCGTAAGTAGTTAGAGTTAGGTCTTACATGAATGGCCGTTGTAACTCTCTAGAGTTCACGAGGCTTATCGCGGTCGGGGAGTTCACATATCGCAATCCATCAGAGGGGCCCAATGAAGCTATCAGAACAGTGAACTCAATAGGGTTTATGCACAGGGTTGGCCATAGTAACTCTTTAGAGTTCGCGGGGCGCACAAGGCTACCATGGGGTACTAAATCCAAGGTCGTTAGTCCATCAATGAGGGGTCTCTTGCTTTAGAGACTTGTCATCTTGCTTCAGAGACCTGTCCCCATGCATTACTATTGAAATCAAACTAGGGATCTAAGGAGTCATCTTACTTTAGAGACTCACTTTTCCTTCGTCTGCAAGGTCAGACCCATTCATGAGGCAGACGCTCTCTAGCCGCCCATGTGATGCTGCCTGAAGCTGTACAGACGACACAAGTCATTGCTCACATGGGTGCATGTGATACTCTTTCCGGGCTTTTTAAGGCCACAAGAGCACTGTTGCCCGTATAGTTCTGCCATATCGTCATTTCCCATAATGATAAGCCTTATGCGTGTTTGGCTTCATAGTGGCATCTTTCTCACTATCATTTGTGATAAGTTGCCAATGTTGTTGCGATTCTCGTACTTAGCTTTATAAGCTGATTCTGCCACCTGTAAATGATGAATCAGCCTTGCTGGGATAATAAATCAAAATTAATATACCGCATTTGCTGATGATATGAAACAAAATTTTACAGTTAAGATAGTATATGAGCATGGTGGTGCTATTGATTTCAATAAATTTAAATGGCCTTGTGCTAGCAAGATGATAATAATAATAATAGCTTTAGCAATTCAGCGATAATCATTACCGCATTGGCGAGCTTCGACAATTCGGCGATAATTGTTCACAACCCCAAGTGTAAGGTCATGATGTAGTAATAATCTCGGTAAGACTGAGGTCGAATCCACAAGGACTAAACCTTGAACATATTCTGAAAATGACCAGAACTAAAACTAGAAGAAGATGTAATCTAAATTAGGAGAATGTAGGAGAATAATGGTGAGATATTAAACTAAAACTTATAAAATTCCAAGGTGGGAAACTAGGGTTTCCAAGGATCCACTTGTAGAGATTAGGAAGATTTATACTTGATTCAAGAACGTAGCTGGAATCAGAGTCCCATCTTCATCCAATTGGAAGATAATTCATTAAAATTCAATTTTCAACTTCCTTTGATCTGATTTTTAATAAATAATAGGTATGAGAACTAGAAGTGACTCTATCACTAAACCACACCCATGAGACAAAGTAAACAACAGAATTTAACTAATCCACAACCAATCTAAGAGAATTATGAACGTTAGGAAGGATTCCATCATCCAACCATATCCGTGAGATGATGATGAACAACAGGATTCCTACGTTCACAACCTCAATACATGTACATAATATACGCAAAGCTATCGCAGATCTATTGTAATTTAAGTCACAAACCATTAAAACTATGAATATTCCTTATAATCAAACCAAAATCAAAGAGAGATCAACTTAACATGAATATAAGCATAGAAAACATCCCATCATGCTACAAGCTTCACCTCTTAGCCCTAGCTAAGAGGTTTAGCCAATCACTGACATGATTAACTAAATCTCTTTAAAAACATCAAAGGAAAACTAAAGAAGGAAGAAGGAAGAACTCTCTGGCCGCCAGTCCTCCATGCTTTCTCTCTCTTTCTCTCTCTTCCTCCATGGCAGATGATGCCCCACGTCCTTCTCTTCCTCTCTTTTATAGACAGAAGGTAGGGAGGTGGCGCATGCGTAACCTTACGCAGTAACAAATTGGAAACGTCTTGTGCATAAGAAAACGCAAAATGTCTTGCATTTGGATGAGAGTTTTGGCCAGAAGATCGTCTTAAATAATGATTTGGCTCCATGGTTAGGGTCAAGACCCCCTTTCCAAGCTTTTGGACGGTTCGGATCATGCATCCGGATGTGATCTTGATCATGTAACTGGCCCACAGTGTTCGGACGCTGCTGCACACGTTCTTGTGCAGGGGAGCTACGCTCAGATGTTCGATGGGCCCCTTGTCGACTTTAATGGAGAAATCCACTCTGTACATTAGACTCGTGGCAAGATTTTAGTCGAGAATGGAAACTTTTGCTTGAGTTTGGTGTGGCCCAAGGGATCAAATCTTCCTGCCGTTCATCCTGCATTTGAAGCAGTTATCTTGCGATTGTGTGCATGGTTGTCGATGGACTCCATGGTTATGGTCAGCCCCACAGTTCGAGTGGGCGGTTTAGATCAACCATCGAGACGATGGCGGTGGGCCACTCATCATCTCAACGCCTCAGCGTGCGAACACTGGACGTGAATCCAGGTGGGAGTCAGGTCAAAGTCGGTTTGACCCGACTTGACTTCCAGTGCACTGCGAGTGCACGTGTGCTGTGCACATGCACACCACTCAAGGTGGGTTCATAGTGATGTTTTAAGAAATATGCTCCGTTCATCCATCCTTCCATCCAATTTAAGGGGTTGAGCCCAAGTTTGAAGCATATCTAGAGATTAGGTGGGCCCTAAATCGGTGGTTTTGTGGTTGATCTTTCCTTTGGGCCACTTCCACAGAGATCCAATGGCTGAAATTTTACATGTATGGTTACTTTTTTATCCTCAGGGCAGATATAATGTTTCGAGCCAAACGGATGGTGGGAACCCTGTGATCTTTCATTCAGGATGATTTTCAGGCCTCTTTATCTTCAATTACTGGGTTTTCTCGGATCTTTAGCGTGTGAATTCTTCAATCTTGGTCTCCTAAGATTCGCCCCTTACCTTACTGATTCTTGAGCATTAAATCCATGCCTTTAGCACCCTTTTTCAATCTAAGCTCTTAAATTCAACTTGCAACAAAAACATGATTAAAATAAAACGTTAAGCATTATCTTGTTCATAAAACCAAGTAATAATTGGGTCTAATATGCAATATTTGACCCTCAACATGATTTCCAACCAGCATTTTGCTAGTCTCGAGCACAGTATGTAAAAAATATTTTAAAAATTACAAGAAAATTTCTATAAACTCGAGTGATTTTTGAAGAAAAAAAATCTAAATACTAGAATTCTAAGAGGCATTAATGTTTAGCATTATTTTCTCCTAAACTCAAGTGCACGGTAAACTTCATGGTCCAATTCAAAGTATTAATCCATCGATTAGAACAATTCTAAACATTGAGTTCCATGGGCGTATAGTGCAACCTCGACTTATCACAATTAAAGGTCTAATTCTCAATTTTCATGATATCATTGGTAACCAAAAAGAGCATTTCGGATAACCAAACCTAAATTGAAACTTGCCTTACAGTTCAGCCTTTCTATTCTTCTAATTTTTTATTTTTTCATCGATGGCTTCATGCTGTGTCAACCTTTTTAAAGATCTTTAGCAGGTAGCTGTTTTCGATGACAACTGTTTTTTAGCTATATATATATATTTTAATGTGATGGACAAATTCCTCAAGTTGGTTCCTGTAACACCCTGAAAATCGGGGATCGTGTATAAACCCGACTCCCGAGTTCCAGACCATCACTTATGCAATAAGAATGAATATGATTTAAAGTTGACTGAGTTAGAGCATTCACATGAGTAAGATTATACCAAAACTGCAATTCATACTCCAGATTCAGTGATAAAACGCAAGCGGAAGACTGAAGAATATATATATCACTGTATAGAAAATAAAATAAATCTCAACTGTCTCCAAAGTATGAATACATCTTTGAGTCTCATATACATGTAATAAAACAAAAATCAAAATGTCTAAAGTCCAACTAGTATATCCCACCAATCCAGGCCACCTATGCAAAGCCGTCGTAAAACTGCATATATGAGAACTCGTCCTGATCCTCATTGTAATCCGGCTCTGCCTCCTGAATCGCCGCCTCACCTGCATCTAAGATAGGGTCTGGGGGGTGTTGCAAACACCATCTCGTAACGTGGGAGTGAGTGATCAACTCAGTGGAATAATAGAGCAGAGATTACATTGTTCTCAAATTAATCATGCGATAATAGTAAAGCAATAAATCAAACATTCCTAAATACTATTGTTAATGCAATATGACACGACATGATGGATGCCTTCACCGACATTCTCCCTCATACGGCACCATCTGCGTTGGCGGTATGCTTGCGTACCGCTCAGTGCTCCACATCTTCCAGGCACATACAATGTAATGTGGATATGATTACCAAGTTGTTATTATTCCTTTTCATACAGCAGTATTGAGAAACTAAGGTACTTCCCTTATATCAATCCCAACACAGATCCTGTCTAGGGTCGTCACTCCTAGAAATCACATACGATGTTACATTTGTAAGTCACTGCAAGGGCTGCCAAGGCTGTTGCTCGCACTCGTTGCACCGCTCCCCCATCACCTTATCAATACAGGCCTAATGTACTCTCATTGCTACGGAAGGGTCGTCACCTCCTGTAGGCTCAGAATACGCTCGTGATCACTACAAAGGGCTCGTCACCTGATCAGTGTAGGACGACAGCAAGAATATAGTGTCCCATACCACCATAATCTGCTCACGAGTCATAGGTGCTCACTAGTCACTACGGGGAGGTTTGTGGCCCCAGCGTAGGCCGACAGCTCGACCACGGTGTCCCATACCACCAAGCCCGACTCATGAGTCTTTATGGATCAAGGTACCATGGTTAACAGGGTATACAATGGTAAGTTCAGTACCCTAGGTTCAAGCAGTTGTGACTCATACAAGGTGAACAATCAACGGTCAGTCGGGTTACTTGGCGGGCTCGACTAGTACGAGCGCATCGCAAGTCGAACGACATGAAGTGCGTAAAACACTTCGTGTGGCCTAACCACTGCCGCTAACTCCAAACACCACTCGCGTTCATCGACGCGTCTTTCGTGGCAAATATAAGCCAACCACGAATGTACTCTGTTACCGACTGCCTGGACTAAGCATAGTGTAAGACCCGTATCTTAGTCCGTACCGTTCCATAGACTTTCGCATTCTTACCGGTCAAATTTTGACAACCTTCGACCCTTAACCGATATCGACACGCGACCCTGATTCATATGCCATAAACCTGTATCGACTCAACTCAAGACCAATACCCTAGCGACCGCGCCATCGCTGTTGTTCCGATACCGCGACTTGCACGCCGAGGCGATACCCTGGTCAAGAGTTGTAGGCCAACGTTCGGTGCGAAGAAAACACCGCACGTTATGAAACCCAAGAGAATCTCTACGATGTGTCACATCAATCCCATCAATCCCATCAATCAATCATCCATCAATCCATCACATGTCAAGTACATGTTAAGTACACATCACTTTCACCCATTTTCCCAGCAAGCCACAAAAGTCTTCCATGCCCATACCTTTCTTACACAAAAGGCCACCAAAGTCAATAAAAGTTCTTACACCCATCACCACCACATCCATCACTCCATCACCCATCATTCCATCTCTCTCTACAACACTCTCTCTCTTTCTCATTTGCAAAAAAATCCAAGCAACACCTCCATACGTATGAACATTCTCCAAGTCTCTCCCTCTCTTCCAAAAAACTCCAAGGTGGCCCACTTTCCTACCCCACCATCTCCCATCTCAACCCTTCATTCCTCATCTCATCTATTGAAGTTGAAGCTAAGGTGCTAAGGAACCCCTAGGAGCAAGAAGATCGGACGGTGGGTGTTTAATCATACTAGTTTTTCCTGTTTTTGAGATGGGCCAAGTGAGGCCAACCGATCAATGGTTTGGATCTCACTTGGGACCCTAAGATGTGGCCGATGGCCCACTAGGATCATCATGATCATTCCATGATGGGGCCATTCTCCATGGACCCCATCATGATGTTTATTTATTAGAAAAGGTCATCTAGACCGTCCATATTGGTGGGGAAAGGATCCCCACCGTTGATTTTAAAATTTGGTGGTCCCATGTGTTAAAGGACCTATTCGATTGTATGATTTCTTCAAGGGAGGGCCCATAATGTCGGGGTCCCTCCATCAAAAGTGGGTCCCACTATCTATCTCTCTCTCTCTCTCTCTCTCTCTCTCTCTCTCTCTCTCTCTCTCTCTCTCTCTCTCTTCTTTGCTTTTTCTTTCTTTTGTGAGGCTGTAGCCAGTGGCCCCACTTGGATGGGCCCCACCTTGATATATGCCTCCCATGCTCTCCAATCCCTACCCTGGTGGCCCACATCCCTAGTTGGGGCCCACCTAAATGCATGAATTATGTCTAGGAACGTTGGACGTTCCCTGGACGTGGGTTAAAAACAAATATAAGCTTGTTCTTTTAAAGTTTAAAGGTGGCCCACTCTCATAGGCCCCACCTTGTTGTATGTGTTCAATCCAAGCCGTCCATCCTCTCACCAATATCATTTTAGCCGTTGGGTAGAAGAATGGGGCTGATCTGAGCTTCTGGTGGGCCATACCATTGGGAACATTGGTGGTTACCATTGAAGGATTTTCTGACATTTCTGTACATCTAAAAATTACAAACTCTGGACTCATTGGGACGGCCTTGAGCCACTGAACACAATGGACGGAGTGGATCTATGAGATGCGGTCCCCAGGCGTGAAAAACCCCAAAAAAATGGGTTTTCTATTTTTTTTAAAAAATATTAAAGAGGCAGAGCCTCTGAGCTGCAAGCGCTGCAGCAGGCGGTCGAGCGGTCAGCCAGCCACCCACGGCTGCTGCCGTGGGCCCCACCATGATTTATACGTTTTATCCATGCCGTTCATATGGTGGCCCGCCCCTTGAGGTGGGCCCCCTCCAAAAAATGAGGCTGATCCAACGCTCAGGTGGCCCGCATCATAGGAAGCAGTGCGAATGAACATCTACCATTGGGACTCCTTCTGAGGTCCACGGAAGTTTTGGATCAAGATGATATTTGTGGTTTCTCTTCATCCAGGTCAGAATGACCTTATGATCGGCTTGGATGCCACTCAAACATTTAGGTGGGCCCCACATGGGACCCACATTGATGTATGCATTTAATATTCACCGTCCAGGCGGACGGTGGAAGCCCACCATGATTTCGTGTTCTCTCACCGTCCAGCGGACGGTGGAGCTGGCTGAGCGTGCGTGCGTGCTGTGGGTGTGTGTGCGTGTGTGCATGTAGCGTGAGTGTGTGCAGCGTGTATGTGTATATATATATATATATATATATATATATATATATACTATATTGTATTATATATATATATATATATATATTATTGTATATATATATAATATTGTATACATACTATATATGTTGTTTATATATTATACAATATATAACGTTCACGATGGTGGGCCTTCATGTGGGCCCCCACCATTGATGCAGGTGCTACATCTAATCTGTCCACCCATTTTTAAAGATCATCTTGTGGAATGAGTCTAAGAATGAGCCAGAGCCACAGTCCAAGTGGACCCCATCTTGGTATGATTTGAGGCTCATCTTAATGTAATTGTGACAGTTATTGGGTGCCACTTTGATTTGGATGTAAGGCCCATGGGATTGGACCATTTGATATATCCCAAGGCCTGTGAGACCAGGTCCACTTGAATTATATAAAGCCTATGAATTTAGGCCCATTTGATTTATATAAGGCCTAGGGGTTTAGGCCCATTTGATTTATATAAGGCCTACAGAATTAGGCCAATTTGATATGTATATGGCTCATGAGATTAGGCCTATTTGATGCAATCTAAGGCCCACGGGTTATGACCGATTGTAATGCACATAAGACCTATTGGTGTGGCCCATTTATATGGCCCATCTGATGAATAAAAGGCCCATAAGATATGGCCCATTTGATATATATGTAAGGCCCAATGGGATGAACCTAAGGTCCATTGCAATGTGTAATCCCAACACAGATTATGTAGCGATGTTTAAGAAGATCGTGCCTTGGGAGCAATGTTGGTTTGACGTCCACATTGCGAGTGTAATGTTGGTTGGATGTCCACATTACGACTCTCATTAGGGCCCATTGCTAGGCCGTACTTATTGTGTATAGGCCGTCCAGGTCCATCTGCATTGTAAGAATAGCTCATTTCATTATAACATGTTTAGTATAGTTTCATGACTCATGATCATATGCATCATATGTATGCTTGATATGGGAAGTGACTGATCATAACATATGCCTTCGGGCAGATTGTTTATGGGACCCGATTAGGCGGTGTTGCCCTGCATGAGTGCACGATACGTGCAAGGATTTACTGCATGATTGGATAGTGTGATTCATGCATCTCGCATTGTGTGATATGGTTACTGTACGCCCTAGCGACATCGGGACCGTAGCCTCCACAGACAGATCATGGTTGGCAGGATTGGATACCAAAAATTTTATTCTACATGTGGTGCTATAGATATCCGTAGGTGAAAGTCCGTAAACCCTTATGGTACCAAGAGGTTTCTCTAACGTCTAGACCAAGTGGGTAGATGAGCGTTGAGTGCCAATTACCAGACGGTTGCGCTCTCCACTGTGTCGTGGTCGGTTGAAAGGGGGTGCGAAATTACCCGCCCAAGTGTAGGGGGCAATGCTAGGTTGAGTTTGACCAGCTTGAGGAATAGGTCCGCTATCGACGAGTCACGCCCGATATTGGCAGACGGATAGTGAGGTCTCTTTCACTTACCTTATTGCGCGCGATGTGGCGGCAATCTGATTTAGAGTGTACTAGACCCCGGTGATATCCCATATTTGAGCTGTATTGATGTGTGGACATAGATGAGGATCTGTATGCTTGAGTTGCATTGCACATCGCATGGCCTTGAGATGGGCGATACCATTCATGTCTTGCATCGCATGGTCTTGGTACGGCTCATGATATTATGGATCCATCTGCATATTCTGTATTACTCTGACATTGCATGTTCATATTACTAACTTGCGCACACACTTTCACCACCCTCTAAGCTTTCTATAAGCTTATGCACGATCGTTGCATGCAGGTGACGTTGGCTCGCAGCAGCACTGAGGCAGGAGCACGTTGCAGATCGTTTTAGAGTTTTTATTCTTTACCATTGTATTTCCCTTTATGCTCATTGTACTTGTAAAGTTTTTGATCATAGTGGAAATATAATGGAGTTCTTGGTTGTTGTTTATTGGTTATGCCTTTGGTTATGCTTATTACGAATCAAACTGACGTTAAAAATCCTCCTCGTAGCATCACAGGATCGGAACCTGGCAAATGGGCGCTGGAGCCGAGAATGGGGTTCTACGGAAGCTGTCGGTGTCGGATTCGGTGATCGAGAATTTTGTGAGCACAATTTTCGAGTTTGGGGCGTGACACATAGTCCTAAACATTTGTAAATCAGCATCAATAATCATGTGAGAGTAATTGAAATGTAATACAACAATACAAGCATGTTATCACATGTCATAACATACAACTTAAGCAATTCATTCAACACATGCATTTCATCCATACAATGTAATCCATACATATTGCCAACATGATGGAAATCATTTACATCAACATATTACTTTAGAATTCAATCTTAAAACTATTTCCCAACACCATATACTCAATACATACTAATACAAACATTTGTACAAACACTTAGTCTTCACACTTAAGTCTACAGTGTATGTTGACTCAAAGTGCGCCATTGGGCGAATCTCTTTGCCAAACCAATTATGCACGCATTCCTAATATTCTAATGCGACAAATAGCCATGACAAATAATTCAGCAAAATATGGATGCAAACTGTATTTCCTACAAATGACTAAAATGCCCTAAATCTCATATTTCCCGTACGTTTACGAAACAGAAAACGGACAGCATGTTGTACATGTCAAACGATATTGTCGTCGATAATCTACTATTAAACGACATTGAAAGCGTTGAAATCAGCCAATCAAAGCGTCTAAAATCCTCACCTTTTACCCTAAATGTGTATCATTTCGAACGGAGCGTATACGCTTTGTCTACGGCGAACAGGCGACCTAATACACAAGATGTATAAGCCACTTTGCTGTTGGAATCGACGGAACCTTAAATCAGCAAGTGTTTAGGGTTTTCCTTACCTAGAATTGTGGTGGAATCACCAACGAAGTGATTGGGATACGTTGCTTAAGCACGTGCAACAGCTAGTGTAGGTGGCAGGAAGATCTCTCTCACACACTCTCTCAATCTCACGCTTTTTCTCTCTCTCTAGCTAGGGTTTCTAGCAAATTCGGATGGGTGAGATAAGTGAGGGTTTAAAGCCCTTTTATAGCCTAAAACCTTCCCAAATTAGGCTTGGGAACGATGTTTACTTGAGGTGTAACCAAATCGGGGTTGTTTTGGTCCAAAAGAGTAGTTCGGGAGGTCCGCTGGCCGAGCGCGATCGGACTTAAGCTCATGGTCACTGGATGTTGCTCACACCCAGTTTTCAGTCTGGTAGAGTTCGTAGATCGCACGTGGCGGTCAAGTTTTAGTTCAGCGGTCATCACACATAGATCAGGTCTACAAGTCTCACGATATGAAAGAGAAATTTTTCCTGA
Source organism: Magnolia kwangsiensis (assembly GCA_037074715.1). Lineage (NCBI taxonomy): Eukaryota > Viridiplantae > Streptophyta > Magnoliopsida > Magnoliales > Magnoliaceae > Magnolia > Magnolia kwangsiensis. The sequence goes on along the minus strand of CM073582.1, from coordinate 54,386,361 downwards.
TCCGAGGGTGTAATTTGGCTGAATTCTGACGGTCAGAACGCTTAATAATAACACGCCAAGTCATGTGCCAGATTTGAATTAAAATTTCTAAATCTAACCCTTTTCTCACTCTCTTCACTCCAGGCTCAATGAAATAGCCTCTGAACGTCGGTTGGGCTTGATTTTCGAAATGATTGTCAAGTCCAGCTAAGCGGTCATAACGGTCTAAGATTGTAAGTATCGGACTTTCGACGCGTGGTCTAGATCCAATACAAAGTTTCAGAAGGTTCCTGAGAACAAACTGGTTTAGAGTTTGATCCAAGGTTTCAGGATATTATAGCATCATTGGTTCTACAAGTTTTGGGTCTTGTAGAATATATTTAAAGTGATCAGGGACGATTTCACAGCTACTCTAGCGTTGCGCTAGCTAACTTACGCTTATTTTCTAAAAGAATTAATCCTACGAGATTTCTGGTCGAGTCAGTACTCGAGTTCCAGTACGGATTTTTCCAGGGCGTTACAATCTACCCCCCTTAACAAAAAAATTTCATCCTCGAAATTTGTACCTTTTCGTATTCCTCGAGAAGTTGTGGCTAGTTCTTTCTGATCTCGGCTTCTTTCTCCTAGGTAGCCTCTTCCTCAGAGTGATGCATCCACAATACCTTCACAAGGGGGATCACCTTGCTACGCAGTACCTGCTCCTTCCTGTCTAGGACATGCGTTGGTCACAGGATATATGTAACATCCTCTCCTAACTGCACCTGCTCCCATTTGATGATATGGAAAGGATCAGAAACATATTTCTTCAGCATAGAAACATGAAATACATTGTGAACGCTCGCGAGAGGCGTAGGTAAAGCCAGACGATAAGCCACTGCACCCACACGATCGAGAATCTGAAATGGTCCAATGAATCGCGGTGCCAGCTTCCCCTTCTTCCTGAACCGAAGGACTCCCTTCATAGGGAAAGCTCGTAAAAATACATGATCTCCAACCGTGAACTCTAGTGGCCGCCGTCTCGTATCGGCATAACTCTTCTGTCTACTCTGCGTTGTGAGAAGCCGGCATCTAATGATGTCAATCTTCTCCGACGTCGCCTACACTAACTCTGGGCGGATCAATCTACGCTCACCAACCTCTGCCCAGCAATACGATGCTCGACAAGGTCGCCCATACAACGCCTCGTAAGGTGCCATACCGATACTCGACTGGTAACTGTTATTGTACACGAACTCCGCATATGCAAACAATCATCCCATCTGTCCTTGAAGTCCAATGCGCAAGCCCGCAACATGTCCTCCAAGATCTGGTTCACCCGCTCTGTCTGTCCGTCAGTCTGTGGGTGGAAGGCAGTACTGAACTTCAACTTCACACCCATAGCGTCCTGAATGCGAGTCCAGAAAATAAAAGTGAAACGCGTGTCTCTGTCCAACACGATCTCCAACGAAACTCCATGCAGACGCACGATCTCTCTGATATACAGTCTGGCTAACTTGTTTGTAGAGCTCGCAACTCTGATCGGTAGGAAGTGCGCCGACTTCGTCAGACGGTCGACGATCACCCAAATAGAATCATGTCCCTTCCTCATCTTCGGCAGCCTTGAGATGAAATCCATGGAAATGAAGTCCCACTTTCACTCCACGATCGGCATAGGCTGCAGGAGTCCAGGTGGTCGGCGATGCTCTGCCACGAACTCTGCGATGTGGGTCTTCATACCTTCCCACCAATAGGTCCTCCTCACATCGAGATACATCTTTATACTGTCAGGATGCATCGCAAGTCTGGTACAGTGCGCAGCCTCGAGAATCTCTCGTCTCAAGTCAGGGATGTTTGGGAAGCATAGGTGGCCACGAAAACGTAAGCCCCCATCCGTGCCAACTCGCCACTCGGCGTCTGCATCATCACTGGCCTGCTCTCGAAGCTCAGTCAGACGTGCATCATCCCTCTACGCCTCGATGACCCGGTCATCGATCTGAGATCGCACCTGCACATGTGCGATAAACTCGAAGGGCTCCTCTACAGTGAGTTTCTGCTCAAAGTCTCGTAAAAACTCAACCATGTCCCACTCAGCAACCATCAGCGGAGCTGCAAACTCTATCGCCTTCTTGCGGCTCAACGCGTCAGCCACAAGGTTCACCTTCCTAGGATGGTAGGAGACTTCGAACTTGAAGTCCTTCAAAGTCTCCATCCATCCCCGCTGCCTCATATTCAAGTCTCGCTGCGTGAATATGTACTTGAGGCTCTTGTGATCACAAAAGAGCTCGAACTCCTCTCCATAGAGGTAATGTCTCCAGAGTCTCGGTGCGAATATGATGGTTGCCAACTCCAGGTTGTGTGTAGGGTAATTCTCCTCGTGCTTCCTTAATTATCTCGAGGCATACGAAATTACCCTGTCCTTCTGCATAAGGATACAACCCAAACCAATGCTAGATGCATCAGTGTATATCGTGTATCTAACCTCTTGCTCTGGCAATACTAGCATAGGGGCGGATGTAAGTCTGTCCTTCAGCTCCTGAAAAGCTGACTCCGCCTTGTCATTCCAGGTGAACTTCACGTCCTTCCGTGTCAACTGAGATAAGAGTCTGGCGATCTTCGAGAAATACTGAATGAAGCGTCGATAGTAACCAGCAAGACCCAAGAAACTCCTCACCTCAGTGACAAAACCAGGCTGCTCCCAGTCCCGAACTGCAGCTACCTTAGACAGGTCAACTGTCATCACATCCTTGGACACCACGTGTCCCAAGAACTTCACTTCCTGCTTCCAAAAGTTGCATTTCTTATATTGTGCGAACAACTGATGCTGCCTGAGTGTATCCAGGACCAAGCGCATGTGCTCCTCATGCTCCTTTCGACTCTTAGAGTATACCAAAATGTCGTCAATGAACACAACGACGAATCGATATAGAGGAAAGGGAGAAATACCCTGTTCATCAAATCCATGAACACGGATGGTGCGTTCGTGAGTCCGAACGATATCACAAGGAACTCGTAGTGACCAAAGCTGGTCCTGAATGCTGTCTTCTGCACGTCCTCATCCCTGACGCGCAACTGATGATATCCTGACTGAAGATCAATCTTCGAGAAGTACTGGGCCCCTCTCAACTGATCAAATAGGTCATCAATCCAGGGTAAAGGGTACTTGTTCTTCACCGTGATCTAGTTTAGCCTGCGATGATCAATACACAATCGCGTCGAACCATCCTTCTTCTTCACAAATAGAACTGGTGCTCCCCAAGGAGACACACTGGGTCGAACAAGACCAAGCTCCAACAGATCATCAATCTGCGTTCTCAACTCCTCCATCTCACACGGTGCCATGCGATACGTCGGCAGTGAGACGGGCGTGAAACCAGGTACCAGATCGATAGTAAAATCAATCTCTCGCTGTGGAGGCAAACCAGGGATCTTCCTAAATAGATCCCCAAAATCACGGACGACTGGCGTATGCTCAAGCATCTGGGCACCAGCATCCCGTAGTAAAGTAGCGTAGCTGAGTATGCGGAAGGGAAGATTTACCCGCACTGAAAATGTAAGAGGCGTGCCATCTGGCTTGTATATCGTCACCATACGAGTCTCACAGTTAATCTCGGCCCTCGCTGCAGTCAGCCAATCCATGCCAAGAATGACGTCGAGATGAACGAGAGAAGGGTCGACGACAAGATCAATAAACATGGTCCTGCCTCGTAATTCCATCAAGCAACCCTCACACATCAGGGTGGCATCAGAGAAATCCCCGTGAGCTGAAAGGACTCGCACTCCATCCATACGAATAGTCGGTAGTCCAAGACGCCTGACTATGGAACATGATATCAAAGAAAGCGTGGACCCAGTATCCACCATCACAAGTATAAGAGTACCTCCAATGTGGGCAGTGACCTCAAAGGCCAAAGGCTGAGTAGTGTCTGTCTTGGCTGCCTCAGCTATCAAAGCATGAACTCAAGCTGTTGTGGCCGGTTCGGCCAAGGTATCATAGGCTGTAGAGGCGGCCTGAACTGAGATGCGGGAGGTCTGAAGGAAGGGTACGCAAGAGCCAACCGTAGAGGCGGTGCTGATTAGCCTGTGGGCGTGGACGATCGATCTTCTGCGGCAGTGAGAACCCACTGTCTCTCATCCGAGTGAAATAGCTCCGCACTGGGTGATCCGCTCTCCCACAGTAGGTACATGATAGATCAGGGCGCCTCATCGGTAACACTGGCGTTGTAGTCCTAGGAGGAGGGTCGACGCGAGGCCTCTTACCCGCAAAGGGTCTGTCCTACAACTCTGGTCATGGCCTAAGGACAATAGGGCCACGAGATCGCGCAAGCCGATCCACATCCTGCTCTGCCCGCATAGACATGTGAATCAGCTCAGCGTAGGAGGGGATGCTCACGCAACACATCTTCGACCTTATGTCTAGTCGTAAACCCTCAGAAAAGTGCCGTATGTGCATCTGCTCATCAGCAAGTATAGTCGGGACATATCTGCCCAACTCAGTGAATCCATGCTCATACTCCGTGACTGTCATGCCTCCCTGCCTGAGGCGTAGAAACTCATTCTCTCGCTCATGCTTGTATGTCTGGGGATAGTATTTCTTGTAGAAACGGAACTCGAACTCTGCCCAAGTCCAGACGTAATCGACTGCAACGGTCCGCAACACACTATCCCACCATAAGCTGGCCTCTCGCTCAAACAGGAACATAGCCAACTCTACCTGCTCAGGCTTTGAGCAATGCAGCATCCGTAGTATCTTCGACATATGGTCGAGCCAATACTCGGCCTCCTCGAGTCTGTGAGAACCCGTAAATGTAGGAGGCCGTAAGCGCTGGAATCGCTCGAGTAGACCCCGTGTATCTGCAACATTCCCCGCAAGGTAAGCAGGTGGTGCAGGATGAGTCATGCCCTCATCCTGAGCATAAGTACCGGCATCCTCAGCTGGATGCACAGGTGGTGCAGGTGGAGTCGCACTCCCACCCTAGGCTAGAGCCCCTACTATAGTAGTCAAGAGCTGCTGCTTCTGCTGCATCATGGCTATCATCTACTCAAACCTATCAGGAGGTGGAGCGGGCTGTGGCACATACTGCGTCGAGGAAGATGCGCGATGTTGCTCTCTAACAGGCGGTGTGAAAGGCGGCGGTCCAGCTGTAGGACCAGCAGAGGGCTGAGACTCACGTGTTGTTTTAGGAATCGGGCCCACAGCAGGGTCTGTATGAACATCAGTCTGGAGAGGAACCTGATCCATAGGCTCTCCCAATGTAAGTCGTGCGGTGCTCCGCGTAGCCTTAGGTGGCATTCCCTATATTCAAAATAGGGTGCAACCTTGTCAGTTTCAACGACAGCACAAACACACCACCACACAATCATTCACATAAAGAGCCGAAAACATTCCATGCATTTCATTTAATCAAAATTGTCACAATACAAGAGGTATATTCTTACATGCATCATGACTAGAAACACATGGGAAACTAAGCCAGTAAGCTACTACAGCAACATAAGTAAACTACTAGCCTTATCAGGCTTACACATAGAAAGCAAGAAACAACTAACTACAACCAACCACATCTGGATCTAGATCACTAGTCCGAGTCTGGGGATGGAGGAGGAGCACCCTAATCCTGTAGACAACACAGGATAGCCTTCAGAGTACGTGTCACCTTGCCGAATTTCCTCTTCATAACGGCCTTGGTATCCTCGACCTCGGCCCGAAGTTCCTGGACTTCCCTTCGTAAGGCAACCTGGTTCTCCTCAAGTCGGGCAATGTGATCATCTCTAGTAGCCCGAGCCGCTGAAGGAGGGCTCTCATCAGTATCCTGAGCCTCCTCTTCTTCCTCTTCCTGGGCTTCTTCCTCTATTTCTGCCCTAGGTTCTTCTTCACTTGAACCTTCCTCGCCATGATAATCGCCCTCGCTATCCTCATCAAGCTGAGCCTCATGCTGCCTAGGCCCGATCTTCATCTTGTCCATAGTAGACTTGTCAATGTGGTGAATCGGTACTGGTAACTCCGGCCCAAGTCTGTATGCAAACTTAAGTGCGATCTTGCATATGAGCCGACCAAAAGGAAGCGACTCAGACGTTCCTCTTGATTTCGCTACAAGGACTATATGCCGCAACACAAAGGTGGCCATACACACATTCTCTCCCTGGCCCACTTGATACAAGAAATTAACTATGAGGCGTGTACATTTGTTGCGGTTGGTCGACCTAGGATACATGTTGAACGTGCAAATGTAGTGAAACAGGCACAAATCATCTGACATATGAGATGCTAAGAGGCTATTGTTAGGCTGCCACGGAACCAAACTACCACATAAGAATCTAGTACGGCGATCTCGCTCACGCCTACTCTTCAGATTCTTAGCACTGGGATGAACTTCACTAAGAGGCACCTTCAGAATGTGAGCTATCAACCGAACATCGATCGTAGCCATCCGATCTCTATCAAAGGGAATCTTGAACTGCAATGGCTCTAACGTAGAATCTCGGATACAAGCATAGAAGGCACGAACGGTGCTCACATTTGCTCGATACTGTGCTTCAAAGAGCGGACCCTAGTGTGCAGCTTCAATAGGCTCAAACAACAGAAATTCACCGAAGATCCGCTCATCCACATGGGCTTCAAACAGTACCTTACGGTCAGTATAATCGCCATGAGGCATCTCTGCTAATAGCACTCACCCTATTTGAGCATGGGGATCTAAATCCCACTTTGTATGAAACTCACGAGCTGTGCTTGGACCTGCGGCGGCGCTTGAGCTAGAAGCGCCACCTCTCGGCCTTCTTGATTGCGAAGGGCGACTAGGCCCGGCTTCGTCTGTGGCACTCTTTCTCTTTCCCATCAAAGAGAGGATGGTGGAGAAAGAGAAAAAGGCCAAAATGGCTCCAACAAAAGCCATGGAAAATGAGTGAAATGGAGAGAAAACGCTGCCCAAACGGACTGAAGTGGATCTAGGCATTGTAGAGGGATGCTTCAAGCTTCCAAGGGCTGGATTTTTAAAAGGAAAAGAGAAGAATAAAGGGGAATGGAGCTCCACCCGATTTCAGCCACAAATGGAGGTTGTAGGAGCTCCAACGGACGATATTTGAAAGGGAGAGGGCTGTCCGCTGCTATGGACGATGGAGGGGGATCATTTTTATCAAAAAATGGGATTGGGAGTAGTTTGGAGCTGAGTGTTGAGATGTGTCAGCAAGAAAAACGTAAAAGGGAGGGCGTTGGAGCATTTTTTGTGAAGGGGGTACCTGTTCTAAGGGGTTTTGAAGGACGAGCAGCATATGGGAGGGGTGCCCTACCCCTAAAAGGGCATGCGCCCGAGTTTTGGTGCAAATGGGGCCCACCGGTCGGCGATGCCATCGCTGGCCGATCGTCAATCCGGCCAGTGGGGCCTCATGGGTTGGGTCCCCCCTGCCCTAAGGACACCAAATATATGTGGGCCCCACCCTAGTTCATTGTGGTTTGGCTAGAGAGGCCCAAAACTCCATTTAGGGTGTTCCGGGGCCAATATGTAGATCATAATGAATTTATATACCATGTAACATATTATTTTGGGGTAGGATGAGCTAATCTATCCAACTAACCCATCTGACATGAAAGATTTCATAACTGGAATGGCCAAAAGGCCAATTTTCACATAATTTTACTATTCATTGTAAAATTTTGTCAAAGTATAATTTTATATCATTTTCACATTATTATTAATGCCTAACATGAAAATACTGAAAAAGAATTGAAGAATGGGGTGGTGAGAGGAAAGATTATGAAGAAATTGAGTGAAACGGGGTTTTTAAGCCCTAGCGATTAAATGTAAGGGTTGTGGTTGCCCCACGACCCAAAGACACGTATTTCTGAGTTTGGAAATGTTTTTGAGAACATCTCAAACCCGTCAACTAACAACCTACTGGCTACTTAGGTCGCCTCACACAACCTAAGATGCATTATGGACTCGATCGAAGCGAACGAGTTGAGTAGACTTCGCCTACTGGCGAGACTGCGATCCTACGAGTGTTTCTAGACCTTTCTCGCACCCACCTAAGTCAAAGGAGCGACAACGTACGTCACATGTCCATAACCCAGGTCCGATTTAATCTCATTCATGCTCTGATACCAACTTGTAACACCATGAAAATCGGGGATCGTGTATAAACCTGACTCCCGAGTTCTAGACCATCACTTATACAATAAGAATGAATATGATTTAAATTTGAATGAGTTAGAGCATTCACATGAGTAAGATTATACCAAAACTTCAATTCATACTCCAGATTCAGTGATAAAACGCAAGCGGAAGACTGAAGAATATATATATATCACTATATAGAAAACAAAATAAATCTCAACTGTCTCCAAAGTATGAATACATCTCTGAGTCTCATATACATGTAATAAAATAAAAATTAAAATGTCTGAAGTCCAACTAGTATGTCCCGCCAATCCAGGCCACCTATGCAAAGCCGTCGTGAAACTACATATATGAGAACTCGTCCTGGTCCTCATCGTAATCCGGCTCTGCCTCCTGAATCGCCGCCTCACCTGCATCTAAGACAGGGTCTGGTGGGTGTTGCAAACACCATCCCGTAATGTGGGAGTGAGTGATCAACTCAGTGGAATAATAAAGCAGAGATTAACATGTTCTCAAATCAATCATGCAATCATAGAAAAGCAATAAATCAAACATTCCTACATACTGTTGTTAATGCAATATGACATGACATGATGGATGCCCTCACTGACATTCTCCCTCATACGGCACCACCTGCGTCCTCGACATGCTTGCGTACTACTCAGTGCTTCACATCTTCCAGGAACATGCAATGTAATGTGGATATGATTACCAAGTTGTTATTATTCATTTTCATACAGCAGTATTGGAAAACTAAGGTACTTCCCTTATATCAATCCCAACACAGATCCTGTCTAGGGTCGTCACTCCTAGAAATCACATACGATGTTACATTTGTAGGTCGCTGCAAGGGATGTCAGGGCTGTTGCTCGCACTCGTCGCACCACTCCCCCATCACCTTATCAATACAGGCCTAATGTACTCTTGTCGCTATGGAAGGGTCGTCGCCTCTTACAGACTCAGAATACGCTCGAGGTCACTACAAAGGGCTCGTCACCTGATCAGTGTAGGCCGACAGTAAGAATATAGTGTCCCATACCACCATAATCTACTCACGAGTCTGGGTTGCTCACTGGTCACTACGGGGAGGTTTGTGGCCCCAGCGTAGGCCGACAGCTCGACCACGGTGTCTCATACCACCATGCCTGGCTCATGAGTCTTTATGGATCAAGGAATCATGGTTGACAGGATTTTTAATGATAAGTTTAGTACCCTAGGTTCAACCAGTTATGACTCATACATGGTGAACATACAATGACCAGTCGGGTTACTTGACGGGCTCGATTAGTACGAGCGCATCTCAAGCTGAGCGACATGAAGTGCATAAAACACTTCGTGTGGCTTAACCACTGTCGCCAACTCAAAACACGACTCGCGTTCATCGACGCGTCCTTCGTGGTAAATAGAAGCCAACCACGAATTCAATCCATGATCGACTGCCTAGACTAACGTATAGCCCCAAATACTTGAATATCAACATCAGTAATCATATGAGAGTAACAAAAATGAAATACAATAATGTAAGCATGTTGACACATGTTATAACATACAACTTAAGCAAATCATCTAACACACGCATTTCATATATATAATGAAATCAATACATATAGCCAACATGATGGAAATCATTTACATCAGCATATTACATGAGAATTCAATCTCAAAACTATTTTTCAACACCATATACTCAATACATACTAATACAAACATGTATACAAACACTTAGTCTTCACACTTAAGTCTACATAGTGTATGTCGACTCAAAGTACGCCTTTGGGCGAATATTTTTGCCAAACCAATTATGCATGCATTCCTAATATCCTAATGCGACAAATAGCCATGACAAACAATTCAGCAAAATATGGATGCAAACTGTATTTCCTACAAATGACTAAAATGCCCTAAATCTCATATTTCCCGTATGTTTACGAAACAGAAAATGGACAGCTTGTTGTACATGTCAAACGGTGTTGCCGTCGATAATCTACTATTAAACGACATTAAAAGTGTTGAAATCAGCCAATCAAAGCGTCTAAAATCCTCACCTTTTACCCTAGATGTGTATCGTTTCGAACGGAGTGTATACACTTTGTCTACGGTGAACAGGCGACCTAATACACAAGATGTATAAGCTACTTCATTGTTGGAATCGACGAAACCTTAAATCAATAAGTGTTTAGGGTTTTCCTTACCTAGAATTGCGGCGGAATCACCAACGAAGTGATTGGGATACGTTGCTTAAGCACGTGCAACAGCTAGTGCAGGTGGCAGGAAGATCTCTCTCACACACTCTCTCAATCTCACACTTTTTCTCTCTCTCTCTAGCTAGGGTTTCTAGCAAATTCGGATGGGTGAGATAAGTGAGGGTTTAAAGCTCTTTTATAGTCTAAAACCTTCCCAAATTCGGCTTGGGAATGATGTTTATTTGAGGTGTAACCAAATCGGGGCTGTTCTGGTCCAAAAGAGTAGTTCGGGAGGTCCCCTGGCCGAACGCGATCGGACTTAAGCTCATGGTCACTGGATGTTGCTCACACCCAATTTTCAGTCCGGTAGAGTTCGTAGATTGCACGTGGCGGTCCAGTTTCAGTTCAGCGGTTATCGCACATAGATCAGGTCTACAAGTCTCACGATATGAAAGAGAAATTTTTCCTAATCCGAGGTTTTAATTTGGCTGAATTCTGACGGTCAGAATGCTTAATAATAACGCGCCAAGTCACGTGCCAGATTTGGATTACAATTTCTAAATCTAACCCTTTTCTCACTCTCTTCACTCCAGGCTCAATGAAATAGCCTCTGAACGTCGGTTGGGCTTGATTTTTGAAATGATTGTCAAGTCCAGCTAAGCGGTCATAATGGTCTAAGATTGTAAGTATCGGACTTTCGAGGCGTGGTCTAGATCTAATACAAAGTTTCAGAAGGTTCCTGAGAACAAACCGGTTTAGAGTTTGATCTAAGGTTTCAGGATATTATAGCGTCATTGGTTCTAAAAGTTTTGGGTCTTGTAGAACATATTTAAAGTGATCAGGGACGATTTCACAGCTACTCTAGCGTTGCGCTAGCTAACTTACGCTTATTTTCTAAAAGAATTAATCCTACGGGAATTCTGGTCGAGTCAGTACTCGAGTTCCAGTACGGATTTTTCCAGGGCGTTACAATCTACCCCCCTTAACAAAAAAATTTCATCCTCGAAATTTGTACCTTTTCGTATTCCTCGAGAAGTTGTGGGTAGTTCTTTCTGATCTCGGCTTCTTTCTCCCAGGTAGCCTCTTCCTCAGAGTGATGCGTCCACAATACCTTCACAAGGGGGATCACCTTGCTATGTAGTACCTGCTCCTTCCTTTCTAGGACATGCGTTGGTCACAGGATATATGTAACATCCTCTCCTAACTGCACCTGCTCCCATTTAATGATATGGAAAGGATCAGAAATATATTTCTTCAGCATAGAAACATGAAATACATTGTGAACGCTCGCGAGAGGCGTAGGTAAAGCCAGACGATAAGCCACTGCACCCACACAATCGAGAATCTGAAATGGTCCAATGAATCGCGGTGCTAGCTTCCCCTTCTTCCTGAACCGAAGGACTCCCTTCATAGGGAAAACTTGTAAAAATACATGATCTCCAACCGTGAACTCTAGTGGCCGCCGTCTCGTATCGGCATAACTCTTCTATCTACTCTGCGTTGTGAGAAGCCGGCATCTAATGATGTCAATCTTCTCCGACGTCACCTGCACTAACTTTGGGCGGATCAATCTACGCTCACCAACCTCTGCCCAGCAATACGGTGCTCGACAAGGTCGCCCATACCGCCTCGTAAGGTGCCTTCAAAATCACTCGAATTCACAATATTTTCAGAAAATTTTAAAAATTTTCACTAATTTTTCTTAAGACTGAGAAAATACTGATTAAGTAGCCTAATCTCCCTCCCTAACCTAAAATTTACATTGTCCTCAATATAAAAGATATAAGCATGCAATGCACATGAGACAATGAAAATAAAGGAGAAGTGATGGAAAGGTAGTACCTGACGAGGAAATTGTACGGCTTTTTCCAAAAGATCTCAGCGTGAAGGTGGGTTGGCACAAGAATTAAACCAACAAAAAGTAACCTATCCTAGAACAAATGAAAAACAAACTATCCTAATAGCATAAAGCCAACTATCTTAGAATGACAAAAAGCAAACTACCCTAATCCTATGAAAACAGTAAACCTAACTATGCATCCGTCAGACTAGGAGATTAATCCTAATAAACAGAATCATTCAGAGGTATGGACATGTCCTCTGAATTAAATTTCTCGACAAATGGCTTTAATTGATGTCCATTTACTTTAAACTCATTGCCATTGTTTGGATTTCGAATCGGATAAACATTGATAATAGTAAAAGGGCCGATCCAATGAGATTGGAGCTTACCCTAAAAGAGATGTAACCGTGAATTATACAAAAGGACCCTTTGACCTAGTGTTAATGAATTTTGAAGAATGTGTTGGTCATGAAACGCTTTCATCCTCTCCTTATAAAATTTTGAGTTCTCGTACGCATCGTTCCGGATTTCTTCAAGTTCTTTTAATTGTAGTTTGTGTAGCGAGCCAATGTTGTCCAGATTAAAGTTTAAAATTTTGATAACCCAGTAGGCTCTATGTTCTGACTCTATAGGCAAGTGACAAGCTTTCCCATAGACAAGTCTAAAGGGAGACATTCCAATAGAGATTTTAAATGCAGTATGGTAAGCCCATAAAGCATCAGTCAATCGAATTAACCAATCCTTTCGATTAGGGTTAACCATTTTCTCCAAAATTTGTTTGATCTCCCTATTGAAAATCTCAGCTTGTCCACTTGTTTGTCGGTGGTATGGAGTGTTCACCTTATGAGAGATGTCATATTTCTTCATTAAATTCATGAATGGCCTGACAAGTGTGAGCCCCTATCACTAATGATGGCTCGAGGCATTCCGAACTGAAAAATGATGTTCTCTTTTAAGAATTTAATGACCATTTGATGGTCATTATTTTGACATGGAATTGCTTTAACCCATTTAATGACATAGTCTACTGCAAGCAAAATATATAAATATCCAAAGGATTGGGGGAATGGTCCCATGAAATCGATGCCCTAATAATTAAATACTTCTATGAAAGGATGGGTTCAAAGGCATCATATTTCGATGGGACAATGCTCTCAATTTCTTACAACGCTCACAAGCCTTGCAAAACTCATGAGTGTCCTTAAACATAGTGGGATAGTAAAACCCACACCGCAGAATCTTGGCTGCGGTCTTTTTGGTAGAAAAGTGACCACCACAGGCCTGAGAGTGACGGAAGGAGATGACACTTTTATGTTCATCATCTAGCACACATCTCCTTAAGAATTGGTCTAGGCAATAAAAAAATATGGATCATCCCAGAAGATTTTGCGTACCTCAGTGAAAAATTTCTTCTATCTTGAGCAGTTCAATGTGTTAGTGTAAAACCTGTGGCAAGATAATTAGCAATATAAGAAAACTAAGGTGAATGGGAGACTTTAAACAACTATTCATCAGGGAACATGTCATTTATGTGTGTCATCTCAAGGGAATCAGAGAAATCAAGGTGAGAAAGATGGTTAGCCACTACGTTCTCTACTCCCTTTTTATCTTTTATTTCTAAATCGAATTCATGGAGTAGAAGGATCCATCTTATCAGGTGGGGCTTAGCATCATTCTTAGAAAGAAGATACTTGAGTGTCACATGATCTGTGTAAACAACGATCTTGGATCCGATTAAGTAGGACCTAAATTTGTCCAAAGTGAACACTACGGCTAAGAGTTCCTTTTCTATAGTTGAGTAGTTCACTTGGGCAGGATTTAGAGTTCTACTTGCGTAATGAATAACGTATGGCTTCTTTTCTTTTCTCTGGTCTAAAATCGCCCCAAGAGCATAGTTAGACACATTGCACATTAGTTCAAAAGGAAGGCTCTAGTCGGGTGGATGCATGATTGGTGCAGTAGTTAACATGTCCTTAAGCTTAGTGAAAGCTTCCTGGCATTGCTCAGTCCACTTCTATAGTGCATCCTTTTAAAGTAGATTACCTAGAGGACGAGATAGGAGAGTAAAGTCCTTTATGAATCTTTTATAAAAACCGACGTGTCATAAGAAGGATCGCACATCTCATATGTTCTTAGGTGGAGGTAGGTTAGAGATATGATCAATTTTTACCTTATCTACCTCGATTCCTTTGGATGAGATGATATGTCTAAGGACAGTTCCCTTACGAACCATGAAACAACACATCTCCCAATTGTGTACTAAATTCTTTTCTTCACATCTTTTCAACACACATTTAAGATTCTTTAAGAAATCGCTGAAAGATGGACTAAAGACAAAGAATTCGTTCATGAAGACCTCTAGATATTGGCCCACCATATCAGAAAAAATACTCATCATGCATCACTGAAAAGTGGCAGGGGCATTACATAGTCTGAATGACATCCTTTGGTAAGAAAAGGTGTCATAAGGACATGTAAATGTGGTCTTTTCTTGATCTTCAGGGGCTATCTCTATCTAGTTGTAGCCTGAATACCTATAAAGAAAATAGTAATAGGAATGACCTGCTATCCTTTCCAAAATTTGATCAATGAAGGGCAAAGGAAAGTGGTCCTTCCTCGTGACGGTGTTCAACTTTCTGCGGTCAATGTACATTCTCCAACCAGTAGTGACTCTAGTTGGAATGAGTTCATTGTCGGCATTGGTTACGATGGTGATTCCAGACTTCTTAGGAACCACATGAGTTGGACTCACCCATTGACTATTGGATATAGGGTATATAATACCTACATCCAATAGTTTAAGAACCTCAGCCTTAACCACTTTTTTCATATTTAGATTTAGTCTACGTTATGATTGCTGTGAGGTCTTCACATTATCCTTGAGTTAAATGCTGTGAATACAAATCAAATGGTTAATTTTCTTAAGGTCCGCAATCGTCCATCCAAGGGCTCCCTTATGCTCGATGAGAGTAGATATGAGCATACTCTCCTGTTCTTACTCAACGTGGGAAGAAATAACCACCAGGTATGTCTCATCTTGACATAAATAGACATATTTTAAATCAGAGGACAAGGGTTTTAGGTCAAGTTTTGGTACCTTGAGGTTAGATGGTAGAGGCATTTCATCAGTTTGGGGCAACTCTTTAAATTGTGGCCTCCACCAGTTAACTTCAAGTGCTAGCACAATATCAAGCATGGCAACCATCTCCCTAATCATGTCGTCATCAAAATCATGGGAGTGGGTCAAGCACGTCTCTAGAGGGTCAGAGGATAAGGTTAAAGGTGTTCTATCTTCCACGAAAGAGTCAATCTGTTAATATCGTGAAAATCGTCATCATCCTCTAATCGTCTACCCGTATTAAAAAAGATATTCAACTCCAATGTCATATTCCCAAAAGATATACTCATGACTCCATTCCTACAATTAATGATTGCGTTTGAAGTGACAAGGAATGAGCGACCAAGAATGATCAGAATTTGAGTGCTCATGTTATTGATGAGTTCTATATCCAGGACGATAAAATCTACTGGGTAGTAGAATCTGTCAACTTGGACTAATACATCCTCAATTATTCCTCTTGGTACACGAATCAAGTGATCCACAAGTTGTAATGTGGTTAGAGTGGGTTTTAATTCACCCAAACCTAATTGTTTGTATACCGAGTAGGGAATCAGGTTTACACTAGCTCCTAAGTCAAGAAGTGCGTGCTCATTTCGGTAGTTCCCGATTACACGGGGTATGGTTGGGCTACTGGGATCTTTGAATTTATGTGGCACATCTTGCTTTAGGATGACACTCACTTTCTCAATTAAGAAGATTTTCTTTTGAATATTTTACCATTTTTTGGTCATACACAAGTCTTTCAGAAATTTAGCATATGAAGGTATTTATTTAACCGCATCTAGTAGAGGAATATTGACCTTCACTTGTTATAACACCTCTATAATGTCCTAAGAGTTAGAGAGAGGATTTGGTGCAACCAATTGTTGGGGGAATGGGGACAATCAGCTTGCCTTGAAGTTTCGGTTCCAATTCTTATGAAGCAGTGTTAGGTCTATCATTGTTGTCCTCTTCTGAGTCCTTAGGCTTTTCAACCCTAATCAGAATAGTTTTATCAATGGTCTTCCTACTCCTAAGAGTGGTGATAGATTTATCTTGCTTCATCTGATTTGAAGAGCTTAGATCACTTATCTCATATTGCGGTTTGGGATTGGGGAAAGGTTGGGCTGGAAGAATCCCTTTTTCCCCCAATTGAATTTTTTGTCTCATGCCCTTGTATGGCCTTTGAAATGTCTTGAAAGTTTTTCAATATACCCTAAGTGATAAGCTCTTGATTTTGAATATGTTTTAGAACCAGATCCTCTTGCGGTTTCACTTAATTTGGAATTTGATTGAAAAATCTTTGAGAAGTAGCAAATTGTCCATTCCTCCTACTGAAGTTTGGATGATTTCTCCAACTAGGATTATATGTATTGGAGGTAGGTCCATTGAAAGGTCTTTGGTAATTATTCATGGCATTTGATTGCACATTTAGCACCTTTTGAAAGGCAGGTATTGTTGGACAATTTTCATTTGTGTGAATGTTGCAAGCACAAATACCGCAAACAGTTTTCCTAACCATATCCTTCTTTAATACTATGGCCTCAAATTTTCTTATGAGATAAGACACTTTAGCATTGATATCATTATCTTCTTTCAGAAGGTATAATCCGCCCCTCTCCTTTGATTGAGTGGGCCTAGAAGTGGTGCTTGATTTTGGGTAAGTGTCCCATGATTGTGCATTTTTAGCAAGTCTATCTAAGTAGTCCCACACATCATCGATATTTTTATTCATGAATTCCCCATTGAACATTGTCTCAACCAATTGGCACATGGAAGATGTCAATCCATCATAGAAAAAATGTGTAATGTGTCACATTTCAAAACCGTGTTGTAGGAAAGAACTGACAAGATCCGTGAATTTCTCCTACCATTCGAAGAATGTTTCATCCTCCTTTTGGATGAAGTTCATGACTGACTTTCTAAGGGTGTTCATTTAATGATGGAGAAAAAATTTCTTTATGAACTCCTTTATCATATCATTCCATGTGCCAATAGATCTAGGATGTAATGAATGTAACCATGTCTTAACTTTCTCTTTCAAAGAAAAGGGAAAGAGTTTCAGCCTGACTGTGTCCTCAGACACGTTTGGAAAATATAAAGTGGTTATGATCTCATCAAACTCTTTCAAGTGCAAATATGAACTTTCAGATTCAATCCCATGAAATTTTGGAAGAAGTTGGATCACCCCTGGCTTAATATCCATGTGTCTCGTATTTTCTAAAAAAATCATGCATGAGGGCGTACTCACCCCCACCGGTTGTATATAATCTCGCAAAGTATGAGGCGGGGGTGCTTGATGCACCTCATTCTCATCTTAGATTTCCTCAACCCTAGGTTGAGGTTGTCTTCCCTGTTGATTAACCGGTTGATTTGCAGCCATCACTTCAATTAACTCTGAGGATCTCGAGTGGTGTCTAATCTTATAATGGATAGATAACTCCTCAACCAATCCTCCTTCACTCAAAAGACGTCGAGTGTTATCATGGACCCACTTGGGCATGAAACACTCTCAGCCCTCAATCTCAAATTCTAACCTAAACCTAAAAAGGAAGAAAGGAAATAGAAAGAAAGAGAGAGTTAGAAAGAAGTTACCAAATTAGATGTTCCTAATTAAAATCTTGAAAAACAAAACAAAACAAGTCAGTTTCTAAAATAGGAATTCTAAAATTAAAAAGTTTCTAAAAATAAAAATAGAAAGTAAACTAGTTTCTAAAAAATATATTAGTACAATTCTCCTCTAGGATATCATCGGGGTCTAGTACACTCCTCACTGATTGCCACCTCCCTAGACACACAACCCAGCTAGTGGAAGAGACCACACTATCTGCCTAACCAGTAGTCTGTCAATACCTACTCGACTCGTCGATAGCGGACCCATTTGCAAGCTGGATAAACTTAGCCGATCTTACAACCCCCTCACTTAAGCGGATAAGGCTACACCCCCTTCCAACCGATGACAACACAGTGGGAGACACGGCCTACTGGTATTCGACACTCATTCCCTCATGTATCCACTCGGCCTAGACATTGGAGCGTTTTCTGATACCAAAAAGGTTCTGGGACTTTCACCCAAAAACATCCTATGTGCCCATAGTGCTAGATTCAATATTTTCGATATCCAATCCGGTTATCCACGATGTGCTTATGGAGGCCACAACCCTTATGTCATTAGGGCATACAGTGAATCACGTCACACAAAATGAAAAATGCATGAGTCACACCATCCAGTTATGCATCAAACCTACACGTACTGAGGATCATGTGGGGTACTCCGTCTCATAAGGAGTCCCATAAATGTCTCAGCCTAATAGCATATGCTATGATCAAACACTCCTCATAACAGGCATACAAATGATGTGTATGGGCATGTATCATGATGTTATACTAAGCATATTCTCAGTGTGTCTTACTGACTATATACACTATCATGATTATTAGATATAGCAGGTGATAATCGGTCTTAACCAGTATGTTACTCACCAGAATAGGGGCTGAACAATATAAAAGTTTATATAAAATGGTCTATGTTATACTATCATAATCTATTCGAGATGCTAGTATATCATACATCCTAAGGCGGGGGTCCACTTGAAAGGATGGTGGAAAGTATCATCATCAATGGGGGCCCAACGGTTTGGGTTAGCCCACTAAGGGAAGATAAGAATGGAATTAATAATGGGCCTTATGGGGAGTTACAATGTGGACATTTAACCATCATTGCTTTTACAATGTGGACATCAAACCATCATTGCTCTCAAGGCATGACTCATTAATAATATTATTACGTACATCATGGTGGAATCACACATCGCAATGAACCTCATATACATCACATTAGGCCTCACGTAAAGGCCTCACATACATCTCATTGGGCCTCACATATAATCCTTATATACATCAAGATGGGCCGCAACAATGGGCCTGATATACATCAAGATGGGCCCATTGTCCTAGCGGGACCATCTACACCATTTATCTATTTATAGAGATTATTTTAGAGCATTACCCAAGAAAAATAAAAATGAATCATATCGAGAGATCATCGGGACCGAACCACAAATAGCAGTGGAGATAATGATTTTCACCTGATAGACGGTTGGATATAACATATACATCATGGTGTGGCCCACTGTCCATCTATCTGGACGGTGTGGATTACAACAGATATATCAGCGTAGCCCACCGTCCAACCATCTATGTCACGCCCTAAACTCGAAAATCGGGCTTACAAAATTTTTGATCACCAAATCTGGCGCTGACAGCCTCTGTAGTGCCCTATTCTCGGCTCCCAGCGCCCATACGCCAGATTCTGATACTGGGATCCTACAAGGAGGATTTTTCAACGTACATTTATCTCGTAAGAAGCATAACCACAAGTCTACCCAAATCACAAAGGCAACATCATCATCACATATCCACTAATGTAAACAGTTGAATACAGCGGTGAAAGGGAAATACATATATTAAAAATCAAAACTCTAGAGGACAGCTGCACGCTCCAAGCTTAACGCTGCTGTGACCTAACGCCACCTAAATGCATCCATTGTGCATAAGGTTATAGAAAGCTTAGAGGGTGGTGTAAGTGTGTGCACAAGGTAAGCATCAAGTAAGCAATATCAGAGTAAGCAGAAATACTGGCAAATCCATAAGTCATACAATCCAGAGTATGCAATGCAGATCGTGGCAAGTCCATAATACCATCAGCCTTATCCAGGCTATGCGATGTAAAAACATAATAAGCCAATATCATATACTGAAGAAGCAATGTAATATACAAATCCTGTAACATCCCAGATTTTTGCCAACTTGGGATTAGACGTTCTTAGGCAATGAGTCTATCCTAACACTTGATTAACTTCTCAAAACTCAATCCAAAAGTCTCAAATCCCTATTTCCTTCGAAAATCTCACCTTTTACTACTTTATCCTTCAAAATTTTCTAAGAGCTCTCACATTAGACACAAATCTTAAATTTTAGGTGATGTTGATCAATACTTAAGCTAAAAAGTACTATGAATAGTAAATAAATAAATGAAAAGGGTTTTTAGCCATTAACCTTTTGAAGTCTCACTAAATAAGTAGACTAATTGGATAGATCAGCTTCTCCTACCCCAAAATCATATATTACATGTCAAATAACTCATCCCAGGTTCTAAAATACACCTATTTCAAATATCAGATGGAAAAACCACCCCAAACAGGTCAGTGGTCGGCGATGCCATCGCCGGTTTGGCGATGCATCGCCGAACTCGTCCGTACAGCGAGTTTCTGTACCTTTTTTCCTGCGCATTTCTTCGGACTTTGAAAAATCATATCTCCTTCGTTATAACTCCGATTTAGGTGATTCAAAAACTAGATTGAAGCTAAATGAGTCTAGTTTTATATAAAAATATGTGAAAAATATAATAAAATATTTAATATAGTTTAAAGTAGGTCATTGTGAGCAACTGTCTGATAATCACTTGTTGGACAGCTGCTGCTTCTGGAATTTTTAGAATTTTTCTATAACTCAAAATCTTATAAAATTTAGAGGAGTTAGGGTAAACTTAATGATGAACCCCTAAAAAAATAATAAAAATAATACGATCCCTAAAAGTTCCCAAAATGGGGGATAGAATGGCCCTAGGACCGTATTCTGCCATAATTAAGGTAGAATTTGGTTGAGTACCAAACTGAATACTCAGTAGAATTAACTTGGACCACTTTAAATACGTTCTACCAGACCCAAAGCGAGTGGAACCAATGACGCTATAATGATCTAAAGCCTCGGATCAAACTCTAAGCCGGTTTGTTCTCGGGACCTCCTTGAAACTTTGTATTGGATCTAGACCACGCGTCGTAAGTCAGATGCCTACCATCTTAGACCGTTATGACCACTTAGCTGGGCTTGGCAATCGTTTCGAATATCAAGTCCAACTGACGATCACAGGCTATTTCATTGAGCCCGGACCGAAGAGAGTGTGAATAGGGACAGTTGGAATTTCAAATTCAAATCTGGCACACAAATTTGACGCATCAGTATTAAGCATTCTGACCGTCAGAATACAGCCAAATTACACCCTTGGATCAGGAAAAATTTCTATTACATATCACGAGACTTATAGGCCTGATCTTGGTGCGGTGACCGTTAAACTGAAACTGGGCCGCCACGTGCGATCTGGGAACCCTACCGGCCTGAAATCTGGATGCGTGCTAGATCCAGTATGCACGAGCTTAAGTTCGACCGCATTTGGCCAGGGGACCTCCAGAAATGCTCTTTTGGACCGAAACAGCCCCGATTTGGATATACTTTAAGTATACCTTGACTTGGAGCCTATTTTGGGCATGTTTAGGCTTATAAAAGGGGTTGAAACCCTCACTCCTCTCTCCCATCCGAATTTGCAAAAATTCCTAGATTGGGAGAGAGAAAAGGTGAGAGTTTGTGAGAGAGATTGGAGGAGAATTCCTTGCCGCTTGTGCTACCTGTTGCAAGTGCCTAAGCAACGCAACTCAATCACGTTGCCGGTGATTTCTCCGCTTTTCTAGGTAAGAAAGTACCCTAAATAGTTACTGATTTGAGTTTTCTTTGTTTCCATAGCGATGTAGCTTATGGATCTCGTGTATTAGGTTCCTTATTCGCCGTAGACGAAGCGTATACGCTCCGTTCGAATTCTCATCCCTAAAAGGGAAAAGGTGCGGATATTAGACGCTTTGATTGACTGTTTCCAAAGCTTTCAATGTCGTTTAATAGTAGATTCTTGACGGCAACGCCGTTTGACATGTACAACATGCTGTCCGTTTCCTGTTTCGTAAACTAACGAAGAATATGAGATTTAGGGCATTTTAGTCATTTGTAGGAAGTACTGTTTTCATGCACATTTTGCTGATGTGATTGACATGGTTTATTGTCGCATTAGAATGTTAGGAATGCGTGCATAATTAGTTTGGCGAAGAGATTCGCCTAAATGCGCACTTCGGGTCGACATACTATATGTAGACTTAAGTGTGTAGTGTAAGTGTTTGTATAAATGCTTGTATTAGTATGTATTGGCTTAAATGGTGTTATGGATTAGTTTGAGATTGATTTCTCAATGAATATGTTGATGTGAATGATTTCCTACATGTTAGCCATATGTACGATTTCATTATATGTATGAAATGCATGTGCTTAATGATTCATTTAAGTGGTATGTTATAACATGTGCTAGATGATTTTCTTATGACTTAGTTAGAGATTGAATTCTCAATTAATACGCTGATGGTGATGATTTCCTATATGTTGGCGATATGTATAATTTCATTATATGTATGAAAGGCATGTGTTTGAAGACTTGCTTAAGTTGTATGTAATGACATGTGTTAACATGCTCACATGGTTCCATTTCATTTCCATTACCCTTACACAACTACTGATGTGATTCTATGATTGTTTGGGACTATGCCTAGTCCAGGCAGTCGGTAACCGAAAGAATTCGTGGTTAGCTTATCTTGGCCACGAAGGACGTGTCGATGAACGCGAGTCGTGTTAGAGTTGACGGCAGTGGTTAGGCCACGCGAAGTGTTTTACGCACTTCATGTCGTTCGACTTGCGATGCGCTCGTGCCAGTCGAGCTCGTCAAGTAACCCGACTGGCCGTTGTATGTTCACCTTGTATGAGTCATAACTGCTTGAACCTAGGGTACTGAACTTACCATTGTAAACCCTGTTAACCATGGTACCTTGATCCATAAAGACTCATGAGCCGGGCATGGTAGTATGGGACACCGTGGTCGAGCTGTCGGCCTACGCTGGGGCCACAAACCTCCCCGTAGTGACCAGTGAGCACCTAGACTCGTGAGCAGATTATGGTGGTATGGGACACTATATTCTAGCTGTCGGCCTACACTGATCAGGCGACGAGTCCTTTGTAGTGACCGTGAGCGTATTCTGAGTCTACAGGAGGCGACGACCCTTCAGTAGCAGTAGAGTACAGTAGGCCTGTATTGATAAGGTGATGGGGGAGCGGTGCAACGAGTGCGAGCAACAGCCCTGGCAGCCCTTGCAGTGACCTACGAAATATACATCGTATGAGATTACTAGGAGTGACGACCCTAGACAGGATCTGTGTTGGGATTGATACAAGGGAAGTACCTTAGTTTCCCAATCCTGCTGTTTGAATGGACTAATAACAACTTGGAATTCATATCACCATAGCATTGCATGTGCCTGGAAGATGTGGAGCACTCTAGGGAGTGTGGCATGCCGCGGTCGTAAGATGTTGCCGCATGAGGGTGATCGTCGGTGAGGGCATACATCACGTCATGTCATAATTGCATTAACAACAGTATTAGGATTGTTTGATTTATTGCTTTACTATTATCGCGTGATTGATTTGAGAACATGTTAATCCTTGCTCTATTATTCCACTGAGTTAGCTACTCACTCCCACGTTACGGGACGGTGTTCCTGGACACCCACCAGACCCTTTTGTGATTGCAGATGATGGCGCGGCCTATGAGGCGGAGCTGGACTTGATGATGATGAGGAGGATCCCTCCTTTATGCGTGTTCTGATTGACGGGATTACAGGGAGGTTGCTTAAATACCTTGACACTTGTCATTTTATATTTTTAGAGCACTCATGTATATTCTTTTGGTTACTTTTGAAGTATACATGTATGTATATAACCTGGTAACATGTTCACACTCTGGAGACATACAATGATTTATATACGTTATACATACTATTACAGTCTTCCGCTTGCAAATTTAACTATCTCTGGAGTATGATATGCTGTTCTGGCTTAATCTCACTCATGTTTAATACATTATCACAGACAACATTCAATCATACATATCTATGTTGCATAAATAACATTTTGGAACTCGGGAGTTGGGTTTTTGCTCGACCCCCCCGATTTTCGGGATGTTACAGATGGTATCAGAGCGTGATTTGGATTAAACCGGGCCTGGGTTATGGTCACGCGACGTACGCTGTCGCTTCCTTTGACTTAGGTGGGTGCGAGAAGGGTCTAGAAACACGTCTAAGATCGCAGATTCGCCGATAGGCGAAGTCTATTAGAATCGATCGCAAGATCGAGTCTGTAACGCATCTCGGGTCGCGTAAGGCAACCCGAATCACTTCTAAGCTGTAGGAAGTCGGGTTGAGACATCTTATGAGCGGTTTTAAACTGAAAAAGTAAATCCTTGGGCCGTGGGATGACCACGACTCCTGTAATCAATCGCCAGGGCTTAAAAACCCCGTTTCACCAAAAATCTTCAAAATTCCTCCTCTAAACACTCCAATCTTCATTTCTTTCTTATCCATTTCATATTAGGCATCAAACCTAATGTGAAAATAACACAAATTAGTACTTTCACAAAATTTTACAGTGAATAGTAAAATTTCATGAAAAATGGCCATAAGGCCATTCTAACTTCACTTTCTTTAGCAACTAATGGTCTAGATGGATTTAATAGATCCTTCTACCCCAAAATCATATGCTGCATGATAGGGTTTTGTATTCGGGATTGAATATTGGACCCGAAAAGCCTCGAATGGATGTTAAAAATGTATTGGCCTCCCTAGGGCAATCTACAATGAACCAGAGTGTGCACCATACCTTTTTGGAATCCCTAGGGCAAGGGGAATCCATACCATATGGCCTCAATGGACAGTTTGCAACTTCATCGGCGATGCCATCGCCGGTTCGGCGATGCATCGCCGGTCAAACTTGGCAGATGGGTTTGAACTTTGGGCTGGAGGAGTTTCGGGGCTAGGGTAGCCCCCTAGTATGCGGTCCGTACCTTGAAACCCCCTAAAAGATGTACTTCCTTCACAAACGGCCCCCATTTCAAGCTCCATTTTCGTTTTTGCTGCCCTATTCCAAAAATCATGATTTTAAATCACCCCCAAATCCATTCCTGGCCTAAAACGACCACATTCCATCATCCCATAGAATTTTGCAGCCCTTCCTCTTGAAGGTTTCATCGTTTGGAGCTCTTACAACGCCCAAATCGAGCTGAAATCGTGAGGTGCTCCATTCCCCTTTTTCATTCTCTTTTCTTTCTGAAAATACATCCTAGGGGAGCTTGAAGCATCCCTCTACAACGCCTAGATTTCGTTCTGTCCATTTGGGCAACCATTTCCCTGCATTTCCTCCTCCTTCCATGACTATTGTTAAGGCTGTTTCAGCCTTTTCCTCCTTTTCCATCGTCCTCTCTCTCATGTCCCTTTTATTTGATCTTCAGACTCGTGGAAACCTTCTTACCCATCCCATTTCTCCACGTTATTTGCTTGTTTGATTACTGTTTTGAAATTTCTGTGTTTTGTGTTGTTAGGTAGAAAATGTGTTTGTGTTATGGTTTGAGCTTAATATAGCTAAAAATTGTTGAATGGAGTGCATGCCGTTCATTTTTTTTGTTAGGTATTGTCCCTAGATTGGGAGTATTGTAACTCCCGAGATTCAGCCTACAAATTAATTTTTATCCCAACCCACCCTCCTACCAAGCATGCCTCTTCCGATCCCGCTATGGGACTAGGAATGCGGTTCCATTTAATACAACTTAATGCTACTGGGCATATAGGCCTTTGAGCATTTTGGATCTAGTGTTAGAACTCCTAGATTTGAAGGGTCTGACGACATAAGAAATCCAATTCCATTTAGACAATCTTGACCCTAAGCAATAGAACAACTCCCTGTAGTAGAAATGGTATGAAACCATTTAACGTATAAACTTAGGCTTTGGATTATAACTACTGAGTTACAGACTAGGCTACTAGTTGTCTTAGGCAGTGTAAGGCCTAAGTATGCTAAGGGATAGTAGGTTAGATTTGGTTGGAATGGGACTCCCTTCCTTCGGTAGATTCCTTTATGGCTTATAGACTTCTGTTGTTGCCCATAGGAAGGAACCATACACTCTCAGGGAACATTTATAACTCCCTCAGATTGAACTTAGAATGTACTAGCACACCCCTTAGAATTGCCTTTCCCAAGGACTTACTGCATTCGGGAACGTGGAATAAAGGAACTACATGTAAGCGATGTATTCGCGGTTTGAATCGATTTCCTAATCCTAGTGGTTACCAATAAATCCAATGCTCTGATCAAGCAGAAGATTGGCATCGACTCGGATTAAGAATTGATACAATAACTCTTCTGTCCTAGCTAGACAGAAAGTCTATGTATCCGGCTCAGACCCACTATACTACTTTTCTTCCGTGTTGGCTCGACCGCATACAACCGAACGGGATCACAGTGTCTTTGGGAAATGGCGAGGACTTAAAGCCAGTAGAGAATTCGACATCTTTCCACCAACTCATACCTGCCCCTGAACTTAACCACAATAGAGATTAGGCTCATCTCTATGATAATAAGTACCAATGCCATAGAACGCATCATTAGCAAGGAAAACCATGTAGAGAAAGATTGTTTCCATTTTAGGTTAAGGATAGCCCCTAAGTTGCGCCTCGTTCCGATATACGGATCGATGCAAATATTCTTCAACCTTAAGTAAAACCAAGTTTTAAGGGGGGTAGAACGTATTGAGTCCAATCCAGTTAGGTTAGTCAACGCTACCGTTTGATCAGAGTGGCGCAGCGGAAGAGTGGTTAGGCTCTTCCCCACTGGCCCAAGATCGAAACCTTTGAGTTAGGTTATACGTAAAGGTTAGGTCGTTAAATAAGATTTGAACCCTTCCTTACACTGTTAAGACTGAAGCCTTGCTAGGTACTCTTTACCCTTCGCCAATGTCGGGGACGACATTGTGTTTTAAGGGGGGTAGATTGTAACATCCCAGATTTTTGCCAACTTGGGATTAGACGTTCTTAGGCAATGAGTCTATCCTAACACTTGATTAACTTCTCAAAACTCAATCCAAAAGTCTCAAATCCCTATTTCCTTCGAAAATCTCACCTTTTACTACTTTATCCTTCAAAATTTTCTAAGAGCTCTCACATTAGACACAAATCTTAAATTTTAGGTGATGTTGATCAATACTTAAGCTAAAAAGTACTATGAATAGTAAATAAATAAATGAAAAGGGTTTTTAGCCATTAATCTTTTGAAGTCTCACTAAATAAGTAGACTAATTGGATAGATCAGCTTCTCCTACCCCAAAATCATATATTACATGTCAAATAACTCATCCCAGGTTCTAAAATACACCTATTTTAAATATCAGATGGAAAAACCACCCCAAACAGGTCAGTGGTCGGCGATGCATCGCCGAACTCGTCTGTACAGCGAGTTTCTGTACCTTTTTTCCTGCGCATTTCTTCGGACTTTGAAAAATCATATCTCCTTCGTTATAACTCCGATTTAGGTGATTCAAAAACCAGATTGAAGCTAAATGAGTTTAGTTTTATATAAAAATATGTAAAAAATATAATAAAATATTCAATATAGTTTAAAGTAGGTCATTGTGAGCAACTGTCTGATAATCACTTGTTGGACAGCTGCTGCTTCTGGAATTTTTAGAATTTTTCTACAACTCAAAATCTTATAAAATGTAGAGGAGTTAGGGTAAACTTAATGATGAACCCCTAAAAAAATAATAAAAATAATACGATACCTAAAAGTTCCCAAAATGGGGGATAGAATGGCCCTAGGACCGTATTCTGCCATAATTAAGGTAGAATTTGGTTGAGTACCAAACTGAATACTCAGTAGAATTAACTTGGACCACTTTAAATACGTTCTACCAGACCCAAAGCGAGTGGAACCAATGACCCTATAATGATCTAAAGCCTCGGATCAAACTCTAAGCCGGTTTGTTCTCGGGACCTCCTTGAAACTTTGTATTGGATCTAGACCACGCGTCGTAAGTCAGATGCCTACCATCTTAGACCGTTATGACCACTTAGCTGGGCTTGGCAATCGTTTCGAATATCAAGTCCAACTGACGATCACAGGCTATTTCATTGAGCCCGGACCGAAGAGAGTGTGAATAGGGACATAGTTGGAATTTCAAATTCAAATCTGGCACACAAATTTGACGCATCAGTATTAAGCATTCTGACCGTCAGAATACAGCCAAATTACACCCTTGGATCAGGAAAAATTTCTATTACATATCACGAGACTTATAGGCCTGATCTTGGTGCGGTGACCGTTAAACTGAAACTGGGCCGCCACGTGCGATCTGGGAACCCTACCGGCCTGAAATCTGGATGCGTGCTAGATCCAGTATGCACGAGCTTAAGTTCGACCGCATTTGGCCAGGGGACCTCCAGAAATGCTCTTTTGGACCGAAACAGCCCCGATTTGGATATACTTTAAGTATACCTTGACTTGGAGCCTATTTTGGGCATGTTTAGGCTTATAAAAGGGGTTGAAACCCTCACTCCTCTCTCCCATCCGAATTTGCAAAAATTCCTAGATTGGGAGAGAGAAAAGGTGAGAGTTTGTGAGAGAGATTGGAGGAGAATTCCTTGCCGCTTGTGCTACCTGTTGCAAGTGCCTAAGCAACGCAACTCAATCACGTTGCCGGTGATTTCTCCGCTTTTCTAGGTAAGAAAGTACCCTAAATAGTTACTGATTTGAGTTTTCTTTGTTTCCATAGCGATGTAGCTTATGGATCTCGTGTATTAGGTTCCTTATTCGCCGTAGACGAAGCGTATACGCTCCGTTCGAATTCTCATCCCTAAAAGGGAAAAGGTGCGGATATTAGACGCTTTGATTGACTGTTTCCAAAGCTTTCAATGTCGTTTAATAGTAGATTCTTGACGGCAACGCCGTTTGACATGTACAACATGCTGTCCGTTTCCTGTTTCGTAAACTAACGAAGAATATGAGATTTAGGGCATTTTAGTCATTTGTAGGAAGTACTGTTTTCATGCACATTTTGCTGATGTGATTGACATGGTTTATTGTCGCATTAGAATGTTAGGAATGCGTGCATAATTAGTTTGGCGAAGAGATTCGCCTAAATGCGCACTTCGGGTCGACATACTATATGTAGACTTAAGTGTGTAGTGTAAGTGTTTGTATAAATGCTTGTATTAGTATGTATTGGCTTAAATGGTGTTATGGATTAGTTTGAGATTGATTTCTCAATGAATATGTTGATGTGAATGATTTCCTACATGTTAGCCATATGTACGATTTCATTATATGTATGAAATGCATGTGCTTAATGATTCATTTAAGTGGTATGTTATAACATGTGCTAGATGATTTTCTTATGACTTAGTTAGAGATTGAATTCTCAATTAATACGCTGATGGTGATGATTTCCTATATGTTGGCGATATGTATAATTTCATTATATGTATGAAAGGCATGTGTTTGAAGACTTGCTTAAGTTGTATGTAATGACATGTGTTAACATGCTCACATGGTTCCATTTCATTTCCATTACCCTTACACAACTACTGATGTGATTCTATGATTGTTTGGGACTATGCCTAGTCCAGGCAGTCGGTAACCGAAAGAATTCGTGGTTAGCTTATCTTGGCCACGAAGGACGTGTCGATGAACGCGAGTCGTGTTAGAGTTGACGGCAGTGGTTAGGCCACGCGAAGTGTTTTACGCACTTCATGTCGTTCGACTTGCGATGCGCTCGTGCCAGTCGAGCTCGTCAAGTAACCCGACTGGCCGTTGTATGTTCACCTTGTATGAGTCATAACTGCTTGAACCTAGGGTACTGAACTTACCATTGTAAACCCTGTTAACCATGGTACCTTGATCCATAAAGACTCATGAGCCGGGCATGGTAGTATGGGACACCGTGGTCGAGCTGTCGGCCTACGCTGGGGCCACAAACCTCCCCGTAGTGACCAGTGAGCACCTAGACTCGTGAGCAGATTATGGTGGTATGGGACACTATATTCTAGCTGTCGGCCTACACTGATCAGGCGACGAGTCCTTTGTAGTGACCGTGAGCGTATTCTGAGTCTACAGGAGGCGACGACCCTTCAGTAGCAGTAGAGTACAGTAGGCCTGTATTGATAAGGTGATGGGGGAGCGGTGCAACGAGTGCGAGCAACAGCCCTGGCAGCCCTTGCAGTGACCTACGAAATATACATCGTATGAGATTACTAGGAGTGACGACCCTAGACAGGATCTGTGTTGGGATTGATACAAGGGAAGTACCTTAGTTTCCCAATCCTGCTGTTTGAATGGACTAATAACAACTTGGAATTCATATCACCATAGCATTGCATGTGCCTGGAAGATGTGGAGCACTCTAGGGAGTGTGGCATGCCGCGGTCGTAAGATGTTGCCGCATGAGGGTGATCGTCGGTGAGGGCATACATCACGTCATGTCATAATTGCATTAACAACAGTATTAGGATTGTTTGATTTATTGCTTTACTATTATCGCGTGATTGATTTGAGAACATGTTAATCCTTGCTCTATTATTCCACTGAGTTAGCTACTCACTCCCACGTTACGGGACGGTGTTCCTGGACACCCACCAGACCCTTTTGTGATTGCAGATGATGGCGCGGCCTATGAGGCGGAGCTGGACTTGATGATGATGAGGAGGATCCCTCCTTTATGCGTGTTCTGATTGACGGGATTACAGGGAGGTTGCTTAAATACCTTGACACTTGTCATTTTATATTTTTAGAGCACTCATGTATATTCTTTTGGTTACTTTTGAAGTATACATGTATGTATATAACCTGGTAACATGTTCACACTCTGGAGACATACAATGATTTATATACGTTATACATACTATTACAGTCTTCCGCTTGCAAATTTAACTATCTCTGGAGTATGATATGCTGTTCTGGCTTAATCTCACTCATGTTTAATACATTATCACAGACAACATTCAATCATACATATCTATGTTGCATAAATAACATTTTGGAACTCGGGAGTTGGGTTTTTGCTCGACCCCCCCGATTTTCGGGATGTTACAGATGGTATCAGAGCGTGATTTGGATTAAACCGGGCCTGGGTTA
This sequence comes from Magnolia kwangsiensis, assembly GCA_037074715.1. Taxonomy (NCBI): domain Eukaryota; kingdom Viridiplantae; phylum Streptophyta; class Magnoliopsida; order Magnoliales; family Magnoliaceae; genus Magnolia; species Magnolia kwangsiensis. The sequence continues at coordinate 54,355,284 of CM073582.1, read as the reverse complement.
TGGTCACGCGACGTACGCTGTCGCTTCCTTTGACTTAGGTGGGTGCGAGAAGGGTCTAGAAACACGTCTAAGATCGCAGATTCGCCGATAGGCGAAGTCTATTAGAATCGATCGCAAGATCGAGTCTGTAACGCATCTCGGGTCGCGTAAGGCAACCCGAATCACTTCTAAGCTGTAGGAAGTCGGGTTGAGACATCTTATGAGCGGTTTTAAACTGAAAAAGTAAATCCTTGGGCCGTGGGATGACCACGACTCCTGTAATCAATCGCCAGGGCTTAAAAACCCCGTTTCACCAAAAATCTTCAAAATTCCTCCTCTAAACACTCCAATCTTCATTTCTTTCTTATCCATTTCATATTAGGCATCAAACCTAATGTGAAAATAACACAAATTAGTACTTTCACAAAATTTTACAGTGAATAGTAAAATTTCATGAAAAATGGCCATAAGGCCATTCTAACTTCACTTTCTTTAGCAACTAATGGTCTAGATGGATTTAATAGATCCTTCTACCCCAAAATCATATGCTGCATGATAGGGTTTTGTATTCGGGATTGAATATTGGACCCGAAAAGCCTCGAATGGATGTTAAAAATGTATTGGCCTCCCTAGGGCAATCTACAATGAACCAGAGTGTGCACCATACCTTTTTGGAATCCCTAGGGCAAGGGGAATCCATACCATATGGCCTCAATGGACAGTTTGCAACTTCATCGGCGATGCCATCGCCGGTTCGGCGATGCATCGCCGGTCAAACTTGGCAGATGGGTTTGAACTTTGGGCTGGAGGAGTTTCGGGGCTAGGGTAGCCCCCTAGTATGCGGTCCGTACCTTGAAACCCCCTAAAAGATGTACTTCCTTCACAAACGGCCCCCATTTCAAGCTCCATTTTCGTTTTTGCTGCCCTATTCCAAAAATCATGATTTTAAATCACCCCCAAATCCATTCCTGGCCTAAAACGACCACATTCCATCATCCCATAGAATTTTGCAGCCCTTCCTCTTGAAGGTTTCATCGTTTGGAGCTCTTACAACGCCCAAATCGAGCTGAAATCGTGAGGTGCTCCATTCCCCTTTTTCATTCTCTTTTCTTTCTGAAAATACATCCTAGGGGAGCTTGAAGCATCCCTCTACAACGCCTAGATTTCGTTCTGTCCATTTGGGCAACCATTTCCCTGCATTTCCTCCTCCTTCCATGACTATTGTTAAGGCTGTTTCAGCCTTTTCCTCCTTTTCCATCGTCCTCTCTCTCATGTCCCTTTTATTTGATCTTCAGACTCGTGGAAACCTTCTTACCCATCCCATTTCTCCACGTTATTTGCTTGTTTGATTACTGTTTTGAAATTTCTGTGTTTTGTGTTGTTAGGTAGAAAATGTGTTTGTGTTATGGTTTGAGCTTAATATAGCTAAAAATTGTTGAATGGAGTGCATGCCGTTCATTTTTTTTGTTAGGTATTGTCCCTAGATTGGGAGTATTGTAACTCCCGAGATTCAGCCTACAAATTAATTTTTATCCCAACCCACCCTCCTACCAAGCATGCCTCTTCCGATCCCGCTATGGGACTAGGAATGCGGTTCCATTTAATACAACTTAATGCTACTGGGCATATAGGCCTTTGAGCATTTTGGATCTAGTGTTAGAACTCCTAGATTTGAAGGGTCTGACGACATAAGAAATCCAATTCCATTTAGACAATCTTGACCCTAAGCAATAGAACAACTCCCTGTAGTAGAAATGGTATGAAACCATTTAACGTATAAACTTAGGCTTTGGATTATAACTACTGAGTTACAGACTAGGCTACTAGTTGTCTTAGGCAGTGTAAGGCCTAAGTATGCTAAGGGATAGTAGGTTAGATTTGGTTGGAATGGGACTCCCTTCCTTCGGTAGATTCCTTTATGGCTTATAGACTTCTGTTGTTGCCCATAGGAAGGAACCATACACTCTCAGGGAACATTTATAACTCCCTCAGATTGAACTTAGAATGTACTAGCACACCCCTTAGAATTGCCTTTCCCAAGGACTTACTGCATTCGGGAACGTGGAATAAAGGAACTACATGTAAGCGATGTATTCGCGGTTTGAATCGATTTCCTAATCCTAGTGGTTACCAATAAATCCAATGCTCTGATCAAGCAGAAGATTGGCATCGACTCGGATTAAGAATTGATACAATAACTCTTCTGTCCTAGCTAGACAGAAAGTCTATGTATCCGGCTCAGACCCACTATACTACTTTTCTTCCGTGTTGGCTCGACCGCATACAACCGAACGGGATCACAGTGTCTTTGGGAAATGGCGAGGACTTAAAGCCAGTAGAGAATTCGACATCTTTCCACCAACTCATACCTGCCCCTGAACTTAACCACAATAGAGATTAGGCTCATCTCTATGATAATAAGTACCAATGCCATAGAACGCATCATTAGCAAGGAAAACCATGTAGAGAAAGATTGTTTCCATTTTAGGTTAAGGATAGCCCCTAAGTTGCGCCTCGTTCCGATATACGGATCGATGCAAATATTCTTCAACCTTAAGTAAAACCAAGTTTTAAGGGGGGTAGAACGTATTGAGTCCAATCCAGTTAGGTTAGTCAACGCTACCGTTTGATCAGAGTGGCGCAGCGGAAGAGTGGTTAGGCTCTTCCCCACTGGCCCAAGATCGAAACCTTTGAGTTAGGTTATACGTAAAGGTTAGGTCGTTAAATAAGATTTGAACCCTTCCTTACACTGTTAAGACTGAAGCCTTGCTAGGTACTCTTTACCCTTCGCCAATGTCGGGGACGACATTGTGTTTTAAGGGGGGTAGATTGTAACATCCCAGATTTTTGCCAACTTGGGATTAGACGTTCTTAGGCAATGAGTCTATCCTAACACTTGATTAACTTCTCAAAACTCAATCCAAAAGTCTCAAATCCCTATTTCCTTCGAAAATCTCACCTTTTACTACTTTATCCTTCAAAATTTTCTAAGAGCTCTCACATTAGACACAAATCTTAAATTTTAGGTGATGTTGATCAATACTTAAGCTAAAAAGTACTATGAATAGTAAATAAATAAATGAAAAGAGTTTTTAGCCATTAATCTTTTGAAGTCTCACTAAATAAGTAGACTAATTGGATAGATCAGCTTCTCCTACCCCAAAATCATATATTACATGTCAAATAACTCATCCCAGGTTCTAAAATACACCCATTTTAAATATCAGATGGAAAAACCACCCCAAACAGGTCAGTGGTCGGCGATGCATCGCCGAACTCGTCTGTACAGCGAGTTTCTGTACCTTTTTTCCTGCGCATTTCTTCGGACTTTGAAAAATCATATCTCCTTCGTTATAACTCCGATTTAGGTGATTCAAAAACCAGATTGAAGCTAAATGAGTTTAGTTTTATATAAAAATATGTAAAAAATATAATAAAATATTCAATATAGTTTAAAGTAGGTCATTGTGAGCAACTGTCTGATAATCACTTGTTGGACAGCTGCTGCTTCTGGAATTTTTAGAATTTTTCTACAACTCAAAATCTTATAAAATGTAGAGGAGTTAGGGTAAACTTAATGATGAACCCCTAAAAAAATAATAAAAATAATACGATACCTAAAAGTTCCCAAAATGGGGGATAGAATGGCCCTAGGACCGTATTCTGCCATAATTAAGGTAGAATTTGGTTGAGTACCAAACTGAATACTCAGTAGAATTAACTTGGACCACTTTAAATACGTTCTACCAGACCCAAAGCGAGTGGAACCAATGACCCTATAATGATCTAAAGCCTCGGATCAAACTCTAAGCCGGTTTGTTCTCGGGACCTCCTTGAAACTTTGTATTGGATCTAGACCACGCGTCGTAAGTCAGATGCCTACCATCTTAGACCGTTATGACCACTTAGCTGGGCTTGGCAATCGTTTCGAATATCAAGTCCAACTGACGATCACAGGCTATTTCATTGAGCCCGGACCGAAGAGAGTGTGAATAGGGACATAGTTGGAATTTCAAATTCAAATCTGGCACACAAATTTGACGCATCAGTATTAAGCATTCTGACCGTCAGAATACAGCCAAATTACACCCTTGGATCAGGAAAAATTTCTATTACATATCACGAGACTTATAGGCCTGATCTTGGTGCGGTGACCGTTAAACTGAAACTGGGCCGCCACGTGCGATCTGGGAACCCTACCAGCCTGAAATCTGGATGCGTGCTAGATCCAGTATGCACGAGCTTAAGTTCGACCGCATTTGGCCAGGGGACCTCCAGAAATGCTCTTTTGGACCGAAACAGCCCCGATTTGGATATACTTTAAGTATACCTTGACTTGGAGCCTATTTTGGGCATGTTTAGGCTTATAAAAGGGGTTGAAACCCTCACTCCTCTCTCCCATCCGAATTTGCAAAAATTCCTAGATTGGGAGAGAGAAAAGGTGAGAGTTTGTGAGAGAGATTGGAGGAGAATTCCTTGCCGCTTGTGCTACCTGTTGCAAGTGCCTAAGCAACGCAACTCAATCACGTTGCCGGTGATTTCTCCGCTTTTCTAGGTAAGAAAGTACCCTAAATAGTTACTGATTTGAGTTTTCTTTGTTTCCATAGCGATGTAGCTTATGGATCTCGTGTATTAGGTTCCTTATTCGCCGTAGACGAAGCGTATACGCTCCGTTCGAATTCTCATCCCTAAAAGGGAAAAGGTGCGGATATTAGACGCTTTGATTGACTGTTTCCAAAGCTTTCAATGTCGTTTAATAGTAGATTCTTGACGGCAACGCCGTTTGACATGTACAACATGCTGTCCGTTTCCTGTTTCGTAAACTAACGAAGAATATGAGATTTAGGGCATTTTAGTCATTTGTAGGAAGTACTGTTTTCATGCACATTTTGCTGATGTGATTGACATGGTTTATTGTCGCATTAGAATGTTAGGAATGCGTGCATAATTAGTTTGGCGAAGAGATTCGCCTAAATGCGCACTTCGGGTCGACATACTATATGTAGACTTAAGTGTGTAGTGTAAGTGTTTGTATAAATGCTTGTATTAGTATGTATTGGCTTAAATGGTGTTATGGATTAGTTTGAGATTGATTTCTCAATGAATATGTTGATGTGAATGATTTCCTACATGTTAGCCATATGTACGATTTCATTATATGTATGAAATGCATGTGCTTAATGATTCATTTAAGTGGTATGTTATAACATGTGCTAGATGATTTTCTTATGACTTAGTTAGAGATTGAATTCTCAATTAATACGCTGATGGTGATGATTTCCTATATGTTGGCGATATGTATAATTTCATTATATGTATGAAAGGCATGTGTTTGAAGACTTGCTTAAGTTGTATGTAATGACATGTGTTAACATGCTCACATGGTTCCATTTCATTTCCATTACCCTTACACAACTACTGATGTGATTCTATGATTGTTTGGGACTATGCCTAGTCCAGGCAGTCGGTAACCGAAAGAATTCGTGGTTAGCTTATCTTGGCCACGAAGGACGTGTCGATGAACGCGAGTCGTGTTAGAGTTGACGGCAGTGGTTAGGCCACGCGAAGTGTTTTACGCACTTCATGTCGTTCGACTTGCGATGCGCTCGTGCCAGTCGAGCTCGTCAAGTAACCCGACTGGCCGTTGTATGTTCACCTTGTATGAGTCATAACTGCTTGAACCTAGGGTACTGAACTTACCATTGTAAACCCTGTTAACCATGGTACCTTGATCCATAAAGACTCATGAGCCGGGCATGGTAGTATGGGACACCGTGGTCGAGCTGTCGGCCTACGCTGGGGCCACAAACCTCCCCGTAGTGACCAGTGAGCACCTAGACTCGTGAGCAGATTATGGTGGTATGGGACACTATATTCTAGCTGTCGGCCTACACTGATCAGGCGACGAGTCCTTTGTAGTGACCGTGAGCGTATTCTGAGTCTACAGGAGGCGACGACCCTTCAGTAGCAGTAGAGTACAGTAGGCCTGTATTGATAAGGTGATGGGGGAGCGGTGCAACGAGTGCGAGCAACAGCCCTGGCAGCCCTTGCAGTGACCTACGAAATATACATCGTATGAGATTACTAGGAGTGACGACCCTAGACAGGATCTGTGTTGGGATTGATACAAGGGAAGTACCTTAGTTTCCCAATCCTGCTGTTTGAATGGACTAATAACAACTTGGAATTCATATCACCATAGCATTGCATGTGCCTGGAAGATGTGGAGCACTCTAGGGAGTGTGGCATGCCGCGGTCGTAAGATGTTGCCGCATGAGGGTGATCGTCGGTGAGGGCATACATCACGTCATGTCATAATTGCATTAACAACAGTATTAGGATTGTTTGATTTATTGCTTTACTATTATCGCGTGATTGATTTGAGAACATGTTAATCCTTGCTCTATTATTCCACTGAGTTAGCTACTCACTCCCACGTTACGGGACGGTGTTCCTGGACACCCACCAGACCCTTTTGTGATTGCAGATGATGGCGCGGCCTATGAGGCGGAGCTGGACTTGATGATGATGAGGAGGATCCCTCCTTTATGCGTGTTCTGATTGACGGGATTACAGGGAGGTTGCTTAAATACCTTGACACTTGTCATTTTATATTTTTAGAGCACTCATGTATATTCTTTTGGTTACTTTTGAAGTATACATGTATGTATATAACCTGGTAACATGTTCACACTCTGGAGACATACAATGATTTATATACGTTATACATACTATTACAGTCTTCCGCTTGCAAATTTAACTATCTCTGGAGTATGATATGCTGTTCTGGCTTAATCTCACTCATGTTTAATACATTATCACAGACAACATTCAATCATACATATCTATGTTGCATAAATAACATTTTGGAACTCGGGAGTTGGGTTTTTGCTCGACCCCCCGATTTTCGGGATGTTACAAATCCTAACGAGTTTATGAATACCTCAACATCATCTAGGCTATATACAATATAGAAGCATAGGAAACTAAATGTTATGTGCTGAGAATGTAATGCAATATATGGTGCGAATGAAACGACCAAGCTGGAGTGTGAAGTCGGGATGATAGTACGTGGTATCGCAGGCTATGGGGTCCATCATAAGAGACTTCAATCCAAACCAGTCTCATACCTAAATTTGGATAACTAGACTTAATGTGGTAAACTCCTGATCTCAGGTTAGTCGTGCACCCCAACTAAAATCTTGGCCATTACAAAGGTACACAATAATTAGTTATTCACCACCAGCCTGAGTGGATAGTGAATGAATGAATGAATGAGAAAAATACTGAGTATGCAACTCTGACTCAATAAGTCCACATATCAATACTATATATTTTTGAAATCATCACCAAGGTCTAGTACACTCCACACTGACTATCGCCTCCCTAGCCACACAGCCCAGTGAGTGGAAGAGACAACACTATCCACCTGTCAATAGTACACCAATGCCTACCCAGCTCATCGATAGTTGACCCATTTGGGAGCTGGTCAAAATCAGCCTAGTTTACAGCCCCCTCACTTGGGCGGATAAGGCCACACCCCCTTCCAACTGACCACGACACAATGGGAGATGCCGCCTACTGTATTCAGCACTCAAACGCTCATGTATGCACTCAGTCTAGATGTTGGAGTCTCCTCCGGTACCAGAGGATTCCGGGACTCTCACCTAAGGACATCCTATGTGCCCACAATGCTAGAACCAAATATTTATGATGTCCCATCTAGGCATCCACGATATGCTTGTGGAGGCTATGACCCTGATATCGTTAGGGCGTACAGTAGTCATATCATAAAATGCAAGATACATGAGTCACACCATCCAATCATGCATCAATCCTGCCATATCGTGCGCTCATGTGGGACAACTCCGCCTATCAGGGAGTCCCATGAACAACCTGCCCTATGGCATATGTAAGGTAACAAGCATGCAGATGATGCGTATGGGCATATATCATGATAATCGGCATCGATGGTTAGCATCGTCCTCAATAATTGACACCAATAATCTGCATCGATAATCGGCACCGATAATCAACATTAATAATCGACATCGATAATCAATCTCAATAATCGGCCTAGCAAAGGGCCTAAGGGAAGGTCACAATGCTGACATTTAACCATCATTGCCCATCAATGTGGACATTCAACCAACATTACTCCCAAGGAGTGGCCCTCATAGAGCCAAACATATAGTGGGCCCATGGCCTCATACAAGGGCCTCATACACAACATAATGGGCCTCACACAAAGGGTCTAATATATATCACGATGTGCCACAAATACATCACATTGGGCCTTATCACATGGGCCATAAATACATCATAATGGGCCTCATATACGAGTTGCAAATACATCACAATGGGCCCTGTACATGGGTCGCAAATACATCACTATGGGCCACACCTATGGGCCATAAATACATCATAATGGGCCTCATCTCATGAGCCTCTCATATAACACAATGGACCTCATATACATTATCATGGGCCGCATCACATGAGCTTCATATACAACACATCGGGCCTCACTTATGGGCCACATATTAATCATAATGGGCCTCGCCTAATGGGTCACAAATATATCACATTGGGCCACGCATATGGGCCTCTCATACATCACATCAGGCCTCGTCAAAGGCCACAAATACATCAATGTGGGGCCCACAGTCCACGCAAGGGATGATGTGGATTAAAACATGCATCAGGGTGTGTCTAGCACCATCCCAAACAACTAGACGGTGCGGATGTACAACACATATATCACGTGGCCCGCACATCTAGCGGACTGGACGGCATGGTTAAAACACATACATCAAGGTGGCATTCCACCGTCCAGACAGCTGGACGGTGTGGATATAATATACACATTAAGGTTAGCCCACCCGTCCGACATATGGACGATGTGGATGACACATATATCATGTGTGGGACCCGCATAACTTGGGACGTAGCTACAGTAGTTATATAGCTGGTGGACACCACTCAATCCACTGCCATACAAGGTGAGTTCCACGTCCTTGAGATGGATGGTGGGATGGAACAATACATCAAGGAGGGCTCCACAGAGCACCGTCCAGATCTAGACGATGCAGATACAAGATACATACAGCAAGGTGGGTCCCACCCCACACGTGTGACACGTGTGGTTGGTCCCACGCGTGGCCCACTAAAACATACATATGTATATATGTATATATATCATATATATAATATATATTATGTTATTTAAATATCACATTGATCCAGCGTCCATGAGTGCTGGACGAATGGTTGGGATGTACAATACATCCTCCCACCAATCACCGTCCAAGAATGGACGGTGAGATATACAATGCATACATCTGTGGGACCCACCTCCACATGTGCAGCACGTGTGGAGTGGGTCCCACAACAACCCAAAAATGGACGGATAGTTTGGGTATAAAACATATCTCATAGTGGTGCCTGCAAAACCTGCTGACGTCAACAACAACCACATCTGCTGCTGACCCACCGTCCAAAAGACGAATGGCCTGAATGTAGGCCACATACAAATCAGGGTGGGGTCCACAGATCAAGCTGATATTCATACTTTCCCTTCAAACAGGGCCTACCCAAATGGGACGCAAGTTGGACAGTGGATGCGTCCCACTTAGTGGACGACATGGATAAAATGCATTCATTATGGTGGGTCATAAAATATGGGAGAAAGAGATAGAGAGAGAAAGAGAGCTTAGTGGAGGGACCCGGCCACTATGGGCCCCTCAAGGATCTACAACGCATACATCAAAATGGGTCCCATTACAAGTGGACCGTACATCAAAATCAAGATTTAACGCTATGAGCACCCACCGATTCTGCTTCTTCTAGGCTCAATGGACTCCTTAACTCCTAGGCTTTCCCTTTGATGGTGGAATATGAAGATTGAAGGGTGGAGATGGGAGATAGAGTGGTAGGGAGTGGGCCACCCATGGCTCTTCTCATGGAGAGCTTGGACGTTTCCTCTCCTTAGGTAGCTTAGAATGGAGTGAGAAATGAGAGAGAGAGAGAGGAGTAGTGTAAGGAGAAAGAGATGGGTGATGGGTGTACTTGAAAGGTATGGTTGTGTTGACTTTTGGGTGAGAGAGATATGGGTGTTATACTTGATTGATTGATGGGATTGATTTGATAGGTTGTAGAGATTCTCTTCTCGGGATTGTAATTGCGTGGTGTTTCTTCAAGATAAATGCGGGCCCACATCTCCTGGTCTGGATATCGCATCGGTGCTTTATTCACGGTGTTGGAACCATGCCGACGATACAATCACAAGGGTACAAGTCTTGAGCCGAGCTGACTCAGATCAACAGGATGCGACTTAAGGTCGCGTGCAAATGCTATCTACGCGTCGCGGGTCACTGAAATTCGACCAGGAGGATCTTATGAGACCAAAAATGAAGAATTCACATGCCAAAGATTTAATAAAACTAAGAGGAATGAAGAAAATCGAAGACTTGAAGTGAAGAAAAAGAATCCTAAAAATCTGCCAGCTTCGACTAGTGTAAGCCCTCCTTCGACCAGTCGAAGCTCTTCCTCGACTAGCTGAAGGAACTTCGACTCAAACTCTAGTGATCAAAATCCTCTAAATTCTCATCATCCTCAATAATTTGAAGGTAACCCTCGACCAGTTGAAGGTGATCCTCAACCAATCGAAGGCTATCCTCAACTAGTCGAAGGTTACGTAGACAGCGCCCGTACTACATAAATTTGTGGCAGTTCCAAGGTCAGTTTGTGAATTTTCAAGGTCGGTTCGTTAGAAGGAGTTCCCCAACTATAAATAGGAGTACCTAGGATTTTTCTAGGCATATTTTTGGGTTTAAGGAGTGGAGCAAAAGGGTGGAGAAGCCATCCCTAAGAGTTTTTCTTCTTCTTCCTTAGTTGTTTTCATGTTTTATTTAAGAGACTTTGGTTCAATCATATTTATGGTTGGCTAAACCTCGTAGCTAGGGTTAAGAGATGAAGCTTGTAGCATGATGGGATGTTTCTATTACTTTAATTCATGTTTATGCTGAACTATCTTTGATCATAAGGAATATTTTTAGTTTTTAATGGTTTGTTGTGACAAATTACAATAGATATGTGATAGCTTTGAATATCGTCCTTTCCTATTTTGAGATTGATGGATTGGTAAATCCCGTTGTTTTCCATCATCCCATGGGCATGGTTAGGTGACAGAATCCCTTCCAATCTTCCCAATTCTCCTTCTTTGATGACTAGATTCATGAGAAGTTTAGAGATCTGATCGTCTCTTCTTCCAACTGGATAAGATAGGACTCCGATTCCAGTTGTGTCCTTGAATTAAGCATAGTATCACCCTGAATGCTACAAGTGGATCCATGGAAACCCTAGTTCCCAACTTTAATTTTACAAGTTTTAATTACTTTAATCACAATTACTCTCTCAATTACTTCAAAATTAGATTCACTTCTTCTTCTAGTTCTAGTTCTACTTAATTTCATAAACGTACAAGTTTAGTCCCTATGGATTCGACCTCGGTCTCACTAAGATTATTACTACATCGCGACCTTACACTTGGGGTTGTGAACACGTTTTTGGCCCCGTTGCCAGGGATTGACGGTTGCATTTTCTGAATTTAATTAGTTTTGGAATTAGGTTAAGATTAGGGTTTATTTACTTTCTATTTTTAGGTTAGGGTTTTTTTGATTTATTTTTAGAAATTAACTTTCTATTTTTGGAAACTTTCTTAATTTTTTTTTAGAAACTAGGTTGCTTTCTTATTTCTTTTTTAGAAACTAATTTGTTTTCCTTTTTCATCAGCAGGATCCCAATATAGAAACTTCTAATTTGGAAACTTCTTTCCAATTTTCTCTCTTCTATTTCTAGATTTCTCCCTATTTACTTTTAGGTTTAAGTTAGATTATGAAATTAAGGGCTGATAGTGTTTCATGCCCAATTGGTCGCCATTGCTTGCGCTTGAGTGTTTTATACTATGTTCTTGGATGAGATTTCCCAAACAGATGCCATATTTACAGTTGCCTATCTATTTTTTTCATTTTGTTTTTCCATCACTATTTCGTCCCTGTTTATCATTTTTTGTAATATGTTCTTCAATGTGAAACAATTTTTTGTCGAATGGCCTAGCAAGTGATGATAGTGATAATAAATCTTTTCTTTTGTCATCTTGACTTCTTTGCCACATTGTTTCGTTCTGGAAGGCGGGCATTTTCTTGGTCATAATTTCCAATGCGTGAGACTTTATACTGAGGTCGTGAAAGGTCCATATGTTGACACTTGTCAAACCGAATGGAATTCTTATTTCCATTGAATTCATACACATCTTTAATTGTTCTTTCTCCTCAAGTAGTTGTCTACATGATTCTCTCAGAGTCTTCAATCAATTGATGAATTTTTCTACTAGTTCGCATTCCCTCTACTGTACGGATGCTAATCGATAATATTAACATCCTGGTTAGTTGAAAAGAAGTTTTCCATAAAAGTATCCTACATTTGATCCCAATTGCGTATAGATTTTGGTGCTAATCTAGAATACCATTGAAAGGCTTTTCCGATGAGTGACGATTTGAATAGCCGTAAGCGGTACTGCAAAACTGTCGTGAAATTGCCCATAATGGTAATAAAATGCACCAAATGCTATTCCGATGATCCATCCCCATTAAACTTCTGAAAGTCTGGGTATTTAAAGTTTGCAAGAAATGATACATCCTCAACCTCAAGAGGGTATTCCGTTCTGAAACGGAATCTGTCAGGATGTTCCCGTTCCATTTCCAGCTTGACAGCCTCTGCCACTACTTGTTGTATGCCATCCTGTGTCATCGTTCTAATTGCAAGAACCGACTCATGTGACCCTGTCCTCCATGGTTGCAAACCTACCTGTTGTTGTTTATTACTATTTGTCATGGCCATTAAAGGAGAAGCAATGACTTGGGCTACATTACAGGCTAATGTAGCCAGTGCTACTTTGAGGCTCCTACAGTCCTCCATAAGAATTGTTTGCCCGCAGGCCATTTCCCCTGAGTGTTCATCTATATATGGTGTCTGATTTTGACTCATTCCGACCATACAAATGGTCACTCTTCTACTTCCCGATTACCTTATTGTCGAAGGAGAGGGAGGATATGTTGTCACGAGAGAATTCAGAGAAAATGAACCCCCATTGGATCCATTAATACTTCCACATGACTCTGGTGACTTCAACGCAGTGATATACGATGACGACGTTTACGATGGTGTAACTGCAGTAGGTCTTGGAGGGGATAATTCATTCATAAAGGGGGATTTTCCTTTCTCTTTTCGAGTCCATCGGGAAGTCACGGTTGGAAGAATCGAAAAATCCCACAGAGTAAGGGAAGCAACTCCAGCTTTTCCTAAATATAATTCAAATGGAGAGCTAACGATGTCCTAGAGAGGGGGGGGGGGGGGGGGGAGAGGTGAATAGGACAATGCCAAATAATCGAAATAAATGTAGAATATGTAAAGATTACAAAAATCTCAATTGCTTGAGTATTGAAAACTTGATTCTAAATAATTTGTAGGACAACCTTCACTTAAAATATTAGGCAGGACAATCTTATTTCACGAATGTCTTTAAATTCAAACTTTTAAACTACTAAGAGTATATAAAAGGATTACAACATTCACCATTGAAATGAGCTAACGATGTCCTAGAGGGGGGGGGGGGGGGGGGGGGAGGAGGTGAATACGTTAATGCCAAATAATCAAAATAAATGCAGAATATGTAAAGATTATAAAAATCTCAATTTCTTGAGTATTGAAACCTTGATTCCAAATAATTTGTAGGACAACCTTCACCTAAAATATTAGGCAGGACAACATTATTTCATGAATGTCTTTAAATTCAAACGTTCAAACTACTAAGAGTATATAAAAGGATTACAACATTCACCATTGAAATGGAGTAACAAAATACATCTGATCATCAAAAATAATAAAGCATTCACCACATGACATAAGGAGTTATAGTGGTTCGATGCTTAAAACCATCACGCCTACTCCACTCCCAAAATTATTACCCTCGTAATTTTAGTTTTCACTATAAAAAAGGTTTTCATAGGGTCATCTTAATAACCTGCTACAATTCCTTGTGATTTTCATTGGCTATCACAATAAAAACACAACTGAGATTTTCATAGGCTATCTCAAACAAAACCTCAACTGAGATTTTCATAGGATATCTGAGAAAAACATAACCAAAGTTTTAGAATGTATACTTATCTTCAAATGTAAAAGACGTAGCAAAAGCTTGTAGCAGAAGGACATCTTTCTTGAACGTAGATGGCGCAGTGTTCAATCAGATATAAAGAGTGTAGGGTTCTATAGATTTTAATTATGAAAAATTCAAATGCTACTTAATTTAATTCTCTTAGATCTCAAAGAGGAGTATAGTTTACTCTCTTATATTAAGACTTACATGATCTGAGAATAAAAGAAATTAAAAAAACTATTAAAATAAATTATAAATGCTAACAAATAGCTTGCCGGGGACTTAAGCATCTCTTTCTTGTAAAAGAATTATGATAATAATTTTGTGTAATTCAGAATGAAAGAAAGACCTAATTTGTAGGCAAATAAGTTAAAACTTCGGCTAGCCCGAATAAGCTTCGACTTGCCTGAGTTCACTAGATTCTGTTCAATGGATTTTAGATCGTGTGGGATAAAAATTATCTAAAATTTGGCTAGCCCGAGGTCAAATTTAGTTGGCCAAACATCATAATTTGGCCAACTGAATTTGCCCTTTGGTTGACCAAATTCCCATGAATTTACTGGTCAAGGAAGTTTAGGCTGGCGGAACCAGAAGTTAGGCTGGCCGTTTCCAAGCAAAAATGCTAAAAAAGAACCTTGACAAATCGGTTTTGAAAACACCTAATCCTAAGGTATTGCTAGGGTTATACCACCTGAGATATATCAAATATCTGAGGCACTTTGACTTGTACTTTTTCTTGGATTCGGGCGATGATTTCACGATGATTTCTTTGAGAAGTTATGCCAATATTTTCTTAAACATAAGCTGATCTTTAGGTTCTATGTTGAAGCACTTTTGTCTTATAAAATTTGACAACCTATGTGTGCTCAACATCATAGCACTTACAATCTCCCCCTTTGTCAATTTTGTGACAAAACACACAATATTATAAATACTCATTCATTAACAAGATCAACCATATACATCTGTAATAACATTGAAGATGCCCTTGAAGTCTTCGTAGCTTGTAATCTTTAGCTCACAACTGATGGTGTTCAACTGACACTCTCCCCCTAAGAAATACAATACAGATATAACATTGCATACACATAATGCATTGCATACGCATATAACATTCCATCATTCTCTCCCCCTTTTTATCACGAGTCGATAAATGAAGAATAGAATAATAATATGAATATCAAAGTATAAAATGAGCATGTAATATGTAAATCAAGGTAATCACATGAAATATCCAAACCATATTATCTAATGTATTCCAATGTCAGCAAACATATCATCAAGGCAATCCAAGGTATCAGGACCGGTCACAAAATAACTTTAAGTACAGAACCAACATAAGAAAGAGAGATAAATAAATCAAGCTTAATTCAACCCAAAAGAAGATGGTGCAGGCATCAAGGGATCATTTAGCCGTAAACTTTGATTGATGCAATGAAAGTACTTTTTCATGTACTTCATTGTAAACTGAGAGGGATGGTAGTTAGAATCAACTGGATGATCGGAATCTTTTGACTCATTAAATATGCCGTCCATGGTTGTGTCTTCAGTAGGTTGTGCTTCTTCCTCTCATTCTCTTTGCCCAGGAAGAAGAGCGAGGTTCATCATATTCAGGTTTGAGTTATTAAAGGGGAGTTCAAATTCTGATGCCTCCTACATAGGAATTTAAACGTTATAATAAAAGGCAATGCAAGACGAGATGTGTAAAAGAAATTGAACCATGCTTGGGATGCAAGCAGAACTAAATAATATGTAACAAATCAAAGAAGGCAGATAGAAACGAATGCCCGATATAACAGAATGAAACATTTTAAGCATAAAGGGAGTAAGATCAGTCTTATTCCTACTTCGAAGATACACATTAAAAGTAAAAAAATCTGATGTAGGACGCAGTATTTAGAGAGCATTTTGTTTACGGAAAGGGCATTACCAGATCGTCATTCAACATTGAAATGACACAATGCTTGAGTAGTGGTTTGTTTTTCAGAGTTAGACATTTTTTCTGAAAGTGTGGCGATTGGAAATCCATCATCTACAACATCTATTTACATTAATGTAGATATGAAGGAATGTATTATTGTGAATGTTTCTTCTATAGATCTAACTAAGAATGACAAATTCTCAAGAGAAACATCACAGATAGAGGCATACTTGCCTTATACTATGGACCGGTAAGCCGTTCCACCCTAATTCAAAATGCATTTCCATCCAACCTTAGAAAGAATAGGAACTAGACCAAATCTAGCAATGTGGTATAAATTAACAACCTTTTCTATTATAATATCCCTTATGTGAAAGTCCTAGACATTTTCTGGATCATCCTCCGGTGACCGTAGAGTTCGAACACTAAGAGGAGTGGATTTAGAAGATGAACCGGCTCGAGCCTTGCAAATTGATTTCTTATCTCTACATTCCATTTAATAATGCACAAGAAAAATAGAACAAAAAGAATGTATCAAATTTGAACCAAAACCCATAAGAAAAGGGGTTTCAAATAGAGAAAAATCTATTCAAATATGCAAATATAGCAATAAACCACCTAAAATTTGAAGAAATTTGAAAACAAATCACTTACAAGAGAGTTTGGTTGATGGGTTAGTCGAATGGTGCACCGGCTAGCAGAGTAATGAGTGAAATTAAATAGATTTGGTGTTTTCCCCCTTTTTGAGGAAAACCTGCTTCGGCTAGCCTGAGCCTGTACTCAACTGGACGAATTCTTCGGCTAGTCCGAGCATGTGCTCGACTGGTTGAAAAATCCCAAAAAAATTGTATTTTTTAATTTTTAATTTTTATTAATATTTTATTTTCATTTCATGCATTTCATCCTCATAAATAAACATAAACATAAATGTAAAGAAAAGAAATGAAATAATTATTTAACAATACATAATCCAATATCATGCTTTATATAAGAAAACTTAACTTTGTCAAGCGGCTTAGTTAGCATACAGTTTGAATGTATTCCAGCATGATAGTTTTATCTTCAACTAATTCTTTAATATAATGGTATCATATGTCAATATGCTTTGTACGAGAATGTTGAATTACATTTTTAGAGATATTTATTGCATTAGAATTATCACAATATACTGTCATCGTATCTTGCGTAATTTTATATTCAGCTAGCGTTCTTTTCATCCACATTAGCTAAGTACAATCATTCCCTATCGCAATATATTCATCTTCAGCAGTGGATAGAGATACAGAATTTTGTTTCGTGCTAGGTCATGATACTAGTAGTTTTCAACATAGAAATAACAACCGATGGTAGATTTTCTATCATTGACATTTCCTGTTGTTGAGGGTCAAATATTGCATATTATCCCCTATTTATTACTTGGTTTTATAAACATGATAATGCTTAATGTTCTATTTTAATCATGGTTGTATTGTAAGGTGAATTTAAGAGCTTGGATAAAAAAAGGATGTTAAAAGCATGGATTTAACGCTCAAGAATCACCAAAGCCAAAGATAGATCTTATGAGACCAAGAATGAAGAATTCACATGCCAAAGATCCAAAAAAAACCATGTGAGGTCAAAGACTTGAAGTGAAGAAGAAGAACCCTAAAAATCTGCTTGCTTCGACTAGTCCAGCCATCCTTCGACCAACATAAGCTCTTCCTCGACTAGTCAAAGGAACTTCGACTCAAACTCCAGCGATCATAATCCTCTAAATTCTCATCATCCTCAACCAGTCAAAGGTTGTCCTTGACTAGTCGAAGGTTACGCAGACAACACCCATACTGCGTAAATTTAAGGTGATTCCAAGGTTGGTTTGCAAATTTTCAAGGCCGGTTCGCAAGAGGGAGTTCCCCAACTATAAATAGGAGTCCCTAGGATGTTCCTAGGCATCTTCTAAGGTTTGAGGAGTGGGCAAAAGGGTAAAGAAGCCATTCCCAAGAGTTTTTCTTCTTCTTCCTTAGTTGTTTTTATGTTTTATTTAAGAGAATTCAGTTCAAGCATGTCTATGGTTGGCTAAACCTCTTAGCTAGGGCTAAAAGGTGAAGCTTGTAGCATGGTGAGATGTTTCTATTACTTTAATTCATATTTATGTTGAACTCTTTTTTATTCTAGTTTGATTATAAGGAATATTTTCAGTTTTTAATGATTTATTGTAACAAATTATAATAGATCTGCAATAGCTTTGAATATCATCCTTTCCTATTTTGATATTAATGGATTGATAAATCTCGTTGTTTGTCATTGTCCTATGGGCATGGTTAGGTGACGAAATCCCTTCCAATCTTCCCAATTATCCTTCTTTGATGACTAGATTCATGAAAAGTTCAGAGATTTAACCGTCTCTTCTTCCAACTAGATAAGATAGGACTTCGATTCCAATTGTGTCCTTGAATCAAGCATAATATCACCCTGATTGCTACAAGTGGATCCAAGGAAACCCTAGTTACCAACTTTAATTTTACAAGTTTTAATTACTTTAATCACAATTACTCTCTCGATTACTTCAGAATTAGATTAATTTCTTCTAGTTCTAGTTCTACTTAATTTCAGAAACGTACAAGTTCAATCCCTATGGATTTGACCTCGGTCTCACCGAGATTATTACTACATCGTGACCCTATACTTGGGGTTGCGAACACCTACCCAATTTGTATATGTATTACCTGCAATTTTTACAGATGTATCATGTGGATGCCATAAGCCTTAGTTCACAGAACTTGCAACATATCTGATTATCCGTTTAACAACAGTTAAGTGAGATTCTTTAGGATCAAATTGATATCTAGTACATATTCCAACATTGAATGTAATATCAAGTCTACTAGTAGTTAAATACAGAAGACTACCGATCATACAGTGATATAGTCGAGAGACTACACTTTTACCTGATTCATCTTTTGAGGGTTTAAGAGTCATATCATTGGAGTATCGAAATTCTTATCATTTTCAATGCCAAACCTTTTTACAAGGTTCAATGTATATTTGGTCTATGATATGAATATACCATCTTCAAGTTGTTTGACTTGTAATCTAAGGAAATAGTTTAGTTCGCCGACCATACTCATTTTAAACTTGAATTTCATTAGATCTGTAAACTCAATATATAGTTTAGTGCACGTAAATCCATAGATAATATCATCAACATAGATTTGAACTATCAGGATATGATTATTATTTTTCTTGACGAATAGGGTTTTGTCAACACTACCCATAACAAAATTATGACTAAGTAAGAATTTAGTCAACTTTTCACACCATACTGTGGAGCTTGTTTCAAACCGTAAAGAGCCTTTTTAAGATGATAAACATGATTGGGAAGTTTGGGATCTTTAAAACCTTTTGGTTGTTCAACATACACTTCCTCATTTAGATCACCGTTTAGAAAAGCACTTTTTACATCCATTTGATAAATTTTAAATTTTTTATGGTATATAATCAAAATAAATAATCTGATTAATTCAAGGCGCGCAACTGGTGCAAAGGTTTCATTGTAATCAATACCTTTTATTTGAGTATAACCTTGTACAACCAGTCGTGCCTTATTTCTTATAATTTTTCCTATTTCATCAATTTTATTTTTTAAAATTCACCTGGTTCCAATGACATGTTTGTCAGTAGGTCTAGAAACCAAATATCATACATCATTTGTAATAAATTGATTTAATTCATCTTCCATGGCATTAATCCAACTTTCATCACCAAGTGCTTCATTCACATTACCCAGTTCAAATTGAGAAGTGAACCAGACATGATTACATATATTTTCTAGTTGTCTTCATTTCTGAATGCCAATATCAGGGAAACCAAGTATTTGATTAGTCGGGTGGTCTTTGACTAACCTTAATTCAATGTTGACTAATTTAGATAAAGATTTAGTTGTATTAATCATATTGACATCATCATCATCGATTAGGACTAGGTGTGTGAAAGTGCGCTAGTTTGTCAATTCACGTGAGGGTTGAGTCGGTGAGTTAAGAGAGCCCCATATGAAGATCGCTCAAGCCATTACCTCAACTGGATGCGTTCTCCGAGCTCGTCAAAGATAAACTGTCACGCCTGAAAGGACCTAGCTATATGCCCTAGAGGGGGGGTGAATAGGGCAATGCCAAATAAAACTTATAATAGCGGAATAAATAAAGAAATAAAGCATAATGCTGAATATAAAATAATCTCAATAGCTTAAAATAAAGATATTGATACTTTATCAGTTTTAAGGACAACCTTACACCGAAAACCAAAGGTTTAAGGTAGGACAACCTTATTTCTAGAACGTCCTTTGTATCACAAACCAATGAGGAATAAAAAGCAAGGAAATTAAAATAACTTGCAGAAAATAAATCCTAAGTTATTACAACATTCATCCACACTTGCTTAGAGTGATTACAACATTCATCCACAAACACTCTCCACAAAATTGAATAAAAGAATGAAAGAGTAAAACACATCCACAACACAACGATATATAGTGGTTCGCCTGTGTGTACACCAACTGTTATCCAACAGCCACACAGATTGCTACTCCACTCCTAATATCCTCACACAGGGGATATTAGCATGCATTATCAAAATAGGTTTCACAGGTTCACCTAAAACCTACACAATTGTGTCTTTGATCTCGGGCTTACACAATCCAAAAACTCCCGCAATCTGAGTTTTCTGGCTCTCCTCAGATAACCAATACAATGAGATTTTTCTAGCGAATCTCAAACAAGAACCAGAGAAAGTAAATTACAAAAATGTAAAATACTTAAATCACCTTTTGAAGAAGCCCGATAGAACCAATCGGAGTAGAAGTTCGATTCAATATTCAAAGTCTAATACTCACTTTAAGAATGGTTCTAAGTCTAATTGATTTTAAATCAAAAGGGCTAGTTCTATTTGATTTTGAATCTAAGAAGAAGGAATAACAGAAATTCTCCTTTTCTAATAAGATTGGAATGTGGATCAAAATCAAATAAAAATAAGCTAGCAAAAGGAATATTAAATAAGCACAAAGTAGCTTAAAATAAACACAAACTTATCTCAGAGAATAGCCTAAAGATTGCTTGAAAAGAATTGAATTGAATTGCTAAAACTCTGAAGTTCGTGCTCTATTTATAGCCTGAAAAATCCCGTTTATGACCGGTCTTAGGATCGTAGGACTGGTCGTAGCTCCAAAGATTTTCAAAGATTTCCGCGGGATTGGATTTTCTGTTCCACAACCGGTCCTGGGCGATATAGGACCGGTCGTGGGCCACCTACGACTGGTTGTGGGACACTTACGACCGGTCGTAGGACCCCAAAAATGATTGCTGGAGTTTGAGTCGTAGGGCTACGACCGGTCGAAGGATGAGTCGTAAAACTCACAAGACTGGTCGTAGGATGTCCAGGACTGGTCGTAGGACAGCTAAAAAGATCTGAAAATCTTCAACAACGTAGAACTGGTCCTGAAAAACTTAAGACTGGTCGTAGCAGAGCTAGGACTGGTCTTAGAACACCCCAAACAAGCATATTAAAATATATGAGTTATGTATCTAGAATGACCTAATGTAAAACTCATCCTAAGGTCAAACAAACCTTAAAAGTGAGATGGACTTGAAAGTCTGAACACTCAGATGATCCTTAAGAGAAGCTTGAGAATATACAAAACTTGTAGTAGGCCTTCTTGAGCTTGATCTTGACTTGACAAATTCTTCTAATATACTTGAACTTGATTGAATCTTGAACATGTAAACTTAAAGACTTCAATTCTTGAATTCTTCATACATATCTTGAAAACTTTCTTCATTTAAGATCTTGTCTTGAAATGTGATATAATGAATAGTCTTCAAACATAAAACACAAGATATACAAGACATAGATATAGGTTTTGGCACCACAAAATTTGACAACCAAAGGGATATGAAATCATAGCACTTACAACGCCCCAAACCCAAAAATCGGATTCGCAGGAATCCCGATCGCCGAATTCGATACCGACAGCCTCTGTAGTACCCCATTCTCGGCTCCTAGCATCCATACACCAGATTCCGATCCTAAGATCATACAAGGAGGATTTTTTTTTTGTACATTTAACTCGTAATAAGCATAACCACAAGTATACCCAAATCACAAAGGCAACATTATCATCATATATCCACTAATATAAACTTTGAATACAATGCTGAAAGAGAAAATACATATGTCAAAATTAAACCAAAGCTCCATAAGGTAGTTGCACGCTCCATGCTCAACGTCGCTGCAACCTAACATCACTTGCACGCATCTATCGTGCATAAGCTTATAGAAAGCTTAAAGGGTGGTGTAAGTGTGTATATAAGGTAAGTGCCAAGTATTCAATACAATTCCGTCATCATACAATACCGGAATTGCTAGTAATCCATAAATCGTACAACATCGGAATAAACAGAAATACAGACAAGATCATAAATTATCAGAGTAAATAGAAATATTGACAAGATCATAAATCATACGATAACAGAGTAAGCGAAAATATGGACAATTTCATGAGCCAATCAATATCAGAATGCGCAATATAGAACAGCTATACAAATGAAGAGTCATAAAGAGCCAAATATTAGATGCCGAGGATACAAAGCAATATGTATTTCCTAATGAGTTCAAGAATAGCATCAGCCGTATTTAGACTATGTAAATGCAGAAACACAGTAACCCAAAATGCCATATGCAGCAGATGTAATGCAATAGCGGTGCGAATGGAGTGACCATGCTGGAGTGTGAAGTCGGGATGATATTACGCAGTATCGCAGGCTACGGGGTCCACCACAAAGGACTTCTATCCAAACTAGTCTCATACCTAAATTTGGATAGTCAGACTCAATGTGCTAAACTCCTGATCTCAAGTCAGTCGCGCGCCCAACCGAAATCCTTGTCATAACGAAGGTACACAATAATTAGTTGTGCACCACCAGCCCGAGTGGATAGTGAATGAATGAATGAATGGATGAGCATGCAACTCCTACTCAATAAGTCCACATATCAGTACGGTTCCTCTCTGGGATCATCACCGGGGTTTAGTACACTCCAAATGGCACAGCCGCTCTACCAGCCGCACAGTCCAAGTGAGCGTAAGAAACCTCACCACCAGCCCGAGTGGATAGTGAATGAATGAATGAATGAATGAGCATGCAACTCGTACTCAATAAGTCCACATATTAGTACGGTTCCTCTCTGGGATCATTACCGGGGTTTAGTACACTCCAAATGGCACTGCCGCTCTCCCAGCAGCACAGTCTAAGTGAGCGTAAGAAACCTCATTATCCGCCTGGCCAATAGTCTGCCAATGCCTATTCGGCACGTCGATAGCGGACCCATTCCTCGAGCTAGTCAGACTCAGCCTAGCAATGCCCCCTACGCTTGGACGGGTAAGGCCACACCCCCTCCCAACCAACCATGGAACAGTGGGAGACGCGGCCTCTTGGTATTCGGCACTCTGGCGCTCATGTATATCCACTCGGTCTTGACGTTGGGGCGTCCTCTGGTACCAAGAGGATTTTAGGGATTTTCACCCAGGGCCATTTATGACAGCCCGATGCTCGAACCAAACATTTTTGGTGTCCCATATGACCATCCACGATATGCCTGTGGAGGCTATGACCCTGATGTCGCTAGACGTATAGTAATCATAATGCAAGATGCATGAGTCATATAATCTAGTCATGCATTAATTTTGTGCATACTGTGCGCTCATGTGAGATAACATCCTCCTATCAGGGAGTCTCATAACATCATGCTCAATGACATATGCAATGATCAACCACATCTCATAACAAACATGCAGATGATGCGTATGTGCATGTATCATGATGTTATGCTGTCACATACTCATAATCGGTTTCATCAACCAGCAACAACAATCGGCCTTGACAATGTGGACATTTAATCAACATCGCCTCCAAGGAATGGCCCACATAGAGCCAAATATATAATGGGCCCACGACCTCACACAAGGACCTAATATGCAACATAATGAGCATTACTCAAGAGCCACATATACACAATAGGTGGGCCCTGTTCATGGGCCTCAAATACATGACATGTGGGCCCTGCACTTGAGCCTCGAATACATCAAATGGGTCATGCGTCATGGGCCTAATACGTGTCATAATGGGCCTCAACTACGGGTCACATGTACATCATATAAGTCTCAACAATCAGCCTTGACAATAGAAATCGGCCTCGACAATCAAGGTCGGCCTCAACTCAACAATCGGAATCGGCCTCAATACTCAGCCTCGACAATTGGAATCAGCCTATACAATCAGCCACGACAAATCAGAATTGGCCTTGATGATCAGAATCGGAATCGGCCTTAACAGTCAACCTCGACAATCGGAGTCGGAATTAACAATCGGCATCGACATCGATAATTGGCCTCGACAATCAGAATCAGCAAATCGGCCAAGTCAATCAGAATCAACAATCGTCCACGATAATCGGAATTAGCAAATCGGTCACGATAATCAGAATCGATCGATAATCAGAAACGGCAAATCAATCACGTAAATCAAAATCGGCCATCGACCACGACAATCGCAATCAATCGATAATCGGAATCGAAAAATCGGTCACGTCAATCGAAATCGACAATCGGTCATGATAAACGGCCTCGATCGCTAATCCAGAATCTATCGACAATAGGAATCAGAAAATCGGTCACGTCAATCAGAAATCAACAATCGGTCATGATAATCGGCCTCGATCTCTACTCGGCAATCGACCACGACAATCGGAATTGGTCAATAATCGAAATCGACAAATCGGTCGTGCTAATCGGCACCGTTAATCGGCATTGATAATCGGCACCGATAATCAGTAGATAAATAAAGTGGGGTCCATAGATGATCAGTCGATCAACCATAATATAAAGATTGACACTCGGCCGTGATTATATCAAATTCGATAGTACGGAGCCATCCGTCTACGACGAATGGGGCTCATTTATTTAGGTTAACCCACGGAGAAAATGAGCCTAACAATGCCTAATGGAAGGTCACAATGAGGACACCTAACCGTCATTATCCATCAATGTAGACATCTAACCAACATTGCTCCCAAGGAGTAACCTACATAGGGCCAAATATATAGTGAGCCTATGGCCTCACACAATCACGA
Source organism: Magnolia kwangsiensis (assembly GCA_037074715.1). Lineage (NCBI taxonomy): Eukaryota > Viridiplantae > Streptophyta > Magnoliopsida > Magnoliales > Magnoliaceae > Magnolia > Magnolia kwangsiensis. Next base: position 54,330,010 of record CM073582.1, on the reverse strand, counting down.
TGGGCCTCATTTACATTACATAGGCCTAATCATATGGGCCAACATACATCTCATCGAGCCTCGAATACCCAACAGGTGGGCCTCGCACCTGAGCCTCAAATATATCATAATGGGCCTCGCACCTAGGCCTCATCATTGGGCCTCATATGTTGAGTGGGCCACATCACATGGGCCGCATTATATGGGTTGCACCATCGGGCTTCATGTATATTAAATAGTGCGCACCGATGGGCCTCATATATATCAAGTCGGGCCCACCCTTATGTATTTTAAGACCCGGCCTATTCATTAGATAGTATAAAGATAAATGAAGTAGAAACAATATCAGCTTAATTGGAAACCACCGTGGCCCTTAGAAGTTTGAATGGTGGATGTCATGGTTCGCTATTTAAATGGTGGTGTCCACTTGAACCTTAGATCTAACTCATTCTTTTACTCATGCTATAAAATGATATTTCAAATGGTTGGAAGGTTTGTATATAACACATGCATCATGGTGGGTCACATAATTAGCTGGCGTGGACAGATCAGGTGGGACCCACGCATCTTACTACCATGTACAGCATCAATGGGGCAGTCATGTAGCAGTCGTACATGCAGCAGCTACTGCTGCTAAAGAGAAACAGAGGTGGTTCCCACGTAGGGCCCACCATAATATATGAGATATACAATATAATATATATATATATATACACCTACACACATATATATTATTCATATATAGCTGCTGCTAGTGGAGCTTTAGCATTAAAGGGGCAGGGGTGTCCCACGTAGGGCCCACCCTCATATGTAATATATATATATATATATATATATATATATATATATATATATATATATATATATATATATATAAAACCATCGTTGCTGTACACGCAGCTGCTCTGCATTTAAAAGGGAGAGGTGGGTCCCACGTAGGGCCCACCACACCAACTAATATAATATCATATTATATTATAATATACTATATAGTATAATATATTAATATTATATATATTTTTAAAAAAATTTGAAAACGTCCAGGCCCTGGACGGCCCTGGACGGTCACGGCTATTCAAGGGAGGCCCTACACGTGGGGTGGGTCCCACCGTCCAAGGACGGTGGACGCCACACACGCCTAATGGTGAGGCCCATCTGAATGGATGGATGAGGTGGGCGGATCCCACGGACCTCACCGTCTGTCCTCACTTCACTGGCAGCCACCCGTACAAGGGTACGATGCCAAGACCTCAGCGCTTAAAGGAGGTATATTTCACTCAGCCAACCACTAGAGCTATGGGTATGGGTGTGTCAGGGAGAGCCCCACATGGACGTGGGTCCCACCGTCCGGGGTGGTGGACGGTCTAGATAAAGCACATACACCATGGCTTGGCCCATCCAAAAGGATGGACGGTGTGGATGGGTTCCATGGACCCTGAATGAAGAGGGAAAATAAATTTCATAATAATTCAAAACTTCTGTTAAACAAAAAGGGTTTCAATGGCAGCCGTCAATCACCACTGTTTCCTATGATGTGGGCCACTTGGGCCATGTATATAGTTGATTTTGGGAGGGGGGCCCATAGCACTAAGGGGCCCACTAATACATGGCATGGATGCTAAAAACACATCACGGCAGGGCCCACGTAAAGGACCCTGGGTCGTTGCCCGTCCGTCCACTTGTCAGCGTAGGAGGCAGTGCCTCTAGTATCAGCAGAAGCAGCGTCAGGTGCTATTACGTTATATTACAATTTTTTATATATATAAAAATTGGTTTCTTACAATTTTTCGTAGGTGGGGTCTGCATTAGCAAAATCCACCCCACCCTTTGGATTCTAGAGCCCATAACCAATGCAACAAGCCCGATATTGAGTATGTTACGGTATATAGAAACATCAGAATGAATTTTAACGGTGAAGGCCACTGTTTTCCATATTTTGGTCCACCATAAAATCAGATTGGATTCATTTTTTGGCGCAATGCCTAAAATGAGTTGTAGAATGGAATAGACGACGTGGATTAGATTGATGCATCAAGGTAGGGCCTGTAGGAGTGACCCTCCCAAAAGCCTTAAGAACCCTTTCCTTCTTCCCCCTTTTTTTTTACTGCTGTGAACCACGTCCAGCGTCCCTGGACGCTGGACGAACAACGTTGATATACAAATCCTTCAAGGTAGGTCCCACATGGACGTGGCCCACTTGATCAATTGATATTTGCATTTTCCCATCTCCCTAAGGTAGGGCCTACATGGTTTGGACAATTGGATAAGACATCCATCAAGGTGGGGTCCATCTGAGTAGGCCACACAATCACATCATCACATACAAACAAATGAAAAAGAGAGGGAGAGAGAGAAAGAAGCACCCACTTTAGGATCTTATCTTCTTATTTCGCCTATAGCCTCTAGAGCTCCAATAGATGGACTTCAACGGTTGAGATCGATCATGGACAGTAGAGATGGGAGTAAGGAAGGTGGGCCACACTAGCTTCTCCTCTTAGAAGCCATGGACGTGGGTTGCTTGGAGAGAGATGGAGTTTGAAAATGAGGTAAAGAAGAGAGAGAGAGAGAGAGATGATGGGAGAGAAGTAATGGTGAGTGATGTGAGTAGGTACTTTGTTGTAAGAAAAGATTGACTTTTGGGGATGGTGGTTGTACTTGGGAATGGGTGTGAATAATGGTGAGTGATGGGAGTGTACTTGACATTCGATGTGATGGATTCTCTTGAAACTTGCAACATGCTGTATTTTTCTCGTACTGAACGTGGGCCCACATCTCCTGGCCTGGGTATCGCCTCGGTGCGCGAGACACGGCATCGAAACCGCGACGACGACGCGGTCCCTAGGGTACAAGTCTTGAGTCGAGTCGACTCAGGCTGATGGCATGTAACTCAGGGTCATTCGCAAACGCCGGTAATAGATCGCAGGTCGCTGAAATTCGACCGAGAGGACCGCGTAAGCCTACGAAACGGTACAGTCTAGGATACGAGCTTTACATAAACTAAGCCTTACATCCCATGTCTCAAAACACCTAGGTAAATAAATCTCCAAAAACCTTAGAACAACATAAGAGTTAAAAGTCTGAAAACTTATTTCTAAATAGGAAAATTTTCTAAGTTTTCTGCTAAGTTCGATGACATTGAGCTTATGTCGATGACATCGAACACTTAGTTTCAATTTCATGGAAAAGGCTTCGATAACATCAAAATGAGGCTTTTTATTTCCAACAACCACAAAGTCTTTGGACAAAATATTCGATGAATTAAACACACCTTCGATGACATTGAACATCAGTTATTGATGACATTAAAATGGAGTCGATGAAATCGAAGGACTTAGAGCATTGTCCAACAAATCTTCTTGAAAAATATTCTGACATTGCTCGAGGAATCGAATGAAATGCGATGTCATCAGAATTCAAACTTCGATGACATCAAGGATGTCTTGATGACATCGAACATGGACAAATCTGTGTCCAGCAAGCTTAACAGGAAAATCAATGGAAATGCTCAAGGAATTGAGATAGCCTCGATGACATCGATATTCAAAGTTTGATGATATTAAGGGAGTCGATATCATTGAAAAAGGACAAATAAGTATCTAGCGAGCTTTCAAGGAATATCTTCTGAAAAGATTGATGAAACGAAATGGGATTCGATGACATCGAAATTTAAAATTTGATGAGATCGAATCGGGTTTAATGACATCGAAAATAACTTTGAAATATCCAGCAAGCTCTTGTGTAAAGCCATGTCGAGGAATTGAACACTGATTTGATGACATCGAAGTTCAAATCTCAATAACATCGAATTAGGTTCGATGTCATCGATCATCGATAAAAAATTTCCCAGAATGTTTTTCACTTGAGTTCGTATCATCGAACTGATATTCGATGGCATCGAAAGTATATGTTCGATGACATCGAACTTAGTTAGATTCTGACAGTTTTATTTCCATTAGAACTTTTTGCCTTTATATGGAGAGCTTTCTCT